>JARZZO010000006.1:74638840-77241340 GCA_030544215.1 Zantedeschia hybrid cultivar | reverse complement strand
TGGAAGGCCATGTTCTTATCAGCTGGAGGAAGATGGGTGTTATCTAAATCAGTTCTTTCATCTTTGGCAATTTATTATCTTTTTATATTCAAAATCCCGAAGAAGGTCGAGAGAATTCTTGAATCTAAGATAAGTCTTTTTTTCTGGGAAGGAGGGAAGAGAGAATCAAGAGCTTTGCACCTTATTGCATGGGATAAGGTTTGCAGTAGAAAGGATCAAGGTGGGGTAGGCTTGGTAAAGATTGCTACTTTTAACCAAGCTCTTTTGGCCAAGTGGATTTGGAGAATGGGAGAAGAGGTTGATGCTTTGTGGTCCAAAATCATCAAAGGAAAATACTACCATGGGACTTCCAGATGGAATTTACATCCTACATCCTCTTTTAAGTGTAATGGATGCTCGGTCAAATTTTGGGAAGGCAAGTGGGTACTGAGTCAGCTTTTGGCAGTGGAATTTGCGGACTTGTATCTAATTTCAGAGGATGAAAATAAGTTTGTGGCTGAGATGTACACTCATGTACAGTCCAACCCATGGAATTTGAGTTTTAGAAGAAATCTTACAACTCAGGAGATCCAACAGTTGGTGGCTATGCTGAACAATATTAAAAATTTTGTGCTGCAGAACAACTGTGAAGATTCAAGATTATGGATTTTGAATCCTAAAAATTCCTTCTCTGTTAATGCCCTGATAAGAGTAATTACTGACAGTGGGGTCAGAGTGCCTTGGGAAAATCTAGTTTGGTCCAAGAACTTACGTTGCAAGATCAATATTTTTCTGTGGAAAATTGCTTTGGGCAGACTACCAAACCATGGATAGACTGAGCCGGTTCATTTCCTTGCAGAACCTCAACTGTTTCTTCTGTGGCAGATTTATTGAGAATGTGGAACACTTGTTTTGCCACTGTGGAATTGTTCAAGCATGGTGGATGCTGTGCTGCAGTAGCCTAAATATTAGCTGGGTGGAACCTTCTTCTGTGCTTCAAATGCTTGATGGATGGGCTAAGCTTTGTCCTTCTCCAACCGAGAAGATTTAGAGATGAGTTTGCTAACTTTTCTAACATCTTGCGCAGGGTTATTAGATGGGTTTCAGAGTGGGGTATGGCAGCTAGGGTTTTGGGGGATCCGAAATCCTCCACTATGTTGTCTGTTTTGAGGCAGTCTTTGAGGATGTTTGACTGATCTCTGTATTTTCTCCTTTGTATTTCTGTTTTCTATCTTATCATCTTGATAAGATATGGGGAGAGTTTTATTTCAACCTTGGAGATGGGCTTTCATACTCTTTCTTGTAAGGGGTTTTCCTGTGTGACTTCTGAGCAACTTTGCTCCCTTATGTATCCTTTTTAATTATCAATGAATTGTGATCTATTGGTCACCTTAAAAAAAAAAAACAGCCTGCAACCTCCATCATTTTAATATCCTTGTAAGTGCATTCGCCTTGAAACTACCTTTCTTGTCCCAAACCCGTATCGGTATCGGTACCCATATCCCAGATGAAGGTTGATTGCAGGTGCAAAAATATCCATTGTGCTGTGAATGTTTCTCCAAACTGGTGACAGGTTAGAAATCCTGGATGGCATTAAGGACCATCTAGAAGAGTTCACCTAATACTTTCCCTTATCATCTTCACCGAAAACAAATCTACATCTTCCCCCAGCCTCCACAACCATTTAGCCCATAAGGCCCTATTGGAAACTTGCAATTTAACCAGTCTGCATCCCCCTTGCTCTTTACTCTTACGAACTTTATCCCAAGCAATCAACTGAAAGGGTTTCTTCTCTCTCTTTCCTCCAGCCACAAGAAAGATTTTCTCATTGATTCAATAGTTCTCTCAACTGACCTTGGGACTTTAAAATGGACTTCAGGCCTATTAGTTTACTAAATGGCAGCTACAAGATCAAAACAAAAGCATTCGACAAGACTCAAGCAAGTGATCAGCAAGGTGATAGACTCAAATCAAGCAGTTTTTATTTAGGGCAGATTTATTCTTGATAATTTTATCGCTGCTTATGAATGTATTCATGATCAGAAGAGCAGGAAAAAGGAGTGTGTTGTGTGTAAGATTAATTTTGAAAAGACATATGACAGAATAAATTGGAATTGCTTGTTAAGAGTTATGCAGTTAATGGGGTTTAAAAGGAAATGGGCAGAATGGATACCAAGTTACATTGGGACAACAAAATTCTCTATTTTAATCAATGGAGTCCCATTTGGTTACTTTGGAAGTTCGAGAGGTCTTAGGCAAGGTGATCCCTTATCACCTCTCCTCTTTTAATAGTGGGGCAAGTTATGAGTTCCATGTGGAATAAAGCAAGAGATTGTCACATTATTGAGGGTATCAAAGTTAGGAGGATGGAAGAGGAGGTTACTCACCTTCAATATGCTCATGACACGATTTTATTTTCATCTACAAAGGAAGAAAAAGATGGTTAATTTGAAGATTTTGCTGAAGATTCTTGAAGCAGTAACTGGACTTAAATTCTCAAAAAGTGAAATTGTTGGTATTAGAGTTCCAGAGGATAAGAAGGCTGTTTTATCAAATCTGATCAATGTGCAGTTAGTTTCTTTCCCTATTACCTATTTGGGACTACCTCTGTCAGACAGGAGGTTAAATATTTCTGATTGGAATCCTTTGATCAGAAAATTTGAGTTTAAACTTCAAGGATGGAAATGCACCCTTCTTTCAGCAAGGGGGAGATAGGTTTTGTCTAAATCAGTACTTTCTAGTCTGGCTATTTATTTTTTATCCATTTTTGCTGTGCCAAAGATGGTATGTAAGAAATTGGAGTCAATTAGAGCAACTTTCTTTCGGAAAGGAAAAAATTTAGAAGTAAAGGGTGGTCATCACATAGGATGGAAATTTGTATGCTGGAGCATAGAGGAAGGGGGAGCAGGTTTAACGCCAATACAAAACATCAATAAAGCTCTTCTGTTTAAATGAATGTGGAGGATAGAAAAGGAAGATCAGTCTATATGGGCTAGAATTATCAGAAGTAAATATTTTTCTCATAATGAGGTATGGATGAGTAGTTTTCAGATCAGTGGTTCAGTTTCAAATGTTTGGAAGAATATTTTATAAAACCGGGATTTCTATAATTGTTCTACTCTCATAAATGTGGATAATGGCCGAACTGCAAAATTTTGGGAAGATGCATGGAAGGAGGGTAAAGCCCTAAAAGATAGATTTCCTAATTTGTATAGCATTACAGTGGATAGGAATTCTACCATCAGTGATGTCCGAATTTCTTTATCTCAAGGTATGCTTTGGGACTTTAAATTCAGTAGGAATTTCCATTTTGAAGAAGAGAGGGAGTTCCTGCAACTCAACTTGCTACTTCAAGACTTCCAAGAGATAAATGATAGGGAAGATGCCAAAAGCTGGAGATGGGAACAAGGAGGGAAGTTTTCTATCAGCTCTGCAACCAAGATGCCGAACTCAGGAGGGATCAAGGTCAGCTGGGATTCTCAGGTGTGGAATAATTCCCTTTTTATCAAGATTAGAATTTTTATGTGGAAGGTAGCTTGGGGCAAATTACCTACAGGGGATAAGCTCATGTTCTTAACTCTAGACAAAAGAATGTGTTCATTATGTGGGATGTTTGAAGAGACTGCGTATCTTTTTATAGACTGTGGTATAGTGGATGCTATTTGGAAGGCTCTTTAAAATCATGGGTTGCAATCGATGCTGCTTTAATTCGGTAGGCAGACTTATGGCAAATTGGAAGTAGATGTGTCCTTTTCATCAGGAGAAATGCTTGTGGGAATCTCTTCTGTCAGCAATGTTTTGGGCCATTTGGAGGGAAAGGAATTTCAGAATTTTCAGCAACCAGTTCTCGTGCCCAGCAGGGATTATTGGAAATTGTATTTACTACATAAAAGAATGGTTTTTCAGAAGAGGTGGGGACAAGATTTCAGACTCTGCAATCATATCAAGATGTGCTCAGTGGAAAACTGTTTTTCTTTGAGGGTTTTGAGGTGTGTTGTATGGTGTTTCTGTTTTCTTGAGAGGAGAGTTTATGGGTTTCTTAAGGTTCATGTAATGTCTACTGTCTTGGTAGACAATTATAGTGTTTCTTTTTCTTCAGCCCCTGTACTCTTTTTCTATCAATTGCAATGAAAGAATGTGACTTTTTGCTGCCTTCTAAAAAAAAAAAAACTGGTATTAGCCAAAGAAGCCAGAACAGATTTTTATAGTAACCACCTACCTCCTGCTGACAGTTAACTTAGCGTTCTAACCTTCTAATCTTTGATCGAATTTCTTAATTAATCATCCCAATCCCTAGCTCTTACAGGACCATTAGTCAGTGCTAAACCCAGGTACTTAAGTGGGAAATCTTTCCATTTACAGTCCAATATCCTTGCAGTCCGCATCACTGTATCCATGGCCATATTAACCCCACCACCTTTGATTTATCAAAGTTGATTTTGAGACCAGTGATCTCCTCAATTAAAATCAACGACCTTATCATGAATACCAGAAGTGAATAATAGGGTGTGTGTCATCTGCAAACTACAGTGAGAATTCTGAAGCCTTTTCCTACCAAAAGTGAACCCATCAACCGATCCTTGCATAGCAGCTCTACCGTTGAGAGAACTAAAAATCTGACCCACAATGAGGAAGATAAGAGGTGAGATGTGGTCACCTTGTCTTAAACCTCTTGAACTATTGAGGTACCCACATGGTTCACCATTGATAAATATGGAGAACCTCACAGTAGAGATATAAGACATGATCAAATCAATCCATTTCTGTCTAAATCCCATTTTTTCCAGAGTCCTGTTAAGACTTGCCAACTTTCTCTATCATCTGCTTTTTCGAAATCTAGCTTAAAAACTGCTCCCTCCCTGTTGTAGACTTTCTGGTTGTGTATAGCTTCATATGCTGCTAAGAAGTTGTCCAATATGAATCTGCCTTCCATAAAAGCTGATTGACAATCTCCATTGATTGTCTCAAACACCTTCTTCATTCTATTTGCCAACATTTTTGTGATTATTTTATGGCAGCCATTCAAAAAACTTATTGGTCTAAAATCTGGTACTTTCTCAGCACATTCTGTTTTGGGAATAAGAACTGTAAAAGTTGAATTGAAACCTCTAATATTAAGAGGCCTGTCTTGAAATTCTCTCATGAAGTAGGTGTCTAGGTGACGGCTGGACGGGCGCCCTAGTACTAGGGGAACCCAAGCACACCTTGGGTTGACTTAACGCATGGATGACTATGATCTCTTCCTCTCTCCCTCTTTTTCTCCCTCAGCTCAGCTCGCTGCAAGCTGGTGAGAGAGGCCCACCACCCTCCTTGTAAAGGGTGCCTAAGCATGGAGAGAAGAGAGAAGCGGCGGGGGGTTCTTTTGTTTTGGGCCCTCCACACAGCCCATTAACCAGGTCCAATAGGGGCCTGGTTAGTCAGCCCGTTAAGGGCTTTTAAATCTGGTCCAAATTTCTTATAATAAATGGGCTGATTTTGAACCCAATAAGAATCCAATAAATGCCCAAGGGGGTCTGGCCCATTAGGTCCATTTAGTCTGACCCATTAAGGGTCTGTCAGTAATTAGGTTCTCTGAAAATTTTAAGTTACATCCTTTAGTTTTAATTACATTCGAATTGACCCTATATTTTTAGAAAATTCTAAGTACCTCTGTAATTTACATATAGATCCTTACAGTAGGAGTAAGGTGGTTGAGGCTCTTGGCATCAAGAATACTAGAGACTTCAACCTAGCTCTCCTTAGCAAGTAGATTTGGTAGCTTGGAACCGAGGACAGAAGTCTGTGCAGGGAAGTGATCTGATGGAAATATTATGGAAGGTCTAGAGTGTGGGATGTGTCACCTACTTCTGTGAGCCCATTTGATATATGTGGGGTGATTCTGCAAACTAAGGATATATGGAGACAGGCATTCAGGTTGCAATCAACAATGGACAGAAGTGCTATCAGAAGGACAGGTGCTGTGGCTGCTTCACTTTGGAAGAGAGGTTTCCTTGGCTCTGCAGGCAATCCCCTTGTCTGTTGGCAGTGGCATCTTGGTTTTTTCATAACAGATCTTCAGGAGATGGGTGGCACCAGTATTCATAAGAGATTTAGTTAAGGAGGAAACAATATACCTTGTTGATCTTCAGGCTATTCTTTGGGCAGCGCATTGATATTGGCAGGTCTGATACCTAGAAGGGGGCCGGTAGTGGAAACATTTTTGTCAAGTCTGCATACACTTCTATTCATGATTTAGGGACCTGCTTTGCCTTCGACAGGCACTCGTGGAGTACTAAGGATCCAATGAAGGTGCGAATCTTTGTGCGGAGATTTGCACCATGTCAGGTTACCCATTGTGATCAGCTCATTCAGTTTCTAGAGGGCATTAACACAACCTGTTGCCTTTGTGGAGATGCGGAAGAATCCCTTGATCATGTTTTTACTAGATGCTCATTTTCACAATAGGTTTGGCTCTACATTTTCAACAAGCTTCCCTGTGGGCAGTGGCTACTAAATAGTGTGGGAAGGTTGATGCTTGCATGGGGCTTAAGATGGACATTTAAACGAAACTGTAAAGTTTGGTGGTTGATCATCTATATCATGCTGTGGACAATTTGGGTGAAGGAAAAAAAAAATTCTTAGGAGGGAGACGAGGATCCTGGAGAGGTTAGTTTCCTTCATTTGTAAATGAGCTCAATTTTCCTTCATGGATTGTTTTGGGAGGATATTTTTAGTGCACACCACCTTGGCATGATTTCTATATAGAGGGTTTTTGAGAGCTCACACATACTATACTTATAAGTTCACCTTTTAATGTAATACATTTTTGTCACTGTCCACAAAAAAAGGCCAAGAATACCGCAAATGACAACACACTCCTTTGATGTAGAAAACCATATACATACCATCTTAAAAGAAGGTACGATTCCAAAGTATCAAGACAACATTTAGACAGTGCTATTTATCCAATTTGTGGATCTCTCGCGATCAAAGTGGACAATTGTTGGAACCCTTTTTAAAGAAAAAGGGGAAAGGGGGGACCCCCCCACCGGTTCCCAAACCGGTGGGGGGGAACCAACCGGTGGCACCCCCCCACCGGTTGGGAACCAGTGGGGGTGCCAACCGGGCCCCCTCCCCCTCTCTATTCTCTCTAATCTCTCTCCTCTCACCCTTATTAAAAAAAGAGAAAAGGGAGGAGAGAGAAGCCAACCGGTGGCACCCCCCACCTCAAAGTTCCACGGTGGGTACCCCCCACCGGTTAAGGCTTTCAAGCCTATAAATACCCCCCAAGGGGTAAGAAGATGGCATGCCCATTTGGCCCAAAATTTTCTAGGGGAAATTTTGCCAATTTGAAGACCAAATCCGGTGCTCTTGCCCGGGTTTATTGCGATTTGGAGGAGATATTTTCTTGTAGGGCTCTCTTCCTAAGGTTTATTCCTAAGAGGAAGTTCTGCCAAATTTATGTTGTAAAATCACCGTTCTATAAGACGGGATTATGCCAAAATAATGAATGAAATGCCACTATTTGTTCTTTGAGCATATGTGTGTACATGTGTGTTCATGAATCTACTATTTAAGTAACACTATGTTATTATATTTTCACATGCATAATAATTAGTTATATAACTAATTAAAATACATAAAACATATAATTAAATATTCTAAAATATCATTGGCCTCATCCCATACATAATTAATCTTAAACTCATAATCAAAAGTCCATAATGAAACATTGAGACATAAGATAATATACTTAAGTTAAAAAATGACTTAAATACCCCCCATGCTTAATTAATTAATAAAATCTGCAAAAATTATTTAAAATAAATATAAAAATCAGAAAAATTCTGTAAAAACCAGTAATACTCAGTAAAAATCAGAAAACTAAATCCGGAAATTACATAAACCCAAAAATATGACTTAAATATCCTTCATATATCTAATTAATTAATAAAAATCAGAAAAATTAATAAAAAATCAGTAAAATTCAGTAAAAACCAGTAACAAACAGAGAACCAAATCTGAAAACATATAAAATTCCTGAAATGACCAAAATACCCCTAGAACTTAATAAAATTACAAAAATACCCTCACCCATAATAAAAATCAGTAAAAATCATAGAAAATCCTTAAAAATATCAGAAATCTATTTTATGACCAAAATGCCCTCAATATGATACAACTAAATAAAAATCTCATAAAAAATAGACTCTAAGTCTAAATAATCCGATTTAAGGTAAAATTACCAAAATACCCTTATATACTTAAAAATAACTCCATAAATCTCATAAGGTCTTTGAAACCATTAAAACTTATTTTCATACATTAAAATAACCATAATACCCCTATAACTCCTAAATTGTATAATTACAAAAATACCCTTATGGGTTTGAAATACTTGGAATTAATCCAGATAACTTGGAATCGATCCAAATATCTTGGAATCAATCCAAAACCATATAAAACCTATCTCAAACTTGGGTGAGGCCAAGGGCTTAACCTAAAATATATCTTCATATGCATCTGCTGCCTGTAGTAGTAGTGTTGCATGTTATAAGGGCATCATACGGACGGTTAATCAAGGGTTGTCGAGTAGTTGCTCGACGTAATTAACACTGACCGAGGTCAGTGGAGAGAGGTCATATACTCGGATCTTCGCCTGATCCGAAGTCCCGGACTCCCTGAGGGCTAATCCCAAGCTCTCATAGTCCAATAAATAAAATACATAAAACTGACTTGTATTTCTCCAAATAAAAACAAAAATAATATGGATTTTTAAATAATCCAATAGGAGAGACATGCTAGGTCAGGTCCCGAATAAACAGATGGCACGCCTGGTGGGACCTCTCTTTCCCTTCATCTCTCCGTCCGGGGATGCCCTCAGGACAACTCCACTACTAACTTTGTCATGTCTTATGCAGGTGACCGAGTTTCTGCTTAAAAGACGACGATAGCGGCAAGGGTCACGTATGGCCAACTTGTGGTGGCGACCCACGCACGATGTGGATATCTGACCACACCAACATGCTTCAGGGACTTCCCCGCAGTGATAGGATCTCCATACTTTATGGGGGTCGTTCCGGCACCGGAGTTTGCTCCGGAAAAGAAGAAGAAGAGGTGCGCTTCTCGCGCCAGAAGAAGCAACAACGGCGGCCGATATAGTCAAGTGCTTATCGTGAATACCATCAGCATCTCTCCGACCTCCTCGTTCAACGGGAGACAAAAGCGGAAGATTCTAACCGCAAGCCCGTCCAGGACGGGGAAAATTATATTAGTGGGGAACCTGCATATTCGTCTGGGTGGCGGGCAACCTATCATTCCTAAGATCCATCATATCCCGACAGTTCCTGTACAGAATAGGTTTGGGATTCTACCGAAAGTTTGCCAAGATGGGGCAACGTTCAAAAAGAAGAAAAAGACTCCAAAGGCCCCTGCTCGTCGGGAGCCAATAATTATACCAGAGCTTGCCTTGTCTCGAGCAGGGGGCAATGCTATGCCCCGAGCAGGGGGCAACTCTATGCCTCGGAATGGAGACAAATCTATGTCTTGGATTGAGGGCAATCCAACGGAGGATAGGAGCCTCCGCATAAAGGAAATGTGGGTAACCAAAAAGGAAGCTCGTAAAATTCGCCAGGCTAGGATTACCCTAGCAGAACAACAGTCTCAACAGCTTGTAGAGCCTGAGGGGCAGATAACCAGCTCAACTACCCGGCCTCGTTCTCTACAAGGTCAAAAGAGAAAAAGTGCCTATAAGGCGCATGAACAAGTCTGGCAACAGACATCTGTCCTCGAGTGGTTGGGCGCATTGGTCCGATCGACTCACAAGAAGAAGAGAACTGCTAGAATGACAAAGAATGGCATACGGGTCTACACATGTTACACCTCCAGTGTCACCAATCGGCAGCCTTCCCAGCTGGAAGACCCAAATGATATGATCAATCTGATGCAACGGGGCGGGCCCATAACCCGTCAAATGGAGCAGGCTATGCGCTTGCTGAATCGAGGAAGCCAGGGGGCAGAGCCACGCCAAATTGGCAGTAGCAATGCTGTTGGAGGAGCTGATGAAGACGGGATAAATGCTTCAGATATTGAAGCCACTCCAGAACAACCTCAAGATCAAATACAACCTCAGACTATAGAGGAGATGAGGCAATAAAATCAACAACTCAGGACCTTGCTCTATGGCCTAATACAAAAGGGTGAGGCCAAGGGTGAGGTCAAGGGCTTAACCTAAAATATATCTTCGTATGCATGTGCTGCCTGTTGTAGTAGTGTTGCATGTTATAAGGGCATCATACGGACGATTAATCAAGGGTTGTCGAGTAGTTGCTCGACGTAATTAACACTGACCGAGGTCAGTGGAGAGATGTCATATACTCGGATCTTCGCTTGATCCGAAGTCCCGGACTCCCTGAGGGCTAATCCCAAGCTCTCATAGTCCAATAAATAAAATACATAAAACCGACCTGTATTTCTCCAAATAAAAACAAAAATGATGTGGATTTTTAAAATAATCCGATAGGAGAGACATGCATAGGTCAGGTCCCGAACAAACAACAATATATGCTGCACTTGTTCAATGCTTAGAACTTTTATTCCTTCACTCCATTCTACACTCTGTTGGATGAAATGTCATCCTCATTTCACTGAACTAGGTTTTGCGATGTGGGCTTTGATTTTGGTTTGAAGAAAATAATTTGCCCCTTACATGTTTCTGAGGCCAGTATTGATGCAGGGCGATGACAAGATGAATGCAAACATGACAGCACAATAACGTCAGCTACGATCCCATAACGCATAGCGAGTAACCACTTGCAACACAAATCGTTCCAAGCCATGCATCCATGAAACGATCACGTAATCCAAGCATCCTGCAATGCTAAACCATCCAAAATAATCACACTATGAATTGATGGTAGTTAAGGAACTACAGATAGGATAGGGAATTCTTCTAAATTTATTCCGGAAGTCCAATATGCAAAAGGAATTAAAGAGGTTCTCACCAAATCACACAACCCAACAGCAATTTAATTTTAATGTGGACGGATGCAACTCTTTCATACTTTCTCGGCGCTTATCGCAGATTTAAGTGCAGAGTAAGCAAAGAAAATTATTCCAAGAAATGGGTCATCCGAACATAGCAGCACCAACCTGAGTTTGACTAAGAAGAGCCGTCCAAGGGCATCAAGCTTCCTCCCATGTTAGGTAACAGGTCTGTGCGGACAGCTGGCTGAGGTCGAAATGTCCATTAGCTTCGATTATCCCCTCCACACTAAACTTCAAATCTGGGAGAATAGGTTTAGGACAGATGGACTAATGCAGCCAAACTCTCATGCATCAGATCGGACAAAGCAGGCACAAGATAGATGGCCGGGTGTGATCAAAGCCAAGCTCCGTGGTTCACAGATGGGAATCATGGGATTGAGTGATCAGCATAGGTTCCTTGCCGGCGTTGCTCAGCTTCCCACCAGCGACGGAGGTTAGAGGGTCTGCTGTCGTGGTATCACAAAAACAATCCTCTCATGCTGACCATCCCATAGGCATTAAACAATGGAGGGGGGACTACGTAAGGACAGCACGGTTCCCATCTCATAATAAAACTAATATTCAAAGAAGGCTTCCTCTGTTGAAAGATGGGAATAAAGAAACCAAATAAAGATTCAGGGACAGATAGGTTCAGTTTTCCAAGTGCATCAACTTCCATTTCTACTCTTCACTTTCCATTGTGGATAAAATAACCACAAGGCTGAGAGGAATAGAATGGGGAAGGGACCTTAACCATGGCCCTGCTATGGATCAAACAAAGCACAGGGAGAGAAGAATCCGACGCTCTGAACTGGGTTCCTCATAGATAGGTGCTTAAGTCGTCGAAGGGATGGCAGGCCGATTGTTCCACTCATTCAGATCAGCCAAGAGGACCTCCTCCACTGGTGGGCTTTGGCTGACGGCGCATTGATCATGGAACCAACAGTGGTAGAGACGTCTTCTGGCGCTACGATCCACGAACAGGGAGCTCAACAACAGAGAAAGGTGGAGGAAGAAGGAACAAAAAGAATGGTGGGGGAGAGGAGGTGGCTTGCAGGACAAAGAGAGGGGGATAGGGGCAGTGGTGCCTCTCACCTCACCCTCTCAGAGGGCATTCATCTCCTCACGAGACCATCTCTAGAGTTCCTGTAAAGGCAACAACTTTTCTCCATTGCATTCTTCATTAATTCCTCACATAAGTACAAAAGCCCCTTTTGTAGGGAGGTCAACAAAATCGTGGGACACTTTTGTCCTCCTCTTTTAACCCAAAAACAACCATGTCACATAAAAGGCCCAATACTAAATGAAGCCCTAAAGACAAATGTCCATGCCCACTAAAAGCAAAATAACGAAAATACATAGGAAAAGATAATAATGAAGTGCTCCGGCTCCCGTTAAGCTCTCAAACTGTCTCTAAGACACTGTGATGATATGATCAGCCTGCCTCTGTCCCATCAATAATACACACGTGAGGTTGTGCCGAGATCGGGCTCTAGTGTCCCCACCAGGTAGGATCTTTAAAGTCACATAACTTTGGTTTTAGCCTTCAAATTATAAATGTTTTTATTCTTGCAAATTATGTGGTCTCTATTCATTTGGAACATTTTTTTCGTTAATAGATTTGTAATTGAATGTTTCTTTCATAGCATTTTGAATCCAGTAGTGCTGAGATATGGTCTTTTTGATGTTTGGCTCAATATTTTGTGGTCGGTTGAGCTTTTTAGTCTTGTGCAGTTTGGAACGAGTTCCTTTGGGGCATCAGCTCACTATACTCATTGGTTCTCATCAAAGTCTCATGGTCGGCTTGCTGGAAGGGTTGGGAGGTACTTTATGTTTCCATGTCAGCTTCTGATGTTTGTGTGCTTTTCTCTGTCATTTCTTGGGTTGTTACATTCACCAACTTATATGCCATGGCACATGCCAATGCTGGTGACTTAGTACAGTGAACGTTGGTAATTTAAGTACACAAAATATCATGCCCCTGTTTGTGTACATGCTTCATGTGCTGTTTAGCACTTGCAATGCTTCTTTTGAATGTGGATGGTTCCACATATTCATTAAATTGAAAAGAAAGTGTACAATTGCATAGAAGGAAGGAACCCCGTTGGAATGTGTCTCTTGAAGAAATTATATATAAAAAAAGAGTGTAAGAAAAACTTGACCTTTGGTTGATTTTGGAGGTTTGATTTAGGGTTTTTGCCTAATACAATTGACATCTAGGATTTCAAAGAATTGGACCCTCCCCACTACCTAGGCCGGTGTTAACTACGTTGCATGTGAACATGATTACATGGTTTTCTGAAGTTTCGAGCAAATCCAGGGCTAGCCCTCCATCGCGATGCAGATGGCCAGACCCATGCCAGGGATCTCAACTGGCCACTGGCTGCCAGCCGGTGCAAACAGTCACATGAATGGCCATTTGTTCAGGTTTTCAGTGAAGTCTCTAGTGCTTCCAGGGTGATACCACTCAGAGTAAACCTCATATTGTGTGTAAGTTCAGTTAAAAAGGAATAAAATGCTCTTATTATTTTTTATTCAAAAAAAGGTAGGGATTACACTACCAATTTTATTAGAAAATAAATAGAGGTGGTACAATCAGTGATAGACAGGTGAGGTTCCTATCTGAAGAAAGAAACAGGAAATCCATTCATGCCTACAAAGCTTTAATCTTCCTGCCCCACTCTGCTGGATAGATAACCAAAGCAAATGACACTATAAATATGTAAGATGAAGCTCGCTGACACATACTCTTAACATACAGTCTGTTTTCATGAAAAACAGTCTCGTTATGCTTCTTCCATAAGCTCCAGTAGAGTGCATGTGGAATAATGTGAGGAATCTGCGATCGATTAGTTCTCCATTTATTAACCAACCAGGCTTTGATGATTCTCTTATTATTGTATTTTATAATTTTTGTATGTATTAGAAATTTAGAAGTAAATTAATCTTTAATACCCATAGTGTTATATGGCTATACCTTATACATGTTGAGCATAACGAGACATGCAAGATAATATTATTCTGAAACACTTGCTTTCTTTAGTTACTCTGGTAATAGTTAGTATAATAGCCAGATAGTTATTAGTACATTAGAAAGAATGAGTCATAACGATGGGGAAGGAATAAAAAAGGTGTATCTATATATATGTCTTTATCTGTGCATGTGTTTCTGAATTGGAGATTAGATTTTGACGGGGACTCCTCGTTATCATTACTTAGCAAGCTATACACCTCTAGCCTCACTTTGATAGCAGAATGGGTTACAAGTCTTACGACTGGATGAGTTATTCTGGAATGCTTATTCCAAAATAAGGAGTGTTTCACTTTGATATCAGGGTGCTAAGGATGGAATACCAAGTTCTTGGGGGTGTAGGGTGGAATACCAAGTTCTTGCTTATTTACATTTTCCAGGAACAAGCCATTCTTGACTGAAATGCTGAATCCCTCTTATCAATCGGAATTTGGCTTATTCTGAGAATAAGGGGGCCTTATTCCACTGAATTCTGCTATCAAAGTGAGGCTTAAAGAATTTCCTTGTAACTTACCTACTAGCTACCCATAGCACAATATTAATAGCCATTTAATATGCATTATAGGAGATATATGATAATCTATGACAAGGAAGGTAGGATTGTGGATTGGGCATGGATCGGTTGGGCCTGGGCTGATCCGGATCGCTGATCTCGATCCAATCCGACCTGATCCGCAGCGATTTGGGTCGCTCCGTGATTTTAACGCTTTATGTATCAATAGATAAATATTTATGGACTTTTTTGCAATTTTCCTAACCTTTATACTGTGTAGGATCCCGACCCGTTCCCAACCCTAATCCTATGGCCCTCGGCAGAGGAAAGAAGGGGAGGATGATGAGAAAAAGAAGAACAAGGCAGCACCAGCGATGACGAGGCTGCAGCGACGATGAGGCAGCAGGCGGTGTCTTCGTCGTCTTCCTTTTCTTCTTCTTCTATGCCATCTTCTTGGGGTGGGGCAGCAGTGGCGACGATGAGGCAGCATCGGCGGCGTCTTCATTGGCGGCAATGATGCGGTGACAATGAGGCAGCGGCTGCTATGACACCAACAGCGTGCGGCAGCTGACCGTCGAGGCAGCAGCGTCGTCGTTGGCATCTTCTTCTTCTTCTTCTTCCTCTTCTTCGGTTAGCTCAAGTCCAGCTGATCTAGGGCCGAACGAATCCTTCTGATCCAGGGGCCCATCCGAGCGAGAATCGGCCGATCTGTCCGATCCGGCCCCATCCAGCTGATCCTCTACCCAAAATGGTGGATTGGGGCTTAGGATCGGAATGGCTCAAATCCAATCAGACCGACCCGTACCGATCCTGCCTTCCATAATCTCTGACGCATTTTCATATCTCTTAACTATATAGATAATCAAAAAAGGGTTTGAAGTCTTAATTTAGTGGTGTTTCTAAGTATATTCCATGACGTCTAAGGGATAATTAGCTAGATTGGAATATAATGATTCATATATATATATATATATATATATATATATATATATATAGAGAGAGAGAGAGAGAGAGAGAGAGAGAGAGAGAGAGAGAGATGCTAGAATGCGGTTCGCCACAGTATGTGCAGTTAAACTGCATGCACTGTTTTGAACCCCATCCCAATATCTAAAAAAAATAAGTTTTCATAAAATTTTAAATATTCAATAACCCCCCTTGGGGTTGTTTCCTCATCCCTTGGGGCTCTGTTTTGATTGTACGATTATGATCTGATCTTGAAAGTTGATCTTAGCCGTCCATCGGGCACATGCAAATCCCGATTTTCAAATATCATGAAAATAGTCAAAACATAGGAAATACATTAGATTGGCCCCTAGGATTGTTCCCATCCCCTCTAATTTATGCATGTGAAATCGGACGGCTTAGATTTTTTGAAGGCAGCGAAAGCCACTTTCATTCATTGATAATAACAAAAAAGTACAGAGACAAAAATAAAAACTCAATATATGTCCACTAAGATAGTAGACATTACAGAATCCTCAGAGACCACACAAACCCCCCCAATAAGAGTACAACCTTTCTTCACAAAGAAACCCCTCAGATAAAGACAGATTTCCATCGTACAATTTTTGAAATAATGAGAGTCTAAAATCTTATGCCCATGTCTTCTTAAATTCTATTCTTGTAAGTAATAGATATAGTTCACAATAATCCCTGCTGGACAAGAAAACTGGTTGTTGAAAATCCTTGAATTCCTCTCCCTCCAGATGGCCCATAGCATAGTTGGTAAGAGAGGTTCCCACAAATTTAGTTCATGTTGATGTGGACACAGCTGATTCCAGGTAGAAATAGGTTGCCAACCGAATCAAAGCAGCCTTGATTTTTGCCTAGAATTTTGAAAAAAGCCTTCCAAATAACATCCACAATTCCACATTTAATGAAAAGATGGTCTACAATCTCTACAAATATCCCACAGAATGAACATAATCTTTTGTCTGGGGTTAAAAACCTGAGTTTATCCCCCGTAGGTAATCTGCACCAGGCCACTTTCCCCATAAAGATTCTAATTTTTATGGGAAGGAATTTATTCCAAACTTGAGAAGCCCAGTTGACCTTGACTCCTCCTGAGTTAATAAGCTTAGCTGCAGAACAAACAGAAAACATGCCTTTTGGATCTCATCTCCAATACTTGCTATCTTTCCTCTCATGTAGTCCATGGAAATCATGAAGTAGCTGGTTGAGTTGAAGGAATTCTCTCTCTTCTTCCACAAGGAAGTTTCTAGAGAATTTAAAGTCCCAAAACCTCCCTTGAGATGCAAAGATATGGATCTCACTGATGCTTAAACTCTTGTTAGCTGAAATGTTGTATAGGTTAGGAAATCTATCCTTAAGAGCTCTTCTCTCCTTCTAAGCATCTTCTCAGAATTTTACACTTTGACCATTCCCTACAGACGGCTTAGATTGAAAGCCTTATGATCCAAGAGTGAAATTTACGCCAAATGAGTTGAAAATTATTATTATTATTTTTTGGGGGGCGGGGAGATTTGAATATTTATAAAATTTTCATGATTTTTTCTTTTTTTAATATGGGGAAGGGGTCGAAGTAGTGCATGCGGTTTAACCGCATGTGCTGTAGCAAACGCATCATAGCACTCCTATTGTATATGTAGTTTGGTCAAACTGCATGTTATAGAGGATAGAACAAGGCAAATATGAACAAGCCAACTGTTGCTACATTAAGAGATGGCCAAGCTTCAATATGCAATACTTAAGGTCACACTACCAGGAGGATGCAGTGGTCATGTACTATGGTATTTTCATGCATGTTGCTTGGATCCATGACATGGTGGAGAATGCTGGATGTGGAATGTGGTGCCCTGGCCGTTGTCAGGAGAGGATTATATTCCTGAACATGGAGGTGAGGGGTTGCTATTTCAGGTTTGCTGCTTGTTTGAAGAACATGGAGGGAGAGAAGCCTGCTTAACGGTGGTCATATATGTCCTCATATCTTCCTGAATTGTGATGTTTTATGCAGCCAGATAGTGAGAGGCACACTGCTGTCGAGCCCTGGTGTGGGGCAGTTGGCTTTAGCAGCCATCAATATCAACAGAGCTAAAGGTGATGAAGCATAATTGACATACACTGACAGTTGGGCGGATGTCTGCAAACAACTCTGATATGTTATCAGTAATCCCATAAGATATGATGTTGACGACAATGACAGCAGAAGATTTTCTTTTTGGATGCCATCTTTCCAGGATGAGTAGATGCAAGAGATGTGGAGGTAGTGGTCTTCAAGGGACGTGGAGGTAAGCCACATATAGTATTATGGATAGAAAGTTAGGTCATATGTTGCATTTCATCATCACATTAAGGCTTGACTTGATTGTGGTTAGGGAAAAGTTGCGAGTATCATGACATAAAGGGTACATTCGATTAATCTTTATGGTTATTTGGGAGTGAGGTCAAATTTAGGGGCTGCTTCTGAATATCCAGATTTTAGTAGAAATCACTCATCCTCCTCCTCATCATCATCAAAGTCTTATCCCATCTATTTGGGGTCGGTTACATGAATCTTGTCCCGCTATCTTAATCTATCAAATGCCAAACTTGAGGTAACACGCAGCAATGTCATGTCCTGTCTAACTATATCTGATCATCTCATCTTAGGTCTTCCTCGATGTCTTCTATCCTTTTCCACTCTAATTCTATCACACCTCTTAATTGGTGCTAAACTTGGGCGACGATGTACATGATCAAACCACCGCAACCTATTCTCCTTAAGCTTAATGTCAATAAGAACTACACCTAAATCCTTACGTATATATTCATTCCTAATTTTATCTTTTCTAGTCTTACCACACATTCACCTTAACATCCTCATCTCAGCAATACATAATTTTTGCACATTATCCTTTCTTGTAGTTCAACACTCGGAACCATATAACATAGCAGGTGTCACAGCTATCCTATAGAACTTTGAGTTTTAAGGGAACCCACTGATTATCAAGGACTGCAGATGTACTTCCCCACTTCAACCAACCTGTCTTGACTCCATGAGTGATATCTTCTTAGATCTCTCCATTATCTTGAATAATAGATCATAAATATCCAAAGTTGCTACTTTTAGGAATAAGTTGACCTTCGATAGTGACTAAATCTACTTGATCAACATTTCTATTATTGAAATTACATTTCATGTATTCTGTCTTAGTTCGACTAATCCTAAAGCCTTTGGATTCCAAAGTAGACCTTCATTGTGCTAATTTATCATTCAAATTCTTAATATCCTTATCAATCATAATAATATCATTTGGAAATAATATATACCAAGGGATGTCATCATGTAAGCTTTTAGTAACTTCATCCATAACTAAAGAGATAAAGACTTAAAGCTAACTCTTGATGTAATCTAATAGTAACATGGAACTTAGACGTCTCTTCGGTAATAGACCTTACGCTAGTATAAGCCCTCTCATACATATCTCTAATCACATGTATATAACCTTTCCATACTTCCTTATTCTCTAAAGCCCACCAAATTAGCTCCCTAGATACACGATCATAAGCTTTCTCTAAATCAATGAAAACCGTGTACAAATCTTTCCTTATCTCTCTATATTTCTCCATCAATTGTCTCAACAAGAAAATAGTTTCTGTAGTAGATCTACTGGGTATGGACCCAAATTGATTTTCTAAAATACTAGTAACACGCCTAAGACGCTTCTCTATTACTCTCTCCCAAAATTTCATAGTGTGGCTCATAAGTTTGATTCCACGATAATTATTGCAATTTTGAGTATCCCCTTTATCTTGTTTTGAATGTGGATTGTACCACTATTATATTAAAGGAGAAGCAAAATATACAAAAGAAGGGGGAGGTGATTTACAAGAAAATAACCATCCAACCTCTCCAAAACGAAACACCAAGGCGGTGTAGAAAGCCTCACCCTTAAGCAACAAAAAGTGAGGGGTAAGCACACTATACAAAAACCGCAAAAGAATCACCCATCCACTCCCAACATAACAAAAAGGGATGAGCTAGCAATATGGCATGTACACCAAACTCTCATCCACTCCCTCGCCCTACTAAGGACAAAGGATCGAACCCTTTCTTGTGTCGCTGCCTCCCTTTTGAATATCCTCTTGTTTCTCTCATTCCAAATAGCCTAGAGAGTCGCATGCATAATCAACCACCACAAAATCTGGCTCCCCTTCCCGGGAAAGGGGTAAGCCCAAGAGCCAATCATATCTTCGACCGATTGAGGGAGCCCCTTCCTAGCATGTAACATATGGAACAAAGACAACCAAATCTTTGTTGAAAAGGAACACTACACAAACAAATGGTCTAAGCCTTCATTTTCCTCCCCACAAAGGCAACAAATAGGCTAGACGTCACACCCAAACCGGATAAGCCTATCAGCAGTTGGGATTTTCCCCATAGAAATCTTCCAAACCAAAATTTTGACCTTCATTGAAGACTTAAGGGACCCAAATATCATGATAGTAAGGAGTCCTGAGACCCCCATCTGCAATGCCTGCATAAACTGAGCTGACAGAGAAGGAACCCTGAGTATTCTAGTTCCACTGTAAGGAGTCCAGATGAGAGACATCTGGCTTATAACTCTGAATCCCAGCCAACAACTTGGACAACTCAATAATCTCAAGCTCTCTAAGATTCCTTTTGAACCTAGGAGTCCAAACTCCATCCCCGACAGAGAAATCCATCAATTGATCCACCACAGCCCCCAGTTTAGTAGCAATCGCAAACATGTTCTGAAAGGCTTGTGCCAAAGGTACCGGTCCAGCCCGTCTATCTAGCCAAAAGGAGCAAGACCTCCCACCTCCTAAGGGAATATGAGTAGCAGCTACCAGCAGATCAGTCATCTCCAAGATTCCTTTCCATAAATGAGAGATATTATGACCAATCTGCGAATGAAAATCCCTTCTTCTGCCCCTTGAATAATATTTGAGTCTGATATGATCCAACCAGAATCCAGCCTGCTGAGTGAAGAGGTTCCATGACCATTTAGCAAGTAAAGCTAAGTTGAAGTCCCTTATATTCTTAATGCCCAAACCTCCATTGTTTACTTTTGCACACTCTTCGCCAACAAATATTGGGAAATCCCTTCTCACCTCCCCAGAAAAATCTACTACAAATCCCTTCAAGTTGCCTAGCCATAGTCCTTGGGATTCTGAACAAGGAGAGATAATAAATAGGTAAACTATCAAGAATTGCCTTGCATAGGGTCAACCTTCCTCCATATGAGAGCAAACGACTCTTCTTCCCAGCCAATCTAAGAAGCTGGCCGCGGAGGGTCGCCTCCGCATAGCTCGTTAGCAGGCTGAGGTCTCGTTCGTTAACGGAATTAACCAGACAAATTGCTCCACCAAGGTTCATACACCCGTAAGAAATCCCACACAAATCCATCATCCACGCATCTGAAGGTAATAGAGATGGCAGATCACCCCACACGCCTATCCACATCTTAAACCACATACTCATTCCAGAGAACTAAGATACCACCTGACCTCCCAACTGCTAGGGATGCCACACTTTTAGTCAGTCTACCACCCCCAAAGTCTCTCCACAACTCATCCCCCTCCTCCTCAAACTTTGTCTCCTAAAGGCACAAGATGTCCACTTTGATCCTACGAATAATGTCCCTTAGGACCTCCCTCTTCTCCCTCTCGCCTGAACCCCTGATGTTCCAAGAAACAATCTTCATAGGCATTGAGCAATTTCTTCAACTCCCCCTTCCCCTTCCCTCTACAACCCAACCTTACACTCTCCCTCTTGCCCATTTTCTCACTCCTTACCCCTTGGCAATCCCTGGCTGCCATCTCTTCTAAATTTTTGTTAAGACTGAGTGGCTATCTTTCTCCATACCTTAAAATGAAACACCAATAGCCTCTGCCACTTTCTTGGCCTGCTCCTCTCACCACTTTTTCCATCTTAAATATGATATCCTTTACATCGATTTTATCCATTTCACTTTGACTAGAGGAAGGGCTTGCCAAAGAAACCCTTTCCCTAGGGGAAGTTAACTCTGTTTGAACATCAGCTTCGCATCCTTCTTCCTCTTCCAAGGGCTCCTCCTCCTCCTCAACCAATGACCCTTCTTGAGTATCTGGGGCTTGCCACTTCTGCAGTTCTACTCCTCTATCACTCTACATCTCTTCACCAGACTCCCTCAGGACATCTTCATTGTCTCCTATCTCCACCGCTAGCAACTCTGCTCCCCGCAAGCCCTCTCCTTCTCTCGACCTCCCCCCCGTGACTGAAGGTTCACCATCAAAGACATCTCTTTCCTTATTGGAGGATCCCTTTCTGGTGATGATTGCAAGGTACGGCTATGCAGGCGCTACCCATTCCCATAATCTTCAAGTCGGGTCTCAACGGGCATACTGACTAGGGGCCTAAAGCGAGACACCTCTGAGGAGGTCTCCCTACATCCCTGGGAAACGTAAGAGATGCGGGGGATCTCCATCCAATCCCCGCGATCACCTTGCAACAGAGGAGGGCTTGCGTCCTGAGATAGGGGGTGTCCCACACTCCATTGAGGTCGAAAGGGAGGCTTGCCGGTGATCAGCATCACCATGTGTCGGAGACGGTGCTTCCATGCCGTGTCGGAGAAGGTTGCAGAACCCCATAGTTGTCAAGCTGCAGGGAGTCAGGGACGGCCAGAATTGGGTAAGGACGAAGAAGTGGTACTGGGTAAGTCATTGGATCGGCCCGATGGCTCTACTCGGATCCCACTAACCCTTTCCGAATTGGCGCGCATCGGATCCCAGTTAAAGAGGGGCGGGTGATTCAAAAATTTAAAAGGGTGCCCGATAAGCACATGTCCCATATCCGTCGTCATCCTCTCGACCGTAATCACCTCCAAACCCTAGCTCACCAGCTAGAGAACCGTTACCCATGCTGCCTTGTCTATAGTACTTGACGATCTTGACCAGGGTTTGTCGGCCGTCGATGGCAACCTCCAACACTTCTGGGATGTCCTCCCATGCTGCAACCTTCACTCTGACCTCTGGACCCAGCATGTTGTCCTTTGAAGAGGACCAAGCCAATACTCCCACCAGGTCGGCAAACTCCTCCAGGAGCTCCCTCATTAGGGACTGCTTCATTAGGAGTGGCAGGTCGATTAGCTTCACATCAAAGACCACTACCCTCAAACTTGGGTATGTGGCAATGTGGAAGCTCCAACGAAACGCCTGGACCACCAGCGACTGGCTAGCCAATACACCTGCAGCCGCCAGTTCCTCAGCGAGCTCTGGGAAGGCCCGACCACCAAGAACAATCTCTCCGAAACCCTCCGTATAGACCACCCCTCTACGGCCCACCTTTTCTTCAGTAGCCTGAGAATGTCCTCCTCCCTACCTATACCGTCCAAACCATAGCATTGGCAGCATGGACACCTTCGAGAAACTCGCCTTTATCAAAGACCTCAGACCCTTATCACACCGCAACTCCCTAGCCATTCTGCCTCTTACCATCTCCTCATATGACGGCCTATGCTGAGAAGGGGAGACCTCCCACGTATGACCCCTTCATCCGCATGACTGGAACCACCTGGTGCTCAGCAAACTCACCGGAGTCCTCCCAAGAGGAACTCAGTTCGCCCCTGAGGCTGGTGGGAACTCTGCCAGTCGTGCTTTCCCTAACAGATGCGCTCTCCTGCTCATGTCGACTCTTGTTTGTCGTCATATTAAGTCATGCTTTTTTGTAAAGTAGATGCTTTGTAATTGAGCTCTCTTTGCCATCCTTAACATCCCCTTTATTTTAAAAGAAGGGAACCACAATCCAATCATCTGACATTCTCCTTTCTTTTAAAATCTTATTGAAAAGTTCAGTTAGCCATTTAATATCTATATTACCTACACTTTTTCAAATTTTGATAGATATCCCATATGGTCCAAGAGCCTTACCAGCTCTCATCTTTTTAAGAGCATCATTAACTTCTGAAGATCTAATCTGTCGAATGTAATGATAATTAATTTATCTGCTGGAGTCATTAGTTTCTTACAAGAGTAGCCTCTGAATTGATCCTCGTTTAACAATTTCTCAAACTAAGCACTCCATCTCTCCTTGATCTCACGATTTTTTACTAGAATTCAACCATCTTCACTCTTAATACATCTAATATGATTAAAATCTTTACTCCTTTTGTCTCTTAGTTTTGCAAGTCTAAATATATCTTTTTCACTTTCTCGAGTTCCCAACTTACGATATAGTTCCTTAAAAACCTTAAACTTAATTTTACTAACTGTTTTCTTAGTGTTTGTTTTTGTAATTTTGTAATGTTTTAATGTTTGATCATTTTTACTCCTTTGGCATACTTTAAAGCATTCTCACTTATTGTTAATGGACTTTTGAATTTCAATATTCCACTACCATGTCTCTCTTTTAAGAATCCTTTTACCTTTAGATTCACCTAAGATTTCTTTAGCTACTCTTTTTATACAATTGGCCATTTTATTCGATATTATGTTAATTTCTCTCTCACAATTCCATATATTTTCTTTTAATAGTCACCTTTAGAGGCATCGAGATTCTCGCTTTTTAAGTTATATCATTTAATTTTAGGGTAACTATTCACTGCATCCTTTCTCTTTTACTTTTGAATATAAACATCCATTACTAAAATCCTATGTTGAGGGGCTAAACTCTCCCCAGGTAAATTTTATAATCTTTACATAATGATCGATCAATTTTTTTAATAAGAATTAGTCAATTCGACTTTTATGCATTATATTTTTATAAGTTATTGAACGTTCATCTCTCTTTTTGAAATAAATATTTGCAATTATTAGATCATATATAATAGCGAAGTCAACAATGATATCAGCCATGTCATTTCTATCATAAAAACCAAAGTCTCCATGAACCCTCTCGTAGCCACTATTATTCTTTCTTATATGGCCATTTAAGTCTCCTCCAATAGAAGTCCTTTCACCATTAGGGATATCTTGGATTGTCTTATCAAAATTCTCTCAAAATTTTTTCCTAACACTCTCTTCTAATCCTACTTGAGGTGCCATAGGCACTAATTATATTTAAAACTTCTTCACCTGCTACAAATTTAACTAGTATGAGTCTATCCCCCTCCTTTCTAACTTGTACAACTTTGTCTTTTAACTCTTTATCTATGATAATGGCTACACCATTTATATTATTACTTTTGTCAACATGCCAAAATTTGAAATCTTCAATTTCTTTAGCTTTAGAACTTTTCCGCCTAATTTCTTGTAAACAAGCTATGTTGACCCTCCTATCTCTCATAAACTTTTATCGGTTAAGGTTCTTATGTTCCATGTAGCTAATTTTTATTTATTCTTATTCTTATTCTTATGGTCTAACTTCTTTACTCATGTTTGTCCAATACATAAGAACCCTTGCATATTTGTCTCCGCAACCGGGCGCCATTGCGGTGTATTTGCTTCTGAGGAACTCCCTAGCAACCCGTTGCTCACTTCTCATTACACCCCGGAGCTGATGTAACGCGTCGTTTCTGGGGAACAGCTTAGCAACCCCTTTCTCACTTCTCATTACACCCGGGGGCCGATGTAACTGGTTGTGACAAACTTTATTAAGTGCTGGTTGTCAACCTAACGCAAACCCTCCTCCTTTCTCATCTGGGCTTGGGACCGGCCATAGGGGAGTTATTTTAATAGAAATCACTATGTACACTAAAACCAAGAATAGAGGAGCTCTGGTTGTACAATATTTATGGATTAATGTGTTTCTGTAGTACACATTGCTGGGTAGATTTGTTCGTTCCATGAGGCCGTTTTGTTAGGACAGATCATTGGAGGACTCACAGAATCTTATGGATAGATGGTTAGGTGATATGTGGCCTTTTGTCATCACATTAAGGCTTAACTTGATTGTGGTAAATGAATAAGTTGCGAATATCATGACATTAAGGGTACATTTGATTAGTCTTCATGATTATTGGGGAACGAGGTCAAGTTCAGGGACTGGTTGTTGGGTAACTTGGGTTGGTATGATTAGGTTATACAGCATAATGATCGAAATGTACAATATTTATGGGCTATTGTGTTTCTGCAGTACACGTATTGCTGTGCTTGACTTATCCATTCCATGAGGTCTTTTTTAAAGGTCCAAAGCTGTTTGAACTAGGTTGGGTATAGTGGGCTTTCAAGCCAGCCACACCTATTGATGCAGTCTATTCCATATTTTTCATAGCATGTCATACAACTTCTGTCAGACTACTTTGAGGAATGGTCTTTCCGGGGACTACCGCTTGTTGGGCATTTCGTGAGGGTGGAATCAGACCAGTAAGCCCTCCTTTACTGTCTAATTGATACTTTTTTTTGAATGTGGATAATACCATGTATTCATTAAAAGAAAAGAGAGTGACAAGAAGCAAAGAAAAAGGTAGGAGCCCCAAAAAAGTGACCACCATCTACATCAATCTAAGTGACGCTTGTCTGTGACATTACATGACGTGCTCAAGGCAAATCACGAATGTGCGTATTTTGTGGAAGCTTCGGGGATATCATGTACCACTTTTTTTCTCAAGTGTGGGATTATTCAATCAGTCTGGAAGATGTTCTTGAAATAGTGCAAGTTGCATGCATGCGAAAAATGATGTTTTTCAATTTCAATTGCAGAATGGGAAGACTTATATTCACTGAAACAAGAAAAAGAATATCTATTGTGAGCTTACGAGCCATGCTGTGGGCCATATGAAAGGAGAGATATAACAGAGTTTTAATGAATAAATTCAGATAACCTACTGAAACCATCAAGCGCTGTATTCATTTTCTTCATAAGTGGACAGTCATGAGCTGGACTGCAGGAGAGGGCTACCCATAAGGACTACCCGGGTGTAAGGGCGGCGATAATGTTCTGCTGCGGAGCCAACAGGATGCGTTGCTACTATTTTATTCGGGACCTGGGCAGGAATGAACCATATTAGTCCTATATTTGAAAGCAAGAAAAACTTATTGGGCAGTATAAGTGGCACTTGGATCCATAGCTTGTGAGGCACCTTTTGGGGATAAACTGTGTGGACTTCGCCAAAAGAGGATAATAACTCACAAGGGTGGATCAGGCTGTGTCAGTCAGAGACTCTCTGGATTTATCATGCAAATGGGCTTGTGGGTATAGATGGGGGAAGGGCTACTGTATGGGTTTGAGGGGCAAGCTCTACCACCCTGTTATATTGCCTTCCTTTTTGTGTCAAGGCTTTCATGAATTGCGGCCTTGGTCACCTTGCGAGAGAGAGAGAGAAAACAAGGAAACTCACCCTCCCTGTCCTATATGCAATTTGGAATATCACCAACTGCCTTGAATGCTTTTCAATCATTGGACCGTTGTCTATCAATGTTCAATTGTTATATCTTCAGCCGATCTGCCTGTCAAGTTGCATTTCAAAATTTCAGTTTCACTTCTAATCTTGGATTAATTGATAATCTTATATAAATTCTCTCATTCCATATTTTTAGTCTTGCACCCTAACTCCTTTGCTGCAATCAATCCACATCATATAACTTTGGAAAAAATGCACCAAGTCATGTAACATTGGAAAACATGCACCAAGGTGTATTCTCTTAACATACATATATTCTAATTTTTTGGAAGGCTATGTATATTCCAATTTCATTGGCTGGTGATCAACTTTGTGAGACTGTGTGACCTCTCTATTATTAGGCATATACATGCAACACGCTTCTCTAGGAAGATGCTGCTATGCATGTAAACAGTTGGAAGGATACTCTAACAATCAATAAGGTGTCCTTGTCCTTCATCTTGACTCTTTGCAAATCTAGGAAATTCCTGAGGTGCTGGTGTACACACAAATAGTTAGATGGACCTTATATTAATAGACATACACTTGCGACATGCTGTTCTATAAGAAGGTGCTGGTACAAATGTAAAAAGTTAGGGGCATGGTCGGCAGGATCCGCGTGGATTAGGTTGGATCACCTTATCTAATGAGTTTTGTGCCTGCTGGATCTAATCCCTATCACTTGTTCTCCGATGCCTAACAGGGATTGCTCAGATTGGATGGATTGGCCTGAAGCAGCCAATCTGGACTGATCACAACTAGTCATTGGAGACCAAAGCTGGCGACAGCTAGCTGGTCTCCGACAGCTAGTTTTGGAGCGGGGGAATGGCTTGGGAGCTATAAGTATACCTCATTTGGCTCTTCCCAACCATGCTTATCTTCTTTCAGTCTCTCTTTCTCTCACACTCAATTTCTCTCTCTCTCTCTCTCTCTCTCATATTCACTTCTTTCTCTCTTTCGCTTTTTCTCTGTCTCAAATTATGCTGTGTCCGGCTGTCTGCACTGTGATCTGGCCATAGAAGGCATTCCAATGAGAGGGGATGTAACTTTTTCTCAATGAGCAGTGAGCGGAGAGGGGAGGTGAGATCTGTTGCGGAACGGAGATCTGAAGACGAAGGTTGGCAGAAGGTTAGTAGAAGGAAAGGATTCTCTCGTTCGGTGGTCAAGAAGAGCTCATCGCATCTTCCGGTCAATTTTGATGAATGCATTAGGTGTTTACAGAAAGGTCACATAGCTAAGAACTGCAAAGAGGCCGTAAGATGTTTCTCCTGTACGGGTTTAGGCCATAGGAGCTTCCATTGTAGGAAGAAAGGAGCTGGTCTCATTCTTCCCCCTAGAAAGCCCCTTCTTATCAAGGAGAACGATGGTAGTACTCCTTGCTCTCCTGCTCAAGGAGCCTCCCTCAGTGAGACTGTTCCTATCCCATGGTCTCAGGCGGCGAAGGAGCCCCTAGCTACTCTACAAGAGAGTTTGGTGGTGAAGGTCCTCACTTGTGACATCAAAGATAAACATGTCCTGGAATCTCTGAGTTCCAGAATACTTCTGTTGTTGCAAGACAAATGGAAGTCTACCTACTCTTGGAATATCAAGGAGCTACATGGTAATAGTTTTCTAGTGCATGCATCAGCGGAGAGATGGTCTTTTGCTGAGAAGGAGGTACAATTCTTGTCCATGGGAGACTTCAAACTCAGCTGTGCTCCAGGGTCAGTTGATGTGGGTACGGTTTCAGCTAGGAGTGGCCTTTGTTGCTGGTGTAGATTAGAAGGCATTCCGTTACATATATGGAATGTAGAGACCTTTCAATGCATAGTAGACAGATTTGGTTCCCTCAAAGGTGTGGACTGTAACACCCTACTCTTATCAAATCTTATGTCCGCCAGAGTTTTAGTCGAAGTGGAGTTCATCGAATCCATCCTCGAAAAGTTGACGATCAGAGTCTTCGGCAAGAGCTTCTGGGTTTCTATCAAGGTGGAGCAACCTTCCCCAGCAGGTGAGGCCCCAGTTTCCCAGCAGTGCAATGGGACCTAGGCTGAGGTGGTTTCTTCTTACAGTAAGCATAAGGAGTCTAAGGGGTGGAATCGAAAACAGGGGACTGCCTAGCAGGGCATTAATTCTTCTGCGAGTCTTCTGAGGTGTCCTCCGTAGGATGGGAACGAGCGTCTGAGTCACGAGTTTGTGACTCATCACTCAATTAAATCCTCGAGTGCCCCTGATTCTCTTCAGACTTTGTGCGGATTGGGAATGGATGATGGCATTGGTTGCACACCGTGTCCCGAAAAAAAGTGGCTGAGGTGGATGGGTCATGGGAGAATGTGACCGTGCTAAGCTCGAGGCAGTGGTGTTAGGATGGGAAGACCGAAGCAAGTGCCTCCGTGGACAACATCAACAAAGCCAGTGGTCATCATGGTCGGCTGCGGGCGGTCTGGAATCGGGCGAAGAAGACGAACAGTCCCGAGTATAGTCCCGAGCGGTTGCGGGCCTCGAATGAATGGGTAAGTCTATCGGGTCCAGTAATTTGGGTATTTTACCCCTATCGGATAAGTCACGGGTTCATGCTGTTCCATTCCGACCCGTAACGATGCCTGTGGATCCTTCTTCCAACCCGTTCCTTCTGAGTATCGGACTTGTTCCTTCTCTAAGCCATCTTCTGGTGTTCTCACACTTGCTAATCTTGGGCGTAAGATTATGGGTCACGGTAACCAGGTACATCGAGCCTCACAAGACCCAGGTTCCTCAGTGATCGTTTCGGATAAGCAATTAGACATTATTCAGGGTTGGGTGGACTACTGTGGTGCTGAGGGTCCAGATCCTGTGCAGATTGGGATGTCAAAGAATATTGGGATGGATTCTGGGATGGATCTAGTCCCTCTAATTGCTAAGATGCATACTACTTTTTTCTGAGGACTAGTTAGATTCAGATGAAGGTGGTGGTAACAGGGCTTTGGTCCCTGTTAATTTTGTTACTGAATCCCCGCTAGCCTTCCTATTACCGAAGACTATTGATTTTGGGTCAGAAGAAATCATTCAGTTTGGCAAACTCATTGGGGTTTCTTTTGAAGGCAAAGAGGACATATGCAAAAGTTTCGTCAAAAAACTGATTAGATATGATAAGTTTAAGCATTCACCTAAGAAGAATGGTAAAGGGAGTGGTGTGAAGATTGGCAAAAGGGAACTGAATTTTGTGCAGAAGAATGAAGTGCTGGGTTGTCTAAGAGATAAAAGGAAGGGGGGGAAGAACTTGAATCATTAATGAACATCCTTACCTGGAATATCAGAGGGCTTAATGGGGTGGCTAAGTTTAGAGCCATAAGAGATAACATTAAGACCCTCAAACTGGATTGTATCTGCATCCAGGAAACCAAGATGAGTTCATTTGATGATGCATCTATCAAGCAAATAGGTTGTTTTATTGTGACTAATTGGCTCTCTGCTCTAGCTACAGGTTCCAGCGGAGGTCAGTTAATTCTGTGGAATGGGAATCAACTGAAAGGCTCTCTGTGTGGTATTGGCAAGTTTAACATCTCAGTTAATTTATGTTCTCTAGATAACAGATCTCAGATGATCATCACTTTAGTGTATGGGCCACACAATCATCAGCTCAGGGAGGAGTTCTTCTTCCAAGAATTATATAGGCTCTCTAGCTTATTTCAAGATGCTTGGTGTGTCCTAGGGGACTTCAACTGTATCAGATTTCCTTGGGAGTGATAAGGTCTTCAAAATTGGACTGGTGATATGGAGAACTTTGGCTCTTGGATTAGAGACTGTGGTATGCTGGATTTGGACATTCCTAACAGAAGGTTTACCTGGTCTAACCTCCAACTAGGCAGTGCCAATGTCCAATCCAAGATTGATAGGGTCTTTGTCTCTTCCAAATGGCTTCTTCAATTTCCTTTGTCTCATTGGAAAGGTAGTTGTAGGACAGTTTCTGATCACATTCCTATCCTCCTGTCCATTGGGGATAAAAGGCAAACTCAGAGACTATTCAGGTATGAATTGGAATGGCACAGACATGAACAATTCAAAGATTTGGTCAGCAATTGGTGGAAGGAGGCTCTAGTGGCATACTTTGCGTCTCAATCTTTTGTCAAAAAGTTGAAATGGGTTAGAGATAGAATCAAGGTATGGTCTTCCCAAACCTTTGGAAGCATCAATATCCTTCGCCAACAACTTTTGCAAAATATTGATGGACTAGAAGTCAAGGCTGAAGATCAGAATCTTTCTGAGGAAGAATCTCAGGTTCTCAGAAGACTTAAGAATGAGTACTGTAACGACCCGCCATCCTATGACCGGAGACCCGATCACTAAATGGATGTCGGATCATTAACTGCGGGTTCACACCCGGATCTCACACAACGCATCTGGAGGAGTAAGCATTAAACAAGGCTAAATATAACAATCTCACGGACCACAAGAAAATTAACAATGTCCGTATACAGTCCAACAATAATTACATGGTCTAACAAATTAAATAAGTACAGGCAGAAGCAAAGTACAACAACATCGGGGCATACCCCGGAACTGAGATAGCTGTTGGTCCGCACACCAAGGAGACACCACACGCCGCCACACGTCACGAGGTCCACACCTGAAACCGCAGGGAGTGAGCCACACCAGAATTGGGCTCAGTAGGGATCATCCGATCCCCGCCTCCCACTCACACACCCACAAGTGCAATAATACAGAAATATGACAATTAAATAAAGCAGTAAACATAGCTCCCCAAAACCTGATATGAAACGTACGCATAAGCAATGCAACATGCACAGTTCTAAGTAATCCGAATAACCCAGCACAATGCCACAACTCATAACCAAGGGTCCAACTAAGCGACCAAACCACACTGTCGACTGCAGACAAACGTCGCCTCAAAACACCACCAACACTCACGCCTGTCCGCCCCTACAACGTTCCGGGGCACCGTAGGGTGAGGCAGTGAGACAAGTTAGGACTACTGTCCTACCGACCGGATTTCCTCCACGCCAGGCTTCGGCGCTTCAGGAGGGCCCTGGGGACCGGCGAAACCCCTGTCAAGCCGAAGCTATAGGGACTATCCACAACCCTAACCTCCCGGGCTGTGTCAGGCCAAAGGGCGAAGGGTACCACTCGCAACCTTGATATCACAGGTCACAGCAGGCCCAATGGCTAAAGGGGTGAAACAACTCCAACAGTACCACAACCAGCTCCACAGTAAGAAACGCGCCGGAAGCTGCCACGACAAATAGGAAAACCCCGACCCGCTGAGACCAAACAGCAGCCCCTCGGATAGCGCACCGGCTACTCCGGCCCGACGAGCTCAAGGTGGTTCTGTCTCCCGCAGCCAAAGGTAAAAACACAACATGTATCTCTCTCCCACCGGTACGGCAACAATGCCTCACAGACACCAAGGCCCTCCCACTTCGGCACAAGGTGACAAACGTAAACCACAGGTGTTCCGATTCCACAATCGCATAGGCATGCAACATATGATACGATTCCATCCACACAACAAACCTTAGCCTCGATGTACAATTTAAAGCATGCATTTATTGAACTATCTAACAGTGAAACACATATCAATAACAAGAGTTAATATGATTCTGCCTTGAATCGCGTCGCCCGTGGCCGACGCCATTCAAGACTCCCAAACTGATTCATTTAAACCGGCCTCAGATTATGTCTTAAAACGCGTCGTCCTGGGAAGCCGCCTTTTAAAAAGGCGTCACTGTCCTCAGACGCCATTCACAATAGAACCTGAAACTTGCAGAAAACTCGATCGGGGTGATTTCTGCCTAAATGGCGTCGTGTTGGCCCGTCGCCATTCTAAATGGCGTCGCCCAGGCAAGACGTCATTTAGCGCTAGAACCCCAAGCTGACAGAACCTCAAATGGGACGATTTCTGTTTAAATGGCGTCGTGCGGGACCGTCGCCATTTTAAATGGCGTCGTCCAGGCAAGACGCCATTTAACGCCAGAAACCTAGTTCCGCAGCTCAACCCGAGGGTTCCCCTTTCTACCTCCAAATGCCCCAAAATCACACAAAACAGAAGTGGAAGACGGGCAATCGAACTACCATGCGAAACTCATAAATCTACATTCATAACCTCGGTCATATCATTATGAAAAACCCCATAAACATGCTCATTCTACCTCAAACACATCATGCTACACCATGGAAATCACGGGCAAGATAACTACAATCCATGCAAGCTTTGTCCCCCTACCGATCTCTTGAACTACTCCGGGCTCCGCGCCGCCAAACCGTCGCACCGCAGATCGCCGCTGGTACCCCGAGGACGTCGCCACTCCGCCGGAACATCGGCCGCCGTCCGGAGAATGGAACGCCGCGAAGGAAGTGGTGGTGGTAGTGGTGAGAGGTAGAGAAGTAGTGGAGTGGTGGAAGAGGAAGAGAGGGAAAGGGAAGGGAAGGAGGGTCCGGAGGGGCGGAGAGGGCGAGGAGAGAGAGTGAGAAGGCGAGAATGAGGGAAAGAAGTGAAGGCTCGCAGGGTCAATCTGAAACGGGCTAAAACGCGTCGACCGAGACAGACGCCTATCAGATGACAGGACGGGCCGTACTGACAGTCGCTCTGAAACGCGTCGCTCATCACCGACGCCGTTCAGACGACAAGACCGACACCGTACACTGACATCACAGGGTCGCAGTCTGAATGGCGTCGCCCATCACGGACGCCGTTCAGATGACAAGACAGGGGCCGTACTCTCGCGGCCCGAAACCCGCCCACGTGGCACCCACGTGGCACAACAGCAACAACCCTAAATGGCGTCCACCCAGCAAGATGCCGTTTGAAAGGCATCGTGCAGGACATACGTCATTCAGAAGAAATTCTCAAGACCCCTCAGGGTCCAAATCGGAGGATCCGACTCGAAATCGACCCGAATACTGAACTCGAAACCTCAGTCCTTACAAGTACAATGAGTTGGTCTTTAGGGAAGAAATTAAATGGAAACAAAGGGCTAAAGAACACTGGTTAAAGGAGGGTGACAAGAATACCAAATTTTTCTATGCAATGGCCAACTCTAAGAAGGGATCTTTAAAGATTGATCATATCAAGGTGGATGATCTTTTAATTGATTCCAAGAAAGATATTATCTTTTTACAAGAATTTATTCAAAGAAAATCACTTGTGGAGACCCCATTTGCAGGATAACATCCTTCCAAAGATTGATGATCATCTGGCTGAAGATCTCTGTTTGCCAATTCTTGAAGAATAAGTGAAGAAAGCTATTTTCAGTATGAATGTGAATAAATCTCCTGGGCCGGATGGTTTTTCATTAGGTTTTTATTAGTTTTTTTGGGAAGTTATTAAGGATGAGTTTATGGATGTGGTGAAGGAATTCCAATTCAACCCATATTGTGCTTATTCCAAAGATAGAAGGTGCTGAAATAGTATCAGAATTCAGACCAATTAGCCTTTTGAACGGTTGCTATAAGATCATTACAAAGATCTTAGCCAACAGAATGAAGACAACATTGGGGGGTGTTATCAATAAAAATCAATCAGTTTTTCTAGAAGGAAGATTCATCGTAGATAATTTTCTGACATCCAGTGAAGCAATCCATAATTAGAAAATTATTAAGAAAGAAGGAGTTGTTATTAAGCTGGACTTAGAGAAAGCATTTGTTACTGTCAGCTGGCAATGTATCCACAAAGCCTTGGGTCTCATGGGTTTCAAAGAAAAATAGATCAACTGGATTATGAGTTGTATCTCAACCTCAAGGTTTTCCATTTTGTTCAATGGGCACTCTAGTGGTTTTTTCAGCAGCTCTAGGGGATTGAGACAAGGTGACTCATTATCACCTCTTTTGTTTCTTGTTATATGAGCTCTCTTTGAGATAAGGCAACTGTTCAAGGATTGATTGACGGATTCAGCATTGATAGGAATGGTCTCCTTCTTTCACATCTTCAATTTGCAGATGCTATCTTGCTGTTTTCGTCAGGAAATATGGGAATGTTGAGAAATCTGAAGATCTTGCTGGTTTTGACAGAAGCTATAACTGGTCTTAACATCAACTTCCAGAAATAAGAAGCAATAGGAATTAATCTGGATAAGATCAAGCTGGATTGTATGGCTGATCTGCTTAATTGCAGAGTGTCTCATTTTCCAATCAAATATTTGGACCTGCCTTTATCCAGTGGTCCTATATCTTTAAGGCTCACTTTGTTTGCAGAATAACTTAAACCAGAATAAGGTTCTGGGATTTCTTAAACCAGAATAAGAGGTATTTTGATTTAGTAGTCCACCCAGAATAAGGAGAATTATACTGCGCTATTCCAAGTGATTTGGTAGGAATAAGTGGAATAAAGAGTGAAATAAAAGGTAAAATTGAGAGAATTGGAGGAATTAGCTATTCCAGGTAGATTTGGGGAGTTGGGGGAATTGGAGGAATTAGGCATACCCTCAACCAAATCAGAATAGGACCTTTATACCAGCTATTCTGGCCCTATTCCACAAACAAAGTGAGCCTAAGGGATTAGGATGTGTTCATTAAAAAGTTTGATCAAAGATTAGACGGATGGAAAGTTAGATTTCTTTCAGATGGGGGAAGATGGATTCTCTCAATATCAGTTCTCTTCTCATTAGCCACATGCCATCTTTCCATTCTCAAAGCTCCACGAACTGTGGAGAAAATTATAGAGGCAAGGAGGAGATCTTTTTTCTGGGGGGGTGGAAAAAGAGATGGGAAAGGCCTTCATCTCATAGCTTGGGATAATGTCTGCAGAAATAAAGACCAAGGAGGGGTTGGTTTGTTTCAATTAATCATTTCAATAAGGCATTGCTTGCCAAATGGCTGTGGAGACTAGGTGAAGAAGAAGATCATCTCTTGGTAAGGATAGTCAGAGATAAGTATTATCATAACTATTCTAAATGGAATTTGAAGCTTTCAAGGTCCTACAATCTGTCCTACATCTAGAGGAATATTGCTCACTTGAATTTTCTGGTTCTTCCAGTAGTTAATCTTTAATTGGGTAATGGAGAAAACATTAGCTTCTGGAAGGATTTATGGCTTTCTAATATTCCCCTCATTGATCAAGCTCCTAACCTTTATCATATTTCAGTTTATAAAAATGCAACATTGGCACCGGTTCTCTCCCGTAGGAATGATACTCATTGGAATCTCAGCCTCCGAAGAAATCCTATAGAGACTGAAATAGGGGAGCTACTTAGAATTCTTAGTCTAATTTCAGATATCCAACTCATTAGGGATCATGAAGACAAAAGATTATGGATTTGGAATAGTAAAGGATCCTTTTCATCTAGAGTACTTACTTGTATTATTCAAGACGGTGGCATCAAAGTGTGGTGGAAATCTTTGGTGTGGTCCAATTACATCCCAATTAAAATCAGAGTCTTCCTTTGGAAGGTGGCTATGAACAAGCTTCGTACTTCCCGAAGATTGAAGAGAATCTTTAACCTCATCAACTTTTTATATGTTTTCTGTGGGATATTTGAAGAAGATCAGAATCACCTTTTTTGTCAATGTGGGATTGTCAACTTTCAGTGGAGCATCCTTTTTAAGGCCTTGAAGATTCAGTGGGTGGAACTGTTAGACTGCCTTCATCTCATGCAAATGTGGTCAATATTATGTCCTAACCAGACTGACAACAAGATGTGGTACCTGTTTCTTCCAGCGATGCTGTGGTCTGTCTGATTAGGTAGAAATAATAGAAAATTCAACTAGGAATTTTCAAACCCTTCCAATATTCTCGAAGAACTCTCAATTGGGTGAAAGATTGGGGAAGATCAGCTGATATCAGGAAGGCTTCAGAAGGAGATCTTATTTCAAGGGCTTCTAAGTGTCAAGACTTTTTTTTTTGATTTTATTCTCCCTGAGGCACTTATGTTAGCTTCTATTTTATCCCCTTAATAAATTAGTAGTCTTACGGTCTGCTTTTCTTTGTTTCCTGGGGGGTTGGCACTTTGCCATGATGTTTGGCCTATGGCCTTGGCCTTTGGCCCACTTTTTATTCTCTTTATCTTTAATGAAATGTGACTTCAAGTCACCTTCCAAAAAAAAAAAAAGGCATTCTAATGATTTACTGTTGCACAAGAGCCCAAAATAAGGCATCGTGATGGCATTGTGCCACAACGTGGTGATCAAAATGCCTTCTTTTAGGCACAAATAAGTAGATTCAGACGATGTAGACCATATTGGACAATTAGTATTGGATTTAAGGGGATTGTACTAGACAATGGATATTATGGCTATCCAATTTAATCGCGTTATTGGGTAGAATTACTGATATCAAATATCCGAACAGATAATCTGACAATAGAGTGTATCATTTTATTCTTAATTTTAATCATTGGATATTAATCTGCTCACTAACTAATACACAAAATAATATATAATGCATCATATTTATATATGATATTATATCATTTTAATAACACGAGAGAAACAATTGGTTTGCCAACTGTAAAAGGAATCAGTTTTGAAAACTATGCCCAAACCTGACTGAAAATATAATAATCAGGTTGATTGTTAGGGTTAGTCATTACTGTTTACATCCCAAGTCCATTAGTTGTGTCCTTGGTGGGGAACTCGACACTTCTGTGTTTAATTTGGTTGCTAGCCATAAAAATTTACTCAATTTATTAAATCTCTAATTTATCCTCCTATTTTTTCCCTCAAAACAGCCCAAGTTTGATCTTAGGAGAGCGCACTCCACTTCAGAGAAGGGGCATGTTCCCGCTCCGCAAAGACAAATCTAGGCTAAAGATTTTATAATAGATGGAAGAGTAATGATTACAATAGCGGAGGGGACATAACCCTGTCTAACTCTGCAAAAAATAGAAAAAGATCAAGGAAGAAAAGCAATCTACCCTTCTATTAATATTACATCAGCATCTGAGATGGAAAGATGGCAGACCTGCTGCATCAATAATAGTGCATCCATGGGCTCTGTGTGGCATTGAACGCCAGCTGTAAAAACTTTCATTGACTTGGCTGCTACAAGCATGGTTGTCCAATGCATCTGCAACCTGATTGGTTTCACGAAAGGAATGCACAACTGGACATTGAACAAGTTGCATAGCGCGAACAAGATCCTGCTACCATGGTAGAGCCCTCCAAGGAGGCTCAAGCTTCTTCACCAAGGTTTGGACTAGAACTTGGGAGTCAGAGAAGACCAATGCCAATGGAAGATGATTAACCAAAGCCAAACACAGTCCCTCTAGAAGAGCTCGGGTCTCCGCAACAAAATTAGAGCCACAACCATAGTAGTTGGAGAAGGCTCAGAGAAGACAACCACAACTATCCCTAATGCAACCTCCGCCTCCACAAGGACCAGGGTTTCCTTTGGAGGCTCCATCCACGTTGAGAGTGTAATATGTTTCAGCTGGTTTCCAATACAAGGTTGCTGAGGTCTGAACTTAGGACTGATGCCAAAGTGCAAAAGATTTCTTAATTTATCCTCCTATATGATCCTAGAGTGATGAGAAAGGATTAATAGTTCTAATAGTCTGTGAAAAACCTTCTTATGTGTTAATTCCTTTGCATCAAATTCTATTGTTTTCAGATCAAAGAAGATTGTGTTGGCAGTTTTTATTGGTCATTATCAAACTTTTTCTTGTATCCACTTCTGTGAGTTCCATCACATATTGTATGTTTGCAGTACTGATCTTGAGTTTGAAATTGGTGGCGGGAGAAGAATATCAGATTTCAGTACTATAAGAATGCTCTATGCTATAGGGATTCAGGTATTTGTTTTCTTGCATTTTAACTTTTACCTTATCAATCTTATAGTTCATATCTCAACAGACTTGACAATGTCTGGTATCTTGCAGACATTGTTGTTAATATTTAAGGAATTTTTGGTAGAGTTTTTTTTTTTTCTTTTCTAAAGGCAGTCAAAAGACCACATTTCATTACTAAGAAAGAAGTATTACGTAAGAAAGCATGGTTGGCAATATCGGCCAATATCGGTACCAATACTGATGCCGGTTTGGGGGGGGGGTTGTTTGTGTGTGTACCTGATACCAGTCATTAAATTAAAAAAACAAAAACTGGTATTGGCCGGTATTGGCTGATACCGGGCACAATATTGGCTGATACTGGCCGATACCGTCCGATACCACCGATACTCGTACCGTCGTACGTGTCGGTATTGGACGAGACTAGTACTGAGACTCCCATTGTTGCAAGAAAGGGAGAAGAAAATGAGGGTGGATCCTTAGTATCAAGATGGTGGACAAGAATCCAACCTTGGTCCAAACCCAATTACTTTTTTTTTTTGAAGTGGATAATACTACAATTGTATTAATAGAGAAGAAGAGTCACAAAAGGATTGGGGATGTACAAGTATAAGAATACCCAACCATCAAGCCCCATATAGCCCCCCCCCAAAAAAAACACCCAGTCGGTGTAATCAAGACTCTTCCCACAACACAACAAAAAGAAGAAGAGTTAACTCTCCCCAAGGAGACAAAATAGGGAGGAGTTCCAACTATCAACATTACAAGAAAACATGGCTCATTCCCTAACTTTCTGACAAACAAAGGAGATGACCCTATTAGGTATAGAACTTCCCTTTTAAAGATCCTACTGTTACTCTCTGACTGAATGCTCCAGATAGTAGCATGGAGGATGAGCCACTAGAGGATCTGGTCTTTAGCTAGGGTCCACTGCCTTCTCCACAGAAGAAATAAGCTCTCATTTGAATCCCAATGATTGAAGGTCACATGTAGGCAGGAGGATAGCAGTTGCCACACTTCAAGTGAAAGAGAAAGATGTAAAGAGGTGGTCCACAATCTCATCTTCTGCATCACATAGACAACAAGTAACATTCAGGTTTGCCAAATAAAGCACTAGTCTGTCTCTGTCACATGTAGGTAGCCTATTCAATGCAACCCTCCACAAAAGAACCTGCACCTTTGAGAGGACTCTTGGCTTGCCAAATACTCGAGTAGAAAGGATATCTAGTGCCACCATCTCTTAAGATGGAGTAAGTAGATCGAACAGAGAATTGACCATGCTTATTCCCTCTCCTCCTCCACCTTTCCTGTGCACCAGCGCTGAATGTCCTCATCAGAATTCTGACATTCATGTGCAGAAGGGTGGATGGAAATTGCAAACAACCTTGGGAAAAGAGCACATAAAGGTTGTAGAGCACATGAAGAATCTCACCAAAAGATGGACTTGCCATCACCAACCATGAATTGTGATCCTACTTTAAAGACATCAGAGCAAGTAAGGATCCCTTTCCAGATCCAAGGCACATTGTAAGTGGAAGGTCTATCTTCCACAGTTTGTATTGGTCATTGTGATCCTACTTTAAAGACATCAGAGCAAGTAAGGATCCCTTTCCAGATCCAAGGCACATTGTAAGTGGAAGTTCTATCTCCCACAGTTTGTATTGGTCATAATACTTTTGTAAAATGATATCCCACTAAAGGCCTGCCCCTTGATTAACCAACTTCCATAGCCATTCACGTGCCCTATCATCGTCTTCAACCTGCGATTGTCCCTTGTGCCAAAACCTCAGCTGGGCTTTTGCTGCCAATGTGTTCCCAGTTGCAGGGATGGATCCTAACGACTGTCGAGGCTCCGCCCACCTTGACCACAACGGCACCTGGAACGTCCCTCCCGACAGCTACCTTTACCTTAACAATAGCCCCCAAGAAGGGAGCCATCCTCGAACACTAGGAGATAACCTCCATGAGATCCGCAAAGGGCTCCGGGAGTTTTCTGACCAAGGATTCCTCCATGAGAACAAGCGGAATGCCCACCACCTCAATGACCATCTCCAGCTGTCTAGGGCTCGGATTGGTGGCCATGAAGGTGTCCCAAGGAACCATCCTGATTCCTGACCACCAGACGCTGGCATGCAAAAACTCCCACCTGCAAAGCCTCTTCTGCAACCTAGAGACTTCAACTTGGCTTTGCTTTCTAAGTGGCTATGGGGACTTGTCTCTGAGGATTCGGGATTGTGGTAGGATACTATTTCTATTAAGTATTACACTCACTACTTCAGCCCATGTCCTGCATCACACATTTCCTCCTTGTGGAAAGGCATCCTTGGGGCCTTAGATATTGTTAAATCGGGTACTCACCTCTCCGAGGGCATTGGTCAGCAGATTAGGTTTTGGTTAGACAATTGGTGTAATAGTAGACCATAGTCTGACATTTTCCCCCAGCTTTTCTCTTTGGCAGCCCTTCCCAATGGCAACCTTGCTTCTTTCTGCTTACTTCAAGGTGGCATTACTATGTGGACCCCCACTTTTTCGGCGGAACTTGTGGGATGAAGAGATCTCTCAGCTGGCGGATCGTCTTATGGTCACCTTGATTTAAGACTTCAATTTGCACGTGAAAGATGAGGATAGGTGATGTTGGAAATGGTCTAACAATGGTCTTTTCTCTGTCAAGTCTGCTTACCATTTTGTTGCTTTTGGTGGTCTCAAGAAGCCTCTTTGTCATCTTATTTGGAAACCTAAGTCCCCTCTCAAAGTTAGATTCCTTGTGTGGACAGCTGTACAAAGGAGGCTCCCCACTTGTGATCACCTGCTTTCCTTGTTGCTGAGCATTAGTCCTCTTTGTCCCCTTTGTGAGGTCCATAATGAAGCTTTGGATCACATTTTTCTCAGCTGCCCCTTCTCAGTTGCTTTATGGGATCTCATATCTTCTTCTACGGGTTGCCACAATGCCATCGGTCACCTGCAGCCGGTGCGAGGGCTCTCATTGGTGGCTGGCATAGAGCGTGGGCTTGTTCCGAAGACAAGGTGGCATGTTGGATGGTCTTGCATGCTACTATTTGGTCCATTTGTAGTGAAAGGAACCTCCGTATTTTTGAAAGCAGGCGTGATTCTTCAGAGCAGCTAGTTGCTTTCATTTTTGCTAAAGTCAGAGAGTGGGCCACCAGTTAGAATATCAGGCCTGTACTTTTGCTATGTGTTTTGTGTCCTTGTAGCCTTCCTTTGTTTTTTGTATCGTGAGGGCTTCTGTTGTTTTTTTTGCAGGGGCTGGAGCAATGTTTTTTGGGAGTTTGGGACAATTGTATAGGGGTTTTCTTGCTTGAACCCACATGTTGTGGTTACAGTTTTTGGGTTCTTTTACTTGTACATCTTATATTTTTCCTTTTTATGAATTCAGTGGTACCATCCACTTTAAAAAAAATCATGTTCTTGATGCTGGTTTTACTGAGAGCTGTGATGACTAGACTATGTGCATTTGCGCATCTTGTTGGTGTGACATTGTACTCTTGTGGAGTAAAACATCATTAGCAATGATAATGCTTTGTTTATTTCTCACCTGAGGTGTCATCTTTGGTGACTATTTGGCATGAAAGATTTTTAGTATCTTAGTTCTTTTTTTGGTATCTGAATTACCCTTATACTGATGGAGCCTTTTTTGATGCTTAGAATCACATATTCAATCTTTTCTGTTTCAACTTGGTACCATATGCTTGTGGCAACGTGGCTTCACTTAACCATTTCCAACACTAAGCTTGCCAGTTCTGTATGACAGCTTTATTCAGCTCATCCTTTGTACTCTTCAGTCTTCAGAATATTCATGGGTCATGACTCACTCACACTGCTTATCTTTCTCCACTCTCTTGTTGCCTTGGATTTGAGTTACTGATTGGGGTGAATCCAAGATCATTTTTTCACCACTATTTGTGTATTTTGGGATGGCAAGATGTTGTTTATTGCTCCAGTGCAGAAGCAAAGTGCTGTGCTACGGCAAACATGATCAGTTGGTTTTTGTCATCTTCATCCAATACATAAGATGGGTCCAATCCCCTTCGCCTATTGCTCTTTGTGGGGTCTGGAATTCTATGTACATTCTCAATGACTCAATGGTCTTACTTTGCGATATTACTTGCTCACTTGCAGTCAACACCTCACTTTCAGTTCCAGTTGGGCAAAACCTTATTACACAATCTGCAGAGATTGCAGTGGCACTGTGGTGGTGTCATAGACCTTGTTTTGAAATCTTATGGGGCAGACCCTTATTATATGATCCACAGGGAGGTTGAGGTGGTGTCATGGCAGTGTCAGAGACCTCAATTTTGAATTCTTGTTGGGCAAACACTTATTATATGATCCACAGTGGGATTGGGGCGGCACATGACAGATATATGAATACAAGCATCCACATAAATGTTGCTGCGGCACGCATGATGTTTTTCGTGTGTGCGTGTGTGTGGGGGGGTGGGTCTTTAGCCTAGAGGACTAGAGAAATTTGTAAAGACTATTGGTGAGAAACATGAGGGAGGGATGCAATACTGAATCTGCAGGTTTAAGGTCAATGTTTGCCTTTAATTATTAAAGTCCTTTCAAGAGTTCCTTGGCCGTCCCATGAGTACAGATTCTACAGAAGTATTGAAAGTCTTTGGCCAGTTATTCTCCTTCAAAACAAATTTCCATAATGTACATGATGTGGACTCAAATACAAAGATTGAAGAGCCAACTTGGTCAATGCCAGAGAAGTCAAATTATTAGCATTATTTCACGTGCTATCTGCTGGAGCTTATGGAGGGAAAGGAATGAAGCTGTCTTCCTGTGAAGCAAAATTTATCTTGAGAGCATTTGCCTTAAAGCTCTTAATTTGCTTTTTAATCGGTGTCGGTACATTTTAGGGGTTTCTCTTGTGTCTTGGAATAGGGAGCTTGAAGTTAAGTGATTTCTGGCTGTTTGATTTCTTTTCGGTTAGAAATCGCTCCTAACAGTTTGATTGTACTACCTCTCTTTATCTCAATTTTTCTCGTGTCTTGGAATAGGGAGTGATTTCTGCTTTTTAGATTTCTATTCTGTTAGGAATCGCTTCTAACAGTTTGATTGTGCTACCTCTTTATCTCAATAAAACTGTGATGCAATCCACCCTTTCTTCGAAAAAAAAAAAAACAGATCCAGATTTGATCTCATAGTAGATATGGTCCAATGTTTTATTTTAGTCCAAATTTTAATAAAAAAAGTGAATGATGTACTCGATCTCTGTTGGACACAAGCCCATACTGTGGTGGACATAGCATGAAATCACCAATGTAAAGCAAACTGATATTTACACCAAATATCAAAGTCTGCTCCTCTATTGTGATGTGAAGGGTGTTTCTTGCAACTCAGATTAGATCTATCATTTTCAGCAAGGAGAACTTTAGAATCTCTGGACAGGCCTCTGGAATAAGCCAAATATGGCCTTTCACATTCTTGACTATGTAATCTCGACCGCCAGAAAAGAAAAGTGATGATCTATTCTCAGAATAAACCTTTCATTACCTGTGACCATTGGATCACTTTGATTCTTTTGAAATTGCACTTTGTGTTGGGTGCAACCAAACATTATAGTTTTAGAACTACTGTTTTATGGTGAAAAGTTTAAGGAGAGCAACATTTTTGACCATGTGATACCTGAACATCTTCCTTCTGCAAAAGCTTCATTGTAGATTTTATTTATCCACTTTGCATTCTTCTGATTTCTGCACAAGTCGTGAAACAATCAGGTCATGTATCTGTTTCTGTTTCCACAAGTTTTTATCACTGACCCAGTCCATTTTGGTTTACCTGAGCTCGATAATGAATTTGCCATCCCTCTCAATGATCAAGTCGTGAAACAATCAGGTCATGTATCTGTTTCTGTTTCCACAAGTTTTTATCACTGACCCAGTCCATTTTGGTTTACCTGAGCTCGATAATGAATTTGCCATCCCTCTCAATGATCAACCTTATTAATGACTCACTATATGACTTTGGCTTAGTACCGCAAGTAAACTCCGCAATGCTGAATCACTACACTAAGTTGCTTTAATCCATTGGTATTGAAACGTGAATCTCACCTCAAGAACTTTTAGCAACTGACATGCAAACTTCCAGATAAGAATTCACATAGCCGAAGACTATCATGTACATGGCTTGATGGTGTGGATTAACTATAGATAGACTGGGCCTGACTGGGTTCAGAGATTTTCCCATCCTAATCCATGGGATCCCAAAAGGGTTTGGTACTGGACAGTATTTAAAAAAAAGGGATAAAGGGCATGCCATATGTCATTTAGTTGATCCCAAAATGATTTACATGTTGCACATATCTATTCCTTATTATCAATCAAAGAACGAACTGATTTTTCACTGGTTTGCCATGACATGCAATGTTTTTTTTTTTGTGTTCTACTGCAGTTTGGTTGCTTTTTCATTATGCTCTTTCTTTGCCTATTCATTGTGATTTATAACTGATAAGTTTCTTTAATAGGTGTTGTTTGAGACTGTGCATTCATTTAACTTTTCTGTTGTGTATATGTGTATTCTAATGGAAGATAACCTTATAGGGCATCTCTTGGCGATTTGAGCTGCTCCGTGGGGGACAAAAGCTAGTCATTCCTGTGAGTTGAATTTGGATACCACCATTTTTCTTTCATGTTGTAATTTGTAATGTTTCAGTAGGTCTTGAAGGGATGTGGTGTTTGAACTTTGTACAGTTGACATGTTTTGAGAAGAAAAAATTCATGTAGCTCCCTATGCTCTTCATGTAGTGTTTGCTTTACTCTGACTGTTCTCAATATTTCATGTCAAAAGGGTCCGGTGTTCGGCATGGTATGATGGTAGACCATGCAAAATGGGTGCCTAAAATCAAGGGGCAACTTTGACAAACATGCATCTTTTCCATGAAAATGTAGTGGATTATACCACCATTTTTGTTCAAAAAATAAAATGCTCAATATAGTCAAGATGTAGAGGAGAGATTGGTTGTGACATGATTTGACCCTTGCAAGCTATTGTCTGCCTTGGGCCCCTATAAGTCCACACAATGTTTCCTAAACAGCAGCTCCCAGGTTATGGACCCAAGGCTTGCATATATAACCAAATAAGTTTCTTTTTTTTTTTCTTAATTTTTTGACGTAAGACTAATTTAGTTCATCTCTATCGCAGCCCTGATGCACAGTGGTAGCTTCACGTCTTGGATGCTCTATGATGATACACTTTACCCTTACGTCCGACTAGCCCTTGCTATGGGTAGTTCTCTCGTCCTACCTAGCTCGTCACTGGACTATGATAGGCCCACCAACTTCCACTTGATTTATTCCTGAACTAACCCATATTGTATTGTATAGGTCCGGCTCTAAACCCATTATGTAATGACCCAATCCAAACGTTGGGAGGTATTGTCCTCTTTGGTCCTTCATAAGTTGGCACAGTTTTATCCCCAAAATATGCCTTGAAGTTATGCATCCAAGCCTTGCGTATATATCCCAATAATGTTTTCACAATTTTTGATGTGGGACTAATTTGGTTCCTAGTCCTAGACATGGTGGTAGGTCCACGATGTGGTATCTCCACGCAGGCACCTTTTATACCCACCTCCAAGTAGTCCTTTCCTATGGGTAGCCCTCTCCTCCTGCCTGACTTATGACTGGGCTACTACAAGATTCCTCAACTACCCACCCATTGTAACCCATGTACAAGGTAAATAAGGCTAGGCAGAGGCTTAACTGTTCTCTTCCAACCCTCTATAAAGGGAAACTTAGTTTGATGAGGCTCCTGGTACAGCAGAGTTTGGGGAGGTTTCAATTGTATGCAGCCGTACCATTGGCTGTTGCACCAAGGCTACCAGTCTCTCCCTAACTCTGTATGAAAGGAAAATAACAATCAAATGCAAAGTATTAGACTTTAGATTTCTACCCTTGACTTTTTTCCATCTCCCCAAAGTATTGTTGTCTGCACAGTGGTGACTTCTTGATGAAGATGTCCACTAATATCGATTCTGTGACCTTTGTACCATGTAGGTGTCATATCTCAGCATCTGTTTGCATGATCCCATATCCTGCTGCATGATCTTGGATTCCTGAGTGTAATTAGATAACAGTTTCTCTAGAGATATAACATCCTAACTAACTACTGGTGCCATTGATTGAATCTAGTTATATCTGAATAATGTTCAGTAATAAAAAACTGTCCTTCCCATATGTCTGTGCCCCCTATGCCTCCTGATTGCTCAGTAAATATTTTAGATGCAAAATGAGCTGAATGATTAGCTGTGATTAACATGTCGTTGATGGCCCCATTTTTCACCAGTCACTGCTGCTCTCTTTCTTCTAACCAACTCCTTAACTGTGACCTTTTTGCTTGAAAAATTGAGGCCTCTGATGATATGATGGTCATCTTGAAGATATAATACTGTGTGCTCTTCTTACAGATTGATTATCAGCAACTTTCATTGTATATCTTTCCGAAGGCTGTGATGTTCCCTCTGCCCTTTGTTGATTATACACTCCATTCACTTTTTTTTCCCCCTCCTTGTCTGCTCACAACTTTCAAAATCGATCCACTTTATTTTCAATCTGAATACCCAATGCACAACCTTTCTCTGAGGTTTCCTCATTACCCCAGCCCGATAGGAGGAAGGTTAATGGACTTTCCTTTCAGCTCCGCCTTCTTTCTTTGTACCACTTTGGTATGGCTGGCGATCACCTTTGCTGTATTTTGTGTACCCTTAATCAGGCTGAATGCTTAGCTACCCACCTTTTCTGCTTTGTCATCGCTAGGAGAGGAGGACAGAAGAGGGGTGGTAGAATATGAGATCATGGTAGGGAGGAAAGTAAGCTGTCTAAAAATTTAACATGTTTACCTAGGAGAGTATAGGTGAGAGATGGTCTTGATGAATTCATGGATTACCGGATTGGATTGTGTTCCTAGATCAATGGGTTCCGATCCTGATCTGATCCGATCTAGATCGGCTGAGTGGGGTCAATGCAAGGGAAGAAAGACATTTAGGATCGACCTAATTAAAAAATAATGAAAATATAAAATAGTTTAAAACAGGAAAATCAGAAAATGGTAAAAATAAAAAATAATAAGGAATTCAGATGCAAATCAATTGAAAAAACAATTAATACAAAGGAATACCTTAGGAAAAACACCGAATTTGGCTGGATTCTAGTGGCTGGTGGTGGTGGGCTTTGGGGGGGTGGGCAACAACACCCCTTCTCCTGTCGCCTGCTGTGAGAACGCATCAGACAGCAGGAGAAAAGGGGCGTGAAAACCTCCTTTTGGCAGGATCAGCCTAGATCCCCTTGGATTGGGCTGGATTGGGCAATTTGGCTCCGATCTGGGCCAATCCTACCCCTTTTTTAATTATTATTTTACCCCCTAGAATCGGATCAACTAGTGCCAATCCTGATCCAAATAAGCCGATTCGAATCCAGATCGGTCGATTCTGCATTCCATGGGTAATTAGTATGTATAGGAATTGCCATTGTTATCTATGTTTCCTTGAGAATGATTGACATGAGCTATTCCGTCAAGAGTAGGAACCTCTGCTCATTCTGGAGGGTCCATATGTTCTCTGCCTTCCAGTTGGCCATCCATTCCACTCTTTCTCTTTCCTCTCTAATAGAGGTTTCTTTGCATGTGACACATCAATTATTTACAGAGACCAGCTATAACGTGAGGCAAGGGCATATATGGCATTTTCCCAAGCTTCTTCCAAGTTGCCAAAATGCCCTTTGCTTTTCCTCATTATTCTTCACTTTGTTTGTATCATGCTGAGGTACAGATCGACTGATGTTTCCTTTCACTGAAGTCTCTTTGCCACCATTGCTTTAGGCTGATGTGCTCTAGGCCATTGATTTGTTGGAAATAAGGGGCCGCTTGCTCAATGGTTGAACCATGTTCGAGTCCATAACTGCCCTTGGGTAAGCTGGGGCTAGTTAACTTGTCTCCTTCCTCTTGCCATTCCCTTCTAGCTTCCTTTGGTTCATGTATTCTTTGTATACTTGCAATACTTATTTGTACGTCCCATCAACTTCGCTCGAGGATGCCAATTGTATTGGTTAAAGGTATGAAAGCCGCATCTCAGTTAAGAGAATCTAGAATCCATTGCCTGGAGTAGTTACCTAGCACCTTGTCCCCCTAGCATGTTGGATGGTTTGCCCTATATACTTAGGTGTTTGGCCTGAGAGCTGCTCTCAACCTTCGCCACTTTGGCGATATACTTGGGTGTCTGGCCCATGAGCTGCCCCCAGCCTCTATTCGGATTTCTCGCGAGCAATGATCCATTTCAAAAAAGAAAAAAAAAAGAATCTTGAATCAAGCTTCTTTGCTTGACTTCAATGCCAAGTTTGGCAAAGGCTAGATTACACCAATGAGTGGTGCCTTTATCAACTTCCCCCAGAATGCCTAAAGGAGCTATAAGCACTCTGAACATCTCTGCGGACTTTAATTGTTGTGGATGCCTGATATGTGGCACCAAAACTGATCCCTAGAGGTGCATAGTGCCAACTCCATCATTCCATTCAGATCATAGTATAGAGGCATTCTGTTGAGACTATTTAGTGTCCTTTATTTGATCCCGATGTTTTGATGATAACATACGATGAAAATGAAAGAAATCAGTGTGCCCCAGCCTCAGTTAAACGAGTGAATTAATTGATTAAGCTCTGAAATCTCCCTTATATGGGAATTAGTCGATTCTTCAGGAAAGTCTTTGATCAAAGTGATTAAAAGCTTCACTGGAACTTTGATTACTTCCCTATCGTTAACCGATTTGTAATGAAAAAGTTAGTCAGCTTATTCAAACTTTAAATCGATTAGAGTTCCTTTATATTTTTTCTTATAATCGCTGTCTGATCGACATCGCTAATCGACTATGTCTATCGCAAAGGCAAAAATTGATTAGCGCTATCGGTTAGACGATCATTTACTAATCGATTTAAGTCTATCAGTTAACCGAGCGTTGCTTTGACTTTGTTTCTGCATTTAATCGATTACGAGCCACATCAATTATCGGTTATTGATTGACTGTTAAGTCATCGGCTAATCGATTCTCTACCTCTAATCGATTAGAAGGACATTGTGATTTACTACATTAGAGTGATTATGGGTTTGCGTTTAATCGATTATCTGTCTAATGCTTAAATCGATTTTCTAAGCTTGTTTAATCGATTATGCGCTCTCTTGCAGGTACGATTATCTTTGTTCATTTCATTGATTATTTGTGTTTTGATCGAATCAATTTTCTGTGTGGTTTTAACTCGATAGAGCTTATTTGTTTAATCGATTACTGTACTTCTGGTTAATTGATTATCATCTTATACTTGAATCGATTATCTTTTTATTTCTGAATCGATTATCTGCTTATTCGGCTTCAATTATAGTAACCTATGCAGAACAATTAACTGTTTTTCAGTTGGCGATTAATGTTATCTGTTGAATCGATTAATTGACTTTTTTTCATAGTCGATCTTCTGATCATTTAACCCACTTAATCGATTCTTTAGTTATGTAAATTTGATTTATTTGAACAGACACTGGTTATCTTCTTTGCGCTGCCCAGCAGATATTGTCTGGTGCTTGTCTAATTTGCTTTTGCAGATGTTTTGCCACTCACCTACCCTCTGGTCAGTAGACTAGATGGGAATTTTCCTTTTCTGGCAATTCAGCAGGGTTAGGTGAGGATTGCATGGTTGAGTCTAGAAGACAAGCACCAGACAATGCATGTTGGGAGGCGTAAAGAAGATAAATAGTGTCTTCCAGTTGAGAGTGACTCATGTTTGTCATAGCTCTCTGTAAGTAAGACTGAAGCCTGGTTAACATTAAAGTCATCATGGTTAACGTTAAACCCAATCTGGTTAACGTTAGACCTAAGCAGAAGTCTCTGTTAGAGATAACGGGAGAGAAGCTGCATCTCAATGGGAAAATTCAAATTTCTTTATAAATTGAAGACCTCGGCCAGAAGGAGAAGAGAACACACACGCACACACAACACAAGTCTGTGAATTCTAAGAACTTAATTCTCTATGTTGAAAGCTTTCCTGCCTGCATGAGGTGAGATCATTTGTGAGAAGAGCCTTAGAGAGCTGTGTGCTTCCTTCCGCTGGGCTTCGTCGAGCTCTTAAGGATCTTCATCGACTGATCAAGACTCTGCATCATCTTCCCTCTCTTAAGTCTTAATCTTCTTGTTCTTATTGTACACATTTGCCTACTCAGAGGCTTCCAATGTATTTCTATTTATAAAGAATTGTTGTTACCTCTTCCTTGAGAGGAAGAGAGGGCATGTGGTTGTAGACGGTTGTACGTCTTCTTGAAGGAAGAGAGGACCAGCTGCGATTGGGGGTGTTTGGTTGTGGTTGTAACCTATGAGGGATTTATACCTTGTGTAGCCTCTGTGTTAGTGAAACTCCCAAGAGGTTGCTTGGGGACTATATGTTGGTTTCAAAGACCGAACCAGTATAAATACTTGTGTTCATTGTATGATTGCTCCTTGTTTCCTCTTCTTTTTGTACTTATATTTTCGGTTGCGATTAGTTTTGTAGCTTGCCTCGTAGATTAATTTTTGATAACCCATTCACCCCCCTGAGTTCTCTATATTCTTGGTAACAAGTGGTATCAGAGCTTGGTCTCTCATTGTAAAGATCTAACGATATGAGAGAAATGACTATAGTTAATAGTTAAAATGAAGGCCAGTCTGTTAACCGCATCTTCTGTTGGAAAGAGAGGCCTATGCCTACTAGAAGTGCCGAATGAAATTCTTCCTGAAGGGTCTCGATTTTGACCTTTGGAGTGGGTTTGAATATGGTGACTACATTGTTATCATACCTAGAGACCAGCAGAATGATATTGATAAACGTTTAGTCTCTTTAAATAATAGGGCTAAAAGTGTTTTGTGTTGTGTGCTATCGAAGAAGGAGTTCAACCGTATCTCAGCCTGCAAGATTGCACAAGAGTGTGGAGAAAGCTTTCACATAAAAGATCAAGGAGACTCACAATACCAGAAGTTTAGGATGGAGTCCTCATAAAGCATCACCTAGATATACAACAGATTTTCACAGATATTACAAATGGGTTGGTGGCTCTTGGCAAAGAGTATAGCATTGGGGATATGGTCAAGAAGAGCCTCAGATCTTAGTGGACACTGAAGGTGACTGCTATTGAGAAAGCCAATGATGTCACTAGCATGAGCCTTGAAAAGTTCATTGGGTCACTCATGGCCTATAAGATTAACATGGATAGACTAGTGGAAAGTACAACCAAGAAAAAGAGGACCAGTGCACTGAAGGCTAGTACACCCACTTTGGGAGAAGCGTCCACTGATGATGAGAGTGAAGTGGACAATAAAGAGGAAGCTTATCTCTTTAGGTGACTTTAGAGAATCTTGAAGAAGAATAAGAAGCAGGGCGCCTCAGGCCAAAGGTAGTATAAGAAGAAGACCAGTGGTAGCGCCAACGCCGCCAAGAGGTAGGAGGTTACCTATTACGAGTGCAAGCAACCGGGGCACATGAGAGCTGAATGCCCTCAGCTGAAGAAGAAGGAACACAAGAAGAAATTGAAGGATTACTCGAAGAAGTTCAAGAAGAACTTCACAAAGAAGGCCATGGCAACAACATGGACACTGAGACTGACTCCTTGCTCATCATGCTTGGATGAGGACGAGGAGGCCAATCTAGTGCTAATGGACAACAACACTGCAAGGATGAGCATGTAAAATTTGACACTTCCTTTAATTCCTGTTCAGATTTTGACAATGAGGAGTTTTCCTTGGAAGAGGCTATTGATGAGTTCTATAAAAAAATTAAAATAGTTTCTAAAGAGCTTAAGCTATTAAAATTGGACTATGAGAAATTGAGTGTTATGAATGTTTCCTTAAAATCTAAGAATATAGAGTTGACAACTAATAACTCAAGATTAAATTTTTGAACCAACTTATATGTGGGGATAATAAAACAAAGGATCTAAATTTTCAAGACCTTCATGTTAAATTTTCCAAGCTTAACAAGGACAAGATGGTAATGGTTGATAATGAAGATAAAACAAAGGAGAATGAGCTTTTACATGAAAACTTATATCTAAAATCCTCTATTGAGAAGCTAACTAGGGGTAAATCATCTCTCCTCCTGTGCTTGAAATCACTTAGGGCTAATGATAGTAAAGAAGGACTCGATGTTGTTCCTCTTAAGGCCTCTAAACCTATAAAGTCGTCAGATAAATGTCCATTCCCTAGATTTGTAAAAGCTTCAATGAAAAAAAGCTGGTGTTGAAAAGCCCCTTGTCTGGATTTCTGCTCACATTATGGCAAACTTGACCACACTTCGAACACTGTAAGTCTTAGAAGTGGGTTTGGGTACCTAAAGGATTTTATCTTGTCAGTAACATTAAAGGACCCAAAAAGCTTTAGTTACGTAAAACCATCAAGTGATTTTTGTAGGAAGTCCTTGCAATATCCATGTGGTGTATGGATAATAGGTACTCTAGGTATATGATGTGTGATTGGACCCTATTCAAAACCATGCAAGTTGAAGAAGGTACAATCACCTATGGAGATAATGAAAAAGGCAAAGTCATGGGCAATGTCACAGTGGGCAGCAAGAGTTTCAATCTGATTGAAGATATGTTATGTGTGGATGGACTGAAGCATAATGTGATTTTTGAAGCAACTGAATGGACTATCACCAAAGAAGATGAAGTCAGTTTTAAGGCACACAAGATAGGAAGCTATATTTTCTACACCTGAATGAACTGAAAGGGCAAGATGTGTGCCTTGCAGCAAAGAATTCAGAGAATGGATTTGTGGCACAGAAGGCTGGGGCATGTAAGTCATGGAGTAATTTAGAAACTAATTAAGTGTGACTTGGTTGCATAGTTGTCAAGGCGGTAAGGCGACCAAGGCGTGCTTGGGGTTCTGGACCGCCTAAGCGCTTAGGCGCCCACCTAGGCGTCAACTTCATAATATAATATTTTAATTTATGTATAAATGTATGCATACATACATACATATATATCTATGTATAAATGTATGCATGTAATATGTGTATATGTCTAACTATATAATATATACATACATATAAATATACACATATATATATCTAAATGTATGTATGTAATATGTATATGTATACACATATTACATTCATGATACATATAGTTAGATGTATACATATACCTCTGTAGTCAAAGGCGAGTGAGGCGTTCGCCTAGGCGACGAGGCGAGGCGATGATAACTCGCATCGCTTTGGGCTGAGTCGCCTAGGCGAACGTGGTAAACGCCTCAAACATTGAGGCGCTCGCCTCAGCGCACCTCGGGCGCCTCCGTCGCCTAAGCCCGCCTCAGCTCGGTCTGTTCCCATGCACCCGGCCCATTTGGCCCAGCCCAAAGGGCCCAATGCCCGTGCTATAAAACCGAACCTTTAACCCCCCCTCCCCTGTCCCGATCTATTACGAACCCTAACGCCGGCAGAGCTTCCTCATCCTCCTGCCCTTCACAGTCGTTAGGGTCGTGGCTGGTAGCTTCACAGTCCCTCCCCAGCGACGGCGACGGCGCAATCCTCCGGCATCGGCAACGGCGACGGCACATCACTCCGGCGACGGGGATTTACGTAAGTCCTCTCTCCCTGTCTCCCGATCCCCTCTCTGTCTCTCTCCATGTCTCGCCCCTCCCTCGCCCCTCTCACTCTCTCTGTCTCCCTCCCCTCCCCCCTCTCAAGCTCTCACTCTCTTTCTCTCTCTCCCTGTCTCTCGATCCCCTCTCTGTCTCTCTCCATGTCTCGCCCCTCCCCCGACCCTCTCACTCTCTCTGTCTCCCTCCCCTCCCCCCTCTCAAGCTCTCACTCTCTTTCTCTCTCTCCCTGTCTCCTGACCCTCTCTCTCTGTCTCTCTCCCCATCTCCTCCAACTCCGGTGTGTCCTCCGTGGACTCCGACGGTCATTTTCACGAGGTAAGCCTCTCTCTCTATTGCACTCCCCCCCCCAACTGCACACTCTCTCTCTCTCTCCCCCCCTGCATTGTGTATGAAGTTACAGAAGCCTTTGTATCTTCAATATGTAGAGGGCAACCCCTCTCTCTCACAAGACCCTCCCCCCCCCTCTCGAAACATGCACTGCACAGGGCCAAAGCCCCCTCCTACCCCCCTCTACAGTCATTTTGTTAGGCTTTTTTTTTAATGTATTTTTGACATATTTAATAATATAATTATATACTTGGATTTTTTTATATTTTTTAAATAAATATCGCCTCAAATGCCTAGGCCAACGCCTAGACGTTTGAGGTTAAGGCGACCCCCCCATCGCCTCGGTCGCCTCACGCCTCTAACTATATAGACATATACATATATATGCATGTTTGTATATATAAATTTAAATATATCTATGTAATATGTATATATATGTATTAGTATGTATTTATATAATTATATGTGTATATATATACATATATGTATATATACAAAGGGAGAGGGGCAGGAATCTTGGGTTTCAGTAATCTGGGCACCTTGGGCGCCTTGGTGCCTTGGGTGCCCTAGCGGGCGCCTTGGACGCCTTTTCACCTGTTGGAAAGGCTCCCCAGCACCTTGGTGCTGGAAAAGTGCCTGGGTGCCTAGGCGGCACCTAGGCGGGCGCCTTGACAACAGAGATTGGTTGAAGGATTACCCAAAATGAAGCTGAAGAGTGCAAGCATCTGCTCAACATGTGCAAAGGGAAAGCAAACTAAGACCTTATTTCAGTTCAAGGCAATTGTCACTACATCTAAGCCTTTGAAGTTAATTCATATGGATTTATTTGGACTAATGAGGACAACCAGCCTTGGTGGAAAGGATTATGGCTTTGTTGTAGTGGATGACTATTTAAGATTCACATGGGTTTCTTTCTTGGAAAGCAAATATGATGGATTTAAGCATGTCCGAAGTTCAACAGAATATTTCAGAAAGATCAACAACTCTTTATTTTTGCTATAAGGTCAAATCATGGAGGATAATTTGAGAATGCTGAATTCTCAAAGTTCTATGATGAGCAAGGCATTCAACACAACTTCTCAGCTCTAAGGACTCTTCAGCAGAATGATATAGCAAAGAGAAAGAGTAGGACAATGCTAGATATGGGCAGAACTATGTTGTTTGGGTATCATTACCAAGATATTTCTTGGCAGAAGGAATGAATACAGTATGTTGCATCATCAATAGAGCATTGATTAGACTAATTCTGAAGAAGACCCCTTATGAGTTGTACAAGGACAAAGATTAGCCACCATAAGCCATTCAGATGCAAGTGTTATATTCTCAACAGTGACAAAGACAACATTGGAAAGTTAGATTCTAAGAGTGGTAAAGGTTTGTTCTTAGTGTGCATCTCTAAACCTCACGACCATGGAGTTTCTAATGAAAGAACTTTAATTGTTTAGCAAATTGATTTGGTGAATCTCATCCATCTTCTAAAAAAAGAGAAGAATATGTTGATGATGATGCATAAGAACTAATAAGGCAAATGGATAGCATCAATATAGATGATGATAAGATGGAAGATCCACACTTGGAAGATCTGCAGGAGAAAGAGGAACAACATGATGGTCTACCCAAAGAGTAGAGGTACTACAAAGATCACCCCAAGGAGAACATCATCAAGGATACACAACAGGGAATACAAATTAGGAGTAAGATCATTCTATGTGATTACCTTGCATTTGTTTCTCAGATTGAGCCTAAGACAATCAATGAGGCACTGGCAGATGAATTCTAAATCGTAGCAATGCAGGAGGAATTTAATCAGTTCCAGAGAAATCATGTTTGGTCTTATGCCTTGACCATTATACCATCCTGTGATTGACACCAAATGGGTGTTCATGAACAAAGTAGATGAGTCTAGTGTGATTACAGAAACAAGGCTAGACTGGTAGTTCAAAAATATTACTAGGAGGAAGGCATAGATTATGATTAAACTTATGCCCCAGTTGTTAGACTTGAGGCTATTTGAATTTTACTTACATATGCATCAACATTGGATTTGAAACTTTTTCAAATGGATATTTAAAGTGCATTTTTAATAGTGTTATATGGGAGGAGGTTTATGTTGAACAACCTCCAGATTTTGAAGAATATATATTTTTTCAAATCATGTCTTTAAGTTGTATAAGACTCTATATGGTCTGAAACAAGTTCCTAGAACTTGGTATGAAAGACTGAGTGCCTTTCTCATACAACATGATTTTAAATGAGATAAAGTAGATGGTATTTTGTTTATTCAAAATAGCAAGCATGGTATTTTGATTGTTCAAATTTATGTTAGATGATATTATATTTGGTGTTATTAATGAGTCTCTTTACAAGAAATTTGAAAAAAGTTAATGTAAGGAGAATTTGAAATGAGTATGATGGGAGAGTTGAGTTACTTCTTAGGATTCAAATCAAACAAATGAAGGAAGAACTCATGTATGTTAAGTCAAGTATACCAAATATCTGCTCAGGAAGTATGCCTTTGACAAAGCTAAACCTCTAACAACTCCCTCAATTAAGAAAGTAGATCAGAAGATCTACAGAGGTATGATTGAATCTTTACTCTATCTCGTTGCTACTAGACCTGACATTCTTTATAGTATTGGCATGTGTGTCAGATTTCAGGCAGATCTTAAAGAATCCCACTTGATTTGTGTTAAGAAGATAAATATTTGGTTGATTCTTGTGACTTAGGTCTTTGATATCCTAAAGGATGTGATTTCAGTTTGCTTGGTTGCTTGGATGTTGATTATGCTGGTTGCAAAATAAATAGGAAAAGTGCCAGTAGTATCTATCAATTTCTTGTAGGATGCTTAATTTGATGGTCCTTTAAGAAGCAAAACTCAGTACCTTTATCAACAACAAAAGCAAAATATGTTGCAGTTAGCAGCTATTGTGCTCCACTATTGTGCATCAAGCATCAACTGGAGGATTATAGATGCAAAGTACAAGGGATCCCGATGCTAAGCGACAATATGAGTGCTATCAACTTGACAAAGAATCCCATTCAACACTCCAAGACTAAGCACATTGAGATTAGATATCATTTTATAAGAGATCGTGTTGCATGTGGTGACATTTGCATTACTTTTGTAGATACTGTGCATCAACTAGTTAATATCTTCACAAAACCCCTACTTGAAGATAGATTTACCTCCATCTGAAGGGAATTAGGGATGTACAAATTGTCCTATTCATATTCATTATCTTGGATAGATCTAGTAAAAGTATGATTAGAACGGGTAGAAGTTTAATACTTAATCAATTTGTTTCATCGGTCGCTTAATTTGATTCATTATTCCTTTCAATCAATTAAGTACTCTTATATCGATTAAGTTAGAGTTTGTAATTGATAGCTTCCTGGTTCACTTGTTCATCTAATAGATGTTCAACTAATCGATTACCTTCTCATTTCTAGTACATGACTAATTATTGTGATCTTTTAATAGATTATGCTCTCAGTTCGATTACATGATCATGTCTTACTCCGATTACATCTCCACTTCAGTTACATGTTCACGTTGATTACGATTGCCTTATTTAATCGATTAACTCTTTACGTAATTGATTCCTAGTTGGTCAAAAATTACTTTTTGATTGGCGCCTTATAAAAAGGGAAACCGATCGTCTTCTTTCTCTCACACCCTGAAATCGATTTCCCTTTTTGTGTCAAACCCTCTTACCCTCGGTGCTCCCGTACGACGAACCAACGTTCTATTTCCTCCTTCCTCGTGTGGTTTCTTTCGAAAGATAAAATCTTTTGTACACTTTCAGGAAAAACCTCCGCTGCCTTTTCCCTTTAGAAATTTCTTCCATTGATTTCATTTTTTTTAAAATTCGGATTCTTCCTTCCGTTATGGAACCCTAGCTTTCCAGTTCGACATGGCCGCACCGGTAGCCCCTGTCGCATAAGCTCCCACAATATCTGGATCAGCCAAAGTATATTTTGGATTAGATGAGCAGTTTGAGAAGTTCAAGGCTACAGTTGTAGCTTTCTGTGATTGTAAGAGTGTGAATTTTGAAGATTTGAGGGACAAGGGACTAAAAGCAGTTGAAAATATCTGAGAGATATGAAGTGGAAAAAAGTAGGTGAGATCAGTGAACCTTTCTATAAGGATATCATCAAGGCGTTTTATGTCATTATGGTGAAACACTCAGTCGCATATCTCTCTAAGGTCAAGGGAAAGGAGATTGTAATCAAGCCCAAACTACTTGAATAGCTACTTGGTTGCAAAAACCAGGGCTTCACTCCAGATGACGCAGAAGTAATGGAAGTAAAGGCTCAGGGGATAGTTGGTCCCTGTTATGTTATGAAAAGTGGAAATATTGATGTGAACCAGTTAACAGCTGACAAGAGGATGTTACGTTTGATTCTGGCTCACATCTTAGTTAGTAGAGGTAGCATTTTCTCCGTGGTCGCAAATGCTGATGATGATCTGCTGTATCCTGTATTGGGTCATACAGAAAAGGCAATAAACCTTCCAGCCTTCATTATGAAGATAAATGCAGGGAATGCTCTGAAGAAAGGTAAGAAGTCTAAAAAGGCAATATGGTTATCTTATGGTCATCTGCTAACAATGATTTTCAGACATTCTGGGTTGGACTTTAGCAATGAAGAAGAAACCCATCAGCCTTCCGTTGACTGGAGTCACTTCACCTACCAAGATGGACAATGGGTGAAGTCATCTATGCCTGAAGTACCTGCAGCAGAGCAACCGGTAGCTGAAGCATAGCCACCAGAACTAGCAGCAGTAGTAGAAGTAATACAGCCAGCAGAACCAGCAGGGGAAACACCAGCAGCAGAAGAGGAATAGCAAGCTGTCCCTCAAGCAGCAGAACAGTAGCAAGAACCAGTAGAAGTATTTGCAGCTGTAGTGGATCAGCCAACAGCTGTAGAGCAGACAACAGAAATAACTGCAGCACCAGAAGTAACTTCATTACTAACAGCACAGAGGAAATGTAGGACCAACCTGCAGTTGAAGAAGTAGCCAGGGAACCCTCCCCTCAACTAGCATCTGTTGAGGGGGAGCATGCATCTCAGGGGGAGGCCAATATAGAGAGCGCAAATGTGCAAGCAACAGAAGAATGGATGGATGAACTGCTGGGAAATAGTATGTTTAATGCTTATATGGATGATTGGGATAGATGGAACATCCCACAATCATCAACATCTCAGCCACAGACCAAGATGATCAGCCCATTCCTCCTCCTCCAGTTCAGAAATAAGATGTCAGGAAGAGGAGAGAGGACAGAACAATAGAACAAGCAGAGGTTAGGTGAGATCTCATGATTAAAAAAAAATGGATCAGCTTATACAGAGGATTGATCAGCAATATGCTGATCTCTCTAATCTGAAGTTGGGTATGACAGATATGATGAGGACTTTGGTAGAAATGCAAAGATCTATTGAAGGTATCAAGATTGTCAGAGCCACTTAATTTAGGAGGAAGGTGATCCCATTAAGGAGGAAGAGGACTGCTAACACACCACCTACTACATCCTCACATGCTCTGCCACCTCCCTTTAAACCTTCATCACCACCTCCGCCAACTGACTAACCCGACCAACCCATTCCTTGACCTAATCTAACCACCCAAAGCCCTTCGCCTTCACTAAACACAGCTGATGAGCTGGCAACCTCATCAGCTCAGCCTGAACCTTCCATCCCTTCACATCCTCCATCAACTCACTGTCTGAGAACATAAATATATTGGATAGTGTTCCAATATTAGACAACGTGCATCCGATTGAGCCTACTACTATCCCTTCACCAATTCCTTCACCTTCAACCACCACTGATATGCCTAGAACCTCTGACATTTCAAACATATCAGCTGGACCCTCTTCTCCTCCTCCTCCTCAACCCTCTGATGTACACCCTTGTACATTTGAGGTTACACCTCCACCTTCTCCAACCTATGAGGTAGAAGAACCAAATACCTCTCCTATAAACATTTCTCAGACTCCTACCACTTCTACCTGTGAACCTTGTGGAACCCATTCCTCCAATCCTTTTGCTTCTCCTCCTCCAAAGCATAGGGTGCTTACTCATAAGGTTGAGCCTAAGATAGGAGCTTGATGATAACATTCCTTTGGCTGAAGCCTTCTCCACTCCAAAGAAGAGAAAGGCGGCCGCTGTAGGGTGTGAGGGTTCTAAGGGCAAGAAACAGAAGATGGTGTCCCAGGGGACCACTGCTATTCCAGTTTCCGCACTAGTCCAAGTCCAAGGGGAGGCGGAAAGATCTTGTTTCTTTTCTTTCAGGATATTTTTGTCTCAGTATCTCACAGAAGGAAGCTGTACTTTGAGGTACTAGAGGAATGCCCAGTTAATAGTTTTGGAGCTTCTCAATCTCACCTTGGATTATTTCATTGTGCAGTTCATTGCACAAGGAAAACTGACAAATGAAGAGATTGCCAGTATTAGAGCACGGTCAGAAGAACAATGGTGCATGGCTCACAATGCTCCCTATACAGAATACAACAACAACTAAGAAAGAGCTAGCAAATGTGAAGCACCATCGAAACGCTGGGAGTAGATGGAAGCCATCCATGAAATGAAACGGGACAAATACAGAATAGCGGCTGAAAAGGAGTAGAGTGTTCCTATAGTAGAATGAACTCAAGACCAACTCCAATCAGCGGGAGATCTCCCTTGCATCATACTTGCATTTGATAAGTCTAGAGAAGAAAAAGTAAGGAGTATCCAAGATTCAGCTCCCACTCCAGACACAAGAACTTCCAGAGTGTTACAAGTATCCTTCTAAACATTTTCATATCATGAATTATCTTGAAGGATCAAAGATCATGGAGTTATATCGCAGATCCAGATGCAAACATGTTGTAAGATTTGACAAGGATCTGACATTTAATCAGTTCTTAAGGCTTCCTCAGAGGAAAGGTAGGATCTCAACAGAGGTATTAGTTAAGATCTATGTTGAAGCCGAAAGATACTATGCACAGGAATGGGCCAAGGCATATCCAGAACATCACAAGATGTTTTTAGAGGGGAACAAGGGTAGAAAGAAAAACAAGGAGAAGCCATTCGGTGTAAGAAAGTATGAAGATGAGCAGTCCATCATCCTATCGTACAACAACTACATGGATTGGAAACAGAAATACTTGGCTTACTTCAACATGAAGGCAGACTTGATCAAAGAATGCCTGAGATGTCTGCTCAAATTGCAAGAATTTCTAGTCTTCGCTAAGAAATCCAGATGCTCCTCCACCACTCCTGAAGCTTCGGTTGTCTCCAAAGAAGTATATGGTTCACATGGGAGAAGCTTATGAAGAGTACTGTTAGAGGATGCAAGTTGCCGACCAACCCTTTGAAACCTTTGAAGCCTTCTTCTCAATCTCTAAAAACCTTGAGCTTCGGACCTGGGAGTAAACTCATTCTCACTTTGTTCCTCTTGAGTTTATCCATTTCTATTAACACTTTCTTCTTATACTCTTACGATCCTCTTTTTTTGGTTGATTGACAAAAAGGGAGGAGAAATAGATCCATCATACATTCAATGCATCATACTTTGTATCATACTATCTTGCTCTGATTTCTTTAGTCATGCTATGATTATTATTAATCTTTTGTTCTAATGTTTATTGCTCTAATATGCTCTGATACTCTATATGCGTTTATGCATTTTTTGCTTTGATACCAGTTTTTTTTGGAGTTACTGATCTTATATTTTTCAGAAGTTTTGTCATCACCAAAAAGGGGGAGATTATTGAGCCTATTTAGTGTCCTTTATTTGATCCGCGCATTTTAGTGATAACATACCATGAAAATGAAAGAAATTAGTATACCTCAGCCTCAGTTAAATGAGTGAATTAATTGAGTACAGGCTGATAGATTCACTACTTTGAAATCTCCCTTACCTGGGACTTAGTCGATTTTTTAGTAAAGTCTTTGATTAAATCGATTAAAAGCTTCATTGGAACTTCGATTACTTCCCTATCGTTAATCGATTTGTAGTTAGAAAGTCAGTCAACTTATTCAAATCGATTAGAGTTCTTTTACATGTCTTCTTATAATCGCTATTGCTAATTGATTAAGTCTGTTGCTAAGGTTAAATCGATTGATAGTATTGATTATACGACTGTCGTTAATCGGTTAGAGTCCTCCTACTAATTGATATCGTTAACCGACTAAGTCTATTGCAAAGGCAAAATTGATTAGTTGTATCGATTAAACAACCATTTGCTCATCTATTAAGTCTATCAGTTAACAACCTGGATTGTAGGACTGGCATGTCTCGAGCTGATTTTGGGGTGGGGGGGGGGGTCATTGTCTTCTCCATCCCCCCCCAATTGTTTTATTTATTTATTTAAAAAAGCTGGGATCGGCCCGTATCGGGACCCGGATCGCCGATCCGATTTGATACGGGCTGATCCCGGATTCCCCCTTAAAGGGGGATCGGGTGACAACTGCTGTTGCTCCTCCTTTGTTGCGCTACAGCTCCCCCCGTCCCCCAGCTGGTGCCATCGGCCGTCCGTCGCCGCCGCCAGCCTCTCTCTCTCTCTCTTTCTCTCTATCTCTTTGAGATCTTGATCGAAAGAAGGGGGTTTCCACCCCATCATGGCCGGCCGACAGCCAACGCCGCCACTGTTGTCACCGTTGCCGTCGATGTCGGATTTTTTTGCCGAATCTCGAATCGAGAAAATTTTTAAAATTCTCAAAAATTAGAAATGATGTACAGTAGTGTAAATCTATTAATATTTAGCTTAATTTTTTTTAGCATGTTGATTAGGTAAAATCCCCAAAATCAACCCTAATTAGGGGTTAAAAATTAGGGCTTTTATATTATTAGTGTTATTAGAGTTTAATTGAGTGTGCCAAACACTCAGTTGAACTTATTAGAATCTAATTGTACATATTTGTGGATTAATTGCACGTCATTAGCACAAATTTCTCAAAATTAACCTTAATTAGCAGTTAAAAATTAGGACTTTTTTATGATTAGTGTAATTAGAGTTCAGTTAAGTGTGCCAAACACTCAATTGAACTTATTAAAGTATGATTGAGTAGATTTGTACATTAATTGCATGTTATTAGCGCTAATTTTCTATAATTAACCTTAATTAGGGGTTAAAAATTGGGATTTTTGTATGATTTGTGTAATTAGGGTTTACTTGAGTGTGCTAAACACTCAATTGAACTTATTAGAACCTAATTGCATAGATTTGTCCATTAATTGCATGTTATTAGCACTAATTTTATTAGGGCTTTTGTATGATTAGTATAATTAGGCTTCAATTGAGTGTGCTAAACACTCAATTGAATTTATTAGAACCTGATTGCATAGATTTGTGGATTAATTGTAGATTATTAACGCTAATTTTTTAAAATTAATCCTAATTGGGGGTTAAAAGTTGAGACTTTTGTATGACTATTGTAATTAGAGTTCAATTGAGTGTGCCAAACAGTCAGTTGAACTTATTAGAATCTGATTGTATATATGTGTGTATTAATTGCACGTGATTAGTGCTACTTAAATTTATTTGCGTCTTTTTATATTATGTATGAATATGACAGAGCAAGGACATCATGAACAAGATGTGGAGCAGCATGGTGCTGATCCTGGTTGGCAGCATTGTACACTACTGGACAATAGACAGAGGAGGGTCAAATGCAACTGGTGTCGAAAGGAGATGGGTGGAGGCGTGTATCGCCCAAAAAGTCATATTACTGGTATAAGAGGAGATGTCAGCAGATGTGAGTCAGTTCTACTGAACTTAAAGAGGGAAATGAGGGTTTATATGTTGGGTAAAAAAGTCCGAAAAGATTTATCAGGGTGTTAGAGACAAAGGGATTATAGTTTGCCTGTTCAACGGCCAATCAATTTAGATGATGATGATGAGGATCCAGATGACTCTGATATAGAGTACACTAGAGCTGATCGTGCTAGTATGCGGACAAATAGAAAAGATGAGGACCGGCGAAGAGGCATAAGATCATCAACTAGATCAATGCCTATTGGTTCTCAGTCTGATATATTGCTTCCTAGGGGCTTTTCTGTTCACAGGATTGCTAGTGCTGTGTTGGGTTGTAGATGGACGTCAGATGTGGCACGAGGTCCTATGGACTAATTTTTATATAAATCAAGGACTGCCAGACAGCCTATAATCAAGTAAGCATTGAAAGGAGTCAGTCTCAGTAAAAAATGTCTTGAAAGGAATTGTTAAGTAGTTTTTACATGTCGGTGTGCCAGTACATACAACATCCAGCCTATTTTCAGACGATAGTGGATGCAATTGCAGATGCTGGGTCTAGTGTAAAGGCCTGCACACCTCGCTACATTTATGATGTTGAGTTCGAAGATGAGTACAATGAGTTGAAGACATGGGTCGACAACTTCAAAAATGTGTGGAAGGAGTGTGGTTGTACCATTATGTGTGATGATTAGACAGGTATCACAATGAGATCCATGATTAATTTTCTTGTGTATTCAGTGAGGGTACTATTTTTTTGAAGTATGTAGATGTCTCTAACAAGATAAAAAATGCTGATTATTTGTACAGGCTAATGGATGAGGTAGTAGAGGAAATTGGTGAAGATAATATTGTGTAGGTGGTAACTGACAATGAAGCAGGCTACAAAGTAGCTGGTAGATTGTTGATACAGAAGATGAAGCATTTGTATTGGGTACCTTGTGCAGCACATTCCATTGACTTGATGATGTAGGACATAGGCAAGGAGCCTTTTGTTGCTAAGGTGGTACAGCAGGCTCAGATGGTCACTGGATTTATTTAAAGTTACAACATGATCCTACATATGATGAGAGAACATACAGGTGGATGTAATCTCCTTCGTACTGGCCCTACTAGATTTACATCTAACTCTATTTCTTTAGAGAGCTTGATGAAGTACAAGCATCAATTGGCTCACTTAGTCCACTCTGACGATTTCTTGGCACATATATGGACATTGAGGGCCGATGCTAGGGATGCTGCCTTGACAGTGCAAGCTCTGGTTGGAATTTTTTTTTTTTTTTTGGGGATAAAGTTTCTCGGTACCTGAAAGTTGTTGACCCTCTGGTGCAGGTTTTGAGGTTGGTTGATGGAGATGACAAAAATGATATAGGATATCTGAATGAGGCAATGGATAGAGCAAATGAGCACTTGAAGGCAAACAATCCTACCTCTTTAATCTTTTGGAAAATGGTGGAAGATCATCAATGATAGATGGGAGTCGACTCTCTATCATGATCTCTATGTTGCTAGTTAATTCTATTTCTATTCTACTTGATTTTATTTGATTACTGTCAATGACCTTTCTTTTGATAACTAATGAATCTTAATTTAAGTGTATGATATTTTTTCAACTCAAGATATCAGTATGATGAGAGCGTGCACAATGATGGAGAGATCTTTCGAGGCACAACTAATGTGATTACTAGAATATCAAGGAATACGAACGAAATGATAGATGCCTTAACAGAGGTAACATACAAAGTAGGAGTTTATAGAAATCCAGTCTTCTATTATTAATTTATTTCATTTACATTTATTTTGTAGATGGAGAGATTTAAATTAAAGATTGACATTTATAGATGTGGGTACATCAGGGCTGCAGTAATGAGGACAACTTCAGGTAAATTACATAATAAATTGCTAAACACTCAATTTAACGAATTACTACCATTCATTATTAATATGGCCTTTTTTTTTACAACAGTTACATGGTGGATCCAGATTAATTATAGACAAGCTGTCATAAACCCTTTGGCGTATATTGCAGTGAGAGTATTCCAGTCAGTGCGAAATAAACTAGAGTACATTCAGTCTTATTCCTGCGAAGGTTCGTAATAGATTTGGTGTTTCTAGGCTGGAGAAGTTGGTGTACTGTCACTACAACATGCTCCTAAAGATCAGGTAGATTCAGGAAAGATAGAGGCTTGAACGATAGAGATTCATGGAGTTTGCTGGTTGATGAGTCTCTACATCAGATCAATATTGATGAACTGCTAGATGAAGAACACTCATTGCATTCTTGAGTGGAGAGTAGAGTAGCGAGAGATGCTTAGCTTGAGTTTGATCCTTAGGATTGGAGTTGGACAGGAGGTGAATTAGATGGAGTAGTTGTTCGAGATCTTGACTTTTAAGTAACAAACGAAAGAAGTGTACCTGTTCTTTAAAGGCATCGAAAGTCAGCCACACTACCAGACACTGCAAGAGTTTTTGCCTCTCAGCCAGTACTTAGGAGGTCAGCTACTTAGGTGGATCCACATAGAAGAAATGATAAAGAGCCAGTGAGACCTTCATTGTAGTCATCTAGCAGTAAAAAGAAAAAACAATAAAAAAGAAAGTCTAAACAACGGGTCGACCCATTGGAAGAAGAACAAGGGGGAGACATAGCTAGAGTTTAGTAGACTGGAGAGATACTTGAGGACACCTCAGCTTTACCACTTCACTTGACCAGCATGTACGAGGTAGAGAGACAAACCTACAGGCGTAGAAGAAGGCGGCTGACGTAAACAAGTCAAGTGGGGAGTGATGACTCCACTCAGGATGATGATGATGATGATGGAGATGGTGATGGCGGTGGTGCTACTGCTGGACTATCACGAGGTTTTGGACTTGAGAGTAGTTATTCATGATACGAAGATTACTCCGCATCTGCGAGTTATTCTGGAGGAACTCAAGGTCAAAGAAAAGGACAACAAGGGGGATTTGAAGGCCAATAGAGATGGGCTGGATATGATTGGCCTACCTGGGAACATGTATCTTCTTATCTGTCTATTTTTTATCCCCCTACATTGCCGTTTTCATACATCAATAGCACTACTGAGGGGGTATTTTAGACTTCTACCCATTCAGTATCGCATTTATGTTCCTGCAGCACAATCAGGAGAAAGCTCAAGCCAACAAGCAAATACACCTTGAGGTATTCAAAGGGGATTCGAAGACCTTACTAACTCCTTGTTTAGCTATGGGTATCCAACATATATGTCGTAGATTATGGCCCTCCAGTTCAAACTTATGACGAAAGATCACAAACGTGATCTTTCTAAGGTATTTTTTATTAATTTTATGTAAAATACTTTATAATGTGTTTTTTAATTAGTGCACAACAATAATTATTAGCGAGTTCTTTGTCTTTAATGTTTATTTTTTATGGATGTGCATGAATTGCATTCATTTTTATTATAGATTCATTTAATGATATGTATACAATTTTTTTTCTGATTTGTTTTTTAATTTTTTTAATGAGGCTGATCCGGACCGGCCAGTCTTCATCAGGATCGGCCGATTCGGATCGGATCGGATCGGGATCGGTCGGTCCTGATCTTGGGATCCGACCCATAATTTCATGGTTAACAAAGTGCCACTTCGACTTTGTCGCTCCATTTAATCGATTATGCGCCAAATCAATTATCGGTTATCGACCGGCTATTAAGTCACCAGTTAATCGATTCTCTACATTTAATCAATTAAAAGGTCCTTATGATTTACTGTGTTAGAGCGATTGCGGGTTTGCGTTTAATCGATTATTTGTCTAATGCTTAAATCGATTTCCTAAGCTTGTTTAATCGATTTAGTGCTCTCTTGCAAGTTCGATTATCTTTGTTCGTTTAATCAATTATTCGTGTTAGATTGAATCAGTTTTTCTGCATGTTTTTAACTCAATAGAGATTTTTTGTTTAATCGACTACTGTACTTCTTGTTTAATTGATTATCAGCTTATACCTGAATCGATTATCTTTTTTTTATTTCTAAATCAATTCTCTACTTATGTTGATTTGATTACAATAACCTGTGCGCAGCGATTAACTGTCTTTCAGTTAGCGATTAATGCTATCTGTTGAATCGATTAACTGACCATTTTTCATAATCCATCTTCTGATCATCTAAACCACTTCATCGATTCTTCAATTATGTAAATTCGAATTATCTGAACATACACTATTTATCTTCTTCGCGCTGCCCAGCAGATATTGTTTGACGCTTGTCTAATATGTTTTTGCAGATCTTTTGCCATTTACCTACCCTTTGGTCGGTACACCAGATGAGAATTTTCCTCTTTTGGCAATTCAACAGGGTTAGGTGAGGATTGTACAGCCGAATCTGAAAGACAAGGGGACAACGCGTAGAAGTTTCCAGCTGAGACCGATCTCTGTCTGCTTCAGCTCTCTCTAAAGTTCTAAACAAGACTGAAACTTGGTTAACATTAGGCTCAGCATGGTTAACATTAGACCCAACCTGGTTAATGTTAGACCCAAAGAGAAGTTTGTCAGAGATAACGGGAGGAATGCTGTGTCTCAATGGGAAAATTTAAATTTTCCTATGAATTGAAAACCTCTGCCAGAAAGAGAAGAGAACACACATATAACTCTGTGAATTCAAAGAACTCCACTCTATGCGCTGAAAGCTTTCCTGCCTACCTGAGCTGAGAGAATTTGTGAGAAGAGCCTTAGAGAGTAGTGTACTTCTTTCCACTGTGCTTCATCGAGCTCTCAAGGATCTTCATTGACTGATCAAGACACTGGATCATCTTCTCTGTCTTTAGTCTTGATATTGTTGTTCTGTTTATAAAGAACTGTTGTTACCTCTTCCTTGAGAGGAAGGGAGGGCCTACAGTTGTAGGAGGTTGTGCCTCTTCCTAAAGGAATAGAGGCCCAGCTACGGTTAGGGGTGTTTGGTTGTGGTTGTAACCTACAAGGGATTTGTACCTTGTGTAGCCTGTGTGATAGTGGAACTCCCAAGAGGTTGGTTCGGGACTGGACGTAGGTCTGGAAGATTGAACTAGTATAAAAATACTTGTGTAGCCTGTGTGCTTATATTTTCGGTTCTGATTAGTTTTCTATCCTGCTTGATGGATTAATTTTTGATAACTCATTCACCTTCCTCTGGGTTCTCCACAGTTTGGGCAACACATTCTACAAAGGAAATGCACTTTCTTTACTTAAACATGTTCCTGAGAACTTGAGGGGAAGAACACCAGGATACTTGAAGCTTATAGTCTCCTAATCTTCCAGGATCGACCTTAACCAACTGCCTTTGATGCACTGTCCCAATAAGCCGCCTCCTCTGCAGCATCTTTAGGTTCTCCGTAAGACCTGGGATCCTAGGAACACCTAAAGTGTGCATCTTCCTCTTTGAAAGAAACTCCTGAGAAATATTGTCTGCAGATTCCTTTGTCCCTCGCAAGCAAGGCTCTCATGTCTTATAACATGACGCCTCCAATGACTGAGAGGGAGCATGACACTGCATGATGTCCATGTCCAAGGCATATGAAATGTTGGTCGCACCTTGAAGACAGTTTGTGGTCTGTAGCTTTGGACGGATGCTCAGAGACTCTGTTCCTTTTGATCCCCTATTATGTCACTAGAATCTACTCCATTGCCCTGACTCTTGTGGTCTGGATCACCTTCCGTCTCTCCATCTTCATCCTCTCAAACTTTCTAATGATATGCTTTTTCACTTCATGCCTTTCACTTTCCTCTCTTATCACCTCTCTGCTTGGTACTTGATGCTCAATCTTTCATCTCCCACTTATGCCTTAAATGGACAACTTTGGAAGAGTTGGTGTGAATTGTCAGTTGAGAGACCAAGTTTCTCCATGTGACTTTGAAGTCGAACAGTCAACTAGCACTGTGCAAGTTATGCTACAGGTCAACCAGTGCAGAAAAAGAGTAGAAATGCAAATTTGAAAAAGCTTATCTGATGCTTGTCTATCAAAATCAGTCCATCTCCGGGAAGGAAAAAGGGGGTGGACATCTGACAGAGAGGTACACATGATAAAGGAGAGAAGGGGAAAAGAACTTACCTTCTGCTGTGTGTGTCATTGGCTCATTGCTGCTGCTGCACCCCACTGCCCCTTGCTGCTGGTTATCTGCCTCCCCTGCTGATGCTGGTGGCTGACAAGAAAACAGTTCAATGATGCTCGTCAGGATGGGTTCCATATGTAAAGGTTGGGCATTGTAGAAGAGGAAATCCCTTGAATTTACTGATCCAAGAAAAACACCTGTATTAGGCTCTTTTATTCCCATGGAACTTCCCCAAGTGTCATGTACAAGTTACGAATCCTCTGAGGTTTTTATATACCCCAACTCCCCATCCAATGCGAAGACTGTCTCATGCAAAAGAAATCCCCCAGATGTGCTGTCTAATTGTGTAGACAGTTAACCGACAGTAAGGGTGATAGTGCATAATAATAATTCTGAAGACTTTTTACAAATATGAATTTTAGAGTTGATTTTTTCCTACATATACTGCACTCTTCTGGGGAAAAGATGCAAAAATCATATGTTTAAAAGACATCAGCTATGTTACTATATCAGTTTGAGAATGGGTCTGACTTGTGTGGGACCAGTGGTAAAGTATTTGCCAAATGATCACGTTCTTGTCTCTTGAACATTGTCGGGAAGTAGAAGTATAATGGAAGATGCTTTAGAGATAAGTTACAAAATAATAATTTAATTGATAACCTGTAAAAGAGAAATTTAAGAAGCAAATAAGTAAATGTATTCCAAGTGTCTTGTAAAGATGACAAGATGAGCATGCAAGTGCATTTCAAAGATGAAATTTTGTACATATTTAGTTGTTGGAGACCTTGTTGGATAAACTGTGGAAAAACACAAACAGAAGAGTTTGAGCAGTGGGCACTTTGATTCCGTTGTGAGCTTGTAGAAGTAAGCTTGATATGCCCCTACTTTGGTAACCAGAGCAGCCTAGAATATATTGTATGGTAGGACTAGGAACATCATGGTCATAAACTTGGTGCCACAACAGAGAGTTGTTGGTGTGAAATTGTAAATGTGAGGATGGTAAGGCGCAATGGACTTTGATAATCCAAGTTTTCTCTCTGTTTTCTGATTCAAATAATTTTGTTCAGAAATTCAAGTTTATTTTGTCCATTTCTGAATTTAATCAGAGTTGTATAAGATACTACAACTTCAGCTTTCCTCACCCATCTGATTATTGTAAGAAGCTGGTCCCTCACCAGGTATCAGCCTTACTTAATGGGGCTGACTAGGCCAGCCATTTGCTCCTCAGAGACTGGCATTTATTCAGGGGCAGGCTGAGTGAATAAAAAAAAAATATTTTCACATGAATTTCACAGGAATGCGATCCTCATTCGGATTTCCGTGAGAAAAGTCAGAATAAAAATGAAATGGATAACAAATGGTTTCCCTTTTTATTAAATTTTATTTCATCTCCAACCTGTTTGCATGCCTAGATGGCACCTAGGGAAGGGCTGTAGATCTGCAGCAGATATATAGATATCTCTCTCCATTTCATATTAGTTGTATCCCAATCTGAATAATATCTGACGGAGAACAAACATAGTGATTGAGTGTGCGGGGCCACCCTTAGGGGAGAGGAAGGGCCTGGTCAGGGAGGGAGAAGCCTCAGTGAGGTGGGAGGGGAGGGGTTCGTTGGAACTTGGAACCCTTATTGGCAGCTGGGGTTGGCTGCAACAGTGAGGGGGTTGCAGCGTGCAGGCCCTCACTGCAGTTGGACAGGGAGCAATCACTGCAATGACAGGGCTGCATCCTAGTACCCTACAGACCTGTGCTGTGTCTGGCAAGGAGGAGAGCATATGGGAGGAAGCTAGAGAAGGAGGGGAGGTTTGGGGGAGAAAGCAAAGGCTTAGGAAACCTCTTGGTGGGGAGCATCAGAAGAGGAGAGAAGCATTTGGCCCGTGGGCAGCATGGCATGCCGAATCGGCCGATTCGAATCGGAATCGGCGGGTCCCGATCCGATTTAGGGAGGAATTTACTGTTCCCCCCCACCGATTTTTTTTTTTTTAAAAAAAAAAACGGTGGAAATCGGCCCGAACCGGACCAAATCGAGGCCGGACCGGCCAAATCGGCCGGTCCGGACCCGATTTGGTCCGGTTCGGGTGCTCCCGGATCCCCCCTTAAGGGGGGATCGGGAGCCAGGCGCCAGCAGCGTTTCTGCTGCTGGCGCCCACTCTTCCCCCCTTCCCCCAGCCCCTCCCCCTCCTCTGGCCACCGCCGCCACTCGCCGCCGGTCCCCCGCTACTTCTTCTCTCTCCTCTCGCTCTCTCTTTCTCTCTCTTTTTCTTTGAGATATCGACCGAAAGGAGGGGGTTTCATCCTGTCATCGTCGGCCGGCCGTCCGGGAGCCGCCGCCACCGTTGTTGTCGCCGTCACCGCGACCGTCGATGTCGGATTTTCTTTCGCATCCTGATCCGAGTTTAAGTATATTTCGATCTATTTTTTTAAAATTCTAAAAAAATTAGAAATGATGTATGATTGTGTATATTATGTAGATTTATTAATATTTAGGTTAAAAAAAATTAGCATGTTGATTAGACAAAATTCTCAAAATTAGCCCTAATTAGGGGTTAAAAATTAGGACTTTTGTATAATTAATGTAATTAAGGTTCAATTGAGTGTGCCAACCCCTCAATTGAACTTATTAGAATATAAATGTGTATTTTTTTGCATTAATTGCATGTTATTAGCATTAATTAGTTAAAATTAGCCCTAATTAGGGGTTAAAAATTGGGGCTTTGTATGATTAGTGTAATTAAGGTTTAATTGAGTGTACCAACCACTTAATTGAATGTATTAGAACATAAATGTGCATTTTTTTGCATTAATTGCATGTTATTAGCATTAATTAGTTAAAATAAGCCTTAATTAGAATTTAAAAATTGGGAATTTTGTATGATTAGTGTAATTAAGGTTCAATTGAGTATGCCAACCAGTCAATTGAACTTATTAGAACATAAATATATTTTTTTTTGCATTAAGTGCATGTTATTAGCGTTAATTAGTTGAAATAAGTCATAATTAGGAGTTAAAAATTGGGGATTTTGTATGATTAGTGTAATTAAGGTTCAATTGAGTGTGTCAATCACTCACTTGAACTTATTAGAAGATAAATGTGCATTTTTTTGCATTAATTGCATGCTATTAGCGTTAATTAGTTAAAATAAACCTTAATTATGGGTTAAAAATTGGGACTTTTGTATGATTCGTATAATTAAGGTTCAATTGAGTGTGCCAACCACTCAATTGAACTTATTAGAACATAAATGTGTATTTTTTTGCATTAATTGTATGTTATTAGCGTTAATTAGTTAAAATAAGCCGTAATTATGGGTTAAAAATTGGGACTTTTGTATGATTAGTGTAATTAAGGTTTAATTGAGTGTGACAACCAGTCAATTGAACTTATTAGAACCTGATTGCATTTTTTTTGTTTTTATGTTATGCAGGAATATGGCAGAGCAAGGACTTCATGAACAGGATATGGTGCAACATGGTGCTGATCCTGGTTGACAGCATTGCACACTAGGGGACAATGTTAGGAGGAGGGTCAAATGCAACTGGTGTGGAAAAGAGATGGGTGGTGGCGTCTATCGCCTAAAAAATCATCTTGCTGGCATATCAGGAGACGTCAGTAGGTGTGAGTCAGTCCCGCTGGACTTGAAGAAGGAAATGAAGACTTATATGATGGGTAAAAAGGGACACACAGATTTATCATCTTAACAACACATGTATTTGTAAGATGAGATATCTGGGTGCTAGAGACGAAGGGATTACAGTCTACCTGTTCAGCGCCCGATCAATTTAGATGATGATGAGGAGGAGGAGGATGAGGAGGATCCAGATGACCCTGATGCAGAGTACACCAAAGTTGTTCGTGCCAGTTTGCGGACAAATAGAGAAGATAAGGACCGACGAAGAGGCATAGGATCATCAGGTGGATCAGTGCCTGTTGCTTCTCACCCTGGGAGATTCGTTCCTAGGGGTTCTTCTGGTCGCAGGACTGCTAGTTCTATATTGAGTTGTGGACGGACATCAGATGTGGCACGCGGTCCTATGGATCATTTTTTGTACAGATCAAGGTTTGCCAGACAGCCTGGAATCAAGCAAGCATTAAAAGGAGTCAAGACATCAGCAAAAAATGCCTTGAAATGAATTGTGAAATGGTTTTTACATGCAGGTGTGCCAGCACATATAACATTTAGTCTATATTTTCAGACGATAGTGGATGCGATTGCAGATTCTGGGCCTGGTGTAAAGGCCCCCACACCTCGCTACATTTATGATGTTGGGCTCGAAGAAGAGTATAATGACTTGAAGGTATGGGTCGACAACTTCAAAAATGTGTGGAGGGAACGTGGTTGTACCATCATGTGTGATGGTTGGACATGGACCACAAGAAGATCCATGATTAATTTCCTTGTGTATTGCAGCGAGGGCATTGTTTTTTTGAAGTCTGTGGATGCCTCAAACAGAATAAAGAATGATGATTATTTGTACAAGCTAATGGATGACGTGGTAGAGGAAATTGGTGAAGAAAATGTTGTGCAGATAGTCACTGACAGCGAAGCAAGTTACAAAGCAACCGGTAAATTGTTGATGCAGAAGATGCACCATTTGTACTGGGTCCCTTGTGCAACACATTCTATTGACTTGATGATAGAGGACATAGGTAAAGATCTTTTTATTGCTGAGGTGGTACAATATGCTCAGATGATCACCAGATTTATTTATAGTCACAATAGGATCTTACATATGATAAGAGAACATACAGGTGGACGGGATCTTCTTCGTGCTGGCCCTACCAGATTTGCATCTAACTTCATCTTTTTAGAGAGCCTGAGTAACAACAAGCATCAGTTGGCCCAGTTAGTCCACTCTGACGAGTTTCTGGCACATATAGGGACACTGAGAGCCGATGCTAGAGTAGTTGCGTTGGCAGTACAATCGCTAGTTGGGGAGAGAAGTTTTTGGGATAAGATTTCTCGCTATCTGAAAGTGGTTGAACTTTTGGTACGTGTTTTGAGGTTAGTTGATGGAGATGACAAAAATGACATGGGATATTTGTATGAGGCCATGGATAGAGCAAAGAAGTAATTGAGCGAAAGCCTTCCTACTTCTCATGACAAATGGTGGATGATCATCGATGATAGACGGGAGTCGACTCTTCATCATGATCTCCATGCCGCTGGTTAATTCTTCATCTATTCAAGTTGATTTTATGTTATTAATTTTAATCACATTTAATCTTATAACTAATTAATACTCAATTTATATGCAAGATATTTTTTCAACCCAATGTATCAGTATAGTGAGAGCGTGCATAATGACGGAGAGGTCCTTCGAGGCACAACTAACGTGATTACTAGAATATCAAGGAATACAAATGAAATGATAGATGTCTTAGCAGAGATAACATACAAAGTAGGAGTTTATGAAAATACATACGTCTATCATTAAGTTACGTCATTTATATTTATTTTGTAGATGGAGAAGTTGGTGTACTATCACTACAACATGCGCCTAAAAATCAGGCAGATTCAGGAAAGACAGAGGCTTGAAAGATAGAGATTCATGGAGTTTGTTGGCAGACCAGTTGATGAGATTGTACATCAGATTGATATTGATGAACTGCTAGATGAAGAACATCTATTGCATTCTTGGGTGGAGAGCAGAGCAGCCAGAGATGCACAGCCTGTGTTTGATCCTTAGGATTGTAGTTGGGTAGGAGGTGAATTAGATGCAATAGTTGCTCGAGATCCTAAATTTCAGACAACACAAGAAGGAGGTGCACTTGTTCTTCAGAGGCGCCGAAAGTCGGGTACACTAGAAGACACTGCTAGAACTTCTGCCTCTCAGCCAGCACTTAGGAGATTAGCTACTCAGGTGGATCCACAAAGAAGAAAGGAGAAAGAGCCAGCGATACCTTCACTGCAGTCATGTAGCAGCAAAAAGAGAAAACAATCAAAAGGAAAGTCTAAACAAAGAGTGGACCCATCGGAAGAAGAGGAAGGGAGAGTTTAGCAGACTGGAGAGACGCTTGAGGATACTCCAGGTTTACCATCTCACTTGGCCAGCATGTACGAGGCAGAAAGACAAACTTACAGGCGTAGAAGAAAGCGGTTGAGGAAAATAAGCCAAGTACAGAGTGATGACTCCACTGAGGATGATGATGATGATGATGGAGATGGTGATGGTGATGGTGATGGCGCTGGTGCTGCTGGACTATCAGGAGGTTCTGCACTTGGGAGTAGTTACACAGGATACGAAGATTACTCCGTACCTCCGAGTCATTCTGAAGGAACTCAAGGCCAAAGACAAGGACAACAAAGGGGATTTGAAGGCCAACAGAGACATGCAGGATGTGATTGGCCCCCATGGGAAGATGCACCTTCTTATCCGCCTATTTTTCACCTCCCTACACTGCCGTATTCAGACATCAACAGCACTACTGAAGGGTACTCTGGACCTCCACCTATACAGTATGGCATTTTTGTTCCTCCAACACAATCAGGAGAAAGTTCAAGCCAACAACCTTACACACCTAGAGGTATTCAAAGAGGATTCGAAGACCTCGCTAGTTCCTTGTTTAGCTATGGATATGCACCATACATGTCAACAGATTATGGCCCGCCAGCTCAAACTTATGAGCCGGATGATAAAGGATCACAAATGTGATCTTTCTAAGGTATTTTTCAACAATAATGTCTTTTTTAATTAGTGCACAATAAAAATTATTAGTTAGTTAGTTGTTTTTATATTTATTTTTTATGGATGTACATGAATTGTATTCATTCTTATTGTACATCAATTGAATAATATGTATGTAATTTTTTTTGATTTTTTTAAATTTTTTTCTGATTTTTCCTGATTTTTTTTTTTAAAAAAAATCTTGCTGGTCCGACTCGGCCGGACTTCGTCTGGATCGGCCGACCCGGCCGATCCAGATCGGATCGGGTCGGGATCGCCGGGTCCCGATTCCGGGTCCCAACCCGACCCGGAATTCCTTGGTGGGCAGGGAGGGAGCAAACTCTCAGCGTGTGGAAAAGCAGATGCCTGTGGGTAGCAAGGAAAGCATACTTGGTGGGATGCCTGCCATCTGTATCACTTCTGGGAAGAAGGGAAAGGACACCTTCCAAGGGTGAAGTTGAGGGGGTGACCAGGCTTGGGGGAAGAGATTAGCATTCATTTAACAAGTTAATGTCATCTGTTAGATGTAGATCTTGTGGCCGTCGAGAGATATAATTGTCAGATTTAGCCAGAGTAAATATCAGTTTTCCATTTCTGTTCCATTAACTAACTGGATAGTGGGTGTATTCATTTATCATCTGTTGGTCAATAAAATGGAAAAAACCAGATAAGTTTCAAATTCAAACTAGATCTGGATACTATCTGATCAGCTTATAACCCTACTAGGGGAAGATGTGGTCCAACTCGTAAGCAAGCAGCCGGTGATGGATGCATGTGTTTGACAAGTGTCAAAGGAAGAAGGGGGCCGAAACTCTAATTAGCAACTCTTAAGTGTTGAAGATGTGGGCCAAATGAAAAATGCTGAGTTTTGATTTTGCAGAATGTTAGTCCTTTGGAAATTAAAGATGAAATTGAATGGGATAACTGGTCATAGAACCATGAATTTGTATTCGTTTGAGGTTGATGTTGTCCGATTTGACTGCAGCTTGGAAGTTGGAAAATTTTGGATTACACAGACCAGGTTTTGACTCACTAATGGCCTGGTTCAACTGGTTCCAACTTGTAAAAGTCCAGCTCTGAAACCACCACCAAATAACCCTGAAAAAGTTCAGTTGTGGAATCTGCTGAAATCCAAGTTGTGCCATGTTTGGCACAAGTCACCTCCATATGGCAAAACATGCTTAAACAGTAGATAACCAGTTCACTTTAGGTCATAAAAACTGATCCCATGTAGGATCCAGAATCCACATATGGATACAGATCCATTTTGATTGTCATGTGAGTGGGTCTGGATCCTTGCGGGTAGATATGTCCGTGGAGTTCATCGATGGCAGGTGTGTTCATCGTGTTCCACCCGTGCTCTTGATTCATTGAAAGGCAAAATAGCATTTTAAATTTCATCCAACAAAAATAAACCTAGGAGTGTACATTCTTTGCTGAATACTTCTAAGAATCCATGTGTGATGAATAAAAAGAAGCATCATATAACGGTCCAGATTTAATTCGTTTGAAATGGGAGGCAGCAGTAACAAGGTAGGGCGTACCAGAAAGCGAGAACTTCAAAAGCAGATACAAAATCACAAAATTTTGTGCATTTTCAAATGCAAGCACATACAAGAATTTTAGTAAAGAACCTGAATTTGACAAAGAAGAAACAAGCTACGATAATTCCTCCCGCTTGGATCCGCTGTATCTCATCCCTTCTCGCCATCCTATAGGAGTATTTTAGAGTAACCTGGACCAAAAGGATACTCGACCAAAAAGAGAGGTTGTTTTTGTATTTCTCTGTGTGGTTTATACTGCACTGATTGTTGCTTACGTATGTATACATGTATTTGTTCATTTTTCTGGATGCTTTACATTTCATGCTGAAATTCTTTCAGATCCAGAGTCTTGGTTGCCTTGTTCATCTTACTCTGTTTTAGGTCGAAAATTTTAGGGAGTAATGACATGCCCTCTCTTTCTTGTCTGTTATAGTTGCATTTTGGTATACTATATACATTAACCCCACGTGGTTTATGCAGGTCTTGCTTTCCAGAGAGTTGAACTCCATAGTTGCGACAGGAGCATTGATGATCCCTTCATCACTCTATTTTCTGCTCAAGGTTCTACACTTTTTTTGTTTTTACTGCTGACGTGTTTTTATAAAGCGGAGTAACTCGCTGTACAATTCTTGATGGAAGTCAAACTTTGTAATGTCACCAATTCCATATGCCACTTTTTTTAAAGAATATTTGTCTATGTTTTTATGGAGTATTTCTTTTAATTGATAGAAGCAAAACCTTTCCAAGTTGATGTTTAAATTCTGTTTTGGGTATTTCATAACCGGAGTGCAACGCATATGATAGTTGTTCCCTCTGCCTCCACCAAAACATGGGTAATGTAGGTAATGGTTGAATCCCTGGCTGAGGTCAACTTTTTGTTAGTCTTTTGGATATCAGTCCCTCAAAGTTTTTCTATTTATAATTAGCCTTTCCAATTCGGTATTCATTTTAAGCGCTCACATTTGTATTGACTCATGAAATAAGCCCACTTGCTAAACATCTATAATTTCTAGCCATTGATCTCCAACTTTAATATGTTTGCTAGATGGATGCGTACTCTTGTATTTTTCACTGTACTTTGCTTTATCAGGTTACTTTGTCAACAAATGCTTGTTAATTTAATTTTGTCAACATTCTAATTATCTTATTTTGAATGCAATTGCAGAAGTTTGTGGTCAAACCTTATTATTTAAGGCGGGACAAACAAAAACTGCTGGAGAAGAAGGAGAATTCCAGTATTCAGGTAGAAAATATGATTCTTCAAAATTAATCTATGCACTACATATCCACTTGAATTTGCTTATACCATCAACTGCTGTTAACCTACAATATTGTTTAAAAACAATTCTCATGAAGGATAAGTTATGTACTTCATTCTTTAAAGACTAGTATTGATCATCGTAAATCAACTTGCTTCCTTCCTCCTTAACTTCTATATTCTTTGTACTGGCAAGTCTGGTCTGGAATCTACAGTATTTTCCTAGCATTTTCCCAGCAACGAAGAATCAGAAACTGGAATCTAGAGCCAGACCAGACCCAGTCCTATTCAGTTTTGGCTTCTTTCTGGTTTTGGTTAGATTCTAGCCCTTGTCTTTTCCTTATCATGAACTCATGATAAGGTCTTGTACAGGGCAAGTTGGACATCAAATTTGTCATTCATCTTCTGTCGTTGTTTTAAGTTTGTCTTTCATGTTTATCAGTTCCCTTTTTCTTCAACAGCATCCACTTGGAGTTCCTGGATTTGGTTTTTCACAAATATAAGCTCAGCCAGGTACTTTGGCCTGGCAGTCATTGGATCCAGGCTCTCTAGTTACCGCTGAATCTAGATATGCCATAGTAGCATAGTGGTCAATCCTGTCCCATTCCAGCTGGAATTGGCTGGGACATCCTGTTCCAGGGAGAAAATGACACACAACAGTTTCTTGTCTGTCCCAGTGATTGTCCCCTCTGTCCCGGCCTGTGCCAGCTCATCCCTGCCTGTACTAGCTAGAATTTTATGTTTTAACCTGAGATTTTCCTAGCTCCTTAAGCCCTTAGTAAACTTGTTTTAGGGGGTTTATTTGATGAGTATACTCCTTTATAAACCCATTAATATATCCTAATTGTTTTTATTGTATTAATTTTTTTATTTATTTTTTTAATTTTTATTTATTTGTTATATATGTAACGATTCAATCAGCTAACTGGTCCAACAACTGTGCTAGTTGGTAGACTTCCTAGGAAGGTCATATATCCTGTGACTTCTCCCAACCGAGCATGCTTAACTTCGGAGTTCTTTTTAATTCGAGCTCCGAAAAATGACTAACCGGTGTTGTTGGTAGTCTACTGATTTAGTCTATTTAACATATTCTTAGACGGAGTGTTACAATCTACCCTCCTTAGAAGCGTGACCTCCTCGTCAGGACTATATTACACATAGCTCAGAATCTAGTCATTTCCAAGTGATGTGGATTTCCAGAGGTTTTTAAGTCCACTACACTGCTGTCACCATCTACAGGGTTATATTCTCTTGTCGGATCAAGGGTAACTAGACCCTGAGATGCACAATAGGTTACAGTGTGGTCCTCACACTACGAGAGTTGTTCTGATACCATTTGTGACGACCTAATCAGCTAATTGGCCCAACAATTGTACTAGTTGGTAGATTTTCGAAGGTCACCCATCTTGAGACTTCTCCCAACCGAGTATGTTTAACTTTGGAGTTCTTTCTAATTTGAACTCCGAAAAATGACTAGCCAATATTGTTGATAGTCTACTGATTTAGTGTATTTAATATATTCTTATACCGGGTGTTACAATATATACATTTTGTATTTGTTGGAATATGTCTAGAAAAAATTCTGGGAGGGGACACCAGGACGTCCCACCAAGGGGACAGATGGGATGGGCTAGGACGGGATTGAGAACTATGCATACAAGAGTATGACAGCCATCATTATACCTGCTAGCTCTAGTTTGTTTGCTGGCTTAATCATATCGCCATTGCATTCTGTTACAGTCCTTTGCTACCACTATTGCTGTTGCTGACATGTAGTTTTAGACAGTTTGACTACATTACCTGCCTTGCTTTTGCTGTGAAGCCAACTTTACCTAGAATGGCAACTCCTGTTTTACTATTATCATACAATGTTATTGTCCATTTTTGGCAAACATTTACTTGGTAGCAATGCAGGTGAAGGAAGCAAGGGCAGCAGCTGAAAAGGCGCAAAAGTTGTTGCAAAATGTTTCCAACAGGAAGAGAAACAAACAGGTGGAGATAGGTGGGTTGGTTATTACAAGAGCACTATACGGAAAGTCTAAAGCTCTCAAAAGAGTGGATGAAATTGAGGTGAACGATTTGGCTTCAGAAGTCTTAGATGTGACCATACCCTTGAATTTCTTGGTGAATGATTCTGGACAACTAAAGGTTTGTCTCTGCATGTGATTTTACCTGCATATTTATTCCATGACATGTGGATATGATTTGATTTATGAAATATTCAATTTTCTGATACCTGTCTTTTAAACGGACCAGTAATTTCAAAGTTTGACTTGATATATGTTCATGACATGTTTTGTGTTATTCAAGCCTTTATTATTTTCCTCCAATTCCCAAATATATATAGATACTTTAATGGAATATGCAGTCATCTTCTTCCTATGTATACACTTACGCTTATCCAAGAGTATTATTGTATGTACTACATTCATGTGAACTTGTTTGATCCAGCAGAGGGTATGCAACAAGTTTAACCTTTTGCCAATATCTGACACTTGTCCTCATTTATGTTTACTTTTGTAACGTGAGCATATCATATAAGATACCTACTAACTGTCTAGACTTTGGAAGTGGGCAGAACATGTGAAAATAATCTGATGTGACAACACTCCACTGGAGAAGTGTGAATTTTTGCACACTACACTTACTAGCATGCTGCTAGTAATAGCTGGAGTGGTAATGCCTGAAATACGCTAAAATACTATAATTCCTTTTCAAAAAATTTAAGAACTGTATAATCTCATTGTAATCCACAATCAAGTTCATTATATTAAAGGACTCCATGTCTGAATTGTCTCTATGAAATTATCTCTCAGCAATATTACAAGTTTCTCTCAGATATCAATGGTTCTCTTATTTATGAACCTCCTCTGCCTTTTTTCACGGCTTCAATTGTTCCTATTTAATCTTCTAGATAAGGAAGAAACTCAAAGCAATAGTTTCATTGTATTTCTATTATGATGGAGTGCAATGTAATAAAATGCATTAAAATGTGTTGATATGGTTCAGAAGATAAGAATTAGTGAACTTTGAGCAACAAGTTGAAAACTTAAAAAATTTTCTTGGTTTAGTCAGTTGAATTTATTTGTTTATTTTCTCCCTAAGGTCTTCTGATGGAATACTTATTTATTTTAATGTCAATTGCTGTATTGATCTTTAGAAGGAGATTTATTAATTGGTGCAGCTTCACAAGGGAATAAAGAAATCTGGAATTATGGGCTTCTGTGATCCCTGTCCTGGAGAACCCAAACAGCTTTATGTGGAATATACATATGGTGGCCAGAGATATCAGGTTTTGAATCTGTCTTACTTGTTGAGTTTGTGCCATCCGCTGAATGAGTAATTTGCTATTCTTTTTGCACAGGTAACTGTGGATGACCTCGATGAGATACTAATACCACATGAGGGGCACAGAGTTTGAATGTGCCCTGCTAACCATCTCTCAGATGCATAGTGCAGATGGTACTTCAACAATTTTGCATGCTGTGTCATGCCCCCGAGGTACTAAACTTCACTTGGACCAAGCTTGGCTTTGCTTCAGCTGGGGTTAATTTTTCCCTGGTACAGGTGCAAGGAATCTGCTGAATTTAATGCAGTCCCATCCTGTATAATCTGATAATTGTTTGTGAATAAATTCTCCACATTTTGACACATGATAGCAACTTTTTTTTTTTCGTTTAATCCATAATTTTTTGAAGGAGAGAAATATTTCATGCTCAGCTATGGATAGAAGTGAATATCCCAGTTGGGACAATTGACTTCCATGAGAATCTGTACCGAACTTTTCTTTTCATCTCTTCAGTGTCATTTATTATTGTTGTTGGGAGAATGTGGAATTCTGGCACCTCAAAGTAACCAAACACCTGCATACGAATCTCGGAAGGAAGCAGGCTATTGTTGTCTCGTGTTTCGAATATTTTTAGATTTAACAGCCATCACTGACATCGGAAAATAGTCCGTTTCGGAGGAAGATCACAGCCATCTGGGTGTTTTGTTCGCAATCGTTCTCTGTTAAGCTTCGCCAGTAGACGTGTCGCAGGTTTGCAGGATCGTACGTACTCCGTGTATCTCTGATATGGGCCTTCCAAGGATCGACTACAAGAATATGTATGCCACTCTTTTATCACCATCCCAATGGGTGAATGGATGTGCCTATGTGATCATGTCACGATGGGTGTGTGGTTGTACGTTTGGTGCACGGACGTGATGTATTTGTTTGTATGTATGAAAGCCCACGCCTGTGCATATCCATGTGCGGTAGGAATGTACAAAATTATTCGATTATAGGCCCATTTGTATTTGTTTTGTCATTCATGAATTTACACTTTACATATGGACACGAATATAAATTCTTTAAAATATTTGTATATAAATTTCCTTGACAATTCTTTTAGGGGGAGGGATTATATTTTTAACGTCATTTTGTGCTGGGAAAGTCAGACTCATTGTAAATTTTAAACATTTCTTACAATTGTGGATATTGCTTTTTCGGTTCAATTAACTAATTAGTATCCAAATTTGTTGTAGTATGCAGAGCACATTGAATATGCCCACATTGTATTAGTTTGGCATAGATGTAATTAATAGATGTGTACATATATGCATAGCTAAGAGATATATACATTTTAATGGTACCAGGCTAGATTAAAGTAAAACAGTCCCATGATAGTGAATTTGATTGGCTCCGCTTATTTGTGTATGATGGTGAATGCAATCACAGTCTGCCTCTTTCCTCATCCCCCTCCCTCCAGCGCCAATCCTTCTCTTAGTAGAGCCCAGCCACCCTTATGCTAATAGGTCCTGCCATTGACGCCTCCACCTCCTTGGCAGAGAGGATGTAATGTGCTTCCTACCTACTGGTTGTAAGTGGGAGAGTAGGGAAGGAGGGGAATACACTTTGGCATTAAAGTTTCCCTTGTGGTGCTAGTACGGATTACAGAGCGGGATCAAGGGGAAGCGGGGAGGGTTGTCAAGGGAGGGGTTGAGGGAGAGAGAGGGAGTGAGAGAAGGGGGTTATGCATATGCCCATTGATGTGGACGAATGAGAGATCCTCTAGTAAGGTCAAGTGGTCAACTAATGCGGTCTTGAGATGTAATGATCTAGACATTGTTCTCTGGACTCTTATATGTCCACACTCGTAGGGACTAGGGATCAACCAGTACTTTGATTAGAAAAAATAGGGAGCTATAAGGATCTAGGCGGGACGATGAAAAACACAACGAAAATAATAAAAGAAATAATTAAATTCCACAGTTTTCGATCTGTTTTGATAATTCAATGCAAATATCGTGATTGAAAGTCACCCTGTATGGAGTCAAATCCACGACCTTTTGATTTCAATGGAACAATGTCGTTGGCCGTGCAGGTGCCTGATCTCCAACAGTATCTATGCGATCCTCCAGTTGATGGTTCGTCCTCGCTCCCTCATCAAGTTTGGTATGATCTCCGGTGTTTCTCCTCCGCGACGGTGCCCACGGCATGCAAATGAGAGTTCTCGATGGTTAGGAACAGTAAAGCGGAGAAGAAAGAGAAGGGGGCACCCTCTGTTCTCGGCGTCAGAGAGAGAGAGAGAGAGAGAGAGAGAGAGAGAGAGAGATAGATAGATAGATAGATGGCCAGACTAAAGGGGAACCTAAAAATTGGCCCAGAGTTCCCTCACAGTGTTTATTTATATTAATTTCAGATGACTTCACAAAAAAGTCTTCGAATTAATATAAAATCCATTTACATACCATCCACCGAGAATCTTTGTGCGTGTGACCTTCTAGGCTCAAGTATCAATCCGAATTTCAGCCTATTAAGCCAAGTAACCCTTTATTGGCTTACAATAATTAATTTAATATTTTATATTAAATAATCACTTAACCGAATTATTATTTTATAATACTTGGTCGAGTTTCTGATTAAGTTGGGTGTCAAGTAACATCGCATGATCTTAGAAGGTAATGGAGTTTAACAACCCGCTCAAGGAACCTTTCCATCATCAGTTACTGTATGACTATAATCCTTCACTCATACTAATATTCTTAAGTCATCTTAGGGCATGGCCAACTGTTAAATCCTAATCGATCAACTCACTTAGATTAGATGTTGCTGTACAATGAAAACACTTTTTTTAAAATAGTGTTTACCATGGATAGAGACTCCCGTGCGTCATTCCCAAATCATTCTCTATCTAATTACCAAGAGCAAATGATCCTATATTAAACACTCATTCACTTTCAAAGGTATTCCATTGAATCCGATCACTTGACTGATTAGGATCTCATGATTATAGATCCATTAGCTAAGCTCAAAGTCTAGAAGTCCATCGACAAGATGTCCTTCATGTTTTAGGTCTAAGGGCCAACTACGCAACTGTGACATTGAATCAAGCTAGTTGATAGTTAGGCAATTTACCATCCAACGATTTTAGTCGCATCAGTTCAGTGAACTAATTCACCAAGGAGCACCTATAGGTTCACCTTACTAGTCTAACTAGATATTTGATATCTTTCTCAAATATTTTTTGACTATGAACACTTAAGAATGTGTATTTGAATTGTGCCAATCTCATTATTATGTTCTCATCATAATTTGACAACTATTATACATATTTATAGACTTCAGTTATGAAACGAATAGATGATTTACATGTAATGAATATAATGCCATTATTATAATTAATTAAACAAGACTGTACAATGTATGTAATTAGCTTGATGGACACATACAATACTAACAATATCCAACTTGGACTTAAAGCCAATCACCTTTATGTTGTATACCCATAGACTCGGTGACGCTCAAACCCAATTTGAGTCAAATGCTTCGTTAGTGGATTTGCTATGTTGTCGGCTGAAGGAACTCTTTCCATCAAAACATCTCCTTTCGTGATAATCTCTTTGATCAGACGAAAGTGCCTCAAATTGTGCTTCGACCTCTGATGAGACCGTAGCTCTTTCACTTAAGTAATCATCCCATTGCTGTCGCATAACAACGGAACGAGATTAGAGATACACAACACTGTATCAAGGTTGGCAACGAGCTTCTTTATCTATATTGCTTCCTTGGTGGTTTCAGTTGCAGCAATGTGCTCAACTTCTGCCGTCGAATCTACAGTGATTTTCTGCTTGGAGCTTTTCCAGCTCACTATACCTCCATTCAATGCGAGCACAAATCTGAAAGTACACTATCATCCGGATTAGACTAGAAGCTCGAGTTAGTGTACTTTTGTAACTTCAAGTCATCTCCTCTATAGACCAGAAGCATATCCTTAGTTCTTCTTAAGTACTTAAGAATATATTTTATAGCCTTCAAGTGTGCATCACCTGGATGTTGCTCAAGACTACAGTAACCCAGAAGGGGGTGAATGGGTTATTAAAAAATTATTTGTACTAAAATTTAATGCGGAAGCTAATGATGGACATAAGGAGAAAGAAACAAGGAAACAATCGCACAGTAAATACATAGGAGATTTAACTGGTCTGATCTATCCAGACCTTCGTCCTGTGCCTAAGAAATCACTTGAGAGTTCTACTAATAGCAAGGTACCAACCCCTTGCAGTTTACACTCAACATAAACCTCCTGCAACTGTAGGCCCTCTCTTCAACACGAAGAAGAATAACCTCTTGCTTTCAACATGCCTCTCTTCCACAACTAGGAAGAGGAACAACACAGAGAAGATTAAATCAACAAAGAATTCCTTTAAATCAGGCTAGACAAAGAACACAATACCAATCAAAACAATAAATAAACAACAATGCAGCAAAGGTCTTGATCTGAAGAGGATCTTTAAGAGCTTCTTTTGAGAATGATGAAGCAAGACTCTTGAGATCTTCAAGCTCCCTCTCTCAGCAAGCTAGGCATTTTAGCACTTGTGAAGACTTGGAAGTATACCCTCTTATATGTGTATATATCTCTATCATACTTGAACTCTCTGGTGAAAGGCTTCTATATATACAACTTCTTCAAAATTAGTCCATTAGACTGGTTGGTAGTTGACGATGACATCTTCCCGCCTGTGTCTAACGCTGAAAGTTTTCAAAGAGAGGTTGGAGAGAGGAATGGCTGGACTTCTACATTGCTAGACTCAGTAGCTTGTTTAATGCATAGAAGCTTCCTTGAGTACAGATATGTGTTATCTGATCAGTCTTGCAGAAAGCACAAACACTAAAAAGACAATTTTGTTTTTCCTGCCATGACGTCAATTGGTGGCAGAAGTCTATAATAGTACACGGTTGCTTCGAAAGGTAACAAATATGTCAGACAAAGATATGATAGCGATCTTAGGAAAAAAAAGTACACATAAAATATAACTTGAGAATACCAGCTAATTTAAGTTGAACTCAATAAAGTAATCGTTAACCAAAACAACAAGTTAATCAGAATAACAATCCTTTAATATAAGTCAAGAGTTTTAAGTCACAAATAATCGCTAATCGAAGTGAGAATCTGATCACTAATCGTAGTTAGTAAGTGAGTGTTAATCTAACTCGCAAACATACTGTTAATCGATACACAAGTGGCTCTCACTTAGATTAGAAAAGTGACTTAATTTAAAGTACAAGAATTAATTAATCGGAGTGATGTCTAAAGCGTTAATCAAAGTCTTAATCGATATGAAATACACGGTGAAACTTGAGTGAAGTCTCTCACTAATCGAAGTCTCAATATGTTCAGTAATCGTAGTGATACTTATGATCAGTAATCAAAATGACACTTAAATTTTAAACAGAAGAAAATACTTCGGAATAAAATATATCGTTAATCAAAATAACATTAGAAATGTTAATCGAAATGAGACTTAGATCGTTACTCGAAGTGAAGTTTGAAAGCGAAGCTTTGATTAACATTATATCAGTAATTGAAAGATATCTCAAAATACTAATCGAAATCAAACATAAAGCGTTATTTTGATTAAAGCACAAAGTACAACTCTAAGTTGAATTTTAATTAACGTTATAAAGCTAATTGAATTGGTCGCTTAACTGTTGATCGAATTCAGACTTAGACTAGACTCGAGGTGAATTACTCAACGGTAATCAAATGAAACTTAGCAATGTTAATCGATAGGAAACTTACAAGGCTAATCGATACGAAGCTTACAAAATCAATTCGACCTGAACCTTTAGTTCTTTAATAGAAGTGACTAAGTCAACATTAATTGAAGTAATACTAGTCACTTAATCGATAAAACACTTGGATAAAATCAAATGGTTTTAGTATAAAACTATTTAGATTAACTCAGATAGTTATGTTTCGATTAATGTTGAACTCTCTTTAAGTTACTTGAAGTCCTGAAGCTGAATCGATGTTCCACTTAGCTCCTTAATCGTATGATTAAAAAAACCTTGAAAACGACTAAGTCACAGAACTTTCACAACTTATATAAGAATATGTCAACATCTTAACTAATGAAACAAGGAGATTTCTCACACTCTTTTCAAAACAAAATCCAGATATTTTCATAGTGTGTTATCACCAAAATATAAAGAATATTGAGAAAGTACAAATTACTCAACACTGAATCTGTCTAATATCTACTCGTAACACTTAGAGCACATGTCACATCTCGCCTCATATACATCATGACATACATGATAGACCCTACGGCAGAAGCATAGGGTACTCTATCAATAAATGACATCTCTTCAGGGGTCTTAGAAAACTGCTCCTTAGAGAGATAAATTCTATGTCTCATCAGTATGAGACCTCTTTTAGAATTTTTCATACCAAACTTTTGACAGTAGTATTTATGTACATAGATTGGGTCAAGCTAAGCATCTTTTTCGATCTTTCTCTATAGATTCGTATCCCTAATACATATGATGTTTTTCCCAAAATTTTCATGAAGAAGTTCTTTGACAACCATATTCTTACAGATGATAACATCATTACATCATTCCCAATGTGTAAGATGTCATTAACATAAAGTACTAGAAACCTAATTGTCCTCCCATTGGTTTTATTATACACATAAGGCTCATCTTCATTCTTAATAAAGTTATGAGACTTGATTACCTCATCAAATCTTATGTTTCAATTCCAGAATGCCTGCTTCATTCCATAAATGGGTCTTTAAAGCTTGCACACTCTATCTGAAATCTCCTTGGATGTGAAACTCTTAGATTGTATCATATACACCTCTTCCTTAAGATTTCCATTGAGAAAGATAATTTTTACATCCATCTGTAGATCTCATAATCATAATATGAAGTGATGGTAAGAAGAACTCTAATCGACTTTATCATAGCAACTAATAAGAAAGTCTCGTTATAGTCAATTCCTCGTCTTTGGTTATATCCCTTTGCCACAAATCTTGCCTTATATGTCTCGATTCGTCCATTTGCACCGATCTTTTCTTATAAATCTACTTGTACCCGATAGGTACAATACCTTCAGGCAAGTTCTCCAAGTTTCAAACTTGGCTAGTGTACATAGACTGTATCTTATAGTTCATGGCTTCTCACCATTTCTCGGCTTCAGGGCTCTAATGGCCTTTTGGTAGGTCGTAGGATCATCATCTTCATTGTAGGGCACACTTGATTCACCCTCACTAATATGTCCGACATATCTTTCAGGTTGTTTCGATACCCTATGTAAGGACTGAGGTTTAGGATCCGGTTATCGGGTCAGTTTCGGTGTCGGACCCCTTAGGTGTGGGCGGGCATGGGGGTGCGTGTGTACGGCCCTGGTCGTGTCGTCTGAATGGCGTCTTGCATGGACGACGCGATTCAGACATCTGCCAGTGTACAACCCCATCATGTCGCCTGATTGGCGTCGTTCTGTAACGACGCATTTTAGCCAGTTTCAGTTGACGCTTTGAAGCCCTCCCTCCTTTCTCTCATTCTCTCCACTCCTCTCTCTCTTCTCCCCCTCCTCTCCGAACGGCTCCGACCCCCCCTCCTTCCCTTCCTCTCCCCATTCCTCCTCTCCCTCCACTCCATCAACCTCTTAATTTCCACCACTACTACCACCATCTCCTCCGCGACGCATTTCTCTCCGGACGGCGGCTGACGTCCCGGTGGAGTGACGGCGTCCACGGCGGCATCGGCAACGGCTTGTGGCGTAGCGGTTCGGCGGCTAGGAGCAAGGAGGAGTTCAAGTAACCGGTAGGGTGATGATCCTCACGATGTTTTGCTTAAAATCATGTTTTTTTCCACTTTGGAGCATGTTTTAGAGGGTTTTTGGGTGAACTTGCTCGTTTTATAAAATGGGGAATGGTGGGTTTTAAAATGGTTATTTGGATTCTTCTCCTCCTTCTTTATTTTTGGGTATTTTGGGGCGGTTTGGGATGGAGAAAATCCCATTTTAAGGCTTGGGGGAGGCCGTAGGAAAATCTTGCTTCAGGCGCTAAATGGCGTCGGGCCAGGGCGACGTGATTTAGGCCCAGATGCTAGAGGGCAGTTCGGTTTTCAGATGGTAAATGACGTCGCGACTAGGTAACGCCATTTAAATGGTGTCGACCATGGGCGACGCGATTTAGGTCCATCTCCCCAGGCCAGTTTTCACATGAACCAGTTTAGGGGTTTTGAATGACGTTGGCAACGGGCGACGCGATTCAAGACAGAACCCCATTAATTCATGCAATTAACTTGTGTTTATATTGTTAGATAGTTTGGTTAAATGCATACTTGAAAACGTACTTAGAGGACGATGATTTCTACGTGATCGGATTGCACTATGTTGCGTTTTGTGCGATCGTGGACCTAGAGTGACAGTTGTTAGCGCTTAGGCACCCTGTGTCGATCTGGGAGTGACACGGCGCCGGTGTGAGAGTGGTGGGGTGACGCCTAGAGAGAGGGTTACCTGGTGTTCCTCAGGATATAGCTAGTACCAGTGTGGAAGTGGTACATTCGGAGTGTCACTCGTAGTTGGGGAAAGCAGAACCACCTAGAGCTAGACAGGTCGGAATAGCCAGCGCACTATCCGAGAGGTTGCTGTTTTGTCCTAGCGGGTCGGTGTTTTCCGCATTCGGCTGTGTGGTTTGTGTGTTTAGCCGAGCCACTAGTTGTAGACTCTGTGGTGGAGTGGTTTCAGAGTTGTGCATGTTGCATTTACAATTGCATGTGTTTTATATCGGAATTTGGGAATATTTGGGAGTTATGTTTACTGCTTTACTTATTTAATTATCTATATTTGTGTTGCTGCACTTGTGGGTGCGTGAGTAGTTGGTGGGGATCAGAGTATCCCTACTGAGTCCATTTCGATGAGACTCACCCTTGTGGTTTTCAGGTGAGGGTTTCAGACAAGTGTAGCGCAGAGGGTTCTGTCTTGGTTTGGGCACTCGCAGTCATTGTTCCGGGATATGCTCCGATGCAGTTGTTATTTTCCCTTAAGGCTTGTACGCTTAATTAGTTCTTTTCAGTTGGAATATGTAATTATTTGTTGAGTCGAGTCGAATTGTAATAATTTTTAATTTATGCACTTCCTTTACAATTCGATGTGATGTAAAATGTTTAGCTTAGTTTATGATTTATTTCCCAGACTTATTGAGATCCTGGCTCGGCTCCAATTTTTAATGATTCGGTACCCATTTAGTAATCGGATCCCCGATTATAGGGTGCCGGGTCGTTACACCCTAGCAAACCTACGTGGTTCGTATGGGTGCTTTCGATTAGGTTCAAGAATTGATAGCTCATTTGATGAGTCGGGTACTATCTATAGGTCTAGAACTTCTTCTAGAATTATTTTACTCTCATTGCCCTCCTAGAGGAGGTATTCATCTTCCAAGAACACAGCTCTCCTGCAACAAACATCTTTTGTTCACTATGATAGTAAAAGTAGTACTCAAAAGTTTTTTTTGGATATCCCACAAACCTACACCTATCGGTTCGTGATTTCAACTTGTCTGCATCATGTCTCTTCATATGGGCAAGATAGCGCTAGACCTTAACATGCTTAAAGTCAGGCTTTCTATCTTTTCATATCTCATATGGAGTAGAAGACACAGACTTGCTGGGAACCTTGTTCAATAGATATGCAATTGACTCTAGCACATATCCCCAAAGAGATATCGATAACTGTGAGAAGCTCATCATAGATCGCATCATGTCCAACAAGATGCGATTCCTCTTTTCAAGTACACCATTCATCTGATGTGTATAAGGAGGAGTCCACTAAGAAAGGATACCATTATCCTTAAAGAATTGTGTGAACTCCAAACTCAAGTATTCTCATCCTCAATCAGATCGAAGAGTTTTGATATTATTTTATGTTTGCTTTTCTACTTCTTTTTTAAACTCCTTAAGCTTCTCAAAGGCTTCTAAATTGTACTTCATTAAGTACACATAGCCAAATTTTGAGAAGTCATCTGTGAAAGTAATGAAGTATGGAAAGTCACTTTTGGTTGGATTGACATAAGACCACATACATCAAAATGTACAAGTTCCAATAAGTCCTTGGCCCTTTCTCTATCTTGTAAATAGAGATTTTGCCAATTTTTCTATCAAGCATGACTCACAAGTTACAAACGATTCATAATCGAATGCATCCAAATATTTATCTTTATGTAACTTTTGCAGTATGCTTTGACCAATATGTTCAAGTTTACAATGCCACAAGTAGGCTTAATTCACATTATTCTTTCTCCTCTTATGAGCTCTATTAAGGTGGAGAAACATCATATGAAAAAACCAAGAGGTACAAATCATTAACCAAATAAGCAGAAGCAAATAATTTATTTTTGAAATAAATAGAACAACTATTGTTCTCATTGGATAACCTGTATGCAACTCTGTCTAAATAAGAAACATAAATAATATTTTTTATGATGGAAGGAGCATAGTAACAATCTACTAATGTAATTTTATCTCTCTAGAAGGTAGTTTGAGGTCCATTGTCCCAACAGCAAGCACCACAATCTTTGTGCCATTTTCTAGCCTCGAGTTCACCTCGTCCTTAGTTAGCTTCTGCTTACTTGTCAGTATCTGCAGATCGTTGCTGACATGAGAAGCATATCTAATATCTAATACCCATGATGCAGAATCTTTCAAAGACAAGTGCATATCTATCATACAGGCACTTGAAACATCTTCAAGTTTCGCCTTCGCTTGAACTTTCTCTTTAAGGTTTTCCTTGCAATTCTTTTCCTAGTGTCCCTTATGTTGGGTTTTCTCGGGTTTCTTCGGATCGCTCACGCAGCGGAAAATAAAATAAAACAGCAATCTGTTTTCCCGTTTCGAAATACTAAAATCGATTATCGGATAATCGAGGTTCTCACTGTGTGCGGATTCGAATCCGCAACCGTTCGGTTTCGTCAGTGCGACACCGCAAGCCGCGCAAGCGCCCAACCTCTAGCGAAGTCCACGTGATCCTCCTCGCAACGGATATCCTCACGTTCCTCGTTCTTCGCAGCCCACGAAACCTCCGCCGGTCGCCGCAATGATTGCCGCAACGCACGGACGATTTCCCGTCAAACGGGATTCGGAGAAGCGGCGGAGCAGATCTAGATCTGTCTGGATGGCATAGAGAGAGTGAAACAGAGGAGGGGCGGCTAGGGTTAGCAGCAGCTTGGCCTGCTCAGCCCGTTCGCTATGTTTTATACTAACCGCGCGGTTTTTCATAAAAACCCCCGGTTTGTATAAAACCTACTTATTTATCCATCGCCTTGAGAATCATTTGTGTGTGACCCTCTAGGCTCAAGTACCAGTCCAATTAATGGTCCAACAAGCCCAGTGACTCCTCACTGGCTTTATTAATCAATTAATAACCCTTTATTAATTAATTAATCAATCGAATTGATGTCGCACATTGAATTCGACCGGGCCTCCGATCACGTTGGGTGCCAAGCAACACCGCGTGAACCCGGAAGGTATTGGGGTTAAGTAACCCACTCTTGGAACATTTCCGCCGACAGTTACCGCGTGGATATAATCCTTCATTCTTACAATGCTCTCGAGTCAACTCAGGATATGGCGAGCTGTCAAACCCTAACTGGTCGACTCACTTGGATTGGATGCCGCTGATGAATATCGGAAAACTCCTTTCCTGATATTATCGTCCGCCCTGGCCAGAGACTTTCACGCATCCTTCCTAGAGCATTCTCTCTCTAAGTACCGAGAGCGAATGATTCCTTATTGACACACAATTCTCTTCGACGGTATTCCGCTGTACCCAATCCTTGGCGTATTAGAATCCCGTGGCTAGAGATTCGTAAACCAAGGTCAAAGCACAGAAGTCCACCGACAAGGTGTCCTTGGTGTCTCAGGTCCGAGGACCATCCACGCAACTGCGACAATAGAATCAAGCTGGTTGACAGTGAGGTACAATACCATCCAGCGATTCAGTCGGATTAGTTCAGTGAACTCATTCTCCAATGAACACCTACAGATTCGCCTTAGTGTCTCCATACAAGTGACTTATGAGATCAGTCACCCTCATCACATGAGCAGGAGTAATCTGTACTAGTCTAACCGGATATCCGATGTCATTCTCGGATATCCTCCGACTAGGAACGATTAAGAATATGTGTGTTTAAGTGATCAGTTTCATTAGTATGATCTCATCATAATCTGATCACTATAGCACATATTCACGGACTTCATTATGAAACGATAATTAATGCGATTTACACATAATGAATATTATGCCATTATATTAATAAATGAACGAGATTTATATAGTCAGATTGGCTTGTAGGCCACCTAAACTAACACCTTCTAGTGGTAGTAGAAGTACTCACCCTTTTCTACCCCTTTATCTTTGTCCTTCTTCTGTGCTGACTTCTGTTTGGTCTACTTCTTTGCCTTACCTTTCCTAAAGGCTTGGATTGCTCTTCTTTTCTTGTTGTTCTTTCCAATCATCATAACAACATGTTTTTCCTTCTAAAGGTTGCCCTCAGCAGTCTTCAACATGTTAAGCAGTTCAACCAGTGTAACTTGAATCTTGTTCATGTTAAAATTAATGATGAACTTGGAACATGAATCTGGCAGTGACTGGAAGACAAGGTCGGTGCTCATCTCTTTAGGGACTTCAACCCTGAGCACATCTAACCTTTCAATCCACTCTATCATCTTCAGCATATGAGTCTGTACTGCAGAGCCCTTTGCCATGCGGGCTCTGAACAGATTCTTGGATATCTCATATCTCTTAGCCTTGCTCTGCTCCTCAAACAACTCTTTCAGATGGAGCAAGATGGATTTGGCATCTATCTTCTCATGTTGTCTCTGCAACTCATTACTCATAGAGGCGAGCATGTAGCATTGGGCTAGAGTGGAATCCTCCTTCTGCTTCTCATATGCGATCATATTCTTTTTAGGTGCATCTAATGCTAGTTCAGGTGAGGCCTGATCCTCAAGGACATAGGCTATTTGCTCAAACCTGAGGACAATCTTTATGTTCTTTAGCCAATCTGAGTAATTAGGGCCTGTCAGTTTGTTGGCATCTAGTATGCCATGGAGTAGGTTATTCAATGATATTTTTGCCTAAGAGGAAATGTAAATAAGATTAGCAGACATTCAATTATTATTTAAATTAAGATGTAGACTTTAAGCTAGATAGATTCCCACTAATTTTCGTCAGACTATATAACTCTATGATATATAGAACGGGAGATGCCGACAGTCTCTTAGTGTGGATCAAAATCTTATTGCTTCATAATGTGACCTTGTAGATAGCACAACAAATCACACTATGATCAGAAACAACCAATTCTTGATACTTGCAACTCCTTAAAATATCTGATTGTACTTCGGCCTCTAGAGCATTAATAGCCTTGTGGATAGTACAATCATTACTTAACTGGCATAGATTAAGATATAACCATTGTGGATAGAATAACAAGGCTACACCTTGCCTCTATCTTGCTTAAGACATCATCATGCCATAGCTTTAGTTTGTTCTTAGAATCTGACAGGTTTTGCTACCCGATCTGATTCCAGTCCTAAAACTATAATGATAGAGGTTCACACAGTGCATTCTTAATGACTTGCGTTACGGCTTAAACTTTAATAACGAGGATTTTTATTAAAATTTTATCTTGGTCTCATTCTAAGTGATAGTAAATAAATATATCGGATATATTTAACTATGTACTATACCTAGATAATAATATTTGATTGAAAATAAAATAAAATTTCATGCATCAAACATACGTCAATTTATGTGGTCATGGATATCACTTTGATTAAACTGGAGCCATACAATTTATCACCATATTATTAATATAACATTTATATCAATATTAGTTATAGGCCAATGATCTCATCTCTGTACGCCTTCCTGGTTGTACTTGTGGATCATCCTCGCTCCTCCTTGGCTATTGTGATCAATTACAAAAATGAAAATTTGATACAACTATCTAATATACATTTGTATGAGAGAAAGCCTTATGAGTAAGTACATATGAGGATAAATGTAGAAATACATTGGAGTGAGAGAGAGGGAGGAACATAGACCTCAATAGTTAACACTTAATTATCACCAAACTATTTCAATAATGATCCACAACAATATCCACATCATTACATGACATGTTATTTTAAGTGCTTGTCCATAGCCACAACCAATTTCAATCATCCACACATGATGAAGCGTATCAAATGAGGGTGAATTTGTGAAAATAAATAACTTTATTTTTTTAAAACCTAGGATCCAAACAAAATTGGATATTTTAAATTTTTTGAAAAACTTCATTTTCTAAACATACTTTTAAATCTAAGTTTAAAGTAGGAACACATCAACATGTGGACACAAATCTGATTTTGATTTTAAGAGAGATTCCATGCAAACATTTAGAACTCTTCTAAATCAATTAATCTAATATTTAGATTAACTTAATTAAATTTCTAAAACAACATTTGTTTGTAGAAATTTTAAATTAGAAGATCTTTAATGTGGGCCTCACTAAAATATTCATTTCAAAAGTTTTAAAATAAACACACCCCAATCTACGTAGAATCGCTCAAAAATAAAAAATAAATCGGAACCATTTTTGAATCATTCTAAAAGTAAAAAAAAAAATTGATTTTCCTTTTCGATTCATCATTATGAATCTTAAAGAACATCAAAGACTAAAACTTTAGCATGGAATCAATCTAATAAACAATTTTAGACATGATCAAATGGTAACCTAGCTTTGATACCACTGTAAGAATCCGAGCCAAACAATAATGAATGCAACAAAAACGATGAACAAAAAATCAAATCCTGCTATTCCCGATCCGTTTCGATAATTCAATGCAAAAACGGTGATCGAAAATCATCTTGCACAGTTGAATCTAGGGGTGTTCACGGTTTGGTTTGGTTCGGTTTTGGAGGAAAAAAATTCAAACCAAACCAAACTGACTCATTTTACAAACCGAACCGAACCAAACCGAAAATATTCGGTTTACTTCGGTTCGGATCGGTTTGAACCGATTTAGGTAAAAATTTTCTTTACATTTAACTTGAACTAATTTATTTAATTTTCATTGATTTTAATCAAACAAAAAAACGCATATTCAGCCACCGACCCAGTTGAAGACGGCCCAGTTGAACGAGCACGGATGTTAGCTTTTGGTATGTAGACATCAGGGAGCTTGGTGCCACATTATACAAACAATTTAATCTTGTATCGGCAACAAGAAATTTTTTTACAGCTTTATAGGTTCTAACGTACTGCTGTCATCATGTTAACAGGCCCGGTTGGCATTGCTTTAAAGGTTTATGCTGGCTTGGAGCAGCGTCACGTTTAAGGGGCAGATGACCATGTGCTGGCTTGGTAAAGAATAGTGAGTACATTATATAAATATAATATCATTTTAACTTTTTCGATTTGGTTTGATTTTCACGGGTTGAAGGGGTTCGGAAACCGAACCGAATATGTTTTCAACCCGACGGTTTGGTTCGGTTCGATTTTTTGGGTTGACCAAAACAATGAACACCCCTAGTTGAATCCGTGACCGTTCAATTCTGATGGAGTGATACCGTTAGTTGCGTAGGTGCCCGCCCTCCAGTAGATCCACACGAATATGTTTTCAACCAGAACCAAACCGAATTTTCAGTTTGGTTCGGTTCGATTTTTCGGGTTGACCAAAACAATGAACACCCCTAGTTGAATCCGTGACCATTCAGTTCTGATGGAGTGATACCGTTAGTTGCGCAGGTGCCCGCCCTCCAGTAGATCCACACGATCATTTGGTTGATGGTTCCTCCTTACTCCCTCATTACTTTCAGCACAATCGTCAGCATTTTTGCTCCGAACGGTGCTCGGGGGATGGGGACAGGAGTTCCCGATGGTCGGGAAATAGCAGAGAGGAGGAGAGAGAGAAGGGGGTGCCCTCGTGCTGGGCGTCGAGAGAGAAAGAGAGGGGAGGTGGCCTGGAGCAGCGTCACGTGTAAGGGGCACATGACCATGTGCTGGCCTGGTAAAGATTAGTGAGTATATTATATAAATATAATATCATTTTAACTTTTTCGATTTGGTTTGATTTTCACGGGTTGAAGGGGTTCGGAAACCGAACCGAATATGTTTTCAACCCGACGGTTTGGTTCGGTTCGATTTTTCGGGTTGACCAAAACAATGAACACCCCTAGTTGAATCCGTGACCGTTCAGTTCTGATGGAGTGATACCGTTAGTTGCGTAGGTGCCCGCCCTCCAGTAGATCCACACGAATATGTTTTCAACCAGAACCAAACCGAATTTTCAGTTTGGTTCGGTTCGATTTTTCGGGTTGACCAAAACAATGAACACCCCTAGTTGAATCCGTGACCGTTCAGTTCTGATAGAGTGATACCGTTAGTTGCGTAGGTGCCCGCCCTCCAGTAGATCCACACGATCATTTGGTTGATGGTTCCTCCTTACTCCCTCATTACTTTCAGCACAATCGTCGGCATTTTTGCTCCGAACGGTGCTCGGGGGATGGGGACAGGAGTTCCCGATGGTCGGGAAATAGCAGAGAGGAGGAGAGAGAGAAGGGGGTGCCCTCGTGCTGGGCGTCGAGAGAGAAAGAGAGGGGAGGTGGCCTGGAGCAGCGTCACGTGTAAGGGGCACATGACCATGTGCTGGCCTGGTAAAGATTAGTGAGTATATTATATAAATATAATATCATTTTAACTTTTTCGATTTGGTTTGATTTTCACGGGTTGAAGGGGTTCGGAAACCGAACCGAATATGTTTTCAACCCGACGGTTTGGTTCGGTTCGATTTTTCGGGTTGACCAAAACAATGAACACCCCTAGTTGAATCCGTGACCGTTCAGTTCTGATGGAGTGATACCGTTAGTTGCGTAGGTGCCCGCCCTCCAGTAGATCCACACGAATATGTTTTCAACCAGAACCAAACCGAATTTTCAGTTTGGTTCGGTTCGATTTTTCGGGTTGACCAAAACAATGAACACCCCTAGTTGAATCCGTGACCGTTCAGTTCTGATAGAGTGATACCGTTAGTTGCGTAGGTGCCCGCCCTCCAGTAGATCCACATGATCATTTGGTTGATGGTTCCTCCTTACTCCCTCATTAGTTTCAGCACAATCGTCGGCATTTTTGCTCCGAACGGTGCTCGGGGGATGGGGACAGGAGTTCCCGATGGTCGGGAAATAGCAGAGAGGAGGAGAGAGAGAAGGGGGTGCCCTCGTGCTGGGTGTCGAGAGAGAAAGAGAGGGGAGGTGGCCTGGAGCAGCGTCACGTGTAAGGGGCACATGACCATGTGCTGGCCTGGTAAAGATTAGTGAGTATATTATATAAATATAATATCATTTTAACTTTTTCGATTTGGTTTGATTTTCACGGGTTGAAGAGGTTCGGAAACAGAACCGAACCGAATATGTTTTCAACCCGAACCAAATCAAATTTTCGGTTTGGTTCGGTTCGATTTTTCAGGTTGACCCAAACAATGAACACCCCTAGTTGAATATGTGACCATTCAGTTCTGATGGAGTGATACCGTTAGCTATGTAGGTGCCCGCCCTCCAGTAGATCCACACGATCATTTGGTTGATGGTTCCTCCTTACTCCCTCATTACTTTCAACACAATCGTCGGCATTTCTGCTCCGAACGGTGCTCGGGGGATGGGGACAGGAGTTCCCTATGGTCGGGAAATAGCAAAGAGGAGGAGAGAGAGAAGGGGGTGCCCTCGTGCTGGGCGTCAAGAGAGAAAGAGAGGGGAGGTGGCCGGACCAGAGGTAAACTTGGAGCTTGGCCCAGGGTTCCCTCTTAACACTTATTTATATTAAATTTGAATGACCTTTCACAAAAGTCATCGAATTAATATAGAACCTACTTAAGCACTATTGACTGAGAATCTTTGTGCATGTGACCCTTTAAGCCCAAGTACCAGTCCAGTTTTGAGCCCATTAAACCTAGTAACCTTTTATTGGCTTACAGTAATTAATTTAATATCTCATATTAAATAATTACTTAACTAAATTATTATCTCGTAATATCCAGTCGAGCTTCCGATTAAGTTGGGTGACAAGCAACATTGCATGTTCTCAGAAGGTAATAGGGTTCAACAATCTACTCAAAAAACCTTTTCGTCATCAGTTATCGCATGACTATAATCTTTCACTTGTGCCAATGCTCTTGAGTGTAACGTCCCTAGACGACCTAGTTTGATCATATCGACCTACAACAAATTGATTAAATGGGCGCCACAGTGGGAACAACCCAACATCTCGAAATGGCAGCAATAAGTACAAGCATGAGACAATAATATGAAATAAAATAACACAACCTTGATAGACATAAAAGAAAATATCAACCTTGATAGACATAAAAGAAAATATCCACTAGATAGATAACAATTGAACAAATCCCATGATGTCATATCTAAGACCTATATGAGTTCAATAGAAAAGCACATCTTATATATGCTGAAATAAATTTAACCTATACATCTCTTACTACCTTATCATCAAATCTGTAATTAAGCAAATAGGAACTTGCTCTAGATAGCTTCGAATCCACAATCAAGCCTCTCATTCTTCGGGCTCAACTTTAGTCTCACGGTCCTCTGAAAAATATTAGTGAGCAAGGAATTGACTCGTAAGCTCATAATCCACAAAATCGCAGGTTTTCATATACAATAGCATATAAGAACTTTGCATACTATTCCTCTTAAACATAGGGAACTACTATAGCATATACATAACATTCTTCATCCTAGCATGCTTCTTTAACTTAATAATCATATCAACATCATCATATACATGAACTAAACATGTAATCTATCATGAAACATGAGAATGGACAACATGTACGCAGCTTAAACATAGATATTTACAGTATATCTGAAAGTTAAACGTGCATCTTTCATCTTTTTACATCATATATGAACACACATATCATATCTTTTCACTTAAACATAGGACAAGTAACCACACAAATGACATAGAGGTATCATCTTTTTCTTTACCTAGTGGCTATGGCAAACCCACTAGATCTTCGGCTGTGCAGTCAAGGGATGCTCTTAGATCCCGTATGAATAGCATGTAAACATACTTCCGTAATTTAACCCATTACCTCAAGTATCTTTCTTAACATGATAGTCATTAATCAAGTGAATGATGAAATCTAGAGGTGGCCCCCATAGAATTAAGAAATGGCCCCCATTAGGTAGCACTTTGGTCGATAGGGAATCAAGAGTTGGGTCCCCTAATATGACACTTTGGTCCATGTGGTACTTAAGACCCACATCACCGGCTGCGGGTATCCACTTATCATCTTAACATCTTACTTTAACATTGCATGCATGCACATATGAACATGTTTTATGCAGAACATGGTATAATGCAATAACAGAAACTAAAACATGCAATTATACAGGGAATTAAACTATAATTAGCATCCAGATTAACCCTCTGAAAGGCGTCACTAACAGGCGACGCGATTTGCAAATCACGTCAACCATCATTGACACCTTTCAACAACTTAGTCTAAATTTTCAGATTTTATAAAAAGTCTTAAAATTTTTTCAAAAAAGCGTGAACACACACATACATATATCAATCTAAACATGCTCTAAACAGGTTATTCGTGAACAATACATAATCATGGATCTTCATAGAAATTTAACATGATAAGCTTCATCATCTTTGCAAGGTAAATCGTGATTTAAACATATTATATATATCATATTTTTCCACAGAAAATATTAACACATAATACTGATAATCTAAGCAGGATACGACTTCATCTCGCATGCATAATTACGTTTTAAGAAACCTTATACATAACAATCAAGAAATCTAACCTAAACTTTGTTTGAACTTGCAGAAAGTAACTAAACTACTTATACATGTTTAAATTGTGTTAGCCATAGGTGAGATGATTTATGAATCGTGTCACTTGTGGTCGACATGTTTCATAAGAGAGACACTGTTTTAGAGAAAGTGCATGGACGAGAGAAATAGAAGAGAAAGTGGGTATCTAACATCAGGTACTTCATTCCAAAAAATCTCACACGCATCCATGAATCAAGTACTTATAGTAAATAGTAAAATAAGCTTGAAATTAGGATTTTATACATAAAATCACTATAGTTTTAGGTTAATCATCACTTACCTCTCTTCTGAACGATACGTATGTGAAGAAGCCTCTTCTGGCAAGGCGGCACACCCAACACGCACCACAAGATTGTCCTTATGCAGCGGGGATCATCCTTGTATCCATCACTGTGCACGCACTGCAAACTCACAGAGTCACACCCACTCTCTCTCAAGAATGCTCTCAAACTCTCCGTCTATGGTTACTAAAGGCTCAAGGATGAAGAGAAAGGCTTGGGATGCTCATACCATGCTTAAGTAGTCCTCTAAGATGAGTTCTACATAGAGTAGAGCTCCTCAAGAAAGGAAAGACTCGGCTGTAGGTTGGACTCAAACACAGGATGAATTGCGTCAGTCCAATTTGATGTGTTTGAAGCCCTCTGAATCACGTCCACCATGGGTGACGCGATTCAGTGCATCAGGCTAGGACTAAATAGAACCAGTCTAAGCCCCACTAATGGGCCATAAAGGTACTAATGTGCCTCGAATGGGTCTACTAAGAGGCTAGGTGTTACATTGAGTCATCCTAAGGCATGGTTAACTGTCAAACTCTAATCGGTCAACTTACTTGGATTAGATGCCACTATACAATATCAAAAAATACCTTTTTATGAAATTGTATCCGCCTTAGTCAGGGATTCCTGCGCACCATTCTCAGGGTATTCTCTCTCTAAGTACCGTGAGCGAATGATCTCGTATTGAACACTCAATCACCTTCGAAGGTATTCTGCCGAACTTGATCATTTAACTGATTAGGATCCCATGGTTAGAGATCCATTAGCAAAGGTTAGAGCCCAGAAGTCCACGGACAAAGTGTCCTTGGTGTCTTAGGTCTAAAGACCAACCACACAACTGTGATATTAAATCAAGTTGGCTGATAGTTAGCTATTTATAATCCAGGGATTCAAGTCAAATTAGTTCAGTGAACTCATTCACTAATAAGCACCTACAAGTTTGTCTTAATGTCTCCACAAATGACTTTGAGATCAGTCACCTTCATCAAATGAGCATGAATTATCTGTACTAGTCTCACCGGATTTTTGATGTCCTTCTCAAATATTCTCTGACTAGAACACTTAAGAATGTGTGTTTAAAATGTGTCAATCTTATTATTATGATCTCATCATAATTTGACAACTATTACACACATTTATGAACTTCACTTATGAAATAGATAGACGATTTACACATAACGAATATAATGTCATTATTATAATTAATTGAAGAAGATTTTTTGATGTATGTGATTGGCTTGATGAATATATGCAATACTAACAAGTGCTAACGGTACCAAGGCAAGGGTTCTAGTGGTGGGAGGGGTTAGTTCACCTCGACAATACAAGGCAATTTGCGATGGTGGGAGGGGCGTAGTAATAGAGGAGATTCTTGTTGTGGATGGTTTCAGCATGGGAGGATTTTGGGCAATTTGGCATGTAGGCTTCGTGGTGGGAGGAGCAAGAGTCCCAATGTTGGGAGGAGGTGTAGCAGCAAGAGGGGAATAGAGGGAGAAGGCGTTGGGGTGCAGTAGAGATAGTAAAGAGGATGAAGTGAGTAGGGTCCATTTTGACATATGGTTTAATTTTTCTTAATAAGTCAGGCCATAGGACTAGGCTGACCAAAGCCTAAGCCCAACCTTTTTTATTTCTAAGCCGGGTCCAACTAGGCCAAATTTTAACATTGGGTCTTTTATATCGGCCCAAGTCCTATTTAAACTTAGCTGGCCTTACCGAGCAAGCCTAGCCTGATCGACACCCCTATCTAACCCTTGTGAGTGGGCATTCAAGGGTTTAGAGAATGAGGCCAAGAGGATCTCATCTCTTCAATCCGTAACGATACTTTCCTAGTTTTAGACACTTCCAAGTTTGTCTTAACATTCGTATCTAACGATTAACTAATGAGCTTAATTGTTGACTATTTTCCACATTCTTCAAGGCATACCTATTCTAAACTTCTTCAAAGCAGAGCTATATATTGAAAGAAAAATGTTTCCAATAAAAAAGATGTATAACCTAGAATGAAAATGCTTATATCTAAAAAGAGACTTGTAATTTAGAGCCAAACTATTGTTGAGTAGATATAAATGAAATTTATCTAACTTCTAGCGAAATTCTGCAAATTGGACACAAAATGTATTATCCGGAGTAGGAATGCAAAATATGAAGCAAAAATATGTACTCATGAAATGTAGTTCTTAATTTCTAATGAAAGTGCAAACCGCTTCAAAGTAGGTAATCCGCAGGAACAGCTAAGCCGAAACGAATATGTATAAATTGGAAAGAAGTCAAGAACAATGTGATTTAGAGTGATGCACAACTTCATGAGAGCCAGATAGACCTTCCTATCGCTCTACTTGTTTCCCCCTCAGCCACCGTATCCTTTATTAAAAGAGTAAAGCTTGCTGCACCAGGCGATGTAACACCGAGGTGTTTTTAATTTAAAGGAATTTTTGCAAATAACAAGTTAAAAGATGCCATATTTGTAGATTATCTCCTGCCTAATTCATATTTGTATATAACTTCTTTGAGTTTGATAGTATTTGCGTATAACTCTTTGACTATGTGATTTATTTTGAATTTTACTTGAGCTAAAATATTTTTACTCCACATAAAAATAGAAATAATTTTTTTGATGTTAAATATATAGGACAAGTTTATGAATAGATGTTTATGTGACTTTTCTTGTGAGATGCATATATTTTAATTGAAGATATTATTAATATTTTCATTAAATAACTTTCACATATTCTATGTAACTAATAATATATTAATTTAAATAAAATTCAAAGTAAACCTACATAGTTGAGGGGGTTATATGTAAATAATATTATAGTTAAGGAGATTATTTGCAAATATAAATCATATAAGAGGTTATCTACAAATACGATATTGTTTAGGAAGTTATTTGAAAAAACTCTATTTTAAAAGAAAACTTTTGTTTTGAATTTTTTTTTGGAGGCCCCCTATCGGGCCGACATGACTGTACACCTAAAAACAGATGAAAAATAAAAATTGGGAATCTCTCAGCCAATTGTTACTAAATGATCAGCAGACTTTTCAATCCTACTGCCCAAGTCTTTATCGTCAGCCATCAAAGCAGGTATCAAACTCACGGCAGGCTTACAAGTTCCTCCAAAAAAATTTAAGAACAATTTTTTAAATTAAAAACACCGGCAGGGTGCAGCAAGTTTTACTCTTATTAAAATAGGCTTAGTATGTAAGTTGGTTTACATAATTTTACTCTAATTTACATTATTTATTACACATCTTGCTTCCAACTTGTATAGTTTCACAAATTGCATACTGTCTCTCTGATTTACTCACCTTCAAACTTCAGAGCTTAGACTAACAGGAATTTTCCTCGGATTTACATAACTTGGACCTCTACACATTGCCTTCTAATTTCCGACGAATGGTAATGAGCCATGGTCAAGCGGGAAATGCTAGCGAGCAACGTCATGTCACAGTCGATGTTTTAAAATCTTGTCGACTCATGTGGTACTTTATTATCCGAATTTTCATTTCCAATCCAAAACCATTAGAAAGAAAATATAATAATTTTGAAACGAGTGATGTTAAGACCAGAGGATTCTGCTAATTTTGTCTTTCGCTAGTCTTAATCATAAAACTGATGTTCTACAATAATTAACATCAAACTACATGACCCTCTAATGTTAAAAGAGTTCAAATTTAGAGCTTCCAGTCAGAAGTCAAGAAAGATCATCCTCCGACTTAATATGCTCCTTCTAAAACAACTGAACTGAAAGCTGCAGAACTAAAAGAGCCTCTAACCAGCAATGGTGCCAAAACAAGCACTTGTCCTGATTTTTATCAAACTCGAGCAATAACCAAGGTACTGAAAAGATTATTATTGTTCACTAAGATGGCCATACCTGATTAGTAGTGGGCACAAGAAGTGTGTAATATAGACAAATCTAAACTTTGTGGCTAATCTTACATCGATATTAAATTTTTTTATACAGTGACAGCTGCTTGTTTAGACGACCGCACTCTGTTCTCTACAGGAATCTCCACAAACTCAGAGAGAATGGCTCGGAACTCCTCCCCTGTCATGGTTTCTTTCTCAATAACTACTTCCACAATCTTGTCGATGGCCTCACGGTTCTTTCTTATATGATTCAATGCAATTTCATACGCACTGTCTGTTATCCGCTTCACGGCAGCATCAATGTCTTCAGCGAGTTTCTCTGACATGGAGTTTCGTGCCATCATTCTCATGATGACATCCCCACTCTGTGCAGAGGATTCCATAAGAGACCATGGACCAATCTCCGACATTCCAAAGGTTGTCACCATCTAGAACAGAACATGCAGAACATCACATGTTCAGTGTCCATGAGAAGAACAAAAATTAATCAGAAAGAACCATAATCACATAGAAACCTATACTCTTTTGTTACTGTCTTAAAACAATGATGAATGGATATATGCTATGCCTCTCTTCCACAACATCATGCTAGTTTTTTTATTGCTCTTGATGGTTGTTTGGTCTACCATTTTCAATTGCACTCAGAGGATTGTTTGTTGTATTATATAATAGTTGAGATGCAGCAAACACTCTACACTATCCGACAGTCTTAAGTAATAAGATGTTGAGCCATCTTATTGAGGCTTTGGACGCAACACCATCAAGTTCTTTTCACAAAGGAACAAGTTTATTCATTCAATTAAAAGGATGAAGCTAGTGAATGGTGGAGTTTATCACCTGCTTCGCCAAACTAGTTATTTGTTGCAAGTCACCAGCTGCACCTGTAGTAACTTCAGATTCTCCAAAGATAATCTCCTCAGCAGCTCTGCCTCCAAGGCCACCAACAATCCTGGCGAACAGTTGTTGCTTAGAGATCAAGGTTGGATCATCCGAAGGAATGAACCAGGTTAGTCCACGTGCCTGACCACGTGGGACAAGGGTGACTTTCTGGACAGCATCATGTCCTGGCGTCAAGGTGCTGCAACAAACATCAATCAGTTGCATTAAGTAGTATTATTGGTTAAAATTTCAGATAAAATTTAACGAGAACACTAGCCAAGTGGTGGAAAAACAACCAAAAATGTGATTTTAGGCATTGTTATTGACATCAATAAATGATTAGACTATTCAATTATCCATTCAGTGAAGACGTAGACATATTATAATATGTGACACAGTAGTTACCTCACTTTCTTTGATCCTAAAATTCAATTGGTAAGGAATAAGAAAAACCAAGCACTTGAATGATGTAGAATGGCAACTAAATTGAATCCAATATGTACTAACCTCAACTCATCCTTCATCCCTTGAGGGATTCAAGTGTATCGATATGTAAAAGTTATAATCTTCTTAAGGGCAGACATTCTGGTTCTATAAAGCATTCATTAAACTATATCTTGAGGAAACTTGAATACATTAATAATTAGAAAAAGATAGACAGCACAAATAGAATCACAAAAGGCCACAGGGGGGAACATAACTGAAAGCCAGTCACAAGCAAAATGTATGGAAATATTAAGAGAGAAGAACATGAATGAATTTGATTTGAATGGCCTGCCAAATGCAATGCTGAACCAAGATGGAGTGAGTGGGTGTATGGATAACCAGATCCTCATGGACAGCTTCAAGAGAGGAGCACAGAAACAAACTTGAGTGAAGCAGTGTGACTTGTGTTTAAAAAATGTGCATTTTTTTTTTGGACATCAAGGTGGACTAGAGTATTCCTCAACTAGATAGAGGTAGGAAAAGCAGCAATAATACATCAAGAAAAGACTCCTCAAACCATCATTTTAACAAATAGCTTAGCATGAAATTCAGAGGTTAAAGTTAATGTTGGCACTGGCTCATAGATTTTTGCTGGAGTTCAAGAAATCAAAGGGCACCAATGTGCTCCAAATGAAAAAAGAAAATACAATTACTGCAGTAGACATAAACAGAAGTTGAAAAATACAAAAAAAATTACAAGGAAAGGTTGTTTGTAGTATGCATCAGTACTTGTAAGCCAGTGTTGGCCCAAAATATTTTCATGCATGATCAAAGTATAAAACACACACATGCATGTTATCATGCAGTGCAAAAAAGGAGTCATACATACATGCTACAATCATGAAATATATGTGTATGCATGAAAAGAGAAGAGGGTGAGGATTATACCTCGATGTAGAGACTCCTTTGGGCCCAGTGCTGTCCAATGAATCCAAGACAGCCCCAATATGTTGCCCGAAATCCCTCCAAATTTGGGCTGGGGGTGCAGCCCAATAAGCCTCCTAAACGGGTCTGCTATGCAGCCCGATATGCTCCTGAAAATGGGCCAAGAGGACTGCACAATAGGGCCAAGCTGCAGCCCAATATGCCCCCTATGCAGGCCCAAGTGCAGCCCAATATGCTGCCAATATAAAGCTAAGGACAGCCCAATAAATGCAGCCCAATATGCAGTCCAAGATGGGTCCAATACACAGTCAAATGGCCTCCAAATAGTAAGAAAAGGACATGCCCACTTGGCCCAAACTTCCCTTGGAGAAACTCTGCCGAATTGAGGACTGAACTGTGTGCTCAGCACAAGTTCAAGCGCGCGTGTAGGAGAAGTCTTTTTTAGGGTCCCTTCTAAGGTTCTATTAAGGGGATACCCTGCCAAAATTTTGTTGTAATCCAGCATTGTATAAGCCGTCACTCTGCTGAATTTTTTTAATAAAATTACCTATGACATTGTATTTGATGTGTGTATGATCTTTATGCATGATAGCTTAGTTCTATGACTAAGTAACTATGTATGCATGTAATTAGCTATATTTAATTAACCTTTCGCCTAATTAATTACATATCCTTATAATATAAATGCCCTTGGCCTCACCCTTACATATGGTTAAGTCTAAGTCAATATTTAAGATTTAATGAATCATACACACACTAAATACGACACTTAATTGTAAAATGACCAAAATGCCCACCACCCATAGATAATTAATAAATTAATTAATAAAATCAGTAAAAACCAGTAAAAAAATCAGTAAACAACCAGAAAGAAAATCCAAAAAAGTGTAAAAAGCCCCCAACATGCCTTAAACACCCTTAGAACAGAAAATCCAAAAAGTGTAAAAAGCCCCCAACATGCCTTAAACACCCTTAGAACCTTTAAAATGACTAAAATATCTTTCTCATGATAAAAATCTGTAAAAATCACAGGAAAATCCTAAAAGAAAAAATAAACCATCTAGCATATCTTAAATGCTTTCACAACCCTAAAAATGAGCAAAATTATCAAAATATCCCTAAGATGCCAAAAATCATTCAAAATTCCAAAAAAAATAAAAATGCCAAATCACTTAAAGCATAATAAATACCCATAAAAGTTACCAAAATACCCCTACAACCCAAACACACTTAAAATAACTCAAGAATATCTCCTAAGGTTTTGAAACCTACCCAAAACATTAAAACTCATCTCACACACTAAAATGACCATAATATCCCTATGCCCTCCAACTTGGCATAATTACGAAAATACCCTCATATGTCTAAAATATTTGGATCAATCCAGATAATTAGGAATCAATCAAAAACCTTTTAAAAGTCTTCCAACCCATCATAAATCCATCCTAAACTTGGGCGAGGCCAGGGGCTTAACCTAAAAGTTGCCTTCATATGCATGCGTATAGTGTGGTAGTACAACTTGTTTAAGGGCATCATGTGGATGGTTAATCAAGGGTTGTCAAGTGGTTGTTTGATGTAATTAACACTGACCGAGGTCAGTGGAGAGAGGTCATATATTCGGATCTTTGCCTGATCCGAAATCCCAGACTCTCTGAAGGCTAATCCTAAGCTCTCATAGTCCAAAGAACAAAATAAACAAAACCGACCTATATTTCTCTAAATAAAACACCAAAAATGAAATAAAACATTCTAGGAGAGATTCTAGGTGCAGGTCCAAATAGCCAGGTACCAACAATAACTAAATTATGCTTTACAGTGTGCATTATGCAACACTAGTAGGTCATCACAACTAGAACTACGTTCATTACGCTAGAAATGTTCTTGAATCAATTTATAGTTTAACCTAGATTATTATAGAAAAGTTTGTATCCACGAAGGTCCTAGAATGAAAATCACCAAACCAAAGCCAAACAAATTATGGATCTCAAAAACATGTATGAAGCATGAAAAAAATATAGTACTTCTCATGATAAGAATTTTCATCTTAATTTGCTACAAAGAAATATGAGAATGTCTTCCTAAGTTCAATTTCATATACATACGTGCATATCAGGGAGGGGAACCATGACTGGGTCTTCATAGGTTCCAAAACTACTAAATGATCCATTGAACGTAACATTTCCATGAAACAAAAGCACATGCATACTATAATGGTTTTAAATATAGAGAAAATCCTAAAATCATCTCCTTATCTGATTCGATTAATGGATATACTACTCAATTTGATAAGCATATTGATCAGAAAACTTTATTCAAATCTAACAAGGTTAAAAATGGGGAATGGATATCCTACCCACAGATTGCATGTCCAACTTCATGATATGCCACAAGGCTTTTGCTTTTTCCATCTGTCATAACTGTTCCCTCCATTCCTGCTACAATCCTGTCAATTGAATCATCAATCTCTTTTGGTGAGATAGCAGTTTTCCCACGACGGCCAGCTAATATTGCAGCTTCATTTAAAAGATTTGCAAGGTCTGCCCCGCTGAACCCTGGTGTTCTCATGGCTATAACATCAAGAGAAACATCACCATCAAACTTTTTATTGTTGGCATGCACCTTCAATATCTCAGTTCGTCCACGCACATCTGGGACATCAACAGTTACCTGCATAGCATTCAGAGATTATAAAGGATTCTAAAGGAAAAAGGAATTGTTGCCATTGGTTCCATGACCATACACTGAGTCACTAATAGAAGCAAGCTGACCTGTCTGTCAAATCGCCCAGGTCTCAGCAAAGCAGAGTCCAGAATGTCTGCACGGTTAGTAGCAGCAATCACTATAATTCCCGTGTTGCCTTCAAAACCATCCATCTCTGTCAAAAGTTGATTAAGAGTTTGTTCCCTTTCATCATTTCCTCCTCCAATTCCCGTTCCTCTTTGCCTGCCAACAGCATCGATCTCATCGACAAACACAATGCAAGGAGCATTCTCCTTAGCCTTTTTGAAGAGATCCCGAACGCGTGAAGCACCAACTCCAACAAACATCTCTACAAATTCAGAACCTGAAATTGAGAAAAATGGGACACCAGCTTCACCAGCAATTGCCTTAGCGAGCAGTGTCTTCCCAGTTCCAGGGGGGCCAATAAGGAGGACACCTTTAGGAATGCGAGCACCAACTGCAGTGAACCTTTCAGGTTTCTTCAGGAACTCCACTACTTCCATGAAATCTTGCTTAGCTTCATCAACACCAGCAACATCATCAAATGTGACGCCAGTATTGGGTTCCATTTGGAACTTTGCCTTTGATTGACCAAAAGCCAATGGGAAACCAGGCCCTCCAGGACCACCAAGTCCTCCAGATGACCTTCTTGATAAAAGGAATAAACCACCAACAAGGATTAAAGGGAAAGCTAAATTTCCAATCAGATTAAACAAAAGGGAACCTGAGTCTTCTTGTGCATTATGTGCTGCAAAATCAATGTTTCTCTCTCTGAGCTTCTGAAGCAGCTCCTGACTTAGACCTGGAAGTTGCACCCTTACTCGTTGCACACGATTACCCAGTTCTGGAGACACAGCTTCTACTATTGCAATAGTTCCATTTTCAAATAGATCCACTTTCTTCACTCTGTCCTTGTCCAAATATTCAAGAAACCTGGAGTATGACATTCTTGAAGAAGATACACCTTGATCATCAGCAGAAGCACTTTGTACACCCACTAGAGCAGGTAAAGTTAACCCGGCATTTCCAATAAGCAATTTTAGAAACCCTCTCCTTCCTTCATGCAGCTTCTTGTCCAAGGATGCAGTTACAGATACAGGTTTTGATATAACATTCAGGGAAGAAGGGCCTGACAAGGTAACTTGCCTACCATAAACTTCTTTGTTCAGATGTAGTCTGTTCTTGAATGTAGGCAAAGCATTTGCGGCAAGGCATGCAGACAAAGTTACCATCTCTGCAAATGGGGGAAAAAACACAAATTTCAGTGATCAAAAGCAAGTGGACTACTCTGATTCTAATGGAATACAGATAACTCTGATACCAGTGATAAAGACAAACATCCTACAAAAGTCATACGGGCATTACAAAAGGACACACTGTTCATTTGCATTCTATGCAAAAAAGGAGAAAATGCCAACACTTAACTGTAAATTTTTCATCAGTAACAGTGCCAAAGCAATGTAATCTGATACCATGCAACGAAGAAACAAAGCCAATGGAAGTTCCAAAACATCAGTTAATGATAGGTTTCCATAAAGAACATACCAACAAAAGAATAAGTTTTAATAAAGTATAATGGTTCACATGATCTATTGCAAGGTCTGCTGGAACTATCATAATCTGCAATTTCAGCTGAGGATAATGGGGCTCCTGTTATTTTCTTGAAACAGAAAAATGTAAGCGGTACACAGAAAAAAAAAAAAAAAGTTTCAGTAATACTTGCTGCAATGCCCAAGGCACTGCCGTCCGATCCAGATGGATCGGATGGCCCGCCAGCTCTCGGGGCCGGTTTTTTATTTTTTGTTTTCTTCTTGGATTTTTAATTTTTTTTGGAGCACCCGATCAAAAATCTGACTGAACAGTCAGTGAACCTGTCTTGGCTCCGAGCTTCAATTTTTTATTGGATGCTCCAAAAAATTTTAAAAATCCGAGAAGAAAAACAAACAATAAAAAACTGGCCCCGCTCCCTGCTGGGCGGGGAGCTGGCGGGCCATCCGATCCATCTGGATCAGATGGCAATCCATGTATTGGTCAAAATGTTTTACTCATCTGTGGGTACTCTCTTTAACTGCATGCTAGTGCAAAAATCTGGTTTTCCTTTCTCTACAAGATATTGTAGCAAATAGATATCTCTTGTATATTAAAAAACTGCAAAAAAATCAAGCGTATTAAGTGACATAAGACAGTATATTTAACCTTCCTTAAATCTTTCCCTTTATCCATTTGACAAAAACCCAAACTAAAAGGTCCAGTAGCCTAATCTAAACAGAGTATATCAATGTTACATCTGTTATTGATGATGCACTGTAAAGGTAAAATACTCAAATTTAAACTTTTCACGTAAAGCTGATGGCAAAAAATACTCTGAATGTCTTTTCAAACCTAGAAGAATAGTTACCCTACAAGAGAAAAACCTTGGGATAGATAGCACATTGGTGGAATAAAAAGTATACATTGGAAAAACCTTATTAAGGGAGTAGAGAAGCTTGTGTTCACTCATTCATTAGCCTAAGCTTATCTGTGCAGAGAAGTGTTTTGGCAGAGGATGTATTCTGTGAAGGGCAGAAAGTGAATATATATTGGGATTTGCAGGTTAGCAATGATCTTGGGAACTAGGTTCTAGTCTTAGTATCCATGGTGTGGTGCTGATTAGTATCCATACAGCCCCTCCTCTTTGCAGTGGCACTTAACAAGTTTCCATCAGGAATAGCCATGAGGAGGAGGATGAAGTATCACATGAGCACCTGAAATTAGAGTAACTTGCTGGATGGGAGGCTGGAGCCCCTATAGTACACAACTCGATCCATCCTCGGTGATGATTGTTGATAGAGCTGTAGTGATTTCAAGGCCTTATGAACCCATTCTGCTTTTCACACATAGATTATGAAGGGTGGGATTCCTTGATATAATGTGGTCTTGGAGACTTAGACACTAACAATTGCATGTGTACATAGGATATCTACCTCCAAATTGTCAAATCATTTGGTATAAAAAGGTTCAGAAGTAAACTGTTTATAATTGAGACTATAAACCTATCCGTTGAGGCATAAAATGGGGACTTTAGTCCTATATCAGTTGTTGAGAAGACAATCATGTACTTGTAAAGAAGGTCTCCACCTTCCTCCTGACGAGGGCCCTTTTCCCAGCAAAAGAACAAAATCATGATGCCACCCCCATGGGCCAAAGTGGACAATACTTTGTTGGAGAGAGCCCATGGTCCCTTCAACATTGACGCTGTCTGTAGAAACCACAGCCATTACACGCATGCTTGCCTTATTAGGGGGCTGTGTTGAGTCATAGAATGGGAGGCTTTAGTCTTATATTGGTTGCTGAGAAGGTAACCTTGTGCTTATAAAGAAGGTCCCCCACCTTCCTCCCAAGAAGGGCCTTTTTCCCAGCAAAAAGACCAAACCATGAGGCCTACCTCATGGGCAAAGTGGACAATACCTTGCTGGAGATAGCCCATGGTTCCTTCCTTCAAGACTATCATTAACACAGCCTTCAGATGCCAACTCTGGTTACATGTGGCATGTTCACTGTGTATGTCTAATCTGCAGTGATGCCTCATAGAATGTCAGAGAGATTAATACCTTGATGCCAAGGATGTGAACCTTCAGTGTTAATTTCCGACCAAAGATGTAGAAGCTACAGAAAGGAAAATTGTTTTGTTTTCAGCAATATTTTTGTAATCCTTCAATTTAAGGTCCTTGCATATCCTCTAATGGGTATTCTTCTAAGATGATCCCCATTGAGTACAAAGGGAATCTTATGACTTTATTCAGTATAATGTTTTGTGGCTATAAGGATTCATGCTTGCATTAGCACCTAATAAAACTAGAAAAAGGTGGCAGATGGCCTTAATTGACTGATCCTCAAGTTCGTTATAGTGCAGAATGCCAATCTCAGTACTTTCACCAAAATCACCAGAGAAGACGAATCTGTAAGGTACAACATTAAGATATAGACATATGGATCATATTCCAGACAACGAGAGGTAAAAAAAAGTAAAAGGTCAACTAGGCAGAAAGTGCAGAGATTCCCTATTACCTTGTTCTTTGAGATAGTCCAGTTCTAGAAGCAAATTCAGATAATTACATGGAAGCTGTTCAAATAAAAAATAGAACCAGTGCCACATTTAGCCTTTAGGTTTCAGTCATTTCAGTTTGTAGATAAATAAAGTATGAAGTAGGAACATAAATCAAACTTGTAATACATCTGAACTCTTATTATGGATTTGTTCCTGGTGTTCCCCCTATGCAGTGCTCCCACAACACTCACAGTACAAGGACGGTCCCAATACCTTTTCAGAATTGAAGTAACTGACATCAACCTATAAGCTTTACTGATAACAGTCTTTCCTCCGAATTCTTCCAAGGATCAAGGATTGACCTTGTCGTCCGCATCAGGAATGAATAAAGATTAAAAAGAGAGAGAGAGAGAGAGAGAATGTGTGAGACCTTAAATGGTGACATGAATCAGACAAGTTCAGTACACAATCAGTGGAGGATTGCTGAATCCTTCTCCCAACTTCTCTCCAAAACAAAACAAAAGTGGTCGATATCTACCGTGTGCGACATAATTCCATCTTCTACTGCAAAATTACTCAATGCACACCATCCTTTCAGGAACATATCATCAGCCACATCCAATGGCCGCAACCTAATCCCTTTCATTAGCATATAGATTCACTTGATAAAGCAGACCCTTCATATCTACCCCAGCATCACCAAAAGCAGATCCTCAGCGAGATCAGCTTACAACTTTTGTTGAAGGATCACCAAAATCAAAACAAATACTAGCAAATAATGCAACCATTCACACAGATCCAAGTCCCACTAATCAACCACTGAAACAAAAACACACAAACACAGACAAACAGAACAAAAAAAAAACATAGCAGTCCCAGGACAACACTGCTTCTGCTTCTTTTGGCAGGAACACCCCCAGCAAACAAAAATATGAACAAACAAAGATATAGAATTCAAGAAGCGGAAAGAAAGAAGAACACAGGAAGCTGGATGCGGCGGTACACACACCTCAATCTGGGGACGACCTTGCGCTTGGCGCCTTCTTCTCTTCTCTTCTCTCCTATTCCGGCGGGGATACCCAAAGAAGAAATCTCACACGAGGCCGGCGGCCACGGAGGTGGCCGGGGAAGCCACTTAAAAGGAGGGAGGGAAGGAGGAAGGAGGCGTGGAGTGGGGTAGAAGAGGGGGGAGACGATTCTTCCTGGCGACCACTAGCTGCAGCTCTCGCTGCTGCCCCCGCTACGTGGCCCCTGCCAGCGCCATGTTAACGATAATAATCCCAACGGGAAAAAGAAAATCCCAACGGGAGTGGGGCTCCCTTCCTGTTCATGCTGTTTCTGGCGCTAAATGCTCTTCCTTTCAGGTTTTTTTTCTTCTTTTTTTTTAGCAATAGATGGTGGAAAATCCACATTTATGAATTATGACCATACATGTTGAGGGTATTGTAGTTAGAATTGTTGCTATTTTGTTGGGTTTTAAGAGTATTGATGAAAAGGATTTGTGATTGCTTTACACACTAACGGGTTGTTTGTTTTAATGTAATACTTTATAAATTGTCGGTTTTAAAACAAATGAAATTTTATTGTTTTAAAATTAAAGAATATTTGTTTAATTGTTTGTAAAACAAAACAAGAAGAATGCTTTAATCTATTTGTTTTGGTTTAAAATTGGTATTTGCTGTAAACTAAAATAAGAGAATTAGACTGTCAAATAGGCACACAAGGTCCAGACAAAATTTTATTTTACATTATTTTACATATTCCAAACAACTGAAAGCACCGTAAAATAAAACAATTATTTCAAATTACTTTGCTTTACGTTAAAACAAATAATCCCTAGACCTAGTTTGTAGTTTGTTCATAATTTAGCTGAAAATGGAAAGTCGAATTGCATTTAGTTTGATCTAAAATTAGGTTCCATTCAATTTGGTTGCATATATCTGAAACATAAAAAATATAAGTTTATTTTTAATTATAAAAACATATAATATGTATCCTAATTTCTTACATATGTTCAGTATGTTTCGATTTGGAGATTTTTTTCCAAAACCCAAATAAAATAAAATTGTGCACAGCCCCAGTAGTAAGCGAATTTACATGCAACATTGATTCATTTTCTTGAGTTGAAATTATGTTTTTGAAACTATCTTGAATCTTATTTGATTAACTAAGATTGTGACACCCTCGCAAAATATGTTTGATAGTGAGAGAAACAATTTTTTATTATCTTTTAACTTAATATTTTCATCATCTATTTTTAGTTGCAAATGATGTTTATGCACATGCATATTTTTATTGTTTAGTTTCCTAAATATATATTTTTAGAGGCTACTACTTCCTAAACCTTTTAAGTTGGGTTTACGTATACCACTGTTAAAATTGAAAATTTATATGTCAAATTTTACAAAAATTTTATTGCATGCTAAATTTTATGTATACTACATTTTTTAGGGTGACTCAAATATATACGACACCCTTAGGAGAATTTTTAGGCTCCCAACCATTTCAAACTTGTGACTTCTCAAAGAAGGTCAAGGGAGGAACCAATTTTCTTACCGCATATTGCACAGATCCTACAGGAAATGAAACACCTTTCTTGCCTTGGAGGCCATGGATCAATGGACGCCTTGTAAAAAGCAAATGGTTTGCAGGCCCACAGGAGCAGGAACGAGATCGTCTAGATCCATGCATCTGGATCGCCTAATGCTTTCCGGACACATAAAATCGAGCTGTACGTGTACTATTCACATTATTTTCAAAGATAAATAACTCATATACCCTCGTACTGTTCAGTTTCATGTGTTTAAGGGCGTTGGGTGGTCCAGCTGTATAGTTCCAAATGCTCTCGTTCCCACAGGTGCATGAACAAGACTTGACTAATATGGATAGTTTTGTAGAGTGGACTTATTACCCCCTTAAGGGCATGTTTGTTAATGTTGTGTCCTTTACACCTTGGAGATAATCTTAAAATAGAGGTAGAAAAATTAGAATAGTACTAATGTAAGTAAATAAAATTTTAGAGTCATCATCGTAACTTATTAAGAGTATTTAAAACTCCTTGGCAAATATGTTGCTGAGGTGTCACTCCATTCACTCTAGGCCTTATCTAGGTTTTCCCATTATCTATTTTTTTTTTAGATTCAAGGAAAAGTTATCACTTTTTCTTTAGTGAAACGGACTTTTCATTCTCTTAAATTGTCTTATCGACTTCTGCGTGTATATATTCTCATTCTACCAAAGACTTCTTGCAATCAAATGGTTTTATTTCCTACTCTTAGAATAGCAGATCTTTTAGCCTTCTTATCGACCAGGAGGAATGCTAGTTATGCTACTATATAATACTTTTTACTACTCTCTTTATCACACTAATTGAAAGCTATTTGAGATCAACTCTTGTTAAAGTTACATTTGAAAGTCTATTTTGTCATTATTACATTCTAATATGAACTCTTTATCAAGTAGTCAAATGACTTTTAATGAGTGTGAAAAAAAAAGATAAAAGATATGACATAATAGCATTCCTCTATCGACCAATGAAAATAAACAAACATCTTTCTAGACACAAGGTAACTGAACATTGGCTTATATCGTGTAAACCTTTGTTGTCATAAATTTGTTCTACAATTGCTAAATTTCTTATATTATAACCTTAAATTACATATTTGGATGAAGTTTCCCTCATGAAATATGAATTAGCAAAATGTTTTCAATAAGCAGAATTAGTTGGTTAAGATAATATTAAAACATTTGTGGATGAAGTTCTAGTCAAGGTGAGTTTTTTTTAATGTAAGGTAGTTCAGTCAACTAATTGGATGACTAACAATGGAGTTGATAAAAACATATGAAACGTGAAGTTAGAAATGGTGATCCTCAAGCCTCACTTTGTTTGCAGAATAAGTTATTACGTGGGGCCCACTGACAGAATGGCGTATACCAGAATAAGAGATGTTTCGGTTTGATAGTTTTGTGGGGCCCGCTAATGGAATAAGAAGAATAAGTAATTATTGGGTCTAGGGTGGGATGGCTTATTCTCCTTATTCTCCGAATACGCTATTCTGCACCGGTATAAGCCATTCTGCTTGTCAAAGCAAAATTAAGCTTATTCTCCCCTTATTCTCCCTTATTCTTCTCCTATTCTCCAATCAAAGTGGCCACAAATGAATAAGAAAGGTTAAAGTTTTTCCTTATGTACATCCACTATAATAAGGGAATATAATTCAACATTTTTAGAAAAAAAATATAATTGCATGTGCCTCTTTGGCATCCATAGATGTATCTCATGCTGTTGCTTTTTAACGTAACAAAAACAAAAAGTACTTGTCGCATCAATAGGTGGAGGTACAAAAGGCACTATCATCCGACGTATATCAAATAGCCAAGTTATTTCATATTCCCGTCTGTAATTTTTTGTATTTTTTTGGGGACATAGGTAACTCAATAAATGAGTTATTTATAGTGTCTCTCAAGTAGGAGAAGTTTGAATATCATGAGTCCTTTTTCACATTGAGCATAAATTTTCTCTAATTAGACAACAATCCTATATCAATCATATTACTAAAAAAAATAATTTTATGAGTCACGTCCAAATACATGTGATACAAGCACCTACATGACATACCATTTGTAAGCTACTAAAATAGTAGGCCTATCACTAAATGTTGCAATATATCTCTGGTAGTTCAGCCCCATTATTCGTACGTGTGGTCAGATAGCGGGACTTTGGACTAATTTGTAGTCCCACTTGCTCATGTGTCTAAAGCCGCCTAAATCGCATCGAGTAAGGTGGATGTCTTTTACGAAATGTGTCGGCCTCACAAGACGCATTTCAGACGACAAGATAGGAGTCTACCGCATGGCACTTGTGCATAGCTGCGGGGCGAGCATGTATGAGATTAAATTACGTTAGGGATAGAAGACACCTTTCAGAAAGATGTCTGGCTTGGGTGACACGATTCAGAGCTCACTCTGGACTCCCAAGAAATCCTAAATCGAGCACTGATAAGTCAAATCCGACCCAATAACCTTATCCGAAGTTTTAGTCCTTACATCCTACCTCCCTTATGAAAATTTTGTCTCCGAAATTGCCATAACAACAAAGTAATCCAAAAAGAACGAATAACATTCCAAGGAAGGGGACTCATTGGAAAAGGTAAGGGAACTACTCCTGCATTTCATCCTCTTGCTTTCAGGTTGCCTCGCCTCTGAAGTGATGCCGGTAGATAATTTTCACCAGCAGAATAACCTTGTTCTACAGAACCTGCTTCTTACGATCCACAATATGCACTGGATATTCTGAAAATGACAAGTCCTCTGAAACCTCTAGATCCATAAAGTCCAAGACGTGAGATGAATCCTATACGTACTTTCTCAGTATTGATACGTGGAACACATCGTGAACTCCAGCAAGGCTAGGTGGTAAGGCTAATTGATATGGTGCCTCCCCTATCTGAGCAAGAATGGGGAAAGGCCCAATAAATTGCAGACTCAGTTTGCCTTGTTTTTCAAATCTCATGACACCCTTCAAGGGCGAAACCCAGCGGAACACATAGTTGTCAACCTTGAACTCAAGTGGCTTCTTACGAACATCTGCATAACTTTTATGCCTGCTCTGCGTTGAAGACAACCTCTACTGCACTAACCCGATGATCTTGACACGTTGTTGCACCATCTCCGACCCTATTATCTGCCTCCCACCAATCTCAAACTAATCCAATAGAGATCGACACCGCCGCCCATACAATGCCTCGTAAGGTGCCATGTCGATGCTGGAGTGATAGCTACTATTATAGACGAACTCCACTGTAGGCAAGTGATGCTCCTAAGAACTTCCTCACTCCAGGCAGTAAGCCCTCAGCATGTCTTCTAGGGTTTGAATGGTCCTCTTTAATTGTCCATTAGTCTCAAAATAATATGTTGAATTGAACACCAATTGAGTACCCAACACCTTCTGGAAACTCCTCCAAAATCTTGAAATATAAGATCTCAGTCTGACATAATCGACAAAGGTACACCATGTACATGCACGATCCAATCCATGAACAACCTTGCCAGTTTACCAATTGACTAGTCCTTCCTGATGGGTAGGAAGTGGGCTGACTTGGTCAATCAGTCAACAATCATCCAAATCACGTCTCTCTAACTTGGAGTCATAGGTCGCCCCATCATAAGGTCTATGGTCATATGCTCCCACTTCCCTTCTGGTATCAACAACGTCTGCAACAAACCTCATGGCCTATAATGTTCTACCTTCACCTGCTAGCAAACCAAATACCTCGCTATATGATCAACCACATCCTTCTTTATTCTTGACCATCAAAAACGTTTCTTCAGACAATGATACATCTTAGTAGTACATGAGTGAATGACATATATCTAGAACGATGTGCTTCATCAAGAATGCTTCTGCGCACTTCCTTGTCTGTTGGAACATAAAGTTTACTTCTGAACCTAACTGTGCTTGTAAGGATTCAGGTTTCGGATCCAGTTATCGGGTCAGTTTCGGGGTCGGATCCCCTGGTGTGGGCCCTGGTGGGGCTGGGGCATGTGGTTCTTTTTGTGTCGAGCTTGCGAGACGTGGTTCAAACGGCGTCCAGTTTAGTGGACGTGTTTTAGGCTATGCCACGTGGGCTGGCTTTGGGCCGCGAGAGTACGGCCCCGGTCACATCGTCTGAATGGCGTCCTGCATGGTCGATGCCATTCAGAGTACGACCCTAGCTTGTCAGAGTACAACCGGTCTTGTCGTCTGTATGGCGTCGGTCTTGGACGATGCATTTCAATCGGTTTCTGTTTGACCCTACGAAGCCTCCCTCCTTTCTCTCATTTTCGCCTTCTCTCTCTCTCTCTCTCTCTCTCTCTCCTCTCTTCTCTCCGGCTCCGGCGTCTCCTTTCCCCCTCTCCTTTCTTCCTCCTTTCCTCTCTCCATTTCATCTCTCCCTCCACTCCATCAACCTCGTAACTCCCACCACTACCACCACCACCTCCTCCGCGGCGTTTTTCTCTCCAGACGGCGGCCGACGTCCTGGTGGAGTAACGACGTCCACGGCGGTACCGGCGGCGGCGTGTGGCGAGGCGGGTTGGAGCTAGGAGGAGTTCGAATAACCGGTAAGGTGACGATCCCTGTTGTATTGTGTTTAAAACCATGTTTTTTCCGCTTTGAAGCCTGTTTTTGGGGGTTTTTGAGGTGAAAACACTAATTGCATGAAATAAGAAATTGAGGTTTTTAATGGATATTTATGTTCTTCTCCTCCTTCTCCACTTTTAAGTGTTTTTACACAATTTGGGGGAGGGAATCCCACCCCGTGGATAGGGAGATGGCGGAGGAAGAACCTGTCTCTGAGGGTTAAATGGCGTTGGGAGACAGCGACGCTTTTTAGAAAGGCGGCTTCAACCCGCGACGCGATTTAGCCCAGATAACAGACTCTGTCTCTGGACTGATGAGCGTCCAGGGACAACGACGTCTTTTAAACGGCGACTTCCATACTTAACGCGTATTAAGTTAAATCACCCCGAGGTCTGTCTCTGTTTCTGTCGTTATCAAGCGACTAGGGACAGCGACGTCTTTTAAACGGCGATCGTGTTGAATGACACGTTTTAGGCCTTCTTCCGAGGCCAGATTTCACATGAACCAGTTTAGGAGGCTTGAATGATGTCGGCCTTGGGCGACGCGATTTAAGACAGAATCTCATTAATTCCTACAATTAACACGTGTTTACATTGTTAGGTAGTTTAGTTAATTGCATACTTGAAATCATACTTATAGACAATGGATTCTACGTGATTGGATCGCACCGTGTTGTGTTTTGTGCGATCGTGGATTTAGAGTGACAGTTGTTAGCGCTTAGGCACCTTGTGTCGGTGTGGGAGTGACACGGCGTCGGTGTGAGAGTGGTGGGGTGACGCCTAGAGAGAGGGTCACCTGGTGTACTCCGGGATATAGCTAGTACCGGTGTGGGAGTGGTACATTCGGAGTGTCACTCGTGCTGGGAGAAGTAGAACCACCTGAAAGCCTGTTAGGTTGGAGTAACCAGCGCGTTATCCGAGGGGTTGCTGTTTGGTCTCAGCGGGTCGGTGTTTCCCGCGTTCGGCCGTATGGTTGGCGTATTTTACCGAGACGTTGGTTGTGGGCTCCGTGGTAGAGTGGTTTCTGAATTGTGCATGTTATATTTCGAATACATGTGTTTTATATCGAAATTTAGGAATTGTGTTTACTGCTTTACTTGCTTAAATTATCTATATTTGTGTTGCTGCACTTATGGGTGCGTGAGTGGGTGGTGGGGATCGAAGGATCCCTACTGAGTCTTTTCAATGAGACTCACTCCTGCGGTTTTTAGATGAGGGTTCCAGACAGGCGTAGCGAGGAGAGTGCTGCTTTGGGTTGTGCGCCAGCAGCCGCTGTTCCGGGGTATGCCCCGATGTAGTTGTTATTTTATTTTCTAGCCTGTACGCTTAATTATTTCTTTTCAGTTGGAGTATGTAATTATTTGTTGAGTCGAGTCGCATTGTAATAATTTTTAATTCTTGCGCTTCCTTTTTAATTCAATGCGATGCGAATGTTTAGCTTAGTTTATTATTTATTTCTCAGACTTATCAAGATCCTAGTTTGGCTCCAAATTAATGATTCGGTACCCATTTAGTAATCGGATCCCCGATTATAAGATGGCGGGTCGTTACAGTGCCACCATCCCACAATTCCACTTCTGACATCTGCAACCCCTGCAGCAACTCTGAATATGTTCTTTGAGCCTCTATCACTGAATGGTACACTATTACTCTCACAGTCAAACTAACTACCACCGTTCAGCCATCCTCTTAAGGAACTCTAAAAGAGGACTATGTAACCTGCTAAAACAATCTCCACTCTCGAACTATAAGGTATGAAATAATCGCCTTTCAACTCGAGGCATCTGCCACAATGTTAGCCTTGTCCAGATGGTAGGAGAGGTTGAAGTCACAATCCTTAATGAACTCTATCCACCTGCATTGCCTTAGATTCAGATCTTTCTAGGTGAATACATACCTTAAACTCTTATAATCGATGAATACCTGAAACTTCTCCCCTATACAGATAATGCCGCCAAATCTTCAATGCAAATACCACAATCACCGACTCCAAAGCATGGGTGAGATAATTCTCCTTGTGCCACTTCAGCTGCTTAGAAGCATAGGCCACCACCCTTCCATGTTGCATCAAAACTGCACCCAAACCATGATGAGAAGCATTTGAATAGACCATAAAATCATGGGAACTAGATGGAAGCACCAGAACCAGAGTCAAAGTGAGACGAGCCTTCAGCTCTGCAAAGCTCTACTCACACTCCTTAATCCACAAAAAATAAACTCTCTTACGAGTCAACCTCGTCAAGGGTGCCGCAATAGAAGAAAAGTTCTGAATGAACTGTATGTAATACCCCACTAACCCTAAGAAGCTTTTGATCTCTGCCACTTTCCTCGGTCTCTCCTACTGCATCACTATTTCAACTTTGGTTGGATCCATTGATACACCATCACCAGAAATGACATGTCTCAGGAAGTGCACATTCCTCGGCCAAAATTCACATTTGTTGAATTTGACATAGAGATGGTGTTCCCTTAGTGTCTACAACACCACCTGAAGGTGATTAGTATGTTCCACCTTGGAAGAAGAATACACCAAAATATCATCTAAAATATCTTTTATTTTCCCAGAATTTATTTCGCCATGTACCCTTTTCCTGTGGGGAAATATTGTCCAGGATCTTACTATATTTCCCTCTGATTTCTCAACGCACCCATTCAAGGAGACAAACATATGTTTTTATCTTTCTCCTATTTTCTTATAAGATTTGCAAATGTTTTGCTTACTTATGTTATATTTTTCTAAGATTTTTCACTCTTAGGGGTAATGCTTGTCTATTTCCCTGGGAAGATTTGAGAATACAAACACTCCTCAAATAAGCATCCATCTGGGGGTATACTATTGAATAACTGACCTAGAGATACATACATAACTGAATGCAATCAGGTTTAAAAACGACATGATGCATTTATGACTTTTGATGGAATGGTTGAAGATAATGCGCAAGGAACATAACCACAATATGTAGCTTCTTTTCTTAGTATTACATAATTCAACCCCATGACTCTTATGGGTTGTTTGTTTTAACGTAAACAACGTAATTTGAAATAATTATTTCATTTTACAGTGTTTTCAGTTGTTTGGAATGATGTAAAATAATGTAAAGTAAAATCTTGTCTGGACCTTGTCTGCCCACTTGACAGTCTAATTTCCTTATTTTGGTTTACAACAAAGGCCCATTGTAAACTAAAATAAGAAGATTGAAGCATCCTCTTGTTTTATTTTGCAAACAACCAAATAAATATTTTCTGATTCTAAAATAAGAAAATTTCACTTATTTTGAAATCAGTGATTTTGAAACCTTTGATTTACAAAGTTTTCTACTAAAACAACCCCTTATTGAAATTGGGAAATCCAGATGTTGTGTTACTTGTGAATCACGGGCTTCTGCTTTGGTGTGGTGAAAATGTGGAAGTGCTGTAAGTGTCATGAATGAAGAGTATAATGATGGGGACCTAGAGGATGAGGTTCTAGTACGGTTGTGAAGAAATGACAGGAAAAACTACAAGGAATATAAAAGGTAAAAAAGCAACATTAGCAGCATTTTGATACAACTTAATTTTCATTCCATTGTGCCAGAGGTTTTCATGCAGCTGAAAATCTTGTTTGAATATGGATGTCAGAAATTGTAAGCTTATTCCTTAATTGTATCGTCCAGAACTCCTATCAGAACATCTGCCATGAATACTTTTTAAGATATTAGCTTCAAGTATAGCCAGTTCTAGAACATCTCGAATGCAATCTAGGTAAGACCAAACAATTTAATTGAACGATTTAACTATAAGTACGGCAATATAAGTTAACGTTGATCCATTATTGTCCCCTACATATATTTAAGCAGTATGCACGAAATTCAGCAATTTGCTTATCCTACAATCACATACTTTTTGGATTCGACCATCCTTCATCTAGTAGCGGACGCAAAAATTTTGTCTAGTGAGGTCATAATGGGATCTTGGGTTGAACTATATGGGGTCCTGGATTGGGTTAGTGGGGTCCTGACTGGCTCAGTCGGATCTCAAGTTATATTGCATTGGACTAGATCAGTGAACTTGGCAAAATCCAGTGGGGTCTTAAGATCCCATTGGGTTAACGTTGGATCCGCCACTGCCTCCATAAAGTAGCACTGTTAAGCATCTCCATTATTTGTTTACATTCATTTAAAGGCATAACCAACTTTGAAATGTTTCTTTATTACTTTCTCTGTCATTAAGATACTAGGAACAATCTTGTTTAAAGAGTTCATTTTCGATCATTAAGCTCTTTTACTCTTATCCATCAAAGAGTAAAGAACAAAGCTCGGAACTAGGGAAAGACCCGGATGATCGGAATATGAAAAGAGATATGTAGAAACATTCAGAAAGGAATTTGACAGGAGAAAAGATCTGGGGTATTTATTTTCAAGCAGAAAAAATGATGAAGATAAAGCCTTCTTGACATTCTAGCACGGCATGAGAGTTTTACTTAATGCTATCCAACAATTCTCTCTAGTTGCCACTGCATACTTTATGCAGGCTACAAGAGAAAGGTTTGTTTCTGTCATTTCAAATTGCATTTAGGTGTTGTTTGTTTTAGTGTAAAACTTTGTAAATCACTGGTTTCAAAATAAGTGAAATTTTTTTATTTTAAAATTAGGAAATGTTTGCTTGGTTGTTTGTAAAATTAAAAAAGAGGGATGCTTCAATCTTCTTGTTTTGGTTTACAGTGGGACTGTGCTGTAAACCAAAACAAGGAAATTGAGCTGTCAAGTGGGCAGCCAAGGTCGAGACAAGATTTTAGTTTACATTATTTTACATCATTCCAAACAATCGGAAAATACTGTAAAATGAAACAATTGTTTCAAATTACGCTATTTTACGTTAAAACAAACAACCCTTTATTCTCCAAAATGGATAAATTCCCAAGTTTCTAAGCTTATGTTCTTTTTAAGCTTTTACTCCTTGTTTGTTGCCAGATTTCAATCACATAGTCGGTGTGCACTGTGAAAAACATTGCTTGCAAGGCAGAATATAACTAATGGTATAGTAGGAGCAAATACACCAGCTTCAGCATGTCTTCATGGTAAAATTTGGAATGATGTGTGCAAACAAGCAATTTCATTGTATGTTTCCTTTGCATTTTAAGAGCTAAATGAAAAGATAAATTAAGTGAAATTCTGTAAAGAGAAACAGATGCAAAATGTTGCTCACAGAAGATAATGATTTCAGCATCTGTTTGATCAATCTGAATGCCCATCTTCAGTATCCTAGAAAGGAGTTAACACTCTTTGCTTTGAATGGTAAGGGAAGATAACCTTTATAAGGCAAAGGAGTTAACACTCTTTGCGTCATCATTTTTGGCCAAGAATACGGAATATGTACAGGTTCGTCTACCATGTGATAGCATTGTCACTACTCTACTTTTTACTTTTTACTTTTAAAGATAAACGTAAGGTAATCCACATAAAACACAGAAAATTCATTGACATGTGCAGGTGCATGTTCATTGAAAGGTATGGGTGCCTTAAGGAATGGAGCATTTTAAGGGAATACAAGTAGCAATTTTCTTTTGGCCAGCCTACATGCCCAAAAGTATCACACGTGTAGAACAGAGTTAGACTTTGGTTCAAACTCTAGCATCTATATTGGTGGATTGACCTGGATTACACTAAGAGAAGTTCCTCTCCATGTGGAAAGAGAAATTTAGAATTATGGTGTCTGTCAACGGCCCACCTCTATAAAAGAAGGTACATGAGATGAGATCCGTGGGTGGTGCTTCTTTCTCCCTCCCTCTCTCTCCCTCTCTTTCTCCCAAGGGCTTCCTCTCTTGGTCTCTCTTCGTAGGCCTTTCGCCAATTTGAACTTACTCTTTTTTTTTTTTGATCTGTAGTCCAGTGGTTCTAGGATACGGTAACTAACTCAGAAGACCTGGGATCGAGCCTGTCTGAGGCCATATAATTCCTCCAAGAGAAGGATTTTTCCGCACTCAAATGAGAAGATTCCTACTAAACAACATAACATCCACGGAGTATCGCGGCGATAACCCCCTTTAAAGGAGAGAGGCCCGCGGGATCGAACCCGCGACCGGCTCCCCGAACGGGAGCAGCGTGCACGTCCAGCGCCACTGCGCTATGGGCCTTCATAAAATACAATCATCTTTGCATGATCAAATTTTATCTATAGGCCATTCGCCAATTTGAAAATGATTGGTTTTAAAATTGGAACCACACAATTGATTCGTTCGCAGGCACAACTAGAGAAATAACCTCTCTTGCCAACGTAAGCCACCGGACGAGATTGTCCAAAAGTTTATGGAGAGGATGTTACAGCGTCCAGGGCATAAGAGGTGCTATTGCCTCTTTCTTCTTACCATCAAACTTTTGAGACTCCACTCCAAAACTTTTCAACTTATCTTCCTTCTAGTCTTTGCTCTTCCTTCTCTTCTAATTTGTGCCTTCCAATCTTCGCCTCCAATATTGCTATTTACAGCATACGTAAACGTTACTAAGAAGGTAATATCTTCCGCTTAGTTTGGTTGAGATATTAGTTTTCATAAGTAATATCTTAATAAAATCTATTCATTCTGATAAGTAAGTATTTTTAAAATTTTATAGTATATTAATATTGAAATTGATATTAGAAAATACCAAGGACGGCAGCCAACCAAAAAGGAAAAAGATTGGAGGGCAGGAAAGAAGGTCTTAGAGACCAGCTAAGCTTGAATTGAGTAGTTTCAATATAAATTTTAATTTATATTAAGTTTGTTATTGACAATATATTTTGTCGATGTATGAATTATTAAATTGATAGAACATAGCGAAATACTTGTTTTTAACAATACCAACAATTGCTATTGACACAGTCAGCCTTACTGCTATCAAATGCCCGATATACCTGACCCAGAAAAAACCGATATAAATGGATCAACAACATCGTATCACATTTGTGTGCAGGTGAAACCTTTCCAAGAGGAGTGATTACGTGACTAAAGTCGGTGGACTTCCTAACTTCTTGTGTCTCGGATATAATGTGCCTAGGGTTGAAAATGGAAAAGGATAATCCGAAATATCAGTCTTTTGCTGTAGCGTATAGGACATATGAAGATATAAATTTAAGGATAAGAATAAAGTTATTATTCTTATCCTTCTTATTTAGGAAAAGGAAAGGAAAACAATTGTTATCGTATCTTGTAATTCGATTATCTGTCTTTTTATATTTTATATTATAATATTATAATATAATATATTTATAAAAATATATTTTATATTTTATTCTATAATATTATAACATAACATATTTATAAAAATATAAAATCTTTAAAAAAAATTGACAAATGTGAAATCTAAGGCATGACATCTTGATATATGTTTATGAGAATAACTTGTCTCATTATGCCCTACATGATCGTGCAATCAATTTGAGGTCAATTTTTCATCTTTCATCATTTTTATGGTTGTCCGATCAGAGATTGGATTATACAATCATGTAGGTCAGGTTAGAGGCTACTAAAAAGAAATTCTTTTTAATTAAAACACCAACTGCTAGTACAACAAATGATTCTCTATATAGGTATATAGCATAGTGTTTACCTTCTAGATATTCTTTTACATGTAGTTAGTAAACTTGTTAATTTACTTTCTTCATATATATAACTTTACTTTTATATGTTTATTTATATGATAAATTTGAAGTTAGGAATAATCAGATTAGTGCTTATTTTATGATACTCGCTTTTCATGCATACCATGAAAAATTCATGATTCAAGTTTTTGTGTAAAAATGTGTAGAATTATATGTCATCTTATAATTTAATCTTTACGCATCCATTTCTGTTAACTTTTAAGGATATAGATAAGGATGTAAGTATGTAAAGATAATGATAAGATTAATGATATATTTTTATTTTAAAGATAATGATAAGAATATAACTATTATCCTCACTGTTACATAATCTTTTTCATCTCTAAATGTGCCTTCAAAGCTTGAATGTTATTTTTAGGGCTTCAACTAGGGTCGGGTTAGGTCGAGTTGGAGTTAACCTTAACTCAACTTATGTGAAGAGTCCCTCAACTCTAACCCAACCCAACCCCCTCAACCATAACCTAAACTCATCTAACAATGTCCCAACCCAACCCCATCTATGCAATCCAATCTTTATCACGTTGGGTCGGGTTGAGTCAGGTTATATCCTTAATAGTCAATACTTTCAACTTTTCTTTATTATTATCAAAATTTTATGTACAATGAGATAAATGAATTTATATATCTACCTTAACAAAGAAACTAAAAGAGAAAGTATAAATATAATTACATGGCTATTACTGGAGAGCATCTTTGTTCATATTGTAATCTAATTTTTTGTTCATAGATATAAATTAAATATAATATATTCTAGTAATTTAATTAATCATTTATATATATTAATATCAAGTTCAGGTTAAGTCGGATTAGTCAAGCTTCAATCTCAATTCAACCCATCCAACCTAAGTTGAAAGAAATCCCAATCCCAATCCAACCCATCCAACCTCGAGTTGAAAGAAACCGCAATCCTAATCCAACCCAATCCTAACTTGGTCGGATTCAATCCAACCCAACCATCGAGTTGGCTCGTTCGGATTCGGATTGACCTACCTAAATTTTAGGCCTAATTTGTATTATAGGATGCCTTCATTTTTGTGCATCTAAAGGGCTTGATTTTGAATCCAAATCTTTATGCAAATGGATTTAAAGTATATGGAAAGCACAAGTTACTAGTAATTTCCCCTCTAAACATATTCTCGACCTGTACACATAATCAATGGATCTATTTCTTTTGGATGATACTATTTGTACTCCCTTACATTGCTCCCTTATCTCAACCACCCAATTGTATTTAATACAGTAACTTTTCACTATGATGACGTTAAAACACTCAATGGATACTAGTGATGGAAAGAATAACATAAGGGAGTATTTTAAGAGAGTAAGAATAGCATCATCCTCTCTTTTACCTTTCTCAAGTTAAACATTAAGCCCAAATGTAAGGCCACTAATCAATACGCTCGATGAATAGCTCATAAAACTACTTGATGATAACTCGACTTAGTTCTCTTATTAAACTAAGTAAACAAGTTTTGACCAAAAATTTGAACCCTTCATTAAACGAGCCACGCTTGGAGATAGGCGAGCTTGGATCAATTATGTTCGTGACAAACTGCATCTATGTACTCATTAAGAGCTCGTTAAGAACTTATTTACATACTTATTAAGAGCTCATTTAAATACTTATTGCCACTTTTAAGTATTCATTTAATTACTCTATTCATGAATGAACTTAATTAATGAGATATTTAATCTCTTATAGAGGTTTTTATCAAATAAATATGGGTGCAAATAATTTGGTGTTCACAATGATTTGACTTGTGTATAAATTTAGTTCTAAAACATTCTAGACTAAGTTTATATCCTGGACTCATTGGGCTGGTGAGTTACTTGAAACTTGATTCGAACTAGTTGGATATCTAAACAAATCGAACTTGAACAATTATCATAAATATTAAACTCGTCCTTCAATTCGAATAAAATTAAGGGTCCGTTTGATTGTATATAAAATATATTCGGATCAAAAATATTTTCTAAGGAAACACATTTATGTGAAAAACAAAATCTTCATTTGGCACTTACGAATATATTTTCGGCTTCTTTGAAAAATAGCATTTGGTCTTCTCCAGTGAAAGTCAAAATCGGAAAAAGAAGGAGTCAATGAATTAAATTTTTAATTAACTAGAGTTTTACGGACTACTAAATAAATGATTAAAAAATATTTTTTAAGAAAAACTTTTCATGTAACCTATTTTACATAAAAATAAACAACTTATGAGCGAATCAAACTTTGACAGAATACAACTCGACTAGACTCATTTGCACCGTTGATCCAAATGTTAGCATGTCTCGCAGTGTTAGAATAGTCTTGTATTGGAAAAATGACAAAATTCAAAAGTGTTTAATAGATAGTGCCTACTCCACCCATTGCTTTAAGATTTTGAGTTGAATGGCTCAATAACTATAATATAATATCAAAATTCATGGTTACTAACCGAGCTACATACTTCGTATTTGTGGTCTACGATGAAAAAATGTTTAATAGATAGTTAGTGCCTACTCCACTCATTGTCTTAAAGAACTGAAGCTAGAGAAGATGAAAAAACACCCAACCCAACGTTTCATGGTGGCCACACCATTCTTAAGGTTAAGGTGCTCCTCGCCTTCCCCGCCCTTCTCTTCCAAACCCTTGGCACACACAGGCTTCCATGACCACGTATCCCGTATTTGTGGTCCACGTAGAAACCGACGAATTGAAGCTAGAGAAGACGAAAAAACACCCAACCCAACGTTTCATGGTGGCCACACCATTCTTAAGGTTAAGGTGCTCCTCCCCTTCCCCGCCCTTCTCTTCCAAACCCTCGGCACACACAGGCTTCCATGACCGAACGAAATTTCTGAACCATCAAACTGCTCTCATCACCTAAATAGTCGACGTTACATTATCCAGACGTCACGACAACCACTGGTTCCGTGGAGCACATCATCCCCCGTTAGCACCAGCACCAGCTCTCTCTACTGCACACGCCTACTGCCCCCAGCCGAAGCTGCGGCCACCACCCGCCGCAGCCGCCGAGAAAGTCCCAGCCCATGGGCACCGACACGGTCGACAAGCTCGTGGTCTTCCTCGCCAAGAGGGACGGCATCGACAAACTGGTGAAGACCTTCCAGTACGTCTCCAAGCTTGTCCACTGGCACGCCGAGGCCGCCCGCCCCGACCTCGCCCGCCGCGCGAAGCAGTGGGAGGTGGCCTCGGGCCTTAGCCGCAAGGCCTTCCGCACGGGCCGCTTCCTCACCGGCTTCAACGCGCTCCGCCGCGGCCCCGGCGCCACTCCGCTCTTCCGCCTGCTCGCCGTCTTCGCCAACGCGGGGGAGATGGTCTACTTCTTCTTCGACCACATCCTGTGGCTGGCGCGGGTGGGGGTGGTCGACCCGGGGCTGGCCAGGCGCATGAGCTACATCTCCGCCTTCGGCGAGTCCGTGGGGTACGTCTTCTTCGTCATCTCCGACTTCATCCTCATAAGGGAGGGGCTGGCGGAGCAGAGGCGGCTGAGCCAGGCTGCAGTGGGGGAGAAGGCCGTGGAGGACAAGGTGAGGAGGATAAGGGTCGAGAGGGTGATGCGGCTTATGGCGGTGGCGGCCAACCTTGCCGACCTGGTCATCGCGGTGGCGGACATCGAGCCCAACCCCTTCTGCAACCACACGGTGACGCTGGGGATCAGCGGCCTGGTCTCTGCATGGGCGGGTTGGTACAGGAACTGGCCGTCGTAGGGGGGATTCGAACAGAAAGAACAGTGCTGCTCTACTTGGGTTATACTTACTTGTCAGCTGGGAATGCTGGCAAAGCACTTAAACATATCTTTGAGTAGATGATGGTACCAATATTCACCACAAGATTAAATCCTGTGAGTTAGCTTTGTTTTGCAATTTGCTAATGTTGACTGTCGAGTGCTGTTATGTACGTTTGTAATGGAGAAAAGTCCGCAAATCTTAGAGGAAGGTTCAGATTTGCTGCTCAAGGGCGTTAATCCCACCTGTAGCAAGCCTTCCAGATCCCAGCGACGAATCCAACCATTCAAATTGCATGCGCAGTCTGTGGAATTTGCAATAGCCCAAACACACGGCGATAATGATGTCTCACCTTTATAATTGCAACGGTCATGCTTCCTAGTTCGCTCCGTAACTACCAGGGAAACAACTTTTAAGAGGGTTACTGGCTTGGATTTCTCATGATCTGGCATAAGTCGGTCCGTGTCTGGTCGACTAGTATAGAATTAGTTGAATCGCATGACAAAAGTGTACAGATTTGGCCGAGTCGCCATGATACAATACAAGTCGTTTGAATCGGTGCAAGTCGATCCGATACAGAGAATCTGTTCGTAGACTAGATTTTAGATTTTTGTTTTTTGTTTTAAGTTACTAGTGTCAATGACATTCACAGTGAGGTACATCAGCTACATTCCTTAATTTCCACTAATTCCATAGGAAAATTCACTCTCCAAAGATGATCCTCGTCTATTCTAACTTTGACTGCCAACCAATGGGCAAGTCCGGTAATTACCCTGTTGTGGAAAGTAAAGCGTACTTTCCCTATCGTGCCTCCTAATCTTTGTATGTCCCGAGCCCAACACCAATATCTGATTGGGCACTCCTTGTCTTCTTTGTTCCATTCAATCACTGAAAGCATATAGTCACTCACCAGTTCTAGCCTTTTGGGTTGGATTAACATACCTATCCTTTTGCCTTCATACACGGTGAAGTATTCGACCTCCTCGACACAGCGTTCACCAGAAAGATGTTTCCTGTACGGAGTATTTCCCCTTGGGCATCTCAGACCACAACCCAGCTCCTACCTGCTTGTCTGTAACTCCCGCTGCAGCATCACAGTTGATCTCCAGCAACCCTCCTCTGGTGGGTTCCAGAATCTCCAACCCACTACCCCTCGGACCCATATTGTGGATACCCCTTTAGAAATAATTCTTTCGTCTTGTGGTCTTGCTTTGAGGCATTTATCAGACTACAGAGTATAAGATTTCGCCGCCGCCTTGGCCTTCTGGAAAACTCGCAGAGGGGTGCCGTTCTTGCGTCTAAACACTAAGAATTCATTCTGGGCCTTCCACCACATCCACAAGCAGTAGGCTGCTGGGCAAGGTACATTGATTAAGGTTGCCGGTGCATGGAATTCTAATTTAGCGTTAACCAACAGAGCGTTGCCTGGTTCCTAACTTCGGACCACTCTATTTGGACAGGTAATATGTTTAAAGATCGTTAAAACAAATACTCACTCCAAGTAAAGTCGTACAGCTTGTAACGTTACCTTCTACGAGCATCGAAGAGGGAAGACGACCATTGAAGTTCGCATGCAGCTGCTGCCGTTGATCGATATTTCGATTCTGCTGATGAACGGGATACTGTATGTTTTTTTTTTTGTTTTCTATGAAATTGGATTGCTGCCAAGAAATGCAATATAGTCCGTGATGGATCTATGTGTTTTGGGACAAGAGGCCCAATCAGCATCTGCATATATTCATAGCTTCATGTCATTGTCAGCTCTGAGAAAAATTCCAGTTTCATGCGACTGTTTGTTTGATATGACGAACAATGCGTATAGCTGCATCCCAATGAATATCCACGGGTTGTGCCATGAATTGGCTGAGAAAATTAACAGCATATAGGCGATATCTGGTCATGTAACGGTAAGATATAATAATCTGCCGACCAATCACCTATAAGCTGTCGAATCAGCCGATGGTGAACCAGAATTATGAAGATTATGTCCAATTAAGTTCCAAGGGGGTAATAGCAGGCTTTGCTGCAAGAAGACCAGTATCTTGTAAAATGTCCGAAGCACACTTCCGCTGGTTGAGAAAAAAAATCCATGTTTAGACCTGGCAATTTCAAGGCCCAGAATATATTTGAGTCATCCCAAATCCTTCAGGTGGAAATGTGTATGAAGTGAAATCCTTCATCACTGTCGGCGACTAATATGTCGTCAACAAACACAAGAACTATGGTAAGTAATTTATCCCGAGCTAATGTGAATAAAGAATAGTCGGCTTCAGATTGTTGAAAACCACCAATTAGAAGTGTGGAGGTAAATTTCTCAAACCAATTTTCTTGCAGTTTGCTTCAAGCCATACATTTACTTCAGTAGCCGACATGCTTTGTTCTCCCCCTTAATTCGAAGGCCGGGTGGCAGATGCATGTATATCTCTTCATGAAGATCGCCATGGAGAAAGGCATTATTCACATCTAATTGATGTAATTCCCAGTCGTGAACAACAGCAAGAGATAATAAGCATCGGACAGTGACGAGCTTGGCAGCAGGGGCCAATGCCTCACCGTAATCTAATCCCTCCATTTGTGTGTATCCGTTAGCCACTAACCGAGCCTTATGGCGAGCTATAGAGCCATCAGAGTTATATTTTACTTCTTAGCCATCAGAGTTGAGGCAAGACAGGTGACTGGTAGTGAGGAGCCGAAATAATATAACCCATTGTCTTCACAACACACCCCCCCCCCCCCCCCCCCCAATCTCCTTCTTCGTTAAGAGGTCCTTCAGTACACAACCATCAGGAAAAAAACGTAATAGAGCATTGGTTATCTTTGGTTAAACGGCTAACAGAAATAAGGTTAACATGGAAGGAGGGGGTATGATAAATGATAGGTAAGGTGAGGCTAGAATTGAGTCGCGAGGAACTAGGGCCATGAACAGGAACTCGGCTTCCATTGGGCAAAGTTATAGCTGGTGGAATTAAAGATCCTGGGAGAGGTTGAAAAACGGATGAAGAAGGGGATATATGGGCTGAGGCTCCAGAATCAAGTATCCAAGTAGTTGTGGAGGAAGTATCACCTACCATGTTGATGTGCTGCGTGGAGGTGGAGACATTGCTAGCATTGAGGAGCTTGATCAGCTGAGCATATTGCTCAGGTATAAGAGCAAGTGTAGATGGCTAATTCCCTATTGTCGGATTCTTGGAGGAAGACGAACGGAGATAATGAGGAGGATACCCATGGAGCTTGTGACACTGCTCTCGTGTATGTCGTAGAATGTTGCAATGAGAGCAGCGATCCCTAGTCCAAGTTCTCTTATCTATAAAACGATTACGACTTCTATAGACGAATCCTGATGAAGCAGATCGAGCAAACATGGTGCCTGAAGAAAACGGTGGGATTCATCTTGCAAAATAAGAGAATAGGTCTTGCTGACCAGAGGGAGAGGATCCATGAGTAGGATCTGAGTGCGCACAGCTAAGTATGTATCATTCAAACCCATTAAAAGTTGCATAAGATGTTTGCACTCTAGTGTGATTGAAGCATCATCAGATGTTGAATCATATTGAGCTAGTTCATCTCAGAACCCCTTGAGGGTATTATAACATTTTGCAACAGAGTCATTTCCTTGTTACAATGTAGCAATGGAGTGCTCAAGACTATATATATACGGGGACCATTTGAAGGAGAAAAATGTTCCTTAAGATTGGACCATACCCCATGTGTAGAACCAGTGTAAAGAACGGAAGGAACCAATCTCGGTGAATTGAATTCAAAATCCATGAGAGAACCATATTATTGACTCTTTCCCATGAGTTACAGAGAGGATCACCAACTGGTGGCTCATAGCTGCATGATACCATTGACAAAAGCCAATTTGTTTCTAGTTGACAGAGCGACGCTCATTGCACGTTGCCAGGATATATAGTTGTCACCTGTTAATAGCGTGGAGACCAACACAGCACCAGGATTGTCTAAAAAGTGCAGGTAATAGGGATTCTCCAGCCCTTTAGCAGTGATCGCCACATCAATCACAACAGTGCTCATAGACGAACCGGTGGTGGACGGGTTGTGCTCAGCCAAATCTCGGTCGTACACTAATATACAAGCAGGCCACCATAGATCCCCTAGGTTCAAGAAAGTTAGCAGGTAAAGATCAATGCTAGAGAAGCCATCGAGAGCCAGGGACCAATGCCAAGGGAGCCTGAAATGCCAGAATAGTCGATGACGGAGATTCAAAACTTGAGCGACACCAAAGGTTTACAGGAACGGAAAGGTCCAAGGGGAAGGAGGGCAAGCCTCCAGGGAAGCGCCAGCATACAAGCTTTCGAAAAGTTGCATAACCACAGAGCAACATAAGCGTTGGTAGACTCGAAGAAGTATTGCAACAACAACAGAATATACCTAATATCTCAAGCACCAACATGAGCTTTCAAGAGCCCAGAACAAGATCTTCCAGAACCGGCACACCCGTAGTGAGACCCTTGAGATATCGACGAAGTCGAGGTGGGGAGAGCCCACCCAAGCTTCTACCATTGAGTCATGCTCTATAGATAAATTGAATTGACTAATTCTACGACAAAGACCAATTGGGCATTTGCACAGTTGGTACCCCATAGTCTTTCCATTTGAAGAGGTCATGGGTTCGATTCTCATTAGGTTCATGCACCTTTATGCATGAAGACGTGACATGCATAATTTTTTTCCTTCGGAAGGGAGTTAACCTAGATTAGTCACTTAACTAGATGGAATAATTTCCTTCTACTCAGAAATCAATTGTAACCTATCAAAAATAGGATTGACTGCCCCAAAATTACAAACATCACGTGAATTTATCTTTTCTAGAGAGGAAATAATAGGACTGCTTGGATTTAATCTCCTTATTTGAGAAGTTGTAGATATTTGGCCAACTGACAACCTTTATGCATGAAGACGTGACATGCATAATTTTTTTCCTTCGGAAGGGAGTTAACCTAGATTAGTCACTTAACTAGATGGAATAATTTCCTTCTACTCAGAAATCAATTGTAACCTATCAAAAATAGGATTGACTGCCCCAAAATTACAAACATCACGTGAATTTATCTTTTCTAGAGAGGAAATAATAGGACTGCTTGGATTTAATCTCCTTATTTGAGAAGTTGTAGATATTTGGCCAACTGACAACCTAATAAAGAAAAATAGTCACGGGTGTTAAGAAAATAATGCATTAGTATCTTGAGTGATCGGGCTAAAGCATGTATTTAACAAGATAAATAAATCACTTTTATCCTTTTTTTTTTTAAATCAAGCCAATGTGCAGATAGTTTGGGTCCAAAATCTTTTATGGTAAAGAAACATACTTGCTGCACTCTCAGGGGAAAGGAGTGTAAATCGACATGGATCACAACCCTGATATTGCAGTCTGATCACTAAGATTAGATGGGAATATGAAGGTGTAAATTTTTTATACGCCCGGACAACTATAGGGTGGTTGAAGTAGCAACATCAACACAAACCAGGGTGTGTATGTATTTTAGAGAGTATATATATATATATATATATATATATATATATATATATATATATAGAGAGAGAGAGAGAGAGAGAGAGAGAGAGAGAGTGACATATTCAACGTGCTCTTGGACACATCCAAGTTTGATGCGCCTTCACCCGAAAATCCACTCTCCCTATGTTAAACAAAATAAAAAAAAATTATACAATTTTAAATATTCAAATTAGCCTTTTAGGGTTGATCCCATCTCCAGAGCTTTAATTTTCACTATCCTATCTTGACGATCAACTGGAGCCATTTGATTGGGCACGTATAAAAAATCAACATCCCGATTCCTTAGTCGGCTTGGTGTGTCACTTGAAGCACCTCAACACTGCTTTGATCTCAGCTCGACATCCTAGTTAGCCTTCAACTAGGCCTAGGCGTCAGCTTCAGCCACAGTCGACCAACAGTTGGGGTTAAGTCGCGGGGTTCAACCAGCCTGGCCTAAAATGACCCTTCATCAGTTTTGTCCGCCTTTCGGCCCTATTTGGCCTCAGGTAGGTCAGATGATGCTGCATCGCCAATGTCCCCATAGGCCCCGACTACCCTTCATCCTTGTCCACCCTTTAGGCCGCTCGGCTCTCGGTTTGACTGACCAATCGACCCTGGGTCATTTGACCACTTGGCTCAGATCCTTGTAGCCTCAGCTTGTTAGGCTATCTTTAAGCATCCACCAAGACAACAAATCAGGCATCACTGGCGGGTTGGCCTAAGAGACAGATCGCGACAACAGCTTCTATCTCCGACATGCTGGCCACTCGGAGTGCCCCTGGGATAAGGGGTCAAGTGATGAGGGGCCGAGAGTCGGCCCCCCTGAGTTGGCCCAACAACTAATGATAGCCCGGGCTAGACCATCTAGTATGCGGACCACTTGGCTTGGGGTAGCTAGGCCCTCGGCCCATTAAATCTTTTATGACAGGCATCAAGAAAAGAAGGGAAAAAGGCATATAAGGGAATAGTCCCACATCAACTGGCATAAAGAAAATCAACTAACTTTTTCCTTATAAAAGGTACTATTCACATCATTAAAAGGTATGCATTATTCTATCCTTCTAACTGTTGGGTTTTCTCGGTTTCTCCGGATCCCTCACGCAGCGGAAAAATAAAATATTTACAGTGATCCGTTCCCGTTTCGAAATCTAAAATACAAGATAATCGGATTATCTGTTCTCACCGTGTGCGGATTCGAATCCGCAGCCGTTTGGTTCCGTCGGTGTGACACCGCAAGCCGCGCAAGCGCCCGGCCTCTAGCGAAGTCCACGCGATCCTCCCCGCGACGGATATCATCGAGTTCCTAGTTCTTCGCAGCCCACGAAGCCTCCGCCGGTCGCCGCAATGATCGCCGCAACGCGCGGACGATTTCCCGTCAAATGGGATTCGGAGAAGCGACGGAGCAGATATGGATCTGCCTGGGCGCCAGAGAAAGATAGAAACTGAGGAGGGGCGGCTAGGGTTAGCAGCAGCTTGGCCTGCTCAGCCCGTTCGCTATGTTTTATACTAACCGCGCGGTTTTTCACAAAAACCCCCGGTTTGTATAAAACCCACTTATTTATCCATCGCCTTGAGAATCATTTGCGTGTGACCCTCTAGGCCCAAGTACCAGTCCAGTTAATGGCCCAGTAAGCCCAGTGACTCCTCACTGGCTTTATTAATTAATTAATAACCCTTTATTAATCAATTAATCAATCGAATTGATGTCGCACATCGAATTCGACCGGGCCTCCGATCACGTTGGGTGCCAAGCAACACCGCGTGAACCCGGAAGGTATTTGGGGTTAAGTAATCCACTCTTGGAACCTTTCTGCCGACAGTTACCGCGTGGATATAATCCTTCATTCGTACAATGCTCTCGAGTCAACTCAGGGTATGGCGAGCTGTCAAACCCTAATCGGTCGACTCACTTGGATTGGATGCCGCTGATGAATATCGGAAAACTCCTTTCCCGAAATTATCGTCCGCCCTGGCCAGGGACTTTCGCGCATCCTTCCTAGAGCATTCTCTCTCTAAGTACCGAGAGGGAATGATTCCTTATTGACACACAATTCCCTTCGACGGTATTCCGTTGTACCCAATCCTTGGCGTATTAGAATCCCATGGCTAGAGATTCGTAAACTAAGGTCAAAGCATAGAAGTCCACCGCCAAGGTGTCCTTGGTGTCTCAGGTCCGAGGACCATCCACGCAACTGCGCCAATAGAATCAAGCTGGTTGACAGTGAGGTACAATACTATCCAGCGATTCAGTCGAATCAGTTCAGCAAACTCATTCTCCAATGAGCACCTACATATTCGCCTTAGTGTCTCCACACAAGTGACTTATGAGATCAGTCACCCTCATTATATGAGCAGGAGTAATCTGTACTAGTCTAACTGGATATCCGATGTCCTTCTCGGATATCCTCCGACTAGGAACGATTAAGAATATGTGTGTTTAAGTGATCAGTCTCATTAGTATGATCTCATCATAATCTGATCACCATAGCACATATTCACGGACTTCATTATGAAACGATAATTAACGCGATTTACAGATAATGAATATTATGCCATTTTATTAATAAATGAACGAGATTTACATAGTCAGATTGGCTTGTAGGCCACCTAAACTAACAATCTCCCACTTGGACTAAAGCGAATCACCTTTATACAATAAGCCCATAGACTCTAGGTGACGCTCAAACACAATTTGAGGCAACGGCTTTGTCAGTAGATCTGCTATATTGTCGATGGATGGAACTCTTTCCACTACTACATCTCCTCTGGATATGATCTCTCTGATAAGATGAAAGCGCCTCAGAATATGCTTCGATTTCTGATGAGACCGCGGCTCTTTCGCTTGCGCAATGGCTCCATTGTTGTCGCACAATAGTGGAACAGGCTCAGAGATGCTAAGAACTACGCCGAGGTCGGTGATGAATTTCTTCAACCACACTGCTTCCTTGTCGGCTTCAGCTGCAGCGATGTACTCAGCTTCAGTCGTAGAATCTACAGTGGTTACTTACTTGGAACTCTTCTAGCACACTGCCCCTCCGTTCAATGTAAACACGTATCCAGATGTTGACTTGCTATCATCTGGATCTGACTGGAAACTCGAGTCAGTAAAGCCTCGCAGTTTCAAGTCACCTCCTCCATAGACAAGAAGCATATCCTTAGTTCTTCTTAAGTACTTAATGATACATTTTACTGCCTTCCAGTGCTCTTCGCCTGGATCAGCCTGAAATATGCTCGTAACACTTAGAGCAAATGCAACATCAGGCCGTGTACATAGCATGGCATACATGATAGATCCTATGGCAGAGGCATAGGGTATTCTATCCATGAATGCCTTCTCATCAGGAGTCTTAGGAGACTGCTCCTTTGAGAGATTAATTCCATGTCTCATCAGTATGAAACCTCTTTTGGAATTTTCCATGCCAAACTTTTTGACTATGGTGTCTATGTACAAGGATTGGGTCATTCCAAGCATCCTCTTTGATCTATCTCTATAGATCCGTATTCCTAATACGTAGGATGCTTCTCCTAAATCCTTCATGGAGAAGTGTTTCGACAGCCAGATCTTTACTGATGATATCATAGCTACATCATTCCCAATGAGTAGTATGTCATCTACGTAAAGAACTAGAAAAGTGACTGCACTCCCATTGGTCTTTTTGTACACACAAGGCTCATCTTCATTCTTAATGAAGTCATAAGACTTGACAGCCTCGTCAAATCTTATATTCCAGCTCCGGTAAGCTTGCTTCAGTCCATAAATGGACTTCTGAAGCTTGCACACTTTATCTGGAGATTCTTTGGATGTGAAACCTTCTGGTTGTATCATATACACCTCCTCCTCAAGGTTACCATTGAGAAAGACAGTCTTCACATCTATCGGTCAGATTTCATAATCAAAATGTGCAGCAATGGCGAGTAGAACTATGATCGACTTTATCATGGCAACTGGTGAGAAAGTCTCGTCATAGTCAATTCCTTGCCTTTGACGATATCCCTTTGCCACCAACCTTGCCTTATAAGTGTCGATCTGTCCATCAGCACCGATCTTTCTCTTAAAGATCCACTTGCAACCGATGGGTACAATACCCTCGGGCAAGTCCTTCAAGTTCCAAACTTGGTTGGTGTACATGGACTGGATTTCTGAGTTCATGGCTTCTCGCCATTTCCCGGCTTCTGGGCCTTCTATGGCCTCCTGGTAGCTTTTAGGATCATCATCCTCATTATATTTTACCTTAGACTCACCTTCAGCAATATGTCCCACATATCGTTCGGGCAGTCTAAGTATTCTACCAGATCTACGAGGCTCATCTGCGTGTACCTGAACAGGTTCAGGAACTGATATCTCATCTGATGATAATGTAGCCGTTTGGGGTTCTGGAACCTCTTCCAGTACTATTTTACTCCCACTGTCCTCCTAGAGAAGGTATTCCTCTTCCAGGAAGACAGTTTTCCTGGCGACAAACACCTTTTGTTCACCAGGATGGTAAAAATAGTATCCAAAGGTTTCCTTTGGATATCCCACAAACCTACATTTATCAGTTCGTGATTCCAACTTGTCTAGATCATGCCTCTTTACATGAGCAGGACAACCCCAGACTTTAACATATTTAAATTCTGGTTTCCTGCCTTTCCATATCTCATATGGAGTAGAGGCCACAGACTTGCTGGGTACTCTGTTCAGTAGGTATGCTGCTGACTCTAGAGCATACCCCCAGAGGGACACTGGTGTTGGGTTTTCTTGGTTTCTCCGAATCGCTAACGCAGCGGAAAACAAAATATTTACAGCGATCCGTTCCCGTTTCGAAATCTAAAATATAAGATAATCGGATTATCTTTTCTCACCGTGTGCGGATTCGAATCCGCAGCCGTTTGGTTCCGTGGGTGTGACACCGCAAGCTGCGCAAACGCCCGGCCTCTAGCTAAGTCCACGCGATCCTCCCCGCGACGGATATCCACGAGTTCGTTGTTCTTCGCAGCCCACGAAACCTCCGCCGGTCGCCGCAATGATCGTCGTAGCGCGCGGACGATTTCCCGTCGAACGGGATTCGGAGAAGTGGCGGAGCAGATCTGGATCTGCCTGGGCGTCAGAGAAAGACAGAAAATGAGGAGGGGTGGCTAGAGTTAGCAGCAGCTTGGCCTGCTCAGCCCGTTCGCTATGTTTTATACTAACCGCGCGGTTTTTCACAAAAACCCCCGGTTTGTATAAAACCCACTTATTTATCCATCGCCTTGAGAATCATTTGCGTGTGACCCTCTAGGCCCAAGTACCAGTCCAGTTAATGGCCCAGTAAGCCCAGTGATTCATCACTGGCTTTATTAATTAATTAATAACCCTTTATTAATCAATTAATCAATCGAATTGATGTCGCACATCGAATTCGACCGGGCCTCCGATCACGTTGGGTGCCAAGCAACACCGCGTGAACCCGGAAGGTATTTGGGGTAAAGTAACCCACTCTTGGAACCTTTCCGTCGACAGTTACCGCGTGGATATAATCCTTCATTCGTACAATGCTCTCGAGTCAACTCAGGGTATGGCGAGCTGTCAAACCCTAACCGGTCGACTCACTTGGATTGGATGCCGCTGATGAATATCGGAAAACTCCTTTTCCGATATTATCGTCCGCCCTGGCCAGGGACTTCCGTGCATCCTTCCTAGAGCATTCTCTCTCTAAGTACCGAGAGGGAATGATTCCTTATTGACACACAATTCCCTTCGACGGTATTCCGCTGTACCCAATCCTTAGCGTATTAGAATCCCATGGCTAAAGATTCGTAGACCAAGGTCAAAGTACAGAAGTCCACCGCCAAGGTGTCCTTGGTGTCTTAGGTCCGAGGACCATCCACGCAACTGCGACAATAGAATCAAGCTGGTTGACAGTGAGGTACAATACCATCCAGCGATTCAGTCGGATCAGTTCAGTAAACTCATTCTCCAATGAGCACCTACAGATTCGCCTTAGTGTCTCCACACAAGTGACTTATGAGACCAGTCACCCTCATCATATGAGCAGGAGTAATCTGTACTAGTCTAACCGGATATCCGATGTCCTTCTCGGATATCCTCCGACTAGGAACGATTAAGAATATGTGTGTTTAAGTGATCAGTCTCATTAGTATGATCTCATCATAATCTGATCACCATAGCACATATTCACGGACTTCATTATGAAACGATAATTAACGCGATTTACAGATAATGAATATTATGCCATTTTATTAATAATGAACGAGATTTACATAGTCAGATTGGCTTGTAGGCCACCTAAACTAACAATCTCCCACTTGGACTAAAGCCAATCACCTTTATATAATAAGCCCATAGACTCTAGGTGACGCTCAAACACAATTTGAGGCAACGGCTTTGTCAGTGGATCTGCTACATTGTCGACGGATGGAACTCTTTCCACTACTACATCTCCTCTGGATATGATCTCTCTGATAAGGTGAAAGCGCCTCAGAATATGCTTCGATTTCTGATGAGACCGTGGCTCTTTCGCTTGCGCAATCGCTCCATTGTTGTCGTACAACAGTGGAACAGGCTCCGAGATGCTGGGAACTACACCGAGGTCGGTGATGAATTTCTTCAACCACACTGCTTCCTTGGCGGCTTCAGCTGCAGCGATGTACTCAGCTTCAGTCGTCGAATCTGCAGTGGTTACCTGCTTGGAACTCTTCTAACATACTGCACCTCCGTTCAAAGTAAACACGAATCCAGATGTTGACTTGCTATCATCTGGATATGACTGGAAACTCGAGTCAGTAAAGCCTCGCAGTTTCAAGTCACCTCCTCCATAGACAAGAAACATATCCTTAGTTCTTCTCAAGTACTTAAGGATGCATTTCACTGCCTTCCAGTGCTCTTCGCTTGGATCAGCCTGAAATCTGCTCGTAACACTTAGAGCAAATGCAACATCAGGCCGTGTACATAGCATGGCATACATGATAGATCCTATGGCAGAGGCATAGGGTATTCTATCCATGAATGCCCTCTCATCAGGAGTCTTAGGAGACTGTTCCTTTGAGAGATTAATTCCATGTCTCATCGGTATGAAACCTCTCTTGGAATTTTCCATGCCAAACCTTTTGACTATGATATCTATGTATAAGGATTGGGTCATTCCAAGCATCCTCTTTGATCTATCTCTATAGATCCGTATTCCCAATACGTAGGATGCTTCTCCCAAATCCTTCATGAAGAAGTTTTTCGACAGCCAGACCTTTACTGATGACATCATAGCTACATCATTCCCAATGAGTATTATGTCATCTACGTAAAGAACTAGAAAAGTGACTGCACTCCCACTGGTCTTCTTGTACACACAAGGCTCATCTTCATTCTTAATGAAGTCATAAGACTTGACAGCCTCGTCAAATCTTATGTTCCAGCTCCGGGAAGCTTGTTTCAGTCCATAAATGGACCTCTGAAGCTTGCACACTTTATCTGGAGATTCTTTGGATGTGAAACCTTCTGGTTGTATCATATACACCTCCTCCTCAAGGTTACCATTGAGGAAGGCAGTCTTCACATCCATCTGCCAGATTTCGTAATCAAAATGTGCAGCAATGACGAGCAGAACTCTGACCGACTTTATCATGGCAACTGGTGAGAAAGTCTCGTCATAGTCAATTCCTTGCCTTTGACGATATCCCTTTGCCACCAACCTTGCCTTATAAGTGTCGATCCGTCCATCAGCACCGATCTTTCTCTTAAAGATCCACTTGCAACCGATGGGTACAATACCCTCGGGCAAGTCCTCCAAGTTCCAAACTTGGTTGGTGTACATGGACTGGATTTCTGAGTTCATGGCTTCTCGCCATTTCCCGGCTTCTGGGCCTTCTATGGCCTCCTGGTAGCTTTTAGGATCATCATCCTCATTATATTTTACCTTAGACTTACCTTCAGCAATATGTCCCACATATCGTTCGGGCAGTCTAAGTATTCTACCAGATCTACGAGGCTCATCTGCGTGTACCTGAACAGGTTCAGGAACTGATATCTCATCTGATGATAATGTAGCCGTTTGGGGTTCTGGAACCTCTTCCAGTACTATTTTACTCTCACTGTCCTCCTGGAGAAGGTATTCCTCTTCCAGGAAGACAGCTTTCCTGGCGACAAACACCTTTTGTTCACCTGGATGGAAAAAATAGTATCCAAAGGTTTCCTTTGGATATCCCACAAACGTACATTTATCAGTTCGTGATTCCAGCTTGTCTAGATCATGCCTCTTAACATGAGCATGACAACCCCAGACTTTAACATGTTTAAATTCTGGTTTCCTGCCTTTCCATATCTCATATGGAGTAGAGGCCACAGACTTGCTGGGTACTCTGTTCAGTAGGTATGCTGCTGAATCTAGAGCATACCCCCAGAGGGACACTGGTAATCCCGAAAAGCTCATCATGGATCGCACTATGTCCAACAAGGTGCGATTCCTCCTTTCTGATACACCATTCATCTGTGGTGTATATGGAGGGGTCAGCTGAGAAAGGATACCATTATCCTTTAAGAATTGTGTGAAGTTAGTACTCAAGTATTCTCCTTCTCGATCTGATCGAAGAGCTTTAATACTCTTTCCTAACTGCTTCTCTACCTCATTCTTGAACTCCTTGAACTTCTCAAATGCTTCCGACTTGTACTTCATTAAGTACACATAGCCGAATCTTGAGAAGTCATCGGTGAACGTGATGAAGTAAGAAATGCCACCTTTGGCTTGGGTGGACATTGGACCACACACATCCGTATGTATTAGTTCCAGAATGTCCTTGGCACGTTCTCCATGTCCACTGAATGGAGATTTTGCCATCTTTCCCATAAGGCAGGATTCGCATGTTGCAAACGATTCATAATCGAATGCTGTTAAGTAACCATGCTTGTGCAACTTTTGCAACCTGCTTACGCCAATGTGCCCAAGTCTACAATGCCACATGTAGGCCTGGTTCACACAATTCTTGCTCTTCTTAATAGCTTTGTCAATCTGAAGATTGTAATGAGAAACATCTAATAGATATAGACCGTTGACTAAAGATGTTGAAGCTATTCATTTATTACCATAATAAATCGAACAACTTCTATTCTCAATAGTCAACCTATATCCTATCTTGTCCAAATAAGATATTGATATGATGTTCTTTATAATGCTAGGAACATAATAGCAATCTTCTAAAAGTAAGGTGTTTCCTGATGGAAGTCTGAGGTTTGCTGTCCCAACAGCAATCGCCGCAACTTTTGCGCCGTTTCCTAGCCTCAATTCCACCTCACCTTGTCTCAGCTTGCGCTTACTTGTCAGCATCTGTACATCATGACAGATATGAGAAACACATCCGGTATCTAATACCCAAGATGTGGAATCTCTAACTGACAAGTTGATATCTATCATATAGATATCTGAAGCTTCAGACAGCTTCGCTCTTCTATGAGCTTTATCATGAAGGAACTCCTTGCAGTTCCTTTTCCAGTGACCATACTGCTTATAGTAGAAGCAGCCACCCTTCACTACTCTTTTACCTTTGTCCTTCGATCCTTTATCGTTAGCTGTCATCTCTGCTTCAAGGGCATCTGATGCCGATTCAGCAGGAGGATCAGTTCCAGGGACAAAGTTATTGCGTTCAGATCTGAAGACATTCTTCAGGCTTCTGAACCAATCTGAGTAGATCAGGTAAGTCAAAATGACATCAAGTATGCCACGGAGTGAGTTATTCGACGACATAATTCTCTACAGGAGATAAGTAAAATCTACTTAGCAGATGTTCAATTATTAAAGTTTAAAACAGGACATGGTCTTTTGTTCAAGTTTAACTCCCACTAATTTTCGACGGACTGTATAATCCTCAGTTATATAGAACGGGAGACGCCGACAGTCTCCTAGTGGGGATCAGAATCTCAATGACTTGCACTACAGCCTTGTGGATAGCACAACAAACTGTAATACAATCAGAGAGCACCCAACTCATGGGACTTGTAACTCCTTGCAATATCTGATCATAGCTTCGGTCTCCAGAGATTTAATGGCCCTGTGGATAGCACAACAAACCATTAATCCTGGTCTAAGCTAACCATCATTACGCGACGAGCATAGATTTGCATGCAGCCCTTGTGGATAGCACAACAAAGCTACATGGTTCCTCTACCCCGATCTATAGGCATCTAATGCCATAGCCACAGTTTCTCCTCCCAATTAAGCAGGCCTTGTGGATAGCACAACAAACCTGCCTAAAGTGATTCGAATCCTATGACTATAACGATGGTGGACCACGCGGTAAGTTCTCAACTACTCGCGTTACGGCTTAGAGTTTATCTGAGGGTATTTGGATAACTTTTATCTTGGTCTCTCCTAGGTGATAGTATATAGATATATCGTATATATTTACTAAATACTATAACATGCTTTGATTCATAATCAAAAGATAAACAATGCATCACATACATGTCATTAGTGTGGTCATGGATAGCACAGTGGGTTTGACTGGAGCCAACAGTCAAACGCACACACATTCTAATCATAACAATTATATTAGATAACCTGCAATCACATAGGCAAGAGATCTCCATCTTTTCGCCTTCCTGGTTGCAGCTGTGGATCGTCCTCGCTCCTTCCTCGATTGCCTCGATCATATTACATTAATTCTAGAATTAACAGGTAAATTGAAGAAGGCCTTATGGCGAGTACAAGAGAGAGAGGGAGGTAGAAATACATCGGAGTATGAGAGAGAGAGGTGCGCAGACCTCTATTTATTAACAATTAATAAACATTCATACATCCACGATCCACACAATCCATCATTCATCACATGAACAATTAAATAAGTGCATATCCATGACCACGGTGTGTTTTAAACATTGCACACATGATTCAGCGCATCACATGGTTAAAACAAATAAGTTTTTCAAAAAATAGATAAGTTTTGGCTTTCATAAAACTGGGATCCAATCAAAATTGGTGTTTGAATTTCGAAAACTCATTTAATTAACTTAACATGCAATTAAATCAAATTTAAAAGCAATAAACACACATCACATGTGCACACACTCCGAATTAATAATTCCAGATTATTCCATGCAAATTGGAACAATTCTAATAATCTAACACTTAGATTAAACCCCATTAATAATCTAACAATTAGACTATTAAAGATTAATTTAACTCTTAGATTAATCCTTCAAAATTAATTAACAATTTAACACTTAAATTATTAATTAACTCTAATTATTAATTAACTACTAATCTAACTCTTAGATTAGTTAATTAATGTTAATTAGCAATTTAACATTTAAATTATTAATCAACACTAATTCTTTAATAATATTCATCTAACTCTTAGATAAGTTAACTTAAAATTAATCATTAATCTTAACACTTAAATCAACAATTAACTCTAATTAACTGATAAGTACTAATTTAACATTTAAATTAGCTAATTAAAGTTAACTATTAATTTAACACTTAAATTAATAACTAACTTTAATCAATTAATAACAATTGTTAATAATAATGATTCAAAAATCATTAAAGCCCAATTTAATAAAACTGAATAATAATTAAAATTTTCAAAACAGATTTTGAATTAAATTAAAATCTTATTCTATTTTCATTAAATGGGCCAACAATGAATAAAGGTGTTTAATATGATTCAAAATCATAAAAGAGTTAATTAAATAAAATTGAACAATAATTCAAAATTTTAAACAATTTTAAATTTTAAATTAAGTCCAATTTTAATTTAATTAACATGGCATAAGGATTTAATTTGGGGTTTAGAGGGTTTAAATGGGCAGAAATCAATTGGGCCCAGCCCAATAACATGAACCAGGGTTCGGACTTGGTTGAACCAGGCCGGTCCGTGGCTCATCACCAGGCCCAGTCGGCCCAGATACAGTTAAACCAATCCCAGGCCCGGCTCAGCCAGGGTTAAGCCCGGCCTGGCCCAGCCCCAGAACCGGCCAAGTCCAAGCTCTGGGCCGGCTGGAGCAGCCCGGCTTGCCCCCCTGAACCGGCCTGGGCCGGCTTCTTCTCCACCCGAAGCACCCTAGCCACAGAACCCTAGTTGCAGGTTCATGGGGAGGCCGGCGGCGGAGGTGCCGAGGTACCCAGTGGCAGGCCCGGCCCCGTCGGCTCCGTCCGGCCCCGCCGGCGACGGCCCCCGCGCCGGAGGCCGACCGGAGATGGGCACAAGAAGCCCGAACCCTTCATATATTCATCCTTCATTCAGGTTTTTGCAAACCGAGAAGAACACTTCAAAGGTCCATTAAGTAGCTCTTCAAGGCTACTTCGGAACCCGTTGCAGGTCTAGTGGTGACCGGTGACATCCCCGGGACGATCTGGGGTGCCGATCCACCACCCCAACGATTGGGGATACCCGAACGAAGCCGCCCGAATCACACCGTTCTTCGTCTCACGAAGAACACGAAATACCACAAAAAAAAAAAAATCGAAAATTGCAGAATCATAATCTAATTATTAGTGTTCATCTCATGAACACAGATCCAGCAAAAAATCGACCTTTTAACGCATGGAATAAATCAAGAAAAATTAATTCGGAGATCGAAACGGGACGAGAAACAGTGGAACCTGGCTCTGATACCACTGTTGGGTTTTCTCGGTTTCTCCGGATCGCTAACGCACCGGAAAACAAAATATTTACAGCGATCTGTTCCCGTTTCGAAATCTAAAATATAAGATAATCGGATTATCTTTTCTCACCGTGTGCGGATTCGAATCCGCAGCCGTTTGGTTCCGTTGGTGTGACACCGCAAGCCGCGCAAACGCCCGGCCTCTAGCGAAGTCCACGCGATCCTCCCCGCGACGGATATCCTCGAGTTCGTCGTTCTTCGCAGCCCACGAAACCTCCGCCGGTCGCCGCAATGATCGCCGTAGCGCGCGGACGATTTCCCGTCGAACGGGATTCGGAGAAGTGGCGGAGCAGATCTAGATCTGCCTGGGCGTCAGAGAAAGACAGAAAACGAGGAGGGGCGGCTAGGGTTAGCAGCAGCTTGGCCTGCTCAGCCCGTTCGCTATGTTTTATACTAACCGCGCGGTTTTTCACAAAAACCCCCGGTTTGTATAAAACCCACTTATTTATCCATCGCCTTGAGAATCATTTGCGTGTGACCCTCAAGGCCCAAGTACCAGTCCAGTTAATGGCCCAGTAAGCCCAGTGACTCCTTACTGGCTTTATTAATTAATTAATAACCCTTTATTAATCAATTAATCAATCGAATTGATGTCGCACATCGAATTCGACCGGGCCTCCGATCACGTTGGGTGCCAAGCAACACCGCGTGAACCCGGAAGGTATTTGGGGTTAAGTAACCCACTCTTGGAACCTTTCCGTCGACAGTTACCGCGTGGATATAATCATTCATTCGTACAATGCTCTCGAGTCAACTCAGGGTATGGCGAGCTGTCAAACCCTAACCGGTCGACTCACTTGGATTGGATGCCGCTGATGAATATCGGAAAACTCCTTTTCCGATATTATCGTCCGCCCTGGCCAGGGACTTCCGCGCATCCTTCCTAGAGCATTCTCTCTCTAAGTACCGAGAGCGAATGATTCCTTATTGACACACAATTCCCTTCGAAAGTATTCCGCTGTACCCAATCCTTGGCGTATTAGAATCCCATGGCTAAAGATTCGTAGACCAAGGTCAAAGTACAGAAGTCCACCGCCAAGGTGTCCTTGGTGTCTTAGGTCCGAGGACCATCCACGCAACTGCGACAATAGAATCAAGCTGGTTGACAGTGAGGTACAATACCATCCAGCGATTCAGTCGGATCAGTTCAGTAAACTCATTCTCCAATGAGCACCTACAGATTCGCCTTAGTGTCTCCACACAAATGACTTATGAGACCAGTCACCCTCATCATATGAGCAGGAGTAATCTGTACTAGTCTAACCGGATATCCGATTTCCTTCTCGGATATCCTCCGACTATGAACGATTAAGAATATGTGTGTTTAAGTGATCAATCTCATTAGTATGATCTCATCATAATATGATCACCATAGCACATATTCACGGACTTCATTATGAAACGATAATTAACGTGATTTACACATAATGAATATTATGCCATTTTATTAATAATGAACGAGATTTACATTGTTAGATTGGCTTGTAGGCCACCTAAACTAACAACTGGTAATCCTGAAAAGCTCATCATGGATTGCACCATGTCCTACAAGGTGCGATTCCTCCTTTCTGATACACCATTCATCTGTGGTGTATATGGAGGGGTCAGCTGAGAAAGGATATCATTATCCTTTAAGAATTGTGTGAAGTTAGTACTCAAGTATTCTCTTCCTCGATCTGATCGAAGAGCTTTAATACTCTTTCCTAACTGCTTCTCTACCTCATTCTTGAACTCCTTGAACTTCTCAAATGCTTCCGACTTGTACTTCATTAAGTACACATAGTCGAATCTTGAGAAGTCATCGGTGAACGTGATGAAGTAAGAAAAGCCACCTTTGGCTTGGGTGGACATTGGACCACATACATCTGAATGTGTTAGTTCCAAAATGTCCTTGGCACGTTCTCCGTGTCCACTAAATGGAGATTTTGCCATCTTTCCCATAAGGCAGGATTCGCATGTTGCAAACGATTCATAATCGAATGTTGTTAAGTAACCATGCTTGTGCAACTTTTGCAACCTGCTTTCGCCAATGTGCCCAAGTCTACAATGCCACATGTAGGCTTGGTTCACACAATTCTTGCTCTTCTTAAGAGCATTATCAATCTGAAGATTGTAATAAGAAACATCTAATAGATATAGACCGTTGACTAAAGATGCTGAAGCTATTGATTTATTACCATAATAAATCAAACAACTTCTATTTTCAATAGTCAACCTATATCCGATCTTGTCCAAACAAGATATTGATATGATGTTCTTTATTATGCTAGGAACATAATAAAAATCTTCCAATAGTAAGGTGTATCCCGATGGAAGCCTGAGGTTTGCTGTCCCAACAGTAATCGCCGCAACTTTTGCGCCGTTTCCTAGTCTCAATTCCACCTCACCTTGTCTCAGCTTGCGCTTACTTGTCAGCATCTGTACATCATGGCAGATATGAGAAGTACATCCGGTATCTAATACCCAAGATGTGGAATCTTTAACTGATAAGTTGATATCTATCATATAGATATCTGAAGCTTCAGACAGCTTCGCTCTTCCATGAGCTTTATCATGAAGGAACTCCTTGCAGTTCCTTTTCCAGTGACCATACTGCTTATAGTAGAAGCAGTCACCCTTCACTACTCTTTTACTTTTGTCCTTCGATCCTTTATCGTTAGCTGTCATCTCTGCTTCAAGGGCATCTGATGCCGATTCAGCAGGAGGATCAGTTCCAGGGACAAAGTTATTGCGTTCAGATCTGAAGACATTCTTCAGGCTTCTGAACCAATCTGAGTAGATCAGGTAAGTCAAAACGACATCAAGTATGCCACGGAGTGAGTTATTCGACGACATAATTCCCTACAGGAGATAAGTAAAATCTACTTAGCAGATGTTCAATTATTAAAATTTAAAACAAGACATGGTCTTTTGTTCAAGTTTAACTCCCACTAATTTTCGAGGAACTGTATAACCCCCAGTTATACAGAACGGGAGACGCCGACAGTCTCCTAGTGGGGATCAGAATATTAATGACTTGCACTACAGCCTTGTGGATAGCACAACAAACTGTAATACAATCAGAGAGCACCCAACTCATAGGACTTGCAACTCTTTGTAATATCTGATCATGGCTTCGGTCCCCAGAGATTTAATGGCCTTGTGGATAGCACAACAAACCATTAATCCTGGTCTAAGCTAACCATCATTACGCGACGAGCATAGATTTGCATGCAGCCCTTGTGGATAGCACAACAAAGCTACATGGTTCCTCTACCCCGATCTATAGGCATCTAATGCCATAGCCACAGTTTTTCCTCCCAATTAAGCAGGCCTTGTGGATAGCACAACAAAACTGCCTAAAGTGATTCGAATCCTATGACTATAAAGATGGTGGACCACGCGGTAAGTTCTCAACTACTCGCGTTACGGCTTAGAGTTTATATGAGGGTATTTAGATAACTTTTATCTTGGTCTCTCCTAGGTGATAGTATATAGATATATCGTATATATTTACTAAATACTATAACCTGCTTTGATTCATAATCAAAAGAATAAAAATGCATCACATACATGTCATTAGTGTGGTCATGGATAGCACAGTGGGTTTGACTGGAGCCAACAGTCAAACGCACACACAATCTAATCATAACATTTACATTAGATATCCTGCAATCACATAGACAAGAGATCTCCATCTTTTCGCCATCCTGGTTGCAGCTGTGGATCGTCCTCGCTCCTTCCTCGGTAGCCTCGATCATATTACATTTAAATTCTAGAATTTATAAGTAAATTGAAGAAGGCCTTATGGCGAGTACAAGAGAGAGAGGGAGGTAGAAATACATCGGAGTATGAGAGAGAGAGGTGCACAGACCTCTATTTATTAACAATTAATAAACATTCATACATCCACGATCCACACAATCCATTCATCACATGAATAAAAAATTAAGTGTATATCCATGACCACGGTGTGTTTTAAACATTCCACACATGATTCAGCGCATCACATGGCTTAAACAAATGAGTTTTCAAAAATAGATAATTTTGGCTTTAAGAAAGCTGGGATCCAATCAAAATTGGTGTTTGAATTTCGAAAACTCATTTTATTAACTTAACATGCAATTAAATCTAAATTTAAAAACATTAAACACACATCACATGCGCACACACTCCAAATTAATAATTCCAGATTATTCCATGCAAATTAGAACATTTTTAATAATCTAACACTTAGATTAAACCCCATTAATAATCTAACAATTAGACTATTAATAACTAATCTAACTTTTAGACTAGTGTAACAAAATTAATCATTAATTTATCACATAAATTAATAATTAACTCTAATTTGTTATTAATTATCAATCTAACAATTAGACTAGATAATTAATAAGTGTTAATCACTAATTTAACTATTAAACTAATAATTAACACAAATGGACAATTAAGCACTAATCTAACTCTTAGATTGGTAGATTAATATTAATTATTAATTTAGCTCTTAAATCAATAATTAATAACTCTTTATTAAACCATTATGTTAGTTAATTAAAATTAATCGTCAATTTAACAATTAAACTAACAATTAATTCCAATTAACTAATAACTACTAATTTAACTCTTAAATTAGCCAATTAAAATTAATTATTAATCTAACATTTAAATTAATAACTAATTTTAATCAATTAACAATCACTTGTCAATTAAATGATTCCAAAAACATTAATTGGCCCAATTAAAAATTAATTATTAATTTAACCATTAAATAAATAATTAACTCTTATGATATAACAACAATTTGTTAATCATAATATTGATTCATAATCATTGTAGCCCAATAAACTAAAATAGAACAAAGATTTTAATTTTTCAAAAACTAATTTTTGATTTTAAAATTAAAATCTAGTTCTAGTTACATTTAATGGGCTTGGGATTTTATTTAGGGTTTAATGGGATTGGGGCCCCTATAAAAAAGGAGAGAATTGAAATGGGCTGAGCCCATTAGACCAAGCCAGGGCTCGGCTGGTTCGAGCCACTGGCTGGGTCCGTTAGAGCCCCTGGTCCTGGCCCGGTTCAACTGTTGAACCGCTTGAACCGCCCGGCCCCCGAAACAACCCAGCGCCGGCCCAGCTCCTCCCTCCCCAAACACACCTGAAACCCTAAAACCTGCAAACGCAAGGCGGCGGCGGGCTCGGGTGGTGGGGCTCCGGTGGCCGGTGCCCTGGCGCCGTTCAGCCCGGCCGTCGACGGCCCCGGTGCCAGCGGGCTCCTTCCGGCTCCGTCAGGTCCCCAGTGGGTGGACAAAAGATGCAGGCCGAGCCCTAAAAAACCCCTTAAATCTCAGGTTTTAACGCAACAAAAGGGAGGAAGAAGACCCCTTTTTGCATCCCTCCTCCAGGCTGTCCGACGCCGCCCTTGAAGCCCGCAGTGATTTGCCAAAAAACTACGATCCTCTGGGAAGCCCATTCATCTTACCCGGCCACCTGGATTTATGAAACTGTGCCGGCAAGCACACAATTCTTCATCACATGAAGAACTTCGAAAGAACCCCAAAAATTCAATTTTGCTAGATTAAAATTAATCAAATTAATAGTGTTCATCATATGAACACATATCCAGCAAATAATCGAATTAGATTGCATGGAATAATACATGGATAATTAATTCGGACTTCGAGATGGGACGAGAAACAATGAAACCTGGCTCTGATACCACTGTTGGGTTTTCTCGGTTTCTCCGGATCGCTTACGCAGCGGAAAAATAAAATATTTATAGCCATCCGTTCCCGTTTCGAAATCTAAAATACAAGATAATCGGATTATCTGTTCTCACCGTGTGCGGATTCGAATCCGCAGCCGTTTGGTTCCGTCGGTGTGACACCGCAAGCCGCGCAAGCGCCCGGCCTCTAGCGAAGTCCACGCGATCCTCCCCGCGACGGATATCCTCGAGTTCCTCGTTCTTCACAGCCCACGAAGCCTCCGCCGGTCGCCACAATGATCGCCGCAACGCGCGGACGATTTCCCGTCAAATGGGATTCAGAGAAGCGGCGGAGCAGATTTGGATCTGCCTGGGCACCAGAGAAAGACAGAAACTGAGGAGGGGCGGCAAGGGTTAGCAGCAGCTTGGCCTGCTCAGCCCGTTCGCTATGTTTTATACTAACCGCGCGGTTTTTCATAAAAACCCCCGGTTTGTATAAAACCCACTTATTTATCCATCGCCTTGAGAATCATATGCGTGTGACCCTCTAGGCTCAAGTACCAGTCCAGTTAATGGCCCAATAAGCCCAGTGACTCCTCACTGACTTTATTAATTAATTAATAACCCTTTATTAATCAATTAATCAATCGAATTGATGTCGCACATCGAATTCGACCGAGCCTCCGATCACGTTGGGTGCCAAGCAACACCGCGTGAACCCGGAAGGTATTTGGGGTTAAGTAACCCACTCTTGGAACCTTTCTGCCGACAGTTACCGCGTGGATATAATCCTTCATTCGTACAATGCTCTCGAGTCAACTCAGGGCATGGCGAGCTGTCAAACCCTAACCGGTCGACTCACTTAGATTGGATGCCGCTGATGAATATCGGAAAACTCCTTTCCCGAAATTATCGTCCGCCCTGGCCAGGGACTTTCGTGTATCCTTCCTAGAGCATTCTCTCTCTAAGTACCGAGAGCGAATGATTCCTTATTGACACACAATTCCCTTCGACGGTATTCCGCTGTACCCAATCCTTGGCGTATTAGAATCCCATGGCTAGAGATTCGTAAACCAAGGTCAAAGCACAGAAGTCCACCGCCAAGGTGTCCTTGGTGTCTCAGGTCCGAGGACCATCCACGCAATGCGACAATAGAATCAAGCTGGTTGACAGTGAGGTACAATACCATCTAGCGATTCAGTCGGATCAGTTCAGCGAACTCATTCTCCAATGAGCACCTACAGATTCGCCTTAGTGTCTCCACACAAGTGACTTATGAGATCAGTCACCCTCATCATATGAGCAGGAGTAATCTGTACTAGTCTAACCGGATATCCGATGTCCTTCTCGGATATCCTCCGACTAAGAACGATTAAGAATATGTGTGTTTAAGTGATCAGTCTCATTAGTATGATCTCATCATAATCTGATCACCATAGCACATATTCACGGATTTCATTATGAAACGATAATTAACGCGATTTACACATAATGACTATTATGCCATTTTATTAATAAATGAACGAGATTACATAGTCAGATTGGCTTGTAGGCCACCTAAACTAACACTAACCCCCACTTACTTAACCTGCACCCTATTGCCACACGCCAACACCAACTGGAGTGTCAACAGGGGCTTACCTTGGGACCACACTTGGAGCCCCGGCTGACTTGCATGCTCTATGTGCAGGTGAATGGGGGTCCACTCGTTCGGCTCCGTTTCCTCTCCCTCCCAGTCTGAGGCCCTTCGTCTGAGATCCGCTTGTGAGCACCTTTGGTTGCATCACTCCTCATGATGGTTCTGTTGCTCATCCTCATCTCCTCTACCCTTACCATTACCACCAACCAGCATCAGTTGGAGAAGCAGTATGATTCCAACTTCCAACTGGCTTCGGTTGCTGATGAAATGGTTGACAACAATGGCGGCAATAGTGACAACCCCTTAATTGTTGGGCTTTGCTAGTGGTGACCGTCGCCAGCGTTGCCGTCACACTTCCTAACGTCGATCGAAGCATGGTTAGCTCACTGATGCAAGAGTAGGGCTGTCAATGGGCCGGGCCAGCCCACGGGCTTTAGGGCTGGGCCAACTGGGGGTCTTGGTTCAGGCCCCCTTTCAAGCCCGTGGGCTGAAATCGGGCCAGGCTGGAGGGCCTGCATATTTACCAAGTTAAACACATGCCCAACCTGCAAGCCTATAGTAGCCCGCGTACTCTGAACCCCAAACAAGGACATCGCCATGCAGATTGCCGTAGGTGGAGGAGGAATGGGCGCAGCCGTCGGAGGTCAATTCTTGTTGTACCAAGACACAGTTGCCCAACTTGATCTTGTCCATTCTCGTGGGGAGATCCCAAAGAGAGTGGATGGATGTGGCTTGCCGGTGTTTGGAGGTCGCAGTTGTGGAGGGAAGGAGGGGATCGACGTCGGGGGCCGAGGAGGGAGGGTGAGGGATTCGGGGTGGGGTGCTTGAGGTGATTGGTGCCATGGTTAATCTCAGGGGTGTCCACAGGGAGGACGGCAAAGATGTCCTCATGGGTGCATCGGCAATTGAAGTCCTCCTACACAGAGGGATGAGGAGGCTGCTGTGGATGATGCCGTCCGGCTGCACGACTATGTCCAAATCTGCCTTCTTAATGGCAGCGATGGCAGTGAAAGAGGAGGAGGTGGCACTGCCGACATCGTTCCAGGCTTCCAGCAGAGGGGGAGCTTAAAAACACACACAACTGAGGGAGCTATGGCGGCGACCGAAGGGGGAGGAGGTGAGCTAGGCAACAATCATCGATGCTCAAGGAGGATGCCTCCTTTGCGCCTCTGGCTAGGTATCCCCAAGCACAGCGAAGAAGGAGGTGTCCTGGGGTCCAATGGAAGAGAAGACAAAGCGGCGTGGAGGAGGGTCGGGGGTTTGGCTTTTTTAGACTTTGTTGTAGGGGCATTAATGAAATTTTGCAGTTGTCGGGGTGGGGCCGGGCTGGGCGGGCCAAAGCTAGGTTTGGGCTAGGTTGGGCTTGGCTGGAGTGGAAGTTTGGGTCATGTTGGGCCGTCCCTTATTCTTTCAAACTGGGCCTTAGGCGGGCCAAGGTTGGGTTGAGCCCAGCCCGGCCCATTGACAACCTTATGGCTACGACGACAACCTTGGCTTGGATGGTAGATCTCCTAGTCCACCTCATCTTGGGTTCAACATGCATGCCATAGAGGAACAAGACGAGGTAGAAAAGGTTGAGAAAGACAAAGCAAAAGAGGAGTAGGAGGCAATACCAACAGTACTTGATCGCGATGGACTCTTCACCACCATCGTTGCTGGCTCCTTCTCTGTGCCTCTGTCGCCTATGGCCTCTAAGTTGCTCTCCACAACGCTTGTCTCTCTCTTCAATGGATTTGCCCACAAGTGCTCGCCCTCATTGCGCACCCTTCATTACCTCTAGGAGATGGCTGCCAGCTAGGACAGGCACTCCTCCGTCATCTCGGTTCCTATTGGCTCCCAAATTGCATTGTGTGTGTGAGAGATGTTAAAGTTAATTGTAACTCATATTTTAAGTATCGTCAAAGTGAAAAATTTTGATGGACAGAGATGCTAAGGATTAAAATCTAAAAACATTAAGTATATAGTGGTAAATATACAAAGACATGACACATAGATTGATTTCGAAATATGTATGTTTATAGGGACTAGTATCGAAATTGTCCTGAATAGCTTTCACTAATAGAAACTATGTAAGGTAATAATGTTTAACTCAAGTAAAATTGAAAATGAGCAACTACTTAAGGTGGATGAAACTATGTACCATACAAGAGGTTATTAAAAAATACATAAATTTTTAAGGGATTATTGCTAAAATACTTTAAGTTAAGGGAGTTGTATACAAATACATATTATACACAGAATAATCTGTAAAGATAAAATTGCTTGGGAAGTTATATGTAAAAACCTCAAATATCCCTTTCTAAAAGAGGCCCGATTCAGTGGACTCGACCGCACCGTGCGGTCGAGCTTCACAGTGAGGAGAGACTTTTTTCACTTTACTATTTCTGTTTTTTAGCGGAGAGGAATAAGTGAAAAAAACCCCATAATTGTGATGGAGCTCACTGATTCTAAAATAGGCCTATGCTCTAGTAGTTATTAGTTGCGACTGTTGGAGAATGCAGAGTTTTCTATTTCTCCTCCAGTTCGTTGTCAATGCGAGTAAATAAGATCTCTCCACGACAAAGAATAACTAGATAAGGATACCGGTAGATGAACTTTTATGTTGACTAGTTGAAGTATTAGGTGGTAGGAACCGAGCTTTTCTTGAACACGGATTATATGTTCAAGCTCTTCTGAAAGCATGCGGCTAAAAGCTACACCTTATGGTCGCCTTTTATATAAGGCGTTTTGTCATGAATAACTTCTTCAACATTATTAACTGTGTCCACCTCGTTTATACGTATGCTGGAGTTTTAAGTACAACCTTTTCAACTTTTCTCCTAGAGTTGTGACCCACATCTCTGCTGCACCTTAAGCCCCCGTCCAATCTAATTTACATCGAACGGTGGGAGCAGTAAGTATAATTTTTTATTCTTAAAAATTTAAGAGGGTGAAGATGACCTAAAGGTGTCCTTTGGAACTGTAATTTTGAGTGAGTCAACTTGAATCCAAGTGGGTTAATCTCATAGTTGGATCGAGTTGAATCCATTCAAGTTATAGTTGAGTTGAATTAGGGTTGGGAGGTCTTTCAATCTGACCTTAGATAGTTGAGTTGGATTGAGGTTTGGCTAACCTAACCTAATACAAACCCGACGTTAATATATATAAATAATAATTTAAATTATTAAAATATATTTTAATTATTTTTATATTAATAAATAAAAGTTTAATTTATAATATGAACAAAGATGTTCTTAAGTGATAGCCATGTAATTACGTTTCTATTTTCTTTTTTATTATTTTGTTAAGGTAGATACATAAATTCATTCGTACTTTTATTGATGAAATTTTGATAGTAAGAAAGAAAAATAAAAAATATAGGTTATTAAGCATGTAAAACGACTTAACCCAACCAAACCCAATGAAACTTGGGTTATGTGGGATGGGTTGAGTTAGTATTGAGGGATCTTTGACATGAGTTGGGTTGGGTTAAGGTTGACCCCAACTTAACCTAACCCGACTTGAGTTATAGTCAGGGGCAAACAGGAAAAAAAAGAAAAAGGGGCCAGTGGCTCGGGCACATTGGGCGGGCGGGTGAATTACACGAACTGTCTGATCAGTGATCGAACGATTGGCACAATTCACGTGCCCCGCCCAAGCCATACGCGCCCGTTTGATGATCGGACGGCTAGGACAATTCGCACGCCCCACCTGGGCCATACACGCCTGTTCGCTTCACCCGCCTGTCAGTGCGCCCAAGCCGTCTTTTTTTTTTCTGTTTTATAGGCTGCCGTCCGATCTTGATCGAACGTCAACTCCCCTGGGGCACATCTAAATGGATGCGACTTAGGGGCATGCTATATCCTCCCCTATATATACATTATTAAAAACTTTTAACCATCCGATCCTTAAGTCCCTACTCCTATGTTTTAAGAAAAACAAAAATTGTTATCTTCTTACCAGTTCTCAGTTACTTAGGGCACATTTAAAAATGTATATCACATTGGGCGTAACGATAAACTCGCTTTGAACGTAATTTACGGGCCGTATGGATTTGTAAGAATTATTACAGAAGTGAGAATCGCAGCCTTACGCTATTTGTAAGAATTATTACAGACGTGAGAATCGCAGCCTTACGCTATAACGAGTTCACCCCCGCTTTCGCAAAAGTGCACGCCATCTTTAGTTCTCGATCTATCTCTCTCCTCGCCTCTTTAATCTGATTGACCCCAAAGTCAAGACACTATAATATATTTGGAACCGATTAATTTTTGTTGTCATCCGTATAAACTTTTTCAAAGCCAAGACTTAAGGGTGTTGTTTACTTAAGCGATGACAAGTGCACCCCAAAATCGGACGGCTACCCACCGCAAGCAGTCTGCAACTCTGCAAGTATTAGCTCCTCCACCACATAGATTTGGCCCATCTAACACATAGATTTGGCCCATCTAACACCGAATCCCGAGTGCTTCAGGTTCAGCCCAACTCAGCCACTTGGACCATGCGTCAAAACCCAGAAGGAAGATGGTGTATCTTGTTAGACGACTTTTTGAGGTCTTTGACACCCATTTTCGTAAAATCATTTTTAATAAAAGCTAAGAAATGAACTTAAATATTTTATGTTATTTTTGAAAGATGTTTTACAAAATGAGAAATTTTCCTTCTAAATAAAATAAAAACATGTTCCACGACCCACTTGAATTTTTTTTTCTCAAAAGACTTTCTAAATATAATTGTTTTTTCAAAAATAAAGAATAAAGGTTAAGAACATCAGAATTTTTTATTTTTTAAAATTCTCAAGATAAACACACCGTGGTAAATCACTTGCTCAACTTTCACTCCACTGACAACCGTGTGCGATCCAAATTAATAAAGTGCAGAGGGGTGGGTGCTCAAAGGCTACAATTTTAACTTGTCCAAAATCAAGAAAGTTCCAAGAATGGATGCCAAGGATGCCCGTTAAAACCCCCCTCCCCCCCGTTATGACCAAACCGCGCGTCCGCATCACACCGATGGCATCTCTCTCTTTGATGGATTTTTCCCGGAACGAAACCAGACTGGATTCTTCTTTCCCCAGTTTCCTCTCTGAAGAAGAAATGATATGCCGTGGCCCCACTTGGAGGTTCCATTGGGAAATAAAGCCCGGTGCTGCGACAGGCATAGCGTTTGCTCCACGCCAAGAGAAGAACTGAGGAAGGTACCCCTGGTCCAGTGGAATCCCCAAACCAAGCACCCCAAGAAGCGATCCTGATGAGGGGCTGCACGGCGACCGGCGACATCAACGACGCAACAATCATCGATGCTCAAGGCGGATGCCTCCTTTGCGCCTCCGGCGAGGTATGCCCAAGCACACGAAGAAGGAGGTGTCCTGGGGTCCAATGGAGGAGAAGACAAAGCGGCGTGGAGGAGGCTCGGACGTTTGGCTTTTTTAGACTTTGTTGTAGGGGCATTAATGAAATTTTGCAGTTGTCCGGGTGGGGCCGGGCTGGGTGGGCCAAAGCTAGGTTTGGGATGGGCCGGGCTGGGCTGAAGTGAAAGTTTGGGTCGTGTTGGGCTGGCCCTTATTCTTTCAGACTGGGCCTTAGGCGGGCCAAGGTTGGACTGAGCCCAGCCCGACCCATTGACAACTCTATGACTATGACGACAACCTTGGCTTGGATGGTAGATCTCCTAATCCACCTCATCTTGGGTTCAACATGCATGCCATAGAGGAACAAGACGAGGTAGAAAAGGTTGAGAAAGACAAAGAAAAAGAGGAGTAGGAGGCAATACCAACAGTACTTGATCGTGATGGTCTTCACCACCATCGCTGCTGGCCGCTGCTGGCCCCTCTTCTGTGCCTCTGTCGCCTACGGCCTTTAAGTTACTCTCCACAACGCTTGTCTCTCTCTTCAATGGATTTGCCCACAAGTGCTCGCCCCCATTGCGCGCCCTCATTACCTCTGGGAGATGGCTACCAGCTAGGACAAGCACTCCTCCGTCATCTCGGTTCCTGTTGGCTCCTAAATTGCATTGTGTGTGTGAGAGATGTTAAAGTTAATTGTAACTCATATTTTAAGTATCGTCAAAGTGAAAAATTTTGATGGACAGAGATGCTAAGGATTAAAATCTAAAAACATTAAGTATATAGTGGTAAATATACAAAGACATGACACATAGATTGATTTCGAAATATGTATGTTTATAGGGACTAGTATCAAAATTGTCTTGAATAGCTTTCACTAATAAAAACTATGGAAGGTAATAATGTTTAACTCAGGTAAAATTGAAAATGAGCAACTACTTAAGGTGGATGAAAATATATACCATACAAGAGGTTATTAAAAAATACATAAATTTTTAAGGGATTATTTGCTAAAATCCTTTAAGTTAAGGGAGTTGTATACAAGTACATATTATACACACAATAATCTGTAAAGATAAAATTGCTTGGGAAGTTATATGTAAAAACCTCAAATATCCCTTTCTAAAAGAGGCCCGATTCAGTGGACTCGACCGCATCATGCGGTCGAGCTTCACGGTGAGGAGACTTTTTTCACTTTACTATTTCTGTTTTTTAACGGAGAGGAAAGTGAAAAAAACCCCATAATTGTGATGGAGCTCACTGATTCTAAAATAGGCCTATGCTCTAGTAGTTATTAGTTGCCGACTATTGGAGAATGCAGAGTTTTCTATTTCTCCTCCAGTTCGTTGTCAATGCGAGTAAATAAGATCTCTCCACGACAAAGAATAACTAGATAAGAATACCTGTAGATGAACTTTTATGTTGACTATGTGAAGTATTAGGTGGTAAGAACCGAGCTTTTCTTGAACACTGATTATATGTTCAAGCTCTTCCGAAAGCATCGGCTAAAAGCTACACTTTTTGGGCGCCTTTATATACGGCGTTTTGTCATGAATAACTTCTTCAACATTATTAGCTGCGTCCATCTCTTTAGGACTGTCAACGGATCCGGATAATATCCAACTCCGATTCGTATCCGCATCCGATTAGTCGGATATTTATCCGATTAAAACATGATGGACATATCCGAATATCCGTTTAATTATTCAATTATTATTCGAAGCGGAAACGGAAACTAGATATCCGTTCCGATTATTATCCGACCGATTATGTATTTTGATAAGTTCTTTTAATTTTAATGATATTTATATGTTTAAGTAAATGATAATTTGATATTTGAAGTATGCTTAAGATGTGTTGAACAATAATAGTGAAGTTTATTGTGATTTTTTATTTTAGTGATTTTACTTATTTAGATAAATTATTTAAGCCATTTGTTATTATCTAAAGTATATTTAATAAAGTATTTAAATTATTTAAAATTTATCTAGATATTTATAGCATGAATATTTATTAATTTAAATCTATGATATTTATGAATTATACAAAAAATAAAATTTACAAGTCATAAATTACAAGATAAAATTGAAATAATCAAGTATTCGAATTATTATCCGAATTCGGATATTATCCGGCAGAATCGAATTCGGATAATTTTTTTTATTATCCGTCGGATAGTATCTGAAGTCAGATATTCGGATAATGTTAAACAGAGCGGAATCTGATACTGTGATATCCGCTCCGTTGACACCCCTACACCTTGTTTCTACGTTTGCTGGAGTTTAAGTACAGCCTTTTCAACTTTTCTCCTAGAGTTGTGACCCACCTTTCTCTGCTGCACCTTAAGCCCCGTCCAATCTAATTTACATCGAACGGAATCTAATTTACATCGAACGGTAGGAGAAGTATAATTTTTTATTTTAAAAAATTTAAGAGGGTGAAGATAACCTAAAGGTGTCCTTTGGAACTGTAATTTTGGGTGAGTCAACTCAAATCCGAGTGGGTTAATCTGATAGTTGGATCGAGTTGAATCCGATCAACTTAGAGTTGAGTTGAATTAGGGTTAGGAGGTCTTTCAATCTGACCTTACATAGTTGGGTTGGATTGAGATTCGGCTAACCTAACCTAATACGAACCCGACGTTAATATATATAAATAATAATTTAGAGTATTAGAATATATTTTATTTAATTTTATATTAATAAATAAAAACTTAATTTATAATATGAACAAAAATGTTCTCAAGTGATAGTCATGTAACTATGTTTTTTTTTTTTAATTATTTTGTTAAGGTAGATATATAAATTCATTCGTACCTTTATATATGAAATTTTGGTAGTAAGAAAGAAAAATAAAAAATATAAGTTATTAAAGATATAACACGACTTAACCCAATTAAAGATATAATACGACTTAACCCAACCAAACCCAATGAAACTTGGGTTACCTAGGGTGGGTTGAGTTAGTATTGAGGGGTCTTTGACATGGGTTGTGTTAAGGTTGACCCCAACTTAACCTAATCCGACTTGAGTTATAGTTAAGGGCAGACAGAAAAAAAAAAATCTTTGACATGGGTTGTGTTAAGGTTGACCCCAACTTAACCTAATCCGACTTGAGTTATAGTTAAGGGCAGACAGAAAAAAAAAAAGGGGCTATTGGCTCGAGCGCATTGGGTGGGAGGGCAAATTGCACGAACCGTTCGATCGGTGATCAGACGGTTGGCACAATTCACGTGCCCCCCCGAGGCCATACGTGCCCATTTGGTGATCGGATGGCTAGGACAATTCGCGTGCCCCACTAAGGCATACATGCCCGTTCGCCTGCCAATGCATCTAGCTGCCGTCCGATCTTGATCAAACGGCAACTCCCCTGTGACGCATCTAAGTGGATGTGCCTCAGAGGCGTGCTATATCCTCTCCCCCCCCCCCCAAGATATAACTTTTAACCAAGATGAGACGAGACAGCAGCTCCCCTCAGGCGCATCTAAGTGGATGTTCCTCGGGGGCATGCTATATCTTCCCCTATATATACATATATATTATTAAAAACTTTTAACCATCCGATCCTTAAGTCCCCACTCCTATGTTTTAAGAAAAACAAAAATTGTTATCTTACTGTTTACAAGTTCTCAATTACTTAGGGCTCATTTAAAAATGTGTTATCACATTGGGTGCAACGGTAAACTCGCTTTGAACGTAATTTACGGGCCGTATGGATTTGTAAGTGATGAGGCAGAATCCGATTCGGCCCATTGAAGCAGGCCCAAACCCCATTCAGCCCAACAGCAGCAGTACCAGGCCCTCCGGCGGCCTTCGGCCCGTCAGCGGCCCAGCAGCCTACGGTCCATAAGCGGCACCGTCGCTCCCGGCCCAACAGGCTTCAGCCCGTCAGCGGCCCACCAGCCTACGGCCCGGGAGCAGCGCGGCAGCCCAGGGCCCAACAGGCTTCGGCCCGTCAGCGGCCCAACCCCCTTCGGCCCGGTAGCCGAATCCGGCCCACTCCGGTGGCGGATCGGGCGCTATGGCGGTTTATCAGTAAACCTTCGATTAGTCCTATATCGGCTGCCACCGTTAACCATCCGCTATCCTCTGCTATAAATATCCCGCTGTTTGTGGCCAAGGGGTGGTGGGAAAAAACGGATGCCTCCCCAAGCTTCCGAAACCCCTTAAAGGACTTCTGTCCGAATAGCATTATAGCTGCTCTTTCTTGCTTTCTGAATCGAATCTTCTTCAGGAGCTAACTTGACCGTCGGAGGGGGTTCCCCAGGGCTGACGCCCGGGACTCCTGCTGACCGGTTCTTCTTCTTCTTTCCTTCCTGCAGGGGCTCGGTTCGAATCATCGCCGACCTCCCCGAGTCGGTCTCGGCCGCCGACCTCGGATTCCTCTCCCTGGTCTCGACGCCGAACGCCGGCCGCCCCAAGCCAGGAGACTCGGTCTCGCGCTGAAGGAGCCTTCGGGCTCGCTGTCCAAGGGCAAGCCCGCCGGCTGCCCCACGCCAGGAGGCTCGGCCTCGCGCTGAAGGAGCTTTCGGCCTTACTGTAGGAGAGCGAGCCGTCCCCCCGTCCGATCTCGGACTTTCCGGCTTCTGCTCCGACGCTCGCCGACCGCTCGGCCGAGAGAAGCTCCTGCTCGCGCCACGCCTCCGTCCGCCGAAGGAGCAGCGGCTCACTATCCAAGAGGAGCTCCGGCGGCCGATCGCGCCCCCCGCGGGCGGATCCGGGCCATCCCGAGAAGCCCCGTCTTCGCCCCGTTGCGGATCCCCGTCGGGTCCCCTTCCATCGTTCGGTCCGGACCGGCTCCGGATCCTCTTTTCCGGATTCCGTCCGCGGGATCCGGTCGTGATAGATCCAGTCTACATCACGTGGCGCCGTCTGTGGGAAACCAACAAAACAAGTCATGTCTTAGCGACCTGTGACCCGACGATTCGGACAAAGCGAAGCAGAAGCGCGGGAGGCCTCGGCACAGATGCTGCCTTCCGAAGGCGCACCGTCTGCCCCGCCGAACCCGCCTCTGCCGACCATACCGGAGTCTTTCGGCTCGGAAGACCGAGTGGGGGTACTCCAGCAGCAAGTGGCCACGCTGGCCGCTGCCGTCACGTCCCTAGCGCCTCTTCAGGAGATGGTGTCCGCCATCGCCCAGCGCATGGGACTGACGGGGCAGCATCCCCAACAGGCGCCGCTCCCCCCACTCTACTCAGTACAAGACGCCCGGTTCCGACCGGTGCCTGCGCCAGTCTCTCTCAACGGAGACCGCGGCGGCACGCAGCGAGCCCTCGGCGTTGCCTGCCCGAGCTCCCCGCGCCGATCGTCTGACGGAGCAGGATTATGCTTCGTCGGAGTACCGTCCGGCCCGGACCGGAGGACAATCCGTCGCCACCTCGGCCGCCCCGGACCTGGACCGGCGGCTGACGGCGATGCGCAAGGAGATGCAGCAGATGGTGTCCCGGCCTCACGTGGCGCCCCTCGCCAGCAGCATCCTGGAGCAGACCCCGTTCACGGCGGAGCTCCTAGCCACCGAGGTGCCCTCCGACTTCAAACTACCGAAGGGCCCTCTCTATGACGGGATGACAGATCCGGTCTGTCATTTCCAGAGGTTCAACACCTACCTCCGGGTCCGGGGGATCTCCGAGGCAGTCCGCTGCCGTCTCTTCCCCCTCACCCTTGAAAAAATCGCCCTCACCTGGTTCGAGACATTGGCCCCCGACTCCATCCACTCCCTAGTCCAATTGGGCCAATTGTTCATCGACCAGTTCTATGATGCCACCCGGCAGAGCAAGACCTCCGCCAGCCTGCTGGCTATCCGGCAAGGTCCTGCCGAGACTCTCCAGGATTACTTCACCAGGTTCCGGACTGAGGCCACCCAGATCCCGAACCTCGACAGCTCGATCGCGGTTTCGGCCGTGATCAGCGGGTGCCGGGACGAGGGGCTCCTCGGTTCCATTGGGAAGCGCCATCCCCCGACCTTCCAGGACCTCGTGGCTCGGGCCCACAAGTACATCAACCGGGAGGCCCTGATGCTGTCCAGAGGAAGAGGCGCAGCCGAAGCCATCTCGGCACCTGCTCCCCAGGTGGTCCGACCTCGGCCGGAGAACCAAGAGCTCCCCCGGAAGCACTATCGCGGGGAGGATTGGGACAGGGAAAGGCGACGGGACCCGCAGCCGCGGTACCTACCCTTACCTGCTCCCCCTTCCCGAATGCTCATGGAGGTGAAAGGCATGCTCCGGCGGCCTGATCGCATCAAGACCGATCCTCGCCGAAGGGATCCCGGCAGGTACTGTGAATACCACCGGGAGATCGGCCACACAACGGATGAGTGCCGACAGCTCCGGGAGGAGATCGACCGCATCATCCGGGAGGGAAGACTGCCGCAGTACCGCCGGGAGCAGCCGCCGCAGCAGAGCCGGGACGTCCCTGCAGCGCCCAGGCAACAGCAGCCCCCGGCCATAGAAGCCGCTCCTCCGCCAAAAGCCACCTCGGCCCCGGTAGAATCGTCCCATCAAAGACCCAGTTCTGGGTCTATTATGATGATATCCGGAGGGCCGGGGGAAGGGTCCAGGCCGCGGCGGCGCAACACAGTGGCAGCGGTTGAAGGCGAACCGAAGAAGCCTCGTCTGGAAGACATCACCTTCAGCGCCGAGGACCTGACTGATGTTCAGGTCCCTCATGACGACGCTCTCGTCGTTAATGTTGTAATAAACAACTATGATGTACATAGGATCTTTGTGGATAATGGAAGTGCCCCAAACATCTTGTTTTATGACTGTTTTGAAAAATTGGGATTGAGTGAGGCTAATATGAAGCCTCACCGGGGCCCCCTCTACGGCTTTAACGGCTCGCCTTGCCGAGTAGAGGGCATTGTCCGGCTTCCTGTAACCTTAGGCTCCGCTCCCCGGCAATTAACCGTCGAGACGGACTTTGCCGTTGTAAAGATTGAGTCAGCCTACAACGCCATATTCGGCCGAAGGCTCATCGGCGGAATCGGAGCCGTACCTTCATCCTTCCATCAGAAACTGAAATTTTATACCAGCCATGGAATAGGCGAAGCCAAAGGGAACTAGGAAGCGGCCCGGCAGTGCTACATGATTTCGGTCAAAGGGAAGAACGCAGCTGAAACCCTAACGATCGAGTCATCGGCCGAGGCATCTCCGGGAGAAGCACTTCTCTCCGTCCCTGTTCCAGGAGGCGAAGGACGAGTCCTGATGATAGGCTCCGGCCTGGAGAAAGGTGAAGCAGAAAAGCTTACCGAGTTCTTGAAAAAGAATCTCGACGTCTTCGCCTGGTCTCCGGCAGACATGCCCGGGGTTGACCCGGAGGTAGCAGAGCACCGACTCCATACCGATCCCGACCAGCCTCCGGTAAAGCAGAAGCGGCGCACCTTCAATCAGGAAAGGAGGGCCGCCATCCAAGCTGAAGTACAGAAGGGACTGGACGCCGGACACCTCCGAGAGGTGCACCATCCGGACTGGATCGCCAACGTGGTCATGGTGCCAAAGAAAGATGGCAAATGGCGTATGTGCGTGGACTTCACCAACCTCAACAAAGCCTGTCCAATGGACAGCTTTCCGCTGCCTCGGATAGACCAGGTGGTGGACGCGACTTCCGGCCATGAACTTTTAAGCTTCCTCGACGCCTATTCAGGCTACCACCAGATCCGGATGCATCCGGACGATGAAAGCAAGACCAGCTTCACCACCGATTTGGGCCTGTACTGCTACACCTGAATGCCCTTCGGTCTGAAGAACGCCGGCGCGACATATCAGCGGCTGGTCAACAAAGTATTCGCCACACAGCTCGGCCGAAACATGGAGGTCTATATAGACGAAATGTTGGTCAAGAGCCGCGTTGCTGCGGAGCACCTGGCCGACCTGGCCGAGACTTTCTCCGCCCTTAGGCGGTACAAGATGAAGCTGAACCCGGCCAAGTGCGCCTTCGGGGTAGCCTCCGGCAAGTTCCTCGGCTACATGGTCACACACCGAGGGGTGGAGGCTAATCCCGAGAAGGTTTCGGCCATCATGAAGATGTGCCCCCCGGCAAACCTCCGAGAGGTACAGAAGCTGAACGGGAGGATCGCAGCTCTCAGCCGCTTCATGTCGAGGACGGCCGACTACTGTTTCCCCTTCTTCAAGCTGCTGAAGAAGGCCAACAACTTCGACTGGACGGAAGAGTGCCAAACAGCCTTCATTCAGCTGAAGGCCTACCTCTCCAAAGTCCCCATCCTGTCCAAACCGATTCCCGGGGAGCCTCTGAGCTTATACCTTGCAGTCTTCGAGACGGCCCTCAGCACCGTCCTCGTCCGAGAGCAGGAAGGTGTTCAGAAGCCCGTTTACTACACCAGCCGAGCCCTTCAGGGAGCGGAACTCCGGTACCTTGCCCTGGAAAAATTGGCTCTGGCCCTCGTCTCGTCTGCAAGGAGGCTTCGGCCGTATTTTCTGGCCCATTCCGTAAAAGTCCTCACCAACCAGCCGTTGAGGCAGATTCTTTCCCGGCCGGAGGTGTCCGGCAGGCTGGCAAAGTGGGCGATTGAGCTAGGGGAGTTCGACATCTCCTACGCCCCTCGGGTAGCAATAAAAGCCCAGGCGTTGGCGAACTTCATCGCCGAACTTACCCCCGGCGCCTCCGCGACACCACAGCCAGAACCCGAAGTGGTCGAAGCCGAGGCTACTTCGGCACCTGCACCACCAGACGAATGGCGACTCTTCGTGGACGGCTCCGCATGCTCCACGGGCAGTGGCGCCGGATGGATCCTGGCGTCACCCGAAGGGGTCGTCACGGAGTACGCCCTGCGTTTCTCCTTTCCAGCGACTAACAACGCCGCCGAGTACGAAGCCCTCATCTCCGGCCTCAGGGCCGCGAAGAAGCTTGGCGCCCGGAACCTGAAAGCCTTCAGCGATTCCCAGTTGATCGCCGGCCACATCTCTGGGGAGTATGAGGCTCGGGACGCAGTGATGGCGTCTTATCTCCAGGTAACTCGCAAGATCCTCACTCAATTCGATTCTTGTGAAATCGTGAGGATCCCGAGAGCCGAGAATACCCGGGCCGATGCCCTTTCCCGGCTGGCGTCAACCCAAGACGGGGGCGGAGGCCGAATGATCCTCGTCGAGGAGCTCGCCGAACCCAGCCTTGGCGAAACCGAAGCCATGCAAGTTGCTGAAGCCGAGGCCGAGACATGGATGACCCCCCTCGTCGCTTTCCTTCTCCAAGGAGAAGTCCCGCCAGATCCGAAGGAGGCGAAGCGCATTTGGCAGCGCTCATCCCACTTTCTCCTTTTGGACGGGGTGTTGTACAAGAAATCCTTCGGCCGACCACTGCTACGGTGCCTCGGCCCGGCTGAAGCCGACTATGCCGTAAGAGAAGTCCATGAAGGGGTATGCGGGGCGCATGCGGGAGGAAGAGCCCTGGCTCACAAGCTCCTGAGGCAAGGCTACTGGTGGCCAACACTCCGAGAGAACGCTCTAGCCCTCGTACGGCGCTGCGACCAGTGCCAGAGGTTCAGCTCCCTCATTCACCAGGCAGCCACCCTTCTGACCCCCTTATCTGATCCCTGGCCTTTCGCCCAATGGGGGATCGACCTCCTGGGACCTTTTCCCGTCGCCACCGGCCAAAGGAAATTCCTCATCGTGGCGGTCGATTACTTCACCAAATGGGTCGAAGCCGAACCCCTCGCGTCAATAACCGACAACAATGCTTGGAACTTCGTGTGGAAGTCCATCATTTGCCGGTTCGGCATCCCTCGGGCCATCATCTCTGACAATGGAAAGCAGTTCGATAGCCGGCGGTTCGGTGACAACTGCGCCAGCTTCGGCATACTCCACAAATTCACTTCGGTAGCGCATCCTCAAGCGAACGGCCAAGCCGAAGTCACTAACCGAAGCCTCCTGCAGGGATTGAAAACCCGCCTCGGCGAAGCTAAGGGCCGATGGGTGGAAGAGCTGCCGAGCGTCCTGTGGGCCTATCGGACGACAGGCCGAACCCCCACCGGCGAAACTCCCTTCCGCATGGCCTATGGGATAGAGGCCGTTATTCCGGTAGAAATCGGCCTCCCTTCTCCCAGGGTCGTTGCTTACAATCCGGAGGTCAACGAAGAAGGTTTGAAAGACCACTTGGACCTCATTGAAGAGGTCCGAGATAAAGCTCGTATCCGGCTGGCGGCTTATCAACAGCGCATGGCCAAGTACCACAACACTCGAGTAAAGCCCCGGAGCTTCGAAGTGGGGAGTCTCGTGTTGAGGAATGCTCATGCTTCCAAGCCGGCCGAAGCCTCAGGAAAGCTTGCCCCCAACTGGGAGGGGCCCTACCGGATCAGGGAGGTAATCAGACGAGGAGCTTACCGGTTGGAAACCCTTTCGGGACAACCCCTTCCTCGCACATGGAATGTAGAGCGCCTTCGGCGTTATTATATGTAAGTCACCTCTCCCCAGGCTTTCAGCCGGAGGCTATAAGTAAAGAACTCTTTTGTTCAGGAAAACTTGTTGTGGTTTTCTCTAAGTCCGTGTAAACCGTATCGGGAGTGGCTTCGGCCATGCAAACCGTACCGGGAGCGGCATGGTTCTCTTAAAGTCCGTAAGTCCTTCGATCCGACGAATGGCTTCGGCCATGTAATCCGGATCAGGACACGGCGTGGTTTTCTCTAAGTCCGTGTAAACCGTATCGGGAGTGGCTTCGGCCATGCAAACCGTACCGGGAGCGGCATGGTTCTCTTAAAGTCCGTAAGTCCTTCGATCCGACGAATGGCTTCGGCCATGTAATCCGGATCAGGACACGGCGTGGTTTTCTCTAAGTCCGTGTAAACCGTATCGGGAGTGGCTTCGGCCATGCAAACCGTACCGGGAGCGGCATGGTTCTCTTAAAGTCCGTAAGTCCTTCGATCCGACGAATGGCTTCGGCCATGTAATTCGGATCAGGACACGGCGTGGTTTTCTCTAAGTCCGTGTAAACCGTATCGAGAGTGGCTTCGGCCATGCAAACCGTACCGGGAGCGGCATGGTTCTCTTAAAGTCCGTAAGTCCTTCGATCCGACGAATGGCTTCGGCCATGTAATCCGGATCAGGACACGGCGTGGTTTTCTCTAAGTCCGTGTAAACCGTATCGGGAGTGGCTTCGGCCATGCAAACCGTACCGGGAGCGGCATGGTTCTCTTAAAGTCCGTAAGTCCTTCGATCCGACGAATGGCTTCGGCCATGTAATCCGGATCAGGACACGGCGTGGTTTTCTCTAAGTCCGTGTAAACCGTATCGGGAGTGGCTTCGGCCATGCAAACCGTACCGGGAGCGGCATGGTTCTCTTAAAGTCCGTAAGTCCTTCGATCCGACGAATGGCTTCGGCCATGTAATCCGGATCAGGACACGGCATGGTTTTCTCTAAGTCCATAAGTCCTTCGATCCGACGAATGGCTTCGGCCATGTAATCTGGATCGGGACGCGATGGGCTATTTTCTAAGTCTGCGTGGGACAAAGCGAGAGCGGCTTCGGCTACAGAAGCCGAATCTGAAACAGCTTGATCTGCTGACAAGATACTGTCGACAACCTATCCTAACCTACGTTAGGTCTCGGCTTCGCAGGCTATAGCGGACGACAAAAGGATCTCAGATTTCGGAAAGATTAGGTCCACTCGTCGTGCAAGAAACGATAAGGTAAAGCCCAAAAACGTTCCTTGTATTCTTGAACAGAAGGAAGTACAAGCTCGGCCATATGCCTGGCCGAAGGCTTACAAAAGCAGAAAAGCAAAAACCGAGGGGAACCCTCGTATCAGTCCTCAACGGCCCTCTCCTCCTCCGCCTCGATGACATTTCGGCCAGGAGAGGGAGAGGGGGAGTCAACAATCTGCACCGATTCAGGAGCAGCAGCCTCGGCGGGAGCCTCTTCGGCGGGAGCCTCCTCTGCGGGAGCTTCCTCTGCGGAAGCCTCCTCGGCGGTCTCGACTTCACCCTCAGCATCCGGAGGCAAGGCCCTCTCAGCCATGAGGCCCTTCCACCAGGATAGGAGCTCCCTGGCTTCCTCGCCCCTCGGCAGAGCTTCCCCGGTCAGGTCGACGTCCGGGCAGGCCCTCTGGGCGACAGCCAGTCCGAGGTCAAAGACCGAAGAAGACGCCAGCAGCTGGGCTCGGAGGATCTCTTGGGCGTATTCACGCCCGGCTTTGAAATCGGCTATGGCCGATTCCGCCGCCTCCTCCCGTTCCCGCTTCAGGGCCGAGATCTCCTCGGCGAGGCGGCGCTTATCCGAAGCCCACCGGGACTCCTTGTCCTGGATCTGGGCCTTAAGCACCCGGTTCTCATCCCGAGCCGCAGCGAGCGCGCCCTCGGCTTTCTCTTTGGCCTCGACGGCAGCGCGGGCTTCTGCTGCCCTCTCCTCTAGCTGCGCCCGCACCCGATCGCTTGCAGTAGTGAGCCTGTCAACTAAGGGCTCGATGCGGGGCGCCGCCGAGGTACCTTCACCAGAACCGGCCGGACCTACCTCGGCCTCCAGAAGTTTGAGGCGGAGCAGCTCCTGTTGATGCATCAGGACGCTGCCCGTCATCGCAGCCTGCGAGCCGAGAGCAGACAAGGGTTAGAAAACCCAGAGCCAATGGAGGACAGGTTGAAAAGTTTTCGGACTTCTTACCTGAACCGAAAACCGAGCGCTCATCGCCGCCAGGTCGGTAATCGAATGCTCCCTCAGCTCTTCGAAAGCTGACGGGAGAGTAAAGCTGCTGAGCAGACGAAGGCACGTCTGCGGGTCCTGCATACTTTCGTCTTTGTACACCCCCGACAAGGGGTGCCACCATTCACGCTGCGCCCGGGGCACCCGCGACCCCGAGCCTCCGTCACCGGCCTCTGCCGACACGGCCGAAGGGGAGTCGCCCCTCGACGCCTCGGGAGGCGCCAGCCTTGCGGCCCTTCGGGTCCCGGTGCTCCTCCGGATCAGCGGAGCCATCTCCACCTCTTCGGCCTCCTCCTCCCGGGGGCGCTTCGACGTTCGGCCGCCCCTTCGAGCGGCGAACTTTGTCTTCTGCTCCCTCTCGAGAGCAGCCGCGACAGCACGACCCTCGGCGGAGGCCGCAGTCCTTGGGACCCCGCCTCGGGTCCTCGGAACTCCAGCGCCTCGGCCAGACCTGCCTGCTGCTTGCGGGACCGGCGCCCGGCCTGAATCGCGTTGGTCGGATATCAGGTCGAGGAGGTCATCAAGACCGGCCATTGCTGCAAGCAAAAGTGGCGCGTTAGTAACGAGACAGTGGTCAAATACTAATACAAAGCCGACTTACCCTCGGCCGAAACTTCATCAGCCTCGTTAGCCGGAGGAGCTTCGGCCGGAGGAGCGGCAGTCCTTCTCCCGCGGCCCCGCGGAGTCTCCCCGGGAGGAAGGTAAGGGAAGGCCCGCTCCGGATCAAACTTAGGGTCCGGCCAAACCCCGGCGTTTATCAGCCGCTCCGCGTCGGTGAGAAGCTCCGAGACGCCGTATGGGGCCTTAACCTGGACGTGGCCCACGATAGTGCTCTGAACTGGGGTCAGAGCAGGAGGGCCCGAGAGGCCTGCAGCCAGCGGCGCCCATTCGGTGGGAAAGGGCCACACGCCCTTCTCGTTCTCCGGCAGAGAGACGAAGATGAACTTCCTCTTCCAGCCGTGGATAGACGAGGGCTTCCCGGAGAAGATGCTTCGGCCAACCCGAGGGACGAAGCAGTACCACTCGGACTTCCCCTGCGTTTGGATTTTGAAGAGATAGCGGAAGACATTGATGGAGGGGCGGATTTTTATATGAGCAAAGACGCTCAGAAATCCGTACACAGTACGCCAAGAATTGGGGAAGAACTGAGACGGGGCCAGCCCGTAGAAGCTAAGGAGATTGATGACGAAGGTGGGGAGAGGGAGACGGAAGCCCGCCTCGAAGCTATCAACATAGATGGAGAAGGAGCCTGGGCGAACAGTATTTGCCCTGGTGGCAGAATCGGACCGATGGGGGGTCGTCCAAGAAGGAAGCTGGAAGTAAGAAACTAGGTTCCTCACCTCTACGTCCGAGAGGGCGCAGGATGCTCCCGAAACAGTGTCCGGAGGACGGCGCCCCGAGGTGGAAGCCTGGCCTGGGTCCCGGACTCCCTGGGTAGCCTCGGCTTCGGGAGCCTCGGCACCGGAAGCTTCGGCCTCAGAAGCCTCGGCACCCGAAGCCTCGGTCCCAGAAATCTCGGCCTCGGAGACCTCCGCTCCAGAGGTCTCGGACCCCTCGGTCCCGGAGTTTTCAGACTCCCCAGACATTGCGGAAGCAAGGGATCCCGAGGCGAGAGGATCTGACATGAAAGACTTAGGAGAGTGGGGGGGAGTATACTCCTCGTCCGAAGGAGTAATCTCGCTGGAAGAGCTCCGGACCATAAGGCCGCGAAGGAGAAAAAAGGAGGTCAAAGCTTACTCACGGAGAGGGGGAGGAAGTTTCTCTTGAGCCAAATGCAACCTCAAGCCTCCAAGCTCCACCGGCGATGCACTCTGAGGGACGAAGAACCTCCCACGGTAGCCGACGAGCTCGGATGAAGCCTTCAGGAAGCTGGCCTTTCGCTGGAGAAGGAAGAAGAACTCGGATGGTTGCAAGGGAAACGCAAGCGCAGCAGCAAGAAGAAGAACAGTGCCCTGCGGAGGGTCTGTATTTATATGCCCATTCGAAACGCCTCCCGACGAAGCCAGCGGCCGAGATCATCCCGCTCGTCCCCTCGCTCCTCCCGGATGACCGCCACGTGCGCCGTCCTTCGGCAATGATGACGGGCCGGCTCCGGGACTTGACGCAGAGCGATCAACGGCCGGGAGCGCTCCGACCCTTCGGCTGATCGCTCGGATGCCTGCCACGTGTCCCGATCCGCGTAGGACGAAGGGAACGGCGGCGATCCGAGTGGAGCCTCGGGCAGAGAGCCGAAGCGATCCGCGACCAGCGGGCGGTCATGATCCGTTTGTGTTTTTGACAGAGCGGCCGGATGCGCGACGCGTGTCCCGTGCTTCCTCGCGAGGCGACGCGCCATCCCGTCCATTTAATGAAGCCTGACACGAGTCAGATGGCTCAGCCCTTCGGCTTCTGAGCTCTGAGCCTTCGTCGCCACTCCGAGCAAAGACGGAGCAACCGCGTAGCCCTCGGTCGACCGAGGGCACCCCCTTCCCAGCGACGAGAAAGAGAAACGGACCTTCGGGTAAAGCGTCTGTCACAAAAATTCTTCTAACAAGCTTCGGATTATACTCTCGCCATCTCAGAACTGAGGAAGACAAGAGTGGGGGGCTATGTGATGAGGCAGAATCCGATTCGGCCCATTGAAGCAGGCCCAAACCCCATTCAGCCCAACAACAGCAGTACCAGGCCCTCCGGCGGCCTTCGGCCCGTCAGCGGCCCAGCAGCCTACGGCCCATAAGCGGCACCGTCGCTCCTGGCCCAACAGGCTTCGGCCCGTCAGCGGCCCAACCCCCTTCGGCCCGGTAGCCGAATCCGGCCCACTCCGGTGGCGGATCGGGCGCTATGGCGGTTTATCAGTAAACCTTCGATTAGTCCTATATCGGCTGCCACCGTTAACCATCCGCTATCCTCTGCTATAAATATCCCGCTGTTTGTGGCCAAGGGGTGGTGGGAAAAAACGGATGCCTCCCCAAGCTTCCGAAACCCCTTAAAGGACTTCTGTCCGAATAGCATTATAGCTGCTCTTTCTTGCTTTCTGAATCGAATCTTCTTCAGGAGCTAACTTGACCGTCGGAGGGAGTTCCCCAGGGCTGACGCCCGGGACTCCTGCTGACCGGTTCTTCTTCTTCTTTCCTTCCTGCAGGGGCTCGGTTCGAATCATCGCCGACCTCCCCGAGTCGGTCTCGGCCGCCGACCTCGGATTCCTCTCCCTGGTCTCGACGCCGAACGCCGGCCGCCCCAAGCCAGGAGACTCGGTCTCGCACTGAAGGAGCCTTCGGGCTCGCTGTCCAAGGGCAAGCCCGCCGGCTGCCCCACGCCAGGAGGCTCGGCCTCGCGCTGAAGGAGCTTTCGGCCTTACTGTCGGAGAGCGAGCCGTCCCCCCGTCCGATCTCGGACTTTCCGGCTTCTGCTCCGACGCTCGCCGACCGCTCGGCCAAGAGAAGCTCCTGCTCGCGCCGCGCCTCCGTCCGCCGAAGGAGCAGCGGCTCACTATCCAAGAGCAGCTCCGGCGGCCGATCGCTCCCCCCGCGGGCGGATCCGGGCCATCCCGAGAAGCCCCGTCTTCGCCCCGTTGCGGATCCCCGTCGGGTCCCCTTCCATCGTTCGGTCCGGACCGGCTCCGGATCCTCTTTTCCGGATTCTGTCCGCGGGATCCGGTCGTGATAGATCCAGTCTACATCAGTAAGAATTACGATAAAAGTGAGAATCGCAGAGCTCACCCCCGCTTTCGCAAAAGTGCACGCCATCTTTAGTTCTCCATCTATCCCTCTCCTCGTCTCCTTAATCTGTTTGACCCCAAACTCAAGCCACTCTAATAATATTTGGAATCGATTAAATTTTGTTGTCATCCGTATAAACTTTTTCAAAACCAGAACTTAAGGGTGTTGTTTACTTAAGCGATGACAAGTGCACCCTAAAATCGGACGGCTACCCACCGCAAGCAGTCTGCAACTCTGCTAGTATTAACTCCTCCACCAGATAGATTTGGCCCATCTAAAACATAGATTTGGTCCATCGAACACCGAATCCCGAGTGCTAGAACTTCACCCCAACTCAGCCACTTGGACCATGCAGCAAAACCCAGAAGGAAGATGGTGTATCTTGTTAGAAGACTTTTTGAGGTCTTTGACATCCATTGTCGTAAAATTATTTTTAATAAAAGCTAAGAAATGAACTTAAACTTTTTATGTTATTTTTTAAGGATGTTTTGCAAAATGAGAAAACTTACTTCTAAATAAAATAAAAACATGTTCAACGACCCACTTGAATTTTTTTCTCAAAAGAGTTTCTAAATATATTTTTTTCAAAAATAAAGAATAAAGGTGAAGAACGTCAGAAGTTTATATTTTTTTAATTTTTAAAATAAATACACCTGGATAACTCACTTGCTCAACTTTTCACTCCACTAACAAACGTGTGCGATCCAAATTAATAAAGTGCAGAGGGGTGGGTGCTCGAAGGCTACAATTTTAACTTGTCGAAAATCAAGAAAGTTCCAGAATGGATGCCAAGGATACCCGTTAAAACCCCCCTCCCCCCCGTAATGACCAAACCGTGCGTCCCCATCACACCGATGACATCTCTCTTTGATGGATTTTTCCCGGAACGAAACCAGACTGGATTCTTCTCTTCCCAGTTTCACCTCTGAAGAAGAAATGATGCCCCACTTGGAGGTTCCATTGGGAAATAAAGCCCGGTGCAGCAACCGGCACAGCGATTGCTCCACGCCGAGAGAAGAACTGAGGAAGTTACCCCTGGTCCAGTGGAATCCCCAAACCAAGCACCCCAAGAAGCGATCCTGATGAGGGGCTGCACGGCGACCGGCGACGTCAACGACGCCCAGTACAGTCGGCCGCTGCCATGGATCGGCCTCTACGTGGCCGCCGCCTCTCTCCTCTGCGCCGCCCCCATGGCCTACGACGCCTACTCCGGCTTCCGCCGCCGCAAGCTCTGGTTCCCCTCCAAGCTCTTCTCCCTCAACGCCACCACCCTTACCCTGCTCGGCGTCGCCACCAAGTTCCCGGTGGATCTCAACACCTCCATGCCCCGCCGCGTCGACCAGCTCACCAAGCTCAGCGGCACCGTCCTCATCTGCACCGTCATGGGCAACCTGATGCCCTCCCTCGGCTCCATGGATGACTCCGACATCGTCTCCAACGTCGTCGCCCTCGCCATCCTCGCCGTCACCGTCGTCGTCAACGTGGGCATCCAGATGGGCACCGGCGTCATCTACGCCTTCCTCCCCGAGCACGCCATCATCATGCTCCTCATGATGGTGCTGCTGCTCATCCTCATCTCCTCCGCCATCCCCGTCGCCACCACCAAGCATCTGCTCAAGAAGCAGTACGATTCCAAGTACGAGCTGGCTTCGGCTGCTGATGAAGGGGCCGATGACAACGGCGGCGGCGGCGGCGGCGGCAGCAGAAGCTACTCCCTGCCAGAGCTGAAGAGGTATGTGAAGAAGTACTGGTTGATGGCGCATACCTGCAGCCCCCAGTATGTGTTGGGGCGCTCCGCAACCTGCACTGCTTCGGGGGCATTCTGCCTCATCGCGGCCGCAGTCTTGACGGAAGCGCTGCTGAAGTCCCTCATCAATGGGTCACGCTTGGGGTTTTGCAATGGGACATCAGATTACCATTGGTCGACCACATTGGTGTTGATTGCACAGGCAATTGCAGTTCTGGTTGGTACCATTGCCCCGGCATATAGATGGTTCAACGCCGTTGGCTTTCGGAACACCGAGGAGAGGAGATGGAGCTGCAGAGACGAGTTCAGAGTGGAGAAGTACTGGGTGCAGAGGCTGGAAGAGTGGAGGGAGGCCCCCTTGCGATTTCAGTTTAGCAGGAGGTGGGCGAGGAAGGCTGCTCATGACTTCAAGAATTGGGTTTTGGCTGTGCTGATAAGGCTGCAGGTGGAGGTTGTGTTGGTGAGCAAGCTTGTCCGGCTCGCCTCCATATGGCTGGTGAGCTGGCTGCACAGGAGCGGCCGGTTGTTCAGGAAGTTGGAGTCGCTTACTAGTTCTATACATGAAGATAATGTGGGGCTGAAGGATTATGTGTTGTACCTGGAAGGGGAAGAGGACTTGGTTAAGCTGATCACAAGGTCGGAGCGGAGAGACACAGAGAAATGGATGGAGAAGGGCAAAAGGAAACAACCATCAGCCTTGCTTGAGCTCATAAAGAGGTATTCTACCCTGTCTGAAGGTTTCAAAGGAGTCTGTGCATTTGATAGCGACAATGTCATCTCTTTAGTTCCTGAGAAAGAGCCCCCTAATTGCTGGGCTTTGCCAGTGGTGACCCTCGCTAGCATTGCCGTCGCACTTCCTGATGTCGATCGGAGCATGGTTAGCTCACTGATGCAGGGAGTAAGTGAGGGGCTCAGATATGTTGGGCGTGTTGAAGAGAAGTTGGATGGAAAAGGCCTAATAAATATGAGGGAAGCAGCGGATAAGATCTGGATGGCTGTAGATCTTTATGACCGATGGCTTGATGTGGATCTGAACAGTTCAGCAAGCAGAAACAAAAATGCGAAAGAAGTGATCGAGACAATAAGAAATCATGCAAAGAACTGCATCCAGGAATTCATGGATAAACTTAAAGCGGGGAATGAAGTCAATAGAAATCCCCTTGAATGGCCTGAAAAGGTTCTGGCAGCCAATTGTATGTACAGAGTGTGCACAACCATTCTCCAAGACCATGACGCCAAGCATCAGATGAATAACAATCTGTTTGCCTGGTTGCAAAGGACTATATCCGATATCTTGGGTGCTTGTCTCACCAACCTACCACGCGTGATATGCATGGAATGCTTCTGCTATCCAGTTGAGCAGAGAGAACAGAGTGTTAGGGATGCAACGTTCTTACTTGGGGAAGCTGAAAAGATTCTGCAAATTCTAGAGAACCCTGAAGTCACATGTTTTTTCCCTGGTGAAAGGCAATACATTGATGGCTGGCGGGGGAGAGGGCAGATGGGTCCACAAAGGGTCCTTTCAACTTCTTCCAACAAGATGTCCAGTTTCAGTTCAGATGAGTTGTCTCTACTCATTGACTAGAATTCTAAGATAAAAATAAATGTGACGCGGAACGACTACCAATAAGGACTCGAACTAATGTATGGATCCGAGATCAGCGTGAGAATCATAGTGAATAACAAATAATTGCCAAATGTCCCGTGATTCCACAAAAGCAACTACGTAACTTGAATGCTCAACTCGGGAATAGTCCGTTCTTAGCTTCACTTTGTTTGCAGAATAACTTAAATTAGAATAAAATTATGAGAATTTCTTAAACCAAAATAAGAGGTATTTTGATTTGGTAAGTAGTTGGTATTCTACCCAAAATAAGAAGAATTGTACTGCGTTATTCTAAGTGATTTAGTAGGAATGAGTAGAATAACGAGTGGAATAAAGAGAGGAATAGCATGTCAAAATACCCATTCCATCTTTGCATATGTTATTTTTAATTTCTATTCTTTTCAAATTACTTATTAATGTGTATATTATTATTGGATTTGTCATTATTTTTATTCTCATTTCTAAAATCAACACATGTTACAACATGAATATATAATTTTTTTTAAAGTTATATTATTATTTTTTTCCTGTCAAATTCGATGACTTAACACAGTATATTGTTAAAAAGAATTTAGAATAAAAATATTCATTTGAATGAGATAAGATTGGCAACATGTTGTGATCAAAATTATATTTTTATGGACGCAAAAAATAGAGTAATGAATTAAATTCATTAGATAAATATTACTACGAGACTATTCTCAGCATATAGTAACTAAAGATCATTAACCTTTTATTATATTCTTTTCTAATGACACAATGATGACTGTGACAACTTCAAATGTATACGTTTCAATCTCAACATAACTAAATATAGTCCTCAAGTTGTATAACATATCGTACACTTAGTTACGCCAAAAATTTTTTTATAGACAAAGTCACCCACCAGAACAGTTTACACAAAATCGTCAGTTCAATAAATAAAATTTTATTTTTACAATATCTATTATAACTGGAAAAAAAAAATTAATACATCATTCATGAGCCGTCTTTTTAGCCAAATTCACAAGCGACCATCTTTTACCCCTGTGATAAAAAATTTGAATTTCTACAAACAAAAAATTAGTAGATTATGTGTAACAAATACGAGAATAAAGTAAAAAAATGAGAACAATAAAATTACATTACCTACCGTTGTCATAATCTCACCATCCATCGGTACACTGTAACGCTGTCAAGTATTAATCATTTCTAGGCTCAGAAACATGTATATAGTATACAAAATATCATTGTCTACTGGGGTTGCTCCAAGCAATGGAACCATCCTACCAATAGACTCAATTTAATTCTTTCATCATTGTCTATAATGACCGAATTAGGAGCGTGCAATTTTGCCCTCCTGCTATCAAAAAACACACTAAGACATCGTTGCATTGAAGCCACCCGACAATCTTAGCGTACCAATTGATAGGGTTGCAAATTTACACAATATTAACCATCCTCAGTGGAGATGCAAGAAAGCAGGCTCAGAAATAAAAAGTTAATATTGATCGAAATCATTGTCCAGTGGGGTTGCTCCAAACTGTAGAACCATCCGACCAATAGACTCATTTCCAGTATTTCATCATTGCCCAATGAGCGAATTAGGAGCGTGCAATTTTGCCCTCCTGCTATCAAAAAACACACTGAGACATCGTTGCATTGAAGCCACCCGACAATCTTAGCGTACCAATTGATAGGGTTGCAAATTTACACAATATTAACCATCCTCAGTGGAGATGCAAGAAAGTAGGCTCAGAAATATAAAGTTAATATTGATCGAAATCATTGTCCAGTGTGGTTGCTCCAAACAGTGGAACCATCCGACCAATAGACTCATTTCCAGTATTTCATCATTGCCTAATGAGCGAATTAGGAGCGTGCAATTTTGCCCTCCTGCTATCCAAAAAACCCACTGACATGTGGTTGCACTGAGGCCATCTGACCATCCCAGCATAGCAATGGATAGGGCTGCAAAATTGCATGCACCGTTCACAGACTTGAAAACAAGAGGATGGTTGGATAAAATCATTGTCCACTGGGGTTGCTCCAAGCAATGGAACCATCCATCTAATAGACTCATTTACATTATTTCCTCCTGCGAAAAAAATTACACGTACTTATTACATGTATGTTGTGAATGGACATGCTTGAAATTAATTTGAAAAATGTTCACAAAACTAAAATGAAAGGAAGTTCAGTAAACTCAATTATTAAGATGGAAATGTTCAACACAAGCAACAACAGATATGATGCATAAAGCATATGAAAAACAATACAGGAGATAAGCAAACATACAAATGAACACGGCCAGCGAGATGCGGAACAGAGCACCGAACATGAGACATGACGAACGCAACTCATGTCCAGAGTGCGTTAGCAATAGACTCCTTAATCTGCCCTTCTAGCGTAACCTCAGCCCTGCTGAGAGGGATGTCAATCGGAACGTCTTCATCACCATCATCCTCACTAACTATTTGTTCATTGTTCTCGCAGTTGAAGTAATAGTCATGTCTCTGAGATCGACGTATGAAGTTGTGAATAACCGCGCATGCAATGACCATATTCCTTTGCGTCGCCCAGGGGTACATGTTCCCCTCCTTTAGCGTCTGAAAGCGATTCTTCAAGATGCCAAACACTCTCTCCACAACATTCCTTAATTGAGCATGACGATGGTTGTACTTTTCTTCTTTGTTCGCATATGTGCGATTTTGTTCCCCCCGAAATGATGCCAAGTGATATCTTTGGTCACGATATGGAGCTAAGAAACCACTTGAGTTTGCATACCCTGAATCTACAAGATAATACTTTCCACGAGGGACAGTCAATCCACCTTCGTCCAAAGCCCATCTTAGCACCTGCATGTCGGCAGCCGATCCTTCCCAACCAACCGCAACGTATTGGAAGGTGAGGTCGAAGGACACGACACCCATGACATTCTGGCTAATGAAACCTTTGCGGTTTCTGAATCGTCCGTGGTGTATCCGTGGGACATTCGTCAAAACATGCGTCTCGTCAATGGTTCCAATCGCATCCTATATGGTTGTACATAAAAGAACAATATGAGAACATTTATTAGTCAATCTGAAGACACACATCACGACTGTACAGTAGCAATGTCCTCACCTTGAAGTAGGGGTAGAACGTTTGCTTTCCTCGGATGTGCGGATGACACTCACGGACCTGAGCGTGTGTAGGCAACTTAATAAAGTCATACTTTAACTTAGCTATCTGCTTTGTGACGAAGTTGACGTATCGACTAATGGTTTGAGGAGAGTGCTGGAACCGCTCGCACATGGCTCCTGTTGCAACGCCATAGCCGACAGCATATAGGAACATACCAAGTTGCTCCGTCGCTGTCACATGGCGCGAGTCCCTCAAAAGGCCACGGCTCACAAGTAAGTCACGGAGTCGTAAAAACATGGAAGGATGCACTCGAAACATCTGGTAAGACTTTTTGTCATGCCCATCTAGTATCTCATGGATCCATGTGTGGCCGGATAGAACAGAGTTATGCATACGTCAACGTATGCGTGGGACGTACTCATTCTCAATGTGCGCAATAATTGTGTCCTCAATCACATTCAACAGTTCTTCGTCCTCTTCCAAGAAGTCCAATACAACATCAATAAATTCTACATGCAAGACATTATAATAAGTGGGATATAATGTTACATAAACCGTACATATATAAGAAAGTACAATACAAATTAGAAAGTTCGGATGGACATAAGTAGAACAGTAAGTAAAATCATGAGAAGGATGACTACAACGATGTATAGGAGTATCATTACAACAAACGATTGCCAGTCAAAGTGGAGAGCGTGTGTAAAGGAGGCAGGTGGCCTTGCAACTACTTGCTCAGATGTGCAAGGCACAACATAATACTGAGGAACTTCTGTTCGCCTCTCAGGACGTTGTTGGACGATACCAAAGAACGCACATTGGGCCTCCTCAATTGAATGGAAGCCCTTATAACGAGCCCCGGGGTACCCATTAACTTGGGCAAAGCATTCAGGCCAAGTGAAATATAGCCTTGGCTCACGCCCAACCCAAACAACATAACATATGTACCGCCCCATACCTACAAAGGTGTCAAAAACCTGCACTTACTTCGATAAGTACCCACAGTAGTACAACATAATGAACACGCAACAAGTATGAATACAAGCATATAAATCCTAATACATGTTCCAAGTCAACACACAATCCAAGTCAACATAAGAAATCAATAACAACAACTATGAAGAAAAATGTACGAATTCTATGACTAAAATTAAATATTATCCAAATACAGTATCCAAGTCAAGACATAAGAAATCACAAATCCACTACCCCACATGGTGCAACATCCATCGGATCTTCTCCTCATTACTCAGGTTCATAAATATTCCGCGATTCCCCGCATCCTTGAAGAGCTCCAAGGACCTCACGAACAAGTCTGGATGTAGGCCAGGAACCTCTCGCAATGCATCTATGCAATCCTTCATAGAAGGAATACGATCTGGCTCCTGGGGTGTGGGTTGTGTCTGGATCGGGGTTGCAGGGGCAGACATCGTACAAGCCCGTTCCGCACGTATATCTATGAGAAGGTCAGTCCGCTTTCGAACAACATCAATAAAATTCGTGATCACAGTGGGATCTTGAATTGCCTTTCCCTTCAATTTTGAGGAGGCACGTTTCTTGCGCGGAGAGTTAACCTCACTGTACGAGGCCATGGTTCTAGATTGGGGTGTGGGAGGGGAAGCCATGTAACCGGCGGAGACACCCATGACCAACTCATCATCTTCTTTGTCTCCCTGAAGTGCGGCAAGAAAATCATGGACAGGTGTGTGTTGTGAGACATACTGTAGTCAGTGTTAGCTTGATTGGGACTGTAAGCAGGCACATTGTGTCTACAACAGGTTCGCTCAGCATCTGGACCAAATGATGTGCTGTTGCTGGCTAGATAATCCATCTCAGTCCTAAAGGGGAAGGGTTTGCCTCTGAGGGAGCTGTACTGTGGACGTGACTGAAAAAGAAGAAAAAAATAGTTCATGAGTGTAAGGACTGAGGCTTTCGGATCCGGTTTTCGGGGTCGGACCCTGTAGTTCAGGCTCCAGTGGGGCAGAGACTCTGTAATGTTTCGCGTCGAGCGGGCTCGACGCGGTTTAAACGGCGTCCAGCAATGCAGACGCGTTTTAACCTGTGCCACGTAGGTGCCACGTGGGCTGGCTCTGGGCCGCGAGAGTACGGCCCTGACTTGTCGTCTGAACGGCGTCCGTGAGGCACGACGCCTTTCAGACTGCGACTCTGGGTTGTCAGAGTACGGTGTAGACACGCTAATTTTGACGTCATTTTGAGTAAATTTCATATCATATAATAATGCCTCATAATGGTCTGATAATTAATCATTGATTAATTTTTATTGATATTTTTGAGTGTCGGGTTTAACATACATGTTTAAGTTAATCAATTAAATTGATTTTAGCTCAAATTTCAGTTAAAATATAAAGAAGTCTAAAAGACGTCGACCCATGTGGACGCCATTTAGAGTTTATTCTTATTTTAACGTTTAAATTTGAATTTTAATCAGTTGATTAATTAACTAAAAAAACGTATGTTAAGACTGACGCGTTTTAGGTTTCCTAAGCTATTTTAACTTCTCTTCCGGATGTTTATCCTTATCTTAATTAGTGTAAAAGACGTCTACACACGTGGACGCGTTTTATCTAATAAAGATAAAGATAAGTTTTCCCGAATATTTATCCTTATCTAAATTAATCTGAAAGGCGTCAGCCATGGTGGACGCGTTTTAGATAATTACAGATAAAGATGAATTAATCAGTATTTATCTGTCAGTTAAAATAGATAAATCCTAGATTTTTCTATGTTAATCGCGAACGCAGAAAAAGCCTATAAATACCTTGCATCTCGAAGAGTAAAAAAGTGTGAAGCGTAATCTTGAATTAATTGAGCGATAGCGAGTTGAAGATCGAAACAACAACGTCGGAACGCCGGAGCGCTGCCATTTCCAGAGGTCGGCGTCCCTTTCAAGATCTTCATCCTTTCAAGGCTTCAACCCATTGGGCATAAGTGTTTCATTTCTGCATTTTCATTCTACATTTCATTAATCTTTCATTCTTCATAATCACTTCATGCAACACACACCACAGCATAATCTTTCAAAACCTATTTGATTTAAGGGGTTTCAAAGCCATTTAAACAAGTAAGTTTGCTGTTTAAACATGCTTAAAATCATGATCAGTTTAGATACTACTTCCACTTAAGTTCTCATCATCATTGTTTCTTTATTTTCTGTTTATCTGTTTCTGCTGCACTCAACAACAACAAGAGATCAAAAGGGGGAAATCAAGCACAAAGCTAGAAGGACTTCTGGACGATCCTCAACCTTAAATTCAACAGCAAGAACAAAAGAACAAAGAAAGGGCTCTCTTTCTTCAGCCGGCTGAAGGAGGGGAATTAAGGACTCGACATCTTCCGTGTTCAAACAGGTAGGCGATCAATACTCTCTTTTGAAACTTTTAAGTCAAAAGTTTCTGGCGATCACTGTACTTAGTTGTTGTTTTTAATAGGTTAGTTTACACTAAACAACATAGATTTTTCATGTTAATCACACGAGCATTTTCAGCACCTACATACGGCGCCAGTCTTGTCGACTGAACGGCGTCTTACATGGAAGACGCGTTTCAGACCTCTGTCAGAGCGTTGTAGAGTGTTGTCAGAGCAGCCGTCACGTCAACTGATTGGCGTCTGTACATCTCGACGCGTTTTAGCCAGTCTCTGATTAACCCCACGAGCCCTCCTTCTTTCCCTCATTTCTCTTCCTTCTCTCTTTATCTCCTTCCTTCCGGCGACTGCGGTGACGACCCTTCCTCCTCCCTCTTTTCCTCCCACCACTTCGCCCTTCCCTTCACTCCAACACCTCCCTACCTCTCACCTCTACCACCACCACTTTCTTCGCGGCGTTCCATTATCCGGACGGCGGCTTACGTCCCGGCGGAGTGGCGGTGTTCTCGAGGGTACCGGCGGCGGTCTGCGGTGCGGCGGGTCGGCGGCACGGAGCTTGGAGGAGTTCAAGAACCGGTAGGGTGACGGTTCCCCCAGTGTTGTGTTTTAGACCATGTTTTTCCCCGTTTAAAGCATGTTATGGATATGTGGTTTGGGGTAGAATGAGCATGTTAGGGGCTTTTCCTTGATGGGATTTATGGTGCTTTTGGTTTGCCCTCTTTCTCCTCTGTTTTGGGGTTTTTGGGGGTTGGAAAGGGAGTCTTCGGGAAGGAGACAGAACCTGGTTTCTGGCGCTAAAAGACGTCGTGCATGGACGACGCCTTTCAGAAGGGCGTCGGGCCATCATGACGCCTTTTAGGCAGAAATCGTTCTACTAAGGCTCTGTCAGTTCGGGGATTCTGGCACTAAAACACGTCATGCTTGTACGACGCCATTTGGAATAGCGTCGAGACACCATGACGCCTTTTAAGGCAGAATTCTCCCGATTGAGGTTTTCTATTAATTCCGGATTTCCTGTTAAACGGCGTCTGAGGACGTTGACGCCTTTTAAAAGGCGACCGCTGGTGTCGACGCCTTTTAGGCCAGATTCTGAGGCCGGTATTTCATGAACCAGTTTAGGGTGCTTGAATGGCGTCGGCCTTGGGCGACGCGATTCAAGACAGAACCACACTAATCCATGCCAGTAAAATGTGTTTACACTGCTAGATAGTTGGTTAATGCATGCTGATAGTGTACTCGATGTGATGAACTCTTCGTGACCGGATGGCACTACGTTGGATGTCGTGCGACCGTGGACTTCTTCCGTGACCGGATCGCACCGTGCTGTGTTTTCTGTTTCAGTGGACCTAGAGTGACAGTTGTAGCGTTCTACACCCTGTGTCGGTGCGGAGGGACACAGCGCTGACGGGAGCAGTGGCGGGGTGACGCCTAGTGGAGAGGGTCACCTGGTGAACCCCGGGGTTAGCTAGCTTGTACCGGTGTCGGAGAGGTACCTTTGGAGTGTCACTCGTGATGGGGGAAGGAGTAACCACCTGAGCCAGTTGGGCCGGAGTAGCCAGCGTGCTGTCCGAGGGGTTACTGTTTGGTCTCAGCGGGTCGGTGTTTGTTGAGGGAAGGAGTGACCGCCGAGGTGGCCAGCGTGCTATCCAAGGGGTCACTGTTTGGTCTCAGCGGGTCGATGTTTTTCCCACTTTCGTTGTGTAGTAGACGTGTTTTAAGTATACGCCGAATTACGGGTTCCCTGATAAAATGGAATTATGCATGATAGTTATACTTTGAATGTATGTGATTCGTATTGAGATGTAGGCATGGCAATCACCGTCTTTCATGATTATTTTATCTCTGCTGTGCTTTTCACTTGTGGGTGTGTGTGTGTGGGCAGTGGAGATCGAAGGATCCCTACTGAGTCTTTTCGTTGAGACTCACCCCTGCGGCTTTCAGGTGAGGACTCCAGGCAGACCTAGCGAGGGTTGTGCGGCCGTGTGCTGAGCGTCGTCGACTGTTGTTTCGGGGTATGCCCCGACGTAGTTGTTATCTTTATTTCTGGCCTGTATGTATAATCATTTCTTTTCTGTTGGAGTATGTAATTATTTGCTGTATCGAGTCGGATTGTAATAACTTTTAATTTCTGCATTTTCCCTTCAATTCAATACAATGTGAATGTTTAGCTTAGTTGATTATTTATTTCCCAGACTTACTCGGATCCTGGTTTGGTTCCAAGTTAATGATTCGGTACCCATTTAGTAATCGGATCCCCGATTACAAGGTGGTGGGTCGTTACAATGAGTCTATGGATCATACGATTGACTGTGCATGAAACTGAACTTCATCATAGGAGAAGCTTACCGACAGGATGTCGTCCCAAGAGTCCTAAAGTCCAGGGATAGGAATCTTGTTTATATCATCCCATCCCCAGCCAGTCCTTTGGTCAAGCAGTGTACGCAGAAAATTGTAATTGCGCTTAAGGGTTTTGTATCGACCCTTCAACGTGAAATGTTTGCAGTCCAGGTGCGTCGCGCTATTAAATGCGGAAAGGATTTCACGCCAGACCCCTGGCTTAAATGTTCCTTCGATGCAGTTATGCTTATCAAACTGCTCCGTAAGGAGACCTATGAGGACGCGATCTTGGGCCTCAGTGAAGTTGGGAGCTCGGGTGCCCCGACTCATCCTCTCCTCTCCGGAAGACAGACGTTTCGTTCCGCCACCTTTAAGATTAGGGCGAACAACATTCCAAAAAAACCGAACCGCAATGATGTATTTAAAATGAAAGTAACACAAGTAATAAGTTCACTGTGTGATAAGAAGTGAGAAATGAGGGGCATAGGAGAACACACTACTGTTAGACATCGTCCGTGCCCGCTTTCTTGCACTCCTATGACCAGTCTCAATTTATTCATGCATGAGGCAGGGGCAACATTAGTGTAAGGCTTACATAAAAATGTAATGCGAAGAAGATAAAAATATTGCAACATGGTAGAAGGAGATAGAAATGTAAAATTGTGGACAAAAAATAAGACTTACAAATAGACAAATCAGCTAGTTAATAATCAGAAATAACGAAGCTCAAACAGAAAGGCACATGAAGAGTTATGGCCCAAATCTGAAAATGGTATGAGCATGAATATTTTATAGCAAGGAAGCGCAAAATATTTTATATCACATCACCGACTGCTCTTTAATTCCAACTCACAATTTTAAGTGGCCATCACATGAATAAAAGTTCAATTTATAGTGACTCAAATCATGTTAAGGGTGCGTTTGTTAACAATATGGATGACAGATTTTTAGGATAACCTGAGAATAAAACTTTTTAGAATTGGAATAAGAGGTAAGTAACACATATGTGATTATGTCTTGTCCACCGATTTCTAAGTGCTGGCACACTCTTTCATGTGCTTTTTGCTGATGTGGCAGCATTGAAAAGGAAAGAAAGTGGTGTGAACAGATTCCCCTGGAATCCAGAAAAAATTAGATACTAGGAAAATCTGCTTGCTTCACACTATCCGAAGTCATAGAAATTGATAACAAACGCGCCCTAAGTTCAACATAGTTGGCATGAATAATGGAGGCCCACAAGTAATTTGCAAAGAAGTTTAAGAAATTTGTGAGCAAAATAGGTGTTAGCCAGTACCAAATTGCAGATGAACGTACTGTTAAAAAGAGAATAATGATAAGAAAATTATTTCACTTAAACAAAAGATGATATGGAACAAAATTAATTAACAATTTTACATCAACAATAGTTTCAGATCAAAATACATAAACAAATTTAGCACAAAAACCAGAATAAGAAGTTGATTGGCTAATACCAGATTGTCCAATTATTGAAATACAATCACTGCAAAAAAGAGGGTTAACATATTCATCCTCATATTTACGCATATAGAACAAAGGAAAAAATGCAGTGAGAGCCACAAAGTAACATCAATTCTAGTGTACAGAAAGTAACATCAATTCTAGTGTACAGAAATGTTTAGGCAAACAATTCTAGTAACATCAATTCTGTATAGTAGATATAGACTGGACCAATCCATGCTCAATCCCCAACCCTTCATACCTAGACATAAAGACCAAGGCAAATAGGAAGGATTGGGGTTAGAAAGGTTCCCCAATATGCACAGGAAATTTCTGCATGTGGGTATGAACGCGACACTTAGAAGACCTTATGAAATCATTAGAACTCCCGTAAAGCAGAAATAGGAACCGACCGTGAAGATTTTTGCCTCAACAATGGTGGGGTTGGCAAGGAAGCACATAAGGTTTATCAACTGATGAAGTTTGGAAAGGAATATGGGAGGTAATTATACTGAGGGTGAACATATCATCACACCGGGATTTTCAACTAGAATAAAAAACTAGAGTTTTGATTTATGATTATGAACTTAATGTTGATCTTTGAAAGGTAACAGTACACAAAATGAGGTCACCGCCTGATATACAGACATCCATGTATTACTAATTGCTAATTGCATAGAAAGACTACACAAAATGCATGTATTACTCTCCCGAAAGGAACGCATATATAACAAAAAGGCTCTCCCCAAAGGAACGCATTATACAGACATCCATGTATTACTAATTGCATAGAAAGATTACACAAAATGATACAACCATAGGCATTCACACCACTGATAAGTTCACAATTTTACATAAATAACAGATGAAATTTATATACTTTGCTATCAATTTAATGAACAAAATCATATGGAATGATAGATAAATCATTTGTGCATTCAAACATATCAATTTTGAAAAAAAATCTGAATTTCAAATATCATCACTCCATAGATTGAAGAAGGGTAGCAATTTCATTCTCAAATAAGATTTTCTCGACAATTATTTAATGTGTAGTTGGATGATTTATTGCCGCATGAACTTAACTGTTATTTTATGTGAATGTAGGACATGAACAAGCAGATGGCATAGTGGTTGGACTACTTGGATTTCAAGCCAACTAAGAGAGAGAAGAGGGAATTTTGGAATTCAAATTTCAAAAATGTTATTTCAAAATCTCGAAAATAACATTTATTCTTCAATTCAAAATTCGAATTTTGAAATATCTCTCTCTAAATTTAAATTTCAAATATGCATTCACGGATAATCCTCTAATTAAGGGGGAGCTTAATACGAGCAATTAAGTGCCCATTTATTAGAGGATTTGAAATTCAAAATTTGAATTAAGAATTCTCTTCTATGAAATCAAGAGAGAGAGGAGGAGGGAATCCTGAAATTTAAAAAGAAAGATATTTATTTCGAAATTCAAAATTCAAAATAGTCTTTATGGACTTAAAAGAAGATCCACTAATCAAGGGAGAGCTTAATAGCCTATTTATTAGCCTATTTGAAATTCAAAATTTGAATTAAGAATTCTCTTCTATAAAACTATGGGAAGGGGGAGGAAAAAGGAATCTTGTTTTTTTGGAAATTCTCTCTCTCAATTTCTCTCCCACTTTCTCCCTCTCTTTCACTCTTTCTTTCTCTCTACATCTCTCTCAAACCAGCGGCTATTAGTGCAAGAGGTGGATTCGAGGCATTGCAACTGACCATTGGAAGGAGTCCAAGGCTACCAAGGATCCACGCGAAGGGCTACGGCGGCTGCAAACATCAATTTTCTCTCTCCACTATCTTTTTCTAGTTTTTTGAGTTCTCCATGTTACACTGTATTTCTAATATTTTATGTAAACGTTTTCTTATGAACGTTATGTTCATTTTTTATTTTTAAAGTCTCTGTAAAATTTCATATTGTTCTGATAATGAATAACAGTAGTTCCTTTGAAAAAAGTTATCTTTTCTCCATCTTTTTGTTCTACAACTTTTATTTTTTCTTCTGTTGACACTACTCAAATTTTATATTCTACTTTTAATTAGTGTTTTAGATGTAGTCTTAGTTCAATAAATGGTCTTATTATGCTCGTTTAGGGGTGCTCTTTTTGTGAGTTCATAGTAAGTCCGGTTAATTTTGATTCTTAACAAATCAAATCATCATGCTGCATCTTCTTTCTTCTCTATTTTTCCTCTAAAAACTCAAAGTTTTCAACTTTAAAAATCTATTTCCCTGTGGATTCGACCCAATCTTACCACTTGCTATTTTTCAAATAATTATATGTGGAAATTGGAATTTTAAGATTGATGTTCGAATATGCTTAACGACACATAATTTCGAGCGATCAATTTTTGGCGCCGTTGCCGAGGATTTAGAATTTTAATTTTGATTATTTTGGGTCCATTTGTATAAATCTATACTCACATTTATTTTCTCTTTTTGCAGGAATTTTTTTTTTTTAAAAAAAAGAAGACAAAAGGAAAGCTCAACTTGGTGAGTTTGTTCCAATTTCTTTAATATTTTTATTTATAGATTTGGTTAAAATAGATATAGACATCATTAAATAATAATAAAAAAATCAGAAAAACAACATTAAAAAAATTGCATTTCAAGATAAGAAACCAAACTACCATGTTTTAGGACATGCATCATTTCGGAATGCATTAGTTTTAAATTTTTGTCATTTTTTTCATGTTGAAGAGTGCGGGAGGCAAGGTAAGTCTTTCTAAATTGTGCAAGTAACATGTTCATGCATTGTCATTTCATTATTGCACAAAACAAACTTGATTGAATTGTGGTGTGCATCTCATTGATAAAATAATTTAATGGCATCTTCGTAACAAGATAAGGTGGGGATTTCATCACCCTTCCTTGGCCCACAAACCACAAACACTCCATCTTGCATTGTCCCAAGCCCAATAAAAATCAAATAGCAATTGCACCTAGGGTTCACACTATGATTGGACCAAGCTTTGAATTCATTTCTACTTTAGACAACGGTGTCTAGGCTAGAGGTTACAAAGGTAAACGCCTAAGTGGACAAGTGGTTATTTAATTAGGTCCCTACGAAAGTAGGGGGAGCCTCCCACTATCCCACCTCTTACCTGGCCGATTGATCTATTGTAGGGGTGGTTCATAGTGAATTCTAGCCATTTTGTGAGAAATCTCATCCTTAAGTCTAGGATACACTTAGGTCATTAGGAATTTGTTGTTAATTTGTTTGTCTTTGCATAAATAAACATAAAAAATATATAAAAATAAAAATAACAAAAACAACCACTCTCATCTCATCTTGGTCTAGTGTATGCTAGGTAGAAGATCTCAAAAGCCATATATTATCAAACCCATTCAAGAAATTGAGAGATACTTACATCACCAAACCAATATTCAACATCAAATGGCTAGAAATAATCAACAAATGCCTAAACAAATGAAGGAATACTTCATTCCTCAAGATTATAATCCGTCATCTTGTATCCAATTGCCTAATGTCCATACTAGCCATTATGAGATCAAGCCAAGCACCATCCAAATGCTCCCATCTTTTTATGAAAATACCAATGAAGATCCATATAAACATTTGGATGAATTCTTTGAGATTTGTTCAACCGTGAAAATTCAAGATTTCACGGAAGATGCCCTTCGACTTACCCTATTCCCTTTCTCACTTAAGGACAAAGCTAAATATTGGCTTGGAACGATAGGGAAGCCCATTAGGACTTGGCCTGAAATGCAACAAGAATTCCTAAAAAAGTTCTATCCTATTGGGAGAACAAATACAATGAGAAGGGCTATAACTGGATTCTCACAATTACCAGGAGAACAAATTCATGAATCTTGAGAACGATTGAAAGAATTGTTGAGAAAATGTCCACACCATGGATTGTCTAGATGGCAAATTGTGCAAGCATTCTATGAAGGTTTAGATGCACAATACAGGCAAATGGTAGATGCATCTTGTGGAGTAGCATTCATGAGCAAAAGTGAGGAAGAAGCTTATGATTTGTTTGAAATGCTAAGTGAAAATTCAATAAATCATGCTTCACTTTCATCATATGAAAGATCTGTGGGAACATCCAAACGGACTGGAGTTTATGAAATAAGAAATAGAGGAGAATTTAAACCTAAGATGGATATCAATGCCTTGGCCCAAAAGTTGGATAAGGTGGAGCTTCTGGCCCAACAAATGAGCAAAATGGATCTTATGGCCCAAAAGCTAGACCAAGTCCTAGCTTCGAATAACCAAGGATCTAATATCCATGCACAATCAAGACCTTACTCCGAATCTTCTCCATCTTATCAAGAAGCTTGTAGTCTTTGTGCCAGCCCAACTCACCATGTCAGTGAGTGTCCTACGGCAGCCCAATTGCCACCGTTCATTCAAAAACAAGTCCAAGCAGCCCAGGGTTATTCAAAGCCCAATCATGATCCATATTCTAACACCTACAACCCTGGTTGGAAGAATCATCCTAATTTTTCATGGAAATCTCAACAAGCCCAAGCTCCAAATCCACAAGCACAAAATTTCCAGAACAAGGCCCATCAACAGAATTACTATCCAAATCAATCTTTCAATAAAAGCCAACCTATCCAGTCCCAAGCTCAAGCTCCTTACTTTCAGCCCAATAACAATCAGATTATGTTCTCTCAACCTCCATATCAAATCCCACAACATCAGCCATCAAATCAAAATGATGACAAATTCAATATATTGCAACAATTACTCATGAATCAACAACAACAGCAGCAACAATTGCATCAATTGGTCATCTCTCAACAACAATCCATTTCGAAATTAGAAGTCCAATTGGGTCAAATGGCTGATACAACAATGAGGAGGGAAGTTGGCCCATTACCAAGTCAACCCATTGCAAACCTGCGAAACTATCCTCCGGATTTCCAACATCAACCAATCCTACCTAATCCTCAAGCCCAATCTCAAATGGGCTCAAATCCACCAAGATGCCCACAGTTAGAAAATGCGAAAGCAATTTTGGCCTTAAGAAGTGGTAAAGTTTTGCCGGATCCTTACCTAAATCAAGGATCTAGTCAGCCCAATCCTGAACAGAATGAAGAAGAAGAAGAAGAAGAAGAAGAAGAAGATGAAGATGAGAATGAACAATCCAATATCAGTCGAGGAAAAGGAAAAATGGAGGAATGCCCTGAGAATTATAAACCAAAAATCCCTTTTCCACAAGCTTTAGAAAATGACAACGAAAAAAGAAAGCATCAAATCCAAGCAAAAAATGAACAGTTAATGGACTTATTTAAACAAGTCCACATTAACATACCATTGGTTGATGCAATCAAACATGTGCCGGCCTATGCCAAATTTTTGAAAGAACTTTGCACTCATAAGAGAGAGCCTAAAGCAAATCCTAAGAAAGTCTTTTTGTCTGAAGAAGTGAGTGCCATTTTGCTCAACCAACTGCCTAAAAAGATGAAAGATCATGGGGCTCCACTTATCTCTTGTGTTATTGAAGGAATTACATTTGACAAGGCACTTCTTGATCTTGGGGCTAGCGTAAACCTTTTGCCCACTTCTGCCTATGAACAACTAGATTTTGGAGAACTGAAGGCCACTCCTATTATTCTCCAACTGGCAGATCGATCAATTAAAGTGCCACGAGGACTCATTGAGGATGTAATTGTCCAAATCGAAGATTGCTACTTCCCCGTGGACTTCCTTATCTTAGATATGGCCCCATCCTCAGATTTGAATCACACTCCAATCATTCTAGGACGTCCATTCTTAGCTACAGCAAAGGCAAATATAAATTGTGCGACAGGTAAGATAGGCATATCTTTTGGGGACCGACAGATTGGGATCAATATTTTTCAAGCTCCTAAGTACTTGGATTGGAATGAGGGTTGTTATACAGTGCATGCCATGGATAATATAGTAGATGATAGTCCAGATTTAGAACAGTTCCTCTTTCCCTTAGAAGAGAATTTGGAGCTTGAACAGTCTTTATCCTACACGAAGGACATTGATTTACTTCACAATTTGCCTCACTTGCTTTGTAACGACCTGCCATCCTATGACCGGAGACCCGGTCACTAAATGGATGTCGGCCCATTAACTGTAGGTTCATACCCGGATCTTATACACACATCTGGAGGAGTAAGCGTTAAACAAGATTAAATACAACATTCACACGGACTACAAGGGGTACAGTGTGCAGGAAGTAAAATAATAATGTCCGTACACAGTCCAACAATAATTACATGTCCAACAAATTAATTAAGTACAGGCATAAATAAGGTACAACAACGTCGGGGCATACCTCGGAAACTAAGATAGCTGCTGGTCCGCACACCAAGGAGAACGCCACGCGCCGCCACACGCCACAAGGACCACACCTGAAAACGCAGGGAGTGAGCCACACCAGAATTGGGCTCAGTAGGGATCATCCGATCCCCCGCCTCCCACACACACACCCACAAGTGCAGTAACAAAGGTACAGGTAAAAAGGCAAGTAAAGCTGTAGCACACTACTCCTAAAATCTAAATATGAACCATACGCATTCGAAATGTAACATGCATACTTCTAAAATCATTATATCAAGAAGCCTACAACTCACGTCTCGGCAAAACACGCCAACCACTCCTCCGGAAGTGGAAAACACACCAATCACACAGCCGTAAGTAGGAAACACCGTCCATACAACCGAAAGTGGGAAACACCGACCCGCTGAGACCAAACAGTAACCCCTCGGATAGCACGCTGGCTACTCCGGCCCAACTGGCTCAGGTGGTTACTCCTTCCCTCAGCATGAGTGACTCTCCGAATGTACCACTCCGACACCGGTACTAGTTGACCCCGGGGTTCACCAGGTGACCCTCTCTCACTAGGCGTCACCCCGCCCACGCCCCCGCCGGCGCTGTGCTCACGCCCCCACCAGCACAGGGTGATAAAGCGCTACAATGTCACTCCAGGTCCACAGTAACACAAAACCACCAAAACCCGGCACAGTATGATCCGGTCACGTGAAAAGCCCGCGATCGCACGACACACAACGCAGTGCCATCCGGTCCCGAAGAATCCATGTACACTAAAGCATGCACTAACCGAATATCTAGCAGTATGAACACATTTTACTGGCATGAATTAGTGTTGTTCTGTCCTGAATCGCGTCGCCCAAGGCCGACGCCATTCAAGCTCCCTAACTGGTTTATAAAACAGAGGCCTACGGAAATCTGGCCTAAAAGGCGTCGACACCAGCGGTCGCCTTTTGAAAGGCGTCGACATCCTCCGACGCCATTCAGCTAAGAAATCTAGGAATTCCGGGAAAACATTACTTAGGGGATTTCTGCCTTAAAAGGCGTCATGGTTACCCGACGCCATTCAATTCGCGTCGCCCACCCATGACGTCTTTTAGTCCCAGAATCTCGAACTGACGGACCCTCAGTCGGGGTGATTTACTGCCTAAATGGCGTCATGATGGCCCGACGTCCTTCTGAAAGGCGTCGTCCGTCCATGACGTCGTTTAGCGCCAGAAATCACTAACTCGTGAGGCTTCGAACATGGAGGTTTCTGCCCTAAAAGACGTAGTACTGCCCTGACGTCCTTCTGAAAGGCATCGACCAGGCACGACGCCGTTTAGCGCCAGAAACCTGGTTCCCTGGTTCGAACCGAGGGTTTCTCCCTTAACCCCAAATACCCCGAAGAAGCCCCAAAACGGAAAGGGGGAGGAAGAGAAGTTGATCCACACAAACATGCTACAAAACCACATTCACGAACACGGCCATACCCACAAGAATACCCCCTAAACATGCTCAATCTAGCCCAAAATACATCATAATACGCCTAAGAAAACACGAGCAACACATACGAGATTCGTCCCCCTACCGGATACTTGAACTCCTCCTGGCTCCGTGTCGCCGAACCGCCGCACCGCAGACCGCCGCCGGTACCCTCGAGGACGCCGCCACTTCGCCGGGACGTCGGCCGCCGTCCGGAGAATGGAACGCCGCGAAGGAAGTGGTGGTGGCAGAGGTGAGAGGTAGGGAGGCGTTGGAGTGATGGAAGAGGAAGAAGAGGAAGGGAAAGGGGAAGAGTGGGATCGGAGGAGGCGGAGAGGGAGAGGAGAGAGAGTGAAGGGTGAGAAATGAGGGAAAGAAAGGAGGGCTCGCGGGGTTAATCAAGAACTGCCTAAAACGCGTCGAGCGAGAAGGACGCCTATCAGATGACAGGACGGGCCGTACTGACAGCTGTCTGAAACGCGTCGACCACCACGGACGCCGTTCAGCTGACATGTCAGGCACCGTACACTGACATCGCAGGGTGGCAGTCTGAATCGCGTCGTCCATCATGGACGCCGTTCAGACGACGAGACAGGGGCCGTACTCTCGCGGCCCGAAACCCGCCCACGTGGCGTCCACGTGGCACAACAGCAAAACGTCTAAATGGCATCCACCTATCAAGACGCCGTTTAAAAGGTGTCGTGTAGTGTAGACGTCATTCAGAAGAAACTCTCCAGACCCCTCAAGGCCCGACTCGGGGGACCCGGTCCGAAACCGACCCGAAAACTTAACCCGAAACCTCAGTCCTTATATTCTCCCCCCCTTAAAAGAATTTCGTCCTCGAAATTGCAACTGCTCACACGATAATCACGGCTAACCAACATATGCCGGCAACACATATCACAACAATCATTCTCACCAATCACATACACAGGGCTCCACATAACTAGCCTGCTATAAGTAACGAGGGCGAAATGCCTCTACTGCCTATTCGTATGGGAACTTACCAGAAAAGGTAAGGAACTGCTTCCCAGCATCTCAATCACGCGCCCCTAGGTGGCCTCGCTCCCGGAGCGATACTGTCAACACACTCAACCCAAGGGTACAACTTTGTTTCGGAGGAGCTGCCACTAGTGATTCTCAAAACGCATTTAGGCACACAGGAAAGGACAAGTCCTCAGCGACTTCAAGTCCTGAAGATTCCAACACCTGGGGCGGATCCAGAACATTCCTCTGCCACGAAATACGAAGTGCATCGTGTACTCCCGCAAGATTGAACGGCAAGGCTGGCTGGCGATCTTCCCCAAGTCAGACTCAATCGGTCTCTCACCGATGATAGCACAACTCTGGCAACCTAAGCACACCGCTATACCAACCCTGACCCTACTAACTATCTCTTGCCAATCTCAGACTAGATCACAAAGAATGGACACAGCCATCTAAACAATACCTCATAAGGCGCCAAGCCAACGCTAGAGTGGCAACTGCTATGGTACACATAACCCCACTGAAACCAATGCTGCTCCCAAAAAAAAACTTCCTCAGTCTAGGCAACATGCCACGAGCAAAACTTCCGAAATCCGAATGGCTCCCCTCTGACCGCCCATCAGCCTCGGGATGATAGGCCGGGCTGAAGGTTAACCGCGTACTCAAAGTCTTCCAAAGACTCTTCCCACGATTAAGAAGTAAATCTCAAAGCCCGATCCGACATGATGGATAAGGGCACATCGAGCAGAAAGAGATGATCCGACTCACAAACAACTCAGCCAACTAACCGACTGACCAGTCCTCCCTGATAGCCAGGAAGTGTGCTGACGTAGTCAGTTGCTCAATGGTAATCCAAATCACATCCCCTTCACCAGGGAATAAAACAATCCTAATACACGCCTCAAGTCGCAAGCTCCCGTCTCCACACCGGGATCGGCAAGGACTGCCACCACGCTACCGCTGCGCCACTCTGACATTCCACCCTAACCTGCCCACAATTCAAGCGTTCAATTACAAAATCAACTCTGTCCTCCTTCCTACTAGACCACTTTAACAATGATACGTCTTACTTGATCTGGGAAGCATCATTTATCTAGAACAGTGTGCCTTCAAAAGGGACACCTGCGCAAGTCCTTCACGGTCAAATCACAAAGTCTACCTCTAACCTGACTGTACTACTGCCCCACAATTCCACCTCTGAACTCTAGAGAATCTGCGGTAACTCTGCATCTGTCATCTAAGTCTTAATTACGGTATGGTACACTGCTGGCCAACCTGGCTCCATCAGCCTCACGTGGAATCGAAAAGGGAGATTCCACAGTCTGCTCAAATAATCCCCATACAAACAAAGCCTCTAGATCTATAGTGCAAACACCACAGCTGCCAACTCTGAGTCATAGATGGATAGTTCTCCTCAAGCTCCTTCAACTGCCTATAGGCCACAATCTTACCAAGTTGCATCAGAAACGCACCCAACATCGATGTGATGTAACTGAATACCCCACAAATCCACCGAAACCTAATAGAAGTACCAACACTGGAGCCCAAGTGAGGCGAGTCTTCAACTTAATGAAACTCCGCTCACACTCCTTGGTCCACGTGAGACGAACTCCCCTACGAGTCAACCTCAACAAGGGGGGGTTGCTATCGAAGAAAACCCCTGGACCAACCATCGGTAAAATCTTGCTAACGCCCTCACCGATCACACTCTTACACGGGGCTCCCCACACACAATCGGTCAAACAGCTCAATACCAAATTAAATATGTTCCATGATTCCACCAACATTGATAGACCAACACCATTATATAATAACCTTACAAAGTACACATTACAATACCAAATCACCACCACAACCCAAAATGCATAAAGAGTGCCATAAGAGTTCACAATTACTACCTCATAAGACAAGATAAGAGTGTCCATCTATCTCCGCATCTCGAATCTCCACAGAAAGAACACACAACACTATATAAGGTACCGGCTCCTACTGACCACTCGGCCCCTGACTTGCTTTATTCTTCTGGGGACAGTTCCTCGCGAGATGTCCCCTCCTGCCACAACCAAAACAGCTACCTGCGACCAATGGACACACCCGGTTGCCGTGATACCTACCACAACGGGGACAATAATCTGCCGCATCATGTCTCTTTCCCTGCTGCCTGCTAGCCTCAGTCTGCATCTGTTGGGCCGAACCGTCCTCATCTTCATCACGTGACGTCCCTTGGGACCCGAACTCAAAGGAACTCGAACCGCCTGACGAAGGGACCATTGATTTGCTCTTGCCTTGCTGCTTCCCTCGTACCGATTGCTCCAACTCTTTTGCCATTTGCTGAAATTGAGTCTCCACTGCTGCCGCGCATCGAACCGCTGACGCCAGATCTCTACAACACTGAGGTGCCACCATTGTCCTTAGATCATATCGGAGTCCATCTACAAATCTCTCGGTTCTATATCTCTCCTGCTCAAATAAGTGTGGAACGAATCCTCCAAGATCCACAAACTTCGCATGATAATCTAGAACCGACATGTCATTCTGCACCAATTCCATAAATTCTCTTTCCTTGGCCTCCTGGACGAGCCTCGGAAAGTACTGTCTACTGAACTCTCTCACAAATACCTCCCAAGGGATCTCTCTCAAAGATCTATTTGTAAACATCCTTGTCTTGACGGTAACCCACCACTCGTATGCATTATCCTTCAATAAATAGGTTGCCAACAAGGTCTTATCATTCTCAGCACATTCAAGAACGTCAAACGCCTTCTCCACTTCCTTAATCCAACGAGCTGCCTGGTCTGGGACTGGTCGACCTGTGAAAGAAGGGGTCTCCAACCTCAAAAACCGCTCTAATACCGTGAACTGGTCACCTCGGGAATTGGATCCCTCGCTACCGTCTCCCTGCTGGTATCTACCCATAGCTCCAATCATAGCCTCCACGAAACGGTCCACATTGTGTCCTTCTGCCCCCGAACTACCATCGTCTGATCTCGTCTGATCACTACCTCACGAACGCAAAAAGATCAACAAAAACACGTCAAAACCTATCACTCTACACCAGCAGCCATCGCCTGTACACACTCGTACTTATTGTTGGACTACGATATCTAACCCAGTTTACCACTTACTCGACCAGACTGAGCTCTGATACCAACTGTAACGATCCGCCATCCTATGACCGGAGACCCGGTCACTAAATGGATGTCGGCCCATTAACTGTAGGTTCATACCCGGATCTTATACACACATCTGGAGGAGTAAGCGTTAAACAAGATTAAATACAACATTCACACGGACTACAAGGGGTACAGTGCGCAGGAAGTAAAATAATAATGTCCGTACACAGTCCAACAATAATTACATGTCCAACAAATTAATTAAGTACAGGCAGAAATAAGGTACAACAACGTCGGGGGGCATACCCCGGAAACTAAGATAGCTGCTGGTCCGCACACCAAGGAGAACGCCACGCGGACCACACCTGAAAACGCAGGGAGTGAGCCACACCAGAATTGGGCTCAGTAGGGATCATCCGATCCCCCGCCTCCCACACACACACCCACAAGTGCAGTAACAAAGGTACAGGTAAAAAGGCAAGTAAAGCTGTAGCACACTACTCCTAAAATCTCAATATGAACCATACGCATTCGAAATGTAACATGCATACTTCTAAAATCATTATATCAAGAAGCCTACAACTCACGTCTCGGCAAAACACGCCAACCACTCCTCCGGAAGTGGGAAACACACCAATCACACAGCTGTAAGTAGGAAACACCGTCCACACAACCGAAAGTGGGAAACACCGACCCGCTGAGACCAAACAGTAACCCCTCGGATAGCACGCTGGCTACTCCGGCCCAACTGGCTCAGGTGGTTACTCCTTCCCTCAGCATGAGTGACTCTCCGAATGTACCACTCCGACACCGGTACTAGCTGACCCCGGGGTTCACCAGGTGACCCTCTCTCACTAGGCGTCACCCCGCCCACGCCCCCACCAGCGCTGTGCTCACGCCCCCACCAGCACAGGGTGATAAAGCGCTACAATGTCACTCCAGGTCCACAGTAACACAAAACCACCAAAACCCGGCACAGTACGATCCGGTCACGTGAAAAGCCCGCGATCGAACGGCACACAACGCAGTGCCATCCGGTCCCGAAGAATCCATGTACACTAAAGCATGCACTAACCGAATATCTAGCAGTATGAACACATTTTACTGGCATGAATTAGTGTTGTTCTGTCCTGAATCGCGTCGCCCAAGGCCGACGCCATTCAAGCTCCCTAACTGGTTTATAAAACAGAGGCCTACGGAAATCTGGCCTAAAAGGCGTCGACACCAGCGGTCGCCTTTTGAAAGGCGTCGACATCCTCCGACGCCATTCAGCTAAGAAATCTAGGAATTCCAGGAAAACATTACTTAGGGGATTTCTGCCTTAAAAGGCGTCATGGTTACCCGACGCCATTCAATTCGCGTCGCCCACCCATGACGTCTTTTAGTCCCAGAATCCCGAACTGACGGACCCTCAGTCGGGGTGATTTCCTGCCTAAATGGCGTCATGATGGCCCGACGTCCTTCTGAAAGGCGTCGTCCATCCATGACGTCGTTTAGCGCCAGAAATCACTAACTCGTGAGGCTTCGAACATGGAGGTTTCTGCCCTAAAAGACGTAGTACTGCCCTTACGTCCTTCTGAAAGGCGTCGACCAGGCACGACGCCGTTTAGCGCCAGAAATCTGGTTCCCTGGTTCGAACCGAGGGTTTCTCCCTTAACCCCAAATACCCCGAAGAAGCCCCAAAACGGAAAGGGGGAGGAAGAGAAGTTGATCCACACAAACATGCTACAAAACCACATTCACGAACACGGCTATACCCACAAGAATACCCCCTAAACATGCTCAATCTAGCCCAAAATACATCATAATACGCCTAAGAAAACACGAGCAACACATACGAGATTCGTCCCCCTACCGGATACTTGAACTCCTCCTGGCTCCGTGTCGCTGAACCGCCGCACCGCAGACCGCCGCCGGTACCCTCGAGGACGCCGCCACTCCGCCAGGACGTCGGCTGCCGTCCGGAGAATGGAACGCCGCGAAGGAAGTGGTGGTGGTAGAGGTGAGAGGTAGGGAGGCGTTGGAGTGATGGAAGAGGAAGGGAAAGGGGAAGAGTGGGATCGGAGGAGGCGGAGAGGGAGAGGAGAGAGAGTGAAGGGTGAGAAATGAGGGAAAGAAAGGAGGGCTCGCGGGGTTAATCAAGAACTGCCTAAAACGCGTCGAGCGAGAAGGACGCCTATCAGATGACAGGACGGGCCGTACTGACAGCTGTCTGAAACGCGTCGACCACCACGGACGCCGTTCAGCTGACATGTCAGGCACCGTACACTGACATCGCAGGGTGGCAGTCTGAATCGCGTCGTCCATCATGGACGCCGTTCAGACGACGAGACAGGGGCCGTACTCTCGCGGCCCGAAACCCGCCCACGTGACGTCCACGTGGCACAACAGCAAAACGTCTAAATAGCGTCCACCTATCAAGACTCCGTTTAAAAGGCGTCGTGTAGTGTAGACGTCATTCAGAAGAAACTCCCCAGACCCCTCAAGGCCCGACTCGGGGGACCCGGTCCGAAACCGACCCGAAAACTTAACCCGAAACCTCAGTCCTTACATGCTTAGTCCTTGGCCTATCATTGAACCTGTACCAAAATTGCACCCTAGGCCAACACTGCCATCTCCTATATCTCCTCCTGAATTTGAGCACAATTACTTGTAGTCTGATCGCATGCACGACATTCATATGGTGAGACATGCTAAGTCGAGAGGAGAATTACATATGAACCAAGGTCTAAGTGAAGTAGGCGTGAATGAGGTAGTCAAATGGTCAAATCAGACAAATCATCACTTCATGAGTAGGAAAAGTATGGTTCTAAGAATATCTGAGCAGGGCACACAAAATGATACCAACAAATCAATTGACCCAGGTTGATAAGAACTCACATGCGTCTGGCTGAAGACGTTAAACTTAGCGCTTATTGGGAGGCAACCCAATCATCTCATTTTTATTCTGATTATTCTCTTTTTCTTTTCTTTTTAGAAAACTCATAAAATCTACCTTGGAGAACAGAGAGAAGCCTCGTCACACCTCAGGTTGTATCTCTCCTCATTATGAATTCCATATTAAATAATTGTTGTGCATTTCTATGCCATTGAGGACAATGTCATTCAAGTTGGGGGGAGAATCATAGTGCATATTGAATAAAATCGTTTAAAATGAACAAAAGTTTTGAAATTTTTTCTTTTTTCACACAAATTTTTTAAAAAAAAAATTTGTTTCATTTTCACACTCCAACAGAAATTCTTATCTATCATAATTCATTTAGGGAATCTTGATCAAAATTGAGTTAGGAAGTTGAGTAAAAGTTTGAATTAATCCCCCTCTCTACAAAGAATCACGACGGGATGATTTTCACACACACACGATAACTTGGAAAGAGTGGAAGATCCTGAAAGTGTAGAGTTGCTAGAGTTACCCGAAGTGTAGAATTACCCATTCTATTTTTACTTTTAGGTCAAACGAACGGAAAGTTAGGATTCGTAATAGGAGATCAAACCACTTAACACTTTAAGGAGGTGGTCACTTCGAAAAAAGGACAATCAGAAGCGTGAAAATCAAATAAATATGCTTCAAAAAAGTCAAAGGAAGGACGGTGGCAAAAAGTATGCACCTCCCCTCAGAAAAAAAATAAAGAGAGTGACAAAAAAGTACGCACTCTCAAAGCACAAAACAATCGTGCTAAAGTCCTTCACAACAAAATAAGACCAAATCCTAAAAAGTTTTAAATCGGGGCGAAAAGCGAACCTAGCCAACTTATCCAGAGATCTCTTTTTCTGTTCTCCCCTAGGTAATTTTACTCCAAGAGTCAGTGAAGGCAACGATATACCAAACAGGATAGAAATGAACTCCAAGCACCTCAAATGATATGCACAATCACTTGTCATGATTCTAAGTATGGTGGGCGGGAGAACGAAAACTTGAATTCCAATTACCTACCATTTGCAATAGATATCCTTTAAAATGAAGTGTGATTCTTTTTACTGATCAAGGTAGTCCTAATTTTTCAAATGATTGTATTGCTAAGGGACTAGCAATGATTAAGTTGGGGGGTGTGATAAGTTCACAATTTTACATAAATAACAGATGAAATTTACATAATTTGCTATCAATTTAATGAACAAAATCACATGGAATGATAGATAAATCATTTGTGCATTCAAACATATCAATTTTGAAAAAAAATCTGAAGTTCAAATCCAAGAAGAAACAAGATTGTATTTCTTTTTGTCTTAAAAGGGGAACCACAAGCCAACTAAGAGAGAGAAGAGGGAATTTTGGAATTCAAATTTCAAAAATGTTATTTCAAAATCTCGAAAATAACATTTATTCTTCAATTCAAAATTCGAATTTTGAAATATCTCTCTCTAAATTTAAATTTCAAATATGCATTCACGGATAATCCTCTAATCAAGGGGAGCTTAATGCGAGCAATTAAGTGCCCATTTATTAGAGGATTTGAAATTCAAAATTTGAATTAAGAATTCTCTTCTATGAAATCAAGAGAGAGAGGAGGAGGGAATCCTGAAATTTAAAAAGAAAGATCTTTATTTCGAAAGTCAAAATTTAAAATAGTCTTTATGGACTTAAAAGAAGATCCACTAATCAAGGGGGAGCTTAATAGCCTATTTATTACCCTATTTGAAATTCAAAATTTGAATTAAGAATTCTCTTCTATAAAACCATGGGAAGGGAGAGGAAAAATGAAGCTTGTTTTTTTGGAAATTCTCTCTCTCAATTTCTCTCCCACTTTCTCCCTCTCTTTCACTCTCTCTCTCTCTCTCTACATCTCTCTCAAACCAGCGGCTATTAGTGTAAGAGGTAGATTCGAGGCATTGCAACTGACCATTGGAAGGAGTCCAAGGCTACCAAGGATCCACGCGAAGGGCTACGGCGGCTGCAAACATCAATTTTCTCTCTCCACTATCTCTTTCTAGTTTTTTAAGTTCTCCATGTTACACTATATTTCGAATATTTTTTGTAAAAGTTTTCTTATAAAAGTTATATTAATTTTTGATTTTCAATGTCTCTGTAAAATTTCATATTGTTCTAATAATGAATGACAGTAGCTTCTTTGAAAAAAGTTATCTTTTCTCCATCTTTTTGTTCTACAACTTTTATTTTTTCTTCTGTTGATACTACTCACATTTTATATTCTACTTTTAATTAGTTTTTTAGAGGTAGTCTTAGTTCAGTAAATGGTCTTATTATGCTCGTTTAGGGGTGCTCTTTTTGTGAGTTCATAGTAAGTCCGGTTAATTTTGATTCTTAACAAATCAAATCATCATGCTCCCTCTTCTTTCTTCTCTATTTTTCCTCTAAAAACTCAAAGTTTTCAACTTTAAAAATCTATTTCCCTGTGGATTCGACCCAATCTCACCACTTGCTATTTTTCAAATAATTATATGTGGAAATTGGAATTTAAGATTGATGTTCGAATATGCTTAACGACACATAATTTCGAGCGATCAACCACTCAGAACCATAGCCCACTCTCTGACTTGGTCATAAGGTCACCGCCTGATATTCTCTTCTGCTCTTACCATTTGAAACTCCAGTACTATTCAACATCTGAAAATAAATACTCAACGCAAATACACTAATAAAGAAAATTGCAAAGATCCAAAGATCCTTGTAAAATTTTTTAATAATGAAGCACATGTATAAAAACCAGATTGGATGGTGAAGCTACAAATTTGCATTTCCTTCCAACCCAGGACAACTGTTTGTACAGATGATACAACAAGTAAGAAATATATTACATATTTAAAACCATTTAGGCTATATCCATAAATGTAATGTCCATACTTTGTATAATTGTCCTTCTTACTCATCCAACTTTTAATTTAATTTTCACTTATCTCATTTAGAAGTATTGTCAAATTGAACAAGGGCTGAAATGATACGTCATAGATCACAAGGTGCTCAGCTTTCCCCAGCTTTACTCAGCCCCACCCATGGTTATCTAGACATCAAACAAAAAGATGGCCCAAGTCTTGTCAGAGTTCTATCATCAGTTTCATTTATCTCATTTAATGTTGCTCTCCAACTGAATGCAACATACCGATTTTCTCATAATTTTAATTTCTTAAATGTTGCTGAGCCATTAAGAGTTTGTGTTCCTGTTTTGATTGTTTTCCAAAGCATCAAAGAGTACAATCCAGGAGACAAAAAAATGCAGAAAAAAGTAAATGGCATATCACCTTTTCAATACAAGAACGAACCATATTCTCAATATCTGTGACAATGCTATTCGGTTGACCCTCTACATAATTTATGCACATTGTTATGTATTCCATTAATAATCGTGGTCCTATTTACCTAAAAAGGGGGTTAATTTCTGTCATAGTTTACAAGAGAATGGATGTTTACATAATTTATGCTTCAACATTGTCATGTATTCCATTAATAAATTGTGGTCTTATATACCATGAAAGGGGGTTAATTTCTGTCATAATCTACAAGATAATGGTTGTGGTAGGGTAATAACAACACTTCAACTAATGAATGTTGAACATCATCGTAGAAATTGGAAGTTCAGATTGAAATTACTACAGGCTAGGTATCACTTCAACTTTTGGCTGACTGATTTTGATGCAAGAAAAGACAACACGATCGTATTTCCTTTCATATGGAAGGATGATAGATATCTCTGACAATTGGGTATTTTGGTTGAAATAGGATGTTGTTCTAACTTCTGACATGGAACTTGCCAGATCAGATAAGAACCAGCCAAGGCTGGTCTAGCTGGCTAAAAATAGGTAAGAAAGCAACCTGAGGTCCTGAACAGCCCTTGAAGGCCTGAACTACAATAACTACAATTAAGCAGGTGGAACTGGCCACAAAATGGACTGTTCCCCAACATCTTCTTTTGTTCCATTACCATTTCATGTCTATCAGATTTTCCCCTCCTAAACAAAACCAGCTTTACTATCAGGACGGGCAAGTTCTAGGCCTGAAATGAAACCAGAAGCTGTGACAGCACCGTGCAGGTCAAGTTCTTTATAACATTGCCATGACTACGGCCTTGAATCAACATCAATGATGGAGATTATAATTCAACTGAAGAGGCATGCTTAGGGTAATGCGTTATAGTGGGATCAGATAATGTTTGACAATTAGAGGTTGAATAAGAAAGCTTGGAAATATCACAAGACTGACAATCGAGGAACATGAATATTTTGCACAAATCATCTCCGGCTAGAAAGAGAATGGTATACAGAAAAATGAAACCTGGGATGAACGGAAGAGAATATGCTAACCGGAAGTTCCGTTCACGGATGGGCTCCGCGTTGGAGGATGAAGAGGAGACCGTCACCGGCGAACGATCGGCAGGAAGGTGGTGCCTGGAGGAGGATCCGCAGCGGGGACGAGTAGCGCCTATTCTTCGAAGAACCTCTCTGTCTGGCATCATCGTTTTGGAAGGGGAGGGGAAACCGTCTCTTTAACAAGGTGAAGCACATGGATGGAAGTAATGGTGATGCGCCCAGACACTGCAAAAGGACACGAATCTGGACCCTGCCTGCCCAGATCCAGGCGTTGGGAAGAGCTCACAGCCTGGCTTCATGCCCTAGCCGTGCTTCCTGATGTCCTTCCCCTGCAGTAGGACAGGATCGGACGGAGGGGAGGAGAAGAAGGAAGAAGTGAGGTATTAGGAAGGATGAAGCAAGCTTCGTGATGGCGGATAGGCGGTGATGCCCGTGACCTGGTGGGACTTAGGGAGGACGACTGGGGAGGAAGAAGCAAAGCTTCGTGATGGCGGACAGGCGGTGACGCCCGTGACTTGGTGGGACTTATCGGGAGGACGACAGCGCCGGGTTTCGGACAATGCCGGGTGTAAGGCGTTATTCCACGTAAACCGGGGTGTAACCCATTCCATCCTGGGTTAAGGAATCCCCTCCACCAAAGTGGAATAAACTACATAGGTGGAATAATTTGGGCTTATTCCGCAAACAAACCGAGGCTTAATGAATAAAATAGATTGGACCGATGGTAGTGAAAACTACCACAAAGCTAGGGAAGCACCAACACAAACAATAGATTCGAGATAGGACCCCGAGACGGATCACTCGAACTCGCTATCCAGCAGTGTGAACATCAAATAGCTAGGATCTTACTCACATACACGAGAACTAGATCGATCATATAATAAAAGAACATGCAGACGGGAGGAGTCCAATCAGTACTAACCGACCCACCGTCAAGTAGGGTTACCCCCAAGGGGAAAAACAAGGATCTGCGACAGTCCGGTACAGCCTCTATCGAATTCTGTTAGCATTAAAGGGAATGCCGGTGCACTCGGGCTCACGATGGGCAGCGCATCGGGCTTATGGACTCGCTTCTGTGCGCTGACAGGAGGGAGTACCGCATTGGATGCTAGGAGGTGGCTCTGGTTGGGCATAGTGGGCCCGCTAGAAGACCGCTACAGGCCGTCAGCGAAGCCTCGCTGCGTTGATGCCCTGGCACGAACGGCGGTGCAGACGGCGCGAACCCGGGCGACTCGCCGCGTGGCTTGGTCGTGGGCGGCTGAGCGGGAAACGTCGCACGGGGGATGATGTCGTCCCTCCCCCGCCGCGGCACATGGCGGAGTAGGGAAGGGCGGGGGCCACATGCACGTGGGCGAGCAGATCCCGGGGCGGCGGCAGGCAGGCAAGCAGGCACAAACGACGACGCCGTAGGGGCGAATCGCCTGGGGGTGCCGCGTGGCGCTTGGCGACCGCGTTCCCGTATGGGCGGCTCGAGCGATGATGCTCGACGGCATGGGAGCCACAAGCGTCCCACGTGGACCTGTCTTGCGTCGCCCGTTCACGCAAGGCGCTGGGGATGATGCCGCATTGGCAAGGTGGGGTGGGCCTCACGGCGATGGCGTGAGCGTGGAGGGATGTTGACCTCGCTCCTGTGGTGACGGCGCTGAGAAAGAGAGAGAACGAAGAGGGAGACGACAAAGAGGAATGGTGGGCATCACGTCCTAACCCGCACACGCACACGTAAGCGGCGGCTGCAAACTTTCATTCTTTTCATATTTTTTTTTTCTTCTTCAATGCCTCTAAAAGAGGTTTACAAGTCTTTAAATAGAAAATTTTTAACCTTAATGAAGTCTTAGTAAAATAGATGACTAAACTGACCCTCCCACTACAGAATAGTCCAAATTCGAACAGAAAATTCAGAAAAAATAAAAGAAAGATAATCGGACCACATAATGGGTTTTACACAAGTTCCATATGCTCCTTAAACGTGCAAACATCCTCAATCCTCAAATAGTCCATCGTCGAGCCACAAAGATGTCGGAATCGCCGCTGACGTCTTTCTCCATCTGTAAATGCGGGTCGGGTCGAATCGGGTCCGCGCGCGGATGTCCTCACCAAAATGGACAGCTTCCCTGCAATTTTCTCAACGCTGTTGTGTGTTATTCTTTCCATGGCATGATTGAAGAGTTATTACCATCTTTCTTGAGGAAACCAAGTTATAATTAGTTTACATAGAAATCCATTCATGAGATTTATATGGATACTTGTATTATTACAATCTTTGGACACATGAAAATTGGTTAGCACAATGTGAAACTTCCCATTGTTTGTTGTATTACTTGAGACAGTTGCCATCGGTCAGAACCAACATAATTAACTATCCTTCTATGACACATGGGTCCATAGAGAACTAAAGGCAATCACTGGCACAGCATGCTTAGAAAGATAAAGCATTTACCTTGGATTCCATGGCCAGTCTGCACAAGTAGATCATTAAGTCTCTGAAAAGAACTCCTGAACCCTCCCGAGCATTAGATGGCATTTGATCTGGAATGCAAAGCGATAACTGGGGCTCGCCAAATGTTCCACATCCTGGAATGTGAATAGAAAACAAAAGCCAGTGTTGCTCGGTAGTAAGACGAGTCACAAATGACAAAAGCGATATAACATGTATATTTATGGAGGACTTGGCTGTACATGTGGTCAGGACGTTATATCTTAGTGAAGCTTATCCTATTTTTTGCAAAGTGAGATTGAATATGGCTTATCCACCAAGCGTGACCAGTTCCAAAATTAGAGAAAAGATGGTGGGTTAACAAGAAGGGATCTCAAATGTCCAGCACTTGGAACCCCTTAAAGATTGGCCTTTCAGATATTATCTCAGTTTGAAGCTCAGGACCTACAATTTATAGCTCTACAATGTTTGTTATTTTCCTATTAGGGAGCTTCATCTTGATGATGCCCCTAGTTAACAGATTTGATATCACCTTCAGAAAGGTAAATGATAAAATGTCTGTCTTCCCAGGGCATGCTTGGCTAGTCAAAAAAGATCCATTCCTGGATATATCAGTCAAGGAAAACCATACATGGATCTACATTAATGATCTTGCACCAAGCTGGACTCTCATGCGGGTATCCCCTTTTATTTCCAGGTTTCTCCCTTGCAAATTAATAGCATATAACCAAGACAAGACACAATTTCTTTTACATTTTGTTGGTATGCCTCGCACTATTAGTAACCAAGCAAGAGATGCAGGTCTTCCTTTGAGAATGCCTCATTTCTCTCACAAAATGATACTGTAATGTATTCCCACTAAAGATGTGGGTAAGCATTCCAAGGATATTGATGACTGAGGCAGAATGGCCCCCCTTAAGCCTGTCAGGTGTTAGCCAAGAGCAATCTATCATTTACAGGAACCATTGCCTGAAAAGTTCTTCAGAGAAAGTTTCTAGACTATAAAGAATAAACAAAATTTGAAAATCTTAATTCATTTTCACAAAATTCTTTCTCAAACTTCATAATACTTATATACAATACAGATGCATGATATATTCATGTGCAACTCTATACATAAAGAAAGAGGAAAAACATTTTAGAATATATGATTTTGCCGGCTAAGCAGACGTGGCATACCAAAGTTTTGGTATATCTTGATTTCCCCTCCAAGTCCTGCTGTCACAACCACCAGACCCCATGCTGTTGAAGCTTGAACATTAGTGCTCCTATTGCCTCCCCCGTTATACCACCGCGATGATGAAGAGGAAGAAGTGAAAGTGTTAAGAGCAGATATAGAGGATAATGCGCCAGACATTAACCAATGAGAAGTTGAGATGGATGATGAACTGCCAATCCCTGATCCTGGATGAGATGCGTTGCTAAGTTCTTCCTCGCAGTGTGGCAGTGATTGATCTAAGGAACTTCTCTTGGGAAGAGGTGGGAAATGACTCCTGCAGCTCGTGAATTCATCTTCTGTGACTGTAATCAGGGATGAAAGTGGCTGGTGTGAATCAGGGAATCTTTGAGCTGAATTTTGCCTCAACCCTGATGACAAAAATGGGGATTCAATCTTGCTACCGCTAGGAGGCCATGGAATTGCAACTGACACATCCTTACAGTGAAAGTGCTCATAAGATCTTGTGGTAATCCAAGTTTTCCCTTTCCCTGTGCCACTTGCACTGCGGGTTTCTTCTCGCTTCCATACATAAACATGTGAGTCCTCACTTGCACATACAACATAGTTTCCATCTGCTGTAAATGATGCCTGATATTTGACTGCTCGTATTCCGAAAACCTGATAATGCATGGTGAAAGAACACTTCTCTTCCTTATTCTTAGTATATAAATGCATGAGTTTTTCCACTTTTGGAACTAGCCCTGAGTTTCTTAAATGGAAATTTAACTTTGTGGTCTTTTAGGCTGCAGAAAAATGGAAATAATCGACACAAATCTCAAGGGGAGGCAAAAGACTAGTGTGGTGTCTATTCCATGGTTAGCCGGATAAACTTAAGATTCAAAGTATCTCAAGGAGAGTTTTCTTTGTAGATTCCAACACAATTTACTGAGTGAGATTCATTGCTGCACGCACCTCTGAATTTGTGAACTAGATCTGCACCATTGAAGACCCGGATTTGTGAAGAGAAGTGGGTCAACTTCCTAGTCAACCCATTGCCAATCCAAGGAATCAACCTCTAGGGTTTTCACAGCAATCAGACCTTTTACCTCAGCCTGGCCCATTACCACAACTTAAAGGGCCGCAATTTGAGAATGCTAAAGCCATTTCAACCCTTAGGAGTGGGAAAAGTTTAGAAAACCCACATGCAGATGGAGAGTTAGTCGAAGGTTCCACTGCTGGGCCTCATGAAATTGAAAGTGAGAGTGAGGCTGAACCCAACATGGAGAAGTTAGAGGAGGATCCGAAAGGAAAAAGGAAGATAGATGAAGGCCCCAGTTCTTATCAACATAGGGTGCCATTTCCAAATGCTTTGTTAGCTAAGCCCAATGCTAGGAAGAAACTGGCCCAGAATGAGGAGTTGCTGGACTTATTCAAACAAGTTCAGATTAATATTCCACTCATCGATGCTATCAAGCATGTGCCAGCTTATGCTAAGTTCCTCAAGGAATTATGTACTCCACGAAGAGAATCTAGAATGGCACCCGAAAAAGTTTGGCTTTCAGAAGATGTGAGTGCGATTGTGATGAATCATCTTCCCAAGAAGTTGAAGGATCCTAGAGCACCTTTGATCTCATGTGACTTAGGTGGAGTTACATTTGATAGAACTTTATTGGATTTAGGTATTAGTGTGAACCTTTTGCCAACATCCATCTATGAGAAATTTGATATTGGGGAATTAAAGCCCACGTCCATCATCTTGTAGTTGGCTGATAGGTCTGTGAAGACTCCACAGGGATTAATTGAGGATGTTATTGTGAAGGTTCATGATTATTATTTTTCCGTGGATTTTCTCATTCTGGATATGGCATTACCTGAGGAGCTCATTCACACCCCGATCATCCTACGTCGTCCATTCTTAGCCACTGCCAAAGCTAATATAAATTGTAAAACTGGCATGATGGACATATTCTTTGAAGGTCAAAAAGTCAAGATTAATGTCTACAAAGCATCTCAATATCCAGATCATGAAGAAGAATGTCATACTATCGGTATCTTGGATAATTTGGTTGAAGAAAATGAGATGTTCACACATAACCTTTTAGAGGAAGCCAATACCTTAAAAGATTCTCCCGGCCCATTAACATCTTGGCCCAAGGTTGAACCTTTATCGGCCTTACAATCTGAGCCCGGTTTGCCATCCTTAGAGGACCATCCTATGCTCGAACTCAAGACATTACCTGAATCTCTTAAGTACGTCTTCTTGGGCCCCGACCAGACTCTTCCGGTCATCATTGCGGCAAACCTAAGATCACTGCAAGAAGTCTAGTTAATTGAGGTCCTTAAAGCCCATAAAGGTGCTATTGGTTGGTCGGTAGTAGATTTGAAAGGAATAAGTCCGTCCATTTGCATGCATCATATCTATATGGAAGAGAATTCTAAGCCCAGTCGGAAGATGCAAAGGCGACTTAACCCAAATATGAAAGAGGTGGTTAAAAAAGAGGTTGTGAAATGGATGGATGCGGGTATCATTTATCTCATATCGGATAGCAAATGGGTCAGTCCAACTCAAGTGGTACCAAAGAAGTCTGGATTGACAGTTATCAAGAATGATCAGGGGGAAGAGGTACCTACTAGGCCCACCACGGGATGGAGAGTGTGCATTGATTACCGAAAGCTGAATTTCATGACTAAGAATGATCACTTTCCACTCTCATTCATGGATCAGATTCTAGAAAAGTTATCGGGCCAGAAGTACTTTTGCTTCTTAGATGGGTACTCTGGGTACAATCAAGTGGCTATTTACCCGGAAGATCAAGAAAAGACCACCTTTACGTGCCCTTATGGCACGTTTGCTTTTAGGAGGATGCCATTTGGATTATGCAACGCACCAGCTACATTTCAACAGTGTATGATGGCTATATTCTCCGATATGGTGGGAGAATTCCTCGAAGTTTTTATGGATGATTTCTCAATCTTCGGGGATTCTTTTGAAAATTGCTTGAAAAATCTTAAACAAGTGCTAGCTAGATGCATTGAAACCAACCTGATACTTAGCTGGGAGAAGAGTTATTTTATGGTTCGAGAGGGCATTGTTCTAGGCCACATTGTGTCTGAAAGGGGGATAGAGGTAGATAAAGCTAAGATCGATCTCATATCCAATCTTCCTCCTCCCACCTCGGTCAGACAGATCCGTTCATTCCTTGGCCATGCCGGTTTCTATCGTCGGTTTATCCACAATTTCTTTCAAATCACCCGGCCTTTAACTCTTCTCCTAGCTAAGGATGTTCCTTTCCAAATGGATTAATCTTGCATCAAGGCATTCAATTCTCTGAAGGAATCTTTGACCAAAGCTCCGATTCTTCAATCTCCAGATTGGTCTTTGCCCTTCGAAATCATGTGCGATGCCTCTGACTATGCTATCGGTGCGGTATTGGGACAAAGAATCAACAAGTGTCCCGTGGTGATCTATTATGCAAGTCGCACCCTTGCAGATGCTCAAATGAATTATACCACCACATAAAATGAATTATTAGTTGTGGTTTTTGCCCTAGAAAAATTCAGATCATATCTTTTAGGGGAAAAAGTCATAATCTATTTCGATCACTCAACTTTGAAATATCTTTTGACCAAGAAGGATGCGAAGCCCAGACTTATCAGATGGATCTTACTCCTTCAGGAATTTGATTTGAAAATTCGGGATAAGAAGGGTTCTGAGAATGTGGTAGCTAACCACCTATCCCGAATTCTGATTTCTGAGAGTGCACCAATAACTGATTCATTTCCTGATGAACATCTGCTGACCATTTCTCACACTGTTACACCTTGGTATGCTCATCTTGTCAATTACAAGGTGACCAATCAACTTCTAAAAGGATTGACTAAAAGTGAGAATGACAGATTCTTTTCGCAGGAGAAGTATTATTTCTGGGAGGATCCGGAACTATTCAAATTATGTCTTGATCAAATCATTAGGCGATGTGTTCCTGAAGAAGAACAACAGAGTGTTCTCAACTTCTGTCATAATCTGGTTTGTGGGGGCCATTTCTCGGGGAAGAAAACTGCAGCCAAGGTCCTGCAAAGTAGTTTTTACTGGCCCACACTTTTCAAAGATGCCCATGAGTTCAGCAAAACTTGCCTTCGATGTCAGGAAAAATATGGCGAAAATGAATATGATGCCACTCAACCCAATCTTAGTGGTTGAAGTTTTTGATGTTTGGGGGATTGACTTTATGGGACCTTTTTCACCTTCTTTTGGACATACATATATCCTGGTAGCGGTGGATTATGTCTCTAAGTGGATTGAAGCAGTAGCCACCTGAACCAATGATCACAAAGTGGTCATTAAATTTGTCTAGAAAAATATCTTTTTTCGGTTCGGGTGGCCTAAAGCTATCATAAGTGATGGAGGAACGTATTTCACGAATTACCAGTTTCGAGCTTTGCTTAAGAAATATGGGATTAATCACAAGATGGCTACCCCTTATCATCCTCAAACCAGTGGCCAAGTGGAAGTTTCCAATAGAGAGATTAAGAATATTATGCAAAAGTCCGTTAAGCCTGATAGAAAAGATTGGTTTGAAAGATTGGATGATGCCTTATGGGCCTATCGGACCGCTTACAAAACTTCTATTGGCATGTCTCCTTATCGCCTGATTTTTGGAAAAGCGTGCCGCCTTCCGGTGGAATTGGAACATAGGGTTTATTGGGCCATTAAACAAGTCAATCTGGACCTAGTCCAAGCTGGTTCCCACCGCACCTTACAACTGAGTGAGTTAGAGGAGTTGCGCAATGAGGCCTATGAAAATTCAAAGATTTATAAAGCCAAAACTAAAGCTTTCCATGATAAATATATTGTGAGAAAATCTTTTCTTTCAAATCAGGAAGTTTGGCTATTTAACTCTAGGCTTCGCCTATTTCCAGAAAAACTGAAATCCAGGTGGGATGGACCGTTCGTAGTCGTTAAAGCCTTCGATCATGGAGCTGTTAAAATTCTGAATTCTAAGAGTGGGAATACTTTCACCGTTAATAGTCAACGGTTGAAACCATTTATTGAAAACCTTCAAAATGAGCCACCTGAATCCATAGAACTGAGTGATCCACAATAATTGAACTTCCGTCTGGCTGAAGACGATAAACTTAGCGCTTGTCGGGAGGCAACCCAATATCTTTAGTTCAACTTTTGTTTTCTTTTAAGTTTGTAAGCGGTAATCGGCTTTGGTAAAGTCGCGTCCTCATCATTACAGGTTGTTTCTCTCCTTCACAATTCTCTTATGGCTAGTATGTTTTTCATATCTTTTATGCCATTGAGGACAATGTCAATCAAGTTGGGGGGTGGGACAATCAATTTGATATGCATTTATTGAAAAATCTTTTAAAGAAAACTGATATCTTTCACTGAAAAATAGTCAAAATTTTAAAATTTCTTTCAAAAATTTCTTTGAAAAACTTCTTTTCACATCCTATGAAAATTGTATGAAATCATGTTTCATTAAGTAAATCTTAAACAAATTAGTTTTTTGTTAGTCACATTGGTTAAAGAGCCTTCAAAGTTTAAAATATCCTACTTCACAAAAATCCACGGCAGGATAATTTTCACACACACGGCAACTTAGAATAAATGAAAGATCTTAAAAGTATAGAATTGCTAGAATTAACCTTAAGGATAAGACTACTTATTCTAATTTTTCTTTTTGGGTTGAACGAAAAGAATGTGTTAGGATTCGTAATAGGAGACTGTCCCACTCAGCACTCCAAAAGAGGTGGTCATTTAAAATAGACAACTGTAAACACTAAAGGCAATAGAAGGTGTTAAAAGAGTTAAAGGAAGGTAGGTGACAAAAAGTACACACCTCTCCTCAAGCAAAGTAATGAGAGTAACAAAAAGTAAGTACTCTCAAAGACAATTGCACAAATAAATGAAAAAAAGTCGCGCTAAAAAGTCCATCGTACCAGAAATATGACCAAGTCGTAAAAAGTGCTGAGTCGGGGCGGGAACTGAAAAACGGTCCTTGCTGACTGATCGAAAAATCTTTTATTCTCTTCTCTTCCCCAGGTAGTCTTATCTAGAGGGTAGTAAAGGTAAGAATATACCAGAAAGGTCGGAAACGAGTTCTAAGCGTGCCAATTTGCATGCACAATCAGCTGTCGCGAATCAAAATATTGTGGGATATGAAAACTTTAACTTAACCAATCAGTTACTATTGTAATAATGTAGTTTAAGAGGGTTTACCTCTAATTATCCTTTTAATAAAAGTGGTTAAGAGAGAGGGGCCTAGGTGTAAGGTTTTTACTCTCTCGAAACCTTCATTCCAACTTGGTATCAGAGCCGCCGGAGAGATCTGATCGTCGGAACCCCAGCAGCTTTGTTCCTATCGCCGGAGAGGGGTGGCCCCGGCGGGCAGGCGCTGGGCGGAGCGCACCGCACCGCGCACGCCGCCCCTGCGCCGCCCCTTACTGGCACCGCGGCCCCCTGCGCAGCCCCGCCCCACACCGCGCACGCCGCCCCTGCGCCGCCCCTCACCGGCACCACTGCCCCTGCGCAGCCCCGCACCGGCACCGACGCCCCGTTTGTCGCGCTACGCCGCCGTCCCTGCGCCGCCCCTCACCGGCACCGCAGCCCTGCACCCGCAGCCTCCCTTCCTATGCACCACTGCGCACCACCAGACTGCCTTGGGCTTTGGGATTTCACCTCTCTTGTTTGCCGCATAATTCCATGGCACCCATGTTCTTACCCCGACGTCTAATACTTCCTTGTGCTGTTCCGGTATGCAGAGCCAGGCGGAGGTAGAGATGGGTTATCACGTTTTTGGTCTATTTTCTGTTGGCTTGTGACCGTATGTTTGGATGTTTGGACATGGTTAGTTTGTGATGTGTTTGTTGACACTGGTGGCCTAGTTGTGTAGTGCGATCTTTGTTTGTGGAACTTTTTTTTTAGGACAGTTTGATCAAGATGGCCGACCTAGTTACGCTGCAAGATTTTGAAGGCCTGATCGGACGACTGATATCAGAGCAGATCTCTGCAGTGCAGTCTGCCACTGGTGCGAGCACTTTTGTGCGGGAGACGGCATTCATCAATGCCCTGCAGGTAGCAGTCAAGCTTGATGGCCCGACGACCTATTTGACATGGGCCAGGAGTACCCGTCTACTGGTGCAAGGATGAGGTCTGGAGGGATATCTGACTGGTGTGACTAAGAAGCCCCCGTGTGGTGAGTCTGGTGTGACTAAATGGGAGATGGAAAATTCAGTTGTTCTGGCATTCCTTTTGAATACTATGGCTCCCAATGTTGCTCGGAGTGTACAGTTATTAGAGACCGCTCATGAGGTATGGGAGGCAGTGGCTCAAATGTTCTCCCAGAAGTTTAATTCTGCACAAGCTTTTGAGATCAGGTCTCAGCTGAGAGAACTCCGTCAAGGAGAATTGTCTGTGACTGAATATGCTACCGAGCTAAAACACCTATGGTTTGAGGCCGATCATTATCGGACTTTTGTTCCCACTTGCTCAGTTGTTGTTGATGGATTTCAGAAGCATCTGGAACATGAACGAGTTCAAGACTTTCTTTATGGCTTGAATTCAAAGTTTGAGTCTGTTCGAGTTCAGTTGTTGGCTCGAGCTTGTCTTCCTACCTTAGGTCAAGCGTTTTCTACTGTCCTAAGTGAGGAAACCCGGCGGCGTGTCTCCTCAGCCTCTAGTACTCCTGTGAAGTCTGCTCTTTCTGTGCAGCCTCAAACCCAATCATCAGAAGAGAAGGTGTGCCATCATTGCAAGAAACCTGGGCACATCAAGGCATTCTGTTGGGAGTTACATGGTCGTCCCACTCAGTCTATTCGTGGTGGCCGCCGTGGTGGTGGTCGAGTTGGGGGACGTGGTCGTGGTCGTAGGACTGGACAGGCCCATCTTTCAGAGGAGACTGAAGGCACTACAGCTGGTTTGTCTGCAGAGGAATATCAGACTCTTCGTCGGTTGATGGAAAAGCATGAGACATTCTCTGGCATTAGCTCCTCCACAGCAGAGACCACCAGCCCACTCGAGGGAGATATTGACTCCTCTCATCTCGCTCAGTCAGGTACTTCATCCAGTATTGACCATCCTTTCAACTGTGTAGCTAGGAAGTCTACCTCTTGGGTCATTGACTCGGGAGCTTCCAGCCATATGACAGGTACATCTCTCCTTTTTCGGTCGTATTTTCCATGCTCAGGTAGGGACAAAGTTTGTATTGCTGATGGATCTTTTACTTCCGTTTATGGTAAAGGATCTGTAGATTGTACACCTACCTTGCGACTCTCCTATGTTTTGCATGTTCCTGCCTTCCCTACAAATTTGTTGTCCATTAGCTCAATTACTAAGGAGTTAAACTGTTCTGTCACTTTTTGGCCTTCTCATTGTCTTTTTCAGGAGCTGAAAATGGGAAAGACACTTGGATGTGGTAAATTGCACAATGGACTGTATTATTTGGAGCCTGGAGGATGTAACTTGAAGTTTACTGATGGGCGAGATAGCTTGAAGTCTACTGAGGAAAGATCTGCTCTTGCTGCTAATGATGCTACCTGGGAGATTGTGCTACAACATCGCAGGCTTGGCCATGTTCCGTTTCCAGTTCTTAGTAGATTATTTCCTTCTTTATTGAATAAATGTGATAAAACACTATTGGTGTGTGATCATTGTGAGTTGGCAAAGCATACTAGAGGCATTTATCCTGTTTCTGGACATCGTAGTTCTTCACCTTTTGAAATTGTGCATTCGGATGTGTGGGGACCTTGTAGTACTGTTGCTGCTATAGGCCATAGGTGGTTTGTGACATTCATTGATTGTTTTAGTAGAGTTACTTGGGTTTATTTGTTGAAAAGTAAATGTGAGGTTCTACAGTGCTTTCAGGAATTTCACAAATTCATAGCAACCCAGTTTAATGTCAAAATCAAGGTGTTACGTTCTGATAATGGGACAAAGCACACGAACAGGGAATTCTCTGAGTACCTTCGTACTCATGGAATTCTGCATCAGACCACATGTGTTGATACCCCTGCCCAGAATGGGGTGGCTGAACGGAAGAATAGACACTTGTTGGAAGTAACACGGTCCTTACTCTTTACTATGAATATTACAAAATTCTTGTGGGGAGAAGCTGTGCTGACTGCTGCATACTTAATCAATCGAATGCCTCTGAGAATCCTTGGTTTTGTCTCTCCACTTCAATGCCTTAAGGGGTCTACTAGCTATGTAGTTCCTCCTAAAGTATTCGGATGTGTATGCTTTGTAAGGAATCACCGGCTCTTGGATGGAAAATTGGATTCTCGTGCACTGAAGTGTGTGTTTGTTGGTTACTCCGCCACTCAGAAAGGCTATAGGTGCTATTATCCTCCCGAGCGGCGCTTCTTGGTCACCATGGATGTTACTTTTTGAGAGCATGAAGCCTATTATGCACAGAACCGATCTGATGGTGGAACATCGCCTTTGCTCCTTCCCGGCGATTTTCTTAGTACACCTATTTTTCCTCGTGTTAAGGGGGAGTCTGGAGCTACAGAAGCGGCCAGAGTTCAGTCCAATGTGCAGTCACATCCCACAATCCAAGTGTCTTCCCCGGGTGAAGCTCCATCCACTTCTTCTACATCAGGTCATAACGGTAACAACATTTCTCCAGTTATTCTTGATCTTGATCTTCCTATTGCACAGCGTAAGGGTACTCGCCCTATTGTTCCTCCTGCCCATTATCGTTATGATATTGCCAATTATGTGTCATATAAGTCTGTGTCTCCTTCCTATCAGTGTTTTGCAGCTGCACTAGACTCTATTTCTATTCCTAATACATGGCAGATTGCTATGGAAGATCCTAAGTGGAGGGAGGCTATGTCAGAGGAAATGGGTGCTTTATCTAGAAATCAAACATGGGAGTTGGTTCCTCTACCTACTGGGAAATGCCCAGTTGGGTGTAGATGGGTGTTTACTGTGAAACAAACACCTGAAGGCAAAGTGGAACGATACAAAGCTCGATTAGTTGCAAAAGGATACACACAAACATATGAAGTAGACTATGATGAAATATTTGCTCCCGTAGCAAAAATGTACTCTGTTCGCATACTGATTTCATGTGCAACAAACTTTGAGTGGGAGTTACATCAGCTGGATGTGAAGAATGCTTTTTTACATGGTGATCTCCAAGAGGAGGTATATATGCAGGTACCACCTGGTTTTGAGAGTGAAGCAACTACTGGAAAAGTCTGCTAATTGAAACGTTCCTTATATGGTCTCAAACAGTCTCCTCGTGCTTGGTTTGACAGATTCAGTAGAGCTGTAAGAGACATGGGATACAGACAGAGTAATGCAGATCACACACTGTTTTACAAGCATTCTGCGGGTAAGAGGACTATTCTCCTCGTCTACGTTGATGATATTATTGTTACCGGAGATGATCACCTAGAAATCAAGCAGTTGAAGTTCAACCTGTAGCAAATCTTCGAGGTGAAAGACTTAGGTCCACTAAGATACTTCTTGGGTATAGAAGTTGCCAGGTCAGCCAAATGCATCTTTCTGTCTCAGCGCAAGTATGTGTTAGACTTGTTATCAGAGACTGGGATGTTGGGATGCAAGCCGATTGCTACCCCAATAGACCCAAATCATCGTTTGATAGCAGATGGTGGCAAGTCAGTTGACAGGGGGAGATATCAAAGGTTTGTTGGAAGGCTAATTTACTTATCCCACACAAGACCTGATATAGCATATGCGGTCAGTGTCTTCAGCCAGTACATGCATGATCCACGAGAGAAACATTTGGAGGGGATTTATAGAGTCCTGCGTTACCTGAAGGGATGCCCAGGTCGAGGTCTGTTATTTTCTCGACATAGTGCTTTTCAGGTAGAAGGATTTGCCGATGCAGATTGGGCTGGTTCACTAGATAATCGACGATCTACCTCTGGATATTGTATGTATGTTGGGGGTAATTTGGTTGCTTGGCGGAGCAAGAAACAGTCTGTTGTCGCCCGATCAACAGCAGAGGCAGAATATAGGGCGATGGCACTGGGTGTATGTGAACTTCTTTGGCTTCAGAAGCTACTTCAGGAGTTGCAGTTATGGAATGAATCTCCTCTTCGTCTGTATTGTGATAGCAAGGCGGCAATTGAGATTGCTAACAATCCAATACAACATGATCGAACCAAGCACATCGAGATTGATCGTCATTTCATCAAAGAAAAAATTGATTGTGGCCAGCTTTGTATTCCCTTTGTTCAGTCCTCTGGTCAGGTAGTTGATATCCTGACTAAAGGACTTAGTCCTTCTATTTTTTCTATGTTGGTAGGTAAGATGGGACTTCATGATATATTCGCCTCATCTTGAGGGGGAGTATTGTAATAATGTAGTTTAAGAGGGTTTACCTCTAATTATACTTTTAATAAAAGTGGTTAAGAGATAGGGGCCTAGGTTTAAGGTTTTTACTCTCTCGAAACCTTCGTTCCAACTGTTACCACTTAAATTATTTGTGATAGATAACTACAAATGAAGTATGATAATTCATTGTTGTCTTAATTTTTCCTCTATTTGCATTGCTAAGGGACTAGCAATGAATAAGTTGGGGGGTGTGATAAGTTGATAATTTGATCATTTAAGGGAAATCATACGCATCATACTCACGTTTTTATCTGTAAAATAGTATGAAATGATAGATAATTTCATACCAATTCCAACGGTACTAATTTCGACTTAAAAACATCGTCATTTCATGTGATTAATAGAGTATAGCGCATTTGCGATTTTTTCGACAAAATAGAGATGAAAATAAATAAATGTGATGACTTTTATGATAATATGCTAATTTGAATTTATTTTATGTGAACAGAACATGAAGGAAGCTGTGGTGTAACGGTTAAGTCTTTGTGGATCTATGAGAAGTCTAGAGTTCAAATTTCAGCAGCATTGCCAATCTTTTTTGAAAAATAAAAGTAGGAACAAACTGATCATTTACTTCTCATATCTCTCTGACCCCTTCTTTTTCTCCCCCTTTTTATTCCCTCTCTCTCTTTTTCTCACCCAGGGGAACCCTCTCTTATTATTCTCTCCGTTTTCTATCTCCCTCCTCTTCATTACTCTATTATTTTCTCTCATGCGTTTTTTTCTTCCCAGCCGGATCGCCCTCCCCTTCTCTTCCTCTCTCTCCTATCACCTCTCTATCTCTATCTCTCTCACGCACCGTGCTGATATTTCTTCTCTCCCGGAGTCACCCTCCTGGCCATTGTTGTTAGCCATTGCACTGCTTGCTTGTGTGACCTGCAAAGAGAAGCCGAGCCCTTAATGTGGAGGATGTGCATGGCGTGCATGGCCATGACGTGCATGTGAGGGCCTACGTGTTGGTGCTGTGGAGCGTGTGAATGTTGGCTTCAATGCTAGAGCTTGGAGGACGTCTAGATGGGCTGCTGCTATGTGCCTACCATATTTAGTGTTTATTTCACTTATCTCTCTAGTTTTATTCTTCTTGTAGTTTATTTTATTTGCTTCTAGGCATTAATTTATTAGGTTGTATTTTCTCTTTAAACTCATTGTAATATTTCTTTATCTTACGTTATTGTTCTTTTTAGTCTTAATTCTTCTTTTAATCTCTCTCTCGGTTTGTCACTCTCTCTCCTAAGTACGATAATTGCTTGATCTTTCTTTTAAAATTAAATTTGTTTAATTAGATGTGCATGTTTAATTTGGCCATATTTTGGTGGTAATTTTTAGTATTAATCAAATATTTTATAATGTGTTTAAGGCTCGTGATTAATCTCTTCTATGTGTTTAATTTTAATCCATTCTCTTTTGGAATCGCTTTCTTGTAAGATTTTTAATCAAAATTCAAAGTTTTCAAAATATAAAAATCTAGTTATCCGTGGATCGATCCGGTTCTCACCACTTAACTATTTTTAAAATTAAATTGTGAGTCCGATAATTTGAAGTTGGTTGCCGTGAGTGTTTAACGACACGCATCGTGTGCATATCAACCATCTATTCCCAGAAAACGTTTGCAGCAATAGAGTATTTAGGAGGAAAGCCTACTCCCCTGAGCATGTAATGTCTTTTATTTGACATCATGTGAAGGAATGGGCCAGGATATTTTGTATAGTGGACCTTTCTAATTCCAATCTTTTTGTCTTCTTGGTGATGGTTGAGAGCTGCACTGGCTTGGTGCACTTGTAACAGGAGAATTTTGTTGTTTTCCCCATATTTTTTTGTAAATGTTCTCTTTTCATTTACAATACATGTGGTACTCCCCACTTTCAAATAAACTTGCAACTCCCGCTCATCATGGTTTGCATTGTTGGCTGATTCCAAGGTGGATCAGCCCATCTAAACCAAAATCACACTAGTGAATCACAAAACCATGGAAATCAGGCAGAATCAGCCTGGATCATCTGGGATTGGATTGGTATCACCCAACTGGCCTTCCTATTATTATTTAAGAAACCTTCTCCCATGTTGGATTTTCTAAAGCGAACAAGTGATAACATGTGACTATGTTTCTATTTTCCTTTTTATTATTTTGTTAAGGTCGATACATAAATTTATTCGTACCTTTATACATGGAATTTTGACAATAGAAAAAAAAAATTAAAAATGTAGATTATTATGAATATAACACGACTCAATCCAACCTAACCCGATGAAATTTGGGTTACCTGGGGTGGGGTGGGGTGAGTTGAGCTATCATTGAGGGATCCTTGACATGGCTTGGGACCTCAACTTAACTTAACCTGACCGGAGTTGAAGCCCATATGTCGTCTGTATCATTTGTTCAAAATTGTATATATATATTAAAAAAATTTAACTATCCGATCCTTAAATCCCTACTCGTTTGTTTTAAGAAAAACAAAAATTGTTATCTTGTTACAAGTTCTCAACTACTTAGGGCACATTTAAAAATGTATATCACATTGGGTGTAACGATAAACTCGCTATGAACGTAATTTACGGGCCGTATGGATTTCTTAGAATTATTACAGAAGTGAGAATCGCAGCCTTACGCTATAACGAGCTCACCCCCGCTTTCGCAAAAGTGCACGCTATCTTTAGTTCTCGATCTCTCTCTCTTATTGTCTCTTTAATCTGATTGGCCCCAAAGTCAAGCCGCTCTAATATATTTGGAATCGATTAATATTATCCGTATAAACTTTTTCAAAACCAGAACTTAAGGGTGTCGTTTGGCACCGCTTTAAGTCTGGTCAGGTGATTATCCCCCCTTAAGCGATGACAAGTGCACCCTAAAATCGGACGGCTACCAACAAGCAGTCTGCAAGTCTTTAACTCCTACACCACATAGATGTGGCCCATCTAACACCGAATCCCGAGTGCTTCAGCTTCACCCCAACTCAGCCGCTTGGACCATGCGTCAAAACCCAGAAGGAAGATGGTGTATCTTGTTAGAAGACTTTTTGAGGTCTTTGACATCCATTTTCGTAAAATTATTTTTAATAAAAGCTAAGAAATGAACTTAAAATTTTTATGTTATTCTTGAAAGATGTTTTACAAAATGAGAAAATTTACTTCTAAATAAAAATAAAAACATGTTCAATGACCCATTTGAAAGTTTTTTTTTTCTGAAAAGACTTTATGAATAATTTTTTTTTTTTCAAAAATAAAAAATAAAGGAGAAGAACATCAGAATTATAATTCTTTTAAAATTTTCAAGATAAAACACACCACAGTAATTCACTTATTCGACTTTCACTCCACTCACAACTAGGGGTGCAAACTGGGCCGGATCTATCCGAATTCGGCCCGACCAGATGATGATTTTGCAGATTGCGGATCCTCTTATATGCCCAGATGGGATGAAATGGATCCAGGTGTACATCCGCATTTGGGAAAGCGGAGGTCCATCGGCTATCCACGCTTGGACCCGAAGAAACCCTATCTTTCTCCTCTGCTCCCAGCTATCCCCTCCTCCCAGCCATCGCCTCCTCCACCACACTGGCCTCGATCGTCCTCCATCGCGCCGACCGGCCCCAATCGTCCTCCACCGTGCCGACCCCGATCATCCTCCACCAATGCCGGCCCTCCTCCTGCACTTGTCCAGGACACTGGGAATAGTTTCGCAGAGCACGTCGGTCCCGTTGAGTACTTCGCAGAGCCATCAGCACCACCTCTCCTGGTAAACCAATCCCATATTTGTGAAATAGTTTGCTCATTTGAACTCGGCACCAATCTTTCTCATATTGCACAGACGCCGCTAGTGGTGCTCCATCTTCCACAACCACCCAGCGTCACACTAAGCTCCCTTTGGTAATAAGAGCCTGGCTGCGCCGCATCTCCCTTCGTTTCTCCGTCTGAACGAGGAGATTTATAGAAGCCTTTTGGTCATCAAATATGATACCTTTTCGTCCATTAGGATCACCCAGGCCATGAACAGATCTTAACCCCACACAGCCGATGCCTGTCCTCATTGCAGCCTACTGATTAAAATCTGATCTAATGCTCCTTTCCCTGTCCAGTCCGGATTAGCACCCAAAACCAAAAAATCTGATCTTTGCAGGCCCTTGTTCAAAACCAGTCCCAATTTATAGCACCTCTTTGCACCAGCTATTAGGCCTAACAACCACTAGCCTTCAAGCCATCATCATGTTGTAGTTTAGGTCTGATTTCATGTCTCTATTCGCCAGTTCACCAGTCCGTGAGCATGCATATCTTGTTTGGGTTTGTGTTTCATCCGACTTTGAGACCCATGCCATATTCTAGTATAGGCGTGGAGTGGTAGAAGCGACAATCTTGGGACTAAGTCAAGTGGACCTTCATGACGTTTTGAGAAATTTCCACGCAAAAAGGACTAGCTGCATCATGCATGCAAAGGAATAAGTCTTCGAAGTACAAAAAATTATTCATAGCATACATAGGAGGGTGCATCGATCCCTTTGCCGGCATTACAAGAAAAGGTAGCGCTAGCCACAGGTTATTTGTCAGCTTTAAAAAGCCGTCGCTAATAAAGTTGTTCGGAAGTCACTCATGACTAATAAAAATCAAATGCGACAACTATAATATAGCTGCCGTTAGCAACGGGTTAAATGTGATGGCTTAAAAAGTTGTCACTATTAAGATTAATTGTGATGGCTAGCAAGACAGGACTCGTCGCTTATAAATTATTTGCAACGGTTAAAAATGTCATGTATAAATTATTAGTAACAATGAAAATCGTTGCTAACAATTTTATTTATATAAAATAATTTTTTTTATTAAACTTATTTGCGATGGCTATAACTGTCGCTTATAATCTATTCTCGACCAATTAAGCCGTCGCTAAAAGTTTTTTAGTCATAGATATTTTCTTTGTTTACGACGAAGAAATATTATTTGTGACAGTTGCTAGGCATCGCTTATGATTCATTGCGACGGTTATAGCCATCGCTATAGAAGTTGTAAGAATATTTCTCCTCCAACAAATGCAGAATGGGAGCATGTTATTATTGTCCATGAGCATCTGAAAATATTTTATGATATGACTGAAGTCTTCTTTGGCACTAGTTATCCGACATCAAATCTTCATTTTGCAATGATGTGTGAGTTGTTTCTGACATTGAAAGATTGACTTCAAAGTAGACATTTGTATATTATTTCCATGACTCATAAGATGATAGATAAATTTGAGAAGTATTGGACTATTATGAATGTGATTTTGTCAGTTGCAAGTATTTTTAATCCTCGTCAGAAATTGAAGTCTATTGAACTATATTTTCCATTGATATATGGAGAACACGACGATGAGATTAAATTATAGAAGTAAAATAAGTTTTGAAAACTCTTTGAAGAATATTTTAAATCGTGCAACACTCAAAGTAATGTAGTGTCTCAAGTTGGAGCTAATTGTCCACCAACACCCAGATGTAGTGGACAAAGTGATGTTCATGCACGTGATTTATGGGTGAGTAGAATGAGAAGGCTTGGAAAATATATCGAGGATAGTTCATCAAGGCAGCCCACAAAAATAGAGTTACAGTTGTACTTAGATGAATATGTTCTTCCATTTGAAAGGGGTGATCTGAGTACAGAAAATGATGATTTTGATATTCTTAGTTGGTGGAAAGAGAATAAGACAAAATATCTCATATTGTCTTTGATAGCACGAGATATATTGAGAGTTCCTGTTTCCATTGTTGCATCAGAGGCTGCTTTTAGTATTGGAGGTCGTTTTGTTAGTCATATTAGGAGTTCTTTGCATCCAAGTACTGTAGAAGGCCTAATTTGTACACAAGACTGGCTACGGAATGAACTGAAAGGTAAATTATAATATGTGTCTAATTATACTTTATATTTAATAAGTTAAGAAATAAATTGAAATATTAGATTTTTACTTTTAATAGGTCAAAGGATTGACAAGGTTGAGGATGCACTTGCTATTATCTTCTCAACCGAGGTAGAGGAGGATAATATAACTATTACAAAAGATGATGATTTGGATAATGATGATGACGACGACGACATTTCTCTTTCTCGTATAATTTTATTCATTTATACTCATAATTCCTTTGACTTATTCAATTTTAGATAACTAACATTCTCTAATGATATTTATTGATCAGATATGTGAGGTACATGCAGCATAAGATTTGTGAAGGCTATTCTAGACTTGTGACGGAAAGGTATATCCATCTTTAGGCTATCATCCACTGCTTCTGAGGGTGTCAATTTATTTTCTGCAACACAATTTATGGACGTTGCTTGTGATTTTCTCTTTAATTAACTAAGTTCTCTTATTCCTGATCTTTCTTTGTAATTGCTTTTCTTTCCCATTCTGCACAAAACTCATTTCCTTGCATTGTCTTGCTTTTGTCAAAAACACACAGGCTCCAGTCAGAACTGATGGCATTAACTAGTAGTTTGCTTGAAGTTTTGTTGCCCACAGCAAATGCATGACCACAACTTTAGATGTCTTGGAAGGGGATTCCTTGTTTTCCCTATTTTCTAGATTGATGCCAACATTAGGACAACAAACTCATATGTTTGCCCAATTATGCCTTAACCCATGGAGCTCTTCATGTACCATAATAAATGCATCTTGTGGTGCTTTATGATAAAAAAATTGGGCCTCAAATAGATATTGATGTAGACTGGATCTATCACGACCGGATCCCGCAGACGGGGATCCGGAAAAAGAGGGTCCGGAGCCGGTCCAGACCGAACGATGGAAAGGGGGACCCGACGGGGATCCGCGACGGGGCTTCTCGGGATGAACTGGATCCGCCCGCGGGGGGCGCGATCTGCCGCCAGAGCTGCTCTTGGATAGTGAGCCGCTGCTCCTTCGGCGGACGGAGGCGCGGCGCGAGCAGGAGCTTCTCTCGGCCGAGTGGTCGACGAGCGTAGGAGCAGAAGCCGGAAAGTCCGAGATCGGACGGGGGGACGGCTCGCTATCCGACCAGGGAGTCCGAAGCCACCTTCAGCGCGAGGCCGAGCCTCCTGACGCAGGGCGGCTGACGGGATTGCCCTCGGACAGCGAGTCCGAAGGCTACTTCAGCGCGAGACCGAGTCTCCTGGCTTGGGGCAGCCGGCGTTCGGCGTCGAGACCGGGGAGAGGAGTCCGAGGTCGGCGGCCGAGACCGACTAGGGGAGGTCGGCGATGATTCGAACCGAACCCCTGCAGGAGGGAAAGAAGAAGAAGAACCAGTCAGCAGGAGTCCCGGGCGTCAGCCCTGGGGAACCCCCTCCGACGGTCAAGTTAGCTCCCGAAGAAGATTCGATTCAGAAAGCAAGAAAGAGCCACTATAAGGCCGTTCGGACATAAGTCCTTTAAGGGGTTTCGGAAGTTTAGGGAGGCATCCGTTTTTCCCACCACCCCTTGGCCACAAATAGCGGGATATTTATAGCAGAGGATAATGGATGGTTAACGGTGGCAGCCGATATAGGACTATCTGCAGGTTTACTGTTAAACCGCCATAGTGCCCGATCCGCCACCGGAGTGGGCCGGAATCGGCTACGGGGCCGAAGGGGGTTGGGCCGCTGACGGGCCGAAGGCCTGTTGGGCCCTGGGCTGCCGCGCTGCTCCCGGGCCGTGGGCTGGTGGGCCGCTGACGGGCTGAAGCCTGTTAGGCCGGGAGCGACGGTGCCGCTTATGGGCCGTAGGCTGCTGGGCCGCTGACGGGCCGAAGGCCGCCGGAGGGCCTGGTACTGCTGCTGTTGGGCTAAATGGGGTTTGGGCCTGCTTCAATGGACTGAATCGGATTCTGCCTCATCATATATCTTTTAGCTTTTTAACTTAATATGCTTCATTATCATGATTACTTTTGATGTAACAGCTTCTCTTGCTTTTCTTCCTTACAGGATTAGTGCAATTGGAGAGTTTGAACTTGGATTCTTGTAAGGTTGGTGATGAAGGAATGGTTAGCTTAAAACTTATACCATTGAAAGTTTATTTCGATGAGTACTTTTGCCCCAAAAAGAGGGTTGAAATTAAGCAACTCTTGTTCATGAGAGACTGACAAATTTTTGAACCCTCATTAGATCTAATTGACTTTGCAAGATGAGCATACTGCTGAGAGTTGATCTCCACTGGGATATTTGCACAAATACATTCTATGAGCCACCAGAGGCTTCAGAAACTTGATGACATTTGTTTTGCCAAAAAAAGGAAAAGAAGCAAAACTCTAATTCTGGTTCAAACAGGGTACGCCAACATAAATTCTGCTGCTGTATATGATCAAGGTGAACCCTTTAGTTCCCCACCCATTAATTTGCTGCAGGAATTTTCTGTACACCATTACTCAGTCAGTCATAAGTATGAGACTTTGGGAATTCTGATGTACAAACTGCACCTGATGAGACAAGAGTAATGACAACAGGAATCATCTTGCACAAGAAACCTGGATTTCCAGACTCAAATTGAATCTCATTTCTAACAATATGCACAAAGCAGGATTTTACATGATTGACACAACATTGAATGGATCTTTTAATTTCAACCTTCCTGTTATCTGTACTCACCCACTGTTTGTTATATATCAATGCATTAGTAAGGTTACCTAGTACGGAAGAATGCTTATACCTGTGGCATCCTTTTTATGAGTCTCCCCTAGAAACGCTGCATTTGTTTTTGAAGAGTGGACGAACATGCCACAAACTTTATTTTGTGTGGACATAATATGCCCCAGATTAAATTTTATGAGTACATTGTTGTTTAAACAGGAGCTTAAAATTGGTGGCAACTGCTACACCACCTGTACTATTCTAATTTTACAGAAATTATTGTCACATTGCCTTGCTTATTGACAGCCGTTTTAAAATAACAGTGATATCCCAACCAAACAATCTGAACTTGGATTCGTCAGTTTTTGTTTCTTCGACCCTCAAGTTCTTTTGACATGTATATTGCAGGGTTCTATCAAGGAAACTTTAGTGCTCTCAAATGGAGAAAGCGTTTGTATTCCGTGGATACTTTGCAGAAAAAGATGACTTAGTCCCTTGAAATATTGCTTCCCAGCTTGTGCCCCAGCAATGAGAGCTCAACAGCTAGTCTGGTTTTGGCGTTTGTCAGCTCTCATCATGCTAAACTGTGTTGTTTTGCATTTGTGAGAAGTAATGGACTGTTTTTCTTTTTTTTATTTTTTATTTGACAGTAAATTATTGTTATTTTATATAAGGTGGACAAAATGTTAAGTTGGAATGTTCAATGTGCTCTCTATTTTCTTGAGTTTGTTCAATTTTAGAGAAGAGATTTTTGTTTTGTTTATGACAGTAAATTATTGTTATTTTGTAGAAGATGGACAAACTGTTATGTTAGAAAGTCCAATGTGCTCTCTATATCGTTTTGCTCAAAACAGGTTATTATTATATCTTCGGAGTGCCGTCTAAGCAGGTTATCATATTTTTGGAGTACAGTAAACCAATTTTTATATATTAATTTATAGTTTATGTGATGGGCAAAAAGAAAACCCCAAATAAATTCTCTAACATTTTATTAGCTTTACAAAAACATGAGTGAATGGCAGTCCCTGCCAGCATATAAGAAAGAACAGGAACCGTGAGCCTTATAAGCGTAAAGCACCTCTGCAAGTAAACGTAGAATTTAGAGGCAGATTCGGATCCGGATCCTTAAAAGTGATTCGGACCTATATGCGGATATCCGTATAAGTTAAGATTCAATTCAGATCCGGATCCAGATCCGAGACTTATAATATGGATTTGGATCTCAATGGGATCCGGGTCGGTTCCTTTCCGGATCCGACCGTTTTGCACCCCTACTCACAACTATATGCAGCCCAAATTAATAAAGTGCCGAGGGGCGGGTGCTCAAAGGCCTTTTCGAAAAAGAGTAATACTTGCTGCAATGCATGTCATTGCAATCCAACGTAGATTGCAATGCTATGCACAACAGTCGTTCGATCGGATCCGATCGGACGGCTGTTATGCAGCCCGTCCATTTTAAGGGGGAGCGGTTGAGAGATGTTTTTTATTTATTTTTGTTTTCTTATCAAAATTTTTAATTTTTTTTAGGATGTCTGATCAAAAATCCGAGAGTATATCTAGGTTGTTCGGGTCGGCCCCGACCCGTATTTATATTTTCTTTTCAAAAAAAAGACACAAATCTCGATTTACGTGCAAAGTATTTTTTTTTAAAAAAATATAAATTCGGATCGGAGACGACTCGAGCAATCCGAACATATTCTCATATTTTTTTATCGGACATCTCAAAAAAATTTAAAACATCTGACAAAAATATATATAAAAAAAACACCCTCCAACGGCTCTCTCTCCCGTGGGACAGCTGGATCGGACGGTTGCTGTGTATAGTATTACAATCCACGTTGGATTGCAATGCCATGCAGTGCAGCAATTATTACTCTTAGAATAAAGTTTCAAAAATGGATGCCAAAGATACCCGTTAAAACCCCCCTCCGGCCCTGCCCCCCGTAATAACCAAACCGCACGTCTCCATCACACCGATGACATCCCTCTCTTTGATGGATTTTTCCCGGGACGAAACCAGACTGGGTTCTTCTCTTCCCAGTTTCATCTCTGAAGAAGAAATGATATGCCATGGCCCCACTTGGAGGTTCCATTGGGAAATAAATCCCGTTGCAGCAACAGGCATAGGGTTTTCTCCACGCCAAGAGAAGAACTGAGGAAGGTACCCCTGATCCAGTGGAATCCCCAAATCAAGCATCCCAAGAAGCGATCCTGATGAGGGCCTGCACGGCGACCGGCGACGTCAACGACGCCCAGTACAGCCGGCCGCTGCCATGGATCGGTCTCTACGTGGCCGCCGCCTCTCTCCTCTGCGCCGTCCCCATGGCCTACGACGCCTACTCCGGCTTCCGCCGCCGCAAGCTCTGGTTCCCCTCCAAGCTCTTCTCCCTCAACGCCACCACCCTTACCCTGCTCGGCGTCGCCACCAAGTTCCCCGTGGATCTCAACACCTCCATGCCCCGCCGAGTCGACCAGCTCACCAAGCTCAGCGGCACCGTCCTCATCTGCACCGTCATGGGCAACCTGATGCCCTCCCTCGGCTCCATGGATGACTCCGACATCGTCTCCAACGTCGTCGCCCTCGCCATCCTCGCCGTTACCGTCGTCGTCAACGTGGGCATCCAGATGGGCACCGGCGTCATCTACGCCTTCCTCCCCGAGCACGCCATCATCATGCTCCTCATGATGGTGCTGCTGCTCATCCTCATCTCCTCCGCCATCCCCGTCGCCACCACCAAGCATCTGCTCGAGAAGCAGTACGATTCCAAGTACGAGCTGGCTTCGGCTGCTGATGAAGGGGCCGATGACAACGGCGGCGGCGGCGGCAGCAGAAGCTACTCCCTGCCAGAGCTGAAGAGGTATGTGAAGAAGTACTGGTTGATGGCGCATACCTGCAGCCCCCAGTATGTGTTGGGGCGCTCCGCAACCTGCACTGCTTCGGGGGCATTCTGCCTCATCGCGGCCGCAGTCTTGACGGAAGCGCTGCTGAAGTCAATCATCAATGGGTCACGCTTGGGGTTTTGCAATGGGACATCAGATTACCATTGGTCGACCACATTGGTGTTGATTGCACAGGCAATTGCAGTTCTGGTTGGTACCATTGCCCCGGCATATAGATGGTTCAACGCCGTTGGCTTTCGGAACACCGAGGAGAGGAGATGGAGCTGCAGAGACGAGTTCAGAGTGGAGAAGTACTGGGTGCAGAGGCTGGAAGAGTGGAGGGAGGCCCCCTTGCCATTTCAGTTTAGCAGGAGGTGGGCGAGGAAGGCTGCTCATGACTTCAAGAATTTGGTTTTGGCTGTGCTGATAAGGCTGCAGGTGGCGGTTGTGTTGGTGAGCAAGCTTGTCCGGCTCGCCTCCATATGGCTGGTGAGCTGGCTGCACAGGAGCGGCCGGTTGTTCAGGAAGTTAGAGTCGCTTACTAGTTCTATACATGAAGATAATGTGGGGCTGAAGGATTATGTGTTGTACCTGGAAGGGGAAGAGGACTTGGTTAAGCTGATCACAAGGTCGGAGCGGAGAGACACAGAGAAATGGATGGAGAAGGGCAAAAGGAAGCAACCATCAGCCTTGCTTGAGCTCATAACGAGGTATTCTACCATGTCTGAAGGTTTCAAAGGAGTCTGTGCATTTGATAGCGACAATGTCATCTCTTTAGTTCCTGAGGAAGAGCCCCCTAATTGCTGGGCTTTGCCAGTGGTGACCCTAGCCAGCATTGCCGTCGCACTTCCTGATGTCGATCGGAGCATGGTTAGCTCACTGATGCAGGGAGTAAGTGAGGGGCTCAGATATGTTAGGCGTGTTGAGAAGAACTTGGATGGAAAAGGCCTAATAAATATGAGGGAAGCAGCGGATAAGATCTGGATGGCTGTAGATCTTTATGACCGATGGCTTGATGTGGATCTGAACAGTTCAGCAAGCAGAAACAAAAATGCGAAAGAAGTGATTGAGATGATAAGAAATCATGCAAAGAACTGCATTCAGGAATTCATGGATAAACTTAAAGCGGGGAATGAAGTCAATAGAAATCCCCTTGAATGGCCTGAAAAGGTTCTGGCAGCCAATTGTATGCACAGAGTGTGCACAACCATTCTCCAAGACAATGACGCCAAGCATCAGATGAATAACAATCTGTTTGCCTGGTTGCAAAGGACTATATCCGATGTCTTGGGTGCTTGTCTCACCAACCTACCACGCGTGATATACATGGAATGCTTCTGCTGTCCAGTTGAGCAGAGAGAACAGAGTGTTAGGGATGCAACGTTCTTACTTGGGGAAGCCGAAAAGATTCTGCAAATTCTAGAAAACCCTGAAGTCACATGTTTTTTCCCTGGTGAAAGGGAATACATTGATGGCTGGCGGGGGAGAGAGCAGATGGGTCCACGAAGGTTCCTTTCAACTTCTTCCAACAAGATGTCCAGTTTCAATTCAGATGAGTTGTCTCTACTCATTGACTAGAATTCTAAGATAAAAATAAATGGACAGCCTCCCTGAAGTTTTCTCAACGCTGTTGTGTGTTATTCTTTCCATGACATGATTGAAGAGTTATTACCATCTTTCTTAAGGAAACCGAGTTATAATTAGTTAACATAGAAATCCATTCATGAGATTTATATGGATACTTGTATTATTACAATCTTTGGACACATGAAAATTGGTTAGCACAATGTGAAACTTCCCATTGTTTATTGTATTACTTGAGACACAGTTTCCATCGGTCAGAACCAACATAATTAACTATCCTTCTATGACACATGGGCCCATAGAGAACTAAAGGCAAACTGGCACAATATGCTTAGAAAGATAAAGCATTTACCTTGGATTCCATGGCCAGTCTGCACAAGTAGATCATAAAGTCTCTGAAAAGAACTGCTGAACCCTCCCGAGCATTAGATGGCATTTGATCTGGAATGCAAAGCGATAACTGGGGCTCGTCAAATGTTCCACATCCTGGAATGTGAATAGAAAACAGAAGCCAGTGTTGCTTGATAGTAAGACGAGTCATGAATGACAAAAGCGCTATAACATGTATATTTATGGAGGACTTGGCTGTACATGTGGATGGTCAGGGCGTTATATCTTAGTGGAGCTTATCCTATTTTTTGCAAAGTGACACTGAATATGGCTTATCCACCAAGCGTGGCCAGTTCCTAAAATTAGAGATAAGATGGTGGGTTAACAAGAAGGGATCTCAAATGTCCAGCACTTTGAACCCCTTAAAGATTGGCCTTTCAGATATTATCTCAGTTTGAAGCTCAGGACCTACAATTTATAGCTCTACAATGTTTGTTATTTTCCTATTAGGGAGCTTCATCTTGATGATGCCCCTAGTTAACAGATTTGATATCACCTTCAGAAAGGTAAATGATAAAATGTCTGTCTTCCCAGGGCATGCTTGGCTAGTCAAAAAAGATCCATTCCTGGATATATCAGTCAAGGAAAACCATACATGGATCTACATTAATGATCTTGCACCAAGCTGGACTCTCATGCGGGTATCCCCTTTTATTTCCAGGTTTCTCCCTTGCAAATTAATAGCATATAACCAAGACAAGACATAATTTCTTTTACATTTTGTTCGTATGCCTTGCACTATTAGTAACCAAGCAAGAGATGCAGGTCTTCCTTTGAGAATGCCTCATTTCTCTCACAAAATGATACTGTAATGTATTCCCATTAAAAATGTGGGTAAGCATTCCAAGGATATTGATGACTGAGGCAGAATGGCCCCCCTTAAGCCTGTCAAGGGTTAGCCAAGAGCAATCTATCATTTACAGGAACCATTGCCTGAAAAGTTCTTCAGAGAAAGTTTCTAGACTATAAAGAATAAACAAAATTTGAAAATCTTAATTCATTTTCACAAAATTCTTTCTCAAACTTCATAATACTTATATACAATACAGATGCATGATATATTCATGTGCAACTCTATACATAAAGAAAGAGGAAAAACATTTTAGAATATATGATTTTGCCGGCTAAGCAGACGTGGCATGCCAAAGTTTTGGTATATCTTGATTTCCCCTCCAAGTCCTGCTGTCACAACCACCAGACCCCATGCTGTTGAAGCTTGAACATTAGTGCTCCTATTGCCTCCCCCGTTATACCACCGCGATGATGAAGAGGAAGAAGTGAAAGTGTTAAGAGCAGATATAGAGGATAATGCGCCAGACATTAACCAATGAGAAGTTGAGATGGATGATGAACTGCCAATCCCTGATCCTGGATGAGATGCGTTGCTAAGTTCTTCCTCGCAGTGTGGCAGTGATTGATCAAAGGAACTTCTCTTGGGAAGAGGTGGGAAATGACTCCTGCAGCTCGTGAATTCATCTTCTGTGACTGTAATCAGGGATGAAAGTGGCTGGTGTGAATCAGGGAATCTTTGAGCTGAATTTTGCCTCAACCCTGATGACAAAAATGGGGATTCAATCTTGCTACCGCTAGGAGGCCATGGAATTGCAACTGACACATCCTTACAGTGAAAGTGCTCATAAGATCTTGTGGTAATCCAAGTTTTCCCTTTCCCTGTGCCACTTGCACTGCGGGTTTCTTCTCGCTTCCATACATAAACATGTGAGTCCTCACTTGCAGATACAACATAGTTTCCATCTGCTGTAAATGATGCTGATATTTGACTGCTCGTATTCCGAAAACCTGATGATGCATGGTGGGCAGTTAGTAGGCATGTTTTTATAATACTGGGGAGAGTGAAAGAACACTTCTCTCCCCCATTCTTAGTATATAAATGCATAAAGTTTTTCCAGTTTTGGAACTAGCCCTGAGTTTCTTAGATGGAAATTTAACTTTGTGGCCTTTTAGGCTGCAGAAAAATGGAAATAATAGACACAAATCTCAAAGGGAGGCAAAAGACTAGTGTGGTGTCTATTCCATGGTTAGCTGGTTAAACTTAAGATTCAAAGTATCTCAAGGAGAGTTTTCTTTGTAGATTCCAACACAATTTACTGAGTGAGATTCATTGCTGCATGCACCTCTGAATTTGTGAACTAGATCTGCACCATTGAAGACCCGGATTTGTGAATCAGCAGATGTAATCAACACTTCAGATTGATTCCCTGGTGCAAACTGTTCAAATATGAAAACTTAGCATGTTAATGATTGCATATACTTTAGCAAGAAATAACATGTCAAGTAGCACTAAGCAATGACAATCCTAAGTAATAAACGATGGCTATAAAATCAATGAGCACATATAAATTAATAGGAATTGTGGACTTTCATGTATTGACTGTACTAAAAAGGCAATGCAAGTTTTTTCTGGATGAGGAAATAAGTTCACTACCTGGAATCCAGTAATCTTCTTTGCGTTGGACTTCCGTTTCTTGTTCTGGATTTCTATCTGGGCTTTTTGATGAAGCTTGCCATCTGTATAACCAAATGCAAGAGCTTAAAAAAACATATAAAAAATTGATATATAATATAAAAGCTATGATTTGCATTATCTTTTCAACATGGAGATGTGAAATGTTGAAGTGTGGGCTTGGTGATGCATGTAATGAACATGTAGGCAAACAAACAGACAAAAAAAAAGGAGTCTGTCGCCCATGCGGATAACCATTTTGCTTTCTACAATTGTTAAAAAGCTGTTTCCACCAGTCATTCATACCAGATAGAGTGGATGATTTAAAAAAAAAAATTTGTTTCGGATCATAATCTTCAAAGCTGGGACCATCATGGAAATGAGATTGGAGAGTGGATATCGCTTTATTCTATTGTGTAATGTCAAATGTTCATGGGGCATTGCTTATCAGATAGGTCCATCCTTCTTTTCCTATTGAGTACCCTTTTCTTGTAGAAGGACAAAATCCCACCTCCACTTTAGGGACAATACTTCAACAGGGGTCACGCACCAAAAATACAGCAAGAGCATCACACATTTCATGTAGACAGCGGATAGCTGCATATTCTTTCTAGTTAGTATGGCAGCCAACAGCATTTAACAGGATGGAACCATCAAGAAAGTCTCCAAAATGTAAATCAATCATCAAAATCTAGTCAAGTTGCCCTCTTTAAGGTGGATGTTGGTTTACAAAGAGATGTATACCTCTAAAAAATGTGGCCATAAAATGTCAGGTTTGAAGCATAAAAATGCACAAAGTGAGATATTATTGGTGGTTAGCCATACCACAAGATGATTTCTTTCTTTCTTTCTTTCTTTTTTTTTGGGGGGGGGGGTTCATCCACAGAAAATACTCGGCATTCCATCAGCAAAACTTGTCTCCAATATTTTTGTTGCCTTCTCTGGGTCCTATCTTCACTTCCTTGATTCCTTCTTTGAGGGTTTTCCCATTATCTTCATTGTGATAATACTATTACCTCCGTTGTTATGCGTTACACTTGAGGTATGTAACAGTCTCTGAGACAACTTAAAAGTTATACTAAATGCTCATCATGAAACTTGTACCCCAATATCACATAATATTTGACCAAAGGCTGTTAAAACATTTATAGAAAAGTGGAAATCATTGTAATTGGCAACTGTCTTTGTGGGGAAAGGTTTTCCCATAGGTCTCCTACACTGTATCACAGTTTCACTCCTTAGTTTATGAGCCCCACAGTCAAAGTAAAAGAGGACAAATATTTGACCAAAGGCTGTTAAAACATTTATAGAAAAGTGGAAATCATTGTAATTGACAACTGTTTTTGTGGGGAAAGGTTTTCCCATAGGTCTCCTACACAGTATCACAGTTTCACTCCTCAATTTATGAGCCCCACAGTCAAAGTAAAAGAGGACAATTACAACATATGTCTATTCGATCAAGATGATAAAGCCTAGGTAGCCATACAAAGTACATAAAACATAAGTTTCTTCCATTGCACTACTGCAGCATTCTGCTAAATCATGCTCCCCTTACCCAGTTACCGTCCACTGTATTGCTCTTCTTAGGATGTCAAAACTGTTGTAATAGCTTACTTTAAATCTTGTCGAATTCTTCGCTACTACATTACATTATTATGAACCATTCATCTCTCTCAGATCTGTCTGGGCATGTCCACCACCGAATCACTTGGACCCTGAATGCTATGTGCACTTTATCATCCAATTCCTACATATCTGGACAGAACACTCCGCAAGACTTCCACAACTCAACCTCCACAAAAAGAGCACCTGACTGCTACAGTAGGGATGAACTTTTTGCCACAAATTGATATGCTTCCTGGGATAAATTTCCAAATAAAGACATGTACCTTTGTTGGGAGAAGTTTTGACCAAATTTTCCACAACATTCTGACACCATCATCAAAAACCCTTCTAATGCAAAATGGGCTATGGCATCCCATCTCCACCTCCTCTGATCCTCTTTGCCCCCTCTAATCTGTTATTCTGTATAATGGGCATGTCGAAGAAGCTGCAAATATGCTTCCATTCCAGTCTGAGTAGTCTTCTGGGCTGAATATTCCAACCGCTGCCTTCTAAGACTGTTCAGACCAATAGCATAGACTGTTAATATTTGCCCCATGCCTTAGACTGTTAATATTTGCTCCATGCCTTGTATAGCTATTTTTCATAATTTTTCTACATTTAATCATATGATAATACATTTTACTTTCTAAAGCAATATGCAATTCTTTCATGAGTTCTTTTGTTCTTTTTCTTCTATCATTTGAAAGTTTTTCCTTTGTATTTTCATTTGGAGTCTTGACTAATGAGTGCTTGCATAAGAATGTGGTTAGCCAAGATACAAGGAACTAGCCAAACCAGATCAGAAGGGGTTATTCCCCGTCTGATCGCTGATTTGGGACTTACACCTACCAGAATTAGAGGAGAAACACAAGGATATAAATGAAATCAAATAATCATAAAACTTGACCATATTCCAAATGAAATTATCAGATTTGAATACATAATTTGTTTCTGATGTACTATCAGCGTTGGAAATGGATATAGTTGCATTTGTTTCTGAGTTTTTGGTGATATATTCTGTAACCATTTTATGCATGGAAAGAAGATCCTTTTGAATCTGTGATCTATGTAAAGATAGATAGATAGCAGTTAGCATTTAGCAAGTAGGTGTGCTATTTTTTACTTTTCCTTATAATGTGAGATTTTTGCCTGCAAATGTGAGCTTTTTGCTAACCTCCAACATGTAGTTGTTAAGTTTCCAACTTTCCAATAATTTCCTATTGGAAATGGGATCATATACGGAGACACAATTTTCTTATTGGAGTTGGAATTTGAATAGGTCCATCCAACTTCATTTCGTCCATGCCAAAACATGCGGTTCACTGTCAATTCTGCTATCAGGACAAATTTCTTGAATAACTTTTAAAAAGATTGAAAGGATATACACCCTTTATAAACTTATATAACATATTTTCATTTTTACATTTTCACCATTTTATTACATTGTTTACATTTATTATCACATCCTACATATTTTTACAGGAGCTAGCCAAAACCACCATTTCTGCAAAAGGAATGTCCCATTTTCAATCTGAAGAGAATCAGAACTATGACTACGTAGAATAAATTCTAAGTTTCTGATCTGGCACCAATTCAACAAATCTCGGTTGACGCTGTAATCTTCATGGGCCAAAACAGTTCAAAACTAAGCACTTGATCAGCAAAACGCTCAGCTCCAAACGTATCATCCATACAATGGCATATAGTGGCCAGAAAGCAAGAACAAGGGCTCAACTTGCTAATCCCCCAAATAATTCCAAATGTCAATCAATCTTGTGTACTGAAGATCATTACCCGGACGGCAAAACTAGTATTATTCCCCAACAATAACTGCAAAAGGACCGTCTATTCCCAGAAAACGTTTGCAGCAACAGGGTATTTAGGAGGAAAGCCTATTCCCCTGAGCATGTAGTGTCTTTTATTTGTCATCATGTGAAGGAATGGGCTAGGATATTTTGTATAGTGGACCTTTCTAATTCCAATCTTTTTGTCTTCTTGGTGATGGTTGAGAGCTGCACCGGCTTGGTGCACTTGTCAGGAGAATTTTGTTGTTTTCCCCATAGTTTTTGTAAATGTTCTCTTTTCATTTGCAATACATGTGGTACGATCCACTTTCAAATAAACTTCTGACTCCTGCTCATCATGGTCTGCATTGTTGGCTGATTCCAAGGTGGATCAGCCCATCTAAACCAAAATCATACTAGTGAATATCAAAACCATGGAAATCAGGCAGAATCAGCCTGGATCATCTGGGATTGGATTGGTATCACCCAACTGGCCTTCCTATTATTATTTAAGAAACCTTCTCCCATGTTTTGGTTGATTCAGGGCAATCCAGTCTGGATCAGTATCAGAAATCTACAATCCAATTAAACCTCTGTTCTCATTTTGAATTCTTTGCTCCTGCTCGTGTTCCTATCCCATTCTTCTAAGGCAGAACACAGGCTGTCTTGAATGTGCTTTTAATTCAGTCTATTACAAACCCACTATCCTTCAGGCATAGAAAGGAGAAGAGTAGATGATGCTCATCTCAGATCATAAACAGAACGAAGAGAAATTGCACGCTGTACCTTAAATCTTCAGTTGTAATCATGGACGTGTAATGGAAGTGTGTCTTTTATTACTTTCAAGTGATGTGATTGGATATTTCTTTTTCAAATGCCTTTGAGACTATGCACTTTTCAGTTTAGATCCGGAAAATGCCGGACTTAGGTCGAGATATAGGGTTCACTCCTCGGTGTTCTGGGTTCAGATTCTCCATGAGAGTGGGCCATGAAGCAAAATTCATCTAACAAGGGATAAGGTTTTGGAGGGTAGATGTGCAGCCCAGTCAGAGAACTTTAAACATTGTGGATAATCTGTTGTTAATCAACATCTATCAAAAGCCAAAACAAAACCTCATCACCTCTAGTTTGACCTTCCAAAACCATTCACGACTGGCAATATGGTTTCCTTCGTCATCTGCCCTTATAGATGATGAACATAGTGACATTATGTTCCTGCATCTGCTTAGGCATTGCACTTACCATTCAAAGAAGATGCATGACCACTTCCAGTCAAAGTTTGTTTCCTGAAAATATTTAATCAATTTAACAGCACCATCTCTCAATAAATTTCAAAGTGAAAACATCCTTTGCCTGCCACAACTATTTTCTTGAATCCTGACAGGTAGGTGGTTTGTAAATCATTTAGGAAATTGTCACAATCAGGATGTGATAGGCTGCTTCACAAAAGTATTTAATAATCTTTCATCCATACAAGCTACATGTGTGCAGGACCAACCATAGTCACCATCTGAGGTTTGGTTTTACTTACATGGGCTGATACCAACATTATGAGTCTGTTTAACTAAGTTTGTCCAAGCAGAAACTCTGTAATCATCATCGTCACAATCATAAGCTTCATTCCATCAAATTGGGATAGGATAATCCCAATGAATGATACGAAATTTTCCAATGAAAGCTCTAAAAGTTGAGAAAGGTTATATGAATATATGCCTGCCAGCTTTTAATCCTTTATAAGATGGCGTCAAGTAATTTGTCAAGGCAACTCTAGATGAGTAAAGATTGCCCTGGGCGTTGCACGAAGCCAATTGACAGGGTGGGTATTTACCTTTGATTGCACAACTAGATCTCATATAAATAGGGAAAAACCGTCAAACATTACTCTAGACCTTTTTCAAAGTATAAACCAAGAAGGAAAGAAGCAAGTTTAACCAAGGGTTTCTTTGGACCACTATCAGCCAAGTAAATTGGAACAATCCCCAAGCCTGAAATTTTTGATATGTGTAAATAGAACAGGGTACTGTACGTTACACAACATTTATATGCAAGAGAGAGGTATTGTTTCGTTGAAAAAGTCGTCATGCAAATTGGCAGAAGTAATACCAGATGTGCTGTAAAAGCGGCAACTCCCTTTGTGTGAACCAACGAGGGCACCCTGCATGACTCAATCAAGCTTAGGAACGTAAAAATATTCATGTTACCTTACTTTATTTATCTTATATTGGAAACAAAAATGATGAGCCCCTAAGAGATGGCATGGTTGGACCTGGCCGTCTGGTGTATAACATGCAGCAGTAACCATTTCATGCAGATCAGTCCAGTCAACTACTTGACGATCTGGTATGTTCCAAATGCGGACCTTGGCATCAAGGGATCCACTGATGAAATACCTATCATCAATTGGATTGAACTGAATGCATGTCACTGTGCAACCAGCAAATTCATCAAAAAAATCAGCCCTTTTAGTGATGAATATTTTACTAAGCGAAATCAACCCATCATGCACGTACAAGGTTAAACACCTAGAGAATGCAATGGGCAGGAAGAAATTCAGCAAATTCCCCACCCTTCAAAAAGAAAGAAAAGGCTTTAATATGAGGCACGGTAGCTAAAGCATCTCACCATAATCATTATGTGCAAACAACTTTAGACAAGTCCTGCTTTCCATGTCCCATAGCCTAACAGTCTTGTCCATTGACGATGAAAGAAGATACTGCAAAGGTGGAATCAGAAGAGACTGTTACCAAGTGACCGTAGACATTGTCATTCAATGCAAACGCCTCTACCAACGTCGTGCATTCATTTGTCTACAACATAATCCATGTTCAGTTCTAAAACTTATACTTATAGAATTAAGTTCATAATCTAGTTCCCTAGGGCTTTGTGTGACAATTTGCCAATATAAATGTATTCCAGATCCGAAGGCACCTGAATTGTTGGAGAATCATTGGAGACGTACTAACAAAGAGACATTCTGCAAGCTCTCGTCAAACATTAAATGAACACGGAAATCAAATTTTACCTATGGAAAAATGCTATGAAAACAAACAAGAGAGAGGCTAAAGGGTTGATAATGTAGACATGTCTAAATGGTTCCCTTGCTATAACTTTTCATCCTTTACAATTAAGTATGGAAATGGTATAGGCTAACTCAAAATCTCCATCTTTATCCAAAGCTCACAAATTTAGGATAAGAATAAGAATAGCATCCTCATCCTTTTTATTGAAGATAAGGGTAAGAAACTAATGTATGCATCTTATTAACTGATTATCCACTTTTATATTTGATTATATATATATATATATATATATATATATATATATATATATATATGTTATGATACTATGAACATTTTATGAGAACTCTTGTGGAACTAAAACAAACACTAAGGGTGATGTGCATAGTTAATTAGGATTAGCATTATCGTTGTAAGTTCTATCTATGGCTCTCCATTCTAGGACTTTTATGTGTAATAAAATTGAGTCTAAACTCTTTCAGCTACTCACTTTTTTATGCATTTTAATCTTTTATATGCACTTAATAAACTTATAATTTACTTTGTTAATAGCTATGACCTTAATACGCTAATGTTTATTACGTGATATACCTGGGCAGTAGAAATAATTCTATGCTGATTAATATGATAACTATATGTTCACAAAAATGATAGAAAATCTATAAGTCCATTTATCTATAGTCTATGGAGATGAACCTATATGAGAGACACAAAAAATCTATGTACACATCTAATATTATCCAATAATTTTAGCTTATATATATACGGTTTGTGTGTCTAATAATTTCTAAGTATAGGAAAAACAGTTATATAAGGATAAGAATAGGGTTAATATTAAATCTCAGCCATTACAAAGAGAAAGAGGAAGATCAATGAGTTCCTAGGTTTAGAGGTAGAGAAATTTTGAGGTAAGGAACGATTTTCTGTAACCATTTATTTTCCTTAAACCCTAATCTTATGAAAACTAATTTCCCCAGAAAGTGGACTTTTCCCTCCTACTTTCTGAAAACCTTAACCCACCCATTAGGTTTTGCAAGGATATGAAGGGAAAATGAAAGAACATAGGGATACATGCTATTATTTGAATTATGTGACGAGGATAGATAGGGGCAGATTAGGCTTGGTTTCTCTCGTAACCCATTTAAGATAAATCAAGGACAAATTATAGTAAAGGTACAATGATGGATATAGCCTATTCTGTGTGCATATGGCAATATGAAGAATATGAGACATATAATACAGTACAATACGTTTTGGGGGTAAATATGTAACTATGTTCCCGGGAGGACATTATGCAGAGTTTTGACGGTCTCTTGAGAGCAGGTAGATGATGTGCATGCCCTAATGAGATGGTAGAATGTGAAATGTCCTTATCATTAAGATAAGGAGGCATGAGCTATGTTCCGGCTATACTTAGGGCGCGTTTGGCAAAACTTCTATTTGAAAGTTATTTTTTAGCTTCCGTTTCTTACATAGAATGAGTTGAGGAAAAGAAGTTATAACTAATTTTAGTTTGTTATAAAAGTCAATTCTTTCATAACAACTTATTTTTTCTCTAATCTTAGAAGCTCCTTCCTTATAACTTTTAGTTGAAAGTCAAAACACAAAAAAAATATCACATAATAACTTTTAAGATCCAACGGCTTCCATAAAAAATAACTAAATAAAAATGCAAAAAGCTTCCAAATAGAAGCTGCACCAAACACGGCGTTAATCTGTTTGATTAGAAAGGACTAGTAGAAGATTCTGTCACAAATTCAAAAGCTCCAGTAATATACACGGCAGAACAATCAGTTTGGTAGACAGCTGGTCTAATTTAGCAGGGGTGCATTCGGATGGGGATTCAGTGGTGGTGCAGAAAGCCGACCAATGGAGGATGCTTAGTTTTTGTTCTGCTGCTGGTGACCCTCACTGTTTTTATGTGTTGATAAATAAGTGAGGGTTTCTTCGTTTTATTTTTCTTTTCTTTTTTTTCTTTTTTTTGGTGGGGGGTGGGGGGGGGGGTGGGGGTTCTGTGATTTAGGTTTTGTGGTCAACTTTTGTAGATCCCTTGCGTTCATGGGCTTTTTCTTTTTTCACTGGATTCTCATCTTCTCTTTACTGTTAATGAATTGTGGCTCATGTCACTTTCCAAATATATATATAATTATTCTCACATATGTAACCCTCTAGAATGTTATACTTTATTCTATGTCCTCATATTCCTTGTATTGTCACGTATACTCTCATAATATTTTAAGGGAATTTTTACAAAAACAACCCTCTTGAAAATTTTCTTATCTATCTTATCTTATTTTAAAAGGTTGTAGAGAGATTCTTACATACATAACCCTCTAAAATATCTAATTACTTGCAGAAGTATCCCTGTGATTAATATCTATTAAGGATGCATCAAATATTCCTCTTTCAATCAAATTTAATGTTTAGATAAAAACACCCTATAAAAAAAGTACTTTTGAAATAAGGTGTTTTAGATATTTTTAACGTTGGTCAAAAGTTAATGAAACTTTAATAAGAGAAATTTAACTGAATACTAATAGACGGTGACGACAAGGCCACTTTCACGACTATTGTGATGTAGTGAGATTATTTGTAATGATGTGAAAATAAGATACATAAATCTGTAAGTAAAATTTTAAGAGTTATTTTTGCAAATATCCTAAATTATATTCTATCATTTGCATCACCACCGCTTGATTAACTTGCCGTTGGGTTAGCTAGGACTGAAAAGGGATTACCTTGCTTCTGTTTAAATTCCTAAACAAGTAAGCCAAAGTTCCATAAATACATCTAAAGTCTTTTTCCAATCCAACCCAAGTTGCTCCGTTTGGGTCTAGTCCAAGTTGCCTAAGACTAAATTTGGACTAGATTAGGCAGAACTTAGATTCTAGCCCATATTCTATCTGAGAAATATTTGTTGCGCCCCTTAGGGTGCAATAATATTGCGCCCTGTAACCCCAAATACTTGGCCCCCCCACATGTCCTCTTGCAGTGCCATAATGACGCCTGATGCATGTTGACATCACTGCACATGGCTTCTTGTGAAAGAAAAAAAATTATTTTTTTGTCATGAATTTTGGAGAGCATGTACACATTCTAGAGGATATGTAGGCACTTGGAAGCCATGTACGTACTTCAGTGAGTATGTGCTCCCGAGAGTATATACATGCTCTCGAGAGCATATATGAATTTGGAGAGCATGCATACTCCCCAAACTATGTAGAGTGTGTACGTGCTGCCCAGAGCACGTACATGCTCTCTAAAATCTAAGATAAAAAAATATTTTTTTCTTTCACAGGAGATCATGTGTGCTGATGTCAAAACGCGTTACAGCGTTGCAAGAAAGCATGTGGGGGTCAGGTGGCATTTTGGGGTTGGAAGGCTCAATAACATTACACCCTAAAGGTTGCAGCAAATATTTCTCTATATTTAATATATGAGTTCTATATTAACACAGAGAGAAAATGGACCACTTCTAATAAGTTATCGATAAGAATGTCCAAAAGAAACCGATCAAAGTTTTGAAAAGTTAAGTCAACCCAACTTAACTCAGCTCACTTAAACTCGTTATTTTAAATTTAAGTTGAACTAGCAATAATGGTTCTAGTTAAACATAGATTAGTTTAAGCTATTTTCAATTTGAGTAAGCCCAAATTACTACAGGAACCTGCCGAGCCCACTGAAATCCTATTCCTGTTTATGACACCCAAAACCTCCCAGTGATACTCTCAACTTTTTATGTTTCAGATTTTCGGGACACCAGAACCAAACATATATACCCAAAATAATATAGTTTATCATGAAATATATACGACAATATAAGAAATAAGAAATGCATAATGAACTTACGATGTATTTTGGAGGTATGTATTTTGTAGGGTTGTCAGCGCAGAAAGGTTAAGATTTTAAAAAAAAATCCTCAAGTGCCGTTTTTCTCATTCCGAATGAGAGGTAAATTTGAAATCTTTTTTCCCGCACTTACTAATAAGTCCCAACCAGAACCGGACTCGTAATAAAAAGGGCCTACGAGATGTGAAACAGAACAAGAACGCAGAGGACGGTAAGCGCGTACCTGGGATTTCGACCAGGAGAGATCCAAGACATCATCCAAGTGGCCGCGGAAAGAGCAGAGGGGCGTCTTGGAGAGGGAGAAAACTGCTCCCGGCAAGATGTAATGCGGCATCGAGCTCCTCTTCCTGCTCGACAAGATCTTCGAGCCCTGCCGCCTCTGCGACAGCCGGGCGTCCAAGCGACCCGACTGATCCGGAGAGCCCAGGAGAGTAGAACCGTCCGGAGAGCAGCTAACCAGAGACGACGAAACGGGTTGGACCTCGTCCTGTCGCTGCCGGAACGAGGCTGCGCCAGCGTCGCACTCGGCCACCTGCCACACGTGGATGACGCGGTCCTCACCGGCGCTGGCCAGCAGCTGCGCGTCCGGGCTAAACTTGATGGTCCAGATGGAGCCCTGGTGCGCCTGGATCTCCTGGCAGAGGTAGAGCCCCGTGAGCTCCTTGTAGGGCTTCCTGCGCTGCCGCACCTTCATGCGCTCCGACGCGGACGCCGCCGCGGCCGTGGCTGCCGCGGCGGACGAGGTGGAACGAGAGGAGGATCCGACCTCCCGCTCCTTCTCCAGCATGAGCGCGGTCACCGAGTTGGCCACCCCCTTTATGTTCTTCAGCCAGCCGATGCCCTTCTTCACGCTCCGGGACTTGACGGACCCCAAGCGCCCGTTTGGGGGCTGGCGTTTGGCGCGGTCGCCGCGGCCGCCAGCGGCCCCGCCGGAGCCGATGTTCGCCCTGCGCATGAGCTCCTTCACTATGGGGGAGTAGCCGAGCGAGCGCTCGAACTCCTCGATGGTGAGGCGGAGACCCGTCTTGGGGTCGCTGAGGCGGTTCCAGGAGCCGTCGTCCAGGAGCTCATCGATGACGAACTCCTTCCCCGTGTCGAGATCCTTGATGGTGCAGAATCTGGGGTTCACGCCGGGGACGATGCCGCCGGCGGCCGTTCCACCTCCATGGCAGGAGATCTTGAGATAGCCCTCTCCCTTCGGCCCCCACGCGGAGGGCCACCTCCCCTCGACCCCGCCCCTCCCGCCGGCGGAGGCAGGGGAGAGCGAGACGCAGGGGGGCGTCGAGGTGGCGCGGGCCAGGGAGCGGGGCGGCGAGGGCGTGCCGAGCAGCCGCACGAGGCGCCGCACCCGCGCGCTCTCCGCAGCCGCGCCTGCGTCGGACTTGGATCGCGCGATGGGGGACGGGGAAGGCGGGTCCGACGGCGAGGCACATATCTCCGCCGCAGCCGGGGAGGGGAGATCGTGGGCCCCGGCAGAGGTGCGCCGCCGGCTTCCCCCTTCCCTGGCCGAGGCGAGGTCCTTCCCGCTGGCGAGGCCCATCCCCTGGAGGAGACGGCGGCGGCGCTCCTCGATGGAGAGGGGCGCCCCCATCCAGACGTCGTAGTCCTCATCGGGGGACCGATCGGGGGAGGAGGAGGGCGAGGCGGGTGGCGAGGAGGCGAATGAGCAGGACCTGAAGTCGATGGGTGCGTCGATTGCGGACGCGAAGGAGCAGCGAGGGTCGTCGGCGTCGGAGTCGGAGCTGGAGGAAGCAAAGCCGGTGGCAAAGGAGACGGAGGATGAGACCCGGTCGAGGGACTCGAAGAAGCAGTCCTCGTCTTCTTCTGCGTGGCCCCTCGCCACCATCGCCGGCGCGGCCTGGTTATTGCGCGGGGCCGCCATCGCCATCATCGTCGCCATGGGAGTCGTTCCCGTCTTCCTCTGCCGCAGGGCGTTAGCGGCTTCTCATGAGGGGGACCTGGGGTTGCTCTTCTTCTGGTTATTTTTTACCGTGCGGAGGGAGAGGCGGGGAAGGGGGAGACGGGGGGGGGGGGGGAGGTGGGGCGCCGCGGGGAAGTCGGAAACGCAGGGGCGAGCGCTCGCAGAGCGTTAAAACACGCGCGCGCGCGAACAGGGGAGGAGGGCACTTCGATTTGGGTGCAGTTACCTCCTGACCCGCCCCGTCTTTTGTGGGTGCCGCCCACCACTTTTGGACCCACGAAGGGGAAGGGGTCGACCAGTCGACCTGCGTCCCCGGGGACGTGGGTGGCACTTTGAAGCCTGAAGCGCGGGGACGACATTTGGCTGGGACTGGGAGTACAAGAAAGAATGAGTAATGCTTGCTGTATTTTTTTTTTTTTGACCAGGAAAATAGATTGCATTACTAAGAAGTTGAAGGAGATACATCAGCCATGATAGCAGATTTAATACAGGGGGCATCATGGGGGGATCCCAAACAGCTTCGGCACAGGCATGAGCGGCCTCGTTGCACTCTCGGGGAGAGAATTGCAGAGAGATTAAGCTAGAGAGGAGGAGATTCTGGCAGTTCTCAATGATATTCTTCATCTTCCAAGTTGGGTTTCTAAGGTGGAGAGCAGCATGAATCAGTATCTGGGCATCCCCTTCCACAATTACGCTTGTATTCAACTGTTGGGCCATTTGTAAAGCTTTCTGCATTGCCAAGAATTCCACCAGAGATGGGTCAGGAGATTTGAGGATCATAGTAGTAGCATTAAGAGGGGATCCATTTCAGTCACGCACAATGATTCCAACAGCACCAGCAGAGTTGGAAGTAGTACCATCAAAGTTGATTTTATAAGAACTGGGACTAGGAGGGATCCAGCCAGTCTTAATATCTGCAGTCTTCTGTAGATCAGTAGGAGTTGAGTTTATCGAAGTCAGCCAAAGTTTCACATCAACCAAGGCTCGTCTAACAGTAGATAGAGGGTTAACAGTGATACCATTCAAAATCTTTTTACATCTAGCCTTCCTGATCTGCCACATTATAGAGAAGTATAAGGAGAGTATAGTCTTATCATTTGCATTAGAGGCAAATGGGGGGGTGGATCATTCTATAATCCTGTCTACCAAGTTCTTTGGATCAAGGTTCGCATGATAGTTTAGTGGGAAGCTTTCTAAATAGCTCTAGCAAAATCACAATCAAATAGCAGATGCTCAACTGTTTATGGGAAAAGAAAGCAGGTTTGGCAAATGCAGGAAACCTGGGGCACTCTTTTGGAAATAATATCAAAGACAGGTATGGCATTGGAAAGGCATTTCCAAATAAAGTGAATGATCTTGGGGGGAACAATCTTTTGGATTAGATGGTGCCAAAGATGTTTTCAGACACTCGTAGGGGAGGATGAGGAGGGCAGAGAGGACATTTCAGTGAGATATCTATAGGCAGATTTGGAAGTAAACTCACCATCTAGGGTGGGAGTCCAAACAAGTTGATCCCCTCTCAGGTCCCCATTCATAGGCAAGTGAAGCTGACATACTTTATCTGCAATATCCTGACTAAAGAGTCTGTGGGTGAGTTCTTCATTCCACTTCCCATTATTGATGAGTTGGAAGACCCACATAGGGATATGGTCATCGAAACTTTGCCTTGCAGTGATTGGCCCAATGATATCTGGAATCCAATTATCTGTCCAAATATTAGTAGACAGGCCATTTCTGATAATCTTGAAGCAAAGAGGTGACATAATATCTCTGATTTGAAGAATAGCCGACCAGGTTATGGAGCAATTTGCAGGTATAGTAGCTTCCCAAAAGTTAGTATTAGACAGATACTTAATTCTGAGTAATATAGCCTAAATTGAGTGGGGATCTTGGAGAAATTTTCACACCAGTTTCATTATAGCTGTCTTGTTGGTAGTTTTCAAGTCTCTAATGCCCAGTCCACCAAGTGCTTTATGTTTCTTCAGGGATATCCAACTGCAGAGGTGGATTCTTTTGTGGTCATAATTATCCCCCCAAAGGAAAGAGGACATAATCTGGTTAAACTTATTGATGGTGGTTTTTGGTAGAAGGCCCACGCTCATCACATGAACTGGGATAGATGCCAGGGCAGAGTTGATCAATGTGACTTTACCAGCAGTTGACAAGGTAATAGCCTTCAAGTTAGAGAGCTTGGATTGCAATTTATCCACAATATAGGATAATTGGTCCACTTTCCCTCTTCCAAACCAGAGGGGGACCCCCAAATAAAGTTCTCTTCTTTTCGTCAAGGGAATCTTCAATATGGAGCTCAAGTAACTTTGGTCCTGAATGGGCATATTGTTACTGAACAGGATGCTAGATTTAGACTTATTCATAAATTGGCCTGACCATTTACCATAGATATCCAGACATGTTAGGTATTCACCAATCTCCTCAGCATTTGCATTGCCAACCATGACAATATCATCAGCATACATTAAGTGGGAAATAGTAGGGGCATGTCAGTTGATTTTAAAGCCTTTGATTTTCTGATCTGCAATAGATTTTTGAATGAGCCTGGTCAGCATTTCAACACATATAATATAAATATAAGGTGAGAGAGGGCACCCCTGTCTGATTCCTCTCCTCATAACAATAAGCCCTACATGTTCTCCATTGATGTTGATTGAAAAAGTAGCAGTTGTAATACACATCATCAAAAGGTTGACAGCTTGAGTGGAGAAACCCAGTTTATAAAGCACAGCAGAAATAAAAGCCCATTCCAATTTGTCATAGGCCTTAGAGATATCCACCTTCATACAGAAAATTGCAGACTTCCCACCTTTAGTCTTCAGAGAATTGACTAGCTCTTGAGTAATGAGAATATTGTCCACCATCATTCTATTAGGGACAAAAGCAGATTGGTTGGGGGAGATCAGGTTGGGGAGTAGGGGTTTGAGATGGCTAGTCAGGATCTTTGCACAGACCTTGTACAGGACATTGGAGAGGCTAATAGGTATGTAATCTAAGGGATTACCAGTAGGAATTTTCTTGGGAATCAAGATAAGATTTGTATGATTCAGTTTATGGGGCATCACATTGTCAAAGAAGACACCTTGAACCAGCTTCACCACCTCATCCTTGACAATAGGCCAATATTTATGAAAGAAAATGGGTGGGAGACCATCAGGGCCAGGGGCTTTATAGGGACCCATATTCATAATGGTAGTTTGGATCTCATTCTCAGAGGGAGCAACACAAGGTGAAAATTATCCTGGGCATTGATGAGATGGTGATCAGCATAGGGATTCTCCCAATGTAGGAAGGTAGTATCATAATTTTCAGCTTGGTATAGATCATGAAAATAGTTCACAAAGCTCTGCTTAATGTGATCAGCATCTTCAATCCAAGTGCCATTATCTAATTGGATGCCAGAGATTCTGTTAAGGTTTATTCTGCAAAGGACTGAGACATGAAAAAATTTAGTGTTCTTATCTCCACTCATATGCCAATTGCCTTTGTTCCTTTGCTGTCAATATTCATTTTCTTCAAGGATAGCCTGCTTCAGAGATTCATTTATAATTCTGCTTTCATGGAAAGAATCATCAGTAATAGGAGCCATATCAATATCATCCAGTTTCTTACTCAGCACTGAGATCCTATGTTGAGCATTACCAAAGTTTTTTCTTTTCCATTTCCTGCATAAGGTCTGTAGCTCAGAGATTTTCCTAGAATAATTTGAGTGTAGAGGAGGAAGATTCTGCCATTGAAACCCCAACAGATCCTTGAAGTCCTTCCTGAATGTCCAGGCAGATTCAAATCTAAATGGATGATGTTTCTTTCTGGGTTGGCCATCAGTATTTAGGATAATAGGCATGTGGTCACTAGCCACTCTAGGCAGGTGTAGGACCTTAGCATTAGGGAATTTGAGGTACCACTGGGGATTAACCAGGTTCTTACTCAGCACTGAGATCCTATGTTGAGCATTACCAAAGTTTTTTCTTTTCCATTTCCTGCATAAGGTCTGTAGCTCAGAGATTTTCCTAGAATAATTTGAGTGTAAAGGAGGAAGATTCTGCCATTGAAACCCCAACAGATCCTTGAAGTCCTTCCTGAATGTCCAGGTAGATTCAAATCTAAATGGATGATGTTTCTTTCTGGGTTGGCCATTAGTATTTAGGATAATAGGCCTGTGGTCACTAGCCACTTTAGGCAGGTGTAGGACCTTAGCATTAGGGAATTTGAGGTACCACTGGGGATTGACCAGGGTTCTATCCAACCTTTCACGAATGTGGAAGCTGGCTTTCCTATTATTTGTCCAAGTGTAAGTAGGGCCATCATGCCCCAGATCAATGAGTCTAGAATCATAGATAAAAGAGTTAAATTCCCTGGTTTGATGGTGGCTAACCTGGTTTCCACCCCATTTATCTTGTTGACGTGTAATGGAATTCATATCTCCAATTAGGCAAACAGGCAGATCTGACTGAATGATGAGGTGACGGATATGAGGCCAGAACATCCTTCTGCAGGCAATTTTAGGGGGGGCATATAGACAGAACAAGCGCCAGCAAAACCCAGTATCATCTTCCAGATTAGCAATGATCACATTCTGCTCAGAGTGAATAATCTTCAGATTAATATGTGGCTGCCACCAGATCCAAAGGCCTCCAGATCTACCATTAGGTGCAACAACATGGTAATTTATGATGCCACGATAGCCAAAAAACTGAGAACTAAAATTAACATCAGCCTTAGTTTCAGCTAAGAATATAATATCTGGTTTAGCTGAGTGGGTAAGTTGTTGAATGTATGGAACTGTCATTGACCCACGAACACCTCAACAGTTCTACGCAATAATTTTCATTTGGGACCTTGCGGCAGTTTAAGGTCTGCCGCCACGACCTGATCATTGGATATTGGGAGGTAGCTTATCTCAGTTCCACTTACCAAGCTTTTATGCTTCAGATTAGCATGGGGTCTCTGACTGGCAGTAGAAGTCCATTTGCTTTTACCCGGGGAACGAATGACAATGCTTGGCTTAAAACCCATTCTGGTAAGATTGACTATATCTGCGTTGATTTCCAGCAGATCCAAAGAAGTACTTATGCATCATTTGTTATGTTCATGAAACAGCAGATCATCCACCATCCCATCAGCCTTTCTCTTGAAGGGACTATTCACCCTCTTCTTCTCAGCTATGCATCTAGGAAAACTGGGATTTGGAAGCTCCATAGGAGATATGTGGATAGGTACATCATGCAGTACAGGGTAGTGCTTCCCTGTACTACTACTAGTCTGTAGGTCACATACATCATGAACCACACCAGCCTTTTTGCTGTCCGAATCTTTGGCAGATCTGCATCTGGTCTCAAGCGAGGTAGCCACCAGCTAAAGAGTATTATCAGGTTGTCCAAGTATGGGTGGCTTCACCCTGGGGGTAGAGGTATCCCATTCCGACACCCTGCAATCAGCTTTTTCCCTATCTGTCTGCGGATCAATGGTAGGTTCAGTACTAGCCACCGGATCTTCAAGAGCATTAAAGGTATTATCCAGGTTGACGGCTAATTTCTTTTTGGGCTTAGGAACAACATTACCCAACTGATCAGGAGCATCCACAGGGTAAATTAGGTTACTGCTGTTGTAAGTATTAAAATCAGATAAGTTGTCGATGACATGAGGCACATTTTTCCGGTTTAAACTAGGGAGGGAGTTTGAAGCTCTCAACCTGGAACCAAATTTGAATTTGATAGATTGCAACATACTATTACGCAGGGTTGGGGAGTATGATTCCTTGATATGGGATTTCAATTGGGACAGTTCCACATAGTAGATATCCTCATGTCCTATTCTGCCATAGAAAGCATAGATATTCGGCAATCTCTCATAAGCTAATTCAAAGGATTTCACAACACCATTAGGTAGTTTGGCCCTAATCTGAGTGCTTAATGGTTTAGAGACATCCAAGCTAACCTTGATTCTAGTGTAGGAGCTCCAATACACAGTACCCCCCGAGCGAGGATGATGAACTTTCCCCAACTAGCTAGCAATCTTAATAACTACATTCACTTCAAGCATTTCCTCAGGAAGATCAAATATACGAACCCACAAATCTCCCCATTGAGTTGATACTGTGATGGGGGGGTATTGGGCCTGCATCTCTCCAACAACACTAAATCCCCATTAAAGAACCATGGAGTTCTGTTGAAGATATTATCAATTTCCTCACTGCTGGACATCCTGACTAAAAAGATGTTATTTGAGAAGTCAAGAAAATTTCACTGACCTTTAGGTGACCACATTTTGGAGATCCACTCCTTCAATCCAACCGGCCTAGTTTTTTCTTCAGTGTGGACTTTCATAAGCAGGCTTTGCTTCCATCTGTTCTGTTCACCCAGATCAACTGCATGTAGTTCAACCAGAGGAGTCTCATTCTCTTTGGTCATCAGCTTCATGAAGCTATGAAGGACTTCAGTTTCCATCCGGCTGAGATTGTGTGGTTGTACATTTCCATCTTCCATGTTTGTCATCTCAAATAAAACGAGCTATCCACTGTAGGCAGTAGGTGGAGGGGGGGGGAGGGTTGAAGTATTCAGAGGCTCACCGAGATGAATATTCATCTAGGAAAACCAGCTGATAGTAATAAGCACAACGGTAACCAGGGGAACCACATCATAGACGCTACAGTGAAAAAATGGTCGAGGAAAACGACAAAGTAGGAGGTGGGTATACTGTGGATGGTGGTAGTAGAGAAGGAACAGAGGCAATCCAGGTGGGTAAGAGAGGATGAAGAGGGGGCGCAGGGAAGGAGAAAAAGGAGAACCAGTAGGCGGAATAGAATGAAGGGCGGGGTCGAGGAAGCCAAAGCACAAGGCTCTACCGGAGAAGGAGAAGAACAACCAGAGCAGAGAGCTCTGAGAGAACCACCCAGCAAGGTGAGAAAAAAGCAAGGGTGGGATATTGTAAGGAATCGCCAAGAACGCAGCTGTAGACACGCTAATTTTGACGTCATTTCGAGTAAATTTCATATCATATAATAATGCCTCAGAATGGTCTGATATTTAATCATTAATTAATTTTTATTAATCTTTTTAAGTGTCGGGTTTAACAGACATGTTTAAGTTAATCAATTAAATTGATTTGAGCTCAAATTTCAGTTAAAATATGAAGAAAGTCTAAAAGACGTCGATCCATGTGGACACCATTTAGAGTTTATTCTTATTTTAGCATTTAAATTTGAATTTTAATTAATTGATTTATTAACTAAAAGGCGTCTGTGAAGGTCGACGCGTTTTAGGTTTCCTAAGCTATTTTAACTTCTCTTCCGGATGTTTATCCTTATCTTAATTAGTGTAAAAGACGTCTACACATGTGGACGCGTTTTAGCTAATAAAGATAAAGATAAGTTTTCCTGGATATTTATCCTTATCTTAATTAATCTGAAAGGCGTCAGCCATGGTGGACGCGTTTTAGATAATTACAGATAAAGATGAATTAATCAGTGTTTATCTGTTGGTTAAAATAGATAAATCCTAGATTTTTCTATGTTAATCGCGAACGCAGAAAATGCCTATAAATACCTTGCATCTCAAAGAGTTAAAAAAAAAGAGAATTGAATTGAGTTGAGCCATAGCGTTATAGCGAATTGAAGATCGGAGCAACCACGTCGGAACGCCGGAGCGCTGCCATTTCCAAAAGTCGGCGTCCCTTTCAAGATCTTCATCCTTTCAAGACTTCAAACCAATTGGGCATAAGTGTTTCAATTCTGCAATTTCATTCTACATATTCATTTAGTTTCATTCTCATAATCACTTCATGCAACACACACCACAGCATTAATCTTCCAAAACCTATTTGATTTAAGGGGTTTAAAAGCCATTAAACAAGTGAGTTTGCTGTTTAAGCATGTTTATAATCATGATCAGTTTTGATATTACTTCCACTTAAATTCTCATCAGTATTTCTTTATTTTGTTTCTCTATTTCTGCTACACTCAACAACAACAAGTAATCAAAAGGGGAAATCAAGCACAAAGCCAGAAGGACTTCTGGACGATCCTCAACCTTAAACTCAACAGCAAGAACAAAAGAACGAAAGGGCTCTCTTTCTTCAGCCGGCTGAAGGAGGGGAACCAAGGACTCAATCTTCCGCGTTCAAACAGGTAGGCGATCAAAACTCTCTTTTGAAACTTTTTAGTTAAAAGTTTCTGGCGATCACTGCACTTTAGTTGCTGTTTTTAATAGGTTAGTTTACACTAAACAACATAGCTTTTTCATGTTAATCACACGAGCATTTTCAGCACCTACAGCTCTTTTGGCGATCACGGTGGGACTTGGTCTCGCCATCTTTTAGTTTCTTTTTGTTCTTGCTATCATCATATCGGGCATCCACGGTGCACCATTTGTGTTTCTCGACACGTCCTCACCAATTGGTGAGTGTTTAGTTTAATTAATTTCCCTCGTGCACCATGTGCACACCCCAGTAGCAAGATCTTGCCCTCCCCTTGATTAGTTCAAAAAAAGCTATTTTTGTGATAAAAATGATGTGTGATTGATTGGTTTTCTAGTTGTTTAGTTAGTAAATCATCCTGTTTAAAATCTAAAACTAAAAATCTTTGCATGAGTCGATTGTTTACTGCCTTTTACCCTGTTTGAGGAGGATTCAACCCAGAAAATCCTCCTGCAAAACTGTTTCTGCGAACTAAAAAGCGTCCAGGAGCACTGACGCGTTTCACAACCGCGTCAGCACACCCAGACGCCTTTTAGTCTTCAGACTTTCTCTGCTGTTTGCATCTGTTTCTGCGAAAGAATTAAGTTCTGTGTTGAATAGCGTCGACCACCATCGACGCGATTCAGACAGTTTCTTAGTTATTTTTCAGATCTGTTTCTGCGAAAGAATTAAGCTCTGTTTTGAATAGCGTCGACTATAATCGACGCGATTCAGACAGTTTCTTAATTATTTTTCAGTTTCCAGATTTCTGTGTTTTGAGTGCTAGCTACCCATTATTTTATTAAGCATTAGAGGCCATCCAGGCCGCAGGGCATACGCATTGAGGCGAAAACCCTCCTCTTCTTAGGAACACATTACTCGACGTCAGCAACTTTCTCTGATTGGGTTGGTCCCTTGATCAGACTAGAGAAGTTGACGTTGAGACCTCCATAAGTCCCCAAAATCAAGGTATTCCTCCTTGATCATCGGGCTGGTTATACCAATTGAAGTCCCGGCTAGATTCCGAAAGCGTTGTGAGAGAGAACCCTAGAGAATAACGGTGGAAACTGAACTGAAACTAGGATCCTTTCCCTGAGCGAAATTGTGGTTTAATCCAATTCAAATAACTCAACAAGGAACCCTAAAATCACGTTAAGCATCCACTTGTTTGATTAATCTCTGTACAACTTGTTTGATTAAATCTTTGAAAAGGGAATCTAATATCATGTTGCTGCGATCAGGCAGAGATTTGAGTATGGCCCAAGACGCCATCATCAACTACGAGGGAGATGCTAATGCCCCTCGCGATTCAGACCTCAACTATGAGAACGGGAGAGATGCTGATGCCTCCCGTAATTCTGCCCCCATTCCATATCGACATGATGGGAATGTCCGGACTCCTCTTTTTCATCCACAGGATCGATATCCTGATCTTCCCCCGCATGAATATGCGATCCCTAATCCTGATCTAGAGGGGGACATGAATCAGCATGATCCCTCATCCTCCGATCCTATGGATCTCGTCAATGCTATGGGAGTTCTTGCTTCCCGACTGGACCCTCAGCAGTTCGAGGCGATCCAATCTATTCTGAAGGGGAAGGCACCCGCGCAGCCTGCTGAGCCGAACCCTATAGCTCCCCCTGTTGTTACTCAACAACCTCCTCTTCCTCCTCCTTATATCCATCAGGCCATGGAAGGCCTTCATATTGCTTCTCGGCCAACTGGGCCACAGCTCTCATCATCTAGGCAACCGGCTAGACCGCAAACGCCTATTTATCAAAATGCCCTCGGGCATGGAGGAAGCTCTGCCGGACCTCCTCCTTATTATCCTCCCTGTCCAACGTACTCTAGGCAGCAGGCCTATCAAGTACTTCCACCTCCTCCTCCTCCCCAGGCAGATCTGACCACGCAAGCGTTGCTGGCCAAGATGGAGCGCATGGATGAGCAGTTCAACAACCTCCAGAAGATGATGGGGGTTAAAGCTGTGCCAAAAATCAGTTTACCGAGCCTGCCAGTATTCCATCTGCCACCCTCTGAAATGCCAGTGTATCGAAGGTACAATGGTACTGGTAACCCCTTCACACATCTGAGGGAGTTCATGTACGAATCCTCTTTCTGGCAGAATGATAAGAGGTCGTTGGTGTAGACACGCTAATTTTGACGTCATTTTGAGTAAATTTCATATCATATAATAATGCCTCAGAATGGTCTGATAATTAATCAATGATTAATTTTTATTAATCTTTTTAAGTGTCGGGTTTAACAGACATGTTTAAGTTAATCAATTAAATTGATTTTAGCTCAAATTTCAGTTAAAATATGAAGAATCCTAAAAGGCGTCGACCCATGTGGACGCTATTTAGAGTTTATTCCTATTTTAACGTTTAAATTTGAATTTTAATTAATTGATTTATTGGCTGAAATGCGTCTGTGAAGGTCGACGCGTTTTAAGTTTCCTAAGCTGTTTTAACTTCTCTTCCGGATGTTTATCCTTATCTTAATTAGTGTAAAAGACGTCTACCAAGGTGGACGCGTTTTATTTAATAAAGATAAAGATAAGTTTTCCCGGATATTTATCCTTATCTTAATTAATCTGAAAGGCGTCATCCAAGATGGACGCGTTTTAGATAATTACAGATAAAGATGAATTAATCAGTAATTATCTGTCGGTTAAAGTAGATAAATCCGAGATTTTTCTATGTTAATCGCGAACGCAGAAAATGCCTATAAATACCTTGCCTATCAAGGAGTTAAAAAAAAAAAAAAAAAAGAGAGAGAGAATTATTGAGCCACAGCGTTATAGCAATTTGAAGATCGGAGCAACCACGTCGGAGCGCTGCGATTTCCAGAAGTCGGCTTCCTTCTTCAAGATCTTCATCTCTTCAAAGCTTCAACCAACTGGACTGGGCATAAGTTTTTCATATTTGAATTTCATTTTCATTTATTAGTTTCATTCTCTCATACTCACTGCATGCAACACACACCACATCATTAATTTTCAAAACCCATCTGTTCTTAAGGGGTTTCAAAGTCATTTAAAACAAGTGAGTTGTTGTTTATACATGTTTCTAATCATAGTTAACTATATTATTTCCATTTAGATTCTCATCACTATTTCTTCTTTATTTTTCTGTTTCTGTCTCTGCTGCATTCAACAACAACAACAAGAAATCAAAAAGAGGGAAATCAAGCACAACGCCAGGAGAACTTCTGGACGATCCTCAACATTCAACAGCAAGAACAAAAGAACAAGAAGAGGCTCTCTTTCCTCAGCCAGCTGAAGGAGGGGAACCAAGGATTCATTCTTCCGCGTTTAAACAGGTAGGCGATCAAATCTCTTTTGAAGCTTTTTAGTTAAAAGTTTCTGGCGATCACAGCACCTTAGTTGCATTTTTTTAATAGGTTAATTTACCCTAAACAACATAGTTTTTCACATTAATCACACGAGCAAATTTTCAGCACCTACAGCTCTTTTGGCGATCACGGTGGGACTTGGTCTCGCCATCTTTTAATTTCTTTTGTTCTTGCTATTATCATACCGGGCACCCACGGTGCACCACTTGTGTCTTTTGACACGTCCTCACCAATTGGTGAGTGTTTAGTTTGTTTAATTTCCCTCGTGCACCACGTGCACACCCCAGTGGCAAGATCTTGCCTCCCCTTTGATTAGTTTAAAAAGCTGTTTTTGGTGATAAAATGCTGTGTGATTGCGTGATTTCTTAGTTGTTTAGATAGTAAACCATCCTGTTTAAAATCTGAAACTAAAAATCTTGGCATGAGTCGATTATTTATTGCATTTTTCCCTGTTTAAGGAGGATTCGACCCAGAAAATCCTTCTGGAAATCTGTTTCTGCGAACTGAAAAGCGTCCAGGAAAAGCGACGCGTTTCAAAACCGCGTCAAGTTACCTGGACGCCTTTTATCCTCCAGATTATCTCTGTCGTTTACATCTGTTTCTGTGAAATAATTAACTTCTGTGTTGAATAGCGTCGACCATCATCGACGCGATTCAGACAGTTTTTAGTTATTTTCCAGGTTTTCTCTGCTGTTTGCATCTGTTCTCTGCGAAAGAATTAAGTTCTGTTCTGAATAGCGTCGACTATCATCGACGCGATTCAGACAGTTTCTTAATTATTTTTCAGTTTCCAGATTTCTGTGTTGAGTGCTAGCTACACATTACTCTATTAAGCATTAGAGGCCATCCAGGTCGCAGGGCATACGCATTGAGGCTAAAACCCTCCTTTTCTTAGGAACACATTACTCGACGTTAGCAACTCTCTCTGATTGGGTTGGTCCCTTGATCAGACTAGAGAAGTTGACGTTGAGACCTCCATAAGTCCCCAAAATCAAGGTATTCCTCCTTGATCATCAGGCTGGTTGTACCAATTGAAGTCCCGGCTAGATTCCGAGAGCGTTGTGAGAGAAAAACCTTAGAGAATAACGGTGGAAATCAAACTGAAACTAGGATCCTTCCCTGAGCGAAATTGTGGTTTAATCCAATTCAAATAACTCAACAAGGAATCCTGAAATCACGTTAAGCATCCACTTGTTTGATTAACCTCTGCACAACTTGTTTGATTAATTTTTTTGAAAAGAAAATCTAATATTATGTTGCTGCGATCAGGCAGAGATTTGAGTATGGCCCAAGACGCCATTATCAACTACGAGGGAGATGCTAATGCCCCTCGCAATTCTGATTTCAACTACGAGAACGGGAGAGATGCTGATGCCTCTCGTAATTCTGTCCCCATTCCAGTTCGACATGACGGGAATGTCCGAACTCCTCTTTTTAATCCGCACGATCAATATCATGATCTTCCTCCGCATGAATATGCGATTCCCAATCCTGACCTTGAGGGGGACATGAATCAGTATGATCCCCCATCCTCCGATCCTATGGATCTTGTTAATGCTCTGGGAGTTCTTGCCTCCCGACTGGACCCTCAGCAGTTCGAGGCGATCCAGTCTATCTTGAAGGGGAAGGCACCCATGCAGCCTGCTGAGCCGAATCCTGTGGCTCCCCCTGTTGTTCCTCAACAACCTCCTCCTCCTTATATCCATCAGGCCATGGAAGGCCTTCATCTTACTTCTCGGCCAACTGGGCCACAACTTTCGTCATCCAGGCCACCGGCTAGACCGCAGACGCCCATTTATCAAAATGCCCTCGGGCATGGCGGAAGCTCTGCCGGACCTCATCCTTATTATCCTCCTTGTCCAACGTACTCTAGGCAGCAGGCCTATCAAGTACTTCCTCCTCCTCCTCCTCCCCAGGCAGATCTAACCACGCAGACGTTGCTGGCCAAGATGGAGCGCATGGATGAACAGTTCAACAATCTTCAGAAAATGATGGGGGTTAAAGCTGTGCCGGAAATCAATTTGCCGAGCCTGCCAGTGTTCCATCTGCCACCCTCTGAAATGCCAGTGTATCGAAAGTATAATGGTACTGGTAACCCCTTCACGCACCTGAAGGAGTTCATGTACGAATCCTCTTTCTGGCAGAATGATAAGAGGTCATTGGCTTTCTTGTTCAGGAGATCCCTAGAGGGACCAGCCCTCGAGTGGTTCTTTTCTCTGGAACCCTCAGAAGTAGAGGATTATGGTATCGTTTCACGTAAATTTATCCAACGATACCAGGACAGAGTTGCACCCTCCTTGTCTATCACGGATCTTATTGCAGAAAAGATGAAACCAGACGAGGAGTTTGTCAGTTTTGCTGACAGGTGGCGGGGCCTGGCTGAAAAAGTGAAAGATCACTTGTCCGAATCCGAACAAGTGAAAATGTTGATTTCTAACGCCACTCCCCAGTTCAAGCTAGTCCTCTCCTTGAACAACTTGACGAACATGGCAGAGCTCTATGAAAGAGCACGGTACTGCCAGAATGCCTTCAAGGACGCTACGTTCTCTAGCGTCTTTGATCCTCACAGACCTAGCAGGCCTCCACCTCGGAAGCCTGCAGTGCCGAATTCTCCCAGCACAGGTCCAACTACTGAGGGCACGCTCTCTCACGAGCAAGTCAGTACCATGAATAATAATTCGCCCCAGTTCGTGAGGAACCAGCAGCAGTACTAGAGGCCACCGCAGCCGAGCCAACAGGGGTACAGGCAGCAGCAGAACCCCCATTACCAACAGCAGTACCAGCGGCCCCAGCAGCCGAATCAGAACCAGCAACAGCAACAGTCGCAACGGCAACAGCAGTATCAGCAGCCACATCAGCAGCAACAGCAACAGCCACAGTACCAGCCGCGTGCACCGCCGGCGTACCACAATGTCCCTCCTCCTGGTGACTACAACCAACAAAGGAGACCTCCAGGCCCGAAAAGGGCAGAGTACCCGGCCCTCACAGAATCCTTGGCGGATATTTTCAGCGCTTTAATGGCGGCCAATGCCTTAGTTTTGCCGAGAGAGAAGGCCGTCTGGCCTCAAAATGCCGATACGTCTAGGTATTGCTACTTTCACAGGCAACCTGGGCATACCATTGACACCTGCTTCCAATTCAGAGATTATATCCATGATCTCAACGAGCAGGGCGGCATTGACTGGGAGGAAATGAAGAAGTACATAACAGCCCTGAAGGCGAGAAGACCGCAGCAGCAGCAGCAGCAAGCAAGACCACCGGCACAGGCAGTAGCACCACCCAACATGGGAATAGTGCAGAATCCACTCCCGGAGCATCAGAACCAAAATCAGGTTGCTCCCATCTTGACGAACAGCCAGTCTGAGGCTGGTCGTGGGCAGCAGTGGAGAGTAGAGGACTCTTCCTCTCTTTGTTCAACGGATCACGTTCAAAGTACCGCAGAGCGACCACCACGCCGCACCATCCACATACCAAGGCCACAACCTGTTACTATCACCCCTATACCCACACTTACATACCACTCGCCCACACCCAATAACCCATTACCACTACCCGCCTTCCTAAGACCCATTACGCCCCGCACCACTACGCCTCCATCATATAACCCCCCGCAAACCAATAACGCACCCCTTTTACCATCCAGGCCATTACTACGCATACCATTTCCTACTTCACCCGCTACCACTACCGCCTATCCAGATATGCCCTTACCATCTAGACCGCTATTACGCGTACCATTCCCCACTTCACCAACCACTTACCCATCCACTATCCAACCCTCTAGGCCTTTAATCCGCACCGCGCCATCACCACCTAGCCCTACACCATCACCTACCTACCAACCCTCTGCGCCATCCGCACCATCCGACTCTGCGGTATTTAAAGTGTCACCCGGATCCTCCACGGTTGAGGAACACGCGCTCCGGAGTGGAAGGATTTTCAACAAGGTCTTTCCTCAGTCCACAGTCAGAGACGGCCCATCACAGCCGACTGAGGAAGCCCACAATGAAGAGAGTGCACCAGGCACTCAATATGACTTGTTGAAACACCTGGATCGGACACCGGCACGGATCACTATACTCGAACTGATCAAAAGATCCAAGAGTCACCAAGAAGCTTTGATGGAATATCTGCAGAAGGTGATGGTCAATGAAGACGTGCCGGTAGAGAAGATTGCAGCACTACTAGTTCCTCAGGGGGATCAGCCCTCTATAACATTCCATACATCGGAACTACCACCGCCAGCAGCCAGAAGCATGGCTCTGAGTATCACGGTCAACATCTGTAAGAAAGCCGTGGATGCATGCCTGGTCGACACAGGGGCTTCGATCAATGTTTTACCTCCGAAGACCCTGGAGCTGTGCGGTGTGCCCAAAGAGAAATGGCTGCCCAGCCCCATCTCAGTGACAGCATATGACAATTCTACCCGTTCCCCTCTGGGAATGGTTTATTTAAAGGTGGAGCTGGGCCCCGTAAGTCATGCGGAGGTTGAATTTCACATCTTGGAAATTGACCCTTCCATAAATGCCATTTTAGGTCGTCCTTATATTAAAACTCTTGAGGCGATTCCTTCTACGAATCATCAATGCCTCAAATTTCCTTACAAAGGACGAATAATTAAACTAACGAGCATGCCGATCCTTGCTGCTGCTCATTCCTTGAACATTAAATCTGCTGTCTTACTTGGCCGACAACCTTTTCTGTCGGTATTACAGGTCTACCGTCCAGTGGCTGATCCCCTGAAAGCCGCTACTATTTCTCCATATCCATTAAATGCTATCAAAAGGGGGAAGTGCATGAGTACCCCAGGATGGAGGATCATGATGAAGAATGGCTACGAGCCTGGGAAAGGTCTGGGCACGCAATTGCAAGGTAGGACCACTCCTGTCAGGAATCATCGAGCAGCACCTGGAAGTGGTCTGGGCTATAGGCCAATAAAATTGAAACAAGATCCGGTTCAGAAAGCAGAGATCAAAGAAGGTCCGAAAATCTGGGAGGCAATGTCTACGCCACTCAAAGAAGGCCGAGATCCCTTAACATGGACCCTGTGTACGCACTTCGTGAAAGGGCCCATACTCAGCTACGATAATACGGTAGTCATTACTTCCTGTTTTGACTTCCATGATATATATGGGAGGGACTTGGCCAGACATTGCTCTGAATTACTTACGTACCAATCCTTGGAGGCTCTGCGGCCTATGAAAAGGAGGAAATTCCATGACCCTGAATGTGAATGGTACAGGTGGTTCGACCTCAGAGACCTGTATATTGCACTGAACAGACTATTTCTGGATCCTGCAGAACCTAAGTGGCCGCTACAGATTGATGAATTGATTGAAAGCCCTGGTGCTATATTTGACAAGCGGATACTGCTGTCCGAAGAAACCGATGAAGGGGAGCCAGATGACCCCTATGAAGCTGGTTATACAACAGATCTGCTCTGGAGAGGGACATATCCTTCACATGTCTTCATGCTCCATACCTTATTTCGTACACTGCTCTTGACCCCGACTTGGTCGCGGGTCATAATTGAAGATATTCCACGGGCTCCGCCCGTCATGATTACTCTGTCCCCTCGGGACATTATACCACAACCTCCTCTCGATCTAGAGAGGTTGTATGATCTGATCTGGGACATATTACTATATGATCCCCCCAATCCTCTGGCCTTGGTACCACTTCCTCTGTCTGATTCTCCTTCCATTAGTATTCATTCCTGCTTTATGTTTAATTCTTTCACTTTCCAAAAAAAAACGCCAATTTGGCAACAAATTCTTCCCAAATCCTCATCGAGGAAACATCTTATTTGTCCGATTGCACCCCGCCGCGCGGGTCCTTCGGTCAAGATTCTCTTCTAGATTTACTCTGTCCCTCCCCTCGGGAGGATTCTCTTGTATTTCCACTTGTATCCTAGGATTTTCATCCTGCTTCATCCTCGTTAGGTTATGATAGTGAGTTTAGTGAAGTTAGGCAGTCTAGTCAGGTTAGGAAATCTAGGAAGCCTAAGGGTAGGCAAATTCCAGATAGATACCTCCAGGACTTAGCTGATAAGTGCTCTTCTTGCTCTTTGATCCCTCAATTTCTAGAAAATCCAATTCAAATGCCAGAAGATTGCATGGATGATGAGTCAGTCAATGATGGGTACGGGGTATATGAATTAGTACATGAAAAGGACCCCATTGAGGAAGATGACGAGGACGCGGCTGAGGCATATGCCAGTGGAGTAAAGAGATTTGATGAACCCTCAGCTGCCGTAGAAGAGCCCACCAAAGAAATTAATTTAGGGACTGAAGACGAACCTAAGGTTGTCCTCGTCAGTAAAAATCTTCCTACAGAGGATGAAAACGCAATGATACAAGTACTCAAGGACTATAAGGACACTTTCGCCCGGAGTTATGAGGATATGCCGGGGTTAGACTCGTCTTTAGTTGAACACAGATTGACATTAAAGGAAGGAGCTAGCCCGGTCAAACAGAAATTAAGGCGATTCCACCCACAAATGGCTCTAAAGATGAAGGAAGAGGTCGATAAGTTGCATAAAGCCAAATTTATTAAAGTTGTCCTCTATCCACAATGGGTGGCTAATATAGTCCCGGTTATGAAGAAGGACGGAAAGGTCAGGATTTGCATTGACTTCCGCGATTTGAACCGGGCGTGTCCTAAAGATGATTTTCCATTGCCTCATATTGATGTACTCATCGATAACACCGCTGGCTACGAGACGTTATCATTTATGGACGGATTTTCTGGATATAATCAGATTAAGCTGGCAGAAGAGGATCAAGAGAAAACATCATTCACTACACCTTGGGGAACATACTGTTATGTTGTCATGCCATTTGGATTAAAGAATGCTGGAACCACTTATCAGAGGGCCATGATGGCAATATTCCATGACATGATGCACATAGACTTGGAAGTGTATGTGGATGACTTATTGGTTAAATCGAAAACAAAGGCTGAGCACGCCAAAGTTTTGGCAAGGGTGTTAGAAAGATCGAGAGAATATCAGTTAAAGATGAACCCCAAGAAATGTGTATTCGGGGTATCTTCAGGAAAATTGCTTGGATTTATCGTCAGCAAACGGGGAATTGAGATCGATCCTAACAAGGCGAAGGCTATTAGAGAAATGCCACCTCCTAAAAATTTGAAAAAGTTAAGAGGATTAATCGGGAGGTTGCAATTTATTCGCCGTTTTGTCTCCCAGCACTCACAAAGGTGTAAGCCGTTTTACGAGCTTACCAAGCCGGGAGTCAAATTTGATTGGGACGATAAGTGTCAGGAGGCATTCGATGGATTGAAGAACTATCTAGCAAGTCCTCCTGTTTTGAGACCACCATCTCCAGGCAAACCATTGATACTTTATATTTCAGTCCTGGATGATGCAGTGGGGGCTGTCTTAGCACAAGAAGATGAAGAAGGAAAAGAGAGGGCAGCCTACTATCTCTCTAAACTTCTCAACCCCGCTGAACAGAGATATACGGCGATGGAGAAAACATGTGCGGCATTGGTTTGGGTTGTGCAGAAATTGAAACATTATTTTCTGGCCCATGAAGTCCATCTCATCGCTAGGATGAATCCGATCAAAATTCTTCTGGAGAAATCTGTTCTTACTGATAGGTTAGCGTGATGGCAAAGTTTTCTATCTCAATTTGACATCATCTACATTCAACAGAAAGCGATCAAGGGCTATGCCATAGCAGAACATCTCGCTCATCATCCCCTTCCTCGATTTGATCCAGTGCGATCAGAGTTTCCGGATGAGGAACTGATGTCCGTAAATCAAATCAGAGATGATATGTGGACTCTGCATTTTGACGGAGCTCTGAATTCTCATGGAAAAGGGATCGGTATTGTTCTGTTATCACCTGAAGGTATCACCATTCCACAAGCCTTTCAGCTTGATTTTTCAGTCACAAACAATATTGCTGAATACGAGGCACTTCTTGCTGGCCTCGAGGCTGCTCATTTTCATGGTGCTACCAAACTCAGGATTGTAGGTGATAGCCAATTGATTCTTCGCCAAGTGCTAACTAAATAACGAACTCTCGATCCCAAACTCAAGCCTTATCAGGAGCTTACTTCTGCTTACTCAAAGCTTTTCACGAAATTGATCTTTGTCCATGTCCCTAGAAATCAGAACATCTTAGCTGACGCTCTAGCTTCACTCGCATCTTCTCTTGATTTTCCAATCAGCAAGCAATCCGAATCAATCATAGTTCATAGGCGTCTTTCACCCGCCGTGAAAGATCCTTCATTCCTTAGAACTAAAGAGAAATTGCTGAAGAAAGTCAGAGACGGAGATATCATTGAAAAAAGAGAAATCATGCTGATAGAGCTGTTAGAAGAGATGGATGATGAACAGAAGCCATGGTATTATGAAATTGCAAAATATTGTGAAGATCAATCATATCCTGAGGAAGCTACAACTGAGGAGAAGAGAGCTATCAGGAGAGTTTCTCAACGATACATCCTAGTTGGGGGAGCATTGTATAAGAGAGGTTTTGATGGAGTTCTTCTGAGATGTCTAGACGAAGATGAGCTTTGGAAAGTTATGGAAGGAGCTCATAGTGGAGTTTGTGGTGGTCATGTCAATAGACATATGCTAGCAAAGAAGATCCTTAGACAAGGATTTTACTGGCCAACCATGGAAGAAGACTGTGTAGGATATGTCCGTAGGTGTGCTAAGTGTCAACTTCACGCCGACAAAATTCATTCCCCGCATCTTCACTCCATCCTGTTTCTTCCCCATGGCCTTTCTCCATGTGGGCTTTCGACATTATTGGACCTCTTGGTAATCCAGATTCCGGCATCAAGCAAAAATCTTTCATTCTCACGGCAACGGAATACTTCACCAAGTGGGCAGAAGCTGAAGCGTACGTGGAGATCAAAGCATCAACCGTCTGCAAGTTCATCATGAAGAACATCATCACCCGATTTGGAATTCCAAGCACCATCGTCACTGACAACGGACCGCAGTTCGTGTCACAGGAATTGAAGGATCTCTGTAACAGGTATAAAATTGCATTGCATCATTCATCTCCTTATTATCCGCAAGGCAATGGCCAAGCAGAGGCAACAAATAAGACTTTGATAAAAATTATCAAGAAAACGTGTAAATCTAACAAGTTCGTAGATTGGCCAGAAAAATTGGTTGAGGCTCTATGGGCCTACCGAACTTCAATCCGCACACCCACTGGGCAAACTCCTTATTCCTTAACATTTGGAATGGAGGCGGTAGTTCCATATGAGATCCTCATACCGTCATTAAGAGTACAATTGAATAAGGAATTTTCCATTGATGAACATCGTTCAGCAGTCCTTGCTCAATTGGAACTGTTAGACGAGAAAAGATGGTCAGCTGCTAATCATGCAAAAGTTTATCAAAACAGACTAGCACGTTTTTATCAAAAGAAAGTCATTGAACGTAAGTTCAAAGTCGGTGAAATGGTTGTCAAAAGAATTTTTATAAAACCTGGTGGTCCGCGTTCTAAGCTCCAACCCAACTGGGAAGGACCTTATGTTGTATCGCACGCTTTTCCTGGTAATGCTTATCGTCTTGTTAATGCAGAAGGAGAAGAGTTAAAACATCCCTGGAATGGTTTACATCTTAAGAAATACTACCCTTAGGTTAAAGAGTCGATCAGTATGGTACAAAGACCAGTGGAATCAGAAAATTTATAAACTCAAATTTCCTTATTAGTCTGAATAACTTAATTTCAAGCCCATTACTGCACACGCTGACACGTTTGATTCGTGAGTAACAAGAGATGACAAGTCCTAAAGAATATCGAAAGTCTGACCGAAAGTGTAAAGTACAAATCGTTCCTTTTAAAAAAAAATTCTGTTTTAAACTCGGCCCATGATGTCGGAACGAGGCTTAGAATAGACTACCAAGAATACCCGCCATCTTAGTAGGAGGCCGTCATAAAAAAAAGGGGGAGATCCGTCCCAAAGAAAAGAAAAGAAAAAAAGCAAGGCAAAAGCCAAATGTCAAATCAAAAAGGCCATTACATTACAAACGTTACATCAAGGCCATGAAATGAAATAAAAGGGAACGCAAGGTCGATAAATACCCCGGAAAGAAAATGACCGAACCCCAACGGATATTAGGGTAGGAAAGGGACATCTTTTTAAGTCTCCGGAACCTTCTCATGGGCATTCTAAACTTATTCATCTTTTCTTTCTAAAGAGATGTACTCCAAACTTAAGGAATGGCTTAGATTGATTAAAGGTCAAATCATCAAATGGAATCACGAATGGAAACACAAGTTCAAACACGATGGGTTTAAGTTGAGTTGTTAAAGAACAATTTGGGAATTAAGTTAATAAATGAATATGATCTTTTGATCTAAGTACCATGCTGATCTTTTAGTCAAAAACCAAAAAAATACATATGTCAAAAATCTAAAAAAATATATACATGTTTCAAAATTCAAAAAAAAAAAACATACATATATATATATATATAAAATACATATGTCAAAAATTCAAAAAAAATACATATGTCAAAATTAAAAAAAAAAAAAAGGGCATATATTTAAAAATCCAAACAAACATGAATATTTCAAAACAACAAAAATATTTCAATTAGCATCTGCTTGTTGCACTTAGTATGTCTCATCCCTTTTATTTTCAGTAAGCATCTGTCTGCTTGTATGTTGCACTTTGCTTAAGTTTGATTATTCTCATTACCTTTGTTAATAAAGGCTATGCCCCTTGACCATTTATTGAAGAAAAGATTGATTGACCATTTATTTGGTCAGGCAAGGGGCTAAGCCTGAACAGATACTTAACATGTTTGTTCAAGTTATATACAGGACACAAGGCATGAAGAGAGTTGGAATTCGAGTAGAGAACAAGCAGAAACCTGTTTCTGTGAGTGAAAGGCGTCGAGGAGCACCGCCGCGTTTCAAGATTGAATGGCGTCTGCGCGACACGACGCGTTTCAGCCTTTCTGTGATTTATCCGAAATTCTATGGGTTTTGATGTTTTAAATTGAATATTTATTGGAATTGTTAACAATTTTGATTGCAGAAAATTCAAGAAAGTGGAAAATATCAAGAAGATCCCACTGTGGGAGTCATGAAGTCCTGACCGTGGCTAAAAAGACGGTTATTTCTACCCCTGTATTATTTCATGTATTTCATTCGCATTACTATATGATAAGTATTTATTAGACTATATCAAGGACCTTGTGGTTTTGATGAAACTGGAATTTGAGTTCCCCTACAACAAAAACAGTGATAATTCCAGAGAATTCTTAATCGCACGGATAGGCCGTTGATTTGTTAATTAGTGGGGACGATGGTTCCACTTTTGTGAAACGGTGCGTGGATAAACGAGCTTCGGCTTAGCACTGGATTACAAGAATTGGTATCTTGACTCATTAATGGCAATTTAACAATATTATCCTTGATTAATTTATATTTTATTTGGCTTTATATTTTTCTTTTAGCCCAGCATGCATCATGTAGGACTTTGAAATCATTGTAATAAGAATTAATCATTGATTAAGTTTCAGACCATTAATCAAATAATTCAAGACATGATATGAAATATTCCATTCTGAATCGAGTATCTTGATTAACTTTGAGGTTCGCTTGAAGATATCCTTGGAATTCTATCTTTGATTGGATTCTTTATCCAACATTCTTGTTTTCCTTTTAAGATCCATCATGGCTGCAGCACGTCCACATTGGCTGGCAAACGCTCCCCATGATGAAACCTACAGTGTCTACGACCTGGGGTACTTCCCACTCCGAGGAGGTTGATCGACCTTATTTTATTTACTTGTCTACCTCATCCAGACATGATTGATTCCATTGATTTCTTTAAGCTATCTTCATTGATGATTTTGAGAAAAATTCCAATCATATGATGTTAAGAGCGTGTCTCATCACACCTTGGCATCACCTTTTCAGTACATTCCATTTCATTTCACTCCCTTGCAAAGACGATGCCAAGGTGAGGCAGCTGTAGACACGCTAATTTTGACGTCATTTTGAGTAAATTTCATATCATATAATAATGCCTCAGAATGGTCTGATAATTAATCAATGATTAATTTTTATTAATCTTTTTAAGTGTCGGGTTTAACAGACATGTTTAAGTTAATCAATTAAATTGATTTTAGCTCAAATTTCAGTTAAAATATGAAGAATCCTAAAAGGCGTCGACCCATGTGGACGCTATTTAGAGTTTATTCCTATTTTAACGTTTAAATTTGAATTTTAATTAATTGATTTATTGGCTGAAATGCGTCTGTGAAGGTCGACGCGTTTTAAGTTTCCTAAGCTGTTTTAACTTCTCTTCCGGATGTTTATCCTTATCTTAATTAGTGTAAAAGACGTCTACCAAGGTGGACGCGTTTTATTTAATAAAGATAAAGATAAGTTTTCCCGGATATTTATCCTTATCTTAATTAATCTGAAAGGCGTCATCCAAGATGGACGCGTTTTAGATAATTACAGATAAAGATGAATTAATCAGTAATTATCTGTCGGTTAAAGTAGATAAATCCGAGATTTTTCTATGTTAATCGCGAACGCAGAAAATGCCTATAAATACCTTGCCTATCAAGGAGTTAAAAAAAAAAAAAAAAAAAAGAGAGAGAATTATTGAGCCACAGCGTTATAGCAATTTGAAGATCGGAGCAACCACGTCGGAGCGCTGCGATTTCCAGAAGTCGGCTTCCTTCTTCAAGATCTTCATCTCTTCAAAGCTTCAACCAACTGGACTGGGCATAAGTTTTTCATATTTGAATTTCATTTTCATTTATTAGTTTCATTCTCTCATACTCACTGCATGCAACACACACCACATCATTAATTTTCAAAACCCATCTGTTCTTAAGGGGTTTCAAAGTCATTTAAAACAAGTGAGTTGCTGTTTATACATGTTTCTAATCATAGTTAACTATATTATTTCCATTTAGATTCTCATCACTATTTCTTCTTTATTTTTCTGTTTCTGTCTCTGCTGCATTCAACAACAACAACAAGAAATCAAAAAGAGGGAAATCAAGCACAACGCCAGGAGAACTTCTGGACGATCCTCAACATTCAACAGCAAGAACAAAAGAACAAGAAGAGGCTCTCTTTCTTCAGCCAGCTGAAGGAGGGGAACCAAGGATTCATTCTTCCGCGTTTAAACAGGTAGGCGATCAAATCTCTTTTGAAGCTTTTTAGTTAAAAGTTTCTGGCGATCACAGCACCTTAGTTGCATTTTTTTAATAGGTTAATTTATCCTAAACAACATAGTTTTTCACATTAATCACACGAGCAAATTTTCAGCACCTACAGTTGGCCTTCTTGTTCAGGAGATCTCTAGAGGGACCAGCCCTCGAGTGGTTCTTTTCTCTGGAACCCTCTGAAGTAGAGGATTATGGTATCGTTTCACGCAAATTTATCCAACGATACCAGGACAGAGTTGCACCCTCCTTGTCTATCACGGACCTCATTGCAGAAAAGATGAAACCGGATGAGGAGTTTGTCAGTTTCGTTGACAGGTGGCGGGGCCTGGCTGAAAAGGTGAAAGATCACTTGTCTGAATCTGAACAAGTGAAAATGTTAATTTCTAACGCCACGCCCCAGTTCAAGCTAGTCCTCTCCTTGAACAATTTGACTAACATGGCAGAGCTCTATGAAAGAGCACGGTACTGCCAGAATGCCTTCAAGGACGCTACGTTCTCTAGCGTCTTTGATCCTCACAGACCTAGCAGGCCTCCACCTCGGAAGCCTGCAGTGCCGAATTCTCCCAGCACAGGTCCAACTACTGAGGGCACGCTCTCTCACGAGCAAGTCAGTACCATGAATAATAATTCGCCCCAGTTCGTGAGGAACCAGCAGCAGTACTAGAGGCCACCGCAGCCGAGCCAACAGGGGTACAGGCAGCAGCAGAACCCCCATTACCAACAGCAGTACCAGCGGCCCCAGCAGCCGAATCAGAACCAGCAACAGCTACAACAACAACCGCAACGGCAACAGCAGTACCAGCAGCCCCCTCAGCAGCCATATCAGCAACAACAGCAACAGCCACAGTACCAGCCGCGCGCACCGCCGACGTACCACAATGTCCCTCCTCCTGGTGACTACAACCAGCAGAGGAGACCTCCAGGCCCGAACAGGGCAGAGTACCCGGCCCTCCCAGAATCCTTGGCGGATATCTTCAGTGCTTTAATGGCAGCCAATGCCTTAGTTTTGCCGAGGGAGAAGGCCGTCTTGCCTCAAAATGCTGACACGTCCAGGTATTGCTACTTCCATAGGTAACCTGGGCATACCATTGACACCTGCTTTCAGTTCAGAGATTATATTCATGATCTCAATGAGCAGGGCGTCATAGACTGGGAGGAGATGAAAAAGTACATAACAGCCCTGAAGGCGAGGAGACCGCAGCAGCAGCAGCAGCAAGCAAGACCACCGGCACAAGCAGCAGCACCACCCAACATGGGCATAGTGCAGAATCCACTCCCGGAGCACCAGAACCAAAACCAGGTTGCTCCCATCTTGACGAACAGCCAGTCTGAGGCTGGTCGTGGGCAGCAGTGGAGAATAGAGGACTCTTCCTCTCTTTGTTCAACGGGTCACGTTCCAAGTACCGCAGAGCGACCACCACGCCGCACCATCCACATACCCAGACCACAACCCGTTACCATCACCCCTATACCCACACCCACATATCACTCACCTGCACCCAATAACCCATTACCACTACCCGCCTTCCTTAGACCCATTACGCCCCGCACTCCTACGCCTCCATCATATAACCCCCCGCAAACCAATAACGCGCCCCTCCTACCATCCAGGCCATTACTACGCATACCATTTCCTACTTCACCCGCTACCACTACCACTTACCCAGATATGCCCTTACCATCTAGACCGCTATTACGCGTACCATTCCCCACTTCACCAACCACTTACACATCCACCATCCAACCCTCTAGGCCTCTAATCCGCACTGCGCCATCACCACATAGCTCTACGCCATCCGCACCATCCAACCCTGCGGTACTTAAAGTATCACCCGGATCCTCCACGGTTGAGGAACACGCGCTCCGGAGTGGAAGGATTTTCAACAAGGTCTTTCCTCAGTCCATAGTAAGAGACGGCCCATCACAGCCGACTGAGGAAGCCCATAATGAAGAGAGTGCACCAGGCACTCAATATGACCTGTTGAAACACCTGGATCGGACACCGGCACGGATCACTATACTAGAATTAATCAAAAGATCCAAGAGTCATCAAGAAGCTTTAATGAAATATCTGCAGAAAGTGATGGTCAATGAAGACGTGCCGGTAGAGAAAATTGCGGCACTACTAGTTCCTCAGGGGGATCAGCCCTCCATTACATTTCATACATCGGAACTAGCACCGCCAGCAGCCAGAAGCATGGCTCTGAGCATCACGGTCAACATCTGTAAGAAGGCCGTGGATGCATGCCTGGTCGACACAGGGGCTTCGATCAATGTTTTACCTCCGAAGACCCTGGAGCTGTGCGGTGTGCCCAAAGAAAAATGGCTGCCCAGCCCCATATCAGTGACAGCATATGACAATTCTACCCGTTCCCCTCTGGGAATGGTCTATTTAAAGGTGGAGCTGGGCCCTGTAAGTCATGCAGAGGTCGAATTTCACATCCTGGAAATCGACCCTTCCATAAATGCCATTTTAGGTCATCCTTATATTAAAACTCTTGAGGCGATTCCTTCTACGAATCACCAATGCCTCAAATTTCCTTATAAAGGGCGAATTATTAAAGTGACGAGCATGCCGATCCTTGCTGCTGCTCATACCTTGAACATTAAGTCTGCTGTTTTACCTGGCCGACAACCTTTTCTGTCGGTATTACAGGTCTACCGTCCAGTGGCTGATCCTCTAAAAGCCGCCACTATTTCTCCATACCCATTAGATGCTATCAAGAGGGGGAAGTGCATGAGTACCCCAGGATGGAGGATTATGATGAAGAACGGCTACGAGCCTGGAAGAGGTCTGGGCACACAGTTGCAAGGCAGGACCACTCCTGTTAGAAATCATCGAGCAGTACCTGGAAGTGGTCTGGGCTATAGGCCAATAAAACTGAAACAAGATCTGGTTCAGAAAGCAGAAATCGAAGAAGGCCCGAAGATCTGGGAGGCAATGTCTACACCACCTAAAGAAGGCCGAGATCCCTTAACATGGACCCTGTGTACGCACTTTGTAAAAGGGCCCATACTTAGCTATGACAACACGGTGGTCATTACTTCCTGTTTTGACTTCCATGACGTAAATGGGAGGGATTTGGCCAGACATTGCTCTGAACTACTTACGTACCAATCCTTGGAGGCTCTGCGGCCTATGAAAAGGAGGAAATTTCATGATCCCGAATGTGAATGGTACAGGTGGTTCGATCTGAGGGACCTGTATATTGCACTGAACAGACTATTCCTGGATCCTACAGAACCTAAGTGGCCGCCGCAAATTGATGAGCTGATTGAAAGCCCTGGTGCCATATTTGACAAGCGGATACTGCTGTCTGAAGAGACTGACGAAGGGGAGCCAGATGACCCCAATGAAGCTGGTTACACAACAGATCTGCTTTGGAGGGGGACATATCCTTCACATGTCTTCATGCTCCATACTTTATTTCGTACACTACTCTTGACCCCGACTTGGTCGCGGGTCATTATTGAAGATATTCCACGGGCTCCGCCCGTCATGATTACTCTGTCCCTTCGGGACCTTATACCACAACCTCCTCTCGATCTAGAGAGGTTGTATAATTTGATCTGGGACATATTACTATATGATCCCCCTAATCCTCTGGCCTTGGTGCCACTTCCTTCATTTGATTCTCCTCCCATTTGTATTCATTCCTGCTTTATGTTTAGTTCTTTCATTGTCAAAAAAAAAACGCCAATTTGGCAACAAATTCTTCCCAAATCCTCATTGAGGAAACATCTTACTTGTCCGATTGCACCCCGCCGCGCGGGTCCTTCGGTCAAGATTCTCTCCTAGATTTACTCTGTCCCTCCCCTCGAGAGGATTCTCTTGTATTTCCACTTGTATCCCAGGATTTTCATCCTGCTTCGTCTTCGTTAGGTTATGATAGTGAAGTTAGGTAGTCTAGTCAGGTTAGGAAGTCTAGGAAGCCTAAGGGTAGGCAAATTCCAGATAGATACCTCCAGGACTTAGCTGATAAGTGCTCTTCTTGTTCTTTAATCCCTCAGCTTTTAGAAAATCCAATTCAGATGCCAGAAGATTGCATGGACGATGAGTCCGTCAATGATGGGTACGGGGTATATGAATTAGTACATGAAAAGGACCCCATTGTTGAAGAGGAAGATGACGAGGACGCAGCTGAGGCATATGCTAGTGGAGTGAAAAGATTTGATGAACCCTCAGCTGCCGTAGAAGAGCCCACCAAAGAAATTAATTTAGGGACTGAAGACGAACCTAAGGTTGTCCTCGTTAGCAAAAATCTTTCTGCAGAGGATGAGAAGGCAATGGTACAAGTACTTAAGGACTATAAGGACACTTTCGCCTGGAGTTATGAAGATATGCCAGGGTTAGACTCATCTTTAGTTGAACACAGGTTGACGTTAAAGGAAGGAGTTAGCCCGGTCAAGCAGAAATTAAGGCGATTCCACCCACAAATGAATGGCTCTAAAGATGAAGGAAGAGGTCGATAAATTGCATAAAGCCAAATTTATTAGAGTTGTCATTTATCCACAATGGGTGGCTAATATAGTCCCTGTTATGAAGAAGGACGAGAAAGTCAGAATTTGCATTGACTTCCGCGATCTGAACCGGGCGTGTCCTAAAGATGATTTTCCATTGCCTCATATTGATGTACTCATCGATAACACTGCTGGCTATGAGACGTTATCATTTATGGATGGATTTTCAGGATATAATCAGATTAAGCTGGCAGAAGAAGATCAAGAGAAAACATCATTCACTACACCTTGGGGAACATATTGTTATGTTGTCATGCCATTTGGATTAAAGAATGCTGGAGCCACCTATCAGAGGGCTATGATGGCAATATTTCATGACATGATGCACATAAATCTGGAAGTGTATGTGGATGACTTATTAGTTAAATCTAAAACAAAGGCTGAGCACGCCAAAGTTTTGGCAAGGGTATTAGAGAGATCGAGAGAATATCAGTTAAAGATGAACCCCAAGAAATGTGTATTCGGGGTATCTTCAGGAAAATTGCTTGGATTTATCGTCAGTAAACGGGGAATTGAGATCGATCCTAATAAGGCGAAGGCTATCAGAGAAATGCCACCTCCTAAAAACTTGAAAGAATTGAGAGGATTAATCGGGAGGTTACAATTTATTCGCCGTTTTGTCTCCCAGCACTCACAAAGGTGTAAGCCGTTTTACGAGCTTACCAAGCCGGGAGTCAAATTCGATTGGGACGATAAGTGTCAGGAGGCATTCGATGGGTTAAAGAACTATTTAGCAAGTCCTCCTGTTTTGAGACCACCATCTCCAGGCAAACCATTGATACTTTACATTTCAGTCCTGGATGATGCAGTGGGGGCTGTCTTAGCACAAGAAGATGAAGAAGGAAAAGAGAGGGCAGCCTACTATCTCTCTAAACTTCTCAACCCCGCTGAACAGAGATATACGGCGATGGAGAAAACATGTGCAGCATTGGTCTGGGTTGTGCAGAAATTGAAGCATTATTTTCTGGCCCATGAAGTCCATCTCATCGCTAGGATGAATCCGATCAAATTCCTCCTGGAGAAATCTATTCTTACTGATAGGTTAGCACGATGGCAAAGCTTTCTATCTCAATTCGATATCATCTATATTCAGCAGAAAGCAATCAAGGGCTATGCCATAGCAGAACATCTCGCTCATCATCCCCTTCCTCGTTTTGATCCAGTGCGATCAAAGTTTCCAGATGAGGAACTGATGTCCGTAAATCAAATCAGAGATGATATGTGGACTCTGCATTTTGACGGAGCTCTGAATTCTCATGGAAAAGGGATCGGTATCGTTCTGTTATCACCTGAAGGTATCACCATTCCACAAGCCTTTCAGCTTGACTTTCCAGTCACAAACAATATAGCTGAATACGAGGCACTTCTTGCTGGCCTTGAGGCTGCTCATTTCCATGGTGCCACCAAACTCAGGATTGTAGGTGATAGCCAATTGATTCTTCGCCAAGTGCTGACCAAGTATCGAACTCTCGATCCTAAGCTCAAGCCTTATCAAGAACTGACTTCTGCTTACTCGAAGCTTTTCACGAAATTGATCTTTGTCCATGTCCCTAGGAATCAGAACATCTTAGCTGACGCTCTAGCTTCACTTGCATCTTCTCTTGATTTTCCAATCAGCAAACAATCCGAATCGATCATAGTTCATAAGCGTCTTTCACCCGCCGTGAAAGATCCTTCATTCCTTAGAACTAAGGAGAAGTTGCTGAAGAAAGTCAGAGACGGAGATATCATTGAGAAAAGAGAAATCATGTTGATGGAGCTGTTAGAAGAGATGGATGATGAACAGAAGCCATGGTATTATGAAATCGCAAAATATTGTGAAAATCAATCGTATCCTGAGGAAGCTACAACTGAGGAGAAGAGAGCTATCAGGAGAGATGCTCAACGATACACCCTAGTTGGAGGAGCATTGTACAAGAGAGGTTTTGATGGAGTTCTTCTTAGATGTCTAGACGAAGATGAGCTTTGGAAGGTTATGAAAGGAGCTCATAGTGGAGTTTGTGGTGGCCATGTCAATGGACAGATGCTAGCAAAGAAGATCCTTAGACAAGGATTTTACTGGCCAACCATGGAAGAAGACTGTGTAGGATATGTCCGTAGGTGTGCTAAGTGTCAACTTCATGCCGACAAAATTCATTCTCCTGCATCTTCACTCCATCCTGTTTCTTCCCCATGGCCTTTCTCCATGTGGGCTTTCGACATTATTGGACCTCTCGGTAACCCAGATTCCGGCATCAAGCAAAAATCTTTCATTCTCACGGCAACGGAATACTTCACCAAGTGGGCAGAAGCTGAAGCGTACGTGGAGATCAAAGCGTCAACCGTCTGCAAGTTCATCATGAAGAACATCATCACTCAATTTGGAATTCCAAGCACCATCGTCACCGACAACGGACCGCAGTTCGTGTCACAGGAACTGAAAGACCTCTGTAACAGGTATAAAATTGTATTGCATCATTCATCTCCTTATTATCCGCAAGGCAATGGCCAAGCAGAGGCAACAAATAAGACTTTGATAAAAATCATCAAAAAGACGTGCAAATCTAATAAATTCGCAGATTGGCCAGAAAAATTGGTTGAGGCTCTATGGGCCTACCGAACTTCAATCCGCACACCTACTGGGCAAACTCCTTATTCCTTAACATTTGGAATGGAGGCGGTAGTTCCATATGAGATCCTCATACCGTCATTAAGAGTACAATTAAATAATGAATTTTCCATTGATGAACATCGTTCAGCACTCCTTGCTCAATTAGAACTTTTAGACGAGAAAAGATGGTCAGCTGCTAATCATGCAAAAGTTTATCAAAATAGATTAGCACGTTTTTATCAAAAGAAAGTCATTGAACGTAAGTTCAAAGTCGGTGAAATGGTTGTCAAAAGGATTTTTGTAAAACCTGGTGGTCCGCGTTCTAAGCTCCAACCCAACTGGGAAGGACCTTATGTTGTATCGCATGCTTTTCCTGGTAATGCTTATCGTCTTGTTAATGCAGAAGGAGAAGAGCTAAAACATCCATGGAATGGTTTACATCTTAAGAAATACTACCCTTAGGTTAAAGAGTCGATCAGTATGGTACAAAGACCAGTGGAATCAGAAAATTTATAAACTCAAATTTCCTTATCAGTCTGGATAACTTAATTTCAAGCCCATTACTGCACACACTAACACGTTTGATTCGTGAGTAACAAGAGATGACAAGTCCTAAAGAATATCGAGAGCTTGACCACAAGTGTAAAGTACAAATCATTCTTTTTAAAAGAAAAAATTTTGTTTTAAACTCGGCCCATGATGTCGGAACGAGGCTTAGAATAGACTACCAAGAATACCCGCCATCTTAGTAGGAGGCCGTCATAAAAAAAATGGGGCAGATCCGTCCCGAAGCAAAGAAAAGAAAAGAAAAGAAAAGCAAAAGACAAAAGGCAAAAGCCAAATGTCAAATCAAGAAGGCCATTACATTACAAACGTTACATCAAGGCCATGAAATGAAACAAAAGGGAACGCAAGGTCGATAAATACCCCGGAAAGAAAATGACCGAACCCCAACGGATATTAGGGTAGAAAAGAAACATCTTTTTAAGTCTCCGGAACCTTCTCATGGGCTCTCTAAACTTATTCATCTTTTCTTTCTAAAGAAATGTACTCTAAACTTAAGGAATGGCTTAGATTGACTAAGGATTAAATCATCAAATGGGATCACGAATGGAAAGACAAATTCAAACACGATGGGTTTTAAGTTAAGTTGTTAAAGAACAATTTGGGAATTAAGTTAATAAATGAATATGATCTTTTGATCTAAGTACCATGCTGATCTTTTAGTCAAAAACCCAAAAATACATACATTTAAAAAATTCAAAAAAAAATACATATGTCAAAATAAAAAAAAAAAGCATATATTTCAAAACCCCAAACAAAAATGAATATTTCAAAACAACAAAAATATTTCAGTTAGCATCTGCCTGTTACATTTGGTGTGTTTCATTCCTTTTATTTTCAGCGAGCATCTGTCTGCTTGTAAGTTATATTTTGCTTAAGTTTGATTATTCTCATTACCTTTGTTTATAAAGGCTATGCCCTTTGACCCTTCTATCAAGGATAGGATCAAGTAGTCGGTTACTTAACCAGGCAAGGGGCTAAGCCTAAACAGATACTTAATATGTTTGTTCAAGTTGTATACAGGACACAAGGCATTGGTAAAGTTGGAATTCGAGTAGAGAACAACTAGAAACATGTTTCTGTTAGTTAAAGGCGTCGAGGAGCACTGACGCGTTTCAATGTTAAATGGCGTCTGCGCGACACAACGCGTTTCAGCCTTTCTGTTATTTATCCGAAATTCTATGGGTTTTGGATGTTTAAATTGAATATTTGTTTGGAATTATTAACAATTTTGATTGCAGAAAATTCAAAGAAAAGCTGGAAAATGTCAAGAAGATCTCACTGTGGGAATTCAAGAAGTCCTGATCGTGGCTAAAAAGACGGTTATTTCTATTCCTGTACTATTTCATGTAATTCATTGTGCATCATCTTTACTATATGATAAGTATTTATTAGAGCATATCAAGGACCTTGTGTTTTTGATGAAACTGGAATTTGAGTTCCCCTACAACAAAAACAGTGATAATTCCAGAGGATTCTTAATCGCATGGATAGGCCGTTGGATTGTTAATTAGTGAGGACGATGGTTCCACTTTTGTGAAACGGTGCGTGGATAAATGAGCTTCGGCTTAGCACTGAATTACAAGAATTGGTATCTTGACTCATTAATGACAGTTTAACAATATTATCCTTGATTAATTTATATTTTATTTGACTTTATATTTTTCTTTTAGCCCAGTATGCATCATGTAGGACTTTGAAATCATTGTAATAAAGATTAATTATTGATTAAGTTTCAGACCATTAATCAAATAATTCAACATGATATGAAATATTCCATTCTGAATTGAGTATCTTGATTATCTTTGAGATTCGCTTGAAGATATCCTTGGAATTCTATCCTTTCTTGGATTCTTTATCCATTATTTCTTGTTTTCTTTTAAGATCCATCATGGCTGCAGCACGTCCACATTGGCTGGCAAACGCTCCCCATGATGAAACCTACAGTGTCTATGACCTGGGGTACTTCCCACTCCGAGGAGGTTGATCGACCTTATTTTATTTCCTTGTCTACCTCATCCAGACATGATTGATTCCTTTGATCTCTTTGAACTATCTTCATTGATGATTTTGAGAAAAATTCCAATCATGTGATGTTAAGAGCGTGTCTCATCACACCTTGGCATCACCTTTTCAGTACATTCCATTCCATTTCACTCCCTTGCAAAGACGATACCAAGGTGAGGCAGCTGTAGACACGTTAATTTTGACCTCATTTCGAGTAAATTTCATATCATATAATAATGCCTCATAATGGTCTGATAATTAATCATTGATTAATTTTTATTTTTGAGTGTCGGGTTTAACAGACATATTTAAGTTAATCAATTAAATTGATTTTAACTCAAATTTCAGTTAAAATATGAAGACCTCTAAAAGACGTCTACCCATGTGGACGCCATTTAGAGTTTATTCTTATTTTAACGTTTAAATTTGAATTTTAATTAATTGATTTATTAACTAAAAGGCGTCTGTGAAGGTCGACGCGTTTTAGGTTTCCTAAGCTATTTTAACTTCTCTTCCGGATGTTTATCCTTATCTTAATTAGTGTAAAAGACGTCTACACATGTGGACGCGTTTTAACTAATAAAGATAAAGATAAGTTTTCCCGGATATTTATCCTTATCTTAATTAATCTGAAAGGCGTCAGCCATGGTGGACGCGTTTTAGATAATTACAGATAAAGATGAATTAATCAGTGTTTATCTGTTGGTTAAAATAGATAAATCCTAGATTTTTCTATGTTAATCGCGAACGCAGAAAATACCTATAAATACCTTGCATCTCAAAGAGTTAAAAAAAAGAGAATTGAATTGAGTTGAGCCATAGCGTTATAGCGAATTGAAGATCGAAGCAACAACGTCGGAACGCCGGAGCGCTGCCATTTCCAGAAGTCGGCGTCCCTTTCAAGATCTTCATCCTTTCAAGGCTTCAAACCAATTGGGCATAAGTGTTTCATTTCTGCATTCCATTTTACATATTCATTAGTTTCATTCTCATAATCACTTCATGCAACACACACCACAGCATCAATCTTCCAAAACCTATTTGATTTAAGGGGTTTTCAAAGCTAATTAAACAAGTGAGTTTGCTGTTTAAGTATGTTTAACATCATGATCAGTTTTGATATTACTTCCACTTAAATTCTCATCATCATTCTTCATTTCATTTTCTGTCTCTGTTTCTGCTGCACTCAACAACAACAAAAGAATCAAAAGGGGAAATCAAGTACAAAGCCAGAAGAACTTCTGGACGATCCTCAACCTCAAACTCCACAGCAAGAACAAAAGAACAAAGAAAGGGCTCTCTTTCTTCAGCCGGCTGAAGGAGGGGAACCAACGACTCATTCTTCCGCGTTCAAACAGGTAGGCGATCATATCTCTTTTGAAACTTTTTAGTTAAAAGTTTCTGGCGATCACTGCACTTTAGTTGCTATTTTTAATAGGTTAGTTTACACTAAACAACATAGCTTTTTCATGTTAATCACACGAGCATTTTCAGCACCTACAGCTCTTAAACTTGCAAAAAGTATCAAGCTTTCCATGCAAGTATTCATATCCAAGTGGAATCTTCAAGGTCTTGTAGTGCTTGCCAAACATTACAAGAGCGCGAACGTAGATTGGGCGAATATGGGTGCCTTGATCGAGTGGTGGCATCCTCAAACTCATACGTAGATTGGGCGGAGCTTCTTTTAGGTCTCCCAAAGACCAAAGAGAACAAAGAGAAGATAGCTTTGATGAAAGAGAGAATCACCGGTCAACAATTGTTGACATCAATCATGAAAGATCCTTCAGAAGCTAAAGGATGTCTCACTAAGAAGGGGATCAATCTTACCAAGCTAGCCGAGTGGGCGCTGTACGAAATTGATGATCTAAGGGAGGATGAAGCGGAGGATGTAACAAAAGCCTTAGTTACATGCCTAGCCGGTGCCTTATTCTTCTCTGCGCAGGATAACATCTTAGAAGATGACTAAGTTAGTGCCATATGCGCAATCTTCGAAGGTAAATCCATTAGCACTGCATATCTTTATAGTGGGCTTTCTGCAGCGTCTGTGGGCCATCCTCGTTATAGATGCATGCTACTCTTTGTCTTGTGGGTTGAACTTCACTTCAAATTTGAGCACAGCAAGAAAAGGCCTTTGAATCCATCTCAAATCTACTTGAATAGCCCAATTCATTGCATAGCTAATATTGTAAAGTTCAATGAGCATATGGTTAACAAGGTTCCAAAACTCAAGACCCGAGCCGATTGGAGAGAGTATTTAAAGCTCATGACGTCCGACATATTCGACTCGTCTCCACTTGCTCTGGTTGGAAAACCTGTGTGGGTGCGCCGTGCAGCAGGAGCAGACCTTAAGTTGATTGGAGCCACCGAATTCGTGCTATACAATCCTCATCGGTGCCTTACTCAACTTAGCCTGGGCCGTCGTGAATTCTCTGAGTTCTCTCCCACACTTCCGATCAAGAAGCGCGACTTGGAATCCGACGAAGATTATGAAGCCGTACAAATCATCACCACTCTATGGAACCTTGGCTTCAGTTATCGTGTAAAATCCTCTAAAGATAGAGATAGAGGATTGAAATTTCCCTACCTTAAAGGTCTTCATGAAATCCTTCCTTAAATGTCCCCTTTCTCTTTTCATGATGTAATAAAGAATTTTATTAAATAAAGAACAATTTTCATGCCTCAAAACCTTTCCTCAACTTTCTGTGATGTGCACATGATTTTTCCTTTAGTAGAAACTTGATTTTCCCTGAAAATTCAACATTTCGGATTCTGTAAAAATGTAAAACGCGTCCAGTCAGAAAGACGCCTTTCAACAATAATTCTTTTTAATCCTCAAAAACCCGATTTAAACATTAAAACGCGTCTGCCCAAATTGACGCCTTTAAACCGTAATTCTTTTCCAGAAATTCAATTTAATCCTCAAAAACGCGATTTAAAGCTTAAAACGCGTCTTTCTACGCGGACGCCTTTCAACTCTCTCTCCTACTTTTTCCAAGATTCTGTCATTAATTCCATGATTAATTCTCTGAAACGCGTCAATTCAATAAGACGCATTTCATCATTTTCCTCTGTACGGCTCTGACCAAAATATTGAAACACGTCCACCTATGTGGACGTCTTTCATTCAAATTCAAACCTCTGTCCTTGCCGCCTCAACTTTTGCGCCATAAAACGCGTCAGCCTGAGTCGACGCCTTTCAGCCTTTCGTTAACAGACCCGCGAAGGCCCCTTTCTTCCTCACTTTTCACCTTACCTTTCGCTCTCTTCACCGGCAGCGATCTCCGGCGATCTCCCACCGTGATCGCCAAAAGAGCTGTAGGTGCTGAAAATGCTCGTGTGATTAACATGAAAAAGCTATGTTGTTTAGTGTAAACTAACCTATTAAAAACAACAACTAAAGTGCAGTGATCGCTAGAAACTTTTAACTAAAAAGTTTCAAAAGAGAGTTTTGATCGCCTACCTGTTTGAACGCGGAAGAATGAGTCGTTGGTTCCCCTCCTTCAGCCGGCTGAAGAAAGAGAGCCCTTTCGTTCTTTTGTTCTTGCTGTTGAGTTTGAGGTTGAGGATCGTCCAGAAGTCCTTCTGGCTTTGTACTTGATTTCCCCTTTTGATTACTTGTTGTTGTTGAGTGCAGCAGAAATAGAGAAACAGAATAAAGAAATACTGATGAGAATTTAAGTGGAAGTAATATCAAAACTGATCATGATTATAAACATGCTTAAACAGCAAACTCACTTGTTTAATGGCTTTTAAACCCCTTAAATCAAATAGGTTTTGGAAGATTAATGTTGTGGTGTGTGTTGCATGAAGTGATTATGAGAATGAAATTAAATGAATATGTAGAATGAAATTGCAGAATTGAAACACTTATGCCCAATTGGTTTGAAGCCTTGAAAGGATGAAGATCTTGAAAGGGACGCCGACTTTTGGAAATGGCAGCGCTCCGGCGTTCCGACGTGGTTGCTCCGATCTTCAATTCGCGATAACGCTATGGCTCAACTCAATTCAATTCTCTTTTTTTTTTTTTTACTCTTTGATATGCAAGGTATTTATAGGCTTTTTCTGCGTTCGCGATTAACATAGAAAAATCTAGGATTTATCCATTTTAACCAACAGATAAATACTGATTAATTCATCTTTATCTGTAATTATCTAAAACGCGTCCAACTTGGCTGACGCCTTTCAGATTAATTAAGATAAGGATAAATATCCGAGAAAACTTATCTTTATCTTTATTAGCTAAAACGCATCTACCTGTGTAGACGTCTTTTCCACTAATTAAGATAAGGATAAACATCCGGAAGAGAAGTTAAAATAGCTTAGGAAACCTAAAACGCGTCGACCTTTACAGACGCCTTTTAGTTAATAAATCAATTAATTAAAATTCAAATTTAAACGTTAAAATAAGAATAAACTCTAAATGGCGTCCACATGGGTCGACGTCTTTTAGACTTCTTCATATTTTTACTGAAATTTGAGCTAAAATCAATTTAATTGATTAACTTAAATATGTCTGTTAAACCCGACACTCAAAAATAAAAATTAATCAATGATTAATTATCAGACCATTATGAGGCATTATTATATGATATGAAATTTACTCGAAATGAGGTCAAAATTAACGTGTCTACAGCTGCCTCACCTTGGCATCGTCTTTGCAAGGGAGTGAAATGGAATGGAATGTACTGAAAAGGTGATGCCAAGGTGTGATGAGACACGCTCTTAACATCACATGATTGGAATTTTTCTCAAAATCATCAATGAAGATAGTTCAAAGAGATCAAAGGAATCAATCATGTCTGGATGAGGTAGACAAGGAAATAAAATAAGGTCGATCAACCTCCTCGGAGTGGGAAGTACCCCAGGTCATAGACACTGTAGGTTTCATCATGGGGAGCGTTTGCCAGCCAATGTGGACGTGCTGCAGCCATGATGGATCTTAAAAGAAAACAAGAAATATTGGATAAAGAATCCAAGAAAGGATAGAATTCCAAGGATATCTTCAAGCGAATCTCAAAGATAATAAAAAAAAAAGACATATATTTCAAAACCCCAAACAAAAATGAATATTTAAAAACAACAAAAAATATTTCAGTTAGCATTTGCTTGTTGCATTTAGTGTGTTTCATTCCTTTTATTTTCAGTGAGCATCTGTTTGCTTGTATGTTGCATTTTGCTTAAGTTTGATTATTCTCATTACCTTTGTTAATAAAGGCTATGCCCCTTGACCATTTATTGAAGAAAAGATTGATTGACCATTTATTTGGTCAGGCAAGGGGCTAAGCCTAAATAGATACTTAACATGTTTGTTAAGTGTGTACAGGATGCAAGATAAGCACAGGAACACAAGATTGGAGCCAAAAGTTTCATGTATATTATCAAAAGGTGTTTTTGTACATGATGCATAAAAAAAAAAGAAGATACATGAGCCCTCAAGGCTGGCTCTCCCCTCCGCCCTCGTCCAACTGGCTCTGGGCCTCGTCAGGCGCATCCGGTGCTGGTCCTCGACTAGGAGGTGGAGGTGGTCCCATCGCGCTCGGCCCTGCATGGCCGGAAGATACAGCAGCACTGGCGGTGAAGGCGCTGGTCAGACCACGCTCATGAGCACGTTGCCGAGCTCGCTGATACCGTTCCTCCACCATCTTGCGCTCATGTTCCGCGACCGACAAGCGACCCTGCATGCTCTCCAGTCGAAGGCGGTCGCGGTCTCTCTCCTCAGTCACAACCTCCAGGCGAATCTGGAGGCGCGCAAGATCTCCAGTGGAGAGATGAGCCACTTGCTCCTCTAGAGCCCGGATCCGCTCTGCATCAGCCTCGGCACGAGCCGCTGCGGCACGGGCATGCTCTATCTCCGTTTCAGCCCTCTGAAGGGCTTCCTGAAGCTCAGCAACCTGAAAGGAAGTCATTGTTAGTCCAACAATCAAGCAATCAAGTAATCAATTTTAGAAGTCAGAAGTTGAAGAGCTTACCCGAGCAGTACGGTCCTCCTCTGCGAGAGAAGCCCGGTGGATGGCGGAGGCAAGCTGACTCTGGAGGTCAGCAAGGGCAGCATCGTACGCAGCAGCAGAGGATGATGAAGACGAAGCTCCGTGGGTAGGGGGAGCCGCCTGGGTGTAGACGGCTCGCTGCACCGGAAGATAACTGTCAGTGGTTAATCGCCAAAATAATTAATTAAAACAAGCATTCATATTCATTCATACATACCAGGTCATATAGTTCCTTCTGAACTTGTTCTAGCTGGGCCTCCGCATCATGTAGGCGGGCCCGGAGGTCGACGATGACCGCATCACGCGCATCCTGCATGTCATACATACATTCATTCACAAATATAAATCAAGATAATAATAAAATTAAATATGCATGAATTCATACTTACATCGAGTGGTCGAAGGAGCTGAAGCTGATCGGCGTAGTGGACCCGGTACTGCTGGAGGTAGCCCTCGCTACTCACCGCACGGGACTCCACCCGTACGCCCCGACGGTGCCAATCCTCATACTGCTTAGGGAATTTGGCACGCCAGTCGGTGAGGGCTTGCTTCCCCCTCATGCTCCTGCCCACACCCTCCGGGACCTCCTCGTCAATCCACTCCTGGTGGAGACCCAACGTCCTCATCACGAGCCGGAGGCGGAGGGGCTCGATCTCGTTGAGGCAATGTACCATCTGCCTCCCGAACCGCCTCCTGCCAGCCGTCACCCACGGCTGACCCTCCTCGTTCATGCCCAGGTATGGGCGCCAGATCACCTGCATATAGGTTAGATGCATTCATAAATAAATTGCATTTAATGAATAAAAAGATTGCATTTAATGAAATTAAACAAATTAAAGTTTACCAAGAGTTCTGGATAGTCCACGAACTGACGGCGGAGGGCCGTCAGCTGATGATGCTGTGGAGCCGTGTCCACAATCGGCTGCCAACGGCAGGCAAAAGGGACAGCATCCGGACGAACGATCCGCGCTCTGCCGAGCGGGAAGTAGTAGTAGCTCCACACCTCCATTCATGAACATATAGGTTAGAAAAAAAAGCATCATATCATATTGCACTGCATATAACAAATAATTAAGCAAGTTAATACCTGAAGAAATGGCGAGAAGCCACTGATGGTAGTCTCACGGTCCGGCGTGACCGCAGATAGATCGGCGAAGAGGTGAGCCAGAAGGGCCGCACCCCAGGCATAATCTCCTAGGCTATCTAGGTCATCTAGTAAGTAAAGAAATCTACAATGGATATGGTCGCCCTTCGTACCGAATAGCAACCGACCGAAGAAGAAAACTAAGAAGACCCTCAGCTGTCTATCTACCTCCTCTACCTGACTAGGGTCACTACAGTAGACTGAGGAAGATGACTCGGCTAGTCTAATCCTAAACTCTTCCCGGGTCTCGTCAGACCGACGCCGGGGCTCATCTAATCCTAGTGCAGCCTCTACCTCTACCCTGGGGACCATCCTAGATTCTCTGCCTATGCTGGATACCTCTATCCCTAATAGAGCCTCAGCTAGTCCCTGATAGTTGGGGTAAGTAACCCCACTCACTGGACGACCCTCTACCCTGAGGCCAGTGATCCTGGCCATATCCTCTAGGGTGGGGATCATATGCCCCCACGGCATTAGGAAAGCACGGCTTTCCGCATGCCACCTCTCCCTCAACACCTGCAGGAGGACTAGATCGAGCCAGAATGGCTCGATGTCCAATACTTCACCGAATCCCATCAGACGCAGGCACGCCTTTTGAAAATCCGGGAGCCCTCTATAAGCCCCTATTACCAAGTCCCAGCTAATCCTAGCCCTCATCACTCCCTGCAAATAAAAAAAAAAACATAAAAAAAGAGTCAGTAACTAATAAAAAACAGGAAAAATCAGTTCTGTCTTGAAAGGCGTCAGCCTACATGGACATCTTTTAAAACACGTCAGTTCGCCTTGACGCGATTCAAAATGTTTATTCCTAATTAAAAATCCGGAATTTATCTTGAAAGACGTCGAACCATGGTGACGCCTTTTGAATGGCGTCACCTGGTCTGGACGCCTTTCAAGTCCAGATTTCGGGTTCTTTCAAGAATCCCGTTCTCTCTCTTTCCTTCATCCAATCATACCCACAGGGAGCTTACCGTGTGGAGGTCGCCCTCCTCTTCTTCTTCCACCGCCATAGGTGCCGGTGGAGGGAGTTCTTCCTCCAAGAAGGCCGCCGCCTCGGCTAGCAATGTCGGAATCTCCTCGGGGGCTTCTTCCTCTTGCCTTCGCCGCCTCTTGGCTAGGGTCTTAGTCTTCTTTGAGCCCTGACCGCGCTCCATGGCTTGAGAAGGGAGAGTTTTGAGGTTTTGAGGGAGAGATCGCCGGAGATCGCCGCCGGTGAAGAGAGAGAAAGGTAAGGTGAAAAGTGAGGAAGAAAGAGGCCTTCGCGGGTCTGTTAACGAAAGGCTAAAAGGCGTCGACTTATGCTGACGCGTTTTATGGCGCAAAAGTTGAGGCGGCAAGGACAGAGGTTTGAATTTGAATTAAAGACGTCCACATAGGTGGACGTGTTTCAATATTTTGGTCAGAGCCGTACAGAGGAAAATGATGAAAGGCGTCTTTATTCATTGACGCGTTTCAGAGAATTAATAATGGAATTAATGACAGAATCTTGGAAAAAGTAGGAGAGAGAGTTGAAAGGCGTCATCTTAGGCAGACGCGTTTTAAGCTTTAAATCGCGTTTTTAAGGATTAAATTGAATTTCTGGAAAAGAATTACGGTTTAAACGCGTCAATATAGGCAGACGCGTTTTAATGCTTAAATCGGGTTTTTGATGATTAAAAGAATTATTGTTGAAAGGCGTCTTTCTGATTGGACGCGTTTTACATTTTTACAGAACCCGAACTGTTGAATTTTCAGGAAAAATCAAGTTTCTACTACAAGAAAAATCATGTGCACATCACAGAAAGTTGAGGAAAGGTTTTGAGGCATGAAAATTGTTCTTTATTTAATAAAATTCTTTATTACATCATGAAAAGAGAAAGGGGACATTTAAGGAAGAATTTCATGAAGACCTTTAAGGTATAGAAATTTCAATCCTCTATCTCTATCTTTAGAGGATTTTACACGATAACTGAAGCCAAGGTTCCATAGAGTGGTAATGATTTGTACGGCTTCATAATCTTCGTCGGATTCCAAGTCGCGCTTCTTGATCGGAAGTGTGGGAGAGAACTCAGGGAATTCACGACGGCCCAGGCTAAGTTGAGTAAGGCACCGATGTGGATTGTACAACACGAATTCGGTGGCTCCAATCAATTTAAGGTCTGCTCCTGCTGCACGGCGCACCCACACAGGTTTTCCAACCAGAGCAAGTGGAGACGAGTCGAATATGTCGGATGTCATGAGCTTTAAGTACTCTCTCCAGTCGGCTCGGGTCTTGAGTTTTGGAACCTTGTTAACCGTATGCTCATTGAACTTTACAATATTGGCTATGCAATGAATTGGGCTATTCAAGTAAATCTGAGATGGATTCAAAGGCCTTTTCTTGCTGTGCTCAAACTTGAAGTGAAGTTCAACCCATAAGGCGAAGAGTAGCATGTATCCATAAGGAGGACGGCCCACAGACGCTGCAGAAAGCCCACTATAAAGATATGCTAAGAGTGCAGTACTAATGGATTTACCTTCGAAGATTGCGCATATGGTACTAACTTGGTCATCTTCTAAGATGTTATCCTGCGCAGAGAAGAATAAGGCACCGGCTAGGCATGTAACTAAAACTTTTGTTACATCCTCCGCTTCATCCTCCCTTAGATCATCAATTTCGTACAGCGTCCACTCGGCTAGCTTGGTGAGATTGATCCCCTTTTTAGTAAGACATCCTTTAGCTTCTGAAGGATCTTTCATAATTGATGTCAACAATTGTTGACCGGTGATTCTCTCTTTCATCAAAGCTATCTTCTCTTTGTTCTCTTTGGTCTTTGGGAGACCTAAAAGAAGTTTCGCCTCCTCCAAAAGGATTGTGCACTCGAAGTCTTGGAAGAAGAACGTATGAGTTTGGGGATGCCACCACTCGATCAAGGCACCCATGGCCGCCCAATCTACGTTCGCACTCTTGTAATGCTTGGCAAGTACTACAAGACCTTGAAGATTCCACTTGGATATGAACACTTGCATGGAAAGCTTGATACTTTTTGCAAGTTTACGGATCCAAGGTAATGAGGTAAACTTCCTTGGGCCAGGAAACATGGGATAGTTCTGAAAACCAAAAGAAAAGACGAAGAACATGATGAGGAACGTGAAGAATATGATGAAGAACATGAAGAGAATTGAAAAAGAAGTTGATTGAACTTACTTGGAGATTGGGATTCCTTCCATTGAGGTGATTCTCCACATCAGAAAATTGCTCCAAAGACATCTTCATCCTCTTGCTTGAAGAATTCATCCTCCCTTTTTCGGAGTTCCTCCTCCTTGAAGCTTGGAAACCTTAAAAACCTTGGAACTTTGAAGAAACCTTGAAGAAAACTAAACTTTTGATCTTTGGATTGTGATAGGATTGCTTGGGAACGACCTAAGGGTGTTTATATAGAAGGAATTGCGATCCTAGGAAGACTTTTCCGGATTGGAAAAGGGATGTGCATTGATAGAGTTGGAATTCGAATAGAGAACAACCAGAAACCTGTTTCTGTGAGTAAAAGCCGTCGAGGAGCACTGACGCGTTTCAAAGTTGAATGGCGTCTGCGCGACACGACGCGTTTTATCTTTTCTGTTATTTATCCGAAGTTCTATGATTTTTGATGTTTAAATTGAATATTTGTTTGGAGCTAATAATTTTGGTTGCAGGAAATTCAAGAAAACCTGAGTAAAGCTGGAAATATCAAGAAGATCCCGCTGTGGGAGTCAAGAAGTCCTGACCGTGGCTAAAAAGACGGTTATTTCTACCCTTGTATTATTTCATGTAATTATTTTGCATTCGCATTACTATATGATAAATATTTATTAGAGTATACCAAGGACCTTGTGGTTTTGATGAAACTGGAATTTGAGTTCCCCTTCAACAAAAACAGTGATAATTCCAGAGGATTCTTAATCGCACGGATAGGCCGTTTGATTGTTAATTAGTGGGGACGATGGTTCCACTTTTGTGAAACGGTGCGTGGATAAACGAGCTTCGGCTTAGCACTGAATTACAAGAATTGGTATCTTGACTAATTAATGACAGTTTAACAATATTATTCTTGATTAATTTATATTTTATTTGACTTTATATTTTTCTTTTAGCCCAGCATGCATCATGTAGGACTTTGAAATCATTGTAATAAAGATTAATTATTGATTAAGTTTCAGACCATTAATTAAATAATTCAACATGATATGAAATATTCCATTCTGAATTGAGTATCTTGATTATCTTTGAGATTCGCTTGAAGATATCCTTGGAATTCTATCATTTCTTGGATTCTTTATCCAATATTTCTTGTTTTCTTTTAAGATCCATCATGGCTGCAGCACGTCCACATTGGCTGGCAAACACTCCCTATGATGAAACCTACAGTGTCTATGACCTGGGGTACTTCCCACTCCGAGGAGGTTGATCGACTTTATTTTTATTTTCTTGTTTACCTCATCCAGACAGGATTAATTCCATTGATCTCTTTGAACTATCTTCATTGATGATGTTGAGAAAAATTCCAATCATGTGATGTTAAGAGCGTGTCTCATCACACCTTGGCATCACCTTTTCAGTACATTACATTTCATTTCACTCCCTTGCAAAGACGATGCCAAGGTGAGGCAGCTGTAGACACGCTAATTTTGACGTCATTTCGAGTAAATTTCATATCATATAATAATCCCTCAGAATGGTCTAATATTTAATCATTAATTAATTTTTATTAATCTTTTTAAGTGTCGGGTTTAACAGACATGTTTAAGTTAATCAATTAAATTGATTTGAGCTCAAATTTCAGTTAAAATATGAAGAAAGTCTAAAAGACGTCGATCCATGTGGACGCCATTTAGAGTTTATTCTTATTTTAGCATTTAAATTTGAATTTTAATTAATTGATTTATTAACTAAAAGGCGTCTGTGAAGGTCGACGCGTTTTAGGTTTCCTAAGCTATTTTAACTTCTCTTCCGGATGTTTATCCTTATCTTAATTAGTGTAAAAGACGTCTACACATGTGGACGCGTTTTAGCTAATAAAGATAAAGATAAGTTTTCCCGGATATTTATCCTTATCTTAATTAATCTGAAAGGCGTCAGCCATAGTGGACGCGTTTTAGATAATTACAGATAAATATGAATTAATCAGTATTTATCTGTTGGTTAAAATAGATAAATCCTAGATTTTTCTATGTTAATCGCGAACGCAGAAAATGCCTATAAATACCTTGCATCTCAAAGAGTTAAAAAAAAAAGAATTGAATTGAGTTGAGCCATAGCGTTATAGCGAATTGAAGATCGAAGCAACAACGTCGGAACGCCGGAGCGCTGCCATTTCCAGAAGTCGGCGTCCCTTTCAAGATCTTCATCCTTTCAAGGCTTCAAACCAATTGGGCATAAGTGTTTCATTTCTGCATTCCATTTTACATATTCATTAGTTTCATTCTCATAATCACTTCATGCAACACACACCACAGCATCAATCTTCCAAAACCTATTTGATTTAAGGGGTTTTCAAAGCTAATTAAACAAGTGAGTTTGCTGTTTAAGTATGTTTAACATCATGATCAGTTTTGATATTACTTCCACTTAAATTCTCATCATCATTCTTCATTTCATTTTCTGTCTCTGTTTCTGCTGCACTCAACAACAACAAAAGAATCAAAAGGGGAAATCAAGCACAAAGCCAGAAGAACTTCTGGACGATCCTCAACCTCAAACTCCACAGCAAGAACAAAAGAACAAAGAAAGGGCTCTCTTTCTTAAGCCGGCTGAAGGAGGGGAACCAACGACTCATTCTTCTGCGTTCAAACAGGTAGGCGATCATATCTCTTTTGAAACTTTTTAGTTAAAAGTTTCTGGCGATCACTGCATTTTAGTTGCTGTTTTTAATAGGTTAGTTTACACTAAACAACATAGCTTTTTCATGTTAATCACACGAGCATTTTCAGCACCTACAGCAGCGGAAAATAAAATCGATTCCATTGTATCGGTCGCTGGGATCGTAAAATGGACATTAAAATAAATGCGGGAAGAACGGTTCTTCACCTTTGCGAGGTTTCGAATCTCCCGTGGATGATGCCGACTCGGTAATTGCGCACGCGCACGATCTCTAGAGGTATCCACACGAGTTCCCGCTCCATACGCGATTTCCTCCTCGGCTTGAGTGCTCCGACCAGATCTCAAATCCACCATGCGCGGAGAGAGACAGATCCACTCCAAGAGAGAGAGAAGGAGAGAGAGAGAGGAGAAAGAGAATCTTGGGTGAAAAATCGTCCAACTAACTTTTTACCCCTTCCCCTTGGCCCTCCTTATATAGAAATAAGGATAAGCACAATGATTAATCCTCATGATTATCCAAGAGTTTGGCCTTGGATAATTCTCCATTAAATCTTCATGTTTATCCTGCGGCTTTTCATAAAAACCCAGATAAGCATGAAATTTAACGTCTCTCACCGTCTGACGAGAACTCTTATGTGTGTGACCCTCTAAGCCCATATATCAGTCCGGTTGTAGGCCCATTAAACTTAGAACTGTTTCTTGAGTTTAATATTTATTAATTAACATTTAAACATCATATGTTAAATGATTAATTTAATAAACAAGTGAATTATCATCTGATGATCAAATCACTTGGCCTTCTGATTATGAACAGCACCAAACACTACCTCATGATCCCATAAGATATAAAGGATACTGTTCCCTTTAATTGAACCTTTCCGTCTGCCGATACCGCACATATATAATCCTTCACTCATGCAATGTCCCAATAACGCAAGGGTATGGTTTTATAGTCAAACCCTCGATCGCATTATCCAGATGGATTCCAGTACTCAGTTAATATCTAGAAAGACATCTCTTTCATTTGACCCTGGCCAGGGATTTCTGTGTACACATCCATAGGACATTCTCTCTCCAGTCTTATACTAAGAGTGAGTGATCCCTTATTGTTCACTCAATTACCTTCACAAGCTTTCCACTATATCTGAAAGATCGATTATGGTGGACTTAATGGTTAAAGTCCACGAGTCAGAGAATCAAGATACAATGGTCCACAAACAAGGTATCATTGGTGACTCAGGTCAAAGGACCAACTGTGCTACTGCAACGATTGAATTCCCTGGTTGACTAATAGGTATAATTACCATCCAGGAATTCTTATTTGGGTCTGTTCAGTGAACTCATTCTCTAATGAGCACCCACTTGTTTGTCTTAGTGTCACCACACGAGTGAATGTGAGATCATTCACCTTCATCACATGAGCAGACATAACTTGTGTCGATCTTATCGGATATTTAATGTCCATCTCAAATATCCTATGATCGAGAACTGTTTAAGACAATTGACTGAGGATATTGATCTCACTATCATGATCTCATCATGATTCAATATCCCATACATTTGTCTATGGACCTTCATTACGATAGTTAATTTGCGAGAACTATTAAATGAAGAAATGATTGCCTTTATTAATAATCTGAACTAGAATGTACAATGATTGGCTATGAGGCCACCCAATTCTATCATTCTCCCACTTGGACTATAACCAATCACCCATGTGCCTAAGTCCCATAGACTTAAGGTGACGTTCTAAATTGTTTTGAGACAATGGCTTAGTCAAGGGATATGCTACATTATCTTCAGATGAGACTTTCTCAATTACTATATCTCCTCGGGCGATGATCTCACGAATCAGATGAAATCGTCTCAGAATGTGCTTTGACTTCTGATGTGATCTTGGCTCCTTCGCTTGAGCTATTGCCCCATTGTTGTCACACAATAATGGAACAGGATCTGGAATGCTTGGAACTACTCCAAGTGCCGAGATGAACTTCTTCATCCAAACCGCCTCCTTGGCCGCTTCAGCTGCAGCAATGTATTCTGCTTTGGTCGTCGAATCTGCAGTAGTTTCTTGTTTGGAACTCTTCCAACTTACTGCACCTCCATTTAACATGAATACAAATCCAGACATGGATTTGTTGTCATCTATATCCGACTGGAAACTCGAGTCAGTAAATCCTCGAAGTTCCAAGTCGTTTCCTCCATAAACGAGAAATAGATCCTTAGTCATTCTCAAGTATCTAAGGATACATTTCACCGCCTTCCAATGTTCCTCACCTGGATCAGCCTGATATCTACTGGTGACACTTAGTGGGTGTGCCACATCAAGCCTAGTACATAGCATTGCATACATGATAGATCCTATTGCCGAGGCATAAGGAACTCTATCCATGTATGCTCTCTCTTCAGGTGTCTTGGGAGACATTTCTTTAGAGAGATAAATTTCATGCCTCATTGGAACGAGGCCTCTCTTGGAATTTTCCATGCCAAACCTTTTGACTATGGTATCTATGTACATAGATTGGGACAAGCCAAGCATCCTTTTGGACCTCTCTATAGATCCTTATTCCCAGAATATAGGATGCTTCTCCCAAATCTTTCATGGAGAAGTTTTTGGATAACCAAGTCTTTACTGATGATAACATTCCTACATCATTCCCAATGAGTAGAATGTCATCAACGTAAAGTACCAAAAAGGTAATTGCGCTCCCACTAGCCTTTTTGTATACACAATGTTCATCTTCATTCTTAATGAAGTCATAAGATTTGATTGCTTCATCAAATCTTAAGTTCCAAGTTCGGGATGCCTGCTTTAATCCATAGATGGATCTTTGCAGCTTGCATACCTTACTTGAATGCTCTTTGGAAGTGAATCCTTCATGTTGTATCATATACAGCTCTTCTTGAAGGTTCCCGTTAAGGAATGTTGTTTTCACATCCATTTGTCATATTTCATAATCATAGAATGCGGCGATAGCAAGAAGTATTTTGATTAACTTAATCATGGCAACTGGAGAAAAGGTTTCGTCATAGTCAATGCCTTGCCTTTGACGATATCCTTTCGCTACCAGCCTTGCCTTGTATGTGTCAATCTGTCCATCTGCCCCGATCTTTCTTTTAAAGATCTATTTACTGCCAATAGGTACTATACCTTCTGGCAGATCAACCAAGTTCCAAACTTGGTTGGCATACATGGACTGAATTTCAGAATTCATTACCTCTTGCCATTTTTCTGATTCTTGACTATTTATGGCTTCTAAGTAGTTTTGAGGATCATGATCCTCATTTAAGTGCACTTTTGGCTTGCCATCATCGATATGTCCAACATATCTTTCAGGCTGCTTAGGCACTCTACCTGATCTGCGAACCTTTTGTGTATCATCTTGAATAAGTTCTTGAGTCATTGGTTCAGTAGATGAACTAGTGATAATTTGTGAGTCTAGAATTTCTTCCAGTTCTATCTTGCTCCCACTGTCTTCTTTTGAAAGATATTCTTTCTCTAAGAAGACAGCTCTTTTTGCGACAAACACCCTTTGATCGCTGGGTTGATAGAAATAATATCCAAAAGTCTCTTTTGGATATCCCACAAATTTACATTTCTCTGTCCTGGAATCCAGTTTGTCTGGATCATGTCTTTTGACATGTGCAGGACAACCCCAGACTCTAACATGCTTAAAGTCTGGTTTCTTTCCTTTCCATATCTCATATGGAGTGGAAGGTACTGACTTACTGGGAACTTTGTTCAATAGATATGCAGCAGTCAACAGTGCATATCCCCATAAAGAGATTGGAAGTTTGACATAACTCATCATAGATCGTACCATATCTAATAAAGTACAATTTCTTCTTTCCGATACACCATTTAATTGTGGTGTATAGGGAGGAGTCCACTGAGACAAAATACCATTATTCTTAAGATATTCTGTGAATTCTGTACTTAAGTATTCACCCCCTCGATCTGATCGAAGAGTTTTGATACTTTTTCCAATCTGGTTCTCAACTTCGTTTTTAAACTCTTTAAATTTCTCAAAGACTTCTGACTTATATTTCATTAAATATATGTAGCCATATCTTGAGAAATCATCTGTGATTGAAACAAAGTATGAGTAACCACCCATAGCATGAGTGGACATTGGACCACATACATCACTATGTATTAGTTCCAATAAGTCCTTAGCTCTGTCTCTATGTCCTGAGAATGGAGTTTTGGTCATCTTTCCCATGAGACAAGCTTCACATGTTGCAAATGATTCATAATCAAATGGATCAAGATATCCATTCTTTTGCAACCTTATGATCCTGTTCTCATTTATATGACCTAGCCTACAATGCCATAGGTACGATTTATTCACATCCTTATCTAAGCTTTCATGAGATTTATTTACCAGCCAAATATCATATGAAATATCAAGTAAATATAATCCATTCAATAAATATCCGGAAGTAAACAATTTGTCTCCTTGATAAATTGAACAACCTTTATTCTCTAGTTTCATAGAATATCCTTATCTAACTAAACATGAAATAGATATGATATTCCTAATAATGGTCGGAACATAATAACAATCTATTAGTTCCAATGAGTCTCCTGACGGCATCTGAAGTCTTGCTGTCCCCACAGCTAACGCAGCAACTTTTGCTCCATTCCCGAGCCTCAGATCCACGTCTCCACGGTTCAATCTTCTTTTACTTGTTAACACCTGCAAGTTATTGCAGATATGAGAAACACATCAAGTATCTAATACCCAGGATGTTGATTCTCTATAAGACAAGTTAAGATCGATCATGAGAATACCTGAAGCTTCACCAAGCTTCTCCTTTGCTTTTTCTGCAAGATAAATCTTGTAGTTTCTCTTCCAATGACCTTCTTTATGGCAGTGGAAACACTGACCTTTATCATTGACTTTAGCTTTGTCCTTTTGAACCGCCGGTTTGCTTTTCACTAGCTTCTTAGGCTTACCTTTCTTAAAGGTCTGTCCAGCTTTTCTTTTCTTGTTGGTCTTACCAACAAGCATTACATTTGGCTTATCTTTCTGGATAGTGCCTTCTGCTGTCTTCAACATGTTGAGCAGCTCAGCCAGTGAAACTTTAATTTTGTTCATATTGAAGTTGATAATGAATTGTGAAAATGAGTCTGGAAGGGACTGTAAGATTAAGTCGATGCTTAGGTCATTGTTCATAACAAAGCCAAGCACATCAAGCCTCTCAATCCATTCTATCATCTTGAGCACATGAGTTTGCACAGATGTGCCCTCGCTCATTCTGGTCCTGAACAATTTCTTAGATATCTCATATCTTTCTGTTCTGGATTGTTCACCAAACAACTCTTGTAGGTGATTCAGAATGGACTTAGGTTCCATGTTATCATGCTGTCTTTCCAGTTCATTGTTCATTGAACCGAGCATATAACACTGGACCTTGACAGAGTCCTCCTTCCAATTTTCAAACATCATTAATTCATCTTCGTTAGCATTACCACCGGGTTGCACTGGATCTAGTTGATCCAAGACATAGGCTAGCTTTTCACACCTAAGGACAATCTTCAGGTTGCGTAACCAGTCAATGTAATTTGGTCCCGTTAGTTTGTTTGCATCAAGTATGCAACGGAGGGAGTTAGATGACGACATAGCGACCTACATGGAAATATATAAAAATGAGCAGATAGTTCTTAAAATCAGATTTAGGACTTTTAATCTTGATTTAGGCTCCCACTATTTTTCGGCGATCTGTATGACCCTCTAATATATAGAACGGGAGATTCCGGTGATCTCCTAGTGGGGATCAGAATCCTTCGGGCAACATGCATGTGACCTTGTGGTAGCACAACAAATCACATCAAGTCCCTTAGGCAGTCAACTCTTGACAGTTGCAACGTTTTGTAATATCCGATCGATTTAACCCCTGAATCAGAATGACCTTGTGGTAGCACAACAAATCAAATGATTTAGTTAAGTTTATCCATCCTTACTTAGATAACATGAATTCATAGTGCAATCCTTGTGGTAGCACAACAAAACTACACTATTTGTCCATTCATCTTAATGACATCACATGTCGTAGACCTAAGTTAATTTCTAAATCAAATAGACCTTGTGGTAGCACAACAAATCCATTTGAGATAGGAATTATCCTTAAATCTATAATGATAGTGGGTTACGTGGATTATTCTGAATATCTCACGTTTACAACTTAAAATTTTAAAAGAGGGTTTTTGATTTGATTTGTAAAAATCGTGCTATCAATAGTATTTCGATTTGAAGTATCATTATACTTAATAGAAATATATATATGATAGCATAGTCCACAAATATCACATATATGCAGAAAAATTAAATGGGGATGATCATGGACTGCTAAAGCTACTATAGAATCATCGGAGCCAAACGATGATTCATAATAGGATCCTAATGTGAAAACAGCAACACTGGTTCCATTTGATGCGAGTCCTTCCTCCATAGGTGTCTTCAGAAGATCCCGTCCTCTTAGCTTAATCCGATACATTTAAATATGAAATTCAGGACTCGCAGGTCCATAAATGTACATTTAAACAATTAGAAACCTTGATCTTATCAAGGGGAGTACAATTATATAGGAAGGTAAAGAGTACATCTTGATTAAGAGAGAGGAGGACACGCAGGTCCTATTTAAAATACCAAATTAAATAAGCATCGCATTCATTCACATCATTCATCACATGAAAATACTAAGTCCATGATCATTCTGCCATAAAACACATCACATGCATCACAATCATCACATAATTGCAGTTTGGTATTAAATTTTATAAATATAAAATTATAATACCAATTAGTTTTCGAAATAACATTTATTTCAGCATTATCAATAATATTCAAAACATTATTGACAAATTAACTAACTAAACCATTCAGTTAATCTAAATAATGATTCAAACAATTTGAACAGAAAAATGTAATCAAGTTATGCATGAAATCAGTTTAAAACATTTTTAAACTAATTAATTTAACAGGAAAATTAATTATCTAAAACAATTTTAAATAATTAACTAACACCCTATTAATAATAAAGCCCTTTAATTAAATAACAGTTATTAAACACTTTAATAAGCTGTTAATAATCATAAAAATAATTAATAACATTTATTAATTATTCTTACAATTATTCTGTTTTAAAACAATTTTAAAACAGGTTTAAATGGGCTTAAATAGGCTAATATTGGGTTTAAAGGGGTTTTAACATTTATTAAAAACAATTTTTAATAAATAAAAAATGGGCCCAGCCCATTAGGGGCCAAATGGCCCGGGCCCAGGGCCCTGGCTCGGCCAGGGGGTCTGGCCCAGCCAGACCCGAGCCCTGGCTTGGCCAGGGCGCCGCTCGGCCCCCGCCCGGTCCAACCGGGTCGGGACCGGGCGGTTCAGCCCCTCCTTCTTCCCAACAAAAGCCTCTGTTGCAGGAAAGCAGGAACCCTAGGGTTCCCACCCGGCGGCGCCGCCGCCGAGCTCCGGCCACCCCTCGGCGGGTGCAGGCCCTGCCGGCGATGCCCCCCGGCGCCGGCGACGTGCCCGACGCCGGCAGGGTCACCGGCGGTGGCCAAAACCGGCTGCCCGAGCCACGGTTTTCCCCCGAAAATCTGAATTTTCGCAGGGTTTAAAACAATCTTTGGGCTCGATTTAATAGCTCTTCAAGGCCACTCCGACGCCGGCAATCATGCCCAATGTGAAGTGGTGACTATCACCAAGAGATCTAGAGATTCGGCCGGCCATCCCAACGCTTGGGATGCACGTATGAAGCCGCTAAAGTACCCCGTTCGTCGTCCCACGAAGAACTCCGAAAAACCCAAATAAAATCCGAAAAATTACAGAAAAATAATCAAATTATTTGTGTTCATCATATGAACATGATTCCGTCATTTTTAATCGGATTAAACACAAGAACACGTACGATACGGGTTCTACACGTATAACGAGAAAAACACGCAAAACGATGCCGTTTTACGACCGAACCAGCAACCTGGCTCTGATACCACTGTAAGGAATCACCAAGAGCGCAGCGGAAGCGTGGTGGGCCCATAACCCACAGGTCCCAGGATCGGAACCTGGCTCTGATACCACTGTAAAGAATCGCCAAGAACGCAGCGGAAAATAAAATCGATTCCATTGTATCGGTCGCTGGGATCGTAAAATGGACATTAAAATAAATGCGGAAAGAACGGTTCTTCATCTTTGCGAGGTTTCGAATCTCCCGTGGATGATGCCGACTCGGTAATCGCGCACGCGCACGATCTCTAGAGTTATCCACACGAGTTCCCGCTCCATACGCGATTTCCTCCTCGACTTGAGTGCTCCGACCAGATCTCAAATCCACCATGCGCGGAGAGAGACAGATCCACTCCAAGAGAGAGAGAAGGAGAGAGAGAGAGAGGAGAAAGAGAATCTGGGGTGAAAAATCGTCTAACTAACTTTTTACCACTTTCCCCTTGGCCCTCCTTATATAGAAATAAGGATAAGCACAAGGATTAATCCTCATGATTATCCAAGAGTTTGGCCTTGGATAATTCTCCATTAAATCTTCATGTTTATCCTGCGGCTTTTCATAAAAACCCAGATAAGCATGAAATTTAACGTCTCTCACCGTCTGACGAGAACTCTTATGTGTGTGACCCTCTAGGCCCATATATCAGTCCGGTTGTAGGCCCATTAAACTTAGAACTGTTTCTTGAGTTTAATATTTATTAATTAACATTTAAACATCATATGTTAAATGATTAATTTAATAAACAAGTGAATTATCATCTGATGATCAAATCACTTGGCCTTCTGATCATGAACAGCACCAAACACTACCTCATGATCCCAGAAGATATAAAGGATACTGTTCCCTTTAATTGAACATTTCCGTCTGCCGATACCGCATAGATATAATCCTTCACTCATGCAATGTCCCAATAACGCAAGGGTATGGTTTTATAGTCAAACCCTCTATCGCATTATCCAGATGGATTCCAGTACTCAGTTAATATCTAGAAAGACATCTCTTTCATTTGACCCTGGCCAGGGATTTCTATGTACACATCCATAGGACATTCTCTCTCCAGTCTTATACCAAGAGTGAGTGATCTCTTATTGTTCACTCAATTACCTTCGCAAGCTTTCCATTGTATCTGAAAGACCGATTATAGTAGACTTAATGGTTAAAGTCCACGAGTCAGAGAATCAAGATACAATGGTCCACAAACAAGGTATCATTAGTGACTCAGGTCAAAGGACCAACTGTGCTACTGCAACGATTGAATTCCCTGGTTGACTAATAGGTATAATTACCATCCAGGAATTCTTATTTGGGTCTGTTCAGTGAACTCATTCTCTAATGAGCACCCACTTATTTGTCTTAGTGTCACCACACGAGTGAATGTGAGATCATTCACCCTCATCACATGAGCAGACATAACTTGTGTCGATCTTATCGGATATTTAATGTCCATCTCAAATATCCTATGATCGAGAACTGTTTAAGACAATTGACTGAGGATATTGATCTCACTATCATGGTCTCATCATGATTCAATATCCCATACATTTGTCTATGGACCTTCATTACGATAGTTAATTTGCGAGAACTATTAAATGAAGAAATGATTGTCTTTATTAATAATCTGAACTAGAATGTACAATGATTGGCTATGAGGCCACCCAATTCTATCAGATATGTCCTCGTAATGCTTGCTGTACTAGGTTAGTGTAAGAGGAATGATTCAATGAAGTCGACCTCACCATGAGATCAAGTTTTACAGTCACGTACATTTTTCACTTTATCTTTTTTATTTTTTATAGAGAGTAAAGTGAAAAATGTCTTTGATTGTGAGGCTTGACCTTATTGTGAGGTCGAATTCACTTAATCACTTTTCTTAATGTAAATAAGTTGAAGTGGTTGAGTGTTTTTTTGTCATTTGGAAAATCGACAGGAGATCTGTCTCCTTGAGTAAATGTGTCCCGATGTTATTCACACATATAAAATGATTATACTAAAAAAAAATTTGGCCAAATTACTTTATGAGAGGATCTCCAAGTTCTCGAGAGCATCTTTACGTTCTCGAGAATAGAAACTTTTGAGAATGTGAGGATACTCTTGAGAAGGCCTCTCGAGAGCATCGAAGATGCTCTCGAGAGCTAAGGATCCTTTTGAACTTGAAGATACTTTTAAGATCATAGTTTGTTGGATAAGTTTTCTTATATGTTGTTTAGAATTTGGCCTCCCTCCATGTGTATTGCCGTGCATATGACATTGTGACACATTTAATTGAGGGGACAAATCTCATGTAGACTTTTCAAGTGACCGAAAGACATTGCAAGACTCAATAGCAGCAAATATTTCTCAGAAAGAATATACAAAATTGATTATATCAATAAGGATTGAGACCAAACGTAGTGCTGTGGTCGTGTTGCCTGTCCTGGCTTCAATGGCTGTGCCTACCGCAAGTTCCATGACAAATGTCGAATATTGCACAACCAACAAGAATACCAACAGATGAATGTAGCAATATGAAGTACACAAAGGTGAATCAATTTGTCTGAACGAGAGGATAACACAAATATAATGCATGGGAATAGCAGTGAAAACATTGATGAATCATGGGTGCGTTTAATATTCCAATTCTAGGTTGATTTAGAAATACTGCGAGTTTGAAAGACCTTCAGAGAAAGCAAGCAGCTGATAATGCTCTGGCAGGTGCAGCAACAACTGATTCTACAAATTTATGGCATGCTAATTTCCCATAAAACTTTGGTAATGTTTATATTGGTACTCCTCCGGCAATGTTTATAGTATTGGCATTCCCCTCTCCCTCTCCCTCTCTCTCTCTCTCTCACACACACACATAGGGGTGTGCATAAAAACCGAAAAACCGAAAAACCGAACCGAACCGAACCGAACCGTTCGGTTCGGTTCGGTTTGGAGTCAGGTTCGGTTCGGTTCGGTTTCACAAAGTTGTGAAACCGAACCGAACCGAAAAACCGAATAAATCGATTTTTTTAAGTAAATAAGTATTTATATTAACATTATGCATATAAATGTTTTAATATTTTAATATCATATACATATTTATGTATAAATAAGTATTTTTTAAATATAATTTTAATGTTAAATATATATATATACATTTAATATCAATAAAATATGAAAATTCGGTTTGAACCGAACCGAACCGAACCGTTTCGGTTCGGTTCGGTTCGGTTTCAAATGTTAGTTCGGTTCGGTTCGGGTTGAAGAAATTTCCTCCAAAACCGAACCGAACCGAACCGTGCACACCCCTACACACACACACAAAATTTCTCATTCATATGCACACCTACACAGTGGCGGACGTAGAAGTTTTGTCTAGTGGGATCATTCGAACATTAAGTCATAAGTATGATTGGATCAGTGAAATCTAGGATTAAATTATGTGGGGTCTTAGGTTACGTCAGTGGGGTCTTAAACTAGGTAAGTGAGATCCTGAGCCAGATTGCTTTGTGTTGAGCCAATAAGTTTGGAAAAATCCAATAAGATCTCAGAACTCTACTGGATTAATGACGGATCCGCCATTGCTCACACACATAGGAAAGAAGAAGTTAAAGATTATAATACTGCTATCAGGATCACCCTGGCACTCACATGTACAATTGCACATCAAGCAAGACTGCAAACATACAATTGGATGCATCTCTAACATGGGAAAAGAGGAAGTATTGTTGACACGTCTAAGTATAACATGAGAAAGGACTAGATAAGAAAATGACCCACCAAAATTTCTTTTATAAGAGACCAATGCAAGTGTGCAGTATGGCGGCCAACATATATCTAGTGGGAATTAAGGAAGCAGTAATAGTTCATGCTTTATTATCTAAAACAGTGGTTCCCCCATCATTTCAGATTAAACAAGTATACGCATTCCACTTTCATTTCAGAGGTAAATATAATTAGTTGGAATTTTGTAAGTCCTATGTTCTCAACAATTTGTTTCAAGAACATTGGCCAGAAATATAGGTAACATACCTTATTTCATGATTTGAAAAGATGGCTCTGCTAATCATTATATTTTGGGTATATCCTATTTATTCAAATGACAATCATTCAAATAAGTTTAAAGACAAAACCGTGCTTCAGCTGAATAAAAAGAGTACTGATTCTATTTGATCATAAATCGATTTTCAAGAAACATCTGCCCACAATACCCTAGATGTAATGAAAAGGATGCTTCTCATTACCAAAGTTTCCTAAGAGTATGTTTGGCAAAATGTCTACTTGAAAGTTACTTTTGACTTCCACTTCTTACATAGAATGAGTTGAGGGAAAGAGATTATAACTAATTTTAATTTGTTATAAAAGTCAACTTTTTCATAACAACCTCACTTTTTTTCTAATTTTGAAAGCTCCCATCTTGTAACTTTTGGTTAGAAGTCAAAACACAAGTGAAATACCACATAAATGGTTTACAAGATCTAATGGCTTCCATAAAAAATAATTAAATAAAAATACAAAAGCACTTCCAAATAAAAAGTGTGCCAAACACGACCTAGAGCTACTATTGTTGTCGTCATTGTCGTTGAGGTCCCTTGACCAGAATCCCTCAATTCAATGGTTGTGTTTACCAGTATGTATACATTTACCTATTCATCCAGCTTTGGAAAATATGGCACATTATAACAAAGTGTAAAACATACTGTGATGACTATAGAAGGGTACGTTATATTATTGCATGATATTATTGCCTGGCGATCATTAAAGATGATTGATGCATCAACATCTTTGTCAGAAGATGATTCATATATATAGTTCAATTTAACACTACTTTTCACTTCACCATAAAAAGACTATCGATTTGTTAGAACCTGATGAGGCAGAATCCGATTCGGCCCATTGAAACAAGCCCAACCCCGTTCAGCCCAACAGCAGCAGTACCAGGCCCTCCGCCAGCTTTCGGCTCGTCAGCGGCCCAGCAGCCTTCGGCCCATAAGCGGCACCGTCGCTCCCGGCCCAACAGGCTTCAGCCCGTCAGCGGCCCACCAGCCTACGGCCCGGGAGCAGCGCGGCAGCCCAGGGCCCAGCAGGCTCCGGCCCGTCAGCGGCCCAACCCCCTTCGGCCCGGTAGCCGAATCCGGCCCACTCCGGTGGCGGATCGGACGCTATGGCGGTTTATCAGTAAACCTTCATTTAGTCCTATATCGGCTGCCACCGTTAACCATCCGCTATCCTCTGCTATAAATATCCCGCTATGTATGGCCAAGAGGTGGTGTGGGAAAAACGGATGCCTCCCCAAGCTTCCGAAACCCTTAAAGGACTTCTGTCCGAATAGCATTAAAGCTGTTCTTTCCTTTCTTCTGAATCGAATCTTCTTCAAGAGCTAACTTGACCGTCGGAGGGGGTTCCCCAGGGCTGACGCCCGGGACTCCTGCTGACTGGTTCTTCTTCTTCTTTCCTTCCTGCAGGGGCTCGGTTCGAATCATCGCCGACCTCCCCGAGTCGGTCTCGGCCGCCGACCTCGGATTCCTCTCCCCGGTCTCGACGCCGAACGCCGGCTGCCCCAAGCCAGGAGACTCGGTCTCGCGCTGAAGGAGCCTTCGGACTCACTGTCCAAGGGCGAGCCCGCCGGCTGCCCCAAGACAGGAGACTCGGTCTCGCGCTGAAGGAGCCTTCGGGCTCACTATCGGAGAGCAAGCCGTTCCTCCGTCCGATCTCGGACCTTCAGGCTTCGGCTCCGACGCCCGTCGACCGTTCGGCCGAGAGAAGCTCCGTTCGCGCCGCGCCTTCGTCCGCCGAAGGAGCTGCGGCTCACTATCCAAGAGCAAATCCGGCGACCGACCGCGCCCCCCGCGGGCGGGTCCAGGTCAACCAAAGAAGCCCCGTCTTCGCCTTGTCGCGGATCCCCGTCGGGTCCCCTTCCATCATCCGGTCCGGACCAGCTCCGGATCCTCTTTTTCGGATTCCATCTGGGGAATCCGGTCGTGATAGATCCAGTCTACATCACGTGGCGCCGTCTGTGGGAAACAAACAAACAAGTCATGTCTCAACAACCAATAAACCGACGATCCGGTCAAAGCGAAACAGAGGAACAGGAGGCCCCGGCACAGTTACCACTTTCCGAAGGCACCCCATCCGCCCCTTTTAGCGCGACATGGCTAGTCACGCCAGGGTCTACAGCTGAAGACAATCGGATAAAGGAACTTCAGCAACAAATGACCACGCTGACTGCCACTGTCACATCTTTGGCAAACATGGTATCTGCCATGGCCCAATACATGGGGGTATTGAGCCAACTCCCCCATCAGGCACCTCCCTTTCGCCCTGTACAGAACGAGGAGCCTCGGCCAGCGTCTTCGCAGGTCTTCGACGACAAGGCCGTTTCGGTGAACGACGAGCCCTCGGCACCACCTGCCCCTCGGGCAACTCACCCACCACTTGTAAATCAGGGACCTCCACGTAGGCGATATCGGAAGGAGCGGGAACGAGGCAAGCAACAGGGTCCGCAGCCGCGGCACCTACCGCTACCTGCTCCCCCTTCCCAAATGCTTACGGAGGTAAAGCATATGCTCCGGCGACCTCAACGCTTAAAATCTGATCCTCGCCGAAGGGACCCTAGCAGATATTGCGAATATCATCAGGAGACTGGTCACATGACTGATGAATGTCAGCAACTTCGGGAGGAGATAGATCGCCTCGTCAGAGCAGGCCAGCTGCCGCTACACCGGTAAGAACCGCCTCGGCCGAGGCGCGACCGGAGAACCTCGGAGCAACAAGGCAACAACCGAAGAGATCCCCTTTCCTTTTTAAGGCTGTGCCTTTAAGATGACTGAAGTATTTGTAAACGGGAGCAACCGAGGGGCCCGCGGATTAGGGACCCCTTCGGACGCGCATCCCCCTTGTCTAAAATACGGGGTATCTTCGGCACTTCATGTAAATTAATCTGGAATTTAGCCAGGAGACATAAGGAAAGTCTGTTCTTTGAAAAGTGTCTTAGCAAAAATTCTCAACAAAAGTCCGCGGCAACCTGATTCGGAGTGGCTCCGGCCATGGGTACCGAATCAGAGCGGCATGGCATTCTCCAAAGTCCGTGGGTCCTTCGATCCGACGAATGGCTTCGGCCATGTAATCCGGATCAGGACATGGCATGGATTTCTCTAAGTCCGTGTAAACCGTATCGGGAGTGGCTTCGGCCATGCAAACCGTACCGGGAGCGGCATGATTCTCTTAAAGTCCGTAAGTCCTTCGATCCGACGAATGGCTTCGGCCATGTAATCCGGATCAGGACACGGCATGGATTTCTCTAAGTCCGTGTAAACCGTACCGGGAGTGGCTTCGGCCATGCAAACCGTATCGGGAGCGGCGTGGTTTTCTCTAAGTCCGTGTAAACCGTACCGGGAGTGGCTTCGGCCATGCAAACCGTATCGGGAGCGGCATGGTTCTCTAAGTCCGTAAGTCCTTCGATCCGACGAATAGCTTCGGCCATGTAATCCGGATCAGGACACGGCATGGATTTCTCTAAGTCCGTGTAAACCGTACCGGGAGTGGCTTCGGCCATGCAAACCGTATCGGGAGCGGCGTGGTTTTCTCTAAGTCCGTGTAAACCGTACCGGGAGTGGCTTCGGCCATGCAAACCGTATCGGGAGCGGCATGGTTCTCTTAAAGTCCGTAAGTCCTTCGATCCGACGAATGGCTTCGGCCATGTAATCCGGATCAGGACACGGCATGGATTTCTCTAAGTCCGTGTAAACCGTACCGGGAGTGGCTTCGGCCATGCAAACCGTATCGGGAGCGGCGTGGTTTTCTCTAAGTCCGTGTAAACCGTACCGGGAGTGGCTTCGGCCATGCAAACCGTATCGGGAGAGGCATGGTTCTCTAAGTCCGTAAGTCCTTCGATCCGACGAATGGCTTCGGCCATGTAATCCGGATCAGGACACGGCATGGATTTCTCTAAGTCCGTGTAAACCGTACCGGGAGTGGCTTCGGCCATGCAAACCGTATCGGGAGCGGCGTGGTTTTCTCTAAGTCCGTGTAAACCGTACCGGGAGTGGCTTCGGCCATGCAAACCGTATCGGGAGCGGCATGGTTCTCTAAGTCCGTAAGTCCTTCGATCCGACGAATGGCTTCGGCCATGTAATCCGGATCAGGACACGGCATGGATTTCTCTAAGTCCGTGTAAACCGTACCGGGAGTGGCTTCGGCCATGCAAACCGTATCGGGAGCGGCATGGTTCTCTAAGTCCGTAAGTCCTTCGATCCGACGAATGGCTTCGGCCATGTAATCCGGATCAGGACACGGCATGGATTTCTCTAAGTCCATGTAATCCGGATCAGGACACGGCATGGATTTCTCTAAGTCCGTGTAAACCGTACCGGGAGTGGCTTCGGCCATGCAAACCGTATCGGGAGTGGCATGGTTTTCTCTAAATCCGTGAGTCCTTCGATCCGACGAATGGCTTCGGCCATGTAATCCGGATCGGGACACGGCGGGTTATTTTCTAAGTCTGCATGAGACAAAGCGGGAGCGGCCTCGGCCACAGAAGCCGCGTCTGAAGTAGCCTTATCTGCTGACGAGATTCTATCAACAACCTATCCGAACTTACATCGGGTCTCGACTTCGCAGGCTATAGCGAACGATAAAAAGATCTCAGATTTCGGAAAGGCCAGATCCACTCGTCATGCAGAAAACAATAAGGTAAAGCCCAGAAACATTCCTTGTATTCTTAAACAGAAGGAAGTACAAGCTCGGCCGTATGCCTGGCCGAAAGCTTACAAAAGCGGAAAAGCAAAAACCGAGGGTAACCCTCGTATCAATCCTCGACGACCCTCTCCTCCTCCGCCTCGACGACATTTCGGCCAGGAGAGGGAGAGGGGGGGTCAACGATCTGCACCGCTTCAGGAGCAGCCTCCTCGGCGGGAGCCTCCTCGGCGGGAGTGTCTTCTGCTTGAGCCTCCTCGGCAGGAGCCTCCTCGGCGGTCTCGACCCCATCCTCAGCAACTGGAGGCGAGGCCCTTTCGGCCATGAGGCCCTTCCACCAGGATAAGAGCTCCCTGGCTTCCTCGCCCCTCGGCAGATCTTCCCCGGTTAGATCGACACTCGGGCAGGCCCTCTGGGCGACAGCCAGTCCGAGGTTGAAGACCGAAGAAGACGCCAGCAGTTGGGCTCGGAGGATCTCTTGGGCGTACTCACGCCCGGCCTTGTAATCGGCGATGGCTGACTCCGCCGCCTCCTCCAGTTCCTGCCTCAGGGCCGAGACCTCCTCGACGTGGCGGCGCTTCTCCGAAGCCCGCCGGGATTCCTTGTCCTAGATCTGGGCTTTGAGGGTCCGGATCTCGGTCTGAGCCGCTGCAAGCTCGCCCTCAGCCTTCGCCTTCTCCCGGTCGGCCTTCGCCTTGGCCTCGGCAGCAGCCCGGGCCTCTGCTGCCCTTTCCTCCAGCTGCGCCCGCGCTCGACCGCTCGCGGTTGCGAGCCTGTCGATCAAAGGCTCGATGCAGTGCGCCGCCGAAGTTCCTTCGCCAGAACCGGCCGAATCTCCCTCGGCCTCGAGAAGCTTGAGCCGGAGCAGCTCCTGTTGATGCATCAGGACGCTGCCCGTCATCGCAGCCTGCGAGCCGAGAGCAGACAATGGTTAGAAAATCCAGAGCCAATGGAGGATAGGTTGAAAAGTTTTCGGACTTCCTACCTGGACCGCATACCGGGCGCTCATCGCCGCCAGGTCGATAGTCGAATGCTCCTTCAGCTCTTCGAAAGCTGAAGGGAGAGTGAGGCTGCTGAGCAGACGAAGGCACGTCTGCGGGTCCTGCATACTTTCGTCTTTGTACACCCCCGGCACGGGGTACCACCATTCACGCTGCGCCCGGGGCGCCCGCGACCCAGAGCCTCCGTCTCCGGCCCTTGCCGATACGGCCGGAGGGGAGTCGCCCCTCGACGCCTCGGGAGACGCCAGCCTTGCGGCCCTTCGGGTCCCGGAGCTCCTCCTGACCAGCGGAGCCATCTCCACCTCTTCGGCCTCCTCTTCCCGGGGGCGCTTCGACGCTCGGCCGCCCTTTCGAGCGGCGAATTTTGTCTTCTGCTCCCTCTCGAGAGCAGCGACGGCAGCGCGACCCTCGGCGGAGGCCGCAGTCCTTGGGACCCCGCCTCAGGTCCTCGGAGCTCCAGAGCCTCGGCCGGACCTGCCTGCTGCTTGCGGAACCGGCGCCCGGCCTGAACCGCGCTGGTCGGATATCAGGTCGAGGAGGTCATCGAGCTCGGCCATTGCTGCAAAGCAAGAAGAGCATGTTAAAAGCAAGGCAACGATTAAATAAGCAAACTCAGAGCCGACTTACCCTCGGCCGAAACTTCATCAGCCTCGTCAGCCGGAGGAGCTTCGGCCGGAGGAGCGGCAGTCCTTCCCCCGCGGCCCCGCGGAGTCTCCCCGGGAGGAAGGTAAGGGAAGGCCCGCTCCGGATCAAACTTAGGGTCCGGCCAAACCCCGGCATTTATCAGCCGCTCCGCGTCAGTGAGGAGCTCCGAGACGCCGTATGGGGCCTTAACCTGGACGTGGCCCACGATAGTGCTCTGAACAGGGGTCAGAGCAGGAGGGCCCGAGAGGCCTGCAGCCAGCGGCGCCCATTCGGTGGGGAAGGGCCACACGCCCTTCTCGTTCTCCGGCAGAGAGACAAAGATGAACTTCCTCTTCCAGCCGTGGATGGACGAGGGCTTCCCGGAGAAGATGCTTCGGCCGACCCGAGGGACAAAGCAATACCACTTGGACTTCCCCTGCGTTTGGATTTTGAAGAGATAGCGGAAGACATTGATGGAGGGGCGGATTTTTATATGAGCAAAGACGCTCAGAAATCCGTACACAGTATGCCAAGAATTGGGAAAGAACTGAGACGGGGCCAGCCCGTAGAAGCTAAGGAGATTAATGACGAAGGTGGGGAGAGGGAGACGGAAGCCCGCCTCAAAGCTATCAACATAGATGGAGAAAGAGCCCGGGCGAACAGTATTTGCCCTGGTGGCGGAATCGGGCCGATGGGGGGTCGTCCAAGAAGGAAGCTGGAAGTAAGAAACTAGGTTCCTCACCTCTACGTCCGAGAGGGCGCAGGATGCTCCCGAAACAGTGTCTGGAGGACGGCGCCCCGAGGTGGAAGCCTGGCCTGGGTCCCGGACTTCCTGGGTAGCCTCGGCTTCGGAAGCCTCGGCACCCGAAGCCTCAGCACCCGAAGCCTCGGCCCCAGAAATCTCGGCCTCGGAGACCTCCGCTCCAGAAGTCTCGGACCCCTCGGTCCCGGAGTTTTCAGACTCCCCAGACATTGCGGAAGCAAGGGAACCCGAGGCGAAAGGATCTGATAGGGAAGACTTAGGAGAATGGGGGGGAGTATACTCCTCGTTCGAAGGAGTAATCTCGCTGGAAGAGCTCCGGACCATAAGGCCGCGAGGGGGATAAAGGAGGTCAAAGTTTACTCGCGGAGAGGGGGAGGAAGTCTCTCTTGAGCCAAATGCAACTTCAAGCCTCCAAGCTCCACCGGCGATGCACTCTGAGGGACGAAGAACCTCCCACGGTAGCCGACGAGCTCGGACGAAGCCTTCAGGAAGCTGGCCTTTCGCTGGAGAAGGAAGAAGAGCTCAGATGGTTGCAAGGGAAACGCAAGCGCAGCAGCAAGAAGAAGAACAGTGCCCTGCGGAGGGCCCGTATTTATAAGCCCATTCGAAACGCCTCCCGCCGAAGCCAGCGGCCGAGATCATCCCGCTCGTCCCCTCGCTCCTCCCGGATGCCCACCACGTGCGCCGTCCTTCGGCAATGATGACGGGCCGACTCCGGGACTTGAAGCAGAGCGATCAACGGCCGAGAGCGCTCCGACCCTTCGGCTGATCACCCGGATGTCGCCACGTGTCCCGATCCGCGTAGGACGAAGGGAACGGCGGCAATCCGAGTGGAGCCTCGGGCAGAGAGCCGGGGCGATCCGCGACCCGCGGGCGGTCAGGATCCGTTTGTGTTTTTGGCAGAGCGGCTGGATGCGCGACGCGTGTCCCGTGCCTCCTCGCGAGGCAACGCGCCATCCCGTCCATTTAATGAAGCCTGACACGAGTCAGATGGCTCAGCCCTTCGGCTTCTGGGCTCTGAGCCTTCGTCACCACTCCGAGCGAAGACGGAGCAACCGCGTAGCCCTCGGCCGACCGAGGGCACCCTCTTCCCAGCGACGAGAAAGAGAAACGGACCTTCGGGTAAAGCACATGTCACAAAATTCTTCACACGGCTTCGGGCTATACTCTCGCCATCTCAGAACTGAGGAAGACAAGAGTGGGGGGCTATGTGATGAGGCAGAATCCGATTCGGCCCATTGAAACAAGCCCAACCCCGTTCAGCCCAACAGCAGCAGTACCAGGCCATCCGGCAGCCTTCGGCCCATAAGCGGCACCGTCGCTCCCGGCCCAACAGGCTTCAGCCCGTCAGCGGCCCACCAGCCTACGGCCCGGGAGCAGCGCGGCAGCCCAGGGCCCAGCAGGCTCCGGCCCGTCAGCGGCCCAACCCCCTTCGGCCCGGTAGCCGAATCCGGCCCACTCCGGTGGCGGATCGGACGCTATGGCGGTTTATCAGTAAACCTTCATTTAGTCCTATATCGGCTGCCACCGTTAACCATCCGCTATCCTCTGCTATAAATATCCCGCTATGTATGGCCAAGAGGTGGTGTGGGAAAAACGGATGCCTCCCCAAGCTTCCGAAACCCTTAAAGGACTTCTGTCCGAATAGCATTAAAGCTGCTCTTTCCTTTCTTCTGAATCGAATCTTCTTCAGGAGCTAACTTGACCGTCGGAGGGGGTTCCCCAGGGCTGACGCCCGGGACTCCTGCTGACTGGTTCTTCTTCTTCTTTCCTTCTTGCAGGGGCTCGGTTCGAATCATTGCCGACCTCCCCGAGTCGGTCTCGGCCGCCGACCTCGGATTCCTCTCCCCGGTCTCGACGCCGAACGCCGGCTGCCCCAAGCCAGGAGACTCGGTCTCGCGCTGAAGGAGCCTTCGGGCTCACTGTCCAAGGGCGAGCCCGCCGGCTGCCCCAAGACAGGAGACTCGGTCTCGCGCTGAAGGAGCCTTCGGGCTCACTATTGGAGAGCAAGCCGTTCCTCCGTCCGATCTCGGACCTTCAGGCTTCGGCTCCGACGCCCGTCGACCGTTCGGCCGAGAGAAGCTCCGTTCGCGCCGCGCCTTCGTCCGCCAAAGGAGCTGCGGCTCACTATCCAAGAGCAAATCCGGCGACCGACCGCGCCCCCCGCGGGCGGGTCCAGGTCAACCAAAGAAGCCCCGTCTTCGCCTTGTCGCGGATCTCCGTCAGGTCCCCTTCCATCATCCGGTCCGGACCAGCTCCGGATCCTCTTTTTCGGATTCCATCTGCGGAATCCGGTCATGATAGATCCAGTCTACATCAGAACCAATCTAGTTCTTTAACATTATCTAGTTGCATACTAATTACACATGAATTTTCACACTGAACATCATCAAATAATAAATCAAGATATAGCAGATGAACCAAAATTGTAGGTAAAATCAAAGCATGTACCCCTTTGAACTGATCCCTTGCAAAGACGGACCAACTGCCTAAGCATCAAGCGAAAGCAGACGACCACCAACACCAACCTCCCACAACATTTAAGGATACATCCAAAGGTACGTATCTTCAATGCCGCCACATGATCCACTATCATCACCGTGAAGCGGCTATTCATCACAAATGGCTGCACTTACAAGCAAACAAAATTAAGAATCTTGACATATTCTTATGCCCTCTGGTTTGACACATAACATAACAACTTAAAACAGCATAAACTACAGCATATCTTTGATTTAGAATGTTTTATACTATTTTATATCGAATACAAACAACCCTTTTAAGGAAAGCAATAAGAGATTTTTGTCACTTTCTCCTCAAGATCCCTAGACAGAAGCCTATAGAGAGGCAACCCCGACAGCTTAGTACGCCATCCTCAGGTACCACATGATGGTGAAGATCAGGCTATGGTAGTCCAAGTAGAAGATGCCGGTGTTACTTAGGAAGACGAGCAGCACATGTGCTGATGGGGTCCGATAGCCGGTGATGGGGTGGAAGCCGAGCACCCACCCGTCAGGGTCTCAGCCCATGGGGCGGAAGGGTGCCACTGCCATAGGCTAGCAGCCGTACGTCCCACTCAAGCGTTGCCGCGGCAAAGACGATGCCCGATGTCGAGGTAGCAAGAGCGTAAGGCACAATCGTCATGGCGCTGGGCCTTGCAGGCATGCATGGTGCGGCTAATAAGGAGCGGATATCAAAGTATTCGACTCCGTTTTATTTAACATTATTTGAATATCTGATTCTGAACATTATCTGACGGATAATAAAAATTTTCATCCGAATTTGACTCCGCCGGATAATGTCCAAATTCGGATAATGATTCGAATATTTGATTATTTTAACTTTGTCATATAACTTAATGACTAATAAATTTTATTCTTTATATAATTCATTAATATCATAGATTAAAATTAATAAATATTTAAGTTACAAATATTTAGATAAATTTTAAACAACTTAAATATTTTATTAAATATGCTTTAGATAATAACAAATGTCTTTAATAATTTATCTAAATAAGTTAAATGATTAAAAATAAAAAAATCACAATAAATTTTATTACTATTGCTCAACACGTCTTAAGTATATTTCAAATATCAAATTACCGTTTACTTAAACATATAAATATCATTAAAATTAGAATTTATCAAAATACATAATCGGTTGGATAATATCTAATTTTCGTTTATGTTTCGATCATTATTCGAATAATTAAATGGATATTCGGATATGTCCATCGGATGTTTTAATCGAGATAAATATCCGACTAATTAAATACGAATACAAATCGGAGTCAGATATTATCCGGATCCGTTGACAACCTTAGTTGAGCATGATGAGAAAGGAGTTGTCGGAATCATCAACGAAAAGAAGAAGGTGCTAACTGCAGTGCGGACCTCCCAGACATGCGCCGCCTGGTTGTGCTCAAGGGTGGGGTGGTAAGGGGCAAGGCAGCTCAGGGGTTCTCTCCATTTCAATGGCAATGGCTGGCATTGGTGAGTTTGATCTCCTTGTTTCTAGGGCTGTCAATGGACCAGGCTGGGCCAAGCTTGGACGTGACCCGACTAAGGCCTGCATCCTAGAACAATGGTTCGGCCTAGTCTGGTCCGGCCCGACCCAACCCAGCCAGCATCACATTTGACCCAGCCCAGTCCGGCCCAACTCGTACATCTCATCTCTTTAATTAGATATAACAGTGTTGGATGTACTAATGTAAAACTAGATACCTCACGGATTCAAGCGACATAAAATCATACTATAAATGCTTACCAACCTCTCCATTTCTTAAGAAAAGATTTATGGCTCATAAAGTGCATTTATGACTCCTTAAAGAGTCTGGATCGTCTCAAAGTTGGACTGGACTCTAGTAGTAATCAGTCCCAGGACGTCATGTGTAAAGTAGGTTCATCATTCGAGATGCATCCCACTGAACTTCACAACTTTTTCCTTGTTCCCGATTCAACAGGTTTCAAACGCTACGCAAAACACTTAAATACTATCAAGAGCATAAAATTACAACCAAAATTTAAAATACACCCCAATGTGCACCTGGATACAACCTAAATTACTGTACGAATATTACATTGGGGCATATTTTGAATTATGATTGTAGTCTTGTGGTCTTTGTAGTATTTAAGTGCTCTGGTGTTGTATTATGTTAAGGTGTATTTTAAATTATGATTGTAGTCTTGTGGTTTTGGTAGTATTTAAGTGTACTGTGTTGTATTACGTTAGAGTGTTTTAAATTATGGTTGTAATTTTATGTCCTTGGTAGCATTTAAGTGTTCTTCGTAGTATTTAAAATATGTTGAACCGGGAACAAGGAAAAAGTTGCCAAGTTTGTTGGACGCTGAACCTACTTTACACATGGCATCCTGTGACTGGTTATTGCTAGAGTATAGACCAACTTGATACTGAGACAATCCATATTCCTCCTTAAATGTTATTTTCTTAGAAAAAAGCAAACATTATTTACGGCTATTAATCTTCATAAAGAAGCAAACAAAACAACACAACCAAAGCACAGACATCTCTCGGGTGTTGTAGGTCCCACCACCCCCAATTAATAGAAGCTGGAGTCAGTGGCGTATCCAGAAACTTTATCCAGTGGGGTCACTCGGATTATTATTAAATATATAGATATTTTATTTTTGTTATATTAAAAATATTAAAATAAAAAATAAAAATAAAAATATTTTAATCATTATAAAAATGAATACTTAATAAAAATGATACACTTCGTTATGAAGATTTTTTTCTTCCAAATACACTCAACGAATTCTTTATTAAATCATAAATATAAATCATAATACTATGTAAAAAATTCAGTGGAACTGAGTTCCGAATGAGACTAGGGTCCTATGGGTCATCTAAAAAATTCAGTGGGGTCTCCTTATACTTAAATTTAAAATTTACCTTATTAAATTAAGACTCTTCTATTAAAATTTTAAAATTTCAGTGGGCTCCTAGGACCCACTGAAATGGGCTGCATCCGCCACTGGCTGGAGTAATGAAGAGTGAGGACGATCACATTGCATGGGCTTTGGTACACCAACATGCGTGTAGAAATTAGAAAAGAGGAAGCTCTAGGGCTACATGTTGAGAGGACTTGAAGAGTCGCGTCTGTGGGCTGGCCCGCGGGCTGGCCCAAGCCCGTCCACGAAACCTCATGGCCTCTTTGGTCCGGCCCGATCACAGCCCACGGACTTAAAAGCTCGCCCAACTTTTGGCCCAAGGCTGGCTCGACCTTAACACCCATGGACTGGCCCGGCCCATTGATAGCCCCACTTGTTTCTGTTGGTTTATTGTTGCTATTCTTGAGCTGGTGCATTTCTTGGTGGGACGGCACGACGGTAGTTCCATGGCTAGGTTCTTTTCTTGGAGAGAGGTGGGGAATGGGGGAGGGTGTGGGTGGTGGCACCTGGTTTGGGGTGGTTTATACTGAAAGGGGGATAGCTGTTGCTAGTTATGGTCGTCCCTACCCCTTCTTTGCTCTAAAGGGCAGTTGGGGCAGTTGAGAGGGAATTAGATCCTTTATAGCTCATTATCTCTACCAGTATCTACAAAGTTTAATCGGTGACGTAGGAAAGAAATTCATTATTTAACGAAATTTTTAATGAAAAACTTATATTATATCAAATAAACTTAGAATTATATCATTTGTAATGATTGTTTTTGTTTAAAGATATAAAAGCTCAAATTCTAATCATGTATGATAATCTCTTTCCTTCGTGCTTAATTATTAAAAATATATGGAAAGAATATTTATTATGTAACTCTAATTGGGTGTACTTTGGGAACACTTTTGTTTCAAAAGCTCTTTTGTTCTCAAAAATTATTTTGTTGGGATTTTAGTTTATATTTTTGAAAATGTTATACATTCCTTGTTGACCTGTTTGGCAAAGTTGAAACCACTTCTAAAAAATGGGTAGACCTATTTGACAACACAGATAATAGAGTTTCTCCTAGATAGCCCTCATCATCTACCTTGATCAAACAAGTTGAACACTCTAACAACAAAGAGGAAAAAGACACAATGCGGGGAAAAGTTGTGCCCATTTGCGTCACCCTGGTGTTGTTGCAGCCATTCTAACATGCAGTCCTACAGCTTTTCATATGTAGTCTTGCTGCCCAGAGTACAGCAGTAGCAAGGGAGGTGGCCACAGCAAGCTTCGTCCATTTATTGCCAGCCTAGGCAAAGACAACAACAAAGAAGAAGCATCAAACAAGGAACAATGGTGCAGGTGATGAGCTAGGGGACAGGGGCGTGTCTATCTTGGGCTTGACGTTAGTGAACACCATCAAAATGGGGTTGTTGGTGTGCAATATGGGGGTGGAAGAAGAAGAGCATTTATGTGAGTTTTCTCTTCTCTTTCTCTCCAAACCTCTTCCTTTTCCTTTCTATTCATCTCTCGGAAAAATCACCGGCGGCCTTCGGGATTTGGCACGTGGACTATGTGGATGATTCTGATAGTTATACCGTGCTGACGAGAAGACCTTTTTTTGTCTTCAGATTTATCGAGGACTGCACACGCGTTCAGATAAACTTTTATAACCTTTAGTTCTTCTTGTCTCTATATACACATATATAGAGAGAGATCTCTAAGAGTACCCACCTAATAAGGCCTTTTTATTTTCTATATCTTTATCCAACATGAAAACCACTTCAATATAAATGCCAGTTCTAACGTGACTTTGATCGCGCGTAACATTACGCATTACCACGACAAGACATGTATGTCAAAGAAGTGTCATGATCAAGTGACATGAACCAGTCTAAACGAATAATTCTGTCCTTAGGCCTAATAAACTTTATATCCATGGTCAATGTGAAGTATTAATAATGAAAGTAGAAAATCTGCTCAACACACAACACCAAAAGTGGATATGTCTGCCGACGTGCAATAGGAGTATCGTAAATTTCTTCACCACTGCTTCTAATTTCTTATGAAGGGATTAACTAAAATTGATTCTGATAGACTTAAAAAAAATTGCATAACATGCCAATCAAGGAAATGAAAAAAAATTACGTACTGTTAGAATGTGATGAAGGCAAATGGTGCATCTTAGTCCTACGTTAGGCTCAGCCATCTGATTGTATCTGCAGATGGTTTGGAATTACTCTTCTCAAAGTGCATCTTAATTGGGTTTGTCAAATTATGTGGATCCCTTTGTAGGAGACGCCTGCGGCACAGCTTATGAATTGAGGAAACATGTTGCAATTTCAAAAGAGGCAGTTAGATTGGTGCGGTCTAATGATCGCTAGATTCCTCTCAGATTTCTCTTTATGAAGCAGCCAAATGAGTTAGACGGATTTGCTCCTGCACTCCAAAACATGCAGCATAGAGAGAGAAATGCATACATGACATCAATAAGAATCTGGTAGCATGCATGGGGTACGACAGGTATCTGAAGAGCTTAACATTTCCCACCAAATCTCTCTCTCTCTTTCTCTCTCTCTCTCTAAATAAGAATGATACCTGATGTAGACTGGATCTATCACGACCGGATTCCGGAGCTGGAATCCGAAGAGGAGGATCCGGAGCTGGGCCGGATCGGTATAAGAGGCCCGACGGGGATCCGGAAGGCAAAGGAAGCAGAGGCGAAGCCGAAGGGGAGCTCGGTCGGTGGCTGGCTCGCTCCGGGAAGTCGGGGCCGAGGCTCCTTCGGCGGACGAAGGGGCGGCGCGAGGCCGAGTCTCCTCTGTCGCGGGGGGCAGCCGGCGCACGGCGTCGAGACCAGGGAGAGGAGTCTGAGGTTGGCGGTCGAGACCGACTCGGGAAGGTCGGCGATGATTCGAACCGAGCTCCTGCAGGAGGAAAAGAAGAAGAAAATCGGTCAGCAGGAGTCCCGGGCTTCAGCCCTAAGGAACCCCCTCCGACGGTCAAGTTAGCTCCTGAGGAAGATTCGATTCAGAAGGCAAAGAGTAGCTTTAATGCTTTTTGGACCGTAGTCCTTAAGGGTTTCGGAGGCTTTTTCCGAGCATCCCTTTGGCAATAAATAGCGGTGTATTTATAGCATAGGATAGAGGATGGTTAACGGTGGTAGCCGATATAGAACTAAATGCGGGCTTACTAGTAAACCGCCATAATGCCTGGTCCGCCACCGGAGTGGGCCGGACTGGGCTATCGGGCCGAAGGGGGTTGGGCCGCTGATGGGCCGAAGCCTGTTGGGCCCTGGGCTGCCGCGCTGCTCCCGGGCCGTAGGCTGGTGGGCCGCTGACGGGCTGAAGCCTGCTGGGCCGGGAGCGACGGTGCCGCTTATGGGCCGAAGGCTGTTGGGCCGCTGCTGGGCCGAAGGCTCCCTGAGGGCCTTGTAGTGCTGCTGCTGGGCTGAACGGGGTTTGGGCTTGTTTTAATGGGCCGAATCGGATTTTGCCTCATCACATAGCCCCCCACTCTTGCCTTCCTCAGTTCTGAGATGGCGAGAGTATAGCCCGAAGTGCGCCAAGAAATAGTGCAGTCAGGTGACTTACCCGAAGCTTTGTTCTTTTTCTTTGAAAAGAGGGTGCCCTCGATCGGCCGAGGGCTAAGCGGTTGCTTCGTCTTCATTCAGAGTGGCGACGAAGGCTCATGGTCCTGAAGGCGAAGGGCCGAGCCCTCTGACTCGCGCCAGGCTTCATTAAATGGACGGGATGGGCGTCGCTACGCGAAGAAGCACGGGACACGCGTCGCGTATCCGGCCGCTCCGTCAAAAGCACAAAAGGATCCTGACCGCTCGCGGGTCGCGGATCACCTCGGCTCTCTGCCCGAGGTTCCACTCGGATTGCCGCCGCTCCCTTCTTCGGCACGCGGATCGAGACACGTGGCGGTCATCAGGGTGATCAGCCGAAGGGTCGGAGCGCTTTCGGCCGTTGATCGCTTTGCTTCAAGTCCCGGAGCCGGCCCGTCATCATTGCCGAAGGACAGTGCACGTGGCGGGCATCCGAGAGGAGCGGTGAGACGAAGGGAACGATCTCGGCCGTTGGCTTCGGCAGGAGGCGCTTCGGATGGAGCTTATAAATAGAAGCCCTCAGCAGGGCACTGTTCTTCTTCCTGCTGCTGCGTCTGCATTGCCTCTGCGATCACCCGAGCTCTCCCTCCTCTCCGCCGAAAGGCTAGCTTTCTGAAGGCGTCGTCCGAGCTTGCTGGCCACCGTGGGAGGATCTCCATCCCTCAGAGCGCCTTGTTGGTGGAGCTGGGTGGCTTGAGAGGCCTCGCTCGGTTCAGGAGAGATTTCTTTCCCCTTCCTGAGAGTAAGCCTCGACCTCCCTTCTCCCCTTCGCGACCTTATGGTCCGGAGCTCCTCTTCCAGCGAGATTACTCCTTCGGACGAGGAGTATACTCCTTCCCACTCTCCCAAGTCTTCTCTGTCATCTCCCCTTACCCTGGACTCCCTCGCCTCTGTGATGTCTGAAGAGCCCGACGCTTCCGGGGCCGAGGGGTCCGAGGCTTCCGGGGCCGAGGCCTCCGAGGCCGAGGCCCCCGAGGAGGTCCGGAACCCGGGCCGGGCTTCCACCTCGGGACGTCGTCGTCCCAACACTGCTTCGGAAGCATCCTGCGCCCTTTCGGACGAAGAGGTTAGCAACCTTGCTTCTTACTTCCAGCTTCCTTCTTGGATGACCCCTTACCGGCCTGGCTCCACCACCAGGGCCAATACTCCCCGCCCGGGTTCCTTCTCTATCTATGTAGATAGTTTCCAGGCGGGCTTTCGTCTTCCTCTTACCACTTTCGTCATCAACCTTCTTTACTTCTACGGGCTGGCCCCGTCTCAGCTTTTTCCCAATTCCTGGCGCACCGTGTACGGTTTCTTGGCCGTTTTCGCCCGTATACAGATTGCTCATTCCATCAACGTCTTCCGATACCTCTTTAAAATCCAGAGGCAGGGGAGATCCGAGTGGTATTGCTTCGTCCCTCGGATCGGCCGAAGCATCTTCTCCGGGAAGCCCTCGTCCATCCATGGCTGGAAGAGGAAGTTCATCCTCATTTCTATGCCGGAGAATGAGAAGAGCGTGTGGCCCTTCCCTACCGAATGGGCGCCGCTGGCCGCAGGCCTCTCGGATCCTCCCGTTCTCCATCCAGAGCACCCTTGTGGGCCACATCCAAATCATGGCCCCGTACAACATCTGGGGGCTTCTCAGTAATGCGGAGCGGCTGGTGAATGCCAGGGTATGGCCGGACCCTCAGTTCGATCCGGAGCGGGCTTTCCCTTACCTTCCTCCCGGGGAGACTCCGCGGGGCAGCGAAGGAAATGCTGCCGCTCCTCCGGCCGAAGCTCCTCCGGCTGACGAGGCTGATGAAGTTTCGGCCGAGGGTAAGTCGGCTTTGAGTTTGCAACTGGTCGTTATTTCATTTTTAACACGTCTTCTCTTGCTTGCAGCAATGTCCGGGATTGACGCCCTCCTCGCCCGGATATCCGATCAGCGCGATCAAGGCAGGATACCACCCCCGCAGGCGGCAGGCGGCAGGCGGGTCCGGTCGAGGCGCAGGAGCTCCGAGGACCCGAGGCGGAGTTCCGAGGACTGCGGCCTCCTCCGAGGGCCGTGCTGCCGCCGCCGCCGCTCTCGAGAGGGAGCGAAAGACTAAGTCCGCCACCCGAAGGGGCCGTCGATTGCCGAAGCGGCCCCGGGTGGAGGAGCCCGAAGAGGCGGAGCCGGCTCCGTTGATCAGGAGAAGTGCCGGGGCCCGAAGGGCTGCAAGGCTGGCGTCTCCCGAGACGCCGAGGGGCGACTCCCCTCCGGCCGTGTCGGCAGGGGTAGAGGACGAAGGCGCTGGGTTGCAGGCGCCCCGCGCGCAGGAGCGCGAGCGGTGGCTCCCTGAACCGGGGATCTATAAGGATGAGAGCATGGAGGACTCGCAGACGTGCCTCCGTCTGCTCCGCAGCCTCACTCTCCCTTCGGCTTTCGAAGAGCTGAAGGACCACTCGGTTACCGACCTGGCGGCGATGAGCGCTCGGTTGGCGGTACAGGTAAGAAGCTTCTGAGTGTGCTTCAACTTGACTTTCCTTCGCTTATTTTAATTTTTTCTGATCCTTGTCTGCTTTCGGTCCGCAGGCCGCAGTAACGGGCAGTGTCCTGATTCACCATCAGGAGTTGCTCCGGAACAAGCTCCTGGAGGCCGAGGGGGCGTCGGCCTCGGCAGGTTCGGGTGAGGGCCCTTCGACGAGGCCTAACATCGAGCCCATGGTCGACGGGCTTGTAGCTGCGAATGCACGGACGCGGGCGCAGCTGGAGGAGAGGGCAGCAGAGGCCCACGCTTCTGCCGAGGCCAAAGTGAAGGCCGAGCGGGAGAAGGAAAAGTCCGAGCGGGAGCTCGCTGCGGCCCAGGCCGAGATCCGGGCCCTTAAGGCCCAGATCCAGGACGAGGACTCCCGGCGGGCTTCGGAAAAACGCCGCCACGCCGAGGAGATATCGGCTCTGAAGCAGGAGCTGGAGGAGGCGGCGGACTCGGCCGTAGCTGATTATAAGGCCGGCCCGGACTACGCCGAAGAGATAATCCAAGCCCAGCTTCTAGCGGCCTCCTCGGTCTTCGACCTCGGGCTGGCTGTCGCCCAGAAGGCTTGCCCGAGTGTTGACTTAACCGGGGTTGCTCTGCCGATGGGTGAGGAAGCCAAGGAGCTCCTATCTTGGTGGAAGGGGCTTATGGCCGAGAGGGCCTCGACCCCAGCGCCAGGCGACGAAGCCGTACCCGCCGAGGAGGCCCCTGTCGAGGCTGCCCCTCCTGAGGCTGTGCAGATTGTCGATTCCCCCTCTCCCTCTCCTGGCCGAAACGCAGTCGAAGCGGAGGAGGAGGGGGTTGTCGAGGGCTGATACGAGGGCTCCCCCTGGTTTTTGTTTTTCTCCTTTTGTAAACCTGCGGCCAGGTGGATGGCCGATTTTGTACTTACCCTTTTGTGAATACAGGAAGTATTTCTGAGTTTTTACCTTGTGGCTTTGTGCATGATTGAGCGAATCTGGCCTTTCAGAAGTCCGAGATCCTGCCGTCGTTCGCTATAGTTCGCGAAGCCGAGACCCGATGTAGGTTCGGATAGGAAGTTGATAGAATATCGCCAGTATATATGGCCGGGGCCTTTGCTAATGTGGTTCATAAGATCCGAAGGGGTATCCCGCCTCCCTAGATGCGGTTCGCGTGGCCGAAGCCACTCCCTCTTCGTCTTATGTAGATTTAGAGATATATCTCGCCGCTCCTTGATCCGGATTATATGGCCGAAGCCATTCGTCGGATCGAGGTTTTTGCGGACTTAGGAAGAACACCATGCCGCGTCCGATATGGTTTGCATGGCCGAAGCCACTCCCGGTACGGTTTACACGGACTTAGAGAAAATATCACGCCGCGTCCTGATCCGGATTACATGGCTGAAGCCATTCGTCGGATCGAAGGACCCGCGGACTTAGAGAAAATACCATGCCGCTCCCGATACGGTTTGCATGGCCGAAGCCACTCCCAGTACGGTTTACACGGACTTAAAGAAAATACCATGCCGCGTCCTGATCCGGATTACATGGCCGAAGCCATTCGTCGGATCGAAGGATTCGTGGACTTTAAGAAAATACCATGCCGCTCCCGATACGGTTTGCATGGCCGAAGCCACTCCCGGTACGGTTTACACGGACTTAGAGAAAATACCATGATGCGTCCTGATCCGGATTACATGGCCGAAGCCATTCGTCGGATCGAAGGACTCACCGACTTTGAGAGAATACCATGCCGCTCCCGATACGGTTTGCATGGCCGAAGCCACTCCCGGTACGGTTTACACGGACATAGAGAAAATATCACGCCGCGTCCTGATCCGGATTATATGGCCGAAGCCATTCGTCGGATCGAAGGACTCGCGGACTTTGATAGAATACCATGCCGCTCCCGATACGGTTTGCATGGCCGAAGCCACTCCCAGTACGGTTTACACGGACTTAGAGAAAATATCACGCCGCGTCCTGATCCGGATTACATGGCCGAAGCCATTTGTCGGATCGAAGGACCCGCGGACTTAGAGAAAATATCATGCCGCTCCCGATACGGTTTGCATGGCCGAAGCCACTCTCGGTACGGTTTACACGGACTTAGAGAAAATACCATGCCGCGTCCTGATCCGGATTACATGGCCGAAGCCATTCGTCGGATCGAAGGATTCGCGGACTTTAAGAAAATACCATGCCGCTCCCGTTACGGTTTGCTTGGCCGAAGCCACTCCCGGTACGGTTTACACGGACTTAGAGAAAATACCATGCCGCGTCCTGATCCGGATTACATGGCCGAAGCCATTCGTCGGATCGAAGGATTCGCGGACTTTGAGAGAATACCATGCCGCTCCCGATACGGTTTGCATGGCCGAAGCCACTCCCGGTACGGTTTACACGGACTTAGAGAAAATATCACGTCGCGTCCTGATCCGGATTACATGGCCGAAGCCATTCGTCGGATCGAAGGACCCGCGGACTTAGAGAAAATACCATGCCGCTCCCGATACGGTTTGCATGGCCGAAGCCACTCCCGATACGGTTTACACGGACTTAAAGAAAATACCATGCCGCGTCCTGATCCGGATTACATGGCTGAAGCCATTAGTCGGATCGAAGGATTCGCGGACTTTAAGAAAATACCATGCCGCTCCCGATACGGTTTGCATGGCCGAAGCCACTCCCGGTACGGTTTACACGGACTTAGAGAAAATACCATGCCGCGTCCTGATCCGGATTACATGGCCGAAGCCATTCGTCGGATCGAAGGATTCGCGGACTTTAAGAAAATACCATGCCGCTCCCGATACGGTTTGCATGGCCGAAGCCACTCCCGGTACGGTTTACACGGACTTAGAGAAAATACCATGCCGCGTCCTGATCCGGATTACATGGCCGAAGCCATTCGTCGGATCGAAGGATTCGCGGACTTTAAGAAAATACCATGCCGCTCCCGATACAGTTTCCTGAAAAAGAGGCCTTTATTCATACCCTCCAGCTGAAAGCCCGGGAAGAAGTGATTCACATATAATAACGCCGAAGGCGCTCTACATTCCAGGTGCGAGGAAGAGGTTGGCCTGAAAGGGTCTCCAACCGATAAGCCCCACGCCTGATCACCTCCCTGACCCGATAGGGCCCCTCCCAGTTGGGGGCAAGCTTCCCTGAGGCTTCGGCTAGTTTGGAAGCATGAGCATTCCTCAACACGAGGCTCCCTACTTCAAAGCTTCGGGGCTTTACTCGAGTGTTGTGGTACTTGGTCATGCGCTGCTGATAAGCTGCCAGCCGGATACGAGCCTTGTCTCGGGTCTCTTCAATGAGGTCCAGGTGGTATTTCAAACCTTCTTCGTTGGCCTCCGGATTGTAAGCAATGACCCTGGGAGAGGGAAGGCCGATTTCCACCGGAATAACGGCCTCTATCCCATAGGCCATGCGGAAGGGAGTTTCGCCGGTGGGGGTTCGGCTTGTCGTCCGATAGGCCCACAGAACACTCAGCAGCTCCTCTACCCATCGGCCTTTAGCTTCGCCGAGGTGGGTTTTCAGTCCCTGCAGCAGGCTTCGGTTGGTGACTTCAACCTGGCCGTTTGCTCGAGGATGCGCTACCGAAGTGAATTTGTGAAGTATGCCGAAGCCGGCGCAGTTGTCGCTGAACCAACGGCTGTCGAACTGCTTTCCATTGTCAGAAATGATGGCCCGAGGGATGCCGAACCGGCAAATGATGGACTTCCACACGAAGTTCCAAGCATTGCTATCGGTTATTGACGCGAGGGGTTCGGCTTCGACCCACTTAGTGAAATAATCTACCGCCACGATGAGGAATTTTCTTTGACCGGTGGCGATGGGAAAAGGCCCTAGGAGGTCGATTCCCCATTGAGCGAAAGGCCATGGATCGGAGAAGGGGGTCAGAAGGGTGGCTGCCTGGTGAATGAGGGAGCTGAACCTCTGGCACTGATCACAGCGCCGTACGAGGGCTAAAGCGTCCTCTCGGAGCGTCGGCCACCAGTGGCCTTGCCTTAGAAGCTTGTGAGCCAGGGCCCTTCCTCCCGCATGCGCTCCGCATACCCCTTCATGTACTTCTCTCGCGGCGTAGTCGGCTTCAGTCGGGCCGAGGCACCGCAGCAGTGGTCGGCCGAAGGACTTCTTGTATAGCACCCCATCCAGAAGGAGAAAGCGGGATGAGCGCTGCCGAATGTGCTTCGCCTCCCTTGGGTCTGGCGGGACTTCTCCTCGGAGAAGAAAGGCGACGAGGGGAGTCATCCATGTCTCGGCCTCAACCTCAGTGACTTGCATGGCTTCTGGCTCGCCGAGGCTTGGTTCGGCGAGTTCCTCCACGAGGATCATTCGGCCTCCTCCCCCGTCTTGAGTTGACGCCAGCCGGGAAAGTGCATCGGCTCGGGTATTCTCGGCTCTCGGGATCCTCACGATTTCATAAGAATCGAATTGGGCGAGGATCTTACGAGTCACCTGGAGATAAGATGTCATTATTGCATCCCGAGCCTCGTATTCCCCGGAGATGTGGCTGGCGATCAGTTGGGAATCGCTGAAGGCTTTCAGATTCCGGGCGCCGAGCTTTTTCGCGGCCCGGAGGCCAGAAATGAGAGCTTCATACTCGGCGGCGTTATTAGTCGCTGGGAAGGAGAAACGCAAGGCGTACTCCGTGACGACCCCTTCGGGAGATGCCAGGATCCACCCGGCGCCGCTGCCCGTGGAGCACGCGGAGCCGTCCACAAAGAGTCGCCATTCATCTGCTGGTGCAGGAGCCGAAGCAGGCTCGACTTCGGACACGTCGGGTGCCGGCTGAGGTGCCAAGGAAGCGCCGGGGGTGAGTTCGGCGATGAAGTCTGCCAGTGCCTGGGCTTTTATTGCTACCCGAGGTGCGTAGGAGATGTCGAACTCTCCTAGCTCGATCGCCCACTTTGCCAGCCTGCCGGACACCTCCGGCCGGGAGAGAATCTGCCTCAGGGGTTGGTCGGTGAGAACCTTCACGGAATGAGCCAAAAAATAAGGCCGGAGCCTCCTCGCGGACAAGACGAGGGCCAAAGCCAACTTCTCCAAGGCAAGATACCGAAATTCCGCTCCTTGAAGGGCTCGGCTGGTATAGTAAACTGGCTTCTGAACGCCATCTTGCTCTCGGACGAGGACGGCGCTGAGAGTCGTCTCGGAGACTGCAAGGTATAGGCTCAGAGGCTCCCCAGGGACCGGTTTGGACAAGATGGGGACTTTGGAGAGGTAGGCCTTCAGCTGGTCGAAGGCTGCTTGGCACTCATCCGTCCTGTCGAAGCTATTGGCCTTCTTCAGCAGCTTGAAGAAGGGGAAATAGTAATCTGCCGCCCTTGACATGAAGCGGCTCAGGGCTGCGATCCTCCCGTTCAGCTTCTGTACCTCTCGGAGGTTTGCCGGGGGGCGCATTTGCATGATGGCTGAAACCTTCTCGGGATTAGCCTCCACCCCTCGGTGAGTGACCATGTAGCCGAGGAACTTCCCGGAGGCTACCCCGAAGGCGCACTTGGCCGGGTTCAGCTTCATCTTGGACCGCCTAAGGGCGGAGAATGTCTCGGCCAAATCGGCCATATGCTCTGCAGCAACGCGGCTCTTTACCAACATGTCGTCTATATAGACCTCCATGTTTCGGCCGAGCTGCGGGGCGAACACTTTGTTGACCAAGCGCTGATATGTCGCGCCGGCGTTCTTCAGACCGAATGGCATTCGGGTATAGCAGTATAGGCCCAGATCGGTCGTGAAGCTGGTCTTGCTCTCATCATCCGGATGCATCCGGATCTGGTGGTAGCCTGAATAGGCGTCGAGGAAGCTTAAGAGCTCGTGGCCGGAAGTTGCGTCCACCACCTGGTCTATCCGAGGCAGCGGGAAGCTATCCATCGGACAGGCCTTGTTGAGGTTGGTGAAGTCCACGCACATACGCCACTTGCCATCTTTCTTTGGCACCATCACCACGTTGGCGATCCATTCCGGATGATGTACCTCTCGGAGGTGTCCGGCGTCCAGCCCCTTCTGCACTTCGGCTTGGATGGCGGCTCTCCTTTCCTGATTGAAGGTGCGCCGCTTCTGCTTTACCGGGGGCTGGTCGGGATCGGTATGGAGTCGGTGCTCTGCTACCTCCGGGTCAACCCCGGGCATGTCCGCCGGAGACCAGGCGAAGACGTCGAGATTCTTTTTCAAGTACTCAGTAAGCTTCTCTGCTTCAGTCTCCTCTAGGCCGGAGCCTATCATCAGGACTCGTCCTTCGCCTCCCGGAATAGGGACGGCGAGGAGTGCTTCTCCCGGGGACGCCTCGGCTGATGATTCGATCGTCAGAGTTTCGGCCGCAGTCTTCCCTTTGACCGAAATCATGTAGCACTGGCGGGCTGCTTCTTGATTTCCTCTGGCCTCGCCTATTCCATGGCTGGTATGAAACTTCAGCTTTTGATGGAAGGACGAAGGTACGGCTCCGACCCCGCCGATGAGCCTTCGGCCGAAAATGGCGTTGTAGGCTGAATCGATTTTTACAACGGCAAAGTCCGTTTCAACGGTTAATTGCCGGGGGGCGGAGCCTAAGGTTACAGGGAGTCGGACAATGCCCTCTACTCGGCAGGGCGAGCCGTTAAAACCGAAGAGGGGGCCCCGGTGAGGCTTCATATTAGCCTCACTCAATCCCATTTTTTCAAAACAATCATAAAACAAGATGTTTGAGGCACTTCCATTATCGACAAATATTTTATGTACATCATAGCTATTTATTACAGCATTGATGACGAGGGCGTCATCGTGAGGGACCTGAATATCAGTCAGGTCCTCGGAGCCGAAGGTGATGTCTTCTTGGCGAGGCCGCTTCGGTTCGCCGTCAACTGCTGCTATGGTGGTAGAGCTGCGCTGCCGCGGTCTTGATCCTTCCCCCGGCCCTCCGGATATCATCATGATAGACCCAGAACTGGGTCTTTGTTGGGATGCTTCTACCGGGGCCGAGGTGACCTTCGGCGGAGGGGCGGCTTCTATCGCCGGGGGTTGTTGTTGCCTGGGTGTCGCAGGGATGTCCTGGTTTTGCTGTGGCGGGGGCTGCTCCCGTCGGTACTGCGGCAATCTTCCCTCCCGGATGAGGCGGTCGATCTCCTCTCGGAGCTGCCGGCACTCATCCGTCGTGTGGCCGATCTCCCGGTGATACTCACAGTATTTGCCGGGGTCCCTTCGGCGAGGATCCGACTTCATGCGATCTGGTCGCCGGATCATGCCCTTCACCTCCATGAGCATTCAGGAAGGGGGAGCAGGTAAGGGTAGGTACCGCGGCTGCGGGTCCCGTCGCCTCTCCCTGTCCCAGTCCTCCCGGCGATACCGCTTTCGGGAGGGCTCTTGGTCTTCTGGCCGAGGTCGGACCACCTGGGGAGCAGGTGCCGAGGTGGCTTCGGCCACGCCTTTACCCCTGGACAGCATCAGGGCCTTCCGGTTGATGTATTTATGGGCCCGGGCCACGAGGTCCTGGAAGGTAGGGGGATGGCGCTTCCCGATGGAGCCGAGGAGCCCCTCGTCCCAGCACCCGCTGATCACGGCTGAGACCGCGATCGAGCTGTCGAGGTTCGGGATTTGGGCGGCCTCGGTCCGGAAGTTGGTGAAGTACTCCTGGAGAGTTTCGGTGGGGCCTTGCCGGATGGCCAGCAGGCTGGCGGAGGTTTTGCACTACCGGGTGGCATCATAAAACTGGTCGATGAATAACTGGCCCAACTGGACTAGGGAGTGGATGGAGTTGGGGGCCAGTGTTTCGAACCAGGTGAGGGCGATCTTTTCAAGGGTGAGGGGAAAAAGTCGGCAGCGAACTGCCTCGGTGACCCCTCGGACCCAGAGGTAGGCGTTGAATCTCTGGAAATGACAGACCGGATCTGTCATTCCGTCGTAGAGAGGGCCCTTCGGAAGCTTGAAATTGGAGGGCACCTCGGTTGCCAGGATCTCTGCCGTGAACGGGGTCTGCTCCAGGATGTTGCTGGCAAGAGGTGCCCTGTGGGGCCGAGACACCATCTGCTGCATCTCCTTGCGCATCGCCGTCAGCCGCCGGTCCAGGTCCGGGGCGGTCCAGGTGGCGACTGATTGTCCTCCTGTCCGGGCCGGACGGAATTCCGACGAAGCATAATCCTGCTCCATCAGGCGATCGGCGCGAGGAGCTCGGGCAGGTAGTGCCGAGGGCTCGTTGCGTGTCGCCACGGTTTCGTTGGGAGAAATCGGTGCAGGCGCCGGCCGGAACCGGACATCTTGTACTGGATAGAGTGGGGGGAGCGGCGTCTGCTGAGGAAGCTACCCCATTAGTCCTACGCGCTGGGCGATGGCAGATACCATCTCCTGAAGTGGCGCTAGGGAGGTGACGGCAACTGCTAGCGTTGTCATTTGCTGTTGGAGCACCCCCACTCGGTCTTCCGTAGCGAGAGACTCCGGTATGGTTGGCAGAGGCATGCTCGGCGGGGCAGAAGGGGCGCCTTCAGAAGGCAGCATCTGCGCCGAGGCCTCCCGTGCCTCTGCTTCGCTCTGTCCGGACCGTCGGGTAACAGGTCTTTGAGACATGACTTGTTTGTTGGTTTCCCACAGACGGCGCCACGTGATGTAGACTGGATCTATCACGACCGGATTCCGGAGCTGGAATCCGAAGAGGAGGATCCGAAGCTGGGCCGGATCGGTGTAAGAGGCCCGACGGGGATCCAGAAGGCAAAGGAAGCAGAGGCGAAGCCTAAGGGGAGCTCGGTCGGTGGCTGGCTCGCTCCGGGAAGTCGGGGCCGAGGCTCCTTCGGCGGACGAAGGGGCGGCGCGAGGCCGAGTCTCCTCTGTCGCGGGGGGCAGCCGGCGCACGGCGTCGAGACCAGGGAGAGGAGTCCGAGGTCGGTGGTCGAGACCGACTCGGGAAGGTCGGCGATGATTCGAACCGAGCTCCTGCAGGAGGAAAAGAAGAAGAAAACCGGTCAGCAGGAGTCCCGGGCTTCAGCCCTAAGGAACCCCCTCCGACGGTCAAGTTAGCTCCTGAAGAAGATTCGATTCAGAAGGCAAAGAGTAGTTTTAATGCTTTTTGGACCGTAGTCCTTAAGGGTCTCGGAGGCTTTTTCCGAGCATCCCTTTGGCAATAAATAGCGGTGTATTTATAGCAGAGGATAGAGGATGGTTAACGGTGGTAGCCGATATAGGACTAAATGCGGGCTTACTGATAAACCGCCATAATGCCTGGTCCGCCACCGGAGTGGGCCGGACTCGACTATCGGGCCGAAGGGGGTTGGGCCGCTGATGGGCCGAAGCCTGTTGGGCCCTGGGCTGCCGCGCTGCTCTCGGGTCGTAGGCTGGTGGGCCGTTGACGGGCTGAAACCTGCTGGGCCGGGAGCGACAGTGCCGCTTATGAGCCGAAGGCTGTTGGGCCGCTGCTGGGCCGAAGGCTCCCTGAGGGCCTTGTAGTGCTGCTGCTGGGCTGAACGGGGTTTGGGCTTGTTTTAATGGGCCGAATCGGATTCTGCCTCATCAATACCAAAACTACATAGTTTAACTTTTGGCAAAATGGTAACAATTAAACAAGAAAACGTATTTATAGTACCGAATATATCATGACTAATAATCAAATTTGTTGATTTTTATGCTCTCGTATTACATCCTATTTCCTTCCACCCTTGCCCATATCTCATCGTCTTATGTAATAATTCAGCATCAACTTGCCTCCCATTATCCCTTGTCTCTCATGATACTGGCTCATGCTTTCTTTGACACCTCTCTCCCTCGACATTTTTATGCTTTTCGAAAGCCCCTCCCTTTTCCGTTTGTAGTGCGTTAGAAATTGAAAATGCAATAACATATTAGAAAATTTAATGATATTATTTGTTTATGTATTTCATAAGTTAAGAAGTAGAAGCCCTTAAGATATAAAAATAGAAAAGTTTACGCATACCTTAAGTATTTTCTGATAATTTAAGACTTATCTCTCACTTTTTTTAATTTTCTGTGGAGAAAGATAAGGGACACATTTTTACTGTTAATGGCTCAATGATATAAGGAAAATGAAAAATAAAACTACTATTCGATCTGATAAATAATCTTCCCACTTGTAGTTGTGAGGATATTCAGGCATTGTTACTAGATGTGTATTTTTTTATTTTCTAATATTTTCCATATAGACTAGTGCAAAATAAGTAAGTTTTCCTCTCCACTTCTTTAACTCATTTTCGGCGCTGTTACGTTCACTTTTCTCTCCCTGAAACTTGTGTTCATTTGAGCTTTTAGGCCGTGTTTGGCGTAGCTTCTATTTGAAAGTACTTTTGCATTTCTATTTAGTTATTTTTTATGAAAGTTATTAGATCTTGGAAGTTATTTATGTAGTATTTTTCTTGTATTTTGACTTCCAACCAAAAGTTACAAGAGGAAAGCTTCCAAGATTAAAGAAAAAGTTATGATTTTTCATAATTGACCTCAAATCTCTTTATTTCAAAAGCTTCATAATCCGAGTGCATAAAAAACAGCTTCAATAACAAATTGCGAGTAACAATCCACCTTTTAAATATCAAACAAAAACATCTCTTAAATGATTACTTGCATAGCATCAATGCATGCACCACATTCCAAGATCAATTTTGAAGGTGGGAAAGGGGCTTTTTATAAGGCATGCTAAATAAATCAACACATCAATGGGTTAGGCAATCATTGAAAAGATTCATGTGTCTATAATCCTTCAATTAAAATGAAATATTTCTTTTGGAATTAAATGCTAAAAGACACAATATTTTTCAGGAAACCTCTTCAGAATGGCAAACAATAAAGATGTTCACAAGTGGCCCTGAAGGCTAAAGCAAATACCAAAACTTCTGGTAAAATCAATGGACAGCTATAGTCAATAGATGTTACACATTAACAAAGTAGACAAAATGCATGAATTCACTTAAACTGAAGGCATGGATTCACATATCATCCATCTAAAACTAAGCATGGATCTTAGGTAGATAAATTAAAATAGTACGACATGGATATTAGGTAGATAAATCTGATGAGCTAAACTAGGAATACATTAATAAAGTAGATAAATTATAATATGCATATAGTAGGCATAAATAAATTACAATAAATAGCTAAATAGACATAGCATAATACATGTAAGTAGGCATACAAAAAGTACAACCAGATATAAAATAAAAAGGACAGAGGTTCCTTGTGTATCTTGGGAAACCCCTTTGAAATAAAAAGGATGAAGGTGCAGCGAGCATTTCTCTTTGGAAATATATATTGACTGGATCGATGGCCCACTCTAATCATTTGGGTTCTCCAGTAAAATATCCCATGATGTTCACTACTGGGGAGTGTTAAGGGCTTATTTTGGTTTTGAAATCATCAGTTTTAAAATCAGAAAATAAAATTAAATATCTAACCTAAAATCACTGGTTTTAAACTCTCTGACTTTGGTTTACAATAATTTTAGACTAAAAAATAAGAGCAACTAAAAGGATAATTTTACAGGTCAACTAGTTCTAAAATACGGTAATTTTTGATACTCTAAACTTATGAAAAAATAACGTAAAATAATTTACAGTAATTCAAACATAAGACAGACCTCGCTTTTTTGGTTGTTTACGGTGTTTTACAATATTTTTACAATACACCAAACAACCTTACAATGAAATAGGATTATAGGAATAGACAAACGCTTACATACATTAGGATAAATCACGTCAAAACATAACCTAAAAGCAACTCTTACTTTTTTATGATGGTTTAGCACCGGTTTTCTTTTACATCTCAAAACATAACTTTTATTCCTACATCATAGTGGGCCATTCTTGCAACATTTGACACATTCAAGTGCTTATCCAATGCATGTACCCTCACCCTCTGTACCTAACCGGCTGTGGAAGATAATCTGGAACAAAGAAAGAAACAAAAGCATTCCTCCAGAAATTGTCCGCTTCATCTTGAGATGTGCTGCTAATGCCTTGCCCCTCAATGCTAAAAGGGCTTCAATTCTCCATAATGTAGTTCCGTCTTGTCCAATGTCTGGCTTGGCTGTTAGAGATTTTCGGAATACCTGGAGCGGAAGCCATCCCTAACGCAGAAGAAGACGATGCCGGAGTCGATCCCCACGCGCAGCGGACCTCGAACAAGAACGCACGAACTCCGGGCAGGAAGACGGTATAAACCCACGCACTGTCTCCACTGGTTTCCTCTCTCTATTCGTCTTAATGCGTATGACCTAACGGGAAGTCACATGCTTCTTTTTATAGAGATGAGGGACCAGTCCCATTCTTACTTCTAATATGATCCTACCCATTACAGGATCCTTATTGGGCGCCTAATGGGTTAAGCCCAATCATATTCCATTAATTGGATGTCTAATGGTGTGCAAGTGTGCAGCCCAGTAAACACAAGTGGACCACCAATTGGATTAAAACCCAACATTGGCAATAGAAAATAGTGAACAATCTTATCTCTTAGTGAGAAAGGGGAGAAAAAAGGTAAAGGCCAAAATATGTCCTATTGCTGCTGCATATACAAGGTTGACTATGCATCATTTGGCCTTACATTGACATAAAACAATTTTAGTGGCCAAAATTATACGAGTCAAAATAAAGTCATATGAGAAAGGGCTACTTCTAAAACCATGAATACTGATGTCCATTAGATTTCTAGGTTGTTCCCAATTAGGACAGCTATAATCGGGTTCCTAACATAAGCATAAAAAGGCCATGAAACAGAATAATTACAGCCCAACGTCACTGACTTTTTTACCCAAAATTCTGGCTCATGCACGCTGATCAATACAATGGAAACATTTAATAGTTAATCTCTGATCAAAATCAGAATGACCAAATTTTACTAAGGGGCTTCTGCATGCTATGTTTTAATGTGGGACAATGGACGGAGACTACAGGATGGGGATGACATTGGACAAAATATGCATACAGTAGGCATAGATAATTACAATAGACAGCTAAATAGATAGAGCATAATGCATGTAAAGTAGGCATAGAAAAATTACAAGAGACAGCTACACATGGGGTCATTTAATCAATACATACAAGGTTAACTATGCATCATATGGCCTTACATTGACACAAAACAATTTTAGTGGCCGAAATTATAGGAGTCAAAATAAAGTCATATGAGAAAGGGCTACTTCTAAAACCATGAATACTAATGTCCATTAGATTTCTAGGTTGTCCCCAATTAGGACAACTGTAACTGGGTTCCTAATAGAAGTATATATAAAGGCCATGAAACAGAATAATTATAGCTCAACATCATTGACTTTTTTACCCAAAATTATGGTTCATGCATGCTAATTAATACAATGGAAACATCTAATAGTTAATCTCTGATCAAAACCAGAATGAGCAAATTTTATTGAGGGGCGCTTCTGCATGCTATGTTTTGATGTGGGACAATGGACGGAGACTACAAGATGAGGATGACGATAGACGAAATATGCATGCAGTAGGCATAAATAAATTACAATAGACACCAAAATAGACAGAGCATAGAAAAATTACAAGAGACAGCTAAATAGACAGTAGGCATAGAAAAAGTAAAAATGCTAGAATGCGGGAATACACTCAATCCCGATAGACTTCACCAACAAGAGGGTACACGCATGGTAGGCCTACACACCCCGGTAGGCATCAGGGTAGAGACCCAACAATAGTATCCTGGGGCATCACAGTAGAGATGAACTACATACCCAAAAGTTTAGCATACGAAAGATCCAATGATTCCAGGGTACGTAGTCGGGTTAGGGTGAGGTGAAAATGCTCAAACCTGGAAGAGAGAAGACAACCACATGAAGGCTTAAAGCCACTGAAAAAAAGAACAACCCCGAAGTCACCAACTCAGAAGGCTCAGAGCCAGTGCGAGGGAATCGAGCAGCGCCTCCAACAACAAGGGACAAACAAAGAACCACTGCGGGTCATCATCGCCAAAGGGAGGGCAGCAACCGTAGGCAACACATGGAGGCTAGCAAGCGGCGTAAGTCATCGCCAACCTTCGAAACAAGAAGAATATTTAGCACATTCACATGCGTTTGCTTTGCAGCAAGGCATACAGAGGAATCCAAGAGAGGTCTAGCTCAATTGAAGGGATGAAGAGAGGTGATGGAGATAGGGCTAGGTCAAGCGCAGACACGGCATCACTGCGAACACGGGAGGAGAACGATGGGGAATCTAGGACGAGTTGCGAACAGGGAAGAGGACGCAGAGGTAATCGCAGCAGGTTGCGAGGAGGGGAGGAGGAAGACGATGGGGAAGGGGAAGGGAAAAAGGAGTTACCTCTTTAGGGTAGGTCCGTACGAGCCCATGTGCACATCAGAATGAGGGTTGGGGATATCCAGGTCGAAGAGGTGGAATCCGGAAGGAGGGGTTAAGAAAGGGTTAACACGATTCCGTCCCAAGATAACCCGAGATATGGGATCTTGAGAGTCAAAGTGAAAAATGGGACAGGTTAAGAATATCCAGAGGATAAAAAAGAGTAACTCCCAAACAAAACGGGGCTAAGGGACTGATCCATCACGTCTGATAAAAGATCAAATTGTTAAAAAAAAAAGTTAAAAAATGCTATCATGTCTCCACGCAATCCCATGCAATGCGGTTGAGGGCTGCTGAACCGTGCCGCAAGTATCGTCGACGACCCAAATTGATCAAATTTGGGTTAAGACTGGAATATTGCACCATGATCTAGCACGGCTAGCTCTAGTCCTATCCCTAGGCCGAGGGGCCGGGAGAGTGATATTGGTCAGAGGTTGGCCGGTCGATCTCTAGGTTTGGCTTATTGGACCCACATCGGATCCCAATCAAGCTGAAGGAAGTACACATTTTACCGGTTAACCATCCTGTCAGCCGAGATCATCAAAACGTTTCGAGTGTTGTCAAAGCAGATCAGATAGGATTAACAAGCATTGGATTCGTCTGCCGCCACCATTTAGAATTCACACCTTATGCATCATCAGTTGGGATCCACTCGGCTAATCCATTTCCAGGTACATACTTCTGATTCATACGGCACCGCCGGCAGCGGCATATATGACACTCTGGAGGGCAATCGACGGGACTGTAGCCTGTTGTGCTGCTCTCGTCTCTTTCCTCCAGACGGGCACTGCCCCACTGGCGTTACATAACGCTGTTCGTCAAATCAGCATGAGCTCTGGCAGCCACACTCCAGCAGTTCTTCCTTGGCTAATTAGGGTTCCACTCTGGCGAGGGGCCTCTCAAGTGGGGACGTTCTGTAGACATCCCCAGTGGTCCTGACAGCTCCATTTCGGTACAAGGTGTGGAGCCATGTGAAGCAGCATAGCCTACTTGCTCAAACCTGAAATCAGCGATTAGGGAGTCCAAGCGTTCCTACTGCAGTAGATGTCGGCATGTCGGAGAAGGCTCTTATCTTCTCTTCGGTTGTTGTCTGCTTCCTCTAAGACACTGTTATCAGAAGACGCAGTGTGTTTAAGCTGCTTGTTTCAGATAATTCTAGCTGCTACGGGGGGCGTGGAAGAAGGTTTTTGGGGCATCAAAGCATGGTGATCTACGCGCAATGGTGGCGCCGCGGTTGGGCTAATAGATGGCAGATGAGTGGGACTCCAGATTCGCGCCCCATGGAGACGTCCAAGTGAGGCTGCTCCACATCCATGTGCACCCTTCTTTAAGCTACAACGACGCGCGATATTTCTTTATTATTATTTCAGCTATCTTAATCGTCTGTGTTGGAGGATAGAGGGAGAGAAGAGAAAGGTTGCAACGGGATAGATAGAGATCAGCAGGTGGAAGTCTCAAGGGCCCCTCGTTTGAAATCTGCAAATCTTGAGGATCCTTGTTTAGTCCAGTGTTTAGTCCAGTGTATGGAGAACAGAGAGAGTTGAAGATTTTTACTCTATCTCTCTCTCTCTCTCTCTCTCTCTCTCTCTCTGTGGATACATACACACACTGTTGCACGAACCACGTTCCCATGAAGGGAGGTGGAGGAGACGCCAGCCATGGATCACAGAAAACTCCAAGGCATGCCAACTCTAGAAGGCTGGACGCTTATCACCAAGTTGCAAGGCTGCCAACCACACCCTGCCCGCCGCCCCCTCCCCCCCCACCCTCACATGGGCACCCTTTCTTCTCCCTATAAAACCCTAACCCTACTGCACTACTCCATCACACACCACAAGCCTCCTCTCTCATCACTTGGAAGCCTCAGACACGTCCATCCCTCTTTTTCCCGCCATGGCTTCCAAGGTGTGCGCCACCACGGCGCTCCTCTTCGCAGTGAACCTGCTCCTCTTCACGGTGTCCTCTGCCACCTACTGCCCGCCGCCGCCGAAGAAGCCGCCACCAGTCAAGCCCCCCAAGTGCGGCAGCTGCACGCCGGCGTACCCGTCGTGCCCCAGGGACACCGTGAAGCTGGGAGGGTGCGCCAACGTCCTCAACCTTCTCAAGGTGAAGCTGGGCGCCCCACCAAAGGAGACCTGCTGCCCCCTGCTGGAGGGCCTCGCCAACATGGAGGCCGCCGTGTGCCTCTGCACCGCCCTCAAGGCCAGCATCATGGGCATCAACCTCAACCTCCCCGTCGACCTTAGCCTCCTCCTCAGCTACTGCGGCAAGTCGGTACCCTCCGGCTTCAAGTGCGCATAAGTAGTCCTCCTTCTCCCTGGGAGATAGGACACACTGTCCAGTAGTATATTCTCTTCCTTGTCTTCCCCCCTCCAATGTGGTTTCTTGGTCTATCTCGCTAAGTGGATGCTGTCTGTAAGGACTGGTCTGTGGTCGTCGGTTTTTCTTTCAATGTGTGTGATCTTCGATGTTATTGGTTTTGGGAGAATGGAGAGGTCAAACACCTCACCCCACATAATCCCGATTGCAATAAAAGGAGCTAATTATAGTTGTGCTCTTATTTGGATAAGTAATAAGTCTCCAGTGTAATTCCTTTCAAATGCCCGTAGACTTCCCAAAACGTCTTAATAAGAAACTATCTGATCAGTCTTGTCCATGAACTGCCGCACTGTCAGCTGGGAACGTGTTGTTGCGAATCCGTTGTTAAAATCTTACAGTACTTCACTTAATTTTATTAATTTAGATATTATAAAATATTATATATATATATATCTTACTTTTATTAATTTCTTGAGCAAATAGTGTATAGAAAGTGAAATGAAGCATCTCAATCTCTGAAGCAATCACCTGACGACTATTACTAGAGCAAAATCCTTGGAGCCCGTTCTTTCCTTTCTCTCTCTTCGATGGCATCTATCACTCACTCACTCTCCATCTTGTCAGCTGGCCCAGTGGTCTGAGCACTGAGCACAAGAGCTCCTGGTCACACTCTAAAAAACCTTCTAACTAGCATCTTGAAGTTGCAGAGTCCTGATCACTTGCCCTTTGCATCTACGGGAAGCTAGGAATGCAATATTTATCACCACAACGTGTAATTGCAAAATAGATCTGGAGGCTGGATTTCCTACAAACATTACATCCTAATTGCAATATTTATCACCATCTTGTCAACGTGTACTTGTATAAGCGAGCACTTTCCTTAAAAATGAACAGGCATGATTTCCTACAAACATCTAATTTGAGTTGATGCAGAAAAGTGAAGTTTGAAAATATATATACGGCATGTTGAGTATCACTAATGCATTTTTTGTTTCCTTTCAACTTGATCTGGCCATGCAATATTTCTTATTTTAACACTTCCAAACGTGATTCTAAAGGCTACCTTCTTCGAGTTTGGAAGTAATATTGGGGACAACGCATGGCGCACAGTTGGAGTAGTACTGTTTTCTTCCTTTTTCTTTCTTTGATATTGACCCAGCAAGGAAAGAGGGATATATCACAATGACTTGATGGAACGTCAAGTATGCAATGTTACTTCCAAATGGCTTCGTAAAAAACTGACTAAGAACTGTAAGAGGGATAGTAACTTAGTTTAGTTACCTTGTGTGGTTTCGACTGGGAATTCGTATATATTGTGGAGTACTCTCTTCTCTGCTTGCCGTGTTAACAGGTACCATATGGCCCATGGTCATCCCCACAAAGTACAGACCATGCCCCCATCCAGGGTGGTCCAGGGTGGTACGCATCAAAGTAGGCACGCACCCTTTACATGCCCATGCATGCATGCGGCCATTTTTTCCAACATTACATCCTAATTTCACTAATTCCTTTCTCAATTGTTAGATCCAGCAAATTCTAATATTGGTGACATCAATAATTGTATCCTATTAAGTTAAAATAGGGGATGGAGGGTTGTTGTTTTATTAGGTGAATGAGACAAGGCGAGCCCACGGAAATGGTATTTGGGGTCAAAGAAAGAGCACATGCATGTCTGTACTGTATCTGCCAACTTAAATTGACTCATCCACATGCGTGGGGAATTGATGTTTGTTCTTTTGTAAAGTAAAGCATATCTGATCGTCTGATGATTAATTCAATCCTCCCAAACTTTTGATTATACATATAACTCTTTCTAATTTAATTATTTATAATTAAGTCTCCACAATTTTAATTTTCTTACACAAAAAAATCTTTTTGAGGGATTTTTTCGTAACATTCTTAAGGGCTTCTTTTAATATTACGAGGTCTTACATCAATTCACGGGAGATTGTGAAGACTTATTTGTAAATAATTACAATATAAGATTTTTTTGTAATATGCTATATTTTTAAGAGTTAAATTTAATTATATCTAAATTCAAACGTCAAATATTTTGGTCAATTTTCTGATGATAGTTACTGAAAGCTTCACCAATGAATTCGGTAATGAACTGTATTTTTCAATCTATAATCATGTCAAACAAGTGATGAGTGCGGTAATATGCGTAAGTAAGAAAGAGTGAGAAAATACTAAAAATTACATAAATGAAAAATCATAATAAAGTAAAGGGATTTTTTCGTGTATACGCCTAAAAAATATTATATTTACATTTATACCCCCAACGCTCACATTGTTTTAATAGTTTTGAAATCTCATAAATGTTGCAGTCATTTCCCTCTCTCAAAATGCATTCAATCAAATCTAAAGATTTTACATACATACATTTGAATTTACTCTTATTTTGCATATATGCTCTTAAATCTACTAGTAGGCGATTCTACACCTCCACCTGCGGAAGCTCCACCACCTGAAGAGGGAATGGATGTGGAACAAATAAACGTGGAACGTCGGCGTGCTGTTGCATAGGCAATTCAATGGGGTACGAATTCTGGAGAGAATCAACGAGCACAGCACGAAACTGATTCCTCCTAAACTTATGGTTGATCATCATTATACTTTGTTTCTCAATGACACTTCTCTCTTCGAACTTATTATTCATTGTCCTCTGCAGTAGTCATTGCTTTCTTCCATAAGTTCTTCTTGAACTTCTTAGGGAACTCCTCCTTCTTGTGTTCCTTCGTCTTGAGTTAGAGGCACTCTACCGTCATGTGTCCGAGTTGCTTGCATTCGTAATCAGTGGGTTCCTACTTCTTACTCTTCTTCTTGCAGTACCTCTGTCATAACGTACCTTACATCTTCTTCTTCTTGAAGATTCTCTATAGTCTTCTAGATAACAAGACTTCCTCTTCATTGTCAACTTCACTCTCCTCTCCTAAGGAGTCTTCATCCGATCGAGCTAGACTTGTTGGCCTTAAGTGCACCGGAGACCTTCTTCCTAGCGATACTCTCACTAAGTCTCTCCATGTTGATCTCATAGGCAATAAGGGACCCATTGAGTTTCTCAATGACAGTAATCTTGGGTGTCTACTGACTGGAAAGAGATCTCAAGATTTTTCTGACTAGATCTTTATTGTTATACTCTTTGACTATGGCCATCAACCCGTTGATGATATCTGTAAATCTGTTGTACATTTAAATGATTGTTTCAGAGAGCTCCATCCTGAACTTCTCATATTGAGTAACTAAGAATTCAATCCAAGAGAAAGCTAATTGTTAATGAAGATAAAGGTAATAAAAATAAGTTAATTCAAGAGAACCTATATTTAAAATCCTCTCTTGAGAAGTTAACTAGAGGTAAAATATTTTTTCACCTATATTTGAAAGGACCTGGTGCAGATAATAGGAAAGATGGACTCGACTATGTGCCTCTTAAAGTCTCTTCACAAATAAAACCCTCAAATAAATACCATCTCCCTAGATTTATAAAAGTTACAACTTTAAATAGCTCAAATGCAAATTCTCCTTATGTTGATTGTTGCTCACACTATGATAGATTAGACCACACTTTCAAAAATTGTAAGTGGAAGAAGTGGATATAGGTGCCTAAATTGTCATTTGTTACTACTAACCTTAAACGACCCAAAAAAATTTGGATACCTAAAATCATCAAACGATCTTATAGGGAAGCCTCGGCGCATCCAAGTGGTACATGGATAGTAGATGCTCCAGGTATATAACAGATGACTGGGCCTTATTCAAAATGATGCAAGTTGAAGTAGGTACAATCACTTTGGAGATAATGGCAAGGGCAAAATGATGGACAGTAACACAGTAGACAGTAAATTAACAAACTTAATCAAAGATGTGCTCTATATAGATGGACTGAAACACAATCTTATCAATATTAACCAGCTTTGTGACAAGGTCACAAAGTAATCTTCGAAACTTCTAAATGCACAACTACCAAGCAAGATGAAGTGATTTTCAAGGCTCATAGAGATAAAATTTTGTATGTGTTACATTTGAATGAACTGAAGGAATAAGATGTATGCCTTGTAGCCAACAGTACATAGTAACTTGATCTGTGATGTAGAAGACTAGGTCGTGTTAGTCCTGGGGTCATCTAGAAGCTGATCAAGCATGATTTGGATAAGGAGTTGCCAAGGATAAAGGTGAAGACTTCTGGCATCTGTACAGCATGTGCTAAAGGGAAGCAAACTAGAATCTCATTCCAATTCAAGACTGTGATGACTACTTCTAAACCATTGGAGTTGATTCACATAGATTTGTTTGAACCTACGAGGACAATCAACCTAAGTGAGAAGAATTATGGATTTGCCATTTTAGATTTTAATCTTGAATTATTCTACTCTAATTCTATATACTCAGATTTCAAAGAAGCACAAAGTACTCAAATTCTCATAGTCTATTTTAAACAAAATAGACTTCTTAGATAGAATTTTAATTTTCTTTATAAAGCTCATCAAAGGCTTCTTCTAAGAAGGCTCCTCGTTAGAATCTAAGTAAGATTCAAAAGTTGAGTCAGATTTTACCTGATCCTCTTTCAGAGAACTGTTCTTGACCATAAGCACCAGGCTGACAGCTTCTTCTTCTTCTTCTCCCGAGCTTGAAGAACATGAAGAAACATTTTACCAAAATATTCATGTAAAGATTTCAATGATATCCCAAATGTTACTCCCATCTTTGTATGTTCCAAATTAGAAACTTAATTTCATAAGTTGATTCCCATAATAAGAATGCTCCTTGGTCAGGTATATTTACTAAGTTTTTATAGTGAAGATAATACAAATGAGTACTCATCAATTTTTCCTACGTACAAAATTCTTTTGTACATTCCTGACAATTTACCTTCTTCAAAAGATTATTCTAAACTTGAAAATCCTATCATAAGGGACCATATTCCTCTCATGAGTCCTTCATCTGCGAGGAACTCACGGGCATAGGCCCATTCATGACACAAATCTCTCTCCCGGGTAATGCAAAAAACGAGCCTCGAATCCAAGACCTTTCTTGTGAAAAAAGAGTCCACACTGCTAGCCCACGGACTCTTCAGTAGGAAGGAGAAGCTTTTCAAGCATGCATATAACCTAACCCTCAAAGAAATCAATTAACCGTTCTAGTTACAATTACGTCACTCTGAAAATTTGGATGTGCATTAATTGTTTCCAAAAGTTTCAGTCACATCACATGTTACCTTGGACCACCCTCTTCATTAATTTTCTTTGGAGTGTTCATTTATTTCAGACATACATACCAGAATTTCATGTGAGCTAAAGGATGGTCCCTCGCTCTGTAGTGGAGTGGACATCCTCCGCCTCCTCAGCTTCTCCAATTGGGAGGTCAGGAGTTCGATTCCCGCCATGTGCGGGGTAGTGTTGTCCCTGACGTTTTTTCGTTTCTTTAAATAGCTTGAGGGTGCTTGTTATTATTTCTCTCCCTCTAAAAAATGGGGGCTTTGGGGGATTCGATCCCTGCTCCTTCTGATGGTGTTTTGAGCTAATAGATAGATACCCTGCAGGGTAACTATGGAAGCCTCTCAGCCCCGACCAGGCGGCAGGGCTAGGTTATCTCCGCGCACCAACGTGGTTGCCTCCTCGGCGTAAGCTGGTCGGCCTCTGCCAGCGCCGGAATCTAGGAGAGAGGCTGAGCTTCCTGTCCACATGTTCGGACTGTTAGAATAGTTCTACATCAAAAAAAAGATAAAATTAAAAAATATTTAATAGATAGTATCTATTTTATTTATTACCTTAAAGTGTTGAATTAAATAATTTAAATTTTTTAACATAATATTAGAATCAATCTATTTATGGTCCACGTGACAGAACCTTCTCCAATTTCACGAGCTCCAACCTGTTATTACGTTGTCTTTTTGTAACGCTGTCTGGAATGAGGGATTAAGATCATCTGCTTTAGTGCTTCATGCTTTATATATTACTTATACCCAATCTTGTTAGCTCGCCTATTATAGTAGTAAAGAATAAAAATATAAAAATAAATAAATAATGAAGCAGAGAACCTTAATTCGGACAGCAGAAGAGGCGGCTGAAGCAAACTTTGTGAAACCAAAGCTGCCGAACTGTGTAGGCTCAAAATATTTGTACTTATCCTAATGGAAAGAAGTTACTATTTATCTTTCAGTCCAAAAAAACGAAAACAGAAAGTTCTTTCTTCTCACCCACAAGAAAGGAGGGTATCCTGGTCGTGCCTTTATACTTGTGTATCCTTTTTTATCTTTATTCTTAAATATAACAAGAAATGATAATTAAAGATTAATATCCAAAAGCACTATATGTTAACTTGAAAGGACATGGTGCATCTAGCACGTATTGACAAAGGATAAGAGGTAGCGACCCATTATTGATGACATTGTTCACCCAGTACGATGCCAAATGTTGTGATCAAACATGAGTGCAGGAAGATAAAAAAGGAAACTCAAAAATGATCAAATTAAATGATTCTACATAGTAAAAATGAACTTGACCTTCCTAAGTTTACGTAGACAAATAAAAATGACAGGATAAAATTTATGTAGTTGACCATGAACTATGAGATCTTAATGCATAGGTGATGACAACAATGATAGCAAGATAGTGATGGATATAGGTGTCATCTAAGTCAATCATAAGGCACATATTTCAATCTAATTCACTAATAAATGGCATTAAATCCATTATGTAGATTGGCATATTTATATTTATGCATAATGAAGTCCATGAATATGTGCAATAGTCATCAGATTATGATGAGATCATAATAATGAGACTAATGACTTATAAACACATATTCTTAATTGTTCCTAGTCGTAGGATGTTTCAGAAAGATATCAAACATCCGGTAAGACTAGTACAGGTTATTCCAACTCATATAATGAGGGTGACTGATCTCGTTAGTTACTTGTGTGGAGACACAATGGTAAACATGTAAGTGTTCATTGGAGAATGAGTTCACTGAACTGATCCGACATGAATCGCCGAATGGTAATTTACCTGACTATCAATCGGCTTGATTCATCGTCATAGTGGCGTGGTTGATCTTTGGACTTGAGACACCAAAGACACCTTGTCGGTGGACTTCTGGACTTTGACCTTGACCTACGAATCCCTATCCATGGGATCTCTAATAGTTAAGGATCGGGTCCAGCGGAAGACCTTCCAAGGTGATTGTGTGTTCAATAAAAGATCGTTCGCTCTCAGGTAACTGGAGAGAGAATACTCTAGAATAGATCCGCAGGAGTCTCTGGCTAGAACAGAAAAATATCAGAAAATAGGTTTTCGGATATTGTAAAACGGAATCTGATTCAAGTGAGTTGACAATCTAAGGTTTGACAGTTGACCATACCCTAGGTTAACTCGAGAGCATTGAGCGAACGAAGGATTATAGGCACGTGGTAACTGTAGACGGACAGGTTCCATGAGTGGGTTGCTGAACCCCATTGCCTTCTGAGATCATGCGGTGTTGCTTGGCACCCAACTTGATCAGAAGTCCGACCGAATTTACATGCGATGACAATTCGGTTGCGTAATTAGTTAATATCTAGATATTAATTAATTACAATAAGTCAATAACTAGTTATTGGACTTAATGGGCTGAAAACCAGACTGGTAAATGGGCCTAGAGGGTCACACACAATAAGATTCTCAGTTGGTGGTACATAAGTGTGATTTATATTAACTCGGGGACTTTTGTGAAAAGTCGCGCCGACTTAATATATATATACACGCTGTTGAGAAACCCTGGGCCAAGCTCCAAGATTTCCCTTACTGGCCGTCATCCCCTCCTTTCTCTCTCCTCCTCTGGGCACTCCGTTCAAGGCGCCGAGACAGTTTCCGTCTCCGCCGCGTGTGATTCCCTAAAGTCGGGAATTCCCGTCGGCGGGTTTTCGGCAATCATTGTGGCGACGGATCTTCAGCGAGCGAGCTGATACGGACGTGGGATCGAGGACGAACCACCGCAGAGGATCGCGTGGATACCGCTGGAGGCCGGACACTTGTGCGGCTCGCGGCATCGCCTCGACGGAACCGAGACAGAAGCGGATTCGAATCGGCGCACAGTAATCGGATTACTTCCCGTTGTTTTCGGTTTTAATTTTTCGTTCCGAATCAGATCAGCAGGTATCGGACGGGATTTATTTTGTTTCTCGTTTCCGTTGCGTTCTTCGCGTCCCGTCCGGATCCCAACAGATAGAACTAAAATGATGAAGCTGAAAAGTCCAACCTCTCCTGCACGATCAACAAGGAAGAAGACCATGGCCATGCTTACAAGTTACAACCCGCCCAATTTTTATTGTCTCATGTGCTCCAATGTGGGCGGTTATGAGAATATGAAAAGTGCTTGCTGCATTGTATGGTGTAGGACCGTTCGATCCCAAGGATGAGATGACGGTGATGTTCCTCGTCTAGCGGAAAGTAATGTTGATTTTTTATTTATTTTTTAAAAAATTTTAAAATCCTTTTGAAACATCCGATAAAAAATCTGATGGTTTAATTAAGGAGCTCGGGTCAATCTCGAATTGGCCGTATATCTTTTTCAAAAAATGTTGCATGCAAATTGAGGCGTGTATCATTTTTTTTTTCAAAAAAATATACAACCGATTTAAGACCGATTCGAACTAAATGATTGTACTATCAATTTTTTTTTTATCATGCGTTCTAAAAAAAATTTAAAAATTTGACCCAAAAAAAAAAAAAAAATCAACAATGTTCCCCATTGGACGGAGAGCAATGCGGAATATCGAATGACCCTACACCATACTCTGAAGGACACGTGTCCTGTACTGCACAGTGCAGTTCCCGAAGCATTTCTCTGAGAACATACTAGGAGGCAACTGATTACGATATATGTTAGTCCTCTAGAGCCATGCAATGAATAACTTAATGTATCCTCATCTTTATCTTTGAAAAGGATATAACTAATGTTCTTATCTTTAATCTAAAAAGGAAGCAGAAATATAGATTGATACAAGGAAGATATAAATAATATCCGCTTCTTTTCTTTAAACTTCAAATGTAGACATAAAAAGCAATGTTTAAAGACCAGAAACGATCAGATTGATTCTTTACATGACTGAATTTTCTAGTAATGATTTGGTTGGTTCCGGTTTTACATAAAATTATTCGAATGAAAAATATTTTACAAGAAAATAAATTTACAAAAAAATAGAAACAAAATTTATCATTTGATATTTATGAAATTATTTTTAGATGTCCTGAAAAAAAAACATTCAATCTCATTTATATAACGTCTTTAGGTTTTGATAGCATAATTATAAAACTATATATGCACGCTTAAGTTATAACGGTGTAAGTTTTAACATGTAATTTCTAAAAGTCTATTTTTGGTGTGGCTTCCCCACGTTCGCAGCTTGCATTAACGCAGCCCAATGAAAAAACGGCAATAGGCACCTTTTACTGGATGCTGAAATCATTTTATTTTTTTTTACCAATGGATGCTGAAATCTAGATTTGGCACTAGTCAATGATCTTGATTTTTTCTGTTAATTGAGGTTTTAAGCGATACCAAATAAGCAATAGAATCACAGTTTTTTTAAAACATTTTTCCAATTGCTAGTTTATGAGCTACCAAACAGACTCTAACTCAAGTCAACATAAAAATAATATATATTAAAATTTATAAATATAAAATTTACGTATGTGCGGACGCTTACAGCTAGAACTGTCGATCGGTCAGGTATGGGTCAGTTCGAGCAGACTTGAAAGTAAACCCGACAAATTGTAATCCGAATCAGACCTAAACCCAATTGCCATTTGTTCCGTTAAGTACCGGAACCCTTTTGAACTTATGTTTTTGGTTCGATACTCCATACCCGATAGCAAACCCGCAAAGCTGCATAACCTCGATGATGCCCAAGATCCAGGGAACGCACGGAGCTCCAGCAATCCAGCAACCGTGACAATCGCGGCGATTCCTCGTGCTCTAGTCTCGGGAGCGACTCCAGATTACAGATCTGCCCCTTTTCTGTGCATTGGACGGTCCAATAGGAGGAAGAAGAGGGGTGGCAATCTGAAGACGGCAAGGACGGCAGCCACCGTCTGGGTGTGACTCCACGGTTAAGACGGCGGGGATCCGATCTCCACGGCGGCCACAACATGTCTTCGAGAGAGGTCGCACTATTGCAGGCTTGCAGGCGCCGGCTTCGGGTTGAGGTCGAGGAACCGTCATCGCAGCTGTCGGGTTTGAGTCAACGTCGTGGAACCACCATCGCAGCCACCGGTTTGGGGTCGAGGTCGAGGAATCGCCGTTGTATGCTGCTGAGTTAAGAAAGGAGAGAGCTACCGACGAACATCTACGAGGGGAGCGCCGCTGCGATCCGGGATGCGGGATCTACTCAAGCGCATAGTATGAGGGTGCGCCTTGGTCAGCAGTCGGCACCTACACCCAAGGATGTCTGGATTTGAGGGATGGAGCGCCACTAAGAGAGAGAGAGAGAGCCCCGCTGTGGCACGAAGCGCATACAGGGAATGGAAGCAGCCAGACCGTGTTTAACCTACATTATTATCGGGTCCCACTCATACCCGTCAGTAGACCACCATATGAAACCCATATTCCTCAAAAAGTCTTGGGACGGGTTCAACTCGTACCTCCCAGATAACAACCGGTACAGGATTGAACCGTATCCATTTTTTCTCTACCAATTTGGGTCGGGTCTTGGGTAAATGGGTACGGCGCGCTTACACCCTTTTAGCTGCTAGGGTTGCAGGTGCAGGCGAGGACGGGGTTGAAGGTGGAGTCGGGTTTAGCCGCGCGTGGTTTGGGGGAGGGGGGAGAATTGGATTGGGGGATTTTGATTTGAGAACGGGCCAATGGGTGGGGTAGGCTTGTGGGCTGGGATTTGTTTGGATGGTGGGAGTGGGCCAGTGGAGGGGAATTTGGGTTGGACGGGTCAGTGAACTGTGGGGGCATGGGGGACTTGGGTCCAACGGATCAGTGGGACCCTGACAGCGCATCCAGTTGGATTATTGGGCCCCTGGCCTATATTTTTTATAAAGAAAATTTTCAAAATTCAATGAGGTCATAGGACCACACTGGATCCAACGTAGATCCGCCACTACGTGAAGCACATCTTCAAGGTCGATCACAAGCCCTACTGCAATGCGTTCGAGTGATCCGAGCCGCCAATGCTCTAGGAGGGCTCCATCGCTCGGATCACGATGCAGTAGGGATCCTTATTGCCTTCTTGCAATTTGGGAGGACCATAGCAGAGAGCAAGAAGGACCCAATCAAGCTGTTGAAGCGTCTGGACATGTTCGCCACCCTGAACAGGCTAAGGCTGGATTTTGATCGCCTCTTTGGGTCAAAGCCCTATTTGGAGACCCAAAATGCCACCAGAGAGCTTGTAAAGACAGTTGTCTATGGTGCCTGCGAGATTTTCTGGGAGCTCCTGGTTTAGGTAGAGTTGCAGCGGCAAGCGCTGCTGCCCGATAGACGTCGCCGCAAGTTTGGTGCACTGTGCATTGCTAGCAGTTACTTAGGCAGTGGCGATGGCGTTGAGGGAGCACATAGTGAGCAGCTGCATGTTGTACCGATGAGCGCTGTTAGGAGTTAATGATTTTATGACTGCAGGGATCTAACCGTAACAACTTTAAGGTTTTCGGGGACATTTCATATATTATATGAGAGTCAGGAGTATGTGTATAAATATGATTATTTTCGGGAGGATATATACAGAAATCCCTTCTTTAATTATACCGTGTGAAGGCCTATGCAATACAACCATGGGGACGTTTAACAAGCATGCTTCGCAAGTCGGTACACAGTTAGCACTCGCTCTCCTTCTCCCCTTTTTTGCACAAGAAACAAAAAAACATTAAAAGCGGCGGTCAAATCGGAGCCCTGCCCATGACCCTTGCTTTCCATCTTTTTGATTCATGGACAAAACAAGAGGCAGAGACGAAACTAGCGACTAGGTCACGACCCATTCCCCTGTGTGGTGAAAGCATTGATGCCTCTTTAACAGCACGCCAGTAACTTCTGAAACCTTCGCCATTTATGAGATATGTTTCGTGCATCGATGGTGATCAATTCAAGTGAAGTCTGAAATAATGCCAAGAAAAAAGTGAAGTCTGAAACATATCCGTAGTAAAGATTTCTGGCTGTGGTCATTTTGAAGTACAGAAGCCACTCTTTGCATGCACAGGTTCTCTTGTCACAATCACACAGAAACATCGTCCTTTCTGACTGTCCCCGGCTCATGCAAGTCAAGGCTGTTTTGAAGGCTGTCAAATTTGAAATGAGATCATATGGACCTGATCGTCTAGACAGCTTAACCCCACATCCATCAAAACAAGGGTTCACCGAGTTATTTACCTTTGAAATAATACGGTTTTGTGCATACAAGGCTCATTTTGATGCGTTTGAGATCAAGTCTAAATCATCTCATTTTGTCAAACTTAGAGAGTAGCAATCTTGATTGAAATGAAACGAGATCATTTATATCGTTTTGTCTGAAACTCGATGTGCCTCTAGACTTAACAAAATGTGATGCACTTAGTCGGTCCTATAAATTTAAATATAAATAACTAGGGTGCACTGAAGTCTAGACAAAACGATTCAGATGATCTTATTCCGGTTGAAACCAACTACTGTTCTACAATCTTGATTGAAACCGACCACTGTTCTACGGACGGTCGTCTAGGTCCAAGTGGACTCCACCGAGGAGGATTCACTCCGGTGTCTGAGTAACACTGATGTGAGTGATTGGGATCCCAATGTTGTTTTGATTGGAGAATGACTTATGATGGGATAACTTATTTTAAATTACTTATCTTCGATTTACAGATATTTTGATAAAAAGAATCTAGTTCTTGTGAGTGTTGGTTGGTACTCAGGTAGTAGTAAGTATTGGAGAGGGAGTTGAAATTTTTCAAAAACACTTCTCATTGGAAATAGAAATAAATTGCACGTGAAGAGATTGATTTTTTGAAAAAAAAAAATCTTTGCATTGATAGAACCCGGTCTAAGCTTGTACTTAATTAGCTGATTTCTATTCTGATCGCAAAGCAGAATACAAGAGTAATTACTAAATTCTAAGGTGGAAAGAGGAATGACTTATTCACCTTCTTAAGAGAATAATAAATTCAAGATATATAGAATAAAAAATTCGCACTCTCAAAGCCAATTAGGCTTAATTAATTGAATATTCACCCTTATTAGCTAGCCTATCAAAACAAGCTCTTTAATACAGAAGCTTGATACGTCTATATCACTAAACATAGGTTGGGTGCTCCTCGGAGAAAAAAGAATAGTTATCGTCGTAATCTGATACTTTTCGACCTAATCTGTTAGGTCGAGATCTCTGTGAAATTTAAAAGGACATTCTGGTTGCTACGTTACCGTGGCAGTGACATGAGTTCTGAAGCTTCAAAAACCAGTTTAAGGTTTTTAGAGAGAAATCTCTTCCAAGTTAGCTGGGCAAGACCCTCAGACGTTGGCCTTCAGCATACACCTAACACTCCTTGACATAAACTAAATCCATGGATTTTTTATTAGATCTAAACGTCGATCTCCAACGAATGGGAACTGGAAAGACTTATGTTGATGGCTTCTCTCCCAAGAACACCTAAGATAAGCCTCACATTTTGAGGTGATCAGACCCGTACAGGAGAGATTTGGGCCAAAGAACTTATAAGAGAAGAAGTGCAGACGAAGATGAATCAAACCGATATTACATCATACGCGTTCCAGTGTGCCAAACCCTGGTTACATGTGTAAACCAAACGAAACACACGATTCTAACTGGGCAGGTTCACCGAGCCAGAACAGCACAAGAAACAAATCACCAGTGCAAGTGCAAGCAATAACAAGGAAGTCTCTGCGGGGGGATCATCAAAGAAGGAGAACAGACGATGGAAGGGGGAGAGGAGAGTTGCAGGGGCCTCTCAAGGGCAGATGAAGCCGGAGGGGACGCTCTTGCCGCAGTAGTTGAGAAGCAGGCTGAGGTGGATCGGCAGGTTGAGCTTGATGCCCAGGACGTTGACCTTGAGGACGGTGCACAGGCACACGGCGGCCTCGCCGTCCGCCAGGCCCTCCAAGAGGCTGCAGCAGGGCTTCTTGGGCGGCTTTCCGAGCTCCAGGTTGATCAGGCCATTGAGCACGTTGGCGCAGACGCCGAGCTTGACGGTGTCGGCGGGGCACTTGCGGGCAGAGGGGGTCGACGGAGGGCAAGGTGGGGGCGTCGGCTTCGGTGGCTTGGGGGTCGGCGCGCAGCCACCGCACCCACTGGCCACGGCGAAGAAGAGGAGGTTGAGGGCGAGGAAGAGGGCTGCTGATGCCTGGGTCGCGGGAGCCATCGGTGGTGAAGAAGGCTGCTTGCCAACGCAGTGTATGTAACTGGTGTGCTAGCACCACTGCCTACTTGGTGTGTTACAAATGCTTGTGGTGGGTGTTAGGGAAGGCAGTGGGCTCTATTTATAGTCACCAAAGTAGGTCCGTGACCTTCTTAGCTATGTTTAAAAGGATTATCCTTAACAGTCTTTATCTTACAAACCACAAAATTCAAATGTTGAGTTTGAAGGATTCAATTTGAAGGATCTAAGATTATAAGTATTGGTCATAATTGAAATTAATCGATGAAAGACTATTATATAGTCACTACTCTAACACTCTCCCTCACGGTCAAGACGGACCGTAGAAAATTAGATGAGAGGAGACGCTACAAATTAAAAGATAAATTTTAAAAAGATAACATTAAACTAGACTCCTGCTCTGATACTATCTTACAAACTACAAAATCTAAGTGTTGAGTTTGAAGGACCCAGATCATAAACATATACCACAACTAAAATTAGTCTATGTAAGACTATCTACATAGTCACTCCAACACTCTATCTTAGTAATCGGTAGAGGCAACTTGGTAGCTATCATTTGCATCTCTAGCTACCAGCTAGTGGAAGGAAGGCCCGGGTTGTGACTTGTGAGAGCCACTTGTTTTCTAACAGAGCATGGGATGAAATAAAGGTGGCGAGAGCCTTGCCAGTTGGGGGAAGCCATGTGCAGGAAGGGTATAAAGGGGTTGGAGCCATAGCTGGCATGGGGAAGCTTAGCGCGGATAAGCCGAATGGTTTGGAGGGTTGTGGCGGATGGAAGGACGCGGACAAATTTGCTCGCCTGGCTCTGCCCAATCACACGCAATGTCAGATACGAGCACCGGCCCCCGCCACTCCCTCCGGCGGTGCTTCTACGTGCTGCTGCTTGCGCAGTCTACTGTGCGACTGTGAGGGCACGGCGGCGATCCCTTTCGCGTCCTGTACTTCCCCGCTTCTGCTTTGTCCTGGATGGAAGGCTCATTGGAGGAACAGTGCGATCACCGTGGGTGAAGCATCATGTGGCCAAAATGAGAGAGGATGGAAATTGCCATTACTTTGTTATGGGAAAAGTGGGGTATAGAGAGGGTGAGAGAGATTGATTTAATAGTCCTTTGCTTTTCTTATTACATATTTTTGGAACCGCTCATAGTTAGAGATTTCAAAAAAGAATAATACTTGTTGTAATGTTCCTACTGTACATAAGGACATTGTAGTGAGTAAATTAAAACAAAATTATAGGTCGGCCTCAAGGTGTCCTAACTGTATGTACAGTATAATGTCCGATCGAACGACTTAAAATGTTTGAAAAATAAAAATATCAAGCTCTGATGAACAATAAAAGTGTACTTTTACTGTTTATCGGAGTTCGATTTTTTATTTTTCAAATTTTTTGGGGTCATCCAATCGGGCATTAATTGTACGGACGATTAGGACACCTTGGAACCGACCAAAAAATAAAAAAAATTATTTATCCATTGCAATGTCCCTACGGATAATATGATTTTTGAAAAAGTTATCTGTAGTACAGATTGTTGGTGATGGTAGTCTTTGTTCTAAATTGCATTTGAGTCTTTTTTTTCTTTTGAGTTGCTAGATTGTAGATTTCGATTTACAAAAATATACATTATGAAGTTGACTGATAGAGTTAAAAAAAATTAAAATTAAACAAATATAAAAAATGGATCTCGCGTTAAAATCACGTGAGAGGTGTTAGAATCCAACTCCGGCTCACTTTTTGGAAGACTTGAACGTGCACTCTCTCATTTATCTGATCTCTCATCTCTTCTGTAGTCTCTCCTCCGCAAAGCCGAGGTGGAGTCATTTGAGAACATTTCTCATGATTGAAATCGGCCTTCTGAGTATATTTCCAAACTAGGAATAATGGATCTACTAAAAACTTCCATTACATTGTTACCAAAAAGCGGGGTGTAGAGAGAGAGAGATCGATTTATGGGAAAATTAATCCGGGATCCGTGACTTATTTTTCAATCTTGGACAACAAACATCAGCGCAACAGGTCCTTACTTGTTTTTTGGACAGGTCCTTGCTTTTTTTTTGGACTTGTTTTTCGGTTCCTTAACTTGAATTCTAGTATCTCTTGATGCATAAAAGTCTATTTTACCTTTCCTTTTGTATTCTCCTTCGAAAATAATTAGGTCTAATGTTCTGAATGTACCGGTGAGCTGCAGGCTATCTTTTTCGTTAGAATTTTTTTAAGCTTTTTTAGAGTATCCAAAATGAAATCGGACCATCAATACTTCGAGTTGGCCTCGAGCTTATGATATTTTTTTTTTTAAAAACGATTACATACAAATCAAGGCATGCACAAAAAAAAAGAGAAAAAAAAACTCAAAAAACAAAGATACAGCGAGTTCAAGACCAACTCAAGCCTATTGGCAATATGATCCAATATTTTTATCAGACACTCTAAAAAAATTAAAAAAATTTGAAAAAAAAAAGGAAAATCGGTCCCAATCCAGTGGCGCATCATCAGTCTAATTTTTTATTTTTTTCTTAAAATTTTTATTTTTTAAAAATATTTGACCAAAAATCAAATGGTACAATGAATAAACTTGAGTTGGCCCCGAGCTAGTGGGATATTTCTTTAAGAAAAAGGATTTTACACATGCAAATCGAGGCATATATTAGAAGTTCTTTTTTAAAAAAAATATACAATAAGCTCAGGGTCAACACGAGCTTGCTAACAATATCATCCGATTTTTTATCAGACACTCCGATAAATTTAAAAAATTCTAAGAAAATAAAAAAATAAAAAACCTTCCCCTCAACTCTGTCAGGGCGCGCATGACTGAATTCAGTAACATGTGACGTATAATTGGTTTTTGAAAACGCGAAATGTAACTTTTTTCTCTAGGGAGAGAAAAAGAAGAATGATAGTTGCCGAGAGAGTGAAAGAAAGAGAAGTATGTTATTTTGAAGGAGACTTACGAAGAATTCATCTCTATATTTTAAAAAATAAGAAAAATCTAACCGAACTGTAAGTAAAATTTGTTGAAACAAAAATTGAGAAAGAAAGAGCTAAAAAATGTATAGTCAAACAGCCTATAAAATTCAATTAGGCTCGAGGACTGAAAAGACGTTGTGACTATCATGTGAGTGATAATTAATTATGCGTTACATGTTACTTATAACATTAATCTAATCATGCATCCGGCAAGTTCGAGAGGCTCATTTTTCTTTTTCGTAATTTTTTTCAGATTTTTTTTTTAAAAAGTTTGAGATCGTCCGATCAAAAATCGGATAATATCACAAGTAATTTTTTGAAACATCCAATCAAAAACTCTTGAGGAAAAAATAGAAAAAGAAAAATCATGTTTGGAGTGCTATAAATCATTAGTGGTCATATCATCTATTTTTTATTAGAATCTCTTAAAAAGATAAAAAAAAATATTAGTAATATATAATGCATAATCAATTATATGTTACATGATAGTCGCAACTTATTTTTAGTCCTTGAACCTAACTGTGCCTTATAGGATGTTTGAGTATACTTTTTCTAGTTCTTTCTCTCTCAATTTATGTTTTAAAAATAAAATACTATTTACATTTCATTTAAATTCTTTTCTCACATTTTTTAAAGGAGAGAGATTAATTCTTCACAACTCTCCTTCAAAATCTGTTTAGTCATTACCTTAGTAATGAACATCTATATGTTTTTCTCCCTCATAATTAACCTGATTCCCTCTCTTCCTCTCCCTCAATAACTGGCATTGTTCTCTCTCTCTCTTACAGAAAAAAATTATATTACCTGTTTCTCTCTCTCCTTTACAAAAAAAAATATAGTATATGTGATTGATAACTGATTATACATGATAGATAACATTAATACGGTCGTTCGCCTAACAAAGTTGGGGGAATATTTTTTTTGATTTTTTTCAAATATTTTTAATTTTTTCAGAACGTCTAATCAAAAAACGGATGATATTACAAGCAAGCTTGAATTGGCTCCGAGTTTTATTGTACATTTGTTTTTCGGAAAAAAGAACTTTTTTGTATCTGCCTTGGGGCGACTCGAATTTATTCACTGTACTGTCTAATTTTATATCAGATGCTCAAAAAATAAAAATTTTAAAATAAAATAAAATTTTAGAAAATCAGACTGATGATTTGCCATGGGTTGGGATCGGTTTTCCTTTTTCTTTTAATTTTTTAAATCTTCCAATCGATTTTCCTTTTTATTTTATTTTTTTAAAATTTTCAATCTGTTTTCCTTTCTCTTTTAATTTTTTAAATTTTAATTTTTTTTAGAGTGTGATGAAAAATTAGATCATATCGTCAAGAAGTCGAGTTAGTCCCAAGTTCGTTGTATATTTATTTTTTATAAAAAAGATTTGTGCATGCTTTGATTTTTATGTAAAAAAGTTAAATCAAAAAAGAAATATGTCACAAGCTTGAAGCCAACTCGAGTTTATTGACTATACTATTTGATTTTGTATTTGATGCTCTAAGCAAATTTAAAATTTTCAACAAGAAAATTAAAAAAAAATGACCTACATCTCACCGGTACACCCCAAGACAACATGCGTAATTATTCTCGTAGAAGAATATAAGAAGGAGAGTAAAATAAACTTTTATATACGAGGAGAGATAGTGAAAGTCAAGTATTGAAACATAAGCCTAAATAAAAAGAAGGGACCTATCAGTGGCGGACGAAATTTTATCTAGTGGGGTTTTTCGAATTTTAAGTTATAAACATATATAGTTGGGTCAGTGAGATCTTGAGTTAGATCATGTGGGATTTTGAGTTGAACCAGTCAGATCCTGAGTTAAGTTAAGAGGTCCCAAGTTAGACTGCTTTGAATTAAGTAAGTAGATTTGACAAAATTCAGTAGTCCCTAGATGATCCGTCACTGGGACCTACTGCACTAAAGATTTGTTTTTGGAAACTGAAAAAGAAATCACCTTCTCTAATGGAAATCTTTGGTTAATGTTCCCTTAGATTTATATAGTCCTTGTGATTATCTGATCATACGCATCTCTTCGGATTTGCAGTGCGTGAAGGAAACAAGTAGCATGCACAGGGCCAACAGTGAGGCAGTATTCTCTAACTTCATCAACCCCCGCACATGCACCCCGATCTAGTTGGTACGTGGGGATCAAAAACGGCTACCCACCAGTTTCATATCAGCCTTTCTGGATCACAGAGAATGGCATCTTTATCATTCCATTTTAATTCTTTTCTTAATATTAGTACGCCCGTGAATTCTAGTATACTCCTCTGGTTGGAATTTTGCAGAACCATGAACTGATCCATATATAAATATCATACTAAGCATGGATCCCGGTAATGTGCTGCCTTCTTGAATGATTTGACGTTTGACAAGGGATTCCTTGTTCTTTCTAGGGCAAATACTCGTTGCACCATCGTAGGGACGGTGCAGCTAGCGCACCTGCTGTCTGATGGATAAAACTTCTGAGGAACTAATGAATTGGGAAGTAATAAAGATTACTGTTGAGATCGAGATGGGATTCCTTTCTGTCGCCATTCCCTTAAACAAGAGAGTACAAACAAAGTTATCAATGAAAGAATATTACGTATTCAAGAAAGCCTTGATAAGCTTAGCTGGAGGTTGCACGGGAAATATGAGTATATATATAGTTGAATTCTCTCAGTTACACTCCATAGAACTGGATAGATCCAACAATAAGCCGACCTCAAGTCCCTAGATTGTCGAACCATTTTTGCGTTCAACAGGAAGATTCCTTTCCTTTCATGTGGGAGTGACACTATTCTTACTTCTCTCTCTCTCTCTCTCTCCTTTTTTAGGGTTACTAGCTACTTTAGCTCTTGAGAGCTCATACTTTGGAAAGCCTAGCATCAATGCTCCTTTTCACATGCTCCTCTAGAATGTTCTTGCACCAAACATTGTCTACCTTTGTTACTCTAGCCTTGAGCATTAGCCAGTCAGCAAATCCATTGCGCTTTCCTCCACTAGAAGAACACGACTTTACCAATCAAATTTCTGAGTGATCGGATATCTTGGATCCAATAAGCAAACCTGCTCGATTGACCAGAGGCTGTTAAAGTGTTAATCCATTCCATAGCCCACTTGGAGTCCCTACAGCTTCCGATTTGCCAGGTTGGAACAAAGTGCCTCTTTTATCTTTAGCTGTCTCTAATAGTTAATCAAAAGAGACACATTAATATAAAGCCATTTCTAGTAATGTCCTATAGAGATGGGTTATCTAAAGCAATCGACTATAATCAGTAAGTTATGATTAATCCTTCAAAGAATATAAAGTTGCAAAAATAAACACTAAGAAAATAGTTAGTAAAGTTAAGTTAAAGATTTTTGAGGAATTGTATCATAAATTCAGAACTCAATAAGGTTAAAAAAATATATTTAAACTTGCCAAACTAAAGGACAAAAAGAGTAAAGATTTAAATCATATTAGATGCATTAAGAGTAAGGATGGAAGGAGGCTAGTGAAAGATTATGAGATTATTATTATTTTGAGAAATTGTTAAATAGATTTCACTTTAGAGGCTACTCTTTTGAAGGAAGCAATGAATCTAGTCGACAAATTAATTATCATTACATCATGTGGATTAGAGCTTTAGAAGTTATAGATGCTTTGAGAAGGACGATAGTGGGTAAGGCCCTTCGATCAGATGGGTACATGTTGAAACTTAGGAAAGTGTACGTAATATATGTATTAAGTAGTTGACTAGACTTTCTAATAAGATTTTAAAGAGAGAGAAAATGTAGTATTATTGGAGAAGAAGTATTGTCATTCATTTCTTTAAACATAAAGAAAATACCCAAAATTACAATAATTACTATGTAATTAAACTTATGGGTTATACTATAAAATGCAGGAAAAAAACAGTAGAAAAGCATCTCAAGCTTATACTACGTCTCTAAAAATTAGTTTAGATTCATACCTAGTAGATCTACTATAGAAACTATCCTATTGACATGATTGATCGAGAAGTATAAAGAAATGACGAAAGATTTATATACGACTTCATTAATTTAGAAAAGTCATATGTTTGTGTGCCTAGAGAGAAGTAATTTGGTAGACTTTAGATAAAGGAATATGTAAAAGATATATCCATGCAATTAAAGACATGTATATGAGGACTTTCCCTAATGTGAGGACTATGATGGAGAGACATATGAGTTCACTGTTACTATAGGATTACATCAAGAGTTATCATTAAGTCTTTATCTCTTTACTTTGATTGTAGATGAGGTTACTAAATACTTACATAATGACATCTCTTAGTGTATGTTATTTGTAGATAATACTATTTTAGTTGATGAGAATATTAAAAATTTAAATGATAAATTAGACCAATGGATATCTACTTTAGAATCTAAAGACTTTGCAATTAGTCAAACTATGTTAGAATATATGAAATATAATTTCAGTAACATAAAGGTTAATCAAGTAAATTTAGATATTATCGAAGGTCAAGTTATTCCTAAAAGTACAACTTTCGATATTTAGAATCTATTATTCAAGAGAATAAAAAGATCTAAGAAGATGTTATCAAAGTTTGTTAAGTGAAGCAAAGAACTGTATATTGTAACTAGTGAGTCCCCTTATGACTCAAAGGTAATTTCTATAAGAGAGTTATAAGACCTACTATCTTATACAGTGTTGAGTGTTAGGCCGCGAGAAGAGATCATGTATCAAAACTATGAATTGTTGAGATGAAGATATTGAGATTGATGTATGATAAGATTAGAAAATTAAAAATTAAAAATGAACATATCTGTAAAGATTTAGCTCCAACTCATATTAAAATTAAGTTTCGGAAGAACAAGCAACGATGGTTCAATTATGTACGGTACTATTGATAAGATGTAATAAAATTAGAGCAAAGGAAGATAGAAGATATCATGGAAGACTTAATATGAGGTACTTAGAATTTTAAAAAGGACTTGACATCGATACATTTAACTAGAAGTTGACATTGCTACGTTTAACTACAAGTATGACATTGAACATATTAAAATAACAGGATAAGAATCATGCAGCAGACTCTAAATAGATGAAATAAAACTTTAATGATAAGGATGAACATATTATTTAGGATGTCCTCAGTCCCTTAAATTTTTTGAAATATGACTATAAGATTAATCAATCAAAATATATACTTGTAAAATCGTATCTCTAATATTTAATTATTCTACTTAATTCTAGAATCAAACTAATAAAATTTCAGTGTTGTCCAATAACTTGACACTAGCATATGCAAAGAATCAGACTTCCCATCTAACGGTGCTACCAAAGCCAATGGCACTATTGAATTCAATTAAGTACAAAAAGGATCCCGTAGCATATAAATCCTCTATGTCGATCAAATTGGGACACAATGGAGTATCGCAAGTCAGTGGTTGGAAATCTCACCTTCGTTAAAAAAATAGGTTTGACATGTTATGGGAAGGTATCATGAAGTAACCAAGTGTAAGTAGTTGAAAACTACAAATTTCTTAGTCAAATATCAACATCGAAGAGTTTTTGTAAAAAATAACTTTTTAAAAAATTTTAATTATACAATTATATATCTTCTTTTTATTATATTATAAATAACCTCACTGCATTAATACTTATAAGAATGCTTTACAATTAACTTCCGTTACGAATGAAGTGAATATTCTTTCTTCAACAGTCAAATTTAATGTATGAACAAAGCTACTCCTAAAAAAAGAGTTCTTTTGATTGATGAATTGAACAGAGAAAGAGAGGTAAGAAAAAAATAAGAGTATTGTAGACTTTTTTAGTTTTAGTTAAAGGCTAACTAAGATTAAATAAGAAATATTTAATAGAATGCTAATGGATTATAATGATAGTGGCATTTTTATTAATATTATGATGCAGTGAGATTATTTATAATAATAAAAATAAGATAGTAAGATTTATAATTAAAATTTTGTAACAAAGAGAAGTCCAATACTACTAAGTCATATGTTCTTTGGCAAATGTGATAGTAGAGAGTATAAACATATATGTATTATGCCATATCTAAGTATTTGACACGGTTTTCTGATCTAAATAAAGATCTCATCCAAATGATTATCGAAGTTCTGGCATGTCCGTATAAACACAACACTCTCTTTTAGGTACGTGGAAGTTGTATGGTCTCGAGGTGAAACTTTGAATAGTTAATTAATTTGAGGGGAAGGATAATTTTTTTTAAACAGTTTGGGATAGATAAATGAGCCACGGATCCTAAAGTAAACTTCATGATTGGCTCGCTTGCCTTTTTCCCATAATGAGAAAATAGAGGGACTTCTTGCTTATTGTTTCAAGAACTACGTTATTGTGTTAATAAGCTATTTTGCTTAAAAAATCTTCAAAAAAAAAAATCAACTTTTATATGGGCTGTGCACGGGATGAATGTGTTCTTGATATTTGAATATTTTAAGTCAAGAGTAATATTTGTTGCGCAAGTAACACAGTCATAAGATCAAGTCTTCGTATGATCTAAACTACTAGATTATATGATCTTTTTTTTAACAACTATCTAGTGTTTGATCAGATGGTACAAATGTCTAGTTTGGAGACTATTTGAGTTTAGCAATTTTTTTTCCAAAAGCTTATACTTAATACGAACGCCATCTAATCTTGAAGACCAAATAATAATGCTTTAGAGCATTACAGCAAGCACGACTCTTTAAATCATTAATTTTAGGACATGCCTACCTAGTTGACGCATCTTCTTATGAAGTTGCCCTGTTCTTAATCTTTTGGAACAAATGCATCAATCCCTGAATGATGAGGGGGAATGCTTATAGTTTCCTTTTGCACTGATCTTTTCTCTCAGAAAGGAGAAATTGACATCCTAGAAACAAGGTTGCATTTTTCGTGATACCTTTTAAGTAAAAATCAATAAAGACTTTTATTTCTTTTTGAAACGCGTTGGGTGGGCTTGGCTAGGCCCATGGACCTTCCAAACGGCCCAACTTTTGGGCAAGGCTAGGCATGTGTTATATTTTGGAATAATAGTTATTGTACCGTTACTACACTGCCTAGATGCAGTCCAAAAAACATTGAAAGTATTTGATGGTCGATCCCATCATGTCTGACATGTCCGTGCAACCAACCTCCGATTGGACAACTCAAAAATTCTAACACAAAAAATCACACCCTAATGAATGATAAAGAAAACACCTTAATGCGTTGTGCCTAATAAATTGGGGCCCTTTTTTGGAAAAAAAATTTATTGTCCAATTGGAGATTAGCTAATACGGACATGCCGAACATGATGGGCCGAACATAGAAAAATTTACAATATATATTTTTCTTTTGAGCTGCACCCCATGCAGTGTCGTTGCACCTCAAACAGTGCAACAAGTATTATCCTTTGTTCTAAGGCATACTTGCAACAATGCCCTATGGCATTGCAGCTGCAAGCACCATTGGGTTACTTGATTGAAAGGCATATAATCATTGCACAGCATTATAAGAGTGCAGGATGTCTTAAAAATATATATGAGTTGGATCAAACCACATGTCAGTTGTATTACAATGCTCAGAAGGATATTACAGAAAGTATTTCTCTTTTGTTTTTGGCCACTACTCCAAGAAGTCTAGTCTTTGTGCCAGGTCTAAGTAGATTTGAGCCTAAGGCCTAGACTCGATAGAATCAATGGTCTCTGTTTTATGATTTTGTATAGATGAAAATTTTCATTTTATAAAATTTTAATACATTAATTACATTACTGTTAAAATATTATATTAACTAGATTTCAAAAGATAATAGCTTGAATTTAAAAAAAATACCAAATGACATATTTGCATTTTAAAGCCTTTTAAATTTTAGTTTAAATTAGCTTAGGTCAGGCTTACACCTCAACATTTTGCGGTTTAGATAGGCACAACCCAACATAATAATTAGACAATTCAGACTTAGACCTAAGGAGGAGACCCAGTCTGGTCTGGGCCAAGCCCATTGACAAACCTAGTTCAAATAATAAGAGAACAAGGATCTCATAAGCTTGCGTTTCAATAACTACTATATACCTTGATTAATTTGGTAACAACTTCATTGGTCATTCTTACTTAGAGTGTAATTTTAAGAAAAGGGTGAAAGATGTTAGATGCCTCCAAAGTTTGGATACACTTTCTCATATTGTTATATAATTAGCTTTAGTTCTGGGCTTAAAATTCTCACTTGTGCATATAATTAATAGAGGTTGCTTTTCTCAAAATCAAATTAACTAAGATAGACTTTTATTTTGGTCACTAAGGAGCTTATAAATTCTTGTTTGTCTTTTGAAACACCTTGTTTGCTTTTGACAAAAACGATTCTAGAGATAACCCCTACGAAACCTCAACCGTGCATAACGAGATTCATGCATGCAGCCTACATGATTTGTTTGAAGGCGTCAAGTAAGGTTGACGTGAATAATAATTTGTGTTAGGCTTGGATGACGTGAATTAACATGTTATGTGATTTCTTCATAATTTAAATTGAGATTTCAAGCCATGCTAAATCCCTATTAAATGTTCATATTATAAAGCTAGGATTTCTGGTTATTATTCTGAAGCATCACATGAATCACGCTTAACTAGTTTAAAGGAGTATTTGTTATCTTAATGATTTTCTATGAATATCTTATGTTCTAGATTTATGCTAATAATCATATTAGAATCTCTGTTAAGTGCATGCATATGTTAGGTGATTCATATCATGCTTACTATGTTATTTATTGATTTACTATGGTAAATCCATTAGAAATAGTCATGTAAATACTTGTGAATATTTATGTATACGCATGTGATGGAACCTGTGACAGCATGATTAGGAGCCTAACATAATTATTCTAGTGTATGTTCTGTAGTTAATTATCTATTTTTATTTAAAATTTGGAAACCTGGCTTAACCTGTTGAAACGCGTTAAGGAATGTTGACACGATTTGCAATTTGTGTTGACTGTCTCTGACGCGATTCAAAGAGTTTAAACAGTAATCGGATGCATGTTATGTTCATCCTTAATTACATGTTTAAGTTTTTTTAATGCATATATTATGTTCTGCATCATAATAGATTCATGTTTGTATGCATATGATCACTTAAGATGTTAGTTATTATATACAGTTATATTCATATATCATGTTGTATGAATACACATTTAATTAAAATGTTAATGATATGGATGCACCAGTCGGTAGCTTGGGAACTAAGTGTCACGCAGGTTATGACAGGCAGAAATGGCTACCTATGAAAAAAGGTACTCTAAAGCGTACAACTGTCATAGCGTGGAGACACTCCTTGAGCTTATAGGGGTTATCTCTAGAATTGTTTGTCTACTCAATTACGACCATAAGGTAATGTAAGAACCTACGGCTATGGGTAAGAAAATCTTGTAGGTGTTTGTCTGCTTACAAATTACATTGACACTGGATAAGATATAAAAGTGTCCCCTAACTACGCAATTAAAGACTTGGCGATAATAGCCTAATCATTGGGTAAAGAAGATGATGATAATGATGCCTCTATGTCATAGTTTGGTTGCTTGTCCTATGTTAAGAAAGTGATAACAATATGATATGAGTGTCTTCATGGTGTTATGATGATAAGATGCATGTTAAGAATATGATAGATGATATGTATGATCATATGATGCATGTTTAAGCTTAAGATCATGCTAGAGATGCATATATGCTATGTTTGTGATTCATGCTAAAGTTATGCAATGTTAAAGACCATGTATTAAGTCATGCTATGATGATGTATGCCATGCTGTAAGGTAGTCCATGATTAAGGATGCATAGTGATATGATGGTTAAAGATCATGTCTAGCTTCATGGTACTTTGTATGCTTATTTTCAAAATTATGGACTCATGTTTATGAGTATAGAAGTTGCTCATATGATGATTGTATACATGCTTATATTAGTTATTCATGATAATGACTTCATGTTATGATTAAAGATTATGTTTATTTGCTCACGTATGGTGAAGAATGTATGTATATGTTATCTCCATACTTAGCTAGTTAATGTTATCATGTGGAATTTACTTTGATGCTGTATGACATGCAAAATTTTAATTTTATTGGATTATGAGCTTGATGAGTTTCTATGTGGACTCATGCTTGCTAGTTAACTGTTTTTCAAGTGAAGATTGAGGATTTAGGCCGAGCTTTGAGGAGAGCTTGAAGGTTGATTTCAAAGTTATTTAGACAATATAGGTTTTCGTAGCAAGATATGTAATAAGATTTTATTTTCAGTTCAAGTGAAATTTTATTTGCATATGTAGAGATTATGGACGTGTGTTATTATTTACTTGCAGTTCAATATAGTGGATTTTAATTTGTGGTTATAAAGGTTGTATCATAGTGTTCATATATGTATATAAAGTGCTTACTTGGACTAAATAGATGTTTGAGTTGTTCCTACTGTGGTGCGTTTCTATTGATGGTCTGCATTAAGTTGGCATAACCAAATCGGGCTGGCAACAAGGGCGTTATAAAACTTGGTACCATAGCTAAATTTCAAACTGAGCACTTAAGAATGATCAACCTAAACCACTACACTAGGATCATAGGGATAGAGATTACTAGAATTGGAGTGAGGCTTGTGGTGCATAGGCCTGACTTATATTCTTTCTTTGCAGGAAATGTCTGACAGGCGTGGACGACCCACTAGGATTGTGCTCCTGAGCAACGGGACATTGGAGAGGATGTTGTGACATCAATTATGCCTCTACCTTTGGATGTAGGAGCATGCATGCAGATGTTCCAAGGACTTGTTCAAGTAGCGCAGCAGCAACAACAAAGGCCTATAGGGCCAGTGAAGCCTGAGTATCGACAAGGCCAAACGGCAATGGAGCGCTTTAAGAGAATGGATCCGCCGTCATTTAAGGGGGAGAGTGACCCCATTGTGGCTGAGAATTGGATCAAGGAGATGGAGAAGATCTTTTGAGCGATCAGGTGCCCCGAAGAGGACAAGGTGAACTTAGCAAGCTATATGCTTTAAGAGCGTGTTGATGTATTGTAGGATTTGATGTTGAGGACAAAGTTTGTTGACTTAAAAGTGGAGGTTTCATAGGAAGACTTCTTGGCGACCTTCAGAGGTAAGTTCTTTCCATAGCATGTTCAAGACAAGATGGTCTAGGAGTTCTCGAGTATTGCTCAGAGGCCGATGGGTGTATTGGAATATGAGTCAAAGTTTTCTGAGCTGACTGTGGGTGCTTAAAATGAGTGTGTGATTATCATGAAAAAACTATGTTGTTTAAGTGCAAAATAAACTTATTAAAAAGAAACTAAGTGATGTGATCGCCAGAAACTTTTGACTAAAAAGTTTCAAAAGAAGATTTGATCGCTTACCTGTTTGGACGTGGGAGATCTTGAATTCTTGGTTCCCCTCCTTCAGTCGGCTGAAGAAAGAGAGCCCTTTCTTGTCTTTGTTTTTGCTTTGGCTACTGTTGAGTTTTGAGGATCGTCCAAATTCCTTGTTGTTTGCTGTCGATTCCCTCCCTTTGATTCTCCTTTGTACACTTTGCAAGAAATAGAAAGAAATGAAGAACAATGTTGAGAACTTTAGGAAGAAGTAGTATCCATTCCAGAGAAAATTTTAAACATGCAACTAAGTAGGTAAACTCACTTGTTTGGATGGTCTTTTAAATCCCTTAATCAAATAGGTTTTTGGAAATTATGCTAGTGTTGTGTGTGTTGCATGGAGTGATGTGATGAAGAATGTAAAATTAATGGGGTGAAAATGTGAAAAATATGTAGAACTAAATTGAAAGCTAACGCTGGATGGCCTCTGGAAGCTTTGGTCTTCAATGGATCTTGGACGGATGAAGAATGGATGCCGACTCCTAGAAGCAACACTTCAACGTTTGGACATCGCCTTCAAGCTTCTTTGCTCCAATCACCGCCAAAATAATCACTCTCTCTTTTTTTTTTTACTCACTCAAGAGGCGAGGTATTTATAGACTTTTTTGCATCTGCGGATTTATATGAAGAAATCTTGAGATTTATCCAACTTAACTAACAGATAAATACAGATTAATTCATCTTTATCTGTAATTATCTAAAACGCGTCGCCCATAGAATACGTCTTTCAGATTGATTAAGATAAGGATAAACATCCGGAAAAAACTTATCTTTATCTGTAATTAGATAAAATGCGTCACCACTAAAAGACGCCTTTTAGACTAATTAAGATAAGGATAAACATCCAGAAGAGAAGTAGAAACAACTTAAGAAACTTAAATGGTGTTGTGACATGCAGACGTCTTTTAGCTAATTAATCTACTGATTAAAATTCAAATTTAAATGTTAAAATAAGAATAAAGTCTAAATGGCGTCTACACTAGTCGACGTGTTTTAGACTTTTTCATATTTTTACTGAAATTTGAGTTAAAATTAATTTAATTAATTAACTTAAATCATATCTGTCTGACCCGATACTATTAACTTAAAAAAATCAATAAAAATTAACCAATGATTAAATATCAGACCATTTTGAGGCATTTATTATATGATATGAAATTTACTTGAAATGATGTCAAAATTAGCGTGTCTACACTGACGAAGTTTACACCCCATATGTGTGCTAATGAGAGGTGGAAGATGCAGAAGTTCTTGATAGGGTTGAAGCCATTCATGAGGTCAAAGCTTGTGGCTCATAAGTTTGCCACGATGGAAGAAGTTGTCGAAGCGGCTTGTAGGCAAGAAGCGGAGCATGAGGTATTTCTAGAAGAGCGTAAAGTGACACCAAAGGACCAAGGATCGTCATTGAAGAGGAAGAAGCCAGAGTTCAAAAAGACTTCTGAAGAGGCTCCAGCGAAGACGATGACGACACTTGTAGCTAGAGAAGCATCGATTCACACAATTTGTCAGAAGTGTGGGAAGATGCATGGAAGAGAGTGCTTGTGGGTAACAGGTAAGTGATATGTATACGGAGAGAATGGCTAGTGATTAAGGATTGTCACAAGATGAAAGTTACTTCATCAACTGCACCGAATGAACTCCCTTCCAAGAGTTTTTGCTTTGACCCAAGACAGCATGGATGCTACCAAGGATGATATGAAAGGTGCGAATTAGTAAGTAGATTATAAATTGTATTGCTTTGTTGTTTGTTGTATGATGCTTGAAATTCGAGGATGAATTTTCTTTAAAGGGAGAGGGTATAGCACCAGAGGTGTTAGGAGGTTAGAAGAACCTAGTAGAACCCATTAGTAGCCCTAGGTAGACCTATTAGGAACTCAGGTAGACATTTTAAACACGTTATATGTGTATGACGTGATTTAGGTGGGGTGTGTTAAATGTGTCACCCTTGGCTAACGCGATTAAGGGATTCTACTTCCTAATCTAATTCCTACTAAGAAGCCTTAAACACATCATATTGGGTTGACATGATTTAGAAGATTAGTTGTATTCAAACTGAACTTAGTTGTTTCCTCCGTAGGCGATTCTTCTCCATCTAGAACTCAACTAGATGTTTATATATAGTTCCCTTGCGTGATTAAAGCTCTCTAGTATGTCCATACACCCTAGAGAGAGGTAAAGGATGGTTGGGAGTGTGTGTGTGTGTGTGAGAGAGAGAGAGAGAGAGAGAGTGGGCGGTTGATGGCGTTCTTCATCCGTGCGCGGGCGGCGACGTGAGACGAGTAGTGTGGCGGCGTTGCTGTACGTGAAGGGACATCCCTGTGGTGATAAGGAGAGATTTTTCACGAGCTGATTCGCGTAATAGAGGCAAATGATGATTAACTATGATTCCATAGATATTTTATATACATAAAAAATTATTTTCAAGATATTTCCTTATGTATTATGATAGTATGTAAAGATAGATCTTTGAATATTGCTTGATGTGCATGAATCTTTCAGAAAAAGATTTGTTGTCATTACCTTATCTGCTATGCATATAGGTTTAGAAAAACTATCCATTAACATGACCTATAAGCTAATGATCGGTGAAATAATTCCGACTATCAGGTATCGAAAAACTGACATTAGGAAACATGTAGATTTCTACTATCCACAAAAAAAAGGTTAGATTGTAAAAAGAATTTGAAGTGAGAAAACAAAACCAAGGAGACTAATCTGTGTGCTTGTCTCTTTCTCCCTCTCCATGTGAACATGTGAATTTCACATTTGCTTCATTTGAGGTCCAAGAAGTGTTTATGGAGTGAAACATGATATATTTGGTATTTATAGAAAGACACCCATGGAGAGGATTTTAATTATTAAAATTTCCCTCACATAAGCATGGATGCCTCTAAACAAGAATGTAATCTCTCGGTTTTCTCTAAATCGATTCTTAAAATATAAAAGAGAGACATAATAGGCTATCTAACATTTTTTCAACCAAAGTAGTTTGAGAGGAGTTTTTCATGAGAGAGAAATTGATTGTGCATTGACCTTCTGACCATGTGCTCCATCTTTTACCGGAATAAGTTATTTTGGAGTGAATTATTTTAGATTAGTTATGCCAGAATAAAAGAGATTTTGATTTGATATACTTTTTAACTTATACTGAGTTAAGGTGAAATAAGTTGTTCTGTTCTTTTACTTAGAATAATTTATACTAAGTACCGAAACAACTTATTCCCGCACAGAATAAGTTACTCCTGAAAAAAAAAAAAAAAGAATAAGAGAAATAATAGATATATTCTAAACCTTATTTCTCTGTCAAACTGATCTGTGAACTCATGGTCGGTCAAATAATTTGGTTATCAATTACCATTTGCATCCCTGGATAGCAGGCCCGGCATCTTCCCTTGTTTCCTAACAAATACGCGAGACCCATCGGGATCATCGAGAAATGGATAAAAACGGTCAGACCAAATTCCCCAAAGTACCCCTGAACTTGTCCGAAGGCGCTCTCCACGGTAAGCCAACTAACCAAGCACAAGCCCCCCTAGGATATTTTGGTCCCTTCCAGGGACAAATCCGTCATTCCGGTGCGTATCCACTCGAACTATTAAAGGAGGCCTCCCCCTCTTTTGCAGTTCCTCGGCACTACACTAAGAGCAGCTTTGCCTCCGGCCATGGCCACTTCGCTCCGCTCCCCGCCCTCCGCCTTCTCCGCCTCCCTCCCTCAGGCTAATTCTCTCTCTCTCTCTCTCTCTCTCTCTCTCTCTCTCTCTGTGTTTGTTCTTGGATGGATCAGTAGATGAGCATGTCGCTATGCTCGATCCATCGTTCTTTTCCAAATAGTTCCGCATGTGATCGAACTCTGAATCGTGAACTCGAATCCGAGCAGGTGGGGAGGTGCGCGGCCCTGCCGCGATCCGGATTGGCGTTTCTGTTCCAGCTCCGCCGATCCTTCCCGTCGATCCAGGCCTCGGCAGCTGGGAATGCGTCATCAGTTGATACCGGTGCGTAAACTCTCGATTTTTCCAGTTATTTGGTTCCGGGATTTTAATCCTTTATCTTGTTTTTTTTTTCTTAATTCTTTGTTTGTGAGATCCAGAAGTGAGCACCGAACTGGACGCTGTGTCCGCATTTAGCGAGATCGTTCCAGATACCGTCGTTTTTGATGATTTCGAGAGGTAATATCTTCTTTCGATCTTCCTTTCCCTTGCGATTTGTTTCAAGTGGTTTTTTTTTGGGTCATTCTTTGGCCAATTCAACTGGTTGCTGCTTAATTTTTAGTGGTTGAGGACACTTATTCTAGATCTCCTATTGTGGGAATATTGTGTGAAATGCAGGTTTCCTCCGACTGCTGCCACTGTTAGCTCTTCACTGATCCTTGGAATCTGCAGCCTTCCTGATACCAAGTTTACAGTGAGCAACGCTGGAATCTAGGCCATCTGATGAAGAGAAATTTGATTTCTTTTATTTCTTGTCGTGGATTTTTTGAAATGTGCGTTTTTGGGGGGGAGATGAGTATGACTAACGAGAAAGAGGTTGCTTTGTAGAGTGCTATTGAGACTGCATTGGCTGACAGCGGGTGCTATGAGCAAGAAGATTCCCACTCCCGGTTGTCGTGTTTCTTTAATAAGGTTTGCAAATGTAATGTTGCTTATGATCTCAGGCATGCAATTGTTTATTAATGGTTATTAGTTTATTAATGCCGTTTGCAGGCTTTGGTGAATGTTGGAGCGGACTTGGCAAGACTTGTTCCTGGTCGAGTCTCCACCGAGGTTGATGCTCGTTTGGCTTATGACACACATGGAATTGTTCGGAAGGTATTATAGGCACTATTTGAACCAGACTAGATTCCTCACCTTGTCTCATTGACATTTAGAGTGTGAGCTAATATTGCATAACTATTTTTTTAGTTCTTTGTTCAGAATTAATATGCTGTCAGTGTTGGCTAATATTGCACAACGAGTTATTTTATTTTAGTTTTCTGTTCAAAATTACCGTGCTGTCCATTTTGATTGTTTGTTGGGTATAAATGCAACTAGCGACCATGCTATTCATGTGTTCTTAATCCTTTTCGAGATTGTTTACCAGACCTGCTGACACAAAAGCAATTGCAGTAATGTCCTTAAATAATTTATGACTACTAGCCACATCATTCACTACACCTATGTCTTTTAGTGAACTAACTTAAACTTATTTACTAGATTCAATCAAAATGTATTTATTATCTGAGCATCACTTGAAGTCATGGGATTGTAATGGAATATTTTCATCATTTCTTAAAGAAAGGGAATGTTCTATCTATTGTGGATTTTTATACCTGTTTGTGACCCTTTTATGAAGTTCAGTTGATTGCACATAGAAGTTCATGCCCACTAATAAGTTATTATATGTTTGTTATTGTTTCTCCTTTCTCATGTCCATCCATTCATCTTTAACCATGCTTTTAAATGTAGTGCGAGACTTCCTTTTTGAAAAAATCCTCATGATCTTGAAAATCTTTAGTGGATTTGAAAATCTTTGTGAAAATCTTGTCTTTTGATTGGGTCTTTTTAGAAAAAAAGATTTTTGCATTGAAAAAAGAATTTTTAAGTTTGATGTTCTCTTCTCTTTTAGGTAGACTTAGAGAATTTAAGATTAATCCTTAAAGTCTAAGTTTCTTCTGGATCGATCATGGATCTATGTTCTTGACCTCTCCCCACTGACCTTGGTCAGTGTTAATTACACCAATCATCGATTGGTAACTCTTGATTAACCATTCAATAAGGCTTATAAAGACAGCAGGAAACAAGCAGAGTTTGATGCAAGCATGCAAATCATTTTTTGTTCTTTTATCAGAAATGTTTATGAAATATCCTTTAAAGGATACTTAAAGGATTTTTAAATTCTCATGAGGACATGAATATTTTAGGCATCTTAGAGTGCTAAGAAGATAGGTTTTGAGACCTAGGCTTCATTAGGACCCCTTGAAGAAGGTGGATTCTTTGAAATTATCCTTTAAGCATCCTTTAAAAGGATAAATGATTTATTTGGACAGCATATCCTCTCATTTGAATTCTTTTGAGAGAATAAAGACTGCTAAAGGATATCCTTAAACAATGGGGCATGAGGGTCGCCACATATTTAATAATATTCTTTAATGGTCCTTCAACTAATATGAAGGAACTACGAATCTTTAGGCCATTCAACCAATATGAGTGAACTATAGTTTAATGGTCAATCCACTAGTAGGAAAGAACCATATTTATTAGTTCTTCTATGAATGAGAGTGAACTATGACTTCGTAGCCGGTCCACCAATAAGACAGAACCATAAAAGCCAATGGTCACTCCATCAATAGGAATGAACCAATAACCATAGTCTTTGATCACTCTACCGATAAGAGTGAACCATAAATATAGTGGTTAATCCACCAATAGGAGAAAACCACGAAACTTTGGCCATTCAACTGATATGAATGAACCACTTTTTATTAAATCCTTTTTTTTAAACGAAGCTTTGGTCATCTAACCAATAAGGATGAACCAGATTTTATTATTTTTAACAAACCGTTGGCCATCCAACCAATATGGATGAACCAGATTTTATTATTTTTAACAAAGTTTTGGCCATCCAACCAATATGGATGAACCATATTTTATTATTTTTAACAAAGTTTTGGCCATCCAACCAATATAGATGAACCAGATTAACATGGATTGATTTAATGAAATAGATAGATTGACTAATATGAAATTTATGGCCATCCAACTAATATGGATGAACCATTCTAACATGAAACAACATAATTTTTCCAACATGAGAACATATAAATTGGTTAACATGAAATTTCTGGCCATCCAACCAATATGGATGAACCACTCTTTATTAAAAAAATCATCACAAAACAGCGGGTCTTCCTCTCTTTTTTTTTTACACATAGAGATCTTCCTTTTTGGAGCTTCTTCTTTTTCTTCTTGCAGATTTCTGAACAGAGCTTGGCCTCTTGCCCTTTTTTTTTTTTGCTCTGGCTGTGCGTCTATGGATTTTTTGGACGCTTGCTGCATGCCAGCACCGCTTTCTGTGGGGCGTCTTATAGGGCTGTTGAGGGTGCCGGTGGGGGGCAGGATGCCCAACCAGTGGCACCCCCCACCGGTGCCACCTAGGTGCCGGTGGGGAGCAGGATAGGGGCGGGTGAGAGAAGGAGATAGGGATAGAGATGAGAGAGTGGGATAGGGACGGGAGATAGAGATAGAGATGGGAGAGTGGGGCCGGTTAGGATAGAGATGGAGGGAGAGAGGAGGCCACTGGCCGGCCGGTCTCTCTCTCTCTCTCTCCTTTTTTTTGTGTTTATCCCTTGGCCTCTCTCTCTCTCTTTTTGTATTTATCTCCCTCCCTTTTTATCTCTATCTCTTCCCTCTCTCTTTCTTTAATAGAGGGCCGGTGGGGGCCAGAGGGCCGGCCGGTTCCTCCTCTCTGTGCTGCGTTTGCTGGTTGCTGTCCCTGCTGCTGCTGCTTTGCTGGAGCTATCTTGTTGCTGCTGGTTGATGCCCTGGCTGCTGCTGCCTCCCTGCTGCTGCTGGCTCTGCTCTTGGTGTTCCTGCTAGCTGCTTGTTGGAGGCCCTTTGTTGCTGAAATTGCAGCATTGAAGGGCTGTTGTGCTGCTGTTTTTGCAGCTCTGGAGGGGCAGCTATCAGGTAATTATTGCTCCTTTTTTCATCTATGTCTTTCCTTCTTTTATGCATGCATGTTGCAGATTTTTTTTCATGCGAAAACTAAGTTCATAAACCTTAGTTTTCTTCCCTTTCTTTTGCATGCAAGCATGCATTTACATGTGTCTGAATTTTTTGGTTCAACATGTAGGGAAAGCCTATTAAACATAACTTGCTTCTAAAAGCAATTTGTTGATCATCTGCACTGTGTTTTGTTTGAATTTTGGTTGCATTTGATCAATCTATACTATTTTCTTATGCCACATTTCACATTTGGGCTTGAAATATTATCTATAATGCTTTATAGCTGTTAACTAATGAAGTTTGGAACATAACAATTCTATTGTATTTGACAGCATTTATGTGTAAAATATCCGAGTAATTGAAAAGTGCTTCATAGTTTTTCCCCCAAATTTTATGTATTTATTTCTTGCAGTATGTTGCCACATGATTAGCAGTTTCTGTCAAACTCTTCAGGTGCATGAATTGTTGAAGCTATATAGTGAAGTAGAGGTCCCTCCAGAGCGTCTATTGTTCAAAATTCCTTCAACTTGGCAAGTAAGAGATCATAAAGAGATATGATACAATTCATTTAGTTTCATCTGTTTTACCCAAGGAGAAAAGGAACAGAGGCTCTTGTTATGCATGACTTTTAATCATTTTCGGATTTAGGGTATAGAAGCTTCAAGGCTGCTGGAATCTGAAGGCATACAGACACATTTGACATTTGTTTATAGGTACTTATGTTTGTTAGTTCTTCCTTAACTTGTGTTTGCTAATTGTTCTTTTGTAGTCCCTTGTTCTGTAAACTATGTGCTGATTCTGTCTAGTTGAAGATGCAATTCAATAAACTGTTCTTTCCAAGTTCTGACATGCTAGATATAATACCCAACAACTGTTCTAGCCACTACAATCATGAAAAGAAAACATGCACTGAGCTTCTACTTAGACTGAATATATTTGTCTAATAAGTGTGCACTTCTCCAAAATGGTGCTTTCTTAGCAAACTAAGAAGTACCTAGTATGGTTTTTGTTTTTCTGTTCTTTCTATCTCTTTCTTCCTTTCCTCTATCCCTCGTATCATTTTATCCAACTATTGTACGATTCCATTTTCTTTGTTAGCAACTATTAACGACCATGGACATTTTTTGTATCTTTCATTGATAACGCTTGACAATGTATTAGTTGGATGAAACAACTCAGTAAGGGGCTACTACATGCAATGGACTAGTGGTTGTTGAATATTGAAATGTGAAGCTTGTTTCTCCATTTATGTCTTTCGATTATCTGATACCAGCGTGCTTTGATCTTAGGAGATAATGAGGAAAAGGGTCCTCTAGGATTCTTGGGTTCCTGTTTAAATTTCTTTAGACCTCAGGGACCACTGAATCGATAGTTCTGCAGCCTGATCAGCATAAGTATGTTGGAAATGTTCTGATGTAGCTTAGATGCATGTACACATATGGGAGGAAATGGGAGATGTATCCTCGAAAATCCAAGTATTTGTTCAACAATGAAGTGCTGGTATCAAGAGTTGATACAAATCATGTCAGTCTGGTGGTTGTGAAGGTCTAATGATGAAAAAGAATCTTTAAAGCAAGGGTTTCAAGAAAGAGAATGTGGAGGACTACTTGAACATGAACATAGACCTTGCCTTTACAGGGTTTTTGAAGCTAAGTGTGTTTTGTCAAAATGTTATGTGGGTGACTGTCTTTATTAAGTTAGATCCGTTGATAGATTTACCCCTTGCTGCAAACACTGTAGTCGGAATTTAATTGTTAAAAAATAATAAGCTTGTAGGAAATGGTGGTTGACAGGTTAGAATAGTCTCACATATGTGTTTTTTCTAAGATGTCCTGTCTGGCCTCTCAAATTGAGGGTATCTTGGTCTTAGTATCCTTTGTAAAAAAAAAAAAAAAAAACAACTAATAAGGAAAAAAAAAGGGAGGCTGTGGCTGCTCTGTTTTGGTGTGCAGCCTCTCTCCTTCTCTTGTTCTCTGTCCATTCTTGCTGTTTCTTCTCTACTCTTTGCTGATGTCTTCATGGTATCATGGCACCTTTGAAGGAGAACCAATGTGAGGCACCATCCCATGGAAGCACGGCTGTCAAAAGGGTTCCTGTTGTGTTTTTATGATTGGGTTGGGCCTTGAAGGAATTTGGACATCTGTGCAGTCTTAAGTCCTCATGAGTCCAAGGACTTTTTCCACACCAAAAGGAAGGGACCAGTCTTTCCCTTGGTCCCTGCACAGTCCAGCTAGGCTGTGATATATTCTCACTCCACAACAGCAAGGGTCTAGTTCCCCAGTTTTGAGGAACTGGTGCTTGTTTTTTTTCTTTGAAGCCAGCTGCCATCTCTGTTGTGGCACAAATGTGCACCAAATGTAGACAGATTGGACATTTCAACGGGAAAGTTAAACCTTTGGCGCTGGATGACTCTAAAGATGAGTCATGGATCCTGAGTTGTATAGACACATTCTTGATATTAGTTTTTTGGGAAATGAAGTGAAACAACAATTCATAGGGAAAAGACACTGAGGGAGACATGGGTAATTGCTTAAAGAGATGTTTAATCAGATCGACAGACGCAAGATATGGTGCATTTATTTTATCATGAATCGACCAGGGATAGGCCTCCAATCGCCCAATCGGTCTGGTTCATGCCAATTGGATTGGCCGATACAATCCGATTTGGCCCACTCCAACCTGGCCCCCCTTTTTCATGTCTGTAGCCTATGAAAAGATTAAACAATAAGTGTCGTTTTACATTAAGACTTGTAGAGTTACATATCAAACAGTAACGAAAAATTTCCCTTGCCCAAACGTTTGGAGGGACTGATTAAGGACAAATATGGAAGTGTCATTAGAGAATATGAAAAGTACATACCAAACATACATAGGTGATGAATTATTTGCATCCAATGCAATCATGGCGACATCACACAACATCTAGGGTCGAGTTTCAGCCTACAACAGCTTATCCCAATAGCCCTCGATAAGCATGCCATGTAACGCCCCCAAACGACCCGGTTTGGTGTTGACCCGAAAATTTTTCATGCGCAATGATGTTATTCAAGCATGCATATGCACATGATTGTGCAATATAAAAATATATACATGGCATATACTCACATTGATATGGGTTTATGTTATGGAAAATATGCATGGCATATGCTCACATTCACATGAGCCTATGTTATGTTAAAGATGATGATGAAATGAATGAACATGCACCCATGATATGAGGGTTCATGTTAAATAAAGATCCTTCCTATATGTATGTGAATACATTGGCATGTATGCATGCATTAGGGATACATGAAGCAAAGATATACCTAGGCGAAGACGCCTTGACTGGGGCTCCCGCAAGAAGCCCAAAATAGCCCTGGAATTGCTCCTATATGCTGTCCAAAAACAGCTCTGGAAGCTCCTATATGCTGTCCCGTGAGCGGATCGGTAGCTCCAATAAATGGGCCCAATAGAGCATCCCAAAATGCTGCAGCAAAAATACTCCCAATTCTGCGAAATGGGGACTCAAAACAGTCCCAAAACAGTCCTAATGGAGGCCTAATAGCAAGTTATGTAAGCCCAATAAGAGGCCCAATAAGGGACCCGATATGAAAGCCCAATGAGAGGTCCAAATGGGCCTAAAAATTAGTCCCGCATGACTCACAAATCTGCAGTCCAAAGAGGAAAATTCCCCAAGTACCAAAGGAGGAAAGATGGCCAAGTGGTCTCCTCTCTCTCTCTCTCTCCCTTTGTTTAAATAAAAAACAGGGAGGGGAGAGAGAGAGGGGAGAAACCGGTGGGGGGGGGGGACCCCCACCGATTCCAAGGGGAGGACCGGTGGGGGGTCCAAACCGGTGGCTCCCCCCCACCGGTTCCAACCGGTGGGGGTGGCCACCGGCGCCCTCTCTCTCTCACTCTCTCTCTTCTCTCACTCTCTAAACAAAAAAAAGAGAAAGGAAGGGGAGAGAGGGGCAAACTGGTGGGCACCCCCCATCGGGCCCAAATTTGGTCCTATAAATAGGGCCCAATGCCCCCATTTGCATAGGAGACCACACCATATACAAGGTGAAAAAGTTCAGGGCCCAATGCCCCCATTTGCAAAGGAGACCACATCATATACAAGGTGAAAATGTTCTAGGGGGAAACTTTGCTGCGTTAAAGACCAAACCCGGTGTCTTTACCCGGGTTTGCTGCGTTTGGAGGAGTTTTTCGTCCCGGGGGGTTCTCTTCCTAAAGTTTTTTTCCTAAGGGGAAGTCCTGCCAAATTATTGTTGTAAAAGCCTTCCTTATAAGGCAAAACTCTGCCAAAATAATAAGATAAGTTTCTTGTGCAAGATTTTGTGCATGTGTGTGTGTCACCAAATTAAAAGATTAAATAATATCATGTATTATTTTTCTAATATACATAATTAATTTCCTAATTACTTTAAAATCTGATCAAAAAAATCTATGAGCCCCTAATGACCCAATCTTGGTCTCATCTCTAAACATAAGATGGATAATTAAATCCTAAATATGAATACTTAAGACAAACTAATTAAATAAAACTAATAATCTTAATTAATTATTGAAACATGTAATAATTAATAAAAATCAGTAAATAAAATCATAAAATATAGAAAAATTAATAAAAAACAGTAAAAAACGGAAAACCAATAATCTGAAAATATCTTAACCAAAAAATATCTTTACTTACTTGAGAAATTAATAAAATATCAAATAAAAACATAAAAATTGATTTAAATTCAGGAAAAAACAGTAAAAAGTTGAGAGAATTAAATATGAAATATACAAATTCTGAAATGATCAAAATACCCCCAGAACTTAACCAAATTACCAACATACCCCCCCTACATGATAAAAATCTGTAAGAAAAAATCATAAGAAAATCCTTAAAAAAAATGATAAAGTAACTCCTATATCTAAAATACCCTCCAAAACCTAATGAGAAGGGTGAAAATCACTAAAATACTCCTAATATGATAAAAATCCCAAGATAGACCCTAAGTCTAAATAAATTTAACTTGAGGCAAAAAAAATTATTGAAATATCCTTGTAATATGTTCAAAATGATTTCAAAATATATTCTAAGGGTTCTCAAACCTTTAATAAGATATTAAAGATCTAAGAAGACTTTAATGAAATTACCAAAATACCTCTAGGGATTTTAAATACTCGGAATTAATCCTAAACAAGAGGGAATCAATCCCAAAACTTTTTAAAAAACGAATCTTCAATACTTAAGAGCCAGCTCTAAAAACCTTGGCACAAATACTCCAATACATTGGAACAAATCCTAATAACCTAAAAAGACTTAAATGAAACCAAGGATTTAAAAGCTACCTTTCACTTACATGCATGCTGTGTGGTAGTGTAGACAGTTTCAAGGGTATCATACAGACGGTTAATCAAAGGTTGTCGAGTGGTTGCTCGACGTAATTAACACTGACCGAGGTCAGTGGAGAGAGGTCATATACTCAGATCTTTACCTGATCCGAAGTCCCGGACTCTCTGAGGGCTAATCCCAAACTCTCATAGTCCAAGAAATAAAATAAATAAAATCGACCTATATTTCTCCGAATAAAACAAAAGACCAAAACGATAGAACGAAATAATAATAATAAAAATAAATAAATAAATAAACAAACAAATAATAAATAAAAAAAATCCGATAGGAGGAGACAGCTAGGTCAGGTTCCAAACATTCGGTCATGCCGGCGGTAGTGAATACGTCGTATGACAACAAGATGTGAATTAAAATAATATAACCTTTATAGACACAAAAGAAACGATCCACTAATATAAACGGAACAACAATAATAATAGTTCTTCAAGATCTCTACATAATCAAATAAATGAAAAGTACATCTCTGAATAACTAAAATAAATCTAACCTATACATCTCTTGTTAACCTATCAAAACATAAAGTAAAAATAATAGCCTTCAATTCCTCAATCGAGCTCCCTGCTCCTCGATCTCAACCTCAATCTCTGTCTCGGGATCATCTAAAAAATCGTTATCTAGCAAGTGCGAGTCCAACCATGACTTAGCAAGTTCAGAATCCACAAAAAAACATAGGTTTTCCATATACTTATAACTTAAAAGAGCTTTGCATGCATCTTATCTAAACATAGAAAACAATTCTATCATATATATACTTCTATCACATAGAGAACACTGCTTATATATTGTCCCTAATTATGTTCCTAGCATGCTTCCTTAACTTAACAACATGGCAAGATGGATAATATGCATAATCTATACATGAACACTATCATGGAACATAATTAGGGATATAAACATTATAAACATGGTTATTTTCAGCAAATAAATTAGACCTAAACATGCATCTTTTATCATGGCTTACCAAGAAGTAAACATGCCAAACAACTAACATGATTCTAGCCTTTCAGGAACTTCAAAACATAAACATAAGCATGAATTTTCAGTAACGAACATAACCTTGATGACATGCATTAAAATCTAAACATAACTTAATCTTCATCTTTTATCGTCGTACATGATCACACATATTATATTGTTCATTTTTAACTTAGGACAAGCAGCCACACAATGACATAGAGGCATCTTCTTCTTCTTTACCTAGTGGTTATGACAAACCCACTAGATCTTCGGCTGCGTAGTCGGAGGACACTCTCAGATCCCACTTGAATAGAATGTAAACATACTCCTAGGATTTAACCTGTTGCCTTTCTTAACCCCTTGGTCATTAGCGGAATAGACATGGGAATCTAGAGGTGGCCCCTTATGGAATCAAGAGATGGCTCCCATCAGGTAGCACTTTGGTCCCGACGGGATCAAGAGGTGGCTCCCTTAATGTGGCACCTTGGTCCATGTGGCACTTAGGGCCTATGCTACTGGCTAGTGCATCTACTTAGCATCTTAACATCTTGATTATCAATATGCATACAAATGCAAATACGTTTTATGTAGAACATGGTTTAATCAAGTAACAAAAATTTAAAACATATAATTATGCATGAAATTAAACTAAAATTAACATTCTGTTTAACCCTCTAAAACGCGTCATGGACAAGTGATGTGATTCGTAAATCACGTCATCCTCCATAGACGCCTTTCAGTGAGTTAAACATGTTTTCTAGATTTAAATAGAAACCTTATTAATTTTTTGAAAACTATGAACATGCATATGCAGTTATCAGTCTAAACATCCTCTAAACATGTATATCATGGTCTATGCATATTAATAGATTTAAACAGAATTTATCATTAAAATCATCACTTAAATACACCACATAAATCATACTTTTCTCAACAAAACATTTGCCATCATGATACCAAAACCTAGACATGAATCAAACCTATCTAGCATGCAAAATACCATATCATAGAACCAAAATTATTAAGCTTGCATGGGGTTAGCATTAAACAGCATAAAAATTACTTGACAGTCATGAATCGCGTCAGCTATGGGTGACGTGATTTGTAAATCGTGTCACTTGTGGTCGACGCGTTACAACACTGTTTTTAGTTTTTTCAAAAAGTACAAAATCAATTGAATAAAAGAGAAAAAGGCATCTAAACATCATATACTTCATTATAGAAGGTCTCACACACGACCATGCATCATATACTGTAATAGATAGTAAAGTAGGTTTGAAAATAGGGTCTTGGTACATAAAAATACTATGAATTCACGGTTCTTCATCACTTGCCTCCTACGTAGTCAGAGACAAAAGGCGAGCAAGGCAACCAGGGGTTCGCCTCAGCTTCAAATGCCTAGGCAATTGCCTAGGCGTTTGAGGTGATGTATTCTCTCATAAATCACTAAAAAGGAAGAAAATAATAATATAAGAATTATAAAAGAATATCTAAGATAATAATATGTAAGACTTTGAGAAGTATTGATCATACTTAACATATAGTGTCCTAAGACCATCTACTACTCATATAAGTAGTGGATGGGCTTAGGAATCATCAAAAATAAGGGAAAAATATGGCAGCATGTAAGAGAAAAAGGATGTTGGACATTGTTAAAAGAAGCATTAGCCACTTTGAAATAATTATGAATAAGAAAAAGTAATACCACATAGTTAAAAAAGAAACAAACATTTAACATAGATATTATAGGCAAGTGCCTTGGTGAGTGAGATGAAGATGAGGCGAGGCGAGGTGCTTTGGCTTGCCTTAACCTACCTTATTACCTAGGCGAGTGAGGCGATCGCCTTTGATAACGTAGCATGTCTCAAAACCACGCGAACCACAGCACGAAGAAGCCTGCCTCCGACAAGGCAACACGTCCTCCTACTCATGAAAACGCTCACAGGATCGCCCTCGTGTCCACCTCCTCGCACGCCGTAAAGAACAACGAAGAACACCTGCCTCCACTCTCTAGATCTCTCTCTAACTCTCCCTTTAGGATTACTAAAGGCTTAAAGAAGACTAAAAGGTACTTGGGGCGCACACACCCTCTATATAAAGGCCTTTAAGTCGAGTTCTAGGCGAAGTACAACTCCGCACAAAAGGAAAGCATAGTTGTCAATCCCGTCCCGGTCCCTGTCCTATTTTTCTATTGGGATGGGATGTCCCGGTGTCTCGAATAATTCCAGTGTCCCTTCTTGGAATTTTTTCCATACATATGCCAACAAATATAAAACATACGTATACAATAAATAATCTGAAATTAAACATATAAACGTATAAATGACACAAAATTAATGCAATAAAAGCATTGGGGATAGATTTATGTGTTTATAAATGAGTATACCATCAAATGAACCTCCCAAAATAAGTTTATAAAGAGCTTAAGTACTTAGGCAAATCTCATGTAAAAATACAAATTCTGATTAGGAAAGGTCGGGACAGGCCGGGACAGATCGGGATACATACTGGGATAGACCAGAAATTGTCCCATCCTATTTTCTCACTGGGACGGGATGTCCTAGCCGAGATATGACGGGACAAGACGGGATTGACTACTATGAAAGAAAGACCCAGATGCAGGTCGAGCTCAAAACAACTTGAATCACGTTAGTCCGACCTGACGCATTTCAAGTCGTTTGAATCGCGTCCACCCCTGGTGGATGCGATTCAGAGCCTTCAGCCATAACTAAAAAAAACCCAGCCCGAACCCCTCTAATGGTTTGCCTAGCCTACTAATGAGCCTCTAATGGGTCTACAAAAACAACACCAGGTGTTATATGTCGCACCTCCTTTTATCAAATAAATGAATCAAATCATATCTAGACGTGTTCGAATGCCCTGAGACAGGCCCGAGTAGGGTTGGGACCCACATGTGACACATGAATAGGGCCAATGAATAGTACATGTGAATAGTACTTGTGTACAATACACTATTATAAGGCAGGGGATTGGCGGGGCCCACAAGTTGTGCTATAATGTGCTTTTTAAATGATGCATCTTTACAAAATGATATGTTCAAAAAGGCCAATGTCAATTATTTTAATACTGTACAATATGGACGAGGAATAAAATAAGAGTGAGCAAGAAAATTGTGCTACATAGCAACATCAAGGCATGGAAAGGATCTTCCTGTCGCAGCAGGATGTAATTAATGCTAGTCTATGAACTGGCGGAAATAGTCTGAATTCAAAAGAACAATGATAACCCTTTTCATGGGGGAGTCAACATATAATGATCAATTATTCTGTGTTTCACAGTGTTGACTTTGAGTTGAAACCCTAAAACAAATTTCAAGGCACAATTGCCCATCGTTCAAATAAATGCAATATCCAACAATGGCAGGACATCATGATTCCCACAATCAAATCAAATCAATCCAAACAAATCGGTCATATAAAAAAGGACTGTCAACAGGTACATAAAGCCTACAAGTCTACAAGATGGAAGGAAGGATGGATCCGAAGTCATTCTAATGCCTTACTATTGCATAATGACTTGAGCATGTTTTCTTTTAGTCTCTTGTGCCATAGTGAAAGCTGCTTGGATCCTTATAGCAAGTCGTCCGCCAGCCCAACTTAAGATCAAGTGAGCTTTTAAGACTAGCACACCATGCTTGAGAGAGTAAATAAGAACAAATGGAGATTGATATAGAGATTTAGAGAGAGAAAGAGGGTGCCTAAACGTACACAGAGAGAGAGAGAGAGAGAGTTAAGATGGGGTAGTGATGGGGTAGTGATCGTTCCAAATTGTGCGTCGTTAAACACTCATAAGAACGTTCAATCTAAATTTATTCGGCTCATTTAAATTCGATTTTGAAAATTAATAATGGTGAGTCCGAGTCTAACCACAGGGAGTTAAATTTTTAACTTTGAAAACTTTGGATTTTGAAAATTTAGATTTTTTTTTTATAAAAAAAATGTAAAAAAAAAAACTAGTGGAATCAACTAACTTTAACTAATTAAACAAGGGTATTAATACAAATGACAAAACTAAAAGGTGCAAGGAAAAGAGCACTCAATCAAGGCCCCTGCATACGCATGCATAATGATGGAGCCCAATCAAACTCAGCCACATATCTCCTTGTTACTATTCATCAAAAGATTTTTTTTATTTTATTTTATTTTTTTAACATTTTTTAAATAAAATTTAAATCAAAACAAGTACTAGATATCGATTGATTTGAATAGAAGAATTTTACATTGGACGAATAAAATTCTGGAAGTTAGAGGTGAATAGTAACGTACTGTTCATGCGACTACCTAAACAATCAAATTAACGCTAATATGCAAATATTTAATGATAAGAAATGAAAACACTTAAACTATTAGTACTCAATTAACTAATCATTAGATCAAATGTAAGAAACAACAATATGATTAAAATAAAAAAAAATCTTCTAACAACAATTCCTGTAGCTTGCTGGAGCGCCTGGTTGCTGGCATGCAAGCGTGCATGCGCTGGGTAGGAGGAGGTGCTTGCTGGCTTCAAGCGCTGGAGGTGCGTGAACGCAGCTGCTGGGGCTTTGATGGAGCTGGACGTGGAGGCTTGCCGGCATGCATGGGCTACGCAGGGTAGGAGGAGGTGCTGTCGGGCATGCGCGTGGGCTGGGCAACGGTGCAACGTGCATGGGCAGCACTTGGAAATTGCTGGCTGGTGCGTGCAGTGAAGCCGGGCATTCGCGTGGATGCAGCTTGGAGGTGCAGTAGGCTGGCGGGAGACGCAGGGTGCGTGGTGGTGGGCAGCCGGGCATGCGCGTGGGTGCAGCGCGTGGGGGGGCCGGCTGCTGGGGGAGAGGAAACCGAAGAGAGAGAGAGACGTGGGAGAGAGAGAGAACAGAGGGAGAGAAAGAGAAACCGAGAGAGAGGAGCTGTGGAGGGAGGAAGAGAAGAGAAAGGAGCTGTGCGTGGGAGAAAGAAGGGAAACCGGAGAGAGAAAGAATAAGGGAGAGGAAAAGGAAACTGGAGAGGGAGACAGAAACAGAGAGAAAAGAGTAAAGGGGCTGAGAAGAAGGAGCTGTGCGTGGGAGAAGGAGAGAGGGAGAAAGAACCGGCTGCGGAAAGGAAACTGGGAGAGAGGAGGAAGAGGCTGCGGGAAGAAGCTGGGAAACGAGAGAGAGAGAGAGAGAATAGGTCGGCTGCTAGGAAAACTGGAGAAGAAGAAGGACTCGTGGAAAACCGTGTGGGAGAGGCTAATATAGAGAGGAAGAGAGGCGTGGGAAAGAGAGAGGAAGGCGTGCGGAGGAAAGAGGGAGAGACAGAGAAAAGGAAATAGAGAGGAGAGAAGGAAACAGAGAGAATTGAGTTCGGGAAGGAAACTTTTAAAGAGAAGGGAAGAAATGTATTTTAAAAAAAAAGGAAAGTGGGCTTTAGGAAGGTGGCTGGCCCTTCTTGGGCATGGAATTAGGGCAATATTAGGACATCAAATTACATTTTTACCCCTGCTTTAGTCGAATTTATTGAAATCCGAACACTAGACCTCCCCCAAATTTCCGAAAACTCCACCAACTGCACTGTATCATCGGCATGTTCTGTTCACATAAAATAAATATAAATTAGCACATTATCATAAAAATATCATTATATTTATTTATTTCGTTTCGGTTTTGTCGAAAAACCGCAAATGCGCTATACTCCATTAATCACATGAAATGACGATGTTTTTAAGTCAGAATTTGCCGAAATTGGTACCGTTGGACTTGGTACGCAATTATCTATCATTTCATGTTCTTTTACAGATAAAAACATGAGTATGATGCGTATGATTGCTTTTAAATGATCAATTTAACACTTTATCACACCCCCCAACTTACTCATTGCTAGTCCCTTAGCAATGCAAATAAGGAAAAGTTAGGACAAACAATGAATTATCATGCTTCATTTGTGGTATCTATCACAAAAAAATAATTTAAGTGGTAGCCGATTGGTTAAGCTAAAGTTTTCATATCCCACAATATTTTGATTCACGACAGGTAATTGTGCATGAAAATTGACACGCTTAGAACTCGTTTCCGACCTTTCTGGTATATTCTTGCCTTTACTACCCTTTAGATAAGACTACCTGGGGAGGAGAAGAGAATAAAAGATTTCCCGATCAGTCAGTGAGGACCGTTTTTCAGTTCCCGTCCTAGCTCAGCACTTTTCACGACTTGGTCATATTTCTGGTACGATGGATTTTTTAGCGTGGCTTTTTTTTTTTTCATTTCCTTGTACTTTTGCTTTTGAGAGTGCGTACCTTTTGCCACTCTCTTTGAATTGCCTGAGGGGAGGTGCGTACTTTTTGCCACCTACCTTCCTTTAGCTCTTTTAATGCCTTCTATTGCCTTTAGTGTTTAAGTTGTCCATTTTAAATGACCGCCTCTTTTAGAGTGCTGAGTGGGACAGTCTCCTATTACGAATCCTACACATTCCTTTCGTTCAACTTAAAAAGAAAAATTAGAATAAGTAGTCTTATCCTTAAGGTTAATTTCAGCAATTCTATACTATTAAGATCTTTCATTTATTCTAAGTTGCCGTGTGTGTGTGAAAATCATCCTACCGAGGATTTTTGTAAAGTGGGATATTTAAACCTTGAAGGTTTTTTAACCAATGTGACAACAACAAAAAACTGATTTGGTTAAGATTTACTTAATGAAACATGATTTTCATGCAATTTTCATAGGATGTGAAAAGAAGTTTTTGAAAGAAATTTTTAAAAATTTGACCATTTTTCAGTGAAAGATATCAGTTTACTTCAAAAGATTTCCAATAAACGCATATCAAATTGATTGTCCCACCCCCCAACTTGATTGACATTGTCCTCAATGGCATAAAAGATATGAAAAACATGTCAGCCAGAAGAGAATGGGAAGGAGAGAAACAACCTGTGATGAAGAGGATGCGACATACTCAGGGCGACTGCTGCTCAGGGACCAGTGTTGTCAAGGCGCTCGCCTAGGCGCCAAGGCGCTTTCACAAGCACCAAGGCGCTGGGCGCCTTTCCAACATGTGAAAAGGTGCCCAAGGCGCCCGCCAAGGCGCCCAAAGCGCCCAGATTTTTGAAATATGGGATTCTTGCCCCCTTTTTTTTTTTATATACATATATGTATATATATACACATATAATTATATAAATACATACTAATACATATATATAGACATATTACATACATATATTTAGATTTATATATACAAACATGCATATATATGTATATGTATACATCTAAATATATGTATCATGTATGTAAAATGTGTATATATATCTATCTATCTATCTATCTATCTATATATATATATATATATATACATATTCATATTCCATACATACATTTAGATATATTTGTATATATATATGTATATATTATGTAATTAGACATTTACACATATTACATACATACATTTATACATAGATATATATGTATGTATGTATATATATGTGTGTAAATCTAAATGTATATATATATATATATATATATATATATACATATACATATTACATACATACATTTAGATATATTTGTGTATATATATGTATGTATATTATATATATATATATATCTTAAATTAAAATATTATATGCATATATATATATACAAATATGTATATATATATATATACATCTATATACATATACATATTACATACATACATTTAAATATATTTGTGTATATATATGTATGTATATATTATATAGTTAGACATATACACATATTACATACATACATTTATACATAGATATATATGTATGTATGTATATATATGTGTGTAAATCTAAATGTATATATATATATATATATGTATCTAAATGTATGTATGTAATATGTGTGTAAATCTAAATGTGTATATATATATATATATGTATCTAAATGTATGTATGTAATATGTGTGTATATATATATATATATATTATATGTATATATATATCCTAAATTAAAATATTATATTATGAAGTTAACGCCTAGGCGGGCGCCTAAGCGCTTAGGCGGTTCAGAACCCCGAGCACGCCTTGGTCGCCTTATCGCCTTGACAACTATGTCAGGGACCTAAAAGGAAAAGAAATACCAAAAACTGAAGTAAAATATTGGGTTGCCTCCCAACAAGCGCTAAGTTTATCGTCTTCAGCCAGACGGAATGTGCACACTATCCAATGCCTACTAGCACAAATTTCAGTGCATGCATTTTGAAGTTTGTTGGTTGTAGTGCACTCAGCATTGCATGTAGCTGATGAGTCAGAATGTTATCATTGAGATTCCAAAGAAAATAATTTTTCAACATGGTCAATGGGATATTGGTTCTACTTGATTCATAGGCCATGTCAACCACGTACCCCGCTTCTTTTCCTTGACTAAATTGAAGGACTTGATCATCGATAAAAAGATCAAAAGTTCCCAGAATGATGGGCCATTGATTCAATGCAGGGGATGATCCAATGTCGAAGATGGGGAAATCAGTAAATATGTGGCTCCTATCCACCTGAATAAGAGTATCTTGGCTCATGTCATGTGGCTGCTTAATGAAATGATCAATTGACTGCAAAGCAACCGACGTGCACTTTAATTTGTGGATTCCAAATTTCTCAAAGATAGAGACTGAGAACATGTTCAGTTTGGCCTCAAATTTCAATAAAATTCAGTAAAGATTGATGTTATCGATATTGTAAGAATTGAGTTGGGCAACACAGTGAGTTTCTTTGAGAAAATGGCTGTTGATGTGGACTTGGCCCAATAATTCCATCACCTCCTTGAGTCGGGCCAGCTTTTGGAGGCTATTGGGCTTAGATTCTCTAACACTCAGGAAACGGATCATAGGTAGGTGAATATCTGGGCTCTCACTAGAATCCTTCTCGTCTCCTTCATCTCCCCCCAACTGACCCTCAATAGGCTCTTCTTGATGATTAGCTAAGTCTATGGCTTCAGTTTTCTCTTGATGCAATTCCTCAAGATTATCCACTTTTTGATCCATTAGGAACCAAGATCCAGACCATCATGTGTATTTAATTCCTCTGTGGAAAATAGAAAGTGTTCAAAGTACAGATCAATATCAAGCAAATCACTCATTTCTCCTTCTCCTTTTTCCTTCGAGCTCTCCTCAAGAGAGATAGGTGTGATCGTGAATTCACTTTGCTGGTCAGTCTGAGGGTTTTCCATCTTCTCTCTATCCACCTGGTATATACCTTCCAGAATATCCACTTTCTCTATTGGGAAGGAAAAATATTCGAGATTCGGACTAACATGTATATTGACTTCCACTGTGGGGAACATGAAGTGTTCAAAATCCGGATTAACCTCTAAAAGGTCACTCACTTCCCCTTCTCCTTTTCTATCGCTTAAGCTTTCCTCAGGACAGAAAGGTATGATCATGGATGCATCTTGTTGACCAGTCTCAGGATTTTTCATAGATTGATTCATGCTAGCATTCCCTATTCTCACCTGATACAACTTCTTAAGATTCTCTCCGTTTTCAAAATCATGCATGATGTGACCATTTCTGGGTTGAGCGATTTCAAGTTGAATTTCTGAGTTGATTTGTTGGTCAAAATCAGGTGAAAAAGATTGCAGATTTTCAATGGGCTTGCTAAGCACTTCTTCTAAATCCATCCGTAGATTAGTTTTAGTCAAACAGTCAACTAGGGCCTGCATTCTACCAATGGTTTGTTGTTGGGCCAAGACTATTTGTTCAAGTTGCATGAATTGATCATCTTGAGGATGCGGATAACTGGGCTGATAATCAGACTGCGAAGAATAAGAATATGTCGAATAATCTGATTGGAAGCAAGGTAGACAAGAGCTTGTGGACAATGGATAATCAGAGTGTCCATGATTGTGGGCCAAACCACTAGAGTAGACTTGGAATTGGACCCAATCTGAGAAGTCTTGGATAGCTAGACTTGGAGCTTGGGCCTAGTGAGGTGGAAATTGAAGAGCAGGTGGGGTATCATAATGATCCTGATTGGCCCAAATAGAGCATCTCTCTTGATAGGTATATGATTGTGTGGAAGATGAGGACGGTTTGGGGCCCAAAACTAGAAATTGATCAATTGTGTGGGCCAAGTTGTCTAGCTTATCTAATATGTGAGCCAAATCCATATTAGGTGGTGGAGGGAAAGGTGTGATGGTATTAAGATATAGGCTAAGAAATTGGTTCATTTGAGTCCACTCCATACTGAAAATCTTTTTTTTTTTATTTTTTTATTAATGATGCAAACAAGTTAACACACAATTATTCTTAAGACAACTATGGTTAAACTAGCCTACATGATGTGTTTCTCACAAATTAATCTAGGTTTAATTCAAGTCCATCCTCACAATTATCAATCGGCCAGGTAAGAGGTGGGGTGGTGGGAGGCTCCCCCTACTTTCGTAGGGACCTAATTAAAGAACCACCGACCCACTTAGGCGTTTGCCATTTGACCTCTAGCCATAGACACTGGTCTCCAAAAGTGATAGTAGGCTCAAGCTAGGCCCAAATCTCATTGTGAACCCTAGATTGAATTCCTACTCACTTTTAATGGGCTTGGGTTAGTGAAAGAGTGCAAGGGATGGTTGTTTTTGGGCCAAGGAAGGGTAATCAAATCCCCACCTTATTTTGTTAATGAACTTGTCCTTAAGATATTTTTATGTGAAGTGCACAACCAATTCAAACAAGGGGTTCTATGCAATCATGGAAATGCATGAACATGGTATTTAAGGAAGGTAGAAATCTCACCTTGTCCCCCACAATCTTCAACAAAATGGAAATTTACAAGAAAGGAAACAATCTAAAAATGCAGTCCTAAATGATGCATGACCTAAATATAGACAATTTCTAATTTTATAATGAAGATTTTTAAATTTGGATGTTCTTCTTTTGTTTTTAGTTAATGGAAACCTATCTAAACTAGAAACTACAAAAATGGAAACTAACTAAAGTAAGGAAATTGAAATATAGAAAGTTGGAACACACTTACCAATGGCTGGTTTGAGTAGCCCTAAGACGTCTACAACCCCCAAGTAGTTGTTGGAGGCCTTCTAGCACATGCTAGAGTGGCTCTCTAATGGCTGGTTTGAGTAGCTGTTGGAGCCCAATGGTTGGTTAGCTGGTTAGGATCAGCCGGTTCAACTGATGTGGGGGCTGCTCCTACCTCGGATTAATTGACCGATCTGGGGGTCATCTCCCAAGATTGCCAACCGATTTGGCCTAGGATCAGCTGCGGCCAGATTAGAATCAAACTGCTTTGGTCAAAAACTGGTTGGATTGGCCGATCTGATCCATGTGTCAATGGAGCATAGGATGGTGTATGTCCATTGACACATGAGATATGTGAGTTAAAGCAAGGCATGTGTCAGTCAATAGTTACTTAGACTTCTCGAGGAGCAAGTGGGAGGATTTAGATTTTTTACTCTACTGATGACTATTCATGTGTGGGATCAGAAGCAGCACCTCAATTACATTTAGAGAAACAAGGTGTAGAAATTTTTAGCTAGTCTAAATTTAGACGATGAAGTCTTGAGGGGTCAAATTCTTCATTTGGATCCTATCCTATCCTTAGGTCAAGTATATATAAGGTTTTGAGGAGGAGAAAGGCTATGAATGTCAGCATGAACTCTGCAGTTGGAGCAAGAATTGAAGAGTATTCCTCTTCAATTAGTGTTTCAAGCAAGGTTTGTTGTATCATTGATCCGTACCGGATCGTATCTTCCCAAAAACGATAGGCTATTGATCCCACTCATTCTGACTCACATGAGCCATCCCGAGTCAGGCCAAAGTTTGTTAAAAATAATGAGTTTAAGCCACATTTTAGATAAATATACCCCATTAATTGATATAAAAGGTGTAATTTTACTTATCAAATGATAAAAACTCAATCTAAAATAATTCATTATGTATGAGTCGGCATGATCCATTCTGACTTGGTCTGTGCTAGCGGATCAGACCTGCCCAAATATGAGTCATCTCGTATAAGTAGGTGCAATTTGGTATGTTATGATATGGCAAACCATCGTTTCAAGTAAAATTTATTGTATCGTACTGGATTGGGCCGACTTGTACAAGTTGACTCGTATATGGACGAGTCAGATATGTTGGTATGCATCGAGTCGGACCGGATCGTGCCGACTCATACATACATAATGAATTGTTTTAAATTGAGTTTTTCCCATTTGATAAGTAAATTTATACTTTTTATGTCAAGTAATAGAATAATTTCTAAAACATGACTTAAACTCATTACTTTTAACAAACTCATTAGTTTGACTCATGCGAGTCGGCCCAAGTCAGATGGGATTCGACTCGTATCTGGCCCAAGGATGGCAATCTCGGTATCGGTACCGGTACCGATACATATCGTATCGGTATCGGCTGTATCGGCCGGTACCGGCCAATAAAAAATTAATAAAAATTTTCTTATTCTTTTTACTACAAAGGCCGGTATTGGCCGATCTGGGGGGTATCGGTACCGGTACCGGCCGATACCAGTACGTACCGGCCGATACGTACCGGTATCGGCCGATATTGCCAACCATGATCTGGTCGAACCCAATCCGATCTAGATCCCCGAGTCGGTGAACCTTGGTTTCAAGTAAGGGGGAAAAAGGAGGATTAGGGCAGAATAAGGATAAAAATATTACAGTTATTGAGCGAGAGAAAAACCCTATTCTCAACCCTTCATGGCCAAGGTGATAATGTGTCTTGCATAAAGTGACTCTGATGAAATGAATTTATAGCTTGAAAATGAAAGTTTGACCAAGTTATGTTTTTAGTTTGGGTTTTTTAGTTTTTGATCCCTCTAATCTAGTTGATTTAGGGATCCCTATAATTTCTTTAGTAGAAACTCCCTACAATCTCACTTTTATTTGAAAAGAACCTTTTGTGAGGAGTTTTTCCAAAATATTCAGGGATTCTTTTTCAAATTCTGTGGGTTGTTTCCAAATAAAAATGAAATTACAGGGTGTTTTTCCTAAATATGGAGATTATAGGGAGTTTTCCCTAAATTATGTAGATTAGATGGTCCAAAAACTAAGAAACGTTCCAATGGTTATGAGTCATATCATTTTTCCTTTAAATATTTCCAACGTGAGCATCCAATTATTGTTAAATTTAAGTATTAATCACGTTATGCTAATTGCTAAGTTGCTTATTCTTTTCTGCTAGCTTACTTAATGGATCAGTGCGCCATCTTATTCTAATTTGTGGATAGCTCAGTTTGATAACATGCAAGGATATCTCTCCAGCAACACTCCCCTTCTACGCTTCATTGTTCATATTGGTGACCATCCTCGTGTTGTAGTGTACTTTAAAAGATGGAATACACCGTTACTCCCCATCTTTACAAATCTCATTTTCATTCCTTGAAGGGCTAAATTCTACACAATTCCTTGCTAATCTCATCTTGCAGCTTTTCTCAAGCTGCAGCTGCGGCTCAGGCTGGGGCTTCCGTCATCCAGATTTTTGTCGGCCGTCTTAGGGTAAATTTCTCTGGATTTTTCTATTGATTGATATTTGATGCAGTTGTGATAAAAAGAGAAGTTAAAAACAGGACTGGGCTCGCAATCATTCTGGTGATCCTGAGATAGAAGCTGCACACAAGAGAGGAGAGGATCCTGGATTGGCTTTGGTAAGCAGTTCAATTTCCTACTAGATAGTTTTTCCTTTTTTCATGTGCAAGAGAAAACTCTTATTTGATGTTCATGAAAAAAATTGCGAAACACTATTTCCTCATGGTCCATGGTGTCCATGAGAATTATTCTGGAGAATGGTTCCTTTCTGCAGATAAAGCATCATAAAGGAAGCACAAATATTCTAGTTTTTACTAGAGTGTTGTTCCTTAGGTCCTCCCAGTTATTGCTGTCAGCCTCAGTTTTCTATTGACCATTTACATTCTGTTTTTCTCAGTAGAGCTTTAATAAAAAAAAATACAATTATCTGTTATTCAGTTGCTCCTGTCCTGATGACATTAATTCACATAGATCATGAGTAATGATACCATATTTTACTTTGAGCTCCTGTCTTATTTGCTTTTTCTTTTATTCTGCCTATCAATGCCTAGATAGATGTAAAGCAGTGGTTTTCCTAAATAAACTGCACTTCCAGAGTCAGTGTAACATTGTGACTGAAGCACATGATAGTATGAAAAGATATACTCCACACATTGCAGGTGACCAAAGCATACAACTACATTCACAAGTATGGACATAAGTCAAAGCTGATGGCAGCAGCAGTACGCAACAAGCAGGATATATTCAGCCTTTTGGGGTAAATCTTATTCCTTGTATTAATGTTCTCTAGGATGGCATAGTCTTGGACTCAAAACTTTACCAGATTTCCTTTTCTCCTTTCAGGGTTGATTATCTTATTGTACCACTGAAGATATTGCAGTCACTGAAAGAGTCAGTGACTTACCCTGATGAAAAGTATTCATTTGCGAGAAGACTCTCTCCAAGCTCAGCCATGATGTACAATTTCAGTGAAGAGGAGGTATTACTTCCATGCCCTTGGTCCCTTGAGTTTATCTGTATATGATACAAATAAGTGTATTCCTTTAAACATAAAAGACATGACGACAAAACTACATAGCAATCTCTAATTATTTGTTATCATTTTCGTCATCAATAAATCTATAAGTATTTGTTGTCATTTTCAACTAGAAAATGTTTGTGGAAAAGTTGTTCCATCGTCTTGAATCAATATCTAAAGCATTTCATTCCTCAACAGTCATGCATCTAGTTACCTTTATTATTATTCTGGATTTCTCGTGAGTAATGTCTTGTGGTTTATAGTACTTGGAGGCTCTTTTTCCCCTCACTGACGGTACCTAGTTTAATTTTAATTTAATTATTTTATTCAAATTACCTTTTGATTGTAATACTCATCTCCAGAGTCCTATCTATGATGCATGGTGTTAATCTTTTAACTTTTCATGGCAAGAACTCTGTTTTCTCTGTATACTGTTTTGGATACCCGGTACATAGGCTGTATCTTTTAATGACTAGTTTTCACATCTTTTAATAACTACTCTTCATTGAAATCATTTACATCTTTGTGTTGTTTTCTAATTCTAAATATTAATTATATTTAGGCATAATGCATGTGATTGAATTAGTAAAACTTACCTATGTTTGCCTTTGGACAGCTTGTTCAGTAATGAGACATGATGATGTCATCAGCCTGTCTTTCTTTCTTATAGACTATTACAACCATATTCTGTGTTGGCTGATGAGTACCGAACTACCAACCCATAACTTGAGTTAGTGGGTGTAGAGGCCAGAACTAATGTGAACAGAATGGCTCTTGAATATCTTGTACAGGACTAAGCAGCTTTTACCAAACCCCTCCCTTAAATCAGGTGGAGTTGCATGACAAAGACAAATGCTGTGAGGCCAAACAGGGGGAAATCTAACAAGCGAACAAGCTTTGATACCATGTTAATGAATTGAAATGTGAACCCATACTCAAGTAAGAGGTGGAGAGGCCTAGAAATAATGTAGGCACGGAATGGCTCATGAATATTGAAGACCCGGTAAAGAACTAATCAACTTTTGCCCAAACATACCTTTGAGGTAATACAATGTTGAAAGAAGTGGTTCACCCAAAAAAATCCCACTTCGGTCATCCATACAAAAACTCTCAATTACAACAGGTGTGTGTGTGTGGGGGGGGGGGGGGGTAAGGGGGATCCCATACTCTGGTCACTCTAACACTAACACTCAAACAAATTTCACATTCATAACAGATTTCAAAGTAAAATAAATTCAAAATAAGGTCAATCTTTCCGGAAAGTCAAAGCCTTGAATTATGGTTGGCGCTGATGAAGAACTGTGATTAATTTTGTCTTGTAAGTATGAACCCATATGTGGTAGTCCACATAATCTGGCAACAATTTCACATTCATAACAGATTTCAAAGTAAAATAAATCCAAAATTAGGTCACTCTTTCCAGAAAACCGGAGCCTTGAATCATGGTTGGCCCTGACAAGGAACCGAGATTAATTTAGTCTTATAAGCATGAACATATGTGGTAGTCCACAATACCACATAATCTGGTGCCAGTGCAATGTAGCTTCTTCCAATTATTCAAATTAAATCATGGTTGATCAAAGTATTGATACATCATTGCCCAATATTATTAGAACATAGTTTCCATTAACGTCCAATTAACAGGAGTTAAAAGACTTGGTAAGATATCTAGAAATCCTCTTAGCGCCACTGAGTTTCCTTTGAGGCTTCTAGGTTGCATTAGCTCATGCATGGCTCCCATGCACCCCCACCATACAGCCCCACCAGCTCTTGCAGCCTGTGGGGCTGTGCAGGAGGCCTTGTGCACCCCACTGGCCCATGCAACCGATCAGGCTGTGTAGGGCTACGCTCCCCATCATCTACATGCAGGCAGTGGGTTGCACGTGGGCCTGCATCCAAGCCTGTGCCCCACCCAGTGGGTCCCTTCGCCAGGAAAACCATAAGACAGTGGGCAAAGCCCCACTGCCCCCCACTCTTTTCCCCCTATCCAAATACTCTGGGTTCACGTTTTTCTTGTCATTTTCCATCCTGCATGTGACCAGATGCTTTCACTGTTTTCTTCTCTCTTTTGACGACGAGAGATGCAAAGGTGCTTGCATGGAGCCTGTTTACCACTCCTACAGCATTCTCTACTCATCGAAAAAGCAAGCAGCTCTAGAAAGCTGTTTGTGATGCACCAGACTTTGTATATTGGTGCCTGGCACAAACTCTTCACACTTTCGTACACTTTTATGGATTTTTATTGTGGAATCAATCCTCTATAGCATATTTATGGCAAATAAAAACTAATAAAATTTCTGGGTTCAGCAGTCGCCCCAAGAATCACCAGTGTACTCATCATCCCAATCCATCAAAAGATCAATTCAATAGATGTCATCAGCAGATTGGTTTTCTTGGTTACATGTTAAGGACCCTTAATTGGGCCCATGTTGGCTAGTTCTTCAATTCTGAGTCCAAAATCAATCTTTAAACACAATTTATCTCACTTGGGCCCCAAACAGAGTCTCTTAAGTCTAACTCACTAGCAGACCCATGCCAATCACTATATGTTTACGAGGGGAACATTAAGAATCCATTACTATGTATTGGAAGCCTTATTTGGATTGACTATTGTTAGGTTCATCACCAATCCTAAGTTCAAAGAACTTATCCCTGAAATTCTGGGGAAATGCCACATTAAATCCAAGCCCTTGGCCTTAGATTAACAAACATTGCATTTTTAAACCCCACCAAAGAAGAAAGTGTGGAATAAACACTGCGGAAGTTAAATTAGCAAACAGACCTATAACTCACAAACCACACTATCCTAGGTCAGGGAAAGCTGCAACTTATACTACTAATACCATGGGATATGTAGACTAAAGCTTGAAAGAATACATCTACCTTGAAATTTAATACATTATAAATATGTCCGAAAACTTCGAAATTTTATATGTCTTAGGATGGAAAGAGTCATAATTTTAGAATCCAAACTCCAAATTCCAGTCCAATCTTCCAAATGATTGAAATGCACTACTACCTCAAGCTTCGAGTAAAATTTGCTGCCAAGTCCCTGCCTCCATGGGGGTCAATAGAGTGCAAGAATTGACTATTTAAATTTAAGTTGGGATTTTTACTTTTCAGTCCCTGTAATCTTCAATATTCCTAATAAGCCCCTGCAATCTTCACATTTCCTTAAAACTCCAACCTTTGAGTAATCCTTAAAAAGGCCCTCCAGAGGGGCATTTTAGGAGGGTTGAAGGGCCTTGTAGGGACATTTTAAACGATTGTATGGAGTGATAAGGAATATAAAGATTGAGGGGCTTATAAAGAATATTGAAAATTATAGGGACTGAAAAGTAAAAAACCCTTAATTTTAATAAAAAAACTCCTAAGTATAAAAAGGGTTGAAAATTCACTAAGAGCTTTGTAACCTTTCTATCAACCCTCTTGGATCCATGGAGCTTAACAAACTGCAGGGTAATCCCTTAACTGGAAAATTTCACCCCTGGGGTCTTTTCCAAACTCTCTCTTGACATCCAAAACCCACATCTAGGCCGTGGTCAACTTTTGAAATAAAGTTTCAAGTTAATTCATGTGTGTTTGACAACTTGTACAAATTTCATTTGTTCCTAGTGAGTTATTTCTTTAAAGGGCATCATTAGTGGCAGTTAATCCAGGTTGTTCAGTGAATTCAGTCATCAACATGATGTAATTAACACCGACCAAGGTCGGTGGGGAGAGGTCCAATTCATAGAGATCCACAGACCTAATCCAAACCCTTAATCTACAGAGAAACTCACTCTAAGTTCCTAAACAGCACACACATCTTCCCCCTTTATCTTTGTAGAGAGCAGAGATTAATCCAACCAAAAAAGAAATAAAAATAGAAATCCAAAACAAACAAAGATGAATTTTACTCCCAAGATTTTCCAAAGCACTTTATTAGGATTTTCTAAACGTATGCAGCACCCATCTGGGACCCTTTCACTAATTTTGTAATATCCTGCAATGTTTTGAAGGGCTGACAACAAATGGGTCTATGCATTTCAGTTTGGATTATTCATGAGTTGAATTTACAAAAAACACCTATATTGTTCTTCCATCATGTCCTTGTAGTCATTTGGTTATTTTAGGAGCTCAGGATTTTCGATATGGCTGGATCTGGATGCCTTGAGGAGGGCATGGTCTGGGAACGGTTCTGCCTTTAGTAGCTGTGGCATATTTTTGCTTTTCTTTCTCTACTTCTTCACTTTAATTTTTTACTATTTATAAGTAGGTTACTTTCAATTTCCTATGTGAAAATATAAAGTTATGAAATCTGTGGGTCTTACTGAAGCTAGAACTGAAATGGAGGATCCCATGAGCGCATCTAGCATAGTTACTCCTTTGAAGATGTATGTTAGTATGAGAGGTTTCATGGATTACATGACTACCTAGCAAAATTTTCGTTCTTTCTGGTTTCTGAATGACAGCCTTTAGCACTCTTTTTTATGACATGGCGCTGATATATCAAACCTTGCTGCATGTGAAGAACTTTGATTCTTTTCTAGTTTGCCTTATCTTGCTTGAACTTATATACTCGCCGATTGTATCAGAATGTTACTGCAGCATGGTCAATGTAACTTACGTATTCCTTGATGCTTTCTTGGGATGGCAAAGGAGCACCTACATGGTTCAATCACTTTATTTTCCTTGAACTCCTGTTGTGAGTGTATCTAGTTTCTGTCTACTCTGGTCAACGAGCCATCATCTTAAAGATTCTTATTCCTCCTCTACACATCACATCATACAACTTTAAAAGCACATGCAGCCTCTTTGCATAGACTGGATCCTTACTTTATCTTGGATGCCCTCTTTCTCATATCTTATCTAGTTGTGAAGTTGCTGGTTTTCTAGTCAACTTCACAACTAGATAATATGATATACGTACAAAGTATTCTGTTTTGTCCTTGGATTACCATGTTACCTTCCTGCAAAATGGTTTGGCTGTCTGCCCTATGATCATCATGTTATTTTCAAGAAAATTTCTACATTCGAACACTACCATGCTTTTCCTTGAATCCTCTGTCGTCCGGAAAGTCACTAAGCAGACTGTAGTATGCATAATAAATTTTTACCCACATGGTGTCATATATTGGCTTCTTTCTTCTTTTCTCTATCCTCTTGGTTATTGGCATTTATGGGACTAGAAGCATAACTGATTTATGCCCTACTGTTGGCTTTTTCATATTCTTTTGTGTCCCCCACGAGTAAGCTTCAAAATGATATTTGGATGATTGTGGGGCAGAATATCACAGCTTGCTTGACACCTGGTGAACCTGCTGATATGAATGTCTGTATGTATGTCTTTTGAGAAGTTCTGGCAGGCAGAATGCCTCGCCCAGATTTCTCATGACCTGGTATCCCATGAATTGGAGAATGGAGTTAAGGTCGGTATGTTGCAGTAATTTCTTCACAGGAGAGTATGACCAGATGTCTCCGATCATCACTTTTCTGGTTGACCAACTTGCTATCATATGCCTTGTTTTCCATCATTATCATTTAAAATTCCTTATTCACTATATTATGTGCCTCAATATTGTTGATGGTTTGTCATGCAGTTATTATCCACTCGAGACTTGTTTTTTGCCAAGAGACAAATATATAAATGTTCACATAGTTTCCAGAATGTGTCGAATTAATATAAACATAACTATCTGACAATGATTATGTTCATTTAGGTATCCCCAGTGGCATGATGCTAACCCTTCACATTATTCGCTGATACTGCTAGCTCCTGTCTAATGTTTTCTCAGCACTATTATTTCATGGCATAAAAAATGTCAGGAAATCATTCTATAACCATGTCAACTTTCCGAGGTTTCCTTGTTGCATCTTATTCATATATCTGAAAGGAGCCTCTTCAGTAAGGTCCAGTCGTTTATTTTAATTCAGATGTAGTACCTGCCAAATGATAACCTTGTTAGTAATTAACAGCATTCCTTCTTAGTTCACAAAAGCTGTTAGTTCCTGCTTCCAGTTCTCTCTCGTAGTCAACACAGAAACACTGATCATGTGCACACCCTGATCTGGACCCGTTAACTGTTACTCACTGAGGTGTTTAGTTGTAGTGTTAGATAGCTCTATCAATATCTTTACTATGCTACTAATAGTAGGTGTTTGGTTACGCTCAATTTTAATATTCATAATTTAGTAAAGTATATTGTTAACAAGTTCAATACATACAAGTCTGAACCTGTATTAGAAATGTTAAGAGGTTAGTCTTGAGAGTCTAAAGGCTTGCTCCCTTCGCTCTTTCTCACCTTTAACTCTCTCTTTCCCCTTAAGCCATCCTTCTCTATATTCCTCTAGTATCAGTTTAAGTAATATGGCAAACCTCATAAATATTAATGTCAAAGCTAATACCATATCTAACCTAATATTCCAACCAAATAAAACATATTGACTTTTTGTATAAAATCCCAGATTTGATGTTATTACACCATTTCAAGGACTTAATATTAGAACTTTCCCATAAATTGTTGGTGATAATAAGCTACCCTTTTTTTTGGGCCGGGGGTGGGAGGGTGATGTGGGGGGCTGGGGGGCACACTCCTCACTATCATCATCGTCATTAGAGGCTTATCCAATTAATTGGGACTGCTGCATAAATCCTATTCGACCATTTTAATTTATGCAATGTCATAGTTGTAGTTAAACCTAAGGTCAAGGCTTTCCTTATTACATCTTCTCACCTCATTTTCGGCCTTTGCAGAGTTCTCTTATCCCCTTCCCCCAAATTCTATCACATTATTAAAAACTCTTTACATGGGTTTCTTGTGGTCTCAAAATCTCATCCCTCATGAACTAAGCGCCTAAAGGGAAAAAAAAAAAAAGCGTCGAGAGAAGTTAGGCGCACACATATTTGTTGCTGTTCATCATGATGGAGATGAGCTTGAAATTTCAAACTGGGATCCCAATTGATTCCGGAAACTGATCTGACCATTCTTTGGTGATGCAGCATGTGAAATGGGACCAATTGAGCTTTGCATCAGCAATGGGTCCTGCGGCTGAAGAGCTTCTCTCCACGGGGATCGAGGGCTACATAACACAAACTGAACGGGTAGAGGAGTTCTTTGGGAAGATTTGGCCACCTCCAAATGTGTAAATCTTGAACCCTGTATCAACTACACATTTCATTATCCAGAGTTATCTTCTGTAGAAATAAAAGGTTCAGTTGACATGTGAGATTGGACCGGACTGCCTGACGCTGTAGGTATCTGCTTTCTCTTTTTCTCCCCGCTTTCTTTTTCCGTAACTGCGAGTTACGCAGGCTGCCAGTGGACCCAGTGCCACTGACGCGGGCATTCATGTGATAACTCATAACTCGCTCCACAAATCTGCCTTGATTTCGAGTATTGTTTGATTTGGGGGACATTCAAGATGAGTAATGCTCGGCGTAGTAACCCGACTTGGATGGCAATGCCTGGATCACTGCAGTTCATCATGAAGATTGGACGGCAGATCTTTCTTTCCTTAAAAAAATTAAATAAAAAATGCTCAGGAGTCGAGTGATCGGCAGGCCCGGATTTCCTGACCACTCTCTCTTGGATCCTTAGTGGGGTGAGATTCTGTGGACATTTCTTTGGAGCTCTGGATGCCCTCAAGATGAGGTGGACATGGTGCTTTCTTATTTTTCATTTGCTTTCATATTTATATAAGTGGGGACATATAAAAATCTAGATAAAGAGGTCAGAATACCTCGTTTAATTACAAAAATGAATAATGTTTGCCGAGCACCCTAGGCGGTGCAATCCACGCGGGCAGATTGCACTGCGGGGAGGTGTTGCTCTCAGATCTCTTGGATTAGATGGTAGTGAAGCAGTTCAAAAATAAAAATGGGATCAAGCGCTTGCCCCGATGCAAGTTGGCTAGGTTGCATTGAAACTGGACCAGCTTAAATTCAAATTCTGGATGGCCCAAGTTTAACGTGATCCATATTAAATCAATATAACTAAATCTGGCTTGTCGATCCTCTTCAACTGGAATCATCATCCTTTGTGAGAAATAGAACCATAGAGAATAGAGGGGCATTCTCTGATTGAAGCATCGATAAGCCAATTCCTTTTAGAGAATATATGGCCCTTCAACGGTGTAAGAGTCGCCAATAATATTATTCTATGATTTGACAACCACTTGCAGTTGTAATAGGTGTACTTAAAAAAAGGCCTTCCATAAAGTCAACCTCTAATCACCTCAAAAAAGAGAAAGTACGAGATAGAAAAACTCAGCGACTTATATACATATATAAAGAGAGAGAAAGATCTTCGTATGTGAAAAAAAAGAGTCCAAAACATGTAGGCGCAGTGGAAGCCTGTGGACAGTCAAAGTGACTATTCGTCTCCCATGCACCGTAATTTCCATTCTGCATGCGAAGAGAAAAAATTGTAATGAAAGTAAATTAAAATGATTTAAAAATCTATAGCCTATACTACTAAAAGGAATTTGCAAGCTCTTTGTCGTCATTCTATTGGTTCATGGCACTTCTTGGTCATCCAATTTTGCATTCCTGAAACGTCCGGTTTAAGTTTCTGCATGTAGTGGTACCCTCGGCAAAGCTTAACTTACAAATCCTATATACACGTATATTAATTAAAATTTAATACTTATATTATTTTTAGAAATAAATTTTAGATATACTTTTTTAACATACATCGAGTTTCCTTTTCAAGTTGTTTTGAAAGAAATGTAGTTAGTATAGAGTGGACTACGGCTCCTGAAAATACAAGGAAAAAGTTTATTTCTTTACCACAAAGTTGTTTTTATAATATTGATTGATCAATTAGTAAATAAACATGTATAATTTTTTTATTCATTAAGTCAATGAAGGATCCTAAACATTTTCTTATATCTAGACCTACATTGTTTTTCCAAGGAAAAAATTCAACCTTGTCTCTCAATCTCTATAGATCCATTCTCTTAGCAGTAGCTGAGATTTGATATTAACATGCATAAAATTTGACTTTAGTTGGCCATCCTAACCATAAAATGTTTATTTTTCTCAAAGCATTTTTTTACTCTAAGAAGGAAAGATTTTCCTTCCTAAGGAATAAAAAATTTCATAAATCCCTATCAAACACATAAAAATTAGCATATTTATCATCCTATATTTTCATATATATTCCCCTAATATTACAAAAAAAAGTAAACTAAAATAATATTCTTTTGCTTGCTTTGTACAAAGAGATGCTTTATTTTTAAATGAGTTTTGTCTTATTATGTGCAAAGGTTGGGCAAAAGTACCAGGACTGTCCATAGAGCGAACACATAGCGTATGTTATAGTATCTGACACCTCTCCATTTAGTATTATTTGGATATGTAATCCCAAATATTATCTAACAGATAACGATTTTTTCCATCCGAACTTGACTTCGTCGGATAAATTTTGAATTTAGATAATAATCTGAAAATATGATTATTTTGAACTTGACCTGTAACTTAATAACTTGTAAATGCTATTATTGTAAAGTATAGTCTATAAGCACCAAATAGATATTTTACATTAATAAATATTCAAGTTATAAATATCTAGAAAAAATTTAAATCACGCAAATACTCTATTAAGTATACCTTAGATAACAAGAATATGACTTAAATCATTTATGTAAATATAGAAATTATTAAAAAAAAAAATCATAATAAATTTCATCATTATCTCTCTACATATCTATTAACCATACTACAAATACCAAATAGTTTATTTAAACATATAACATTACTAAATTAGAAGAAATAATCAAAAGATACAGTGAGTCTAATAATAATCAAAGTGGATATCCATTTTCTCTTTTCTCTTTGAATATTAATTGGATAATTAAACAGATATTTGGATGCGTCTAGTAATATTCTAATAGCGTAAATATCTGGCTAATTATATGTGGATTGGATTCAAATATTATCTCGATCCGGTGACAGCCCTAAAATGTATTGAATTATCATTATACTAAATACATTGGTATGTAAAATTATATTTAATATACTTTACCATTAAAAATATATTTTCCTATATGCTCTTCTTATATTTCATATAAAATTAGATCAGGTCACACTGTGGCATACAAAATACAATACGATATATACTTTTTCATAAGTAATATTTGGTTTTTTTGCTTTATGTAAAGATCCAATTTCTTATTTTAAGCTAAATTTTATTTCGTACAAGTGTAAAGGTTAGGTCATACGACTAAAATATGGACATGTAATCATGAAATAACCATGCCTGTTACATGGAAATCTACAAGAGAACTTAAGTAGGCTATAATCTAACTTTAATTTCCATTATGTCAAAATTTGTTTTGTGGGGTTGCTTTAATGTTGCAGCCAAGTAGCCAAATGCCACGTTGGCCCTCAATCATGTTGCCAGTTGGAGGTGTACCTATATAGTGGGCCCCTTGGGGTAGTCCTAAGAAAACACCTTTCGACATCCAAGTCAGCAAGTGGCACAAGGATGTGTGGAATGAGAAAAGTGGTTAAGTGCAGGGTAGCTTACTTAGCTCCTTGTGATATCCCAAGACTCATGAGCCTCCCCAGGAGGAGGGGAGCCAATTGGGCCAGCTGAACCTGCTCTCAGAGCCCAATATGGGGCCCTTGTAACCTGGTCAGGCCCGGGTTCTACCTAGGCCAAGTGCTTGACCCTATTGGGCTAACGATTTCCCCCCGTCAATAAGCATCCAAGAAAATTTAAACGATCTGTTGTTATTCTTACTACTAAAATTTAAACAAAACAATAGTTATCTCTAATTTAAAAAGTAAAGTTATTAGTGCATGTTCCTTCGGGATATTCAAACTTATAAGGTTCCTTCTATTTTTTAGGTTACATTCATGATGGGCAGTTTTTTTAATAGAATAACCTGTACATCCTCTTCCTATTCTTGATAAGTTATTTATGTAAGATAATAAATTCTAATAGTCTGATTTTTACAACTTGTTAATTATCTACATACGTAACACACAGAGCACATTTCATTTAATAGTAAATAAACACAACAACGTGAAAAATGACAAAATGAAGCCATGCTGGGGATTTTTTTTAAAAAAAGTTGTCAAGTTTGTGAATCACTCAGGCTCCTAATCAACTATCGATCCAATAGTTAAAAAACTTTTGTCCTTGCATGTTTTTACAGCCGACTAGCCTGGGCTGCAGCAAATCTACTCTTGAAAGTAAAAAAAAAAGGGTTCTACTTTTGTCAACAACTTACTCACACAAAATTATATGGTTACAATCAATTCAGATACGATTCAACGGTGAAATTTAAACTTCAAATAGTAAAAATTATCTTGAAGAAGTAATTGAATAATTAAAAATTTATAATAATTTTTATTCTTTTCAAAATGAGAAAGAAGTCAAACTGCATTAGCAGTCTGATACACTCAAGGTGCGGTTTGCACCATTCTATGCCTCTCTCTCTCTCTATATATTATACCAGTTACAACTTACAACCAAAGAGCCCTTACGCTTCTCTTCCCTCACCACACTTTGCATTGGTCAGGTGGTTATCTATTCTGCCAACCACGTTGAGACCATGTGCATTATAGAAAACTATAGGAAACAAGAATGGGTAAGAGCAGGGCACAACGCAATCAAAGGCGTGTGCAGTGCGGTCTCCTCCTCTCGGTGGTGCACAACCTCCACCCTCCTCTCTTTTCTTTCATCTCCTTTACTTCTTTTACAAACAAAGGGAAACTTTTCTTCCTTCTTGTCAGGGGAGGGCCCGGCCTATTCCGGAAGCCTCGGTGGTGATTGCATTGAGGAATCCTCAGCCAAGTGGGACAGCGATGGCGAGGTGGATAGATTTCATATTTAAAATCAATTAAGAGATCATTTCTTGTATATCTTATTTGTATGTACACATCCTCACCCACTTAAGTTAAGAGTTGATCAGATACGTGACCCCTTCTTAATTGGGATTTTTGTATATATACTCCCCTAAACTACTATATTTGTATCTATACCCCTAACTCTCATATAACATATAAGATACCTCAAAAACCTTTAAGTCATTGCATTCATGCCCTTGCCGTTACCTCTGTTTGGTAAGGATGTGTTAAAGGGTTGAAATACCTAACCTACCCTCAGGTTAAGATTAGGAGAATGGTTTGGCATGAAAACATGTGGATGCAACATCTCTCTCTCTCTCTCTCTCTCTCTCTCTCTCTCTCTTTGCGTGCTTGGATCACCACTGGCGAAAGATAGAGCCAATGTGCCAAAGGAGGGGCTACCCCTCCGGCGTCGCCCACGTCGTCATCAACATGCCCCGCTTCCTCAACTCCTTCTACCGCCCCATGATTGTGGACCTTGCATGCACCTTCCATGCCCTTGACGCCGACGACTCCATCGGCCCCATTGTCTGACCACACTACTGCCGAGTGTAGGTGCTGAAAATTGCTCGTGTGATTTATGTGAAAAACTATGTTGTTTAGGGTAAATTAACCTATTAAAAAAAATGCAACTAAGGTGCTGTGATCGCCAGAAACTTTTAACTAAAAAGCTTCAAAAGAGTTTGATCGCCTACCTGTTTAAACGCGGAAGAATGAATCCTTGGTTCCCCTCCTTCAGCCGGCTGAAGAAAGAGAGCCTCTTCTTGTTCTTTTGTTCTTGCTGTTGAATGTTGAGGATCGTCCAGAAGTTCTCCTGGCTTTTGCTTGATTTCCTTCTTTTTGATTTCTTGTTGTTGTTGTTGAATGCAGCAGAGACAGAGAAACAGAAAAATAAAGAAGAAATAGTGATGAGAATCTAAATAGAAATATCAAAGTTAACTATGATTAGAAACATGTATAAACAACAACTCACTTGTTTAGATGGCTTTGAAACCCCTTTAGAACAGATGGGTTTTGGAAAATTAATGATGTGGTGTGTTGCATGCAGTGAGTATGAGAGAATGAAACTAAAGAATGAAAATGAAATTCAAATATGAAAAAAAAACTTATGCCCAGTCCAGTTAGTTGAAGCTTTGAAGGAGATGAAGATCTTGAAGAAGGATGCCGACTTCTGGTGGCAGCGCTCCGGCGTGGTTGCTCCGATCTTCAAATCGCTATAACGCTGAGGCTCAATAATTCTCTCTCTCCTTTTTTTTTTTTTTTTAACTCCTTGAGATACAAGGTATTTATAGGCATTTTCTGCGTTCGCGATTAACATAGAAAAATCTCGGATTTATCTACTTTAATCGACAGATAATTATTGATTAATTCATCTTTATCTGTAATTATCTAAAACGCGTCCACCTTGGCTGACGCCTTTCAGATTAAATTAAGATAAGGATAAATATCCGGGAAAACTTATCTTTATCTTTATTAGATAAAACGCGTCCACCTTAGTAGACGTCTTTTACCCTAATTAAGATAAGGATAAACATCCGGAAGAGAAGTTAAAACAGCTTAGGAAACCTAAAACGCGTCGACCTTTACAGACGCCTTTTAGTTAATAAATCAATTAATTAAAATTCAAATTTAAACGTTAAAATAGGAATAAACTCTAAATAGCGTCCACATGGGTCGACGCCTCTTAGAATTTTTCATATTTTAACTGAAATTTGAGCTAAAATCAATTCAATTGATTAACTTAAACATGTCTGTTAAACCCGACACTTAAAAATATTAATAAAAATTAATCAATGGTTAAACATCAGACCATTATGAGGCATTATTATATGATATGAAATTTACTCGAAATGACGTCAAAATTAGCGTGTCTACAGCTGCCTCATCTTGGCATCGTCTTTGCAAGGGAGTGAAATATAATGGAATGTACTGAAAAGGTGATGCCAAGGTGTGATGAGACACGCTCTTAACATCACATGATTGGAATTTTTCTCGAAATCATCAATGAAGATAGCTCAAGGAAATCAATGGAATCAATCCTGTCTGGATGAGGTAGACAAGGAAATAAAATAAGGTCGATCAACCTCCTCGGAGTGGGAAGTACCCCAGGTCGTAGACACTGTAGGTTTCATCATGGGGAGCGTTTGCCAGCCAATGTGGACGTGCTGCAGCCATGATGGATCTTAAAAGAAAACAAGAAATATTGGATAAAGAATCCAATCAAAGATAGAATTCCAAAGATATCTTCAAGCGAACCTCAAAGATAATCAAGATACTCAATTCAGAATAGAATATTTCATATCATGTTTGAGATTGTTTGATTAATGGTCTGAAACTTAATCAATAATTAATTCTTATCACAATGATTTCAAAGTCCTACATGATGCATGCTGGGCTAAAAGAAAAATATAAAATCAAATAAAATATAAATTAATCAAGGATAATATTGTTAAATTGTCATTAATGAGTCAAGATACCAATTCTTGTAATTCAGTGCTAAGCCGAAGCTCGTTTATCCACACACCGTTTCACAAAAGTGGAACCATCGTCCTCACTAATTAACAATCCAACGGCCTATCCATGCGATTAAGAATCCTCTGGAATTATCACTATTTTTGTTGAAGGGGAACTCAAATTCCAGTTTCATCAAAATTACAAGGTCCTTGATATGCTCTAATAAATATTTATCATATAGTAATGCTGATGCAAAATAATTACATGGAATAATACAAGGTTAGAGATAACCGTTTTTTTAGCCACGGTCAGGACTTCTTAAATTCCCACAGTGAGATCTTCATGATATTTTCCAGCTTTACTTAGGTTTTCTTGAATTTTCTGCAATCAAAATTGTTAGTTCCAAACAAATATTCAATTTAAACATCAAAACATATAGAATTTCGAATAAATCATAGAAAAGCCAAAACGCGTCGTGTCGCGCAGACGCCATTTAACGTTGAAACGCGTCAGTTCTCCTCGACGCCTTTCACTCACAGAAACAGGTTTCTGCTTGTTCTCTACTCGGATTCCAAGTCTATCAATGTCTTGCGTCCTGTATACAACTTGAACAAACATGTTAAGCATCTGTTTAGGCTTAGCCCCTTGCCTGGTTAAGTAACCGACTACTTGATCTTATCCTTGATAGAAGGGTCAAGGGGCATAGCCTTTATTAACAAAGGTAATGAGAATAATCAGACTTAAGCAAAAATGCAATATGCAAGCAGACAGATGCTCACTGAAAATAAAAGGAATGAAACATACTAAATGCAACAAGCAGATGCTAACTGAAATATTTTTGTTGTTGTTTTGAAATATTCATTTTTGTTTGGGGTTTTGAAATATATGCTTTTTTTTTTAATTTTGACATATGTATTTTTTTTTTTGAATTTTTGAAACATATGTATTTTTTTTTGGATTTTTGACTTATGTAATTTTTTTTTGGATTTCTGACATATGTATTTTTTTTGGATTTTTGACATATGTATTTTTTTTGGAATTTTGACTAAAAGATCAGCATGGTACTTAGATCAAAAGATCATATTCATTTATTCACTTAATTCCCAAATCATTCTTCAACAACTTAACTCAAGCTCCATCGTGTTTGAATTTGTGTTTCCATTCGTAATCCCATTTGATGATTTGACCCTTAGTCAATGTAAGCCATTCCTTAAGTTTGAAGTACATCTCGAATAAGTTTAGAAAGCCCATGAGAAGGTTCTGGAGACTTAAAAAGATGTCCCTTTTCTACCCTAATATCCGTTGGGGTTCGGTCATTTCTTTCCGGGGTATTTATCGACCTTGCGTTCCCTTTTATTTCATTTCATGGCCTTGATGTAACGTTTGTAATGTAATGGCCTTTCGATTTGACATTTGGCTTTTGCCTTTTGCTTTTCTTTTCCTTTTCTTCGGGACGGATCTCCCCCTTTTTTTTATGACGGCCTCCTACTAAGATGGCGGGTATTCTTGGTAATCTATTCTAAGTCTCGTTCCGACATCATGGGCCGAGTTTAAAACAGAATTTTTTTGTTTAAGAAGAATGATTTGTACTTTACACTTTCGGTCAAGCTTTTGATATTCTTTAGGACTTGTCATCTCTTGTTACTCACGAATCAAATGTGTCAGTGTGTGCAGTAACGGGCATGAAATTATGTTATCCAGACTGATAAGGAAATTTGAGTTTATAAATTTTCTGATTCCACTAGTCTCTGTACCATACTGATCGACTCTTTAACCTAAGGATAGTATTTCTTAAGATGTAAACCATTCCAGGGATGTTTTAACTCTTCTCCTTCTGCATTAACAAGACGATAAGCATTACCAGGAAAAGCGTGAGATACAACATAAGGTCCTTCCCAGTTGGGTTGGAGCTTAGAATGCGGACCACCAGGTTTTATAAAAATTCTTTTGACAACCATTTCACCGACTTTGAACTTACGTTCAATGACTTTCTTTTGATAAAAACGTGCTAGTCTATTTTGATAAACTTTTGCATGATTAGCAGCTGACCATCTTTTCTCGTCTAAAAGTTCCAATTGAGCAAGGAGTGCTGAACGATGTTCATCAATGGAAAATTCCTTATTCAATTGTACTCTTAATGACGGTATGAGGATCTCATATGGAACTACCGCCTCCATTCCAAATGTTAAGGAATAAGGAGTTTGCCCAGTAGGAGTGCGGATTGAAGTTCGGTAGGCCCATAAAGCCTCAACCAATTTTTCTGGCCAATCTGAGAATTTATTAGATTTACACGTCTTTTTGATGATTTTTATCAAAGTCTTATTTGTTGCCTCTGCTTGACCATTGCCTTGCGGATAATAAGGAGATGAATGATGCAATGCAATTTTATACCTGTTACAGAGGTCCTTCAGTTCTTGTGACACGAACTGCGGTCCGTTGTCGGTGACGATGGTGCTTGGAATTCCAAATCGAGTGATGATGTTCTTCATGATGAATTTGCAGACGGTTGATGCTTTGATCTCCACGTACGCTTCAGCTTCTGCCCACTTGGTGAAGTATTCCGTTGCCGTGAGAATGAAAGATTTTTGCTTGATGCCGGAATCTGGATTACCAAGAGGTCCAATAATGTCGAAAGCCCACATGGAGAAAGGCCATGGGGAAGAAACAGGATGGAGTGAAGATGCAGGAGAATGAATTTTGTCGGCGTGAAGTTGACACTTAGCACACCTACGGACATACCCTACACAGTCTTCTTCCATGGTTGGCCAATAAAATCCTTGTCTAAGGATTTTCTTTGCTAACATCTGTCCATTGACATGACCACCACAAACTCCACTATGAGCTCCTTCCATAACCTTCCAAAGCTCATCTTCGTCTAGACATCTAAGAAGAACTCCATCAAAACCTCTCTTATATAATGCTCCCCCAACTAGGGTGTATCGTTGAGAAACTCTCCTGATAGTTCTTTTCTCCTCAGTTGTAGCTTCCTCAGGATATGATTGATCTTCACAATATTTTGCAATTTCATAATACCATGGCTTCTGTTCATCATCCATCTCTTCTAACAGCTCTATCAACATGATTTCTCTCTTTTCAATGATATCTCCGTCTCTGACTTTCTTCAGCAACTTCTCCTTAGTTCTAAGGAATGAAGGGTCTTTCACGGCGGGTGAAAGACGCCTGTGAACTATGATTGATTCGGATTGCTTGCTGATTGGAAAATCAAGAGAAGATGCAAGTGAAGCTAGAGCGTCAGCTAAGATGTTTTGATTCCTAGGAACATGAACAAAGATCAATTTCGTGAAAAGCTTTGAGTAAGCAGAAGTAAGCTCCTGATAAAGCTTGAGCTTGGGATCGAGAGTTCGATACTTGGTCAACACTTGGCGAAGAATCAGTTGGCTATCACCTACAATCCTGAGTTTAGTAGCACCATGGAAATGAGCAGCCTCGAGACCAGCAAGAAGTGCCTCGTATTCAGCTATATTGTTCGTAACTGGAAAATCAAGCTGAAAGGCTTGTGGAATGGTGACACCTTCAGGTGATAACAGAACGATACCGATCCCTTTTCCATGAGAATTCAGAGCTCCGTCAAAATGCAGAGTCCACATATCATCTCTGATTTGATTTACGGACATCAGTTCCTCATCCGGAAACTCTGATCGGACTGGATCAAATCGAGGAAGGGGATGATGAGCTAGATGTTCTGCTATGGCATAGCCCTTGATCGCTTTCTGCTGGATGTAAGTGATATCGAATTGAGATAGAAAACTTTGCCATCGTGCTAACCTATCAGTAAGAACGGATTTCTCCAGAAGGAATTTGATCGGATTCATCCTAGCGATGAGGTGGACTTCATGGGCCAGAAAATAATGTTTTAATTTCTGCACAACCCAGACCAATGCTGCACATGTTTTCTCCATCGCCGTATATCTCTGTTCAGCGGGGTTGAGAAGTTTAGAGAGATAGTAGGCTGCCCTCTCTTTTCCTTCATCTTCTTGTGCTAAGACAGCCCCCACTGCATCATCCAAGACTGAAATGTAAAGTATCAATGGTTTGCCTGGAGATGGTGGTCTCAAAACAGGAGGACTTGCTAAATAGTTCTTTAATCCATCAAACGCCTCCTGACACTTATTGTCCCAATCAAATTTGACTCCCAGCTTGGTAAGCTCGTAAAACGGCTTACACCTTTGTGAGTGCTGAGAGACAAAGCGGCGAATAAATTGCAACCTCCCGATTAATCCTCTCAACTCTTTCAAATTTTTGGGAGGTGGCATTTCTCTGATAGCCTTCGCCTTGTTAGGATCGATTTCAATTCCCCGTTTACTGACGATAAATCCAAGCAATTTTCCTGAAGATACCCCGAATACACATTTTTTGGGGTTCATCTTTAACTGATATTCTCTCGATCTTTCTAACACCCTTGCCAAAACTTTAGCATGCTCAGCCTTTGTTTTCGATTTAACTAATAAATCATCCACATACACTTCCAAGTCTATATGCATCATGTCATGAAATATTGCCATCATAGCCCTTTGATAAGTGGCTCCAGCATTCTTTAATCCAAATGGCATGACTACATAACAGTATGTTCCCCATGATGTAGTGAATGATGTTTTCTCTTGATCCTCTTCTGCCAGCTTAATCTGATTATATCCTGAAAATCCGTCCATAAATGATAACGTCTCATAGCCAGCGGTGTTATCGATGAGTACATCAATATGAGGCAATGGAAAATCATCTTTAGGACACGCCCGGTTCAGATCGCGGAAGTCAATGCAAATTCTGACCTTCCCGTCCTTCTTCATAACCGGGACTATATTGGCCACCCATTGTGGATAAAGGACAACTCTAATAAATTTGGCTTTATGCAATTTATCGACCTCTTCCTTCATCTTTAAAGCCATTTGTGGGTGGAATCGCCTTAATTTCTGCTTGACAGGGCTAACTCCTTCCTTTAATGTCAATCTGTGTTCAACCAAAGTTGAGTCTAACCCTGGCATATCCTCATAACTCCAGGCGAAAGTGTCCTTATAGTCCTTGAGTACTTGTACCATTGCTTTTTCATCCTCTGAAGAAAGATTTTTACTGACGAGGACAACCTTAGGTTCGTCTTCAGTCCCTAAATTAATTTCTTTGGTGGGTTCTTCTACGGCAGCTGAGGGTTCATCAAATCTCTTTACTCCACTGGCATATGCCTCAGCCGCGTCCTCGTCATCTTCCTCAATGGGGTCCTTTTCATGTACTAATTCATATACCCCGTACCCATCATTGACTGACTCATCGTCCATGCAATCTTCTGGCATTTGAATTGGATTTTCTAGAAACTGAGGGATCAGAGAACAAGAAGAGCACTTATCAGCTAAGTCCCGGAGGTATCTATCTGGAATTTGCCTACCCTTAGGCTTCCTAGACTTCCTAACCTGACTAGACTGACTAACTTCACTATCATAACCTAACGAAGATGAAGCAGGATGAAAATCCTGAGGTACAAGTGGAAATACAAGAGAATCCTCCCGAGGGGAGGGACAGAGTAAATCTAGGATAGAATCTTGACCGAAGGACCCGCGCGATGGGGTGCAATCGGACAAGTAAGATGTTTCCTCGATGAGGATTTGGGAAGAATTTGTTGCCAAATTGGCGTTTTTTTTTGGAAAGTGAAAGAATTAAACATAAAGCAAGAATGAATATAAATGGGAGGGGAATCAGACGGAGGAAGAGGCACCAAGGCCAGAGGATTAGGGGGATCATATAGTAATATGTCCCAGATCAGATCATATAACCTCTCTAGATCGAGAGGAGGTTGTGGTATAATGTCCCGAGGGGACAGAGTAATCATGACGGGCGGAGCCCGTGGAATATCTTCAATTATGACCCGCGACCAAGTCGGGGTCAAAAGCAATGTACGAAATAAGGTATGGAGCGTGAAGACATGTGAAGGATATGTTCCTCTCCAGAGCAGATCTGTTGTATAACCAGCTTCATAGGGGTCATCTGGCTCCCCTTTATCAGTCTCTTCGGACAACAGTATCCGCTTGTCAAATATAGCACCAGGGCTTTCAATCAATTCATCAATCTGCGGCGGCCACTTAGGTTCTGCAGGATCCAGAAATAGTCTGTTCAGTGCAATATACAGGTCCCTCAGGTCGAACCACCTGTACCATTCACATTCAGGGTCATAAAATTTCCTCCTTTTCATAGGCCGCAGAGCCTCCAAAGATTGGTACGTAAGTAGTTCAGAGCAATGTCTGGCCAAATCCCTCCCATATATATCATGGAAGTCAAAACAGGAAGTAATGACCACCGTATTGTCATAGCTGAGTATGGGCCCTTTCACAAAATGTGTACACAGGGTCCATGTTAGGGGATCTCGGCCTTCTTTGAGTGGCGTAGACATTGCCTCCCAGATTTTCGGGCCTTTTTTGATTTCTGCTTTCTGAACCGGATCTTGCTTCAATTTTATTGGCCTATAGCCCAGACCACTTCCAGGTGCCGCTCGATGATTTCTGACAGGAGTGGTCCTGCCTTGCAACTGCGTGCCCAGACCTTTCCCAGGCTTGTAGCCGTTCTTCATCATAATCCTCCATCCTGGGGTACTCATGCACTTCCCCCTCTTGATAGCATCTAACGGATATGGAGAAATAGTGGCGGCTTTCAGAGGATCAGCCACTGGGCGGTAGACCTGTAATACCGACAGAAAAGGTTGTCGGCCAGGTAAAACAGCAGATTTAATGTTCAAGGAATGAGCAGCAGCAAGGATCGGCATGCTCGTTACTTTAATTATTCGTCCTTTGTAAGGAAATTTGAGGCATTGATGATTCGTAGAAGGAATCGCCTCGAGAGTTTTAATATAAGGACGACCTAAAATGGCATTTATGGAAGGGTCGATTTCCAAGATGTGAAATTCAACCTCTGCATGACTTACAGGGCCCAACTCCACCTTTAAATAAACCATTCCCAGAGGGGAACGGGTAGAATTGTCATATGCTGTTACTGATATGGGGCTGGGCAGCCATTTCTCTTTGGGCACACCGCACAGCTCCAGGGTCTTCGGAGGTAGAACATTGATCGAAGCCCCTGTGTCGACCAGGCATGCATCCACGGCCTTCTTACAGATGTTAACCGTGATACTCAGAGCCATGCTTCTGGCTGCTGGCGGTGCTAGTTCCGATGTATGAAATGTAATGGAGGGCTGATCCCCCTGAGGAACTAGTAGTGCTGCAATCTTCTCTACCGGCACGTCTTCATTGACCATCACCTTCTGCAGATATTCCATTAAAGCTTCTTGGTGACTCTTGGATCTTTTGATCAGTTCGAGTATAGTGATCCGTGCCGGTGTCCGATCCAGGTGTTTCAACAAGTCATATTGAGTGCCTGGTGCACTCTCTTCATTATGGGCTTCCTCAGTCGGCTGTGATGGGCCGTCTCTGACTGTGGACTGAGGAAAGACCTTGTTGAAAATCCTTCCACTCCGGAGCGCGTGTTCCTCAACCGTGGAGGATCCGGGTGACACTTTAAGTACCGCAGAGTTGGATGGTGCGGATGGCGTAGAAGGTTGGTATGTAGGTGATGGCGTAGGGCTAGGCGTAGGGCTAGGTGGTGATGGCGCGGTGCGGATTAAAGGCCTAGAGGGTTGGATAGTGGATGGGTAAGTGGTTGATGAAGTGGGGAATGGTACGCGTAATAGCGGTCTAGATGGTAAAGGCATATCTGGATAAGTGGTGGTGGTAGTGGGTGAAGTAGGAAACGGTATGCGTAATAGTGGCCTAGATGGTAGGAGGGGTGCGTTATTGGTTTGCGGGGGGCTATATGATGGAGGCGTAGTGGTGCGGGGCGTAATGGGTCTAAGGAAGGCGGGTAGTGGTAATGGGTTATTGAGTGTGGGCGAGTGGTATGTAGGTGTGGGTATGGGGGTAATGGTAACGGGTTGTGGCCTTGGTATGTGGATGGTGCGGCGTGGTGGTCGCTCTGCGGTACTTTGAACGTGACCCGTTGAACAAAGAGAGGAAGAGTCCTCTACTCTCCACTGCTGCCCACGACCAGCCTCAGACTGGCTGTTCGTCAAGATGGGAGCAACCTGATTTTGATTCTGGTGCTCCGGGAGTGGATTCTGCACTATTCCCATGTTGGGTGGTGCTACTGCCTGTGCCGGTGGTCTTGCTTGCTGCTGCTGCTGCGGCGGTCTCCTCGCCTTCAAGGCTGTTATGTATTTCTTCATTTCCTCCCAGTCTATGCCGCCCTGTTCATTGAGATCATGGATATAATCTCTGAATTGGAAGCAGGTGTCAATGGTATGCCTAGGTTGTCTGTGGAAGTAGCAATACCTAGACGTATCGGCGTTTTGAGGCCAGACGGCCTTCTCTCTCGGCAAAACTAAGGCATTGGCGGCCATTAAAGCACTGAAGATATCCGCCAAAGATTCTGGGAGGGCCGGGTACTCTGCCCTTTTCGGGCCTGGAGGTCTCCTTTGCTGGTTGTAGTCACCAGGAGGAGGGACATTGTGATATGCCGGCGGTGCACGCGGCTGGTACTGTGGCTGTTGCTATTGCTGCTGATGTGGCTGCTGATACTGCTGTTGAGGGGGCTGCTGATACTGTTGTTGGTAATGGGGGTTCTGCGGCTGCCTGTACCCTTGCTGGCTCGGCTGTGGTGGCCTCTGGTACTGCTGATTCCTCACAAACTGGGGCGAGTTATTGTTCATAGTACTGACCTGCTCGTGAGAGAGCGTGCCCTCAGTAGTTGGACCTGAGCTAGGAGAATTCGGCACTGCAGGCTTCCGAGGCGGAGGCCTGCTAGGTCTATGAGGATCAAAGACGCTAGAGAACGTAGCGTCCTTGAAAGCATTCTGGCAGTACCGTGCCCTTTCATAGAGCTCTGCCATGTTCGTCAAGTTGTTCAAGGAGAGGACTAGCTTGAACTGGGGCGTGGCGTTGGAAATCAACATTTTCACTTGTTCGGATTCGGACAAGTGATCTTTCACTTTTTCAGCCAGGCCCCGCCACCTGTCAGCAAAACTGACAAACTCCTCGTCCGGTTTCATCTTTTCTGCAATAAGATCCGTGATAGACAGGGAGGGTGCGACTCTGTCCTGGTATCGTTGGATAAATTTACGTGAAACGATACCGTAATCCTCTACTTCTGAGGGTTCCAGAGAAAAGAACCACTCGAGGGCTGGTCCCTCTAGGGATCTCCTGAACAAGAAAGCTAATGACCTCTTATCATTCTGCCAGAAAGAGGATTCGTACATGAACTCCTTCAGGTGCGTGAAGGGGTTACCAGTACCGTTATACTTTCGATACACTGGCATTTCAGAGGGTGGCAGATGGAACACTGGCAGGCTCGGCAAATTGATTTCCGGCACAGCTTTAACCCCCATCATTTTCTGAAGATTGTTGAACTGTTCATCCATGCGCTCCATCTTGGCCAACAACGTCTGCGTGGTTAGATCTGCCTGGGGAGGAGGAGGAGGAGGAAGTACTTGATAGGCCTGCTGCCTAGAGTACGTTGGACAAGGAGGATAATAAGGATGAGGTCCGGCAGAGCTTCCGCCATGCCCGAGGGCATTTTGATAAATGGGCGTCTGCGGTCTAGCCGGTTGCCTGGATGAAGAAAGTTGTGGCCCAGTTGGCCGAGAGGTAAGATGAAGGCCTTCCATGGCCTATTGGATATAAGGAGGAGGAGGAAGAGGTTGTTGAGGAACAACGGGGGGAGCCACAGGGTTCGGCTCGGCAGGCTGCATGGGTGCCTTCCCCTTCAAGATAGACTGGATCACCTCGAACTGCTGAGGGTCCAGTCGGGAGGCAAGAACTCCCAGAGCATTGACAAGATCCGTAGGATCGGAGGATGAGGGATCATGCTGATTCATGTCCCCCTCAAAGTCAGGATTGGGAATCGCATATTCATGCGGAGGAAGATCATGATATTGATCGTGCGGATTAAAAAGAGGAGTTCGTACATTCCCGTCATGTCGAACTGGAATGGGTACAGAATTACGAGAGGCATCAGCATCTCTCCCGTTCTCGTAGTTGAAATCAGAATTGCGAGGGGCATTAGCATCTCCCTCGTAGTTGATAATGGCGTCTTGGGCCATACTCAAATCTCTGCCAGATCGCAGCAACATTATATTAGATTCTCTTTTCAAAAAAAATTAATCAAACAAGTTGTGCAGAGGTTAATCAAACAAGTGGATGCTTAACGTGATTTCAGGATTCCTTGTTGAGTTATTTGAATTGGATTAAACCACAATTTCGCTCAGGGAAGGATCCTAGTTTCAGTTTGATTTCCACCGTTATTCTCTAAGGTTTTTCTCTCACAACGCTCTCGAAATCTAGCCGGGACTTCAATTGGTACAACCAGCCCGATGATCAAGGAGGAATACCTTGATTTTGGGGACTTATGGAGGTCTCAACGTCAACTTCTCTAGTCTGATCAAGGGACCAACCCAATCAGAGAGAGTTGCTAACGTCGAGTAATGTGTTCCTAAGAAAAGGAGGGTTTTAGCCTCAATGCATATGCCCTGCGACCTGGATGGCCTCTAATGCTTAATAGAGTAATGTGTAGCTAGCACTCAACACAGAAATCTGGAAACTGAAAAATAATTAAGAAACTGTCTGAATCGCGTCGATGATAGTCGACGCTATTCAGAACAGAACTTAATTCTTTCGCAGAGAACAGATGCAAACAGCAGAGAGAACCTGGAAAATAACTAAAAACTGCCTGAATCGCGTCGATGATGGTCGACGCTATTCAACACAGAAGTTAATCATTTCACAGAAACAGATGTAAACGACAGAGAGAATCTGGAAGCTAAAAGGCGTCTAGGAGCACTGACGCGGTTTTGAAACGCGTCGCTGTTACTGGACGCTTTTTAGTTCGTAGAAACAGATTTCCAGAAGGATTTTCTGGGTCGAATCCTCCTTAAACAGAAAAAAATGCAGTAAACAATCGACTCATGCAAAGATTTTTAGTTTCAGATTTTAAACAGGATGGTTTACTATCTAAACAACTAAGAAATCACACAATCACACAGCATTTTATCACCAAAAACAGCTTTTTAAACTAATCAAGGGGAGGCAAGATCTTGCCACTGGGGTGTGCACGTGGTGCACGAGGGAAATTAAACAAACTAAACACTCACCAATTGGTGAGGACGTGTCGAAAGACACAAGTGGTGCACCGTGGGTGCCCGGTATGATAATGGCAAGAACAAAAGAAATTAAAAGACGGCGAGACCAGGTCCCACCGTGATCGCCAAAAGAGCTGTTGGTGCTGAAAATTGCTCGTGTGATTTATGTGAAAAACTATGTTGTTTAGGGTAAATTAACCTATTAAAAAAAATGCAACTAAGGTGCTGTGATCGCCAGAAACTTTTAACTAAAAAGCTTCAAAAGAGTTTGATCGCCTACCTGTTTAAACGCGGAAGAATGAATCCTTGGTTCCCCTCCTTCAGCCGGCTGAAGAAAGAGAGCCTCTTCTTGTTCTTTTGCTCTTGCTGTTGTATGTTGAGGATCGTCCAGAAGTTCTCCTGGCTTCGTGCTTAATTTCCCTCTTTTTGATTTCTTGTTGTTGTTGTTGAATGCAGCAGACAGAAACACAGAAAAATAAAGAAGAAATAGTGATGAGAATCTAAATGGAAATAATAAAGTTAACTATGATTAGAAACATGTTTAAAACAGCAACTCACTTGTTTAGATGGCTTTGAAACCCCTTTAGAACAGATGGGTTTTGGAAAATTAATGATGTGGTGTGTGATGCATGCAGTGAGTATGAGAGAATGAAACTAATAAATGAAAATGAAATTCAAATATGAAAAACTTATGCCCAGTCCAGTTGGTTGAAGCTTTGGAGAGATGAAGATCTTGAAGAAGGATGCCGACTTCTGGAAATGGCAGCGCTCCGGCGTGGTTGCTCCGATCTTCAAATTGCTATAACACTGTGGCTCAATAATTCTCTCTCTTTTTTTTTTTTTTTTTTTAACTCCTTGATATGCAAGGTATTTATAGGCATTTTCTGCGTTCGCGATTAACATAGAAAAATCTCGGATTTATCTACCTTAATCGACAGATAATTACTGATTAATTCATCTTTATCTGTAATTATCTAAAACGCGTCCACCTTGGGTGACGCCTTTCAGATTCAATTAAGATAAGGATAAATATCCGGGAAAACTTATATTTATCTTTATTAGCTAAAACGCGTCCACCTTGATAGACGTCTTTTACACTAATTAAGATAAGGATAAACATCCGGAAGAGAAGTTAAGACAGCTTAGGAAACTTAAATAGCGTCGACATTAACAGACGCATTTTAGTTAATAAATCAATTAATTAAAATTCAAATTTAAACGGTAAAATACGAATAAACTCTAAATAGCGTCCACATGGGTCGACGCCTCTTAGAATTTTTCATATTTTAACTGAAATTTGAGCTAAAATCAATTCAATTGATTAACTTAAACATGTCTGTTAAACCCGACACTTAAAAATATTAATAAAAATTAATCAATGGTTAAACATCAGACCATTATGAGGCATTATTATATGATATGAAATTTACTCGAAATGACGTCAAAATTAGCGTGTCTACACCGAGTTCGTCTTCAAGGGCGACGTCAAGGATGCCGAGACCAACCCCATGTGCTAGATGGAGTAGTGCCGGAAGCCCATCGTGGGGGCCATCGCAGGTTTGTGGTGGACACAACACCTTGCCCTCTCTCTCTCTCTCTCTCTCTCTCTCTCTCTCTCTCTCTCTCTCTCTCTCTCTCTCTCTCTCCGTGCTTGGATCACTATTGGCAAAAGATGGGCCCAACGTGCCGGAGGAGGGGGAGGCCTAATCCAGGTGCATAAGGACCCCTCCAACATCGCCCACATCGTCATCAATAGGTCCTACTCCCCCAACTCCTTCAACTGCCCCATGATTGTTGACCTCGCTTGCGCCTTCCGTACCCTTGACCGTCGGCCTCCTCGTCCTCTTCGGCACTGTCCACGCCTTTTGCTCCAACGTGGACCTTACAGCCGTCAAGTTTGTCTTCAAGGGCAATGTCAAGGACGCTAAGACCAACCCCATGTGGTAGATGGAGTGATGTTGGAAGCCCGTCGTAGGGTTTGCGATCACATCTACGTTTGAGATCGTGCTGGCCTACAACGTCCTAGTGGCTAGTAGGGATGTTAAGTTCATTGAGGGAGGAGGGAGGGGAGGTACCATGTTTGGCCATGGTCTGGTGGAAATGTTGTATGTCGGATGCCTTCAAAGGGGATGGACTTCATCACGAAACGATAATTAAAGTCGAATTACATACAATGAATTTAAGCCAATTTAATTAATAACTGAACAATACATAGTATTTGATTGGCTTGCAGGTTACATAATACTAACAATCTCCCACTTAGACTAAAGCCAATCACCCTTATGTTAAATACCCATATTCTCTAGGTGACGCTCAAACACATTTTGAGATAATAGCTTCGTCAGTAGATCTGCAATGCTGTCGACTGAGAGAACCCTTTTCACTGTGACATCTCCTCGAGTAATGATTTTTCTATCATGTGAAAGTACCTCAGAATGTGCTTCAACTTTTGATGAGACCGTGACTCTTTCTCTTGAGCTATCGCTCCATTATTGTCACACAGCAGTGGGACGGGATCAGAGATGGTCTCCACAACACCAATATGGCTGATGAACTTCTTCATCTAGACTGCTTCTTTAGCGGCTTCAGTTACAGCAATGTACCCAGTTACGGTTGTCGAATCAGCAACGGTTTCTTATTTTGAACTTTTCCAACTCACTGCTCCCCCGTTGAGTGTAAATACAAATTCAGATGTGAACTTGCTATCATCCAGATCATAATGAAAACTCGAACCAGTATATCCTCGCAGCTTTAAGTCTCCTCCTCTATAAACTATAACCATATCCTTAGTTCTTTTCAAGTATTTAAGGATACATTTAACAGCCTACCAGTGCTCATCACCTGGATCTGCTTGATATCTGCTCGTAATACTTAGAGTATATGCTACATCAGGTCTAGTACATAGCATGTTATACATAATAGAACCTATAGCTGATGCATAGGTAACTTTATCTATTAATGTCCTATGTTCAGGGGTCTTAGGAGACTGACCTTTAGAGAGATAAATTTCATGTCTCATCGATATGAGACCTCTCTTGAAATTTTTCATGCCAAACCTTTTGACAATAGATTCTATATACATGGATTGGGTTAAACAAGTATCTACTTTGATATATCTCTATAGATCCGTATTCCCAATATATAAGATGTTTCTCCCGAATCCTTCATGGAGAAGTTATTAGACAGTCATATCTTTATTGACAACATCATCCCTACATCATTCCTAATACGTAGGATGTCGTCAACACAAAGGACTAAGAAGGTGATTACGCTCTCACTGATTTTCTTATACACACATAGCTCATCTTTATTCTTAATGAAGTCGTAAGATTTAATTGTCTCATCAAACCTTATGTTCTAGCTGCGGGAAGTTTGTTTCAGTTTATAAATGGACCTTTTCAATTTACATGTCATGTCTCGAGACTCTTTTGAAGTAAAGTCCTCTGGTTGTATTATATACATCTTTTCCTCAAGGTTTCCATTGAATAAGGTTATCTTCACATCTATCTGTCAGATCTCATAATCATGATATACTGCAATAGTGAGAAGTACTCTGATAGACTTAATCATGGCAACAGGTGAGAAGGTCTCGTCATAGTCAACACCTTGTCTTTCACGATAACCCTTTGCCACTAATCTTGCCTTATAAGTCTCAATATGTCCATCCGCAACGATTATTCTCTTAAAGATCCACTTGCATCTGATAGGCACTATACCCTTAGGCAAGTCTGCCAAGTTCTAAACTTGGTTGTTGTACATGGACTGAATTTCAGAGTTTATGTCTTCTCGCTATTTTCCAACCTATAAACTAGCAATGGCCTCCTGGCAAGTCTTGGGATCATCATCTTCATTATAGAGTGTTTTAGAATCATTCCCACTGATATGTCCTACATATCTCTCAGGTGATTTAGACACTCTAGTAGACCTACGAGGTTCCTGTGTGTGTACTTGAATAAGTTCTGAAACTGACGGTTCATCTGATGAACCTGTGGAAGTCTGTGGGTTTGGAACTTCTTCCAAAGTTACTTTATTCCCACTGTCCTTTTGGAGAATGTAATCTTCTTCCACAAAGACAGCTCTCCAGACGACAAATACCTTTTGTTTGCAAGCTGTGAGTGCTCAAATTAGGGTGTGATTATCATGAAAATTTATGTTGATTATGTGACAAATAAACCTATTAAAAACTAAGTGAATGTGATCGCCAGAAACTTTTAACTAACAAGTTCCAAAGGAAAATATTGATCGCCTACTTGTCTTGGAATTGGGAGATATTGAGTCATTGATTCCCCTCCTTCAGTTGGCTGAAGAAAGAGAGCCCTTCTGACTTTGTTCTTTCTTTAGCTGCTTATTGGACTTTGAGGATCATCTAGATTCTTTTTTCTTGTTATTGATGATTCTCTCATCTTTATCTCCTTTTGTACCTTGCAAGAAAGTAGAAAGAAAGAGAGAGATAAAAATAATAAGAACTCAAATAGATATAGTATCTACTATAGTAGAAATTTTAATAATGCAACTTGAACAAAGAACTCACTTGTTTGATGGTCTTTTAAACCCCTTAAACAAATAGGTTTGAAATTATGCTAGTGAGTGTGTGTTGCATGGAGTGATGTGATGAAAATATAATGCTAATGTGATAAAAATATGAGAAAGATGCAGAAATTAATTAAGAACTAAGTTGGATGGCCCCTAAAAAGTCTTGGTCTTGAATGGATCTTGAAAGGACGAAGAATGGATGAAGAAAGGATGCAGACTCCTAGAAGTAGCAGCACCTCAATCCTTCAGCGTTTGGATGTCGTCTTCTTCTTGGATCACTCAAAATTATCACTAATCTTTCAAGAATTATCACTAACTTTTTAATGACCAAGGGGTTGGGTATTTATAGGCTTAAGTTCACGCATCCGCGGTTACTTAAAGATTAACATGAAAGAGTTTGAAGTTAATCCAATTAATAAACAGATAAATACAGCCTAATTCATCTTTATCTGTAATTATCTAAAACGCGTCGCCCATAGAAGACGTCTTTTAGCTTAATTAAGATAAGGATAAACATCCGGAAGAAGAGATAGAAATAACTTAGGAGACCTAAATGGCGTCGTGTCTCGCAGACGTCTTTTAGTTTATTAATAAATTAATTAAAAATCAGATTAAAAATCAAAATAAGAATTAACTCTAAATGGCGTCTACACATGTCGACGTCTTTTAGAATCTTTTTTCATATTTGATTAAAATCTAAGTTAAAATGAATTTCATTAATAAACTTAAATTATGTCTGTCTAACTGATGTCATTTAGACAATTAATTAATAAAAATTAACTAATGATTAAATATCATACCACTTTGAGACATTATTATATGATATGAAATTTACTTAAAATGATGTGAAAATTAGTGTGTCTACAGCTGCCTCACCTTGGCATCGTCTTTGCAAGGGAGTGAAATGAAAATGTGATGCCAAGGTGTGATGAAACACGCTCTCAACATCACACGATTGGAATTTTTCTCAAAATCATCAATGAAGATAACTCAATAATATTGATGGAATCAATCATGTTTGGATGAAATAGACAAGGAAATAAAATAAGGTCAATCAACCTCCACGGATTAAGAAGTACCTTAGGTCATAGACACTGTAGGTTTCATCATGGAGAGTGATTGCCAGCCAATGTAGATGTGTTGCAGCCATGGTGGATCTTAAAAGAAAACAAGAATATTTAGATAAATAATCCAAGAAAGGATAGAATTCTAAGGATATCTTTAAGCGAACCTCAAAGATAATCAAGATACTCAATTCAGAATGGAATATTTCATATCATGTTGGGATTTATTTGACCAATGGTCTGAAACTTAATCAGTAATTAATTCTTATCACAGTGATATCAAAGTCCTATATGATGCATGCTGGGCTAAAAGAAAAATATAAAATCAAATAAAATAAAATTTAATCAAGGATAATATTGTTAAATTGTCATTAATGAGTCAAGATACCAATTTTTGTAATTCAGTGCTAAACCGCAGTTCGTTTATCCACGCATTGTTTCACAAAAGTGGAACCATCGTCCTCACTAATTAACAATCAAACGGCCTATCCGTGCGATTAGGAATTCTATGGAATTATCATTATTTTTGTTGTAGGGGAACTCAAATTCCAGTTTCATCAAAACCACAAGGTCCTTGATATAGTCTAATAAATATTTAACATATAGTAATGATGATTATGCAAATCAATTATATGAAAGAGTACAAATGATAGAAATAATCGTCTTTTTAGCCACAGTTGGGACTCATAAACTCTCACAGTGGGATCTTCTTGAGATTTTCAGCTTCATTTGGATTTTCCTGAATTTTCTGCACTAAAAAATTCATCAGTAACTTCAATCAAGTGTTTAATTAAGCATCAAAATATGGATAAACATTGAATTTCGGGTAAATAACAAAAAACCCTGAAACGCGTCGTTAGAATCCCAAAAAAAACACATGTTTCAAAAGTCAAAAAATATACATATATTTCAAAACTCAAAAAAAGGTACATATTTCAAAATAACAACAATATTTCAATTAGCATTTGCTTATTGCACTTGGTATACTTCATTCCTTTTATTTTCAGCGAGCATTTGTCTGCTTGCATGTAGCGTTTTGCTTAAGTTTGACTATTCATATTACCTTTGTTAATAAAGGCTCCCCTTGACCCTTCCACTAAGAAAATTTTTTTGATCGACCGTTCACTCGGTCAGGCAAGGGGCTAAGCCTAAATAGATACTTGACTTGTTTGTTAAGTGATGTGCAGGACACAAGGCAAACACATGAGACACAAGGTTGGAGGCCAAAAGTTTCATGTATATATATCATCAAAAGATGTTTGTACATGATACACAAAAGAAAAGAAAAGAACATATAGCCCTCAAGGCTGGCTCTCTCCCGCCCCCTCGTCGAACTGACTCTGAGCCTCGTCAGGCGCGTCCGGCGATGGAGTTCTAGGAGGTGGTGGTCCCATTAGACTCGGACCAGCTTGGCCTGATGATATGGCAACGCTCGCGGTGAACGCACTCCCGTGTCCCCTTTCCTGCGCTCGCTGACGGGCACGTCGGTAACGCTCCTCCACGCTGTGTCGCTCGTGCTCTGCAACGCCAAGCTGGACCCAGAGAGCAGTCATCTCAACATCCACTTTCTGCCGCTCCTGCCTCTCCCGCTCTCGCTCCTCAGTAATGAACTCCAGTCGGGACTGGAGGCGTGAGAACTCACGAGGAAGATCCCCGGTGGGGAGGCGAGCCACCTGCTCCTCAAGTTCGCGAACACGAGCTGCATCCACTTCAGCCCTCCGAAGGGCTTCGTGAAGCTCAGCAACCTGCAGGGGAGACCGTTGTTAGTCCAAGGCAGTCAAGCAATCAACATCAGATTCAGAAATCAAAGGAAGTAACCAAACTTACTCGAGCGGCGCGATCCTCCTCTGCAAGGGAAGCTCGGTGGATAGAGGGGGCAAGCTGGCTCTGGAGGTCAGCCAGAGCAGCCTCATGAGCAGCAGAAGAGGAGGATGATGATGCTCCATGTGTAGGGGGAGCCGCCTGGGTGTAGACGGCTCGCTTCACCAAAAGACAAACTGTCAGTGGTTGATCGTCAAAACAACTAAGTAATTAAAACATCCATTCATATTCATGCATACATACGAGGTCAAAGAGCTCCTTCTGGACCTGCTCCAGCTGGGCCTCCGTGTCATGTAGGCGGGCCCGGAGGTCGATGATCAAAGCATCTCGTGCATCCTGCATATCACACATACATACATTCATTCACAAATATAAATCAAGATAATAATAAAATGAAAAGACGAATTAATGCATACTTACATTAAGCGGTCGGAGGAGTCGCAGCTAGGGGTGTGCACTGTTCGGTGTAAACCGATAACCCGAACCGAACCGAACCGACCCGCCCGGTTCAGTTCGGTTATTATTTAAAAATTTCGGGTTTTCTAACCGAACCGAACCGAAGTTAATAATTCGGTCTGGTTCGGTTTATCTCCCTCAAAAACCGAACCGACCCGTAAAAACCGAACGCCTCGTAAAATACTTTGAAAATTAGAACTGCAGCCTGCCAGGCGCCAGGTTCGAACATCCGACCACTTGTTGCATAACATACCACGTCCCAACCAACTGAGCCATCATTTCTTTTTGTAGTTTTATCCTTCTTTTTATATTAGATGTGTTTACTTGGTTAAGTTCCCAAAAGAAATAGGGTTTCAAAACCTGCTCACGGCTCACCTGCTTGACGGCTGACGCCTCACGCTCACGCGGCGCTCCGTCCTCCTCCTGCACGCAGCACGCCTCCGCTGCTCGGCCTGCTTCCCTGCACGGCTGCACAGCACACCCCACCTTCCGGTGCCGGCCGCCGCACGCCTCGGCCTGCTTCGGTGCTTCCCTCCAGCTCATTGTCGGTGCCGGCCGCCGCTCCAACGCCCGCCTGGCTGCCTCGGCCCTGTCGTTATTCCAAGCCCCCCACGCCGAGATCCGGCGGCCAAGCCCCCAACGCTCGCCTCGGCCCCACCATCGCGGCGTCGCCCAAGCCCCCAACGCTGGCCGCCAGCATTTCCTCTCAGCTTGCGGCCCTGCACGCCCCCACCTTCCCCGCGCGGCCCGCCGCTGCTCATCTTGTTGGGTACTCGACATTTGCCGATTTTAATTCCTCTTTATCGTTTTTTTTTTCTTGTTCTGAACCTTCATCCGATCAGGGTTTTCTAGGCCTGAGTAAATTGCATCAGCAAAAGGGTATGTGTCACGTGTGACTAAAAATCGCATTCGAAGTTTCACATGCTTTTCAGATCTAGATCTGATCAAGCCAAAATTATAATTTGGATGTTGTGGTGGCACTGGGAGGGGTGGTGATGGAGGTGATAAGAAAAAAAAAAAAAAAGACTGTTATCTCTTTTTATCTTGTAGTGTTTAAAGAAGAGTTACTCTGTCAAAATAAAATTTGATAACGTTCACCAAACACCTCTTTTAAAACACTTTTATTACAAAAATATATTTTTGTAAAGAAAACTTTTATTATAATGCAACTAAACACCCTATTAGTCATTCTTAAAGATAAGTGACTGTGATAATCTGCGGTGGATTTAACCATCATTATTTCCTGTAACAGAAGGAATCAAGAGGGAGTGTCTATTACATCTTCTTCATAACATAAACTAAATTGCTATTATTTCTTTTACAATAAAAAAAAGAGGAGGATCAGATGGTTGTTCATCTTTGTATACATGCTTTTAGCTACGAAATTTCACATTTGTGTTTGGAGCTGCAGGGGTGTGCAAAGTGGGATCAGATGATATCTGTTGGATTAATGTTTTGATTAGCTACATCTCTAAGGACTGTTGCTGCAATTGCAGCTAATTTTTTTGCAAAGTGGGATCAGATAATATTTGTTTTATTATTTTTTTGATTAAGTATATCTGTAAGGACAGTTGCGGCAAATTGCAGCTAATTTTCACATTGATATTTAATAATGTTTTTCACATCTGTAGTTAATTTAGGAACGTTTGCAAATACAACCCTCTTAAATGTAAAATGTTCTTACGTGCAAGAATGCCTCCAGTTGCATTGTGCAAAAATGGGCTTTTTGTTACATGCCGTGATGTCTTTGAAATACAGTTATCCTGATTATTGTGCATGTAAGAATAATAGGTTTGCAATTTTTCATATTTGCCAATAACCTGATTAATTTATTATATAGTTGGACCTTTGGCATTTTTTTGTTCAATGAAATCACAAAACCATAAATAATTAAGTAATATGCCTTAGAATTCAAGAAACCGTTAACAATTCAACCAATATGTGGTGCCTACTATCAATGAAGATTAATGCATCTTGTATTTTCTAACAAAACGCACCAATAATTCATCTTTTTTTTTTTCAACTGTACATGAACTCTTTACGGATTGGATTTAGCTCTCACTCTTTACGGATTGGGTTTAGTTCCCATCTTTGATTGAGATAGTGATTTTTACAAGATAAAACGGCGTCAACAAGTGAATCTCATAGTGTGAGTTCTATATTTTTTATCAATAAATTTTTATCTTAATCTATCTAATATGTTTATCTCACATAAGTTAATTTGAATCTCTGTCAACAGATGTCAAATACTGGTGATACTCAGACAAATGAGGGTGCAAGTTCAGATCATAATGCTACTACTCAAGCAAGTGTTGTTGCAGTCTCCACTTCTTTACAGGCAAATTCAAAGAGGAAAGAAATGAGTACAAGATCAAATATATGGGAGCACTTCACAAAGATTGATGGAGAAAAATGTAAGTGCAATTATTGTGACCGTGTATATAATTGCAATACATCAACATGTGGGACGAGCACACTACGAACACATTTGAATGTTAGATGCAAGAAATATTCCTTTAGTGCAGCCAATGCTACTGATGCTAGACAAACACAAATTAGTCTTCAAACTACTACTATTAATGAAGGAGAGGAGGGTGAGAATAAGACTACAATGACAAATTGGAAATTCGACCAACAACTCATTAGAAAGGCATTGACATATATGATCATCATTGATGAGCTTCCATTTAGATTTGTTGAAGGACAAGGGTTTAGATATTTTTGTAATATTTCTCAGCCCAAATTTGTTATTCCTTCAAGAACCACAATTGCAAGAGATTGCTATGAAGTGTATGTCGAGGAGATGTTGAAGTTGAAAAGTTTTTTGAAAAGTAATTGTCGAAGGATTTGCCTCACAACAGACACATGGACATCTTTACAGAGAATCAATTATATGTGTCTAACAGCTCACTTTATTGATAATGACTGGAAGTTGAACAAAAGAATCTTAAACTTTTGTCCAATTTCTAGTCATCGTGGTGAAGCCATTGGCAAGGCAATTGAGAAATGCTTAAATAGTTGGGGCATTGAGAATGTTATGACTATTACAGTTGATAATGCTAGTTCCAATGATCTTGCTATTGCATATTTAAAGAGGAGAATTAACAACTGGGATGGAAGTGTCTTAAAAGGGGAGTTTCTTCACATGAGATGTGTTGCGCACATTATGAAATTAGTTGTGAATGATGGTCTCAAATTATCAAATGATTCAGTTATTCGTGTTCGAAATGCTGTAAGGTATGTGAGGCAATCTCCATCAAGACTTCAAAAATTCAAGTGTTGTGTTGAAGAAGAAAAAATTCAAAGTAAGAGTTTGCTTTGTCTCGATGTCCCTACAAGGTGGAACTCAACCTTTATGATGTTAAATACAGCTCAAAAATTTCAGAAGGCATTTGAGAGATATGAAGAGCATCTTCTAGTTCAAGTGCATCTTCTAGTTCAAGTGCAATTGCATTAGATGGTGAGCAACCGGCTACAAAAATGACAATTCTAAAATCCCGGTTCAAGCAACACAAGGCTGAAAGAGAAAGTGGAGATGTCAAGTCTGAGTTAGTTAAATATTTAGATGAAGAGACAGAAAATGATGTTGACTCATTTGATATTTTGGCTTGGTGGAAAGTCAACAGTGCAAGATTTCCTATTCTCTCACTTGTGACACGTGATGTGCTAGCTATTCCTATAACTACTGTAGCATCAGAATCGGCATTTAGCACCGGTGGTCGTGTTCTTGATGCATTTAGAAGTTCTTTGTCTCCAAAGATAGTAGAAGCACTTATTTGCACTCAAGATTGGATTCGGCTATCAAAAGATCGACTTAATGTTGAAGAGAAATTAGAAGAAGTTGAGCAATTAGATGAAGGTAAATTTTATTTTTTACCGTTTATTTATGAAGTGATCATTATATCTTTGTTTGTGTATTAAAATAACTCTCTCTTTAAATCTCTCTCTCTATATATCTCTCTACAGAACTTTCTTGTGTCACATGTGCACCTGCTGTCATTGATATTGCGTGAATATGGGTAAGTATTTCTTAACTATATTTTTTTTTTCAAATATAGTTGTTAAACTACTTTCTACTATGATATACAACTTATGCCGATTTTTATGTAGGTTTTAGATGACTACAAGGATTTGCAAAGCAAGAAGATATTGGACTTTGTATTTGAATTTGGATTACTTTCTTATTTGTATTAAGTTGGAGAGTTGTAATATTTTGTGGCCATCTCATACATTTTATACTGATTGTTAGTTTAACTTTAGTATTGTATTAGATTTTGCCACTGATTTTTACTTTCTTGTTTGAGAATGCTTGCACTATGAAGTTGCTCTCAAGTTCTTTTTATGTTGTAACATGCTAAACTGGAAACTGGAAAGCACTTGGCAAGCTGCTTATTTACTGTTCAGGGTGTACCAAAGAGCTTTTCAGTAGCATCCATATCCCAGGGCACTTTGTTTACAGGACACGGTTCTCCAGGACATCAGGGAAAAGTTTTTTGTTACCACAGTGCAGAACAGATGTGCTCTATATGTTTCTGATCCCTGTGAGCATCTTGATCAAGGAGAGGAGGGAGACGTGGGTTTCTTCCGTGGTATATTCAAATCATTTTCAGTTTCGAGAGTTAAGAAAATGTTGATTGATAGGGAGGCGAAGCTCCATCCAACAGAGGTATGCCCCTATTGCAAGGCAAAGCTATGGAACATGCTTCAAGCGAAGATGGTGCCAAGGAGTGCAAGCAGTAGATTGGGTGCATATGATGAATGTGTTGAGTATTATGTATGCCTTAACGGGCATATCATATGCTTGGGATTTGCACTCTCTTACCCCTTTCTGATTCAGAAGAGACATCTGAATTTGAGTGATTCTTGTGACTTAAGGTGCTTTTGTTGAATCATGCTTTTCCTTATTCCTACTTTCTTTGCCTTTAGGAGAGATATAGAGATATTCTTTTTATACATTGTGCAGAGTGAATATTTCTTAAGGTATGGAGAGCGTATAAATGTTAACCAGTGAAACATTTTCTTTGTATATAGATCATTTAACTGGTAGATGCTTATTGCCCTTCTATGAGGGTGTAAATGGATCAGACTTCTATGAGGGTGTAAAAAAGCCCATGTAAAATAAGATTCTAAACAAACTACATAGCCAAGCCCACATGTTAAATCATATTTAAATAGACAAGTCAACTGGTTAAAAGCCCATGTAAAATAAGACCATAAACAAATTAAATAGCCGAGTCCACAGCCACAGGTTAAAGCCCATGTAGAAATAGACTGCGAACCAGATTTAAATAGGCCCATTGATTAAAGCCCAAAAGCCCAACCCGAACAGTAAAACCGAACCGAACCGAACCGGTTCGGTTCGGTTCAATTCGGGTTGAGCTGAAGATCGGTTCGGTTCGGTTCGGGTTATAAAAAAATTCGGTTCGGTTCGGTTTTTGTCAAAAGTACGCGAACCCGGACCAAACCGAACCGTGCACACCCCTAGTCGCAGCTGATCGGCGTAGTGTGTCCGATACTGCTGGAGGTAGGCTGCGCTACTCTCCGCTCGTGACTCGACACGGACACCCCGGCGATGCCAGTCTTCATATTGTTCCGGGAACTTTGCTCGCCAATCAGTGAGGGCTTGCTTGCCCCTCATACTCCGTCCGACACCCTCCGGGACCTCCTCGTCAATCCACTCCTGGTGGAGGCCCAGGGTCCTCATCACGAGGCGGAGGCGGAGCAGCTCGATCTGGTTGAGGCAATGCAGCCACATTTGCCTCCCGAACCGTCTCCGGCCAGCCGTCACCCACGGCTGACCCTCCTCGCCCATGCCCAAGTATGGGCGCCAGATCACCTGCATATAGGTTAGACGCATTCATATAAATAACTTGCATTTAATGAATAAAATTGAACAAGTTAAGAACTTACCAGGAGCTCCGGATAATCAAGGAATTGACGGCGGAGGGCCGTCAGCTGGTGGTGCTGGGGTGCTGTGTCCACGATTGGCTGCCAACGGCAGGCCAATGGGACAGCACCCGGTCGCACGATCCTCGCTCTGCCGAGCGGGAAGTAATGGTAGCTCCATACCTGCATACATGGACATATAGGCTAGTAAAGCATCATATCACATTGCATTGCATGAACAAATAATAAAATGACTTAATACCTGTAGGAATGGCGAAAAACCACTGACGGTCGTCTCACGGTCCGGCGTGACCGCGGAAAGATCAGCAAAGAGGTGGGCCAGAAGGGCCGCACCCCAGGCATACTCCCCTAGACTGTCTAAATCATCTAACAAATACAGAAATCTACAGTGGATATAGTCGCCCTTCGTACCAAAGAGCAACCGACCGAAGAAGAAAACTAGAAAGACCCTAAGCTGCCTGTCTACCTCCTCCTCCTGACTAGAGTCGCTACAATATACAAGAGAGCAAGACTCAGCTAATCTATCCCTAAACTCTGCCCGGGACTCATCAGATCGCCGCCGGGGCTCATCTAATCCTAGGGCAGCCTCCACCTCTACCCTAGGGACCATCCTAGACTCCCTGCCTAGGCTGGACACCTCTATACCTAATATTGCCTCTGCCAATCCCTGGTAGTTGCGGTAAGTCACCCCACTTACCGGTCGGCCCTCTATCCTGAGGCCAGTGATCCTGACCACATCCTCTAGGGTAGGGACCATATGTCCCCACGGCATTAGGAAAGCCCGGCTTTCCGCATGCCACATCTCCCGCAGCGCCTGCAAGTTGACTAGATCGAGCCAAAATGGCTCGATATCTAAGACTTCGCCGAACCCCATCCGTCGCAGGCGCACCTTCTGGAAGTCCGGGAGTCCCCTATAGGCACATATTACTAAGTCCCAGGAAATCCTCGCCCTCATAGTCCCCTGCAAATGAAAACATGGAAAATACATCAGTTAATGACCATAAAAGCAGGAAAAACACTTCTGGTTTGAAAAGCGTCGACCCACATGGACGCCTATTGAAAGGCGTCCCCAAGGCCTGACGCAATTCGGAATTTTTTTCTCCTTTATTAAAATTGGGAATTTTGCCTTGAATGGCGTTGGACCAGGGCGACGCCGTTTGAATGGCGTCACCTGGTCTGGACGCCTTTCAAGGCCGAATTCAGGGTTCTTGAAGAACCCCGTTTTCTCACCCCTTTCCTTCACCCTATTCAATCACACAGAGACTTACCAGGTGGATGTCGCCCTCCCCTTCCTCTTCCATGGCCAATAGCGCCGGAGGAACCTCCTCCTCCTCCAAGAACACCGCCGCCTCGGCGAGTGCGGCCGGCATCTCTTCGGGGGCTTCTTCCTCATGAACCGCCGTCCGCCGCCTCTTGGCTAGGGCCTTGGTCTTGCGGGAGCCTTCGCCGCGTTCCATGGGGGTCAAAAGAGAGGGTTTTGAGAGGAAGAGGGAAGAAATCGCCGGAGATGGGTCGCCGGAGTTCGAGGAGAGAGAGAGTAAAGGAGAAAGTGAGGAAGAAAGGGGGCCTTCGCGGGTCTGTAAACAGAAAGTTGAAAGGCGTCGTGTCAGACCGACGTGTTTTAGGGTGCATAAACTAAGGCGGTAACGCCAGCTGTTTGAAATTAAGTGAAAGACGTCTACCTCCGGCGACGCGTTTCAGGTTACCGCCAATTCTGGTCAGAACCGTACAAGACATTATTATTAAAGGCGTCTACCTTTGCAGACGCGTTTCAGAGGATTAATCACAGAATTGATGGCAGAATTCTGGAAAAAATAAGAGAGAGAATTGAAATACGTCTTGGTTGAAAGACGCAATTTAAGGTTAAATCGGGATTTTGAGGATTAATGGCTGACTTTGAACAATGAATTATCTTTGAAAAGCGTCTTTCTAAGTGGACGCGTTTTACATTTAACAAACCCGAACTGTCAGATTTTAAGAAAAAATTCAGTTTTTGCTAAGGGAAAAATCATGAACACATCACAGGAAGTTGGGGAAAGATTCTAAGGCATGAAAAATGATTATTTATTCAATGAAATCTTTTATTACATCAAAAATAAAAATAAAAAGAAAAAGAAAAGAGGAGACTTAAGGAAGAATTTCATGAAGTGCTTGATAATATTGAAATTTCATTCCTCTATCTCTATCTTTAGAGGATTTTACACGATAACTGAAGCCGAGGTTCCACAAAGTAGTAATAAGTTTTGTGGCTTCATAGTCTTCATCGGATTCCAAGGCCCGCCTCTTGATCGGAGATGTGAGAGAGAACTCGGGGAATTCATGACGATTCAGGCTGAGCTTGTAGACACGCTAATTTTGACGTCATTTCGAGTAAATTTCATATCATATAATAATGCCTCAGAATGGTCTGATAATTAATCATTAATTAATTTTTATTAATATTTTTAAGTGTCGGATTTAACAGACATGTTTAAGTTAATCAATTGAATTGATTTTAGCTCAAATTTCAGTTAAAATATGAAGAATCCTAAAAGGCGTCGACCCATGTGGACGTTATTTAGAGTTTATTCGTATTTTACCGTTTAAATTTGAATTTTAATTAATTGATTTATTAACTAAAATGCGTATGTTAATGTCGACGCTATTTAAGTTTCCTAAGCTGTCTTAACTTCTCTTCCGGATGTTTATCCTTATCTTAATTAGTGTAAAAGACGTCTATCAAGGTGGACGCGTTTTAGCTAATAAAGATAAAGATAAGTTTTCCCGGATATTTATCCTTATCTTAATTGAATCTGAAAGGCGTCACCCAAGGTGGACGCGTTTTAGATAATTACAGATAAAGATGAATTAATCAGTAATTATCTGTCGATTAAGGTAGATAAATCCGAGATTTTTCTATGTTAATCGCGAACGCAGAAAATGCCTATAAATACCTTGCATATCAAGGAGTTAAAAAAAAAAAAAAAAAAAGAGAGAGAGAATTATTGAGCCACAGTGTTATAGCAATTTGAAGATCGGAGCAACCACGCCGGAGCGCTGCCATTTCCAGAAGTCGGCATCCTTCTTCAAGATCTTCATCTCTCCAAAGCTTCAACCAACTGGACTGGGCATAAGTTTTTCATATTTGAATTTCATTTTTATTTATTAGTTTCATTCTCTCATACTCACTGCATGCATCACACACCACATCATTAATTTTCCAAAACCCATCTGTTCTAAAGGGGTTTCAAAGCCATCTAAACAAGTGAGTTGCTGTTTTAAACATGTTTCTAATCATAGTTAACTTTATTATTTCCATTTAGATTCTCATCACTATTTCTTCTTTATTTTTCTGTGTTTCTGTCTGCTGCATTCAACAACAACAACAAGAAATCAAAAAGAGGGAAATTAAGCACGAAGCCAGGAGAACTTCTGGACGATCCTCAACATACAACAGCAAGAGCAAAAGAACAAGAAGAGGCTCTCTTTCTTCAGCCGGCTGAAGGAGGGGAACCAATGATTCAATCTTCCGCGTTTAAACAGGTAGGCGATCAAACTCTTTTGAAGCTTTTTAGTTAAAAGTTTCTGGCGATCACAAGCACCTTAGTTGCATTTTTTTAATAGGTTAATTTACCCTAAACAACATAGTTTTTCACATTAATCACACGAGCAAATTTTCAGCACCTACAACTCTTTTGGCGATCACGGTGGGACTTGGTCTCGCCGTCTTTTAATTTCTTTTGTTCTTGCTATTATCATACCGGGCACCCACGGTGCACCACTTGTGTCTTTCGACACGTCCTCACCAATTGGTGAGTGTTTAGTTTGTTTAATTTCCCTCGTGCACCACGTGCACACCCCAGTGGCAAGATCTTGCCTCCCCTTTGATTAGTTTAAAAAAAAGCTGTTTTTGGTGATAAAATGCTGTGTGATTGTGTGATTTCTTAGTTGTTTAGATAGTAAACCATCCTTTTTAAAATCTGAAACTAAAAATCTTTGCATGAGTCGATTATTTACTGCATTTTTACCCTGTTTAAGGAGGATTCGACCCAGAAAATCCTTCTGGAAATCTGTTTCTGCGAACTAAAAAGCGTCCAGTAACAGCGACGCGTTTCAAAACCGCGTCAGGTTACCTGGACGCCTTTTAGTCTCCAGATTATCTCTGTCGTTTACATCTGTTTCTGTGAAATAATTAACTTCTGTGTTGAATAACGTCGACCATCATCGACGCGATTCAGACAGTTTTTAGTTATTTTCCAGGTTTTCTCTGCTGTTTGCATCTGTTCTCTGCGAAAGAATTAAGTTCTGTTATGAATAGCGTCGACTATAATCGACGCGATTCAGACAGTTTCTTAATTATTTTTCAGTTTCCAGATTTCTGTGTTGAGTGCTAGCTACACATTACTCTATTAAGCATTAGAGGCCATCCAGGTCGCAGGGCATACGCATTGAGGCTAAAACCCTCATTTTCTTAGGAACACATTACTCGACGTTAGCAACTCTCTCTGATTGGGTTGGTCCCTTGATCAGACTAGAGAAGTTGACGTTGAGACCTCCATAAGTCCCCAAAATCAAGGTATTCCTCCTTGATCATCGGGCTGGTTGTACCAATTGAAGTCCCGGCTAGATTCCGAAAGCGTTGTGAAAGAGAACCCTAGAGAATAACGGTGGAAACTGAACTGAAACTAGGATCCTTCCCTGAGCGAAATTGTGGTTTAATCCAATTCAAATAACTCAACAAGGAATCCTGAAATCACGTTAAGCATCCACTTGTTTGATTAATCTCTGCACAACTTGTTTGATTAATTTTTTTTTAAAAAAAGAATCTAATATAATGTTGCTGCGATCAGGCAGAGATTTGAGTATGGCCCAAGACGCCATTATCAACTACGAGGGAGATGCTAATGCCCCTCGCAATTCTGATTTCAACTACGAGAACGGGAGAGATGCTGATGCCTCTCGTAATTCTGTCCCCATTCCAGTTCGACATGACGGGAATGTCCGAACTCCTCTTTTTAATCCGCACGATCAATATCATGATCTTCCTCCGCATGAATATGCGATTCCCAATCCTGACTTTGAGGGGGACATGAATCAGCATGATCCTTCATCCTCCGATCCTATGGATGTTGTCAATGCTCTGGGAGTTCTCGCCTCCCGACTGGACCCTCAGCAATTCGAGGCGATCCAGTCTATCTTGAAGGGGAAGGCACCCATGCAGCCTGCTGAGCCGAATCCTGTGGCTCCCCCCGTTGTTCCTCAACAACCTCCTCCTCCTTATATCCATTAGGCCATGGAAGGCCTTCACATTACTTCTCGGCCCACTGGGCCACAACTTTCGTCATCCAGGCCACCGGCTAGACCGCAGACGCCCATTTATCAAAATGCCCTCGGGCATGGCGGAAGCTCTGCCGGACCTCATCCTTATTATCCTCCTTGTCCAACGTACTCTAGGCAGCAGGCCTATCAAGTGCTTCCTCCTCCTCCTCCTCCCCAGGCAGATCTGACCACGCAGACGTTGCTGGCCAAGATGGAGCGCATGGATGAACAGTTCAACAATCTCCAGAAGATGATGGGGGTTAAAGCTGTGCCAGAAATCAATTTGCCGAGCCTGCCAGTGTTTCATCTGCCACCCTCTGAAATGCCAGTGTATCGAAAGTATAATGGTACTGGTAACCCCTTCACGCACCTGAAGGAGTTCATGTACGAATCCTCTTTCTGGCAGAATGATAAGAGGTCATTGGCTTTCTTGTTCAGGAGATCCCTAGAGGGACCAGCCCTCGAGTGGTTCTTTTCTCTGGAACCCTCAGAAGTAGAGGATTATGGTATCGTTTCACGTAAATTTATCCAACGATACCAGGACAGAGTTGCACCCTCCTTGTCTATCACGGATCTTATTGCAGAAAAGATGAAACCGGACGAGGAGTTTGTCAGTTTTGCTGACAGGTGGCGGGGCCTGGCTGAAAAAGTGAAAGATCACTTGTCCGAATCCGAACAAGTGAAAATGTTGATTTCCAACGCCACGCCCCAGTTCAAGCTAGTCCTCTCCTTGAACAACTTGACGAACATGGCAGAGCTCTATGAAAGGGCACGGTACTGCCAGAATGCTTTCAAGGACGCTACGTTCTCTAGCGTCTTTGATCCTCATAGACCTAGCAGGCCTCCGCCTCGGAAGCCTGCAGTGCCGAATTCTCCTAGCTCAGGTCCAACTACTGAGGGCACGCTCTCTCACGAGCAGGTCAGTACTATGAACAATAACTCGCCCCAGTTTGTGAGGAATCAGCAGCAGTACCAGAGGCCACCACAGCCGAGCCAGCAGGGGTACAGGCAACAGCAGAACCCCCATTACCAACAGCAGTACCAGCGGCCCCAGCAGCCGAGTCAGCAACAGCTACAGCAACAGCCGCAACGGCAACAGCAGTATCAGCAGCCCCCTCAACAGCAGTATCAGCAGCCACATCAGCAGCAACAGCAACAGCCACAGTACCAGCCGCGCGCACCGCCGGCATATCACAATGTCCCTCCTCCTGGTGACTACAACCAACAAAGGAGACCTCCAGGCCCGAAAAGGGCAGAGTACCCGGCCCTCCCAGAATCCTTGGCGGATATTTTCAGCGCTTTAATGGCGGCCAATGCCTTAGCTTTGCCGAGAGAGAAGGCTGTCTGGCCTCAAAACGCCGATACGTCTAGGTATTGCTACTTCCACAGACAACCTGGGCATACCATTGACACCTGCTTCCAATTCAGAGATTATATCCATGATCTCAACGAGCATGGCGGCATTGACTGGGAGGAAATGAAGAAATACATAACAGTCCTGAAGGCGAGGAGACCGCAGCAGCAGCAGCAGCAAGCAAGACCACCGGCACAAGCAGTAGCACCACCCAACATGGGTATAGTGCAGAATCCACTCCCGGAGCATCAGAACCAAAACCAGGTTGCTCCCATCCTGACGAACAGCCAGTCTGAGGCTGGTCGTGGGCAGCAGTGGAGAGTAGAGGACTCTTCCTCTCTTTGTTCAACGGGTCACGTTCAAAGTACCGCAGAGCGACCACCACGCCGCACCATCCACATACCAAGGCCACAACCCATTACTATCACCCCCATACCCACACCCACATATCACTCGCCCACACCCAATAACCCATTACCACTACCCGCCTTCCTTAGACCCATTACGCCCCGCACCACTACGCCTCCATCATATAACCCCCCGCAAACCAACAACGCGCCCCTCCTACCATCTAGGCCGCTATTACGCATACCGTTTCCTACTTCACCCGCTACCACTACCGCCTATCCAGATATGCCCTTACCATCTAGACCGCTATTACGCGTACCATTCCCCACTTCACCAACCACTTACCCATCCACCATCCAACCCTCTAGGCCTTTAATCCGCACCACGCCATCACCACCTAGCCCTACGCCATCACCTACCTACCAACCCTCTACGCCATCCGCACCATCCAACTCTGCGGTACTTAAAGTGTCACCCGGATCCTCCACGGTTGAGGAACACGCGCTCCGGAGTGGAAGGATTTTCAACAAGGTCTTTCCTCAGTCCACAGTCAGAGACGGCCCATCACAGCCGACTGAGGAAGCCCATAATGAAGAGAGTGCACCAGGCACTCAATACGACCTGTTGAAACACCTGGATCGGACACCGGCACGGATCACTATACTAGAACTGATCAAAAGATCCAAGAGTCACCAAGAAGCTTTGATGGAATATCTGCAGAAGGTGATGGTCAATGAAGACGTGCCGGTAGAGAAGATTGCAGCACTACTAGTTCCTCAGGGGGATCAGCCCTCCATAACATTTCATACATCGGAACTAGCACCGCCAGCAGCCAGAAGCATGGCTCTGAGTATCACAGTCAATATCTGTAAGAAGGCCGTGGATGCATGCCTAGTCGACACAGGGGCTTCGATCAATGTTCTACCTCCGAAGACCCTGGAGCTGTGCGGTGTGCCCAAAGAGAAATGGCTGCCCAGCCCCATCTCAGTGACAGCATATGATAATTCTACCCGTTCCCCTCTGGGAATGGTTTATTTAAAGGTGGAGCTGGGCCCCGTAAGTCATGCGGAGGTTGAATTTCACATCCTGGAAATCGACCCTTCTATAAATGCTATTTTGGGTCGTCCTTATATTAAATCTCTTGAGGCGATTCCTTCTACGAATCATCAATGCCTCAAATTTCCTTACAAAGGACGAATAATTAAAGTAACGAGCATGCCGATCCTTGCTGCTGCTCATTCCTTGAACGTCGAATCTGCTGTTCTACCTGGCCGACAACCTTTTCTGTCGGTATTACAGGTCTACCGTCCAGTGGCTGATCCTCTGAAAGCCGCTACTATTTCTCCATATCCGTTAGATGCTATCAAAAGGGGGAAGTGCATGAGTACCCCAGGATGGAGGATCATGATGAAGAATGGCTACAAGCCTGGGAAAGGTCTGGGCACGCAGTTGCAAGGCAGGACCACTCCTGTCAGAAATCATCGAGCAGCACCTGGAAGTGGTCTGGGCTATAGGCCAATAAAACTGAAGCAAAATCCGGTTCAGAAAACAGAGATCAAAGAAGGCCCGAAAATCTGGGAGGCAATGTCCACACCACCTAAAGAAGGCCGAGATCCCCTAACATGGACCCTGTGTACGCACTTTGTGAAAGGGCCCATACTTAGCAACGACAATACGGTAGTCATTACTTCCTGTTTTGACTTCCATGATATATATGGGAGAGATTTGGCCAGACATTGTTCTGAACTGCTTACGTACCAATCCTTGGAGGCTCTGCGGCCTATGAAAAGGAGGAAATTCCATGACCCTGAATGTGAATGGTACAGGTGGTTCGACCTCAGAGACCTGTATATTGCACTGAACAGACTATTCTTGGATCCTGCAGAACCTAAGTGGCCGCCGCAGATTGATGAACTGATTGAAAGCCCTGGTGCCATATTTGACAAGCGGATACTGTTATCCGAAGAAACTGATGAAGGGGAGCCGGATGACCCATATCAAGCTGGTTACACAACAGATCTGCTCTGGAGAGGGACATATCCTTCACATGTCTTCATGCTCCATACTCTTTTTCGTACACTACTCTTGACCCCGACTTGGTCGCGGGTCATAACTGAAGATATTCCACGGGCTCCGCCCGTCATGATTGCTCTGTCCCCTCGGGACATTATACCACAACCTCCTCTCGATCTAGAGAGGTTGTATGATCTGATCGGGGACATATTACTATATGATCCCCCCAATCCTCTGGCCTTGGTGCCACTTCCTCCGTCTGATTCTCCTCCCATTTATATTCATTCTTGCTTTATGTTTAATTCTTTCATTTTCCAAAAAAAAACGCCAATTTGGCAACAAATTCTTCCCAAATCCTCATCGAGGAAACATCTTACTTGTCCGATTGCACCCCGCCACGCGGGTCCTTCGGTCAAGACTCTCTTTTAGATTTACTCTGTCCCTCCTCTCGGGAGGATTCTCTTGTATTTCCACTTGTATCCCAGGATTTTCATTCTGCTTCGTCTTCCTTAGGTTATGATAGTGAAGTTAGGCAGTCTGGTCAGGTTAGTCAATCTAGGAAGCCTAAGGGTAGGCAAATTCCAGATAGATACCTCCAGGACTTAGCTGATAAGTGCTCTTCTTGCTCTTTGATCCCTCAGCTTTTAGAAAATCCAATTCAGATGCCAGAAGATTGTATGGACGATGAGTCAGTCAATGATGGGTATGGGGTATATGAATTAGTACATGAAAAGGACCCCATTGTTGAAGAAGAAGATGACGAGGACGCGGCTGAAGCATATGCCAGTGGAGTGAAGAGATTTGATGAACCCTCAGCTGCCGTAGAAGAGCCCACCAAAGAAATTAATTTAGGGACTGAAGACGAACCTAAGGTTGTCCTCGTCAGTAAAAATCTTTCTACAGAGGATGAAAAAGCAATGGTACAAGTACTCAAGGACTATAAGGACACTTTCGCCTGGAGTTATGAGGATATGCCGGGGTTAGACTCAACTTTGGTTGAACACAGATTGACATTAAAGGAAGGAGCTAGCCCGGTCAAACAGAAATTAAGGCGATTCCACCCACAAATGGCTTTAAAGATGAAGGAAGAGGTTGACAAGTTACATAAAGCCAAATTTATTAGAGTTGTCCTTTATCCGCAATGGGTGGCTAATATAGTCCCGGTTATGAAGAAGGACGGGAAGGTCAGAATTTGCATTGACTTCCGCGATTTGAACCGGGCGTGTCCTAAAGATGATTTTCCATTGCCTCATATTGATGTACTCATCGATAACACCGCTGGCTATGAAACATTATCATTTATGGATGGATTTTCTGGATATAATCAGATTAAGCTGGCAGAAGAAGATCAAGAAAAAACTTCATTCACTACACCTTGGGGAACATATTGTTATGTTGTCATGCCATTTGGATTAAAGAATGCTGGAGCCACTTATCAAAGGGCTATGATGGCAATATTTCATGACATGATGCACATAGACTTGGAAGTGTATGTGGATGACTTATTAGTTAAATCGAAAACAAAGGCTGAGCATGCTAAAGTTTTGGCAAGGGTATTAGAAAGATCGAGAGAATATCAGTTAAAGATGAACCCCAAGAAATGTGTATTCGGGGTATCTTCAGGAAAATTGCTTGGATTTATTGTCAGTAAACGGGGAATTGAGATCGATCCTAACAAGGCGAAGGCTATTAGAGAAATGCCACCTCCTAAAAACTTGAAAGAGTTGAGAGGATTAATCGGGAGGTTGCAATTTATTCGCCATTTTGTCTCCCAGCACTCACAAAGGTGTAAGCCATTTTACGAACTTACCAAGCCGGGAGTCAAATTCGATTGGGACGATAAGTGTCAGGAGGCGTTTGATGGATTAAAGAATTATTTAGCAAATCCTCCTGTTTTGAGACCACCATCTCCAGGCAAACCATTGATACTTTACATTTCAGTCCTGGATGATGCTGTGGGGCCTGTCTTAGCACAAGAAGATGAAGAAGGAAAAGAGAGGGCAGCCTACTATCTCTCCAAACTTCTCAACCCCGCTGAACAGAGATATACGGCGATGGAGAAAACATGTGCAGCATTGGTTTGGGTTGTGCAGAAATTGAAGCATTATTTTCTAGCCCATGAAGTCTATCTTATCGCTAGGATGAATCCGATCAAATTCCTTCTGGAGAAATCTGTTCTTACTGATAGGTTAGCGCGATGGCAAAGCTTTCTATCTCAATTCGATATCATCTACATCCAGCAGAAAGCGATCAAGGGCTATGCCATAGCAGCACATCTTGCTCATCATCCCCTTCCTCGATTTGATCCAGTCCGATCAGAGTTTCCGGATGAGGAACTGATGTCCGTAAATCAAATCAGAGATGATATGTGGACTCTGCATTTTGACGGATCTCTGAATTCTCATGGAAAAGGGATCGGTATCGTTCTGTTATCACCCGAAGGTATCACCATTCCACAAGCCTTTCAGCTTGATTTTCCAGTCACGAATAATATTGCTGAATACGAGGCACTTCTTGCTGGTCTCGAGGCTGCTCATTTTCATGGTGTTACCAAACTCAGGATTGTGGGTGATAGCCAACTAATTCTTCGCCAAGTGCTGACCAAGTATCGAACTCTCGATCCCAAGCTCAAGCTTTATCAAGAGCTGACTTCTGCTTACTCAAAGCTTTTCACGAAATTGATCTTTGTCCATGTCCCTAGGAATCAGAACATCTTAGCTGACGCTCTAGCTTCACTTGCATCTTCTCTTAATTTTCCAATCAGCAAACAATCTGAATCAATCATAGTTCATAGGCGTCTTTCACCTGCCGTGAAAGATCCTTCATTCCTTAGAACTAAGGAGAAGTTGCTGAAGAAAGTCAGAGACGGAGATATCATTGAGAAAAGAGAAATCATGTTGATGGAGCTGTTAGAAGAGATGGATGATGAACAGAAGCCATGGTATTATGAAATTGCAAAATATTGTGAAGATCAATCATATCCTGAGGAAGCTACAACTGAGGAGAAGAGAGCTATCAGGAGAGTTGCTCAAAGATACACCCTAGTTGGGGGAGCATTATATAAGAGAGGTTTTGATGGAGTTCTTCTGAGATGTCTAGACGAAGATGAGCTTTGGAAAGTTATGGAAGGAGCTCATAGTGGAGTTTGTGGTGGCCATGTCAATGGACAGATGCTAACAAAGAAAATCCTTAGACAAGGATTTTATTGGCCAACCATGGAAGAAGACTGTGTAGGATATGTCCGTAGGTGTGCTAAGTGTCAACTTCACGCCGACAAAATTCATTCTCCTGCATCTTCACTCCATCCTATTTCTTCCCCATGACCTTTCTCCATGTGGGCTTTCGACATCATTGGACCTCTTGGTAATCCAGATTCCGGCATCAAGCAAAAATCTTTCATTCTCACGGCAACGGAATACTTCACTAAGTGGGCAGAAGCTGAAGCGTACGTGGAGATCAAAGCATCAACCGTCTGCAAGTTCATCATGAAGAACATCATCACCCGATTTGGAATTCCAAGCACCATCGTCACCGACAATGGACCGCAGTTCGTGTCACAGGAATTGAAGGACCTCTGTAACAGGTATAAAATTGCATTGCATCATTCATCTCCTTATTATCCGCAAGGCAATGGCCAAGCAGAGGCAACAAATAAGACTTTGATAAAAATTATCAAAAAGACGTGTAAATCTAACAAGTTCTCAGATTGGCCAGAAAAATTGGTTGAGGCTCTATGGGCCTACCGAACTTCAATCCGCACGCCTACTGGGCAAACTCCTTATTCCTTAACATTTGGAATGGAGGCGGTAGTTCCATATGAGATCCTCATACCGTCCTTAAGAGTACAATTGAATAAGGAATTTTCCATTGATGAACATCGTTCAGCACTCCTTGCTCAATTGGAACTTTTAGACGAGAAAAGATGGTCAGCTGCTAATCATGCAAAAGTTTATCAAAACAGACTAGCACGTTTTTATCAAAAGAAAGTCATTGAACGTAAGTTCAAAGTCGGTGAAATGGTTGTCAAAAGAATTTTTATAAAACCTGGTGGTCCGCGTTCTAAGCTCCAACCCAACTGGAAAGGACCTTATGTTGTATCGCACGCTTTTCCTGGTAATGCTTATCGTCTTATTAATGCAGAAGGAGAAGAGTTAAAACATCCCTGGAATGGTTTACATCTTAAGAAATACTACCCTTAGGTTAAAGAGTCGATCAGTATGGTACAAAGACCAGTGGAATCAGAAAGTTTATAAACTCAAATTTCCTTATCAGTCTGAATAACTTAATTTTAAGCCCATTACTGCACACACTGACACGTTTGATTCGTGAGTAACAAGAGATGACAAGTCCTAAAGAATATCGAAAGCTTGACCACAAGTGCGAAGTCCAAATCATTCATTTTTTGAAGCAAAATTCTGTTTTAAACTCGGCCCATGATGTCGGAATGAGGCTTAGAATACACTACCAAGAATACCCGCCATCTTAGTAGGAGGCCGTCATAAAAAAATGGGGGAGATCCGTCCCGAAGAAAAGAAAAAAGAATAGAAAAAGCAAGGCAAAAGCCAAATGTCAAATCAAAAGGCCATTACATTACAAACGTTACATCAAGGCCATGAAATGAAATAAAAGGGAACGCAAGGTCGATAAATACCCCGGAAAGAAATGACCGAACCCCAACGGATATTAGGGTAGGAAAGGGACATCTTTTTAAGTCTCCGGAACCTTCTCATGGGCTTTCTAAACTTATTCCTCTTTTCTTTCTAAAGAGATGTACTTCAAACTTAAGGAATGACTTACATTGACTAAGGGTCAAATCATCAAATGTGATCACGAATGGAAACACAAGTTCAAACACGATGGGTTTAAGTTAAGTTGTTAAAGAAAAATTTGGAAATTAAGTTAATAAATGAATATGATCTTTTGATCTAAGTACCATGCTGATCTTTTTAGTCAAAAATCCAAAAAAAATACATATGTCAAAAAAAAAAAATACATATATCAAAATTAAAAAAAATACATGTCCAAAAATCCAAAAAATGTATATATCAAAAATTCAAAAAAAAATACATATATCAAAAATTCAAAAAAAAAATATATATGTCCAAAATTAAAAAAAAAATACATATGCAAAAATTCAAAAAAAATATACATATGTCAAAATTCAAAAAAGCATATATTTCAAAACCCCAAACAAAAATGAATATTTCAAAACAACAAAAATATTTCAATTAGCATTTGCTTGTTGCACTTAGTATGTCTCATTCCTTTTGTTTTCAGTAAGCATTTGTCTGCTTATATGTTGCATTTTTGCTTAAGTTCGATTATTCTCATTACCTTTGTTAATAAAGGCTATGCCCCTTGACCATTTTACCAAGGATAGGATCAAGTAGTCGGTTACTTAACCAGGCAAGGGGCTAAGCCTAAACAGATACTTAACATGTTTGTTCAAGTTGTATACAGGACACAAGGACAGCCAGAAACCTGTTTCTGTGAGTGAAAGGCGTCGAGGAGCACTGACGCGTTTCAACGTTGAATGGCGTCTGCGCGACATGACGCGTTTCAGCCTTTCTATGATTTACCCAAAATTCTGTGATTTATCTGAAATTCTGTTTAAATTGAATATTTGTTTGGAATTATTAATAATTTTGATTGCAGGAAATTCAAGAAAAATTGAGTAAAGCTGAAATATCAAGAAGATTACGCTGTGGGAGTCAAGAAGTCTCGACCGTGACTAAAAAGACGGTTATTTCTACCCTTATATTATTTCATGTAATTATTTTGCATTCGCATTACTATATGTTAAATATTTATTAGAGTATATCAAGGACCTTGTGTTTTTGATGAAACTGGAATTTGAGTTCCCCTACAACAAAAACAGTGATAATTCCAGAGAATTCTTAATCACACGGATAGGCCGTTGGATTGTTAATTAGTGGGGACGATGGTTCCACTTTTGTGAAACGGTGCGTGGATAAACGAGCTTCGGCTTAGCACTGGATTGCAAGAATTGGTATCTTGACTCATTAATGACAATTTAACAATATTATCCTTGATTAATTTATATTTTATTTGACTTTATATTTTTCTTTTAGCCCAGCATGCATCATGTAGGACTTTGAAATCATTGTGATAAGGATTAATTATTGATTAAGTTTCAGACCATTAATCAAATAATTCAAACATGATATGAAATATTCCATTCTGAATTGAGTATCTTGATTATCTTTGAGGTTCGCTTGAAGATATCATTGGAATTATATCCTTGATTGGATTCTTTATCCAATATTCTTGTTTTTTTTTAAGATCCATCATGGCTGCAGCACGTCCACATTGGCTGGCAAACGCTCCCCATGATGAAACCTACAGTGTCTATGACCTGGGGTACTTCCCACTCCGAGGAGGTTGATCGACCTTATTTTATTTCCTTATCTACCTCATCCAGATAGGATTAATTCCATTAATTTCATTGAGCTATCTTCATTGATGATTTTGAGAAAAATTCTAATCATGTGATGTTAAGAGCGTGTCTCATCACACCTTGGCATCACCTTTTCAGTACATTACATTCCATTTCACTCCCTTGCAAAGACGATGCCAAGGTGAGGCAGCTGTAGACACGCTAATTTTGACGTCATTTCGAGTAAATTTCATATCATATAATAATGCCTCAGAATGGTCTGATAATTAATCATTAATTAATTTTTATTAATATTTTTAAGTGTCGGATTTAACAGACATGTTTAAGTTAATCAATTGAATTGATTTTAGCTCAAATTTCAGTTAAAATATGAAGAATCCTAAAAGGCGTCGACCCATGTGGACGTTATTTAGAGTTTATTCGTATTTTACCGTTTAAATTTGAATTTTAATTAATTGATTTATTAACTAAAATGCGTCTGTTAATGTCGACGCTATTTAAGTTTCCTAAGCTGTCTTAACTTCTCTTCCGGATGTTTATCCTTATCTTAATTAGTGTAAAAGACGTCTATCAAGGTGGACGCGTTTTAGCTAATAAAGATAAATATAAGTTTTCCCGGATATTTATCCTTATCTTAATTGAATCTGAAAGGCGTCACCCAAGGTGGACGCGTTTTAGATAATTACAGATAAAGATGAATTAATCAGTAATTATCTGTCGATTAAGGTAGATAAATCCGAGATTTTTCTATGTTAATCGCGAACGCAGAAAATGCCTATAAATACCTTGCATATCAAGGAGTTAAAAAAAAAAAAAAAAAAGAGAGAGAGAATTATTGAGCCACAGTGTTATAGCAATTTGAAGATCGGAGCAACCACGCCGGAGCGCTGCCATTTCCAGAAGTCGGCATCCTTCTTCAAGATCTTCATCTCTCCAAAGCTTCAACCAACTGGACTGGGCATAAGTTTTTCATATTTGAATTTCATTTTCATTTATTAGTTTCATTCTCTCATACTCACTGCATGCATCACACACCACATCATTAATTTTCCAAAACCCATCTGTTCTAAAGGGGTTTCAAAGCCATCTAAACAAGTGAGTTGCTGTTTTAAACATGTTTCTAATCATAGTTAACTTTATTATTTCCATTTAGATTCTCATCACTATTTCTTCTTTATTTTTCTGTGTTTCTGTCTGCTGCATTCAACAACAACAACAAGAAATCAAAAAGAGGGAAATTAAGCACGAAGCCAGGAGAACTTCTGGACGATCCTCAACATACAACAGCAAGAGCAAAAGAACAAGAAGAGGCTCTCTTTCTTCAGCCGGCTGAAGGAGGGGAACCAATGATTCAATCTTCCGCGTTTAAACAGGTAGGCGATCAAACTCTTTTGAAGCTTTTTAGTTAAAAGTTTCTGGCGATCACAAGCACCTTAGTTGCATTTTTTTAATAGGTTAATTTACCCTAAACAACATAGTTTTTCACATTAATCACACGAGCAAATTTTCAGCACCTACAGAGCTGAGTAAGGCACCGATGGGGGTTGTACAACACAAGCTCAGTAGTCCTAATCAACTTAAGTTCTGCTCCCGCTGCACGGCGCACTCTGATGGGCTTTCCAATAAGGGCGAGTGGAGAAGAGTCAAACATGTTGGACGACATGCATCTCAGGAACTCCCTCCAGTCGGCTTGGGTCTTGAACTTTGGTACCTTGTTGACCATGCGCTCGTTGAACTTCACGATGTTGGCGATGCAGTGGATCGGACTGTTCATGTAAATTTGAGACGGTCTTGACGACATCCTCGTGCAGTACTCAAACTTGAAGTGTAGTTCGACCCACAAAGCGAAGAGTAGCATGCATCCATAAGGAGGACGACCCGTGGACGCCGCAGAAAGCCCGCTGTAAAGGTAAGCCAAAATCGCAGTGCTAATGGATTTACCTTCGAAGATCGCGCAGATAGCACTGACCTGATCATCTTCTAGAATGTTGTCTTGCGCGGGAAAAAAGAAAGCACCAACAAGGCACGTGACGAAAGCTTTCGTCACGTCTTCAGCTTCGTCCTCCCTTAGATCATCGATCTCATACAAAGTCCATTCAGCGAGCTTTGCAAGGTTGATCCCTTTATTGGTAAGGCATCCTTTAGCTTCTGAGGGATCCTTCATGATTGATGTCAACAATTGTTGACCGGTGATCCGCTTTCTCATCAAAGCCATCTTGTCCTTGGTCTTTGGAAGACCCAATAAAAGTTCCGCCTCCTCCAAAAGAATAGTGCACTCGAACTGAGGGAAGAGAAACGTATGGGTTTGAGGATGCCACTGCTCGATCAAGGCACCCATGGCCACCCAATCCACGTTCGAGCTTTTGTAGTGTTTGGCATGCACCACTAGTCCTTGAAGGTTCCACTTCGAGATGAAGGCTTGCATGGAAAGTTTAAGACTTTTGGCGAGTTTGCGAATCCAAGGGAGAGAAGTGAATCTCCTTGGGCCAGGAAACATGGGATATGTCTGAAAAAATAGAGGAAAATAGGATCAATTGAAGAACATGGAAAACTTGAAGAACATGAAGAACATGGAGGAGTTTAAAGAAGAAAAATTGAAGGAAAGTTAATTCAACTTACTTGGAGATTGGGATCCCTTCCAATAAGGTGATTCTCCACGTCGGAGATCTTCTCCAGCGTCCTCTTCATCCTCTTGTTTGAAGAACTCATCCTCTTTCTCGGATTTCTTCCTTCTTGAAGCTTAAAAACCTTGGAAACCTTGGAAAACCCTTGAATCTTGAAGAAAAACTCAACCTTGGATCTCTAGATTGTGGTAGGATTGCTTGGAAACAAGTTAGTAATGTTTATATAGAGGAAATTGCGATCCTAGGGAGACTTTTCCGGACTGGAAAAGGGATGAGCATTGGAAGAGTTGGAATCCAAGTAGAGAACAACCAGAAATCTGTTTCTGCGACTGAAAAGGCGTCGTGGATAAGCGACGCATTTTGGAAGGTTAAAGGGCGTCAACTCGACACGACTCATTTCAAGCTTTCTGTCATTTTCCCGAAATTCCATATTTTAATGCTTAGTCAAACACTTCTTTGAAGTTACTGATGAATTTTGAGTGCAGGAAATTAAGGAAAACCCAAATGAAGCTGGAAATATCAAGAAGATCCCACTGTGGGAATTTATGAAGTCTCGACCGTGGCTAAAAAGACGGTTATTTCTACCCTTGTATTATTTCATGTAATTAATTTGCATTACTATATATTAAGTATTTATTAGAGCATATCAAGGACCTTGTAGTTTTGATAAAACTGGAATTTGAGTTCCCCTACAACAAAAACAGTGATAATTCCAAAGGATTCTTAATCGCATGGATAGGCCGTTGGATTGTTAATTAGTGGGGATGATGGTTCTACTTTTGTGAAACAGTGCGTGGATAAACGAGCTTCGGCTTAGCACTGAATTACAAGAATTGGTATCTTGACTCATTAATGACAATTTAACAATATTATCCTTGATTAATTTATATTTTATTTGACTTTATATTTTTCTTTTAGCCTAGCATGCATCATATAGGACTTTGAAATCACTGTGATAAGGATTAATTACTGATTAAGTTTCAGACCATTAAATCAAATAATTCAAACATGATATGAAATATTCCATTCCGAATTGAGTATCTTGATTATCTTTGAGGTTCGCTTGAAGATATCATTAGAATTCTATCCTTTCCTGGATTCTTTATCCAATATTTCTTGTTTTCTTTTAAGATCCATCATGGCTGCAGTACATCCACATTGGCTGGCAAACGCTCCCCGTGATGAAACCTACAGTGTCTACGACCTGGGGTACTTCCCACTCCGTGGAGGTTGATCGACTTTATTTTATTTCCTTGTCTACCTCATCCAGACATGATTGATTCCATTGATCTCCTTGAACTATATTCATTGATGGTCTTGAAAAAAATTCCAAACATGTGATGTTGAGAGCGTGTCTCATCACACCTTGGCATCACCTTTTCAGTACATTCCATTTCATTTTACTCTCTTGCAAAGACGATGCCAAGGTGAGGCAGCTGTAGACACGCTAATTTTGACATCATTTTGAGTAAATTTCATATCATATAATAATGACTCATAATGGTCTGATATTTAATCATTGATTAATTTTTATTAATCTTTTGAGTTAATTACCTAAATTATGTCGGGTCAGACAGATATGATTTAAGTTAATTAATTCAATTGATTTTAACTCAAATTTTAATTAAAATATGAAGAAGTCTAAAAGACGTCGACCTGTGCAGACGCCGTTTAGAGTTTATTCTTATTTTAATGTTTAAATTTGAATTTTAATCAGTAGATTAATTAGCTAAAAGACGTCTGCATGACACGACGCCATTTATGTTTCCTAAGTTGTTTATACTTCTTTCCCGGATGTTTATCCTTATCTTAATTAGTGTAAAAGGCGTCTACAAGTGGCGACGCGTTTTATCTAATTACAGATAAAGATAAATTTTTACCGGATGTTTATCCTTATCTTAATCAGTCTGAAAGGCGTCTCCCATTGGTGACGCGTTTTAGATAATTAGAGATAAAGATGAATTAATATGTATTTATCTGTTGGTTAAGGTGGATAAATCTCAAAATTTCTTCATGTAAATCCGCGGACGCAAAGAAGTCTATAAATACCCTGCCTCTTGAATGAGTGACAGAGTTAGTGATTGAAGTGATATCAGAGTGATAATTGAGTGAAAATCGAAGCAACGACGTCCAAACGCTGAAGTGCTGCTGCTTCCAGAAGTCGTCATCCATTCTTCATCCATTCAAGATTCTTTCAAGACCAAGGCTTCCAGAGGCCATCCATCATTAACCTTCAATTCAATTTCTGTACTCTTTTTCATATTTTTCATCTCATTAGTCTTACCATTTCATCACATCACTCCATGCAACACACAACACTAGCATCATTTTTAAAACCTATTTGATAAAGGGGTTTAGAAGACCACTCAACAAGTGAGTTTCATGTTTAGTTGCATGTTTAAAATCTCTTCTGGAATGGATACTATTTCTTCCTAAGTTCTCATCATTATTTCTTTCTATTTCTTGCAAGGTACAAAGGAGAATCAAAGAGAAGAAATCAACAGCAAATGACAAGGAATTTGGACGATCATCAAAACTCAACAACAGTCAAAGCAAGAACAAAGACAAGAAAGGGCTCTCTTTCTTCAGCCGGCTGAAGGAGAGGAACCAAGAATTCAATATCTCCCACATCCAAACAGGTAGGCGATCAAACCTTCTTTTGGAACTTTTAAGTTAAAAGTTTCTGGCGATCACATCACTTAGTTTCTTTTTAATAGGTTTATTTTGCACTTAAACAACATAGTTTGTCATGATAATCACACACTCATTTTAAGCACTCACATCCGAGAGTTGGAACATAAGGTTTGACGAGGCGATCAAATCTTATGGCTTCATTAAGAATGAAGATGAGCCTTGTGTATACAAGAAAAACAGTGGGAGCGCAATCACATTTCTAGTCCTTTGCATTGACGGCATCCTATTAATTGGGAATGATATAGGGATTATGTCATTAGTAAAGATTTGGCTGTCTAAGTATTTCTCCATGAAGGATTTAGGAGAAGCATCTTACATATTGAGAATACGGATCTATAGAGATAGATCAAAGAAGACGCTTACTTTAACCCAATCTATGTACATAGAAACCATTGTCAAAAGGTTTGGCATGAAAAATTCTAAGAGAGGTCTCATACCGATGAAACATGAAATTTATCTCTATAAAGGTCAGTCTCCAAAAACCCATGAAGAGAGGGCAATGATGGATAAAATTCCCTATACATCAGCCATAGGTTCCATCATTTACGCCATGTTATGTACTAGTCCTAATGTTGTATATGCTCTAAGTGTTACGAGCAGACATCAGGCCGATCTCAGTGATGAATACTGGAAGGCTGTGAAATGTATCCTTAAGTACTTGAGAAGAACTAAGGATATGTTTCTAGTCTATAGAGGAGGAGACTTGAAGATGTAAGGATATACTGACTTGAGTTTTCGGTCTGATTCGAATGACAACAAGTCAACATCAGAATTTGTCTTTACATTTGATAGGGGAGCAGTGAGCTGGAAAAGTTCCAAGCAAGAAACCACTGCTGATTCGACAACAGAAGCTGAGTACAATGCTGCTTCTGAAGCCGCCAAGGAAGTAGTCTGGATAAAGAAATTTATCAGCGATCTTGGTGTGGTGGGTAGCATCTCTGGTCCCGTCCGATTGCTGTGTGACAACAATAGGGCGATAGCTCAAGCAAAAGAGCCGAGGTCTCATCAAAAGTCGAAGCACATTGTGCGGCGCTTTCATCTGATCAGAGAGATAATAGCTCGAGGAGATGTCGTGGTGGAAAGAATTCCCTCAGCCGACAACATAGTAGATCCACTGACGAAGCCTCTGTCTCAAAATATATTTGAGCGTCACTTAGAGAATATGAGTATTCTGTATAAGAGTGATTGACTTTAGTCCAAGTGGGAGATTGTTAGTATTAGGTGGCCTACAAGCCAATCCGATATTGTGTATTATTCAATTTATTAATTTAATGGCAATAATTCATTATGTGTATTTAATTCGAACTATGTTTATCGTATCACAATGAAATCCATGAACATGTCCAATGGTCTTAGGATTATGATGAGATCATAATTACGGGACCGAAGACTTATAAACACATGTTTTTAATTGTTCTTAGTCGGAAGATGTTCAAGAAGGACATCAAACATCCGGATAGACTAGTACAAGTTTCTTCAGCTTGTATGATGAGGGTGACTAATCCTATAAGTCACTTGTATGGAGACACTATGTTGGACATGTAGGTACTCATTGGTGATTGAGTTCACCGAATTAATCTGACCATGAATCGCTGGATGCTATCTACCTAACTGTTAACCAGCTCGATTATTTTGTCACGGTTGCGTGGATGGTCCTTGGACTTGAGACACCAACGATACCTTACTGGTAGGTCTTTGAACTTTGACTTTGATTAACGAATCCCTAACTATGGGTTATCTATAAGTCAAGTGATCGGGTTCAGGGAGATGTCCTCGAAAGTAATTGTGTGTTCAATGCAAAATCATCCGCTCTCGGTAATAGGAGAGAGAATGCTCCAAAAATGATGCACTTAAGTTCCTGGCTAGGGCGATTCTGTATCAGATAAGGAATTATCTGATATAGATTAGCGGTATCTAATTCCAGTGAATCGACTGGCTAGGGTTTAACAGTAAACCATATCCTAGGTTGATTCGGGAACATTACACGGATGAAGGATTATATCCGTGCGGTAACTGTTGACGGAAATGTTCCCATAGTGAATTGCATAAACCCCAATGCCTTCCGGGATCACGCGATGTTACTTGATATCCAACATAATCGGAACTCATTCAAATTTATTGTAGGATATTAAATTCAGCTAATTAATTAATATAAGGATATTAATTAAATCAGTAGGTCCGTAAAGAGTTATTGGACTTCATGGGCCATCAACTGGATTGGTATTTGGACCTAGAGGGTCACACGCAAAAAGTTTTCAAGTCGGTAGATTTTTGACGGGTTTCGGATATGTATGGGTTTTTCTGAAAAATTGCAAATCACTTATTATAAAAGTAATGCTGCTAGGTCAGGGGCCAGCAACCCTGACCTAGCCGTCCCCCTCTCTCTCCTCTCTCTCTCTCTGGGCGCCCCCCATCTTTGGCCGGCCTCGGAGACTCCGCTCTGACTCATGCCTGCTTCGCCTCCTGTCTGATAGGAATTATGAATCCGTATGTTGCGGAGGACTACGCGTAGCTAGATAGAATCCGCGGATGCTGCACAGAGCGAGGAATCGAGGATGATCCATCGAGAGGAAGACTGCACGGATACCGCTAGAGGCTGGGCACTTGCGCAGCTTGCGGCATCACACCGACAGAACTGAACGAACGCAGATTCGAATCCGTACAAGGTAAATACGATTTACTGTTTAGTTTTGTAAACCCAAAATGGGACGGATCCAACAATTATTTTCCGCTGTGTTTCCCTCAGATTTGACACAGCGAACCCAACACCTACTAGGTACAAATACACTAGCTAGACTTACCCTTATAGTTTGGGTTACATCTTGTTCAAAATAAATCCAAAGCACTCAAGAAGAAGCAATGTCGTAGTCAAGGGTGGCATGGGAAGGCCATGGTGTTAGTTAAGGTGGCCTACAAGCCAATCTGACTATATAAATCTCGTTCATTTATTAATAAAATGGCATAATATTCATTATGTGTAAATCGCGTTAATTATCGTTTCATAATGAAATCCGTGAATATGTGCTATAGTGATCATATTATGATGAGATCATACTAATGAGACTGATCACTTAAACACATATTCTTAATCGTTCATAGTCGGAGGATATCCGAGAAGGACATCGGATATCTGGTTAGACTAGTACAGATTACTCCTGCTCATATGATGAGGGTGACTGATCTCATAAGTCACTTGTGTGGAGACATTAAGGCGAATCTGTAGGTGCTCATTGGAGAATGAGTTCACTGAACTGATCCGACTAAATCGTTGGATGGTATTGTACCTCACTGTCAACCAACTTGATTCTATTGTCGTAGTTGCGTGGATGGTCCTCGGACTTGAGACACCAAGGACACCTTGGCGGTAGACTTCTGTGCTTTGACCTTGGTTAACGAATCTCTAGCCATGGGATTCTAATACGCCAAGGATTGGGTACAGCGGAATACCGTCGAAGGGAATTGTGTGTCAATAAGGAATCATTCGCTCTCGGTACTTAGAGAGAGAATGCTCTAGGAAGGATGCGCGAAAGTCCCTGGCCAGGGCGGACGATAATATCGGGAAAGGAGTTTTCCGATATTCATCAGCATCCAATCCAAGTGAGTCGACCGGTTAGGGTTTGACAGTTCGCCATGCCCTGAGTTGACTCGAGAGCATTGTACGAATGAATGATTATATCCACGCGGTAACTGTTGGCGGAAAGGTTCCAAGAGTGGGTTACTTAACCCCAAATACCTTCCGGGTTCACGCGGTGTTGCTTGGCACCCAACGTGATCGGATGCCCGATCGAATTCGATGTGCGACATCAATTCGATTGATTAATTGATTAATAAAAGGTTATTAATTAATTAATAAAGCCAGTGAGAAGTCACTGGGCTTGTTGGGCCATTAACTGGACTGGTACTTGGGCCTAGAGGGTCACACGCACATGATTCTCAAGGCGATGGATAAATAAGTGGGTTTTATATAAACCAGGGGTTTTTATGAAAAACCGCGCGGTTAGTATAAAACATAGCGAACGGGCTGAGCAGGCCCAGCTGCTGCTAACCCTAGCCGCCCCTCCTCAGTTTCTGTCTTTCTCTAGCGTCCAGGCAGATCCAAATCTGCTCCGCCGCTTCTCCGAATCTCGTTCGACGGGAAATCGTCCGCGCGTTACGGCGATTATTGCGGCGACCGGCGGAGGCTTCGTGGGCTACGAAGAACGAGGAAATCGAGGATATCCGTCGCGAGGAGGATCGTGTGGACTTCGCTAGAGGCCGGGGGCTTGCGCGGCTCGCGGTGTCACACCGACGGAACCGAACGGCTGCGGATTTGAATCCGCACACGGTGAGAACTTCGATAATCCGATTATCGTATTTTAGATTTCGAAACGGGAACGGATCGCTGTAAAAATTTTTGTTTTCCGCTACGTGAGCGATCCGGAGAAACCGAGAAAACCCAACACATGGCCCTCAGAAGTTTTGCAAAAGCTCTTCTAGGATTATATTTTTCCCTAATTTAACCTTCTACAAAATGTATGCTAAGTAGACACTCAAAAAGCCTTTTTTAGAAACCTTACATATTTTTTTATTTTGTACATCAAATCTTATGTTAGTCACTTAGATAATTTTTCTTGAATCAGTAAAATTATAGATGTAATCATTTTGTTTCAAGTAATTTCAGTTGGCCCCCAACAATGTTTTTTTGACTTTGCCATTGAAAAGAAGATGCTTATGAATGTGATATCATTAAAGAAAGGAGGCTAGAACAATGTCTTTCACTAAAGGGGAGAGTTCTAACATTTAAAGATAGAAAATATCGCTTTTAAGTTGTGTAGCCTACACCCTACCCATCTTAAATAGGGCTTGGGGCTAACAAAATTCCTATCTGGCAAATTTAGTTTATAGCCCAAGATTTGCAAGGATTGAGCTTGAACAGTTGCATGATCCAAGTTGAAGGTTTGAATGTTTGAGTTACTTTGGCAAAAGTAGCCCATACCCACTTGTGACTTTCACAAAAACTTACGAGGATGTGGTCACTTTTTAATTTCACTTTGCACCTCCAATCCCATCAAGTCCCTATGCTCCTCTTGGCTAAGTGATATTCCACTTTAGCTTTGACTCTTCTATGTTTTACTCCATCCTCTGCTATATATTAAACTCCATATTCCCTACCCTAATTCTAAAGCTTGCTCTAACTCCCCACATCAAAGCTCCCATTTGCACCACATGGCCTTGGCAATCCACTCTATCACTACTTCCCCATCATACTATACCCTGGGTCCTTGTTTTTTCCTCAATACTTTGATTTAACCCTCCCTCCCCAACCACTAGTATGCCAACACCACGGCAACACTATTAGTATGTTATCAATAGATGTACACCACCATGAGTAGGTTTGCATTGTTGTGAGCAAGTTTGCACCACCATACTGCACCAGCATAGTTGGAAACATGATAGGTTCTCTTATGTTGCCCCCTCTCTCACTCCAAACAAATCTCGAAAGCCTCGACTTATGTCGAGTGGGCTTTTGCCTTGATCTCAATTGGGTTAGGACTTTAAGGAGGAGCAAAACTCTAGGCCTAGGCTGGCTCAGTCTAGGAACACCTCTAGACCATTATCAGACATCATTTGGAGAGGGGATGGATGTGGATTGATTGGATTCTAGTGATTCATGCGAATAAAATTAGAGACAAGCGCATTTAATCTATATTTTGAAAAATCAAAAGTAAAAATCTGCTGCAAAGAAGGTAGAGAGAAATAAACACAAGAGGTAAATATAGAAAAATTGGAGAGAGTAAACTTTTGAAGATTTTAAAAATATATCAATTATTAATGTTAGACCCATGGTTTATGAAATCTCCAACATTTAAAATCTTCTTTTCTTATAGATGCTTCGAAACAACAACCAAGCGATAGTGCTATCAATGGGCCAGGCCTAGCCTAAGTCAACGTCAAGCAACTCGGCCTATGTTTTTAATAGTTAGGCCTCACCCAAGCTGGAGACCAACTTTGCCCAGTCAAGCCTGACTTGTTTGCCTCTTCACAAGGCATGCAGAGGCCTAGCCCAACTAGCAATAGGAACCTTTTGTTCGTCACTTTTCAAAAAATAACCATAATATGGAAGGAACTAGCTTGAGGCTGTCATCATCCTTCTCTGAGTTTTTGGCATCCACCTTTGAACTAGAAACCATGGTTAGGGCTTCATCAGACAGATGTGGTGAAGGTGAGGGTCTTAAGATTGGGGTTTTTCTTCGAGATCAATGGAGAAGACAATATTTGGAAGGGGCGCAGATGGCGGTGACAACGTTTGGAGTGGGGTGGTGAGGATGGTGTCTATGGAGGGAGGTAGCAATGATCGCATATGTAGTGGAGATAGCATGTAGATGTAGGGGTGGTGGTGATACAATTTACATGGGGTAGCGGTGACAACATCTAGATGGGGGCAATGGCCAACTGTTGCGTGGAGGAGGGTGGGGGCAAGTAACTACATTTGCAGATAGGGTGTTGTAGTGAAAACATTTAGAAGTAGGCCAAAGATAGAAGGTGGTGACGACATAGGTCGGTGAGGGGTTGGGGAGCACCTGTAGGGCGAAGGCATTTGGTGGGATGATGGGCTCACGGGCTCAACCCTCCTCATGTTTAAGAACCTGGGGCCTTTTTGACTAGCTTGACTTTGGCCCATAGACTCAAAAGGGCACCTACCATCAGCCTAGCCCGAAAGTCTACGAGCTAGCCTAACCCATTAATAGCTTGACTAAGGCTGCATTTGTGTACCTTATTTCTCATATTTCAAGAGTCCATATTTTGTGTAAACTTCAAACAAGATAGGTATTGTAAACAGATATGTCTACAAGACCCCAGATTTTGAAAATCCCTAATTTTGACAGTCAGATACAAGGATTGCCCTTTGTTGATTCTCCCAATATCCAAAAGAAATAGGATAGTTGGGGAGTCGCCATCTGAGAGCATGTACTTGTTGAGAAAATTCTTATTTTTGTCTTTCATTTTGCCTTTCTAGGTAAAGGAAGAGGAGAGTTTTCACAAAAGAGAGAGGAGCGTGGAAATCTTTTTGGCCGATCAAGTGATCTCCTACCCACTAGTGAATACAAACGGCCCTTTTTTTCTCCAAAACAAGTTGTTCAGTTGAAAGACCTCGAGCACATTTATTAAGGGTGCGTTTGGGTACACTGTTGGAAACTTGCCACCCCCATAATCTATGTATATGTCCAAAAGCAAGTTTAAGCAGCTTTTCAAAAAATCCATTATACCGGATCCCTTCTCTCTATCTCTCTCTTCCCTCTAATAATCTCCTTTTCACCAAAGTCTAGAAGGACATGATTGTTTGGAAACACTCTTCCCATGTCAGGGACTATGTACGGACATCGGCAGCTGCATAGTGCACCCAAATGCATCCTATTGGATAAATCTGAAAATGGCTGGGGACAACCACACCGCATAAACAGATGCGGTCTAAGCGAACCCAAAACTTTGATATCAACTATTAATTCTAAGCCCCAAAAAGAAGGCAACTATAACATTTGCCATATCCTGAGCCAACATTCCTTTATAACAGAAGTCAATAAATGCAGTTAAATCATACAACCAGAATAAATCTCCCATCATAAATGTAACAAATCTGTACAGCCAAAACACAATCTCATCAAGTGTAAATGCAGCATGTAGCACCCCAATGCTGCCCATCCGAAGATTCGGATTTTGGATAAGCATGGGCGCGCAGTCGAAGGCAAAAGCGCCATTTCAAAACTTTCCCTGCCGGATCAGATCCGTATTGCCCGCACCCAGTAAACTATCCGGCCATTAAACTACTACTAGTCTTTTGCCCAAAAATTAAAACCCAGCGTGGGGCGCAGTCGCGGCAGCGCTCCTCATGCCAACGGCTTCCTTCGAATTCGAATTCTCTTCGGAGCAAGCGCCGCATGTCCCTCGGTTCCCGTCACATCCGAATTCGTTCGTACAAACGAACAAAAAACGATACTTTCGAATCCCACCCATCAAACGGTCGCCAGACGAGCCACCGGTCATCGGAGGTCCCAGATAAGCCGCAATCATGAGAACAGCAGAGTGTTCGATGTCCGTAACCTGATTCCCATAATAATATCTTTTCTTCCTTTGATGATAAGATTAAGGTTTATAATCGATTAAATAATGGCCGGTTTGGTCGCTTGATTTAATCGTTCCCCACAAAAGTCCAACGAGCTGAAGTAGCGGCCGGGACCCTTTGACCGGAGGTTACACTTGAAGATTTGCACCCCAAGAAAGGAAACTGATAAGGTGAGGGCAGGAATCGTTACGGGCCCGGGGCCCGATAAGTCTTGTCGTTACGTGGTTCTGGCTTGCGGTTGTGGGCCCAGAGCTGGTCGGGCCCCACAGTAAAGACCAGAGCAGAGCGGTTTGGTGGGCCCACGCGGCGTTCTCTCTCCTGTGCCGGCCACCTGGCGGGTGCGGGGGCGGGAGCATATAGCCGTGGGTCGGACAGCTGGGGAGCAAGCACCCTGGCGACCGCGGCAAACGGCCTTTCCTCTTAAGGTAGACAACCCATACAAAGCAATGTGCATACGCAGCAGAGAGACCCCACACATACGCATCCCCCCAAAACGTTAGGATCAGCCGTATGTCCGGACGAAAGATGCCAGTTTTGTCATTCTCTCTCTTATACGTACCCGATCATATTTGTACCATTCATTTCCGTCTCCAATTGCGTCGTCCGGGATTAGAAGGCTACTAGTCAAGAATATCTTTATTAGATTTAATTAACCACTGCTACTTTTTTTACTCTCTTTCTCCTTATTTTAGGATCGTTGCCGGCAGCAGCAACCTTAGCAGAAGCCGGCAGCAGCAGGAGCAGAGTCCCCGCAGTGGGAGCATTACTACTAAATGTGAGCACAACCAGATAGAGAGAGAGTGGAACAGCTGCTAGAGAGAGAGAGAGGGCAAGGGGGCCCCCTTCTGCCTGGTCTGTTGGCGCTGCTGGCTCTGCTGGTGTGCTGCTGGGCGGCGGCGGCGGCTCTGCTTGCGTTGGGACTGGCGTGATGGGAATGGTAAGGCGGCATGGGGCGGCGGCGGGCTTGGGCTTGGTGTGGGCTTCGTTGCTTCTGGGCCTCTGCGCGGCGGGAGATCCCGTCGTCTACTTCGACTGGGACGTCTCCTACATCACCGCCGCCCCGCTCGGCGTCGAGCAACAGGTAGCGACTGCTCGGCGTTCCCGGATCTTCTTCCTCGTCTGTGTTCTTCCGTCTTTGTCCTGCCGAGAATTCTTCTTCTTTGTTCTTCTCCGTTTTTCCTTTTTTTTTTTTTTTCAAATTTCCCTCCTGTGAGAATCGCCATTTCTGGTAGATCCGCGAGCCGAATTAGGGAAAGAGGCGACGACTCATTTCCTAGTAATGGTGGATTAGACTTGGTCTCTGCGTTTTCTGCACTACCTTATAACAAAGAGAGAGGATAAGATTTGAATGGGGACTGCATGGCGGCGAATGCCATCAAAGCTCCCTTTCGCTTCTTTTTTTCCTCTCTTCCTTTTGATTGAAGCCGTGCTAGAAGTTTAATCTTTGCTCTAACCTTTCAAAGTTCCCTGCTTTACCTTTTTGGTGGGTCATGGGTTCCAAGTCGAAGGCATCAAGGCCCACTGCTGCTCTAGCATTGCTCTTTTTGCTTTTCTATGATCGATCAATTATTTGGATAATTCTCTCTGCTCTTTCTGTTATCCCATTTCGCTTGATCTCTCACTGCCTTTCTGCTCACAGGTGATAGCAATCAATGGGAAATTCCCTGGGCCCATTGTCAACGTTACTACCAACTACAATATGGTTGTGAATGTGCAGAATGACTTAGATGAGCCACTTCTCATAACGTGGTGTGCATCATATCTTGTTTCTGTGATAGTGCACTTCTTCTTAAGTAGTCACCTTTTTTTGGGTTATGTCAACTTTCTTTGTGTTTGTTGTTTTCGAATTTTGATTCTTGGATAGGGATGGGATTCAGCACCGGAAGAATTCGTGGCAGGATGGTGTGCTAGGCACGAATTGCCCAATTCCTTCGGGTTGGAACTGGACTTACCAGTTCCAGGTGAAGGACCAGATTGGGAGCTTCTTCTATTTCCCTTCCATCAACTTTCAAAGGGTAGCAGGTGGTTATGGTGGAATAATTGTGAATAACAGGGAGATCATCCCGGTACCCTTTGGGAAGCCTGATGGGGACATAACCATCTTCATTGGGGACTGGTATAACAGGAACCATAAGGTCAGTGGTGTTTTGATGTTGTGCAATATCTGTTGGTGTTTAGGTGGAGAATGAACAATGGAAGTGTTGATTTTGTTGAATGTTTTCGTTATGTAGGATCTAAGGAAGGCCCTTGACAATGGCAAGGACCTTGGGATGCCAGATGGTGTTCTGATCAATGGAAAGGGGCCTTACCGGTATAACACGACACTTGTTCCGGATGGTATTGACTATCTAACTATTGATGTCCAGCCGGGTAAACTTTCACTACATTCAATTATTCTAAGTTCACGTTATTTTTAATGATCTAGTTGGAGAAAGCATGGTTGACAAAACATTCAACATAGAGTCATCCAACTGTCTGTAAGCACAGGGGGCACTGCCTCTTTGATGAACAATGTATTGCCGACAGGCATGTCATCTGTTCTTTATTTATGTTCATTTGTGCATACGAGCTTTTGGAATGCAGTTGTAATCATGATTTCTCCATCTGCAAAACACTTTTGGAATTGAACATGATGTTCTCATAAAAAGCAACAATAACTATGATATAATATGTTAATCAGTTAACCAACTCATGATTGAATAAATTCACAGAAATGTAGTCTTGAAAATATCTTAATATTTTCTTTGTAGACTGAATATCTTTATTGCAGTGTTCACAGATTTGATGTAGATCTTTGAAAAAAATATACAACCCTTTCCTTTCCTCTGTTTGATTTATTCTCTGTTGAAATAGGGAATTTTTTTTTCCATTGCTGATTTAATCCCAAATTCTTACATGCCGATTATTAGCCATTTTTATTTATTCACATGAACATTGTATGTTGGATTAGCTGGAGTTTTTGCCTGTAATTTGAATTTGATATGTGGGGCTGAATAGACCCTTGCAATACATGGGACACAATTTATTCAGGTTGGCCAAAAGATATGGCATAATTATCCTGGAATGGTTACCTTGGTTGGCCCTTGTTTGACTTAAAAAAGCAAGTGCAGTTTGCTGGGAGGGTATGGAATTAGAAGTATTCACTTCTACCGACCTTATCCTCTCTCACCAAGAACATTTAGAACATGGTTTACACTGATGAAAGCATCCGTGGTTAATGGGTTCTAAGCCTCCTAAGAAATGAAAATATGATTTGTGGTGTACAAATTCTAAATTCTTATGCCCAAAGTTAGCATTCAAAGTCTGAACTCTGTCTTAGAGCTTTTGGATATATATCTGCACAGTTAAAATAGCTCTTTCTTCTAGGATAAACCTGTTATAGCTCGTAGAACATTAGCTTCAAGAACATTTGGGACATGGTTCACACTGTTGAAAGCATCCATGGTTAATGGGTTCTAAGCCTCCTAAGAAATCAAAATATGATTTATGGTGAACAAAGTCTAAATTCTTATGCCCAAAGTTAGCATCCAAAGTCTGAACTCTGTCATAGAGCTTTTGCATATATCTGCTCTTTCTTCTAGGATAAACCTGTTATAGCTCATAGAAAATTAGCTTCAAAGCAGCGGAGACATCCTCTGGTCTGCTGTTGGGGGTTATTAAAAACCAGACATGATGTGGGCTGTCATTGCATTTTTGTCACTAGGCTTTCCCATGTTATCTGTCTTTGTTGTCTATGCCCACAAAGTGTTCGGGATCATAGTGGGCTAGCTTCATGTATTCCTTGCTGCTTGATTTGATTCATATTAATCAAATGCAATGTTGCTGTAACTCTGTCCATAGTCTTCTGTAATCTGTGGAATTCCTAATGCTAATTTTTAGTGGTTTTTTCTGTAAGATTTTAGTGAAATTTCCTAACACTAATTTGTGGGCATTTTTGTTTGCTATGTGATTTTTTTTTAAATAATTAATCATTTACTATCATTCAAACAGGCAAGACTTATCGCATCTGTGGACATAATGTTGGTGTTTCTACTAGTTTGAATTTCAGAATACAGCACATGATGTGGGCTGTCATTGCATTTTTGTCGCTAGGCTTTCCCATGTTATCTGTCTTTGTTATCTATGCCCACTACATGTTCGGGATCATAGTGGGTTAACTTCATATATTCTTTGCTGCTTGGCTTGATTCGTATTAATCAAATGCAATGTTGCTGTAACTCTGTCCATAGTCTTCCATAATCTGTGGAATTCCTAATGCTAATTTTAGTGCTTTTTGCTGTAATATTTTAGTGAAATTCTTGATACTAATGTTGAGGGCATTTTTGTTTGCTATGTGATTTTTTAAAAATAATTAATCATTTACTATCATTCAAACAGGCAAGACTTATCGCATCCGTGTACATAATGTTGGTGTTTCTACTAGTTTGAATTTCAGAATACAGAATCACAACATGTTGCTTGTGGAGACAGAAGGTTCATACACTGTGCAGCAGAATTATACCAACCTAGATATTCATGTGGGCCAATCTTACTCTTTCTTGGTTACTATGGATCAGAATGCAAGTAGTGATTACTATATTGTGGCAAGTGCAAGGTTTGTGAATGAGTCACTGTGGCAGAGGGTTACAGGTGTTGCCATACTGCACTATTCAAATTCCAAGGGCAAAGCATCTGGTCCACTACCAGATCCTCCCAATGATTTCTATGACAAGACATTTTCAATGAATCAGGCCAGATCTATCAGGTCCAGATGCCACTCCTTTTAAGCAGGACTTCCTTTGTTTCTTTGTTATTCATGTAGTGCCCTCGATTAGATGTTTCTTTATTCCTTTGTGTTTAATTTTTATTATTCTCAAGATGTTTCTTTATTCCTTTCTTATCAAGAAAAAACCCCTTCCCAAACTGCAAAAGCTTCTTCCAAAGCATACGACTTTTTAGACATATATGATGATATCTGGACAGATGGATCTATATGAATCATATAATGAAGTACCACATAAGTGGATATATAGGAATCCAAATCTGCCGAATCACTCATGTTATGATCTTCTACATCCTAGGTCTCTCCGTTCCGTCATCTGGCTTATGTTCTTCATGGAGATGAGCCTCTAGATTTTTGCTTGTATTGAGAGATCCTACAAACTTTTTTATGCTTTGATGTGTCTCATGATAAGTTTTCTCAGCCAGCACAGTACTTTGTTCTGAGCAGTTTACTACCACAATAAGGTTCTGTAGGCTTTTATATAGCATTTTGTCTTGGAGATAGCGGTGAACGGACGTCTATTGCTTTATATACTTTGATGTTCAGTTTTAGTTTAATGGATAATATCATCTAATGCCTTGCATTTCATCTTGGTGACTTCTGTCCTTGGTAAATCATAAATGTTTAGGTGGAATGTTAGTGCCAGTGCTGCCCGTCCCAACCCACAGGGATCCTTCAGATATGGATCAATCAATGTGACCCAAGTTTATGTTTTGAAGAATAAGCCACCAGTCATCATCGGTGGAAGACGTCGAACTACATTGAATGGAATCTCATACAGTCCTCCTACAACACCAATACGGCTTGCTGACCAGTTTGATGAGGAGGGTGTATATACACTTGATTTCCCCACTAGGCCACTTGAAGGAGCACCTCGAATTGGATCATCTGTAATTAATGGTACATACAGGGGATTTATAGAAATCATATTTCAGAACAATGACACCACAGTCCAGAGTTACCACATGGATGGATATGCATTTTTTGTCGTTGGGTAATGGTTACCATCACTGTCATTTTTACAGACTGCCTTCCTATCTTAATTTGTATAAAAATTCAAGATTTAATCAATTGCAGGATGGACTATGGGGAGTGGACAGAGAATAGTCGAGGCACATATAATAAATGGGATGGTGTTGCACGATGCACAACACAGGTGCTTACATGGAATCCTTTTTCATTCCTCACATCCTTTGGGGGATTAGTTCTTTATCCTCTTCTGTTCTTCTAGGCATTGACTTATTCATTACAGTTTTTAGTAATTTCTAGTTGCTATTGATAGTTGACAGATTTTGAAACTGCCTTTTTGTGCTTGGCTTTTGTGTTTTAGTCTTCAAAAACCATATACAACAAGATTTTGGGTATTCTATCTATACTTTCTAAATTTACTGATGTGAGTGGTTTGTTGGCATCATCGCATTTGCATCCTTGTGACACTTTAGGAAAAGCAATTTTTTCTTGATTCAGTTGACTGTAGCAGAAGTAATTCCTTTTCCATTTCCTTATCCTTTAATATGGAAGTTTTCAATTTCATCTAATGTTCATTCAACAGTTTTTTGTTCCTTTTTCTTTTAAATTTTATGATTATATCATAGGGTTTTTTGAGAAGGTAAGTGTTTGCACAAGAGTCGACATATTTAACAAATTGTATTTGGCTTCATAGTATAGGATCCCAACTCTGAACATGCATGTTTTAAAGATCCATATAAAAAATCACTAATTAGAGATTTTAGTTCACCTTAGTCTGATTTCATTTCATGGTTAGTCCCTGAAGGGGCTGATTTTGTTCCATGTATAATGCTACTTTATTTTCTGAACAAAGAAAATGAGGGGAAGTAACTTGGAGTTCAAGAGTGGCCTTTTCATTCCATGTATTATTCATACTTACTTTCTTTATTTCTTCCCTTTATACTCACTAGTTATATGTGCGTTTTCATTCCATCTATTACTCATACTTCTTTCTTTCTTTCTTTTTTTCCTTTATACTTATTAGCTATATGTCTTATTTTTCTTAACTTCTTCTCCTTTAGAAAATTCTGAAGGGAAAATTGACCAAGGGGCCCTGTCAGAGCGCATGAGTTATTTCCCAGTCCCTGACAACAAACTGGGTCGTGGCAGGTCCCTGCTTTTTTGAGAGTTTTATTTTCCAGTCCCCACGCCGCGTTAACATCACTTATGTTGTTTCCCAAGACCCAAAAACCCCATTTTGCCCTTCCTTTATTATTCATCCAACCTTTCCACGGACTGCTCTTAACAGATATCGTTGAAACGTATTACTGATCATGCATTATGTTACAGATAACATGTAACGCTTCATCATGTTATTCGCATTTGAGTAGGCATATTGATGGGGGACGAAGAGGATGAAGGGGATGGAAGAGACTATCGGTGTCGCACCGGCAGTGGGGAGTACTCCGGCATTGCACCGGAGGCTTAGGCGTCACACTTGGCCCCGTCGCAGGGCAGATTCAACCCTGTCGCAGGGTCATCTTCTCCGTCGTAGAGAGGAACTCTAGAAAATAACTCAAAATTTGTAGCAAATATTCATTGAAAATTTTAAAATATGTCTTACAAGAGTATTTAAAGAGACAACAAACCCTAGTGACTCCCTAAACTTTACTCTGGACCAAAATACCATTGACATGAAAAAATAGTGCAAAAATCGCATTGTGGCTAGAAAATTCAACAAAATTTGTCCGATGTGTAGTTTATTGTTAGACGAGTCCGTAGATATTTTGTTTGGCCCATTTGAGATTCGTTTAGATCCTTTTCTACGATTTTTTAAGAATTCTTTTGTGCGATTTTTGCATTATTTTTTCATGTCAATAGTATTTTGGTCTAGAGTAAAGTTTAGGGAGTCACTAGGGTTTGTTTTATCTTTAAATACTCTTGTAAGACATATTTTTAATTTTTCAATGAATATTTGCTGCGAATTTTGAGTTATTTTCTGGAGTTCCTCTCTGCGACAGAGAAGACGACCTTACGACAGGGTTGAATCTGCCCTGCGACGGGCCAGGTGTGACACCTAAGCCTTTGATGCGATGCCGAAGGACTCCCCACTATCGGTGCGACACCTGTAGTCTCTTCCATCCTCTTCGTCCCCCATCACATATCATAAAAGCGTCTTCCAAGACAAGCAAAGGAACATAGTTTTGCGTAGTTTGGGGGGGGGGGGAGGGGTTGTGGCGTCTTCCAAAACATTTAGGGGAATGGGAAAGAAGAAAGTCGACACATAATCTTCTTCTCTGTATCCCACCACCCTAGGCTGGCTCTCCTACTTCTCCTTATCTTCGTCATTGTCGTCGTCAGAAGAGGAGATGGGGACGTCTATGTCGTCTGTACGATCATAAAGGACGTCATATTGAGTGCGGGTATAGTACACCCTTAAGGTCGTATAGTCTCAACATGTAGTTAAAGGCTCTCGACTATCCCAATTGCATTCCCTCCTTGAAGGGATCCCATAGTTGCGGCATGGCAAATAGGGGTGGTGTCTGGCGCCTAATACTCAAACCCAAAACACGATGGGAGCCAGATGCAGGAGGTTTGACGGCATGACTGAAACTCCCATTAGACTCCTTACGGTCCCCATCTACGCCTAGAGAGAAGTTGAAAGTTGAAGAGAGGTAGAAGGTGGGGTAATGATGTGATTCGAAGAGATAGTACGAAGGGGTAGTTGAAGGATGTAGAGGGTAGGAAGGCTTATAGGGGGCGATCAATGACGGTTCCGATGCAAATTTCGAGACACCGAATAGACGCAATGTTTTATTTGCATCTTGTTGAATGTGTTATCGATAATCGGTAATGCATTACATATTTCAGACAAAGGAAGAGGTGGCTTATATAGTGTTCGAGAGGACTATGTTCAAGTCTCAATTACGGCACTTGTGTTGTCCCTTCAACTTCCCTCTCCATTGCCAAGGAGGCCACGAGTGCCGATGTGATGCACCTCCTTGATATTGTACAGCCTAAACATATAGTGGAAAGCTTTCCAACAAAAAAAGAAAAACGACTTACCTCTTAAAAAGTAAAGTATCTAACAAAATAAATTACTTAAAAAAGAAGAAGTATCCACTAAAAAAAAAACTTACAAACAAAAAACAGAGAAATAAAAAGAAGAAGAAGTTTCCAGCACAACCAGTATTTGGATGTCAGCATTGTTTCAACATGTTATAAATAATGTATGTCCGATAGCATGTGTTCAATATGGTAATAGGGATTGTTAACGCAAATACCTATGAAAGTCGCATGCATTTCCTTATGTGAACGTGAGTTCTGTCGTTTCTAAGATCTAAAAATCCCATTTTACCGTTCCTTTATTTCCTCCCATAACTCTTCCAATATATATCACTCAACAATAATACTTGTATATCATAAAATTATGTTACTGATAACACATTGCATGTTACTGATAACGTGCAATGTGTTGGTAGATTATTCGTAAGTGAGTCATGTGTTGAAAAGCAAATATATTCCTGGGTTAGGAGGATGTGTAGCAGCAGCGGGTTGTAGCAGCGAGTTATAGCAGCAACAGGTTGTAGTAGCACCAGTGGGTTGTTGAGTGGCGGATTGCAGTTTCTTGCAAACATATGGGGAAGCATGAGAGAAGAAGGCCGATGCAGAACCTTCTTCTCTGTACCCTACCACCCTTTGTCGTCGGAGGAAAAGTCGGGGACATCCATGCCGTCGATACGTTCGTACAGGATGTTGTACCTGCTTCTTGAGTGTTCCATCCCTTTGATGCTATATATAGTCGAAGACTCTAAGCCAACCAATGAGTATGCCCTCCTCACAGGCATTGTGTAGTTTTAGCATGGCTCACTCAGGTGAAGCACAACAACAAATCCGGAACCTAGGCGACAAGGGTTGCTTAGATTTCCCTTTCCCCTTAGACCCGTTAATGCCGTCCATCCCTGGAGCATGTGGAAGGTGGAGAGAGGACTTTAAGGAGAGCCAGAAGGATGCGAGCAAGAAGGAGGATGTGCAGAAACCATGCCATATGGCTGAAAGGATAAGGAGGGGAGGTTTATATGTGGTGCCAGGGATAGAGTTATTTGTTATTTAATTAGTGTTGTGTGAACTGTCTTTTTCCATCTAAGTGTCGAGACGCCAGAGCGATGCAACATTCTATCTACTGGAGTTAATATATTATCAGTAATAGGTGGAAAATCCAAATGACATGACATTTCAATCCATTAAAATCATTCAAATGTCTTATGAGGGAGGAGAAAGGAAGAGGTGGCATTTTTGTTATTGCTAATAGGTTACACTGTGGGAATATATTAGCCTTTTTTGAATTTGCATACGTTCATAAACTTGGATGATGTTCTATTTCTAGCCCCTTGCTTTGCTCTTTTACTTAAGGAAGAAGGGGATACATGCCTCTTTGATCGTTCACATTCATATCAATTAATTACTATAAATAACATATTAGTAACATATTAAGGACCATACGTTACCTTCTCTGGTTGATGGTTGTTCTACGTTTGAGGCAAGTTGTTGGTGTGCTCGTAAGGCTTCTAGCTTTGGGTGTGCAAGTTCTTCCTTTGATATTGCTGCTATCATTGGTTGGCTTAGAGCCTTGGACTACATGTTGAGGCTATATAGCATTAAGGGGATGGAACACTCAAGAAGCAGGTACGCGTCTTGTACGAACGTATTGACAGCATGGACATCCCCAACTCCTCCTCTAATAATGAGAAATTGTCGGAGAAGTAGAAGATGTTGGCCTGGGGTGGTGGGATATGGAGAAGAAGGTTCTACGTCAGCCTTCTTCTCTCATGCTTCGTGTTCGCAAGATGTTGCTACAACAACCCGCTGTTGCTACAAGTCGTTGTTGCTACTATTTTTTTTTTTTCTTTTTTGACATTTTGTATTACATGCTCCTAACCCAGGAATATATTTACTTTTTATTTCAGCACATGATTCCTCACTTACAAATAATATGCTAACACACTACATGTTATTGATAACATAGTCTTGTAGTATATGAGTACTATTGATGAGCGATATATTTTAGAAGAGTTATAGGATGAATAATAAAGGAACGACAAAACGAGATTTTTGGTTGCTGGGAATGGCAAAAGTCACATTCACATGAGGGCATGCATGCAACTTTCATAGGTATTTGCGTTAACAGTCCCTACTATAACATTGAACACATGTTATCGGACAAACCTTGTCTATAACATGTTGAAACAATGTTGAAGTCCAAACAATGGTCTTTTTAAACACTGGTTGTATTGAAAATTTCTCTTTTTGTTGGATTTCTCTGATTTTTGTTGGTAAGTTATTCTTTTTTGGACACTTTTTTTTTATTGTAAGTCATTTTTTTTTGTTGAATACTTCACTTTTTAGGAGGTAAGTCATTCTTTTTTGGAAAGTCTTTGAGTATATGTTTAGGCTCTACAATATCAAGGGGGTGCATCACACCTACACTCGTGGCCTCCTTTGCACACCGCCTTGAAATTCACAAGTGGTAACTGAGGCTTAAACATAATCTTCTCGAACATTGTATACGCTACCTCTTCTTTTGACAAAAATATATAATGCATCATGATTGTCTATAACACATTCAACAAGACGTAGATGAAATGTCGCGTCTGTTCGGTGCCTCGAAATTCGCATTGGAACCGCCACTGATCACTCCCTATAAGTGTGCTTGCCCTTTACATCTTTCAACCGCCCCTTCTTGCTATCTCCCTGAATCGTATCATTATCCCACCTTCTGCCTCTCTTCAACTTTCAACTTCTCTCTAGGTGCAGATGGAGCGCAAGGAGTCCGGTGGGAGTTCCAGCCATGTTGGCAAATCTACTGCATCTTCCCCCCGTCGCGTCTTCGGTTTGAGGATTAGGCGCTAGACTCCACCCTCATTTGTCGTGTCGCAACCGTGGGATCCCTTCGAGGAGGGCATGTGGCTAGGATGGTCGAGAGCCTTTAACTACATGTTGAGACTCTACAACCTTAAAGGGATGCACCACGCCCGCACTCGGTACGATGTCCTCTATGATCGTACGAACGGCATGGACGTCCCTGATTCCTCCTCCGACGAGCAAGAGTAGGAGAGCCAGCCTGGGGTGGTGGGTACAGAGAAGAAGATATGTGTCAGCTTTCTTCTCTCCCACTCCCCCAAATGTTTTGGAAGACGCCGCAACTCCTCTTCCCCCCCCCCAAACTATGCAAAACTATGTTCCTTTTCTTGTTTTGGAAAGTATGTAACCCTCCTTATTTTTATAAATGATATGGAACTTAAGCTTTTTATGATATGCCTATTCAAGTGCCAATAACAAAATGAAACGTTACATGTTATTTGTAATATGTAATGCGTGATCAACAATATGTTTCGACGATATCTGTTAAGAGCAGCCCGTAGAGAGGTTAGAAGGATAATAAAGGAAAGGTAAAACGGGGTTTTCGGGTCCTGAGAATGGCGGAAGTGACGTTAGCGCGGACGCGGAGACTGGAAAATAAGGCTCTCGAAAGAGCTGGGACCTGCCACAGCCTGGTTTGTTGTCGGGGACTGGGAAATAACTCTCGCGCTCTGACAGGGCCCCCTGGTCAATTTTTCCAATTCTGAAGCTGCCGTGTAAACCACTAACTTTAATTATGTAGTTACTTGCATGCTGTTCACTCGACTCAACCCTGATTTTGCATGTGTTGCATGGCGCCTAATGTTTATACTATAATCATCCTTCCCTTCCACTTTTTCTGAGTTTTATTTACTGATTTAACATTTTACTGGTTGACCTTTAGGCAGTTGTTGGAGGCTATGGCTGACTCAATGTCAAATGTCAAATGATAGCCTAATGTAATGATATTCACAGTGTTTTTCTAAAATGCTTTGAGTGTTCCTGAAGTTTCAATACTTGCGATGGATACCAGCTGGACCATCATGCAATGTTCTGTGCTAGATTATCCACTTCGTTTGTGGTTGACAGAAGCCCTTCCAAACTTGTTCCAACCTGTGCCATTCCTTATTAGTGTATTATGATAAACTGGCATAAATGATGAAATTTAGCAAAATTATGTTCACTGGTTATGTCCATACTTTCATTGACATTCATCGCAGCTCTAGCTCTTCTTTTTTACATATTTCTGCACGTTTATGTTTTCCTTGATATGACTTTGCCATAGCATTGCCCATTTTGACGAAATACATGCATGCATTGCCGTATTTGCTTCCAAGATTTTGTAGAGTCTCCATTTGATTCTATCGTGGAATGTACTCCAAGAAAGGCAATAATGATTAAACCAGCATTCTTTATTGTTGCTTATTTAGTTAGTCCAGGAGGTAAAGTTGTGTGCATTTGTTGACGATGCGTGCCCAGTTCAAAATGCAAACCATCCTCTGTGAGTAGCATTTGCACACCCCTCCACTTTCTGCACTTTCGGTGGACCCACTATAGTGGACTACTGGTGGATTGTGCACCTTAACGAGCTTGTAAAGGAGTCCCTTTGGTAGCAAAGATCAGCGTTTTAGTAAATAGAGATCACCCAATTCTTCAAGTAATCTGCAAATAATTATCTTGGGTATTCACCCTTGTCTTATACTATTAGAGTTGTTGATATTGAGTGGAGTAGGCACCACCTATTCCTTTTTTATCTAACATGCCCTAGGCATTGAGCGGAATATAGCAGGTACCATCTATTTAGTATTGTTCCCTTTTTCGATGTGTGACTATTTTAACATGCCCCTTTACGTGTATGCCGGACTTTAGGATCTGTCACGTGGATCACAAATACGTAGGTGCGTGGTCCAGTTTGTAATCATAGGCTCCTAGTACCATATGGATGTTATTTGGTCATCTAACTCAAAACCTTAAGATATTGAGTGAAATAGGCACTATCTACTTAAGTGTTGTTTCTTTTGTCCCTTTTCGATCTCGGACTATTCTATAACATGTATTAATGATGCTGGATCTTGACCTTGTTATTCTCAAGATTTCAAAATGAATTCATGGCTCCTTATACTGTCATATCTTTCCATGCTCTTGTCTTGTTGTGTCAGTGTTTCTGTAACTCGTTCTGCTAGGATCCCTGAGGTCTATCAAAACATCCATGATCATTATGCTTGTTGTTTCTTCATTTCGCAGGTTTTCCCTGGAGCATGGACTGCAGTCTTGGTATCACTGGACAATGTAGGTGTATGGAACGTGCGTGCAGAGAATCTAGACACATGGTATCTTGGGCAAGAAACGTATGTCCAAGTTGTTAACCCCGAACAAACCAACAAGACAGAACTGGCTCCTCCGGACAACGTCCTCTACTGTGGCCGCCTCGCATCTAGACAAACGTACGTGGCAGACCCTCATAAACTCTTTTGTCCTTGGGCTTCATTTTTTTTTTTTTTTTCTGTTAATGACCGAGAACCGGCTTGCTTCATAAATCTGGGGTGAATGGAAAAGGGCGTCCACCGGGTTAAATCTCCTACGTAGGGTCGAGAACCGAACACATTAACAAATTGATTAAGTGACGAATTAAATGTATTTAAATAAACAATACCTTCTCCACTTAATATCTTAAGATTTTGGTTTAAATATATATTAGAGTTCATGATTCTGATCTAGGCCATACATCACATCAGTTAAGGGATGATAAGCTATTTTTTAAGTTTTTTGTTTACTCGTCTTAATGTTTTGAGTTAGATAGTCTAATAATTTTGATAATTACTCATGACCGAAGTGTCCTTGACTACATTCTTCCAAGGTGCTTCAACATTTTTCTTCCGTTTTCAGGCCGCAGACTATTCATCACAAGGGAGCAGCTCCTCCAAGCGCTTATGCAGGGGACAGCATCTTCACTTTGCTTCTACTCTCGGCTGTCACTGCCATTTTCCTTTGAAAAGGTGGATGTGGCCCTCGAGGAGCTTGGTGGGGATTTTGACTTGGTAGAGCTGGTTTCGGATGTGTAGGGTTTAGGTGTGAAATCTAGTGCTGTCGATACAAATTTAGCTGCAGGGTTCTTTTTATAACATTGGTTTTCTTTGGGATGCTCCCACTTAATATTCCTTCTCGGGAGTCTACCCCCATCTGTTCTTTTCCTCAAGATTTATGTGTAGTGGAGCTATTGGATGTTTGTGAGAGAGCTAGCTAATACAGACTGCATTTGAGGGGCACTCGTTGACTCTTGGAAAATTTTGACCAGGGAAGCCATTTGCATGGAAAATGGGGAAGATTCTCTAGGAATGTAGCAATTCTTCTGCATTTGTGGGACTCCTGAAATTGACGCGGCCTGTGACATAATATTGTAAAATATCATAAAATATAGTAAGAAAATACTTTAATATTTAGAGTATAGTAAATGTTTTGTATTATATTTCTGAGTTTTTTCAGTTTTTATTCTCTAGAATTAGGAAATTTTTCCTGTAATCTCTGTATTTAACTCACTACAAAACTCTTTGTTTTTGGAAAGTGGTCAAATTTTTTTAAAAAGTCTCTGAAAGTGTTAGAATAGAGGTTATAATAATAAGTGAGATTATAAGAAGTTTTTTTTTTACTAAATGCAGAGGTTATAAAAGAGTATTAAAAAATGTTTGAAACTTCTTCATTGCCTTCCTCATGCCTTGGTCGTTCAGTAGGAGACTAGGGGTTAGAGGCACTCATTTTTGTTGTCCAGTCCTCTTATAAACTTTTGGTTGGGAAAAAAATGATCTAGTTTTAGGTAGGGTAGACTTTGATAACCGAATTAGTATAGGAAGAAAACTAAATTACATCAAACAATTACAAAACAGAATACATAGCGATAAGAACCATTAATTCTTAATCTAACTAAATAAGCAATTCAAACTTGCTAGCTGAGTTGCTTATTTTGACTTATTTTAGAATAAATTATTCTCACCCAAAATAAGGGATATGAACAAAGCGAATAAGCCAGGAGCATGTGGGGTCTGTGATCCTCTTCCGGACTTATTTCATCAAAGAGGGCCTTAAACTTGAGTCACAACCCATTAATCGCGTGAAGAAGTCAATTTTTTTGCGAAAACCCTTCCTCATGGAATTCAACATAGAAGAGTTCTCTTATTTTCTTGAGAGCTGCTATTATACCATATATATATGTATATATATATTACCTTCCCTTACGTCTTGTCTATATATTAGGAGTCATTTGATCACTTGATCAAAGAGATCTTCTTAAATGCACTAATTGAAAGAAAAAAAATGTCAAAAAATAACATTAAGAGTAGCCATCTAATTAAACAATTTAACAATTTTTTAATGAGTATAGTAAAGAGAGTGGTAAAAGGTGTGATATAATAACATTTCTTTTTGTTTTCTTTTATAAGAATGTTCCACTAGACATGGCAGACATTGGCTTTGTATAGATAGGTCTTGCGTAGGTGACAGCTAAATACTATCTTTGGCATCCATTTAAGGCCGTGTTTGGCACATCTTCCATTTGGAAGTATTTTTGTATTTCTATTTAGTTATTTTTTATGGAAGTCATTGGATCTTGAAAGTCATTTATGTGGTATTTTTCTTATATTTTAGCTTCCAACCAAAAGCTACAGGAGGGGAGCTTCCAAGATTATAGAAAAAGTGAGATTATTATGAAAGAGTTGATTTTTGTAACAAACCAAAATTAATTATAACCTCTCTCCCTCAACTCATTCTATGTAAGAAGTGGAAGTCAAAAGTAACTTTCAACTAGAAGTTTTGCCAAACACACCCTAAGACTGTGTTTGGCACAGCTTCCATTTGAAAACACTTTTGCATTTCTATTTAATTATTTTTTATGGAAGTCATTGGATCTTGAAAGTCATTTATGTGGTATTTTCCTTATATTTTAGCTTCCAACCAAAAGCTACAAGGGGGAAGCTTCCAAGATTATAGAAAAAGTGAGGTTGTTATGAAAGAGTTGACTTTTGTAACAAACTAAAATTAATTATAACCTTTCTTCCTCAACTCATTCTATATAAGAAGTGGAAGTCAAAAGTAACTTTCAACTAAAAGTTTTGTCAAACACACCCTAAGGCTGTGTTTGGCACAGCTTCCATTTGGAAACACTTTTACATTTCTATTTAGTTATTTTTTATGGAAGTTATTAGATCTTGGAAGTCATTTATGTGATTTTTTTCTTGTATTTTAGCTTCCAACTAAAAGTTACAAGGGGGGAGCTTCCAAGATTATAGAAAAAGTGAGATTATTGTGAAAGAGTTGACTTTTGTAACAAATCAAAATTAGTTATAACCTCTCTCCCTCAACTCATTCTAACTAAGAAGTGGAAGCCAAAAGTAACTTTCAACTAGAAGTTTTGCCAAACACATCTTAAATATCTTTGGTAACCCTTTCGAAAAAACTTTTTAAGAATAGCTGAGTCGTTCCAAAAATGAAGCCTTCTTCTCATATCCGAAAAACGTTTTCTCAAAAGGCCTTCTGAGAAGGATAGCAAAATTGGCATTCTCATTCTATTAAGAACAGGAATTAGAGAATGCATTCTTAATTTTTAAAACAAGAAATGAGAAGGAATTTCAAAGAGTATATGCCTAAGATAGTCCAAAGCTGTCAATGATCCACTTCCAATCCGAGGCAAATCCAAACTTGGTTGTAAATAACCTGTCATGGGTCCCACACAACTCCATCCAACAGAAGGGAGGGGTCCCAGTGAGGGTAACCATCGAGGTCATCCAATCCGACATCCGGAGTATCCAAGTTGTGCACTGATGCGGCATCCGGATTCGCTTGCTGATTCCCTCCGATGCCATGTTGGGCGCATCCAACGGGTGTGTTGCCCCACATGAGGTGAGCCATTCCTAGGGCCACCAAATGCCTTGTCGGGTAAAATTTTCTTCATTCCCATGAGTGGCAGATTCCTACATTTTTCTTCATTCTGTAGAGTCAGATTCCTACATTTTTTTTAGGTTTCAGATCTTTTAGACTTCTTTCTTTGCGATTAGCAGCAATAGACGTCGATATTTATATTCCCTCTGTAACGATACATGAGTCATTCGTACTATACATACCGATGGAAAAAAACCTGCTGCAATATCCGATTCATGTGGACTGCAATGCCTGTGCAGTCCTCCATACCCGGTCAAAATGTTGGATACATTTTCTCTAAATTATATAATTTTAGTCACATAAGATAAAATATATACCTTTTAAAAACTTATCTATAATTAGGGGTGTAAATGGATCGGGTTCATATCGGATTCGGAGCCGATCCGAAATCAGATCCGATTAACTTAGCTCGATCCGGATCCGAATCTATAGATTTCAATTTTTTCGGGTCGGATTCGAATCTGGAGCGGATTTGATTCGGATCACACCTTTGACACGGGACCAGACGTCGGTCGCTGACTCACCCGGCCCATTTACATCTCCAGTTACAACTGCCGAACAACGGCCTTTCGTCTCATTACCCCTCCACACCAGTCGACCTCAAAAACCTTCGCCGGAAGCACTCCTGCAATGTGAGAGACCACCCCCTTCTCCCCCTTCCATCCCCCCTCCTCTACTTCCGCTCCGCCATGCGGGTAGTAGAGACCTCTGTCGTCATGCGGACTCGCGACGCCGAGTCCCTCTTCCGGACAAAGAAGTTTGCCGAGATCCGCGCGGTGGAGGCGTCCACGAAGCACAAGATCAAGGAGAAGAAGGAGGAGCTCCACCAGCTCGTCGACAACAGCTACCGCCACCTCATCGTCCTCATGAAGTCCTCCTGCAACTCGATCTCCTCCAACCTCGCCGCCATCGACGCCTCGGTCCGTTCCCTCTCCGCTCCTTTCGCACGCCATCATTCACCCTCCCATTCTCTCTCTGCACCTTTCTTTCTGTCTCATCTCCAATCCAAATCCAATGCTCTGACATGGGCTCTACCAGCGCGAGCAGGGCATGAGGGCCGTCGAAGCCCACCAGGAGGGCCGGCGACCATGTCGCTCACCCCCCACCGGAGAACCCTTTCCATGGCCAGGGTGCCACCCGCAGTGGCAACGACTCTAGCCCCTTGACTGTGGTTGCCGCCTCGCCGGTGTGCCCCCTCTTCGCGGACGGCCTCGAGGAGGATGTGGTGTTGCGGCGTGCAGGGCTCCTCTCGCGGGAGGAGGTGTTACGGCGCCGGCTGTGCCGGGTGAGGCAGCTGGCAGGGTATCACTGGTGCCAGTGTTGGGGGCTCATGAAGGCAGTAAGGGTTCGCCACTGGGATTACTACTGGAACTTTGGGAGGAGCCCGATGGACGGGGAGTAAGGGGGCAGGAGAAGGGTGGAGCCACCGCTGGGGCGACAGAAGGGAGCGGGGAGAACGGGAGAGTGGGGGGAGGGGGCGACAAGGGTCGGTGCAGCATCTCGGGGTGTAAGACGAAGGCGATGGCACTGACGGGGTACTACCACCTCTGTCAAGTTGGTGCGCCAGCGTCAATGATCCGGGCAACCCGAGATCCGAAATACTGATCCGAAGTTAATCTTCCGGGTCAACCCGAGATCCGAAAAATAGTATTTTCGGATCAGAAGCATGATCCGAATCCGGCTTAAAGCGCGGAAATGGATCGGGTTGTCGGATCTGGGTGATCCATTTACACCCCTATCTATAATCTAAAAATTTAAAACTCACCAAGAACTATGGCAATCAGGCTCCTCACCTCACTTTTCATGCACAAGCGTAGGTTTTTTTTAAAAAAAATTGTAACCTAAAAAAGATTCATATATATATATATATATATATATATATATATATATATATATATTCAAATCAATAAGTGATAAACGGCTAGAAGGCATGAAATAAGAGTCTTAGTTCAAAAATTTTGCCTAGACAAGATATGCTCTATATACAAGATGAGACACTGGTTAATATGGTCTTCAGCACCTATGAGTAATCTTAAGAATGAATGTGGGACAGATATTTAAATGTTCACTCGAGTCTGCAGAAGATCTTTTAAATAGATATTAGAACCCTCCTTTGACGAGAGATCAGCAAGAGGCTTTGAGAAAGTTAGTATTTTCAAAATTATACAAAACCAATAAGCAAACAAAAATACATGGGTACTTGAACTAAAATATCTTCAGGCTCATTATTGTATATTTTTTATTTTTAATGATTAAATTAAAATTCATCGATCAAGGAAAAAATATTTACACAAACTTTCCTATCATTTTATTTTAAGAGTATTTTTCCAAGTAATAATATGTTATAATTCTTGACTCACCATGCACTAATGTGGCATTCTCAGCCATGCACGTTATTGCCTATCAGAAATCTATGGAACTTGAGGGAATAAAGTTTTAAGTGATACATCTTTGAAAGCCTTGCTATTTCTTCTTAAACCAAGTGTTACAATTTTTATTCTCAGAAGTTTCCCACCATCTTTTCCGCAATAAAACTCTGCTGATCCTTTTCCTTCTCATTTGTTTCTCTTTGGGTCCTCTTAATAATGCATTTATTCAATTTTTTTTCCAAAATTTGTTAAGAATTAAGGTCAGCTTTTTCTTAGAATGCTATATATGGACGTGGGGCTTCATTTTGCATATGCAGGATCAAAGGCTGTGAAGAGATTCTTTATTAGGAATATTAATAATACATTTTAGTTTTCGTTCCCTACAAATAAACTTATTTCGTGAGAAGTCCTCTTCTCTTTTTTGATTCCTTAAAATCTTGAATTACCTCAAAAATTCAGCAAAGATCCCAGAATATTTTGAGAAAATTATCTGGAAAAGAGCTGTTTCCAGATAAAAGTGAGCCTATATAGAGTTTTTATTAAATAGAGAGATTATAGGCAGTTTTTCTAAAATTAAGTAAATTAGAAGGACTAAAAAAAACATATTATAATATTATATGAAGAGATTTTCCTTGTGCTCCATACTTTTCGTCAGATTATTGTGAAGCTTTTTCTTAAACAGGATCACACTATCCTTTACAGCGTCCTACATATTTATTTCTTAAGAAAATTCTATATGTGATCTGGAGAAAGTGTTATTTTTGAGGACCACCTTAATTTAACTCACTTTAATGTTGCTAACTTTAAACTAATAATATAAAAAAATAGTGCTTACGTCATGCTATCGTTAGCTAGTATTATTAAATTATCAAAGTTGTATTGTATTAGACTATATGATTTGTGCTTTGTTCCTACGTAGACATGTAGGTATGGCATACTGTAAACAAGTTGTACTATTATATTGTTAAATACTGTCCTGACTTATTTATTTAATGTATTAGACAAACCAACTCATTTATAACCAAGATCCACTTATAATTAACTTTAACCCTTCATTTCAAATTAGTGTGTGTTTGATAGGTGCTGTTAGATTTTTTGTTAACCCTGCTAAAAAATTGTCAACCTCATCATTAGGTGGTGCACTCCTACCTCCCCAACCCAGGGGCAAAATTGCACCCTTGCAGGGGCAGGAGCAGCAACTATTATTCTCACACCTGCTCCAGACACAATAAATGCCCCCACCCACTATGCCTGATCATATGTATGACACCATGACAGAGCCACAAAGCAAATGCCCTGCCTAAACTATTCACAGTCCAACCCAAATGCCCACCAGCTGAGCTGGGTTGGCAAGCAAGACCAACTGCTGCAGAAGTAGAACACCCTTAATTAATCACATCCAGTGGAAGCAGATCCACTGCCAAAGATGGGAGCTTTTCTCCTCAGGGCCACCGGAGGTGGTGATTCACCCTTCAAAGCGCCTCCTTTTCTGGTTACCTATCCAAAACCACTTCCTTTTAATATTTGCACTGTGCTGGGGCTGCAATCATGGCCACCAACTTTCTCTGACAACCCTAAAACTTTAACCCGAACTCCCAAGTGAGGAAGAAGACGACGCCGTTGCTGCGCAGCGCCCGGCCGATCCCCGCTTCGCAAAGCGCCCACCTTTGCTCTTTCTTCTGGCCCTTTTCCTTCTACCCAACGTTTCTTCAACAGTATGTGTTGGGATGATTATATAATAATCTTATATCAGTTAATTTTAATTATGACCAGTATTTAAAATTTTGAGTCCTTCAAATTTAATATCTGAATTTTATGTTTTGTTAAATAGTATCAGAGCAGGAAAAATTATCATCTAATCTGCGCCCGCCTCCTCTCATCTAATTTTCACAGTTCATCTTGACTGTGAGGGAGAGGAGCGACTATATAGTGGTCGTACATCAGTTAATTTCGTTTGCGACCAGTGCTTATGATTTTGGACTTTTCAAATTCAATACTCGAATTTTTGTAATTTGCATCGTCTTCTCGTTTAATTTTCACTGCCCATCCTAACCGTGAGAGAGTGTTAAAGGAATTATATATAATCCTACCTCGGTTAATTTTAGTTGTAACGTTTGTGGTTTGTAAGAGTATGTGGACAAGGCGCTTGGTACGGAGAAAGTCTTAAGCAAGAGCTTGGTCAATAACTGCACCATCTTCTGCTGGGTGGTCCGGCTTGGGGTTTCAATTTGATGTCCACCACCTGTTTGTTGAAAAGCCGCAAAGAAGTGAAGAGCTTTGGGTCTCGTTTTTTTTTACTGGGTTGTGGTGTCGTAGTCCTCCGTGTTTGGCGCGGGCGGGTGTGCTTGGTGGTGGGGCCGCCGCAGCACAGGACGAAGCAGACAAAACCTCTCCTTCCGGGCTTCTCGAGATCCCTTCCTCCCCACACCGGCAACACATCATCCCCCCCGCGACAAAGACGCCGCCTTTCACACGCGCAGGCGCCGCTCCCTCTCCTCTCTTCAATCGCTTCCGCCGGTGCAGAGTGCGTTGCGGGCCTAGGAATCCACAGGACCTGCATAACCCATCGCTCGGAATGGCGGAAGGGACCGGGGGGACCGGGGAAGAAGGGGGTTGAAGGACGCGGGAGTCGCTTCTAAGAGATCTCGGGGAGACCCAAGAAGATAATGGTGGCAGTGGCGATGGAAAGGTACCATTTTTCCTTCCCAAGGCCATAGGAAGGAGGAGTGGAGGAGTTCCGGGTGGGAGTGGGAAGAAGAGGGTCGAAAGACCCAGGACCCAGTTCTCCGAGGAAAGCCAGCAGAGACCTAGCTAGCTAGAGAATGGTGGCAGTAGCAGTGGAAAGATACGATTTTTCCTTGTCGAAGGCCTAGGAAGGGCAAGGAGAGGAAGACTCTGGGAGGGAGAGATCTCTCGAGATGCTACAGAAGTTTGCTCTAGCGGTCAAGACCAAGACCATCGAGTTCTTCGCCGAGGAGGAGGAGGACGAGGAGGAGGACCAGCGCGGCGGCGGGGAGCTCGACTCCGCAGAAGAAGTGATCACTGGCCAGCGCGTCGTGGTCCTCAAGCCCGACAGCCCCGGCAACAGCGATGGCCCCAGGAAAGCTCCCCAGCACCTACCCCAGCTCCAGCACGGCCTCGTGTCCTCCCTCTTCGCCGCCGTTTCCTCTTTCCACGCCGCCTACCTCAACCTCCAGGTCGCCCACGAGCCCTTCAGCTCCGAGGGCATCGCAGCCGCCGACCGTGCCGCCGTGTCCCACCTCCAGCGCCTCTCAGACCTCCGACGGGGCTACTGCCGTCTGCGGAAGGACCCCAGCAGCGGCGGCGCCCATGGGTTGGGCCTCTCCTCCTACCTGGAGGCGCAGGTGCAGGAAAACCAGAGCATGCTCCGCAAGTTCGAGACCGTGTTCAACCGTCTGCAGGCCGATATCGACCAGAAGGACGCTGAGGCGGCCGCCCTGAAGGAGCAGCTGAGGGAGCTGGAGGCTTCCAATTTGGCCTTGGAGAGGAATCTGGGAACTTTGTGCACTTCTACTGGTATAGAGGAGGGTGAGAGGTTTTTGCTGTCAATTGGGGTCTTTGATGCCATTCTGAAGGAGGCCTACAGGGCTGCACACAGGTTCACCAAGGTTCTGATTGACCTTCTGAAGAGGTCTGGATGGGATTTGGAAGCTGCCGCGAATTCTGTCTGCCCAGGAACAGGATTTATGAAGAGTGGGCACCGTGGGTATGCCCTCTTGTCATACATCTGTTTGGGGATGTTTGGAGGGTTTGGTTCCGATGGATTTGGATCCGAGGACGAGCAGAATGTGTCGAGCACAGATGGTTCGGGCATTCAGAGAAGGGAATTCCTCAGGCAATTTGTTGAATACTGTTCACTTGATCCCTTGGAGCTCTTGAGTGTGAAACCTGAGTGTGACTTCGCCAGGTTTTGTGAGAGCAAGTATCGTCTGCTCATTCACCCTGGCATTGAATCCTCCCTTTTTGGTGAACCTGGTGTGAGAGATACTACGTTGGGTTCATGGCAGCCATCAAGTCCACTTTATGAGCCATTTGTGAGCATGGGCAGCTTCGTGTGGATGCTTCACAGGTTGGCCTTGGCTTTTGATAGGGCGGTTGAGATTTTCCAAGTGCAACAGGGGGTGGATTTCTCCATGGTTTACATGGAGAATGTTGTTGTGAAGAACACATTGTTGGATTCGTGCATTGGGATGGTCAGACCAAAGGTTGGTTTCACAGTGTTCCCAGGTTTTCGACTTGGAGCAGCAGTAATTCAGTGTAAGGTGTATTTAAATTACACAAATTGTTCATCATGATTTCCACATTCAAATTTGTTTCTATCATGTAAATGTAAAATGAGGGGATTCCCTTTGCTTACAGTCTCATAGCAGTGAAAATGAGCTGGCATAAACCAGGTTGTATTGATCAGATTATAAAGTAAATATTTTTCTGATGACCAAATGCATTTTATTTGTATTTCTGTTTTCTGAGCATTCATTTTTTTTCCTCTCTTGGTTACCAAATATGAACAAAAAATGATGCTCTTTTAGCCAGGAACTGGAAAAGATTCACTTTTGTTTCCTAGCCTGTTAAAAGAGAAGAAAGGCAAGAATTAGGATGGATCCAATGGTAGTCCACATCACAAACATCTTAGTGAGAAATCTTCTAGTGTTCTTGTTTTGTCTGGACCTTTTGAAAGCTTGCCATTTCAAGAGACAAGTCCTAAAACCAAAATGGACTCTCCAGAGTTTGAGTTAGTAATTACGACACAAGTTTGTCTTATGCTGCTATTCATTCTGTCTTGATATCATCTTTTTGAACTGTCTTTGATAAAACTTGTAAATGTTTGAAGTAGTTTTTTTGGGCTTCCGATCGGTTATTTTAAGAGAGGCACTAGATCTTGGAAGCAATTTATGTAGCTTTTTTGGTTAGTTTTTTGGGAATGTTTGGCTTTTGTAACAACTCAAAATTAATTATAATGACTTCTCTCAACATTGAAAGTGGAAGCCAAAAGTGGCTTCGAACTAGTAGTTCTGCTAACATGCCCTAACCATTGTGGCATAAGACCGGATTTCAACTATGTGAGGATTTGAATTATGACAGCAAGATTGTTGCTTTTACTGAGGCTGATGGTCTTGTTTGGGTTTTACGTGAAGTTAGGGATTGTCTAACACTAATTAATTTCTGAAGAATGGATTTCAACTGCATCAAGATTTATGTGGTACTATGCACGATCAAAAAAAAAAAAAAAACAAAAACAAAAACTGTATCAGGATTTGCACACTGTAATTGTTTCTGACGGTCTTTCTTGGGTTTCACCTGGATCCTACTTGAAAATTTGACAAACAAATATTGGTTTGCAAAAGATGATCACATGCATCAATATTTCTCATCCATGTTGGGATGGTATGGTAATCCCTCATGGAGGATGATTTCTTTCATAGTGGCCACTGCAATCTACCATGTTAGAAGTGGGAACAAACATTGTTCTCTGGCCATGCATTCCAATTTTATGGGAGAACAAGGGTGTGCAAATATTTGAGGGGTTCAGCTCCTAAAAATGGGATAATGGCAATGAGTCAGGAAGGAAGCTCGTGATGCCTTCTGTTGTGCTAATCTTGCTGAAATTTTCCTTTCTTTTTTCTCTTAAACTTCTTTACCATTGGAAATTCTTGAGAGAAAATTTTCATTCAATTATCCCTGAAAGATTCATTTTGCTGTTTCTCAAATCCCTTCGCAGTCCTTTCACTGTTACTACTCTATTTCAGATGCCCCACTTGCATGTGCCCTGTCTTTGATTATTGTGGGCATGAACTTTGTGGATAGCTGGCCTGCAGTACTGGTAATATAGGAATTTTGGGTTAACTACCTGAATTTTTCCCCCCTTCGGGCAGAGATAGTCTAAGGTAACAATTTATACAACCTGTACAAGACAAGTTGAAGCCTCACCTCTTTCATCACACAACTTATGCTTCAGTTCTCTCTTTTACCGTTAGTGGTTGACATGATGTCAGATTTCTCCATATTTTGTGTGTACCAACGGAAACATTTTCTGGATGCTCCATGGTTATTGTCTATAGTTAAACGAAGCAGGTAGGCAATTGCTTACTCCATATGTTACGTATCTTGATGCCTTCTGGTAACGTCTACCACAGATTGATGATCCTTCGTGCAATGCCTTAGTTTCCTGGACTGGGTTTTGATATGTTTAGATGCATCTAATTTGCTGTAGTTACATGATCCATCCTTGGCGTAATCCTGAAGACTTTCGCAAGTGAGATGACTTGTCACTTGTCTGTGCTCAAAAAAAAAAAAAAAAAAGGACTTGTCACTTGTCAGGCAGCCTACTTTAAGCCAACAAGCGGGTATGGCATCTCTGTAGAAGTCCACAGATGAAAGTTCCTTGCCATGCCTGTAACTCCATCGCTGATCAGCTCACTGTTAATTTCTAAACTCAAGAGTATGGAATGAACTAATTGCTGGATTTGAAGAGGCTGTTTCATTTCATTTCAAAATGTCAAACCCACTCTAGACAAGTTATGAGCTACTTGTGCTTCTTACTATGAATTTATCTAACTTTCTGGAATTCTTCACCTACGGCCGCCATTTACCAGAAATCTAAGCCGTTCCTGTTTGACTACTTACCTTTTTCCCCTTTGCAATCAATCATGGAGAAATATTTTCTGCAATGCGCTTTGCAGTATTAACCATCATCTGATTGATGGATCCGGTGGCGTATGATTTTAAGGCCTACTGCACCTCCTGCAGGACGATGCAGCAAGCGAGTGCCATTCGATTCATGGTTGCACTGCCTAGAGACATTGTAGCAAGTATTTCTCTATCTTTACTTACCTGAAGACATCCGGATTCACAGGTCGCTACGTTTACATGTTAATAGGAAGTTCCATGCATCCCCGTGCGCGTAGCACGGTGGATACTGCTCCCTGTCTCAGGCGGGGAGACCACGGGTTCGACTCCGCGGGAGTTTTTGCGGGTGACTTTTCCCCTCCCCACTCTCATTTCGGTGCATTTTGTCGTGTTTCGAATCTGAGTCCCTCTACAGGTATTCCCCTCCCCAGTGTCCCCTTTAGCCGTCTGGGTTATTTACAAAAAAAAAAGAGAGGAAGTTCCATGCTACAGCTGTTTCTTGCGGTGTGCTCCATGCTACATGGTTATCTTACAAGTTCTGTGCGCGTGATCTTGGGCTCAGTATGTGAAGTTATCGTCCGTGAATGACGTGGGATCGGCGTCATTTCCTTGTGGCTCAAATTGGGTGAGGGGTTTCACTTGGCTGTAGATGTGTCATGATTTGATTAGGAGGCTGCTTACAAAAGGGTGGAGTTGGTACGACATCAGTGTGGGCTCCATTCTTTTCCGGCCAAAGAAAAATATTTGGCGATTATGCTGGTCCTATATTTCCGCTACCTAATGCCAGGTTTGATTAGAAATTAATTTTGATATAAAACTAATTTTGATATTGAAGGTACCAGATTTTGGCTGGCTCAAGATATAATGGGCCGGCCTAAATTGTCCGCGTATCGGCCTTCCCGAGTAGGACCATACCTTATCAAATATATTCTAAATATATTCTTAGGCCCAATTTTCGACCATCAATAGTACTTCTAGGTCTCTAAATTATGAAGCCTTAGGATCCGTTTGATCAAATTTATTTTAAATATATTAAGTCTAATTTCTCATCTATTGTCTAAATCTGTAATTAAAAAAGTATTTAAAGAGAATAAGAGTTATATGGAGAGTTTGTTTGGTAAGTAACTTAATTGACATCTAAATTAATATTTTTATTTTATAAATATTTTAAAATGTAAACAATACTTATAATTTTGTTCCTTTTTCTTTTATTACCGTTAGAAATCAATAGGATATGTGACTTTTACATATGTATCCTTGCAACTATAATATTTACATTTAGACCCCTAACTTTTTTATTTTACAAAAATACCCTTAAAACTTAAAATACTCATATTTTTGTTCAGTTTTATTTTACTACAATTGAAATCAACAGGATGTGTGACTTTTACACATATATCTCTGTAACTATAATGTTTATACCTAGGTCCGTCGCTTTTATATGTACAACTTAAGACTCGAAAACCAATGCCACAACGTGTGTTATCCAGGAGATATGGATTGCCATCCATGACTGACTCCCATTCATAAGAGTCTTCCAGACTTCCTAAAGGAAACGAACTTCTCCAGCCGAATTGATGCAGATAATGATCTAGCTTCCTGATCGGAGACGGCCTCTCAAGTGGCTATATAAGGGCCCTCGGTCCAACTTGCCTAGATATGCTTCTCCAAAGCCCAATCCACCTATAATCTTTCATAATATTCAGTCTTGTGACTTAGGCATCGGAAAGAGATTTTTTAGATTGTTGTCGGAGACTCTCTAACGACGTTCTCTTTTTCAGGGACCACCAGATCTCAGCCTTCCCATTATAGACGGAGAGCCTAGATCATAGCATACGAGATTCAGACCCAACATCTTTTTGGCACCGTATGTGGGAAACCAGCCAAAAGTCATGGCTAGAACTAATGCCAGCCGAGCATCAAAGCAGAAGCAGCCAGTGGTAGAAAGCTCAGCAACCACCCCCCCCTCCTGCTATTGCAGAACCTCACAATCATGGTGCTGAAAATCTTTCTCCTTAAGCAATTCATTCAATTCCCCCAGCCCCAGGGGGATAATCTATAGGTCCTGATCGGCATGATCCAACGTCTCGAGGCTAGCCTCGAGCATGTCTAGAATCATGGACATGAGGAGATCAACAACCTCTCCTGTCTCCACAACGGGAGGCCCCTACATCACCTATTTCTATGCGCTCGTCTGACCACTCCCTGAGTCAGCGAAGAGTCACGATCGGTCATGAAGGTAGTCGGAATGGAGGCGACCATCGAGCTATCATTCACCTAGTTCCCCGCACAACCATGTCTCTTCTAGACGCAGGGAGTCACGCCATCATCGAGATTGCTATAGTGCAAAGTCTTCCGTCAGATCTTCCCCAAGTCAATCGATCGAACCCTCTGTCACTTTCTCTTTTGGGTCATCAACCTCGTCCCGACAACAATAAGAGAGACCTCGCTGACGGCCCTAACGACCCACTGACAAAGCGCGGGTGCGGAGGCTGGAGGAGCGCGTCAAGAAATTACTCTAACACGATACTAGGTTTGGCTTCAACGATGATGAAGGCCAGACTTCCTGCTTCACCAAATGAGTACTGCGAGAACCACTTCCCCATCGCTTCAGGATGTCTCCCCTGAAGACATATGATGGAGTCAAGGATCCAGATGACCACCTTTAGGCATTCGAAAGCACTTTCTCGCTCTAGAGAGTTCTAGATGAAATAAAATGTTGGGTCTTCTCGACAACTCTGGAAAGACTTGTCAGGCGTTGGTTCGCTCAACTCAAGCTTAACTCCATCGACAACCTTTGGGAGTTTAAGTGAGCCTTCTGCAGCAACTTCGTTGTTAGTCCTACAACTACCGCTACCCTGTCCACTATGCAACAAAGAAGGGAAGAGTCCCTTCACAAAATTTGGACTCATTTTCATGAAGTAGCCCTAAAAGTCCCAAACCTTGATGTTCCAAACGTCGCCTACTATTGCATTGTCGGTATTAGCAATCAATAGGTACGGTTCGAACTAAGTAAACAACTTCTAGTCGATCTTCCATACTTTGTTTGGAAGGTCAATCAATGCATCAATAATGAGGAGCTACTCCACGCATGCAAGAACTGACCGTCGTCTGATCCCGAAGATGTCCACGAACAGAAGACATCAGTAAGTTGTGGTAAGAGGTGTTAGTCTTAGGTTGGCCTACAAGCCAATATGACTTTATAATCTCGTTCATAATTATTGATATAATGGCATAATATTCATTATGTGTAAATCGCATTCATTCTCGTTTCATAATGAAGTTTGTGAATATGTGCTATAGTGATCAGATTATGATGAGATCATACTAATGAGACTGATCACTTAAACACACATATTCTTAATTGTTCATAGTCGGAGGATATCCGAGAAGGACATCGGATATCCGGTTAGACTAGTACAGATTACTCCTGCTCATATGATGAGGGTGACTGATCTCATAAGTCACTTGTGTGGAGACACTAAGGCGAATATGTAGGTGCTCATTGTAGAATGAGTTCACTGAACTGATCCGACTGAATCGCTGGATGGTATTGTACCTCACTATCAACCAGCTTGATTCTATTGTCGCAGTTGCGTAGATGGTCCTCGGACCTGAGACACCAAGGACACCTTGTCGGTGGACTTCTGTGCTTTGACCTTGGTTTACGAATCTCTAGCCACGGGATTCTAATACGCCAAGGATTGGGTACAGCGGAATACCGTCGAAGGGAATTGTGTGTCAATAAGGAATCATTCGCTCTCGGTACTTAGAGAGAGAATGCTCTAGGAAGGATGCGCGGAAGTCCCTGGCCAGGGCGGACAATAATATCTGGAAAAGAGTTTTCCGATATTCATCAGCGGCATCCAATCCAAGTGAGTCGACCGGTTAGGGTTTGACAGCTCGCCATACCTTGAGTTGACTCGAGAGCATTGTAGGAATGAAGGATTATATCCACGCGGTAACTGTCGGCGGAAAGGTTCCAAGAGTGGGTTACTTAACCCCAATACCTTCTGGGTTCACACGGTACTGTTTGGCACCCAACGTGTTCGGAGGCCCAGTCGAATTCGATGTGCGACATCAATTCGATTGATTAATTAATTAATAAAGGGTTATTAATTGATTAATAAAGCCAGTGAGGAGTCACTGGGCTTGTTGGGCCATTAACTGGACTGGTACTTGGGCCTAGAGGGTCACACGCAAATGATTCTCAAGGCGATGGATAAATAAGTGGGTTTCATACAAACCGAGGGTTTTTATGAAAAATCGCGCGGTTAGTATAAAACATAGCGAACGGGCTGAGCAGGTCAAGTTGCTGCTAACCCTAGCTACCCCTCCTCAGTTTCTCTCTCTCTCTAGCGTCCAGACAGATCTAGATCTGCTCTGCCGCTTCTCCGAATCCCGTTCGACGGGAAATCGTCCGTGCGTTGCGGCGATCGTTGCGGCGACCGGCGGAGGTTTCGTGGGCTGTGAAGAATGAGGAACGTGAGGATATCCGTCGCAAGGAGGATCGCGTGGACTTCGCTAGAGGCCGGGCACTTGCGCGGCTTGCGGTGTCGCACCGACGGAACCGAACGGTTGCGGATTCGAATCCGCACACGATGAGAACTTCAATTATCCGATAATCGATTTTTTGATTTTCGAAACGGGAACGGATCGCTGTTTTAATATTTTATTTTCCGCTGCGTGAGCGATCCGGAGAAAGCCGAGAAAACCCAATAGTGGTATCAGAGCCAGGTTCCATTGTTTCTCGTCCCGTTTCGATCTCCTAAATTAATTTTTTCATGATTTATTCCATGCTTTAAAACTCGAATTTTGCTGAATCTGTGTTCATAAGATGAACACTAATAATCGGATTATTATTCTGCAATTTTCGGATTTTATTTGGGGTTTTGTGTTCTTCGTGGGACGATGAACGAGGAGTTTTCGGCGGATTCGTAAGCGATTTCCAAGTATTGGGATGGCGGCACGGATGCCCGAATCTCTAGGTGATAGTCACTGTTGGGATTTTCTCGGTTTCTCCGGATCGCTCACGCAGCGGAAAATAAAATATTTACAGCGATCCGTTCCCGTTTCGAAATCTAAAATACGATAATTGGATTTTCGAAGTTCTCACCGTGTGCGGATTCGAATCCGCAACCGTTCGATTCCGTCGGTGCGACACCGCAAGCCACGCAAGCGCCCGGCCTCTAGCGAAGTCCACGCGATCCTCCTCGCGATGGATATCCTCACGTTCCTCGTTCTTCGCAGTCCACGAAGCCTCCGCCGGTCGCCGCAATGATCCCCGCAACGCGCGGACGATTTCCCGTTGAACGGGATTCGGAGAAGCGGCGGAGCAGATCTGGATCTGCCTGGACGCCAGAGAAAGACATAAACTGAGGAGGGGCGGCTAGGGTTAGCATTAGCTTGGCCTGCTCAGCCCGCTCGCTATGTTTTATACTAACCGCACGGTTTTTCATAAAAACCCCCGGTTTATATAAAACCCACTTATTTATCCATCGCCTTGAGAATCATGTGCGTGTGACCCTCTAGGCCGAAGTACCAGTCCAGTTAATGGCCCAACAAGCCCAGTGACTCTTCACTGGATTTATTAATCAATTAATAACCATTTATTAATTAATTAATCAATCGAATTGATGTCGCACATCGAATTCGACCGGACATCCGATCACGTTGGGTGCCAAGCAACACCGCGTGAACCCGGAAGGTATTTGGGGTTAAGTAACCCACTCTTGGAACCTTTCCGCCGACAGTTACCGCGTGGATATAATCCTTCATTCGTACAATGCTCTCGAGTCAACTCAGGGTATGGCGTGCTGTCAAACCCTAACCGGTCGACTCACTTGGATTAGATGTCGCTGATGAATATCGGAAAACTCCTTTCCCGATATTATCGTCCGCCCTGGCCAGGGACTTTCGCACATCCTTCCTAGAGCATTCTCTCTCTAAGTACCGAGAGCGAATGATTCCTTATTGACACACAATTCCCTTCGACGGTATTTCGTTGTACCCAATCTTTGGCGTATTAGAATCCCATGGCTAGAGATTCGTAAACCAAGGTCAAAGTATAGAAGTCCACCGCCAAGGTGTCCTTGGTGTCTCAGGTCCGAGGACCATCCACGCAACTGCGACAATAGAATCAAGCTGGTTGACAGTGAGGTACAATACCATCAAACGATTCAGTCAGATCAGTTCAGTGTACTCATTCTCCAATGAGTACCTACAAATTCGCCTTAGTGTCTCCACACAAGTAACTTATGAGATCAGTCACCCTCATTATATGAGCAGGAGTAATCTGTACTAGTCTAACCGGATATCCGATGTCCTTCTCGGATATCCTCCGACTAGGAACAATTAAGAATATGTGTGTTTAAGTGATCAGTCTCATTAGTATGATCTCATCATAATCTGATCACTATAGCACATATTCATGGACTTCATTATGAAACGAGAATAAATGCGATTTACACATAATGAACATTATGTCATTTTATTAATAAATGAACGAGATTTACATAGTCAGATTGGCTTGTAGGCCACCTTAAACTAACAGTCACCACTCCACATCCGGTATCTATGTTGGCGCCGGAGTGCCCTTAGAGGGCTGCCAAATCAAGCCCCAAATTCGGGTTTTGAAACCCTAAAAAACCTGATTTTATAAGTTTAGAATAGGGGCTCGGGCAGCATGTTTAGGCACCTCCGGAGGGCCAGCCGGCGCCGGGGGCGACGTCGGCGGGGCCCGGCGCCGGCCGCCGGGCGGCCCTGCTCCTCCTTCCCGCCGCCGGCCTGCAACCCCATTGCAGATTAGGGTTTTCTGCAAGTAGCCGGCCGAGCCAGCGTCTTCAGCCGGTCCCGACGGACCGGGCCGGCCCCGGTCGGACCGGGCTGGGTGTTGTGGCCCGGGGTGGCCCAGGCCCAAGCCCCTGGCCGAGCCAGGGCTCGAGCCTGGCCGTGCCAGGGGCTCGAACCTGTTTTCCAGCTGGCTGAGCCTTGGCCTATTTTAAACCCCTTAACCCCATTGACCCAATTAAGATTAAATTGGTTATTAAATTTAAATTCAAAAATGTTTTCTAAATTTAAATTGATTTTCAATTTTTATTTTAATTGGGGATTTATGATTTTGAATCATTTTATTATTAACAATTGGTTATTTAATAATAAGGGTTAATTATTGGTTTAATTGTTAAATTAATAATTAACCTTAATTTAACTAATTTAAGGGCTAAATTAGTTATTAATAAATATTAATCTAATTGTTAGATTATTAATTATTATTTCAACTAATTGTTAATTAATATGTAAGTTAATTGTTAATTTAAGAGTTAAGTTAATAATTAACTTAGATAACTAATTTAAGTGTTAAATTAGTAGTCTTTAATTATTATTTTTAGTTATTAATTTAAAGGTTAAATTAATGATTAACATTAATTATCTAATCTAATAGTTAGATTAGAAATTATTAATTAATTAAAGTTAATTGTCAATTTAAGTGTTAAGTTTATAATTAACTTTAAATTGACTAATGTAAGAGTTAGATTAGTAGTTAATTAATAATTAGAGTTAATTAAAAATTTAAGTGTTAAATTGTTAATTAACTTTGATAGACTAGTCTAAGAGTTAGATTAGTTATTAATAGTATAATTGTTAGATTATTGATGGGATTTAATCTAAGTGTTAGATTATTTGAATTGTTCTAATTTGTATGGAATAATCTGGAATTATTAATTTGGAATGTGTGCGCATGTGATGTGTGTTTAATGCTTTTAAATTTTGATTTAATTGTATGTTAAGTTAATAAAATGAGTTTTCAAAATTCAAATACCAATTTTGATTAGATCCCAGCTTTTTGATAGCCAAAATTATATATTTTGAAAACTCTTTTATTTTAGTCATGTGATGCGCTATATCATGTGTGGATGTTTAAAACACACCGTGGTCATAGATATGTACTTATTTAATTGTTCATGTGATGAATGATGTGTTTGTGTGGATCGTAGCTGAATGATGGATGCTTATTAATTGATAATAAATAGAGATCTGCGTATCTCTCCCTCTCTCATTCTCTGATGTATTTCTACCTCCCTCACTCTTGTACTCACCATAAGGCCTTCTTCAATTTACCTGTAAATTCTAGAATTTATTGTAATATGATCGAGGCAACTGAGGAAGGAATGAGGACGATCCACAGCTGCAACCAGGAAGGCCAAAAGATGAAGATCCATTGCCTATGTGTTTGCAAGTTTATCTAATGTAAATGTTATGTTAAATTGTGTGTGCGTTTGACTGTTGACTTCAGTCAAACCCACTGTGCTATCCATGACCACACTAGACATGTATGTGATGCATTGTTTTTCTTTTGATTATGAATCTAAGCAGGTATAGTATTTAGTTAATATATACGATATATTTATATATTATCACCTAGGAGAGACCAAGATAAAAGTTATCTAAATACCCTCAGATAAACTATAAGCCGTAACGCGAGTAGTTGAGAACTTACCGCGTGGTCCACTATCGTTATAGTCATAGGATTCGAATCACTTTAGGCAGGTTTGTTGTGCTATCCACAAGGCCTGCTTAATTGGAGGAGAAACTGTGGCTATGGCATTAGATGCCTATATGATCGGGGTAGAGGAACTATGTAGCTTTGTTGTGCTATCCACAAGGGCTGCATGCAAATCTATGCTCGTCGCGTAACGATGGTTAGCTTAGACCAGAATTAGTAGTTTGTTGTGCTATCCACAAGGCCATTAAATATCTGGAGACCGAAGCTATGATCAGATATTGCAAGGAGTTGCAAGTCCCATGAGTTGGGTGCTCTTTGATTGTATTACAGTTTGTTGTGCTATCCACAAAGCTGTACTGCAAGTCATTAAGATTCTGATCCCCACTAGGAGACTGTCGGCGTCTCCCGTTCTGTATAACTGAGGGTTATACAGTCCATCGAAAATTAATGGGAGTTAAACTTGAACAAAAGACCATGTCTTGTTTTAAATTTTAATAATTGAACATGTACTCAATAGATTTTACTTATCTCCTGTAGGGAATTATGTCGTGGAATAAACCACTCCGCGGCATACTTGATGCCCTTTTGACTTACCTGATCTACTCGGATTGGTTCAGATACCTGAAGAATGTCTTCAGATATGAGCACATTGACTTTGTCCCTGGAGCTGATCCTCCTGCTGAATCGGCATTGGATGCCCTTGAAGCAGAGATGATAGCTAACGATAAAAGATCGAAGGACAAAGGCAAAAGAGTAGTAAAGGGTGACTGCTTCTACTATAAGCAGTATGGTCACTAGAAGAGGAACTGCAAGAAGTTCCTTAACGATAAAGCTCATGGAAGAGTGAAGCTGTTTGAAGCTTCAAATATCTATATGATAGATATCAACTTGTCAGTTAGAGATTCCAAATCTTGGGTATTGGATACCGGATGTGCTTCTCATATCTGCCATGATGCGCAGATGCTGACAAGTAAGCGCAAGCTGAGACAAGGCGAGGTGGAATTGAGACTAGGAAATGACGCAAAAGTTGCGGCGATTGCTGTTGGGACAACAAACCTCAGGCTTCCATTAGGAGACGCCTTAATATTAGAAGATTGTTATTATGTTCCTAACATAATAAAAAACATCATATCAGTATCTTGTTTGGACAAGATGGGATATAGGTTGTCTATTGAGAATAGAAGTTGTTCGATTTATTATAGTAATAAATCAATAGCTTCAACATCTTTGGTCAACGGTCTATATCTCTTAGATGTTTCTTATTACAATCTTCAAATTGATAATGCTCTTAAGAAGAGCAAGAATTGTGTGAACCAAGCGTACATGTGGCATTGTAGACTTGGGCACATTGGCGAAAGCAGGTTGCAAAAGTTGCACAAGTATGGTTACTTAACTGCATTCGACTATGAATCGTTTGCAACATGTGAATCCTGTCTTATGGGAAAGATGGCAAAATTTCCATTTACTGGACATGGAGAACGTGCCAAGGACATTTTGGAACTAATACATTCAGATGTATGCGGTCTTATGTCCACCCAAGCCAAAGGTGACTACTCATACTTCATCACGTTCACCGATGACTTCTCAAGATTCGGCTATGTGTACTTAATGAAGTACAAGTCGGAAGCATTTGAGAAGTTCAAGGAGTACAAGAATGAGGTAGAGAAGCAGTTAGGAAAGAGTATTAAAGCTCTTCGATCAGATCGATGAGGAGAATACTTGAATACTAATTCCACACAATTCTTAAAGGATAATGATATCCTTTCTCAGCTAACCCTTCCATATACACCACAAATGAATGGTGTATCAGAAAGGAAGAATCGCACCTTGTTGGACATGGTGCGATCCGTGATGAGCTTTTCGGGATTACCAGTGTCCCTCTGGGGGTATGCTCTAGATTCAGCAGCATACCTACTGAACAGAGTACCCAGCAAGTCTGTGGCCTCTACTCCATATGAGATATGTAAAGGCAGGAAACCAGAATTTAAACATGTTAAAGTCTGGGGTTGTCATGCTCATGTTAAGAGGCATGATCTAGACAAGCTGGAATCACGAACTGATAAATGTACGTTTGTGGGATATCCAAAGGAAACCTTTGGATACTATTTTTTCCATCCTGGTGAACAAAAGGTGTTTGTCGCCAGGAAAGCTGTCTTCCTGGAAGAGGAATACCTTCTCCAGGAGGACAGTGAGAGTAAAATAGTACTGGAAGAGGTTCCAGATCCCCAAACAGCTACATTATCATCAGATGAGCTATCAGTTCCTGAATCTGTTCAGGTGCATACAGATGAGCCTCGTAGATCTGGTAGAGTACCTAGACTACCTGAACGATATGTGGAACATATCGCTGAAGGTGAGTCTAAAGTAGAATATAATGAGGATGATGATCCTAAAACCTACCAGGAGGCCATAGAAGCCCCAGAAGCCGGGAAATGGCGAGAAGCCATGAACTCAGAAATTCAGTCTATGTACACCAACCAAGTTTGGAATTTGGAGGACTTGCCCGAGGGTATTGTACCCATCGGTTACAAGTGGATCTTTAAGAGAAAGATCGGTGCTGATGGACAGATCGACACTTATAAGGCAAGGTTGGTGGCAAAGGGATATCGTGAAAGGCAAGGAATTGACTATGACGAGACTTTCTCACCAGTTGCCATGATAAAGTCGATTAGAGTTCTACTCGCCATTGCTGCACATTTTGATTATGAAATCTGGCAGATGGATGTGAAAACTGCCTTCCTCAATGGTAACCTTGAGGAAGAGGTGTATATGTACAACCAGAAGGTTTTACATCCAAAGAATCTCCAGATAAAGTGTGCAAGCTTCAGAAGTCCATTTATGGACTGAAGCAAGTTTCCCGGAGCTGGAACATAAGATTTGACGAGACTGTCAAGTCTTATGACTTCATTAAGAATGAAGATGAGCCTTGTGTGTACAAGAATACCAGTGGGAGTGCAGTCACTTTTCTAGTTCTTTATATAGATGACATACTACTCATTGGGAATGATGTAGCTATGATGTCATCAATAAAGATCTGGCTGTCAAAACACTTCTCCATGAAGGATTTGGGAGAAACATCCTACGTATTGGGAATACGGATCTATAGAGATAGATCAAAGAGGATGTTTGGAATGACCCAATCCTTGTACATAGATACCATAGTCAAAAGGTTTGGCATGGAAAATTTTAAGAAAGGTCTCATACCGATGAGACATGGAAGGTCTCATACCGATGAGACATGGAATTAGTCTCTCAAAGGAGCAGTCTCCTAAGACTCCTAATGAGAGGGCATTCATGGATAGAATACCCTATGCCTTTGCCATAGGATCTATCATGTATACCATGCTATGTACACGGCCTGATGTTTCATTTGCTCTAAGTGTTACGAGCAGATTTCAGGCTGATCCAGGCGAAGAGCACTGGAAGGCAGTGAAATGTATCCTTAAGTACTTGGGAAGAACTAAGGATATATTTCTTGTCTATGGAGGAGGTGACTTGAAACTGCGAAGCCTTACTGACTCGAGTTTCCAGTCGGATCCAGATGATAGCAAGTCTACATCTGGATTCGTGTTTACTTTGAATGGAGGCGTAGTGTGCTGGAAGAGTTCCAAGCAAGTAACCACTGCAAATTCGACGACTGAAACTGAGTACATCGCTGCAGCTGAAGCCGCCGAGGAAGCAGTGTGGTTGAAGAAATTCATCACCGACCTCGGCGTAGTTCCCAGCATCTCTGAGCTTGTTCCACTGTTGTGCGACAACAATGGAGCGATTGCGTAAGTGAAAGAGCCGCGGTCTCATCAGAAATCAAAGCATATTCTGAGGCGCTTTCATCTTATCAGAGAGATCATATCTAGATGAGATGTAGTAGTGGAAAGAGTTCCATCCGTCGACAATGTAGCAGATCTACTGACAAAGCCGTTGGCTCAAATTGTGTTTGAGCGTCACTTAGAGTCTATAGGCTTATTGTATAAAGGTGATTGACTTTAGTCCAAGTGGGAGATTCGATTGATTAATTAATTAATAAAAGGTTATTAATTGATTAATAAAGCCAGTGAGGAGTCACTAGGCTTGTTGGGTCATTAACTGGACTGGTACTTGGGCCTAGAGGGTCACACGCAAATGATTCTCAAGACGATGGATAAATAAGTGGGTTTTATACAAACCGAGAGTTTTTATGAAAAATCGCGTGGTTAGTATAAAACATAGCGAACGGGCTGAGCAGGACAAGCTGCTTCTAACCCTAGCCGCCCCTCCTCAATTTCTCTCTCTCTCTGGCGTCCAGACAGATCTAAATATGTTCCGCCGCTTCTCCGAATTCCATTCGACGAGAAATCGTCCGCGCATTGTGGCGATCGTTGCGGCGACCGGCGGAGGTTTCGTGGGCTGCGAAGAATGAGGAACGTGAGAATATCCGTCGCGAGGAGGATCGCGTGGACTTCGCTAGAGGCCGGACACTTGCGCGGCTTGCGGTGTCGCACCGACGGAACCGAACGGTTGCGGATTCGAATCCGCACACGGTGAGAACTTCGATTATCCGATAATCGATTTTTTGATTTTCGAAACGGAAACGGATCGCTGTTTTAATATTTTATTTTTCGCTGCGTGAACGATCCGGAGAAAGCCGAGAAAACGCAACACTAATGGCTATGTGTACCTTAATTTGTTTGTCTATACATATAGCTGCATATATGAAAGGTTAATTTCCATGCGCATATATCATGCATATAGAGTCTGGTCCACACACTTGGTACATATGTTTTGACATTTCCACTTTTCAAAATAAAGATGTCATGTTTTCCTCTCATTAGGGTCTCATCAGCTCAACAGTAGGAGATAGATTTACTACAACTTTTAATGGATTCAGTTCAATCAACACTTAAAGATATAATTTATTTCTAGAAAATATAGTACAGGAGGTGGTTGTTTTCTTTCACTTTTGTCTAACACTCACCTAGGGTGAAAGTGTTTGTGATCTTCGTATGATGTTGACTGACTTCCATATGTGAGTGCACATAAAAATTAAGATTGGATTTCTTTTAACAAGCGTTTAAATATATACAATCTAAGAAGGCTGTCCCTGTCATTAATCTAGATCTCAGCCTTCCGATTTCAGACGGAGAGCTGAGATCGTATCAGACGAGATTCAGACCCAATAGATACTAAAATTTTTGAAGTCTATAACATTTATTGATATTGAACTAATGTGGAGGAGAGCGACCAAAGGTGAAAAGAAAGAATTCATAGTAGGGACGAGACAGAAGACAGAGCCTTGTTCAAAAGCTTAAACTCTAATATTTTATTCAAAGGACCAAACGTGGCTCTGGGTGCATCTAAGTTGGATGCCCCCCCTCCGAGAACTAACCCTCTCCATATAAAAAAATGATTTTTTTTATGAAATTTTAAATATTAAAATAGACTCTTTAGGGTTGTTTCTATCTCCAAGACTTTAATTTTCACCGTCTAATCTCGAAGATCTATCCTAGGCGTCCGATTGGGTGTGCATTAGAAAATATTTTAGTTTTGATATGCAAAGAATGTCATACTTGATTAGATGGTTATAATTAATTTTGTTTTGGATAGTGAAAATTAAGCCCAAAGAAGTGGGAACAAACCTAGATGACGTGACGATTTTTAAATTTTTGACATTATTATTTTTGACATCGAGATGACTGATTTGGAGGGAGGAGGGAGGAGATGCATCTAAGTTAGATCCAACCTTAGGCGCGACATAGCCGGCCCGTACATCTTAATACAAGATGAAATGTGTTATGACAAGATACTTTACTAGGGGGGTACTTGGTTGTAGTATTGAATAAATCTCTCAAATAACAATTTTGATATTATTATTAATAGTAGATGTTTGATTAGATGTGGTCAATTTTAATACTCACACGTTACTAAAATATATTATCTTAATAAATTTAATATGTATGTGAACTTGTATTTACTAAGAATGGTACAATTTAACTTTTGAGAAAATCAAGGCTCTCTTTCCTCTCCTTTCCTTAACCCTAAATCTTTTTTTCCCTTTTGATCACCTTACTTTACATTGTTCCCATAATAATATTCATTAATAGTATACTTTAAAAAATTAGTTTTAAAATTAAGATTATATCTAAAGTATTGTTCTAATTAAATTAGACAACACGTCAATATTAAAACTGATGGAACATAGCCAGACATCTATTCTTAGTAGCAATATGAAATTGATGCTCATAATCTATCTAATAATATCATCCAACATTTGGCAAGTTGTCTTAATAATAAAAAAAAATTAAAGATTGAGATTCGCACGGTAACTGGGTGGAGAGAATTTCTCAAATATCAATGAGCCCACGCCACACACGTGTGTGAACCTGAGTGGAGGGGGGGGAGAGGGTTTCCTTTGCTCTTGCTCAACTCAATAATGAGAAAATTATTGACACTCCTCGGAGATTAACGTCAAACTCCGTCCGATTGGTGGCTCGTCGATAAATACTTACTGTACCTCACCCTAGTCAGGTGCAGCCCGCATCGTACGTCGGCAGTCGGCTGATCAGTTTGATCAGACAGCTACAGTAGTAATGATATATTTTTTTTCATTTTTTTTAGGTCGATCCAATCATGACGGATATCTTTTGTACAGGTCGATTTTTGATCGGACGATTCAAAATAATATGAAAATTAAAAAAATTGAATATGTAGAGCATATAGGGCATGATTAGGTAGGTTTTTTGAATTTTCAGATTTTTTTAAATTGTTCGATCGGAAATCGAATTATATGAGAGTATAGCACATTATGAAGCCCACCAATTGTTTGTTCAAAAACTCAAAAAAAGGAAGAACTGTGTAGTGCAGCAACTCGCTGCATTACACGCAGTGCAATAAGCATTACTCTTTTTTTTTTTGAAATCAAATAGGATATCCATTAAGCACCAGTTGAAAACACAGGGGCGGAAACAGGGGAGCCTGGAACAGAGCATGGGAGTCTGTCCACAGCGAGCGGCTCCGAGATACAAGCAGGGAAAGGGGGGCCAATCCAGTTTGTGCCATCGTTGGAGCTGATAGCCAGCTTACTCAACGAGTGAGCAACATGATTACCAGAACGGGGGACAAACGATAACGATAAATTGGGGTGCTGGGTTAACAAATGTTGACAATCCAAAATGATGGATAAGCACACCCAGTGAGGGGGGCAAGAGCCCTGAATAGCACGGATAATGGACAGTGCATCTCCTTCAACTACAACAGGGAAATCGAAGAAAGCTGCCGCACTCAAACCGTGCCAGAAAGCCATAGCTTCGCTAAGGAGAGAATTGGATCCTCTGCAGACATGGGTGGAGCAGCAGACAGGATATCCCATCGAATCTCTTATAATAACACCAGCACCAATATGTGTGGGGGACACAGCGCCATCGACATTGATTTTGAAATGGTTAACCGGAGGTGGTTGCCAATGGGGGTTCACAGCCGAGACCTTCAGATTAGTACTGCCACCAGAAAGGTTCTCAATCCAAGAATTAGCATTACCGGTAGCCTTACTCACAATGCTGATGGGATGAGTGTTGATGCCCTCCGAAATTAGTTTGCATCTAGCTTTCCATACCTCCCAGATGATAGCTATTCGCATAGCTGTTAAATAAGGCTGATCATTCACCATTTGAGGATTAAGCCAACCAGGTAAGAGTTCTTCCAGACAATTGGTATGAGAGTCTGAATGAAATGAGAAAATGGAGGCAAACCAAGCTGCTCTCGCAATCTGACAAGAGAAGAGAATGTGTTGGATAGTTTCCGGGTGCTGGGGGCACACTGGGCACATTCTGTCAATGCCATGTAATAAACGTCCCACTCTGTCATTTGTAGGGATACCTTGATGTAGAGCTTTCCACAGAAAATGGATAACTCGAGGGGGGATGAGCTGAGTGACCTTGGGTCTCCAAAGCAGCTTCCAGATAGGTTGATCACCAGACATGGATGTGGTGGCTCCATCCAACAGACATCTATATGCGGATTTAGTATTAAGCTGACCATCAGTGGTAAAAGGCCAGATTACCAAATCAATTCCATTGTTATATGTCTGAGGCAATAAAATGCTAAGTATCACTTCTTGAGAATCAGAATCAAATAGCTCTTGAATGAGATCCGTCTTCCACTTCCCATTGCTGATCAATTCAGATACTTTCTGAGGAATGTAGCCCATATAAGATCTGTTCATGGTAGGAGGGGCAAACAGTCCAAGGATCCATCTGTCAGTCCAAATATTTATGCTATATCCTGATCTGATAATCCATCGCACTCGATTAACCATATCTTTCCTGACAGCAAGCATAGCAGACCATACATCAGAAGGGGCTGATGGTGTGTTGATTTCCCAGAAAGAATATCCTCCAAGATATTTATCTCTGAGCATACAACTCCAAGGACTATGGAAATCATTCAAAAATCTCCATACTAATTTCATAACCAAAGCTTTGTTATAATGAGTAAAATCTCTGATGCCTAATCCACCCTGACGTTTCTGCCTGGTAATTTTACTCCAGCTGATTAGGTGTAACTTTCTATTCTCACCCCACCAGAATTCCCTTTGGATCCTGTTGAGATTGTGAAGGGTAGTTTTGGGGAGTAAGCTGGTAGCCATTATATGTGCTGGAATGGCACTGAGTGTGGATTTGATCAAAACTGTTCTCCCAGCAGTAGATAAGGTATTTGTCTTCCAGTTGGCCATCCGTTGCCTCAGCCTGTCCTCCAAATACTGGTATTGTTTACATTTCGCTCTACTGGACCAGATAGGTACTCCAAGGTAAAGACCTTCCGATCTCAGAGGTTCAATGCCACTCAACTCACAGAGTTTCTCACGGATGGCAGTAGGAGTGTTGGGACTAAAGATAATGCCAGATTTCTCTTTGTTGATAGCCTGACCAGAGCATTGCAGATAGGTATTGAGGCAATGCATAATTTCAGTCATTTCAGTTTCAGTATTTCTACCAAAGAGGAAGACATCATCTGCATACATGAGATGATTGATTGCTTGGGCTTGAGCATTAATTTTGAAGCCTCTGATTTTGCCCTGATCTTGTGCACTCTTGAGTAATGAAGAGAGAGCTTCAGCACATAAAATATATATGTATGGTGAAATGGGGCAGCCCTGCCGAATTCCTCTCTTAGGGTAGATATAACCAGTTGGTTCACCATTGATATTGATGGAATAAGTTGCACTAGTGATACACTTCATTCTCCTTTGAATCCCTGCTTTGATAGCAAACTCTTTATAAAAGCCCACTCAATATTGTCATATGCTCGAGAGATATCCAACTTCATAGCAAATACCCCTGTTCTCCCCTTCATCTTATGGAGAGAGTGCATGGTTTCTTTGAGAATAACAATACTGTCAGTGATTTGCCTCCTGGGGATGAAAGCTCTTTGGTATGGGGATAATACTTTATGTAGCAAAGGCTGTAATCTGGATGCCAGAATCTTTGTGATACTCTTGTACACAGTGTTGCAAAGACTGATGGGTCTGAATTGGGAAGGATTACTGGCAGTCGAGATCTTAGGGATTAGAGTAATGATAGAGTGATTCATACTTGCCGGGAGTGTGCCATTCTGGAAAATGTGTTTGATAAGATCAGAAACATCGTCTTGGACAATATGCCAATACTTGTGATAGAAGATGGGTGGTAATCCATCTGGCCCAAGTGCCTTGAGAGGGGCTTGCTTCCTAAATGCCTCAGTGATTTCTTCGTCAGATGGTGGTTTATTGAAACTCTCCATATCAGCATTGGAAATTCTGGGGTTTGACATTTGGAACTTAGTAGGTAATTGCGGAGGATTGGAGGAGTTAAATAGATTGGTGAAGTATTCCACAAATTCAGCTTTGATGGACTCCAGATTGCCAGTCCATTCACCATTACCTTTTTGTATCCAGGCAATTCCATTAGCCTTTCTCCTATTGAGGGTCTTAATGTGAAAATAGCGCGTGCACCGATCCCCCTCAATAAGCCAATGGGATTTAGCCCTTTGTTTCCAGAATTCCTCTTGTTTATCAAATAAATCCTCAAGTTCTTGTTGGAGCTGCTGTTCTTTACTGATATTGTCCTGGGTAATTGAGGTATTTGAGAGGAGGGTGAGTTGATGCTTGATCTGTTCAATTCTTTTCACCACATTGGGGAAATTTTTTCTGTGCCACTTTCGAATTTGCTGCTGGAAGTGATAGATCTTATCTTGGTAATGCTCAGAGAAGGATGGATTGGAGTTCCAAGCTGACTTAATCACTTCTTCAAATTGTGGGTGCTTAATCCACATAGATTCTAGCTTGAAGGGCAAGCATCTATTTTTCCTGAATCCTGCTGTATTTAGTAAAATTGGGTTATGATCACTGCAACATTTGGGGAGGTGGTGCACTGTGGCAGAGGTATATCTGAGTCTCCATTCTGCATTGACCAGAGCCCAGTCCAGTCTCTCTCTTATGTGGATTTTGGCTGATCTCCTGTTAGACCATGTGTATAGAGGCCCCACAAAACCCAAGTCCATCAACTTGGCATTGTTCACAAAGTTTCTAAAATGCTTCAGTTGTCGATTGTCAGCTCTACTGCCCCCATCTTTATCCTCTGGATTAAGAACAGAGTTCATGTCTCCCATGACTACAATGGGTCCATTGATTTTGTTCATAACTAGCAAAATCTCTTCCCAAAACCTCTGTCTTGCTTTAGGCCGTGGAGGGGCATACAGAAATAGGATGTGCCACCTATGGTTGTGGGAGGTGGGATCAGCAACACACAGAATCCAGTTATGTTTTGCTTGAAGAATATGCAGATTCGTACTGGTATTCCACCATAACCATAACCCACCAGATCTGCCCACAGGGTTACAAACATAAGAATTCTTGATATTTCTGCCGTGAAAGAACTTGTTGGCTTTGTTCTGATCTGTTTTTGTTTCCGACAGGAAGATAATATCTGGATTGAGGGAGCGGGTCAGCTGGTCTAGAAAGTTAACTGTCGGGTTCCCGCCCAAACCACGACAGTTCCAAGATAGGATTTTCATTTGGAACTTGGCGGTGGTTTGCGGTCCACCGCCTCGACCTTGATACAGAGGTTTTTGGATTTTGGGTATCGGTTGTCTTTGCTGGGCTTACTAGTTTTGGCTTTGAGGGGGGTATGAGATTTAGATTTCAATCTACTAAGGTATGGGTTAGTAGGGGCCAGGGGGGGGGGATATAGCAGAATGTGGACTAGTTTTAGCTTTCTTACTGGGAGAATCCTCCCAAATCAGCTTCCTCTTAGAGGTACCCTCAGCATGAATGGGATGTGGGGGGAGTGGCTCGAGGGAGAAGAGTTTCTGAAACTTGACAGGTACATTGAAAAGGTGGTGGGGAGTGGTGGGTGAAGTGGGCAGTAAGGCTGATGGAGGGGTGGGTGATGTGGATTTCTGCTCATATCCAGTGATGGCCTCAGTCAGGGTAATGTTAAACTGACAAGGTATGGGCTGAAGAACATCCGGTGAGCCCATCTTCCTGCATTCTTTGATAGGTGGGATCTGCAGGATAGGTACCTCTTGTAGATTGGTCTTGGTATGGGGAGCCTGCAGTGTGGTGTCGTCCGTATGCAGAGGAGGCATGACTGGATGCGTGTGCTCCTCTTTCCAGCTATTATCTTGTGGGCACTGGACAATGGCGAGATGTTCGTCTATACCGGTGGGTTCTTTACCTCCTGGATTCTCCTGTTGGGTATTAGGATGGGCATTGTAATCAACCGCAGGTATAACACGATTGGAGACTTTGAGATTGTCATCAAATTTGAATTTGATCGCTTTCTCCATTCTGTTCTTCAGTTGTGGGGAGTAATTTTCAAACTGGCTCCTAACATGATTGAGCTCTTTACAATTCTCAACCTCATGACCCAATCTGCCACAGAATTTACAGAACTTTGGTAATCTTTCGTAAGCTACAGCAAAACTCTTAATGTTCCCATTCGAGACCTTAGCATGAACAGTTTTTGTCAGGGGGTTTTCAACATTCAGGGTGACTTTGATGCGAGCATGAGTGCTCCAATTACTGACATATTCTGGGTAAGGTGGGTGAGGAGTTCCAATTTGTTTTGCTAAGATCATGGCTGCCTGACTAGTGAGATACTCCACCGGTAGGTCATAAATCCGAACCCATATCTCTCCTTGATTCAGCTCATATTGTGATGGTGGGGTGCCTGGCTTGCCTCTCTGGATAAGGATTAAATCATTATTGAAAAACCAGGGAGATCTTCGACATACCTTATCCACGTCTTCATAGTTGGAGAATCTGACCAGGAATTTGTTGTCAGGGAAGTCCAGCAGCGACCACTGGCCTATTGGATTCCAGAGTTTCTGCATCCATTCCTTTAATCCAGCCGGTCGCACTATGGAATCAGTATGAACTTTCACAATAACAGAATGCTTCCACTGATTTGTATCTTCTGCTACAGCAAGTCCCAAGATTGAAATCTTCCTTCTGTCTTCATTGCTCATCAATGTAGTAAAACTTCTGAGAACTTCTTCTTCATGTGGATCTAGAGGGGCCTCATCCTGTTCTTCACCTTCCATGATGAGGATTAGGAGAGTATGGCAGGAGACAGGGTGTAAGATCCCAGAAATTAACAAATCGGACACTATATCGGAGACTTAGAAGGGGTATCGGCTGGGGGGATTGGTATCAATAGTAAGGTGGACCTGAGAACCACCGAAAGGATATGTAACAGAGCGGTAGTAGAACGTTGGGAAAACAGAGTGAACAGTATTGGTTGCGGATTTTTTGAAATCTCACAAGGCGGGAGGAGCCACAATAGCTGCGTTACATACCGGTGGGTAGTGAGGTGTATAGTAGCTAGGAACCGTGGAGGGTCTGGGGATTCCTGAGCTCCGGCGATGAAGGAAAGGGGCCACAAGGCAGGAGGAGCCACAATAGCTGCGATATATACCGGTGGGTAGTGAGGTGTTTAGTATCAGGGAACCGTGGAGAGTCTGGGGATTCCTGAGCTCCGGCGACGAAGGAAAGGAGGGGAAGGGAATGGGATGGGAACGGAGGTGGTAGAGGGACGAGGATTCCAGTAGCCCTCCAGGGAGGGCACTGATATTTCCGGAGCACCTCAGAGACGCCTGAGGGCCGATAGGCGTCTGTGGTAGGTTTGTTGTGCAATAAGCATTACTCGTGGCTCACACATCTAATCCGATGTAATTTCTCTTTCTTCCTTCCATTTTTTTTTCACGAAGAAATCAAAATTCTCCATTCACTCGGGCTCATGTACTTATGTAATGGTGCCCATGAGCACATAAGCTTCACATATTAATGACTCAGGGAATTCCCTCCATGCAGTCAATGTGGAGATCTCAATCCCACATTTGATCTTGTTTCTTTTGCTCTGAAGGTGCAGCATTATTTGGAAGTTGCCGAACGTGGCACGTGATGGAGAAGCTACGCGTCACGGACGGATCTGAGAAAGGATAGGAAGGTTCCCGTTCCCCGGATATCCGTACATGATCCGGAATGCCTGAAAAAAGAGTGTCGTAGATCCGTGTATTGACCAACGATCGTCTAACTAGTATGGTTACGTATGCCGTACCCCATATTCTGCTTTCTTTGGCATCGTAAAACGTAAGAGTAATATGGGTGCCTTTTTACTCATAATTATTTGATTTGTATATAGATGGTGTAGACGTCAAACTCGAGTGACCTCAAATTCTAATGCAAAAGAAAATTCATGCGTCAGATCGTAGTGCGACAAGGTAATATTACAGCATCTGTTATTCAAAAAAGTACATATGAGCAAGCATAACAAGTAGTATTTGTTCTCCATGAAAGGCATTCTTGGGTCAAAGACTACAATCGAAGTCTTTTGATGTATCGTAAAATGCCATAAAACATCGTAAATAATTAGGAGTGTCGATTGGACGGGCTAATCCATGATCTAACCCAGTCCAACCTATATTATAATTAATTGGGTTGGCCCAAGTTATTTAAATCGAGTTGGATTAAATATAGATTTACATCAATCAAATTTGGACTGGGTTAGGTTGAAATTGAGCTGACCCGATTTGACCTATTGATTTTTACATTAATTAATATAAAAAAAATATTTTTAATAAAGTTTTTACATAAAGGATCAGTCCAACCTCACTCAATGCAGTCCACTCACTATTGAATTTGAGCTGCATTTGAACTGAATTCGGATTAAATATGGATTGAATTTGCATTAGGTTGAAATTGCATTGGACTATTTTAAATTTGAGTTGAACCCAAATTACCACATAATCCAACCCAACTCGCCGAAGTTATGTCCATGTAAATAATCGTACAACAGTGTATTTTCTACATTTGGATTGCTGTAACTTATTTTACATTATTTTTCGTACATTGGAGTGGTGTAGGTTAGAAATGGATCTAGTCCGGGAGTTAGAAAAGAATGACTTGACCTGAAAGTATCTGAGATGGAAGTGAAAAAATGTTTCTGAATGGAAAATACCCACAACACTAACCAAGCTTCAAATGGGTCTTGTGACTCGTATCTTGATGGATATCAAGAAAAATTAATAACATGCAGGAATATAAGTGGGTCTAATTCCGATGGGCTTTTGAATGTCCAGTTACAGGTCTGATCAGCTTATAATCTAAAATTGACCCGAAGCGGATTCAAGTTTATAAATTGGGTTCGATTCAGATCAAAATCCGGAAATTCTTTATTTTATTCGATGTTGACTGCAGACTAGGCACTAGAAGAGAAAAGACGAAAAACCAAGTTTGTTGAGCTGCATTCCAATATCGAGGCTGGCAATCCCTCTTGTGAAAAGGGGAAAAAATATCAGCGGATGTGATGAGAGATCCGATTCCTTCTTCAATACTGGCCGAAGGAAACAATTGGATCATCTCAATCGATGGAGAACCTAAAAATTCAAGAATACAACCATCACTAGAAGATCACAATTTACATTAATTAAGAAGGGTTCCACTTGAATCAATTGAAATGGAAAGAAGAGATGCACCTAAGAGAAAAAAGGTTCAGCTCTTCGAAATTAAGACACATCCCAACACTCAAGAAGCAGACCTCCAATTGGTTATAATCCTCATGAGGAAGAAAGAAAAGATCAATAACCATGATTAAACATATTCACAAAGAACAAAAGAACCCCCTCATACCTTGTATCTGCTGGCAGTCGTTAAGAAAGTGCCTTCAAACTATGAGTTTGACAATGAGCCAAGTCATTCTCGATTCATTACCATAAAGGAGGCCAGCCCAAGTTTAAGGCTGAGCTCATTACCTTTAATGAGCGGAGACACACCCCATTACCTCGCACATATTCCTGCCTGTTTGGCTATCTGCACACCCATTTTGGGACTTTTCCAAAGTGTATAAGCAGCTCTGAGAACATATGGAATCTGATGCAGGATTAAACGTCCCTATCAACAAGCCCAGGTGCTCGTGCGGGGGCACATGTAGAGTAGGCAAGCGGGACGGGTGCCTGTGCTCATGCTCTTAGGTGGAGGCGCGTGCACTCAGGCATGCATGCGCAGGCACCCTGCCTCCTTACCTGCTCGGGCTGCTCTGGGCGTGCTCACGTGAGGGCTTGCTGGTAGGGACTTTTAGGGTGTGTTCGATAAACCTTCTATTTGAAAGTTATTTTTAATTTTTACTTAGGACTGGCAATAAGTCCAGTCGAACTGAGTTTTGGATGGCTCGGGCTCGGCTCGACTCGACTGAAAGAAATTTGGTTCGAACTCCAGGTTGACTCGGTTCGAGGTCTAAATTGGGGTTCGAGCTCGGCTCATCCCGTTTTTGCCAGGCTCGAACTCGTCTTGGCTCGAGCTCGAATAACATAAATTTAGACAGATTTTATTTAGTTTTAGTCATTTGATGCACAATTAGAATGATGATCTTTTAGTAAATATATCCACTTGACCTAATTTGGAGAAATTAAAAAGATATACTAAATATATCGAGCCGGCTCACGAGCTCACGAGCCGAGCCACAGTAAACTTGAGCTCGACTCATTAAGTTATTCGAGCTTTAATCTAAACTTGAGTTTGGCTCTTTTGAGATTTTGAGTCGAGCTGAACCCGAACGACTCAGCTCATTGCCAGTCCTACTTTCACTTCTTACATAGAATGAGTTGAGAGCGAGATGTTATAACTAATTTTAATTTGTTACAAAAGTCAACACTCTCTTAACAACCTCACTTTTTCTCTAATCTTGGATGCTCTCTATTTTAGTTTTTAGTTGGAAACTAAAATATGAGAAAAATATTACATAAATGATTTTCAAGATCTAATAGTTTTCATAAAAAATAACTAAATAAAAATACAAAAATACTTCCAAATAAAAACTGCGCCAAACACGACCTTAGTGTCACATCGGGTTCCATGGAAAAGCTACCCCCGGAAGCTATTATAAGCTTAACCCTCTCTTTGTTCATGTATAGCCTCCAGCCAGTTCTGAGTAAGATTCAACCTGATCAACTCACCGAGCCGGACTCGGGGTCAGGTCAAACTTGAGTAGATTAGATTTGAGTTGAGCTCGAGCCTTATTTTGGACTCAAATCAAAGCTCGGGCTCAACTTGAGCTTGAAGTCGTTCTTGACCAGTCAAACTCAGAACTTTCCAAAGCTTGGCTTGCAAGTTTGACTCGTTGCCACCCTATAACAAGGTCCACAACCTATCATACTTCCTCACTAGATTTATATACTTTAAATTCATAGATTTCATGATGATTTGGACCAGGTATAGTTACTAAAATGTTTTAAATCTAACATGCTTGCTCTCATTTTCTTAATATGCATAGACTTTTAGAATTTCATGAAAGCAAACCATTATCAAGTTTTTCGTGTTTCAAATGATAGAATGGGTTTTGACACCTATGTAGATGGGCCATTCAGGTTGAATTAGAACCTTAACCCTTGGAGTAATACTTGCTGCAATGCAGCAGCTTTCTGATCAATTTTAATTAGATGGCTGCTCTTTTTTTATTTTTTTAAAAAAATCATGGAGAGAGAGTAACCTTAGGATTGGTCTTGGATAGTTAAAAATTTTAAAAAATAAAAAGGACAAAAAAAACCCTCTGATCAACATTTTTTAAAATATTTTTTAAAAATATGTTTAATATAATAGTTTTGATCGAATGGCTGCTGACCTCCTGCAATATATACATTGTAACAAGGATAACTCAAACCTGCTGCTATGTGGGCAATGGAGTAAACATTATTCAAACCTGAAATCGAGAAATCGCAAGGGAACTCTATCTCCCCACTTAGCTAATAAGTTTTCAAAAGTTGAAGTGTGTGCTCAAATGCTATTTCCGTAAGTTCTAGAAAAGGGTGATCATACTTTCCACTGTGTTCACCTCGGAATGGACACAAATAGATGCCAAGGACAGGTCTAGAGGGATCCCTCTTGCTACGAAATGGATGCCTTTTGACACATCGGATGCTCTATGCTTATCCTAACACGAAAAGTTGAGATCTTCTCATGAGTAGGCACCTGATTTCCCAAATGTATCAAGGGACATGAAAAGGTGAAGCGATCTATTTGGTTAGGACTTCGCATGTGTTTTGACTTCTAGTTATTTTTGGAATCTATTATAGAAAATTCCTTCTCATTCTTCATTAGAGGAAGTAAAAAGATATTTTTATTCTTTATTCTTAGAATAAGAATACTATTTGGTTATTATTTTTAATTTATGCAAAAATATCTTTTTGAAGACAATGTTAGCTCTAAAAGAAATAACATTTTTCGAGAGAAGGTTTTTTTAATATGAGAAGGCAGTTTCGAAGTTATCATCATTCTCTAAAGAAAATTTCTTTAATTTAATAGAAAATAGGAATTAAGGATGTTTCATCTATATCTATGTAATAATAGTGTCTCCTAGATGCATGAATGCATGTAAATCAATATAAAAATTGATCTACAAATATTCGGTGAAAGAATCGCATCCCTTTACAAGGCATTCCGATAATAATGCAATAAATTATTACATTGATTTACCCATAGGAAGCCTACTCCGTTAGATCTACTAAAGAAATAAATACGGATACCACGCTATTTCTTATGGACTTGATATTATCTTGATAAATGTACTTATAAATAGAGTATATAATTCATTTGAATTGCATCACTACAAAAAGTAGCAACCATAATCAACAATTAATGCACCCATTAATTATCTTTAATCATGCATCACTCGATTTTCATGCATCAATTACATTTAGATAATTCAAGCATCATAACAAAATTGCATGAATAATAAAATAAAGGATTACATGAATATGTTTCTATGACCATTCATCATGTAAGAACATGGATCATAAATCATAAGTCAAGAATAAGTGCAGCAAAAATAAAAAACTAATTTCTAGAATTACTGCAAGCTTTAAATGTTTATAATCATGCATCACTTAATAATCATAAACATGTGCTAAAATGTAGGCACAATTATCAAGAAAAAATTTAACCGATCACTATAAAATTAATTGCATACAATCATGCCAAAAACTTATCAAATATAAGGCCAAAACCGTAAGTTTTAAGGCCAAGTTATCACATACTATTATAAATATGCCCAATTTAGTTTGCATAAATATCCATAGATATTATTTTGTACGCTTATAGATTTTATAAAGAAACTTTTATTTTAAGCCCCTTAACACTACCTATGAGGATACAAATAAGGTTTTAAACATGCACTGAAATTTCATTTTTGCCCAAACAGAAATAGGGATATATTTACAAACTGGTTAAAAAATACTCTTCCTACCCTCTTTTAAAATAGATTTACAAAAATAGGGACTGATTTGCAAAATTGCAAACATTTTTTGAGGATACAATTTCTATATTTTTTTGTGAAACTATCCTTTTGTTCCCCTAAAAAAACTAAAATAATAGTTTAGCATATCAAAGAGCAGGGTATATATGCAAATAGCTTAAAAGTAATGTCTCTGGTTTCTATTTTAAACCCTTACGATAAAATAAAAAAACATGGTACGTGGATGTTTTGACCATTATCTAAAAACTTAGGGTCAAAACTCAAAGGGGGCTTCTTTTTCCTCCCCATGAAAGGGGAAAATCTCTTTGAAACCCTAAAATAATGCAATGGCAGTGGTTGGAGAATAAAGGGTGGCGAGCCCACTAGATGCAGGGAATCCCTAGTGGTAGTAGCTCATAGCAATAGATGGCGCCGACTGACCATGCCTTGTATGTGCGGTGCATAGGGCTGTAAACAGGTAGGATACGGATACAGAAACAAGTGTTTCCGTTTTCCGATTTCGATAAGAATAGTCTGTTTCCGTTTCCGATTCCGATAAGATCAGAAAGTGCATTATCTATTTCCGTTTCCGATAAAATTGGAAAGTCTATTTTCCATTTCCGATTTGTTTCCGATTCCGATATCGGAATCGGATATTATTTCCGATAATTTTCGAAAATTATTGATTTCCTGATTTATTTGTTTAAAACATATAAAATGAAACCTAAATATACCAATACATCTTAGTATATTAAATAATAATTAATTATATTAGATAATGATTAATAAGATTAAAACAATCCTAAGGTTAATATTATTCATAATAATAAATTTAACAACAATTAGAATCGGAAATCGGAAAGTGGATACGGAAACAGGAGTTTCTGTTTCCGATTCCGATAGCTTATCGGAAATATCCGATTCCGATTCCGATAGCTATCGGACGGATATTTTTTATCGGAAACGAATATTTTTTTTCGGTAACAGATCGGAAAATCGGATAATCGGGTTCCGTTGACAGCCCTAGCGGTGCACCTGCATGCAGTGCCTGTTGTAGGGCACGTATAGTGTGACACCCCCTTTCGAGCAGGGCCACCTTAATCACACTAATGTGGTGGTCCTGAGAAGCATGCAAGCCATGTAAATGTCAAACCATCCACATAATCAAAGCATACACCCAATATGACTATACCAAAATCCACTTAAATAAGAACCTATTATAGTAAATAACTGATACAAACCAAGACTAAAATTTACATTAAGAGTCAAGGAGTTAATATAACATGGACTAAAAAATTTATAGTAGAACCTACTTCCTTCTTTGCTAAATTTCTTTTAAGTCCAGGTCCTCTGAAATTCCAGCCACTGCTCCTTACCGTCCCCTATTGAAATCACCTGAAAGCATATCAATCTAATGTGTGTGAGTATAGATTTAGTAGGCATTAGAATCAAAGCGTGCTTCACAATTCACATGCTATCATACTAAAATCCTCATAGATTATGCATATGCATATCATAATTTAAAGGCCGTTAAATATCACAAGATAACTTAACTAACACACTCATTTCTCTCCTCAATTCTAACAGATCATAGAGAGTGTTTCTTAATTCAAAGGCCTAGTACATAGGCAATCACATATCATGTCCGAAGGGATCAAATTTCATATACAATTATTAAATTTTTATCTTTAAGCTTCGGATAGGTGTCTAAATCACAACATAAAGTGTCATATACACCGTGGCACTTAGACGAATGCAGTGTCTTAGTCTTGATACAATCAGTTAGGATAGCAAGTCATTCCCCATTCTCTGTTAAACTGAGGTTCAGCTTCAGGACTTCACATAATTCTTATCCATTGGGCCATAAATTGATTACTATCATATTAGATGCTCACTGTGAATTTATCCATACAATCACCTTAAGATGACACTTTTTATGCATATTAAATTTTCTTAAAGTTTCAAAACAACATCTTATTTATCACAGATTTTTAAAAAATAGTTAGAAAAAGACTTAATACAAAGTTTACATGACAATTTAATTTCTAAATCCATAAATCTCCTACCAACTTCTTTATATATATATATATATATATATATATATATATATATATATATATATATATATATATATATATGTAGGTTTGAACTGTGACAAAAATAATATAACTAACGTTAAACCATATTTTTAATCCTTTTACATGTAGGTTTTTATAGTACTTAAATTTTCAAAATAGATTATATATATACATATATATACATAAAATAAAAATAGCATAAGTGATTTATTATGCACCTACCTTGGATCATGACCCTGTAGTTAAGTCCCTAAGAATTCTCAAGATTTTTTCAACTACTGTTCTCCCTGAACCCATAATTTTCTACCTCTTCTTCTTCTACAAAATTTACAAGAAAATCATAAAAATAATAAGCTAATTCCCACCACAAAATGGGTTGTAAGCACTGTAAGACCAGTCATTTCTACGGCTAGCCACTTGTAGAAATACCAAGCTAAGTGTCCCCCATGTGCTGCCTAATAAGATAAAAACTTACTAAGAACCTAAGGAAAATCACTCTCAAAATGCATTGAGGCTCAACATGTGCAACCCTCGAAATATAAGTCATTTATAAATATAATTGATAAGTTAAAGACAATCATCAAATCGATTATATAGGCTAAATCTTTAATTATATGTATTCTGTCTATCGATTACATGCATTACTCATTGAATTGATTACCCTTATTGATTTCTGCTTGAGTTATCAATCACAGATTTTCCATTTAATCAATTTTCTATCAATTATATAATTTAAGTTTATCTATTACATATTATCACCAAATCAATTATTTGTGAGTACGTTAATCAATTTTACATTGTTCTTAGAATCAATTACCTTTCCTCTTCTAATTGATCTTAAAACCGATTCCCTTTGTTCTTTAAATCGATATCCCCTTGTTCTTATAATCGATCTCTTATGGATTACCTGATTGATTTTGACTTCGATTATAAGGCTTATGTAAATCGATTATTTGTCTATCTGTTATTCGATTATCTGCCTTGCCCTAGCTTCGATTATAAGACTTATTTATCTTTGATTATCAACTTAACTTGACTCAATTATTGAGCTTATTTCAATCGATTATTTCTTAACTTAAAGCATAATTATAAGGTTCATATTAACCTCAATAATAGAGCTTACTTTGACTTTAATTATAACTAATTTAGTTAGTTAAATTAGGATCTCTTTTAATTTTTTTATCGATTATCTAAAACTTAACCAAAATTTTTAAGTTCTGTCTATTGAAAATTTGCTACACTTTAAGGGATTTCTTTTACCTAGATTAAATGACTAAAACCCATTCTAATCAACTTAATTGGCTAAAATGACTTCTTAACAGTTGGGATATTTGACATAGAGGCAACTTGGCTCTGATCCCACTGTTGGAAAACATACATTTGCAGAACGAGATTTATATGATAAAATACAGAAAGGGGAGGATCCTCACAGTGCGGCAGTGGAAGTAGCAAGATCACTGCACCTGTGAGTTAGATTCCCCTCGCATCACTCTTTTCTTTTTCGACACTTAAAAAGTTTCATTCATTCACTGATCATGGCAAGAAACATAGGAAGAGCCTGCAGAAATAGCAAAGATAATACAAGGGGGAAGGGTACAAGGAGTCCAACTACCCTCCATGTTAGAGGAAACGGCAAACTTAGCATTGGCATGAGTTAACACCATTACAGGCAGGAGCACATAATTTATATGGCTAGCCTGATTTTGATGAAGGAACTGATAGTTCTCCACATTGCACAATTGATTTCTAAAGGATTTGAATAAGATAAAATCAGGTTAGAGATGCAGGATAAAACCTGACCATGCCAGTCTCTGATAACTAAACCCACGGCCCCACCGGAGGGAGAGGTAGCACTATCAAAACTTATCTTATGGGTCCCCTGGGGAATATCCTCGTCCAAGCCAAACGCAATGCTATTACGCCATAAAGACTTGTTGGCACTATCAATGACAAATAAATCTTAAGTCAGATGGCTCAAGAAATCCAATTCAGGTGGCCTTAAGCCTCACTTCATCCTAAGCAGAAATCCTTTTCCTCAAAGACAGAAAATTAAGAGTTGAACTATTCTTTTTAAATTTTCTTGGATAACGACGCAGTGGTTGAACAGAAGAATTCTTGGGTCAATAAGTACGACCGCTGACAAATATCCTCCAATATAAGGTTTTAAGCACGCAAACACACAGAATTCTGCCTCTTCCTTGGAGCTAATTTTTTGACCCCGTGAGCTGGGTGAGAGTTCCACGGGTGGAACCCTGGGCCTCCCCGTTGGACCATCAGATTAAGCTAAGACGAATACTTGAGCGTGCAGCAAACTTAATACACCACATGGGATGCAGTATAAATTTTTAATTTTTAATTTTTAAAAAGTTTTATAATTGGTTCTATCATGTCTGACATAATTTGCAAACCAATTCCAATCGGACCACTCAAAAGATTCCGAAAAATATAAAATTAAGCGTCAATTTATCGGTTCGGCCAATTAAGGGTGTTTTTCACTGTTCATTAGAGTTTGATTTTTAATTTTTTAATTTTTTTAATTGATGAATTATACAAATATGTCAGATATGATGGGTCAATCATAAAAAAAAAAAATTGAACTTACACCCCCTCAGCAAGTATTACCCTTTTGCAAATGATAGCTCAGGTGCAACAGTTGATCAGTAGATGGGCACTACCTCTCACTATCCTTATGAATGGTGCATTGCCAGATTTTACCCAATGAGGGCTTTTAGCTGTCAGGCTGCATCACTTCAGATTTCACATGTGCACCCGAAGAACACGATCAGATTGATCAATGGATCTTGCTTCTCCCTTACACATTATGATAGTTGTCCACATCCATTTTAATCATGCAGCTAGCCTGAGACCTGTTTGATGCGTGTTTGAAGACTTTTCTCCCCTTTTCTTTAGAAAAGAAAAGAAGTTCTAAGTTTTTTGGTTCAGGACCACTTCCTCGGCGATCTTTCTCTCTGCCACGAGCTCTTGTTCTTCCATCAAATTAAGACCATTCATCACACCTGATCCACACCTTTGCACGTTCAGGTGCTCTGCACGCACCATGATTCGGACATACGCATGGTTCCAATCACATGTGAACAACCTCAGAGATCGACTCTTCGGAGTTCTGAATGCCTCCATTTGCAAATGCCTTTGTGCATGGGCCCAATAACGGACTTAACGGTCCAGCAGCATATGAAGCTTCTCTCAAAGGGAAAATTTTAGGTCTCCCTTCTCTTCTCATCATTATTGTAAAATAGAGTTCGACTTGAGTTTGAATTCTTCGTCCACATTAGTCGTAGATACTGCTGAGATGGAACTGTACTCAGATTGAGAAGAGTCCTTCTTCTTGTGAGAAGAAGAGTACAAAAGTTTCTCTTTCTCTCTCTCTCTCTCTCTTTCTCTTCTTGAGGTACCACCATATGGGGACTCTTGGTCTCCCCACATGATGAAGACGATTCTACTGTTGCCTTTCACTATACCGTGCGAGCATCTCTCATTTGCCTGTGATCTTTCGGTAAATTCTTCATCTGGATTATTGGTAGATTATCCAACAAATATGATGAGAGAGATGCAGAAAGATAGATTTACCGAGTCTAGGTCTTCGTACTCTGCAAAAAAAAGAACTCTTGGAATTGATTTTGTATTAGGACCTTAAAAATCTAAAAAAAATGTATATATATATATATATATATAGAGAGAGAGAGAGAGAGATAGAGAGAGAGAGAGAGAGAACAACTTGTTGCACCCGCAGTCGATATTATGCCGGCTACAGGTGTTTTTAATTAAAAAAACTTATTTTTTGAATTTTTTTTTTGTCGATATTATGCCGGCTACATGTGTTTTTAATTAAAAAAACTTATTTTTTGAAAAAAAATTTCGTCGACCCCATAGTGCCTCACATAGCTGTGCAGTCCGATTTTAGATTTGACGACTTAAAAGAAAGTGAAAAAACACTATTTTTACTGTTCATTTGAGGTCAATTTTTCATTTTTTATCTTTTTTTGAGATCGTCCGATTCCAAGATCGGATTGTATGACCATGTAAAGAGGTTGGAGCCGACCAAAAAACTTCAATTTTTTTTTTTAAATTAAAAGGACTAGCATTCGAAATACTGGCTGCCGGTGCAGCAAGTTATTCTCATATATATATACTAGTTAATGAAGCGCGCTTCGTGCGAGTATTTACTTAAAATATTTTTAATTAAAACTAAGCAAGTTATTAATTAATTTTATATTGATATTTTAAATTAATAAAAAAACTAAATTTAATAAAAGTAATAAAATATCTAATTTATTATTTATGTGTGAGGAGAGAGTATGTACAAAAACATATTTCTCATAATGGTAATTATGTTAGTTTATGTTTCTTATAACTTCATTATATTACAATACTTGTAAAAATACTCCTAACATTACCACTGGTTAGTGCTATATTAAATTTTTTTTAACCTAGTTAATTTTTAATCTTAAAAATGTCTAAAGTACTTACATTCTCTATTAAGCTCTCTTTCTGTCTCAATCTATCTTTCTTTCTATCCGTTTCTTTGTTACAATGTGCTAGTCAAACAGACTATTTCATACGGGTAATTTTGTTTAGTTGTTAAATTTGATAATGGAGGAAGAAATGTGGATTACATGTTGAACAAAGATTACCCCATGGCTATTTTTATATTATTCTAATTTAAAGAAGTTATTAAGATTGACAATTCTATAAATCAACTCCTAAAAATATATATTTGTAAAATCTACATATTTATATATGTAAGATTTTATTCAATTTTTTAGGCCACAGTCTTGCATGCGTTGATACAACTTTTCCATAATAGTGTAACTTCAACCTTATTCTTAATGTTGAATAATGATATAACTACCAACTTATTTTTTTAATAATCAAAGTAAAATATCAAAATACTGTGAGAGGTGGCAAAGGCTCGGCCACAAGAATCACTTTGGTACATTTGATTTATTAATTTGCTGACACAATTGAAATAAATATTTACATGCATAAAATATTTTAAATAAGAGTATATGAACATCATGACAAGCTTTTCACCCTAGGATAAAGAGGGTGTGTATAACAAACTGTGGCACATTGGATTTATTAATTTTGGACACATTTTTATATACATTTCTTCTATTTTCTTGCATAAAAATATTATATACTTGGATATAATTTCATATTAAGGCAAGATACAAATAATATACTTGTAATTTATTGATGACTAAAATATGACATTATATTTAATATAAATGGACACAAAATATCTTAAAGTATGAATAATATACGTAAAAATGTATATACATAAATATCTTAAAGTATGAATAATATATGTAAAAATATATGTTTTGAACGTTGAGGTTGGTGACGGTGAGAGTCCATACTGGGTGGCTTTGTAGCCTTGAACTAACATTGTACAGCTGTACGTGCAAGACATACGGAAAGAAGGATGAGATGAGCCATTTAATTGAAGTTGAACCGAATGGACGAAGCGGGAAGGAACGAGCGAACCGACCGGACATAAGCCATTTAACCGAAGGAAAAATTTTATGACTGAACCGGACGACGATGAACCGGTGCATTCAATTCAGTTATATAGGTTATAGTTATGTGGTTACTATATGGTCAAGATATTTGGTGAGGCCTGACGGCATAATGCTATTTTCTTAAATAAGCTGACTTTTTTCGTTGTCCATTTTTTGTTAATTATGGAGTTCATGATGGAGCTTTTTTCAAGTTCACACCATGTAAATTGATAATTAGGCAAGCCATTGGCCCTTGTGATCCATCCAAGATTATTGCAACCTGGGCATGCTGCAACACCTCATGCACGATGTTGGATCGTTTTGATCGGATGACGATGCCTGGAGTGTAACTTTTTTTTAAGAAAAAATATTAGAGATAGTCTGATCTTTGATCAGATGATGATGCGGCAGAATCCGATTCGGCCCATAGAAGCAGGCCTAAACCCCACTGAGCCCAACAGCGGCAGTACCAGGCCCTCCGGGAGCCTTCGGCCCATCAGCGGCCCAGTAGCCTTCGGCCCATGAGCGGCACCCACGCTCCCGGCCCACAGGCTTCAGCCCGTCAGCGGCCCACCAGCCTGCGGCCCGGGAGCAACGCGGTAGCCCAGGGACCGGCAGGTTTCGGCCCATCAGCGGCCCAACCCCCTTCGGTCCGGCAGCCGAGTCCGGCCCACTCCGGTGGCGGATCAGACGCTATGACGGTTTGTCAGTAAGCCTCCTTTAGTCCTATATCGGCTGCCACCGTTAACCATCCGCTACCCTCCGCTATAAGTATCCTGCTATTTGTAGCCAAGAAGGGGGGTGGGAAAAACGGATGCCTTCCTAAGCTTCCGAAACCCCTTAAAGGACTTCTGTCCGAATAGTTCTATAGCTTCTCTTTCTTGTTCCCTGAATCGAATCTTCTTCAGGAGCTAACTTGACCGTCGGAGGGGGTTCCCCAGGGCTGACGCCCGGGACTCCTGCTGACCGGTTCTTCTTCTTCTTTCCCTCCTGCAGGGGCTCGGTTCGAATCATCGCCGACCTCCCCGAGTCGGTCTCGGCCGCCGACCTCGGACTCCTCCCCCCGGTCTCGACGCCGAACGCCGGCCGCCCCACCACAGGAGACTCGGTCTCGCGCTGAAGTAGCCTCCGGACTCGCCGTCCGAAGGCGATCCCGCCAGCTGCCCTGCGTCAGGAGTCTCGGCCTCGCGCTGAAGGTGGCTCCGGACCCCCTGGTCGGAGAGCGATCCGTCCCCCCGTCCGACCGCACCGGAGCAGGAGACTCGGCCTCGCCCTGAGCCGCCCCTTCGGTCTCACTGCAGGGGAGCGAGCCGTCCCCCCGTCCGACCTTGGACTTTCCAGCCTCTGCTCCGACGCTCGTCGACCACTCCGCCGAGAGAAGCTCCTGCTCGCGCCGCCGCCTTCGTCCGCCGAAGGAGCAGCGGCTCACTATCGAAGAAGCAGCTCCGGCGGCAGATCGCGCCCCCCGCGGGCGGATCCATTTCATCCCGAGGAGACCTCGTCTTCGCCCCGTCGCGGACCCCTGTCGGGTCCCCTCGTCACTGTTCGACCCGGACTAGCTCCGGACCCTCTTTTTTCCGGATCCCCGTTTGCGGGATCCGGTCGTGATAGATCCAGTCTACATCAGATGATAAAAAAAAAAAAATTCAAAAAGAAAAAATAGATCACCTCTCCCCACGATCTGATGAAGTTGCTTACCATGCCTTGCAGGAACAAGGATGTAAGGATCCATACCCAATATCAGATATCTGATAACTACTAGATCCAAATTATCACTTTCGGGCCTAGATCCAAGGCTAACTGAGGTCTACGCGTCCACATGGTGTCCTTACCCTCAGTCACGTGTGCACACATATAGAAAATACTATTGTGTCACATTAGATTTCCCGCACACTTAGATTCAAGTTATGAAAGTGGTGGTCTTGAAAATTGGCTCGAACCTACAACCGGAGTAACCCATGACCCGTATCCTCAAAAGTTACAACATGTTATGTCCTCGAACTTAAATTAATATAATTAATTAATAGGTTATATTTAATTAAGCTCAATATAGTTAATTAATGGGTTATGAGTAATTAGGTTAAATTAAAGATAATTATTTATTATAATAATAAATAATATATGAAGAATCTATTAGTTTAACCATTAGACCTATTAAGTCCATTAGTATTCTACGAAGGAATCAAACTAGTTCTAACACTTAGTCAAATTTAAAGTTTGGAGTTACGTGACAGTTCGGTAAATCGACGATAACTTTTCGGTCAATTGACATAAAATTATGATTTTGGTACCGTTGAAAGGAGAAAATTAAGATCTACAAATTTGTAGAATAAAATTTTTACTAACTCAAAAATAGTTAGGTCGAATTTGAGGGTTTACAGTTAAAAAAATATTTAAGTACGAGAATAGAGTTCTATTTGCATTAAGAAGTGATTTTTTCTTGAAGATTAAGTTATATACGGTTAGAGTTCAACTCCAACATGAAAAGAGAGACTTTTTAGTTGTATTGCGAAGTTAAGAGACTATACATAACCTTTTGAATTCATACTAGCTAGGATTTCTAGAGATGCACTTGAACTCTCAAAATAAGAACATAATGTTTTTGAGAAGAACTAGAAGAGATTTTAATTTATTTCTTTAGATATTGATTCTAACATATGGATTGTATTCTTTGATGATTAGAAGATGTAGAGGAAGCTCTGGAATAGAAAGATTTTGTGGTTAGAACATAAGGGGTTGATTAGAAAAGGATCGAAGAGGTGTTCTTGATGTTTTCTAGAAGTAGGATATAAAAATCCATTAAATGATATTCTGTGCTCAAGAGGTAGGAGCGTTTGAATTCTCAACATTTTCTTAGACATTAAGGAATTATGGAAAATATTTTATTAGAAAATAAAGATATATTTGCAAATCTCATAGAAAAATAGGTGGGAAATAAAAAAGTGAAGAGAGAAACCAACATGAGAAGAGGGAGAGAGAAAGAGAGAGAGATGGAAAAGTAGAAATAGAATCTAGATAAATATTTCACCATGAGAGGAGGGTGGAAAAATACTTTTCGAAAACATAAGAAAATATTCTAATAATATAAGAAGTATTTCCCTAACTAACTTTTACTCGCATTCACAAAACATGTGAAAATTATTTGAAGAAAGACTTCTTAAGAAGATTTTAGCAGATCCAAACAGACAAAGTCTTTTACATTGCTAGGCTTTGAGTTAAAAAAAGGGAGGAGCAATCGTCTATTATTTCTTCAACCTGGCCTCTCCAAACGATTGTTTTTTCATGATTAACACCTACTGCAATGCCATGCTGCTGAAGTGGAGGGCACCGTAACACGTAAAAAAAGATTTTTATTTTCTGAATTTTTTTAAGGTTGGGACTCACATGCTCTGTGTGTTTGTACATCTTGATCTCTGATCCGACCGCACACAAATATTAAAAATATTTATTTTTATTGGGTCCGGACAGTTAAGGGTATTTTTTACTGTTCAATGAAATTCAAATGATACTTTTTGCTGTTCATTGGAACTCAATTTATGGTTTAAAAAATTTATGTCATCTAATCTGAGATTGAATTGTACGGACACGTAACACGTGAAAGTTCCGACCTAAAAATAATTCAAAAAAGAAAATAATTTTTTTTACCTATTACAATATCTTGCACTGCAACAACCAGGGGCATTCCAGCAAACATTACTCTTTTTTCATTTAGTCCATATAGGAAATACATGTAGGCCCGACACCGCTCATGTATACCCAAACGAAGAGGTAGAACATATATAGATCTAAACATGCAACCTTGTATTTGGAAATTCCTTTGCACCGAACCATCCCAATAAAGATTCTCTGGCTCCACCATTAGACCCCACTGGCTTGTACACAAGAGTTGAGTCAATTCAAACTCATCAGGATCAGGACAACTTGTCCCCTAACATCGCCTTCTAGGGGACACTGATGGAGCCCCCACTAACTACTTAAGATCCTCAATCCTGTCTGAACGAGCTGAAAAGGAATATATGTCTACAGGTGCAAACTGATAACAAGCTGCATCCATTATAACCGGGAGGAATGCAGCCCATACGTACAGCTCTGCCGAGCTGCACTCATTATTTGGGAGAACAAGATCTTCTGAATTCTAAGTGGACTAGTGTACTCTTTTCATATCTTTCCATATGCCATGAGTACTGCTTCGACAGTAGAATGGGCCACGAGATGGAATTAGTTATTCTAAATTGCTTATTTTTTTAAAAAATATTTCACTTTGACAGTGAGGCGAAATTTAAGACAAAATATCAAATTCTTGAATGTACGATGAAATTGTTTATTCGCTTAATTTTGAGAATAAGTAAATTTTGGCACGCAATAGCTAATTCCTCTAATCAAATTAGAATTAAACTTACTTAAGGAATTCGGGGACTTATTCTCCCTAATTTTGCAAAGGATTTTTTGCATATGTGCCCCTCAAATACACCATATATACGCTCAATTCCCACATATTATTTATAATACTCCTTAAAATTTTCAATGTGTTGCGATTATGCCCCTTCGTCAAAATGCCGTTAAATCAAATTTAAAGATTGGCATGCATATCCTTAAATTTATTGATATTTTGCATATATACTATTAAATTCACTAGAATTTTATATATGTACCCTTGATGTTATCAAGATTTTCAAAATCTTTTTAATATATTCAATTAGAATTCACATAAATTTGATGGAGGGGCATAAATATAATATATCTGAGATTTCAAGAGTATTAAAAATAATATGTGGGAATTAGGGATATATATATAAATACGATGTATTTGAGAAGTATATATGCAAAAACCCCTTCTGCAAACAAGTTTTGTTGATTTGGATTTTACTTTTGATTGACATGCTATCGTCCTCTCACATGACTAGAGTATATTTTTTATTTATCATATGGAATGAGTCCTCTTTTTTCTTTAGTCATCTAGAAAGTCTACATGACTCATATTCTCTTATTAAGTGTGTTACGACATCAGTCACGCATCAACATACATAGAGAGGGCTGGATTAAGAAAATAAAAAGATTTATTCGTCCAACTAATTTTCGAGAGCATCCTGGAACGTTCGAATGCATTAAGAGCATCATGCTCTCGAAAATTAGTCTGACGGATAATTTTTTTTACGTTTTTTAATCTGTTGTCTCCATGTCCGCTAACGCGTAGATGCTGTCGAGACACATTGAATAGGAGGATAAAAGTCATGTAGACTTTTAGATGGCGCAAGGAGATAGAGGGGCCATTCCAACTCTCAGCTAGGAGCGGTTCAGCAAGTATTACTCGTTTCCTATATACCACTCCTTGGAATTCCACCCATCCATTCCAAGAATGACATAAACTTCACTATTGGTTGATTCTCCCGTGCCTTCTTATATGACTACAGAATATGTTTTCTTTCTTATTTCACTTTTGTAAACTCTTTAATGCTCTCTTACACGAGTTGCGAACATTCAAAAGTAAAACGTAAGGCATGCTGTTTCTCATTCCTGACTCTGAAATTAATGTTATAGTGGATAGAATATACATAATATACAGATGTTATATATCTATAAGCTCCTTACGATAACCAAATAAACTTTATTAGAATAGGATGGCTTATTCAAATTATTCTAGCTTATTCTCTTCGATTGTTCGAATGTCTTATTTGTAAGAATGAGTTACTTTAGAACAAATCAGATTAAGAAGTTCAATAAAAGAACATGAAATGCTTGTTCTTGTGGAAGTTAATTTCATCAATCTTATTGATTTTACTTGATTATTACTTTCTTTATTTCAAGTATAATAGCAACAAAATTATCAAAACAAAGAGCCACTCAGCCGTCGCGAATACTAAAAAATCATCGTTAAAGGTATTCGTGATGACTAAATAGCCGTTGCTAATGCAGTCACGAAATGTCCTGTCGTGAATATTTAGCGACGAGTTATCAAAAAGTCGTCACTAATAATCTTATTTATTTGCGGGAGGGCATCCATCCTCATATTACTCCTAGTTAAGTACAATTAACTACAAAGTTCTTTACAAGAATCAAATCAATAATCTTCAAGTGCCATATTAGTTTAAGATACAAATTCACTATATTTGAGAAGTTTTAACTCTCTTAAATAATGGCCATCATTGTCACCGAGTTCTTAATCAAAAGTGAGAAATGAGTGACTAAGAACTTAGGATTTTGGGATGTTTGGCACATAAGTCCATTTACTAATTATATATTTAACTATATTAATTATGTGCTTAAACAATTATATATAACAAGATTTATATATACTTAATATTTGCATAATAATGTTATTAGTTAGGATAATTAATTACACTCTAACCATATTCGTTAAATACATAAATATGCTATATTTAACTACACTTATCTTAGTTTTAAACTAATAATGACTAGTTAAATATATGTTTATCTGTATATTTAGTAATATAATATTTGTTAACTATAACTAATATATTTAAGTTAACTAATATACTTAGTTAAGTATATTTAACTATATTTATATTATATATTTACTTAGTATGACATTATATTAATATATTTATGTAATATTTTGCGTACTTAATTATGAATTTAACTATATTATGCTAAGTTAATTATACAATTTATTAGGTAGAAGTTATATTTAACTATAACTAATATAATAAATATTACTTATAAGTTATGTTAGTTATATTATTATAATTATATTTGAAATATTAAGTTAAATTTTCTTATTATACTTTATGACTAACATTAATATATAAAAAATTATTAATGACGGCTAAAATAACCGTCGCAATTAGTACTATTATCGGTGATAGTTTTCTTACAGTCATCTCTAGTAACATTATTGGTGTCGGCTTTTTTTAGTGATCACAAATAATATTATAATAACAATAACTTTTTTATAGCCGTCGCTAATAATATTATAATAGCGACGAATGGTATTTCAACCGTCGCTAATAATATTATTTGCGACGACTTTTCTATAACCGTTGCTAATAATATTATAATAGTGACGATTGTATAAAAGTCATCATTAATAATATTATTCATGACGGCTTTCTTATTAGCCGTAGCTAATAATATTATTCGCAACGATTTTTTTTTAGCCGTCGCGAATAATATTATAATAGCGACGGCTTTTTAGAGCCCTCGCGAATAAGTGGTCGCTAATACTACAATTTCTACTAGTGTTCATTATTAGCAATCCTGGCATAACTAATCCAGCATAGGCAATTCAGCTACCAAAGAGGCGTATCAATGTTTGGATAAAACTATTACTCATTTTTGTGAAGATCATCTTTTTATTCACAAAATAAATTATAAATGTAAAAATATCATAAGGCATGACAAGTATGTTTATAATTGTGATATAAAGTTTCTAATTTGACAATTATCTATTTATTATATAGTTATATTTTTATTTAAAATTTTAAAATCTTAACAAATAACCCTGCATGTATATTATTGCATCCTTTTGTAATCTTTTATTTGGTTGGTCCAATTTTTGACCGTTCAAAATTTGAGATAACTTCTGTCTGCATTAACCTTTAGGCTTTTAGCATATTACACCTTTCTTGTATTTAACTGAGTCCAGAGCCGGACCACATTAGCGGTGCCGACATCAGTTATATAAAGATGCATATCCCTATACGTGCACTTCTTCACATCAGGTGACATTGACACAGCTGACAAAAGCAATAAAAGGAGGAAAAAAAGGGGTAGAATTGTCAATAATACATCTCTTTAAGACAAGATATTTAACTAGTCAAGTCACATGAATAGGAGCTGGAGAACCTAATCCTAACCGAGTTTAGTTCTTTCATCAGTGTCTGACGACCCTTGCTCAACTCATACAAAGGGGAGCTCGTGTCACATGAAAGATGTATTTCCCTTATTATATATATATGTATAAAGTTAGGAATTTTTACTTTTTAATCTTTCAATATTTCTTATAAATTTCTGCAACTTTTATATTTCTTAGTAATTTCTATAGTTATTTAAAATGTCTTTAAAAATAATTTTTTAAGGATGGTTCAAAGATTGAGAGAGAATTTAAGGAAACATAAAGATTATACGGACTGATATATAAAGAATATTGAAAGATTATAAAAATTGAAAAGTAAAAATCTCAAAAACTTGTATTTATAAGATATAATACCCTTAAAACTGTTAAAGTTTTGAGTACTACTTGTTGAACAAATGTGCATAACCATACATATGAGATTGCGTTCCATGCGATTTGATGACTTAGATTGCACGGGATTAAAATCGTGTCACGGGATAGTAATCTAAAAAGACAGTACAACGAATATTACTAATTTTATTTCATAAATATAGAAAACGAAATCTTGAGTTGGGAACAGCAAAGTCCGTACAAAACATGGACCCATGGTCCAGTTTCCGGCAAGCAAATGCCTAAGCCCATGCCCAATCACTCGAACATGATTAAGATCAGTGGGGCAGCATTAGCATTAGCAAGAAGTGGAAGCGTACATGGGTTGGCCGAGTCGCTCACAGCACCCCTGACTCACTGGCTGCGGCAGCCAACTCGTTGGCAGGCTTCACTGGCTGGGGAGCCCCGACTCACCTGCACCCAACTCCCACCGAGTCCTGCGAGTCTCTTCCCCCACCTATATATGAGAGAAAGGTGTGTTGCCGACCAGTCCTCCATTTCTTATCGTCCCTCTCAACTTTCTATACACCACCCCTCCCATCCTGGCTTTTCCTCCCCACTGCTATCTTGGGGCCCCATAATCCAATCGCGTGCAGGCCTCTTCTTCCTCCTCCGTTTCTCCTTTCTCTGTTTATATCCGATCGATCTCTTCTCTTCCATCGCAGCTGGGGAAATCCAGCACTGTCCCCAGACCTTCAGTTCTCCTGCAAGCCCACAGTAGAAAAATAGGATAGAGAAAGAAGGTAATCTAGGTGTTCTTCTTCCTAGCCATGTCCACTTCTGAACCATGTCACTAACCCAACGCTTCCCCCTTCCCAGACCCAGAAGTACAGCCCACCTGCACCCACTCTCCCCCCTCTTCTTCCCCTCCACGCCTTCCTCCTCCGCTCCTCATGAAGAAACTCCGGGCCTTCCGACTGGGCAAGCGCCTGGTCCGCGTCTGGAGATGGGTCCGCCCGCACCGGCGGCTCAAACACACGCCCTATGTTCCCCTCACAAATGTCACAACAACAACAACCACCCCCCCGTCCCCTTCCCGATCTCCTCACCTCTACCGCAACCACCATCGCAAGACAGCCACGGCGGTGACGGCCAAGCTAGCCGACTGGGGCCGCTCCATCACCCGCCGCTTCGGGCCTTCCTCTCGCGCCTGCCCTCGCCATGCAGCACCACAAAAAGGAGAGGAGGACGACCACCTCCTCCCACCTCAGCTTGAGAAGGACGAGAAGGGTCTGCATCGCCGCCGCCGCCGCCCCAAGCAGCAACAAGGGGAGGCGGGAGAGGAGGTGGAGGGGGAGGGAGCATGGTGGAAACCACCGCCGAAGGGGTACCTGGCAGTGTACGTGGGTCGGAAGGGGGTGGAGCCGCCGCGGCGGGTGCTGGTGCCGGTGGTCTACTTCAACCACCCGCTGTTCGGGGAGCTGCTGCGAGGGGCGGAGGAGGAGTTCGGCTTCCACCACCCCGGTGGCATCTCCATCCCCTGCCCCGTTGCCGACTTCGAAAGCGTCCGCCGCCGCGTCGCCGCCGCAGCCGCCGCCCTCGGCTCCCGTCGCTGCCGGACCGCCGACGGGTGGAGGTACAGGTTGTGGGTGATGCGACGATGACGACAAGCACCCTTCTCGTCTTCTCCTTCTCATGCAAATATATAATAATAGTAGAAAGGGATCTATATTGCAATTATATATGTCGCTGATGGCTACCACGGAAAAGTGATCCTGGGCTCCCAGGTGTATTGGACCTGATTGCTGTGTGTTTTTATTTCTTTATAATTAGATCTTGGAGAGGCTCTTTTTGCCGTGAAGCAGTGTCTTTGTTGTGTCTTTCTCGTTATCCCATGGTTTAAGAGACAATCTGTACAGTGTTCATGTTTTCTGTGCAAAGATGGCATCTTTCTTGTCATCACTTTGTCTAACTAATTTGGAACCGAGATCCTCTATGGTCCTCGTTAGACCGTACTCGCTGGAAGAGGAGGGAAAAATAAAAATAAAAAAAACACCTTGACTGGGTCTCCTGAATTCACTTCTGCCCCCCTACTCCTATGAGTACTGATCCTCTACGGTCCAACGAGGACCGTAGAGAATCCGGACTCATTAATTTGGACATATTTATAGTTCGTAATAGTTGGCACTGAGTGTGAGTGAAGTGGCTCAAGAAAGACTAGTTTCCATGAGAGCAAGGAAATAACCAAGAGGATCACGTTCAGAATAATGGATAGAGATATGAAATTTTAGAACACAAGTTAATGATGATGGCGAAACTTAAAAGATTAAAAGCAATTAACATAGAGGAACCAACACATAAATACTCTTTATGACAGATAAATGTGACACTAAAACTTTATTAATAATATTAATTAGTTGTTGGCAATGCAAACAAAAACATGCCAAGCTGAAGTCCTTTGGCTGGTTGTAGTGGTGGTGGAGGTGATGGTGCCGGTGGGGAGCAGTAGACACCAGGCCTTTTCCTGTGGACACTGCTTGTTGGTAGTGTTGCTACCGAGTGCTTCTGTTCAAAGTAGAGATCCTCTCAGTAGCTGTTTGGATCGGAATCTAGTGGAGCAGTAGACACCAGGTTTTTTTCTGTGGACACTGCTTGTTGGTAGTGTTGCTACTGAGTGCTTCTGTTCAAAGTGGAGATCCTCTCAGTAACTGTTTGGATCGGAATCCAATAATACTGAAAGAAGGAGGAGGGCCAAAACTCTCAAATTTTACTATCACGTGGAGATGGAGTTTCCAATTTTTAACCCCTCTCTCTCTCTCTCAATACTGTTGGACTGCGATTCAAGTAACTATTGAGAGAATCTCTATTCTTCTGTTCATTATATGGTGGGTGGACTAAGGATTCTGCAAAGGCTTTGTCACCCCGACATGCTCAGCCTTCCATCCATCCCCTGTACCCCCTCCTTGTTCTTGTCGTATAATTGCCACTCTTCACGGCTGGGTGTCTTCTTCTGCTGGCCTTTGCTGTTCCTTTCTAGTAGTGGGGGCGTTTGCAACCGTGTGGGACAAGAGAAGAAGTTTTAAAGTGCATGTTTCTATGTTTCTTTTTCATTTTGAATGCTCACATATATATGTATGTATCCTCGATTTATCAAGTACTATTACGTATTTTTTAATCTACTTAGTTGACATGTATATATACAACCACAATATATTGTTTTCGACATTCTTGTTTATCTTAATCTTGGGAAAGTTAAGAAAGGAAAAAGGACTTATAAGTTAAGCTTGCCCTATGGCACAAATGAATCACAGACGATGGGATGTATACTACCCTTAAGATTATTTATGTTTTATTTCGTAGCCTCTAAAACCTTGTAATTTATGCCTTGTTTACATCCCGATATTGCTTTCAAGGAAATGTTTATTTGGTTTTGATGGTAATGGAACCAAAGGGATTATGTAGCTAAATAATGTTATTTATGATAAGGACATACGTGTCACATAGAATGCGAGGGCATATATATAAGAAAATATAATATGTTTTGAGAGTATATGAATAATTATTTGGTTCAATAATATTCTTGATTACGAAATAAAGTTGTTAAATAAATGGCTATCGATCTAATGCACGTTCTATTCTTTCTCAATCAAGCGTAGCTTGATCGTGCTTAGGGTGGGTCATGCAAGACCATAAAAGATAAGGCATGCATGAGGCTTAATGTGTACAGCGCTCATTACCATTGTGCTTAAAAAAATAGATTTAGATGATATGATTATGTGAAATGTGTACAGTTATTGAACACGGATTAGAATATGTGATCAAATTCAAGTGGAGTATGAAAAAAGAGAATTTGAAGAATGTTTAAAAATAAGATGGTTGGACATGATAAAAAAGGACTAGCTAGGTTTACCTATAAATATGGCACGAGAGAGATTAATGTTGCAGGTCATGATTCTTATATATAACTGATGCCAAATAAATAAGGCAAGGCTTCCTTGTTTCCTTCGACAGTAAAGACTTCTTGCAAGTGAAGACTTTAGGTAGAAGGTCTAATAAGAGGAAATATCGTTGTATACGAAAGGTCTAACAATAGACATAAAAAAAGACAAGTAAACATTGCGCGTATCCAGAGTTCAGGGAGAAAAATGAAGAAATTATTATTTTTTTTAATTGTATCCTTAATTTTCATTATATCTGTTGAACAAAAAATGAGATTCCAAATAGGTTCACATCAATTGTTCTAATTAGTGTTTTTAAAGATGATCCTCACACTCCTCTCAGAAAATTAAGGAATAGGGTTCGGTCTGACTTCCTCAAGAACAATATCTCAGAACAACTCCTTTTCATGGCTACATCTACTAAGTTTAATAGCATTAGTATGCCTTAATTTGTATACAATCAACTAAGACACATCAAATCTATACGCCAGTAAAATGTTTTTTTTTTTTTCAAAAGCCTTCACAGGACACCATATAAAGTGTCTGCATGCATAATATCAGCTTGATTCAAGCTTTTCAAAAGGGAGAGGGATGAACTACTTTCAAATTTCGTAGAAAATTTCAGCTTGACCTCCTCTTGTCATATACGCTACGACTTCTATTTCAAATAACAGTCAAAAGGTGTTCTTCTCTCCCCCATGAAAGTCCTTCAATTTTCTCTAATGTTCCCATCAAGAAGAAGTGATTAGAGGTGAACAAGCAAATGAAAATCCGCTTGGCAATTGTGCAGTTTACAGTAGGGCAGTAAACGGATCCGAATCATATCGGATTCGTATCCGAAATAATAGATAATTATCTGAAACAGTTATTCGGCAGATAATAAACAGATATCTATTTATGAGCCGTCATATAAATGGAGTTATAACAGGAACGTCATATCCGTCCGGCCGGATATCCACTCGGCAAGAAAGTTTAAAGTTAGCCATTAGATCTAATGGTTCGTGTGCAGGGTATAAAACAGTTCATGTATTAATGTTTTAATCCAATATATGTCAATCATGTTAATTAATTTTATAATCAAAAGATTTGTTACACATCTTAATTTTTTGAATAAAATATCTACTATTTTTTAAATTTTTAGGTAAATGTTCTAATATCTAAATATTGATATCTAGATATTATCGATACTCATGAATTATCCGTAAATAATATCCGCCTTATATTTGGATCATAAATAAAATGGATACGGACTATTGGTTTATGATAAACGGACAGTCTCCGAACGAACATATCCGCTCCATATATATCTGAGGCAAGATTCCTCCGGTCCATCTTGTTACATCTTCACCCAGATAAGTTAAACGGACAACTTTAATTTTTTGATTGATCAGGGACATATCGGGACTCAAGATTAGAGATGCGGGTCTAGTCTCCCGCTATTTTTTTTATTTTTTTAATCAGGTGTGCATGGGACAGATGGCTGGTGGTGTCAGCATAACATGACAGGTCAGTTTAACCTGTCGAGCTTGCCTACTATAAATTAGGATTCACCAACTCAGATCTCTCATATTTCGGTACGAGTCGGATCAACTCGCATAGAACCGGCCAAGTCGCATGACGAAAATCTCTCAAATCGCACAAACTTAGTTGAGCCATATTGATTCGGGTTTGTCCTGATATAGTACGAGTCGCCCGAATCGGCATGAGTTGATCTAATACGATTGAGAGAGTCCAGTCTCGTTAACCCATCTGCTATGTGGGCCGACCCGTTAAGGAGCACCTTGGCTGGTAACCAGGGTATGATAGGCCTTTCAACCATCTATCCCACAGAAACTTCATGCATTTGCACGGATCTGTCATTCCTTCAGGGTGGAACAGTACGAGCTTATCTATATCTCTGTTTGGGAGGAATTCTCGCATCTCAAGAGAACTCGTACCTTGATCACTCAGCTAGGAGCCCAAGTGTCCGGACCAATGGCCCACTCTTTCGAAAAAAAAAAAAAAAAAAAAAAGGTTCCGCCCTCCTATCACTGTTTGGTAGAATAGCCTTCCATCTTAATAATGAGAGAGACTATCGATCCATCGCTAATTTAAAATATTGACAGTGAAGATATCACGACCATCTTATGGGAAACATCTATGTATCCCCTTCAACCGATATTTGACACTCCTCCGTTTTAACCAGAGGGGCGTCAACTCTTTTTCTAGGCTAAATATATCTCACACACTAGTAAAAATCATAGTATTAACGATAGTTTATTCGCGACAGCTATAAAAAATCGTCCTGAATAATATTATTAGCGACGATTAAAAAAGATTGTCACTATTATAATACAGTTCACGACGACTAAAAAAGGTCATCTATAATATTATTAGCGACGGCTCATAAAAAGGCCGTCGCAAATAATATTATTAACGACAATTGAAATATCATCTGTCGTTATTATAATATTATTAACGACAATTATAAAAAATTATCACTATTATAATATTATTCGTGACGGCTAAACAAAGCCATCGCGAATAATATTATTAGCGACAGCTGCATAAAAATCGTCACCAATAAAAGTACTAATTGCAATGACTATTTTAGCTATCGCTAATAATTTTTATATATTAATTTTATATTTAATACACTTATAGTTGACTATATTTAACTGTACTATATATTTAACTATTTTGTATTGGTTATATTAATTAAGAAAATATTTAACTATATTGGTTACGTGCTTAAAGAATTATATATAACAATATTTATATATAGTTAATATTTGTATAATAATTTTATTAGTTAGGATAATTAATTACTCTCTAGCCATATTAGTTAAATATATAAATATGTTATATTTAACTACGCTTATGTTAGTTTTAAACTAATAATGACTAGTTAAATATATAATTAAGTTATATAATTAAGTACGTAAAATATTATCTAAATATATTAATATAAATATATTCATACTAAGTAAATACATAATATAAATATAGATAAATATACTTAACTAAGTATATTAGTTAACTTAAATATATTAGATATAGCTAACTAAATATTATATTTATGTATTTACCTAGTATGAATATATTTATATTAATATATTTAGATAATATTTTACGTACTTAATTATATATTTCACTATATCATACTAAGTTAATTTTACAGTTTATTAGGTAAAAGTTATATTTAACTATAACTAATACAATAAATATTACTTAGAAGTTATATTAGTTATATTATTATAATTATATGAGAGATATTAAATTAAATAATCTAATTATACTTTATAACTAACATTAGTACAATATTAACTTAACATAGTTAATTATATGACATAGTTACATAATTAAATATAATTAACTAATTATACAATTCAGTTAGTAGACTTAACTAATTAATTATTTAACTAATTAAGTTACATATTTAAAAAAATATTAATAGTGTACAAGTATCGATATCTCAAGTAATTACATAGTAGTGTACAGGTGTATGACCATAATCCAAATAATTAACCATGCATTATATTAGTTAAATATAATTATACTAAATAAAAATATAATATAAACATAGTTATACTAAGTAAATATTTAGTATAACTAAATATAGTTATACTAAGTCAAACATAGTTATATTAAGTAAATATTTAGTATAGCTAAATATAGTTATACTAAGTCAAACATAGTTATACTAAGTAACTATTTAGTATAGCTAAATATAGTTATATTAAGTAAATATTTAGTATAATATAATATAGTTAAATATTTAGTTAAGTTACATAATTAAGTATGCATTATATTAAGTACATATATTAATATAAATATAGTTTACTAAATATATAATTAGTATGACTATATTTAAATATACTAAATATTTACTTAGTATAACTATGTTTAACTTAGTATAACTATATTTAAACATAGTTAAACATAGTTATACTAAGTAAATATTTAGTATATTTAAATATAGTTATACTAATTAAATATTTAGTATAGTATATAGTTAAATATATTTAACTTAATATAATATAGTTAAAATTATAGTTAAGTTACATAATTAACCAGTATTAGTATAAATATAGTTATGCTAAATAAATACATAATATAAACATATTTATACTAAGTAAATATTTAGTATAGTTAAATATAGTTATACTAAGTAAATATTTAGTATAATTAAATATTGTTATACTATGTAAATATTTAACATAGTTAAATATAGTTATACTAAGTTAAAGATAGTTATACTAAGTAAATATTTAGTGTAGTTAAATATAGTTATACTAAATAAATATTTTGTGTCGTTCAAAAATAAGCAAATATTTAGTATAATATAAAATAGTTAAATATATTTAACTTAATATAATATAGTCAAGTATATAGTTAGGTTAGATAATTAACTAAGTATATTATAGCTAAGTAAATGTAGGAGGATGGGTGATCTTTGGGAAGTTTCCGTTTCTAAAGTTGAATACTTTGAAAAATAATAAGAATAATATAATAATAAAATAATAAAAAGTATTTATATATTATGTCATTTTTAAATTTTGAATAATATATATATATATATATATATATATATATATATATATATATATATATATATATAATTTACTTGTGATGGCTATAATCTAAGCCGTCGCTAATGGTATAACATTTAATAAAATAAAAAAAGATTATTAGTGACGGATACATTTAATAAAATAAAATAAAAATTATTAGTGACGGATCTCCGAAAAGCCATTGGTAATAATCCGTCATTCGCCACGACTTTCGTATTAGTCGTTGCTAATAATCAACTACTTGTGATGGCTTTCTTATAAGTCGTCATTAATAGTATTTATTATTCGTGACAACTATAAATAAGTATTCACGACAGCTTAGTTATAGTTGTCGCGAATAATCACACTATTTGCGATGACTTTTGGATAATTCGTCGTTAAATATTTATGACAGGACTTTTAGCGATGACAATTTAATCATCGTAAATAGTTTTAGTGACGTTTTTTTGAGGACTAGTGACATGCAAACTATACTGAAATATTCTCACATAACTTGGCTCTCCAACGGGCTCCTAATGTGTCCAACGGCCAATCCCACCCCCCGGAGCTCTCAACCTCACCTTTGAACCCTTCCCCCTCCATCCACACATACGAAGGAATTCGTGGAGAATCCTGCGCATCAGCTAGCATTCCTCTTCAAAGGGCACTCGAAATGTCTTAATAACACAAATAAACTCACACGTCTTTTTAGCTCCTGCTTCATATCCTAAGGTCTCCTCGGACGCAGCCCCCCATCTTTTTCTCTGTCGCCCCGGCCCGCTTTAACTTTTCTTCCCACCATCTCTCCTCTGTTGTGCTTTGTGATAATACAGACGCCGTGGGCCTTCTGCTCAACTGTGGGCATGGGGACACAGATCTAGGTCAGGGTAAGAGAGCATTCCCATGGATCCCAAAAGGATCACGGCTCTAGTGAAGTGACCCTAGATGCTCCCCTCCCTAATCCCCTCCGGAGGAAAATTCCCATATGTCTTCTACTCTCGAGAAGGAGTCGCGAGCTTATCTTGACGTTGCCTGCAATGCCTCAGTTGTACTTGATAGTGCTGTACATGGACAACGTACGTCCTCTTTGCTCGAGACTAGATGCGCTATACCGTGGTGCAGTCTGCCATGTCTATTGAGAAGGAATGCAGACTGTGTCTAGGGTAGAGATTGGATGGAGAGATCGATCTGAGGATCTTGTTCCTCCTTGGTACTTGTATCGACGCTGGAGAAGATTTGGTCAGTGGCTTTCCGTCTTCGTGAGGATAACTTTGTCCTTATATCTAACAGAACATTTGAAGAAGAAAAATATATGGCAATATTGTGCAGGGAGGGGCGCAGGCAAAGGTGGAAATGGTGGGGAGCTGAACGGCGTACGTGCTCTACTATTCCTGATTAGACTCACATTTCATGGCTCGTTTTGTGTGTGCTAAGATGCTCATAAAGTCTCAGATTTTATAATCACCCATTTTAAATTTAGTGAAGATAAAATTTTCGATTTAGAAATCACCGATTTTGATTTATGATGATTTTAGACTGAAAATAAAAATCGACTAGGAGAAAGACTTTGGAGTGTCAACCGACTTTGAATTGCAGTAATTTAGAATACTCCAAACAATATGCCAAATATGAGAAGAATGTATGTTTACCACTGTTTACAATGTTTTATAGTATTTTATTACACACCAAATGACTCTTTAGTATACTACAAGAAAGAGGACTACTGGCGACAACGGGTTACGACGATGACTCCAAAAAATCGTCACTAATAAACCTAACAGCGACGACTAAGACTAAAAAAAGTCGTCGCTAAAAGGCGCTTATTGGCGACGGCTACAACAAGCCATCACTACTAATGACTAATAGCGACAACTAAGGAATTTACTGTTCTCTATCTCTCTTGAAAGAATCATTCACGGTCTCTAGAATTTGGTATGTAAATTTTACGGGTGACTCTAGTAATTGTACTACGCTGACGAGAGGACCGTCTTCCACTAGATGCCGACAAAAATTGCGCACACGTCCAAGGTAATTTTTTATCTCCTGCTTTGAAGGACTCCAAACAGCACACCCATAAATCTACACATTCTCCACAAGCAAGTAGACGTGATGAAGAGCAAAGAGATTAAAAGAGTATAAGGAAGCTACCACCATCCATCAAATATCGAAATCTTCATGCTTCATTACCGTGTAAGAAAGTAAAGAGTGATCTAGCTGAGGGTTTGATTTCTATGAAGGATACCTCTGATGAATAGGAGTTCCACTCAACTTTGGAACCCTTGACTAGGTCACATTACAACAAAAGGGAAAATCGTACACGTATAACATCAATAGTCTATGCAATTGTCTTCTTGCTATGTGGCTAATGTTTCTCTTGGATCTCTTATTGCTACTTAAAGGCATGATGCCTACATTTTGGTTGCCCCTCTTTTTTGCTTTGGTTGGCTTCAACATAGTTGCCTTTCTCAAATTAATAAGACTCCAGTTTTATATTTAATGTCGGTACAACTTTATTTCTTCACAAAGTTGATATACTTGTTTTATTGTGCATAATCCAATTTGGAGCACTTCTCTAAAATGCAACTACAAAGTCTTCCCTATTTATGAGCTCCGAAATATAGTTGAAGATCTAAATGATGACATTGCTCTTACAGTGATGTTCCTGGCCTCCTACCAAAAAAAGGGCTTAGGCTCCTAAGTGTGAGATCATTGCTAGGATTTTGGTCAATAGGTTGAGGAAAGTAATTGGTAAATTCATCTATCTTGAGCAGTCTACCTTTATTAGAGGAAAAAGTATTTTGGACGATATCCTTGTTGCCCAAGAAGCTATACACAGCATGAAGTATAATAGAAGCAAAAGAAAACTCACGGCCATTAAACCGGACATGGAGCAAGATTATAACAAAGTTGAGTAGGGTTTCTTCTAATGGTGATGAAAAAAGTGTGTTTTGGTCAGAAGTGGATCATCTGGATCCGCACCTGCATTACATCCACTACCTTTAATGTTCTCACTAATGGTGTGGCAGGTACCTGGTTCTATGCTTCTAGAGGTATTAGATAGGGAAACCCACTCTCCCCTTACTTGGTTTTCATCCCTGCAGAAGTAGTGTTGGCAGCCTTAGCAAAGGGACTTCAATAGAAAAGAATCAGTGGTCATAAAGAGAATGGGAGAGATCCAAACATCAGCCATTTCATGTACGCTGACAATGTCATCCTGTTCACCAAGGTCGACTCTGCTGAAGCACAAGAAATCAAGGTCATTCTGTCTAACTATTGTGAGATGTTGGGGAAGGCTATCAACCGCACCAAGTCTTCAGTTATTTTCAGCAGATACATCCCAGTTAGAGTCAAGAGAAGGCTGAGTAGGCATCTGGGTATTAAGGAAGAAGACAAGGTGGCAAATTACTTAGTTTCTCACACTAGGCTGGAATAGAAGCAATGCATGTGAAGTTAAAATTATCAAGAGGATGGAGAAGAAGCTTGCGGGCTGGAAGCAAAGTACACTTGACTTGGTGGGCAGGCTGACCTTGCTCGGACACTGCCTGAGCACCGTACCTTACTACTGGGCAGGGTGTTCGGTTCTGTCTAGAGAAGGAGTGGCCAAAATGGAAAAGCTAGGGAGAGACTTCTTGTGGGGGAAAGGCAAAAACAAAAGAGGACTACACCTGAGAAACTAGAAAGCTGTCTGCTCCGATAAAAGTAGGAACGTAGATCGTCTACGTTCTCTTTTGGAGGGAACTCGGTCGGTACAAAAGAAGAGAGGGAGTGGAACAGTACGAAAATCCACTCCATCCAGTGTCCATGATTGCAAAATCTACTTCCCTCCTCTCTTTACTGACTGAGTTCCTTTCAGAAAGAGACGTAGACGATCTGTACTCTAAAAATAGGGGTGGGGGAGGGAATGGAGGTGAAGGATACTAGAGGGATGAATGATGCCTTGCTTATGAGATTGGTGGGACAGCTAAGAGTAGACAAAGATGCTCTGTGGACTGTGGTGAAGGCAAAGTACTGCCATCAACTGGACTCGGCAGGCACATAAAGTCGAAGGGGAAAACTAAAACTTGGATCAAAGTGAGTAAACTGCTAAAGAAAACTAACAATGATTTCAAGTGGCAAAGTTCGATGGTACAGGGACATTTGGTGGGGAGAATATAAAGTTGCCGACAGATCTATTCTACTTAATACTGAGCTGTTAAGGGAAGAGGAAACTGTGGGCGGTAGTATCACTCCTGACAGAAAGTGGGATAGACAAGTGATGGAGAATGTACTTCACAAGAGTTTTGGTGGACAATATTGTTAATGATGTTACACTGTGTTAATCCTATTGGAGGATTAAGATGATAAGTATCCACATTGGATAGTTATCTCTAATTAGATAAGGACGTAGAGGAAGAGAGTCCTAACGAAAATGACTCTCTAGGAGTCTCTCTCTATATATACGAGTGCACATAGAGAGAAGAAAAACATACATGAACTCCTCATCATTCTCCCTCTCCTCTATTCATCTCTCCCTTGGAAGAATCACCCGGAGCTTCTGGGATCTGACACGTGGACATTGCGGGCGACTCTCGTAGCCGTTCTGCACCGACGAGGGGACGCTTCCACTCCATATCGCGACGAGACGAACACGCTACGAAAATAATGCGTTCTTCAAAATAGAATACCAACATTGGTATCATAGCCAAATTTGATGTTCGTCGGGTACCCACGCGACAGAACAGCGCCAGTGCGGTGCCGCGCGCACTTGCCCGCAAGGCCGCGCTCGCTCGCGCCGAGCAGTGCTGACCTACGTGCGACAAGTGAAGGGGTCGCGTGCCGTCCGCGCGCGCAGACGCGCGCGGCGGGTGAACAATAATTCGAAAAAAAAAAATTGATTGAACATTTTTTTATAGTCTTAAGAAATTGTTCATATGCCTTTCTTTCGTGATTCTTTTTAATATGTTTAGAATTATGGAAAGATGTTTAAATATTTTTTTAAATATAAAGAATTTGAAAAAAAAAATTATTATTATCAAGGGAATAATTATAAGTAATCTCTGTAATTACATGACCAAATTATCAATTTCTCTTGATGGGGGGATAATTAATTTAATACAAATAAAAATTACATGGTTATGTGATTGACGAGACGGATGGCCAGTGTCCCTGAATTTCTTTTTCAGGGACTCATTGGAGACTATGGAGGATCAAGAAATTTTTTTGTCCACTCTGATTGTAATTATTAGGAGCCGATTTAAATCGGTTCCTGAATTATACAATTCAAACAATGTATTAATTGGACGACGGATTTTGAACCTTATTTTAATGTGGTTGATATTTTGTTTGAATAATGGACTAACCGGGACACTGGCTATCCGGCAATCCTTATTTAAAATTATTAAACACATTTGTTATAACATAAGAGAGCGGGTAGCTCATTTTTTTTAATTAATGAATTATCTGTATGTGTTAGTTATATTGGTATGTGGTAGCATTGAATGAACTTATATTTTACTTCATAATGTGATCGATATATCTCTCTTGTGGATGCATGTTGTAATTAGGAAATGTGTTACCCATATTTATCATGCATTTTAAAGGAAAAGTTTTTGATATTCTTTTGAAATCATGTGGATTTAAAAATTAGGGAATGAGTCCCTTAATGTTAAGTTATTTTTCCACTCTTATTTTAATTGAAAATATAATTTGTAATATATATAAAAGTGATGATTACGAGTCTAGAAAAGTTTTCGAACTGATATATGTGAGACAAATTATATGATCAATTGTTTTTAAGGAAATGGCTTCTTCTTTTTTTCTTACGTAATGTAGAAGGTAACGACGGCCTTTAAAGGTTTATATCATGAGTTGTATGGTCAAGATAAATTGAAAGACGAAAATTATGACGTGTGGCACAGAAAAATTCAGTATCTCCTTAATAAGAATGAGGTACTTGAGACCTTGACCAGCGTGATGCTGCCACCATCTGATGATGGACCACTTGCGCACGTCAATCGTGATAAGTAAGTCTATGACAAGTGGTTGAATAAGGACAGAAGTGCGCGCTACACGATGTTGAGTTGCATGCACGATGACCTTATTAAAAAATTTGAGAGTTACAAAACTGCTAAAGAAATGTGGGAGCAATTGAAACTCTAATATGGAGGCACATCAGCAACGAGGCTGATGGTCTTAACTTTGAGGTTCAATTAATACATGATGGACCCAAAGCATTCTATTGCAGAGCACCTGAGGGCGATGTCTTCAATAATCAGAGAATTGAAGACAGCAGGAACATAAATTTCAGATGAGCAGCAGATACTTGCCGTGTTAAGGTCCTTTCTCGATTCTTCTTGGGAACACATTAAATTGGTGCTTACACACAACGAAAGCATCAAGACTTACAGTGACGTTTCACGTTACTTTGAGTTAGAGGCGAAACGCAAAGAGGCGACCCGTCACAGTACATTGATAACTAATGCCAATAAGCTTAAGGCAAAGAGGCCCAAGCAAAACTGGACTAAGAAGAACAATAATTTTCAGCAAAAGGCTGAAAAGAAATCGGGACAACAAAATAACCAAAAGGGTAAACGTGGCAAACGAGGAAAGAAAAACATGAGCAAAGTCAAATGTTTTAACTGTCAGAAGATGGGACACTATGCTAGTGAGTGCACTGAGTCAAAGAAGGTTTGTCCCGTCTCTAGTAATCCTATTTATGTGTGCTCTAATGTTTTCATTGCTCATACGGTCTCTCATTAGATTGTAGACTCAGGAACAACCTGCCACATAGCTCGTGAGCGAGCCGGATTTATAGATTATCGTCGAATACCAACTGACAGCCAGCACGTCACTACGGGGAACGACGCTCAGGAAGAAATTCTTGGAGTTGGCTTATACCAGCTGAAGATGCGAACTGGACGCGTTCTTCTTTTATATGATGTGCTTTATGCACTTGGTGTTCGATGTAATCTATTTTCAGTTATAGCATTCTTACGTTTGGGTTATTCTTTCAATTTTTTAAAGACATCTGTATCTCTTTATTATGATAAGAGTCTTTATGGTCTTGGTCATTAAAAAGACAATTTGTTTGTCATGGATTTCGAAAATAATAATTCTATCTCTTTAATCGCATCTACTTCTGATATTCTTTCTGATTCTGTATTATGGCATGCGAGATTGGGGCAAATAGGACATGAGAGAATGAGCCGATTGACTCGAATAGGCTTATTGGGGCCTCTCACTAAAGTGAATATTCCTATTTGTGAACCATATTTGGCAAGAAAAGTCTGCAGAAAGCTATTTGAGAAGGTCAAGAGGGCCTCTTGCCCACTAGAACTAATCCACTCAGACATATGTGGATCCTTAAATATGAGGGCACGTCATGGCGAATCTTATTTTATCACATTCACAAATGACTATTCTCGCTATGGTTCAGTATATCTTCTCACCCATCGCTCAAAGGCCTTAACTTGTTTTAAGTGTTTTCTAGCTGAAGTAGAGAATGATAAACAGAGGAACATTAAGACTCTTCGCACTGATAAAGTTAGAGAATATCTCTTAGATCAGTTCAGAGAGTTATGTAAAGAGAAAGGAATTCGCAGACAACTTACCATTCTTTATATTCCGGAACAAAATAGTGTTGCAGAGAGGAGGAATCGTACTCTTATAGAGATGGTTCGATCGATGATGGCGCAAGCTAACCTCCCAATAAATTTATGAGGGGATGCACTATTGACTGCTGCCTTTATTCTGAACCGAGTGCCTTCTTAGTCAATACCTTCAACTCTCTACGAACTATGGCAATGTGAAAAACCTCATTTGGAGAATTTACGTCCGTGATGATCAGCTGGATATGTTCACAGTACTTCTCATAAGTATAGGAAATTGTGTCCTAGAGCTAGCAAACAAGTATTTATAAGGTACCCTGAGCAATCTAAGGGTTATATGATGTATGGTGAACATCCAGATGGAGGAATGACTGAGAAAGAGGTCCGAGATGTAATCTTCCTTGAAGAAGATTACCAAACAATAGGAGAGGTTAGGCAGGACATACAGCTATATGAATTGCAAGATCTTGATGAGAACACTATGTCTTCTAGCATGGGGGGAACTAGTCTCATCCCAGAAGTTGCCGAAGACAGTGGAAGTGTTCTAATGGACAGTGGGAGTGAACCACTTAACGGTTTACCTCGTAGAAGTCAACATGGACATATCCCTCGACGTCATTTCATGATTGAAAGGGAATCATTCATGTGTACTTCTGTAGATGCTGATGAGCCTGCATCCTACGAGGAAGCAATGACCTCACTTGACTCAGAAAAGTGGATAGCTGCAATGAGGGAAGAAATGAACTCACTAGCTAAGAACGAAGTATGAGAGTTAGTTGATCTACCACCTAAACGTAAGGCTATTGGGAACAAGTGGGTTCTTAAAGTCAAACGTAAGGCTGATGGATCAATTAACAAATATAAAGTCTGACTCGTGGCAAAAGGCTATACCTAATTAGAGGAATAGATTATGAAGAGACATTCTCCCCAGTGATGAGATTTGCCTCATCTTGGCTATCGTCGCACATCTAAACTGGGAATTGTTCTAGACAGATGTAAAGATAGCTTTTCTCAATGGAGAATTAGACGAAGAGATCTACATGGCTCAGCCTGTGGGCTTTGGAGCTGAAGGACAAGAGCGTAAAGTGTGCCGCCTGAAACATTCTATATATGGTCTCAAACAGTCGTCTAGATAGTGGTATTATCGGTTCCACCAAGCAATCATTTCGATTAGCTTCAAAATGACCGAAGAGGATCACTATGTCTATGTGAAGAGAGTTAAGAAAAGTGTTCTCATTCTTTCTTTATATGTTGACGATATATTACTAGTCAGGAATGACTTGGAGTTAATCAAAACCACTCAAGAGTGGTTATCCTCCACATTCGAGATGAAGGATTTAGGTGAGACTACTTATATACTGGGAGTAAAGATCTATAGGGATCGATCTAAGAGACTTCTTAGTTTGTCTCAAGAGACTTACATAAAGAGAATCTTAGAGCGCTTCCGGATGCATAAAGCCAAAGCTATAGATACTCCAATAGACAGGAACTCAGTTCTTAGCATTGATCAATGTCCCAATATAGAGGAAGAGAAAGAACGAATGAAGGATGCTCCATATGCCAATGCAGTCGGTTGCCTCATGTATGCCATGATGTTCACTCGTCCCGACATTTGCTTTGCAATTGGCATGATTAGTAGATATCAAAGTAACCTTGGAACTGCTCATTGGCTAGTAGTGAAAAGGATTTTCAGATATCTGCGGGGTACTGAGAACCTCGCTCTGTGCTATCATGGTGGGAGCCTTAGATTGACCGAATACTCAGATGCCGATGGATCAGCTGACAGAGATAAACGCAAGTCCACTTCGGAATATGCATTCGTACTTGGAGTAAGAGCTATTTTTTGGTGCAGCAAGAAGCAAGCATGTGTCTCCTTGTCTACGATGGAGTCTGAGTACATTGCTTGCACTGCTGCAGTCCAGGAAGCCATCTGATTGAGGCAATTCTTGGTGAGCTTGGATGTCACAGCACATGTAGGAGATGTTGTTATGGTCTATTGCGACAATATGGCCGCGATAGCCTACACGAGGGACTCTAGGTATCACGGAAAGTCAAAGCATATTGACACTCGTTACCATTTCATTAGAAACATCATTACGCAGGAGTTGGTGTCCTTAGATATATCTCTACTAGTGAGATGCTTGCAGATCCTTTGACTAAACCTCTTGTGAGAATTGCGTTTCTCAAACATGTTGGAGGCTTAGGGCTGAGAAGGATCTAGATCTTTTTTGTAAATGGTCACCATTTTACGCAATAAAATATGAGTATTTCCTTTGCATTATTAATACACTTATTTTTCTGAATGTAAATATTGGTCACCAAGTTTTGATCGGTCCACTCACACGGACGATCGCCATATCGCTATGAGAGCAAGTATGATGAGATAGACTCTGTAAACTGTGCATTCAGTGAGAGTGTATATTTCCAACGTTCAGTGGAAACGTGATAAGAGTCGAAATCGCCTTAGCAGATAGTTAAGATGAGACTGATTGAAAATAATCGGACATGGGCTTAACCGTGTAACATGTTGATAGCTGAATCTGATGAAGGCCATATGGGCAACCTGGATGTGCTTAGTGGAGTACAGGATTATAGATTTATATGGTGTATGAGCGTGGTCAATCCTACTATGAGCTCCACCATAACATGCTGATCATACTGTATGTGCTATCCCTTTTTCGACCTTCAGATGAGTGATTGAATGGATCCTTATTTCGTCACTGTGTGAAGCCTCTGCCTTTTTCTATGCCCTTTGGGACTATACACCTTGTCACGAAGTGGACACTTGATGATGCTACTTTAGCATGTTTTTTCAAAGACTATGAATCATGCGGTCCAGCGGAGCATGTCTGGGAAAGCAATTAAGTCAAAGCAGATTGACATGTGTGGCGTAGGAAAAATTAACTTGTATCACACCGATGTCGTTCTTACTTATTGCTGGCCAGCGATTATGATGAAAGTGTCCAACATAATTATGAGTACAGAAATACTGTTTTTGAGATGTTAAGGTGGAGATCTAAGAGGGATCAGATCCTCTTAACTTGGTGTGAACTTGTGATTTATAGTATGAGACGAGACTTGGAGTTGCAGTATTATGTTAGTATAGTAATACCTTAATATAACACTCCTCACTTACATATCCTTCTTATTTGGTCGTACACGCCATTTTCCTGTATGAAAGGAAGAGTTACAAGAGGAGATACCATTGTGATATGTCCAATGTGTCTAAGTAGGAGATGTTAATCCTATTGGAGGATTAAGATGATAATCATCCACATTGGATAGTTATCCTTAGTTAGATAAGGACGTGGAGGAAGAGACTCCTAACGAAAAGGACTCTCTAGGAGTCTCTCTCTATATATATAGAGAGAAGAAAAACGTACATGAACTCCTCATCCTCCCTCCCCTCTATTCCTCTCTCCCTTAGAAGAATCACCTGGAGCTTCTGGGATCTGGCGCGTGGACATCATGAGCGACTCTGATAGCCGTTCTACACTGACGAGGGAACGGTTCCGTTCCATATCACGACGAGACGAACACGTTACGAAGGTAACGCATTCTTCAAAATAGAATACCAACACACTGCTTGACCGGGAGGCAGATTGTGAAGATAAGATTGTCTGGAAACATAACATGGTAGGTGAAGTAAATATGAAACAAGCTTACAAAGTGTTAATGGATGGGAGTCAGGAGGGATGCATTAACTCAAGTTGGGAGAAGATTTGGAAATGGCCAGTTGCAGGATGCCCCCCAACCAAGAAGATGCCAAGGAAAAGAGGGGTCGTTGAGTGCAGGATATGTGACAGATGCCATGAATCGGTCGAAACTCTACAGCATCTTTTCTTTGAATGCTCTGGAGCCAGACAACTTTGGGAAGCAGCTGTCTTATGGGTTGATTGGAAAGATGCACCTAAGAATCTGTGTGAGCTTCGGAACATGTCTAAATTTGAAGTTACAAGAGCATTGGCAGCAGATGTTTACAGAGCAGGGTTGATAGCTTATGTCGTCCTGTGGGAATGGTGGAAAGGCAAGGAATGATGCAGCTAGTCTTCAAGACTAACAATACATGTTGGAAAAAAGTCATTGAGAGAGCAAAATTAAACATTGAGATTTTCCTGGCCTCAAATCAGGGATTGCGGCTGAAGCTGCCGAGTGATGACAACCTCATGGTTAAATGGGGCATCAAGAAATTCATCAGCTCACCTGGGGTGTGGGTGAAGTGGACTCCACCTGATAGAGATTGGCTCAAGGTGAATTGTGATGGAGCACTTGATCAATTCAGGAAACAAGCTGGTGCAGGTTTTGTAGTTAGAAATCATGAAGGCAGGTTGATAAAAGCTGGGTGTTTCTGACTGGAATTTGGGAAGGCAATAAAGCAGCTACGATTGTGCAAGAAGAAAAATTTGAGGTAGTTGGTGATTCAGAGATAGCAGTCAAATGGATAAACAATTTGGAGCTAGTTCCAGATAGAATGTTATGCTGGGTTACAGATATTAGAATATTGTGCAACAGCATCAAGCGTGTCAAAGTGATTCATCAGGCGAGGGAAACAAATGAAGCAGCCAATTGGGCGGCTACTTTTGCCAGATCTTCGAAATCTACTCAGGTTTGGTTGCAGGATTTTCCAATCGAACTACTGCAGGACTATTATATAGTCACTACAACACTCCCCCTCACGGTCAAGATGGGCGTGAAAATTAGATAAGAGGAGGTGGCGCAAATTAGAAGATAAAGTTAGGTAAAGCTCCTACTCAGAAACCATCTTACAAACCACAAAATCCGAGTGTTGAGTTTGAAGGGCCCAAAATCATAAGTACCGGTCACAACTGAAATTAACCGATGTAAGACTATTATATGGTCACTCCAACAGCCCCCCTCCCCTCTTGTTTTAAGCATAACTTTTGTAGGCAAGCATTTCCTTGCAATCTCCCACATAAAAACTCAGATTGCTGGTTCTGCTGGCCATTTTCCCACCCTGAGCTGACTGTTCCTTCCTCCCTGTTGTTCATTAGAGTTGCATGGGCCAAAGCTACTGTTATTTCACCACTTTGGCTGCGTCTACAGACTAACTCATGCTCATCTCTACTGCTGAGTGTTGCGAGTTTCGCACTTTATTACATGTCTCTAATTACGTCTTCATGTAATACACCTCCCAATCCCTGTCTATTCCATGTTCTATGACCATTGAGTTGAAAGGGCTCCGGATATGATTTATTCTAGACCAATAACTTAAAATTAGTTTTTTGACCATACCATGTCATTTAGTCAAATAAGAACCTTTTATATATATATATATATATATATATATATATATATATATATATAAAAGTAAAACAATCAAGAATCTTCAACATATATAGAGGGAAGGCGCCCATAGAGAATCAATCCGATATAAGACTAAACTTCAACAATATATATATATATATGTCATATACATTCATATTTATTTTTTGACACAAAATTGGTAAGCGTCCTTGCGGCATGCATATTATGAGTAAGTGGTGCTCTCGAGTAAAGAATTTGACTACTTACAAATGACATTTTGTAAAAGAAACTACAGCATCTAACTTTGAGCTGGCCATTAATGTTTGTATTTCTCGGATGGACACACTTGTAGAAGGTTCTTGATTATTTTACTTATTTTTATATTTTATAATTAAGTTAATTGTACACTGGCCCTTCTTCCAAAATCTTCATGGCTCCTCAAACCGCCGGGACAGCCCAAATGATGAATGGCAACCGAGCACTTTTCTGAGGATCTGAATCGATTTTTGAAAGGCAGTGATTGGAAACACTAATTGTGTTTCTCCAAGTTTGTGTGAATGGATCAATGGATTAATGAGAGTGGCCATGTCTACTCAAAAATCAGATAAATCCTGATTCCAAAATGTTATTTGGCAGCATGCCCATGATCCGACACTAATATTTGGCAGGATCCATGGATCCCTGGCATCAAAACCATTCCCCCCCAGAGTATTGTCCACAATGCTCAATTACCTACTCGAGTTTCTGAGCTTATAGTCAACAAGAATTGGAATAAGGAGGCCTTAAAGAAGGTATTCTCAGATCAGCTTGCCAACATTATCACCTCCATCCACCTACCTACTTGTCCTGTACCGAATGGTGATTATCTGATTTGGAAGGCTTCTGAAAATGGAATTCTTACATCAAAATCTGCATTCCGAGTACTTCATGATGGCAACCTCCCACCATCCTCATCAGGCACTTCCCCAGCTTGGAATGCACTCTGGGATCCCACATTGGGTAAGATTGTTCCCCCAAAAGTAATACTCTTCATATGGAAAGCCATCAACCAGGCCCTTCCTGTCCAGGAGTTGATTTCTAAAAGGATCCCCCGTGTGGCATCCGACTGCATGATCTGTGGAAATTCACCTGAATCAATTGATCACATCCTGTTTGAATGTGAATTTGCTAAACTGGTCTGGAAGAGTTCCCCCCTAGGCTATACGCCATCCAGCGACAGGAAACCAATCCAGGAGAAGATTGTCCAATGGAGTTCCCCACCTTTCTCCAGTCATAAGAGCGACAGAGCTCACATCACATTTTGTTTAGCAATTATATGAAATATATGGAAGGCTAGAAATCGGGCCATTTTTGATAATCTCAAGCCAGATCCTATCCATATTCTGAATCAGGCTTCAAAGGACTTTAGGGAATAGCACCAACCCATCCCACATCATCTGCAGGTTCCTCCAAAAATTTCAAAATCCTGGCAATGCCCACCCCGGAATACCATCAAATTCAATGTAGATGCAGTTACTGCAAATACTCATGGAGCCATTGGGGTGGTTGTCAGAAGTGATCAAGGATGTATCATCAAATGCGTTTCCAGCATTGTCCCTCAAAGTGACCCTCTGGTCACAGAAGCTTTAGCTATCAAGCTTGGATTGGAAATGGTTGCCGCCTCTCAGGCTCCAGCCATAGTTGAAGGTGATGCACAGAAGGTAATCCTGGCTATCCTATTTAAGGCCACAGCTCCTTGGATAATCGCTGCTATGATCCAGAACTGCAAACCTCTATTACAGTCTCCAAACGTCTCCCTCTGTTTCAGTCCGAGGGAAGCAAATGGCATGGCACATGAAATGGCCAGGTTTTCTTTACTTAGTAAGAAGGCAGGGACTTTTTACCCGCCTAGTATTCCTACTGCTGTAACAGACTCTGCTATGTATGAACTCTTCAATTCCTCCGTAATATGATGGGGTTTCTACCCCTATTTTAAGTCAAAAAAAAAAGACATTAATTTTTAAAAGTAATATTTGTTGCAATCTTTCAACATATTGTAGCCAGCTGTAGTTGTCTTTCAATCGCAAAAACATTGCAAAAAATACGTTCATATGATTTCAAAATTTGACAAATATTTGAATCTTCCCTCTCTCAATACTACTGGACTCCGGTCCAAAAGTATACTGAAATTATCTCTTCTTTTTAATTATACATGCACTGGTACCACTACCTCTCTCTTTTATGTTCTTTTAGTACAACATAATTATATAAGAAGCAATTGAAAGAAACTCGTCATACCAACGGCAGCAACAAACAGCTATGACAGCAAATACCTCTTTTCCCCTTTATGGCCAAAATCAAACATGATCTGTTCATTAGACATGAGTTACGCAAACAAAATCGGACTCATTGCCTGTAAATATGCTTAAATGATAAGTATGCTTTTAATATGCTCAATAAGTCAGATTACTGCTTTATCATATATTCATAGGAAAAATTAACTTGGGATCCCTATCAAAGAGGATGGCTTATTTTCCAATTCCCGACAACAAACCTTAGGTAGTCCTTACTTTTTATCTGAACTTATTTTTAGTATATGTACTTGACTTTTACTATCTCCTTGTGCATAAAACTCTTTTTTGCTCTCTCTTATATTCTCTCATGAGAATAATCACGTATGGTGCCTTGGGGTGTACGAATGAGCTGCAGGTCATTTTTTTTATTGTCTTGTTTAAATTTTTTAATTCTTCAGAGCATCCAATTATAAATTAATTGGTACAGACAACAAGCTCCAGTTACCCTCGAGCTTGTTGTATATTTCTTTTTTGAAAACGAACTGTTTTACATGCAAATCCAGGATGCACAAAAAAAAAAATATTGAAAAACAAATATACAGCAAACTCGCTCGAGCTTGCGATATCATCTGATTTTTTATTAGGCAAAAAAACTAAAAAAATCAAAGAAAGGAAAAACTGGTCCTAACACATGGCACATCATTGGTTCAATTTTTAATTTTTTTTCTTCTTGAAATTTTTATTTTTTTTTGGAGCATGTGATAAAAAATTGGACAATATAGTGAATAAATTCGAGTTCGCCCTAAGCTTGAGATTTTTTTTTGGGAGAAAACATGTTTTGCACATGCAAATCAAGATATGTACAAAAAAATTCTTTTTTTGAAAAACAAATACAATTAAGTTGAGGCCAACTCGAATTTGCTGGAAATATCATCTGATTTTATTTTCAAGCTCTCTAAGAAACTAAAATATTTTGAGAAGAAAACTAAAAAAAGGAAAAAACTCTTCCTCCAACTCCACCAAGGCGCATAATCGGATTAATATTATCAATAACATATAATATATAATCAGTTATTGATCTCATATAATGTTATTTTTTGTCCTCCAGGGAGGGAGAGTAGAAAGTAGTTACCAAGGGAGAGGAAGAGAGAGAAGCATGTTAGTTACAAAACAGAAAAACAGAAATACGTCAATTGTTAGGGTAGCGGCTGAACAAGTAGACTATTTTGAAGAAAACTTGAGAAGAATTCATCTCTTTCCTTTAAAAAATAAGAGATAATAATTTAAACGAAGTATAATTACTGTTTTTTTGTAAACAAAAATTGAGAGAGAAAGAGTTAAAAAAAGCATAATAAAACACTTTGTATGGCTCGTTAGGTTCGAACACCGAAAAAAGTTGCGACTACCATATGATCGATAATTGATTATCCATTATAGGTTACTAATGACATTGATCCAGTTATGCACCCTAGCAAGTCTAAGGGTTGATTTTTTATATTTATATCATTTTTTTTTATAGCATCCACTCAGAAATCGGATGATATTGCCAACAATGATTTATAGCACTTTAAACACAACAAAAACATGATTTTTCTTTTAAAAAAAAATTTCTTAGAATTTTTATTGAATGCTCACAAAATAATTCTAAGAAGAAAATTAAAAAAATAAAAATTGGCCCCCCAAACCGGCCAAGATGAACGATTGTAATAATGTTATCAGTAACATATAATGCATAATCAATTATTGGTCATATAGTAGTCGTAATTTTTTTCAGTCTTCAAACCTAACAACGTTTATGGTGTTTGATTAAACTTTTTTTAACTCTTTCTCCCTCAATTTTTATTTTCAAAAATATTATTTATACTTTGTTTAGATTCTTTTCTCTTATTTTTAAAAGGGGAGAGATGAATGTTTCAAAAATATCTTTTAAAATAACTTCCTTGTTCGGTCACTATCCTAGTAATTAATGTATTTCTGTTTATCTCCCTCATAAGTAACCTACTTTTCTCTATTTTTTTTCTCTTAGTAACTAACATTCTCCTTTTTTTCTCTGTCTAGGAAAACACTCTCAATACATGTGACCACTAACTGATTATACGTTAATTGTTATTGATAACATTACTCCGGTCATGTGCCCTAATTGAGTTGGGGGAAAATTTTACCCTTTCTTTAGTCTTTTCTCAAAACTTTATAATTTTTTAGAGGATCTTGATCAAAACTCGGATGATATTCCCAACAAGCACAAGTTGGCCCGATCTTGTTCTATAGTTGTTTTTTTGGAAAAAAGAACCTTTTTGTACATGCATTGATTTGTGTATGCAAAAGAAAAAAAATTCCACAAAAGGAATATACTTAAGCTCAGGGTCAACTCAAATTTATTCACAGTATCGTCCTTTTTTTTAAAAATGCTTCAAAAAAATTAAAACTTTTAAAAATAAAATTAAAATAATTAAAAATTTGGACCAATGATGCGCCATGGGGCTTGGACCAGTTTTTTCTTTTTCTTTTATTTTTTTCCTAATTTGTAATTTTTTAGAGTGCCTAATAAAAGTGGGGTGATATCACTAGTATGCTCGCGTTGATCTCGAGCTCACTATATATTTGTTTCTTAGAAAAGAAATAATTTCTTATGTATGCCTCTATTTGTGTGTATATTTTTTTTTCTAGAAAATAAAATATACCAGAAGGTCAGGGCCAACTCGAACTTATTCAATGTACAGTCTGATCTTTAGTCAGATGCTCCAAAAACATTTAAAAGTCCCAACAAGAATATAAAAAAAGAAAACAGTACACCCTAGGATATCATGTATAATTATTCTCATAGGAGACTAAAAAAGTGGAAGGCAAAATGGAGTTTTATGTACGAGAAGACAGTGGAAGTCAAATATATGAATTAGAAAATAAGTCCAGACAAAAAGTAGGGACCTGGTAAGTTGAGGTTTGTTGTCCGGGAATGGAAAATAAGTCACCCTTTCTGCCAGCGATCCCAGGTTAATTTTCTCATATTCATATAACACATTTTATTTATGACAAATACAAAAAATTAATAATGTAAGTGTTAGTTAAACATGGCTAATTAAAATAAATTATCTCAGATATGGTATACTTTATTACTTGTATAAGTCAAAGCAAGTTAAAATAGGTCAACATGCTACAAAAAACTTAACATTTGGACGCAAATTAATATATGGCTAGAATTCACGGTGAACTTAAACATAGGGGTGCAAACGGGTAGAGTTCTATTTTGTTCAAACTTTGATTCGATTAATTTTAATTGAGTTCAAATTTGAGTAGAATATCTATGATATTTGTTTAAACTCGGCTCGTTTAAATATTAAATGAGTCTGAGCCCGAGTATTGAGTAGCTCACAAGGCCAATGAGTCCTTCATAGATTTAGTCTAAAAAATTTCAAATATAAATTTATAAACTCAGGCCAAACTATTGTAAGTACTAAGTTATTTGCACTCCTAGTTATTTGATGTGAAATTCTATAAAACTTAAACGTCTTATTAACTAAGTTTATCATGAATAGAATAATTACATGAGTACTAGAATAAACTCTTAGTGGGTATTAAAACGATCTTAACAAGTACTTAAACAAACTTGTTCCCAAACATAATCAAGGCAAGTTTCCTGCGTTTAAGTTTGGTCATTTAATGAACTAAGCTCACCTTTTTGTTTAAACTTATTTATTTAGGTTAATAAACGAGGTAAGTTAAACTATTGTTGAACCGTTTTACGAGTTTTTCATCGAGTGTATTGGTTCGTTTGCAGACCTACATAAACACATACTCTTTCCTCCTAACTATTCTCATTAGAAAGCTTGAAATCTAGGAAAATTTTGTATTCGGATGAGAGAGAAAGCAAATGAGATATATATTAATCATTTACTTAGATGATTAAGATATATCGGTCGTCATCTTGATGATATAAATATATCATTAGTTCTAACCTAACCTAGTTTCTTTATTCTAAACCTATTTTTCATTCAATTCTATATTCTTTATTCTTCCACATCATTGAGCTCAGAGTTCATATGTTTATTTCTTCAATTCTCAATCACAACAAGACTATTGGCTATTGAAATCCTACCTAATAGTGCAGTGAATTGTGAATGAAAAATAAATAATAAGCAGCATTCATGTTGTAGTAACATTGAGAATGTTAATAAAGCTTTCTTGGGACGGTTAAAAGTCAATAAAATGCTTTAACGATTGAGGAAGAGATTTTTAATCGAGTCATATGCTCACGCATTATTTAGCACTGATAGAAGATCCATAATTTTAGTCTGCCGACTAACATATCACATTGTGAAAGCTTCATTGCCATGCAAGAGAGATTGATGTGAAATAAAAAGCCGGCAACAATAACAAGGAACAACGTGATTGTGGGATACAAATTGACGAGTGAGGATGGAACTGGATAACAGCAAAGAAAAAGAGGAAATTTTTCGGAAAAATCTCTTGTGAGCAATGGGAAAAGTTTCACTAGAAGACTAGTTTCGAAAAATTTTCCTCTGTACACATACTTTTGTTAAAGTTATTGGGTCATCAAACTCAAAACTTTAAGACTGAGAATAGAGTAGGCACCATCTATTAAATATTTTTTTATTTTATCTTTTTTTTTATGCAAGACTATGCAAGATATTGATAGTACAACTGTTGTCTTAGGTCATGTTTGGTTGGAGTATCAAATTTAATATAGTATTAATTTTTATGTTGATATTCTTATGATAATGAGTATAAATATTAAATTTGATATGATATAATATTTTGGTATTTAGTTGAAGTAATACCAATATCAAAAGTGATATAAAAAGTTGTTTGGATGACTTTTATTATCAATTTAATTCGTTATAATAATTATGTGGCCATTGGTATGTCGTAAAATGTTATGATATATTATAAAGTTATTATAAAATGATACTTTTTTTTTACTTGATGTGGTAGAAAATAATTTGCAATGTTTTTAAAATCCTATTAACTCATGGCATCCATTTTATTAAATTAAAATTGAAGATTCAAACTGTCACAAATTTCTAGGTTTAAATCAGTATTTTTTCTATCTCATTCATAGTCCAAAACTACATAAGATCAAATTTGTGATCACTTATATTGTGCAGCCCTTCTGGGGGGGGGTGATTTTTCAATTTTTTTGATTTTACATTGGGATTTTTTAAATTTTTTTAGAGTATCTGATCAAAAATTGGACGGTATAGTCAGATTGTTCGGGTCGGCTCTCATCTGATTGGACATTTAAAAAAAAAAAAAAAACAGTTGCAACAAACCTCGATTTACATGTAAAAAATAAAAAAGTTTTTTTAAGAAAAATTATACCGAGGTCAACCTGAGCAACCCGACTTTATGGTCTGATTTTTTATTGAACACTCTAAAGAAAAATTAAAAATTTAAATAAAAATAGAAAAATGTAAAACCGACTGCAACAAGTATTACTCTTCAGTATCAAGTTAAGGTTGTATTAAATTGGATAGAATTAGGGGGCTTAATTGTGAATGAATTTTTAAATTAATACAATCCAATCAAACACCTAAAAAAAACTCTATCACTATCGATATTAAAAGTGATAATAATATTAAAGTCTAATACCCAAACCAAAGAGGGCATTACCTCACAATTCGAAAATGTACAGTCCAAAGATATCCTAGTAATGAGTATAGCAAAATTTAAACACCCTGCCGCGTCCATTGACACACGATTTCAGTTACAATACTTTTATGGCACTGCGGCTAATATTGTACAAAGAACCACACTTGATACATTGCACGTGACGTGGATAATTATCTGATTTATTGGATTGGACAGTCGCAGAAGTAATAATTTTTTTATTTTTTTATTTTTTTTAGATCAGCTCCGTCACATTTGACATGTCTTATAAAGGTCGATCTTTAATTGAACGATAAATAATAAATAATAAATAAAAAACCAAATCCAATAAACAGTAACATAAACGGCAGTGTACAATGTGATGAGACTCGCTATAAAAAGATTTAAAAAAAATAAAAGACCACAATTGAGCTGAAGGTGTAGAACAAGTGTTAGGCAAAAACCACAATGACCGTCTACGTGGACCACAAATCGCGGCACCAACGGAGCTTATAAATTGGGGCGTCACTTTCGGGTCACCTCAATATTTTTATTTTTATTTTTGATAGGGCTTGAGGGCCGATCAAGCGACCGGGGTTCAAAAGAAATCCGAGATTTCCGCCAGATTTATGAGGAAGTAATCCCACAAATCAGGAGATAAATATTCCTATAACACTGAGGCGATATAGCTGGGGGGGGGGGGAGGTTTTAAGTCCAACCGAGAATCGAACCTAAGATCTCCCTTTTGCAAGAGAAGTGGATGAACCAACTGCACTAGGCAGCTGGTTCGGGTCACCTCAATATGAATCCAACACGAAGCAATTCAAAGAATCCACATTAACTAATATAGTATGCTAAAAGAGTCTGCATCCATAGGAAGTCGCAAATTCTTTTATAGGAGCCTTTTTAAAGTTCAATAAACTTTACAAGGTCTAAAGCTCTTTAAAAAGTAGAAGATCTAAGTTGATCCAACGATTTTCGAAGCCTTCAAAAGAATTTCCCAGAAATTACAGCCCCTTCTTAAAGTAAGGAGCAAACTTCCCCCAACCCGCTACAGGGCAAAAGACATGTCTGACCGTAAGCCCAAAATCTCAAGAACTCGCTTTAAAAAATCCACCAATTAATAACCCTCATAAAGTTAAGGAAGACGAGGGAACAAGCTAAGAAAAGAGTTGCCTCTGCCGAACGCGAACGAGTCCGGATCCGGCCGAGTCCAGTGTTCGCAACCCGGCCGTGCCACCCTGTCATAAAACTCCACAATAGGAGCGGAGGCTAGAGATGCGACAGCCAACTCACCCACCCCCGGTTTCACGGACCACACCAGTCCAAACCTTTGGTCACTTCGCCCTCCCCCGCGTCCCCACAACCTTAAGTACTTCTCATCACTTAAATTTTTCCTTGCGGAGTGAGATCATCTGGATCTGTTCGTTTCCATCTTTTGCCGGTGAGAATCTACTGACACAAGCCAACAGCCATGCGAGTCCAATCCGATTTCATTAGGACCCAATAATTGTGGAAAAAGGAGAGATTGTTGAAAATAAAAAAAGCAATGTGTAATTTTTTTTTTTAATATTTCACTTTATACGCTGACTGAATTCAATCTAATCATATACTTAGAAGATCTCTATTCCCGAACAAACCAGTAGCATCAAGCCTGGCCGTTAAAACCAGGCACCTCCCTTCTCAACCTTCCCTCCTCAGTCTCCTCACTTAACAGTACTAGTCCTCTTCTACTGCTTCTCCCTCTCCCACACACACACACGCATGGAGGGTTGCAGTACTACTGTCCCTGCCCCTCGCCTCGCCGCTGCCCTCCTCGCCCTGCTAGCCCTCGCCAGCGTCCACGCCGACGCCCTCGCCCCCCACCACGGCAGCAAGGAGACGTCGCCCACCAAGTTCATCCGCTCCCGCTGCAACACCACCGAGTACCCCCGCCTCTGCGTCAGCTCCCTCTCCGCCTTCGCCGGCACCATCCGCACCAGCCCCACCCAGCTGGCGGACGCCGCCCTCAACGTGAGCCTGAGCAGCGCGCGGTCGACCAAGGCGCTGGTGGGGCAGCTGTCGGCGCAGGGCAAGGACGGCATGGGGCGGCGGGAGGCCTCCGTCTTCCAGGACTGCATGGAGACCGTGGGGGACTCCGTGGACGAGCTGCGGGAGTCGGTGCGGGAGATGGCGCGGCTCGGCAAGAGCAAGGGCAAGGGCAAGGCTGACCTGGGTCTGCAGATGAACAACGTCCTGACGTGGGTGAGCGCAGCGCTCACCGACGAGGACACCTGCATGGACGAGTTCTCCGGCCCGGCCATGGACGGCGAGGTGAAGACCAAGCTGCGGGGACACATCAAGAAGCTCGCCCGGCTGACGAGCAACGCGCTGGCCCTCATCAACGGCCTCTCCTCAGCCATCAACTCGCCTTGAGCTAGCCGGGCCGCGCCTCCTCTTGTGATTGCCGCCTGTGTTCTTGCTGCGTCCCTCTAGCTAGCTAGTAAGAATGGTGTGCTCTTTTCTTGAAATGTTGGCAGTGGCTGTGGTAGGCGAACACTAGTACGGTGTGTGATGGGACGTGATGGGTCTTTCCCTGTGGTAAGGCTTTCCTGTTACTATTTTCCACCAACAGTGTAAGCTTTTTTTTTTTTCGTGCTGCTTTTGTGGTAGCTTTTGTGTGATTTCTGGAATGCGCATATCACGGCAACTTTTGGGTAATTTTTTTTTTTTTAACCTGTGATTGATTTTGAACAGTCAGACTAGAATTTTTGCGTGAAACAAATAGAGGTATGCAAAAACATTGTTCTATTCATGAAACCACAGCTAAGGATGGTCCGCACAGGTCCACCACTCTCAGCGAAAGAAAAGGCCATTTTAAAGATATAAAAAATCATTATATTATTATTATTTTTTGTCAATGATCACGTGGTTGACACGGGCTTCCTAAATCGACTTGAGATCCTCTAGGTCCCTGCGGACCTTAGAGTTTCAGAAAAAGGGAGGCCCTACAGTTTTGGGGACCGTAGAAGATCTCGACTCTCCTAAATAAGACAGAGTGTGATTCGGATTCGGCTTTCTGTAGATAAATCCCTGAACATTCTGCCTCAAAGGCTATCTTCCTCACCCAGCATGCCGGCAAAACCCTTTTTCCCCCTTTTTTTGCCAGCCTAGTCTAGTTGTTTGGGCAGGGAAGATGTGCTCTGGAGAGCAGAGTTCTGCCTTTGGGGAGACTTTTTTTTTTTTTTGTCATATGCTTGGAACTACAATATTGACGACTATAATTTTTTCTGGCCAACAGAGTCAACTTATTCCTCTCTCTCTCTCTCTGTATATATATGCAGAGTAGTACATCCGAGAAGACTTGGGAAGAATCACGCTTCATTCCTCCAAAGTACAGTGGATGACCAAGATATATAAGACTTATTTGCTTACGCCTCTCCTCTCTCACTACTGTGAAGTGAGACACAGAGAGAGATAGGGCGTGTTCATTAATTTTTATAATATTAGCCCATGTTTAAAAATCATGAACTAAAGACCAAATCAGGCTTCCACTGACACTAATGTCCGTTAGTAAATCAAACGATTCGACTCATGATTTTCGTTTAGCATGGATAATGCGTATATATAGGGGGAGGAGTGCTATGGTGCGTTATAAATTATTTTGGCCTCTTTCTCATATTAAAAAAATAAAAAATTTAATAAATTCTTAAATATTTAACTCTCTTTCTAAAATAAATTTCATCTTTTTTTTGTTTAAATTTCACCATTGAATTGTGCGACTTTCAACGTAAACCATTTGATTTTATATTTATAAATTGATGATGAATATTAAAATCTCAAAAGATAAGAACAACACTAAAGGTTAATATGATGAATTTTTTAATTTTTATTATTTTTTTATGACTTTTAAAAATTAAATTTGCATATGTCCGATGGATGATTAAGATTGAGTCTCAAGACTGAACTATGATCGGACGGTCAAAATAAGGTCCTAGGCGATAGAAAGATTCCTAAGAAAAGTTATTGAATATTTAAAATTTTATGAAATTTTTTATTTTTATTTTTTAAATGTGAAAATGGGGTTTAAAATAGTGCATGTGGTTTAACGGCAAGTACACATTATAGCGGTTCTCAATTTAACATTTCCCTCTCTACATAATATATGAAGAGATAATATTAATATATAGATTTACTTTATTTTATTTTCTCACGTTAGTTAATTAATTTAATTTTATGAGCGTTGGATCCAATGATCTAACCAAATCCTAATGCTTCCATCTAATGATTTTCCAGCTGGAATACAGTTTCATAATAATGGCTTAACCTTGAGTTGACTGCAATATACTTGCATACATTACCATTTGTATTTGTTGACCATGTTTATTTGTTGTCCTCGTTAACATTGGTACATGTAAACATACTGTTTAATGAGATAATCTACAACCTATTCAGAATACTTATATGACAACAAAAAATTAAGTAGTTGTTTGAGTGGAGAGTTGGAATTAGCGCAAATCAACCCGGAGCCATTTTTAATAAAGATATTCCAAGTTAACTAAAACACATACAAGTATTAACAAGAACTAATTCAAAATCTATATTCTGAATTAAGAGGTGAAATCTACATTAATGGCGTAGATCGTGATCCTACTAAGTTAATTCCTAGTTAGGATGGCCCATTCAACAGCATCTTCTAATCAATCATCCCATAAATATTGAATAATTTAGTATAAAACGCATCTTCTAATCAGTCAGCTCATAAATATTGAATTAATTTAGTATAAAACTCCGGCTCACTTTGTTTGCGGAATAGTGCCGAAATAACCGGTATAAAGACTTTATTCTGATTTGATTGCGCAGATGCCTAATTTCTCAAACTCTCCGAATTCTATATGGAATACCTAATTTCTCAATTTTATTTTTTATTTCATTTTTTATTCTACTTATTCCTACCAAATCACTTGAATAACACGGTATAATTCTTCTTATTTTAAGTAGAATACCAACAACTTATCAAATTATAATACCTCTTATTCTGATTTAAGAAATTTTCAAAATTTTATTCTGATTTAAACTATTCTGCAAACAAAGTAAAAGCAGTAAGAAGGTTGGACTCGATGGGCACCGACAGAGACATTACGTACATTGGAATTATTGCAAATCCAGCCATGCTCAAATTTTATAAAGGTTAATTAAGATGATGCAAAAGTTCAATTACAAGGTGTGGACTGGTGTCCTTCCCTCTCCACATCAGTTCAGTATATGCTCAAAAAAATAAGGAAATTCTTCGTACGGATTCACGCAAGAGATCTAAAGTAGGACCAGCCCTATCCATAAATTTATGTAAAGTTTGGAACTCCCCTTTGAATAATTGAGGATATGGGTGGAGAACTGTCCCCACGATTGTGAAAAATTTATTATGTCTTGTTATTATGTGTAGGTATATATATATATATATATATGCATAACAACCTCCCGGAACATAAGCACCAAATTTATTTTGTTCAATCTTGAACCGTGTTTGGAGTCTACCACCATTTTAATTAGAGATTTATATATGTATATCGTGAAAATTAGTGTATTTGTATCCATATTACCAACTTTCATGTACTGCATGAAATATTTCTGAACCCTCCGAACCGTTGCTGTTATAGCCCTCGTCAAAATGCCGTTAACTCCAACTAAATATCAAAAAAGATTCTGGATCAAACTAGAGCCCTATAAGTAGAGCCCCTTCGTCCCTTGAGCCCCCTATTACGTCTTTGAACCCTAGAGAGAGCTAGAGAGAGGTTGAGAATGACTGGAAGGGCGTTCTTCGTCAGTCTTCTCTTTGGGTGGTGTTGCAGCGTGTGCGAGGTGTTCTTCGCCTTTCCTACGCGATCTTCTCGTGTTCTTGGGGGTGGTTGAGAGGCAAGTGATGACTAATAGATCTCTCTTTTATATTTTTACGTACACAAAACTTACTTTCTATCTATTTTCTAAAGTACTACGATATTATGGTAAAAGATGGATTATATGGGACTATTTGAAGCCCACGAATCTCTTGTTTGAAGTCTTATGTTGATTCATATGAATTCCATGCAGAAACATTGAGATTTTGATAAAATCTATTTCTGTGTGTTGAAACGTGTCCAATAACCATAACGCATGTAATTCGCGTCGTCGTCAATATGTGACGCGATTTAAGCTTTTCTAAGAAGTTTTACAGACTCAAAATCAGTCCATGTAATTTCATGTTTAGATGTGTTTAACTCTAGTTATAGTCCTTGTTTAGCATGATTTTGCATGTTAAACTATCAAAAACATGCTTTGATTGTTAACAGTACTATTATGAATATAAATCTTGATATATTGGTCTGTGTTGAGCCTTAAAACATGCATACCATGTTAAGTATGTTGAAATTCTTATGTTTAATCTTAGAAAATAATCATGGCCATGCATGTTGATTATTTAGTGTGTTGGCAGCATGCTTAGGGTGATAATTGCTTGTGCATGTATACTATTTTGAAAATTTGTAACTATTTTATTTTAATTTTGGGAACTATTTTGACAACCTGAAAGACGTCAGGAAAGGGTGACACTATTCGTGAATCATGTCACCTAAATGTGACATTATTCAAGATGTCCATAATAGAGCCACATAGAACTTGTTGCACAACATGTTAATGATCATGTTTTAAGTAGTATTGTTCATGGCATTGTTACATAATATTTGGCACATGTGAATTAATATGTTAAATGAATAGAAAATGCCACTATAGAAGTAAGAATTTTTCAATCTACAAAAACGTCCTTGTGGGAGAATACTATGAAAAAGAATCATCAAAGAATCCGGGACAACGGATTAAAAATCTTGAAAGTGTACTTGTTTGCAGGTGCACGACCCTGAGTGGGATATGCCGATTCTCTAACTGCGCAGCCAAAGACTCAGTGAGTTTTGCCTTCTACTAGGTAAAGAAGAAGAACAAGAATAAGAACTTCTAATGTTATGGTTAGATGCAAGTCCTATGAACTAAATGGAAAGATGATGGATGTGCATCATATGTTTATGATGAATTATGTCTCATAAAGTAGGTTTATGAACTAAGCATGTATATTATAAATCATGTTTTCATGTCTATGAATCATGCACTTATTATGCTACATGTTTATGTCTCATATTTAGTTAAACTAGATGCATATGGTAGAAATATAATAATGTAATAGACATGTTTAGGAATCTGAAGCATGTATATAGAGTAGTATTTTCACCTTTGCATGACTAACTTACTTTCAGGAGAAGTAGACCCTAATGAGGCGGGTGAGGCTAATGACGAACGTGAAGCTTGACGTTTGAGCTCAAGACTTCCAGTACAATATTTGTTATGGAGTGAATGTGTGCATGCTCACTCCAGATGTTAAGTAGATGATTTGAGTTGTTCTCATTGTAGCGCGTCCACCGGTTCGATATAGGTCGACATGATCAAACTGGGTTGGTAAGGGCGTTAACAAGGATGCTTCATGTATGTTGGTTGTCACTTTCTTTTATCTTGCTTGGCCTCAACTTAGCTGTCTTTCTCAAATTAGTAAAACTTGAATTACACATTTAATGTCAATACAACTTTATTTTTTCAAAAAGTTGATATACTTAACTAGGTCTTGCTGGGTTAACAAAATACACAACCACACAAGAGGCACAAGATTTATAGTGGTTCAATCCACCAAATGGTGATCTACGTCCACTCTCTGACCTTATTGGGCTTTCTTCACTATAAATCCACTTCCAGTACACCGCTAGTAGATCCAATTCTAGTCAATCAACATACTAGATCAAACCTCTAGTTGGGCTTCCCCTAGATACAAAGCCTCTAGTTGGACTTCTCTAGATACTATGCCTTTAGTGGACTATCCTTAAATATCAAGCCTCTAGTTGAGCTCCTCTTAGATATCAAGCCTCAAGTTGGGCTTCTCCTCCAACCCACCTAAGGTTTGCCCTTTTCCAAATGGAAGGAACACATAACCTCCAATCCTCTCGAGGATTGGCTCTCTTTCTTCAAGGAAGGCAATACAAGTTTTAATCTTCTCAAAGATTGACCTCTTTCTTAAAGGAAAGTAACAACAATAAAGAAATTAGAAGATAGGAATCCTAAACCTCTAACTAACCACACCCACAAGATAATGTTAACCTTCTTAAATATTACAAGTAATCTTGTAAAAAAAGAAAAAAAATCAAACCTTTAGAATCCTTCTTGTGGGTGTGGTTAGTCTTTGATGTGTGTCAGAGCCCTTTTTGGCACTAGCATTGTTATACATGAAATATTTCAAAGTATGCATTAATAATATAAGTGAGAATGCTGTAAGCTTAAAAAGGGCAGTGAAAAGATCAAGCCTTTAGAATGCTCTATGGTTAGTCTTTGATACACATGGGGTTCACATCACTTTCCCCACTATCATAAGTCTTTAGAACCCTATTAGAGCCCTATGGCCCACCACAAGTGACATAGGGCTCTTATACCAGCATAATCAATTATCATGAATATAATTTAAGTGTTTTGTTAACATCAAAATCAATATAGGGGCTCAACATTCTTATCCTTTTTGATAAGGACAAAACACTTAAATCTTTCAAAAGACTCTCACACAATTATTGACATGTATCCACACACATCAAGTTCAAATATGCACATATATCACATTCTCACATCTTTCTCCCCATTTTTGTCATCATTAAAATAATCTCACTACATCACAATACTTACAAAGACACCTAAGTCATTACTATCTGTTAGCATTCTGTTAAAAATCTTTTATTTTACTAGACTTAATCATTAACCAAAGTTGAAAATGTCTAAAATAACATTATTCTCTTGTTGCTTCAAAATCTTATCCACCACGATTAGAGCTTTCTGTCAAGTATCAGAAACTCAAGGAATAATAGACCTGTAAGAAAGAACACTGTCAAGGGCCTTCGGCGGTGATCCGGAGGATCTCCCTCCAATGCTTAAGTCAGAAGGCTAGAGATTCAGAAGAAAAATATGACCAATTTGGATGATGGAGAGCGTACCTAGCAAGGTCAAACCACGGGTCTTTATATAGCAATTTAGAGGCTTCCTCAAGATCGATTCCATTCAAGAAAGTAGGTCTCAACTGGGTTTTCCTTAGAGCCCATACCCGAAAGAGACGATTTTGGAAAGCCCAGATCCGAGATGGATCTCCAGACTTATCATAATCTATCTAGGATTGGAAGGGATTGTCTCGAAGAATAAGATTCATATCCGACAAATTCTTGGATCAATCCTGATCCACTCCGGGTCGCAAGTGGAATGGGCCGAGAAAGTTAAGCTCCTCCTGCAGGGATGAGCCTCGGTCGGGTTGATCTAGGGATCCTGCTAGGGGGAATATTCGGATGCCTCCTCAGTGGGCTTGACGCCATGGACCAAGTACTTTCGGTAATAGCGTCATCTAGGCCAGGCCTGGGGCCTTCCTAGTACAGATTCAAGGTCGAGGACCATAATAGAAGTAGACCCTAGCAGGGCTGCACTTGCCTCCTCTAGCTTAAATTACTGGGTCGGCCCACATACTGTTTGGGCCAAGTGAATTCTCATCCTTCACATCTCTTTCTCTTTCTTTTCATGTATCTCTCTTTCTCTCTCCTTGGCACAATGTGCCAATCCAAAAAACTCCTTTTATGGAGGTACTTGTGTCTACATTAAATTTGATAGCTGAATAAGAAATATTCACTGCATCCTTAACAAAGGTCAACCGCAGCGGCATTTTTGTAAGTATTACAATGCAACGAAATTATTTATAATGATATAAACATAAGATAGACAAATCTATAATTTAAAAAAAGGAGCTTCAATTGGAGAAACCCAGTCCAACCGCACCCAACTTATGGCCCAACCCAACACACAAGTGATGCGCATGCAATTTAGCATCTTTTAAAAGGTGGCTTCTATGGATTAATATCAAAAGTTCGTTTGTTGGCAATACTCATGTTTAGAAATACGTTGTTTAATATGCTGCAAAATGATGTAAAATATTGTAAGATAGCATTTTTCATATTTTCCGGGGTTTGATTTGCAGAAAAAGGTTTCAGAATATGATCAACCATCACCGCATTTATTTTAATTTCAATCTTTCGCTCAAAACAACTAAAATTCAAGATTTAAGAATCTTAAAACTGCCTCTTTTAGAACAAAAAAATTAAGGCATTTTATTCACATTAAGCAAATAACACTATGCCAACAGCAAATAAAGTGTATCCACGCGTTTGTCCCCACACACATTCTCTTTCCTCATGTTCTCATATATGACCAGGCATATGAGCCACATGGACACAGTAGTAGAAGGTCCTCGATTACTTTACTTATTTTTTATATTTTATAATTATTGTTATTGTAACCTTGGCCCCTCTTTCAAAATCTTCCCGGCTCTACAAACCGGGACAGCCCAAATGATGAATGGCAACATAGCACTTGGCACTTTCCTGAAGGTCTGAATCGATTTTTGAAAGGCAAAAGTTATCAGCAGAAGGACCGATGGACTAAATTGCCGCTGGGGAGTCGAAGATCACGGTCACCTTCTTCAAGAGTTCCGGCAAAGGGAACTGAGCAAAACCACACCCAATGCTTTGTAGCCGACATAGGGGTAAGGTTTGCTGCCGACTCGACGAGTCGAGCCGACTCGGATATCTTATGATCTGGTACGAGTCGAATTGACTCGTACCAACTCGTACGAATCACATAGTCATATCATACAGACTCGATCGAGTCGTATCGATTCAGGTTCATCCTGATACGATACAAGTCGAGCCGGTACGGCAAACCCTACATAGAAGTGGCACACAAGATACGTCGGGAACTCGGGCTCCATTGAGATGCTCTACGATCCTTGAACGAGAGGAAATCAAAGAAGACCTCTCCACAGTGAAGCCTCTAATCCCAAACTAGCAAAATGGAGGCAAAGGAAAATCTGAACATGCAAGAAGCTGGCACAACACAGATACACAGAACAGGGAAGAAAAGAAATACCACACTAAAGGAAGAGAGATGGGAAGGCAGTTAAAAAAACCTACGAGCAGAGCTCGTCGAAAGGAGGACTCCCGGAAGACGCTAAAACTTATTAGAAAGCCTAACCGTAGAAGAAGAAAGATGAGAAGGGATAATAAATGGTAGGAATGTTCATTGTTTGGTTTAAATCGAAAAATCAAATTGAACTATTGTTCCGTTCAGTTCGAAGTCTAAAATTTTTTATTTAGATTGAAATCAAATCAAATGAGAAAATTTAATTTAATTTGATTTCTACTCTTCATAAATCACACCAAACAAATCGAATTACTTATAAGGACAGAAATTTAGTTATTATTGTACATATTAAATTAAAATTATTAAAAATTATGAAATATAATGGAGTACCATGATCATTTCCATTGAAATTAAGAATATTTTTCTCTATTCATATGTGAAGTGTAATATAATTATTTTTTTAATTAAACTGTAAAAAGTGATATGAGTCATTTTTTTAAAATATTTTAAATTTTTTTATCATTGTATCTTACATCATCTATTAGAAATTACTTTGAATAACTAAATAGTATATTTATTCTTTATTTATAAAAAGTATTCATTTATTAATAAATTATTAAATTGTAGAAGACTTATTTAAAAGATAAAGTCACATTATGATAGTTAAATCAAATCAAATCGAATAATTTTGATTTGATTTGATTTAAAATTTTGTTTGATTTAATTTGAATTTTTTAAAAAAAAATTAAAATCAAACCAAATCAGACCGTGCAAACCCGGGGTGAGACAATAGAAAGAGAGAGTGACGAAACGGCGAAGAATGGAGAAACATAGCCGAGGAAAAGACGATGGAAGCTAAGGGAGGCGGCGGGGTAGCGATTTGGGGCGAGAAGATGAAGGGATTGTGAGAAAAATGAAGGGGGAGTAAGAGAAGGGAGAGACAACAAATGATCAGAGACGCGAAACCAATGAGGGGAAGAACTCCCCCAGCTCAAGTAGCTGCTGCTGGAGACGCCAACCTAGATAGATTCAAGGTTCGTCGACTCAACGCGTCTGACCGACTTGGATCTTTCATGATTTAGTACGTGTCGGTTGACTCGTACCGTCTCGTATGGGTCGCATGAACAAGTCATACAGATGCGATCGAGTTGCACCGATTCGGATTCATCTTAATACGATACGAGTCGTCCAAGTCGACACGAGTCGATCCGGTATAGTAAACCCTAGATCATAGATCACGGGGGAAGACCCATGCCACCGTGAGAGACCGTCTACTCCAAAATCAGATAAATCCTGTTTTCAAAATTTTGTTTGGCAGCATGCTCGTGATCCGACATGAGGTTTTAAAAGTAATATTTATTGCAATCTTTCAAGATATTGCAGCCGCAAGTACCCTTTGATCGCACGATTTAACAGTGCGGTGCACGGTCGATGATCTCAATTTGCACGGTCGTGATAGCATGGGTACCACAAGTCTGCCTCTCTTTTATCCTCTTTTATCTACATAAGACGCAATTGAAGGAAATTAACTTGTCACACCTAACGGCAGCAGCAAGTTTTTATAACAGCAAATATCCCTTTCTTAGTCTTTTTGGACAAAATCTAACATGAATATCTGTTCATTTGACATGAGTTATCCGCACAAAATCGGATTCATATTGCTTATAAATATGCTTAATTAAATCATAAGTATGTTTTTAACATGTTTACTAAGTCAGATTAATGCTTTATCATATATCCATATAGTGTATTCTATTTATGACAAATACAAAAAGATTAATACTGTAAATATTATTAAAAATTAACTAATTAAAATAAATTATCTTGGACATAACATATCTTAATAAATTATATTAGTCAGAACTAGTTAAAATGGGTCAACATGTAGAACATATGATCCAAACTCACGCAGTAGTTGGGCACTAACAGAAGATTAATCATAATTTTCATCGATCAGAACTAGCATTGAGCCAACCCGAGTTCAAGTTGAATGTAGCTCTGGCTCGTTAGTTCGTGAGGCTATTTGCCTCAAATCTAACTTACCTCCCAACACCTTAGATGATCAGTAACGAGAAGGTTATGAGACGTTCGAAGTTTTTAAACCTTCCGAGAAAGGACTAAATGTCCCTGGCAAACCCCCACAACGTGTGGCCCGCGTGCGGGTGCGTGCTTGCCCGGTGGTTCTGCCAGGAACTTTAGTCTTGTACCGGTTACCTGTTTTTCTCCACCCACCCTTACATTTATAATTAAGAAGCACCTTTTTACTTGCGTTAACTGCTCCAGCAACCTGGGTAGTAATTTGGACCAAACGTGTCCATGTAGGAGAGAAATCTCCACTAGCAGTTTGGATCTTTAAATCTTAGGCGGAGTAAAATTTGTCTTTGTGGACCGAGCCTGATCGAGCTTGTCTCGAATTAGGATTTTTTATTTTTTTGAACTTGAACTAGACTTTAAGCTTGATTTCAAGCTCGGACTTAACTCGAGCTCGAGACTTTTATGTCGAGCCGAACTTGAGTATGTTTGGATAGATAAGTTCCCCTCCTCAAAAGAGAGAGAGAGAGAGAGATATGTAAGATGAAAAGCCGGCAACGATAAGAAGGAACAACGTGCCTGCTTGTCGGATACAGATTGAAACGCACCACCACCACCGACACTAGGCCGTACGTTCCTGCCTCTCAAGAGGTTAAAAGATCCACATGGAAAGGGGGGTATCACAGCAATAATTGTTGGACCTCCGTGCGAAGGCCCGCAAGAGAAAAAACACACATCACCCACTTCACCAGTTTTGTATGTTGCTTCCACCACCACACGTAAACAGAGGACACTGCTCTCTACCTTACTAACAGAAGACCCCACAAGCCAAGTCCTACTCCCTACTTCACCGCATACTTCCTAACACCTAGGATTGAATTACGGATGGCGTTTCTATCAGATCGTTGAGGTAGATGAGTTTTAGTCATTGAAAAAATTTCTAAAAAGACTTCTGTTTTTTTTTTTTGATAAATTGCCAACTACGGCGAGAAGGAGCATGTTTTCACTCCACCAGTGTCCACCAATGGATTAATGAAAATTCCTCAAAAAACTTATATAACTCAAAGATCACTCATAGCTCAACACTAACAAGAATGAGATCCCTTTCATGTGCAATCTAGCAGCTTGTTGACGACTACTTGCATCCAATACAACCATGGTGCTAGGGGTGTCAATCGGGATATGGGTCAGACCAATAGTGGACCCGTCAGTCTTACCCGAAATCAGACCCGAACCATTGGTAGCTATTCTGTGAAGTACTGTACCCACTTTAACCCACCATCGGGTTGAGATCTACCCTACAATATGGAGTCAAAAACTTAAAATAAGTGATTCGTTTTTAACCCTTATAAAACGATTGAGTCTTGAGGTTTCTCCTCTGACTAAAGTTCTCATTTTGACAATTCAAAATTTGGCGAAAGTTTTTTACTATTGAACCTATATTCAAAATCATTCCATTCGAAATCTTTTGCTCCATCAAAACGCCAGATTTCTAATTTTTTACAGGGTCCTCTTGGAACTCCTTCTAGAGCCTGTTGAGTTATTTCAGAAAACTCCATAGATTTTATTTATGGATCGGTTGCTATTCTAGGATCTCAAAAAAAAGATAAAAAATAAAAGAAAAATACTCGTACAGGGGATATTGTATGATTACAATGATTTTGGATTGGCACATAACAATCAAATTATATCCCATCTTGTTTTCACATTTCCAGTCATTCCATATACAATTGTTAGATATTGAGAATTCCTTCTAGAACCTGTTGAATATTTTTTATGAGTTCTGCTATTTTGTCGATTCATACTAAATAACGAGCTAATGAGTCTCTTTCTTTAGGCAACAATAGGGGAATTATCCATGGAAGTAGGACAAATATTGATACTTCACGAAAACATCATATGGGCTTATGTAGAAAGACCCGATTCATAACTAGGGACCTTCTCCAGTCCTTCGCTAATTGGGGCTAAAACTCCAAGAATGATAAATGCCAAGATAAGAATGACACTTGATATTATTATAAATAGAAAAATTTCAATCACTTTGATTTCTTTGAGGGAAAAAGAGAGGTAAATTTTATCTCATTAGGTTAGTCATACACTTCACATGTTTCTAACGATTTACATGGCATCATCAAATGATACAAGTCTTAGATAAGAATCTACAACGTACCAGAACGTCCAACTCTCTGGTGAGCTACAGACAGAGTCAAAAAATATCATTTTTTTTTCATTCTATCATACATGATTGAGTTGAAAAAACTTCTAGATGAGTATCCCATATCTCGGCCGAGACTAATAGTTTTTATTTCCCATCTCATGAAAAACCCTTTTTGCTCCACTTAATCCTATTCCCTTCTTGATAAAGTAAATTGACTTCGATTCTTGAATAGTCCACATCATTTCTTGTTCTATTGTAATAAAAGATTTCTCTTTTATATGGAAAAGATCTGTATCAATAATTATAATATTGCCTAAAAAAATGCTTGTCTAAAATATACGATCCTTTCTTAAATGGACCATATCACACAAAAATCACAAAATATACGGAGATGATTTAATAACTTCTACAGATGCAGAGAAGTCCATAGCAATAGGACTAGGCCATGCTGATACATGATTTTATCCATCACATTAGAATTCACAACTAAATGTGTCTCCGCAACTAGTTGCTAGTATTGTACGCTCTTCGTCTCCTTCTTCCATAACCAAAGTTGGAAGAAGGAAGAAATAAGAGGGCCCTAAGTGGTATTTCAAACTTGTTTTTAGAATGAGTTGTAGGAGTGGGCATTATTGGGAGAGCGGAAGTAATAAATTGGGGCTTATGAGACCAATGTTACGAGCTTTCAGGATCCAATGGGATCTGAGGACAGATTTTTAAGGTTAGCTCCCTCTCACGGGATCGCGACCCTTTGTTGGCACGTGTCTTACCCATGAAATTATCCCTATTTGAGTATGAATGTGAATACAAAATATGTATTACCTAAGCATCAAAACTTATAAAAACAAAGTGCCCACCACAAGCTTGATACCTATAAATCCCTTTTGCAATATCTAAAACATCTAAAGTCGATCAACCTCCTCGGATTGGGAAGTACCTCAGGTCGTAGACACTGTAGGTTTCATCATGGGGAGCGTTTGCCAGCCAATATGGACGTGCTGCAGCCATGATGGATCTTAAAAGAAAACAAGAAATATTGGGATAAAGAATCCAAGAAAGGATAGAATTCCAAGGATATCTTTAAGCGAACCTCAAAGATAATCAAGATACTCAATTCAGAATGGAATATTTCATATCATGTTTTGAGTTATTTGATTTAATAGTCTGAAACTTAATCAATAATTAATTCTTATCACAATGATTTCAAAGTCCTACATGATGCATGCTGGGCTAAAAGAAAAATATAAAGTCAAATAAAATATAAATTAATCAAGGATAATATTGTTAAATCGTCATTAATGAGTCAAGATACCAATTCTTGTAATCCAGTGCTGAGCCGAAGCTCGTTTATCCACGCACCGTTTCACAAAAGTGGAACCATCGTCCTCACTAATTAACAATCTAACGGCCTATCCGTGCGATTAAGAATCCTCTGAAATTATCACTGTTTTTGTTATAGGGGAACTCAAATTCCAGTTTCATCAAAACCACAAGGTCCTTGATATACTCTAATAAATATTTAACATATAGTAATGCAAATGCAAAATAATTACATGAAAGGAGTACAAGGGTAGAAATAACCGTCTTTTTAGCCACGGTCAGGACTTCATAAATTCCCACAGTGGGATCTTCTTGATATTTCCAACTTTGCAATCATTTCTTTGAATTTCTGAAATGCGTTGTGTTGCTCCGATGCCATTAACATGAACCAAAATACGTCGTTGTTCAACGACGCCTTTCAATCGATGAAACAGGTTCTGGTCGTCTTCAATCTGTATGCCTTGTGTCCTGTATATGACTTGAACAAACAGGTCAAGTATCTATTTAGGCTTAGCCCCTTGCCTGACCAAATAAATGGTCAATCAATCTTTTCCTTCAATAAATGGTCAAGGGGCATAGCTTTTATTAACAAAGGTAATGAGAATAATCAAACTTAAGCAAAATGTAACATGCAAGCAAACAGATGCTTACAGAAAATAAAAGAAATGAAACATACTGAGTGCAACAAGTATATGCTAATTGAAATATTTTTGTTGTTTTGAAATATTCATTTTTGTTTGGGTTTTGAAATATATGCCTTTTTTTTGGAATTTTGACATATGTATTTTTTTTTGAATTTCTGACATATGTAATTTTTTGGATTTTTGACATGTTTTTTTTTTTTTGGATTTTTGACATATGTATTTTTTTGGATTTTTGATATATGTATTTTTTTGGATTTTTGATATATATATATTTTTTGGATTTTTGACTAAAAGATCAGCATGGTACTTAGATCAAAAGATCATATTCATTTATCAACTTAATTCTCAAATTGTTCTTTAACAACTTAACTTAAAACCCATCGTGTTTGAACTTGTGTTTCCATTCGTGATCTCATTTGATGATTTGACCCTTAGTCAATCCAAGTCATTCCTTAAGTTTATAGTACATCTCTTTAGAAGGAAAAGAAGAATAAGTTTAGAAAGCCCATAAGAAGGTTCCGGAGACTTAAAAAGATGTTCCTTTCCTACCCTAGTATCCGTTGGGGTTCGGTCATTTCATTCCGGGGTATTTATCGACATTGCGTTCCCTTTTATTTCATTTCATGGCCTTGATGTAACGTTTGTAATGTAATGGCCTTTTGATTTGACATCTGGATTTTGTCTTTTGCTTTTGCTTTTCTATTTTTTTTCTTCTTCGGGATGGATCTCCCCCTTTTTTTTATGACGGCCTCCTATTAAGATGGTGGGTATTCTTGGTAGTCTATTCTAAGACTCGTTCCGACATCATGGGCCGAGTGTAAAACAGAATTTTTGCTTTAAAAAAAAAATGAATGATTTGTACTTTACCCTTTCGGTCAAGCTTTTGATATTCTTTAGGACTAAGCATCTCTTGTTACTCACGAATCAAACGTGTCAGTGTGTGTAGTAATGTATTTGAAGTTAAGTTATCCAGACTAACAAGGAAATTTGAGTTTATAAACTTTCTAATTCCACTGGTCTTTGTACCATATTGATCGACTCTTTAACCTAAGGGTAGTATTTCTTAAGATGTAAGCCATTCCAGGGATGATTTAGCTCTTCTCCTTCTGCATTAACAAGACAATAAGCATTACCAGGAAAAGCATGCGATACAACATAAGGTCCTTCCCAGTTGGGTTGGAGCTTAGAACGCGGACCACCAGGTTTTAGAAAAATCCTTTTGACGACCATTTCACCGACTTTGAATTTACGTTCAATGACTTTCTTTTGATAAAAACGTGCTAGTCTATTTTGATAAACTTTTGCATGATTAGCAGCTGACCATCTTTTCTCGTCTAAAAGTTCCAATTGAGCAAGGAGTGCTGAACGACGTTCATCAATGGAAAATTTCTTATTCAATTGTACTCTTAATGACGGTATGAGGATCTCATATGGAACTACCGCCTCCATTCCAAATATTAAGGAATAAGGAGTTTGCCCAGTGGGCGTGCGGATTGAAGTTCGGTAGGCCCATAGAGCCTCAACCAATTTTTCTGGCCAATCTGCGAACTTGTTAGATTTGCACGTCTTTTTAATGATCTTTATCAAAGTCTTATTTGTTGCCTCTGCTTGGCCATTGCCTTGCGGATAATAAGGAGACGAATGATGCAATGCAATTCTGTACCTATTGCAGAGGTCCTTCAATTCCTGTGACACGAACTGCGGTCCGTTGTCGGTGACGATGGTGCTTGGAATTCCAAATCGGGTGATGATGTTCTTCATGATGAACTTGCAGACGGTTGATGCTTTGATCTCCACATACGCTTCAGCTTCTGCCCACTTGGTGAAGTATTCCGTTGCCGTTAGAATGAAAGATTTTTGCTTGATGCCGGAATCTGGATTACCAAGGGGTCCAATAATGTCGAAAGCCCACATGGAGAAAGGCCATGGGGAAGAAACAGGATGGAGTGAAGATGCAGGAGAATGAATTTTGTCGACGTGAAGTTGACACTTAACACACCTACGGACATATCCTACACAGTCATCTTCCATAGTTGGCCAATAAAATCCTTGTCTAAGGATCTTCTTTGCTAGCATATGTCCATTGACATGGCCACTACAAATTCCACTATGAGCTCCTTCCATAACCTTCCAAAGCTCATCTTCGTCTAGACATCTCAGAAGAACTCCATCAAAACCTCTCTTATACAATGCTCCCCCAACAAGGGTGTATCGTTGAGCAACTCTGCTGATAGCTCTCTTCTCCTCAGTTGTAGCCTCTTCAGGATACGATTCATTTTCACAATATTTGGCAATTTCATAATACCATGGCTTTTGTTCATCATCCATCTCTTCTAACAGCTCCATTAACATGATTTCCCACTTTTCAATGATATCTCCGTCTCTGACTTTCTTCAGCAACTTCTCGTTAATTCTAAGGAATGAAGGATCTTTCACGGCGGGTGAAAGACGCCTATGAACTATGATTGATTCGGATTGTTTGCTGATCGGAAAATCAAGAGAAAATGCCAGTGAAGCTAGAGCGTCAGCTAAGATGTTCTGATTCCTAGGGACATGGACAAAGATCAATTTCGTGAAGAGCTTTGAGTAAGCGGAAGTAAGTTCCTGATAAGTTTTGAGCTTGGGATCAAGAGTTCGATACTTGGTCAGCACTTGGCGAAGAATCAGTTGGCTATCACCCACAATCCTGAGTTTGGTGGCACCATGAAAATGAGCAGCCTCGAGGCCAGCAAGAAGTGCCTCGTATTCAGCTATATTGTTAGTGACTGGAAAATCAAGCTGAAAGGCTTGTGGAATGGTGACACCTTCAGGTGATAACAGAACAATACCGATCCCTTTTCCATGAGAATTCAGAGCTCCGTCAAAATGCAGAGTCCACATATCATCTCTGATTTGATTTACAGACATCAGTTCCTCATCCGGAAACTCTGATCGGACTGAATCAAATCGAGGAAGGGGATGATGAGCGAGATGTTCTGCTATGGCATAGCCCTTGATCGCTTTCTGCTGAATATAAATGATATCGAATTGAGATAGAAAGCTTTGCCATCGCGCTAACCTATCAGTAAGAACAGATTTCTCCAGAAGGAATTTGATCGGATTCATCCTAGCGATGAGATGGACTTCGTGCGCCAGAAAATAATGCTTTAATTTCTGCACAACCCAGACCAATGCTGCACATGTTTTCTCCATCGCTGTATATCTCTGTTTAGCGGGGTTGAGAAGTTTAGAGAGATAGTAGGCTGCCCTCTCTTTTCCTTCTTCATCCTCCTGTGCTAGGACAGCCCCCACTGCATCATCCAGGACTGAAATGTAAAGTACCAATGGTTTGCCTGGAGATGGTGGTCTCAAAACAGGAGGACTTGCTAAATAGTTCTTTAATCCATCGAATGCCTCCAGACACTTATCGTCCCAATCGAATTTGACTCCTGTCTTGGTAAGCTCGTAAAACGGCTTACACCTTTGTGAGTGCTGGGAGACAAAGCGACGAATAAATTGTAACCTCCCGATTAATCCTCTCAACTCTTTCAAGTTTTTAGGAGGTGGCATTTCTCTGATAGCCTTCGCCTTGTTGGGATCAATCTCAATTCCCTGTTTGCTGACGATAAATCCAAGCAATTTTCCTTAAGATACCCCGAATACACATTTCTTGGGGTTCATCTTTAACTGATATTCTCTCGATCTCTCTAATACCCTTGCCAAAATTTTGGCGTGCTCAGCCTTTGTCTTTGATTTAACCAATAAGTCATCCACATATACTTCCAGATCTATGTGCATCATGTCGTGAAATATTGCCATCATGGCCCTTTGATAAGTGGCTCTAGCATTCTTCCATCCAAATGGCATGACAACATAACAGTATGTTCCCCAAGGTGTAGTGAATGACGTTTTATCTTGATCCTCTTCTGCCAGCTTAATCTGACTGTATCTTGAAAATCCGTCCATAAACGATAAAGTTTCATAACCAGCGGTATTATCAATGAGTACATCAATATGAGGCAATAGAAAATCATCTTTAGGACACGTCCGGTTCAGATCGCGGAAGTCAATGCAAATTCTGACATTCACGTCCTTCTTCATAACCGGGACTATGTTGGCCACCCATTGTGGATAAAGGACAACTCTAATAAATTTGACTTTATGTAATTTGTCGACCTCTTCCTTCATCTTTAGAGCCATTTGTGGGTGGAATCGCCTTAATTTCTGTTTGACAGGGCTAGCTCCATTCTTTAATGTCAATCTGTGTTCAACTAAAGATGAGTCTAACCCCGGCATATCTTCATAACTCCAGGCGAAAGTGTCCTTATAGTCCTCAAGTACTTGTACCATTGCCTTCTCATCCTCTGTAGAAAGATTTTTGCTGACGAGGACAACCTTAGGTTCGTGTTCAGTCCCTAAATTGATTTCTTTGGTGGGCTCTTCTACGGCAGCTGAGGGTTCATCGAATCTCTTCACTCCACTGGCATATGCCTCAGCTGCGTCCTCGTCATCTTCCTCATTCTCAACAATGGGGTCCTTTTCATGCACTAACTCATATACCCCATACCTATCATTGACTGACTCATCATTCATACAGTCTTATGGCATCTGAATTAGATTTTCTAAAAACTGAGGGATTAAAGAACAAGAAAAGCATCTATCAGCTGAGTCCTGAAGGTATCTATCTGGAATTCGCCTACCCTTAGGCTTCCTAGACTTCCTAACCTGACTAACCTGCCTAAAACTAGACTGCCTAACTTCACTAAACTCACTATCATAACCTAATGAAGACGAAGCAGGATGAAAATCCTAGGATACAAGTGGAAATATAAGAGAATCCTCCCGAGAGGAGGGGCAAAGTAGATTTAAGAGAGAATCTTGACCGAAGGACCCGCTCGACGGGGTGCAATCGGACAAGTAAGAAGTTTCCTCGATAAGGATCTGAAAGGAATTTGTTGTAAAATTGGCGTTTTTTTTTTTTGGATATCAGAGGAATTAAACATGAAACATGAATGAATACAAACAGAAGGAGAATCAGATGGAGGAAGTGGCACCAAGGCCAGAGGGTTGGGGGGATCATATATAACAATATGTCCCAGATCAAGTCATACATCCTCTCTAGATCGAGAGGAGGTTGTGGAATAAGGTCCCGAGGGGACAGAGTAATCATAATGGGCGGAGCCCGTGGAATATCTTCAATAATGACCCGCGACCAAGTCGGGGTCAAGAGCAGTGTGCGAAATAGAGTATGGAGCATGAAGACATGTGAAGGATATGTCCCCCTGCAGAGCAGATCTGTAGTGCAACCAGCTTCATAGGGGTCATCTGGCTCCCCTTCGTCGGTCTCTTCAGACAGCAATATCCGCTTATCAAAGATGGCATCAGGGCTTTCAATCAGCTCGTCAATTTGTGGTGGCCACTTAGGTTCTGCAGGATCTAGGAATAATTTGTTCAGTGCAATGTAAAGGTCTCTCAGATCGAACCACCTGTACCATTCGCATTCAGGATCATGGAATTTTCTCCTTTTTATAGGCCGCAGAGCCTCCAAGGATTGGTACGTAAGTAGTTCTGAACAATGCCCGGCTAAGTCCATCCCATATATGTCATGGAAGTCAAAACACGAAGTAATGACCACCGTGTTGTCGTGACTGAGTATGGGCCCCTTCACAAAGTGTATATACAGGGTCCATGTTAGGGGATCTCGGCCTTCTTTGGGTGGTGTAGACATTGTCTCCCAGATTTTTCGACCTTCTTCAATCTCTGCTTGCTGGGCCGGATCTTGTTTCAGTCTTCTTGGCCTGTAGCCCAGACCACTTCCAGGTGCTGCTCGATGATCTTTAACAGGAGTAGTCCTGCCTTGCAACTGCGTGCCTAGACCTCTCCCAGGCTTATAGCCGTTCTTCATCATAATTCTCCATCCTGGGGTACTCATGCACTTCCCCCTTTTAATGGCATCCAATGGGTATGGAGAAATAGTGGCGGCTTTCAAAGGATCAGCCACCGGATGGTAGACCTGTAATACCGACAGAAAAGGTTGTCGGCCAAGTACAGCAGCAGATTTAATATTCAAGGTATGAGCAGCAGCAAGGATCGGCATGCTCGTCACTTTAATAATTCGTCCTTTGAAAGGGAATTTGAGGCATTGGGGATTCGTAGAGGGAATCGCCTCAAGAGTTTTGATATAAGGACGACCCAAAATGGCATTTATAGAAGGGTCGATTTCTAGAATGTGAAATTCGACCTCTGCATGACTCACAGGGCCTAGCTCCACCTTCAAATAAACCATTCCCAGAGGGGAACGGGTAGAGTTGTTATATACTGTCACAGAGATTGGGCTAGGCAGCCATTTTTCTTTGGGCACACCGCACAGCTCCAGGGTCTTCGGAGGTAAAACATTGATCAAAGCCCCTGTATCTACCAGGCATGCATCCACGGCCTTCTTACAGATGTTGACCGTGATGCTCAGAGCTATGCTTCTGGCTGCTGGCGGTGCTAGTTCCGATGTGTGAAATGTGATGGAGGGCTGATCCCCCTGAGGAACTAGTAGTGTTGCAATTTTTTCTACCGGCACGTCCTCGTTGACCATCACCTTTTGTAGATATTCCATTAAGGCTTCTTGGTGAATCTTGGACTTTTTGATCAATTCAAGTACAGTGATCCGTGCCGGTGTCCTGTCCAGATGTTTCAACAAGTCATATTGAGTGCCTGGTGCACTCTCTTCATTATGGGCTTCTTTAGTCGGCTGTGATGGGCCGTCTCTAACTGTGGACTGAGGGAAGACTTTGTTGAAAATCCTTCCACTTCGGAGCGCATGTTCCTCGACCGTAGAGGATCCGGGTGACACCTTAAGTACCGTAGGGTTGGATGGTGCGGGTGATGTAGAGGGTTGGTATGTAGGTGATGGCGTAGGGCTAGGTGGTGATGGCGCGGTGCGGATTAAAGGCCTAGAGGGTTGGATGGTGGATGGGTAAGTGGTTGGTGAAGTGGGGAATGGCACGCGTAATAGCGGTCTGGATGGTAAGGGGGTATCTGGGTAGGTGGTAGTGGTAGCTGGTAAAGTAGGAAATGGTACGCGTAATAGCGGTCTGGACGTAGAAGGGGCGCGTGATTGGTTTGCGGGGGATTATATGGTAGCGGTGTAGTGGTGTGGGGCGTAATGGGCTTGAGGACGGCGGGAAGTGGTAATGGGTTATTGGGTGCGGGCGAGTGAGATGCGGGTGTCGGTAGAGGGGTGATGGTAACGGGTTGTGGCCTGGGTATGTGGATGGTGCGGCGTGGTGGTCCTGCGGTACTCTGAAAGTGACCCATTGAATAAAGAGAGGAAGAGTCCTCTATTCTCCACTATTGCCCACGACCAGCCTCAGACTGGCTGTTCGTCAGAATGGGAGCAACCTGGTTTTGGTTCTGGTGCTCCGGGAGCAGATTCTGCACTATGCCCATATTGGGTGGTGGTGCTGCTTGTACTGGTGGTCTTGCTTGCTGCTGCTGCTGCTGCTGTGGTCTTCTCGCCTTCAGGGCTGATATATACTTTTTCATCTCCTCCCAGTCTATGCCGCCCTGCTCGTTGAGATCATGAATATAATCTCTGAACTGGAAGCAGGTGTCGATGGTATGCCCAGGTTGCCTATGGAAGTAGCAATACTTGGACGTGTCGGCATTTTGAGGCCAGACGGCCTTTTCCCTTGGCAAAACTAAGGCATTAGCTGCCATTAGAGCGCTGAAGATATCTGCCAAGGATTCTGGGAGGGCCGGGTATTCTGCCCTTTTAGGGCCTGGAGGTCTTCTCTGCTGATTATAGTCAGCAGGAGGAGGGACATTATGGTACGCCGGCGGTGCGCGCGGCTGATACTGTAGCTGTTGCTGTTGCTGTTGCTGATATTGCTGTTGTTGGGGCTGTTGGTACTGTTGTTGCCGTTGCGACGGCTGTTGTAGCTTTTGTTGTTGCTGGTTCTGATTCGGCTGCTGGGGCCGTTGATACTGTTGCTGATAATGGGGGTTCTGCTGCTGCCTGTACCCCTGCTGGTTTGGCTGCGGTGGCCTCTGATACTGCTGCTGGTTCCTCACGAACTGGGGCGAGTTATTATTCATGCTACTAACTTGCTCGTGAGAGAGCGTGCCCTCAGTAGTCGGACCTGTGCTGGGAGAGTTTGGCACTGCAGGCTTCCGAGGTGGAGGCCTGCTAGGTCTGTGAGGATCAAAGACGCTAGAGAACGTAGCGTCCTTGAACTACATGATTTTTTTTAGTTCCAGATTTTAAACAGGTTGATTTACTAACTAAACAACTGGAAAACCAATCAATCACACATCATTTTCATCACAAAAACAGCTTTTTGAACTAATCAAGGGGAGGACAAGATCTTGCCACTGGGGTGTGCACGTGGTGCACGAGGGAAATTAATTAAACTAAAACACTCACCAATTGGTGAGGACATGTCAAGAGACACAAATGGTGCACCGTGGGTGCCCGATTGATGATAGCAAGAACAAAAACAACTAAAAGATGGCGAGACCAAGTCCCACCGTGATCGCCAAAAAAGTTGTAGGTGCTTAGAATGATAGTGTGATTAACATGAAAAATCCTATGTTGTTTAGTGCAAAATAATCCTATTAAAAACAGCAACTAAGTGCAGTGATCGCCAGAAACTTTTGACTTAAAAGTTTCAAAAGAAGTATGATAGCCTACCTGTTTAAACGCGGAAGATATTGAGCTCTTGATTCCCCTCCTTCAGCCGGCTGAAGAAAGAGAGCCCTTCTCGTTCTTTGTTCTTGCTGTTGAATTTTGAAGTTGAGGTTGAGGTTGAGGATCGTCCAGAAATTCTTTTGGCTATGTGCTTGTTTTCCCCTTTTGATTCTCTTGTTGTTGAGTGCAGCAGAAATAGAGAAAGAAATGAAGAAATGAAGATGAGAATTTAAGTAGAAGCAGTATCCATACTAATCATAGTTTTAAACATGGAACTAAACAGCAAACTTACTTGTTGGGATGGCTTTTGAAACCCCTTAATCAAATAGGTTTTGAAAAGATGATGTTGTGGTGTGTGTATTGCATAAAGTGATGATGAAGAATGAGAGATTAATGAAGATGTAAAATGAAGATGCAGAAATGAAACACTTATGCCGATTGATGAAGCCTTGAATTGGATGAAGAACGGACGCCGACTTCTGGAAACAGCAGCGCTTCGGCGTTTGGACGTCGTTGCTCCGATCTTCAACTCGCTATAATAACACTCTCTCTTAATGGCTTTCAACCTTTTTTAACTCTTCAAGATGTAAGGTATTTATAGACTTCTTCTGCGTCCGCGGATTAACATAGAAAAATCTAGGATTTATCTATCTTAACTGACAGATAAATACTGATTAATTCATCTTTATCTGTAATTATCTAAAACGCGTCCACATTGGTTGACGCCTGTCAGATTAATTAAGATAAGGATAAATATCCGGGAAAACTTATCTTTATCTTTATTAGCTAAAACGCGTCCACATGTGCAGACGTCTTTTATACTAATTAAGATAAGGATAAACATCCAGAAGAGAAGTAGAAATAGCCTAGGAAACCTAACTCACGTCAGCACTCACAAACGCCTTTTAGCTAATTAATCAATTAATTAAAATTCAAATTTAAACGTTAAAATAGGAATAAAGTCTAAATCACGTCCACATGGGTCGACGTCTTTTAGACTTCTTCATATTTTAACTGAAATTTGAGCTAAAATTAATTTAATTGATTAACTTAAACATGTCTGTTCGACCCGACACTTAAAAAGATCAATAAAAATTAATCAATGATTAAATATCAGACCATTCTGAGGTATTATTATATGATATAAAATTACTCAAAATGATGTCAAAATTAGCGTGTCTACAGCTGCCTCACCTTGGCATCGTCTTTGCAAGGAGGTGAAATGAAATAGAACGTACTGAAAAGGTGATGCCAAGGTGTGATGAGACACGCTCTTAACATCATCATGATTAGAATTTTTCTCAAAATCATCAATGAAGATAGTTCAAAGAGATCAATATAGTTAATCCTGTCTGGATGAGGTAGACAATAAAATAAAATAAAGTCGATCAACTTCCTCGGAGTGGGAAGTACCCCAAGTCGTAGACACTGTAGGTTTCATCATGGGGAGCGTTTGCCAGCCAATGTGGACGTGTTGCAGCCATGATGGATCTTAAAAGAAAACAAGAAATATTGGATAAAGAATCCACGAAATGATAGAATTCCAAGGATATCTTCAAGCGAACCTCAAAGATAATCAAGATACTCAACTCAGAATAGAATATTTCATATCATGTTTTGAGTTATTTGATTTAATGGTCTGAAACTTAATCAATAATTAATTCTTATCACAATGATTTCAAAGTCCTACATGATGCATGCTGGGCTAAAAGAAAAATATAAAGTTAAATAAAATATAAATTAATGAAGGATAATATTGTTAAATTGTCATTAATGAGTCAAGATACCAATTCTTGTAATTCAGTGCTAAGTCGAAGCTCGTTTATCCACGCACTGTTTCACAAAGTGGAACCATCGTCCTCACTAATTAACAATCCAACGGCCTATCCGTGCGATTAAGAATTCTCTGGGATTATCACTGTTTTTGTTGTAGGGGAACTCAAATTCCAGTTTCATCAAAACCACAAGGTCCTTGATATACTCTAATAAATATTTAATATAATAATGCGAATGATTTACATGAAATAGTACAAGGGTAGAAATAACCGTCTTTTTAGCCACGGTCAGGACTTCTTGAACCCCCATAGCGAGATCTTCTTGATATTTTCCAGCTTTACTGAGTTTTCTTTGAATTTCTTGCAATCAAAATTATTAGTAATTCCAAACAAATATTCAATTTAAACATCCAAAACATGGAATTTCGGGTAAATCATATAAAGAGCTGAAACGCGTCGTGTCGTGAAGACGCCTTTTAGTTTTGAAACGCGGCAGTGCTCCTCGACGCCTTTTACTCACAGAAACAGGTTTCTGGCTGTTCTCTATTCGAATTCCAACTCTATCAATGCACATCCCTTTTCCAATCCGGAAAAGTCTTCCTAGGATCGCAATTCCTTCTATATAAACACCCTTAGGTTGTTCCCAAGCAATCATACTATAACCCAAAGATCCTAAGTTGAGTTTTCTTCCAAAGTTTCAAGGTTTTCCAAAGTTTTCGAAGCTTCAAGAAGGAGGAACTCCGAAAAAGGAGATGGATTCTTCAAACAAGAGGATGAAGATGTCCCTAGAGAAGTTCTCCGATGTGGAAAATCATCTCAATGGAAGAGATCCTAATCTTCAAGTAAGTTCAATCAACTTCCCTTCAATCCTTGTTCTTCATGTTCTTCATGTTCTTCATGTCCTCCATCATATTCTTTTGGTTTTCATAATTATCCCTTATTTCCTGGCCCAAGGAAGTTTACCTCTCTCCCTTGGATTCGTAAACTTGCAAAAAGCGTTAAGCTTTCCATGCAAGTGTTCATATCCAAGTGGAATCTTCAAGGTCTTGTGGTACTTGCCAAGAATTACAAGAGCACGAACGTAGATTGGGCAGCTATGGGCGCCATAATCGAGTGGTGGCATCCCCAAACTCATACGTTCTTCTTCCAAGACTTCGAGTGAACAATCCTTCTGGAAGAGGCGGAGCTTCTATTGGGTCTCCCAAAGACTAAAGAGAACAAAGATAAGATAGCTTTGACAAGAGAAAGAATCACCGGTCAACAATTGTTGACATCAATCATGAAGGATCCTTCAGAAGCTAAAGGATGCCTTACCAAAAGGGGAATCAATCTTGCAAAGCTAGCCGAGTGGACTTTGTATGAAATTGATGATCTAAGGGAGGATGAAGCGGAGGATGTGACAAAAGCTCTTGTCACATGCCTTGCCGGTGCCTTGTTCTTCCCTGCGCAAGATAACATCTTGGAAGATGATCAAGTTAGTGCCATATGCGCAATCTTTGAAGGTAAATCCATTAGCACTGCACTCTTGGCATATCTTTATAGCGGACTTTCTGCGGCATCTGTGGGCCGTCCTCCTTATGGATGCATGCTACTCTTTGCTTTATGGGTTGAACTTCACTTCAAGTTTGAGCACAGCAAGAAAAGGCCTCTAAATCCATCTCAAATCTTCTTGAACAGTCCAATTCATTGCATTGCTAATATTGTAAGATTCAATGAGCATATGGTTAACAAGGTTCTAAAGCTCAAGACCCGGGCCGATTGGAGAGAGTATTTAAAGCTCATGACATCCGACATATTCGACTCGTCTCCACTCGCACTTGTTGGAAAGCCTGTTTGGGTGCGCCGTGCAGCAGGAGCATATCTTAAGTTGCTTGGAGCCACCGAGTACGTGTTATATAATCCCCATCGGTGCCTTACTCAACTTAGCTTGGGCCGTCGTAAATTCCCTGAGTTCTCTCCCACACTCCCAATCAAGAAGCGCGACTTGGAATCCGATGAAGATTATGAAGCCATACAAATCATCACTACTTTGTGGAACCTTGGCTATAGTTATCGTGTAAAATCCTCTAAAGATAGAGATAGAGGATTGAAATTTCCTTACCTTAAAAGTCTTCATGAAATTCTTCCTTAAATGTCTTCTTTCTCTTTTGTCATGATGTAATAAAGAATTTTATTGAATAAAGAATGATTCTTTTCATGCCTTGAAACTTTTCCTCAACTTCCTGTGATGTGCACATGATTTTTCCCTTAATTGGATTCTTCCTGAAAATTCAATAGTTCGGGTTCTGTTAAATGTGAAACGCGTCCACTCAGAAAGACGCTTTTCAACAATTAATTCTTTTTCAGAAATTCAATTTAATCCTCAAAACCTAATTAAAGTTTAAATTGCGTCTTCCACAGTTGACGCCTTTCAACTCTCTCTCCTACTTTCTCCAAGATTCTGTCATTAATTTCATGATTAATTCCCTGAAACGCGTCAAGACACACATACGCCTTTAATCATTTTTCTCTGTACGGCTCTGACCAAAACTGGCAGTAATCTGAAACGCGTCAAACTGTGTGGACGTCTTTCAATCGATTTCAAACAGCTGTCCTTGCCGCCTCAACTTATGCGCCCTAAAACGCGTCTATCTGAGTCGACGTCTTTCAACCTTTTGTTAACAGACCCGCCAAGGCCCCCTTTCTTCCTCACTTTTCACAAAATTTTCTCTTTCTTCCCCTCTCTCCGGCGACCGAACTCCGGTGATTTCTCCCTCAAAACTCCCTCTATTCGAGCTATGGAACGTGGTGAAGGATCCAGGAAGATGAAGACCTTAGCCAAGAGACGGCGAAGGCAAGAAGAAGAAGCTCCCGAGGAGGTCCCGACGATGCTAGCTGAAGCCGAGGCCTTTTTGGAGGAGGAACTCCTTCCACCGGCACCTATGGCGGTGGAAGAAGAAGAGGAGGGCGACCTCCACACGGTAAGATCCCTGTGGTGTGAATGGATGAAGAGAAGAGGAGGGAAAGGAGTTCTTCAAAGAACTCGGAATCTGGACTTGAAAGGCGTCCAGACCAGGTGACGCAATTCAAAAGGCGTCACCATGGGCTGACGTCTTTCAAGATAAATTCTGAATTTTTAATTAGGAATAAATATTTTGAATTGCGTCAAGTCGTGTTGACGTGTTTTAAAAGACGTCCATATGGATTGACGCCTTTCAAAACATAACTGATTTTCCTGTTTTTTATTCATTACTGACCCCTATTTTTATGTTTTTATTTGCAGGGAGTGATGAGGGCTAGAATCTCCTGGGACCTAGTGATAGGTGCCTATAGGAGTCTCCCGGATTTCCAGAAGGCGCGCCTGCGTCGGATGGGATTCGGCGAGGTACTAGACATCGAGCCATTCTGGCTCGATTTGGTCCTCCTGCAGGTGCTGCGGGAGAGGTGGTATGCGGAAAGCCGTACTTTCCTGATGCCATGGGGGCATATAGTCCCCACCCTAGAGGATGTGGCCAGGATTACTGGCCTCAGAGTAGAGGGCCGACCAGTTAGTGGGGTGACCTACCCCAACTATCAGGGACTGGCAGAGGCTCTTCTAGGGATAGAGGTGTCCAGCCTAGGCAGAGAGTCTAGGATGGTTCCTAGAGTAGAAGTAGAGGCAGCTTTAGGACTAGACGAGCCCCGGCGTCGATCTGACGAGACCCGGGAGGAGTTTAGGGATAGGCTAGCCGAGTCATCTTCCTCTGCCTATTGTAGCGACCCTAGTCAGGTGGAGGAGGTAGATAGGCAGCTTAGGGTGTTCTTAGTCTTCTTCTTTGGTCGGTTGCTCTTCGGTACGAAGGGCGACCACATCCACTGTAGATTTCTTTATTTACTAGATGACTTAGATAGCTTAGGAGAGTATGCCTGGGGTGCGGCCCTTCTGGCCCACCTCTTCGCCGATCTGTTCGCGGTCACGCCGGACCGTGAGACCACTGTTAGCGGCTTCTCGCCGTTTCTTCAGGTATTAACTTGTTTAATTATTCATTTATGATATGCAGTGCAATATGATATGATGTTTCTTCTAACCTATATGTTCATGAATGCAGGTATGGAGTTACTACTATTTCCCGCTCGGCAGAGCGCGGATTGCGAGCCCCAGTGCCGTCCCATTGGCCTGCCGTTGGCAGTCGATCCTGACGGAGGAGAGAGACCGCGACCGTCTTAGGATGGAGAGCCTCCAGGGCCGTCTTTCGGTTGCAGAGCATGAGCGCCGTACGGTGGAGGAGAGATACCAGCGAGCCCGCCAGCGGGCTATCGACCGAGGTCAGGCGAGTGCCTTTACCGCCAGCATAGCCATATCATCTGGCCAGGCAGGGCCAAGTGCGATGGGACCGCCTCCACCTCCTAGAGCTCCACCGCCATATGCCGAGGATGAGGCCCAGAGTCAGATGGATGAGGGGGCAGGAGAGAGCCAGCCTTGAGGGCTTTTGTACTTTTCTTTTTTTTTATTGTATCATGTACAAAACACCTTTTGATCATATATATACATGAAACTTTTGGCCTCCAACCTCGTGTCTCATGTATTTGTCTTGCACCCTGTCCATTACTTAACAAACAGGTTAAGTATCTATTTAGGCTTAGCCCCTTGTCTGACCAAATAAATGGTCGATCAATCTTTTCCTTCAATAAATAGTCAAGGGGCATAGCCTTTATCAACAAAGGTAATTGAACCATAAGTAAACTTAAGCAAAATGCAACATACAAGCAGACAAATGCTCACTGAAAATAAAAGGAATAAGACATACCAAATGCAATAAGCAAATGCTAATTAAAATATTTTTTGTTGTTTTGAAATATCTCTTCTTTTGGGTTTTGAAATATATGCTTTTTATTTTGATTTTGGACATATGTATTTTTTTGGATTTTTGACATATGTATTTTTTTGGATTTTTGATATATGTATTTTTTTGGATTTTTTATATATGTATTTTTTTTGGATTTTTGACTAAAAGATCAGCATGGTACTTAGATCAAAAGATCATATTTATTTATCAACTTAATTCTCAAATTGTTCTTTAACAACTTAACGTAAAACCCATCGTGTTTGAATTTGAGTTTCCATTCGTGATCCCATTTGATGATTTGACCCTTAGTCAATCTAAGTCATTCCTTAAGTTTGGAGTACAGCTCTTTAGACGGAAAAGAAGAATAAGTTTAGAAAGCCCATGAGAAGCTTCCGGAGACTTAAAAAGATGTTCCTTTCCTACCCTAGTATCCGTTGGGGTTCGGTCATTTCATTTCGGGGTATTTCTCGACCTTGCGTTCCCTTTCATTTCATTTATTGGCCTTGATGTAACGTTTGTAATGTAATGGCCTTTCAATTTGACATTTGGATTTTGTCTTTTGCTTTTGCTTTTCTATTTTTTCGCTCTTTTTCGGGACGGATCTCCCCCTTTTTTTTTTATGACGGCCTCCTACTAAGATGGTGGGTATTCTTGGTAGTCTATTCTAAGCCTCATTCCAACATCATGGGCCGAGTGTAAAACAAAATTTTTGCTTTAAAAACGAATGATTTGTACTTTACCCTTTCGGTCAAGTTTTTGATATTCTTTAGGACTTGGCATCTCTTGTTACTCACGAATCAAACGTGTCAGTGTGTGTAGTAATGTATTTGAAGTTAAGTTATCCAGACTAACAAGGAAATTTGAGTTTATAAACTTTCTGATTCCACTGGTCTTTGTACCATACTGATCGACTCTTTAACTTAAGGGTAGTATTTCTTAAGATGTGATCCATTCCATGGATGATTTAGCTCTTCTCCTTCTGCATTAACAAGACGATAAGCATTACCAGGAAAAGCGTGTGATACAACATAAGGTCCCTCCCAGTTGGGTTGGAGCTTAGAACGCGGACCACCAAGTTTTACAAAAATCCTTTTGACGAACATTTCACCGACTTTGAACTTACGTTCAATGACTTTCTTTTGATAAAAACGTGCTAGTCTATTTTGATAAACTTTTGCATGATTAGCAGCTGACCATCTTTTCTCGTCTAAAAGTTCCAATTGAGCAAGGAGTGCTGAACGATGTTCATCAATGGAAAATTCCTTATTCAATTGTACTCTTAACGACGGTATGAGGATCTCGTATGGAACTACCGCCTCCATTCCAAATATTAAGGAATAAGGAGTTTGCCCAGTGGGCGTGCGGATTGAAGTTCGGTAGGCCCATAGAGCCTCAACTAATTTTTCTGGCCAATCTACGAACTTGTTAGATTTGCACGTATTCTTAATGATTTTTATCAAAGTCTTATTTGTTGCCTCTGCTTGGCCATTGCCTTGCGGATAATAAGGAGACAAATGATGCAATGCAATTCTATACCTGTTGTAGAGGTCCTTCAATTCCGGTGACACGAACTGTGATCCGTTGCCGGTGACGATGGTGCTTGGAATTCCAAATCGGGTGACGATGTTCTTCATGATGAACTTGCAGACGGTTGATGCTTTGATCTCCACGTATGCTTCAGCTTTTGCCCACTTGGTGAAGTATTCCGTTGCCGTGAGAATGAAAGATTTTTGCTTGATGCCGGAATCTGGATTACCAAGGGGTCCAATAATGTCGAAAGCCCACATGGAGAAAGGCCATGGGGAGGAAACAGGATGGAGTGAAGATGTAGGAGAATGAATTTTATCGGCGTGAAGTTGACACTTAGCACACCTACGGACGTATCCTACGCAGTCTTCTTCCATGGTTGACCAATAAAATCCTTGTCTAAGGATCTTCTTTGCTAGCATCCGTCCGTTGACATGGCCACCACAAACTCCACTATGAGCTCCTTCCATAACCTTCCAAAGCTCATCTTCGTCTAGACATCTCAGAAGAACTCCATCAAAACCACTCTTATACAATGCTCCTCCAACTAGGGTATATCGTTGAGCAACTCTCCTGATAGCTCTCTTCTCCTCAGTTGTAGCTTCTTCAAGATACGATTGATCTTCACAATATTTGGCAATTTCATAATACCATGGCTTCTGTTCATCATCCATCTCTTCTAACAGCTCCATTAACATGATTTCCCTCTTTTCAATGATATCTCCGTCTTTGACTTTCTTCAGCAACTTCTCCTTAATTCTAAGGAATGAAGGGTCTTTTACGGCGGGTGAAAGACGCCTATGAACTATGATTGATTCGGATTGTTTGCTGATTGGAAAATCAAGAGAAGAAGCCAGTGAAGCTAGAGCGTCAGCTAAGATGTTCTGATTCCTAGGGCCATGGACAAAGATCAATTTCGTGAAGAGCTTTGAGTAAGCAGAAGTAAGTTCCTAATAAGGTTTGAGCTTGGGATCAAGAGTTCGATACTTGGTCAGCACTTGGCGAAGAATCAGTTGGCTATCACCCACAATCCTGAGTTTGGTGGCACCATGAAAATGAGCAGCCTCGAGGCCAGCAAGAAGTGCCTCGTATTCAGCTATATTGTTAGTGACTGGAAAATCAAGCTGAAAGGCTTGTGGAATGGTGACACCTTCAGGTGATAACAGAACAATACCGATCCCCTTTCCATGAGAATTCAGAGCTCCGTCAAAATGCAGAGTCCACATATCATCTCTGATTTGATTTACGGACATCAGTTCCTCATCCGGAAACTCTGATCGGACTGGATCAAATCGAGGAAGGGGATGATGAGCGAGATGTTCTGCTATGGCATAGCCCTTGATCGCTTTCTGCTGAATATAAATGATATCGAATTGAGATAGAAAGCTTTGCCATCGTGCTAACCTATCAGTAAGAACAGATTTCTCCAGAAGGAATTTGATCGGATTCATCCTAGCGATGAGATGGACTTCATGGGCCAGAAAATAATGCTTTAGTTTCTGCACAACCCAGGTTAATGTTGCACATGTTTTCTCCATCGCCGTATATCTCTGTTCAGCGGGGTTGAGAAGTTTAGAGAGATAGTAGGCTGCCCTCTCTTTTCCTTCTTCATCCTCCTGTGCTAGGACAGCCCCCACTGCATCATCCAGGACTGAAATGTAAAGTACCAATGGTTTGCCTGGAGATGGTGGTCTCAAAACAGGAGGACTTGCTAAATAGTTCTTTAATCCATCGAATGCCTCCTGACACTTATCGTCCCATTCGAATTTGACTCCTGTCTTGGTAAGCTCGTAAAACGGCTTACACCTTTGTGAGTGCTGGGAGACAAAGCGACGAATAAATTGTAACCTCCCGATTAATCCTCTCAACTCTTTCAAGTTTTTAGGAGGTGGCATTTCTCTAATAGCCTTCGCCTTATTGGGATCGATCTCAATTCCCCGTTTGCTGACAATAAATCCAAGCAATTTTCCTGAAGATACCCCGAATACACATTTCTTGGAGTTCATCTTTAACTGATATTCTCTCGATCTCTCTAATACCCTTGCCAAAACTTTGGCGTGCTCAGCCTTTGTCTTAGATTTAACCAATAAATCATCCACATACACTTCCAGATCTATGTGCATCATGTCATGAAATATTGCCATCATGGCCCTCTGATAAGTGGCTCCAGCATTCTTTAATCCAAATGGCATGACGACATAACAGTATGTTCCCCAAGGTGTAGTGAATGACGTTTTCTCTTGATCTTCTTCTGCCAGCTTAATCTGATTATATCCTGAAAATCCGTCCATAAACGATAAGGTTTCATAGCCAGCGGTATTATCAATGAGTACATCAATATGAGGCAATGGAAAATCATCTTTAGGACACGCCCGGTTCAGATCGCGGAAGTCAATGCAAATTCTGATCTTCCCGTCCTTCTTCATAACCGGGACTATGTTGGCCACCCATTGTGGATAAAGGACAACTCTAATAAATTTGGCTTTATGTAATTTGTCGACCTCTTCCTTCATCTTTAGAGCCATTTGTGGGTGGAATCGCCTTAATTTCTGCTTGACCGGACTAGCTCCATCCTTTAATGTCAACCTGTGTTCAACTAAAGCCGAGTCTAACCTCGGCATATCTTCATAACTCCAGGCGAAAGTGTCCTTATAGTCCTGAAGTACTTGTACCATTGCCTTCTCATCCTCTATAGAAAGATTTTTGCTGACGAGGACAACCTTAGGTTCGTCTTCAGTCCCTAAATTGATTTCTTTGGTGGGCTCTTCTACGGCAGCTGAGGGTTCATCGAATCTCTTCACTCCACTGGCATATGCCTCAGCTGCGTCCTCGTCATCTTCCTCATTCTCAACAATGGGGTCCTTTTCATGCACTAACTCATATACCCCATACCTATCATTGACTGACTCATCATTCATACAGTCTTATGGCATCTGAATTGGATTTTCTAAAAACTGAGGGATTAAAGAACAAGAAAAGCATCTATCAGCTGAGTCCTGAAGGTATCTATCTGGAATTCGCCTACCCTTAGGCTTCCTAGACTTCCTAACCTGACTAACCTGCCTAAAACTAGACTGCCTAACTTCACTAAACTCACTATCATAACCTAATGAAGACGAAGCAGGGTGAAAATCCTGAGATACAAGTGGAAATACAAGAGAATCCTCCCGAGGGGAGGGGCAGAGTAGATCTAAGAGAGAATCTTGACCGAAGGACCCGCGCAACAGGGTGCGATCGGACAAGTAAGAAGTTTCCTCGATAAAGATTTGAGAAGAATTTGTTGTAAAATTGGCGTTTTTTTTTAGATATCAGAGGAATTAAACATGAAGCAGGAGTGAATACAAATGGGAGGAGAATCAGACGGAGGAAGTGGCACCAAGGCCAGAGGATTAGGGGGATCATATAGTAATATGTCCCGGATCAAATTATACATCCTCTCTAGATCGAGAGGAGGTTGTGGAATAAGGTACCGAGGGGACAGAATAATCATAATGGGCGGAGCCCGTGGAATATCTTCAATAATGACCCGCGACCAAGTCGGGGTCAAGAGCAATGTACGAAATAGAGTATGGAGCATGAAGACATGTGAAGGGTATGTCCCCCTCCAGAGCAGATCTGTAGTGTAACCAGCTTCATAGGGGTCATCTGGCTCCCCTTCGTCGGTCTCTTCAGACAGCAGTATCCGCTTATCAAAGATGGCACCTGGACCTTCAAATAGCTCGTCAATCTGCGGCGGCCACTTAGGTTCTGCAGGATCTAGAAACAATCTGTTCAGTGCAATGTAAAGGTCTCTCAGGTCGAACCACCTGTATCATTCGCATTTAGGATCATGGAATTTTCTCCTTTTCATAGGCCGCAGAGCCTCCAAGGATTGGTACGTAAGTAGTTCTGAACAATGCCTCGCTAAGTCCCTCCCATATATGTCGTGGAAGTCAAAACACGAAGTAATGACCACCGTGTTGTCGTGACTAAGTATGGGCCCTTTCACAAAGTGCGTATACAGGGTCCATGTTAGGGGATCTCGGCCTTCTTTGGGTGGTGTAGACATTGTCTCCCAGATTTGTCGACCTTCTTCAATCTCTGCTTGCTGGGCCGGATCTTGTTTCAGTCTTCTTGGCCTGTAGCCCAGACCACTTCCAGGTGCTGCTCGATGATCTTTAACAGGAGTAGTCCTGCCTTGCAACTGCGTGCCTAGACCTCTCCCATGCTTATAGCCGTTCTTCATCATAATTCTCCATCCTGGGGTACTCATGCACTTCCCCCTTTTAATGGTATTTAATGGGTATGGAGAAATAGTGGCGGCTTTCAAAGGATCAACCACTGGATGGTAGACCTGTAATACCGACAGAAAAGGTTGTCGGCCAGGTAAAACAGCAGATTTAATATTCAAGGTATGAGCAGCAGCAAGGATCGGCATGCTCGTCACTTTAATAATTCGTCCTTTTAAAGGGAATTTGAGGCATTGGTGATTCGTAGAGAGAATCGCCTCAAGAGTTTTGATATAAGGACGACCCAAAATGGCATTTATAGAATGATCGATTTTTAGGATGTGAAATTTGACCTCTGCATGACTCACAGGGCCTAGCTCCACCTTCAAATAAACCATTCCCAGAGGGGAACGGGTAGAATTGTCGTATGCTGTCACAGAGATGGGGCTAGGCAACCATTTTTCTTTGGGCACACCGCACAGCTCCAGGGTCTTCGGAGGTAAAACATTGATCTAAGCCCCTATATCTACCAGGCATGCATCCACGGCCTTCTTACAGATGTTGACCGTGATGCTCAGAGCCATGCTTCTGGCTGCTGGCGGTGCTAGTTCCGATGTGTGAAATGTGATGGAGGGCTGATCCCCCTGAGGAACTAGTAGTGCTGCAATTTTTTCTACCGGCACGTCCTCGTTGACCATCACCTTTTGTAGATATTCCATTAAGGCTTCTTGGTGAATCTTGGACCTTTTGATCAATTCAAGTACAGTGATCCGTGCCGGTGTCCTGTCCAGATGTTTCAACAAGTCATATTGAGTGCCTGGTGCACTCTCTTCATTATGGGCTTCTTCAGTCGGCTGTGATGGGCCGTCTCTAACTGTGGACTGAGGAAAGACCTTGTTGAAAATCCTTCCACTTCGGAGCGCATGTTCCTCGACCGTGGAGGATCCGGGTGACACCTTAAGTACCGTAGGGTTAGATGGTGCGGATGATGTAGAGGGTTGGTATGCAGGTAATGGCGTAGGGCTAGGTGGTGATGGCGCGGTGCGGATTAAAGGCCTAGAGGGTTGGATGGTGGACGGGTAAGTGGTTGGTGAAGTGGGGAATGGCACGCGTAATAGCGGTCTTGATGGTAAGGGGGTATCTGGGTAGGTGGTAGTGGTAGCGGGTGAAGTAGGAAATGGTACGCGTAATAGCGGTCTGGATGGTAAGAGGGGCACGTGATTGGTTTGCGGGGGATTATACGATAGCGGTGTAGTGGTGTGGGGCTTGATGGGCTTGAGGAAGACGGGTAGTGGTAATGGGTTATTGGGTGCGGGCGAGTGATATGCGGGTGTCGGTAGAGGGGTGATGGTAACGGGTTGTGGCCTGGGTATGTGGATGGTGCGGCGTGGTGGTCCTGCGGTACTCTGAAAGTGACCCGTTGAATAAAGAGAGGAAGAGTCCTCTATTCTCCATTGTTGCCCACGACCAGCCTCAGACTGGCTGTTCGTCAGAATGGGAGTAACCTGGTTTTGGTTCTGGTGCTCCGGGAGCGGATTCTGCACTATGCCCATATTGGGTGGTGCTGCTGCTTGTACGGGTGGTCTTGCTTGCTGCTGCTGTGGTCTTCTCGCCTTCAGGGCTGATATATACTTTTTCATCTCCTCCCAGTCTATGCCGCCCTGCTCGTTGAGATCATGAATATAATCTCTGAATTGGAAGCAGGTGTCGATGGTATGCCCAGGTTGCCTATGGAAGTAGCAATACCTGGACGTGTCGGCATTTTGAGGCCAGACGGCCTTTTCCCTTGGCAAAACTAAGACATTAGCTGCCATTAGAGCGCTGAAGATATCTGCCAAGGATTCTGGGAGGGGCGGGTATTCTGCCCTTTTAGGGCCTGGAGGTCTTCTCTGCTGATTATAGTCAGCAGGAGGAGGGACATTATGGTACGCCGGCGGTGCATGCGGCAGATACTGTAGCTGTTGCTGTTGCTGATATTGCTGCTGTTGGGGCTGTTGGTACTGCTGTTGCCGTTGCGGCGGCTGCTGGGGCCGTTGATACTGTTGCTGATAATGGGGGTTCTGCTGCTGCCTGTACCCCTGCTGGTTTGGCTGCGGTGGCCTCTGGTACTGCTACTGGTTCCTCACGAATTGGGGCGAGTTATTATTCATGCTACTAACTTGCTCGTGAGAGAGCGTGCCCTCAGTAGTCGGACCTGTGCTGGGAGAGTTTGGCACTGCAGGCTTCCGAGGTGGAGGCCTGCTAGGTCTGTGAGGATCAAAGACGCTAGAGAACGTAGCGTCCTTGAAGGCATTTTAGCAGTACCGTGCTCTTTCATAGAGGTCTGCCATGTTGGTCAGAATGTTTAAGGAGATGACTAGCTTGAACTGGGGCGTGGCGTTGGAAATTAACATCTTCACTTGTTCGGATTCGGACAAGTGATCTTTCACCTTTTCAGCCAGGCCCCGCCACCTGTCGGCAAAACTGACATACTCTTCATCATGTTTCATCTTTTCTGCAATGAGATCAGTGATGGACAAGGAGGGTGCAACTCTGTCCTGGTATCGTTGGATAAATTTGCGTGAAACGATACCGTAATCCTCTACTTCGGAGGGTTCCAGAGAAAAGAACCACTCGAGGGCTGGTCCCTCTAGAGATCTCCTGAACAGAAAGGCCAACGACCTCTTGTCGTTCTGCCAGAAAGATAATTCGTACATAAACTCCTTCAGATGTGTGAAGGGGTTACCAGTACCGTTGTACTTCCGGTACACTGGCATCTCAGAGGGTGGTAGGTGGAATACCGGCAGGCTCGGCAAATTGATCTCTGGCGCAGCTTTAACCCCCATCATCTTCTGGAGGTTGTTGAATTGCTCATCCATGCGCTCCATCTTGGCCAGCAACGCTTGCGTGGTCAGATCTGCCTGGGGAGGAGGAGGAGGTGGAGGTAGCTGATAGGCCTGCTGCCTAGAGTACGTTGGACAGGGGGGAAAATAAAGGGGAGGTCCGGCAGAGCTTCCGCCATGCGCGAGGGCATTTTGATAAACAGGCGTTTGCGGTCTAGCCGGTTGCCTAGAGGATGAAAGTTGCGGCCCAGCTGGCCGAGAAGTGACATGAAGGCCCTCCATGGCCTGATGGATGTAAGGAGGAGGAAGAGGAGGTTGTTGAGTAACAACAGGGGGAGCCACAGGGTTCGGCTCAGCAGGCTGCACGGGTGCCTTCCCCTTCAGAATAGACTGGATCGCCTCGAACTGCTGAGGGTCCAGTCGGGAGGCAAGAACTCCCAAAGCGTTGACAAGATCCGAAGGATCAGAGGGTGAGGGATCATTCTGATTCATGTCCCCCTCAAGATTGGGATTAGGAATCGCATATTCATGCGGGGGAAGATCAGGATATCGATCATGGGGATGAAAGAGAGGTGTCCGAACATTCCCATCTTGTCGATATGGAATGGGGGCAGAATTACGGGAGGCATCAGCATCTCTCCCGTTCTCATAGTTGTAGTCCGAATCGCGAGGGTCATCAGCATCTCCCTCGTAGTTGATGATGGCGTCTTAAGTCATACTCAAGTCCCTACCTGATCGCAGCAGCATGATGTTAAAATTTTTTTTCTTTCAAAGATTTGACAAACAAGTTGCACAGAGATTAATCAATCAAGTTGATGCTTAACGTGATTTTAAGGTTCCTTATTGAGTTATTTGAATTGGATTAAACCACAAATTCGCTCAGGGAAAGGATCCTAGTTTCAGTTCAATTTCCACCGTTATTCTCTAGGGCTTTCTCTCACAACGCTTTTGGAATCTAGCCGGGACTTCAATTGGTACAACCAGCCCGATGATCAAGGAGGAATACCTTGATTTTGGGGACTTATGGAGGCCTTAACGTCAACTTCTCTAGTCTGATCAAGGGACCAACCCAATCAGAGAGAGTTGCTGACGTCAAGTAGTGTGTTCCTAAGAAAATGAGGGTATTCGCCTCAATGCGTATGTCCTACGGCCTGGATGGCCTCTAATGCTTAATAATAATGGGTAGCTAGCACTCAAGCCACAAAAATCTGAAAACTGAAAAATAACTAAGAAACTGTTTGAATCGCGTCGAGGTTAGTCGACGCTATTCAAAACAGAACCTTAATTTTTTCGCAGAAACAGATGCAGACAGCAGAGAAGATATGAAGACTGAAAGGCGTCTGGGTGTATTGACGCGGTTTGAAACGCATCAGTGCTCCTAGACGCTTTTCAGTTCGCAGAAACAGTTTTGCAGGAGGATTTTCTGGGTTGAATCCTCCTCAAACAGGATAAAAGCATTAAATAATCAACTCATGCAGATTTTTTTTAGTTCCAGATTTTAAACATGATGATTTACTAACTAAACAACTAGAAAACCAATCAATCACACATCATTTTCATCACAAAAACAGCTTTTTGAACTAATCAAGGGGAGGACAAGATCTTCCCACTGGGGTGTGCACGTGGTGCACGAGGGAAATTAATTAAACTAAAACACTCACCAATTGGTGAGGACGTGTCAAGAGACACAAATGGTGCACCGTGGGTGCCCGATTGATGATAGCAAGAACAAAAACAACTAAAAGATGGCGAGACCAAGTCCCACCGTAATCGCCAAAAAAGTTGTAGGTGCTTAGAATGACAGTGTGATTAACATGAAAAATCCTATGTTGTTTAGTGCAAAATAATCCTATTAAAAACAGCAACTAAGTGCAGTGATCGCCAGAAACTTTTGACTTAAAAGTTTCAAAAGAAGTATGATCGCCTACCTGTTTAAACGCGGAAGATATTGAGCTCTTGATTCCCCTCCTTCAGCCGGCTGAAGAAAGAGAGCCCGTCTCGTTCTTTGTTCTTGCTGTTGAATTTTGAAGTTGAGGTTGAGGTTGAGGATCGTCCAGAAATTCTTTTGGCTTTGTGCTTGTTTTCCCCTTCTGATTCTCTTGTTGTTGAGTGCAGCAGAAATAGAGAAAGAAATGAAGAAATGAAGATGAGAATTTAAGTAGAAGCAGTATCCATACTAATCATAGTTTTAAACATGGAACTAAACAGCAAACTTACTTGTTGGGATGGCTTTTGAAACCCCTTAATCAAATAGGTTTTGAAAAGATGATGTTGTGGTGTGTGTATTGCATAAAGTGATGATGAAGAATGAGAGATTAATGAAGATGTAAAATGAAGATGCAGAAATGAAACACTTATGCCGATTGATGAAGCCTTGAATTGGATGAAGAACGGACGCCGACTTCTGGAAACAGCAGCGCTTCGGCGTTTGGACGTCGTTGCTCCGATCTTCAACTCGCTATAATAACACTCTCTCTTAATGGCTTTCAACCTTTTTTAACTCTTCAAGATGTAAGGTATTTATAGACTTCTTCTGCGTCCGCGGATTAACATAGAAAAATCTAGGATTTATCTATCTTAACTGACAGATAAATACTGATTAATTCATCTTTATCTGTAATTATCTAAAACGCGTCCACATTGGTTGACGCCTTTCAGATTAATTAAGATAAGGATAAATATCCGGAAAAACTTATCTTTATCTTTATTAGCTAAAACGCGTCCACATGTGCAGACGTCTTTTACACTAATTAAGATAAGGATAAACATCCGGAAGAGAAGTAGAAATAGCCAAAGAAACCTAAAACGCGTCAGCACTCACAGACGCCTTTTAGCTAATTAATCAATTAATTAAAATTCAAATTTAAACGTTAAAATAGGAATAAAGTCTAAATCGCGTCCACATGGGTCGACGTCTTTTAGACTTCTTCATATTTTAACTGAAATTTGAGCTAAAATCAATTTAATTGATTAACTTAAACATGTCTGTTCGACCCGACACTTAAAAAGATCAATAAAAATTAATCAATGATTAAATATCAGACCATTCTGAGGTATTATTATATGATATAAAATTTACTCAAAATGATGTCAAAATTAGCGTGTCTACACTCGGCAAATTGATCTCTGGCGCAGCTTTAACCCCCATCATCTTCTGGAGGTTGTTAAACTGCTCATCCATGCGTTCCATCTTGGCCAGCAACGCTTGCGTGGTCAGATCTGCCTGGGGAGGAGGAGGAGGTGGAGGTACCTGATAGGCCTGCTGCCTAGAGTACGTCGGACAGGGGGGGAATTAAAGGGGAGGTCCGGCAGAGCTTCCGCTATGCCCGAGGGCATTTTGATAAACAGGCGTTTGCGGTCTAGCCGGTTGCCTAGAGGATGAAAGCTGTGGCCCGGCTGGCCGAGAAGTGACATGAAGGCCCTCCATGGCCTGATAGATGTAAAGAGGAGGAAGAGGAGGTTGTTGAGTAACAACAGGGGTAGCCACAGGGTTCGGCTCAGCAGGCTGCACGGGTGCCTTCCCCTTCAGAATAGACTCCCAAAGCGTTGACGAGATCCGAAGGATCAGAGGGTGAGGGATCATTCTGATTCATGTCCCCCTCAAGATTGGGATTAGGAATCGCATATTCATGCGGGGGAAGATCAGGATATCGATCATGGGGATGAAAGAGAGGGGTCCGGACGTTCCCATCATGTCGAAACGGAACGGGGACGGAATTATGGGAGGCATCAGCATCTCTCCCGTTCTCATAGTTGTAATCAGAATCTTGAGGGGCATTAGCATCTCCCTCGTAATTGACCATGGCGTCAGGAGCCACACTCAAGTCTCTGCCTGATCGCAGCAGCATGATGTTAGATACTTTTTTCAAAGATTTGACAAACAAGTTGCACAGAGATTAATCAATCAAGTGGATGCTTAACGTGATTTTAAGGTTCCTTGTTGAGTTATTTGAATTGGATTAAACCACAAATTCGCTTAGGGAAAGGATCCTAGTTTCAGTTCAATTTCCATCGTTATTCTCTAGGGCTTTCTCTCACAACGCTTTTGGAATCTAGCCGCGACTTCAATTGGTACAACCAGCCCGATGACCAAGGAGAAATACCTTGATTTTGGGGACTTATGGAGGCCTTAACTGTAGACACGCTAATTTTGACGTCATTTCGAGTAAATTTCATATCATATAATAATGCCTCAGAATGGTCTGATAATTAACCATTGATTAATTTTTATTAATCTTTTTAAGTGTCGGGTCAAACAGACATGTTTAAGTTAATCAATTGAATTGATTTTAGCTCAAATTTCAGTTAAAATATGAAGAATCCTAAAAGGCGTCGACCCATATGGACGCCATTTAGAGTTTATTCGTATTTTAGTGTTTAAATTTGAATTTTTATTAATTGGTTTATTGACTAAAAGGCGTCTGTTAAGGTCGACGCGTTTTAGGTTTCCTAGGCTATTTTAACTTCTCTTCCGGATGTTTATCCTTATCTTAATTAGTGTAAAAGACATCTATACAGATAGACGCGTTTTAGCTAATAAAGATAAAGATAAGTTTTCCCGGATATTTATCATTATCTTAATTTAATCTGAAAGGCGTCAGCCAAGGTGGACGCGTTTTAGATAATTACAGATAAAGATGAATTAATCAGTATTTATCTGTTGATTAAAGTAGATAAATCCTAGATTTTTCTATGTTAATCGCGAACGCAGAAAATGCCTATAAATACCTTGCCTATCAAGGAGTTAAAAAAAAAAGGGAGAGAGAATTATTGAGCCACAGCGTTATAGTGATTTGAAGATCGAAGCAACCACGTCGGAACGCCGGAGCGCTGCCATTTCCAGAAGTCGGCATCCTTCTTCAAGATCTTCATCCTTCAAAGCTTTAACCAACTGGACTGGGCATAAGTTTTTCATATTAGAATTTCATTTTCATTCATTAGTTTCATTCTCTCATACTCACTGCATGCATCACACACCACCTCATTAATTTTCCAAAACCCATCTGTTCTAAAGGGGTTTCAAAGTCATTTAAAACAAGTGAGTTGTTGTTTATACATGTTTCTAATCATAGTTAACTATATTATTTCCATTTAGATTCTCATCACTATTTCTTCTTTATTTTTTTCTGTCTTTCTGTCTCTGCTGCATCCAACAACTGAATAACAAGAAATCAAAAAGAGGGAAATCAAGCACGAAGCCAGGAGAACTTCTGGACGATCCTCAACATTCAACAGCAAGAACAAAAGAACAAGAAGAGGCTCTCTTTCTTCAGCCGGCTGAAGGAGGGGAACCAAGGATTCATTCTTCCGCGTTTAAACAGGTAGGCGATCAAACTTCTTTTGAAGCTTTTTAGTTAAAAGTTTCTGGCGATCACAGCACCTTAGTTGCATTATTTTTAATAGGTTAATTTACCCTAAATAACATAGTTTTTCACATAAATCACATGAGCAAATTTTCAGCACCTACAGCTCTTTTGGCGATCACGGTGGGACTTGGTCTCGCCGTCTTTTAATTTCTTTTGTTCTTGCTATTACCATACCGGGCACCCACGGTGCACCACTTGTGTCTTTCGACACGTCCTCACCAATTGGTGAGTGTTTAGTTTGTTTAATTTCCCTCGTGCACCACGTGCACACCCCAGTGGCAAGATCTTGCCTCCCCTTGATTAGTTTAAAAAGCTGTTTTGGTGATAAAATGCTGTATGATTGTGTGATTTCTTAGTTGTTTAGATAGTAAACCATCCTGTTTAAAATCTGAAACTAAAAATCTTTGCATGAGTCGATTATTTATTGCATTTTTCCCTGTTTAAGGAGGATTCGACCCAGAAAATCCTTCTGGAAATCTGTTTCTGCGAACTAAAAAGCGTCCAGTAACAGCGACGCGTTTCAAAACCGCGTCAGTTCTCCTAGACGCCTTTTAGCTTCCAGATTCTCTCTGTCGTTTACATCTGTTTCTGTGAAATAATTAACTTCTGTGTTGAATAGCGTCGACCATCATCGACGCGATTCAGACAGTTTTTAGTTATTTTCCAGGTTCTCTCTGCTGTTTGCATCTGTTCTCTGCGAAAGAATTAAGTTCTGTTCTGAATAGTGTCGACTATCATCGACGCGATTCAGACAGTTTCTTAATTATTTTTCAGTTTCCAGATTTCTGTGTTGAGTGCTAGCTACACATTACTCTATTAAGTATTAGAGGCCATCCAGGTCGCAGGGCATATGCATTGAGGCTAAAACCCTCCTTTTCTTAGGAACACATTACTCGACGTTAGCAACTCTCTCTGATTGGGTTGGTCCCTTGATCAGACTAGAGAAGTTGACGTTGAGACCTCCATAAGTCCCCAAAATCAAGGTATTCCTCCTTGATCATTGGGCTGGTTGTACCAATTGAAGTCCCGGCTAGATTCCGAAAGCGTTGTGAGAGAAAAACCTTAGAGAATAACGGTGGAAATCAAACTGAAACTAGGATCCTTCCCTGAGCGAAATTGTGGTTTAATCCAATTCAAATAACTCAATAAGGAATCCTGAAATCACGTTAAGCATCCACTTGTTTGATTAATCTCTGCACAACTTGTTTGATTAATTTTTTTTTTGAAAAGAGAATCTAATATAATGTTGCTGCGATCAGGCAGAGATTTGAGTATGGCCCAAGACGCCATTATCAACTACGAGGGAGATGCTAATGCCCCTCGCAATTCTGATTTCAACTACGAGAACGGGAGAGATGCTGATGCCTCTCGTAATTCTGTCCCCATTCCAGTTCGACATGACGGGAATGTACGAACTCCTCTTTTTAATCCGCACGATCAATATCATGATCTTCCTCCGCATGAATATGCGATTCCCAATCCTGACTTTGAGGGGGACATGAATCAGCATGATCCCTCATCCTCCGATCCTACGGATCTTGTCAATGCTCTGGGAGTTCTTTCCTCCCGACTGGACCCTCAGCAGTTCGAGGCGATCCAGTCCATCTTGAAGGGGAAGGCACCCATGCAGCCTGCCGAGCTGAATCCTGTGGCTCCCCCCGTTGTTCCTCAACAACCTCTTCCTCCTCCTCCTTTTATCCATCAGGCCATGGAAGGCCTTCATCTTACCTCTCGGCCGACTGGGCCACAATTTTCGTCATCCAGGCAACCGGCTAGACCGCAGACGCCCGTTTATCAAAATGCCCTCGGGCATGGCGGAAGCTCTGCCGGACCTCATCCTTATTATCCTCCTTGTCCAACGTACTCTAGGCAGCAGGCCTATCAAGTACTTCCTCCTCCTCCTCCTCCCCAGGCAGATCTAACCACGCAGACGTTGTTGGCCAAGATGGAGCGCATGGATGAACAGTTCAACAATCTTCAGAAAATGATGGGGGTTAAAGCTGTGCCGGAAATCAATTTGCCGAGCCTGCCAGTGTTCCATCTGCCACCCTCTGAAATGCCAGTGTATCGAAAGTATAACGGTACTGGTAACCCCTTCACGCACCTGAAGGAGTTCATGTACGAATCCTCTTTCTGGCAGAATGATAAGAGGTCATTAGCTTTCTTGTTCAGGAGATCTCTAGAGGGACCAGCCCTCGAGTGGTTCTTTTCTCTGGAACCCTCAGAAGTAGAGGACTACGGTATCGTTTCACGTAAATTTATCCAACGATACCAGGACAGAGTCGCACCCTCCTTGTCTATCACGGATCTTATTGCAGAAAAGATGAAACCGGACGAGGAGTTTGTCAGTTTTGCTGACAGGTGGCGGGGCCTGGCTGAAAAAGTGAAAGATCACTTGTCCGAATCCGAACAAGTGAAAATGTTGATTTCTAACGCCACCCCCCAGTTCAAGCTAGTCCTCTCCTTGAACAACTTGACGAACATGGCAGAGCTCTATGAAAGGGCACGGTACTGCCAGAATGCTTTCAAGGACGCTACGTTCTCTAGCGTCTTTGATCCTCATAGACCTAGCAGGCCTCCGCCTCGGAAGCCTGCAGTGCCGAATTCTCCTAGCTCAGGTCCAACTACTGAGGGCACGCTCTCTCACGAGCAGGTCAGTACTATGAACAATAACTCGCCCCAGTTTGTGAGGAATCAGCAGTACCAGAGGCCACCACAGCCGAGCCAGTAAGGGTACAGGCAGCCGCAGAACCCCCATTACCAACAGCAGTACCAGCGGCCCCAGCAGCCGAATCAGAACCAGTTACAACAACAGTATCAGCAGCCCCCTCAACAGCAGTATCAGCAGCCACATCAGCATCAACAGCAACAGCCACAGTACCAGCCGCGTGCACCGCCGGCGTACCACAATGTCCCTCCTCCTGGTGACTACAACCAACAAAGGAGACCTCCAGGCCCGAAAAGGGCAGAGTACCCGGCCCTCCTAGAATCCTTGGCGGATATCTTCAGCGCTTTAATGGCAGCCAATGCCTTAGCTTTGCCGAGAGAGAAGGCCGTCTGGCCTCAAAATGCCGATACGTCTAGGTATTGCTATTTCCACAGACAACCTGGGCATACCATTGACACCTGCTTCCAATTCAGAGATTATATCCATGATCTCAATGAGCAGGGCGGCATAGACTGGGAGGAAATGAAGAAGTACATAACAGCCCTGAAGGCGAGGAGACCGCAGCAACAGCAGCAGCAAGCAAGACCACCGGCACAAGCAGTAGCACCACCCAACATGGGAATAGTGCAGAATCCACTCCCGGAGCATCAGAACCAAAACCAGGTTGCTCCCATCTTGACGAATAGCCAGTCTGAGGCTGGTCGTGGACAGCAGTGGAGAGTAGAGGACTCTTCCTCTCTTTGTTCAACGGGTCACGTTCAAAGTACCGCAGAGCGACCACCACGCCGCACCATCCACATACCAAGGCCACAACCTGTTACTATCATCCCCATACCCACACCTACATACCACTCGCCCACACCCAATAACCCATTACCACTACCCGCCTTCCTTAGACCCATTACACCCCGCACCACTACGCCTCCATCATATAACCCTTCGCAAACCAATAACGCGCCCCTCCTACCATCTAGGCCACTATTATGCATACCGTTTCCTACTTCACCCGCCACTACCACCACCACTTACCCAGATATGCCTTTACCATCTAGGCCACTATTACGCATACCGTTTCCTACTTCACCCGCCACTACCACCACCACTTACCCAGATATGCCTTTACCATCTAGACCACTATTACGTATACCATTCCCCACTTCACCAACCACTTACACATCCACCATCCAACCCTCTAGGCCTTTAATCCGCACCGCGCCATCACCACCTAGCCCTACGCCATCACCTACCTACCAACCCTCTACGCCATCCGCACCATCCAACTCTGCGGTACTTAAAGTGTCACCTGGATCCTCCACGGTTGAGGAACACGCGCTCCGGAGTGGAAGGATTTTCAACAAGGTCTTTCCTCAGTCCACAGTCAGAGACGGCCCATCACAGCCGGTTGAGGAAGCCCACAATGAAGAGAGTGCACCAGGCACTCAATACGACTTGTTGAAACACCTGGATCGGACACCGGCACGGATCACTATACTCGAACTGATCAAAAGATCCAAGAGTCACCAAGAAGCTTTAATGGAATATCTGCAAAAGGTGATGGTCAATGAAGACGTGCCGGTAGAGAAAATTGCAGCACTACTAGTTCCTCAGGGGGATCAGCCCTCCATTACATTTCATACATCGGAACTAGCACCGCCGGTAGCCAGAAGCATGGCTCTGAGTATCACGGTCAACATCTGTAAGAAGGCCGTGGATGCATGCTTGGTCGACACAGGAGCTTCGATTAATGTTTTACCTCCGAAGACCCTGGAGTTATGCGTTGTGCCCAAAGAGAAATGGCTGCCCAGCCCCATATCAGTAACAGCATATGACAATTCTACCCGTTCCCCTCTGGGAATGGTTTATTTAAAGGTGGAGTTGGGCCCTGTAAGTCATGCAGAGGTCGAATTTCACATCTTGGAAATCGACCCTTCCATAAATGCCATTTTAGGTCGTCCTTATATTAAAACTCTCGAGGCAATTTCCTCTACGAATCATCAATGCCTCAAATTCCCTTACAAAGGACGAATAATTAAAGTGACGAGCATGCCGATCCTTGCTGCTGCTCATACCTTAAACATTAAGTCTGCTGTTCTACCTGGCCGACAACCTTTTCTGTCGGTATTACAGGTCTACCGTCCAGTGGCTGATCCTCTGAAAGCCGCTACTATTTCTCCATATCCATTAAATGCTATCAAAAGGGGGAAGTGCATGAGTACCCCAGGATGGAGGATCATGATGAAGAACGGCTACAAGCCTGGGAAAGGTCTGGGCACTCAGTTGCAAGGCAGGACCACTCCTGTCAGAAATCATCGAGCAGCACCTGGAAGTGGTCTGGGCTATAGGCCAATAAAACTGAAGCAAGATCTGGTTCAGAAAGCAAAGATCGAACAAGGCCCGAAGATCTGGGAGGCAATGTCTACGCCACTCAAAGAAGGCCGAGATCCTCTAACATGGACCCTATGTACACATTTTGTGAAAGGGCCCATACTCAGCTATGACAATACGGTGGTCATTACTTCCTGTTTTGACTTCCATGATATATATGGGAGGGATTTGGCCAGACATTGCTCTGAATTGCTTACGTACCAATCCTTGGAGGCTCTGCGGCCAATGAAAAGGAGGAAATTTGATGATCCTGAATGTGAATGGTACAGGTGGTTTGATCTGAGGGACCTGTATATCGCATTGAACAGACTATTTCTGGATCCTGCAGAACCTAAGTGGCCGCCGCAGATTGATGAATTGATTGAAAGCCCTGGTGCTATATTTGACAAGCGGATACTGCTATCTGAAGAAACTGATGAAGGGGAACCAGATGACCCCTATGAAGCTGGTTATACAACGGATCTGCTCTGGAGAGGGACATATCATTCACATGTCTTCATGCTCCATACTCTTTTTCGTACATTGCTTTTGACCCCGACTTGGTCGCGGGTCATAATTGAAGATATTCCACGGGCTCCGCCCGTCATGATTACTCTGTCCCCTCGGGACATTATACCCTGTAGGTGCTGAAAATTTGCTCATGTGATTAATGTGAAAAAACTATGTTGTTTAGAGTAAATTAACCTATTAAAAAAATGCAACTAATGTGCTGTGATCGCCAGAAACTTTTAACTAAAAAGCTTCAAAAGAAGTTTGATCGCTTACCTGTTTAAACGCGGAAGAATGAATCCTTGGTTCCCCTCCTTCAGCCGGCTGAAGAAAGAGAGCCTCTTCTTGTTCTTTTGTTCTTGCTGTTGAATGTTGAGGATCGTCCAGAAGTTCTCCTGGCTTCGTGCTTGATTTCCCTCTTTTTATCTTGTTATTGTTGTTGAGAGCAGCAGAGACAGAGAAACAGAAAAATAAAGAAGAAATAGTGATGAGAATCTAAATGGAAATATCAAAGTTAACCATGATTAGAAACATGTTTAAAACAGCAACTCACTTGTTTTAAATGACTTTGAAACCCCTTAAGAACAGATGGGTTTTGGAAATTAATGATGTGGTGTGTGTTGCATGAAGTGAGTAAAAGAATGAGATTAATTAATGAAGATGAAATTCAGATATGAAAAACTTATGCCCAGTCCAGTTGGTTGAAGCTTTGAAGGATGAAGATCTGGAAAAAGGATGCCGACTTCTGGTGACAGCGCTCCGGCGTGGTTGCTTCGATCTTCAAATCGCTATAACGCTGAGGCTCAATAATTCTCTCTCTCTCTCTTTTTTCTCTTTTTTTTTCTCCTTGAGATGCAAGGTATTTATAGGCATTTTCTGCGTTCGCGATTAACATAGAAAAATCTAGGATTTATCTACTTTAATCAACAGATAATTACTGATTAATTCATCTTTATCTGTAATTATCTAAAACGCGTCCACCATGGCTGACGCCTTTCAGATTTAATTAAGATAAGGATAAATATCCGGGAAAACTTATCTTTATCTTTATTAGCTAAAACGCGTCCACCTTGGTAGACGTCTTTTACCCTAATTAAGATAAGGATAAACATCCGGAAGAGAAGTTAAAACAGCCTAGGAAACCTAAAACGCGTCGACCTTCACAGACGCCTTTTAGTTAATAAATCAATTAATTAAAATTCAAATTTAAACGGTAAAATACGAATAAACTCTAAATGACGTCCACATGGGTCGACGCCTTTTAAGATTCTTCATATTTTAACTGAAATTTGAGCTAAAATCAATTCAATTAATTAACTTAAATATGTCTGTTAAACCCGACACTCAAAAATATCAATAAAAATTAATCAATGATTAATTATCAGACCATTATGAGGCATTATTATATGATATGAAATTTACTCAAAATGACGTCAAAATTAGCGTGTCTACAGCTGCCTCACCTTGGCATCGTCTTTGCAAGGGAGTGAAATGAAATGGAATGTACTGAAAAGGTGATGCCAAGGTGTCCTCGTCAGTAAAAGTCTTTCTACAGAGGATGAGAACGCAATGGTACAAGTACTCAAGGACTATAAGGACACTTTCGCCTGGAGTTATGAGGATATGCCAGGGTTAGACTCAACTTTGGTTGAACACAGGTTGACATTAAAGGACGGAGTTAGCCCGGTCAAGCAGAAGTTAAGGCGATTACACCCACAAATGGCTCTAAAGATGAAGGAAGAGGTCGATAAGTTGCATAAAGCCAAATTTATTAGAGTTGTCCTTTATCCACAATGGGTGGCCAACATAGTCCCGGTTATGAAGAAGGACGGAAAGGTCAGAATTTGCATTGACTTCCGCGATTTGAACCGGGCGTGTCCTAAAGATGATTTTCCATTGCCTCATATTGATGTACTCATCGATAACACTGCTGGCTATGAGACGTTATCATTTATGGACGGATTTTCAGGATATAACCAGATTAAGCTGGCAGAAGAGGATCAAGAGAAAACATCATTCACTACACCTTGGGGAACATATTGTTATGTTGTCATGCCATTTGGATTAAAGAATGCTGGAGCCACTTATCAGAGGGCCATGATGGCAATATTTCATTACATGATGCATATAGACTTGGAAGTGTATGTGGATGATTTATTGGTTAAATCGAAGACAAAGGCTGAGCATGCTAAAGTTTTGGCAAGGGTGTTAGAGAGATCGAGAGAATATCAGTTAAAGATGAACCCCAAGAAATGTGTATTCGGGGTATCTTCAGGAAAATTGCTGGGATTCATCGTCAGTAAACGGGGAATTGAGATCGATCCTAACAAGGCGAAGGCTATTAGAGAAATGCCACCTCCTAAAAATTTGAAAGAGTTGAGAGGATTAATCGGGAGGTTGCAATTTATTCGCCGCTTTGTCTCTCAGCACTCACAAAGGTGTAAGCCATTTTACGAGCTTACCAAGCCGGGAGTCAAATTTGATTGGGACGATAAGTGTCAGGAGGCATTCGATGGATTAAAGAATTATTTAGCAAGTCCTCCTGTTTTGAGACCACCATCTCCAGGCAAACCATTGATACTTTATATTTCAGTCCTGGATGATGCTGTGGGGGCTGTCTTAGCACAAGAATATGAAGAAGGAAAAGAGAGGGCAGCCTACTATCTCTCTAAACTTCTCAACCCCGCTGAACAGAGATATACAGCGATGGAGAAAACATGTGCAGCATTGGTTTGGGTTGTGCAGAAATTGAAGCATTATTTTCTAGCCCATGAAGTCCATCTCATCGCTAGGATGAATCCAATCAAATTTCTTCTGGAGAAATCCGTTCTTACTGATAGGTTAGCGCGATGGCAAAGCTTTCTATCTCAATTCGACATCACTTACATCCAGCAGAAAGCGATCAAGGGCTATGCCATAGCAGAACATCTAGCTCATCATCCCCTTCCTCGATTTGATCCAGTCCGATCAGAGTTTCCGGATGAGGAACTGATGTCCGTAAATCAAATCAGAGATGATATGTGGACTCTGCATTTTGACGGAGCTCTGAATTCTCATGGAAAAGGGATCGGTATCGTTCTGTTATCACCTGAAGGTGTCACCATTCCACAAGCCTTTCAGCTTGATTTTCCAGTTACAAACAATATAGCTGAATACGAGGCACTCCTTGCTGGTCTCGAGGCTGCTCATTTCCATGGTGCTACTAAACTCAGGATTGTGGGTGATAGCCAACTAATTCTTCGCCAAGTGTTGACCAAGTATCGAACTCTCGATCCCAAGCTCAAGCCTTATCAAGAACTTACTTCTGCTTATTCAAAGCTTTTCACGAAATTGATCTTTGTCCATGTCCCTAGGAATCAAAACATCTTAGCTGACGCTCTAGCTTCACTTGCATCTTCTCTCGATTTTCCAATCAGCAAACAATCTGAATCAATCATAGTTCATAGGCGTCTTTCACCTGCCGTGAAAGATCCTTCATTTCTTAGAACTAAGGAGAAGTTGCTAAAGAAAGTCAGAGACGGAGATATCATTGAAAGAAGAGAAATCATGTTAATAGAGCTGTTAGAAGAGATGGATGATGAACAGAAGCCATGGTATTATGAAATTGCAAAATATTGTGAAGATCAATCATATCCTGAAGAAGCTACAACTGAAGAGAAGAGAGCTATCAGGAGAGTTGCTCAAAGATACACCCTAGTTGGGGGAGCATTATATAAGAGAGGTTTTGATGGAGTTCTTCTGAGATGTCTAGACGAAGATGAGCTTTGGAAAGTTATGGAAGGAGCTCATAGTGGAGTTTGTGGTGGTCATGTCAATGGACAGATGCTAGCAAAGAAGATCCTTAGACAAGGATTTTATTGGCCAACCATGGAAGAAGACTGTGTAGGATTTGTCCGTAGGTGTGCTAAGTGTCAACTTCATGCCGACAAAATTCATTCTCCTGCATCTTCACTCCATCCTGTTTCTTCCCCATGGCCTTTCTCCATGTGGGCTTTCGACATTATTGGACCTCTTGGTAATCCAGATTCCGGCATCAAGCAAAAATCTTTCATTCTCACGGCAACGGAATACTTCACCAAGTGGGCAGAAGCGGAAGCGTACGTGGAGATCAAAGCATCAACCGTCTGCAAGTTCATCATGAAGAACATCATCACCCGATTTGGAATTCCAAGCACTATCGTCACCGACAATGGACCGCAGTTCGTGTCACAGGAACTGAAGGATCTCTGTAACAGGTATAAAATTGCATTGCATCATTCGTCTCCTTATTATCCGCAAGGCAATGGCCAAGCAGAGGCAACAAATAAGACTTTGATAAAAATCATCAAAAAGACGTGTAAATCTAATAAGTTCGCAGATTGGCCAGAAAAATTGGTTGAGGCTTTATGGGCCTACCGAACTTCAATCCGCACGCCTACTGGGCAAACTCCTTATTCCTTAACATTTGGAATGGAGGCGGTAGTTCCATATGAGATCCTTATACCATCATTAAGAGTACAATTGAATAAGGAATTTTCCATTGATGAACATCGTTCGGCACTCCTTGCTCAATTGGAACTTTTAGACGAGAAAAGATGGTCAGCTGCTAATCATGCAAAAGTTTATCAAAACAGACTAGCACGTTTTTATCAAAAGAAAGTCATTGAACGTAAGTTCAAAGTCGGTGAAATGGTTGTCAAAAGAATTTTTATAAAACCTGGTGGTCCGCGTTCTAAGCTCCAACCCAACTGGGAAGGACCTTATGTTGTATCTCACGCTTTTCCTGGTAATGCTTATCGTCTTGTTAATGCAGAAGGAAAAGAGCTAAAACATCCCTGGAATGGTTTACATCTTAAGAAATACTACCCTTAGGTTAAAGAGTCGATCAGTATGGTACAAAGACCAGTGGAATCAGAAAGTTTATAAACTCAAATTTCCTTATTAGTCTGAATAACTTAATTTCAAGCCCATTATTGCACACACTGACACGTTTGATTCGTGAGTAACAAGAGATGACAAGTCCTAAAGGATATCAAAAGCTTGACCGAAAGTATAGAGTACAAATCATTCTTTTTAAAGCAAAAATTATGTTTTATACTCGGCCCATGATGTCGGAACGAGGCTTAGAATAGACTACCAAGAATACCCGCCATCTTAGTAGGAGGCCGTCATGAAAAAAAAGGGGGAGATCCGTCCCGAAGAATAGCGGAAGAAAAGCAAAAGCAAGGCAAAAGCCAAATGTCAAATCAATAGGCCATTACATTACAAACGTTACATCAAGGCCATGAAATGAAATAAAAGGGAACGCAAGGTCGATAAATACCCCGGAAAGAAAATGACCGAACCCCAACGGATACTAGGGTAGGAAAGGGACATCTTTTTAAGTCTCCGGAACCTTCTCATGGGCTTTCTAAACTTATTCATCTTTTCTTTCTAAAGAGATGTACTCCAAACTTAAGAAATGGTTTAGATTGACTAAGGGTCAAATCATCAAATGGGATCACGAATGGAAACACAAGTTCAAACACGATGGGTTTAAGTTAAGTTGTTAAAGAATAATTTGGAAATGAAGTTAATAAATGAATATGATCTTTTGATCTAAGTACCATGCTGATCTTTTAGTCAAAAATTCAAAAAAATTACATAAGTCAAAAAAAAAAATTTCAAAAAAAAATACATATGTTTCAAAAAGTCCAAAAAAAATAAATATATATATATATTTCAAAATTCAAAAAAATATATATATGTTTCAAAAAAATCCAAAAAAATACATATATTTCAAAATTCGAAAAAAAATACATATGTTTCAAAATTCAAAAAAAAATACATATGTTTCAAAAATTCAAAAAAATACATATGTCAAAATCAAAAAAAAAAAAGACATATATTTCAAAACCCCAAACAAAAATGAATATTTCAAAACAACAAAAATATTTCAGTTAGCATCTGCTTGTTGCATTTGATGTGTTTCATTCCTTTTATTTTCAGTGAGCATCTGTATGCTTGTATGTTGCATTTTTACTTAAGTTTGATTATTCTTATTACCTTTGTTAATAAAGGCCATGCCCCTTGACCATTTATTGACCATTTATTTGGTCAGGCAAGGGGCTAGCCTAAATAGATACTTAACCTGTTTGTTAAGTGTGTACAGGATGCAAGATAAATACAGGAACACAAGATTGGAGCCAAAAGTTTCATATATATTATCAAAAGGTGTTTTTGTACATGATACATGAAAAGAAGATACATAAGCCCTCAAGGCTGGCTCTCTCCTCCGCCCTCGTCCAACTGACTCTGGGCCTCGTCAGGCGCATCCGGTGCTGGCCCTCGGCTAGGAGGTGGAGGTGGTCCCATCGCGCTCGGACCCGCCTGACCGGAAGATGCGGCAGCACTAGCGGTGAAGGCACTGGTCAGACCGCGCTCTTGTGCACGCTGTCGACCACGCCTGTACCTCTCTTCCACACTCCGGCGCTCATGCTCCGCGATGCCAAGCTGGACCCGAAGAGCGGATATCTCAGCATCCATCTTCTGCCGCTCCTGCCTTTCCCGCTCTCGCTCCTCGTTGATGACTTCCAGGCGAGTTTGGAGGCGCCCAAGATCTCCAGCCGAAAGTCGGGCCACCTGCTCCTCCAGAGCCCGGATCCGTTCTGCATCAGCCTCTGCCCGAGTCGCTGCAGCACGGGCATGCTCTGTCTCCGCTTCAGCCCTCTGAAGGGCTTCCTGAAGCTCAGCAACCTGCAAAAGAAGATTTCGTCAATCCAAGGCAATCAATTAAGTAATCAATTCCAGAATTCAAAAATTGAAGAACTTACCTGAGCAGCACGGTCCTCTTCCGCGAGAGAAGCCCGGTGGATGGCGGAGGCGAGCTGACTCTGGAGGTCAGCCATAGCAGCATCACGAGTGGACGAGGAAGATGAAGCTCCATGAGTAGGAGGAGCCGCCTGGGTGTAGACGGCTCGCTGCACCGGAAGACAACTATCAGTGGTTAATTGCCAAAACAATTAATTATTTAAAACATGCATTCATATTCATTCATACATACCAGGTCATACAGTTCTTTCTGAACTTGTTCGAGCTGGGCCTCCGCATCATGTAGGCGGGCCCGGAGGTCGACGATGACCGCATCACGCGCATCCTGCATGTCATACATACATTCATTCACAAATATAAATCAAGATAATAATAAAATTAAAGAAGCATGAATGCATACTTACATCGAGTGGTCGGAGAAGCCGAAGCTGATCGGCGTAGTGGGCCCGGTACTGCTGGAGGTAGGCCTCGCTACTCACCGCCCGTGACTCCACCCGTACGCCCCGACGGTGCCAGTCCTCGTACTGCTCCGGGAACTTGGCACGCCAATCGGTGAGGGCTTGCTTCCCCCTCATGCTCCTTCCGACGCCCTCCGGGACCTCCTCGTCAATCCATTCCTGGTGAAGGCCCAGGGTCCTCATCACGAGCCGGAGGCGGAGGAGCTCGATCTCGTTGAGGCAATGCACCCACATTTGCCTCCCAAATCGCCTCCTGCCAGCCGTCACCCACGGCTGACCCTCCTCATTCATGCCCAAGTATGGGCGCCATATCACCTGCATATAGGTTAGATGCATTCATAAATAACTTGCATTTAATAAAAAAGATTGCATTTAATGAAATTGAACAAGTTAAAAGCTTACCAGGAGTTCTGGATAATCCAGAAACTGACGGCGGAGGGCCGTCAGCTGGTGATGTTGTGGAGCCGTATCCACAATCGGCTGCCAACGGCAGGCGAAAGGGACGGCGTTCGGACGAATAATCCTCGCTCTGCCGAGCGGAAAGTAGTAGTAGCTCCACACCTGCATTTATAAACATATAGGTTAGAAAAAGCATCATATCATATTGCACTGCATATAACAAATAATTAAACAATTTAATACCTGAAGAAATGGTGAGAAGCCACTGATAGTAGTCTCACGGTCCGGCGTGACCGCGGATAGATCGGCAAAGAGGTGAGCCAGAAGGGCTGCACCCCAGGCATACTCTCCTAGGCTACCTAGGTCATCTAACAAGTAAAGAAATCTACAGTGAATATGGTCGCCCTTCGTACCGAAGAGCAACCTACCGAAGAAGAAAACTAAGAAAACTCCCTGTGGGTAGAAGAAGAAGAGGAGGGCGACCTCCACACGGTAAGCTCCCTGTGGGTGTAGTTGGATGAGAAAAGAGAGAGAAAACGGGGTTCTTGAAAGAACCCGGAATCTGGGCTTGAAAGGCGTCTACTCAGGATGACGCGTTTTAGGGCGCAAAAGTTGAGCGGCACTGACAGAGGTTTGAATTTGACTGAAAGGCGTCCACCTAAATAGACGCATTTCAATATTTTCGCCAGAGCCGTACAGAGGAAAATCATTAAAGGCGTCTTACTGTGTTGACGCGTTTCAGAGAATTAATCATGGAATTAATGACAGAATCCTGGAAAAAGTAGGAGAGAGAGTTGAAAGGCGTCGTTATGTAAAGACGCGGTTTAATGTTTAAATCGGGTTTTTGAGGATTAAATTGAATTTCTGGAAAAGAATTATGGTTGAAAGGCGTCAGGTTTGGCAGACGCGTTTTAACTTTTTCATTGAATTTATTATTGAAAAGCGTCTTTCTGACTGGACGAGTTTTACATTAAACAGAACCCGAACTGTTGAATTTTCAGGAAAAATCAAGTTTTCTCTAAAGGAAAAATCATATGCACTTCATAGAAAGTTGAGGAAAGGTTTTGAGGCATAAAAATATAAAAACTTCTTTATTCAATAAAATTCTTTATTACATCATGAATGAAAGAGAAAATGGACCTTCAAGGAAGGATTTCATGAAGACCTTTAAGATAAGGAAATTTCAATCCTTTGTCTCTATCTTTAGAGGATCTTACACGGTAACTGAAGCCAAGGTTCCATAGAGTGGTAATAATTTGTACGGCTTCATAGTCTTCGTCAGATTCCAAGTCGCGCTTCTTGATCGGAAGTGTGGGAGAGAACTCGGGGAATTCACGACGGCCCAAGCTAAGTTGAGTAAGGCACCGATGTGGATTGTACAGCACGAATTCGGTGGCTCCAATCAACTTAAGGTCTGCTCCTGCTGCACGACACACCCACACAGGTTTTCCAACCAAAGCAAGTGGAGACGAGTCGAATATGTCGGACGTCATGAGCTTTAAATATTCTCTCCAATCAGCTCGGGTCTTGAGTTTTGGAACCTTGTTAACCATGTGCTCATTGAACTTTACAACATTAGCTATGCAATGAATTGGGCTATTCAAGTAAATCTGAGATGGATTCAGAGGCCTTTTCTTGCTGTGCTCAAACTTAAAGTGAAGTTCAACCCATAAGGCGAAGAGAAGCATGCATCCGTAAGGAGGACGGCCCACAGACGCTGCAGAAAGCCCACTATAAAGATATGCTAAGAGTGCAGTGCTAATGGATTTACCTTCGAAGATTGCGCATATAGCACTAACTTGGTCATCTTCTAAGATGTTATCCTGTGCAGAAAAGAATAAGGCACCGGCTAGGCATGTAACTAAAGCTTTTGTTACATCCTCCGCTTCATCCTCTCTTAGATCATCAATTTCGTACAGCGTCCACTCGGCTAGCTTGGTGAGATTGATCCCCTTCTTAGTGAGACATCCTTTAGCTTCTGAAGGATCTTTCATGATAGATGTCAACAATTGTTGACCTGTGATTCTCTCCTTCATCAAAGCTATCTTCTCTTTGTTCTCTTTGGTCTTTGGGAGACCTAAAAGAAGCTCCGCCTCCTCTAAAAGAATCGTGCACTCGAAATCTTGGAAGAAGAACGTATGAGTTTGGGGATGCCACCACTCGATCAAGGCGCCCATAGCCGCCCAATCTGCGTTCGCGCTCTTGTAATGCTTGGCAAGCACTACGAGACCTTGAAGATTCCACTTGGATATGAATACTTGCATGGAAAGCTTGATGCTTTTTGCAAGTTTACGGATCCAAGGTAAGGAGGTGAACTTCCTTGGGTCAGGAAACATAGGATAGTTCTGAAAAACAAAAAAAAAAAAAAAACAAAAAAAAAAAAGACGAAGAACATGATGAGGAACATGAAGAACATGATGAAGAATATAAAGAGAATTGAAGAAGAAGTTGATTGGACTTACTTGGAGATTGGGATTTCTTCCATTGAGATGATTCTCCACATCTGAAAATTGCTCCAAGGACATCTTCATCTTCTTGCTTGAACTCATACTCCCTTTTTCGGAGTTCTTCCTCCTTGAAGCTAGAAAACCTTGGAAACCTTGGAACCTTGAAGAAACCTTGAAGAAAACTCTACTTTTGATCTTTGGATTGTAGTGGGATTGCTTGGAAACGACCTAAGGGTGTTTATATAGACCACATTGCGATCCTAGGAAGACTTTTCCGGATTGGAAAAGGGGTGTGCATTGATAGAGTTGGAATTCGAATAGAGAACAACTAAAAACCTGTTTCTATGAGTAAAAGGCGTCGAGGAGCACCGCCGCGTTTCAATGTTAAATGGCGTCTTCGCGACACGACGCGTTTCATCCTTTTGAATATTTGTTTGAAGTTACTAAAGAATTTTGATTGCAGGAAATTCAAGAAAAAACCTGAGAAAGCTGGAAAATGTCAAGAGAGTCCCACTGTGGGAGTTAAGAAGTCCTGACCGTGGCTAAAAAGACGGTTATTTCTACCCTTGTACTATTCCATGTAATTAATTTTGCATTAGCATTACTATATGATAAATATTTATTAGAGCATATCAAGGACCTTATGTTTTTGATGAAACTGGAATTTGAGTTCCCCTTCAACAAAAACAGTGATAATTCCAGAGGATTCTTAATCACACGGATAGGCCGTTAGATTGTTAATTAGTGAGGACGATGGTTCCACTTTTGTGAAACGGTGTGCGGATAAACGAGCTTCGGCTTAGCACTGGATTACAAGAATTGGTGTCTTGACTCATTAATGACAATTTAACAATATTATCCTTGATTAATTAATATTTTATTTGACTTTATATTTTTCTTTTAGCCCAGCATGCATCATGTAGGACTTTGAAATCATTGTGATAAGAATTAATTGTTGATTAAGTTTCAGACCATTAATCAAACAATTTCAAACATGATATGAAATATTCCATTCTGAATTGAGTATCTTGATTATCTTTGAGGTTCGCTTGAAGATATCTTTGAAATTCTATCCTTTCTTAGATTCTTTATCCAATATTTCTTGTTTTCTTTTAAGATCCATCATGGCTGCAGCACGTCCACATTGGCTGGCAAACGCTCCCCATGATGAAACCTACAGTGTCTACGACCTGGGGTACTTCCCACTCCGAGGAGGTTGATCGACCTTATTTTATTTCCTTGTCTACCTCATCCAGACAGGATTAATTCCATTGATTTCTTTGAGCTATCTTCATTGATAATTTCGAGAAAAATTCCAATCATGTGATGTTAAGAGCGTGTCTCATCACACCTTGGTATCACCTTTTCAGTATATTCCATTTCATTTCACTCCCTTGCAAAGACGATGCCAAGGTGAGGCAGCTGTAGACACGCTAATTTTGACGTCATTTCAAGTAAATTTCATATCATATAATAATGCCTCAGAATGGTCTGATAATTAACCATTGATTAATTTTTATTAATCTTTTTAAGTGTCGGGTCAAACAGACATGTTTAAGTTAATCAATTGAATTGATTTTAGCTCAAATTTCAGTTAAAATATGAAGAATCCTAAAATGCGTCGACCCATATGGACGCCATTTAGAGTTTATTCGTATTTTAGTGTTTAAATTTGAATTTTAATTAATTGGTTTATTGACTAAAAGGCGTCTGTTAAGGTCGACGCGTTTTAGGTTTCCTAGGCTATTTTAACTTCTCTTCCGGATGTTTATCCTTATCTTAATTAGTGTAAAAGACGTCTATACAGATAGACGCGTTTTAGCTAATAAAGATAAAGATAAGTTTTCCCGGATATTTATCCTTATCTTAATTTAATGTGGAAGGCGTCAGCCAAGGTGGACGCGTTTTAGATAATTACAGATAAAGATGAATTAATCAGTATTTATCTGTTGATTAAAGTAGATAAATCCTAGATTTTTCTATGTTAATCGCGAACGCAGAAAATGCCTATAAATACCTTGCCTATCAAGGAGTTAAAAAAAAAAGGGAGAGAGAATTATTGAGCCACAGCGTTATAGTGATTTGAAGATCGAAGCAACCACGTCGGAACGCCGGAGCGCTGCCATTTCCAGAAGTCGGCATCCTTCTTCAAGATCTTCATCCTTCAAAGCTTCAACCAACTGGACTGGGCATAAGTTTTTCATATTAGAATTTCATTTTCATTCATTAGTTTCATTCTCTCATACTCACTGCATGCATCACACACCACCTCATTAATTTTCCAAAACCCATCTGTTCTAAAGGGGTTTCAAAGTCATTTAAAACAAGTGAGTTGCTGTTTATACATGTTTCTAATCATAGTTAACTATATTATTTCCATTTAGATTCTCATCACTATTTCTTCTTTATTTTTTTCTGTCTTTCTGTCTCTGCTGCATCCAACAACTGAATAACAAGAAATCAAAAAGAGGGAAATCAAGCACGAAGCCAGGAGAACTTCTGGACGATCCTCAACATTCAACAGCAAGAACAAAAGAACAAGAAGAGGCTCTCTTTCTTCAGCCGGCTGAAGGAGGGGAACCAAGGATTCATTCTTCCGCGTTTAAACAGGTAGGCGATCAAACTTCTTTTGAAGCTTTTTAGTTAAAAGTTTCTGGCGATCACAGCACCTTAGTTGCATTATTTTTAATAGGTTAATTTACCCTAAATAACATAGTTTTTCACATAAATCACATGAGCAAATTTTCAGCACCTACATTAACGTCAACTTCTCTAGTCTGATCAAGGGACCAACCCAATCAGAGAGAGTTGCTGACGTCAAGTAGTGTGTTCCTAAGAAAAGGAGGGTATTCGCCTCAATGCGTATGTCCTACGGCCTGGATGGCCTCTAATGCTTAATAATAATGGGTAGCGAGCACTTAAGCCACAAAAATCTGAAAACTGAAAAATAACTAAGAAACTGTTTGAATCGCGTCGAGGTTAGTCGACGCTATTCAAAACAGAACCTTAATTTTTTCGTAGAAACAGATGCAGACAGCAGAGAAGATATGAAGACTGAAAGGCGTCTGGGTGTATTAACGCGGTTTGAAACGCATCAGTGCTCCTAGACGCTTTTCAGTTCGCAGAAACAGTTTTGCAGGAGGATTTTCTGGGTTGAATCCTCCTCAAACAGGGTAAAAGCATTAAATAATCAATTCATGCAGATTTTTTTTAATTCCAGATTTTAAACAGGATGATTTACTAACTAAACAACTAGAAAACCAATCAATCACACATCATTTTCATCACAAAAACAGCTTTTTGAACTAATCAAGGGGAGGACAAGATCTTCCCACTGGGGTGTGCACGTGGTGCACGAGGGAAATTAATTAAACTAAAACACTCACCAATTGGTGAGGACGTGTCAAGAGACACAAATGGTGCACCGTGGGTGCCCGATTGATGATAGCAAGAACAAAAACAACTAAAAGATGGCGAGACCAAGTCCCACCGTGATCGCCAAAAAAGTTGTAGGTGTTTAGAATGACAGTGTGATTAACATGAAAAATCCTATGTTGTTTAGTGCAAAATAATCCTATTAAAAACAGCAACTAAGTGCAGTGATCGCCAGAAACTTTTGACTTAAAAGTTTCAAAAGAAGTATGATCGCCTACCTGTTTAAACGTGGAAGATATTGAGCTCTTGATTCCCCTCCTTCAGCCGGCTGAAGAAAGAGAGCCCTTCTCGTTCTTTGTTCTTGCTGTTGAATTTTGAAGTTGAGGTTGAGGTTGAGGATCGTCCAGAAATTCTTTTGGCTTTGTGCTTGTTTTCCCCTTTTGATTCTCTTGTTGTTGAGTGCAGCAGAAATAGAGAAAGAAATGAAGAAATGAAGATGAGAATTTAAGTAGAAGCAGTATCCATACTAATCATAGTTTTAAATATGGAACTAAACAGCAAACTTACTTGTTGGGATGGCTTTTGAAACCCCTTAATCAAATAGGTTTTGAAAAGATGATGTTGTGGTGTGTGTATTGCATAAAGTGATGATGAAGAATGAGAGATTAATGAAGATGTAAAATGAAGATGCAGAAATGAAACACTTATGCCGATTGATGAAGCCTTGAATTGGATGAAGAACGGACGCCGACTTCTGGAAACAGCAGCGCTTCGGCGTTTGGACGTCGTTGCTCCGATCTTCAACTCGCTATAATAACACTCTCTCTTAATGGCTTTCAACCTTTTTTAACTCTTCAAGATGTAAGGTATTTATAGACTTCTTCTGCGTCCGCGGATTAACATAGAAAAATCTAGGATTTATCTATCTTAACTGACAGATAAATACTGATTAATTCATCTTTATCTGTAATTATCTAAAACGCGTCCACATTGGTTGACGCCTGTCAGATTAATTAATATAAGGATAAATATCCGAGAAAACTTATCTTTATCTTTATTAGATAAAACGCGTCTACATGTGTAGACGTCTTTTAAACTAATTAAGATAAGGATAAACATCCGGAAGAGAAGTAGAAATAGCCTAGGAAACCTAAATCGCGTCAGCACTCACAGACGCCTTTTAGCTAATTAATCAACTGATTAAAATTCAAATTTAAACGTTAAAATAAGAATAAACTCTAAATAGCGTCCAAACAAGTCGACGTCTTTTAGACTTCTTCATATTTTAACAAAAATTTGAGCTAAAATCAATTCAATTAATTAACTTAAACATGTCTGTTAAACCCGACACTTAAAAATATCAATAAAAATTAATCAATGATTAAATATCAAACCATTCTGAGACATTATTATATGATATAAAATTTACTCAAAATGACGTCAAAATTAGCGTGTCTACACTAACGTTCTTCTTCCACCAACTCAACGTACCTCATATCCCTCGAAGCTCGGTAAGCCATCGCAACAAAAGGGATGTGAGGAACTGTCAAGAACTGCCTCTCAGAGGACAAAAGATGCTTAACGACGTCAAGATCTCTCTGTGAACCTCCCCCTTGCCTCTTATAACCCCTGGCATTGGGGCAACGACGGCACAACTTTTCCGAGAAAGCCGCCTCCCAGGCGACGAAGCAATAGGCTGCACAAGGGGGACATGAGTATCGGAAACAACAGGAGAAGCTCGATTGGACGTGACGTACGAAGTCTAAGGTCATTGACTGGGCACACCGGTCTGGGGAAGAGAGAACTGGCACTTCCCATGGAGGGAAGTGCGTCCATTAGTTCAAAATATTTTGAGCATTCACGCGGGTGGATCTTCGAAATCCGAACGTTACCACCGTCCGAGCCTTTCTTATTTATAGCAGCGGTTAGACGACCGTTCGAGTCGACGTATAAAGCAAACTACATTAGCAGACGTTCTAGGCTTCTACTCCTCGACGCGAACTACGCGCCAAGGAATGGGCGGCAAGTGAAGAGAGAAAGAATCGCTCATCCCAGATGGCTCATGGGCCGGCCCAATTACTTGAGGAATGTCTGATTTCCGTCCATAGGGGTCTCATTCAGATAGAGATAGCTATGCAGATTGGGGATCCGAATCCATCTACAGACAAGGCATTTAGTCCAACCCGTCCAACCTAAGACCTCTGCCTTAGGCAGGATTCAACCTATATCAGGATATCCCTACCATTCCCGCAAGGGGACGAGCCTAAGATAGAAACTTGCTCATTCAAGGATGCTGTCCCACAAGGAAGTACCCTCTATTCTCCATCAAAAATTGGGAATGCTCAAGATATATTTTAGATCTTGCTTCTTCGGTTAGGACTCTCGTATTCCACTATATAAAGATCATGGGTCCAATTAGCAAAGGTATGCTTTCTACGAGTAAGCGACTTAGTCTTTCCTGCAGCATCCCTAACACTCTGACTTAGGTATCAGAGGGGGCTCTCCTTGACCGCTGTCAGAAGTATTCTGATGGTGTTCTATTTTGTAGGGACCACCCAGCATCGTCTTTCTGATTGAAGACAAAAAGTTCTGATCGTAGTGGACGAAATTTCGGCCCATCAACCATATTAATTGGATGAGGTTGTTTGTTGTCAAAGATTTTGCTGCATCGAACCAGCTGCCTAGTGCAGTTGGCTTCACTACTTGCCCTCCATTTAGGAGGTCTCAAGTCTAATCTTGTTAGAAAAAGATGACCACCAAAGCCCATGAACTTAGGAGTCTGTTGCAGGGATAAGCATGGAGACTTGGTCTCCCACGATCCCTAAGATTTAGGAGGCGGATCCGAGGAGGGGGCGGAGATGGTTAACAGAAGAGCCTCTATAAAAAGGAAACCGAGGTGAAGAATAGAACTTACCTTGGGTTAACCATCGGAGCCTGCTTTCCTCACTTGTCCTTTTCTCTCCTCTCTCTCTCGATCTAACACTGGTATCAGAGCGGGTTCATCCTAGCGCCGCCGCGAAACGCCGTCACCTCGTCCAGCCGCTGCCCACTGCAACACCGCCGCCGCTGCCGCGGACACCCGTCGGCCTCCCCACGCGCTGCAGCCGGCCGCACTCACCGCTGCTGCGCCGAGACCCGCCGCAGCCCGCCGTGCCCTCACACCGGAGCCACCACCGCTGCCGGGCACACCCGCCGCTGCTGCCCTCGCCTCGCCGCCGCAGCCCGCCGTGTCCTCGCACCGGAGCCACCACCGCTGCAGCACCGCCGCAGCCTGCTGCATCCCGCCGCACGACCGCCGCCGCTGCAGCGCCGCCGCGCACCGCAGCTGCTCCCCCCACGCGCCGCGACTTCCCCGCGCACCCACGCGCACCGCGGCAAGCTTCCACGCCGCTGCCGGCTCGCCGCTGTGCTCGCCGTACCCTCGCCGCCGCAGCACCGCCTCTGCAGCACAAACGCTGCCCGCCGCGTTGCTCCCGCGACCGCACCGCCGTTGCTGCCCTCGCCTCGCCGCTGCAGCTCGCCGTGCCCTCGCCGTTGCAGCAACCGCACTTCGCCGCCACGTCCCGCTGCTGCCGCTGCAGCGAACCGGAACTGCCGCTGCCACACCTCGCGAACCACCGCGAACCGCCGCTGCCGGCGCACCGCCACCGCCGCCGCTCCTGCCGCACACTGCGGCTTCACCCCCCGAGCACCGCTGCTCCTGCCGCAGCAGCCCGACGCAACCCGCCGCTGCTCCCCCTCGCGCCGCGGCTCACCTCGCGAACCGCCGCAGCCCGCCGCGGCTCACCCAGCGAACGGCCGCAGCCCACCTCGCCCTGCCGTTGCCCCGCCGCTGCAGCACCGCCGCGTCCCGCCGCCGCTCCCGGTGCCTCGCCGCACTGCCGCTGCCGGGTCGCCGCTGCACACCCCGGCGCTGTCGCATCGCGCCGTTGCCGCACATCGTCGGAGCTCCCTTAGCCACAGCACGATCCAGGTTCTGCCATAACCTTTTGTATTTACATTTAAGAGAATAGGGACTCAGAAACTCGTGCTACACGTTCTGCCATGTCAGTTTTTTAAAAGAAGAGGTAGAAGTAATACACTAGTAATATCTGCCACACCATAATATTTTATTTACATCTTGCATCCCAATCACACCTGCTAACACAATATATAAATCATATCCCTGCAACAGATTATTTAAATCTCTTGTTTATTGTTATTACACTGCACCCAACACATGCTGTTGTAAGAAGCCATTAATGCTGCTAACCTTTATCATATAATATACTTTACACCTGAAAAGTATTCTGGTGCATCTTTATTGCTCCTTCAGAGTTATAATTTAATATCAACCCTCCTCTTCACCACACACGACTTGTATTAATTTTCAGCATCTGTTTTGGACTCTTGATTCACTAAACTGATATACATATATTATTATTTTGAAAAGACTGGTTTGTACCTCCTGTTAAAGCTGCTGCAGATTACTTTTGTGTATGTGGTGATGTGTAGCTGTGCAGATTCTAAATTCATGTGCACTTTATTTAATGTTTCTTGATATTTAATTGATATAATTTGAATCTGTGATTATTGCTTAAAGACAACCTAGTTAGATATCTGGTGTTTATCATAACCTGCATCATTGCTTATAACTAATCCTTTCATATTAAATTATTGCCTGATAAATCGATTATAAATAAAAATTTATAATTAGTTACAACTTAATTGACATTCCTTTATTATTATTTTTTTAATTTCTGTTTAGAAAATTCAAGTTATATTTTGATTGTTGTTAAAATAAATTGATATTATTTATGTAAATTAGTTATTTAAAAATCTGTTCTGCTAAGTTGAATCATACAAAATGATGTATGTTTTAATGTTATTTATGTTACAAATCTTAATTGTTAAATTATGTATATTGAGCTTTAGCCTTGTCCTACTTAAAATGGCCAGTAAACTCATTGCTTCTGAACTGGCTAAACTGGACAAGTTGAACGGTACTAATTATGACATGTGGCATAGGAAAATTAGATATGGTCTTATTCATGATAATATTGAACATGTACTTAACAGTACTGTTCCGGAATTAACTGATAACCCCGGAGAGGGAGATATCAGGAGAAGAGAGCAATGGTTGTCAGATGACAACAAGGCTAAAAGCCTGATGCTAATGTTCATGGAGGACAACCTCATAAAATTCTTTGAAACTTATGAGACTGCCCGGAAATTGTGGGACGCTATCAAGGAGAAGTATGACACCACTTCTGAGGTGAATACTCAGCTCCTATTGCATCGGTATAATTCTTGCCGTATGCAAGAAAGCGATAGCGTCATAGAACATGTGAATAAGATGATTGTTATGGCTAAAGATCTCTCTACTGCTGGAACAGAGGTTCCAGAGAGAATGCATGTGGCGACTATTTTGAATAGTCTGCCATCTTCATTAGATATGGCTGCCACAACCCTTAGAATGAGCGGTACCGTTCTTCGTGTCACTGATTTACCAGCTAGGTTAGCAGTTGAGCAGGATATCATTGCCAGTAGGAAAGGTCAAGAGCTGAACTTGCAAGAAGTGAATGCTATTCACCAGAAGCCCTCATCGGCATATAACAAAAACCAGAATCACTCTGTTGGACCGAATAGGCCACAGTTCAAAGCAAAATCACACTATAAAGGCAAAAAGGTTCTCCGTGGTGCTTGCTACACATGTGGCAAATTTGGTCATTACAAGGCCAACTGTCCTGAAAAGCACGGAAACAAGGGTAAACACCCAGAAAAGGGGGGAACCGGCAAACGTGAATTCGTCGGTTTGACGGAATGCAATGCTGTGATTATCGACACCAACGACTGGTGGGTGGATTCTGGCGCAACTTGTCATGTGGCAAAGACAAAGAAAGGGCTGGTGGAATTCAAGCAGCTACAACCTGGAGAGCAGAGAATGTACATGGGAAACAACACCTACCTGAATGTAGAAGGTGTTGGATCATATCGTTTAGATCTTGGGGACAGCATCATGGTCCTCAAGGATGTCTGTTATGCGCCGAGTATTAGGCGCAATCTGTTGTCTGTAACTGCTCTCATGAAAAATGGTCTGGAAGTCTGTTTCTATAATAAAAGGGTGTCTATAGGAAAGAACAAAAAAGTCTTTGCCATGGGAAAACTTGTTCCTGAACATGGCTTATTTTGTATTCCTGTTGTAGACACAGAAGTTAATAATATTAATGATGCTGTTATGAATTATTCCTTGTGTCATCTGTCTGAATGTGATCTGTGGCATTTTAGATTAGGACATCCTGAAAAATCTAAAATGGAACAAATGATAAGATTGAACCTACTGCCATTAACTAAGATAGAATTGTCACCATGTGAACATTGTTTAGTCGGTAAAATGACTAAGAAACCTTTTGCAGTAGGACATAGATCACAAGGATTACTGGAGTTGATCCACTCAGATATATGTGGACCATTAAGTATAAAAACATATGATAGAAAGGAATATTTCATAACATTTATAGATGACTATTCCAGATATGCCTATGTATATCTTATTTCTGCTAAATCAGAAGCTCTTAATTGCTTTAAGAAATATAGAACAGAAGTAGAAAGGCAACTGGGTAAAAACATTAAGGTGTTAAGAACAGATAGAGGTGGGGAATACAACTCAAAGGGATTTGAGTCATATTGCCAAGAGCATGGAATAAAGAGGCATGTAACTATGCCTTATACGCCACAACAGAATGGTGTGGCAGAAAGAAAGAATAGAACTCTTATGAATGCTGTTAGATGCATGCTATCGCATTCAGGACTCCCGAAGAATTTTTGGGGAGAGGCATTGCTCACGGCAAATTATACATTGAACAGAATTCCCACTAAGTCTATCGAAAGTACACCTTATGAATTGTGGAATGGGAGGAAACTAGAAATAAGTCATCTTAAGAAATGGGGGTCAGTAGCCCATGTTCTCATTCCAAATCAACTAAGAGACAAGTTAGACTTCAGAACATTGAAGTGTCGATTCATAGGCTATTGTGACAAATCATCGGGATATAGATTCTTCGATAAAGAAAAAGGAATCATTGAATATAGGGATGCTACATTTCTAGAAAATGTAGAGGAAGAAGAATATCATCATGAGAAAGAACCTCTAAGTGTAATAGATGATGACTATTACAATGATTTACCTATAAATGATCCAGAAATCGAAGAAGAACTTCCACCAAATGTGGAAGATGAACAAATGCCTTTGAATGAAACGCAAGAAAATCAACATGTAATTGGCAATAAAAGACTTAGAACTCCACCAGCATGGATGGATGATTACCACTTGTACTTATGTGAGCCTTCATGTCTAACAGTAGACATAAATGAGGATAATAATATAGATCCCATGAATCTGAATGATGTATTGAAATCTTCAGACTCTGATCTATGGCGAAAAGTCATGGAAGAAGAAATTGATTCCATAAAAAGGAACAATGTATGGGAACTATGTGAATTACCCAAGAATAGGAAGGTTATAGGTTGCAAGTGGGTATTTAAGAAAAAGATCCGTGTAGATGGATCTATTGACAAGTATAAAACTCGATTAGTTGCCAAAGGATTTACTCAGATGCAAGGTATAGATTTTCAGGAAACTTATTCTCCTGTGGCTAAATTTGCATCTATAAGGATGATTTTAGCAATTGTTGCGCATCTTGACTTGGAACTTTTTCAAATAGATGTCAAGACTGCATTCCTTAACGGAGAGTTAGAGGAAGATATATACATGAAACAACCTGAAGGTTTTCAGGTAGAAGGTCAGGAGAATAAAGTATGTAAACTTAAGAAAGCTTTGTATGGCTTGAAATAATCTTCTAGACAATGGTATCTCAAATTTCATAATGTTGTTATTCAACTTGGATTTGTTCCAAATCAATTAGACAATTGTGTATATGTCATGAAGAGTGGGAGCATGTTCATTATATTATCTTTATATGTAGATGATATTTTGCTCGCTGGAAATGACATAGGAATGTTGAATAACGTTAAGTCTGAGCTCAGTGAGAAATTTGAGATAAAGGACATGGGTGAGGCATCCTATGTTCTCGGAATCCAAATCCTGAAGGATAGAAAGTCTAGAATGTTGAGTATAAACCAAGATAAGTACTTACAATCAGTACTTATGAGGTTTGGAATGCAAAACTGCAATCCAGCACCAACGCCGTTGGTTCGTGGAAAACGATTAAGTAAAGAGCAATGTCCTGGAGAATGACATGATGCACTGCAAGTGCCATATGCACAAGCAGTCGGAAGCTTAATGTACACTATGCTATGTACCAGGCCTGACATAGCATACGCAGTAAGCTTAGTAAGCAGATATCAAAGTAATCCTGGTCCAGCACACTGAGAAGCTGTTAAAAGGATTATGAAATACTTGAAAGGTACTTTGCACCACAAATTAATATATCAAGCAGATACATTAGAAGTGCTTGGTTATTCCGATGCGGATTTCGGAGGAGATAAAGATGACGGAAAGTCCACTTCGGGATACTTGTTCATCTTTGGTGGTGCTGCTGTTTCTTGGAGTAGCAAGAAACAAGGGTGTGTTGCAAGATACACACAGGAAGCTGAGTATGTTGCGTGTAGAATGGCTACCACTCATGCAGTCTGGATAAGACGATTTTTAACAGAATTAAAACTCAACTCGGTAGAAGAACCAATTGAGATTTATTGTGATAATCAGGCGGCAATTAGCTTGATTAACAGTGGAGCGAATAGCTCTAGAGGAAAACACATAGAAATTCAATATCATTATATACGTGATATTGTTCAAAAAGGAGAAATTAAAGTGACTTATATTCCCACCAGTGATATGATTGCAGATCCGTTGACAAAAAGTATACCGGTAGAAAGTTTTGTCAAACATGTAAGTCTAATGGGACTTGGGAATATATAAGTCGGAAATTTTTCTTTACAAAATTGAAAATACATTTCACAGATAGTGAGAATGTGTTAGAACTTTAATACATCTCACGGATAGTGAGAGTGTATTAAGAATCATTTGATTTGAAAAATACATTTCACAGATAGTGAGAATGTGTCAGAACACCAATACATCTCACGGATAGTGAGAGTGTATTAGAAATAATTATGGTCTTGATGGTCAAGTGGGAGATGTTAGAAAAAGATGACCACCAAAACCCATGAACTTAGGAGTCTGTTGCAGGGATAAGCATGGAGACTTAGTCTCCCACGATCCCTAAGATTTAGGAGGCGGTTCCGAGGAGGGGGCGGAGATGGTTAACAGAAGAGCCTCTATAAAAAGGAAACCGAGGTGAAGAATAGAACTTATCTTGGGTTAACCATCGGAGCCTGCTTTCCTCACTTGCCCTTTTCTCTCCTCTCTCTCTCGATCTAACAGGTTGGACCATAAAAACTCTCCAGCCATATAAGCACACAGTGTCGTTAGGATCTTTATCCTATGACCTATGGGATTGTTGATTGTAGAGTTCATCCGTAAAAAGCAAAAGAGATAAAATAGAAAATGTTCTTGACTGTGAAGCTCGAGTCAGTGAATCATTCCTCTTACGCAAAAACCACTACGGCCGTCTACACAGGCCACCTCACTTTTCGGTGCGGATGACCACAACGGCCGTCTCCAGCCCCTGTCGAACGGATAGAACTCGAAGCGCCATGGTGGACGAGCCTGGCCTACTTTACTTTATTACAAAAGGTATTTCACTTCTCATCACGTGTTATACCATGTGTATATGATATTTGATGTCCATTAAGATGCACCCAAATGAGTCTAAAGTAACACCATAGATGCTTCACATTTGAGCTTTTTACTTTTCAATTCTTATAATTTTTTAGTATTGTGTGTTAGTTCTTCTATTCTTCGTATTTATCTCAAACACTTCACACAATCTTTAAACCTTTTTTAAGAACTCCACAAATTAACAACTGTCGTAAAAGAAAGAAATATATTAGGAATAAAAAAAAACATGCTCAGTATATTCTGGTAGAAATATGCTACATGGATATATTTTTCTTTCACATGATTGCTAATTGAGTAGACTTTGTTATGGAAGGTTCAAAAATTGTGAGAGATTTAAAATAAATATAACGGTTGTATTGATTAAAGGAAACTATAACAATTGAAAAGTGAAAAAACCAATTTAGATTTTTGTGTTCGGCACAAACAGGTGTCTATATATTGATATCCCTATCACGGATCATAAAATGATCCGAACAGAACCAAGACCATGGAACAAGATAAGAAAAGGGTGGCCTCTGCCGAATGTGAACGAGTCCGGATCCGGCCGAGTCCAGTGTCGGCAACCTGGCCGTGCCACCCTGCCGCAAACCTCCATAGCAGGGAGCGGAGGTTGGAGATGCGACAGCAAACGTCACCCCAGCCAACCCCCACCCACCGTTTCACGGACCGCACCAGTCCAAATCTTTGGTCACGTCACCCTTCCCCTCGTCCCCCATTCTTTTCTTTTTTTCTTTTGTTTTTTGTTCATCAGAAGGGAGCTGAGCATGGCTCCTACTTACTTCATTAAAACGTTGTTAAAAGATACGTAACAGGCATTCAGAGATAAGACTACCCTCGTCCCCACGGCCTTGAGCACTTCTCTTCTGTAAAATATCTCTGTTGGCAAGTGGGAACCCACGGACAAAAGCCAACAGCCGTACGTTTCTGTGTGTTAATTTGGTGGTTACAATTAATTACACCACCAAACAAACCAGTAGCATCAAGCCCTGCCATTAAAAGCAGGCACCTCCCTTCGCAACCTTCCCTCCTCAGTCTCCTCACTTAACAGTACTAGTCCTCTTCTACTGCTTCTCCCTCTCTCCCACACACACGCATGGAGGGTTGCAGTACTACTGTCCCTGCCCCTCGCCTCGCCGCTGCCCTCCTCGCCCTGCTAGCCCTCGCCAGCCTCCACGCCGCCGCCCTCGCCCACCACCACGGCCGGAAGGAGACGTCACCCGCCGAATTCATCCGCTCCCGCTGCAACACCACCGAGTACCCCCGCCTATGCATCAGCTCCCTCTCCGCCTTCGCCGGCACCATCCGCACCAGCCCCACCCAGCTGGCGGACGCCGCCCTCAACGTGAGCCTGAGCAGCGCGCGGTCGACCAAGGCGCTGGTGGGGCAGCTGTCGGCGCAGGGGAAGGATGGCATGGGGCGGCGGGTGGCCTCCGTATTCCAGGACTGCATGGAGACCATGGGAGACTCCGTGGACGAGCTGCGGGAGTCGGTGTGGGAGATGGCGCGGCTCGGCAAGAGCAAGGGCAAGGGCAAGGGCAAAGCCGACCTGGGTCTGCAGATGAACAACGTCCTGACGTGGGTGAGCGCGGCGCTCACGGACGAGGACACCTGCATGGACGAGCTCGCCGGCAAGGGCATGGACGGCGAGGTGAAGACCAAGCTGCGGAGGCACATCAGGAAGGTCGCTCGGCTGACGAGCAACGCGCTGGCCCTCATCAATGGCCTCTCCTCCGCCATCAACTCGCCATGAGCTGGCCGGGCCGGCCTCCTCTTGTGGTTGCCGCCTGTGTTCTTGCTTGCTTGCTGCGTCCATCTAGCTAGTAAGAATGGTGTGCCCTTTTCTTGGAATGTTGCCAGTGGCCCTGGTGGGGAGAACACTAGTACAGTGTGTCAGTCGGTGTCCGATGGGAAGTGATGGGTCTTTCCGTTTGGTAAGGCTTTCCTGTTACTGTTACTACTTACCAGTTACCACCAACAGTATAATTACCTTTTTGTGCTTTTGTAATATATGTATTTTCTTGTTTGAAATGGTGCTTCTGTAATATATGAGGTATAGCTTTTTGGTGATGTCTCAATGGGCAAATCACGGCGACTTTTGGGTAATTTTTTAATTTTTTCCATTTGATTGCTTTATAACAGTAATTTATAGATTCTAGAGTTTTTTAGTGAAACAAATTGGATCAAAAAAAAATGCATAGCATTGTTCTGTTCATTGAACCGGAGCTGCGAAGGATGGTCCACACAGGGCTTTTTGCAGGTACAAAATATTATTTTTTTCAATGACCATGTGGTTGGGTACAAGGCTTCCTAAATCCTAAGATACCATATGGTTCAAATTCTTCTTCAAAGGCTATGTATCTTTCTTACCCAGCACGGTGGTAAACCCTTTTTTCCTTTTTTTTTTTTTTTGGTCAGCATAATTTAGTTGTTGAGCAGTATAATCGTGCTCTGGAGAGCAGAACTCTATTCTGTCCACTGTCCAGCATCAAGATTTCCTCCTTTGCGGAGTTCTTTTTCTTTTTATGTGAGGATTTTATATGAATTGCGCGTCACCAAAAGAAATTACATTTTTTGACTATATTTGATCGAGTATTCTTCTGAAGTAGTATAATTTAAATATTAAAATACTCTTGTTTTAATGCAAAGACCTATTTGCTTCCCCCCCTCCCCTTTTGAGAGAGAGAGAGAGAGAGAGAGAGAGAGAGAGAGAGAGAGAGAGAGAGAGAGAGAGTGAGTTCATTTTTATAATGTTAGTCCATGTTTACAAATCATGCACTGAAGATCAAGTCAAGCTTTCACTGACTCTAATATCTTTTAGTGACTCACATGATCCAACACAGGGCTTAGTATGAAGATATTTAATACATGTATATAAATAATATAAATGAAACGATAATATAATTATATAGGTTATTTTTATTTTTATTTTCTCACATGATAATTTAGTGTGAAGATATTTAATACATGTATATAGATAATATAAATGAAAAGATAACATGAATTATATAGATGATTTTTATTTTTATTTTCTCACATGATAATTAATTTAATTTTCTTTCTCACATGATAATCACATTACATCAAGTGATCTAACCAAGAATCATGATGATTCCATCTAATGTTTTTCAAGCCATGATATAGTTTTATTATCAAGACTTAAGCTTAAGTGGATTGCAATGATTTTTTTTTTGATAGGAGCACAGCTCATTACTTCATAGATTCATCAGAAACAATGTCAGAAATACAACAGGGGATCTCGCCCGTACCTCACTGAGGGTTACAAGATAAAAGTTTTACAAATCTCGCCAATTCATGGGCTGCTCTGTTAGCAGTTCTTGGAATGTAGCTCGCTGTTACATGATTAGAAGCAAGGGTTTTTTGACAATATACCCTTAAAATCTTGCGTATTTAATTGTGTACCCATAAAAACTGTGTATTAGCCATGATACCTTGAAATATAAAGTATACTTGCTCTGATACCCCTACTGCCACATGTCGTTTCCTTTGGCTAACCCCAGTTGAGTTAAAAGTGGTGTAATGACTAACGTACCCCTAGTTAGTCAATACACCTTTTCGGACAGCACAGGCACCCCCTCCCTCCGTTCTGCTTCCCTCTCCCTCCGCTCCGCAGTGGCACCCCCTGTCCAATGGAGGCAGTGTTCTGACGACCAACTCGATTCTATTGCGCAAATGCCAGGTCGACGAAGGCCTCCTCTATCAAAGGCCAGCTAGATGAAAGAGTCCTCCGACGAAGTCTTCTATTGCGCAATTGCACCCCCTTCCGACACAGGTAGGTTTCCGACGAAGGGCATGGCCCTTGCTCCCTGCTTCCTCTCCCTCTATTTGACGATCCTATCACCCCCCATACAGGCACAGGTATGCTCCCGAGGAAGGCCATGGCGATTTTGAGTTTTCCATCTCGTACGTTGGCGGCCTCTCCTAGCAAGTATGCAGGAACCAAAACTCAAAAATCATAAGAGCATTAGAGTGTACTCATCGTTTGTGTTTTTGCAGATATGTTACTCTAAAATTAGCCCTTGTGCATGTTTACATGACAACTTAGCGTAGATTTGCATGTAAATTTACTGTCCTTTATGTGTGAATTATTTTTGTGAATCTAGACTTGCAGAGGATACTTGAAAGGATGGACCATTGTTTTATATTAAAGTTTCATTATGGAGGGTATTGGAAGATAGTTGATGGACAAGATAGAGTATGTCCATGTGCTTTTAAGCAGAAGTCCTTTACTCGGTCTTGTGAATACGCAAATCTCAATGAGCTAAGGGCCCTACTTCGCCAGCTAATGACATGAAATTATGATCAAACTGATACTTTCAGAGTGTTCAACCCAAATGGACATGGAGATCAGTATGTGACCATTGACTCGGATGCTGATGTGTTGGACACATTTGATAAGTACAGTGAAGACTCTATTATTCACTTGTATGCTAGCCTTGATAACAATGGAGCACCTTTAAGTTCAGATCGAGGCCATGAAGACTTCAGCTTTGTAGAGGAAGTTGTCAACACAAATGTAGGGCATGCAAATGAGGATGGTTTTGTTGGGCAGGCAGATGAGGGCACATTTGATGCCTTTGATCTGGGCATAGAAATCACTAATACCTCTGATGCAAACATACAAAGTGATTCACTGCCAACACCTAATGCACGGGATGGAAGAAGGATGCTGCCATGTAGGAGACAATCTAGAGGAGATGTAGATGCAGATGATGACTTAGAGGAGGTCCTCACAGACTCGCCAGCTATTGATGAAGATGCATTTGATATAGATGACAGTATTGTTCACTCAGAGGATAGTTATCACAGCTAGTACTGTTCATAATCCTAAGGTGTGGTGGATATCAACAGAGCAAATACGGAGCGGATACTATAGTATCCGACTCTGTTCCGTTTAGTATTATCCGAATATCCGACTCCGGATACTATTTGACGGATAATAAAATTTTTTATCCGAATTCGACTCCACCGGATAATATCCGAATTCGGATAATAATTCGAATACTTAAATATTTCAATTTTGTCTTGTAACTTAATGAGTTTTAAATTTTATTTTTTGTATAGTCCATGAATATCATAGATTTAAATTAATAAATATTCCAGTTATAGATATCTAGATAAATTTTAAATAATTTGAATGTTTTATTAAATATACCTTAGGTAATAACAAATGCTTAAATAATTTATCTAAATTAGTAAAACCACTAAAAATCAAAAAATCAAAAGAAACTTCATTATTATCACTCAACACGTCTTAAGCATACTTCAAATATCGAATTACCGTTCACTTAAATATATAAATATTATTAAAATTAGAAGAACTTATCAAATTACATAATCGGTCGGATAATAATCGGAGCGGATATCTATTTTCCGTTTCCGCTTCGAATGTTAATAGGATAATTAAACAGATATTCGGATATGTTCGTCGGATGTCTTAATCGGATAGATATCCGATTAATCGGATACGAATACGAATCGGAGTCGGATATTATCCGAATCCGTTGACAGCCCTATTAGCGAACATGCAATTCTCCGTGACCTAGAGAAGCCAAACATGATAGTGGGCAACAGATTTGAAAATGTCAATAGCTTTAGGCTTGCAACGTGACACTCGACGATTTAATTGAAAAGTAACTAATGTGTACTACTTACATCCCAGTAGAACATTGGGGATAGACGTTGCCAGTAGAACCTTAGAGTCCGTGGGACCCACCTGGGGTATTTTGGGTCAGCTGGTAAGTGAACCGTTATAGGTTTCTGAAAGGAATATGCTTCCTTTTGGACGGGAGGTAACCCATAAGTATATAACGACAAAGCATTTTAAGAGTGTAGAGGCATGTTAGTTAAATTATAGTTTCGGGGTTGTATAGTTAAATAAGCAAGATTTCAGGGGTATAATGTCAAAAAACCCTAGAAGCAACCAGAAGGTTGCAACAGGTGAAAGTGCTTGCGCGGTGCCCTATCCTTCTCTGCTGATTCGCACAAGGGACAGGTGGGCTCCACTCTGGGAATGCTTGGCTCTCCGAGCATCCAACAGAACATCTCCAAACAGTCACCTTGGGCGGTAGATATTTGTTGAGGTCCTTGTACCAAGTAATCTTCCAAAGACAATTGGGGGTAGAAATAGTGGGAGATTCTTTGTCCGTTTGCAGGAGCCTGTAAGTTGATCGGGTAGGGAAAGTGCCATTAATCCTGCTGGAAGACAAGACAAGAGTGTCCTCTGCATCCGAGAGGTGATCAGGATGTGTCTGATCCCAATTGTGTGCTGGGAACAAGTGGTTTACATACTCTGTTCCAGACATGCTCCTGATGGCAAGTTAGATCCTGAACCTTTGTATGAGGTTTGGTTCATCGGATCAATGTGGGGGACATGGGTTGGAGACCTGGCAGCCATGGATCTGTCCACTGTTGAAAGATAATCTAAATCGTGGTTATCTAGATTGCTTTAGAAGATGTCATGATTAGATTTCATATTTATCTAAGAGTCCATATACGGTTATTGTATGTTACCGTATTTATCTAAATAATGGATTAGAGTTTAAGTTATGCTTATCTAGTATTAATCTTGGGTCTATATATATGGTATATGCCCAACGTATGTAATACATAGAATTATTGAATACATCTTATTTTATTCTTTTCCTCCCAACTTGTCTCTTTTCCTCCTCTACTTGATTGTGTGTACGTGAGTGCGAAAGGAAGACGCAAGGCAGCCCATGCATAGAAGCTATTGATGTTGCACGTACGCGGACGAACCTAGTTACTGCGGCAAGATTTGTCTTTAACAGGTTCGTAATTCTAACAAGTGGTATCAGAGCCACTTTGATTGTCGGTCTATCCCAACGTTGTTGTTGCAGCTCAGTATCTTGCGAGAGGCCGAAAAAGTTGGTGACGTTCGTACTCCACCGTTGTAAGTGGTTGATCATGGCGACAAATAACATGATCCAATTACAACTGCCGAAGTTCACAGAGAAGAACTTCGAATATTGGAGCACTCAGATACGGTGCTTGTTTGCATCCCAAGAGTTGTGGGATGTCGTGGAGTCGGGTTACACCGAGGTGGCACATCAACAGGAGTTTGATATTCTTCCGCAAACGCGCAAAGATGCACTGAGAGAAAGCTGCAAGAAAGACAAAAAGGCACTATTTTTCATTTACCAGGCGGTAGATGAAGTCGTCTTCGAGAGGATCTCAAGGGCGACCACTGCAAATGAGGCATGGATCTTGCTGGAGAAGAATTACAAAGGAGAAGAAAAAGTAAAAAAGGTACGCTTACAAACACTTAGAGGAGAATTTGAAACTTTGAAGATGAAAGATAGTGAGTCAATCTCTAACTACTTTGGTCAGGTGATCTCCGTCTCCAATCAGATTCGTCTGAATGCAGAGGATATTCCAGACACAAGAGTTGTAGAAAAAATTTTGAGAACACTGACGGCTAAATTTGATCATGTTGTTTGTGCAATTGAGGAGTCAAAAGAAATTGATGATTTGACAGTAGAAGGTCTTATGGGTTCTTTGCAAGCCCATGAGCACAGGTTACAGCAGAGATCAGTGCAGTCAGTTGAGCAAGCTCTCAAAACTCAACTGATGGTGAATGACAAAGCTCAGCAAAGAAGTAGAGGTGGCAGATCAGGACGCGGCCGAGGCCGTGGACGTGGTAGAGGCCGTGGTCAGGAAGATTCAACATCAAATGACAAAGAAGAGAAGCCGAACAATAATAGAAACAGAAGCAGAGGCAGAGGAAGAGGTAGATCAAACTATCAGAGGTATGACAAATCTCAGATCCAATGCTATAATTGTGATAAATATGGTTATTATCAGTATGAGTGTAGAAAGAAGGCAGCAGAAGAAGAAAATAATGCAAACTTTGTTGAGAATAATGATGATGTTCCATTGCTTTTAATTTGTGATTCATCTGAGTCTAGTAACAAGAACTTATGGTACATAGACTCAGGATGTAATAATCATATGTGTGGAAAGAAAGATATGTTTGTGGATCTGGATGAGTCAATTAGAATTGTGGTTAGATTTTGAGATAATAGCAAAATTCCAATCAAAGGAAAGGGAAATATTCTAACTCGTACACGTAATGATGATCATCTTATCCTATCATATGTCTATTACGTGTCCAGATTAGAATGTAATTTGTTGAGTGCTGGCCAATTACAAGAAAAAAATTATAGTCTGGTTTTAGAAAAAGGGAATTGTGAATTTAGGGATAAGCAGAAGAGATTAATTGATAAAGTACCCATGACCAAAAATCGGATGTTTCCGATAAAGATTGAACATGCTACTTTACCATGTTTTAAAATAATTGTTCATGATGAGTCTTGGCTTTGACACTTGAGATTTGGTCACTTAAATTCTGAAGGACTGAAAAATCTTGCTAGACAAAACATGGTAAAAATGTTACCTAGCATTAATCATTCAAATCAGATTTGTGAAGGTTGCATTCGTGGAAAGCAACATAGAAGTCCTTTTCCTAAATGAGAGTCTGTTAGAACAAAGAAACATCTACAGTTAATACACACTGATTTATGTGAGATAGGTAGTCTCTCTTTTGGAAATTGCAAATATTTCATGACTTTTATTGATGATTTCAGTAGAAAGACATGGATTTATTTCTTGAAAGAAAAGTTTGATGCCTTTGATACCTTCTGCCAGTTCAAGTCACTAGTTGAGAAACAAAGTGGTTATTATGTGAAAGTTCTGAAATCTGATGGTGAAGGAGAATATTTCTCTTCACAGTTTAATGAGTTTTGTAGGAAGCAAGGAATTGAGCACCAAAGTATAACTGCTTACACTCCTCAGCAGAACGGTGTAGCAGAGAGGAAGAACAAAACCATTGTGGAGATGGTGAGGACCATGTTGATTGAAAAAAGTCTTTCTAAAATATTTTAAGCTGAAACAGCCGCTTGTGCAGTTTATGTGTTGAATAGATGTCCTATAAAAAGTGTATCCAAAAGGATACCTGAAGGAGCATGGAGCTAGAGGAAGCCATCGATTCGACACCTTAGGGTGTTTGAATCTATGGCTTATGCACATGTGCCAAAACAGAACAGGAAGAAGTTAGATGACAAAGGAGTCAAGTGTATTTTTGTGGGTTACTGTAGACATATGAAGGCTTACAAATTGTACAATCCTGCTACTCAGAAAGTTATACTGAGTAGAGATGTAGAGTTTGATGAGGCTGCAGTTTAGGACTGGACAAAAGAAGAGAAAGATAAGCATGATGTCAACATTGAATTTGAAGAAGAGATGGTAGATGTGAGAGAAAAAACTCCAAGTCCTCCTAGTTCTCCTTCTCCATCACCTTCCACCTCCAAACCATCCGCTCTTTCTCCATCACCATTACCTTCCTCCTCTAGTTCATCTACATCTTACTCCTTTCTTCTAGTCAGAAGGAATCCTCCACGGAGTGCAACAAGGCCCTCCAGATTTGATGATTTTATTATTGACAATGATGATATTGGTGAGCTAACCCAATATATTATGTTTTCATATTGTGATCCTCTCAGGTTTGAAGATGCAGTCAAAGAAGAAAAATAGAGAAAAGTCATAAATGAAGAAATCGATACTATTGAAAGAAACAACACATGGGAGTTGACTAAACTTCCAAAAAGTCAAAAGGCCATTGGATTCAAGTGGGTGTACAAAACAAAGCACAAGTAAGATGGTTCTGTAGATCGCTACAAAGCAAGACTTGTGGTGAAAGGCTACAAGCAAAAGTCAAGTATTGATTACCATGAAGTGTTTGTCCATGTTGCTAGATTGGAGTCTGTGAGGCTCCTGATTGCATTAGCAGCTCAGAAGCAGTGGAAGATTCATCAGATAGATGTGAAGTCCGCTTTCTAAAACGGATTTCTAGAAGAAGAAGTGTATGTATAACAGCCTCCCGGCTTCATACACAAAGGTCAAGAAAATAGAGTCTACAGATTGAGAAAGGCTCTCTATAGCTTAAAGCAAACTTCACGGACATGGTACACTCGTATTGACTCATACTTTTTGAAGAATGGTTTTATTAAGTGTCCATATAAACATGCTCTTTATATTAAGCACAGTAGTCATGCCAGTATATTATTTGTCTCTTTATATGTTGATGATTTGATATTTACTGGAGATTATGATAATATTGTGGATGAGTTTAAAAAGAGCATGGTTCACGAGTTTGAAATGACTGATATGGGGTTGATGTCTTATTATCTTGGTATTAAGGTGTCTCAAAGTGAGGGAGGAATTTTTATTTCTCAAAGAAAATATGCAGGTGAAATTCTTGACAGGTTCAAAATGGCTAATAGTAAGCCAATTGCTACTCCTGTAGAGACTGGTTTGAAGTTGTGTAAGAAAGATGACGGAAAGTTAGTATATCCCACGTTCTTCAAGCAACTGGTGGAGAGTCTTCGCTACTTGATTGCTACAAGGCCTGACATTATGTATGGTGTCGGACTGATCAGCAGATACATGGAGAAGCCAACTCAAATCCACTTGCAGGCAGCGAAGAGGATTTTGCGCTACATCAAAGGAACCATTAGCTATGGTATTTTATATGCTTCTGGTGATGATTCAGAATTGGTTGGATACACCGACAGTGATTGGGGCGGTGACATAGATGAAAGAAAAAGTACATCAGGTAATGTATTTTTTCTTTGCAGCAATGTATTTACTTGGTCTTCAAAGAAACAGGACATTGTGGCGCTTTTAACAACAGAAGCCGAGTATATAGCTGCATCGGCTTGTGCAACTCAGGCAGTGTGGCTGAAAAGAATGCTTGGAGAACTGGATGCTACTCAAGATGTTTCCACGAAGATTTACTGTGATAATAATTCTGCTATATCCATTGTGAAGAATCTTGTCTTCCATGGAAGAAGCAAGCATATCGAAATTCGTTTTTACTACATCAGGGAGTTGATCAAGAACAAAGAAATTGAGTTACATTATTGCAAAAGTGAAAATCAAGTTGCAGATATTTTTACAAAGTCTTTGAAGTCAGAGACTTTTATCAAATTGCGAAAGTCACTTGGCATGGAAGAATTTGGATTAAGGGAGGATGTTGAAAGATAATTCAAATCGTGGTTATCTAGATTGATTTAGAAGATGTCATGATTATATTTCATATTTATCTAAGAGTCCATATACGGTTATTATATGTTACCGTATTTATCTAGATAATGGATTAGAGTTTGGGTTATGCTTATCTAGTATTAATCATGGGTCTATATATATAGTATATGCCCAACGTATGTAATATATAGAATTATTGAATACATCTTATTTTATTCTTCTCCTCCCAACTTGTCTCTTTTCCTCCTCTACGTGATTGTGTGTGCGTGAGTGCGAAAGGAAGACGCAAGACAGCCCATGCATAGAAGCTATTGCTGCTGCACGTACGCGGACGAACCTAGTTATTGCGGCAAGATTTGTCTTTAACAGGTTCGTAATTCTAACATCCACCTTATCCGACTGCAATGATAAATTTACATATGTTATTATAGAGGCATAGAAATGGAGACTAAATAATTTTGTGTCAATTGATGAGAAAGCAACCATACACATAAAGAAAGCCTCCGACTTTCCTTCTAACAAGGACTCTTTCTCCAAAAGATGAGAGAAAGAACTTAATCTCTCCCCAACAGTTACCATTTGCCTTTGTTGTCCTCGTTAACATTGGTATATATATATATATATATATATATATATATATGCTGTTTAATAGGGCAATCTATAACTTACTTGTAATAATTATATGTGACAATCAAAAACTTCTTAAGCACTTGTTTGATTGGAAGATCACCCGGAGTTGGCGCATATTAACGAGGAGCCATGCATTTTTGTTGTTTTGCTTTGATAGAGATATTCCAGGCTAACTAAAACATATACCAACTATAATTAAACAAGAGTTAATTCAAAATCTATGTTCTGAATTAAGAAGTGAAATCTACATTGGCGTAGTTCGTCCTACTAAGTTAATTCCTAGTTAGTATGGCCCATTCAAGAGCATCTTCTAATCAATCAGTAGCTAACTATTGGCTTAATTGTTATAGGACAACTCCAAAGCATGCAGTGGGAAGGTGGATCCGGCACCGACAGAGATACGACGTACGTTGGAATTATGCAAATCCAGCCATGCACATTCACGAGTTCTATAGTAGTCCACATTGTTAATTAAGATGGGGGATGCCTAAACTATTATTTCAGGATGTGGACTGGAACATGTCCTTCCCACTACACTACACATCAGGTCAGTTTATGTTCAAAAAAGAAAAAAAGGAAAATTGTTCATACGTAAGCATGCAAGAGCTAGCTAAGGTGGACCATCCCTACCCATAAATTTATATATAAAGTTTGGAACTCCCCTTCGAACAATTCATGATCATATGAGTGGAGAACTGTCCCCACTTGTGAAAATTTAATTTATCTCCTGTGCATGGGTACGTATATATGTGCAAGTGTAACAAGCTCATGGAAAATAAGGACTAGTTTTACTTGTTAATTCTTGAACAGTGCATGCTTGGTCCCTGTCTACGGCCATCTTTCAATTATTGCAACCCCTGATAAAATTTGTCATATATATATATATGGCACAGTGGAGGAGTATAATTACATTAATTCCCTTTTAGCGGGGAAGAGTGGAAATGTTTTTTACGTAGACTTATGATTATTTATATATATGAATGGCATTTTTAAACTCAAAATCTTATATAAAAAAAACAATTGCTGATCATATATGTCTGGTGACTGTGTTCGTACCAAGCATCTTTTAGAATTTGTGACCACTTACTTCGAAAGAAATGTTCGAATGCTGCTGGATCATAAGCCCGTAGAATTGATTTTAAAATTACTGGCTTTAATTTACGGTGTTTTTGGACAAAAAATCAAAACCAGCTAAACGGAAGACTACATGGGTCAATTGAGTTTAGAATGTGATAATTTATAATACTCCAAATATATGAAAAATCACGTAAAATAATTTATACCAATTTAAACATAAGGCAACACTTATTTATGATATTTAACAACATTTTAGGACACACCAAACAACCCCTTAGCCAGATTTTCTGTCATTTGATTAAAAGGTTATTTAATTAGATCACCATAAAACACCAAAGTTCTTGGATTCTCTGATTTAGGAACACTTTCTTAAACGACGTATTAACCCAAACAAAATAATCCAAGAATTCCAATGCCCTATATCAAATACGAGTAACATTTGTTGTACTGTGCGCAGTGCAGCGACCATGGTGTGCATCAAAAAAAATGATATAAAAAAAAGTAAAAAAATTGGTCATCTCTATCGTGCACAACATATCCCTACAACTCGATCTCTAATTGGACGATCAAAAAAATCAAAAGTCAAGTCCAATGGTCTGATTAGAAATTAGATTGTAAGGATGTGTCAGGCCCGGTGACACCAACCTAAAAATATAACAAATAAAAAAAAATAAAAAAATTGAATTGCTGTTGCACCCATCGCCTGCGTGCAGTGCAGCAATTATTACGCATCAAATAAAATGGCTCGACGTTAAGCATATGAAAAGATAATTTTCTTGAAAATGGTTTTTACCCTATTAGGTGCACAGGTACTCAGACTTAGCCCTAACTGGTCCAAACAACTCTCGGGCATTTTGACAGGTGTAGTCGAAATGAGAATTCTTGGCCGAGTGCCCAAGTTAAAAGTGGTTCTTGTAGTTCTATCACATACTAAGTAGCTGATTAAGATTTCTCTCAACAAAACTATATTAAGGGTGCAGAGATAAAGTTCTTGTTGAAAGTTGTTTTTAGTCTTCACTTTTTTACATTTCAAAAAATATATATTAGTAGCAGTTATGAATGATTTTGATAGCTCATAAGTTAAATCTTCTTCACAATCTCATTTTTATCTCAATCTAAGAAGATCTAACATAGTGTTTTCAGTTGAAAGTCAATGGACAACTAAAACACTACAACACTAACGTCTTGTAAAGATCTTATGTTCTTTCCTCAAAATAATTAAGCTGAATCTTGTGAACTACAAACATTTCTAATTAAAACTTATATCAAACATGACTAACTTTTTTGCATAATGGAGCGATATATAATTAGGGATGTAAATTGGGTGTGTTGGGTTATGTTATGTAATAATTTGAGTCTAACCCAAATTAGTCCAACTCAAATTCAGCCCAAATTTAACCCAAATTAATCCCCAATTTAATAGTGAGTGGGTTGGGTTGGTTGGGTTGGATTGTTCATGTTTATAAATGATTTGTTAGAAGTGTTTTACTTTTTGTATAAATTATTGTAAAACTCAATATATTAAACTAGGTCAACCCGTTTTCAGTCCAACCTAGTCTAGATTTAACTAACGTCAACTCAAATTTAACCCAACTCAATTTATATAATTTGGACTAACTTAATTTTCTTTAATATGGATTGGGTGGAGCCTGCCTGATTGACACCCCTATATATAATCATGAGGACAGAAACTTTGCTCCTCTTGCCTCTCTTATATTTGAGCTAATGCATGGAAGCCAGCCACTTTTGTCTGGGTTAAGGAAGTTCCCAAATTGAGAAAATTAATTTAAAAAACCAACATTCACATTTGAGTGAAGAACCACGTCCTTAAACCTACCCTGTTCAAGGACGTCCTAAATGGGGGGCGGAAATTGGTCCCACAATTTTTGAGTAGAGACTTCGATCTCACATCCGTTGGGGTTCCTCATCTCTAGTGAGGGCAGTAGAAAGTTGCAGCTTGTTGCAGATTAATCCCCATTTTTCAAGATTTTTTTTTTGGCAATTATTGAATTCAATCTTACTTCTTGAGCGGGAGTTAACAGTAGTCAACTATTGGGCCATGTGATCCAATGAAAAGATATTGAAATCTTCCTAGTTGCACTTTGGTGCACATTAATCCCCATTTTTCAAGATAAATTTAGTTTGGCAATTATTGAATTTGATCTCACTTGCATAGTGGTTAATTATCGGGCCATGTGATCCGAGGAAAAAAAAATGAAATCTTCTTAATTTCATCTTTGGTAAATCTCTCAATATCTTCTCACATGATTTAAAAATAATTATGTTATATTTTTACTTTTTATACTTTCTTTATTTTATCCTGGGTGGGTGATAAAAAATATCTTCGAATTTACTCGAGAGCATTTAGCCCCAGTGTTGCACTGAAGGTCATGAGTGTAGTGTGTAAAAAAAAAATATTTTTTAAATTTTTTTAAGTGGCCCCGAGGTATCACACACGTTTGTACAGGCCAATTTCCGCCTAAAAAAAATGAAAAATAAAAAATTGAACCCTAATGAACAGTAGAAATGTCTTTAATGGGTCAAGTCAATAATGATTTTTTATGTTTCAGAGTTTTTTAGATCATCCGATCATAGATTGGCCTGTACGGATGTGTACGGCACCTCGGAATCCAATTGAGAAAAAATTAAAAAATAGAACAGCAAATATTAGTCTATTCCAGAAGGGTTTAATGGGCCTAAAACATGAGGTGACAGAAAAACTATTCCAAAAGAGGAGAATTTGATCACTGCGAGAGAACCCGAAAGAAAAAGAAAATCTCAGAATGCAGATAACATCGAGCTGGTCTTTCAACATAGATAGTCCAGGAGAACAACATAGCAGGAGGACCCATCAGCTTAGCTGCATAAAAGGCAAATACAGACAGATTTCCCATGAAAAGATGCCCGGTGATACAACTGTGCTATGCACTGCCCTGCTCTTCTATGGACGAGCAACATCACCCTCTTACTTGTAGCTTTCAAGGCCCATGGGGGAGCAAATCACTTTATGCACTTCCACGTCTATTATCTACAGTTCCATCAGGTAGTGGAAGAAGTTCCCATCACAAGGGCACTTTCGTTTCCTCAGAGTATTATAAAAAAATACTATCTGAAAACGATAAATAACTCATCTATATAGGTATTAGGTGCTCCTCCTCGCCCCTTACTTCCGTCTGTCACTGTGATCACTTCCTACACCTATCATTATTTATTAACAAATAATGATGGGGTGGTATCATTTCTTCTATATATTTTTAATCGAAAATATAGTGGAGAGAGCACAAATATAGATACTTGTATCAAATCTTGCCTTCTTAGTGGAGATTTTTCCGCGCAGGCACAACACCTCCACTTTTGTCAAGTGATTACTTCAAGTTTAAAGGTCCCACTGATAAGGAGCAATAACTTTTTTAACAAATTCTGCCTCTTGCAGAAAGATCAAACACAGGTTCCCCACAAATTTGCAAGACAATTCTCCCTTTCCACCTCTCAAGTAATACTTGTTGCAACGCCCCTGATGCACACAGGGGCATTGCTGCAGGTAAATGAAAATTTTATTTTTTTTAAGTCGGCTTCGATGTGTCTTAACCGTTCGTACAGTACAAGATCTAAAAAAATCAGATAAATAGAAAATTGAGCTCGATTTTTAATTTTGCAAATTTTTTGGGTCATCCGATCGAGCATTGCATGGTACAGATGGTTTGGCACTTCGGGACCAACTTAAAAAAATAAAAAAAATTATTTACCCACTGCAATGCCCCTATTTACAGCACGCAAGAACATTGCAGCAAATATTACTCCCACCCCTCTTATGTACCTGTCTAGTGATACTTGGGCTCAAGACCTCCCTCACAGAAGGGAGGACACTGATTTCTTTAGGCATTCAGTACGCCTTACGGTTAGCAATCCTCTTAACTCACCAGTTGTCACCCCATCCCTTGGATTTTGAAAGAATTGAAACTTTAACATATATGTAATCAAATTTTATGTGTAACATTGCCTGTTCAATTTTATCATCATCTTATATTTAGATTATTGTAGATATTTCGAAGTGAACATTAATGCTCATCTTTAGCATCAAAAAGTCTTTAGTGTAACTTTTAGGTGGAAGCCGCTTTTAACTTCTTCTTTCATTAGAAAAAATATCGGATGAAAATAGTTATAACTAATTCTAAATAGTTATAAAATACAAATCCTTCCCAATAATCCAATTTTCTCTCCAGGTTAAGAAGCTCCAATGTGAAGATTTATTTAATATCAAAAACTAATCAAAACACTACATAAGTGAATTAATGCCTACCGTTTTCCCTCTCAAACTAATGAGGCAAAAGTCTTAAGTACTTCCAATTAGAAACTGCACTAAACACAGCCTGTGTTCACAAGAGTCATGGTTGCACAATTTAAACCTTCAACTTAAATGTGTTCCCCAAAGGCTCATATCTAATTGGAACATAGAATGGCCGCAGGTCTTTCTTAACAAATTTGTAGTATCGTGAATATACTACAATCTTAAGAACAAAGTTTTATTTATCCGATTTTTCATAGTAAGGAATGTAATTATTTTTATTTAGTTTCAGCTATTGTCTCAAAACAAAAAATGTGATTATTTTATTGCGTCAACCTTTATCTCAAACCATTGTATATGCTGTTAATTCATCTTTCACATCAAAAGGGAAGCCTTCCTTCTCTAATAGAAAGAAATTAAGAAAGCTACCTGCTGAAAATCATAATTCGAAAAACATTTTGTGCAGCTAGCTCAATGTACTTGGTTAGAAAAAAGAGAAATGCTATTTATATTTTCTTATTACATTTTTTAATATACGCTCTCATATCATTCCCCTTGAAGACATGAGATAGATCATCATCTCGATCACCAGACAAATTAATTAACAACATGTCAATGTGAATCTAACTTAATTCGACTCAATGAAGTCATTTGGTAATCGAAATACCATCTACTTCGATTACCCAATATGAAAGGAGAATACTAGCATCCATCTAATCCGTCTAATTTGAGGGAGTAATCAAATACTTTTTAAGGTCTAAAATGGCATCATAATCCTAAACCCTCTTGCAATACGATTTATTGTCCCACGATCCACTCCCTTGATCAAATAGTAACTTTGGGGATTAATTTATGAGTAAAGCATGATTCCCTGGCAGTCGGTTCTACGTCAATTGTTAGTGCTTTCATTTAAAAAGTAATTTTTTTTGTCGGCCTCATGGTCCTACATGGTCGTACAATTCGAGATCTAAGATGAAAAATCTAATATCAATTTTCAAATAAAAATAATTTGTCCGATCCACAATAGATTTGTACGATCACATGAGAAGGATTGAGACTAACTTTAAAGAAAAAAAAAAGTTAAAAACATCAGCAGCCACTGTAGAACTGACTGCTGGTGCAGTAAATTGAATTCATTATTTTTTAAGGATGGTGGACCATGCAGAGTGACACTAGCAGGCCCCAACCTGCCTGCTGCCTTGATTTGAATGTGGTAGGGGTAGGAGGTTTGATGCTAATCCTGCCGCCTCCAATTTCGGCCATCATGCCATGTGATGCTGTCGGTAGTAGTCCTCCTAATCTTCCTCTTTCCGTACACATTCACATGGCCGTCACAATCTACACAACAACAAACTGACGGGCTTCTTGAATCAGCTGCCGAGGAAAGTGATTCACCACCTACATTTCGATAGGAGGTCTCATGTTAGAACTTGATTGGAGTCTAAAAGCTTTCTAGTCATATAATTTTGGTGCTGTTGAGATTTTTATTTTCTAGTCTGTGGGATTATTTTTTAAAAAATCAGATAGATCTAAAATTGTCGCCTAATTAGACAGACTCATCGACCTGACCAAAATTATCTCAAAGTCTGAAAAGTAATCTCGAATTTCGAATTAGAACCTCGGTCACTTGTAAGGCCATTGGGCCACATTCCAAAAAAAAAAAAAAAACTGACGGACTTCTTGTACCCTCTGTTCCAACAGCATCCACCCGTAGAAAAATATTTCTGTGTGGCTTGCCTGCCATATAGATAGATTATGTAGGGAATCCATGTCACATCTGACGGGTTTTCCCTGTTGGGATTAGTTTATTCAGTGTGGCACGGTAGCGTGCAATCTGGGTGGCACGCGATTCGAGGACGAAGAGAGTTACGAATTTACTAAAATTTTAACATTATAAAGTCCATTTTTCCTTTTTCGAAAAATAGAATCATACTTAATCATCTGTAAACGACCATGATGAAACACCGCACATGTTAAACACAAGAGTCCCCGATATTATTCTAACGGTCAGTGCAGTGGATTTAAAAAAAAGATCATTTTTAAAAAAAAATTCAGATGAGAATCACTTATCAAATAAATCGGAACAAACAATCTTGTTAAAAAAATCTGAGTAACTTATTCTTAAGTAAAATAAGCATTAACGATATTTATTTTATACTTTTGATTATTTATATTGTTTACTTTTTTTATTTTAATTAGAATAGGAATCCGCTAATCAATGCACAAGATGGCTTGTTCAGACATAAACGGTCTCAAATCACTTACGCCCAAAACAAGCACTCTATATTATGGTTTGCGGGATCAATTCGTATCGATTCGGATGATTCGTACTGTATCAGGACAAATCTGAATCGGTAAGACTCGACCGAACCTATACGATTTGACCATGCGACTCGTACGAGTCGGCACGAGTTGACCTGACTCGTACTACTAGATTATTGGAGATCCGAATCGATCCAACTCTTTGAGTCGGCGAACTCTCTGCATATCAAATAGGCATGAATAAGATTCACAGATTGGATGGGTATGACATAATTAGAAACACATAAATGCTACTGAAAGCTGGCAGAAATTGATCACAGGATCAAATATATACGCACTGCAGTAAACTTTTTTCTCATCTTAAACAACCTTTTACCCATCTTTGTAAAAGTTTTTTCTCCCTCATAACAGGATGTTATATAGATAGTCTCATATAGCCATACTTCAAAGTAAAATAGAAACTATATATGGGTAGTTTTCATACTTCTCAAGTTCATAACATTTATGCGACGCAGTCGCCGTATCCTTGTTTTGATCAGAAGTGAGCAGCCCCACGCGGGTCCTCTCTGTCTTGACCTCTTCTTTAGGCCGGGTGTCTTTTGGCAGAATCCGCGAACTACCGTTACAGCTACCAGTAGCACATAATTAAGGGTTTTTTTTGTATATATATTCTTCAAAAATACTACATTGCATGTATACTTCCAATTTTCACATATTATCGTCAATATCCTTAAAATGTTGTATTTATACTCCTCCCATCAAACTCAGGTGAATTTCAACGAAATATGTCAAAAACATTGCATAAATCATGATATCGTCGGAAGTGTCAGGGTACATAATGCTGTCTCTCTTGGTGTAAGGTGCCTTCTCTCTTTTGAGAGATTTTATCTACTAGTTAGTAAGGTTTTATTTTATTTTTACAAGGAATTTTCTCGCCATGGCGAGATTTTGTCTCTGACTCATCGGAGGTACTCACCCCCTTTTGATCCGACTACTAGTTTCCTCAACTCTCATACCCTCCTTCCACCTCCCCCCTTCCGCCATTTCTACCCATCCAACCATCTCCTACCTTTGCCCCTTCCTTCCTCCCCTGATCTTCCCTTATGATCTTCCCTTATGTTCAGGCTTTTCCTCAACACTATGTGGCCTTCATTGAAGTTGTTGTGGGAGATCAGAAGCTTAGTACGGCATCTTTGCCGCATCCTTTGGAGGTAGATGGTGCTCTCTTTTCGCACCTGTTCAAGGAACATTCTGGCTTGATCATGGATCCTCTACTCCACCAGGTTCGTTTCTCTTCCTGTCATCAAGGTAACAACGACTGCCCTGGAGTCCCTCGTGACTTCTTCATCGCCTAGATTTGCATCAACGGTCCTAGCTGGGAGAACCCCATTCGCCATCGTCCGTCCCCTCCTTCCTTACATGTCTGGTTTTTGTTCAAGAAGAAGACCAGTTGGGGAGCTCGTCGGAGCTGACATTCTAGCCGTCGTGCAATGGTGTTTCGCGCTGTTCAGCTTGATCCTTTGGTTTCTACAGTGAACCAACTTTTAGCTAAGGACCATTGGGTCCATCTTAGTACAGGATCTATGTGTATCCTGCTTGCTTGTATTGGAAGTTCTTGACTCTTGTACACCCTGCACGTTATAAAGGGTGGTCTATTTGTTATCAAGGTACGGTTTGTAAGGGTGGTCTTTTAATATATATGGATTCCTTTTAGTATTCAAAAAAAAAAAAACAAGATTTTAGTGAATTGAGATATATATATATATATATGTAAAATATTAGTGAATTTTTAAAGATATTTATGTAAAATCATTAGACTGAGGGGTCAAAGTGAAACTTTCTAAAGATTTCTGAGATATTGATGTTAATACATGAGAGTTGGAAGTATATATGTAAATATAATATTTTTGAAGGATATATATGCAAAACATCCTAACCTTGGGGTGAAACTCGTTGGAAACTGGGCCTATCTTTGTTTAGGGTGATGGATTTTTGTTTTTTTCTTTTAACAAGTATGGGGTAACTTTAGCCTTGTCTTTGAGTCAAATCCAAGAAAAGCAAGGGGCTGCCGTAAGGGCGAAGATAGAATCACCTCCACTGTGATGAAGCCTACAACAAGAGATAGCCGATTTTTTTCCTCATTTCTTGTCGCGCATGCAAGGCCCAAGAGGGAATCTGCTGCTTTCTATTATCGTACGAGCCCATGTCACATGTAGGCCCACTATTGGTGATTTCGAAGTATTCTCACCTTAGTTGTAACAAGATAAGCTACCATCCCACTGTGACGGATTGCAGAAATTTTGACGAAAGATGGCATCTAGCTCTTTACTAAAATATTCACACATGTAGGGAGAATTTTGAGGAGAAAGGGGGAAGAAGGATAGAGGCAGAGGGAGATTGGATTTTCCGCAAAACTGCTAGTCTAAACACTACTTTTCAATGATTTGGATAGGAGTAAGATAGTTAAGGAATTAAATGATATCTCAAGGGGTTAGAGCTTTAAAGAATATATTTTTAATAAAATATAAAAATAATAGGGGAAGAATATTTCTCTATAACTTATAATTCTTCAGAGCACCCAAATGAGATTTTAAGGATAGACTTTATGATTATAAAAATAATTCATAATCTAATCTTTTTTTCAAGTACAATTGGATTCTAGTGGAAACGATAGAACAAGTCAAAAATTTATCCATAAAAGATCACTTATGCATTTTCAAATTTCTATAATTTAAAAAAAAAAAAAATCATTTGCCTATAACTTCTCTCCTTTACATTTTTTTCCAAACTTGTCTACCTTTAAGGGTGAATTTGGTTGGAAAACGTAAACAATATCCACCGTTCGTCCTCTCTGAAATGAATTTAAGAGTTTGTTTGGTTTCATGTAAAATAGACTACATGAAAGCTTCTGTATGAAAAATATAGCATAATGACTTATTTAGTAATGTGAAAAATTCTAATCAACAGAAAACTTAATTCGTTGACTCCTCTTTTTTTTTCTAATTTTGACATTCATGAGATGAGATTAAATGTCCTTTTTTCAAAGCAGCTAAAAATACTTTTATGGGTACCAAATGACTTATTTTGTTTTCATTTTTTGTGTAGCCTTGTTCCTTTAAAATACCTTTTGCATCCAAACATATTTTATGTAGAACCAAATTCACCCAATACTATATCCTCTCAGAAAACCAAATCAGGATTTAAGAAGGGTCAATAACATGGATTTTCCATTGATCAAGGTTTCACGGATACCAAATGTTTCTACATAACCTGTGCAGGCATAATGTTTTACGGCCAACCAAATGGACCCCTAAGCTGTTTCCTATAATAGGTGGCTTTGAAATTGTAACCCGAAATGAAAATGAATACCATCTAGGGGTCCATTTGGAACCGTTAAAACCTTGGGAGATTTTATAAAATTAGACATTTTCCAGATTTTAGTTTCTCTAATCCACTAAATTTAGAAAAAAAACTCCCTATAATCACTTTATTTAGTAAAAACCTTCTATAATCTCACTCTTATTTGAGTTTTTTGTAAGTTTTTTAAATAAAGATAAGATTATAGGGAGTTTTTGTCAAATGGAGAGATTTTAGAGAGTTTTTCTTAAATTACGTAATTGATCCCAATCATTTGTATCATTTGAGAACCCATTAAATGATAGATAATTTTTTCGAATCAGCTTCCAAGGATGGATATCAGATGGATCTAATTCACAGTGATGGTCTTGAATGAGTAAAAGGATCTTTGATATATCAGCCGTTTAGTTAACTTTTCATCGGGCATATTACATATTTGCTCTCATTTGCAAAGGATATCCGATTGGTAGAAGAAGATAGAAAATATTTTTTTCAACATAAAATCACACGACCCTTCACAGAAACAACCTCTCATTAGGCATGTGTCTACTTCTCTCTTCACGGCGAAAATTCGATTTGAGTAAAGTTGTCTTAAAATATCTAGATACATTTGCGACTCTATCATATGATTCTAATAATTCGAATCATGTGGAAAAAAAAAAAAAAAAAACTCCTAACACAACTTTTAAGCAAGATATAAGATAAGGTCAGACGAATATCACAACTCAAGTCTTTTTTTCCTTTTTTTTGCGCCATAATACCACAACTTGAGTCTAAGGCAATTTCTATTCCTATTCCATTCTTATAGGTGTTATTTATTTTATTTTTTATTTAAGTCCAGTAAGTAAACTCAAGACGTGACTCTCTAATCTATTTTTAGGGGAACCGGGGGGTGCCGTTTGGCCACTTTGATGTAGGAACTAGAAAAAGTAACCAACCCCTGACCTCACGGGGGAAACGGATGTGCCAGAGATGTTTGACGGGGGATGATGCAACTTGAAAATAGGATTTAGTTATTCAAAAATATATATTTTTAGACATATTTATCATAAATATATTTTAATAATGAACTAATTATAAATAAGTTTAGCAAAAGTATACTTGCGGAAAAATTTTAAGCCGTGCTGCATTATACACAGGATGGAATTCAATTGGACGGCAGCCCAACAGCTACAGTAGCAAGTAACATATTCTTTTACTATTTTTTTTAACTAAAACAACAAGGGAATGAGATAATCTTGAGAACTTATTTGTTCTGTTAAAAAATTTAAAAAACAGACAATTTGTTATAACTAGATTAGACAGCGACCCAATCAAATATGGGACGTTACCGTCCAATCAAACCCCGCATAAAAGACTGTGAAAATGGTGGAGCAAATATTATTCTTTTAATTTGCAGTAAATTTGAGTAAGTTTATGATAAACATATTTTTAATCGTCTAAATCATGTGTAAAAGTCATGATAAATATATTTTTAATCGTCTAAACCATGTGTCCATGACTTTTACATCTTAACAGGCCCAAAGTTTTGCCGGATTTGAGGCCGGCTATGCCAAAGAGGTCCTCCAGAAATTATTTCCTAGAAATCCCTGCCTCTTCAATCTGTATTTACTTATTAATCACCCCCCACATTCTCGGATCCCCAAACTCATCTCCAAGGAATTAAAAAGTAACCCTTCCAAATCCAATAATCTACAAAAAACTGTCTCAAAAGCATCATGAGGAACAAAAACCTTGATATCTGAAAGCCCCAAAAACAGAACAAAAATTGCTCAAACAAGTATGCAAGCCTGCCAAACAGCTCTTTCACATACTAATACCATACATATGGCTTATCAGTATATATACACATATTTGATTGCTTCACATCTCCATAGCAGCTTACTTAATCCATCTCATACTCTTTAGCAAAACCCACAACTATTACCACTACTACTACCACCACCACCACCACCAGCAGCTAACAACACATGGAGCACCAAAACTAGCATCTTTGCTACAAGCATTTCTGCTGACCTCTGTTACCAAGCTTCACTGTTTTCTGGTTGCTCAATGCTTGGCACCAATCCGGTTGATGAGGGCGAGGGCGTTGCTGGTGACCTGCGCCAGCCCCACGATCCTGCGTCGGACCGCTTCCCGCACCGCCGGGTGGACGCCGGCGCCGGCGAAGCCGTCGAGGCAGGTGGTCTCGTCGGTGAGGGCGGCGCTGACCCACGTCTGCACGTTGCTGAGGTGCCATGCGAACCCGGCGCTCCCCGCCCTCCCCATCCGCCCCAGCTCCGCCGCCGACCGCCGCAGCCGGTCCACGCTGTCCGCCACGTTCTCGATGCAGTCGCGCACGGCCCCGGCCTCCCTCGACCGGAACCCTCGGGCGACGCCGCCAGAGGTGGAGGCCAGGCGGCCCACGAAGGCGGAGGCCGAGCGCGCATGGGACAAGGAGACGGCTAGGGCAGCGTGGGCCAGCTGGCGGCGGCTGTGCCGGACGGCGGCGGCGTAGCCGGCGAGGGAGTGCTCGCAGAGGGCGGGGTAACGGGTGCAGCGGCAATTGGAGCGGATGAACTCGACGTCGGGGCGGGCTGGGGCGGCGGCGGCGGCGGCCGCGGAGGTCGCGAGGGCTGCGGCGAGGAGGAGGACGAGGAGGCGGGGGACCGCCATTAGGGTTTCTCTGCAAGGTGTTTGTGGTTTTGTGTGAGAGGGTGGAGGTAGCTACTAGCTGGCTGCCTGGCCATCACTATAAAGCACCAAAGGGAGGGGTAAAATGGTAATAGTAACTGTACGGATATGACATGCCACGTGATCGTATCTGCCTAACATAACCAGCTGCCATTATAAGGGCAGAATAGGGTAAATTGTGGGGGGTGTGGGGAGGTCCCAAAGAAGGGTAAAAAATGGGTGCCAACGCATAAAATGTTGTTTTTCTTTTTTTTTTTGGGTAGGGCTCAGAGATTGGGTCTGTACAACTATTTACAAACGATCGGGTTCAATCCGAACCGAAATTTCCTTCAAATAAGATAATTTCGGCCGGGTCGAAGGATTCGCCTAATTAGGCAATAATTTCAGGTCCGCCAGATTTCTGGAGAAATAATCCCAGGTACCAAGAGATAAATACCCTTATAGCACTGAGGCCATATAGTTGGGAAGTTTTTAGGCCCCAACCGGAAATCGAACTTGAGACCTCCTTTTGTGAACCAACTACACTAGGCAGCTGGTTCAAAATATTGTTTTTCTAGTGTTCGTTTACCTTCGCTGAAGAAATGGAATCACAAAGATGGGTATTTGGTTTTATGGTTTTTTCACCCCCTAAAAAATGTTACATATGCAAAAACAATTTATTGTATTACATATATGAAAAGTTTTTATTTACTTTATAAGTAATGTGAATAATCCGTAGATTTGATGATTTAGAATTCTGTACATATATAATGATTATGTAAGAATTATTTTACGTGTGTATATATATATATATATTGGAAGAGATTTTTTGATTGATCATAAGAAGTTTTATATGTATGGAACCAATATATAAAGGGTTTTCTATAGATAAGTATTTTACAAGAAGTCTTTTTCACGTATAGAAGATTTTTTATGAGGTTATTTAGAACGATAATTTGTTTTATAATAATTGGATGTTAAAGTAGTAAGATAAGGAGGAATGGGAGCATAGAATGTAGTAAGAATCTTTTGACCAAACATAACCAATCGTATCATCCGGGTAAAAGGGGGAAAAGGAGGATAAAGAAAAAGGTAAAAAAGATGCCCACGTGTAACTTGTTGCTTTTTTGGATATGTTTCCCCATCTTTGAAAGAAATGAGGCCATAGAGATGGGTATTTGTTTTATAAAGTGATGTTAAAGTAATAAGATGAGGAAGGGACACCTGCTCCCACTGGGACGGAGCGCCCCGGGTTCGACCCCCACGCGAGGTTTCTTCGCAAGCGGTACTTTCTTTTCTGGTCGTAGTTGTCCAGTTTCAAATTCGGGCCTTTTAGTTAAGATTCTCCTCTCCTTAGCTAGGGTTGTCAATTAGACGGGTATGGGTTGGGTCTACACAGACCCGATAATAGACCCATTAATTCCTATCCGAACCACTTAAGGGTTGGCCCATTAGATACCGTGCCCATCTTTTTCTGGTTCGCCCACTTACCCGGTAACGGGAGAGGAGGGGCGGAGCGACGACAACGGGAGGAGGCTAGAGGAGAGGAACAACAGCAAGACGAGCACGAAGGAGAAGGTGATGGCGGAGAGGAAGTCGAGAAGAAGGGAGCGGCGCCCGGCGCCGCCTCCAACGCCAACGAGGTAGAGGGAGGGGAGGAAGAGGAGGAGGCGGAGGCGAAGGCGAAGGCAGAGGGCGGCCTCGGCGGCGAAGGAGGTGGCAGAGGACGGCCTTGGCAGCGGCGGCGTAAGGGAGGAGGCGGATATGGTGGTGGTGGTGGGCGGAGGGCGAAGGGGAAGGGGAAGGGGAGGTGGGGAGGGAGTGGAGGGTGTGGGAGTGGGAGAGGGCGGAGGTGGTGGTGGCGGGGCGCTTGTGCGAGGTCGCGAGAGTGGAGATCGGGGAAGTGGGGGTGTGATCGGGGGCGGGGGTGGCGTTGGGGCTGTGGACCTGGATTTGGAGGAAGTGGGCGTAGGGGGGCTTGGCAGGGTAGAAGAGGAGGTTGAAGTCGGCAAAGTCGCCGACGCTCTCCTTGCTGATCTATGCATCAGACCTCTTCTGATGCAACATCGTCTGTCTAATGGATGAATTTAATGGCTAACTAACTGCAGCGCCACTGCACAACAAGGATGCAAGCAAGCAAGCACGCACACCCGCCCGCCCACCGATGAGGATGGTGATTGATGAGGAGGCGAACCGCGGTTGTTGCGCCCACGACAACGAGAGGGCGGGCAGGCGCATCAAACCACCGCTGTTGTTGCTGCTGCAAACAAGGCGGCGACGGGCGAAGAGGAAAACGAAAGCCTGGAGCGGAGCAGAGCCTGGAGCGTTTGCGACGCTGTGCGGGAGGGAGAGAGGAGCGCCTGCGGCACTGCCTGCGCGAGAGATAGAAAGGGGCAAGGTGCGGAGCAGAGGATGATGACCCAATCCCCTATCAGGCATCACGTCAGACCTGTTACTGGACCCGTGATTCAAGGACCAAAGTTAGATCCGAACCTGTCCAGCTCTCGCCGGGTACGGGACATATCATACCCGTCTTTTTAAGTGCGGGTAATAAACGGGTATCGGATAATCAGTAATGACTTACAGCCCTATCCTTAGCCATTGAGCTTACTCAAAAAAAATGAGAAGGATAAGAAGACAGTCTCGAGTAGGGCTGTAAACAGGTAGGATACATAAACGGAAACAGGTGTTTTAATTTTTCAATTCCGATGACAATAACTTATTTCCGTTTCTGATTTTGATAAAATCGAAAAAAACATTTTTCGTTTTCATTTTCGATAAGATCGGAAAGTGTATTTTTCGTTTCTGATTTGTTTTCGATTTCGATATCGGAACCGAATATTATTTTTATAATTATCAAAAACTATTAATTTTTTAAAATTTATTACGGTCTCTCTTCTTGCAAAAGTCTCTCTCCTCAATCGTTAGATTAAAAATAATTCAAAGGTTAATATTTATTATTAATAAAAAATTTAATAATAATCAAAATTGAAAACCAAAAAACGGATACAAAAATAGATGTTTCCATTTCCGATTCCGATAACGTATCAAAAATATTCGTTTCCGATTCTGATAATTATCTGATGAATATTTTTTATTAAAAATGACTATTTTTTTCAATAACGAATCGAAAAATCAAATAGTCGAATTTTCATTGACAGCCTTAGTGTCTAATAAGTAAGAATATTTTGACCAGTGGGTAGTAGTTTATTTGTGATTTATTTGAAAAGAGATGTGAGTGGGGTAGGTGCCTATTTGGGGGCCTCACCCCTCGGTAAATGGTCTATCAGCTGGGCTCCTCCAATGGTGGCTGTCCACAGACCATATGGTGAAATAACATACCTATGGCTATCTTGCTAATAAAACCAAGTCAAGATGTATGGAATTTTCTTCCTAAGTTTCATGCATTTTTCAACATAGTGCTAATAACTCAATGTCCACATGCTACAGTCCCACCATCATCATCGTTATTCAAGCTTTATTGTGGTTATTTAGAGTGGACTACAGAAATTCTGTCTTGTCAATCCAATCATTATCTAAATTTTGATTTGTAGTAAAACTTAACAAGGTCTTTATCTGTTTCCATTATGTCAAACCAATTCATTTTAATCTTTCCTCACTCCTTTTACAAACTTCTATTGAAATTTAATTTAAGCAATCGTACACATATCCAAACTATTTAAACTTATTTTTCCAAAACTTATCATCGTTTGAAATAGGTTCGCCGACTCGAAGAGTCAGCCTGACTCGGATCTCCCATGATCCAATATGAGTCAGTCCGAATCAAGCCGACTCGCAAAGACTCGACTGAGTCACATGGTAAAGGGATTTTTTTCTTTTTGTTTTTTTTCTTAGATTTCAATAGATTTTCAACAAAAAAATAAGTTTCATGAAAAAATTGTTACGCCTCTGATCCAGTTCAGTCATCTAAACTCACTTACGCAATTACGAATCCAAATAACATACAAATTGAATATGAATAACGAGAGACAAATAATCAGAACAATAAACACGTCATTTACTATCAACACAATCTAATAAAATTTTTATTTGTCAATATCATAATTCCTCAAGTGTATAACATCAAGGATCTCAAAGTATATCAAATGTCCATAAGAAATAAAAACATTCAACTTACTGAACAAACGGAAAAGTACAGATCTCTCTTTCTATCCCTATTACATTAATTTACTAAACAAATAAACAAATATATCTAGATAACAACGGAAGTCTTCTAATCTAAATATTTCCACCAAATCAAAAATCTAACTCCTCCTTCTCAGTAGACTCTGAAAATATTAACATGATTTATGACTACAACTACTCAGTAGAAAATAAGACACACCAAACGCTAACTAATATAATAGTTCAAAAGTGATGATAACTAACTAATTAGAATTCACAGTTTTACATATAGCTCAAATAAGAATATGATACAAAATATGGTCACACATAAGTTTAGTAAATTACATGTATTTTCTAATGGCATAATTAAACTTGAATAACATATAACTTACTTAATATAATGGACAAATTGAATTCACATGACTTATCAAATATAGTAGCAATATAATGAACATATCACATATCAAACTGAACATATCTTATATTAAATTGAGCTAATTACATATCACATAAAGAATGGCATGGCATAGTAGTCTAACAAATATGACTAAATTATAGCATATGAGCAAATATAGATTTTAAGCATGGAACAAATTCAAAAGACTAAGTGCATATAGAATTTCAAAGAATAAACTGAGTTCAAATGAGATATAATAGAACATGAGTTTCAAATTATGTGACAATCAAATTATATCAAATATATTATATCAAACTGTTAACGGATATACACTCAAACTATAATATAAGGAGTCATACACGTATATCAAAGTATCTAGACAATGATGCAGCAGTCTTAGTTATTACGCATAATCGAGGAGTTTAAATCTTACCCAACTCTAAACCGTCAAGCGTTATGTATTGTCGTCTCCTAGTTTAGTCAGCTGGAAATAAGGAATCCACCCGTTACCTTCGGGTTCAAATGCCCTATCCAATATGGATACTTACACCGAAATCGGGTCCTACATCTCCTTAAGATCACAATGTCTAATCATTGTCATATAAATATGGTACGAGGACATATCAGTGAGCATAAGATGAGCATAGATTTGAAATTTTAATTATCAAAATACTACATATAAATAGAAGTTAAAATATATATATATATTTATACAAATTAGTCACTTAAAGAGTCAACATGATCGTATACATGAAAAATGTGAACAAAACTGATGCTAACAGACTTCTAGGTAGAAGGACAGGCCACAAAAATATTCTCAACATTTTCGGAATAACACATACATTTTTTTGCTATTAAAACTAATTTATAATGCTAAAAAATCAATAAATAAGGCCAAAAATAACAAAAAAATTTAAAAATTAATCAAATATGATGAAAATATCCAAGAAGTCAAAGGAATTATGTGGACAAAATTTTATGTAATTCAGACATCAAATAAATGATTTAGAACATCAAATGTTATATAAAGAACTTAAGTCAAATTTGGTTAATCGAATAAAAAGTAGAATAATAAGCAAATAAAATTCCAAAATTATAAAATTTTACCAGCGGAGAACATGTCAAAATCAAAGTGTGATCAAAACTTTAGATTGATTAGCTATGGAACGAAGGAGTTATAACAAATTTAAGTTTCGCTTGGAAATTAGTCAATAGTTCTGCAAATCGTAAGTATAGGTCTTGAAAATCTTAAGTATAGGTCTTGAATTTTCAAAATATGTATTGATAGATTATAGTATAGAAATTATGTTTGACCACTTTTGAAAATAAAAATGTTATTTTGTATATAATATAAAATAAACATTCAATAGATTTTCATATCCTATCTTTAGAACACAAAGAACGATCTCCTCTAATGCTTTTCAATCACCTTCTAGCACACTAATATCTATTTTGTAGTGATCTAAAATTTCTCCTACAACCTCTAAACCTCAAAAAATAACAATCCATCTATTATAATCAATTTCCAAAAGAGAACTAAATCGAAACACTTATCTTTCTCATGAAGAACACTATGTTCTTATCTCTTAACTTGGGACTGCGTATAAGAGGCCTTATGCACGACCTCAAGGCTCCATATATACTCTTTTGACTTCCTAATACTATCCAAATTAAGCTCCCAGAGGTGCCAAGTCGAACTCAAATCATAACTTGCTTAACCAACAAGCTGAATTAATCTTATTCAAACTAGGAGCCTAGATTTTCACGTAGAATGGGTTTTCTCTCTTAAACTCCCTCAGATTTGATCCATTAGACGTCTAATTTAACTTTTAGTCATTTTGACAAAGTTATAGTATTTTATATCCTCTTTTCAACCATATATGCCATGTCATGTTGAAACCTTTGCCTGCAAAGTTATTACATTCGTAAAACTGTACTTTCTTAATTGAGACACCAATAAACTTAATGGACCTAGTTTGACTTCATTGTTAATTTACCCATTCTAAATATATTATTATATCACTAATTATTTATTAATTAGATTTAATTTTTATTAATAAATAAATAATATAAATAAACTTAATTGAGTCTTAATGGACTCTAATTAGGTCTAATTAACAAAATATTAACTAAATGAGCTTAATAAATCAAAATCTATAAATAAAATGAAATGGATTCAATATCTAGGTCATAACAAAAATAGTATTTTACAATCAATCTCAAATCATAAAATTTTTATGGTATTCAATCTCATCATAATTAACTAACATTAATATTTTTTTTTTACATTTTTTCTATTTTTTCATTCACTTTTGAATTTCAAAAAGAAATACTTCAAATCAACCTTTAATCTCTCTAGATTCATGAAAAAAAATGTCTAAAATATTTCTATGTAATCTCATAACAATTAAGTAATATTAATTATTTTAGTTTATTTTTTAAATTTTTCATCGGGCTCAGACGATTCGGCCCGTATCATGGCTCGAGTTCACCATAATACAGTACGTGTCATCGAGTCAGGGCGATGCGATACGGTACAGCGAAGATTTAAAACTACACGTAGGTCTCCACATCCTGATGTTTATTTCAAATCTTATCTTGTCTGGACTTACCACACATCTATTTCAAAGTCCCCATCTTTGTCACACCTTTTTCATGTAGATTCTTTCCTCACCATTCGATACTCTATTTCGTATTGTTAGTATCATATATGGCCTATAAGCCAATTAGATATGATGTATAAATTTGTTCAGTTATTCATTATTTAATGATAATATATTCATTTTGTGTAAATCATTCCTTGGATATTTGTTTCATAGTAAAGGCCACGATTGTGTGCAACAGATGTCAGATTATGAGGAGATCATAATAATAAGACTAACAACTTATAAATACACATTCTTAAACATTCCTAGTCAGAAGATGTTTACGAAAGACATCAAATATCCGGTGAAACTAGTACGGATTACTGTTGTTCATGTGATGAAGGTCATTAGTCTCATAGTCACTCGTGTAGAGACACTAAGGCGAACATGTAGCTGCTCATTGGTGAATAAGTTCAGTGAACTGATTTGGCTAAAATCATTGGATGGTAGCGTACCTGATTGGCAACCAATTTGGTTCAATTGTCGCAATTATATGGTTGATTCTCAAACCTGAGACACCAAAAATATCTTGTTGATGAACTTCTGAACTATTGACTTTGGCTAAGGGATCTTTGATCATAGGATCATGATCAGTCAAGTGATCGGGTTCAGCGAAATACTTTTGAAGGTGATTGAGTGGTCAATATGGGATCATTCGCTCTCGGTATTTATGGAGAGAATGCTCTAAGAATGATGCGCAGGAGTCCCTAGCTATAGCGGATAGTCACACGATGATTGATGACAGAAAGGTTCCATGAGCGGATTGTTAAACCACATTACCTTCTAGAATCATGCAGTGTTACTTAGCACTGAACTGATTGGAAGCCTGACCGATTGACATGAGCGATGTTAATTTGGTGAATTAAATATTTAATATTACATATTAAATTAATTAATTAAGCTAGTGAGGAGTTACTAGGCTTAGTGAGCCAAAACTCTGACTGGTACTTGGGCCTGCACGGTCACACGCGCAAAGATTCTCAGTCAAATGGTCAAAAAGTAAGATTTATATTAATTAGGAGACGTTTGTGAAAAGTTGCCCTAAATTATACAAATATATGCTGAGAGGGGAACCCTGGGTCAAGCTCCAGCCCCCTCTCTGATCGTTGTCTCTCTCTCTCTCTCTCTCTCTCTCTCTCTCTCTCGTTGGCTCCCCCCTTATAGAGGGTGCCCCTCTTCAATTCTCTGTCGACGCGTCCGCCTCTTGCTTGCCGGAGGCGTCCGTTCACATGCCATAGGTAGAGAAAAAATGTTGTTGCGCACTGAACTAAGCGAGGGAGCGAATGGTCGCGGATTCGAATCCATGCAAGGTGATGTTCGATCACTATGTTCTTATTTTTGTCCTTTGAAACGGATTAAGGATGGCAGGAATCAATTCTGTTTATCATTATCATTGCATTCTTCGAGTTCCCGCCCGATCCTTTACAGTTGTTTCAAAGCCAGGTTCCACTTAGGATCCATTTCGTTTGATTGAAACAACTTATAGATCGATTTCATTCATTAAAATTTTAATCTTTCTTGTTTAATCTTGTTCATGGTGATAAGATGGGAGTGAAAGATTCAATTTTCTGTGGAAATCATTCAAACATTTTGATTTATTTTAAAAAAATTAAAGGGTATATCTCTGCAACTTTTGGGGGGCTTCGTGGCCACTACGGCCATCACCAGTGTCGTTAGTGACACCGAGGGGGGCTGGAAGCCAGCGGCGCCACTGTCCCACCCCTTCCTCTCCCCTTTTTCCCATGCGATGAGGGAGAGGGGAGAAGAGGGAAGGGGGGAGGAGGTGCATTGCGTCGAGAGCCACCAGCATCGGCCATTGGTTGTTGCGCACCAACCCCACCTCCTGCACACCTGGTGCAAGAGGGAATGGGACGGCATATGCAGCTAGGGCAGAACCCCTAGCCACTCGGCCCCTCAATCCGAAGCCCTGCTGGGCTAGACCAGCTCACCTAGACAAGCCAGTCCAAGCCGACCTGAGCGAGGCCAAGCCTTAGCGCCTAGTTTGGCCTGGGCCAGCGGCCTAGACCAAGCCTGACCGGCTAGGCCCCATGGACCATTAAACTTTAAAAAAATATGTATTTTCAATTTTAAAATTGATATAATATTTTTAAGTTTTATGGACCAATGCTTAACAAATGTTGTTGAGTTTAAATTAAAGAAATTGTTCTTTGTTATGGGCCTTATTTAACAAGTGTTGTTAACTTGTTTGATTGGACTTTACTTAACAAATGTTGTTAAGGAGTTTATTAAGTTTAACTTAACAAGGGTTGTTAAGTTTATGTAAAATTAATTAAGTGTTAGATTAATGAACTTTTAGAAGTGTTCTGTGATGAATGCATGGAATTTTTCATTAAGTTATTTATATTAAATGTATGTACATGTGATGTATGTTACTGCTTTATAATTTAGAATTTAAAAGTATACTAGAAATTAAAAGTTTTCAAAAATTCAAATTATATCTAAATTTGAATGGAACCTGATTTTATGAAAATCAAAATTAAATTATTTTCCTACTTGTGATGTGCACCTTCATGTGTTGACGGTCAAATGTTAATTGCGGTCATAGACAAGTACTTTTGAATTTCATATCATGTAATGATGTGTATGGATGTGGATTATTTATAGAATGTGATGGCTAATTAATTGTTAATTAATAAGACTTGCGTGCCTCCCTCTCTCTATTATTCCAATCTATTTCTACCTCCCTCCTTTAATGTACTCCACCATAAGACTTTCTATTACACTTATATACATTTAATAGGTATTAAATTATATTGTTGTAATTGATCGTGATGACAGATGAGTAGCGAGAATGATCCAAAAATGCAACTAGGAAGGCCAAGGAGATTTGATCCATGTCTATGTGATTGCTTATTATAAGCTAATATAAGTTGTTATATTTATTTAGTTGTGATTGACTATTTTGCTCTAGTCAAATCACTGTGTTGTCCATGACCACATTATAAATATGTACGTTTGATACATAACTTAGTTTTTAATTTTGAATCAAATTCTTATTCTTAGGTATAGATAAATATATGAGATATACTTATGTATTATTACCTAAAATGAGATCAAGATAAAAACTAATATAAAATCTCTCATCATCAAACTTTAAGACATAGCACAGTAGTTGAGAACGCAACACATGGCCCTCCATCATCATAGCTTTTGGATTGGATTCAGATCAGATAAGTTTATTGTGTTATCTTCAAGACCTGTCAAATTTGATGACAAGACTAAAGCTATGCATGATGATGCCAGTAAACGAGGTATAGTCACGGTGTAGCTTTATTGTGCTATCTACAAGGACTACATCTTAATGTATGTTTATTAAGTAATGATGGCAATGCTTAAACTAGAAATTATTGACTTGTTGTTCTATCCACAAAACCATTAATGTGATGGGAGCCGAAATAAGATCAGATATTGTAAGGAGTTGCCAGTACCAAGGGTTGACTACTCCCTGATTTTGATGTGATTTGTTGTGCTATCCACAACGTCATAATATGAGTCAATGAGACTCTAATCCATACTAGGAGATCGTCGGCGTCTCTCATTTTATATATCTGAGTGTTGTACAGTCCCTTAAAAATTAGTAGAAATCAAACTTAATAGAAGTCTATATTTAGTTTTAAACAATAATTGGACATCTGCTAATTATTTCATATTTCTCTTATAGGCAACAATGTCCTCACATAACCCACTTCGTGGCATACTAGATGCCAACAAGCAGACAGGCCCTAATTACTCTGACTGACTTAGAAACTTGAAAATTATTCCTGGATTACAGCACATTGCATATGTCCTAGAAGATTAGGCGCAACCTGAACCAGCATTAGATGTGCATGAAAAGGAGATGATAGCTTATAAGAAGTAGAAAGAGGACTCCACCATAGCCCAATGCTACATGTTAGACTGCATGAGCAATGACTTGCAAAGACAACATGAGAAGATGAATAATAAATCCATCTTGCTCCATCTAAAGGAACTATTGAGGAGCAGAGCATGATTGAAAGATATGAGATATCCAAAAGCATGTTTAGAACTTGGATGGCAAAGGAATGTTCAATATAGACTCATGTGCTAAAGATGAATGATTGGATTGAAAAGTTAACTTTGCTCGGGATTGACTTACCTAAAGAGATGTGCACAGACGTTGTCCTCAGCTCAATTCCATATTCATACTCTGAATTAATTCTTAATTTCTACATGAACAAAATTCAAACCATGCTGGTAGAGTTGCTTTACATCCTGAGGAGTGCAAAAGGCAACCTTCAGAAGGAGAAGTCTGTTGTCCTTATGGTTGGTAAGACCAACACGAAAAGGAGGGCAGTCCAAGTCTTTAAGAAAGGCAAGGGAAAGAAGCAGAACAAATCGAAGCTAGCAGCAAAGAAGGACAAAGGTAAGGGGATAGAGAAGGGTGAATGCTTCCATTGTCACCACCAGAAGGGTCACTGAAAAAGGAACTGCAAGGAGTACCTCAAAGAGAAGGCTCAAGAAAAGGGGAAGCTTGGAGAAGCTGTAGATATCTATATGATAGATATGAACTTGTCTATTACATATTCTACATCTTAGGTATTAGACATTAGATGTGCTTCTCATGTCTGCAATGTTGTCCAGGTGCTGACAAGTAGGCGAAGGCTGAGTAAAGGTGAGGTGGACTTGAGGCTAGGAAACAGCGCAAAAGTTGCGTCGCTCACTGCTGGGGCAGTCGACCTCAAACTTCCATATGGACAGAGAATCACTTTATATGATTGGTATTATGTTCCTAGCAAAATGGAAAAAACATCATTTATGTTTCTTGCTTAGAGAGACTTAGGTATAATTTAGCCATATTGACAATTGTTATTTATTTTAATTATAGATTCATTGCTAGTGCAAATTTGGTCAATGATTTGTACCTATTGGATGTGGCTTGTGATTCTCTTCACCTTGATAGAGCTCCAAGGAGGAGTAAGAATGGTGTTAACCAAGTCTTTTTATGGCATTGTAGGGTTGAACATATTAGTGAAAACAGATTGTAAAAGTTGCATAAACATGTATATTTAGATCCATTTGATTATGAATCATATGCAACATGTAAGTCATGTTTGATGGAAAAATTGACTAAATCTCTATTTACTAAAATGGAGAGAGAGCAAAGGACACATTGGAATTAATACATTCTGATATATGTGGTCCAATATCCACCCAAGCTAAAGGTGGCTTCTCTTACTTCATCACTTTTACATATAACTTCATCATATTCGACTTTGTATACATAATGAAGTACAAATTGGAAGCCTTTGAGAAGTTCAAGGAGTTTAAGAATGAAGTGGAGAATTAAATTAAAAAGAATATTAAAACTCTTTGATCGGATCAAATGGATGAATACTAAAGTAGAATTCACATAATTCTTGAAGGATAATAGTATCCTTTCTCAGTAGATTTCTCTCTATACACTTTAGATGAACGGTGTATCTAAAAGGAGGAATTGGTTCCTATTCGACATGGCGCGTTCAGTGATGAGCTTTTCTGGACTACTAGTATCTCTCTAGGAATACGCGTTAGAGTCCGCATCGTATCTACTGACTAGGATTCTACTAAGTCTGCCACTTTCACTCTATGTGAGATATGGAAAGGGAGAAAGACAAACTTTAAGCATGTTAAAGATTGAGGTTGTCTTGCCCATGTGAAGAGACATGATCTAGACAAGTTAGAATTACGGACCGATAGATACAAATTTGTAGTATACCCAAAACAAACTTTTGGGTACTACTTTTACCACCCTCCTGAACAAAAGATATTTGTCGTTAGGAAAGCTATATTCCTGGAAGATGCATACCTCCTCCAAGAGGATAGTGGGAGTAAAGTAGTACTGAAAGAGGTTCTAGATCTACAGTTAGCACCAGGATCATCAGATGAGCCTACTGTTCCAGAACCTGTTCAAAAGCACACATAGGAACCACGTAGGTCTACTAGGGTACCGAGACAACCTGAAAGATATGCTGGACATATCAATGGGGGTGACTTGAGAATACTCTACTGTGAGGATAATGATCCGAAGACCTATCAAGAGGCTATTAAGAGCCCTGACATTGGAAAATGGCGAGAAGCAATGAATTCTGGAATACAATTCATGTACACTAATTAAGTTTGAAACTTGAAAGACTTATCCGAGGATATTGCACCTACCGGATGCAAGTAGATCTTAAGAGAAAGATTGGTACAGATGGAAGAATCAACATTTATAAGATAAGGTTGGTGGTAAAAAGATATCGTCAAAGACAAGGAATTGACTATGATGAGACTTTCTCACTAGTTGTCATGGTAAAGTTGATAGGAATTATGCTCGCTATCGCCACACACCGTAACTTTAAGATCTGGCAGATAGATGTAAAAATAACTTTGGTCAATGGAAACTTTGACGAAGAGATGTATATGATACAATCTGAAGGTTACACTTCTAAAGAGTTTTCAGATAAAATGTGTAAACTTCAAAGGTCCATTTATGAACTGAAGTAGGCCTCCAAGAGTTAAAATATAAGATTCAATGAGATCATCAAATCTAATGACTTCATTAAGAATGAAGATAAGTCTTGTGTATACAAGAAGACTAGTGGGAGTGCAATCACCTTTCTGGTCCTTTATGTTGATGACATCTTACTCATTGGGAATGACGAAGCAACGTTTTCATTGGTAAAGGATGGTTGTCTGAGAACTTCTCTATAAAGGATTTGAAAGAAATATCCTACGTATTGAGAATACAAATCTATAGAGATAGATCAAAGAGGATGCTTGACTTAACCCAATCTATGTACATAGATATCATTATCAAGATGTTCAACATAGATAATTCCAAAAGATGTCTCATACCGATAAGATGTGAAATTTCTCTCTCTAAAAGTTAGTCTCCTAAAACTCCTAAAGAGAAGGCATACATAGATCGAGTACCCTATGCCTCTACTATAGGGTATATCATGTACGCCATACTATGTGTAGGACCTGATGTAGAATATGCTCTAAGCATCATGAGTAGATATCATGCAGATCTAGGTGAGGCACATTAAAAGGTCGTAAAATGCATCCTTAAATACTTGAATAGGACTAAGGATGCATTTTTTGTCTATGGAGGAAGCGACTTAAAACTGTGAGGTTACACTGACTTGAGCTTCCAATCATATCAGGATGATAGCAAGTCTACCTCTACCTCCGAATTCGTGTTCACCTTCAATGATAGGGCAATGAGCTGGAAAAGTTCCAAACAAGAAACGACTACAGATTCGATAACAGACGCTGAGTACATAATTGTAGCTAAAGCCACCAAAGAAGTAGTCTTTATGAAGAAGTTCATCACCGACCTTGCCATAGTTTCAAGCATCACTAGTCCCGTTCCGCTGTTGTGTGACAATAATGGGACAATTGCTCAAACGAAAGAGTTGTGGTCTCATCAAAAGTTGAAGCACATTCTGAGATGCTTTCACCTAATCAGAGAGATCATCACTAGAAGATGTCATGGTGGAAAGAGTTCTCTCAACCGACACCGTAGCAGATCTACTAACAAAGCTTTTGTCTCAGGTTGCGTTTGAGCGTCACCTGAAGTGTATGGAGATACAACATAAGGATGATTGGCTTTAGTCCAAGTGAGAGATTGTTAGTATTATGTATGGCCTATAAGCCAATCATATGTACAAACTTGTTCAGCTATTATTATTTAATGACAATATATTCATTATGTATAAATCACACTTTTGATATCTGTTTCATTGTGAAGTCTATGAATGTGTGCAAGAGACGTCAGATTATGATGAGATCATAATAATGAAACTGACAACTTATAAACACACATTCTTAAATATTCCTAGTCATAGGGTATTTGAGAAGGATATCAAATATCCAGTGCAACTAGTACGGGTTACTCTTGCTCATGTGATGAGGGTGACCGGTCTCATCGTCACTCGCATGGAGACACTAAGGCGAACCTATAACTGCCTATTGGTGAATGAGTTCACTAAACTGATCTGATTTGAATCGTTGGATGGTAATGTACCTGACTATCAACCAACTTAATTCAATTATCACAGTTGCGTGGTTGATCTTCAAACCTAAGACATCAAATATACCTTGTCGATAAACTTTTGAAGTTTGACTTTCGCTAAGGTATCTCTGATCATAAGGTCCTGATCAGTCAAGTGATCGGATTTAGCTGAATAATTTCGAAGGTGACTGAGTGCTCAATACGGGATCATTCGCTCTAAGTATTTAGAGAAAGAATACTCTAGGAATGATGCACGGGAGTCCCTGGCTAAGACGGACATTTTGTCAGAAAATGAGTTTTCTGACATTGTATTGCGGCATCCAATCCAAGTGAATTAACCAATTGGGGTTTGACAGTTGACCATGTCCTAGGTTGACTCAAGAGCGTTACATAGATAAAAAATTATAGCAACGCGGTAATTGATGATAGAAGGGTTTCTTAAGTAGGTTGTTGAACCACATTACCTTCCGAGATCATGCGGTGTTGCTTGACACCCAACTTGATCGAAGCCTGACCGATTAATATGAGCGATGTTAATTTAGTGAAATAATTATTTAATATTAGATATTAAATTAAATAATTAAGTCAGTAAGGAGTTATTGGGCTTAGTGGGTCGAAAATCACACTAGCACTTATACATAGAAGGTCACACGCACAAAGATTCTCAGTCGATGGTCGAAAAGTAGGAATTATATTAATTCGGAGACGTTTATGAAAAGTCGTCCTAAATTAATATAAATATACGCCGAGAGGGAAATCTTGGGCCACGCACTATCCCCCTCTCTAGCCCACCCCCTCTCTCTCTCTCTCTCTCTCTCTCTCTCTCTGTGGCTAGTGCCCCCCCCCCCCACGTAGAGGGTGCCCCTCTTCGGTTCTTCGCCGCCGCTTCCACCTCTCGCTTGCCGAAAGGGTCCGTCTACATGCCGCAGGCACCATCGCACAAAAAAAGTTGTTGTACACACCGAACCGAGCGAGAGAGCAAGAACGATCCATCGAGAAGAGAATCATATGTCACCACTGGAGGCCTGCGCGGCTAGTGGCGTCACTCCGTCGAAACCAAACGGTCGCGGATTCGAGTCTTCGCAAAGTGATGTTCGATCATCACGCTCTTATTTTTGTTCTTCGAAACGGATCAAGGACGGTAGGAATCAATTCTTTTTGTTGATCAAGAGATACTTTGAACTCAAATTTTCCATTTCGACATATACCGGTGAAGTATGCCTAATGACAACCAGACTATTATATAAAACTTTACATGTAGTATTATCCTAAGTAATTGTTCTATCTCTTGTATCTCCATTTAATTTACTGTCTACAAATTTTAAATTTGAAAGTAGTAGTTCTATCTTTTGTATCTCCATTTAACTTATTGTCCACAAATTTTAAAATTGTCAGTCTTTTAATCTATTTTCAGTATACACCCTATTGGCCCTTGGCTTCCCTCTCCCCTTCCCCCCAAAAAACGTCTCTTTAATAATGTAACAGAGTTGGAGAGAAAAGGTAATAGAGTAATACTCGCTACTACACCCAACTTGACGTGAATTGGAACGTCTTGTTACTGCCATTCTTTTTTTTTTGGAAAAAACAAGATAAGATTCTATTCATATAGATTCAGAGAAATATACAGAATCTGTTGCTAAGGCAGAGAGAAGTTGAGGGGGAACAAGGGGGAAGTCCCAGGAGGTTTGTGATCTGGAGGAGGCTGCTAACTGAGCCAAATCATGAGCCACCCGATTACCAGATCTAGGCACAAAAGAGATGGATATCGAAGGCTCCGAAATAAGCCTATGTTGACATTCTTTGATTAATGCCATGGCTTTCCACGGAGGAGGGCATTGGACACAAATGGCTTGGATGATGGAGAGGGCATCTCCCTCAATGGTGACAAGTTTCTGAATGAAGCTTGCCAAAGTAATACCATGTAACAGAGCTCGAGCCTCACAGATTTCAGGATGGGAATCATCTTCAATGAATGTTTTACACATTAGAGGAGTTCCCGCTGCATTCCTGAGGACAAGTCCAACACTGTTGTAGCCGTCTTTCAAAGCTCCATCAACATTGATTTTGTAGCAATTGGTAGGGGGAGCTAACCATGATTGGTTGGGTACCTTATTTGGACCAACTACCCCAATGGAAACTGTCCAAGAGGTAAACTCAGCTAAAGCTCCGTTAAGGATAATGTGGGGGTTCGAAAGTTTACACTCCATCACAAATTTGCACCTGTGTTTCCATAATTGCCACGAGAGAGAACATTTGAGAGTCAAATGAGTAAACTTCACAAGCTCATCAAGATATGGATCATTAAACCATCTAAGCAATCTCACTTCCATATTCCCATTATCGGCATCAGTGCGATATGAAAAGGGGGAGGCAAACCAGGTAGCTTGGGCAATCTGACAGTGAAACAATATATGGTCAAGGGACTCTTCAGTAGCATCACATCTATCACAGCATTTAGACACTTTTCTAGAAAACCTGGCGAGTCTGGCATTAGTTGGAACTGCTCCATTTAAAGCTTTCCACAAAAATAAGATGATTCTGGGAGGAATATTCCCAGTCATCTTAGGATGCCAAAGACATTTCCAAATGCTAGCTCTGCTTGAAGAAGTCGGTCTCTGCACATCAGCCAAGCATCTATATGCTGATTTAACATTGAAATTACCATCATTGGTAGGTTTCCAAATCAGTTTATCAGTAGCCCAACCAAAATTCTGAAACAGGTGAATCTTAAGGATAGCATTCCGGGTCTGAGGATTGAATAGCTCAGCAATTTTATCCCTATCCCATGCACCGTTAGATATCAGCTCATCAACACGTTGGGGGATAGGACCTTCATAACCATGTTTAACAGTCACCAGATAAGGTAGATCCAGAATCCAGGCATCCTTCCAGATTTTTATATGAGCTCTAGAGTTGACTGACCAAATGCAACGACTCAGAACATCTTATTGAACAGATAACACACCAGCCTAGGTGGAGGAGATGTTATGTTTCTTCTTGATCTCCCAAAAGGACTCAGATCTCAAATATTTATCTCTCAGTAGACAGGCCCATGGACTTCCAAAATCTTGTAAAAATTTCCAAGTAACTTTCATTAGAGCTGCCTTATTATATATTCTGAAATCTTGGATGCCCAAACCGCCTTGGTGTTTGTGGGAGGTAATCTTATCCCAACTAGTGAGATTAAGTTTACGATTCTCTGAAATACCCCACCAGAAATTTTTCTGTATTCTATTAAGGTTCTTGAGCAAGGTTGTAGGGAGTAAAGAAGTTTCCATGAGATGAGCTGGGATTGCACTGAGAGTAGATTTGATCAGCACAGTTTTGCCTGCTGTAGAGAGGGTGTTTGCCTTCCACCTATGTAATCGCTGACGTAACCGATCTTCAATGAATTGAAATTGTATGATCTTACCCCTTTTAAGGCAGATAGGCACCCCTAGATAGAGTGAATCTCCCTTCAGGACGGGTACTTGACAGATGTTTAACAATTGTTTACGAATGTGACTAGGTGTATTTGGACTAAACATGATACCAGACTCAGAAAGGTTCACCTCCTAACCAGACCAATGAGAGTACTGACGCAGACAATATAGGAATTCCTTCAATTCACTAGGTGTTGCCCTCCCAAACAGGAATAAATCATCGGCATACATAAGATGAGTAAAGGATTGAGCTTGAGCATTAATTTTAAATCCTTTGATCTTACCATGTAATTGACATTGATTGATCATTGATGAGAGAATTTCATAACATAAAATGAAGATATAAGGAGACAAGGGGCAACCCTGCTGGAGACCTCTTTCAGCTGTAATGTGGCCAACTGGTTCACCATTGATGATAATTGAGAAGGTGTGTGATGAGATATAGTGTTTAATTAGCTCCACTGACTTATTCGAAAATCCATGGCTTCTCAAAGCAGACCAAATGAAAGGTCATTCTAATTTGTCATAAGCCCTTGAGATATCCAATTTTAAGGCAAAGACACCAATCTTGCCTTTTTTCTGATGCAATGAATGAAGTAGTTCCTTCATAATAATAATACAGTATTGTCATATGCCTGTTAGGAACAAAAGCACCATGATATTGGGAGGTGATGGAGGGCAATAGGGGTTTCATCCTATTGGCAATCACTTTAGCTATAAATAGAGAGGTGAAGAATTCAACAAAAATGGAATTAATATGCTCCCGATTACCAGTCCAGTTCCCTTGAAGATCCTGGATCCAGGTGATGCTGTTGGTTCTCCTTCTATTAAGGGCCTGAGCATGAAAATACTTAGAACACCTATGCACCTCATTGAACCAATGAATCTTGGCTCTTTGTTTCCAATACACTTATTTTTACCAAGTTCATCTTCCAATTCTTTTTCCAGTGCATTCTCTTTGTTGAGATTACAATTAGAGATGGCCTTTGTGCTGAGTTCAGTCAGTTCAGCTTTAATTTAGTCAATTCTCTGGTTAGGATTCTGAAAATGCTTTCTCCTCCAAACTTTTAGATCCTTCTGAAATTGACTGATCTTGTACTGATAGTCCATAAGGGAAGGGCCAGTATTCCAAAATTTCTTAATTGCATCATCGAACAAAGGGTGTTTTAACCACATGGCTTCAAATCTAAACGGAATGTTCCTCTTAAACTGCTTCCCAATCAGGTTGAGGTAAAGAGGGATGTGATCATTGCAGTAACGGGGGAGGTGATGAACAGAAGCATCAGGGAATTTAATTCTCCAGTTACAAGTGGCGAATGCTCTGTCAAGACGCTCCCCAATGTGTGAGTTGGCTCTCCTCCGATTGGACCAGGTGAAGGCAGGGCCATCAAAGCCTAGATCAATAAGTTGGGCATTCTGCACAAAGGAGTTAAGTAGATGCAACTGTCTCCGAGTGGGGGTAGAACCACCTTGTTTGTCAGCAGGGTGGAGAATACAATTCATATCTCCTACCACCATAACTGGGTGGACAGAATTAAGGACAAAATGTAGAAGATCCTGCCAAAATTGCTCGCTAGCTGAAACGGAGGGGGGAGCATATACACAAATTATAACCCAACGGTGGCTGTGACTTGAAGAATCTACTTCAGCAGTTATCCAGTTGTAATTGTTGTCAACTATTTTCAGATCACAATCAGCCTTCCACCAGAGACATAAACCGCCTGAACGACCTTGAGCTTCCACAATATGGAACTTAGTGATATTTCTTCTCTGAAGAAATTCAATAGTCTTCCACAAATTGCACTTAGTTCGAATAAAAAGGAGATATCTTGATTGAGGGAACGGGTTAATTGATCAATATAAGAAACTGTCTTGGCCCCACCCATACTGCGACAGTTCTACACTAGTAATTCCATACTTGATGAGGCAATGGCTTAAGGTCCATCGTGTCACCCTTACTTTGTATGGAAGATGATCCAGCATTTCTCAGACTTCGCTTAAGTTGAGTAGCTCTGTGTAACTGCTCCAATTTAACTGTGGAATTTTTGCTTTTCAGAGTCTTGGGGCTACCCTCTATACCGGTGTTAAATGTGAGTGGAGCATCCAGGATTGGTTCGAAGCTGTCAGGTTTAGGTTTCTTGGAAGTTTGTTGAGGATGCCAGACTAATTTTCTCTTGGGCTGATGCAAGAAGGGGTTATCTGGGCTAGGATGGTTAATAAATGGAGATACTTGGGGAGGTTGGGGGATAATAGGCTGGGGGAGCAGGTCTGGACTAAGGGTGGGTGTGTCCTGGTTGTGTGAAAGTTGATCCTCAAGGAGAGGGTGAAAAGTTTAAGGAGGGGGGGTAATGGTCAAGGGTAGGTAGGAGGACAACATAGGTTCTGGGTGAAAAGCCATCTATGGGGAATGGTGAGGGCCATGACAACTAGGGATGGGTTTATCTGGGGTAAGGCAGGCCATACCTGGGCTGACCTGTGGATTACAAACTGGTCCTGCAGGAATTGAGGGAGGGGCCTGAGGAATTGTTCTTAAGGGGGAATTACATGGATCATCTAGAATATCCCCTTCTAGTGGTGGTTCCACAATCATTTCAGAGGGTAGGAATCTATTAGAAACTCTAAGGCTATCTATAAATGAGAACTTGATAGCTTTTACCATTTCCTTTCTGAGTTGAGGAGAGTTTGGCCCTGAATGTTGCTTTTAACCTCCTCCAAACTATTACAGAGTTCTTCTCCATGTCCCATTAGCCCGCAGAATTCGCAGAATCAAGGAAGTCGTTCAAAAGCTACTGGGAACCTTTTGACAGCACCTCCAAGAAGTTTAACATCAACGTGTTGAGTTAGTGGGGCGAAAACATTGATAGTCACTTTGATTCTGATGAACTTACTCCAATTCACAACAGAATCCTCCATGGGTCTTTGAGGATCTCCAATACGCCTTACAAGTTGCATTGCAGCTTCCATGGTGAGAAACTCTTCTGGGACATCATAGATATGAGTCCATAGGTCTGTAAATCTAAGAACATACTCAGAGGGGGACGTACCTGGTTTAACCTTCTCAACCAACACCAGGTCATTATTGAAAAGCCAAGGAACTCTTCTACAGACTTTATCAACATCCGTCAAGTCTGAGAATCTAATTATAAAGGTGTTATTGGGGTAGTCTAACATCACCCAGTGCCCATTAGGATTCCACATTTTCTGCATCCACTCTTTCAGACCTGCAACCACTGCAAATTTGCATCTCTCTGATCCCGCCGAATCAGGTCTTAATTCAATAGTAGGGAGCTGCTCACTGGATAGCATACCTTTGAAATGCTATAATATAGCTGCTTCTTGGTTGGATAGAGGGGTATCAACATCTACACCTGTCTCCATAGATACAAGGGAGAATTGATAGCTGATGAGAGTTGGGGAGAGGGGGAAATGGGTTAGGGGAGGAAATGGCAGAGATGGGGCATTGGGGAGGAGGCGAACAAGGCTGGAATAGGACGAAAGGATAACTACTAGAATCAACTCCCAGTAGGAGGGAGAAACATATGGAGCTAGGACTGGTAGGGAGGGGGGGTGAAGAGAAGCCCGGATCCGGAAGATCCACAGGGGCTTCTGAGAGTTCCAACAGCTACTCAGAGAGAGCTCTGTGGAGAGGGAGAAATAGGTTAGGGGAGGAAATGACGAAGATGGAGCATTGGGGAGGAGACGAACAAAGATGGAAAAGGACAAAAGGCTAATTACTGGAAACAAATCCCGATAGGAAGGAGAAACATAGTGGAGCTAGGCCTGGTGGGGAAGAAAAGGGGGATGGGGGAGGAAGGAGAAGCACAGTTCTAGAAAATCCACGGGGACTTCCGAGAGTTCCGATAGCTACTCAGAGAGAACTCCATGAAGCTCCGACGACGCTTGTAGATATCATAAAAATGTGTTACTGCCATTCAATCATATGGACTGTGTCTTGGGCACAATTTTTCTTTATTTTTTAGAAAAATTGTCAAGTCAAGGGACTACTCCAGCTCAACATTCATACCATCCGATCAAATAATAAAAAATAAAGATTACTTGCCCATGTGATCAAAGCCGTCAAATAGTGTGGGAGGCTGGGAACACAATCCATGACTGCATGCGCGCATTGCAGCATGCCGCACATGCCACAAATATTAATCAAGATAAGAATGACACTTCTATCAAAAGAGTAATAAATGCTCCAATGTCCCTGCATGCTGCATGCTGCAGTTAGGGGCATTGCGGTAGGTAAACGAAGAAAAGAAAAAAAAAATACATCTGCCTCAAGATGTTTTAACCGTCCGTACAGTGTAATGTTCGATCAGACTCAAAAAAAAATCTGAAAAATAAAAAATAGAACACAATGAACAGTAAAAAAAATATCCACTGCCATGCCCCTGCATATAGCACGCAGAGGCATTGCAGTAAATATTACTCCCACCAAAAAAAGGATAACAATGATGCTTGCTGCAATCCAGCTGCAACCATCATCCGAACACGAGAGTGGATGGCACAGTAAACATTAATACTCTGGTACCATCCTTTCCGATCTCATGATCAGACGGCCGTTGCAATTGTACTGCAGTTAAATATACGGCAAATATTGCTCATACAGTAACATCTCAGATCGTTGAAATGGCTACACCTATTCGAACGGCCCATTACAACCCAACGAACATTTCCAACACATCTTTAGAGCCTGTCTGCATGTGTGTACGTTCGGAAAACCCACTCTTTTACTTTCAGGGCCCACCTGCACCATCTCGAATGGGGGTGGAGGGGAGGAGGGGGGAATAGGTGAAACAAGTAGAAGATAAAGGACCCAGATCACCTCTACAAGGACTGCCATGCTTGACCTTTTGAAGAAGATAGTGACATGTTCTATAAGCACAATGTTATACTTGGTGTCTAAAGGTTAACAAATTTTTAGGATCTGACACCAAGATGGCTCTTAGCTCAAAATACCATAAAGGCAAAGCTAATAAGGCTTACACAACAATCCATTTGCCACCTGTACAACCACCAGATGTAGTGAAACAACTTTTCTTTCTATCTTGTGGAATAAAGAGAACAGAGGTGTAAGTGCTTAAATTGATAGAGGTTTATGAAGGCAAATAGGCAAATAGACAATTAGTTCTGCGATCCAAATGAGGTTGTTTTAGGCACTGGGTAGCTATCATTTTTCAAAAATTACCATTTTTTACATTTTCAACAATGTAGATGAACCTTCGTGACTAGTTTGCAAAAATATCGTTTTTGGCAATATTAATTAATGATGTCCATTAAAAAATACAACTAGGGTAATACTTGTTGCACCACAAGGGTGGCCTGCACCACCCTTGGTGCTCCCGTCTGATCATATTGATTAGACGGCAGCATAATGATGCATACTTTAATTTTTTTCAAAAAAAAAAATCGAACTAGAGGATCACCTCAGCATGACATCCATAACTATTTGATTTTCAATCGGACGGTTGATTTTAAAAAAAAAAAAAAAGATTGCACGCCCACACGATCCTAACTTGCACCATGCGCGATGTAGCAAACATTGTTCAATACTTTTTAAGGAGGTCTCGTGCTGTGCTTGACAAATATTTAAGCCCAAGCACCAACTCTAACATTTAGAGATGTGAACAACAAAAAGGAAACAGTACCAGTATCTGGTTTCCAAAGCTTACACTAGCTTCTGCCACCGTTGTTGTTGTATCAATATTGTAAAAGCATGTTGTAATGCGTTTGCTTCTCTTCAATGAAAAAAATAGGAAAAAAAATCATATTCCAAGGTTATTAATTATAGTCTCTCTTAAACAGCGTCTTCTTGGTGAAAAAATACGATTGAAACAGAATGGAGCATGAGGTAAGAAATATGAGTTGTTGAGTTTTTTATATATTAGACCAAATATGTATTATCTTCACTTAAAATTAGAAAATGGACACATAAATTAGCAAATCTGGTTATATGATTATCTAATAACCTTCTATGCCATGTACTCGTAGTATTGTGACCTCTTGGCTGTTGATGAAAAGACCAATCTACTGTAGCTTTATTCAGGTATACTTTGTTGAGATCCTAACCCTAAATCCTATGCAATTAAGTGCCACCGGTCCCCTCTGCTTGCAAATTTTGCCTTCTTTCTTCCATTCTGGATTTCCACTTTTCCACCAGTAGACCGATATAAACATCATTGTGAATTTGTTTAAGCACGCTAATGAGATAGATTATTTGTACGCATGTCAGGAAATGGCTAAGTCGAAACTTAATGCACACTATTTTTTTTGCCAGAAAGTCCCGCCCATTCTGTTTCTAATTTCCCTTTTTTTCTGATACATTAGAACAAACATATTGGCCCCGAGCTCACTATGTATTTTGTTTTATCAAAAAACTTTTTTGTGCATGTATCGATTTGCATGCACACAAAATTTAAACAAATAAAATATACAATAAGCTCAAGGCCGACTTGAACTCTCTGGCCGTACTATTCGGACATTCCAAAAAAATTCAAAAAAAAAACAAGAAGAAAATAAACGACAGGAAAAAAATGGCTGTTCCCTCCCCGCACACATCCGCCAGGGAGCTGGGCAGCCGTCCGATCGGCCCAATCAGAATTGCAATGTGCCAGGGCATTATAGCAAGTATTTCTCAATAAGATTTTCGTGAAAGTTGGGCCTGAAATTAGCCCACTTACCACTGTGTTTTAGGACTAAAAGATTTTTTAAGGCACACTTCATATTTAATTTTGACTGAGCACAAAGAACATTAAACTTTCTGTATATCTATTTACATAGCAATATTTTTTGGATTTTGGACAGTGATTTCAGGTGCATATAAGAAAGGGAAGTTCTTCATATGATGCAGTTTCTCTCGGTTTGGACCTTTTAGTAGGGATCAGTAGGGATGTCATGAGGAGTGGTGGACCAATCCAGGAGGCAAGCAGGCCACCTCATCCGAGGCCGACTGCTGCATTAGGCAGTTCTGCGAATGGCGTGAGGGAGCCAGCTCATCCCCTCACAAGCTGCTCCAACACAGAGCTACCATAAGGATCCACTCCCAATTGAGGCCAAGTAGCAGTGAAAGCCAAATGCATGTCCGGTTCAGATCGGGTCAAGAGTAAAAGACTAAACAAAAATATTTATTCCTAGTCTGGTTCTATCTAACTTCAATTCAGACGTACAACGAAACACACTCTAACCCAGGTCAAGACAGATCAGAGTTGAAGAGTAGACGACGTATTGGGTTGGGGTGGGTTTTGGATCGTATTTTTTGACCCTAGCCTAATTGGATGTAAAGTTCAGGTCAAAATGACCCGACCCAAATTTGACCTGCCACCAAAATTCTTGATCTATATCCTCATTTTTTAAGTGTTGGGTCAACAAATCGTGCTAGATTTTGCCAGGTATCCTCATAGATCATGTCCCACATTTAGCCACACCCTGATGGATCTTGCAAGCTCCTCCCACCTCGATGCAAGAAGGAAAAAGTGAAAACTATAGTCCACAAGACCTCTACCCAACCTACCATCCAACAACTAAGGTCTCAAATCGTTTCCAGATGTGGAGAGGGGTGGGGAAACAACATGACAGTGGCAACCAGTCCGCCGAGCCAAAACAGTGAGCCCACTGCCACCACTCATTTGCCTGAGCTGGGACTAGTACAAAGAAGGGTGCAGATGTGGTAATGTAACCCTTAGATTGTGCAAAAACCCAAGGAAACAAGGACTCAAATGGAAGGATTCTTTCCTATCCCAGAGTCCTCAAAAATAACACTTCTGAGAGTGAGTTGAAATATGAAGGATATATAATTCTGAAGCTGCTTTGGCCCTCAACTCTGGTGCAGCTAGGATGACTCCCTTGCACTCCATTGGTGTTGCTCTATAAATGGAAATATCTCTATACAAGGATGTGGAAAATCTCAGCAGCGAATATTAAGGGTTTGCTTGTGGAAGTTGAAAGCCCTATCTGCCATCTAGGAGACTGGCAAATGAAGAAAAGATGCTTTTTTGAGAGGGGATAGTACCCACAGGATGGAAGCAACTCCCAGGCAAGACGACCAAGTAAACCGACAGAGCAACAGAGGCTAGGAGAGTTCCCAAGCCAAACACCTAAGTATATCGAGCAAACTAGTGCTAGGACCTATCCAATACGCTACTCACCCGCCCTAATGAAGAAAAGATGTTGAAGAGGGCAAAACTAGTTTGGCCCATCTAAGGCCCAATGTCAGCTCACTACCTTCCAAAGAGCCCATGGGAGAAAAGCCCAGTGCTACCCAAACAAGTGGGCAGGTCACCTGGCTGAAGGTCCCGTAACCCGCTCTCAACCCACCACCCCACTAGGCGGCTAAGTGTTGAACCAAGGGGGCAGTCAGGCTAGATCCCAAAAGGCCGAGATGGCAACTTGAGAGAATGACACATCTTCCCGAAGTGTTGGTAATTGCAAACAGTAGCAATTATAGCCCCCCGTTAAGGAAGAAGTCAATGTGAGGTAGCTATGCCCACGATCAAGGGAAGACACTTCAAACCATGGGAAGTAACTCTCTCTTCACCCCATCAAGGAGCAAGAATCATGGGAACACGATCCCATAAGGAAAACAACAATGCCCAAAGGATCAAGACCTAGTCACGCATAGGCCAAAAACCATCTATAGGATATATACAACCCTCCCCTTTGCATAGCACAAAAGGTAGCTGATCGAAGGTATGCACACTCTGTTACTCAGAAACCATAATCTCTTCCTCTCTGGCTTCTTGTTCCAGGCATCATCGTCATCCACAGAATCAACAATCTCATCAGTGGAATGAGATCTGACGATTGTAAGTACTGACCAGATTTCAATTTTTACAAATGTCAATGGCTAGCGTGAGATTTTCTAAACCCAATCAATCTTCTTAATGAAGACTTCTTGTTGAAATGTTAGGAGAGTCAAGAGGGGAGCTAAAGGTTGGGCTATTGGCAAAGTCTGGTCCTATCACTCTCCTTTTCTTTCTGTTTCAATTGACACTAAGATTGAAAAGTATAAAGCTTGCACGTTCACTACCTCACCTAGCGAGCATATATGAGTGCTTTGAAGCCAAAATGTAAGTCCAAGTTTTCAAAAAAATAATTCCAGCACATCCACATGCATTGCATGGAAGCTGCCACAGAGGATGAGTTCTTACTCATGGCCATTTATGCATCTAATATTGCTAGAGAGCGCAGGTCTTTATGGCACAGGTTTGTTAGAATAGGTATTATTTTGGGGTATGTTTGTTACTGCGGTCTTATTGTGTACCTTAGGTATAACTTATGTGTACCTAAGTATATATACTCCTAATTTTGTTTGTTAATAATTTAATCATCATATTTTCCCCAATCACATGGTATCAGAGCCTAACTGATGGGTTAGGGCGTCAACGTGCCACGCCACCGCCGCCGCTGCCGTCGTCCACCGTTGCCGTCATCGTCCACGTCCACCGCCCACGGTTCTTCCCACTCTCTCCCTCTCTTTCCCCTCCGGCGCCTTTCTCCCCTCTCTCTTCCCTGGTGTTGCTAGGGCGTGTGGGCACCTGGTTGTGCCATGGAGGGGGTTGGTTCACCTGGTCGCGTAGGCACCTGGTTGTGCAGTGGAGGGGGCCGGCTCCCCTGGTCGTGCCGTTGGCGTCTGGTCGTGCGCGTGGGCGCTTGGTGAGCGTAGAGGGGAGCTTGTGCTGCAACGTGGAAGAGGGGGTTCGCCCCTGTTGAGTCCACCCCCCGCCTTGTTCGTGCCGAGGCGTGGAGGCCTGTTGAACCCAATAGTGTTACACTAAATTTTTCCAAAAACAAATTAAGATGTATGAAGTTATGCATGCATCCATGGAAAAAACAAGGGTTTAAGACCCACATGTAAATGCATGCTTACATGCAAAGAAAAAGAAGAAAACTAGGGTTTATGAACCTAGTTTTGCATAAATAAATAAATAACTGTAAGATGTATACAAACACATATAAATGTGTGTATGTGTATGCAAAAGAAAAGAAGAAAGGAATATTCATACCTCAAAAGATCAGCAAGCCTCTGAACCGGCAAGTTCAGCAAGAACACCAACAAGGGTGTCCAATACTGCAAAGAGGACCCTCCAATGATGCGGCAGAAGGCCTCCAAAACCAGCAGAAGAGAGCCTCCAAACCTGCAAAAATCAGCAGAAAAAGAGCCTCCAAACTGCACTAACAGCAGTCCTCCAATGCAACAACAGCAGCAGCAGGGAAGCTCCAGCAGCAGGAGCTGCAGCCAGTAGCAGCCAGGATAGAAGCCGCAGCCCAAGGAAGGAGAAACCGCAGGTCCGGCGGGCCATAGGCCTCCCTGTTGGTCCTCTTTTAAGGGAAAGAGAGAGAGACGATAGAGATAAAGGCGGGAGGGGGAGAGAGATAAAAACAAAAAAGAAAAAAGGGAGAGAGATAAACATCAAAAAAAAGTATAGAGGGCGGAGAGAGAGACCGGCCGGCCTCCCCAGTGGGGCCCGCCGGCCTCCTCTCTCCCTCCAACTCTATCTACTCTCTCTCCCTCTCATCCCTATCTATCTCCATCTTAATCCCTCCCCATCCCGATCTCTCTCCATCTCTATCTCTATCTCTCTCCCTCTCATCCTTATCCGGCCAGCAGCTGGCTGGATTTAAACCCCCCCCCCTCCCCCGGTAGGCACGCCGGTGGGGTGTGCCACCGGCCTCCAAGCCAGCCCCCCTGGCCAGCCCTTCATGAAGCCTATAAATAGGCCCCTACCGCAGGCTTTGAAGACACCCCCAGAGCTCCAGTCTCCAAGCTGCAAAGAAAAAAGAAAGAAGAAAGAGAGCTTGCCAATTTTTCAAGGATTATAAATTTTTATTTTGGGGAAGAAAATAAGTGTAAGGTTCATCCATGTTGGTTAGATGGCCAAGAGTTATATGTTAACTAGTGTACATGTTTTTATATCGATGGCATGTTAGTTAAATTGGGTTCATCCATATCGGTTGGATGACCACATATTCTTATTAACCAATCTAAAGCAAAAAAAAATATAATAAGATGTGGTTCTTCCATATTGGTTGATCGGCCATATGTTAATCAATCTAAAACAAAAAAATAATAATAAGATATGGTTCTTCCATATTGGTTGGTTGGCCATTAATCAATTCAAACATAAATCATCCTCATCGATATGGTTCTCTCTTATTTTGTTTTTATTATTTTATTTTTATTAACATGAAGTAGTTAGTTAAGTTAATCTTACAAAACATTATGCAATATAGTTCATTTTTAATAAAATAAACCTTAGATTATATAGCCGCTTTACCAATAAGAGAGAACCATATAATCATGTGGTCATTTTATTTAAAAATGAACTACATGTTAATAAAAACATGTTCTAAAAACAAAATAATAAAAATAAAAATAAAGTCCATTCATACTGGTTGAATGGCCTAAAATTCAGTGGTTCTATCATATTGTTAGATTGCCCACTTCGTTATTAATTCACTATTATCGGTAGAGTAACCAAATGTTATAATTATTAGTTCATCCCTATCGATAGAATAACCAGTGACTTTTATGGTTTTGTCTTATTAGTTGGCAGGTTACGAAGTCGTGGTTAACCTATTCATAGAAGGACTAATAAGAATGATCATTTGTTCATTTTTATATCGATGGGGTAACCATCAACTAAAGTGGTTCTTTCCTATCGATGGGATTGGCCATTAAATTAAGGTTTATTCATATTAGTTGGATAACCTATAAAAACAAAATGTATATAATGACAAAAAATAAAAATAAGATTCATTCATACTGGTTGAATGGTCTAAGTTTATGGTTCTATCCTATTGTTGGATTGCCCACTTCGTTAATAGTTCACTCTTATCGATAGAGTAACCAAAAGTTATAATTATTGGTTCATCCCTATCGATAGGATAACCAGTGACTTTTATGGTTATGTCTTATTGGTGGATAGGCTACGAAGTCGTGATTAATCTATTTATAGAAGGACTAATAAGAATAATCATTTGTTCATTTTTATATCGATGGGATAACTATCAACTAAAGTGGTTCTTTCTTATCGATAGGATTGGTGTTGAACCAAAAAAAGAATACTACAAACTTATCTACATATATATGCAATATGCATGCATGTATCTAGAAGCATGTGAATACACATAGATGTGTATGTGTATCAAAAAAAAAAGGGGGGGAAACAACAAGAAGGGATGCATACAGATTTTTTTTATGCATGTAAAAAAAAAAAAAGATCAACAAAGAAACAAGGAAAAGAGGGATGTACATGCCTCAAAATCTGCAAACAAGGACAGTCCAATGCAGCCTCCAAACAAGGCCACCCGAAGCCTAAAAAAATCTGCAATCAGAAGTGTTCGATGCAACCTCCAGTAGCAATCAACTTTCAACAAAAACCTGCAACAAAGAAGCCTCAAATCTACAGCAGGGAGAAAGGCAGGCCAGCCACGCATGGATGGGGGAAAGGGAGCACACAGCCAGCCCTAATTCTCCCCCCAATCAGTCCTTCATTTTAGGGAAAGAGAGATAATAGAAAGAAATAAAGAAGAGGGAAAGAGGGGAGGACCATGCGGTCAGCCCAATAGGGCCAGTTGGCCTCCTTGATTTTCTCCATCTCTACCCCATCTCCTCCCCTAATTTCTCTCCCTTCATCTTTATCTCTCCCTCTCTCACCCACACACAGGCTGGCCCCCAACCGGGCGCCGGTAGGGGGTGCTACCAGGCCTCCAAAGACCCCCTACGGCAGGCCCACTCCAGCCTATAAATAGGCCCTATCGGCACCCCAATGAGGCACCCCCGAATCTGCTCCAACCTGCAGCAAAGAAAAGGAAGAGAAGGCTCCGCTGGTTTTTTTGTTTAAAGGCTTGTAATTTTTATTTTTTTGGTGAAATGAAATTCATGAGTCTTTTTACAGATTGATCAACATCTATGTGAATTATTTGTTTATTTAAGGTGGTTCTATCATATCGGTTGGTCGGCCATCAACTTAAAATAAATAAAAAATAAAAAAATTAAAGATCATGATTCTACCATATCGGTTGGTCGGTCATCAACTTGAATAAAATAAAAACATAAGAAAAGTAAAAATCATGATTCTACTATATCGGTTGGTCGGCCATCAACTTAAGTAAAATAAAAATATAAGGAATTAAAAATTTTAGTTCTACCATATCGGTTGGTCGGCCATAAAATTAAAAAAATCAGAAAATAAAAATAAATAAAATTTAAATAGTGGTTCTACCCTATCGGTTGGTCGGCCATAAAATTAAAAATCAAAAATAATGAAAATAAATAAATTTTAAATAACAGTTTAGCCATATTGATTGGTTTGGCCACGAAATTAAAAATAAAAAAATAGAAAATGGAAAGATAATAAAATAAGAAACAGAAAACACAAGAATGATCAAATTAATTATTCTAACATAAAATAAAAATATAAGATAAAAAGATAATAAAAATTAACAATCTGAAATAAAATAAAATAAAAACATAAGGAATAAAGTTTAAATTATGGTTCTACCATAACAGTTGGTCGGCCATTAAAAGAAATTAAAAAAAATAAAAAATAAAAATATAATAAAACTAATAATTCTTAAATAAAACAGAAAATAAAAAATGAAACTAATAATTTCTAAATAAAACAAAAAAAAGATGATGATTCCTAAATAAAACAAAAACAAAACAAAAAATAAAAAAAGGAATAATAAAATTAACAAATATTAAATAAAAGAAAATAAAACAGAAAATAAAAATCAGAAATTAAATTAATAGTCCTCCCATATTGGTTGGTTGGCCATCTAAAAAAATAAAATAAATTAAAAAATAAATAAATTAAAAATAATAGTTCTACTATATTTGTTGGTAGGCCATGTAATAAAATAAATTAAAAATAATAAAATAATAAAATAATAGTTCTACCATATTGGTTGGTAGGCCATTCAATAAAATAAGTTAAAAATGATAAAACAGAAAATAATAAAACAATAAAATAAGAGTTCTACCATATTGGTTGGTAGACTATTCAATAAAATAAATTAAATAGAAAATAATAAAATAATGATTCTACCATATTAGTTGGTAGGCCATTCAATAAAATAAATTAAAATGATAAAACAGAAAATAATAGAACAATGGTCCTCCCACATTAGTTGGTTGGCCATTTAAAATTTAAATAGAAAACAGAAAATAAATAAAAATATATATATAATGGTTCTACCATATTGGTTGATAAGCCATTTAATAAAATAAATTTAAAATAAAAAAACAGAAAATAACAAAGTTAAAAATATATATATAATAGTTATTCCATATCGGTTGGTTGACCATATTAATCTAAAAAAAAGAGAGAAGTTGAATAAAAAGAAATTAAATAATAAATATAGTTAGTCCATAATATTTGGTAGACTAAAAATCTGCTAATCAGTCAATCAAATTAATTCAACTAATTAAATTAATAAATATGTTAACTAATTAATTAAATTAACTAATTAAGTTAATTAATTCGACTAATCAATTAATTCAACTAACTAAGTTAACAAATTTAGTAATCTACCAATTAATTCAATCAATCAAATCAACAAAATTTGTTAATCAATCAATTAATTTAACTAATTAAGTTAATTTGTTAAGTTACTATTCAATCAACTAATGTAACGACTTTGTTAACTAACTAGTCAACTAGCCAAATTAAGTTATTAATCACCTAATTAAGTTAAATTGATACTTAATCAATCAATTAAGTTATCAAAAATATGTTAATTAATCATTTAATCAACTAAATCAACAAGATTTCAATCAATTAAGTTAAATTGTTACTTAATCAATTATTTAAGTTAACAAAATATGTTAATTAATCATTTAATCAACTAAATCAACAAGATTTCAATCAATTAAGTTAAATTGTTACTTAATCAACCAATTAAATTAACAAAATTTATTAATCAATCAAATAATTCAACTAAAACTTGTTAAATTATTACACAATCAATTAAATTAAGTTAACAAAAGTCTGTTAATTAATTATTCAACCAATTAAATTAACAAAACTTGTTAAATTAATTCAACTGATTAAATGAAAGTGTTATTATCAATCAATTAATTAAATCAATTAAGTTAATTAATTGAACAATCAATCAATTAAATCAAATCAATCAATTAATTTAACTAATAAAGTTAAAATTGTTGATTAATCAATTAATAAATAAAATTAACAAATTTGTTACTCAACCAATTAAATCAACTTGGCCCTTCCATACCAATTGGTTAACTAAGGTTCTTCTTTTCAAATAACAACAAAAAAAATCAGGTTCATTCATACTGGTTGAATGGCCTAAACTTAATGGTTATATCCTATTGGTGGACTGACCACTTAATCAATAGTTCACTCTTATTGGTAGAGTGACCAAAGATTATGATTATTGATCCATCCCTATCAATAGGTATAATCAGTGCCTTTTATGGTTATATCCTAATTGGAAGCCAGGCTATGAAGTCGTGATTATCCTATTAATAGATTGACCAATAAGAATAAATCTTTGTTCATTTTATATCGATAGAGTAACCATTAATTAAAGTAGTTATTTCATACTAATGGATTAATCATTAAGTTCTGATTCATTTATACTGGTTAAATGATTTAAAATAATTTTGTGGTTCCTTCATATTGGTTGAAAGACCATTAAAGAATATTCCTAATTATGTGGCGGCCTTCATGCCTCATCAATTAAGAATATCCTTTAAACAGTTTATGTCTTCTCAAAAGATTTCAAATGAAAGGACATGCTGCCCAAATAATTCTTCATCCTTTTAAAAGATACTTAAAAGGTAATTTCCAAAAATCTTCCTCAAAGATACTCACCTTTTTGTGAGAACTTCAAAATCCTTTAAGTATCCTTTAAGGGATCTATGGAATCCCTCTTTACTAAAAAGAACAAAAAATGACTTGTATGTTGTATTAAACTCCGACTTGTTTTCTGTTTATTTCAAACCTTATCTGGATAGTTAATCAAAGGTTACCAATCATTGATTAGTATAATTAACACTGACCGAGATCAGTGGGGAGATGTCAAGAACACGGATCCACAGTCGATCCAGAAGTCATTTAGATTTTAAGGATTAATCCTAAAAGTCTGCCTAAAAGAAAAGAGAACATGTTTTCAAAACTTAAAACTCTATTTTCAAATTAAGATTTTTACAAAGATTTTCAAATTTGTCCCAAAGTTTTTTTTTAAATCAAAAAATTATAAAATCAATCAAAAAGGGGAGTCTCACAATTGGCTATTAAATTAAGGTTTATTCATATTAGTTGGATAACCTATAAAAACAAAATGTATATAATGACAAAATAAAATAAAAATGAAGTTCATTCATATTGATTGAATGGCCTAAGTTTGGTGATTTTATCCCATTAGTGGATTGCCCACTTCGTTAATGGTTCACTTTTATCGGTAGAGTGGACGAAAGATTATAATTATTGATTCTTCCCTATCGATAGGATAACTAGTGACTTTTATGGTTATGTCCTATTGGTGGACAGGCTACGAAATCGTAGTCAACATATTCATAGAAAAACTAATAAAAATAATTATTTGTTCATTTTTTATTAATGGAGTAACCGTCAATTCAAGTGGTCCTTTCTTACTGATGGATTGACCCTTAAACTCTGACTCATTCATGTCGGTTGAATAGTCTTAAAAAAAATGGTGGTTCCTTCTTATTGGTTGAAGGACCATTAATGGACATTCTTGAATATGTGGTGGCCCTCATGCCCCATTATTTAAGGACATCCTTTAAACAGTCTACATCTTTTTGAAAGCATTCAAAAAATCCTTTAAGTATCTTTTAAAAGATATTTCATGAATAAAAGAATTTAAAAAAAAAAAAGATAATCATGCGTACATCAAAATTTGCTTATTTCCTGATTTCTTTAAGCTTTATTGGATGGTTAATTAAGGGTTATCAATTATTGATTGGTGTAATTAACGTCGAGATCAGTGGGGTGGGGTCAAAAACACGGATCCATGATCGATCCAGAAGTAATTTAGACTTTGAGGATGAATCATAAAAATCTATCTAAAAGAAAAGAGAACATGTTTTCAAAACTTAAGATTCTCTTTTCAAAGCAAGATTTTCACAAAAAAATTCAAATCTAACAAAGATTTTTTCAAACTAAAAAAGGGATGAGGATCTTTCAAAAAAGGAAGTCTCACAAGGCCCTGCCAGAGGCTAGCTCGTGCCGCAGCGTGGACGACGGAGTTTGCCCCTGTTGAGTCCACCCCCCACCTTGTTCGTGTCGAGGCGTGGAGGCCCTGCCAGGGGCTGGCATGGTAGCTGCAGTCCCGGTGTAACCCGTCAACTCCGATCCCATCATCCTCTGTCGCCATCGACGTGGGTATTCTTATCTTGTCGGTGCAGCTCTAAGTTTGGAGTAAAGGGGAGGGACTCTTTCTTTTAAGAGGGTTTGTCGGCACATAATTTTTTATGAGATGGTCAACGCATAAGAATTTGTTTGTCTCCTTTTTTTTTCCTATGCGCTGACCCGTTTGTTGATGTGAGACATTCTGGTCGGTTTGTGCTCTTTTGTTCTGGTTGCAACAGAGGCTTTGACCCATATCTTTTATTGTTGCAATGGCAGATTCGACAAACTCCACTACCATCCTGACCTCCAACAGGAAGTTATATCATATGTTGGCTACCTCTACGAAGTTGAATGAGACTAATTACCTCCAGTGGGCGAGGTCATTTCGCCTCTTGCTGCTCTCTCTACGTTAGCTTCAGCATATTGAACAAGATCCACCTACCAAGGAGGACAAGAAGACATATGATGTCTAGAAGTTAATGATGGAATGCTGGTTTCAATTTTGAATAACAACTACGAACATAGTTTTTCTAATATTGTTGTCTTCTTAGAGACTGCTAAGGAGATGTAGGATACACTCAAGAAAATATATTATTCTGAGCATAATATATATCATATTTATAATATATATTCCAAGTTGTTTAATCTCAACCAGGAAGGAAGACCTATCTCTCAAAATTTTGCTGAAGTTCAAGGTTTATGGAAGGAATTGAAGGTATACCAACCAGTTGTTGTTGATGTTGTGCAGTCGGAAAAATAGAAGGAAGAGTTTATTGTTGCAAAATTTTGCCTGGAATGGATGATGGTCTCGGACACATTCGAGATAATTTGCTTGCTGATACTCAGGTTCCTAGTTTGGCTGGTGCCTATTCTTGTGTTCTTCGAGCAAGTATCAAATTGAACTTGAATGGGACCACTTCTAGTGAGATAGGAGAGTCTGGTAGTACTTTTGCTCTTGCCATTTGGGGTCGCAGCCGTGGTCGTGGCCGCGGACGTGGGTCACCGTGTATTCATTGGAGCCTCTAGTGAGTCTCGATCATCTGCTACATAGTCTATACAACAGTCGGTGCATCAGCAACCTACGAGACCATCGTCTGAAAAAAGAGTTACATTGTCGGTCAAGAAGTATGAGGCTTTCCAGCATCTATTGAAAGCTCCTCGGCATCTACTTCATCTTTTCATGCCACCACATCAGATAGTGCTTCTATAGTTTACAATAATTCATCATGGATTGTAGACTCTGGAACTTCTTGTCACATGACAGGTAGTCGTTCTATTTTCTCTTCTCTACACTTGTCTAATATACATTCTCCAGTGGCTATGGCAGATGGCTCTTAAACTTCTGTTGCAGGAAAAGGGATTGTTCATACCCAGTCTTTGACTCTACAAGATGTTCTTTATGTCCCAAAATTTCCTATTGGTTTATTATTCATTAGTTCTTTGACTCGCTCTTTGAATTGTTCAGTAACATTCTATCCTTCCTATTGTGTATTTCAGGATCTACATACGAAGAAGCAGATTGGTGGCGGTCGTGAGTCAAACGGATTGTACTACCTAGTTGATGGCCCTCTCCAAAAACACCAGGCGTCCTCTGCGCTTGACACTTCCTTTTAGTGGCACTGTCGACTAGGGCATCCATCTCTTTCCAAGCTACGGGAATTTGTTCTTATTTCTTCCTCAGTGACTAATTTTCGGTGTGAGGCTTGTGAGCTTGGGAAACATCATAGGGTTCCTTTTCCTTCCAGTGAAAATAAGAGGAGCACTGCTCCATTTCATCTTGTGCACTACGATATTTGGGGACCGTCTTCGGTTACCTCAAGATTAGGATTTCGTTATTTTGTCACTTTTATTGATGATTTTTCTCGGATGACCTGGCTATTCCTTTTGAAAGCTAGATCAGATGTGTTTAATGTATTCAAATCTTTTTATTTTGAAATAAAAACTCAATTTTCTGCCTCTATCAAAATTCTGCGTACAGACAATGCCAAGGAGTATGTTCAGTCTTCTTTTGTTGCTTTTTGTTCTATGAATGGCATTATTCATCAAACTTCTTGCTCTTATACATCTCAACAAAATGGTGTTGCTGAGAGGAAGAACCAGCATTTACTTGATGTTGCCCATACCCTTATGTTTCACATGAATGCTCCTAAATATTACTGGGGTGATGCCGTTCTTACCTCGTGTTATCTTATTAATTGTATACCGAGCAGGATGCTTGATGGAAAAAGTCATTTTTGTTGCTTGTATCCAAATGACAATCATTTTCCTCTTACTCCTCGTGTCTTTGGATGCAAGTGTTTTGCTCGTGCTCTTGAACCAGGTCATTATAAGTTGTCTCCCAGATTTGTTCCTTGTATTTTTCTGGGATATTCTCGAACCCAGAAAGGGTATCGTTGCTTTGACCCTCGGTCCAAGAAGTCGTATGTGATGGCTGATGTGAGTTTCTTTAAGTTAGTGCCATTTTATGCTTCCTCCTCTCTTCCATAGACGACTCCAACACAGACCTCTTCCTCCCCTGTGCTCCTCGATATTATTTCTCTGAATGAGCCTACCGTTGCCCCTGATTGTGGTGTTGATCAAGGTGCTGAGGATCTCAGATTTGGACAGGTTTATCAACGAAGGTCTTACAGTACGCCGGCCATTGCATTGCTGCCGTCATCTTCGTCTGTAGAGGCTCCTCCACTAGTTGGTGAGATTTCTATTCCTTCTTATGATCTAGATCTTCCTATTGCTCCACGTAAAGGAAAACGATCCCGCACTAAGCATCCTCTTGAAGATTTCATTTCGTATCATGCTTTGTCTCCATCTTTTCGCTGCTTTGCCTTGTCTATTTCTACAATCTCTATTCCCAGGGATGTCTCAGAAGCACTAGTAAAACCTGAGTGGAAAGCTACTATGGATGAGGAAATGGCTGCCTTATTATCTCGTGGTACCTGAACCCTTGTACCTCGGCCGGTTGATGTTACTCATATTTCATGTCGATGGGTTTTCATCATGAAATACACTCCGAATGGTTTCGTTGACAAGTACAAAGTCAGGCTAGTAGCAAAGGGATTCACTCAAACATATGGGGTTGATTACTTTGAGACTTTTTCTCCAGTTGCTCGTCTTAACTCTGTTCGAGTTTTGTTTTCTCTTGCTATTAATCAGGGTTGGACCATGCTTCAAATAGATGTGAAGAATGCTTTTTGTATGGTGATCTTTAAGAAGAAATATATATGGAGCAACCTCCTAGGTATGTTACTCAGGGGGAGATGGTATGCAAATTGCATAAAGCAATATATGGCCTGAAATAGAGTCCTCGAGCATGGTTTGATAAATTCAGTCAGGTTGCATCCTAGAATTGGGTTGAAAAGAAGTCAAGCTGACCATTCAGTAGTTGTTCGATGTACAGGGGCTGGTGTAGTGATTTTGATTGTTTATGTTGATGATATGCTTTTAACAGGGAGTGATGTTGATGGTATTCAGCAAGTTCATAAATATCTTGAAAGTCACTTTGTTACTAAAAATCTTGAGAAACCACGCTACTTTCTTGGAGTTGAGATTGCATATAGTCCTGATGGTGTTTCTTTGTCACAAAGAAAATATGCTTTGGACCTGTTACAGGAGATGGGATTGCTTTGATGTAGACCTGCTGATACACCAACAGTCTCTCAGTCTGACCTTGATGTTGAGGATAGTCTAGAGTTTTCTGATGTTACTCAGTATAGGAGGCTTTGTGGTAAGTTGATCTATCTGACAGTAACTCATCTTGATATTGTTTTTGTTGTGTTAGTGGTCAGCCAGTTCATCCAGAAGCCAAAATTATGTCATTGGGCAGCAGTTTTGAAGATCCTGCACTACATAAAGGGAGCCCCTGGAAAGGGTCTCCTATATAAGAAACATGATCATATGTCTATTGAGGCTTTTTCTTATGCTGATTATGTAGGATCTCAAATGACAGGCGATCCACCTCAGGTTTTCGCACTTATGTGGGCGGTAATCTTGTCACTTGGAGAAGCAAGAAGCAAAGTGTTGTTGCTAGGTCTAGTTCTAAAGCAGAATATAGGGCGATGGCTCAGACAGCGTGTGAGACGATGTGGCTGAAATCCTTGTTGGAAGACTTTGATGTAGCTCATTGTGGTCCTATGGTGATGAGATGTGACAGTCAGGCTGCTATTCATATTGCAAAGAATCTTGTGTTTCATGAGCGCACGAAACATATAGAAGTTGATTGTCATTTTGTTCGAGATGCAGTTATGTCTCAGAAAATTAGTACCATGTTCACTCCTACATAAGATCAACTTGCAAATCTTTTTACAAAGGCACTCGGGATTGGTCGGTTTGATGTTTTGTGTAGCAAGCTGGGCATGTGTGACATATATGCTCCAACTTGAGGGGGAGTGTTAGAATAGGTATTATTTTGGGGTATGTTTGTTACTATGGTCTTATTGTGTACCTTAGTTACAAGGTTCGCCGTATCGCTGATCCGACTCGGGCCGACTCGTACGAATCACACAAGTCCAGCCAATGAGTTTGTTAAAATCAATGAGTTGTTTGTTAAAAATAATGAGTTTAAGCCACATTTTAGAGAAATGTACCGTATTAATTGATATAAGAATATAATTTACTTATCAAATAGGAGAAACTCAACTTAAAACATTCTATTAAGCATGTATGAGTCAACACGATCGGGTCCGACTCGATGTGTATTAGAGGATTGGGTCGGCCCAGATACGAGTCGACTTGTACGAGTTGACCCGATCTGGTACGATACGGCAAACCTTGCTTAGGTATAACTTATGTGTACCTAACTATATATACTCCTAATTTTGTTCATTAATAATGTAATCATCATATTGCTAGAGAGCGCAGGTGTTTATGGCACATGTTAACTCAGATTGCTCAAGGAGTTGACCATCTCTGGCTCGCGATGGGAGATTTAACTGATATATTGACGAGAAGCTAGTTGGCTCTCAAGTGTCCCATGTACTCTAATTTGGCTGCAGCAGGCCTTCAAGACTCAAAATCTGTTCTCAACCCACTATCTTGGTCTTACAAAGGAAAGGCTTAAGATGAATCTGGGCCCACCTCGATAAAAGCTTGGTGAATGATGGCTTGGCTACTCAACTTTGCTGACTGTTTTCTCAACTATGGTGTTTGTGTTTCACTACTCTTAAACCATTGCATGCCAAGCATAGTGCTTGACTAAAATTTAGATAGTTTTCTTTGATTATAGTGTTCCACTCTCAGACCATCGCAGGCTTACTAAAAAGGGGGGCCAAGACATGTGCAAACTCTTCGGGTTCTTCCACACGTGGACCGCTCGCGTTGTCAAGTAAGCATGGAATCCTCCGATCTCAGGTTGGCCAATTTACACCCTTTTAGGAAGCTTTTGGCAGTCAAGGCAGGGTTTTAAAAAAGGAATAAGGAAAACTTCAACAATGTCCATTGTGAGGTTGCTTGTGCTAAAAGGACCTTGAAAATATTCATAGGACACTAATGGAAGATCCATCCAATGATAACCTTCTTCTGGCTGAAGGGATGGCTAAAAAAGCATACTTACAAGCTTTAATAAGGAAAGTTTTGCAACACAAACGTCAAGGCAACAATGGCTCGAGCTAAGTGGCTTCAACACTAGATTTTTTAACACATTTTGGCTTGTAGAAGAGCTATGAACACCTTGAGGAAGTGTAAATAACGAATCAAACGTGTTCACAACTTCACATGCACTTCAATCTTTTCAGGCTTCCTTACTAGAATGGCATCTGCAGGCTACTCTATATGATAAGGACAAATAAATGTTGTGCTCACTCTTCAACCATGAGGATATTAAAATGTTGTCATGTAAACCACCAAGACAAGAGTCCCAGGCCAGATGGCTTTCTGATGGAGTTCCTTTACCCTTGATAGTCCACGCACAGATGGCAACATGCTCTCCCAGAACCCTCATCAGATACTGTCTGTCATCCTTAGAATATGGGGATTACCAAATTGAAGAGCATTATTCTTATGCTTTGCTAGGACAACAATGACACACCGAAAAAACTAGGTCATTTTTTTCTCCTTTTAAGTTCAATTTAGGCTTCCTTTTCCTGTCCTACAAGCACTTCACTGATGTGTCAAAGCGTGTGAAAATATTCCTTGCTTCAACAAAATTAAGCCTAATGCTTTCTCCATTGTTAAAGGCATTTCTTGAGAACATTTTCCTATTGCAAGAATGAGGTTAACAAATTGCTTAGTGTTTCGTGAATAAGGGACTTACATAATCAAAACTTGGAATGTTTATAAATCAATTTCCATCCTTCACACCTGAGGCATCATTTCAATGACAACCATGAGACCAAAGTGGATAATGCCGCATGTGGGCCAGGAGTTGACCTTTGACTGCAATAGATTGACACAATCTGAGATAATCCCCTCATCACCCATATGCGAAGGCTCCCTTCACTTGAGTTGTGTTCCTTGTCCAAGGGAACCTAGTAGTCCCACCTTAATTGTTGTGAAAAGAACCTAATGCTTGTAAAGTAGGGCCTATCTCCCACATGAGGAACCTTTTCAAAAATAAATTTGTCAGACCTTTAAGCTAAAACAGACAATATCTTATGTGAACCTATAGGCCAACTCTTGATTGCAAGAAATAGATATCAAAGACCATCCTCCTTGACTAATATGATAACAATTGACCTTGTAGAGAAAAACAAAAAATGACTTTATAAATGGCACTCAAGCAATTAAACGCGTCCACTTCCCACTAGTTGCTTCATTCTCCTTCCATCCTTTTCTCTCGTTCATTTATGCCGGTTCAAATGATGTCTAAGCCCAACAAACATGAAGTCCGAAGAAGAGTTTCTTCTAGCAAGGCATATAATTAACAACATAATAGTACATTCTTTTATGGAAATGTTGTGCTTCCTTTTTGCTGTCATCTAATATATTTTCACATTGATATCGGTAGGGAAAAGCTAATGCATAAAAGAGCCATCATCACTATAGTTGTCACATAATTGTTACATGAAGATGAAAAATTGTAACACCCTCAAATTAAACAGCAAAAAAAACTCTATTAAGACAAGACCATTAAAATGGCCCTGAAAAGGACCTAATTGGAAAGTTGATCTATTAGATAGGTTTCCCTCCAAATTCTACTCAGCATTGAAATTCCCCTGGAATTTCTCAATGACATCAAGTTCTTAAAGCGTCATCAGATAATAGATTTCGTGGCTACCTGATCGGAGAGGTACCAGATGCTTTAACAGTTTATAATGATAACCCTTACAGCCAATCAGCCAGAAAGAAAAATGATATCTAACATTTAGTGTGAACACAAATATCAGTAAAACTTTTATTGTTTTGTAATAAAAAACACAACCTGGTGATTAAACCAATCAAAATAATGTACATAAGCAAGATTCCTGTTACAAGTGCACGCTTGAAGCATGTAGGATTACAAAACGAAGAAAGGGGGAGAAGTTACCAAGAAACTCTCTCCACATTTCTTATCAAAATTCACAGAATTGTCTCCATGTTAAGCTATCATATACTTGAGCATAGTTATACGAATATTGTCCATGAAAGATGCTGCCTCTTTCTATGGGAAAAAAATAGAATCAATAAGTTATGGTTAAAACAAATGGTAATTTAGGATTTGATCACTGCAGGATCCCATGCAATGGAAGGGCCAAGGGTACTAACCTGATCATTCATTATTGCACTTACTATGTTTTCATCCAGAAGGGCTAAAATGAACAAGTTGAGCTCATTGCGTTCTACCATCTCTAGTAACTGTCAGAAACATTGTTCCATTAAACTCACATATATACTTTAAATAATGTATAATACTTGAAGAAATCGGAAGATGTAAGATGGCCATACAGTTGCCTTCCAATCCTTCGACTGCAATATCTTGGTGAGCCTTTCCTTTGCTAAAACACGGTCCACTTCCATCTTATCATATGCTTCTGCAAAAAATCAGAGACAGGATAGTTCAGTTCAAATATAACTTGAAATTTACATCATTGTGCTGCTGAGATACAAATGAACCTGTCCCTTCCAGCAAGACCTTCTGCACTGTGTCCAACGCTATCAATCTGTCTTCCATCTCCTGGAAAAAAAAAAAAAAAAAAGAAGATTGTCAGTAGCATCTACAGCATAATAGTAACTACGGATAACAATACCTACCTTGGTTCTAGACACAGCAAACCGCAGCTGAGCAAGCTCCAGTTGCAGGTGATCAAAAAATTCCTTGTTTAACCTGCAAATTTTGTGCTCCTACATAATTATATACTGCAGGTAAAGTAGATTTGAAACATCAACAGCACTGATTAAGATAGATTACATAATCCATGGATAACCGGCTGACTTTCATCATGCACAACCTCCAAATGATGTAAATAAACGCATAGCATCACATAGACAAGGAAAGCAAGTATGATGACTTCAATAGAGAAGTTTTTGAAGCATGGAAAAGAATTTCAGTGAATGATTTCTATAGTTGTCAACGCGGTAAGACAACCCAAGGCGTACTTGGGGTCTCTGAGTACCTAAGCACTTAGGTGCCTAGATAAGCGACATCTAGGCAACACCTTTACAGGCAGGTGAGGGGTTAAAGACACTTGCAGACATGGAGCTACAGAGAATGTAGAAGAGAGGATGGGGACAAAGGGACACGGCAAGGGTGAGCGGATGAAGAGGAGGGCTCAACCTACATTATCTGTCATACTTGCCAGAAAAATTGTGCTTTGCGGTCTGGCTCATTGAAAGAAGCAATCTTTGAGGATGCTATTAACCACGAGGGGTTCCAAGTTCATTGATGTTGACAAGTAAGGCTTGTTGCCCCATCTTGGCTTTCGTCGCAACAGGAAAATTTTGTCATCTGTGTAGAAATGCCTCGCTGACACCGAGATTGACTCGTGAGGAGGGATGAATCCAAAGACAACAAGGATGAAATGATGAGGAAGACAAGATGAAAGGGTATCAAGAAGAAGGGCTCAATTATTGCCATGATCCTATTTACATTAGGCTGGGTCATAGTAGACCTAGTCTGATCAGCCCATGAATAGGCCTAGGCATTGCCTAGGCATGCTAGTTGTGCCTTTATACACCTAGGCAGTGCATGGGCCTATTTTTTCAAGACCCAGGAAGGCAGTCAGCTACCTGGGTCTTGAAATTTTAGCCTAGGTGGGTGCCTTGATAACTATGACGGATTGCAACACGAGTTCCTCAACCTCTATAAATTTTCATCAATTTTCCTCCACACTTTCTTCACTCTGTCTCTTCAATTTTCATCAATTTTTCTCCACCCCTTCTTCACCTCTATCTCTTGCTTTATTACCTATTCTGTTTTTCTGCCTCAATGCAGGCTGTGCCAATCAGCATTTGCAATTTTTAACAAGAGTTCCAAAACCTCTACAAACTTTCATCAATTTTCCTCCAACCTTTCTTCTCCTCTATCTCTCCCTTCTCCTATTTTGATTTTATTGCCTCAATGCAGGTTGTGCCAATCAGCACAGGGCTTGCTTACTTCTCTTTGCCTTTTAAAATACAAGCCTGATATACAGCAAAATAATAGTAAAAAATGATCTTGCCTACTGTCTAGTATTTGATTCTTTTTTAGTAACTGAGTAAAAATAATGTTCACTGATGCGGGACAGCAAGGGGGTAGACCGGAAGTAGGAAGAAGAGAGGGGTTGGAGGAGAAGAAGACTAGGGTTCCCGTCCCGTCTCGGGAGAAAACACGCAGCGGCGGCTCTTCATTTCAAAATTCTTCTTCAATGCCTTCCCACGAGGGGATACAGGACAATATATAGACTTTTCAAAGAAACCCTAATAGGAAAATTACTAAACTACCCCTAGGACTCAGAAAATAGCTAAAAAACATGTGAAAATTACAGATAAAATAAAAGACTCCAAATGGGCCCCTAATGGGCCAGATAAACTGCACATTGGATCTTTGACTCCATTCCAGCCGTTCCTGGATCCCCATCATTCTCCCCTGGTTCGAAAAAATTCGTCTTCGAATTTTAAAATGAATCAATATCCATGGGGGAATGATGGTAGCATGCTCGGAAAACAACACCGACGACCCATGAATCATCGCACGCATGAATGCTCCAACCTGAGGAGAAAATTGTGCCTCGACGTCGCTCCATATGTGGTCAAAATCATGCAAACTGATGACATCTTTAACGACCTTCGGCTGATCGACTACATCTCCCAGTAGCGGTTCTGTCTTCGGCTCATTCCCTTTAGTGGGGAAGAGATCATTATCTACTATAGGCATCACTGATTCAACCTCCCCCAAATATTCGTCTTCTAGGGCTGGATCGGCCACATAGTGCACCTCCTTCGTTTGGTTTTCATACTCCTCGATCATCATTGGGTCGGCCTCATAGATAACATATTTTGGCTTGGTCAGCATGGCAAGCATGGCATAAAGCTTCTGAAGATCACTCCTCAGCTGGGGCCTCTCGCGCTCCCAATCCTTTCGGAAGTCGTCCCAATCATCCGCTAATCGATTCGATCCAAGATCCTTATACACCTCCCCATGTCGGCTCGAGTAGTTAGAAGCCATCGCCTCGGGACGTAGGGCAAGTGGCACGCAAAACGATGCAGTCAAGACGCTAGTTGCGGCAGCATCTGTGCACTAGGAGGCTGGCACGCAAATCGAGGCAACTAGGGTTGACCTCGGGATGCACGATCGGGGTCCTCGGTGTGCGTGCAGAAGTGGCACGCAAAACGAGGCAAATCTGGGAACAGCACACTGGATCTGAGTTGGCCTCGTCGAGACGAATCCGACGGCGCGAACGATGCTCAAATCGGAGTCCGGAAAGACTTCGAACGGCGAGCCCAAGTATTCTCGTAAAGCGTGCAAATGCGGCACACGAAACGAGATGCTGCTGTAAGGCGGAACGTACAGCGAGGTCGGCCTCGCCGATACGAACCCAACAGCGCTAGCGGCTCGCAAATCGGAGCACAGACGAGTTCTCGGCGATGGCGGTGCGATAAGAACCCCTAGTGCACCGCCCGTGCACTGTAGCAAACCGGCAGATTTGTGCCTGAGCTGGGTTGAACCGGTTCGGCTGAACCACTCAACTTGGCTACCGGTTCGCTTGGTGGGTCGGATCCGGGTCTAATGAACCGGTTCAGGTGAACCGATGCTCAAGTTAAACGGATCGTGGGGCTTATGTAGCCGGATTCAGACCCGTTCGGATTCGAATCCAAACGACCCGATACGAGGGGTCGTCTTCTCCAACCCCTCCAACCCTAACAGCGTAAGGGGAGGCGGTGAGGAAGGCAGCGGCGGCCGAGCGCAGTGGCGGTGCCCGGCGCCGGCGGTGGGAGATGGCGACGGCGACAGCGGCTGCGGGTCGAGCGACAGGCTGCGATGGCGCCGGCGGCATGCCTTAATAGCGCAGGTGGCGCTGGCTGACGGTGGCTCCGGGAGTCTGCGGCAAGGGCGGCGGCGGAAGCTGACGACTCTGGCAGCGACGGTGTGAGGCAGAAGCTGATGATGGAGGCGGTGGCTTCGGTGGAGCCCGACGACGACGACGATGGCTCCGTTGGAGTCAGGCGACGGCGGCGACGCTCCTAGGTGAGTCCACACCCTCCTCTTCTATCTCTCTCGCTTCCTTCCCACTCTTCTAGAGCCCGATCGTCGCGGAGGCCTGCTCGCCGAACCAGATCGAGCAAGAACAGGGAGGGCGCGCTTGGATTGGTGCCGGAGGGGTTTCTACGCCTTGGAGTGCTCCTCTTCGCGCCGTGAAGGGGGTTGCGGGGGGGTCCCCGCGGCCGTTGGTGTCGACGGCGATGGCGACCGCGAGCAATGCCAGGGCGGTGGGGAGGAGGCGTCGGCGCGTCGCTCTCACACATGTAACTTGAAGAGAATGGAACCGGGGGACCTACGCTGCGCGCGGGGTCTCCTCGTTGGCCACGCCCGCTAGGGTTGCTGTGGGGGTAGGACCAAAGGAGATGGGAGGGCAGCCTGTGGGGAGATGGGGTGACGGTCTGTGCAGGGTGGGGGAGGGAGGATGGCCGACCAGTAGCGGGAGGGTGATGGGAGAATGAGCTGTAGCAGGGAAGGAGAGAAGGCAGTGGAGGCACGATGGGGGATCGGAGTTGGGCTCTGATACCAATTTGATGCAGGACAGCAAGGGGGTAGACCGGAAGTAGGAAGAAGAGAGGGGTTGGAGGAGAAGAAGACTAAGGTTCCCGTCCCGTCTCGGGAGAAAACACGCAGCGGCGGCTCTTCATTTCAAAATTCTTCATCAATGCTTTCCCACGAGGGGATACAGGACAATATATAGACTCCTCAAAGAAACCCTAATAGGAAAATTACTAAACTACCCCTAGGACTCCGAAAATAGCTAAAAAACATGTAAAAATTACAGATAAAATAAAAGACTCCAAATGGGCCCCTAATGGGCCAAATAAACTGCACATTGGATCTTTGACTCCATTCCAGCCGATCCTGGATCCCCATCATTCACCTTCTGGATTAACTTTCAAATGGATTAATTCAAACAAGCTAAGGAGGTCTACACTTTGGAGGTGGGATGGGCTATATCCTGTGAGGGCCAGTTTATTTTATTTTTTTCCTTTACATATTGGTTGAAAACCTAGCCCTCCCTGTTGCAGCTTTTTATGTTCGACAGCATTCAATAGTGAAACCCAATCTTTTTCCAAAATATTAGAGCAAGTCACAAAATCTTAGTGAATTCAGAGCACATGGACCCTCCCTCTCGATGAAAGAGAAAACAAAGAAGCATGCCAAATAAAAGAGTCATGGCTTTCTTTCCCCAAAAAAGGATGCCGTGTTAAAAAAGTGCATCTGAAAATCATAAGACAATTCCATTAGCCTTTATGACACATCAATTGCCAACAGATTCTTTTAAAAAAATAATTAATAAGGGATAATATAGGCTATGCACTTGAGCTACTCCATTGATAAACAGAATATTGTAACATTTATCATAACAGTGCGGGTGCTAGACTTTAGGAGATGCCAATGGCAATGAAAATCCTACTAAACAGTTAAGAAGATATGCCCATATCTACCATAAACTCTCTTGTTCAGCAACTTTCTCAGTAAAAACACGGGTCTGAAATGCTTATATGACACCATTCTTTTGTTATATTGCTAGTTAGGTTTTTGCAGTTATATGAACAGGTTTGCCCCTCCATTCCCACAAATCCCTCTCCTTTGTTACATTGCAAACTCGATACTTGCTGCTCTAAAAGCTAGAAATAATTCTTCTATAATTTCATGTCGACACTCCCCTATATATTAAAGAAAAAACAAGAAGCAATTTGCATCAATGCTGTTGAATTGAATGCTTTTTTATTTATTCTCCTCTTCCACAACTGAGGCAATATACCTTAGAATCTCCATGCTCCCTGCCCCACCCCACCCCACCCCCACCCCAAAAAAAAAAAAAAAAGAGGCCCCTTGGTGGGATGCATTCTTTGAACTTTTTTATTCCCAAAGCTGTCTAAAGTGACAATCAGTTTAGAAGCTTAAACTGGGCCATCCCAGAGGCAAGCAATTAAAGAAGGTGAAGGGACGGCTTCCACAAAAAAGGCTCCAATAAAAATACACAGAAAACTTGAACTGAAACCTCCCTTATTTATAGGCTCATGGCTGCAAATGCACAGGCATCATTGTCCAACCAAAACAAGTGCTCATGTATGTGGTCCTCTAGTTTGACATGAAATACTGCAAAATGCTAGTTCTATAACTTACATATGCAGTGTTTTACAGTATTTTACATCAAACCCAAAAGCACCTATGTGTTCTTACAACATTATCCAACTAGAACAAGTGTTCATGAACGAGGTCCTTTAGTTTGGCATGAAATATTGAAAAATGCTAGTTCTATAAATTACAAAATGCAGTGTTTTACAGTATTTTACATCATACTAAGGGGTTGTTTGTTTTAGTGTAAAACTTTGTAAATCACCAGTTTCAAAATCACCGGTTTCAAAACAAGTGAAATTTTCTTGTTTTAGAATCAGGAAATGTTTGTTTGGTTGTGTGTAAAATAAAACAAGAAGGATGCTTCAATCTTCTTGTTTTGGTTTACAGTGGGCATTTGTTGTAAACTAAAAAAAGGGAATTGGGCTGTCAAGTGGGCGGACAAGGCCCAGATAGGATTTTACTTTACATTGTTTTACATCATTCCAAACAACTGAAAACACTGTAAAATAAAACAATTGTTTCAAATTATGCTGTTTTACGCAAAAACAAATAACCCTTAAATGGCAACTATGTGTTCTCTGCCTAGATTGTGTTTTATCTCCCTCTCTCCCAACAGAATCCTTTACTAGAGGTTTACGCATCAGGACATCACAAAATCAATTAATCCTACTGTCGTACACAGAAAGGGGTGAAAAATATACACAGATGAACCGAGGCAAGGCGGGGGTCCTCACCGGGGCCTCAACCTCGCGATTTCAAACTTGAGCTCCCGAGCCTCCGTGTCCAGAAAATACTCCACCAGACCCGCCACCGTCTCCGGCACCACACGCGACTACACGAAGCCAAAACAAATTTGGCAAAACTTAAAGGTAAAGATTTAGAGGAAAAAGGGGAAAAAAACTCTACTTTTAGCTTGTTCTCACTACGGAACCAACAGAAACCAGAGGATTCTGTGCTCTTCGGGATAATCACCTCCCTGAGGGCGCGGCGGCGCTGCTTCTCCTCGCGGGCCTCGCGGTTGAACGCCTCGCGGGCGTCGGCGACCTTCTCCAGCCTCCTCTCGAACTCCAGCCGCGCGATGTTCCCTCCCTGACACCGCTCCGGGTCCTGCACACAGAGCGGTCCTCCCGTGAGCAACGCCAACTTTGTACTGGGCTTGCACCAAGTGAAGGCAGGGATGGACTGGGGCGGTACCCATCCGACGCAGCGGACCACCCGGGGTCTCCGTGAGGAGGAGGGCGGGGCCGCGGCCCGCCGCCCCCACGCAACGGCGCTGGGCGCACCAGCCCCTCCTATGGAGACGGCGGCGCTGCTGATGTTGAGGGCCATTTCCGACGGCCGCTCTGGTCTAGACCAAGCGTCCAGCACCTGGTGGGTTGTGCTCGCTCACTTCAGAACGCTCTCCCTCGGATCCGCTGTTTTGGGGAGGAGGAATTATAGGATATGCCTTTGGATAAGGGCTGCAATTGGGTGGGGCAACCCGAATCCAAAACGCAACCCGAATCTAAAACCGATGGTTAGGTCAGATTGAACTAGATCAAGTTAGAGTTGGATTTGGTTGAGATTCGACTGATCTGACCTAATTCGAATCCGATGTTAATATATATATAATAGTGTAAATAATTATAATATATTTTATTTAATTTTATATCATTAAATATAAATATAATTTATAATTGACCAAAGATGTTCTCAAATAATAACCATGTAATTATGTGTTTACTTTCTTTTTTATTATTTATTAAAGTAGATACAGAAATTTACTCATACTTTTATACATGGAATTTTCGTAGTAGGAAAGAAAAGTTAAAAATATAAACCATTAAGAATATAACCCGACTCTACCCGTTCCAACCCGATGAAACTAGGGTTACATGAGTTGGATTGAGTTGGAGCATTATTAGACGGGTTGAGTTAAGATTGAGGAGGTTGGGTTGGATGGTGAGTTAGGTTGGATTAAGATTAAGGGGTCTCTGACCTGGACGACCGAGTCTGATCCGAGTTGCAGCCCTATAACCCAGTGGCCATCGGCTACGTTTCTCTGCGCAAGATACGTGCGTTTGGCTAATAGAAAGGTCCCACGACACCGTGATTACTTGGCAATGCGTGGCGCAACGCATCCTGCTCATTGTCCATATACAACCGACACGAGTTCCATAAATGGGACGGCAGGATCAAATATTTCATTGAAAGAAATTTAAACCGGTTCACTCTTATCAAAGTGCGGTCCAACCAATAAATCGGATCGGAAATCATGAGTCAAAATAATATATGTAATAACTCAATCACGAGTTGAGTAAAAGGAAAAGGCTATCCATCAAACAGTACCACTCACAAAGTAAGTTAGAGTGAAGCCGACTGGGACAAAAATAAACTAGATTAGTTATGTATCGAAAAATGAAAAAGTTATTAAACCATATATATAGCATTTGAATCTATAATTTGTGACGTATTTTTTAAGACAAACTTGAATGAGCTTAACCCTTAAGCCTCTCTCTCTCTCCAAAAACATCAAAAACTCCATCTCCCAAAAACACCAAAGGCAGTAAGTGTCGGTTGCATGAAATTGGAAGCCTTTTTATAATATCTCTCTACTTTTCAAACCCCACACAATCTCTTTTGGTAGGCAGCCCTTTTTGTAATTGATCATTAAATTTTTTTGACTCTTAAAATATTCAAATTAGTTAAAATATCTTCAATAAAGTTGCGGAACTTTGAGTTCTGTTTCCAATGGATCTAGCATTGCCTTAATCCGACCGTTTTACAACGAGAGACCCTAGCGTTTACTATGTTATAAGTAAAATACCATGCATGTATTTAAACATCATACATGGATCCAGATCACCTCTACAAGGACTGCCATGCTTGACCTTTTGAAGAAGATAGTGACATGTTCTATAAGCACAATGTTGTACTTGGTGTCTAAAGGTTAACAAATTTTTAGGATCTGATACCAGAATGGCTCTTAGCTCAAAATACCATAAAGGCAAAGCTAATAAGGCTTACACAACAATCCATTTGCCACCTGTACAACCACCAGATGTAGTGAAACAACTTTTCTTTCTATCTTGTGGAATAAAGAGAACAGAGGTGTAAGTGCTTAAATTGATAGAGGTTTATGAAGGCAAATAGGCAAATAGACAATTAGTTCTGCGATCCAAATGAGGTTGTTTTAGGCACTGCGTAGCTATCATTTTTCAAAAATTACCATTTTTTACACTTTCAACAACGTAGATGAATCTTCGTGACTAGTTTGCAAAAATATAGTCTTTGGCAATATTAATGAATGATGTACATTAAGTAAAACATTTTTGAGTAATACATGCTGCATGGCCAGGTGGCCTGCACCACCTCTGGTGCTGCCATCTATCATATTGATTAGATGGCGGCGTAATGACGGATACTTCATTTTTTTCAAGAGGATCACCTCAGCACCACATCCATAACTATTTGATTTTCAATCGGACAGTTATTTTTTTTTTTTTCAAAAAAAAAAGATTGCACGCCCATACGATCCTAACTTGCACCATGCGCGATGTAACAAACATTGTTCAATACTTTTTAAGGAGATCTCATGCTGTGCTTGACAAATGTTTAAGCCCAAGAACCAACCCTAACATTTAGAGATGTGAACAACAAAAAGGAAACAGTACCAGTATCTGGTTTTCAAAGCTTACACTAGCTTCTGCCACCGTTGTTGTTGTATCAATATTGTAAAAGCATGTTGTAATGCGTGTGCTTCTCTTCAATGAAAAAAATAGAAAAGAAATCCTACTCCAAGGTTATTAATTATTGTCTCCCTTAAACGGCGTCTTCTTGGTGAGTTTAGAAATACGAGTTGTTGAGTTTTTTATATATTAGAGCAAATATGTATTACCTTCACTTAAAATTAGAAACTGGACACATAAATTAGCAAATCTGGTTATATGATTATCTAATAACCTTCTATGCCATGTACTTGTAGTATTGTGACCTCTTGGCTGTTGATGAAAAGACCAATCTACTGTAGCTTTATTCAGGTATACTTGTTGAGATCCTAACCCTATATCCTATGCAATTAAGTGACACCAGTCCCCTCTGCTTGCAAATTTTGCCTTCTTTCTTCCATTCTGGATTTCCACTTTTTCCCCAGTACACCCATAAAAACATCATTCGGAATTTGTTTAAGCACGCTAATGAGATAAGATTATTTGTACGCATGTCATGAAATGGCTAAGTAGAAACTTAATGGACACTATTTTTTTTGCGAGAAAGTCCCGCCCATTCTTTGTTTTTTATTTTCCTTTTTTTTCTGATACATTAGAACAAACATACTGACAGCTCCCTCGGTCACTTAGAGGTCCACCCTCGGGCATGGTCCAATCGAAACCTCTATCATCCAGGGATGCAAATGGTAACCGATAACCCTATTATTCGACCGAACGTCAGCTTATAGGTCAGTTAACGGATGGTCTTTCTAAACCAATATGTATAATAGATAAGATATTGGATACATTTTTTTATGATTAAACACAAATGATACACTGAAGATCCGATTATCCGGCCGATTACTATCTTGTAGGACAATTAACAGATAGTCTTTCTCATCAGGGTACACACTGCGGGCAATACCTCACGGCTGCGTGCATACGTTGCAGACCAAGCATACTACCTGTGGACGCAAGCTTACGACAGCATGCGTCTGTTGTAACAGCTGCTGCATTCCACGGATGCAGCAACTACCAATCTAATAAGATTGAGAAATACTTGCTGCAACATCTGTACACATTAAAATCAACAACAGCTGTTTGATCGGGTCGACTGGACAACAGCAGAGGGGCTGGGTGCCTTTTTTTTTCAGATATTTTTCTAAATTTTTTTGAAATGCTGAATCAAACATCAGACGGTACAACCAAGGAGTTCAGATTGGCCCCGAGCTCACTATGTATTTTGTTTTATCAAAAAACTTGTTTGTGCATTTATCGATTTGCATGCACACAAAATTTAAACATATAAAATATACAATAAGCTCAAGGTCGACTCGAACTCTCTGGCCGTACTGTTCGGACATTCCAAAAAAATTAAAAAAAACCCAAGAAGAAAATAAACGACAGGAAAAAAATGGTTGTTCCCTCCCCACACACATCCGCCAGGGAGCTGGGCAGCCGTCCAATCGGCCCAATCAGAATTGCAATGCGCCAGGGCATTATAGCAAGTATTTCTCAATAAGATTTTCGTGCAGTTGGGCCTGAAATTAGCCCACTTAATAATATTGCCTGCGTATCAGGACTAAAAGATTTTTTAAGGCACACTTCAAATTTAATTCTGACTGAGCACAAAGAACATTAAACTTTCTGTATATCTATTTACATAGCAGTATTTTTTGGATTTTGGACAGTGATTTCAGGTGCATATAAGAAAGGGAAGTTCTTCATATGATGCAGTTTCTCTCGGTTTGGGCCTTTTAGTAGAGATCAGTACGGATGTCATGAGGAGTGGGGGAGGACCAATCCAGGAGGCAAGCAGGCCACCTCATCCGAGGCCGACTGCTGCATTGGGCAGTTCAGCGAATGGCGTGAGGTAGCCACCTCATCCCCTCACAAGCTGCTCCAACACAGAGCTACCATGAGGATCCACTCCCAATTGAGGCCAAGTAGCAGTGAAAGCCAAATGCATGTCCGGTTCAGATCGGGTCAAGAGTTCTATGTTAACTAGTGTACATGTTTTTATATCAATGGCACATTAGTTAAATTGGGTTCATCCATATCAGTTGGATGACCACATATTCTTGTTAACCAATCTAAAGCAAAAATATATATAATAAGATGTGGTTCTTCCATATTGGTTGGTCGGCCATATGTTAATCAATCTAAAACAAATAATAATAATAAGATTTGGTTCTTCCATATTGATTGGTTGGCCATTAATCAATTCAAACATAAAAAATCAAAAATCTAGTTCATCCTTATCGATGGGATGACCAAAGCTCTATATAAAAAGATTTGGTTCATTTTTAAATAAAATGACCACAAGATTATATGGTTCTCTCTAATTAGTAAAGCGGCTATATAATCTAAGGTTTATTTTATTAAAAATGGACTACATTGCATAATGTTTTGTAAGATTAACTTAACTAACTACTTCGTGTTAATAAAAATTGGTTCATCCTCATCAATGAGATGACCAAAGTATTCTAAAAACAAAATGATGCGGGACAGCAAGGGAGGAAGACCGGATGAAGGAAAAAAGAGAGGGGATTGGGGAAGAAGCAAGGGCTCACACGGGTTCCCGTCCCATCTCAGGAGAAAACGTCTCAGACGGCTGCTCTTTCATTTCTAAATCTTCTTCAATCCTTCCCACAAGGAGATACAACTCTATAAATAGAGTAGAAACCCTAACATTAAAGACTCAAATACCCCTTATTCAAAGAAAAGACTTAAAAGAAACCTAAATCTAAAAACACATCAATTGGGTCTATAATGGGCCAAATAAAATAAACACTAGGCCATGAGCTTTGTTTCAGCGGTCCCTGGATCCCCATCATTCTCCCCTTGTTAGAGAAAACTCGTCCTCGAGTTTTAAAATGAGTCAATATCTATGGGAGAATGATGGTAGCATGCTCGAAAAACAACACCGACGGCCCATGAATCATCGTGCGCATGAATGCTCCAACCTGAGGAGAAAAGTGTGCCTCGACGTCGCTCCATATGTGGTCAAAATCATGCAGACTAATGACATCTTTAACGACTTTCGGCTGATTGACTACATCTCCCAGTAGCAGTTCTGTCTTCGGCTCATTCCTTTTAGTGGGGAAGAGGTCATTATCTGCTATAGGCGTCACTGATTCAACCTCCCCCAAATATTCATCTTCTAGGGCTAGATCGACCACATAGTGCACCTCCTTCGTTTGATTTTCATACTCCTCGATCATCGCTGGGTCGGTCTCATAGATAACATCTTTTGGCTTGGTCAGCATGGCATAAAGTTTCTGAAGATCACTCCTCAGCTGGGGCCACTCGCGCTTCCAATCCTTTCGAAAGTCGTCCCAATCATCCGCTAATCGATTCGATCCAAGATCCTTATACACCTCCCCATGTCGACTCGAGTAGTTAAAAGCCATCACCTCAGGACGTAGGACAAGTGGCACGTAAAACAATGCACCACCGACTAAAGAAGCATTAAACGAGGTCCGCTTCGCCGCAAGGATGCCAACGGTACGATCGGCGCAAGAAACGGAGCTCAAATCACCAACCTCGATATGCGTGCAGAAGTGGCACGCAAAACAATGCAGTCAGGACGCTGGTTGCTGCAAAGAGGTGTGTCGGGATGTTTGCATGCAAATCGAGGCGACTGACGTGGACCTCGAGATGCGCGATTGGATTCCTCGATATGCGTGCAGAAGTGGCACGCAAAATAAGGCAAGTCGGGGATGCAACGTGCTGGATCTGTGTCGACCTCGTCAAGACGAATCCGACGGCACAAACGGCGCGCAAATCGGAGTCTGAAATGACCTTGAACAGTGAGTCCAAGTGTCCTCTTAAAGCGTACAAGTACGGCACACAAAACGAGACACTGCTAAAAGACGGGATGTGCAACGAGGTCGGCCTCGCTGAGACGATCCCAACGGCACAAACGGTGTGTTAATCGGAGTTCGGACGAGCTCCAGGCGCTGGTGGTGCGATAAGACCCCTAGTGTACCTCATGTGCATTGTAGCATACTAGGTTGGGGTCTGGCTCAAGCCTGGCAGGGCTCTGGCTTGGAACTACCGGACCCTGGTTCAAACCGGGGCTGGACCTGGTTGAACCGGCTGACTTAATGGGCTCGGACCCGGTTTGGGATTGGGTTTGAAGATTGGCTCGGACCATGGCAACCTGGCTCGACCGGATCGGGTCCAGGAGAAGGCAAACCTGATTCGACCAAGTTGCCACTTAAACGGTTGACCGTTGACCCGAGTTTGGGGTTCATCTTCGGCTCACCCTCCTCCAAACCCTAACAGGGAGCAGAGAGAGAGAGAACACGAGGGAGAGGGAGAGAGGGAGGCAGCGGCGGCCGAGCGCAGCGGTGGTGCCGGTGGCCAGCAGGTGCGGCGGCGACGACGGCGAGGCGGGACGGCAACGTTGTCGGCAGCTGCAGGATCCGTCGTCGCCCACAGCGGGAGCGAGAGGCGGCGGAGCGGGCGGCTGGCGGTGCAGGCGAGTTGCGACGGCGCTGGCGGTGGGAGACGGCGACGCCTCCGGCAGCGGCGACGGCGGCAGGAGCATGCAGGTGCTCCGGCGACTCTCCCCTCCCCTTCTTCGTCTTCTACTTCTTCCCTCTTCTTCGGGGAAACTGAAATGACGATGGCGACGGCTGCGAGAGGGGGGATGAGTGGTCACATGACTTAGGCTATTAGAATGGCCGAAGAACCTGGCTCTGATACCAAGTTGATGCGGGACAGTAAGGGAGGGAGACCGGATGAAGGAAAAAAGAGAGGGGGTTAGGGAAGAAGCTAGGGCTCACACGGGTTCCCGTCCCATCTCGGGAGAAAACGCCTCAGACGGCTACTCTTTCATTTCTAAATCTTCTTCAATCCTTCCCACAAGGGGATACAACTCTATAAATAGAGTAGAAACCCTAACATTAAAGACTCAAATACCCCTTATTCAAAGAAAAGACTTAAAAGAAACCTAAATCTAAAAACACATCAATTGGGCTTATAATGGGCCAAATAAAATAAACACTAGGCCATGAGCTTTGTTTCAGCGGTCCCTGGATCCCTATCACAAAATAATAAAAATAAAAAGGAAAACGGTTTCGTGACTCTTTCATTTGACATCCACATTTGACACCAGGCACATAGCACAAATTTTAAGGTGAGTAAATGGCAAATGCAAATTTGAATGGCAAATACAAAGTTTGAAATTTGTGCCATGTGCATGGTGTCAAATGTGGGTGTCAAATGAGGGAGTCACAAAACCGTTTTCCAAATAAAAATGAGGTTCATTCATACTGGTTGAATGGCCTAAAGTTTAGTGGTTCTATCCTATTGTTAGATTGCTCACTTCGTTAATGGTTCACTCTTATTAGTAGAGTGACCAAATGTTATAATTATTGGTTCATCCCTATCGATAGAGTAACCAGTGACTTTTATGGTTCTGTCCTATTGGTGGGCAGATTACGAAGTCGTGGTTAACATATTCATAGAAGGACTAATAAGAATGATCATTTGTTCATTTTTATATCGATGGGGTAACCATCAACTAAAGTGGTTCTTTCCTATCGATGAGATTCGCCATTAAATTAAGGTTTTATTCATATTGATTGGATAACCTATAAAAAAAAAATGTATATAGTGACAAAAAATAAAAATGAGGTTTATTTATACTGGTTGAATGGCTTAAGTTTAGTGGTTATATCCTATTGTTGGATTGCTCACTTTGTTAATGGTTCACTCTTATCGATAGAGTGACCAAAAGTTATAATTATTAGTTCATCCCTATCGATAGGGTAACTAGTGACTTTTATGGTTATGTCCTATTAATGAACAGGCTACAAAGTCGTAGTTAACATATTCATAGAAGGACTAATAAAAATGATCATTTGTTCATTTTTATATCGATGGGATAACCATCAACTAAAGTGGTTCTTTCCTATCGATGAGATTGGCTATTAAATTAAGGTTTATTCATATTGGTTGGATAACCTATAAAAACAAAATGTATATAATGACAAAATAAAATAAAAAATGAGGTTCATTCATACTGGTTGAATGGCTTAAGTTTAGTAGTTTTATCTTATTAGTGGATTGTCCACTTCGTTAATGGTTCACTCTTATCGGTAGAGTGACCAAAGGTTATAATTATTGGTTCTTCCCTATCGATAGGGTAGCCAGTGAATTTTATAGTTTTGTCCTATTGGTGGGCAGGTTACGAAGTCGTGGTTATCGATGGGATAGCCATCAATTCAAGTAGTTCTTTCCTACTGGTGGATTGACCCTTAAACTCTGACTCATTCATATCGGTTGAATGGCCTAAAAAAAAAAATGGTAGTTCCTTCATATTGGTTGAAGGACCATTAATGGACATTCTTGAATATGTGGTGGCTCTCATGCCCCATTATTTAAGGACATCCTTCAAAAAATCTACATCTTTTCGAAAGCATTCAAAAAACCCTTTAAATATCCTTTAAAAGATATTTCATGAATAAAAAGAACAAAAAAAAAGATAATCATGCTTACATCAAACCTTGCTTATTTTCTGATTTCTTTAAACTTTATTGGATAGTTACTCAAAAGTTTCCAATCACTGATTGGTGTCATTAACAATGACCGAGGTCAGTAGGGAGAGGTCAAAAACATGGATCCATAATCCATCTAGAAGTAATTTAGACTTTGAGGATGAATCCTAAAAGTCTATCTAAAAGAAAAGAGAACATGTTTTCAAAACTTAAAATTCTCTTTTCAAAGTAAGATTTCCACAAAGAATTTCAAATCCAACAAAAAAAAAATCAAAAAAAAAAAAGGATAAGGATTTTTCAAAAAAGGAAGTCTCACAAGGCCCTGCCAGGGGCTGGCTCGTGCCGCAGCGTGGAAGAGGGAGTTTGCCCCTATTGAGTCCACCCCCCGCCTTGTTTGTGCCGAGGCGTGGAGGCCCTGGCAGGGGCTGGCATGGTAGTTGCAGTCCCGGTGTAACCTGCCAACTCCGATCCCATCATCCTTTGTCGTCATTGACGCGGGTATTCTTATCTTGTCAGTGCAACTCTAAGTTTGGAGTAAGGGGGAGGGACTCTTTCTTTTATGAGGGTTCATCAGCACATAATTTCTTATGAGATGGTCAACGTATAAGAATTTGTTTGTCTCCTTTTTTTCCTATGCGCTGACCCGTTTGTTGCTGTGAGACATTCTAGTCGGCTTGTGCTCTTTTGTTCTGGTTGCAGCAGAGGCTTTGACCCATATTTTTTATTGTTGCAATGGTGGATTCGACAAACTCCGCTCCCATCTTGACCTCCAACGGAAAGTTATATCATATGTTGGCTACCTCTACGAGGTTGAACGAGACTAATTACCTCTAGTGGGCGAAATCGTTTCGCCTCTTGCTGCTCTCTCTACGGAAGCTTCAGCATATTGAACAAGATCCACCTACCAAGGAGGACAAGAAGGCACATGATGTATGGGAAGTTAATGATGGAATGCTGATTTCAATTTTGAATAACAGCTGTTAACAGAGTATTTTTAATATTGTTGTCTTCTTGGAGACTGCTAAGGAGATGTGGGATACACTCAAGAAAATATATTCTGCTGAGCATAATATATCTCATATTTATAATATATATTACAGGTTGTTTAATCTCAAGCAGGAAGGAAGACCTATCTCTCGATATTTTGCTGAAGTTCAAGGTTTGTGGAACGAATTGAAGGTATACCAACCAGTTGTTGTTGATGCCGTGCAGTTGGAAAAACAAAAGGAAGATTTTATTGTTGCAACATGTTTGTCTGGAATGGATGATGGTCTCGGACACATTCGAGATAATTTGCTTGCTGATACTCAGATTCCTAGTTTGGCTGGTGCCTATTCTCGTGTTCTTCGAGCAAGTACCAAATTAAACCGGAATGAGACCACTTCTAGTGAGACGGGAGAGTCTGGTAGTACTTCTGCTCTTGCCGTTGGGGGTCGCGGTCGTGGTTGTGGCCGCGGATGTGGGTCACCGTGTATTCATTATAACAAGACCGGACATCAATCAGATTTATGTTGGAAGAAGTATGGTAGAGGTGGTTCACATCTGCATCCTATTGCTAATCTTGGAGCCTCTAGTGAGTCTCGATCATCTGCTACATTGTCTATACAACAACCGGTGCATCAGCAACCTACGGGACCATCGTCTGAAAAAAGAGTTACATTGTCGGTCGAGGAGTAGGAGGCCTTTCAACGTCTACTGAAAGGCTCCTCGGCATCTACTTCATCTTTTCATGCCACCACATCAGGTAGTGCTTCTATTGTTTACAATAATTCATCCTGGATTGTAGACTGTGGAGCTTCTTATCACATGACAGGTAGCCGTTCTATTTTCTCTTCTCTATACTTGTCTAATACACATTCTCCAATAGCTATACCAAATGGCTCTTACACTTCTGTTGCGGGGAAAGGGATTGTTCATACCCAGTCTTTGACTCTACAAGATGTTCTTTATGTCCCAAAATTTCATATTGGTTTGTTATCTATTAGTTCTTTGACTCGCTCTTTGAATTGTTCAGTGACGTTCTATCCTTCCTATTGTGTGTTTCAAGATCTACAGACAAAGAAGCAGATTGGTGGCGGTCGTGAGTCAAGCGGATTGTACTACCCAGTTGATGGGCCTCTCCAAAAACACCAGGCGTCCTCTGCTCTTGACACTTCCTTTTAGTGGCACTGTCGACTAGGGCATCCATCTCTTTCCAGGCTGCAGGAATTTGTTCTTATTTCTTCCTTAGTGACTAATTTTCAGTGTGAGGCTTGTGAGCTTGGGAAACATCATAGGGTTCCTTTTCCTTCCAGTGAAAATAAGAGGAGCACTGCTCCATTTCATCTTGTGCACTCCGATATCTGGGGACCATCTCCCGTTACCTCAAGATTAGGATTTCGTTACTTTGTCACTTTTATTGATGATTTTTCTCGGATGACCTGGCTATTCCTTTTGAAAGCTAGATAACGAATCAAATATGTTCACAACTTCACATGCACTTCAATCTTTTCAGGCTTCCTTACTAGAATGGCATCTGCAGGCTACTCTATATGAGAAGGACAAATAAATGTTGTGCTCACTCTTCAACCATGAGGATATTAAAATGTTGTCATGTAAACCACCAAGACAAGAATCCCACGCAAGATGGCTTTCTGATGGAGTTCCTTTACCCTTGATAGTCCATGCACAGATGGCAACATGCTCTCCCAGAACCCTCATCAGATACTGTATGTCATCCTTAGAATATGGTGATTACCAAAATGGAAGAGCATTATTCTTATGCTTCGCTAGGACAACAATGACACACCGAAAAAACTAGGTCATTTTTTTCTCCTTTTAAGTTCCATTTAGGTTTCCTTTTCCTGTCCTACAAGCACTTCACTGATGTGTCAAAGCGTGTGAAAATATTCCTTGCTTCAACAAAATTAAGCCTAATGCTTTCTCCATTGTTAAAGGCATTTCTTGAGAACATTTTCCTATTGCAAGAATGAGGTTAACAAATTGCTTAGTGTTTCGTGAATAAGGGACTTACATAATCCCAACTTGGAATGTTTATAAATCAATTTCCATCCTTCGCACCTGAGGCATCATTTCAATGACAACCATGAGACCATAGTGGATAATGCCTCATGTGGGCCAGGAGTTGACCTTTGACTGAAATAGATTGACACAATCTGAGATAATCCCCTCATCACCCATATGCGAAGGCTCCCTTCACTTGAGTTGTGTTCCTTGTCCAAGGGAACCTAGTCGTCCCACCTTAATTGTAGTGAAAAGAACCTAATGCTTATAAAGTAGGGCCTATCTCCCACATGAGGAACCTTTTCAAAAATAAATTTGTCAGACCTTTAAGCTAAAACAGACAATATCTTATGTGAACCTATAGGCCAACTCTTGATTGCAAGAAATAGATATCAAAGACCATCCTCCTTAACTAATATGATAACAATTGAATCAAAAGTTGAACCCTTTTAAAGGGTCCTCAACCTTAACCTTGGAGAGAAAAACAAAAAATGACTTTATAAATGGCACTCAAGCAATTAAACGCGTCAACTTCCCACTAGTTGCTTCATTCTCCTTCCATCCTTTTCTCTCATTCATTTATGCTTGTTCAAATGTTGTCTAAGCCCAACAAACATGAAGTCCGATGAAGAGTTTCTTCTAGCAAGGGATATAATTAACAACATAATAGTACATTCTTTTATGGAAATGTTGTGCTTCCTTTTTGCTGTCATCTAATACATTTTCACATTGATATCGGTAGGGAAAAGCTTATGCATAAAAGAGCCATCATCACTATAATTGTCACATAATTGTTACATGAAGATGAAAAATTGTAACACCCTCAAATTAAACAGCAAAAAAACTCTATTAAGACAAGACCATTAAAATGGCCCTGAAAAGGACCCAATTGGAAAGTTGATCTATTACATAGGTTTCCCTCCAAATTCCACTCAGCATTGAAATTCCCCTGGAATTTCTTAATGACATCAAGTTCTTAAAGCATCATCAGAGAATAGATTTCGTGGCTACCTGATCAGCGAGGTACCAGATGCATTAACAGTTTATAATGATAACCCTTACAGCCAATCAGCCAGAAAGAAAAATGATATCTAACATTTAGTGTGAACACAAATATCAGTAAAACTTTTATTGTTTTGTAATAAAAAACACAACCTGGTGATCAAAACAATCAAAATAATGTACATAAGCAAGATTCCTGTTACAAGTGCACACTTGAAGCATGTAGGATTACAAAAAGAAGAAAGGGGGAGAAGTTACCAAGAAACTCTCTCCACATTTCTTCTCAAAATTCACAGAATTGTCTCCATGTTAAGCTATCATATACTTGAGCATAGTTATACGAATATTGTCCATGAAAGCTGCTGCCTCTTTCTATGGGCAAAAATAGAAGCAATATGTTATGGTTAAAACAAATGGCAATTTAGGATTTGATCACTGCAGGATCCCATGCAATGGAAGGGCCAAGGGTACTAACCTGATCATTCATTATTGCACTTCCTATGTTTTCATCCAGAAGGGTTAAAATGGACATGTTGAGCTCATTGCGTTCTACCATCTCTAGTAACTGTAAGAAACATTGTTCCATTAAACTCACATATATACTTTAAATAATGTATAATACTTGAAGAAACCGGAAGATGTAAGATGACCATACAGTTGCCTTAATATCCTTCGACTGCAATATCTTGGTGAGCCTTTCCTTTGCTAAAACAAGGTCCACTTCCATCTTATCATATGCTTCTGCAAAAAATCAGAGACAGGATAGTTCAGTTCAAATATAACTTGAAATTTACATCATTGTGCTGCTGAGATACAAATGAACCTGTCCCTTCCAGCAAGACCTTCTGCATTGCGTCCAACTCTATCAATCTGTCTTCCATCTCCTGGAAAAAAAAAAAAAAAAAAGATTGTCAGTAGCATCTACAGCATAATAGTAACTACGGATAACAATACCTACCTTGGTTCTAGACACAGCAAACCGCAGCTGAGCAAGCTCCAGTTGCAGGTGATCAAAAAATTCCTTGTTTAACCTGCAAATTTTGTGCTCCTACATAATTATATACTGCAGGTAAAGTAGATTTGAAACATCAACAGCACTGATTAAGATAGATTACATAATCCATGGATAACCGGCTGACTTTCATCATGCACAACCTCCAAATGATGTAAATAAACGCATAGCATCACATAGACAAGGAAAGCAAGTATGATGACTTCAATAGAGAAGTTTTTGAAGCATGGAAAAGAATTTCAGTGAATGATTTCTATAGTTGTCAACGCGGTAAGACAACCCAAGGCGTACTTGGGGTCTCTGAGTACCTAAGCACTTAGGTGCCTAGATAAGCGACATCTAGGCAACACCTTTACAGGCAGGTGATGGGGTCTTGCAGACATGGAGCCACAGAGAATGTAGAAGAGAGGATGGGGACAAAGGGACACGGCAAGGGTGAGCGGATGAAGAGGAGGGCTCAACCTACATTATCTGTCATACTTGCCAGAAAAATTGTGCTTGGTGGTCTGGCTCATTGAAAGAAGCAATCTTTGAGGATGCTATTAACCACGAGGGGTTCCAAGTTCGTTGATGTTGACAAGTAAGGCTTGTTGCCTCATCTTGGCTTTCGTCGCAAGAGTAAAATTTTGTCATCTGTGTAGAAATGCCTCGCTGACACCGAGATTGACTCGAGAGGAGGGATGAATCCAAAGACAACAAGGATGAAATGATGAGGAAGACAAGATGAAAGGGTATGAAGAAGAAGGGCTCAATTATTGCCATGATCCTATTTACATTAGGCTGGGTCATAGTAGACCTAGTTTGATCAGCCCATGAATAGGCCTAGGCATTGCCTAGGCAGGCTAGTTGTGCCTTTATACACCTAGACAGTGCATGGGCCTATTTTTTCAAGACCCAGGAAGGCAGTCAGCTACCTGGGTCTTGAAATTTTAGCCTAGGTGGGTGCCTTGATAACTATGACGGATTGCAACACGAGTTCCTCAACCTCTATAAATTTTCATCAATTTTCCTCCACACTTTCTTCACTCTGTCTCTTCAATTTTCATCAATTTTTCTCCACCCCTTCTTCACCTCTATCTCTTGCTTTATTACCTATTCTGTTTTTCTGCCTCAATGCAGGCTGTGCCAATCAGCATTTGCAATTTTTAACAAGAGTTCCAAAACCTCTACAAACTTTCATCAATTTTCCTCCAACCTTTCTTCTCCTCTATCTCTCCCTTCTCCTATTTTGATTTTATTGCCTCAATGCAGGTTGTGCCAATCAGCACAGGGCTTGCTTACTTCTCTTTGCCTTTTAAAATACAAGCCTGATATACAGCAAAATAATAGTAAAAAATGATCTTGCCTACTGTCTAGTATTTGATTCTTTTTTAGTAACTGAGTAAAAATAATGTTCACCTTCTGGATTAACTTTCAAATGGATTAATTCAAACAAGCTAAGGAGGTCTACACTTTGGAGGTGGGATGGGCTATCTCCTGTGAGGGCCAGTTTATTTTTTTTTTTCCTTTACATATTGGTTGAAAACCTAGCCCTCCCTGTTGCAGCTTTTTATGTTCGACACCATTCAATAGTGAAACCCAATCTTTTTCCAAAATATTAGAGCAAGTCACAAAATCTTAGTGAATTCAGAGCACATGGACCCTCCCTCTCGATGAAAGAGAAAACAAAGAAGCATGCCAAATAAAAGGGTCATGGCTTTCTTTCCCCAAAAAAGGATGCCGTGTTAAAAAAGTGCATCTGAAAATCATAGACAATTCCATTAGCCTTTATGACACATCAATTGCCAACAGATTCTTTTAAAAAAATAATTAATAAGGGATAATATAGGCTATGCACTTGAGCTACTCCATTGATAAACAGAATATTGTAACATTTATCATAACAGTGCGGGTGCTAGACTTTAGGAGATGCCAATGGCAATGAAAATCCTACTAAACAGTTAAGAAGATATGCCCATATCTACCATAAACTCTCTTGTTCAGCAACTTTCTCAGTAAAAACACGGGTCTGAAATGCTTATATGACACCATTCTTTTGTTATATTGCTAGTTAGGTTTTTGCAGTTATATGAACAGGTTTGCTTCTCCATTCCCACAAATCCCTCTCCTTTGTTACATTGCAAACGATACTTGCTGCTTTAAAAAGCTAGAAATAATTCTTCTATAATTTCATGTCGACACTCCCCTATATATTAAAGAAAAAACAAGAAGCAATTTGCATCAATGCTGTTGAATTGAATGCTTTTTTATTTATTCTCCTCTTCCACAATTGAGGCAATATACCTTAGAATCTCCATGCTCCCTGCCCCACCCCACCCCAAAAAATAAAAAAAACAAAAAGAGGCCCCTTGGTGAGATGCATTCTTTGAACTTTTTTATTCCGAAAGCTAGGGGTGTTCACGGTTTGGTTTGGTTCGGTTTACGACAAAAAAATTTCAAACCAAACCAAACCGACTCATCTTACAAACCGAACCGAACCAGACCGAAAATGTTCGGTTTACTTCGGTTTGGATCGGTTTAAACCGACTTAAGTAAAAAAAAAAATTCAATTTAGTTGGCACTCAATTTAATTTTCATTGATTTTAATCCAACCTAAAAGCCCATCAGCCACCGGCCCACTTGAACGTTTGCAAGCAGAGTGGATGTTTCTTTATAGACCTTACGCAGAAGGAGCGAAAGAAAGCGTCCGGTATCGGACTAAGATTTTCACAGACGTTCACTTGGGCGGCAGGGAGCCTGCCAACTTGGTGCCACACCGTGCAGACCTTTTAGTCTGGTATCGGCAAGATAAAAAGTGTTCACCTCTTTAAAGGTTCTAGCACGCCCCAATCAGCACGGTAGTTGCCTAGTGGGTGTACTGTTCCACGTGATTTTTGCTTTGTATTGTCCATGGGAGTGAGTTAAAAATATAGTTATATAATATTATTTCGGTTTACTTGGTTTGGTTCGGTTTCCACGGGTTGAAGAGATTCCAAACCGAATCAAACAGAACGTGTTTTGAACCCGAACCAAACCGTAAATTTGATTTAATTCGGTTCGGTTTTTCGGGTTGAACCGAACAGTGAACACCCCTACCGAAAGCTGTCTAAAGTGACAATCAATTTAGAAGCTTAGACTGGGCCATCCCAGAGGCAAGCAATTAAAGGAGGTGAAGGAACGGCTTCCACAAAAAAGGCTCCAATAAAAATACACAGAAAACTTGAACTGAAACCTCCCTTATTTATAGGCTCATGGCTGCAAATGCACAGGCATCATTGTACAACCAAAACAAGTGCTCATGTATGAGGTCCTCTAATTTGACATGAAATACTGTAAAATGCTAGTTCTATAACATACATATGCAGTGTTTTATAGTTTTTTACATCAAACCCAACAGCACCTATGTGTTCATGCACGAGGTCCTTTAGTTTGGCATGAAATATTGTAAAATACTAGTTCTATAAATTACAAAATGCAGTGTCTTACAGTATTTTACATCACACTAAATAGCAACTATGTGTTCTCTGCCTAGATTGTGTTTTCTCTCCCTCTCTCCCAACAGAATCCTTTACTAGAGGTTTACGCATCAGGACATCACAAAATCAACAAATCATACTGTCGTACACAGAAAGGGGTGAAAAATATACACAGATGAACCGAGGCAAGGCGGGGGTCCTCACCGGGGCCTCAACCTCGCGATTTCAAACTCGAGCTCCCGAGCCTCCGTGTCCAGAAAATACTCCACCAGACCCGCCACCGTCTCCGGCACCACACGCGACTACACGAAGCCAAAACAAATTTGGCAAAACTTAAAGGTAAAGCTTTAGAGGAAAAAGGGTTAAAAAACTCTACTTTTAGTTTGTTCTCACTACGGAACCAACTGAAAAACCAGAGGATTCTGTGCTCTTCGGGGTAATCACCTCCCTGAGGGCGCGGCGGCGCTGCTTCTCCTCGCGGACCTCGCGGTTGAACGCCTCGCGGGCGTCGGCGTCCTTCTCCAGCCGCCTCTTGAACTCCAGCCGCGCGATGTGCCCTCCCTGCGACGGCCCCAGTATCCCCTCCGGGTCCTGCACACAGAGCGGTCCTCCCGTGAGCAACGCCAACTTGGTACTGGGCTTGCACCAAGTGAAGGCAGGGATGGACTGGGGGCGGTACCCATCCGACGCAGCGGACCACCGGGGGTCTCCGCGAGGAGGAGGGCGGGGCCGCGGCCCGCCGCCCCCACACGACGGCGCTGGGCGCACCAGCCCCTCCTATGGAGACGGCGGCGCTGCTGATGTGGAGGGCCATTTCCGACGGCCGCTCTGGTCTAGACCAAGCGTCCAGCACCTGGTGGGTTGTGCTCGCTCTCTTCAGAACGCTCTCCCTCAGATCCTCTGTTTTGGGGAGGAAAGCTTTTGGATAACCAAGTGGCCATTGGCTGCGTTTCTCTGCGCAAGGTACGTGCGTCTGGCTAATAGAAAGGTCCCACGACACCGTGATTACCTGGCAATGCGTGGCGCAACGCATCCTGCTTATTGTCCATGCATCACGACCATTCGGCCTGTAACCTACGTGAATTCCATGAATAGGACAGCAGGATCAAATATATGATTGAAAGAAGTTTAAACCGGTTCACTCCTGTCAAAGTGCGGTCGAACCAATAAATCGGATCGGAAATCATGTATATAGGACTACTCACGAAGTAAGTTAGAGTGAAGCCGACTGGGACAAAAATAAATTAGATTAGTTATGCATCGAAAAATTAAAAAATTATTAAACCATGTATATAGCATTTGAATCTATAACTTGTGAGGTATTTTTTAAGACAAACATGTATGAGCTTAACCCTTAAGCCTCTCTCTCTCTCCAAAAACATCAAAAACTCATCTCTCAAAAACACCAACGCAGTAACTGTCGGTTGCATGAAATTGGAGACCCTTTTATAATATCTCCCTAGTTTCCAAACCCCACACAATCTTTCCTTAATTCTTTGGTCAGAGTTACTTTGGAATAAATATTCCTTCTATAAGGACATTGAAATCTGACAGCAGGTCCGAGCCTGGACACCCTTCGGTAGGCAGCCCTTTTTGTAATTGATCATTTATTTTATTTTTTTACTCTTAAAATATTCAAATTAGTTAAAATATCTTCTATAAAGTTGCGGAACTTTGAGTTATATTTCCAATGGGTCTAGCATTTTCTTTATCCGACTGTTTTACAATGAGAGATCCTAGTGTTTACTATGTTGTAAGTAAAATACCATGCATGTATTTAAACATCATACATAAATATGATAAACATGCAATCAACAATATACGAGATAATCATGTTATCAAGATTACATAGGTACGATTTAGAAATTGACCAAATCTACACATGCGTCGAACAAATACGAAGAACAAATGAAATAAAATTAGAAAACTTATCGGTTGAGACGTCCATTAGATTCTCTTTAGAAAAGATTTCGCCCCTACTATACTAGTGCGAAGGGAAACAGCGGTCTCCTCCCAGGATATAACAGCCACCACGATCTTCTAGACACACTTTTGGAGAGATCGGTCTTCGGACACAGCCTCATTCACTAGTAGCCTCAAGAGAGACGAAGTACAAGAGAGAGAGAGAGAGAGCATTTCGCAGTGTTTTTCAACCCCTATAGGAGAGGATGTTTATAGTCCCAATGTTAGATCTCCTTCGTCTACCACTTTTGTAGCATCTCAAACGTTACAAAATAGAGATGAATGCAAATGGCTATTGAGATCTAGACTTAAGGGACAACTAGAAAACTTCAAAAAAAATTATTCAAAATAAAATGGCTCACAATAATTCAAAGCCCAAGGCCCATTAGAGAGATAAAGCCCGAAGCCTGAGCTCGACTCGGCACGACATGGCACCGTGCGTGCGTGTGTGGTCTATACTATTAGTCTTAGGTGGCCTACAAGCCAATATGACTCTATATAATCTTGTTTATTTATTAATAATATGACATTATTTCATTATATGTAATTCGTTTTATTATCATTTCATAATGAAGTCCGTGAACATATGCAATAATGATCAGATTATGATGAGATCATACTAATGAGAATGTTCACTTATACACACATATTCTTAAGTGTTCTTAGTCGGAAGTATCTTAGAAGGACATCAGATATCCGGTTAGATTATTACAGATACTCTTGCTCATATGATGAGAATGATTGATCTCATAGTCACTTGTATGGAGACACTAAGGCGAATCTGTAGATACTCATTAGAGAATAAGTTCACTAAACTGATCCGATTGAATTGTTGGATGGTAATGTACTTAACTGTCAACCAGCTTAATTCTATTGTCGCAGTTGCGTAGATAGTCATCGGACCTGAGACACCAAGGACACCTTGTTGATGGACTTATGTACTTTGACTTTGATTTACGGATCTCTATTCATGGGATTCTAAACAACTAAAGATCGAGTACAGTGGAATACCGTCGAAGGTAATTAAATGTTAAATAAGGAATCATTTGCTCTTGGTATTCAGAGAGAGAATGCTCTAGGTAGGATTCACAGGAGTCTCTGACCAGGGCGGACAATAATATCGAGAAAGGAGTTTTTCGATATAATACAGCAACATCCTATCCAAGTGAGTCGACCGGTTAGGGTTTGACGGTTCATGATAAGTTTACAATTTTACATAAATAACAGATGAAACTTACACACTTTGCTATCAATTTAATGAACAAAATCACATGAAATGATAGATAAATCAAGTATGCTTTCAAACATATCAATTCTGTAAAATTCGAATTTCAAATATCATCACTCCATGGATTGAATAAGGATAGCAATTTCATTCTCAAATAAGATTTTCTCGACAATTATTTAATGTGTAGTTGGATAATTTATTGCCGCACGAACTTAACTGTTATTGTATGTGAATGTAGGACATAAACAAGCAGATGGCATAGTGGTTGGACTACTTAGATTTCAAGGAAGTGACCAGAGTCCAAATCCTGGAAGGAACAAGATTGAATTTCTTTTTGTCTTAAAAGGGGAACCACAAGCCAACTAAGAGAGAGAAGAGGGAATTTCGGAATTCAAATTTCAAAAATGTTATTTCAAAATCTCGAAAATAACATTTATTTCTCAATTCAAAATTCGAATTTTGAAATATCCCTCTCCAAATTTAAATTTCAAATATGCATTCACGGATAATCCTCTAATCAAGGGAGAGCTTAATGCGAGCAATTAAGTGACAATTTATTAGAGGATTTGAAATTCAAAATTTGAATTAAAAATTCTCTTCTATGAAATCACGAGAGAGAGGAAGAGGGAATCCCAAAATTTAAAAATAAATATATTTATTTCGAAATTCAAAATTCAAAATAGTCTTTATGGGCTTAAAAGAAGATCTACTAATCAAGGGGGAGCTAAATAGCCTATTTATTATCCTATTTGAAATTAAAAATTTGAATTAAGAATTCTCTTCTATAAAACCATGGGAGGGAGGAGGAAAAAGGAAGCTTGGTTTTTTTTGGAAATTCTCTCTCTCAATTTCTCTCCCACTTTCTCCCTCTCTTTCACTCTCTCTCTCTACATCTCTCTCAAACCAGCGGCTATTAGTACAAGAGGTGGATTCGAGGCACTGCAACTAACCATTGGAAGGAGTTCAAGGCTACCAAAGATCCGCGCGAAGGGCTACGGCGGCTACAAACATCAATTTTCTCTCTCTACTGTCTCTCTCTAGTTTTTGAGTTCTCCATGTTACACTGTATTTCGAATATTTTCTGTAAAAGTTTTCTTATGAAAGTTATGTTAATTTTTTATTTTCAATGTCTCTGTAAAATTTTATATTGTTATGATAATGAATGACAGTAGCCCCTTTGAAAAACGTTATCTTTTCTCCATCTTTTTGTTCTACAACTTTTATTTTTTCTTCTGTTGATACTACTCAAATTTTATATTCTACTTTTAATTAGTGTTTTAGAGGTAGTCTTAGTTCAGTAAATGGTCTGATTATGCTCTTTTAGGGGTGCTCTTTTTGTGAGTTCATAGTAAGTCCGGTTAATTTTAATTCTTAACAAATCAAATCATCATGCTCCCTCTTCTTTCTTCTCTATTTTTCCTCTAAAAACTCAAAGTTTTCAACTTTAAAAATCTATTTCCCTGTGGATTCGACCCAATCTCACCACTTGCTATTTTTCAAATAATTATATGTGGAAATTAGAATTTTAAGATTGATGTTCGAATATGCTTAACGACACATAATTTCGAGCGATCAGTTCACCATACCCTGAGTTGACTCAAAAGTATTGTGCGAATGAAGGATTATCTCCACGTGATAACTGTCGGCGGAAAGGTTTCAAAAGTGGATTGCTTAACCCCAATACTTTCCGGGTTCACGCGGTGTTGCTTGGCACCCAACGTGATTGGAGGCCCGACCGAATTGCATGTGCGACATTAATTCAATTGATTAATTAATTAATATGAGTTATTAATTGATTAATTAAGTCAGTGAGGAGTCATTAGACTTATTGAGCCATTAACTGGACTGGTAGTTGGGCCTAGAGGTCACACGCAAAAGATTCTCAAGGCAATGAATTAAAAGTGGATTTTCTGCTTTTCTGGGATTTTTATGAAAAATCGCGTAGTAAATATAAAATATAACGAGTGGGCTGAGCATATGTTGCTCAACCCTGGCCGCCCTCTCCTCTCTCCCTCTCTCTTTATGGCACCCCCTGGCCGTCCCCCTCTCTGGGGTCCGCCTTACCGTCTTCTCCGACTCCTCTGTGATGGGAATTCGAGTGCACATTGCAGCGATTGTCGCGGCAAACGGCGAATTGTTCGAGGGCTGCGAAGAACGAGGAACGTGATGAAATCCGTCGCGATGAGGATCGCGTGGACTTCGCTAGAGGTCGAGCGTCTGTGCGGTTGGCGGTGTCACACCGACGGAACCGTTCGAACGCCGATTCGATTCCGCGCAAGGTGATGACTGATCACTAACTTTTGGTTGATGTTTATCGAAGTGGACAAGGATCGGTGATATTTGTTTTTATTTTATTCCACTGCGTCTGTGATCCCAAGAACATGGGAACCTTACATATACGTCCCTATCTAGCTTTACAGAACAAATGTCTATAGAACAATCCACATACAAAATCTCTCTAAAGATTTGAGAATTTTGAATTTCCAGTTTCTCTCTTAAGAGATCTAATGCAATCTCTCAATATATCTCAAACTTTACAAGATTTCATCTTAATAATAAAAAGGAAACTCCTCTTATTTTAACATTCCCTTACAAACTCAAAATTTGAAAATAGGAGAAATAAATGGAGACAAATATATCATGGTATTAATATAGGTACCTTTCGAGTTTGAATAAAATATATCATGGTATTAATATAGGTACCTTTCGAGTTTGAATATTTGCTTAAGTCAACTAACTTTTACCTTCACAAGACAGAAGTGAACTTACGTTTTGAACTTTATCTTTTGGCATGAAAGCCGCCATCAGTGTCAACATGACATAGGTGATGACTATGATCTTTAGGGTTGACGCGTTCTGGCCATGCACCCATATCTTATTCATGAGTGAAATCGGGAATAATCCTTTTCCCTTAACTGCGGCCGCACAGTTACACTCATATAAATGGGCTTATCTGAGGATGTATTGCAAACATCTTGCCTGTTCGGTTTTCTATGCCGAATCCGAGAAAAACGCAGCGGATAGAAAAGTCAGATCCGTGCCTTATCAGGAATTAAAATCAAAGAGGCAAAAACCGGATTTTACCTTGCACAAATTCAAATTCCCGTTCGTCAGGTTCCGTCTGTGCGATGCCGCAAGCCGTGCAAGTGTCTGGCCTCTAGCGGTATCCATGTTGTCTTCGTCTCGATGGATTGTCCTCGCTTCCTCGCTCAGTGCAGCGTCCGCATGCATATGATCCTCCGCGACATGCAGATTTAGAATTCCCGTCGGACGGGAAGCGGAGTAGGCGAGAGTCGGAGCAAAGCCTCCGGGGGGCCGGCCTCTGAGGGGGCACCTAGGAGAGACAGAGAGAGGAGAGAGAGGGGGCGGCAGCTAGGGCAGAGTGGTTGGCCTCTAACCTAGCAGCAGTTCTTTATAATAAATGGTTTTGCGATTTTTCAAAAAAAACCACACTTATCATAAAACTCGTAAATAATCCATCGACTTGAAAACCTTTTGCGTGTGACCCTCTAGGCCCAAATATCAGTCCAGTTAATGGTCCATTAAGTCCAATAACTCTTTACTGACCCACTTAATTAATTAATATCCCTGTATTAATTAATGAGCCGAATTTTGTGTCCCACAATAAATTCGGACGGACTTCTGATCACGTTGGGTGCCAAGCAACACCGCGTGATCCCGTAAGGCATTGGGGTTTCCGCAACCCACTATTGGAACCTTTCCGTCATCAGTTACCGCGCGAATATAATCCTTCATCCGTGCAATTTTCTTAAATCGTCCCAGGGTATGGTTTTCCGTTAAACTCTAGCCGGTCGATTCACTTGAATCAGATGTCGCTAATCTATATTAGATAACTCCTTATTTGATACAGAGTCTACCATGGTTAGGGACTTAAGCGCATCATTCCCAGAACATTCTCCCTCCTATTACCGAGAGTGGATGATCTCGTATTGACCACACAATTACCTTCGAGAGCATCTCCCTAAACTCGATCGTTTGACTTATTGATAACCTATGGTTAGGGATTCGTTAGTCAAAGTCAAAGCTCAGAGATATACTAACAAGATATCCTTGGTGTCTCAGGTCCAAGGATCATCCACGCAACCGTGACAAAAGAATCGAGCTGGTTAACAGTTAGGTAGCTACCATCCAACGATTCAAGGTTGGATCAGTTCAGTGAACTCATTCGCCAATGAGCACCTACAGGTCCAGCATAGTGTCTCCACACAAGTGACTTATAGGATCAGTCACCCTCATCATATGAGCTGAAGAAATCTGTATCAGTCTATCCGGATGTTCGATGTTCTATCTCAAACATCCTATGACTAGGAACAATTAAGAACATGTGTTTATAAGTCTTCAGTCCTATAATTATGATCTCATCATAATCCAAAGACCATTGCAAATATCCATAAAATTCATCGTGAGATGACAATCAATATCGAATTATATACACAATGAAATTAGGCCATTTTATTAACAACTGAATAATACAAAGTATCCAATTGGCTTGTAGGCCACCTAATACTAGCACTGCCTATATAGGCTTGAACCCATTTAGAGTCTTAACTCTTCCTTTCTTTGCAGTTTCACGCATCATTCAGACACTCAGGAAATAGACTCAAATAACATAATTAAAGATGCCAGACAATTCTCTCAGCAAGTTGTTATTAACACATTGAACCTACTTTGTGGGATCTCCCCTCATATAAGTTGGGTTGTGACTGTAGAAGAATCATTAATGGGTTTCAGTCCCATCCCAGTCTGAATTTTTGGACTTGATTTCTATCTAGTCTTTTCGTGAGTGGATCTACTGTGTTCTCTTTGGATTCAACAAAATCTACAGTGATCACTCCTTGAGACACAAGCTCCCTTATAGATTTTAATCTAATTTGTATGTTTCTCCTTTATTTTTTATTGTACTTTGAGCTTTTGATCTTTGCAATTGTGGTCATAGTGTTACAACGAATTGAGATCGTAGGAATTGACTTGCTCATCAAGGGAAGTTCATAAAGAAGACCATTGATCCATTCAACTCCCATTCCAGTTGTATCCAAAGCACAAAGTTCAGCCTCAAAAGTAGACTGAGACAAAATAGTCTACTTAATAGACCTCCATGAGACTGCACTGCCACTCAAGGTAAAAACATATCCTGTTACACCATTACTCCTAGAGTCCTTGGCTATCCAGCTTGTATCACTATATTCCTCTAATATAGCAGGGAATCTACTATATTGTAAGTTCCAAGAAATAGTTCCTTTCAGGTACCTAAGTACCCTATCCAAGGCTTCCCAATGAGCACAATCTAGATAGCTTGTGTACCTACTAAGTCTAGTCACTGAGAATGAAATATCCGGTCTAGTGCAATTTGCAAGATACATCAAGCTTCTAATAATTTGAGAATATTTAAGTTGAGACATTGGCACACCACTCTTGTTTTTGTAGAGAGTCCTTGATAGATCATATGGGGTACTAACATATCTATAGTTCTGATAGCCAAATTTCTCTAAAATTTTCTCAACATAATGAGACTGAGAAATTCCTATACCTTCTGCAGAATGGATCAACTTAAGGCCAAGGATTACACTAGCCACACCCATATCCTTCATCTTAAACTTACTACTCAAGAAGGACTTTGTCTCATTCACAATCTCAATGCTAATGCCAAACAATAGAACATCATCAACATACAAGCATAGGAATTGTCCTTGGCTATCCAGCTTGTATCACTATATTCCTCTAATATAGCAGGGAATCTACTATATTGTAAGTTCCAAGAAATAGTTCCTTTCAGGTACCTAAGTACCCTATCCAAGGCTTCCCAATGAGCACAATCTAGATAGCTTGTGTACCTACTAAGTCTAGTCACTGAGAATGAAATATCCGGTCTAGTGCAATTTGCAAGATACATCAAGCTTCTAATAATTTGAGAATATTTAAGTTGAGACATTGGCACACCACTCTTGTTTTTGTAGAGAGTCCTTGATAGATCATATGGGGTACTAACATATCTATAGTTCTGATAGCCAAATTTCTCTAAAATTTTCTCAACATAATGAGACTGAGAAATTCCTATACCTTCTGCAGAATGGATCAACTTAAGGCCAAGGATTACACTAGCCACACCCATATCCTTCATCTTAAACTTACTACTCAAGAAGGACTTTGTCTCATTCACAATCTCAATGCTAATGCCAAACAATAGAACATCATCAACATACAAGCATAGGACAATATATGCATCACCTTTAACTTTGTAATAAGCACATTTATCAAAATCATTAATAGTAAAGCCAAAGGACTATGTAGTCTTATCAAATTTCTCATGCCATTGTTTGGATGCTTGTTTCAGTCCACACAAAGACTTTGAAAGCTTGCAAACTTTTTTTTCATTACTTGGAGTCACAGATCCTTCTGGCTAATCCATATAAATTTCTTCTTTAAGATCGCCATTTAAGATAATGATCTTTACATCCATCTGGTGGATAAGAAGATCATACACAGATGCCAAGGCTATAAGCATTATGATTGTGGTTATCCTAGTAATCGAAGAATAGGTGTCAAAATAATCTATTCTCTCTTTTTTGTTTGAACCCTTTGGCAACCAATCTGACTTTATATTTGTCAATGGTTTCATCTGGTTTTAAGTTCTTCTTAAACACCTATTTGCACCCAATAGTAGAACAACCAGGAGGAAGATTAACTAATTCCCATGTGCCATTAGAGAGAATGGAATCCATCTCACTTTTTATGGCTTCCTTCCAATGCTTTACTTCTAGAGAAGTCATTGCATCTCGATAGGTGGAGGGATCGACATCTATATGGTAAGTGATTAAATCACTTCCCAAATATTTGGCTATCTTAGGTCTCTTACTCCTTCTTAATTCTACCATTTCATCATACTTATGATGGGAACAAGATGAATCTACCCCCACATTTGTCTTTTTTTCCACAAATTCAAGAATAGAACCAGATATAGTAGCTAAATCATCATTAGAAGAAACATGTTGAGGTACTCTTGTCTTCATGGGAAATACATTCTCAAAGAATCTAGCATCACAAAATTTTGCCATAGCATTAGCCTCTATACCAGAAATCTCAAACTTAATTACGAAGAATCTGTATGCATAACTATTCTCTGCATAACCCATAAAGACCGTGTCAATAGTTTTAGGTCCCAACTTCTTTCTCTTGTGTTATGGGACTAGTACTTTTGCAATGCATCCCCATACTCTGAGGTATTCTAAGCTAGATTTCCTATTTTTTCAAAGTTCATATGGACTATTTTCTTTATGTTTCAAGGGAACATTATTCAGAATATGACAAGCAATATCCAAGGCTTCTCCCCACATATATGTAGGTAATCTAAAACTTTGTAAAAGAGCATTGATCATATCAGTAAGGGTTCTATTCTTTCATTTTGCTATCTCATTAGACTAAGGAGAATAAGTAGATATCACCTCATGAATAATGCCATTATGTTGACAAAATTCTTGAAACAAGATTGACGTTTATTTTCCTCCTCTATCAGACCTCAATCTTTTCAGAATTTTACCAGTTTATGTTTCTGCTTCTTTCTTAAAGAGGAGGAATTTATTCAATGCTTCATCATTAGACTTAAGCAAATACATACAATAGTATCTACTACCACCATCTATAAAAGTGATAAAATATTTTTATGTGATCTTTTGTTAACATGCCATTGAATTCGCAAACATCAGTGTGCAACTAGGTCCAATATTTCAAAATCTCTAACCATATAATGAAAAGGCTTTCTTGATTGTTTAGCTTGGACACATGTTTCACATTTTTTTGTCTTATCAATAGCATGATCAAGAATCATTTTCAAATTCATACTTCATTTTAGCGAATTGAAATTTATATGTCCCAAACGTCCATGCCACAAGTTCAATGATTCTAAGTTATAAGTAATAACAGAAGTAGAACCAGAAGAAATATCATCTATTTTTTTTATTCAAAGCATGTTCTACATGAACTTTAAATAAGCCATCTGACAAAGATCCCTTGCCATATAAAGACCCCAAATGTAAAATGACAATTTTATTACATTTTAAAATCAGCTCAAAACCTTCTCTCACAAGAGAAGAACCACACACAATATTATGTCGTATTGTAGGAACATGGTATAGAACTCGTCCTAATGGAAATTTCAGGTCCACTCGCCCATTCCCCGCACCGTGGCAGCAGTAGAGTTCCCCATGGTCATGGACCATCCATCAACGGCCTGGAAAGACACAAAAATAGACTTATTAGCATAAACATGCACATTAGCCTTAGTGTCCACCAACTATTCATTTGGTTCACAAACTGTGAAAATTTCAGGGTTAACAGAAATATACCCGTTAGACTCAATTCCACCAGTCACCATGTAAACCTGGTTAGTCCTTGTTTGTGGATCCCTGTTGAACTTTATTCTTCTTGCTGGGACAATCCCTTCCATAATGTCCAACCTGTCTACATGTCCAGCATGGTTTCTTGACCTTTTTCTGGATCTTAGCCTTAGATTTTTCTTGACTTTTAAAGCGAATTTGCCTTTAGGATCTTTTGCCTTAGAAACAGTCATCCCATTTGCTTTTAGTTGATATTCTACAGGCAGAACAGGTTTTTGTTTATGATGCTCCTCTTCGGTGGCTATAGATATTGATGTAGCCGAAGCTATCACGACCGGATTCCGAAGCTGGAATTCGAAGTTTTGGATCCGGAGCTGGGTCGGATCGGTGCAAGAGGCCCGACAAGAATCCGAAAGGCGATGGATTCAGAGACGCGGTTGAGGATCCGAGGCCGAGGGTCGCTCGATCGGATGTCGGCTTGCCTCTGGAAGGTGTGTCCGAGGTCCCTTCGGCTGACGGGCAGGCGGCGCGGAACCGAGTCTCCTTCGGTCGAGAGGCAGCCGGTGCACGGCGTCGAGACCGGAGGGAGAAGTCCGAGGTCGGTGGCCGAGACCGACTCGGGGAAGTCGGCGATGATTCGAACCGAACTCCTGCATGAGGGAAAGAAGAAGAAACCGGTCAGTAGGAGTCCCGAGCTTCGGCCCTTAGGAACCCCCTCCGACGGTTAAGTTAGCTTCTGAAGACGATTCGATTAAGAAGGCAAAGAGTAGCTTTAATGCTTTTTGGACTATGGTCCTTGAGGGTCACGGAGCCATACCTTTGGCAATAAATAGCGGTGTATTTATAGCGAAGGATATAGGATGTTAACGGTGATAGCCGATATAGGACTATGTTCCGGGCTTATTGGTAAACCGCCATAGTGCCTAGTCCTCCACCGGAGTGGGTCGGATACGGCTGTTGGGCCGAAGGGGGTTGGGCCGCTGACGGGCCGAAGCCTGCTGGGCCGGGGGCTACTGTGCCGCTTACTGGCCGAAGGCTGTTGGGCCGCGGATGGGCCGAAGACCACTGGGCTGCCTGCTGGGCCGGGGGCTTCTATGCCGCTTACGGGCCGAAGGCTTCCAGGGGGCCTTCTATTGCTGCTGCTGGGCTGAACTGGGTTTGGGCTTGTTTTAATGGGCCGAATCGGATTCTGCCTCATCACATAGCCCCCCACTCTTGTCTTCCGCAGTCTTGAGATGACGAGAGTATAGCCTGAAGCCTCTTTGAGGAATGACGTAACAGGTACTTACCCGAGGCTTTCTGTTCTTTTTTAAGAAGAGGATGCCCTCGGTCGGCCGAGGGTCAGCAGTCACTTATCCGTCTTCATTCGGGATGTAGCGACGAAGGCCTTCACTTCTAAGGGCGAAGGGCTGAGCCTTCTAACTTGTGTCAGGCTCAATTAAATGGACGGGACGGGCGTCGCTTTTTCCGTCAGAACGGTCGTTTCGCAAAGAAACACAGGACACGCGTCGCGCATCCTTGTCCTGGATCTCGGCCTTAAGGGCCCGATTTTCGGCCTGGACCGCCGCCAGCTCCCGCTCGACCTTCTCCTTCTCCCATTCGGCCTTTGCCTTGGCCTCGGAAGAAGCTTGAGTCGCCGCCGCCTGCTCCTCCAGCTAAGCCCGCATCCGAGCATTCACAGCTAAGAGCCAGTCAACACTGGACTCGAAGTCGCGTCCCGCCGAGGAGCCCTCGCCCGAACCCGCCGATGCCGACGCCCTCTCGGCCTCCAGGAGTTGATCTCGGATGAACGTCTGACGATGGATCATGACGCTACCCGTGACCGCGGCCTGCGGCCGAAAGCAGATAAGGGTCAGCAAACCCGAAATAAGCTAAGAGAAATGCTAGATTGGAGCACACAAGGAAGCCTCTTACCTGGACCGCCAATCGGGCGCTTATCAGCGCCAGATCAGTGGCCGAATGGTCCTTCAGCTCCTCCAGGGCCGACAGGAGAGTTAGGCCGCAAAGCAGACGCAGGCACGTCTGCGAGTCCTCCACACTCTCGTCCCTATAGATCCCCAGGTCGGGGACCCATAGCTCACGTTCCTGCTCGCGAGGCGCCTGCGGCCCGGCGCCTTCTTGCTCCTCCGCCCCCGCCATCATGACCGGGGGAGAATCGCCCCTCGGTGCTTCAGAGGGCGACGGCCTCGGGGCCCTTCGGGCCGCGGCAGATCTTTTAGCCGGGGCGGGTTCTGCCTCGTCAGGCTCGTCCGCCCGACCCCGCTTCGATGGTCGACCGCCCCTTCGGGCAGCCGACTTGCTCTTCCGCTCCCTCTCAAGAGCGGCAGCAGCAGCGCGGCCCTCAGAGGAAGTCGCTGTCATCGTGATCCCGGCCCGGACGCTCAGGGCCACGGTACCTCGTCCAGACCCTCCTGCCGCTTGCGGACGGGACGACTGGGGTTGGCCGCCCTGCTGGGCTATCCGGCTGAGGAGGCCCTTGATCCCAGACATTGCTGCAAACAGGAGAAGAAGTGTTAGATATTAATAACACGCAAAGGTCACAACTCAAGACCGACTTACCCTCGGCCGAAGCTTCAGCAACTTCTGCGGCCGGAGGAGCTTCGGCCGGAGGCGCGACCCCGGCGTTTCCTTTGGTCTCCCGTGAAGTCTCCCCGGAGGGAAGATAAGGGAAAGCCCGCAGAGGATCCCTCGTTGGGTCCGGCCACGCCCCAGCACTCACGAGCAACCCCGCATCACGGAAGAGCTCCGCGATGTCATACGGAGCCGAGGCTTCGATGAGGCCCACGATATTGCGCTGGGCGGAATTGAGGGTAGGAGGATCGGAAAGGCCTGCGGCCAGCGGTGCCCACTTAGTAGGAAAGGGCCACACGCTCCTCTCATTCTCCGGAAGGGAAACCAGAATGAAATTCCTCTTCCAATCATGAATGGACGAGGGCTTCCCAGAGAAGATACCTCGGCCGAGACGAGGGACAAAACTATACCAGTCGGATCTCCCCTGCCTTTGAATTTTGAAGAGGTAGCGGAAGATGTTGACCGAGGGGATGACCTTCATATGGGCAAACACAGCCAAGAAGGCGTAGACTATGCGCCAAGAATTAGGAAAAAATTGAGATGGGGCCAGCCCGTAGAAACGTAGGAGGTTGATGACGAAGGTGGAGAGAGGAAGACGAAAGCCCGCCCGGAAGCTTTCTTCATAAATAGAAAAACTACCAGGACGAGGAGTGTTGGCCCTGGTATGCGAACCGAGCCGATAGGGGGTCATCCAGGAAGGGAGTTGGTAGTAGGAAGCGAGGTAGCTGACCCCGTCGTCCGTGAGGGTGCAGGCTGCTTCCGAAGCAGTCTCGGGACGACGACGTCCCGAGGAGGAAGCCTGGTCCGGGGTGTGAACCTCCTCGGACCCTTCGGCACCGGAGGCTTCGGCCTCGTTTGCCATGACAGAAGCAAGAGAGTCCAAAGAAAGAGGAGATGACAAAGAAAACTTGGGGGACTGGGACGGAGTATATTCCTCGTCTGAAGGAGTAATCTCACTCGAAGAAGGACTGCGGGGCATGAGGTCACGGTAATGAAGAAAGGAGATTGAGGTTTACCCTCAAAGAAAAAAGATCTCCTCGATCAAACACCGCCTCTCAAGCCAAAGGAACTCCCCCGGCAACAGCTCCGGGCGATGGAGAGCTCCCTGCGACAGGTGACAAGCTCGGAAGCACCTTCAGAGGACTAGCCCTTCGCCGGAGAAGAAGGAGAGCTCGGATGATCGCAGAGAAACGCAGGCGCAGGAAGCAGGAAGAAGAACAGTGCCCTGCGAGGGGTTCCTATTTATAGGTGATGTTCGAAACCCTTCCCACCGAAGCCAACAGCAGGGATCTCCTCCTTCGTCTCACCGCTTCTCTCGGATGCGCGCCACGTGTACCGTCCTTCGGTAATGATGACGAATAGACTCCGGGAATTGAAGCAGGATGATCAACGGCCGAAAGCGCTCCGACCCTTCGGCTGATCACTCGGATGCCCGCCACGTGTTCCGATCCACGTGCCAAGAAAGGAAGAGGCGGCAATCCGAGTGGAACCTCGGACAGAGAGCCGAGGTGACCCGCGATCTGCGAGCGGCCAAGATCTTTTTGTGTTTTTAACGGAGCGGCCGGATGCGCGACGCGTGTCCTGTATTTCTTTGCGACACGACCATTCTGACGAAAAATCGACGCCCGTCCCGTCCATTTAATTGAGCCTGACACAAGTCAGAAGGCTCGGCCCTTCGCCCTTAGAAGTGAAGGCCTTCGTCGCTACATCCCGAATGAAGACGGATAAGTGACTGCTGACCCTCGGCCCACCGAGGGCATCTTCTTCTTAAAAAAGAACAGAAAGCCTCGGGTAAGTATCTGTTACGTCATTCCTCAAAGAGGCTTCAGGCTATACTCTCGTCATCTCAAGACTGAGGAAGACAAGAGTGGGGGGCTATGTGATGAGGCAGAATCCGATTCGGCCCATTAAAACAAGCACAAACCCAGTTCAGCCTAGCAGCAGCAATAGAAGGCCCCCTGGAAGCCTTCGGCCCGTAAGCGGCATAGAAGCCCCCGGCCCAGCAGACAGCCCAGTGGTCTTCGGCCCATCCGCGGCCCAACAACCTTCGGCCCATAAGCGGCACAGTAGCCCTCGGCCCAGCAGGCTTCGGCCCGTCAGCGGCCCAACCCCCTTCGGCCCAACAGCCGTATCCGGCCCACTCCGGTGGAGGACTAGACACTATAGCGGTTTACCAATAAGCCCGGAACATAGTCCTATATCGGCTATCACCGTTAACCATCCTCTATCCTTCGCTATAAATACACCACTATTTATTGCCAAAGGTATGGCTCCGTGACCCTCAAGGACCATAGTCCAAAAAGCATTAAAGCTACTCTTTGCCTTCTGAATCGAATCGTCTTCAGAAGCTAACTTAACCGTCGGAGGGGGTTCCTAAGGGCCGAAGCCCGGGACTCCTACTGACCGGTTTCTTCTTCTTTCCCTCCTGCAGGAGTTCGGTTCGAATCATCGCCGACTTCCCCGAGTCGGTCTCGGCCACCGACCTCGGACTTCTCCCTCCGGTCTCGACGCCGTGCGCCGGCTGCCTCTCGACCGAAGGAGACTCGGTTCCGCGCCGCCTGCCCGTCAGCCGGAGGGACCTCGGCCACACCTTCCAGAGGCAAGCCGACATCCGATCGAGCGACCCTCGGCCTCGGATCCTCAACCGCGTCTCTGCATCAATCGCCTTCCGGATCCCTGTCGGGCCTCTTGTACCGATCCGACCCAGCTCCGGATCCAAAACTTCGGATTCCAGCTTCGGAATCCGGTCGTGATAGCTTCGGCTACATCAGATACCATGAGATCATTTAGAGAAATTTGTACCTTTCGATGAGACATTCCAAAATCCTCTGAGGATCGAGGAAATTTCTCAATGATCGACATGACCTAGAACTTATCAGGAAGTTTCATTCCGGCATCAACTAATCATTGGAACATTAATAGAAATTCATGTGCTTGTTCAGCTATAGGTTTATCCTTTGCCATCTGAAATTTTAAGAACTTTTCAACATAGTATTTTCTAAGACCGAGCTCTTCTATATTATACTTCTTGTCCAGTTCCTCCCAAAGTTTTTTTTAGTAGTGATAGTATAAGAACTGTATATGTCAAATAATACATCTAACAAAGCTAACAATATGCAACCGTGGCATATGCGATCCTTCTCTTTCCGCTGATTCAACACATTAGAACTTTTAGGATCATTTTTAGATACAATGAGACTATCTGACTGAATAATAGAAATCAACCCGATAGTGGTTAACCAGATCTTCATACGATGTTGCCAATGTTTGAAGTGCTGCTCATAAAACTTTTCTAACATCCCTAACATATCCACTTTCGGCAGAAATGAAGATAACCTAGATGACATGATTGAACTCTTCTCTAAGATGGTTGTAAGTATAATATCATACATGTATTAAACATCATATACATAAATATGATAAACATGCAATCGAAAATACAGGAGATAATCATGTTATCAAGATTACATAGGCACGATCCAGAAATTAACCAAATCCACACGCATAGAACAAATAAAAAGAACAAATGAAATAAGATTAGAAAACATGTCGGCTGAGATGTCCATTAGACTCTCCTTAGAAAAGTTTTCGCCCCCATTATGCCGGTGTGAAGGGAAACGGCGGTCTCCTTCCAAGATATAACAGTCATCACGATCTTCTCGACGCACTTCTGGAGAGATCGATCTTCGAACACAGTCTCATTAACCAGCAACCTCAAGAGAGAAGAAGTACAAGAATAGAGAGAGAGATAAAGCATTTTGCAGTGTTTTCCAAACCCTTATAGGAGGGGATGTTTATAGTCCCAATGTTAGATCTCCTTCATCTCTCACTTATGTAATGTAACGACCCGTCACCCTATAATTGGAGATCCGATTACTAAATGGATACCGAATCATTAATTTGGAGTCAAACCAAGATCTAGATAAGTCTGAAAAATAAATAATAAACTAAGCTAAACATTCACATCGCATTGAATTAAAAAGGAAGGGCAAGAATTAAAATTATTACAATGCAACTCGACACAGTAAATAATTACATACTCCAACTAAAAAGAAATAATTAAGCATACAGGGCAAAAAATAAAATAACAACTACGTCGGGGCATACCCCGGAACAACGGCTGCTGGCGTGCGACTCAAAGCAACACTCTCCTCGCTACGCCTGTCTGGAACCCTCACCTGAAAATCGTAGGGGTGAGTCTCGTCGAAAAGACTCAATAGGGATCCTTCGATCCCCACCGCCCACTCATGCACCCACAAGTGCAGAAACACAATATAGATAATTTAAGCAAGTAAAGCAGTAAACATAACTCCTAGATTTCGATATAAAACACATGCACAATTCTAAAACCATTATACCACGGAGCCCACAACTAGCGTCTCGGCAAAACACGCCAACCACAAGGCCGAACGCGAGAAACTCCGACCCGCTGAGACCAAACAGCAATCCCTCGGATAGCGCGCTGACTACTCCGGCCTAACAGGCTCCAGGTGGTTCTGCTTCCCCCAGCACGAATGACACTCCGAATGTACCACTCCCACACCGGTACTAGATATACCCCGGGGTACATCAGGTGGCCCTCTCTCTAGGCGTCACCCCGCCACTCCCACACCGGCGCCGTGTCACTCCCACACCGACACAGGGTGCCTAAGTGCTAACAACTGTCACTCTAGGCCCACGATCGCACAAAACACAACACGGTGCGATCCGATCACATAGAATCCAATGTCATCGAGTACATTTCTACACATGCAATTAACTAAACTATCTAACAATGTAAACATGTGTTAATTGCATGGATTAATGGAATTCTTGCTTGAATCGCGTCGCCCAAGGCCGACGTCATTCAAGACCCCTAAAATGGTTCATGTGAAATCTAGTCTCTGAAGATGGCCTAAAACGCGTCGTTCACGGAGGACGCCATTAAAATGGCGTCGCTGTTCCTGGACGCCATTCAGTTCCAAAGACATAGTCTGTTATCTTGGTCAAATCGCGTCGTAGGTGGAAGCCGCCTTTCTAAAAGGCGTCGCTGTCTCCCGACGCCATTCAACCTTCACAAACAGGTTCTCCCTCCGCCTTCCTCCCAATCCATGAGGTGGGATTTCTCCCCCTCATCGCACGAAAAAACCCAAAAAAATGGAGGAGGGGGGAGGAGAACCTAAATACCCATTAAACCCGCCATTTCTCAATATAGGCAATTAGTATTTTCACCCTAAAAGTCCCCTAAACATGCTTCAAAGCGGAAAAAACATGCTTTTAAACAAAATACAGCGGGGATCGTCACCTTACTGGTTACTCGAACTCCTCCTAATTCCAAGCCGTCAACCCGCCTCACCACATGCCGCCGCCGGTACCACCGTAGACGTCGTTACTCCATCGAGACATCGGCCGCCGTCCGGAGAGAAAAACGCCGCGGAGGAGATGGTGGTGGTAGTGGTGGGAGTTAGGAGGTTGATGGGGTGGAGGGAGAGATGGAATGGAGGGAGGAAAGCAAGGAGAGGGGGAGGGGTTGCCGGAGATTGGAGGGAAGAGAGGAGAGAGAAGAGAAAGCAGAGAATGAGGGAAAGGAGAGAGGGTTCGCGGGGTCAAACAGAAGCTGGGTAAAACGAGTCGTGCAAGCCCGACATCATTCAGACGACAAGATCGGGTTGTACACTGACAAACCAGGGTCGTACTCTAAATGGCGTCGTCTACCCAAGACGTCATTCAGACGATATGACCGGGGCCGTACTCTCGCGCCCCAAGGCCAGCTCACGTGGCGTCCAACTAGGGCCCAAACTAAGGGATCTGACCCCGAAACTGACTCGATAACCGGATCCGAAACCTCAATCCTTACATGTAATGTCTAAAACGTTACAAAACAGAGATAAATGCAAATGACAGTTGAGATATTGACTTAAGGGACAGTTACAAATGTTCAAAACTTCTTATTCAAAATAAAATGGCTCACGAGAATTCAAAGCTCAAGGCCCAAAGCCCATTAAAGAGATAAATCCCGTAACTCGAGCCCGACCCGACACGGCACGGCACGGCACGGCACGGTGCGCGCGCGTGTGGTCTATACATCCCCATCTAGATTTACAGAACAACTGTCAATAGAACCCCAAAGGATATAAATCACAATTTCAAGTCACAAAAGACAATGTGGGACTAAAAACCCACATACAAAATCTCTCTAAAGATTTGAGAATTTTGAATTCCCATTTTCTCCCTAAAGAGATCCAACTATATCCTAAATGTATGTGAACCAAAAGTTAGTTAGAGTAAGAATCTAAATATGACTTTTCATGAACAAATTGGAAGTCTAACTATACTAATTTTTACTTCGTTTTGATCCTAGTCCAATCCTAACACCTCTCTATAAGTTTTTAAATCGGTTTCCTTTAATTGAACCTTCTTCTCTTTTCTAATTCAATTCCATGTTTCACTAGGACTAGTTCTAGCTTTCTAAACTAACTCCCGTAAAATTTCATAAATTTGACCCTTATAACGTCCAAGTTAACTAATATTTCTTCAACATACTTACAAATTTTTTGGTTCTCTTTCCAACACATCTAACCTTACATTAATCTAAGTTTTCTATAGTGAGTTATATTAAAAACATCAAGATAGCATCTTGTTAGCCTATAAATAGAAATATAGTTAGTGTAGTTTCTAATTAATGATTTCTTTCATGATTGAGTTAGTTGCCTAAGTAAACATAATTTGTTAGACTATACTACTAATTGGATCATAATTCTTGATAGAATAGAACCGTACCTAAGTTATATCTTTTTCCTCTATGAATTCACTCAAATTAGGGAACTCACTTTTTGGAAAGTTTCTACCAAACAGAGCAACGGTCATGCTCAACTTTGAAACTCCTACTAAACCTCAAAACTAGTCAAACTATTGTTCATAATAAGTTAATTTAATTACCTTTCAAATAATCTTAGTTTCATCTAATTGAGTTCTTTGTAAAAGGTTATGACTGAAGCAAGATGACTATTCATAATGGGCCTGAATTTATCATTTAACTTAACCTAATGGGCCATTTTCTTATGACTTAATGGGATAAATTAACTCAATAGATTTATGTGAAAGGTTCAAATCGAACATGGTATAACTTAATGCCCCAAACAAGGTCTACAGGAACTTACAGTCATGGAATAAAAAAAAAGGTAATTAATATTAACAATTATAAAATAATTTTAAAACAAATAGAATGTACTTTAAATTACAAACTATTTTTTAATTGTAATTCTAGAATTTAATAATATAACTTTATAAATTTGATCAATAGAAAAAAAATATTTATAAAATATATTATATAAAATATAATAAAAATATTTTTATAAAAATATATTAAAAAACATAAAATTAGGAATATAAATGAACCCAAGTCCTAATTTTGCTCAAAATACCCTCGTTTAGCTTCTAAGGTTTATTCTTGGTTTGTTAGCCTTCACCTTAAACCAAAGGAACTTGAAGCTGAAAAGAGATCTAGGAAGCTTTGAATGGCTTGAAATTTTGGGGGTTATCATCATTTGGCATTTTTCAGGGAATTGAAAGAGAGCCCTTATGAGCTCTAGGGTGACTTAACTCAGGCTAGTGAAGCCAAATGGGTCAAATGATGTCCAAATAAGGTAAAAAATTGGTGCTTCACCATTATTTTGGATACTCTTTCAAATTCCATTAAACTCACCCCAAATTTGAAGGCTAGAGAAGCCAAATAACAGGGGTCGAACCCCTATTTAAGTAAATTGGATTTGACATCAGTTGGCTGGTCAAATCACATCCAAATTGCATGAAACTTGGTGAAGCACCCCAAAAGAACTTATTGAAGACTTACAAACTCATTTCAAGGTAGCTTGAGCTTCAGGAAAGCCAAACCACAGGTACTAGCCCCTAAATGAGCTCTACTAAAGGAAAATTTATCTAAAAAAGGGCGTACCCCGTGCATGAGGCTCCCACCATTTGTGAGGTCTAGGAAGAGACGATATACGCAGCATTACCCCTGCTGAGTAAAGAGGCTATTTCCTTGGTTCGAACCCGTCACCTCTAAGTCACAAACGAGGCAACTTAACTGTTGCTCCAAGCCCGCCCTTCACTAAAGAAAAATTTACCCCAAAAAGGAAATTATATATAGCTAGAGAAGTACAATTTATCTAAAACTTTTAGGGTATAGTTTATTTAAGGCCCTGATTAACAATGGAATTGGAAGTAAGTCATTTGGAGCTTTAGGGAAACCAAACAACAGGGGCCAGGCCCCTCCCTTAAGTGAGTGTTTAGGGGGTTGGCACATCTGTTAAATCAGGTTCAAATGGCATAAAATTTAGGGAATCACCTTCATTTTTATATTCCCTTTCAAATAGTTTTGGAAGCATAGCATTTGAAAATCTATACAAAGAGAACCATAAGGGTCGACCCCTATAGACTCAATACTTAAGAAATTCAAGTGGAAAATAGTCATCAGATGAAGTATTTCCAATCCAAATTCATGAATTTCACCTAACTTTTAAAGCCCCGTCCAATGCAATCGGAAGCGCTTCAATCAGAGCTCCAGGCTGAGAGAATAGTAGTGTTCGGGCGCTACCCACTATTTGACCTCTTGGTCAATTTGACCATTCAAACTTGGTCTAAATCTGGTCAAATTTGTAAATTTGTTCCAAAATACTTCCATTAAGATACTTCTAAGTGGAAAATTGAACATTGAAGCTCTGGGAAGATATTGAAAAGGGTTGGCCCCTACCCAGTTTGAAGGTTCTTTTGCAGTGGCTCATGGAGTTGCATAATGGCAGATTTAATTTTCATCAAGTTTTCAAGTTGATAAATCACAATTTGCCATCATAGCATGACGATAAATAGCCAAATTTGTGCACCCACCTTGGCCCTATAAATAGGACCTCTTGGGGGCCAATTTACAAATGGAAGAGTGAGAAATCTAAAGGCTTGAAGAGAGAAAAAGGTTAGAAAAAAAAGAAGAGGGAAATTGTCCACGACCTTCTTGGGATTAGAGGCTTTCCTTCAGAAGGAGTGGAACTTTCCCAGCAAGAAGAAAAGAGAAAATAGAAAGAGAATAGATAAAAGAAAAAAGAAGAGAGTCTTTCTTGATCTCCCACCTTTGTAAGAGTGAGAAAAGAGAGTTTTTGGAGGTTCTTCCTTGACCCACGTGTTGTATTCTTCAAGTTTATGATGAAAGAAGGCTGATTGCCCATTCTCTTGTTTAAATCTCTATCTCTCTCTTTCTTTCTCATTTTCATAGTTGCTAAACCCTTCCCTATTTTATTTTTGTTTTGACCCCTTGAGGTTGCCTCCAAACTTTAAAGGAATGATAAAAATCATGGGACAACTGAGAGGGTTGACCCTAATGGGTTTCATCATCAAAATCTTAAGATTTCTTACATAAATCCAAGTTTGGTGCCAACCACAAGAGGGTTTATTCTATTTTTTTGCACTTTTATTTCATTAATGCAATAAATCCCTTCCCCCAAGTTTAATTTCTACAGTATTCCCCGTCCCCTATGTGCATTCCACGTTTAATCCCTTCCCCAAGTTTAATTTCTATCATATCCCCTTCCGCCAATTTATTTTATGCAGAAACCCCATCCCCATGTTACATTTGCTTATTTTATGTACTTGACTTCATGCAAAATCCCCTCCCCAAGATGTGTTTGAGTGCTTAATGAAAACCATATGTGATTTTCATTGTATTATGCTTGCTTAAGGGCTTGTCCTTCTTTTTGCTGTATTTTGTATTCCTTCTTCTTCACTCATAATGAGGATGCTTATAGCCAAGAGATCATATTGGAGCCAACCCCATCTTGGGGAATAAACCCCTCATTGTCCAAAGTTCTCTTCTAAATCCTCGACTATGTAAGATTACTTGGGTGATTTTAAGTTCTATCTTGATTTCAAGTTTCAAAAGATCATCTATGTATAAAAGTCCTTCGCGTTAGTGAAAGATCTATGAAGGGGAGAATCTCTCCATGGAGATGATTGATCTATGATCTAAACCTTCAATTTTCTTGATCAATTTCGTATTTTGGTCATGGCTTCGTAGTTATAAGAAAGATTTAAAAGAAGAATGGACGGTTGTCATTTGTCTATATTCTTCAAATATTTTATTCCTAGAAAGGTCAAAAAGAGAAATGATCATTAATTCATTCCTTAAGTGTGGTGGGGACACCGAATAGTAGACGAGCAGACGTCGAGCACGTGCTACACATGCATCTTTGTGGCTTGGCGATGAGCTCCATATCTAAGATCGAGTCTAGTCTTTATTATGCATTTTTTTCTTTTCAGTCTAGTCTTTAGTGTGGTCTTAAGGGCTTTTATGTCATTTTGCCGTCAGGACATGTTTGATATTTTTCTCTTTAGTACGGTTATTTTGTCTTGACAAAGGGATACCCTTCCCTATATAAAGAGGTCATATCTTCCCTTGTAAGGATGGTGGATTAAATGAAAGCTTCTTATCTTATGCTATTCTCCCTTCTAGTGTAAGGATGAGAGCCCTTCCCTCCAAGGAGGTCACCTGAGACAGTTCCGGCATGAGGCCGTGGGTGTAAGGCCCGTGCCATCTCCTCGTCGTCCCACCTCCGCACCGTGGTGTTTTAAATTCAAAGCTACACCATGTTACAAAGATTTTCGGATTTTTTTGTCAAGTCAAATGACCTCGAAAGACTTGCATATTGATATGTTTAATACACAACCCATATTGCGACTAAGTAATGAGGATTTCATCACCTCATGCTTAGCAGTGAACCATCTTTGTAGAACTAGGTGGTACTAGTCCCTTCATGGGTAATGTATAGCAAGCTTCAAAGGCATTAAAGGCTTTCTTTAGGATGGGTACCATAGAGATGGTCCCCTTGTCGACCACATCTATTGGACCCGTCATTGGCACTAGCCTCCTAAGATTATCCTTATGTAAAGATTTTGTTTAACCCAAAGACTACATGGTTTCCAATCATTGAAGTTTATAAGATCATTACATTAATTTAGGTTAATGAATGATTTGAAACCTTCATCATAGTGTCCCTCTTATGACAATTTCATATCAAGTCATTCTAGACTCATGAAATGTTTATAAAAAGAAAGGATCCTTTAGGTCTTCGGAATAATTAAAGAAGTCAATGCCACATATACTCCAAAGAAACGTTAATGCCTTTGGATATTCAAGTGAATAAACTTCACTTTGATGCCACATAACCATGACTCTAAATAGTTGTAAATTGACAAGTCAAATGACAAAACCTCGACAGAAACGTGTATATCCCTTCCGATCTTTAAAACTCAAGTTCTTCATTATGAATGATGATACATGCCATAATGCTTCCATTTGCTGATATATGTGAAATTTAACCTTGGATTGTTACACTACATTTGATACTGCCGGTGAAGAACTATCATATCATTGTTGCAAGAGGATAAAATAGACATTATCTTAATCATTCCTTAACTTCTTCAAAGGGTATCAACTTGGGGACTTGACAATGCATCAAGGATGTTTCTCTTCATAAAGGACATAAATGACATTGTCACTTTTATGGTACAATGAAATTGAGTCGAACTTAAAATCAATAATTTTGACGAAGTCAAAACAAGCACATTAAATCCTGAAAACTCAAAGATAAAGAAAAACTCCTTTAAAATCTCTCACATGTGGAGTTGTGCCAAGTCAATGAGAGGGGCTTTTATGTAAAAATTTCAATTGCATGTTAGGCATGTCAAAGTTCTGGTGTGCACTAATTAGCGCTTGCGATGGACAATTCACATTCACAAAAAAAGATATGCTAAAAGTTTTATGCTTGCCTATGCCACTAAAAGAATACTTAAGAATTATAACCTATGACCTCTTTAATTAGTATCAAACTTTTCAACCACTTGAACCAAACATATGTAAGCCACTTTCTAAAGGTGTGTTAGGGGTTTATGATTTTTTTGTTCTTTAAAAAAACTCATTTCTCCATACCAATAAGTATTCTACGTAAAAATAAACTTTCATTATTAAGAGATATTAAGATAAGCCAAACTTTGTGCGGGTTCAACCCAAATGTACTTAAAATTTTATTTATAGAATTAATAGTCTTATTTTGTATTATTTTTAATAATTTCACCACATTATAGTATTTGGAAAATTTTCCTTCCAATCACCATCTATTAGCATTCTATTAACTAGAGTTAACTTTTAAGCAAAGCTGGAAGAGTTTAAAATGCTCCTATTCTTTCCTCAAACTCACTCTCTCTCTCTCTCTCATGAATATTTTATCCAAATATTATATCTGATGGTTGGCGAGGGAATATTTGCAATATCTTTAATGGAGGTTAATCGTAGGAGCTTTTTTGCAGGTATTACAATGTAGCAAGATTATTAAAAATAGGATTTTTTATAAAAATAACACTTAAGTTTTTAATTGTATACTTATCTCTTATTTTTATATTATTATAAATAACCTTGTTGCATTACAATGCTTACAAAAATGACCACATGTTTTTGACCTCTATTATGGATGCAATGAGTATTTCTTCTCTAGCTCTCATATTCTACATTTGGACAAAAGTACCCTTATAAAAAAGAGCTCTTTTGATTGACACATTGTGCCAAAGAGAGAGAAAGAGTGATAAATGGAAAAAGAAAGAAAAAGAGTTGAGGAAACAATATGAGTAATTTAGACTTTTTGAACTTTTGTTAATAGTTAACTAGGGTTAAATAAGAGATTCTTAACGGCACGCCAACGAACAGTACCGACAGCGGTGCTATTGCAAGTATTGTGACGCATCGAGTGACTTGTAATAATATGAAAATGTGATAGAAAAATTTATAATTAAAACTTAATTAAGCTTTTTTTGTAAATTTAGGCATGCTTATTAGAATTTATTAGATTTATGTTTACTTATATGTATACTTTATACATACAAATATACATAAGTACATATACATATATAGAATTTTTATTTAGGGAGGGTTAGGGGAGCTTTTAGGGACATTTTAAATGACTGTAGAGACTAATAAGGAATACATAGATTTCAGGTGTTTATAAGGAATATTAGAAGATTGTAAAGACAGAAAAGTAATAATCCCATATATTTATAATTGTATATATATATATATAAATATATATATACACAGAGAGAGAGAGAGAGAGAGAGAACCGCTATAGTAAGTGTTGCTAAACCTTACCATTGTTTGAAGCTCATCTCCATATTAAAAAAATAAAAAATTTCATAAATTTTTAAATATTCAATAACCCCCCTTAGGTTTGTTTCCATCCCCTATGGCCTTATTGTCACCATTTGATTGTAGCTCGATCTTGAAACTCGATTTTAGCCATCCATCGGGCACATGTAAACTCGATTTTAGTCGTCCATTGGTTACATATAAATCATGATTTTTAAAAATCTGAAAAATAGTTAAATAATAAAAAAGGATCATATTAGCCTCTAGAGTTGTTTTCATCCTTGAAATTTTAGTGTTCATCATCAATTTACGAATGTAAAATCGGATGGCTTATATTGAATGCCTCACGATCCAATAATAAAACTTAAGCCAAAAGAGAGAAAATTTATTTAGGGGGAGAGTTGAATCTTTAGAAATTTATCATGATTCTTTTTTTAAAAAAACATGGGGAAGGGGTCTAAATAGTGCGCACGCATTGTAGCGAATGCACTCTAGTACCCCTCTCTCTCTCCCTATATATATTATTACGTGGTTCACTACAATGCACACTATTTAACTGAACACTGTTTTCGAACCCTCTCCATATTAAAAAAGCTCACCAAAAATTTTCAAATATTCAATTATCCCCTTAGGGATGTTTCCATCCATTGGGACTTTATTTTCACTACCCAATAGAGTCTGACAGTGAAATTCAATCTTAGCCATTCATAGGGTACTTGCAAATCTAATTTTTAAAAAATTATAAAAAATAAAAAATTTAGTCAGATTGCCTTTAAGGTTGTTTCCATCTCCTAAGCTTTTAATATTCATTAGCAACCAACTCGCACTTGATTGGACAACTACAATCAATTTGAATATGATTGGATGGTGAAATATAAGCCCAAAGGGGTGAACATTATCTAGGGGGTAGTTTAATATTCAACAATGTATGATGATAGTTATTTTTTTCAACATGGGGATGAGGCCAAAACCCGGTGTGACATTTGAGCACACATATGTGAAAACCACACCATAACAGTCCTCTTTCTCTCCTCTCTCTCTCTCTTTATATATATATATATATATATATATATATATATATATATATATGAAATTTTATCTATGTATATAGATCCGTTGCCATTGGTGGCAAAGTAGGAATTGTGCCACCTACTTAAAAAACATCTTGATCGAACTCTAATTTTTTATCCAAACCACTAAACCTTCTATAAAATATGAAAATTATATACATATAAAAAATATTCTATTCTAATATCTATAAGTCATAAATTAGATGGAACTGGATATCATACTATGCAGACCATCTATTTTGTTCACCTTAGATGCGTTGGAAATATGTATCTTATGTAGCAGAATTTCAAGAATGGTTGTTGTGGTACTCTTCAAGAATGGTTGTGCAGACCTTGTACGTAGAAAGTCAGTTAGCGATATTGATTACAAGAAGAAATACAAAGATATACTAATCGATTTGAGGTTTGAACATGTAACTGACTTATTTTACTGTTAATCTATGCTATGATGATCTATTCTATGAAATCATATTCCATGTTTATGGATTCATAAAATATGCAAGACGGGTATGTACATAGTGTGACTTAAATGTTGAAAAATTTGTTTAGGATGATAAGTATGTATATAGAATACTAATGTTCAGTATATATGAATGTTTATCATGCCCTTTTCATTATAATTATACATGTAAAAATTATAGAAATTGTGATATTATGAGCTTGATGAGTTGGTTGGGACTCACTCTTGCATAATAATGATGAGGAACACAATGCACGACGACGGATCGACGTGGAGTTGACGGCGAAAACACGACCTCACTCCCACGGCCTCCCGTCGGAACCTTTCTCAGGCAACCTTCTAGGAGGGAAGGGCTCTCATCCTCACACTTAGAAGAGGGGACAACACGTCATAGGAAATCTTCATTCAATCTAACATACTTACAAGGAAGGAGATGACCCCTTTATATAGGGAAGGTCATCTCTTTGTCAAAACAAAAATGACCATATTAAAAAAGAAACACCAAACATGTCCTTGGAGCAGGAAATGACAAAAAAAGCCCTTAAGATCAAACTAAAGACTACATTAAAAGGAAATATATAATGACTAGACTCACTAGACTCTATCCTAGATATAGAGCTCGTCGCCAAGCCACAAAGATGTGTGCGTAGTACGTGCTCAGCATCTGCTCCTCTACTGCTCGGTGTCCCCACCAAATAACCTCTTTTTTAGGAGAGAGATTCTGAGGTAGAGGGTGAGCCCGAGGAGGAGCAACATAAGGCTTAGAGATTTGAGCTCCTTCTTAGTTAGACATAGGTTTATATTTATTATTGATTTAACATAATGATATAACACGTTAGTTAGAGCTCCCAAGATTTAATATTTTAATTTGGACAAGTAGAGATTCTGGACAAGTATTATTGTTGTTATTTTTAGCATTTATTGTGATTTATCTTATGGCAATGACGGTTGATTTCCTTTAATCGTGGATATACGCTATGCTCGCTTTGGATATTATGGATATGTTTAAGTTGTTCCCAATGTGGCGGGACCCGGGTCGACAAAGGCATCACATTGGTGGTTTTCCAAAGGAGATTTAATATTGAACCTAGCTCGCCATCGCCAAGAGCGACAAGGAGTCCACTAGAGTGGCAAGATTTGCACAGGAGCAACTAGAGATCATTCCATTAAAGGGGTTACCTCCTTCCTATTTTACCCTTCCCTTTGCATTCCTACAGCATTAATGACTAACTGTTCAAGTGCACATGGAGGATTTGTAGTTTGATTTTTTTATTCTGTTGTTAGATTTTTTATTTTTTTTAAAAAACATCCGATCAAAAAACAAGCGATATCGCTAACAAGCTCGAGTTCGCCCCGAACACATGGTATTTGTTTTTTTTTTTTAAAATTATGCACACCAATTGAGGTATATGTAAAAATTCTTCTTTTCAAAAATTAAATATACAGTTAGCTCGGGACCAACTCAAACTTGCCAGTGATATCATTCGATTTTCGATCAAACATTTCAAAAAAATCAAAATTTCCAACAAAAAATTAAAAAAAAAGAAAACCTGTCCCGCCCCACGGTCAAGGTATGCAAAAAAAAGTTTTTTTAAAGCAAATATATAATAAGCTTTAACCAACTTGAGATTATTGGCAATATCATCCTATTTTTTATTAGGTGTTCCAAAAAATTAAAATAATTTTAAGAAAAAACGTAGAAAAAGAAAAATTGACCTCAACTGCACCATGGCGCGTGACTAGATTAATGTTATCAATAATGTTACGCACAATCATTTATTGGTCACATATAATGTAACTGCTAATTGATTATGAATTATATGTTGCATATAGCATTAATCTTGTCATCGGCTTAGGCAGGTTGGGGGGACGGATTTTGTTGTTTAATTTCTTTCAGAATTTTGTAATGGCAGTTGGCGTGGATGAGGAATGTGGCCAGACAATGAAAGAGGGTTGCATGGAGTTAACATTAGATGTTATGTTACCACCTTCTTGTTGGCATGTTGGTATAATGTAGTGACAGTGATGATAGGGTGGGAGATACAAAGTCAGGTTGGGACTCCAAAGTTAAAAGTTGCAATGTATTTAAACTAGTAAGGGTGGGGGAGGTGATGAGTCTTACATGACTGGTTTAAAGTTATCAATAACATGTAATTCATAATCAATTATCGGTCACATGGTAGTCTTAACATTTTTAGTCCTCAAACTTAATCGGACTTAATAGGGTGTTTGATTACACTTTTTAAAATTTTTCTCTCTTAATTTTTATTTTTTAAAAAATACTACATACACTTTATTTATATTCTTTTATTTTATTTTTTAAAGGAGAGAGATGAATTCTTCACAATTTTTCTTTAAAATAATATGTTTGTTCAATTACTACTCTGCTAATTAATGCATTTCTATTTCTCTCCTCCATAGTTAACTGCTTCTCTCTCTTTCTCTCTCTCTCATTAACTAATATTCTTCTCTTTTTCTCACATGAGAAAAATGTTACATTATATGTGACCGATAATTGATTGTGTGTAATATGTTATTGATAACATTAATCTAGTCACACGCCATAGTGAAGCTAAGAGCCAATTTATTTTTTTAATTTTTTTAGAATTATTTTATTTTTTTGGAACATCTGATCACATGGTAGTCTTCACTTTTTCAGTCCTCGGACTTAACTAGACTTAATAGGGTGTTTGATTATACTTTTTTTAATATTTTCTCTCTCCAAAATTATTTTTAAAAGAAAAATCTACATACACTTTATTTAGATTCTTTTGTTTTATTTTTTTAAAGGAGAGAGATGAATTCATCACAAATTCCTTTAAAATAATATGCTTGTTCGACAACTACTTTGGTAATTAATGTATTTCTATTTCTCTCATCTGTAGTTAATTGCTTCTCTCTCTTTCTCTCTCTCACTAATTAATATTCTTTTCTTTTTCTCACTCGAGAAAAAAATGTTATATTATATCAGTCCTCGAACCTAACCGGACTTAATAGGGTGTTTGATTATATTTTTTTTTATTTTTTCTCTCTCAATTTTTATTTTTAAAAGAAAATACTATATATACTTTATTTATATTCTTTTGTTTATTTTTTTAAAAGAGAGAGATGAATTCTTCATAAATTTTCTTTAAAATAATTTATCTATTCTGATAATTAATGCATTTCTATTTCTCTCCTCTGTAGTTAACTACTTCTCGCTCTTTCTCTTTCTCATTAACTAATATTCTTCTCTTTCTCTGACTGAGGACAAATGTTACATTATGTGATTGATAACTGATTGTCCATAACATGTTACTGATATCACACGCCATGATGCAATTGAGGCTAATTTTTCTTTTTCTAGTCTTTTATAGAATTATTTTAATTTTTTTGGATTGCCTAATTAAAAATCAGATGATATTGTCAATAATCTCGAGTTGGTCCAAGCTTATTATATATTTGCTTTTTAAAAAAAACCTTTTTGTGCATGCTTGACCATGGGGCTAGGATCGATTTTTATATTTTATTTTTTGTTATTTTTTTTTGGAATGTTTGATTTAAAATTGGATGATATCACCAACAAGCTTGAGTTGGTCCCGAGCACGCTATATATTTAATTTTTGAAAAAAAATAATTTTTACGTATGCCTCGATTTGCATGCGTAATTTTTTTTTTCAAAAAAATAAATATACCAAGTTCAGGGCCAACTCAAGCTTGTTAGTGGTACCCTTTGTTTTTTGATCGGATGTTCCAAAAAAATCTAAGAGTTCTAACAAAAAAATGAAAAAATTCAAACTGCACATCCTCCGTACACTTGGACCGTTTGTAATTAATGTTGAAAGAATGAAAAGGAGGGGGGGGGGTAAAAATGAAGGTTTATGGGGCTTTACACATGTGGAGATGGTGGGGGTCACGTCTAGGGACTAGAAAAGAATCTCAAATAAAAAGTAAGGGCCTATCACCTTGGTGTTTGTTGTCGGGGCACATACTGTCCCAGGACCTCCAGGCTAATTTTCCCTATTAACATGTACGCATATATAAGAAAAGTGATTTTTTGTTGTAGATTGGCCGACGATAGTTGATCGGGGGTGTAAATGAGCTGAGTTGAGCTATCATCTTGTGAAGACTCGGCTATACTAATTTTAAGCAAGTTCTAGCTTGACTCAAGTATATAGAGTAGTTGTCGTACTTGGCTCATTTAGGTACTTGACAAGTTCAAGCAAATAAATGAGTCGCTTACAAGCCCACTAAGTCCATGGAGTTCGTCCAAAAAGTTTTTCTATTTGTTCCCATTATTATGACCTTAATATTTGAAATGGCTTCATTAAAGGAGTTAAAATTATAAGAATGTTAAATTATGTTTATAATTTTAAATATTATAAAACATTAAATAAATTTGTGCACAAGCTTAAACCAGTCAAACAGACCTATGCCCGAACTCAGCTCATATATAAACGGAGCTTGAAAATTAACTCGTTTGAACTTAGCTCTTTAACTTAACAAACAAGTTGATGAAAATTTTGTATAATGATAATTTAGCAGAAAGGTTGCAATTATATATTTTCGGTCAAAAATGACATGAACAAAGTATGTGAGAAAGATTTTGGCATTTTTGCACATATACTCTTGACTTCACCAAAGTTGAGTAGAGTTCACAGTGTCTTGACAAAAAAGACAAAAAAGTCCAAGAAGGTTTATTTTAGGATAAGAAGAAAGTTGAGGAAGCTTTTTTAATGCAGGAGATATTTTTCATGTATGATTATCTTTAGGTGAAACTCTAGAATAGATATTTGTAAAAAATAAGTAATAAAATATTCTTATTTAATTTTTTGTGCAATATAAGGAGGCATATATGAAAATATATTTGTTTCGAAGATGAATTTGCTAATTCTTTTGTACGAAAAAACTATCTTCAAACCAACTATACATTTAAATATATACCACCGGTGGCAAAATAAGAACGGTGCCACTTAATTCAAGAACATTTTAGTCAAACTATAATTTCCAATCCAAACCAGGAATTTTTTATAAAATACTAGCTAAAATGCATGTGCATTTGCACATTGAAATTAAGACACATGGTTGAGTGTTTTTTCGAAAAGATGTTGGAGAAAGCATGATGAAGTTTTTGCTTCCCTTTTTTAAGGTGATGAAGCAAAAATATACTTGAATTTAGGAATAAAAAAACTTTATTTATTCATTTTAATTTTATAAATGTATTTATTATTTGGATCATTCACAATTTGAGATAATATATTACGCACACATGGAACTCGTTTCCTATAATGTTGACAAAAACATATATTTGACATTTTTGCTTGCAACCCTAGTCAAGAGCCATTTCTGCTTCATTAAAAGAGGATCTAAGCTCCTAGATAGAATCATGAATGGTATTTTTTCTATTTTGATTTAGTAAGATTTATAGTTTTTGTTATGTTATTAATTAACTGGATATAGTACTTATAGATCCCATTTTTTACTTTTGATAATCATTCTCGAATTATCTATTAAAAATTAGAGCAAAGCTATCTTTCATTCAACATTCGGATGCATACATGTTTCTTATGTCTATAACCAATAAGAACCAAATATGAACATTTGAATCTACTTTAAAAGTCAACAAAAAATATTAATATGATCAAGTATTTAGATTTAGCTCAATATTGTATTGGCACAAGTTTAAGTAGAGTTGTTCATTGTTTGATTCATGGTTGTCCAACATAATTAAATTAGAATTTCATTGATGTCAATCCAACTATGCTGATTTCAATTGACTTACTATTTTCACCAATCAAAATGCAAACTAAACTTATAAGTTAACTTTGGGCATCATCTAATACATTCTAAAAGGTGTATTTTGGTGTTTTTCTTGTTTCATGACTTGAGCTTGATTAAAAATGACATGCATTTGTGCCCAAACTATGTTCATGAACTTGTGCCCAAACTGTGTGGACATATCGATGAATTCGTCTATATGTCTATCATTTTATTTTTATTATGGAAACTTAAAGTATCGTTTCTACACATTAGGGTAGCTAATGTTTCTAATCTAAATTATTCATCGTTAGCACCACAAATTACTATTTACAAAGTTTAGTATTGAATGCCTCTAATAGATTACACCTAGAAACACAATTTCCTCACCTTAAGCTTACTATTGGTTTTTATGGCAAGCATGCTACTGTAGCCCATCAAATAATTGTCCATGTGTAAATAAGAAAAAGTAGTTATATATCAAGAATAATGGATGGTTAAGGGTTAGTCAAATTACAAGAGCTTTGTACAAACAATAAAATAGCCTTCTCTATTGGAATATGGGGAAAATTAAATTTCGAATCATATTATCATTAACAGTGTGCTTGATAATTTTCACAATGAAGAGTAGTTTAGAAAATCTATTGTTTAAATAGATTAACAATTCAGTTTATAACATCTTTGTTTTTGAACCTCCAACATTCTTTGGACTTATTTGCACTCCTTTCCATTGAAGATATAATATCTCTTGAAAGAAAACTATAATATGCAATTACTAAAATTTTAATAATGCATGCTTTAATTTTGTTTCTATTATATTTAGAGGTCTAATTATGCATGTTTTAGTTTGTTTACATTATATTTAGAGGTCTAGTTATGCATGCTTTAATTTTGTTTACATTATATTTGAAGGTCTAATGCAATGTTTTCTTTTTTCCAAATATCTTGGCATCTTCAATAGTTAATAATCAAACGGCCTCGAGTCACAAGCACTATTTAATATTGCCTATGTAGGTTGTAAGCGAAACCCCCCTCTACCAAGAGAATTGAACATGTTGATTTTGGGGACATTAGATGTTCCTATTTGTTCAATGTTTTGCATCTAAAAGCCTATCATTGACAGGAACTTAATGAGCTATTATGTTGTGGTCACTTGACATCATATCATTGAAATTGACTTGTTGAACATGTTTCTTTTCTTACCTTGTATAAGGTGCAAATTTGAATTTTATAATATAATCTTCTCTATTGTGTAATTTTATATTACAATATGATAATTGTATTTTATCTAAACACATAATAGGTAAGGATGATAAATAAGAAAGGTGAGATGAAGTTTAAGGAAGAGAAGGTATGTTGAGCTTTTTGTTGATGAACTTATTTATAAGCGTTTTAATTGCAACAATGATTAAAGGTCTTGGCAGAAATCTTGAGCCTTTTTTCTTATTAATAAAATTTTGTCCAAATATTCATCATGCTATGATTTAGTTATTAAACAAAGAATTTAGAAAAAAATAAATACTAGTTCGCATAGAATTAAATGTTGTTGGCACAAGTTAATCTCATTGATGATTGCTAGAACATTGGTATTTTACACATATAATGTCAAATACTGAAATTTATTATAATTTAATTTATACAACAACATTGACCATTGATGTATGCTTATCATAAGTTGATATCTATTATAGCTGTTGGTATAACTTATAGTGATGGGGCCTATAGTGAGATATCTTTCTAATTGTCTCTAAAAGATGCGTTAATGATTTAAGAACTTATACCGACATGTACAATCATCATTATAAGTCACTTCTCTTGTAACATTTTCTTTTTATTCTTAAAATAGCTAACCAATTAGATAATTAACATTATGTGTTTGGCTATAGTTGTTATTGCTTTACATAAATAGGATAGATGTAACCCATCAATTGGATAAATAATCACATCCTCATTTTAATTTCAGGTTTGGGATGAAAAGATTGCTTAGAATGTGAATGGACTTTATAAATGCGATGAGTGTTTAATAACATATTAGCAATCAAGGTTTGAAAAGCCTTGAAGTAGGTAAAATGCATTTTGTTAAAGCCTCATAAGGCATAAGCCTCTAGATGTATCAAGGTTCAAACCTCAATAAATTTATGGAAAATAATATAAAACATTAATAAATAAATATTTTTGAACTTTTATATACTAATAGGGTGTTTGGGGATGCTTTCTTTTCTAACGTTATTTTTATCTTAGTATTATTTCGTTCAATTTTTTTTATATACTTTTTAAATTTGCTATATTCTAACTGTAAAGTTGTTTGGCAAAATCTTAATTACTTTTCAAACTTTGGAAGGGATGTTTGGCTATCTAGTAATGGAGGCAAGGGGCACGGCCTCACGAACTTGAAGAGAAGCCAGAACGTGAGAACATGCATAGACCAGAAGCATGCGCGGCTTTACTTTGAATTTCATCTGAATTAAAATATTGTTACCTTGTATAGCATATGTGAAAAACTATTAAATAAAAATACTAATAATACCCTTAGTAAAAATACAAACGTCTTAAAAAAAACCATATAAACATATACTTATAAGTTTGTTTTATGTATTTAGCATAAAAAATATTTCTATTTACAACACATATTTTTAAATATCATATGTTTTTTATATTAGATATACTTGCAAAGTTGAATAAGAACAAGCTTATGCGATAGGTTCTATAGAATTTTTCTTGTGAGGTATTTATATATTTATTGAGGATATTATTGTATTTTATTTTATAGCTTTCACATATTTTATGTAGAATAAAAATATATTAACTCAAGTGAAATTCAAAACAAACCACATACTTAAGGGGATTATGCACAAATACCACCATAGTTAAGGGAGTTATATGCAGATATGCATTATGCATGGGATTATCTATAAATACTCAATCTTTTATGGAGTTATTTGCAAAAAGTCCTACATATAAGCCTTTGCATGTAAAATTGCAGAATTGTTATAATTGCAGATGCATTTGTTTTAACATCTCACTATTTTAAATGCCCCAATAAATTAACTTTTGCTAGAGATACTATGAATATTCGATTATGACAAGAATTTTTTTTAACACTAATTTTGCCTATTAGGGTTATAAAAATTAAAATATTTTCATTTTCATAGCATGTAGGGCGACTATCAAAATATGTTTGACACTAAGGGCCTGTTTGGTTGCACTTAAAACTTAATAGGATGGAAAATGTTTTACAAGGAAATCAATTTACAAGGAAAATGAAAATGAAATCGACCGTTTGACACTTCTGAAAATATTTTTTTGAAAATCTTTTCAGTCGTTTATTTGCCCGTAAAATATTTTCCTAAAAATGATTTCATACATTTGTTTGCTTATAAAAGAATTTTTGCATTACAATTTTTTTAACATAGATATGGCAAAACCAAAAGATATTTTTTATAGTTTTATGAACTGAGAGAATACCCCAACTCTACATTTGATTGGGTAATTCAAATAAAAAAGGAAATATCTTCACATCATCAAAATTTCGAATCGTAACATTAAAGTTTTTTTTTCTTTTTAATTTTCAGCTTGGGGTACATTTAGTTTGGTTCTAAGTAAAATATATTCGATTGGAAAATGTTTTATAAGAAAATTAATTTTGAAGGAAGATAAAAACATAATCTATCATTTGGTACATTTGAAAATCTTTTTATTTATTTATTTGTCTATAAAATATTTTCCTAAAAATATAATTAATATTTTCTAAAAATCTTTTCACTTATTTGTTTTCTTGTAAAAAAATTTGAAGTCTTTGATCATACATTTATGAGATTATTAACATAGATAATATAGTCACCCCAACTCGGCCTTTGATCGTACATTTCAAATAAAAAAAAGACCATGTCCTTACACCATCAAAGTTTGAAAAATCAGTATAATTTTTTTTTTTAAAAAAAATCATATTTTTTTATTTTCCCGTAAAAGTGGAACTTTCATAAGTTTCAAAAGTACCATATTGTTTTAAATATACAAGTATAAAATTATAATATCTTAAGTTTTAAGGATATAAATATAAGTAATTCCAAAGGGAGAGTAACTTACTGTACTCTTAAGGGTTATTACGTCACCTTATGGTATAGACAAACAACAAAAAGAAATTTTGATTTTTTTTTGGAAGCCCCCAACATGTCCTACATATCCACGTAATTGGATTTTCGATTGGACATCCTTGAAAATAAAAAAAAATAAAAAATCAAGGCTCGATGAACAGTAATGTACTATTCATTAGGATCAGTTTTTTAATTTTCATAATTTTTTTTAAGGCTTCTAATATGACCTACATGCTCATATAATTCACTTTTAGATCAGACATCTAAAAAAAAATGAAAATTCAAAAACTAATCTCCAATGAAGTAGTGTACTATTCATTGGAGCTAGATTTTTTATTTTTTTATATTTTTTTATTTTTGAAAGCCCCCCGACATGTCCTACATACCTATCTAATTCGATTTTATATTGAACATCCTAAAGAAAGATGAAAATTTAAAAACCTAGTCCAAGTGAACAGTAGTGTACTATTCATGGGGCTAAGTTTTTCAATTTTCATGTTTTTTTAAGTTGTCTTCTAAAAAATCTAATTATATGTGGATGCAGGCAATGCCGGGGGACTTCAAAAAAAAAAAAATAGATTTTTATATTTTTATTTTTATTGTGATGATGCAGCAAGTTATTCTCTTTCATTGGTTAGATTTACATACGACTATTCCGTCTATACGACCAACACGCTAGAAAAATGGCATCAGGGAATCTTATTTTACAGTGACTGAACTTTTTTACATGTAACCAAACTACCTCTGTTGGAGAAGTTTTCCTAAAAAGTTGCTCATGCTGGGCCTTTTACCCTTCCAAATTGACCCTAATTTTATATTAGATCTACGGCCCTCATCTAAAGGGTTTTAAACCCTAGGAGAGGAGGATAACACCAGTGTTATGTCTCTCGTCTGAACCAAAGATACGGTTCACATTAATTGACCTTTTATTTTACTTGTTCTCACAAGACAGACCCTATATCAAACTTTATATGAAAAGTTTTATTTGCCCGACTCTTTTCAATGGAACCATACATGGAAAGAATAACCAAGGTTGACTGTTAAGTCTGAACAACTCTGTCTTATTTTTTCCAGATACCAAATGCCATCCGCCAAACATCAAATGAAAAGTCAATCACAACTCATCTATGTCATTATGTGATGCCATTGTCACCTAATGTTGAAAAAAACTATGTTCTTGTTTACATATAACCTAATTCTAGAATAAAAATTGTAGGCTTATTATCATTGCACTTGAATCATTGTATAAACTATGAGAAATATCAATGATGTACAAATTAAGTAATCATTTTATGTGTGGAGAAAAGCAACATGGACATATGCAAAAAAACATTTTGCACACTATCAACGTTCTTAATAATTTTTACAGTAATCCACTTGCAGTGATGAGAATCTGTAATTTTTTTTCTAGTATATAATTTATTCACAAGAATGCTCAACAACTATACATTCCTAAATTTGCAAGCTCTCTCTTTGATAATCTGATTGCTTACGCTACCTGTTTTGGTTATGTTAAGATTGCTTATATTAGAATGAGTTTTTTTTTTTTACTTTGATAACATTGTTGGTATTCTACTTCGAATAACGAAAATAAATGAGATAAAATATATAAAAATAAGATAAATAAATTAAGTAAAATTAGCTTCGATTCTAACTGGAATAAGTAAAACTCTATTGTTTGGTCAAACTTTCTATTCACATTCCAAAATAATCAGTTTTTATCCGAATGACACGTCGGAACAACCGAAGGAAATAAGTCAAAATAACACATCTTATTGCCATCCTTCTAACAGACCGCCTGGTCCCCGGCTACTACCACGCCCGCAAACGGTTTCGCCAGCCACGGGGGCTTCTCCGGGCGCCCGATCGCCATCGCACGGCCCCCGCGGGCGGCTTCGTTTTGGATTCCCATCCGTAGAAGCTACTGGAAGCGGCTCAAACTTCTGAGAGACCCCACTGCCCTTCGCCCACTTCACAAAACGAAAGCTTCTCCTCCAAGCCCGTTTAATCCAACCCACGACCCAGCCGCGCCGCCGAGCACTCGCGGAAAGCTTCGCCTCTGGTTCTTCCTCTTTGGTTCTTGTTCTCGTTGCAGAGGGGGGAGATGGATCCGGCGAAGGTGAAGCAGCTCAAGCTCTTCGTGGAGCAGTGCAGGGCGAACCCCGCCGTCCTCGCCGACCCCTCCATCGCCTTCTTCAGGGATTACTTGGAGAGGTGTAGCCTTCCCCTCCTTCTTCTTCTCCTTCGTCTCCGTCTGATACAAAACCCTAAACCCTAAACCCTTCGTCGTTGGGTGGTTTTCTTTCCTTTTTCTTTGTCTGGGTTGTTGATGTGGTTTTTGGCGTTGGTGGTGTTGGCGTATTGCAGCCTTGGTTGCAAGCTTCCCGCTGCCGCCGACAAGCCCGGTGATTCGCCTCGTGGTCGCGATACGGTACTCTCTCTCTCTCTCTCTCTCTCGCGCGCGCGCGCCCGCGCACGCACTACAGAGTAGTACATCGTGTTGTTTCCGATGTTTATACCGGGTTTGCTGATTGACGAAGGGGGGCGAGTGTTGCGGTTTTTGTAGCGAGTTTAGTGATTGGGAGAGGGTAAGTAACTGCGGGATTGAGCAATGTGGGATGGAGCGTGTTGGTGGAGCGTGTGGATAAGAGGGACACGAACCTTTTTAATTTTGGTGTTAATTCATGGGTGTTCTAATGTTGTTATTCCATTTTTTTTTATTTACTGGAACGATATTACGTCGGCAGAGAAGAATTGGGGGCTTTCGAGGTGTATGCGTGAGATCCGTACTTGAAGATGGTAACAACCCGAATGAATGGTTTAACTAGTAAATTTTCAATCGGATGCACTTGACTTAGGTTTAAGAAATATGAAAATTTCCTTGTGGAGCTTTCTGAGTCTGCTGTAATCACGACAGGGAAAGAAAAACGTAGGGCTTGAAAGGGCATGCGTGGTAACTTGTAAAATATTGCCTTTTGGGGAAATGACCTAAATGCTGATTGTTGGTACTTTGAAGCTTCATGTGGTTATTCATGTAATAAGCATAAGAGAATCATAAAGTATCCCTTGGTTTTGCTGCAACAAAATTGCGTGCCATGTATAGAGTTGCTTCATTGGAGATGAGGTCATTATGAGGTTATTTTGAATCTACTGAGAATATTTTAAGAAGAACAACATTGCAATTTTTCGCTTGAAGTTGAGAATGTGTCACATATGTAAGGCACTTGGACATGCCTACTTAACTCGAACTTTAATGTAATAATTGGTTTAAATAGTTTATAATTTGAAGCTTAGCAAAGCAATTTTACAATGTGTAGACCAGATTCAAGGCTTATTGCAGCTTGTTGGGAAACTTAATTGTCTGTTGGCACTTGAATTGGGTGGATTATACAAAGTTGTTTCTTGAAGCAATCCTTTATCTAACAACATTACAAGAGATTGCCCTTTGATGGGAATCCAAGACCAAAGCAAGTTTTATTGTGCTCTGAAGCTTCTGAAACCCTGCCTGAAGTGTAGATTATTTTTAGATGAGTTTATAGTTATTTTATTTAGCCCATTTGGAGTCAGTTTAGTATGTTTTATTTTTCTGCATTTTAAGTACAATTTTTTATTTCTTTAGAGATTTTTAGTGTGATTTTTTACCATAATTATCTAGTTAGAAGAATTTGAGTTTGTCTTAGAGTTAGGTAGTCAAGTTTGAGTTGGAAAGGTCTTTAAATACTATATATATAGATGTACTCTTTCTTTCTAATTATGGATAAATATTATTACGAATTTTGGAGTTATTTTTTAGTGTTCTCTTTGTGACAGAGAAGACGACACTGCGACGGGGTCGAATCTATCTTGCGATAGGGCCATGTGTGACGCCCTAGCCGCCGGTGCGATGTCAGAGGCCTTCCTACTATCTGTGTGACGCCGATAGTCTCCAAAACCCCCTTCTCCTTCACTGTCCTCCATCAATTTTAGTATCAGAGCTCAAACTCCAATCCCCCACATTGCCGCCGCACAACCATTGCTCACCAGCCACGTCGCTACTCTTCTTCCTTCTCTCTCCCCTTACCCATCTCTTTCCTTGTTACCGCTCATTGGAATAATATCAGGAAAAAAAAAACCCTGGACTCCTCTCTCTTGCTTTCTCTTTCGCTTTCTTGTGGCACTATTCACTGCTATAGTACCCCACAGTTATTGTTCACGGCGTACAATAACTGTAAACCCCTCCTACCCCAGCTTCTCTCTCCGCATCAAAAACCCCCCACCACCCTGTCTGCTCTCTCCCTTCCTTCGATCTGCTCTCTGTCTCTCTCTCGGTTTACATTGCAGAACAATAGAATAAGAAGAAGTAGTAGTAGTAGCGGTTGGAGGGGAAGGCCGGTCCTTCCGGAGCCATTGGCAGCCTTGGCCAACGCCGCCACAGCTGTCGCTACCCTGTGCTCTTGTCGTTGTTTGCTTTTGCTATTATCACTTACGTCGCCGCTGTCGCCGACAACCCCTGTTAGCCATTCCTGCTCACTTGATTGCCCCATCGCGGCCACCATTCCCCCCCCCCCCCCCTCTCTACGATTGGGAAGGAGGAAGAGTAGGAGAAAGGGGCTAGCCCATCGTGCCTTCACATTAAAGTTTGGTCAAACTAGGTTTGACCTGGTTTAGCCCAAGGGCCGGAGCCCTTGTTTCAGCCAGGTCCACACCCGGTTCAACCTGACTTTAACCCCATAGCCATTACCTAGTTGAACCACGTTCTGTAGTTGGTTTAGCCTTGGTTTGAGCTAGGGTCTGACATCCGGTTTGAGCCACATCCCCCAGATCTGTGCACCCATTTTGTTGCTGTTTTGTGCTGCGACTTTGTGGACCACTTGAGTGTTGGACAGTGCACCAAGGAGTTTTCTTGCACTGCCTTCGTCGGGGAGTCATCTGGACTCCGATTCATGTGCAATCTATCTCAACGAGGACCTTGATCTGTGTATTGTTGCCGCGACTGTGCCTTGTTTTACATGCCTACTTTTAGGGGTGTTCACTATTTGGTTCAACCCGAAAAACCAAACCGAACCAAACCGAAATTTCGGTTTGGTTCGGGTTGACACAAGGTTCGGTTTGGTTCGGTTTGCAAATATCACAAACCGTAGAAACCGATCCAAACCGTTGATACCGAATTATCCATTTTTTTATTGTTTTTATTTAATTTTTCTTTGGGCTAAGGCCCACGATCATGCAACCATTGAGTTTTATTGTCTTTATTTAATTTTGTTTTGGGCCAAGGCCCACGATCATGTAACCATTGGGGTGCAGGTTATTTAACATTCTAAAATCAGGTTGCATTGGGCCAAGGCCCACGATCATGCGCCCAGCTGGAGATTTTCTGCGGTGTTAGATGCCCAACATCATGCGCCAGCTGGAGCTTTTATAGGATGTTAGCCGTGACAGGTTTTTGTTTCCCACGATCTAGGACTAAAAGGAATGGTACTGGGCGGCTGTGAAGTTTAAAACTGTGGAAGCCGGGCTTTTAGTCCTATATCGCCAGACGAAAAAAACGTCATGCTTAGGATTTTTATAAAGACAACCCCACTGCACCTTGAACGCGTCACTTGGAAGATGCCTAGGCTCGAGTCCGGTTCAGACCAAACCGAACCGAATAAAACCGATTTTATTCGGTTCGGTTTGGTTCGGTTTCTATATTCATTCGGGTTGGTTCGGTTTGACAAAATTTCCTCATAAACCAAACCAAACCAAACCGTGAACACCCCTACCTACTTTTGAGGCCCACATAAGACGTTGAGGTCGCCCCATGCTCTATTTTGCGTGTCGATCGTAGTGTTGGCTTCTTTGCAACGAGGAGGACTTTGTCCAGCTCCATCCACTAGCGGTGCATCATTTTGAGTGCTGCTTCTGTTAAAGTCTTATTTTCATGTCTTTTAGCATTATGAGCTCCTTTCTATTCACAACATGGATTTGTTTACCTAATGGGACATGCATCAACTTGATTTCTAATGACCTGTTCAAAGAAAGTTCCATGTCCAAGGCTGTTGTTGATTTACTCTTCTAGACGAGTGAAATTATTATCAAAATTAATGGTGTCTTTATATAGTTTCACTAGCAATTCGAAAAGGTTCTATACTACGATGGTACATAGCTAAAGTCTTTTCTTCAAATAATCTTACCATTATTGTTGGTCGAGAGTGGATGGGGAGTTGAGAAGCGGACGATGTACGTGAAGGGGCATAGTTAGGATTTTGAATTTGGGGGGAGTCCAAAGCAATTTTTTTTTAAAAAGCAACTATTTATTAAATGGTTATTATTTTATAACTTAATTTGTTTTTTCATTAAAAGTATTATGGATTAATTATTAATAAAATACTATAAAGAATAATGACTTATTCAGATCGATAATGGGGACAGATTGAGTGGAGATGTTTGACAAGTTTTTCCGGTGGCGGTTATAATAAAGAAACGCGTTTTAAGGAAGAAAACATGCATAAGTCTTATTGGTTGTAAACACGTACTGTGATCTATGGATGCATAAAAAATAATAATTTCATACAACTATCACAAAGGGAATTCATCTATCCATAGATGTTAATTATTTAATTATATACATATAATTAAATAACGTGCGTGGTGAAAAATAAAAATCAATCTCGGTTTACTAAACATGCATGCACATTGACAATGATGTCATTACTTCGTATAACATATCTTAAATGATCATCTGTCGACGACCACTGTATTCGGCCGTGACTGTAGCAACTGTGCTTTGATTATAATCAAAGAGATCATTTTCATTAATAATGCAATCTTCAAGAGTAATATTGGTCTCTATGTGATTTATTTGATAATGGTGAAAAATATTTGGAGGGTAACTAGAAATCACGTTAGAATTGGTGAGTTCCTAATAACCTGTCTAGGAAATAGTATTTGTACTTGATCCTCCTATAGAACTGTCTAACGAGTCGTTTTTTGTGTTAATGGAAGGTAGCGGCTCAACAACTTTCTTTCTGAAATCTTGTTCTTTGTAAATTAATAGTGGACCATGGCTATTTTTAAGACTTGAATCTGGTTTAGATCTGCTGTGACATCTTCTTTTGTCAAAATAATTGCATAAGTTCTTTTTAATGATGCAAATGACGTGCTGAACGATAAACGATGAGTGAGAGAATTTATTAAGGTGCGTACGTAGATTATACATTATAAATTAATGTAACATTAGTTGATTTATATTATAAATTATAAGAGTAATTATGTATCTAATCTAATAAATTAAGTGCATATATGAGGTAGATGAATAATAACATTCACGTATTTTCTCTGTGGTCCTATCGTCTTGGTGGGAGCCGTTGTCATTGATAACCTGATATTCGTATATTATCCATCTAGTTTTGATTTATATTAGATGAACTAATGTTGATATATATTATAAATTATAAAAGTATTTTATTTGTCATTGGTACGTGAATGTGTATAAATATTATTCCTCAACCGCATGTATGTATTTAATTCGTTAGGTTAGATGTATGGTTATTTTTATAATTTATAATATAGATCAACTAATGTTGCATTAATCTATGATACATGATATATGTACGCATCTTAATTAATTTTCTCTTTCTCCTCATTCTTCGTTCATCACATCTTTTGCATTATTAAAAAAAACTCATGTAATTATTCTGGCAAAAAAAGATGCTACATCGGATCTAAATTAGATTCAGGTCCTAGAAATAATTATGGTCCACTATTAATCTTTAAGGAATAAAATTTTGGGAAGAAAGTTGTTGAGCCGTCACTCTTCATTGACACATAAAATAACTTGTTAGGTAGTTCTATAAGAGGATCATGTACAAAGACTATTTTTTGGACATGTTATGAGGATCTCACCAATTCTGACGTAATTTCTAATTATCTTTCAAATATTTTTCACATTGATTAAATAAATCACACATAGATTAATATTACTGTTGAAGATGACATTATTAATAGAGATGATCTTTTTGATTATAATCAAAATATAGTTGTTGCAATCACGGTCGAGTGATCATTTGGGATATTCTATGTAAGGTTATGACATAATTACTAATGTGCATGTATGTTTAGTGGGCTGGGATTGATTTTTATTTTTCATCACGTGCATTAAATATATATATATATATATAATTAAATAATTTACATTCATGGATAGATGAATTTCCTTTTTGATGGTTGTATGAAGTTATGATTTTTTATGCATCTATAGATCACAGTACGTATTTAGAATTAATAAGACCGATGTATGTTTCCTTCCTCGAAACACGTCTCTTTATTATGACCACTACTGGATGAGCTTGTCAAACATCTTCGCTCAATCTGTGTCTCCATTTTCGATCTGAATAAGTCATTATTTTTTGTAGTATTTATTAATTATCAATTTATAACATTTTTAATGAAAGAATAAGTTTAATTATCAAATAATTATCATTTAATAAATAATTATTTTTTCTAAAACGATTGTTTTGCCTTTTTCCCAAATTCAAAATCCTGATAATACCTGTGAGTCATGTCTCAGTTGAGAAACGGACGACGTAAGTGAAGGGGCATAGTCAGGATTTTGAATTTAGGGGGAGATCAAAGTTTCTTTTTTAAAAATAATTATTTATTAAATGATAATTATTTGATAACTAAGTTTGTTCTTTTATTAAAATGTTATGGATTAATTATTAATAAATATTATAAAGAATAATGACTTATTTAGATCGAGAATGAGGATACAGATTGAGTGGAGATGTTTGACAAGCTTATCTGGTGATGGTCATAATAAAGAGATGCGTTTTGAGGAAGGAAATATACATCAGTCTTATTGATTGTAAACACGTACTGTGATTTATGGATACATAAAAAATAATAACTTCATATAACGATCAGAAAGGATATTCATCTATCCATGAACGTAAATTATTTATACATACATATATATATACATATATGTATATATATACATATATATATGTATACATATACATATATATATGTATACATATATATATATATATATATTGGTAAAAAATAAAAATAAATTCCGGCCTACTATAAATATACATGCATATAGGCAATAATGTCATTATCTTACATAGAATATTTTAAATGATGATATGTCGGCGGCATAGTTGTCGAGGCGCGCTTAGGCGTGCGTATAGGCACTGCTCCTGTAGCTAGGCGTCTGGACGCCTGCTTAGGCAGCCCATATGGTTCGCTCAGGGCGCCTGGGCGCCTTGTTCTGATTCGGCCCGTTAAATCGGCCCATTTACACTCCCGTAACCCGTAACTTAACCCGTTTACCCGTCCCCACCCGCCCGTTAACCCCTAAAACAGGTCGTCCCGACCGTCCACCCCCCGACGCCCGTTCCCTTCCTCCCTCACCCCCGATCTGCGTGAGCAGCAAGCTAGGGTTCGCCCCCCTCCGCTCCGGCCGTCGTCGACACCGCCGACTGCCGTCGTCGATCAACGCCTGCCGCCGCCGCCGAGTTGAAGCCTGTCGCCATCCTCCTTCCCCCTCCGCTGTTGCAGGCTTGTAGCGATCGCCTGCCGCCGCCGACATCACCGATCAACGTCGACGCCGCCGCATCCGATGAGTCCTCTTTGCTCTCACTCTCTCTCTCACTCTCTCACACGGATAGGGCCGAAGCCCTCTCTATCTCACACACACGGTCCACTCCCTCCCTCTCTCTCTCACACTGCACACAGGACCGAAGCCCTCTGTCTCACTCTCACTCGCATTGTCACACACTCCTCTCTCTCTCTGTCATACGAAACACACACAGTCATACTCCTCTCTCTCTCTGTCACACACACAATCCACTCTCTCTCTCTCTCTGTCATGTCACTCACACAATCCACACTTCACTCTCTCTCTCTGTCACACACAGTCTCTCTCTCTCTCTGTGTGTCACACACACAGTCACACACACACCCCATTCCCTCTATCTCACTCGCACACTGCACACAGGGCCGAAGCCCTCTGTCTCACTCTCACTCACACTGTCACACACTCCACTCTCTCTCTCTTTGTCACATACTGACATACATAGTCACACACACAGACAGTGTGTCTGTAGTATGTCCCTAGTCCCAACTCCCCACACGGCACACACATACAGTCATACACAGACAGTCCCACAGTTCCTCTCTCTTTCTCCACTCTCTCTCTATCATACACACATTAATTTCTTTCAATTATATCATGATTGAGTTGTTCTTATTTATTCAATCTAATTATCTAAATGAATTATTTCATGCTAGATTAATTTGTTCCAATTTTAATATTTATTGTGATTGATTTGTTTCCCATATGTTCAAGTCAATTACTCATAGTAAATTAATTGCTTTCAATTTTCACATTAAAATTGATTTGATTGCTATTTTTTATATATATTTATGAACTCATGATTAATAATAATATATATTTCATATATGTTTTAATAAGGCGCCTAAGTCGCCGCTTAAACACCGCTTAAGCGACCGCCTTAGCGCCTAAGCGCTTAGCCTCCCTGAGAATGCCTTAGGTCGCCTTGGCGCCTTGACAACTATGGTCGGCGGCCAACTACACTCGGCTGTGGTCATTACTTTACATAGAATATCTCAAATGATCATCTCTATTAATAATGACATCTTCAAGAGTAATATTAATCTCTATGTGATTTACTTGATCATGGTAGAAAATATTTGAAGGATAATTAGAAACCACGTCATAATTGGTGAGATCCTCATAACCTGTCCAATAAGTAGTCTCTGTATCTATTCTCTTATAGAACTGCCTAACGAGCCGTTTTCTGTGTCAATGGAGAGTGGCAGCTCAACAATTTTCTTTTCCAAATCTTGTTCTTTGGAGATTAATAGTGGACCATATTTATTTTTAGGACCTGAATCTGATTTAGATCCGTTGTGGCATCTTTTTTTTCAGAATAATTGTATGAATTCTTTTTAATGGTGCAAATGACGTATTGAACGATGAACGGAGAGAGAGAAAATTAATTAAGGTACGCACGTAGATCATACATCATAGAAATATAATATTAGTTGATCTATATTATAAATTATTAAAAGTAATCATGCAACTAACCTAACAAATTAAGTGCATGCATGCGGTAGAGGAATAATATTTATACATATTTACGTACCAATGGCAAATTAAGTATTTTTATAATTTATAATATAGATCAACATTAGTTGATCTAATATAGATCAAAACTAGATGGATAATGCACGAATATCAGGTTACCAATGACAACGTCCCCCATTAAGATGATAGGACTACATAAATTAAATAATTTTATAATTTATAATATAAATTAACATTAATTGATCTAATATAGATCAAAATTAGATAGATAATGCACAAATATTAGGTTACCAGTGACAACGGCTCCCACCAAGATGATAGGACGACGGAGGAAGTATACGAATATATATAAATATTATTCCTCTATCGCATGCATGTATTTAATTTGTTAGGTTAGATATATGATTATTTTTTATAATTTATGATATAGATAAACTAATGTTGCATTAATCTATGATGTATAATTTACGTGCGTATCTTAATTAATTTTATTTCTCTCTTCATTTATCGTTCAACACGTCTTTTGCACAATTAAAAAGAACTCGTGCAATTATTCTGGCAAAAGAAGATGCCACAACGGATCAAAATAAGGTTCAGGTCCTAGAAATAGCCATGATCCACTATTAATTTTTAAGGAACAAGATTTTGGGAAGAAAGTTGTTGAGCCGCTACCCTCCATTGATACAGAAAACGGCTCATTAGGTAGTTCTATAGGAGGATCATGTACAAAGACTATTTCTTGAACATGTTATGAAGATCTCATCAATTCTGACGTGGTTTTAACTATCCTTTAAATATTTTTCACCATGATCAAGTAAATAACGTAGAGATCAATATTATTCTTGAAGATGACATCATTAATGGAGATGATCTCTTTGACTATAATCACAGTATAATTGTTATAATCACGGCCGAGTGTAGCTGGCCGCCGACAGATGATCATTTGGTATATTCTATGCAAGGTAATGACATGATTGCCAATGTACATGTATATTTAGTGGGCTGGGATTGATTTTTATTTTTTACAATGCGCATTATTTTTTATATATATATAAATAATTAAATAATTTACATCCATAGATAAATAGATTTTTTTTCTGATCGTTGTATGAAGTTATTATTTTTTATCTATCCATAGATCACAGCACGTATTTACAACCAATAAGATTGATGCATGTTTCTTTCCTCAAAGTGCGTTTCTTTATTATGACCGCCACCGGAGGAGTTTGTCAAACATTTATGCTTAATTTATGTTTTCATTTTCGATCTGAATAAGTCATTATTCTTTGTAGTATTTATTAATAATTAATTCATAATATTTTTAATGAAAGAACAAGCTTAATTATCAATTACTTATTATTTAATAAATAGTTATATTTTTTTAAAAAATTATTTTGGCTTCCCCCAAATTCAAAATCCTAACTATGCCCCTTTACATATGCCGTCCGCTTCTCAACTCCCTGGCTATGAATGTCAAACAAACGTTACTGTGTATAGCGGTTGGAAACTGGTCAGATTACGATGATCGTCCAATTATAGATCCCAGCTACTCAGTAGAATTTGTTGTTGAGTAGAAACGTTCAAGTTAGAATTTGCAACAGGGAGAAGAGGAGTCAGAGGGGCACCTCCAGTCTGTTGTAGAGCGAAACCCTCCGATGCCTAAGTTAAGTGTTAGCAGATCAGATCTTGCTAGGAGTTTTTGGGCTCGAAAAAATGCATACCTCTGACCGGAGAAGATCTGTGACTTTGTAGTCTCTTGTCCGGAGGTGTCCCGGGGACAGTTGCCTCTGGAGAGGTCATGTTCCCACGATCCACTTCCCTTAATTGAGGAGATCGTGGCGCAATAGGTAAGGAGGGATTTACTTGTGATTGGGGGGAGCATATCGTGTAGACTTGCCTAAACTGGACAGTTATGCCGTTTACGTGCTAGGCCCGCCTGATGGCGGGGAGGCGTTATGGGTCGCCCGTGGGGGGACCTTTTTGATTTCAGGAGGTCGAGAGGAAGTGGACTTCCAACTGTGGACTCTTGGTCTTTGCCTGGCTGAGTTGTCGACATTTGATGGCCGAGAGAGATGGCTGGCTTACAGATCTCAGGCTACTTGACTGAGACACTGGAGGGACTCGGGAGCAGCGAGCGGGTGCATAGCCTGGTGGTCTAGGACCTGGGCTTGTTGACTCCAGATTCTCGACCTTGGTTGTTGGTCGGGGCACCGCGAGCTACGTGGCTCGCTCGCGTCGATTCTTGTAGGCCGTAGGCCTTTGGGCCTGTAGGCCAAATGGGCCTATTTGGGCCGGGACCCATTCGTCCCTCGTCACTGGCCCCTCACTATCTCATTCGAATTTCGAATATGTGAGTGAAATTGAGTGGGAAGCCCAACGAAGGGTCGCCTTAACTGCTAGGCGCGAGACACGTGGTGCCGATTGCCCTTTGAAAGGACACCCCCGTGCCCTTCCGTAATCCCCGAGCGTCCGTAGGCGATGTCGGTTGTACTTCGAAACGACGTCCGCTTATGGGAGATGATGACGTCACCTCCCTTTCTGCTATCTTTGAATGTGCCTCGGGGTGTCGGTTGTCCACGTGGCGTTGTTTCATGCGTGACTAGATCCTTAGGGTTGCGGCTGCAGGACGCGTCTCTTCGTCTCCGGTCGCAACGCCTGGGCCGTCATCATGAGGGGCTGTTTTGGCGTCTCTCGAGATTCCTGGCGGGAAGAGGGGCGAACGAACTGGCCATCCCCTCCGTAAAAATAGAGGCATTAGGTGAACCAGGCTCGCTCTCTGCTTGCCTGAAGCTTTCTGCGGACACCGGAGTTGTGGAAGAAGAAACCTTTTATCGTCTGCGCTCCCCTCCTTTTTTTTTCCGATGAGTCCATCCTGGCCCCAAGCTCCGTTAGTTCCTCAGGGTCCCCTAGGACTTCCTCTTCGCTTCCATCTTCCTCTGGGACTGCTTCTTGGTCTTCGGAGTCTTCGTCTTCCTCCTCTAGCGAGGCTTCCCTCTATTTCGAGCAGTCTTCTACCCCCTCGTCCATGGCTTCAGACGAAGCTTCCAGTTCCTCCGGCCAGTCCGAGAGGAGGGCTCCCACCTTGGCCCGTCATAGTCGTAGTTTGATTAAATAGGATGAGTTGAGGACAATGACGGAGGAGTATCGGGTGCCTCACGGGTACTGTCTTGTGGATGCCGGTCCCGACGATCGCCTCTCTTCCGAGGCCTCTATTCTTTCGTGGTATATCGGGAGATGTTTCTAGCGGACTTCCGCCTCTCTGTCCCTCGGTTTGTCTGTAGTCTCCTTACCCAGTACCAGCTGACGCCGGGCCAGCTGACGCTGAACGCTTGGTTTTACATTTATGCTTTCCTTCTTGTCTGTCACGAGTGGCACGTTGAGCCCACGTCCGTTTTGTTCTCATGTATGTCCCAACGCCACCCACACACATTGATCGACGACATGTTCTTGTTTATGAAGGCCCATCCTCGTACATTGTTCCTTCGCTCGAGTTCTTCCGCCTCGAGCCATAAATCATGGAAGAACTATTTTTTCTTTGTTACCCAAGACGCCATAGTCATTTCCCCTTAGGACTTCCGCATAGTCTTCAGTTTCGTTCCTATGCGAGAGGACCCTCTGACTTATTGGATTCTCTTGGACGTAGAGCCGCGAAAGGCCATTCTCAAGGCAAGGGTCATGAGCGACGTTGACCTCAAAGTTACCGAGATGGCACTACTGAAGGCTGGCCTTGCTCCTCGGGAATCCAGGAGTGAGTGTATGCATTGGTCTGTGTTACTCCTTTTTGATGTTCTTGCAACTTTGCTAACCTGTTCATCTTTTCAGTCGAGACGATTGTCTGGGTGTCGCTTGTGGAGAAAGTGGCTCGGGGCGAAAGGGAAGTTGGCGAGTAGGCTTTTGCGGCTCGGGGCGAAGGAGAGGTTGTCGAGGAGACCCCCTCCTCGACCTACTTCGATATTCCCGAGGGCATACCGTTGTCGGGTTAGATGGCCACGGTTGTCAACATCTTGGCACGTATGGAGGACATGCGCCGACGGAAGCGGGTCGCTGAGGGCCAGCCTCAAGAAGCTGAAATAGTCGCGGGAGGCAATGGCCGTCGGAGGAGGCATCGGGTGAATGCGGGGAAGGCTCCTGCAACCAGCGGCCAGAAAGAGGCCGTTATCGAGACTCCCTGCCCTACCAGGGGCGTGGTCATTAGGAGTGTTCCTGCCGAGCCAAGACCATCGATGACCTCTTCCCTGCCCCAAAAGTTGAAGACATGGCAGCCTCCCATGTGGAGGGTCTACACCGACAACACCTTTGCTGAAGGCGATGTGGTGTACAACCTAGCCTTGGCCGCATGCATCCCAATGGTGTGCGCTCGGGAGGAGCTAAGGGATGAAGTAAAGCTCTCCATCCGGGCGCTGCAGTCAGGCCTGCGTATCCTCGTACAAACCTACTACCTCGCCGAGAGGTTTAACAAGATCTAGGCAGATAGGCAGCATATTGATGAGAAGCTCGACGATCTGCAGCGGGCTTCGGAGGAAGCCAACAAGGTGAAGGAGGAATTGGGGGGCAAGCTGAAGGTATCCCTGGCCCAGGTGGCCAAGTCAGAGCAGCGAAAGAGGAAGGTCTAGGATGATCTCGAAATCGCCAACGGTCGGGCTTGGTCGTTGGAGACGGCAACATTTAAGACGATAGATCGCTATAAGTCTTCTCCCGAGTGCCTCGACGAGAAGATCAAGTTCAGCCTCGAACAGTACACCATTGGTTACGATAGGGGTACTACGAGGGGTTTCTCTGTCGGCTTTTAGGCGGCTACTTCTCGCGCTAGGGAGCTATGCCCGGATGGCGGGGCTGAGCAGTTGGAGTAGGATGACCTAGCCTATTGCTACGACGTCGAGGAGTCTGGGGAAGGGGTCGAGGATGCCGAAGCATCGGAAGCCGTTGACCTCACCGACTCTCCAATCGCCCTCCAAGAGCATGCTGTCAAGGGTCCTACTGCCGCTGCCGAGGGTCTTGCTACCTCTGCCAAGGGTCCCGCCGACTCTTGAGATTTCTCCTCCGGATCCCGACCGGAAAAAAGTTAATCGACAAGGTATTCGGGGTGCCTTCTCAAAAAATATCCAACCATTTGCTTACTTGAAGTATGTCGGCCCGTCACATTTTGTAATTTTTGGGTCCTATTAGGGAACGAGATGGCCGGTCCGTTTTAGGCTTTTTCTTCTCTTTTTTTTTTGGTTGTTGGCTCGTTGGAGCCTTTGTTTTGTACCTTGGTTACATGATCGGTCATCTGGTTGGAATAAATACAATGCAGTTTGCCTATTTACTTGTACTTGCTCCTTTCCCACTAGGTAGTTTTGATTCTTTCCTTTTTGACTGGTCAAGGCTAGTTTACAACTTTCCTGCATTTATTGCTGGTCAGTTATGAGTGGGAGGCACTTTATTTCACGCCTATAAAAAGGGTAGCGTGGGAAGGGGCTGAGCCATAGTCATCTGCACAACCCCCTCTTTGCAGCCTCTGTTCTTGCTATTGAGTCGAGATGGCTTCGGTCTATGCTCATGGAGTGGTGGCGAATCGGGCTACCCTTAGGGCCTCCACGATTGATGTTGGCTCGCTTGATAGGATCGGGGACCGGTTTTGAATCCTTGCGAGTTTGTACTGCGCGTGCCTTCGGCAGACGACGGCCTCTACTCGGGTAGTCCTAAATCTTTCTTGGCCATCGAGGCCATATACGAGGCGGGCTTCCGGTTGCCGGTCGCTGCCTTTATCGTGGAGTTGCTGCAGTTCTTTGCGGTGGCTCCTGCTCATATCCTACCGAACTCCTGGTGTTTGGCCATGGCCTTCAACGCGCTGATGCGGCTTTACGTTTATGTTGACGCTTTACACGACATCTTCCGTCATATCGTCAATGTTCGATGTTGCGCGATCCCTGGTGCACGTGGCTTCCTCCAGTTCATCAGCCGCAACGATCAAGGGACTCGGTGGGGAATGGCCTTTCCCCACGACCTGACGGGATTTCGTTGCTGATCCTCTTCTTGGAGGTTTTCGCCAATGGCTCTCTAGGGAGGGTTCCCTGTTGCTAACAAAACTTTGGGAAGATGATCATGTCGACGTCAGCATCTACCTCAATGACGCTGCCCTAGAGGGGTTTGGCCTTGCTTCAGCCTCGGGCTCTCCTGTTGAAGCGCAACTTCCTATTAGAAGAAGGGGGCATCGTGGTCGGCGAGGAGGCCGGCGTTGATAAGCGTGGCTTAAACTTTTGGGAAGAGTCTATGTACTTGCTTTTTATCAGAAAGGATGTTATCCACCACCCTTTTATTAAAATCATGATGTGGCCTACCGTGCATTTCTTTTGTATTATCTTGATTATGGCTTATGAGTCCTTCACGAATGTGGGCACTTAGGGAAAGAAATGACTTTTTAAGTGCCCTTCCCGAGCGGGAGCACTCGAGGAAAGAAATGTTTATAAGTTCCCTTCCCGAGTGTTGGTACTCGGGGAAAGAAATGGCTATAAGTGCCCTTCCCGAGTGCTCACACTCGGGAAAAGAAATGGCTATAAGTGCCCTTCCTGAGTGTGAGCGCTCGGGGAAAGAAATGGTTTTGACAGAAAGTCGGAGGACAAAAGAATCGTTTATTTCTCAATCATTAAATACAATGGTGTATGGGACTAACAATAGTAAGCTCGCAGGTTATCGGCATTCCATGTGCGAGGTTCCTCTTTCCCATCAAGCGTGGTGAGTCGGTACGAGCCTTTTTCGAGAGCTTTCGAGATCCAGTAGGGTTCCTCCCAGTTCGGGGCCAATTTTCCAACGGCCAACGTGGCGCCAAGGCTCTAGTCCTCCATAGGACTAAATCTCTTGGGAAGAACTGCCTCTCTTTGATCCTCATATTGTAATAATTGGCTATCCTCTGTTGATATTCCATCATTCGGATCCTGGCATTCTCTCGGATCCCTGGTAGCATGTCGAGGTTTTCCCTTAGTTGTTGGTAGCTTTCTGCTTCCATGGCTTCTACTCCTAGCGAGGGGCTCCCGATTTTCAAAGGGATTAAAGCTTTTGCCCCGTAGACTAAGTGGAAAGGGGTCTCTCCTATAACCGCTCGGGCTGTTGTTCTGTGTGACCATAGGATAATGGGTAGTTCTTTTATTAAGGACCCTGCTTCCCCCTCTAATCAAGTCTTCACTCTGTGGAGTAAGGTTCAATTTGCATTTTCCACCAGGCCATTAACCTGCGAATGGGTGACCGTCGTATAGCAATTCTTGATCTTCAGTTGCTCGCATTTCTCTTTAAAATAGGCACTGGCGAGCTGCCTTCCATTGTTCGAGATTATCACTCTCGAGATACCGAATTCGCAGATTATGGATTTCCAGACGAAATTCAATACTACTCTCTCGGTAATCTTTGCCATTGGTTCTGCTACTATCCATTTAGAGAAGTAATCGATGGCCACTATAATGAATTTCTTCTGTCTTGGAGGCTCGGGTAGTGAGCCTAATATGTCGATCCCTTACCTTGCGAATGGACATGGCTTCAAGAGGCTCTCGTCATGGGTACACCTGGCTGATGCGGTGTCGTCGCAAAGCGTTGGCACTTATCACACTTAACATATTCCAGCGCATCCTTCTGGAGAGTTAACCATTAGTACCCTTGACGAAGTAACACGTGGGCTAAAGAACGGCCTCCCAGGTCGCGTCCACACATATCTTCGTGGACTTCCTCGACAACCCTCAGAGCTTTCGTTGGGTGAAGCCATTTTAGTAGGGGCTGAGAGAATGATCGTCGGTATAAGGAATTGCCTACCATGGTGAATCGTATGGTTTGGTTCTTGATGCTCTTCGCCTCCAGCCCGTCTTCTGGTAACTTGCCCAGCGTCAGGAATTCCATTATTGGCTCTATCTAGGATTTATTTCTTCCGATAGCTTGTACGACTACTTTCTGAATGCTCGGTTGTTCAAGTTCTTCGATGAGGACAGACCGAGACGATACTAAGCCTATTGATGACGCCAACCGAGATAGAGAATCAGCCTTGTTGTTTTCCTTTCTCGGTATTTGGATTACCTCGAAGAGTTTGAGCCCTTCAGTCTGACTTTTGACCTCCTGTAGATATCGACTCATGCTCGGATCTCGGGTCCTGAAATTCCCGTGGACTTTGCTGGCCACAAGTTGAGAGTTAGTGGAGATTTTCATTTTGGTGCCCCTCATGCTCCGGGCCATACGAATGCCTGATAGAAGGGCTTCGTACTCTGCGACGTTATTGGACGCGGGAAATTTTAGGCGTAGTGAAGCTCGATTCCCTCAGGGGAAATTAAGACTAATCTCGCACCGCTGCCTGAGGCGCAAGAGGATCTGTCAACGTATAGTTCCCAAACGGGACCGAGGTTGGTCCCACTTGCTTCCTGTGCCGAGATCGTGCATTCGCCTACTAAGTCAACGAGTGCCTGTGCCTTGATGGCGGTCCTCGGCTTATAGGTGATATTGAACTCTCCTAGCTTGACACGCATGCGCCAGTTCCCCGTGGCCTTTCGGACAAGGACCACATTGACGAGTCATTGAGGGTACTAGACGGGCTTGAGTAGGTTGATCTTTAGTCCCTTGGTGACTTGCTCCAAGACAACTTCCTGTCTCTTGGGCGTACACCTTCGTCGCTGTTGGACAAGTTTCTTATCTGGCAGCAGGTTGAGGTGATGCGTCGCCACCTCGGTAGGAATACCCGGGAGATCCTCATCGGACCAGGCAAAGACGTCCTGGTACTATGATAGGAACGCCTGATATTCCTCTACTTGTTGTGCCGTAAGAGTTGAGCCGACATGGACTGTCTGATCTGGGTCCTCACCTAGTTGGATATTCATAAGATCTATGACTGGGGATGCGGACTTCTGCTCCTTCTTGGGCTCTTAAGGGAGCTCCGCTACCTGTTTGTTTTGTCCTTTGGAGGCTATGAGGTAACACCGATGACATTCTTCTTGATTCCCTCTGGCCTTTTCGACCCCAAAAGGGGTCAGGAATTTCAACTTCTAGTGATAGAAGGACGGGACTCCCGTAACACCTCTGATGATTCCCTTTCTGATGATCGCATTGTAGGTGCTCATCTCTCGGATGATTAGGAAGCTGGCGACGAAGGTTACCTCTCGGGGAGTAGTTTCGAGAGTCACCGCTAATACTACTACCCCCACTGGGGCATAACGTTGCCCGAAAAGCTGAACAAGGGCGTGCGCATCTGTCGTGTGGGAGGGACGTTGGCACCCATTCAAAGAAAACAGTCGTAACTGATAACGTTGGGGCCGCTGTCTCTATCTACTAAAATACGATGAACTTTACATTTATGAACTGTTGCGATCACGACGAGAGCGTCGTCGTGAGGAACGATTACTCTTTCCAAGTTCTCGTATGAGAAAACGATGGGTTCCTTTAGAGGGTCCCTTACATTTGTTTTTTCTCATGTTCGGAACGCTTGGGATCAAGATTCACAAGGTTCACCTAGCGGGCGTAGCACTTCTTTCCTTGGTGGTTGTCTCCTCCTGACGCGGGGCCACCCGATATCATATGGATCTCAGTGCCGTTGGGGCGATTCTCGATCCTAGGTGCTTCGCGCTCCTGATCGGACTTTGCCATGTACTTCTCGAGATATCCTCGTCGTATTAGGGACTATCTCATCCCACAGTTGCCGACATTCGTCAGTCATGTGGCCATGGTCTTTGTGGAAGTGACAGTATTTCCTCCTGTCCTAGTGTTTGGGGTCCGTCCTCATTTTTTGGGGCCATACTCCTTATTCTCAATATCTTGTAGGATCTCGAACACGGGAGTTGTCAATGGCGTGTAAGTTCCGGGAGTTACGGGACCTTTGGACTCTCCCTCAAAACGTCGGGACTTCTTCTCCGGAAGAGCCCTCTCGTTTTGGCGCTTGCGATCGCCTTCTTCCCCCCGGTAGTGGTAGGCAGTTACCACTTCCTCGCAGTCGGCATGTTGGCGTGCCAAGTTGATGAGGGTGATCAGGGTTTTAGGCCTGGAGGACGATGGTCTTTCGGAGAGCGTCTTCTCGAGTGCCCTGGGTAAGGGCGGTCACGACGGAAGATAGTTTGAATTTCGGGGCCCGAAGGGCCTCGTCGTGGAAGCTAGAGATATATTCTCGGAGGGACTCTTCACGCTTTTGTTTCATGACCACCAAACTAGCCGATGACTTCTTTTGGTGGGCGCCAGCAAAATGATCTCGGAAAAGCTTCCCGAGTTGCCCGAAAGAGCGGATCGACCCCGACGCTAGGGTGGTGAACCATGTCTGTGCTGTTCCCACTAAGGTAGTGGCGAAAGTGCGACAACAGATGACATCCGGGACTCCATGCAGTCTCATGTGAGACTGAAAGTTGTTGAACTGGGTCTCTGGGTCCCCTTGCCCGTCGTAGGTGTTGAGGTTGTTGACGGACAATTTCTTAGGGACCGGGACGTCGAGTATCTCGACGGAGAAGGGAGAGAGGTCTCCCTCCTCATCAGAGAGGGAGAGGGAGCGTCTCCTTCGGAGGAGGCTTTCGATACGCTTCTCTCGGCGCTCCAGGCGGAGCTCTCGTTAGCTCATCGATTCGCCGATGTAATGTAGGGCTTTCTTGTGGAGAATGGGATCTCGAAACTCGGGAGCGATGACTCTGGCTTTTTCGACCGCTTTTCTTCTTTAAAGAGGAGCGGTTTGAGTCGGCAACTCCAGAGGTTGTCGGCTGAAGGTTGTTGTGTCGGATTTCCCCATCGAGGATGAGGAATCGACCACGGTGCTCTGTATGCCTTCATGCCTGCCAATGATGGCTGGCAGTTGCCGGGCCTCTCTTTGGGGTCGTTACTGGGGGGCGGCTCCCAGGCGGGGCTCAGGAACCGCCGGTGGTGCTGGGAGGCGCTCTTGGATCAAGGTAAGCATGGTGCCAAATTGTTGAGCGACCACCCCCGTGGGGTCGCCGCTGTTCCTTAACGGCGTGGAGGTCGCGCTTTGCGACCGGTTCGCAACAGCGTTGACTCCGACATCGTTGATCTGTGATGCCGTTCTAGCGCAACGGCTATTCTTGTTGCCTCTTGTCATCGATTTTTGCGCATTTCCCATAGACGGCGCCGATCGACAGATTACGATGACCGTCCGATCACAGACTCTGGCTACTTGATAGAATTTGTTGTTGAGTGGAAACACTCAGGGTAGAACCTGTAAGAGGGAGAAGAGGAGTTAGAGGGGGCCCCTAATCTGTTGGGGAGCGAAATCCTCCGATGCCTAGGTTAGGTGCTAGCAGATTAGATCTTGTTAGGGGTTTTTGGGCTTAGAAAAATGCATACCTCTGATCGAAGAAGATCTGGGACTTTATGGTCTCTTGTCTCCGAAGCGTCCTAAGGACGGTTGCCTCTTGAGAGGCAATGATCTTACGATCCATTCTCCTTGATTGAGGAGATCGTGGTGCTATAGGTAAGGAGGGATCTGCTCGTGATTGGGGGGGAGCAGATCGTGTGGACCTGCCTAAACTGGGCAGTTATGCTGTTTATGTGCCAGCCTCGCTTGATGGCGGGGAGGCATTATGAGTCACCATGGGGGGACGTTTGTTGACTTTAGTTTCTCGACCTTGAGTGTCGGTCGGGGCATCGCGAGCCACTTGGCCCCCTCGCGCCGTTTCTTATAGGCTGTAGGCCTTTGGGCCTGTGGGCCAAATGGGCTTGTTTGGACTGGGACCTAATCGTCCCTCGTCACTGTGTGAAGGGTAGTTATTATACAAGAGGTCTATGTGACAATTCACTGTTGAATGTGCATGTAGAGGGGCATTTATGATAGTTCAAGGAGAAGTGTAGTGGTAAGGGGTAATTATGTTCATCCATATGGGTAACCAAAAGAAAGAGTTGCCCCTTTCATGGTTAAAGTCATTTAGAGGGGGTTGCATTTAACTTAGCTGCTTTTGTTTCTGACTCTTAAATATTTACCCAAACTATTGAAATTTCTCTACCATTAACAAATTATCTATAAATCAAAAGTCATATCCATCAGATACTTATTTTTCTACAACATCATAGTATACAAAATGATCGGTCTAGACGTGTCTTATGTGCTAGTCTTTAATTTATGACTTCTTGATGTCAAAACTAAATGACTTACATATATAATGGAGCCGGCTATAATGAGCCACGAGATTCATCTAACTTAGATGAGTCCCCCTCGAAACTCCCACTTCTCCATCTTAAAAAAATAAATCAAAATCATCAAAAAATTTTAAATATTCAAATACCCATGATGAAGAATCCTCCATGCATGAAAGTAAATGAAAGACAAAACAGAAGCATACATGGAGGAGGATCGCATGGCGAGGGGTAAGTGATTTACCTTCTTCCGACGACGTGAAGGAGAGGACGAAACGAACCTCGAGAGGATGAGGATGAGCTACGAGGCTCATCTAACTTAGGTAAGCGCCCTCGAAACTCCCACTTCTATATCTTTAAAAAGTAAATCAAAATTGTTATTTGTTTTAAAATATTCAAATACCCCTGATGGTAAATCCTCCTTGCATCAAAGTAAATAAAAGATGAAACGGAAGCATACATGGAGGAGGATCTCATGGTGAGGGGTGAGTGATTTACCTTCTTCCGACAACGTGAAGGAGAGGACAAAACGAACCTCGAGAGGACGACGGTGAGCCACGAGGCACATCTAACTTAGGTAAGCCCCCTTGAAACTCCCACTTCTATATCTTCAAAAAATAAATCAAAATCATTAAAAGATTTAAAATATTCAAATACATGGAAAATCCTTCATGCATCAAAGTAAATAAAAGACAAAACGGAAGCATACATGGAGGAGGATCTCATGGCGAGGAGTGAGTGATTTACTTTCTTTTGACGACGTGAAGGAGAGGACAAAGCGAACCTCGAGAGGACGAGGAAGAGACCACGGGAGGGCATCTTCCTAGTGTTCCACGTTTCAAGACCCAGGTTTCTTGGAGAGCAGTGCGATAGAGAGAACTTTGGGAGGGAGGAGGAAGAGATGGTCTGTGTCAGGAGAGAACCATATCACATTTTTTTTTTTCATGTACTCACCTCTCTCTCTATTTATTTCTCTGTCTCATATTCAAAATTCGAGAGCGGGATTACTTAGAGAGAGGAAGCTGTGGAGAGGAGGAGGGAGTTGTGATGTGCCTGGTTCCAAACTGCACGGCCCCCTCTTTCTCTCTCTCTCTCTCTCTCACAACCGCCTTATACGGGAGAGAAGCGTGAGAGAGGGAGAGATGCCCAACGTGGGCATTTGTACTGGCCTACATCTCCCATTTGCCCGTGGAGGGCAATGATTAAAAATCAATCTCTCCCTTTAGCTGCTCCAATCTAATTGTCATACAGGAAATGGAGCGTGCGATCTCACAAGAATAACTTTATCATGTTAGTAGTGATCGATTAACTCATCACCAAAACTAACAGAATACAATACTCTAAAATTCTCTCTAAAATTCTCATGGTACTCCAGACAATCTTATATTCACTTGATTTAATAGTCCATATCTCTCGGATAAATAAATGGCAGTGTTAAATTCCAAATGTCATGTGATCATAAGTCTGTCTGCATACAGTTGACTGAGTTCATGAATGTATGATCCACATAACATGATGTAATATATAAATGTTTTCCCTAAGTTCTCGTGTTGATTCGATTAATCTCAGCCTCTTTCCTAAATGTCCTGCTGGACTGTATCAACCTTAGTCCTAAGGATCATACTAAAGTAGCGACGCCAAGCTCCTCTTTATGACATAGTTCTCAGGTCACATAGGGTACTAGTGGGAGCAACAATATGATTCATGAACTCACACAATGTTGAAGCAGAGATCCATTCATCATTCTCATTTATCGGTTGTGTATTGTACACGCAGTATACAACGTATGCTATTGTGTTCTTCCACATATGTGGGCGTGTAACTTTTAAATTGTCATTAAACACCATACAGATCTTAGTCCAGTCACTCTCACTGCGACTAACCAGAGCTTCATGACATAGTTGCTCCCACTCAGCGTCTTGTCTCAAGACTCGCATTCGGCTTCCGCAGATTATACGAGATGGGTTCATATATTCCTGTATTCGATCTTCGAAGATCTCATCTCGGCTCTTATCCGTGGCTACATTACTAAAAATATTTTAAGTGTATCTTGCTCGCTCTCCTAACACCATAAATACAAAATGTTTCATCTTACTCGCTATCTTAGTGCCAAGGCAAATTTCCCATGTGAGGGGTCAATTCAAGTCTAGTGACACTCATCCATGTGTAAACAAATACTCCACCATAATACACTAAGAGAACGCTTAATCATGTTAATATCAATAATAATTGTTCTACATTACAGTTTACATAACCCATGGCTGTACTATGGGTCAAGAAAGATTCTAATGATCTGTTTAGTTTGCGGGTCCGCTACCATACGTAAATATATCGAAGGACCACTGCATCTTTTTCCAATAGATCTCGAATAAAGTGATATTGAATGTCAATATATTTGGTCCTCCCATGATACTTAGGGTCCTTGGCGTAGGCCAGCGCTGACGTACTATCAACATATAATAACACACTCTCCTCCAGATGAAGAGTGATAGCCAATCGCCGCATGAAATTTCTTAACCAAATTGCTTCTTGATACACTGTCGAACATGCCATATATTCGAATTTCATAGTTGATAGAGCGATGCACGTCTATTTTTTGTTGCACCAAGAAATGACCGAGCCACCTAGCATCACTATATAACCTTTCGGTCTTAAATCACTTCTTTCGTAATACAAGGCAAGGTTCGCCGTTCCACGTAAATGTCGGAATATCTTCTTGATTGCCTTCCAGTGAGCAAGACCAAGGTTACTCTGATAACGACTAACTAGATCTACGACATAGTTGATGTCGGGTCCAGTACACAACATAGCATACATCAAACTTCCTGTAGTTGCCGCATATGACACTTTACTCATTTGGCTATTCTCTTCTTCAGTCTGTAGGCATTGGCTCACACTTAAAACACAACTCTTATAAACTAGAGTATCAATGGAGGAGGGATCTATCCTGTATCGCTCTAAGATCTTATTAATGTAGGTTTCCTAAGACAGACTCAGAAACCTTCTAGAACGATCTCTTACTATTTTCACTTCGAGCACATAGTTTGCTTCACCCATATCTTTAGTCTCAAAGACAAAAGATAGATACTGCCTAGTGGCATTAGTAGACTCCATGTCATTCCCAGCTAACAAAATGTCGTCAACATATAATGATAGGTTTATAATCTTCTCTTTCCTTTGTTTGACATACATATAGTGATTTTCCTCAATCGTTTCAAAATCGAATGAGGTGATTTCCTTATGAAATCTTAGATACCACTGTTTAGACGATTGTTTGAGGACGTAGATGGAACGTTTTAGGCGACAAACTTTCTGCTCTTATTCCTTTACCTCAAAATCCTTCGGTTGGAACATGTAATTTCCTCGTCTAATTCTCCATTGAGAAATGTTGTCTTAACGTCCATTTGGAAGAGTTTTAAATCCAAATGTGTGACAATAGTTAGGATCAGGTGAACATACGTGAATCTTATCATGGAGGAGAACATTTCATCAAAATCTATATCCTCCTTCTAGATATCTCCTTTGCCCGCTAATCGTGCTTTGTATTTGTCAACTTGCGTTTAATTTTGAAAACTTATTTGTTTCCAATAGCCTTACACCTATGCGGAAGATCAACTAACTCTTAGGCCTTATTCTTTTCCATATAGTCCATTTCATCTTACATGATAGCTATCCATTTTTTCCTAGACAATGATGAATATGCTTCTCTCATATTTTTAAGTTCTTTATTAAAATCTCCTCTTCAATCTAAAAACGACGACAAGGAGTGTGTCCACGCTTACTTCAATGCACTTAGATGTCGACATCTATCGACTTTGGTAGAGCGCTCCAACTGGGTAAAGTAAATGGTGCACTCCTACTAGCTTAATCATCTCTATTATCTCCAGCGATCACGTGGTTAGGAACTAATTCTCTCCTTTCGGTAGATGATGATAACTCCATGGAGATCAAAGCTTTTCCTGGTGTCGCCAAGGTTAGGGTATTCTTTCTCTAAGAATACAACGTCTCAGATCTCTTTCTCTGTCATTCCTCCATCTTGATGTTGCTCGTACATGACATATCCATTTGAGCTATCAAGTTATCTTATGAAGATAAATTTTCTAGTTTTAGGGTGTAGTTTTCCATACTTATGGAAAGTGTCATGGATATATTTAGTTGACCCCCATAGGCGTAGATTTTCTAAGTTGGCTTCTCATCATGTCACAACTCATAAGAGATAGAAAGAACTAACTGTAAAGGCACGCGATTAAGTATGTGAGTGGCAGTCAACAAAGCGCCTCCCATAAGGATATTGGGAGGTTGGCATGCGCTATCATCGACCTAATCATGTCTAATAACGTCCTATTCCTTCTCTCGGTAATACTGTTGTGTTGCAGAGTATGAGGAATAGTGAGTTGTCTCCTAATTTCCTTTTCCACACATAGAGGTCTGAACTGATCAGATAAATATCCGCGTCCTCAATCTGTGCGAAGAGTTTTTACATTCTTGCAGCCTAATTCTCAATTCTGCTAAGAAGTGCTTGAACCAATCTAATACTTCATAGCACTGAGAGATCAAATAAACATAACCATATTGCAAAAAATCATCTATGAAGGTAATGAAATATGATTTCTCATGATGGACTTTCAGACTCATAGGTCCACAAATATCATAATGGATAAGTTGTAATAACTCAGTGGCCTTCTTGGCCTTTCTGAAAGGCTTTTGGCACGTCTTTCCAGTTAGACATGATTTACATACAAGTAGAGTAATCTTAGCGAGTGAACAAGGCCTTTTCGAGCTAACCTGATCATTCTGTCTTATTTTATGGGATCGAGGCGAGCAGGCCGTATCTCAGAACTAAGGTCTTTATCATTAGCCACATATATTACATAAGAAGTAGAATCATTTATATCAACATCCAATTTAAACAAACTACCACTTAATAAAGCATGTCCATACAACACATCATTTAAATAAATTTCAATATGAGAAAATCATAGGGATAACAAATATGAAGCTGACAAAAGATTATGTTAAACTCCCGGCGCATAAAGAATATCGTGTAATGTCAACACTCGACCAATTCTTAGTTTGAGTTGGTGCACACTAACTCTTAAGACTTCTTCACTAGTCTTGTTGCCCATGTATACCCTTTGCGTCCCTCTTAGAATTTGACATAATCTTGGTACCTGTCTCGATTTCTCGTCACGTGCTTGGTCACTCTTGAATCCACAATCCACTCGAGATAAGTTTGAGTGACTGAGAAATGAGAACAAACATGTACATACAGATAACTCGGATTAAGGGATACTTTTTTTGGCTCAACACATTCGTGAGCGAAATGTCCCAACTTGTCACAGTTGTAACACTTCACCTTGGACTTGCCCCTTTTTCTACCACGCTTACCCCTTTGGTGGCGCTTTGGTGTCAACTATGTCTTGGACTTATAGCTTGATGCAGTGTCACGATCTCTACGTTTGAAAAACTTCTTTAGGCCCGTCCTGCTTGGTGTCTGGCTCCCTTGGCGACCAGGGAAGTGGCGCGTACAACTTCTTCGCGCTCGGCCTGTAACTCCACATGATGAGAGATATCAGAAAAATTCTTTATATTCTCGTTGTGGGTAAGAATATGCTCATATGAACCCAAGAGTCTGATAAAGATTGGATGACTGCAAGGACCTACTGTTCGTCTATGAGATCATGACCTATTGCCTTCAAATCCCTAATCATGGCCGACATCACCCTAAGATGTTCAGTTATCGTCCGTCGCTGGTCTTTGCGGTAGGTCTCTAACTGCGTAGTCGAAGTTCCACCAAATTAGAACTTTAGTTGATCCCACATGTCTTTGGCAGTCTGAAATTTTTTAAATTTGCCAATAAGGTGATCTTGCATGCTGCTTAGCATAGTACAACGCACGCTACGATCCTTATTGAACCATTGTTGGTATGCCTCTTGGTCCCAACGATGCTATGCACTATTGCCCTCTTAAGGCAGTGACATGATGGTGGTAATATGTTCAAGTAACTCATGGTTGTTTAGCAAGTACCGAATCTTACGTTGCCATATATCATAATCCATGTCGGTCAACTTGTCACCCTTGGTCATATCAGCAATTATATTTTTCGTGGCAATTGCAAATCACTACGTAAAGAAAATTTAGACAACTAAGTTGACCTAGTTTACACATCACAATTTGCTTTCAAAATTCAGACTAATAAACATTAAGTTAACTTGACAATCGTGGTTCGAAATGTAGATATAGGATATTATAATCATCTCCTGATATAATTAAGATAACTAAATTTTAGTAGAATGATTTTGAGCAAATAATACAATGAGAATAACATTTTTTGTCTCTCATTATAGCCAATTCTTAAACATTTATATACCCATATAAATTTCTTGAAAACACATGCTTTTTGAAATTGAATTAATATAGAGATTAATTTAATCAAAAAATTCAATTAGTTAATTATATGATAATTTTTTTAATAAGTTAATTTAATCTATCAAGAACAGTACAAGCACATATACATGATCATGTACATTTTCTATTTTTTTTTTAAAATTTTGACATGATCAATTAGTTAAAATGATAGTTAAAATGGGCAGATCAAGTCATGATTCACATATTTATAAATTCTCATTTAAATAACAAATTAATTGTTGCTATATTAACATGCGCAATAATATAATTGTTCAATAAATATGCGCGGACTCAATCAATTGATTGGCTACAATATTTATCGTTACAGACTGATCATTAAGCATGTTCAAAACTACCATGTAAATTGACTAAGTTAAAATTATGCATATTATAAGTCATTATTAAATTAATTGCTGTTAATCCGATATGCGCAATAATTCAATGACCTTATAAATATGTACAAATTTAGTTAAATAATTAGATTATATCATGGACGGTCATAAATGACCATTTTACAAAAAATTGTCAACAATTTTCATCTTGCAAACATGAATTTTATCTTATCTACACGCATCGATATTTAAGTCAAATTAATCAACTGAATCAAATTAGTTGCATGACTAATAATTTTGTTGTGTGCGAGATAGTTTTATGATAGTCATTGCAAGTGAATAAATAATATTAATGAAGATAATTCATTCACTAATAAAATTTTGTCCATACTAATCAAATTAAATTGAATTAAGTCAGTAAACTAACAATTCAAATTAAAATACTAACTACTTAATAAATAGATCATTAAAATAGAAATTAGCTAATAATAATCTCTAAAAATCCCTAATTTCTATTTCAATTTCTTCGTTCAGTATATGGAGAATATGAAACGGGTCCATTCGAAGAATTAAACGACGATAAAAAAATCTCTTAGGACCACCACGGATCGCCCCGTATCTTGCTTGTGCATGGACTCCACTGCGGCGAGGTCGTGCAGCGCCAAAAGGTCCGCTGCCGTATCATGTGCGCGCCACCCTGTACCGATGTGGGTGTGCTCGGGCACCCCCATGCAAGGGTGTGTGCGGCCCCAGGGGTGCACCAGCTGGTTGGTGCGTACGCCTTAGAGCGCCCCCCCATTGGGGCACAGGCGCTAGGGGCTCTCCTAGTTGGGGCGTACTCCCTAGCATCTCTTCGCGTTGGGGGGCGAGCGCCAGGGGTACCAGGGCTAGCGGCCTCCCAATGTGGGGTGTGGGTGCCAGACCAGCGTTGCGGCACCATGTGCATCACTAGCAGGGGCACGGCTCGCCCCGCCCCTTGCATGGGAACCGGCGCCGGTCCCAACGGCCCCACATGCGCGGCTATCTCCACCGCTTCGTCGCCCCACCTCTCATCCCCATGGCCATTGTTCCAGGCGCTGTCTTCATCCTCGTGGACGTGGGGCTCGTCATGGCAGTGGTCACACTCTGTCTCAGATGGTTGGTCACGTTCTGTCTTGGATGGTTGGTTGCACTCCGAACACGCAGCGCAAAGCCATCTGAGGTAAGTACGATACTCCGACACCGTGAGCCTCTAGGAAGGAGAAGATCGGACGGAGACACCGCTGGATGATTCCTCGTCGTAGTCCGCCAGTTCTTTAGGCACTTGCTCTGTTTCCTCGTCGCTAAGTAGCTCTAAGGGAGCCATTCGACTCGACGAGGCTGCCGCATCGAGATTGTTTTTCTTGATCGAGGACCATGCCGCCATGGTACAAAACTTGGCTTTAATACCAATGATAGAAAATCTTCCATGCATCAAAGTAAATAAAAGACGAAACACAAGCATACATGGAGGAGGATCTCATGGCGAGGGTGAGTGATTTACCTTCTTCCGACGACGTGAAGGAGAGGACGAGGAAGAGACCACGGGAGGGCGTCTTCCTAGTGTTTTACGCTTCAGGACCTAAGCCTAATGGTGATGGCTTCTTGGAGAGCAATGCGGTAGAGAGAACTTGGGAGGGAAGAGCAAGAGAGGGTCTGTGTGAAGAGAGAATCGCAACAAGCTTTCTTTTCATGTATTCACCTCTCTCTCTCTCTCTATTTATTTCTCTCTCATATTCAAAATCCGCGAGTGAGATTGCTTAAAGAGAGGGAGTTGTAGAGAGGAGGGAGTTTTGGTATACGGTTCCAAACCACATGGTCCCCCACATTTGGTATACGTTCGAGTAATAAGCATAAGAGAATCATAAAGTATCCCTTGGTTTTGCTGCAACAAAATTGCGTGCCATGTATAGAGTTGCTTCATTGGAGATGAGGTCATTATGAGGTTATTTTGAATCTACTGAGAATATTTTAAGAAGAACAACATTGCAATTTTTCGCTTGAAGTTAAGAATGTGTCACATATGTAAGGCACTTGGACATGCCTACTTAACTCGAACGTTAATGTAAGAATTGGTTTAAATAGTTTATAATTTGAAGCTTAGCAAAGTGATTTTACAATGTGTAGACCAGATGCAAGGCTTATTGCAGCTTATTGGGAAACTTAATTGTCTGTTGGCACTTGAATAGGGTGGATTATACAAAGTTGTTTCTTGAAGCAATCCTTTAGCTAACAACATTACAAGAGATTGCCCTTTGATGGGAATCTAAGACCAAAGCAAGTTTTTTTGTGCTCAGAAGCTTCTGAAAGTTTGTCGGAAGTGTAGATTATTTTTAGATGAGTCTATAGTTATTTTATTTAGCCCATTTGGTGTCCGTTTAGCATGTTTTATTTTTCTGAATTTTAGGTATAATTTTTTTTTTATTTCTTTAGAGATTTTTAGTGTGATTTTTTACAATAATTATCTAGTTAGAAGAATTTGGGTTTGTCTTAGAGTTGGGTAGTCAAGTTTGAAAGGTCTCTAAACACTATATGTATGGATGTACTCTTTCTTTCTAACTATGGATAAATATTATTACAAATTTTGTAGTTATTTTCTGGTGTTCTCTTTGTGACAGAGAAGACGACATTGCGACGGAGTCGAATCTATCTTGCGATAGGGCCAGGTGTGACACCCTAGCCGCCGGTGCTACGTCGGAGGCCTCCCCACTGTCGGTGCGACGCCGATAGTCTCTCCAAAACACCCTTCTCCTTCGCTGTCCTCCATCAATTTTAGTATCAGAGCTCAAACTCCAATCCCCCACCACATCGCCGCTGCACAACCATCGCTCACCGCCATGTCGCTACTCTTCTTCCTTCTCTCTCCCGTTACCCATCTCTTTCCTTGTTACCACTCATTGGAATAATATCAGGAAAAAAAACAATCCTACACTCCTCTCTCTCTCTTTCTCTTGCTTTCTCTTCTGCTTTCTTGTGGTACTGTTCACAGCCATAGTACCCTGCAGTTACTGTTTACGGCAACAGTACCCCGCGGTTACTGTTCACGGCGTACGGTAACTGTAAGCCCCTCCTACCCCAGCTTCTCTTTCCGCAGCAAAACCCCCCCACGACCTTGTCCGCTCTCTCCCTTCGATTCCCTCTATGTCTCTCTCTCGGTTTACACTGCAGAACAAGAAGAAAAGTAGAATAAGAAGTAGTAGTAATAGTAGGGGTTAGAGGGGAAGACTGGCCCTTCTGGAGCCACTGACAGCCCTGGCCAGCGCCGGCGCAGTCGTCGCTTCCCTGTGCTGCTGCCGCCGTCTGCTTTTGCTGCTGTCACTTCCATCGCCGCTGCCCCGTTAGCCACTGCTGCCGGCTCCGCCATTCGCCGGTGCTGCCGATGTCGCTTGCTTGCCCCACTGCGGCCACCATTGTCTTCCCCCCCTCTCTTTGCCTAATAGTTTGGAAGGAGGAAGAATAGGAGAAAGGGGATCGTGCCTTTATATTAAAGTCTGGTCAAACTAGGTTTGACCTGGTTTAACCCAAGGGCCCGAGCCCTTGTTTCATCCAGGTCCACACTTGGTTCAATCCGACTCCAACCCCACAACCACTACCTGGTTGAACCAGGTTCTGTAGTTTGTTTAGCCTTGGTTTAGGCCAGGATCCGACATCTGGTTCGAGCCACATCCCCCAGATCTGTGCACCCATTTTGTTGCTGTTGTGTGCTACGACGCTGTGGACCACTTGAGTGCTGGACGGTGCACCAAGGCGTTTTCTCGCACTGCCTTCGCCGAGGAGTCATTTGGATTCCGATTCATGTGCAATCTACACCAGTGGCTTCATCTCAATAAGGCTGACCTCAATATGCTTATTGTTGCCTTGAGTGTGCCTTGTTTTGCGTGCCAGCTTTTGAGGCCCACATAAGACGTTGAGGTCGCCCTGTGCTCTATTTTGCGTGTCGATCGTAGTGTTGGCTTCCTTGCAGCAAGGCACACGTTGTCCAGCTCCATCCACTAGCGATGCATCATTTTAAGAGTTGCTCCTTTTAAGGTCTTATTTTCATGTCTTTTAGCACTATAAGCTCCTTTCTATTCACAATTGTTTACCTAATGGGACATGCACCAACTTGATTTTTAATGACATGTTCAAAGAAAGTTCCATGTCCAAGGCTATTGTTGATTTACTCTTCCAGACGAGTGAAATTATTATCAAAATTGATGGTGTCTATGTGGAGTTTCACAAGCAATTCAAAAAAAATTTATACTTCAATGGTACATAGCTAAAGTCTTTTCTTCAAATAATCTTACCATTATTGTTGGTCGAGAGTGGATGGAAGAGCATCATGCCACTTTCGACTCGGAACAACCCAGTTATATTCTCTAGCTAGTACACTTGAAGGACAAATTTTGCTTCACCAACTACAATTCTAATTAGATTAGCAGCCAGTCAGCTTTCCCAGAAGAAATGGAAGAGGTAGTTTATGAGGTTGACCTAACGTTGATTGAGGAGTATGAAAGCCAAATGAAAGAGGTAGTTTATGAAGCCGATCTAGCACTCGCAGACGAGTATTTTGAAGAGGTAAGAGTCCAAAATGTTTTGTGATGACATCCTCCTTGTTAAACCAAAGCTAGAGGTGATTCCTGAAGTCTACTTTGAGGCGGGTTCCACATTCATTGCTGGGTAGAATGAGCTGAAGTAGGAAGAGGCAATCAAGGATGTGGTCGGTCAGACGAAGATCGTTCAAGACACAATCGGCAAGCATCAGTTTGACCATTTATGGAGAGATATTGAGATGTATTCTCCACCTCGAGTTGGAGCTTTCTTCTGCATGGTGATCTCAACGGCATTAACTGTGCATCCTTGTTTTGCTGCTTTCATCATTTTTTCGTGGATATAGCTGCACTTTAAAATTCGAGGATGAGTTTTCTCAAACTAGGGGTGAATGATGTAGATCCAAGACTAAAGCAAGCTTTGTTGTACTTAGAAGCTTCCGAAAGTCCATCTGAAGCATAGATTATTTTTAGATGAGTCTATAGATATTGTATTTGGCCCATTTGGAGTCCATTTAACATGTTTTTATTTTTCTGAATTTTAGGTGTGATTTTTTATTTTTTAGAGATTTCTAGTGCGAATTTTCACAATAATTATCTAGTTAGAGGAATTTGAGTTTGTCTTATAGTTGGGTAGTCTGGTTTGACTTGGAAAGGTTCCTAAATACTATATATATAGATAACTCTCTCTTTTATAATTATGGATAATATTATTACGAATTTTGGAGTTATTTTCTGGTGTACTCTCTTCGACGGAGAAGACGACCTTGCAACGGGGGTTGAATCTACCTTGCAACGGGACCGGGTGTGATGCCCTAGCAGCTGATGCAATGCTGGAAGCCTCCTTACTGTCTGTGCAGGCCGGAGTCTCTCCAAAGCCCCTTTCTCCTTCGCTGTCCCTCCCTGATAGACATTAGGGAATTTGGTTTCCATTCCTTGTTCTTTTATGCTGCCTCTCTTTCTTGATTTGCTAGTGTATCTGTGGATACACATTTGGGTTTCTGGTATTTCAAGGATGATTGAATCCAAATGCAAGGCAATTAACAAAAAAACACATCAGAGCCGTTAGTGCTTTCATTGAGCTTTAGTTTTGTATCTTGAAGACTTGAACCACAGATTTGTTTTCATCTTGTGATGATTTATAAGTTCCATGATAACAACTTGCCTTGAATAGCACATCATTTTATGCTGAGACTCATGAACAATGGACGTGAAAAATCTAGTAATACACTATGTTAATTTCCATGCGAATAAGCTTCTCTTTTCCATGTGAAACCTTCTTATAGCAGTTCTCAGGATTTGTACTTATTCATATGCATGGTCTTCCACAGATCAGAACCCTGTCAGATGATTATTTCTGTTGTTGAAAATCCATTAGAGGTAAAAACCAGCAAGAGACATAATTTCCCCAACAAGTGGGACAGACCCCACATGGCCTAGGAGCATCAGCCCTCCATCCTATTATTGAAAATTTAGGGACACTGATAGAATAGAACATTCATTATTACTTTGCCTCTCATTGTGAATGTTGTTCTGGACATCATTAGTACTTGCCTTTGTTAGATGTTGATGGAAACATCTGCTTTATCTTACAAATTTGAGAACTTGATAGCAGAAAATGCATGTGGTGGATGAAAGTGAAGAAGACTTGGATGACATGGATGAAGGTGATCTCCATGCAAAGACAGGCAGCAAATCTCCTGAAGAGCATGAATCAGATGGTGATATAGTGGAATCAGACATTGAACTTGAAGGGGAAATTGTGGAACCTGATAATGAACCTCCACAGAAGGTGACTGTACTTGGTCTATTCAGAATAAGCTTATAAGTGTCCCAATAAATCATATGGTTGGGTGAGGAACACTTAATGTTATTGTTCTTGCAGATGGGTGATCCATCTGTTGAGGTGACAGATGAAGGTCGCGATGCTGCTCAAATGGCAAAAGGAAAAGCCATGGAAGCAATTTCAGAGGGTATGCTAAGATCCTTATTTTGCTTATTTTATTTCATCATAGGATGCCTATCAATGTTTCACTGTCTTGTGACATTTCTTTTCATTGTTCAGGTAACTTTGATGAGGCCATTGAGCATCTTACAGAGGCGATATTACTAAATCCAATGTCAGCTATCATGTACGCCACTCGAGGTACATTGGAGTTAAATATTGTGGAATATCAGTTCACCTTTTGGATATTTATGTGGCATCCTTAGTTTACATATCAATCTCAAAATTTTCATATTTGTGCAGCTGTTGTCTTTATCAAGATGAAGAAACCTAATGCAGCCATTCGAGATGCCAGTGCCGCTTTAGAGGTTGTTGTCCACCTCCTTTTAATTTTGCAATGTTGTGCCATAGCTGGTCATGCTCCCTTTATTTTTGTGATATATGGGATTTGTATTCCACTGGATTAAGAGGATAAACTAAGAAGAAGAGTACAATTCCCAGTCTTTCTCAAATCCCAGTCAGTCTAAGAAGAATCAGCCCTGGTATAACTACAGCCCTGCAAGGCTTCTCCACATTTCAAATTGTGTCGTGATTGTGCATTGTTTTTTTCTAAGGTGACAAAAATATGTCACAATTCATTGAGAAAAGAAGAAAGAGTACATAGAATAACTGTGGTTAAGCACTGACCCCCCAAGAACATAGGAGATTAAAATTCCGGGGTGGAACCCACACCCCTCATCCTATCTCCAAAATAGAGGAAAAGACCTAAAAACACAGATGATAAGAATAAACAAGAACATTAAATCTGCTTTATCAAGCCAATAAAACAGAAGGTACAGGAGAGAATCAAACTATCAGGAGCTTCCATGAATGCGCTTTGTTAGTAAGTCATTGTTGTGATCCACTGATAGATCGGCAGGTCTTCCCCAATCTTCCACCAACTGGACTGTTCTGTTCAATATATTGCATGCAGATCTGAAATCATCACAAAACTTCTTGTTCCTTGTAAACCACACGGCCCACATCATGGCGGGACAGAACGAATACCACACATCCTTGAAAGTTGGGTTAGGACACAACCCCTTCCACCATTTAGGCAGATCCAAGACAGAGGAGTGATCAATCCAAGAGAAGCCCAACACTCTAGATAGGGTGATCCATTGTACATTAATGATATCAGTGTATGAATAGATGGTTCCGGTCTTCCTCAAACAAACCGCAGAAGGAGCATCTGGAATCATGAATATGAAACAGCTTCTCGATCCTTTGTCCTGTAGGCAATCTGTTCCATGCAATTTTCCATAAAAACAACTTAATTTTGTTTGGAAGATGCTTAGATCACACTAACTCCTTCCACCATAGTCTAGATCCTCCATCAGCAAGGATCCTTACAAGAGAGCTAACTGAAAATTGTCCATTCTTGTTCCATCTCCACAGCCTTTTATCATCTTCAGTGTAGTTTATTCTGATCTGGGTTATGACATTGAATAAAGAAAGAAGATCCACATACTCAGCATCTGTAGGATTCCTTCTTAAAAGATTAATCCATTGTCCACTTGAGAAGCTTGAAAACACTTGAGCTACTGAAACTTAAGAATTATTCGCAATGTTGCACAGGTCACTGAATTGAGCTTCCAGCTGCACATCTGAAAACCACTTATCCTTCCAAAACCTAATGTCCTCTCCATTCCCTAGTTGGAACTCGGATGAGATAGAGAGAACATCAGAAGCCTTGAGAATATTCTACCATATGGATGACAGATTATAACTTCTAGAAGGACTTAAACCCCATTTTGTAACATTTGGAAAATATTTTTCTTTCACCATAGAAGCCCACAAAGGTTGCGACCTATCTCCAAGCTTCCACAACCATTTTGCCAACAAAGCCTTGTTAAAAGTCTGAAGACTAATGAGAACAACACCTCCTTGCTCCTTACTTTTACACACATTTCCGCACTTGATCAAATGCAAAGCTTTCTTTTCCTTCTTGCCTCCTGACCAGAAAAAAGAACATCTAGCCCTTTCTATAATTCTTTCAGCAGTCCTTGGAACTTTAAAGATTGACATATAGTAAGTGGCCAATGAAGAAAGCACAGATTTATAAAGAATTAACATTCCCCCAGCTGAGAGAAGTTTCCATCTCCATTCTTCTACAGAAGTTTCAAATCTCTTTAACAAAGCATCCCAGTCCCTCACTTAGAGAGCTCCATCAGTCAACGGCAAGCCCAAGTACTTAATGGGAAAATGTGAACAAGAGCATTTCAAGTATCCAGCAATATCCTTCAAGTAATCAGTGGGCATGTTGATACCGACCAGTTTAGACTTGTCATAGTTAATTTTGAGACCTGTGATGAGTTCTACTAAAACAAGCAACTTACTTATGTTCTGATTGAAGTCCTGCCTTTCAGATGTAAATAAAAGGGTATCATCCACAAACTGAAGGTGAGTCAAGAAAGGAGTATTCCTTCCAAAGCTGAAACCATCTACTAGACCCAAAGAGCAGTTCTATCCCACAGGGAGCTCAAAGTCTGACTAACAAGGATAAATAGAAAAAGGGAAATAGGATCACCCTGTCTCAGTCCACTGGAACTGCTGAAGTAGCCACACGGCTCACCATTGATCAGTAAGGAAAATCTTGGTGAAGAGATACAGTTCATGATCCACCCAATCCATTTTTGCTTGAATCCCATTAACTACATAATTTTTCTAATACACTGCCAGCTTACTCTATCAAAGGCTTTTTCAAAATCAAGTTTGAGAAGTACCTCCTCTTTGTTCCTATACCTCTGATGGTGTATAACTTCAAAGGGTGCCATGTAGTTATCCAATATATATCTCCCTTCCATAAATGCTGTCTGAGATTTCCCAACTAATCTTTCCAAAACCTTTTGAACATGGAAGCCAAGACTTTAGCGATGATCTTATAACAGCCATTCAACAACCTTATGGGTATGAATTCAGTCACTTCCTCTGCACCCTCTGATTTTGGAATAAGAACAACATGGGTGGAGTTGAAACATCTAATGTTAGAGGGATTCTCATGAAATTTCTAAATGACTCTCATCAAATCATCCTTTTTAAGGTCCCAAAAGAATTGGTAGAAGCCCAATGAAAAGCCGTCAGGTCCAGGAGATTTGTTGGGGTTCATGCTAAAAACTGCATCTTTAATCTCTTGCTATTGAAAAGGAAAGCATAAAATTTCAGCTTCATAGTCTTCTAACTTAGGTAGTACCCCCATCTTCCAACTCGGGCCTGCAAACATTATCTTCCTTGAAGAGTTGTTCATAAAATTGGACGAACCCCTGCATGATTTCCTCCTTATTTTCAATCAGCTTTTCATATGTCTGTATGTGCTCAATCTTCAAAGATCTTTTCTTAGCACTAACCACAGTATGAAAGAAGGATGTATTCTTGTCACCTTCTTTAAGCCAATGTTCGTTGGCTCTTTGCTTCCATTTTATTTTGTCTTGCATCAGCCAATCATTATACTGCTTCTTGTATTCCCTCAGAGTTTGTTCTTCCTCACTAGAAATGGTCCCTAGCTCACATCTATACCTCCAAGTCTTCAATGAGGTGAAAAGGCTCTTGTCTTCTCTCAGCTGCTTTCCGAAAGGTTTGCTTAGTCCATTGCATAATGCATCTTCTTACCCACTTAAGCTTCATAAGAAATGTCAACGCAGCATGATCTGATATAGGAGCTTCTGTCCACCATTCAGTCCCTAAGTCCTTGAAGCCTTCCTGCTGATGTCAAGCTTAGCTTATACCTCAAAAGCCTAGCATTTTTACCTTCATCCTCTGTTATTAACTGTAGAAGAATGTGATCGGACACCTGTCTGTTCAGACCATTAAGATGAGTATATGGGAACATCCTCAACCACTCTGTGGAAATCAGTATTCGGTCAATCCTGGACTGAATTCTGTTCTGTTGGAAATTAGATCATGTAGACTTTCTATTAGGAATTTCCAAATCGATCATAACATTCTTGCTAATCCATTGATTGAAGCCTTCCATTTCTTTGTTCCATTTCTGTTTTCCGATCCTTTCCCATGGAAATCTGAAACAGTTGAAGTCCCCTAGGATGCACCAAGCTTCCTGGATAATGTTTGCAATCTAGATAGCTCCTGGAAAAAAACATTCCCTCTGCTGCCCATTGTGAGGTCCATAAGCTGATGTGATTACCCTGCTTCTGGAGTTACAGTGATTGCTGAAAGCCACTAAGACAGAAAACTCCCCCACATCACTCACAACACCCTTAAATTTCGTGCCATTCCAAAGAATCAACTGCCCTCCTTTACTCCCATGAGCTGGGCATATAGCAAATTTAGTCAAAATAGCACCCCCCATCCTACTCAACAATTGATCATCCATATTGCTCATCTTGGTCTCTTGCAAGCAGATGCAGTCTAGTTGAAGAGATCTAGCAAAATCCTTAACAGTCCTCATCTTAACATTACTGTTAAGCCCTCTAATATTCCATGTCATAACTTTCATAATTGACTGGCTGCATTCACCACCATTTTTCCTTTTTTGCCTCTTAAACTGTCAAAGACTTTGTTATTCCTAACAAAGTCCACTTCTCTCTTTCCAATCTTAATGCCACCCCCTTGTCCTTTTTTTGGGCTGAATTTTGAAGAGCTTTACTCCTTTTTAACTTCTTTAAGAAACTGACGACACAATGGCTGTAAACGGTAATCTGTTATCTCACTTTTTGATCTGTTTCCGACTCCTAAAAACCAGATTTGGAATCCCTTTCTTATTCCATAATAGTTTTGAGATTGGAATCGGAAAGTTTCCAATAACAATCAGAAAGAAAAATTGAAGTCCCCTTTCCATATCCTATTTCCGATAAGCTTGATAACATATATTTTTACTTCATGATGGACCGGGCTGTGCCAGCACACTTGAACCAGCGGTTCGTGTGTCAGCTGGAGCCAGAAAACTGTTGGGTGATTAAACGGCGTCTTTCTTTTATAGAGCGGTCACCGCCTTAGCTTTTTCTATCCCTCCGATCTCGGACTAATGTTGGAACCAGAGACACGCAGATGCCTGCCTGGCGGCCTTGATGCCAAACGCTAGACAGAGGATGCCAGATGCTGCTCGTCGGCGGATGCCAGACGCTAGATGGCGAGGATGCCAGATGCTGTCCTGTTATCATGGGAGGGAGGGAGGAGCACGGAGGATGCCAAGCTAATGCTAGACGTGAGGACCATGATGGCAAACGCTGGTTGCCGGAGGCGTGGATGATGGCATCCTCTGTGGGAGATGGCCGGACTATTCTCACGGAACAGAGGGAGGTGAAGAGTCTGCTTATTTCACTGGAGGGAGGGAGCCATTTCGACGGGTGAGAGGGAAGACCAACGAGAAGGCTAGTGTCGTCTTGGAGCTCGCACGCGTGCATTGCGATTGCCTGCAATTAGTCCTGTATCGGTGGGGGGAGTGCTTTATATAATGGCATCCACCACTGCTATTTGTTAGCCTGGTGGTGGCTTATGTGGCTTCACGGGTGGGTTAAAAGAAGCCCAATATCTTAGTTGTGTGCAAAAGACCGTAGTTATTCAATTTCTGAATCCTATTCCGATTAAAACATGAAGCAGAAACAGAAACATTTGTTTCCATTTTTGATAATTTCCAATTATGTTTATTGGTAACGGAAACTGAAACACCTGCTCCGTATATGTATCCTATCTGTTTACAGCCCTAGATGACACAGTCTTCGTGACCCTGGAAAGATACGCCAATCCTTCTCCCAAGTGCATAATTTCCTCTATCCAAACCTCCTCTGGTGATGAGTACAACACAGCTATGGGACTGACATCAGAGACAACTGGGATGACCTCTGTTTGTGACGAACCATGGAAATCTTGAGTCTCGGCTGAAAGGGCCTTAGAAGCAGTCCCAAAGTTCTCATTACTGACAGACACAGACCCCCCGAACCTCTTCATCCACTGGTCCATTTCTGTCTGATGAGCCATGGACCACCATTGCCTGTTGATTGAGACCCAATTGCTCCTCCAACGTTCCAGGGTTGAGTAGAGGATCCGGATTCTGATTACACAATCAAGCTCCCCACAGCTTCAACTTCTACTCTGCTCAGAGCTTTTTCCTTCCCTGGATCTATGGGCATCTCATGAGACGAACAACACTCTTTAAGGTGTAGAGGGATATGAGCATGTAGGGGCTGTGGAAGATTGGGGTTAGAGGGCCAGAGCTGTCTGGGAGCTGTCGATCCGATACTCTGTTCAAGCTTTCGATTGAATAGGGACTTCAACACAAGGAGGAAGACGACGGCCCAGTCTGGGCCGGTCCACCTCAACCCAAGAACCAAAGAGGCTTGGTTCAGAAGCTAGGCCGACCAGTCCAGGATTAAGTCAGAATCCGAAACCATCGGTTCGACAGGGTTAAATTGATCCAAGTTATGGGCCGAAGAAATCGGAACAGTCCGAAACTGTTTATCTTCCCCTTACGTAAACCCTCCCGATACAAAAGCTTCCACACAGTTTGCGCCACCCACCTCGGGAACTCCAGAGAACATCCCTGCCACCTTAACTTCGAGGACGGCAATGTCGTCAGAGCAACGAGCCGAAAAGGCGCCACTCAGAGGGATGGAAGGACCTGCTCCCAAGATCCTCCTACCATCATGTAGCCTCAATCCTAACAAGCCATCATAGTTTCTTCCTCCCGCTGCTTGTCAGTTGAAATCCTCCTGACTCAGCTGGTCCTGGTGCTGAAGACTAACTCACTCAGTAGTGACAGTATGAGTTTATAGAACAGCTCCATCAGGCTTCCCTGGCTACCCTGTTCCTACTCCGGCATCCCTGTTGGCCCGATACCTCCTGTACTCCGTCACGACATCTGCCCAAGACCACTCTGGTTGATCTTTCTGCACAGGTCCACCAGAGCTCGACTAAAAAGAAGACTGCTTCCATTCAGGCCATTACTGACGCGGGACGACTACCGAAACGGGTCCGAACTAGTGTCACGATCCGAACCAGCAAATGTAGCGTACAAGTACGACAAATACTCATCGAGAGTCCATGTTTTCATGAAGATAACCACGCAACGCAAGTCACACGCAACTCGAGTATCGTCCGCTCACAGTGATAAAATAACAGGACCGACGTAGTAAGGACTACCGCTAGGCTAGGACAACATCAAACGCAATCAATATGCTCAATTTAATGACAAGGGATGGACCTCACACTCACAATCCGACAGTGAATATTAAATTCAAGTAGCTAGAGTTCCTAACATCACACGCACGGGGGCCTATTTAATCATATAGTGGATTTGGCCTAACCTGCCCACTGTCGAGTGGGGTGAAGCTCGGACTGGCCGAACCTCGCTGCGCGCAGGAGCCTACTTTGAATCCTGCTGGGGTGCAGTGGTGAGGATCGCCGAAGACCCCTCGGGTGGGGCTGCCACGGACAGGTCAGGAGGCCTCGGCAGGTGGGAGAACCCGAGCCGGCGCGACGGCGGGGCCGACAGGGGTCGTCTCGGACTTGCGAGCTGCCGGGGGGGGAAGAAGGTGCGCCGGGATGGGGGTGTTTCCCGGAGCCTGCGTACGGTGGTTGGCGGACGTGGGAACCGCCCAGGTGCCGTCGGCGTGCGGCAGGGGAGGGGAGGAATCCGGACGGTGCACGGGCTCCTCGGAGGCCCGATCAGGAGGCGAGGAAGGAGTCGTGGCTGGCGGTTCCTTGCCGCGATGGCCGACTCCGGCCACGTGCTGCAGTGGATGGACAAGTAGAGAGGCCGGTTCGGCCCGGGGTTGCGGCACGACGGTGGCGAGCAGGCGGGCTCGAGCGGGGAGGCAGCTGTGTGCGGCGGAGCAGGCGGAGGGCCGTCCGGCCTGGACTACCGGGCTGGTTCGCAGGAGTCCCGTCCGGCCTGGGCTGCAGGACAGGGCTCGCGGGAGGGCTCCTCGGAGCCGGCAGCAAGGTGGGGAGGTCGTTGCGTGCGGCGAAGCGGGCGGAGGGAGCACGCGGGGCCACGTGCAGGGGTGTCGGCTGGATGGCGTGCGCGCAGAGGGAGGGAGGAGACGGACCCGCAGGCCTGCGTGCCGGTGCTGTCGGACGGTGGGCACCGTCAGGGAGACCCGTAGGGGAACGTCCTCTGGGCCAGCGAGCGGTGGGAGCCGGCGGAGGAAAAAACCGCCAGGGGGAGGCCTCCGACAGGGCAGCCGGATGGCGTGGGATCGAGCGGTCGGTTCCTCGTGGACGACTCCTTGCAGGGCTAGACGACGGCAGCGCAGAGCGAGAGAGAGAGAGGGAGGGAGGAAGAAGACGAGGGGGAGGGAAGGGTAGCAAGAGCGACCGGCCCTAAACGCACTTTCAAGCGTCGGGCGGCTGCCAATTCTTATTCAAAATCTTCAATGCCCCTCCAAAGAGGCTACAGTGTCTTAAATAGAATAAAAAAAATCCTAACACCACCTAAAGAAGCAAATGACGTAATTAGCCCTAACACAATGCAGAAAATGCTAAATCAATAAAAAGGAGATAACTGGGCCTCATAATGGGCCTTACATCAGTCCTAACTGCTCTTCAATACAATAAACACATGCCAACACTAGGGAGGCCCATCGTCGAGCCACAGAGATGCTGAGTAGGCTGCAGTCGTCCTCCTCCGACGGTACACGCGAGTCGGGTCGAACCGGGTCCATGCGCGGGTGTCCTCACCAATTACCCTCGACCTTCTAAGAATGCCAAATTTGGAGACTATTGCCTGAAAGGTGTCCACATTCCAAAGGTGGAATTGGACCCCCTTCAACCTGCACCATCTAAAGATACCTTCTGGGGCTGGGTAGGTACCAACTTTGATCTTCCATGGAGAGAACTGCAGGGAGCAGGAGTCCACCTCCAAACTTCCAAGGGAACAGGCATCAGCTTTCCAATTGATATCTTCCGCTTTGACCAAGAAGGCGTTGGCTTCGAACTCCCATATGCACCGACTTGAAATGCTTGGCCAATACCTCGGGAGAAAGGACAGTAGGAGCTTCTTGTTGGGTTCCTCTGGACAGACCTTCTCCAAATGGGAAACAATGGATACTATGACACGCTCCTCCAATCACCCCTTGGCTGATCCACGACCACGGCACTTCAGTAGTGGGTGTAACTCTGGTTTGTTGGATTGCTGTGTTCAAGCAGATTCATTCCTTGAAGCCGGTCCCCTGAAACCACCTTCTTGGCCTGTCCTTCGGAGAGAGGGTCCTATGCCCAACTCTTCTGCAGAGAAGGCATCTAATTGCTTCCCTACAGCCATAAGCTTGATGACCCTTCACCAAGCAACGGAGGCAAACATCAGGCTCCACAGCAAGGTTAGGAGGTGCTTGTCTCCGCAAAGAGGAGTACCTTCGAGCTCTCCTCCCCTGCACATCAATCCAGCCCTCACCATCCTCCCTCCTCTCACCTTCACCTCTCCTCTCACCCTCCGGTTTCTCCTCACCTCTCACCATCTCCCAGCAATTTCCAATCTTCTGATTGTGCATTGTTAACACTGACATAAAATGCAAAACCATATTTTGATTGCACATTGTTAACAACATGACTCAAAATGCAACAGGAAATCAAAACAAATTTTCCCCCCATAACCTCATGTTCTCGTTTAATCTTTTTCCATACATGGGTATGCTCCTCCTTGAGTAAAAGACCTGGACATGCACATATTCATGGTGTTTTTTCTCTAGGCACATGATTTTGTAATGTGACTCAACCATGCCATAGATTCTAAATGTAGAGTCTGCTTGCTTACTTTACAATGTGTGCTTGTTTTTAATTTGTGGCGGCGCTGTGAGATATATTGGTTGAGTGCATGCCCCAAATTGCATTTCACATCATCAAGTCTAATAGTTAATCTGTTTTTAGCTCACTTAACTTCTCTTATTTGGTCTAGGTGGCATTTGTTTCGAAGGAGTAATCCTTCTCTTTATCAATCAAGCAAATCGAAGTCATTAACTTTCTCCCTGTCAAGAGGATGATGTTTTATATTATATTATTTTTTTCCTTGTTGAATCCCGATTTTTTTTCCTTCTAGTTGAATCCCGATTCTGCAAAAGGGTACAAATCTCGTGGCATGGCCTTAGCTATGCTTGGAAAATGGGAAGAAGCTGCCAGGGATCTGCATTTAGCATCCAAATTGGATTATGATGAGGAGATTAGCACTGTACTAAAGAAGGTAATATTCCTTCCATGCGACACAGTTAATATCAGCATTCTTGAAGCGATGAGCAAGTTCTTTGGAATATTGACATATTGGGGGGCTTTCTGGAATTTGTTGCCATATGTTTCTACATAGGTTGAGCCTAATGCACATAAAATTGAAGAACATCGCCGGAAGTATGACCGCTTGAGAAAGGAGAGGGAAGAAAGGAAAATTGAGCGTGAAAGGCAACGTCGCCGAGCTGAAGCCCAGGTAGTCTTTGTGCTAGTTTAATTTACTAAATCTGCTATATATCATTTATTTGATATATATATTTTTTAATGTCACTTTCTTATAGGCTGCTTATGAGAAGGCCAAAAAGAAAGAGGAAGCATCTTCATGTCCACCATGCGGTGGTGCACCTGGTGGCTTTGGAGGATGTGCACCTGGAGGATGTTCAGGCAGTATGCCTGGGGGCATGCCTAGTGGTTTTCCTGGTAGTATGCCAGGAGGCATACCTGGAAACATTGATATGAGCAAGATTTTGAATGTAGGTTTAGACTGAATTTGTTTTTAACTTATTGCCTTTCATTGTGTTTTTCCCTCATATTCTTGATTCTTTTTTCCTTAAGTCAAATATCCTCTTGTTTGATCTAATATGTTTAATTGTTTTCATAAGTTGCACAATTAAAGTTTGGTTTTTTGCCCCTCTTGCTTATTGGCAGGATCCAGAACTGATGGCTGCATTTAAAGATCCAGAGGTTATGGCTGCACTTCAAGATGGTATTAATATTCAGTTTGTTATATTTTTATTTTGGCTTTTTAAAGTTCTTATTTAGGACATTTACAAAAGGATATAACTAAAATGAAGAGTGAAAGAAAATCAGAGAAAGCCATGGAAATGCATCCAAAAGAACTGCACTGCCCACTAGTTCCTCTGTGGGATTGTGTGACACAAGAATGAGAGGCCTGCTGTGTGACAAGCTTGGAAACTTTGAGCTGGATCTTAGATTGGAAGAGGGGAGCAGATCAGGAGCTAGCCGGTTTCACTTTCACATGGATTTGTTGGGGGTTGGGGTAGACAAAGGGGGATGGTGTTTTTCCTTCTAGTTTTTATATGTTCTGTAGTTTTTTTTCTAATTTCTTTTTCGAGGAATGCTATTTTCCACACTTTTTACTACCTTTTTTTGTCACACTCATTGTGAGTCCTTTGTTTACCTGATCAGAGAGTCCTCATTAAATGTAGTAGTTGCCAAAAAAAGTTGTCAAAGGTAACTTTGACAAGAGTCAGATAATCATATGATCAAACAGCTCTCAATGAGTGTGGTAAAGAGAGTAGTAAAAACTGTGGTACAAGCATTCCTCTTCTTTTTTTACGACACTTACAAATTGATATACTAAAAGAGAGAGTAGAAGAAAATGAGAAAAAGCCTGGAAATGCTTCCAAAAGAACTGCACTGCCCATCACTTCCTCTGTGGGATTGTGTGAGTGAAACAAGAATGAAAGGCTGGCTGCATCTATTGTCGTGACAAGTTTTGGGAATTTTGAGCTGAGCTTTTAGACTGGAAGAGAGGAACAGATCAGGAGTTGGCTAGTTTCACCTTCATGTATTCCTTGGGTGTGGGATGGGGGAATGGGGAGTCATGTTCTTTCTCCTAGTTTTTATATGTTGTGTAGTTTTTTCAGAGTTCTTGTTTAGGACATTTACAAGTTGAGATAACTAAAAGAGAGAGTAAAGAAAATCAGAGAAAACCTGGAAATGCTTCCAAAAGAGCTGCACTGGCCATGACTTTCTCTGTTATCTCAAAGGAGAGCTGCTGCCAAGCCAGTATAAGAGTGCTGTTGAGTTGCCGCTTAATGTTGTCAGGTTGCTTCCCTCGCCCCCTTTTCCCTTCTTTTCATTGTTCTTCTTTCTCTTCCTCTCTCCCTCTGTTTCTTTCTCCTTCCTATCTTACCCTTGATTGGATGGATAGGAGGGTAAGGGGGGGGGGGCTATTTGAAGGAGTGAGATAGAGAGAAAAGAGGCGATATAGTTAGAGGAGTAGGGCAGTGGTGAGAGAGGCAGCATGAGGGGTTTAGGTAGTGGAGCCTGTAACGGCACCCACCTGGCCCAATAACAAGGCCTAACAAGGTCCTATGTGATAACATGACTTTATTTTCTTGGATATCATTTGAGTAAATGGTCACTTACTTAATACGCCAAATTTGGATTCAATAAAGTGTTGAAAAATGATATCTTCAACATATAATAAGTTCTCTCTCCCTTTCAAAAAGAAGAATCATGGTTTTGGCGACTACACGAAAACACCTATATTTGATTAACCCATAAGATGTCATATTTAAGCTAATAGAAAATCTTGTCTTACGTGTTAAAATTCCAAAGTATTTGGTGACTACATGAGAGCACCTGTATTTGATTAACCCATAAAATGTCATTTTAGTTAATCCAAAATCTTGTCTTACAAGTAAAACCCAAGTAGGGTATGTCAGGATTGGTCTAACCTGGACAATAATGGTGTCAAGGGCCAAAAGTTAACCTGCTTAACAAGTTCTATGATAACTTTTTAAATAAACCCTTATGTCTTTAACTGTTTATTTTAAACCTTAGACATTATTAATTCTAAAATTATTCTTTTTTGCATGTGTCTGTATTGGCTTGGCCCACATTGAGCACTCGACCATACTTTAGTTAAATAAGGTGCGGGAATTATATGGCAAAAATACATTTGAGTAGAATTTGATTTATATTTTCAAAAATACGGTCAAACATTTGCATACTTCAAAAATTTTGGTACAATGTACGTACAGCATGTTATATGTCCCCCTCTAAAAAATTTGGACTTAAAGATACAGATAATATAACATCGATATAGATGTACATACAAGTATCAAACAAATAAATTTAACTACGGCAATTAGATTTGTGATGGTCTCCAATTAGCAACAACCTTGGACTACTTGAGAATTAATCTTGAGCAAAGAGTGTCTGTTGGGTATTGGCTCCTAGCAAACATTGATTTTATTTGACAAAAGAGTATATTAAGAGGTGGTGCATAAAGGAGCAGACAAATGAGATGCAAAACAACCGAATATTACACATCTTCAAGTTTATGGCATCTCATGGGAGTGGAACCATAGTACCAGCCTCCCTGTAAGGTATTTCTTTCCTCATGGCAGTAAGCTTGCTCATTGGGAACCTTGAAGCTACCCACTCCCCCTTCAAACGTCCTGTATTTCTCCTCACGATAGCAACCTGCCATGATTGTAGATCTGGCTTAGGGCAGCCTGCCAAGGACTGGCGAAGGGCAGAAGGCTGCAGGTTGGTGTTGGACTTGGGTGGATAGACATCGAGAAGCTAGAGGTTTTATGATCCCTCCCTACTCAAGTTTGAGATCCTCTCCGTCCAACTGGTTGCCAGAACAATGGAGCAAGTCACTGGATTAAGAGTTGAAGATTCTCCACTGGGACCTAGGGTTCCGAACAGGAGAAAAGAGGTAGCGGCTGCCCAGACCTGGAGGAGGGGTATTAGGGGTCAGTGGACGGGGTGAGAACTGGGAAATTGCATATTGGACGCACATGAATTTCTGTATTAAACACCCTTTTAATACGGGTACTTCCTTTTTTTCTTGAGAGAGTGTGGATGTGCCACCAATTTTCTTGAAGGAAGATGTAGTACAACCAGTGGTGTAGGAGGAGAGGTTCCTCCATCACCTAAAATTACAATTCCAGGTTTATTACATGTCTACAAAAAACCCTTTCAAAGAAGAAATTGATGTATTTAGCATGTATCTACTATAATTATAAAGAAAATGCAGAGCATGTATACGAACATGCTCTGTCCAAGTCTTGCCTCCCCTGAATATGGCTTCATTTTTTTCCTTCCATAGGCTCCAGCAAATGGCATGAGGTAAAAGACACAAAATCATTCCAGTGTCACCATTGTATGGCTGATTTTCTAAGGCTACTGAAAAATTTCCACATGTCAAGAGCTGAGTCAAATCTGAGATTGTGATCTATCAAAGCTGAGATTGTGATCTGTCAAAGTACCATATACATCCCAAACTTGTCTACTAAAAGGACATTTAAAGAACAGATGATCTGAGTCCTCCCTGTCCAGGCCGCAAAAGCTACATTTAATATGGGTGTGGATATTAAATGTGTTTTGGACGCTAAGGGATAAAAATCATGTAGAGAGACATATCTTTGGCAAAAGTGTGGTAGATGACCTTTTTTTATTTTATATGTACAAACCTGTATAATGCATGTATTACTTGCGAATTTGCTAACTATGTGCTTGACCCAGTTTGCCTGCCCACCTCACCCAATGTATTCTGCATTTAAACCTCTCAATCTCGCCAGCCTTGCTTCCCTCTAAACCTTACGGGTTATTTATTCTAAAATTATCCTCATTTTTATATATAGGCAATGGATCTTTGCAGGCTCGGCCCACATTTAGCACTTGGCCCAGTTTGTCTACCTACCTAGCCCAATTTATTCGGCATATAAACTTACTCAACCTTGCCAGCTTGCTTCCCCTTTTCTTCAGATCTAGGAGGAGGGAGGGAGCAAGAGGAAGAGGGAGAGGGAGGGAGATTTGAGTCATAGTAGGATTAATATTTGATTTGAAGTCTTTGTTGCCTAGTTGGAATCAAAATTTAGTAATTAGTATGTTATTTAGGGGATTAAATGTCTACCTATCTTTGGTTATAGGCCCTAGAAGAGAGATTTGAGTCTTTTTTTTTTTGAATGTGGAGGTTTGAGTCATTAGGATTAGTATTTGAGTTGAAGTCATTGTTTCCTAGTTGGAATCAAAATTTAGTATGTTATTGAGGAGATTAAACATCTAAACTATATTAGGTTATAAGCTCTGAAGAGAGATTTGGGTCACATTGGGATTAATATGTGAGTTGAAGTCATAGTTCCCATGTTGAAATCAAAATTTAGTATGTTATTTAGGAGGTCGAACATCTATCCATATTAGGTTGTAAGCACTAAAGAGAGAGATTTGAGTCATATCATTTGGGTGTAGTTTTTGTTTCTTAGTTGGAATCAAAACTTGCTATGTTATTTGGGAATATGAACATCTATCTATATTAGGTTATAGGCCCTAGAAGAAAGACGGGTCCAAGGGAGGAAGATCTGAGTCATATTAGGATTAACATGTGAGTTGAAGTCTTGGTTTCCTAGTTGAATCAAAGTTAGTATGTGTTCAAGAGATTGAACATCTATATGTATTCGGTTATAGGCCCTAGAGGAGATATTTGAGGCATATTAGGTTCAGTTGAAGTCTTTGTTTCCCAGTTGGAATCAAAATTTAGTATGTTATTCAGGAGGTTAAACATCTATATATTGGGTTTGGGTAGTAGTTTTTTTTTTTTTTTGGGGTGGGGGGGTGGGGGAGATTTGACTCGTATCAAGATTAATATTTGAGTCGGAGTCTTTGTTTCCTAGTTAGAATTTATTGAAGTTATTGGGCCATCCAACTCAAAACCTTAAGGCATTGAGTGGAGTAGGCACCGTCTATTTAAGTATTTGATTGTTTTTGTCCCTTTCGGATGTGAGACTATTCTAACACGCCCCTTCACGTGCAGGCTGATTTTAGGTTCCGTCACGTGGACTACAAAGACTGGGTGCGTGACCCGGTTCATAACCATGGGCTCTGATACCATATTAAAGTTATTGGACCATCCAACTCAAAATTTTAAGGCATTGAGTGGTGTAGGCACCATCTATTTAAGTATTTGATTGTTTTTGTCCCTTTCGGACGTGGGACTATTCTAACAGAATCGAAATTTAGTATGTTATTTAGGAGGTTGAACATCGATTTATATTAGGTTATAAGCCTTAAAGAGAGATTTGAGTCATGTTAGGATTAATATTTGGGTTGAAGTCTGTATAGGGTGTTTGGTTGCAGTTTTTTCTCCTCTTTCTCTCTCAATTTTCTATTTTGAATAGAAAATAAGATTTACATCCTATTTGGATTCCTCTCTCCTGTTTTTAAGGGAGAGGATCTGAAGAGATGGAATCTTCATAAAATTCTTTCGAAATAAAAACAACTCAATCTTTGTTGTTTTTTCAAAAGGATGCATCATGGTCTTCACTTTTTTTTGTAACGGCTCCACTTCTCTCTCCTCCCATACACACCCGTAACTTTCTCTCTCTCTCTCTCACACACACACACACGCGCGCGCGCATCCATAACTCTCTCTCTCTCTCTCAAACAAACATGTCTGCACAACTTTTAAAAGTCATCGTATTCTTACCAAACAACTAAAAGAGCTGATTATACTATTTTAAAAAAATTAAAACAAAAATTTAAATAAAATAGCCCCAAAATAAAAACTGCTCCCAAACACCCTATTATTGCCTATTTGGTAGCAAATTCTTGTATGTTATTTAGGAGATTAAACGTCTATCTATATTAGGTTATGGAGACATTAGAGTCATATTAGGGGTTAATATTCAAGTTGGTCTTTGTTTCCTAGTTGGAATCAGAGTTTAGTATGCTTTTCAGGAGATTGAAATATATCTATATTAGGTTTTTTTTGGGGGGTGGGTGGGAGATTTGAGTCATATCAGGATTAATATTTGACTTGAAGGTTTTCTCTCTCTTAGTTGGAATCAAAAGTTAGTATGTTAGATGGGAGATTGTACATATTTCTATATTAAGTTAATATCCCTAAAGAGAGAAATTTCATTCATATTAGGATTAATATTTGGTTGAAGTCTTTGTTGCCTAGTTGGAATCAAAAGTTAGTGTGAGCCTTAATCAGGGCTCATTGTTGGTTTGCAAAATTATGTGCAATCATCTTTTCCTCGTCTTGAAAACCAACGTGTGGCTATGAGCATGAGGCTTCCCATCCCTTTGTGGGAGTGGTGGCAAGAGGCCAACTCCTATCACATCATCTTTTCTGCCGTTGCCTTCTTCCGTTCTCTGGTGTCTATGATCCCCTATGCAGCTAAAGAAGTAACAGGAAGGAGTGAGTTTGGATGGACCTAAGTGGGACGCATGCAGGATCCTTGCTTCTGTCAATACTTGCCACCTGAAGGCACCTGCTTCATGCTGAAACCAGATCTCTGCTGCTTGAATGCCTGCTACACTTTTAACTCCAACCCATCGGCTTCTCTTTCCAGTTTCACATCCCTGTCAGAGTGCCCTCTTATGCACATCCATATTATCGTGCCATTGTTGTGAGCCTTGGGATAACTTCCAAGCCTGTGACCTTTCCCTTTGCCTGCTGTAGTTAATCCAATTGCACGTGTCATCAATTGCAATGGATTTTGCCAACCGGAGTAGTCCAGAGAAACAAAGGGAAAAGAGGAATGGCACAGTAGGATCATTGCACAATCTAAATTCTAGCATTGTTCATCCATCAAGTATCCACAACACAGCTCATTATGCAACTCCAGCTGATGTGTTTATCCTTGTAATAGACTTCAATCTCTTCAGCAACCCAAGAATCTGTACTCCAAATTGATATACCTGCCGTAGGAAACGTACACTGTTTATCATGGGAAATTAATCTATTTCTCAGTGGACTCTCTTGTTAGTAGATCCGTGAAGGGGTTGGTTGGTTGCTTGCTTAAAGAACAACTCTGCGATCACATCCATACAGTGAGCGATGCATTTGCAGGTGGTGTTTTAGGGTCATCCTGCAACAACACGTCAGCATACCGCAAAGTTGATATGCTTATATAACTGTTAAAATATTTCTTAAGATGAAACAGGAAACTTACAGTATGCTGTTGAGCTGAGCGTGCTAATCTGTTATAAAATTTTAATTTCAACATATTCTAAGCTAGTAATTTTACAGCATTTGGCAGCTAGATTGAATGTTTCCTACAAGATGTACTATGATGCAAGTGTGTAGCTTCTTCTGGTCTTGTTTCAAACATCCTCAAGCAGACTATTGCTTTCAAATAGGAAAAAAATGATGTTACAATTTATTAAAAATGTTGAATAATTTGGATCTACTATGTGGATATGGTTTGTGATATTGGTTATGGTGATACGTGTGCAAATTACTTCCTAGAAAGCATGAAAGCAGTCTAATTATACTAAAAACTGTGTCTAAGAAAGAGCCTAGATCTTTCTGGGGTAATCGATCATGTTAGTCCATAAATAAACTGGCTTTATAGTCACAGTGGGAATTTGATGATATGAATACTTAGAGAACCATACAGAAGGTGCATGATTGTTGAGAAATATGCAGTTATAGGATGGATACAAGAGGATTGAGGTTCTCGAGTTAAAGTTCCATTAAACTACTTGTATTTTATACAAGAGGGTGCTTGTTTTTTGTGATGCTGGGATAAGAATGGATTCTTGACAAAATCATTTAACTTATATCCCCTTTAATTCTTTAGGTCATTCAGTGAACACAGAAATTTGAAATTTTGGGGAAACTCAACCACAAGGATCTTTTTTGGAAAAGTGAGTTAGTGTGGAGCTTTTACTAAATAGACAGTTCCGATTTATTCCAAAATTTATTGGATTAGAGGGTTTAAAACTGAAAAACTGCTGTTGATTTGTACAGTTCGATTCCTTTTGCTCTTAGTGCTAAAATGATTTTGAAGGTGAAGGCTGAGTCCTTCCAAATTCAAATCGAACGTTCCATTTTATTGGATTAGAGAGTTTAAAAGTGAAAAACCATTGTTGAACTTACAGTTGCGATTCCTTTTTCTCTAACTACCAAAATGATTCTGAAGGCTGAATCCTTCCAAATTCAAATTGAACATTCCCTTTTTTCCCATAAGTTTGATGGCATCATTTTGCTTATCTGTAGTGATGAGTAACCCGGCAAATTTCGCTAAGCATCAGGGGAATCCCAAGGTGGCTCCTGTCATTGCAAAAATGATGTCAAAATTTGCTGGCTCGAAGTAAGTGATGCAACGTGGGATATGGCTCCCTGCCTTTGGTGTATCGTCAGGTGTACGTCTAACAATGCTCGTCTAAGGTATGATTTTTATATGGCTGTTTGACAATAAAGACTTTGGAAGAAACTTCTGTCTCATTTATCTGTTTGTGGCTTTCTTTGCTACCAGTGGAGGTCGGTAGAGATTATGTTACATGTAGTGATCATGGTCTATTGTAGAGGGTGTGAGGACTGTGTAACCTTTTCTTTTAATTTATATGTTTTGTTGTCACAAATTTACTGGCACCTCTTCCATCACCTAGTTTCTTTCCATAGTTTTGAGAATGTAGTTAGTCTTCCAGGAGTACCTTTTAGTCTACATTTCTCCAAGGAATGTCCTGTGGTCTGAGATGTGACTTTTTCATGAGTCATGACCTCTCATATGAAGTCACATTACAAGTGACAAGGAACGCTGGCTTTAGGAATGTGTAGAGTACTGTCATTGGTATGGACCCCCCTACAGCAGGCTCATTGTCCAGATAGTGTCATGGCAATCGCAAATCATGCATCTTCCTTGCATGAAAACGTGTCCTCTTAGTTTTATGCATAAACAACTCACGAAAATTCAACTGCAGGAGAGCGTTTGCGCCCCATTCCGACCGTGAAATCCTAATTGATACAGTCATTAACGAATGTTACTGTCATTAAAGAGAAATATTTGCTGCAATGCTTCCTGGGCATTGCAGTAGCACCCACTGGACAGTGCAGCAATTGCATGCTGTTCGATCCATCCAATTAGACAGTGGTTGTAAGCGGAGATGCCATTCTTTTAGGGAGTAATGCTTGCTGCACTGCACGCAGCAGTGCGTGCAGCGCCGTCAGATCCGGTGTATCGGGTGGCATGTAGTGAGCATGTTTTTATTTTTTATTTTTTTGTTGAATTTTTTAAACTTTTTTGAAGCGTCTGATTAAGAATTTGACAGTACATATGGGGAGCTCGGGTCGGCCTCGACTCGCCCGTGTATTTTGTTTAAAAAAAGTTTTTTTGTTTTGTTTTTTGTTTCCTTTGCATGCAAATTGAGGTGTTCTTCAAATGATCTTTTTTTAAACAAAACATACAGTCAGGTTGCGACCGACCCGAGCTTCTCAGATGTACTATCGGATTCTTGATCGGACGTTTCAAAAAAACTTAAAAAAGTTCACAACAAAATAAAAAATAAGAACGTGCTCACTGCCCGCCGCCCTGGAGGATCAGACGGTGCTACACACAGCAGTACGTGCAGTGTATCTCTTATAGGGGGTGAACTGAAAAGCGTCCCCTGGTAGGTTGCTTGCCCAAAAGATACTCGTCTGGAGTGCACATTTTTCCCATGGATGGGTGCTTCCTGCAAACAAACTATACGGAATTAATTGTCTTTTCCTGGTCAGATAGATTAGTCGTATTTACAGATCCAGAGTTCAAGTCTGAGCGGAATCGATATTCCTTATTTAGAAGGTGTTAATTCTCTTCTACACCAATTTGGGTGACACTTCTTAAGTGTAGGAGTATTGTCTTCAATGGTCTTTGAAAATTGCCTTTCCAAATGGGGCGGTCGAGCACAAACTTAATGATTCGGTTGGTCTTGTCTTGAGGGATTTGAATGCATGTGATCTTTGTGTATCGCCTCTTGAGCCAGATTAATGTGTTGTCTCTCTAAGTCGTCCTGGCTCAGCTGATCCCTGGCAACTTTGAATGATTATTAGACATTCTTTAGAGCTCTTGCAGTGGCGACACCAACTGCGTTCTGCTTCTGGTTAGTGTATTGGCTTCGTTGCTGTATATATTTGAGATGGTCTAGTTAAAATTTCTTCTTTCCCAATATATCATAATTGGCATAAAGAGTTGGCTTAGGAACTCTCTTGATTCGTGCAAAAACAATTGGGCACGACGATTGGTAGATCGAGGAAGAACTAGCAATATGAAGGCAAGGCTGACCCATACGATGTTGAGGCCAAGTTCTCTCTCTGACCTTTCCCAATCGTCCATGTGCTCTAGAGGGACTCCCTTCCCACGACTTGAGCATTAAGGGAACACTGGAGATTGCTTTGGCACTACGTTTGACCAATGCAGCTCTCTTAATCAGACGCCGAACATGACTTAGGGTCCATTTGTTTCTATGTAACATGGGTCCGTAAAGTTCTAGTCAATTGGAAACTTAATTCATCGACTCTCTTTTCTCGATTTTGACATTCATGGGAGGAGACCGAATGTCATTGTTCAAAGAAGTTGAAAAATAATTTCGTAAGTATAGTTTTGTTTTCGGCTCCCATGTGAATGTGTTTCTCAAGATAATCTTTTTTATCTGATTATGTTTTACGTGTAAGTAAATAGACCTTTAGTCAAAACTATGACGAATAAATCTATATTTCCCATGGATTTATATACAGTTCAGACGTTAATCGTCCTATAAAAACAAGTCAAACTTTCGATCGAATAAAGCTTCGCTAAGTATTAACAATTTGACATGCACAAGAAATGCGAACTACGCACGTTACCACTTGCTAGCAGAATCTTGATTAATGGGTTTCACATGCTTGGGAGCTTCTTGGTAATGATGGTTGTCCATATTTATAAACAGTCGTACTTAAGTACGAGACGTACTGCGGTGCATCAGTGCATGTATGTAGCCACCGGGAATGGATATCATATGGAGTCAGCTTTACATTTGGAACCCACATCCATCTATTTGGATACATATAACATACGAATAGATGTCAGAGATTTTTGTATATATATCTTCGTAAATTGCGTATTTGTATGTACACTCTTGTTCTCATATATTGTTATAAATACTCTTAACATCCTCAAAAAAGCTGCGGCACTATCCTTCCTATCAAGATGTCATTAAATTTAATTGAATGTGTCAACACGATTTGGATATTTCTGTATATATATATATATATATATATATATATATATATATATATATATATATATATATCCTAAATTCATGAGAATTTTGGATGTACTACTGGTGCACGTATGTAGACATCGGGAATGGATATATTCTGGAGTCAGCTTTACATTTGGAACCCACATCCATCTATTTGGATAAATATAACTATTTGGATACATATAACATGTGAATAGATTTTAGAGACTTTTGTATATATATCTTTATAAGTTGCATATTAGTATGTACACTCTTGTACTTATATATTGTTATAAATACTTTTAACATCCTCAAAAAACCTGCGGCTCTATCCTTCCTATCAAAATGTCATTAAACTTAATTGAATGTGTCAACACGACTTGGATATTTCTGTATTTATATTGTAAATTCATGAGAATTTTGGATGTACAACTGGAATCTTTTTGACATGTCAAAAGTATTTATGACAATATGTGGGAGTTAGATGTATAGATATAAATACAGTAATTTATAAAGGTTTACATATATAAAAAATCTTAAAAAATGGACATGAATATATATATATATATACAATAATTGGGAACAAATATACATATTATATAATTATTGGATTATATATATAAATATTAAATTATCAAACAATATAAACATTTATACACAATTCTTATGCATTTTTCTTAGGATTTCTATTGTCGTACATGAGATTGGGCACTCTCTAACTGTTTCCTCTAGGAGGAAGCGGACAAATAACTTAGTGTGACTTTGTTTGCAGAATAACTTAAATCAGAATAAGGTTCTGGAGATTTCTTAAACCAGAATAAGAGGTATTTTGATTTGATAAGTTATTGGTATTCCACCCAGAATAAGGTGAATAATACTGCGCTATTCCAAGTGATTTGGTAGGAATAAGTGGGATAAGGAGTGGAATAAAAGGTAAAATTGAGAGAATTGGGGAAATTAGATATTCCACGTAGGTTTGGAGAGTTGGGAGAATTGGAGAAATTAGGCATACTCTCAACCAAATCAGAATAGGGCCTTTATACCGGCTATTCTGGACCTATTCCACAAACAAAGTTAGGGATCTTCAAAAGAGGAAGATGGTGATGTTAGCTAAGATGCAACTATAGCAGTTGGAAATGAGATTCTCTGGACCTCTTTCCCTTTACTTATGTATGCTCCAGGACACGTAAGAGTAAGAGTGAACGGGTCATTTGACTTTAAAATAATGGGTTGTATCCCATTACTTTCTTCCCCTATTTTTTTGAGACGTACACAAACCCAGGGAAAGGAGGTCCATAGGATCCCGTTCTAGCAAATTGTATCGACCGAAGGGTTAGGCAAGTAGATGGTAGAGCAGCTTGAAGGCTAGAGTCCCCTATTTCAAAGGTGTCTATCGTCTGAAGATTTCCTTACGTGAGTACAACGTCATTGATCTCCATCTGCTTACTTTTGGAGATTTCAAAGTGTAAGGCGTCTCTTGGTGAACAAAATACACAACTTTGGAGAAGAGAATGCCGATAGAGATGAGATTAGGATGGAGATTTAGTTTTTTTTTTAATCTTTTGGAGTTCTTGTCTCCTTAAATTATGGTTTTTGATCAAATGATTACCTTTGTTCAAACGTTCTTATAAAATGTTTATTAAATTATTTTTTTATGATGTACATATTACATTTTATGATTGATATATACATGTATACATGTATGCATAAGTAATACTAGATAATAAAATTTTAGAAACCAAACCAAACTGAATTACCACTGAACCAAACCAAATTGCAAGCTCCCCAAATCGTGCCAAATCGAACCGAACAAATTCGATTGATTCAGTTTGGTTTGCGGTTTGGGTCTCTTTGTGCACTGGCCCATTGGTATATATGGATATAAGTTGGTTTGCTAATGAATAAATTGCTATGGCCTCTTTCAAGTCATATGCTGTTTTTGTTAATTCACATCTTATCTATGAATCTAAGTCCATTCACCAACCTTCATGCCTTCATTGTCAAATGAGAACATAAAACAAGAATTTTTTATGATGTTAACATTGAGAGAAAACTATGAAGAACTAGGAACCTACTAAGATGTGGAGTTTTAAGAGAAAGAAGAATATAAAATAAGAGTTTTTTTTTTGTGGAAAGTGATATACAAATTACAAAACAAGATTTCTTAGATGTTCAATACATAAAAAGCAAGAAGATAAATTATATAGGAGTTGGGCTAGACGACTTCACAGTGAAGATCTACACAGACTAACAAAAAAAAGAAAAAAAAAGTGAAGATTAAATAATATGCAAACAAATTTTTTTACATCATAAGCATGTAGTTTCACCTAGTTACCATGATAATAAACCAATAGGCAAGTAGCATATAGAAATCAGAAATCCTGTCGAAGTGGGAACATCTTTCCACTATATAATTTACTTTTTTCTTAAAATTTGGACATAAAATAATAGACAAGACACAATAATTAAGGAAAAGAAAATACCAATTACCAACTACAAACCGAGATCACCAATGTTTACTTCACCCCGATTATATTAAAGATGTAAATAATCAAAGTAAAGCCACATATATATATATGAGGAATCAATTGTGAAAAGGAAGTATAAGGAAACCATAATCTTGAATGAATTCTTGGCTGCTAGTTATTTTTTCTCTAGAGAAAAAACTTACAATATAAATTGTGGGTGAGTTGCCTTAACAAAAGACACTACCTAAGGAATCCAAAGTTCAAAATAAACAAAGTGAAGGAGTAGAAGGCCAAGGTAATATCAAATTCTCAATAATTGAAACCTACTTTATGTTGAATTATCAACATCTATATAATATTGGAGCTCTATAGAAAGAGAGATGATTCAAAATTTTAAAAGTAACACACCATCAAAATAATTACAAAAGATCATCAAATTCATTTAAAACATATAACATAAGCAAAGATTTTGTCCATCCATCACTTAAAACAAATTTATATGTCCATAAACACAAGATAGTCATGATCACAAGTATAATCCATCCAAAATTCAATAATTAGATTTAGCATCCATGTCTTAGAGGAAGATGATCTAGAATGTCATTATCACAAATCTACCTCTCGTTGTCAACATGTTCAAACCTGCTTACAAAAATTAAAAGCCAAGTCAATATATTGATCCTGTTGGGTTTTCTTGGTTTCTCCGGATCGCTCACGCAGCGGAAAAACAAAAATATTTACAGCGATCCGTTCTCGTTTCGGAATCTAAAATACAAGATAATCGGATTATCTTTTCTCACCGTGTGCGGATTCGAATCCGCAGCCGTTTGGTTCCGTCGGTGTGACACCGCAAGCCGCGCAAGCGCCCGACCTCTAGCGAAGTCCACGCGATCCTCCCCGCGACGGATATCCTCGAGTTCGTCGTTCTTCGCAGCCCACGAAGCCTCTGCCGGTCGCCGCAATGATCGCCGCAGCGCGCGGACGATTTCCCGTCGAACAGGATTCGGAGAAGCGGCGGAGCAGATCTGGATATGCCTGGACGCCAGAGAAGGACAGAAACTGAGGAGGGGCGGCTAGGGTTAGCAGCAGCTTGGCCTGCTCAGCCTGTTCGCTATGTTTTATACTAACCGCGCGGTTTTTCATAAAAATCCCCGGTTTGTATAAAACCCACTTATTTATCTATCGCCTTGAGAATCATTTGCGTGTGACCCTCTAGGCCCAAGTACCAGTCCAGTTAATGGCCCAATAAGTCCAGTGACTCCTCACTGACTTTATTAATTAATTAATAACCCTTTATTAATCAATTAATCAATCGAATTGATGTCGCACATCGAATTCGACCGGGCCTCCGATCACGTTGGGTGCCAAGCAACACCGCGTGAACCCGGAAGGTATTTGGGGTTAAGTAACCCACTCTTGGAACCTTTCCGCCGACAGTTACCGCGTAGATATAATCCTTCATTCGTACAATGCTCTCGAGTCAACTCAGGGTATGGCGAGCTGTCAAACCCTAACCGGTCGACTCACTTGGAATGGATGCCGCTGATGAATATCGGAAAACTCCTTTCCCGATATTATCGTCCGCCCTGGCCAGGGACTTCCGTGCATCCTTCCTAGAGCATTCTCTCTCTAAGTACCGAGAGCGAATGATTCCTTATTGACACACAATTCCCTTCGACGGTATTCCGCTGTACCCAATCCTTGGCGTATTAGAATCCCATGGCTAGAGATTCGTAAACCAAGGTTAAAGCACAGAAGTCCACCGCCAAGGTGTCCTTGGTGTCTCAGGTCCGAGGACCATCTACGCAACTGCGACAATAGAATCAAGTTGGTTGACAGTGAGGTACAATACCATCCAGCGATTCAGTCGGATCAGTTCAGTGAACTCATTCTCCAATGAGCACCTACAGATTCGCCTTAGTGTCTCCACACAAGTGACTTATGAGACCAGTCACCCTCATCATATGAGCAGGAGTAATCTGTACTAGTCTAACCGGATATCCGATGTCCTTCTCGGATATCCTCCGACTAGGAACGATTAAGAATATGTGTGTTTAAGTGATTAGTCTCATTAGTATGATCTCATCATAATCTGATCACCATAGCACATATTCACGGACTTCATTATGAAACGATAATTAACGCGATTTACACATAATGAATATTATGCAATTTTATTAATAATGAACGAGATTTACATTGTTAGATTGGCTTGTAGGCCACCTAAACTAACAATCTCCCAGTTGGACTAAAGCCAATCACCTTTATACAATAAGCCCATAGACTCTAGGTGATGCTCAAACACAATTTGAGCCAACGGCTTTGTCAGTGGAACTGCTACATTGTCGACGGATGGAACTCTTTCCACTACTACATCTCCTCTGGATATGATCTCTCTGATAAGGTGAAAGCGTCTCATAATATGCTTCGATTTCTGATGAGACCGCGGCTCTTTCGCTTGCGCAATTGCTCCATTGTTGTCGCACAACAGTGGAACAGGCTCAGAGATGCTGGGAACTACGCCGATGTCGGTGATGAATTTCTTCAACTACACTGCTTCCTTGGCGGCTTCAACTGCAGCGATGTACTCAGCTTCAGTCGTCGAATCTGCAGTGGTTACTTGCTTGGAACTCTTTCAGCACACTGCCCCTCCGTTCAATGTAAACACGAATCCAGATGTTGACTTGCTATCATCTGGATCTGATTGGAAACTCGAGTCAGTAAAACCTCGCAGTTTTAAGTCACCTCCTCCATAGACAAGAAACATATCCTTAGTTCTTCTCAAGTACTTAAGGATGCATTTCACTGCCTTCCAGTGCTCTTCGCCTGGATCAGCCTGAAATATGCTCGTAACACTTAGAGCAAACGCAACATCAGGCCGTGTACATAGCATGGCATACATGATAGATCCTATGGCAGAGGCATAGGGTATTCTATCCATGAATGCCCTCTCATTAGGAGTCTTAGGAGACTGCTCCTTTGAGAGATTGATTCTATGTCTCATCGGTATGAAACCTCTCTTGGAATTTTCCATGCCAAACCTTTTGACTATGACATCTATGTACAAGGATTGGGTCATTCCAAGCATCCTTTTTGATCTATCTCTATAGATCCGTATTCCCAATACGTAGGATGCTTCTCCCAAATCCTTCATGAAGAAGTTTTTCGATAGCCAGACCTTTACTGATGACATCATAGCTACATCATTCCCAATGAGTAGTATGTCATCAACGTAAAGAACTAGAAAAGTGACTGCACTCCCACTGGTCTTCTTGTACACACAAGGCTCACCTTCATTCTTAATGAAGTCATAAGACTTGACAATCTCGTCAAATCTTATATTCCAATTCCGGGAAGCCTGCTTCAGTCCATAAATAGACCTCTGAAGCTTGCACACTTTATCTGGAGATTCTTTGGATGTGAAACCTTCTGGTTGTATCATATACACCTCTTCCTCAAGGTTACCATTGAGGAAGGCAGTCTTCACATCCATTTGCCAGATTTCATAATCAAAATGTGCAGCAATGGCGAGCAGAACTCTGATCGACTTTATCATGGCGACTGGTGAGAAAGTCTCGTCATAATCAATTCCTTGCCTTTGATGATATCCCTTTGCCACCAACCTTGCCTTATAAGTGTCGATCTGTCCATCAGCACCGATCTTTCTTTTAAAGATCCACTTGAAACCGATGGGTACAATACCCTCGGGCAAGTCTTCCAAGTTCCAAACTTGGTTGGTGTACATGGACTGGATTTCTGAGTTCATGGCTTCTCGCCATTTCCCGGCTTCTGGGCCTTCTATGGCCTCCTGGTAGGTTTTAGGATCATCATCCTCATTATATTGTACCTTAGACTCACCTTCAGCGATATGTCCCACATATCGTTCGGGTAGTCTAGGTACTCTACCAGATCTACGAGGCTCATCTGTGTGTACCTGAACAGATTCAGGAACTGATATCTCATCTGATGATAATGCAGCTATTTGGGGATCTAGAACCTCTTTCAGTACTATTTTACTCCCACTGTCCTCCTGGAGAAGGTATTCCTCTTCCAGGAAGACAGCTTTCCTGGCGACAAACACCTTTTGTTCACCAGGATGGAAAAAATAGTATCCAAAGGTTTCCTTTGGATATCCCACAAACCTACATTTATCAGTTCGTGATTCCAGCTTGTCAGGATCATGCCTCTTTACATGAGCAGGACAACCCCAGACTTTAACATGTTTAAATTCTGGTTTCCTGCCTTTCCATATCTCATATGGAGTAGAGGCCACAGACTTGCTGGGTACTCTGTTCAGTAGGTATGCTGCTGACTCTAGAGCATACCCCTAGAGGGACACTGGTAATCCCGAAAAGCTCATCATGGATCGCACCATGTCCAACAAGGTGCGATTCCTCCTTTCTGATACACCATTCATCTGTGGCGTATATGGAGGGGTCAGCTGAGAAAGGATACCATTATCCTTTAAGAATTGTGTGAAATTAGTACTCAAGTATTCTCCTCCTCGATCTGATCGAAGAGCTTTAATACTCTTTCCTAACTGTTTCTCCAGTTCATTCTTGAACTCCTTGAACTTCTCAAATGCTTTCGACTTGTACTTCATTAAGTACACATAGCCGAATCTTGAGAAGTCATCGGTGAACGTGATGAAGTAAGAAAAGCCACCTTTGGCTTGGGTGGACATTGGACCACATACATCCGTATGTATTAGTTCCAGAATGTCCTTGGCACGTTCTCCATGTCCAACAAATGGAGATTTTGCCATCTTTCCCATAAGGCAGGATTCGCATGTTGCAAACGATTCATAATCGAATGCTGTTAAGTAACCATGTTTGTACAACTTTTGCAACCTGCTTTCGCCAAGGTGCCCAAGTCTATAATGCCACATGTAGGCTTGGTTCACACAATTCTTGCTCTTCTTAAGAGCATTGTCAATTTGAAGATTATAATAAGAAACATCTAATAGATATAGACCGTTGACTAAAGATGCTGAAGCTATTGATTTAATACCATAATAAATCGAACAACTTCTATTCTCAATAGTCAACCTATATCATATCTTGTCCAAACAAGATATTGATATGATGTTCTTTATTATGCTAGGAACATAATAACAATCTTCTAATAGTAAGGTGTCTCCCGATGGAAGCCTGAGGTTTGCTGTCCCAACAGCAATCGCCGCAACTTTTGCGCCGTTTCCTAGCGATCCGTTCCCGTTTCGAAATCTAAAATACAAGATAATCGGATTATCTTTTCTCACCGTGTGCGGATTCGAATCTGCAGCCGTTTGGTTCCGTCGGTGTGACACCGCAAGCCGCGCAAGCGCCCGGCCTCTAGCGAAGTCCACGCGATCCTCCCCGCGACGGATATCCTCGAGTTCGTCGTTCTTCGCAGCCCACGAAGCCTCTGCCGGTCGCCGCAATGATCGCCGCAGCGCGCGGACGATTTCCGGTCGAACGGGATTCGGAGAAGCGGCGGAGCAGATCTGGATATGCCTGGACGCCAGAGAATGACAGAAACTGAGGAGGGGTGGCTAGGGTTAGCAGCAGCTTGGCCTGCTCAGCCCGTTCGCTATGTTTTATACTAATCGCGCGGTTTTTCATAAAAACCCCCGGTTTGTATAAAACCCACTTATTTATCCATCGCCTTGAGAATCATTTGCGTGTGACCCTCTAGGCCCAAGTACCAGTCCAGTTAATGGCCCAATAAGCCTAGTGACTCCTCACTGACTTTATTAATTAATTAATAACCCTTTATTAATCAATTAATCAATCGAATTGATGTCGCACATCGAATTCGACCGGGCCTCCGATCACGTTGGGTGCCAAGCAACACCGCGTGAACCCGGAAGGTATTTGGGGTTAAGTAACCCACTCTTGGAACCTTTCCACCGACAGTTACCGCGTGGATATAATCCTTCATTCGTACAATGCTCTCGAGTCAACTCAGGGTATGGCGAGCTGTCAAACCCTAACCGGTCGACTCACTTGGATTGGATGCCGCTGATGAATATCGGAAAACTCCTTTCCCGATATTATCGTCTGCCCTGACCAGGGACTTCCGCGCATCCTTCCTAGAGCATTCTCTCTCTAAGTACCGAGAGCGAATGATTCCTTATTGACACACAATTCCCTTCGACGGTATTCCACTGTACCCAATCCTTGGCGTATTAGAATCCCATGGCTAGAGATTCGTAAACCAAGGTCAAAGCACAGAAGTCCACCGCCAAGGTGTCCTTGGTGTCTCAGGTCCGAGGACCATCCACGCAACTGCGACAATAGAATCAAGCTGGTTGACAGTGAGGTACAATACCATTAGCGATTCAGTCGGATCAGTTCAGTGAACTCATTCTCCAATGAGCACCTACAGATTCGCCTTAGTGTCTCCACACAAGTGACTTATGAGACCAGTCACCCTCATCATATGAGCATGAGTAATCTGTACTAGTCTAACCGGATATCCGATGTCCTTCTCGGATATCCTCCGACTAGGAACGATTAAGAATATGTGTGTTTAAGTGATCAGTCTCATTAGTATGATCTCATCATAATTTGATCACCATAGCACATATTCACGGACTTCATTATGAAACGATAATTAATGCGATTTACACATAATGAATATTATGCCATTTTATTAATAATGAACGAGATTTACATTGTTAGATTGGCTTGTAGGCCACCTAAACTAACAAATCCAACTTACCACATAAGTCTATTATGTTGAAGGTAATTACCAAGTCAATGTATTGATCCAACTTACCATAAAAAGGGCAGACATAGTAAATCATTAAACATCAATCACATTAGGAGCCAATGTGATAATTGAAAGATTTGGAAAAAGAAGAAGAAGAAAGAACTAAGTTAACATTCAATAAAGAAGGGCATTATAGTCGATAGGCAAGAAAAACTTGAAGGACATATGTTACCTTCGTCTAATTGTTCAATCTCATCTAACTTCTTCAACATCTAGTAGAGTTGATGATGCCCGCAACCAATCTTGAAACCAAATGAGTGTTTCTACTATCTTAGGTGATAAAAAGCTCCTAAATGGATCAAGTACACGCCCTCTAGTACTAGATGCTGATTTTGATGCAAGAGTGGAGATAGGGATAACTAACACATTATGTGCCATTTGTGAGAGAATAGGAAATTGTCCATTGTTAATTTTGCATCAACTCAAAATATCAAATGAGTCCACATCATCTTCCATATCTTCATCCAAGTACTTATTCAACTCTAATTTAGCATCTCCACTATCCTTTTCTGCTTTATGTTGTTTGAAATGAGATTTCAAGATTGATATCATTTTTTGCATTGATTGTTCAGAAGCTTGGACACTTGAACTTGAACTTGAAGTTCCACCTTATACTTTCTCACTTTATTGTTGTTGGCCACTTGAAAGTATGTTGAAATTCTTACACTCATCAAAGAAAGAGTAAAGTGTTGTTTTTATCATTTTCTTTATCACTTCTGCCTTGCCACTTTCATACATTTAAGAAATTTCAAATTCTGCGAATTCAATTTTATATTGAGGATTAAGCACCACATCAAGAAATATCATAACATTAAATTTCTCTAGATTTCTCAAATATTTGTCACACTTTTGCTTCATTTTAAGAGCCATGTTGCTAAACTCAAGATTATCACTTTCAAGCCACTCTTTCAAACTCATGATAATATATGAAGTGACATATGATATTCCCGAGACCCTCAAAGTAAGGTCATAAAAACTCTCTAACAATTGAGTCAAATCCCTTACTTTATCCCAATCTCCATCTCTTGGTTTTCCTAAGCCATCACCTTCGAAAAGTTCACTTTCAAAAAAAGGATCATGTTTCTCAAATCTCTCAAAGGTTCTTTGAAAATTTTGAGTTGTACCTAACATAAGATAAGTAGAATTCCATCTAGTAGCAACATCAAGACATAGCAAACCCTTGCTTTGTATCTTTTCCTCTTCAACACAAGTTTTGAATTTCTGTAAACGAAAGGGAGATTGTCTTACATATCTTACAGCATTGCGCACACAACTGAGTCACTTGCTAATTTCAAACCATCATTGACAACTAAGTTTATGATATGTGCCACGCATCTTGCCTGAAGATATGCATCTTTCAAGACACAACCCTCCCAATTATTAATTATTCTCTTCAAATATCTAATAGCAACATCATTAGAAGATGCATTGTCAACCGTGATTGTCATAACATTCTCAATACCCTAACTATTTAAGTACTTCTCAATTGCCTTTCCAATGGCCTGACCTTTATGACGAGAGATTAGAGAAAAAATTAGTATCATTTTGTTCAACTTCCAGTCATTGTCAATGAAATGAGAAATTAAATACATGTAATTGATTCTTTGCAAAGAAGTCCATGTATCTGTAGTAAGACAAACTCTTCTACAATTGTTGGACTTCAATTTCAACCTCTCTTCCACAAACAATGCATAATAATAACGTGCAACCGTAATTCTTGAAGGAACAATAAACCTAGGCTGAGCAATACTACAAAAGTGCCTAAAGCCTTGAGATTCAATATACTTGAAAGGAAGTTCATCAACAATAATTATGTATGCAAGTGCTTTTCGAATGAGCTCTTGATCAAATCTCTAATGTGTTATAAAACCTATCTTCTCACTCTTTCCTTTCTCATTACTCGTAGAAGTTTGAAGAACAATTTGTGATTGTCCATCACTATGAGAATTAATTTTACTAAATGGGTACTCTTTGCATCTCATGGTCAAGTGTTGTCTAAGTGTACTAGTGCCACATGTTCTAGGATCACAATTGTAAATGAGTCCACGATAATTGTATCCCCTTGAGTTGTATTAGGCTCAGAGCTTGTAGTTTCAGTTGCAAACGGAGTATCACCAGTTTGCGACATATAAACAAATATATGAACAAAAATATAAATAATGACATAAATAAAAATAACATTCAAAAGACAGGTATTAAAAATATTTCTCACATTAACGTCGGTAGAGGTCGTGGCGAGGCGAGGCGGCCGACAGCGAGGGATCCCGACAAGAAGAGAAGGGCAGCGTGGTGAGGTAGTTAGTAGCTGGGCGAGGTGAGGTGGAGCTGATGTTGGCTGCGGCGAGCAGGTGGGTTCTCTTCGTCTTCACCAGGGGAGAGAAGCTGAAGGGCAACGAGAGTCGGGGTCTTGGAGAGGCAGCTGCGGCAGAAGAAGCTAATGGCACCCACCACCAAGACCTTTTACACATGTAGTTTACACCGTTGAGTCATGAAAGATCCAATAGATGAGAAGGCCCTTAAACTGAAAAAAAACCAATGTTATCCTTATGTATTTAAGAATTTACACAAATACACTATAAATCACACGAGGGCCATGTCCTTTTAAGACATTAGGGTTATTTGGATTGGTTTAGTTTAAGGATTGAGGAAACCGAACCAAATCAATTTTTTTTTAAAAATTTCTATTGGGTTTCAATCCAAACCATTTTTTGTAAAATTTTAACCCGAACTGAACTGAACCAAAATTGCCGGTTCAGTTTGTTTTTCCATTTGAACCGAATAATGAACACCCCTATATTATGCCTTACATCTTCAACAATTTTTTGATTTCTTGGAACATATGAACAAAATGATGTTATCGTTTGTGATGGTATATCTGACAATAGAAGGCATATGTAGATATAAAATAGAATATGATAGATTCTGAGGTTATACATGTAATTATCCTTATTCTTATATATGAATGGATGATTATTCAGGTAGTAAGCCGAAATCAATCATTTCTTTATTCTTAGCATAAATAAAAGGATAAAGATAGTATCCTTAAAGTTATGTCCACACTCCACATTTGTCTTATAAGCTTGCATAAGGATGAATACTTTGGTTATCTTTTTTTGCTTTGCTTCCCTAATGATATTTGCTTCATAGTGTACTCATTCAAATACGTTTAATGTAAGGCAAATGAAATATTGACTCTTGTGGGGGTTGGAACTTTTCAGCCGAGTTGTCCTCATCATTATTTTGTGTTTCTTTGGTGAGTGATACAATCTTGGAGTACTGTATTTCTTTAACTGCCCTTAATTATTCCTCATAAAACCTGTGGTGCAAGTCCAATTTCTTTCAAAGAAAATGTATTCATTTCATTAATATAACACCATTACATTTAGATTTTCACATTTATCAGTAAGAATACCAATGATGTGCAAAACGTCTACTTTCTATGTGCAGACAAACCACTTGGACACGTGACAAAAGGCAATTTTATGGCCTTGTTACACATCATTGGCATTTTTTAATGATATATGTGCAAATTTGAATCCAAAAATGTTAAATCTGAAATTTTCGTTCTTTACAATGATTTTTATGCAAAATCCGATATATATTCTACAAAGGTTTGCAGAATCGAAGCAAATATATAATTCAAACTATTTAGGCAACTATTTTGATTTCACATATGAATATATATTATTGTTATCTAGATAATTAATTATTCAACTGTGTTTATTTTTAGGTTTACTCCCCCAAAAGTGTTTGCGTTTATTTATTTTTTATTTTCGGAATAGCATGGTGGAACTACTCTTACGTAATAGTAGAGTTTCAAACACAAATCAGTACTCAATCATTTGATAACTACTTTTGTTCCTAGTTAGGCTATTTGATGTCTTGTTTTTCAAATGAAGTTGCTATATTGTTAATGACTTTATGGGTGTTGGTACAAATTATTAATTTATTAGATTAATAGAGTTGTTATCTGTAAGATAACTACTTAATTACTTCGTTCTCCCAGCCAATGCATGCTGTTGAACAGAGTTGGAATCCCGCGGCCACTCCCAATATTTGTTTAAAAGTCCGTACAAAGAAATTAAATATAAAAATAAATACTTAATGCAAATGAAAAATAATAAAAATATATTCGGATTACGACTTTCCACTTGTTTCAATTACCAAGATAGAAGGATTAGTGGTGAACGAAGGGGAGAATTTGTACAGATCCCTATATACTAATTTTATTAATTAAGGGTCGTCGTACAAAACTTCATAAAGGAGCTTCATCTATGTAAAAGATATAATTACAGAACAACAAAATTATGTCACACGAAGTTGCCAAAATTCATTAATTAATCCTTTAACCATGATAGTCGAAGATTCATGGTTTTGCTGTATTCCTGATTCTTCCTTAATTTGCACCAAGTATATATATCTTTTTATCTTTGATTTTTTATGTATGGACATTTCGATAAATGTGGAGTGGACTCCATGCAAGAGAAGCTGGGAAGTCGTTGTCTCATGTAAAGAATTTAATAATTGTAACAGCATCGTTTAGAAAAATGTCGACCTTGACCATGCCTAAGATATAAAATCAAACGGCCATTTCTAAGATATGGATCCTCAACTCAAAGCCTCGGCCCATAGAAACAACATACATACATACATGTATATATGTATGCATCTATGTATGAAAAAGGATTCAACACATCTCATGATGCATCTAATTTAGATGCGCCTGCCTCTAAAATTCACTTTTTCTATGTTTAAAAAATAATAAAAATCGTTGATCATTTTTAAATATTCAAATAAGTCTCTTAGAGTTGTTCTCATCTCTTGAAAATCAATCGGAACCATCCGATTGGTTAAGTATAAAAAATATCTAAAATATTAAAATAATAATAAAAATAATAAAAAATTCATTAGAATAATTCTCAAGGGTTGATCACATTCTTTGGAATTTTATTTGATTGCAAAAAAATGACGCATTTGATTGCACGTCTACGATTGAGTTTTTCAATCTAACATTAAAAATTAAATCTTAAAACGTAAAAATCAAACTAAAGAGGAGTATTTGAATATTTTAATTTTTTTAATAATTTTTATCATTTTTTAACTTCCAAATATAGATATTTGAGATGGGAGGACACACACATATATATATAGCTTTTAAGGATTGTTTGATTCTTTGAGTGCATACATGGAAAGAGCTGGAGTATGGACAAGGAGCAGGTAGCGAACGTTTCCAGCCAGAGTCCGTGTGATTGTGAAAAAGCAGAGGAGAAGAGAAGGCAAAACAGTCACATGATTGGAGGAGAGAATATGGCGCGCAATGTTGGACTTGTCACCGCGTCGTACTTTTCCTTCTTGTCATCCATCTCCACTTTATGCCGTGAGATGGCAATCAGCCCCGTCCTAGCGCCGATGCCGGAGCCACCGTACGCGGCTCCCCGTGGCAGCCCTACACGTCCTCCTGCGGATCCCTCCTCCCGGCGGCGGTTTGGTTGGGGGGGGGGGTGTTCCCCCCTCCCTTCTCCATCTTCTCCTCTGTTCCCTCTCTTTCTTCTCCTGTAGATCTCCCTTCTCCCCTTTTGTGCCTCATCACTCTCGTCTTCCCTTCTATTCGCCCTCTTCGCCGCCATTTGCTCATCGGTCTTACTATCTTCTTCCCCTTCATTTCCTCACTTCTTTCTTCCTCCCCTCCCTTCACCGTCGCACCCCAGCCTGGCCTTCTCCCCTTCCAGACCTGGCCACCGACCCCACACTCCTTCACCCTCCAGATCTGGCTACCGACCCCACACTCCTTCGCCCTCCAGATTCGACTGTCATCGCTCCCCGCCTCCTTCCAAATCAGACCATTGCCTCCCTCTGATCCGCCTTCCTTCCATCCTACTCTTCCTGCCCGACCGCCCCTCCCCCCTGACCCGTCCTCTTCCCTCCCTTCTCCTGTTTGTCTCCTTCCTCTCTTTCTTCTGGTGCCCTTCTTCTGTTTTGCTAGTTCCTTTTTTTGTCCCGCCTCCCACTGAGAGTGCCGCCGGTGACCAGTTTGGGCCACCAGATCTATCTTCGGCACTCGACTTTATATCTCTGCTGCCTTGTTTTGTGTTTTTATTTGTTCAGGTTAACCTAAGCCATTATGCAGATCATCGTGTTGTCTGAGGGTTAAGGCTGTGAATGAATAGCTGAGTTCTGATTATATGTTTAGTTTTCATTTTATTAGTGGATATTGAACTCCGTTAAAAATTATCCGTTAAATTATAAAAAATGAAAATGAATTTCCGATAGTTATAAGAATATAAAACGAAAATACTCATTTCCGCATTCACTAACACACACACATATATATATATATATATATATATATAATTTATATATTATTAACTTTTACTTATATTAAAACTTTATAAGTTTAAAATTTTTAATTATTAGAAAAAAAATTATCAAAAAGTAAATAATAATAATAATTTTAAATATCTTCTTAATATAGCGATGACGATAGTGAACCTTCTGTTCACTTCCGTTTTCGATTTTCAACTTAAAAGTGGAAATGGATGCGGAAGCAAAAACACTCATTTCTGACTCTGTTTCCGTCTCCAATAAATTTTATAGAAAACGAAAACGGAAGATGCTATATCCGTTTCTATCTCCGACCCGTTGACAGTCCTACTGAAGATAGTTGTTTCCAATCCCATTTGTGGATTTCGAGATATGTGTTGGAGCTTCAGACACCGGGCGAAGTCCGTGCACCCATGCTGGCGAATGTCTCCATTTGTTCAACTGCAAAAAATATGCAGTCCTTCTGGTATATGTTTAGCTGGCGTCTCTGCGGAGATATTACTTCTATCCCAAAATCACCACGGTGCTCTGCTCTTATGGTGCTTGCGCTTCGTTCTTATCTCTCGTGTTACTATTTATCTTGGTATGCTATATGTTCCTCGTGTGTACTACATGCTTGCTCTATTTCTGAGGGATCTATGTACTCCCTCATTGTACTCCTCTCCTTTGCTTAATGAAATGGCAGCCCTTCTTATGTTTTTTTTTAAAAAAAGTCAGATGGTAATCACACGGTAGAGAGTTGCCATGTATATATATAAGGCCGGATATAATGAGCTCCTCCTCGAAAAGCCTTCTTCTCTATCGTAAAAATAATAATAAATAAAAATCATAAAAAAAATTAAAATATTCAAATACTTTCCTTTGGGTTGGTTTCATCTTTTGGGATTTAATTTTTACCGTTAGATTGAAAAACTCAACCGTAACCATCTAATTCAAGTGTACCCTTCGTTGGAGATCAAAATTAAAATCCGACTAAATGGGATCAATCTTAAAAGTTAATCTGATGATTTTTTTATTTATTAAATTTTTTAAATAATTTTAGATATTATTTTTTTATTTGTATCTTATTGGACGACTTCAATTGATTTTTAAGATCAGACAATAAAAATTAAAGTCCTAAGAATGGAAACAATCTTAAGCGGTTTATTTGAATATTTAAAATTATTGATAATAATAATTATTATTTTAAATATGAAGAGAATAGGATTACGAGGGGAGTTCATCTAAGTTAGATAAGTCTTTAGGTTCATTTGATCCATCCATAAGGATGGTACTGTGCCACCAAGGCCTTCAATGCAACTTGGTCACACAGTACTTTCAACTAGTTAGGGCTGTCAATGGGTCGGAGATGAAAAAAAAATGGTATCTTTCGCTTCCGTTTCCTATAAGGTTTATCGGAGACGAAAACGGAGTCGGAAGTGAATGTTTCCGCTTCTGCATCCATTTCCGCTCTTAAATCGGAAATCGAAAACGAAAACGGAAGTAAACGAAAGTTTCTGCTATCATCATCGCTATATTAAGAAGATATTTAAAATCGCTATTACTATTCACTTCTTGATAAACTTTCTTCTAGTAATAAAAAATTTTAAATCTACAAAGTTTTAATATAGATAACAATTAATAATCTATGAATTTTAAATTTTGAAATATACTTTATCTATCAATCTAAATGAATGCGAAAATGAGTGTTTCCGTTTCCGATTCCTATAACTATCGGAGATCTATTTTCGTTTCTTATAACTTAATAGGTGGTCTTTAACGGAGTTCCGTATCTACTAATAAAAATAGAAATGAAACGGATAATCGGAACTCGGGTATCCATTGAGAGCCCTAGTTTCAACACCACCTCCATGTTGAAAAGAAATAAAAATCATCATAATATTCTAAATATTCATTTAGTTCTCTAAGATAATTTTCATTCCTTAGAATTTAATTTTCATCATTAGATTGTATTGGAATTGATTGTAGTTGTCCAATCTACAAGTAAATAAGTGATAAATACTAAAATCCAAGGAGAGAGGAACAATCCTAAATAGTCTATGCGATAGATAGTTATGATTGAGTTTTCATGATTGGATATAGTCGGTCGGATGATCAAAATAAAATCCGACCAATGTGTGTGCGCGCGCGCGTCTAACTCAGATGAGTCCTCTTTCAAAATTCTCTCTTTCTACTATTAAAAAATAAATAAATAGAATAAAATATTAAATTAACCCCATTAACAATATTGCTATTATCCCTTGGGATTCAATTTTCATCGATAAAAAAATTCAATTCTCATGTTAAAAAAGTAAATAAAATTATAAAAAATTAAAATATTTAATTAACCCTGATTAAGCTTATTTATCTCTTGGGATTCACTTATTTCTGTTTGATTAAAAAATTCAATCGTAGCCATCCAATCAAATGTGTACGTAATTATAGATGGAAACTAAAATTCTAAGGGATGAGATGAACCATAAGGATTAATTGACGAATTTTTAACTTTTAATTATTTTTAATATGTTTAAATATTATTGTTTAGACAAATTCGATCGGACAACTTCGAATGATGAAAATTAAAGTCTTTGAGATGAGAACAATATTAGGGGGCTTATTTGAATATCTAAAAATTATTAGTGCTTTTTTGTTTTTAAAGCCTAAAGAGAAGAGGATTTAGGGGTTGAGATGAGCCCGTGGCTCATTTAAAGTTCTTGATTTTAAGAAAACAGCTATAAATTTAAGATAGCTAAATTAAAAAAAAGCACATCAAATTTTTTGATTTTCTTAAAAAATTAAAATTAAAAACCAAAGGTTTCATTCCCTCAACTATCATATGTCCACCAGTTCCTTTGATTTCAAGAAAATCTTATGACTTAATTAATACCGGATAAATAGCCTAACTTATGATTTAGCACGTTTTAGTGGAGAGAGGTTGATAGCGTCACCTAAACATGAAAAGGAAGGTGAGGTGGGGAATTATTTGACTCGAAATGGCTCCTGACATATTCGGCTGCCTCTCCTGGTCACTTAACCGGCCGAAAACTCCGCCAGAAAACTCGGCAAAAACCCTATTCAGGTCAGTACGGACAAGTACGTACATGTCGACCTGCAAGGCCGCAACACCTCTAAAGCCCTGGGAGAAAGCAAAACAAGAGCATGGTGGCATGTCCTGCGGCCACAATTGATTGATCAGATGGCCGGTACCTGTGACAGCTGCCAAAACCCAAATTCAAATAAAAAACAAACCATTAAACAATCCATGTACATGTGGGAAATGATGAGTACTGTTGCTCCTTGGGTCCTTCAAGGCGAGAGAGAGAGATCTAGAGAGAGACCCAGCATGCACGGAGAGAGGGTCTGCCACATGTGTTAATGAAGACATTAATATAAACATGATTAGACGATTAGAAGTGCAATGAGCAAGAGAGATTAGTGTGTGGTGTGAGGAGAAGGATGGAGATAGAGCATATGGTTAGCAAATTGCCTTTTTCCTTAATTTTCTTCCCATTCCATCACTGTCATGATGCACCACAAACTACTCCATAAGAAGGCTGGCAGTTCCCGGGCACCTTTCAAGAGGTGTGGGCGAAGGAGAACTGTGAGAAGCTGGTTGGAAGCAACGGTGATTGGTTGCTTGGCTGAGAGGTTTTTATATAAGGGTGGGTGGGGTGGGAGGTCCAGGGTCCCTGGATTGCTGTAGACTTGGGGGTGGTGCTGGTGCTGGGGAAATGGGTCGTCAGCCCTGCTGCGACAAGCTTGGGGTCAAGAAGGGGCCATGGTCGGCCGAGGAGGACCAGAAGCTCGTCGACTTCATCCTGGCCAACGGGCAGTGCTGCTGGCGGGCGGTGCCGAAGCTTGCCGGCCTCCGGCGGTGCGGCAAGAGCTGCAGGCTGCGGTGGACGAACTACCTCCGCCCAGACCTTAAGAGGGGTCTCCTCACCGAGGCTGAGGAGCAGCTGGTCATCGACCTCCATGCGCGGCTGGGGAACAGGTCACCTACCTCTGCCTCCACCTTCTCCTCCTCCTTACCGACGAGACTGCTAAACTGATGAATCTTATGCATCTAGCCACATAATTTGAGGTTAACTTTGCCATGTCTCTAATCTTTTCTCTTATGTTCAAAATTGATCAAGTGCCTTTGAATGACGGGAGAAGATACATGAAAACCTATCACCTTGGAAAAAAGAGATCCTCTGGACTTTATATCCCATAATTTACTCTTATATGACTTCAAAGTATTTCTGTCCCTCATCTAAGATTAAAAAAAAAAAACCATTAACTTAGGTGAAATGAGATTGAAAAATCTATTAAAAGCAAAGGATACTGTCTTCATTTTAAGAGGTCCTTCCTAGCCCACATTTGAGGGTGAAAGGGACAAGAAAGTCATGTAAACCTCTCGATGAGTTCCATTCAAGTTAAGGAACTTTAACTTGAAAAGAAATAGTCTATTTTGTTAATAAGACAAGCTGTCGTTCATGAATTTACATCAGTCGATGCGATGTGTGAAGAGGATTTGCATACAATTTTCTTGAGCTAATGAGATCAATTAATTATCCTGTGTGCAAACTAGATGGCTAGAGCACAAGAATAAATATTGTTTCTTTGTACATGGCAGGTGGTCCAAGATCGCCTCCACGCTGCCCGGGAGGACCGACAACGAGATAAAGAACCACTGGAACACCTACATCAAGAAGAAACTTGTGAAGATGGGGATCGATCCCGTCACCCATGAGCCTCTCAACAAGCAGCCCGCTAGCTCGGAAGCTACTGATTGCGTCGCGGTGCCCGCCACTCAATCGGAAACCAGCGATCACCGGCCGCCGTCGACGGAGAAAGGAACCAGCGCTAGCGACGCCATCCATGCAGGGAGCTCCAGCTCGCAGGAAGGCTGCTCTAGTGTGACAGGTGAAGAGCCCACGATGAGCTCCACACGGGACGACGATATTCTCCTCGTCGACTCCCTGTGGCAGTTCCTAGACGGCGAAGTGGATGGCGGTGGCGTCAGCGGCGCCGGAGAGCCATTGTGGGGAGAAGACTGTGACTGGCTTCTGGACTACCAGCAGTTTGGAGTTCAAGAACTGGGACTGGAGAACTTGGTAGGAAGGGATTACCATTGAGATGAGCAACAAGTGCTAGAACTCCCTTATTAGTTAAGGAATGGAGCTCCGTCCAACTAGAACACTGTGCTCCAAATATATACAACAGGAAAAATAATAAAGGCTTATACTAGTGTTCATGGTGATCGTAGCTAGGGGATGTGGATATTTATGTTGATTTGTTCAAACGTGTTCAAAAGTGTCTAAGCGTTGATATATGGTTCCTATGGTTTGTTACGTGATGGATTTGAGCGTTCAAATATGTGCATGCATCTAGTATGAGCGTTCAAATATGTATACTTCTTTTGTTCATAGATGTGATGTATTGGGGAGTTTACAACACTTGCCAGCTTCTTTAGTTCTAATTTAAACCTAATGTCTAACTAAACCCCTCGAATTATAAGGCGGCAGAGAGTTCTCTGTGGCAAACATGCAGGGCACCGCCCTTGGTGTTAACCTTTTGCGCTGCATGCACGGTAATTAAGGTTGAGGGTTTTCAATTATTTCTCCGTCCCCTTCTTTCTCAATTATTAGTACTTGTTCTATATTCTCCTTAAACAAAGTTTGCTAGCTATGTGCTGTCCTGTTCCTCTTTACTTCATGCTTCATAATATTTAAACACTAAAAGGGTGGGGCATGTACCATGCAATTTTGAACTGATCCACTTGCCCCATAAATTTGTGCACTTTAAATTAATGCTGGCAAGAATTTTGCTTAAGGTCACTTAATTTGCACATGAGCCCTCGGCATTTTGCAAACTCTGATCGGCTGGCGTATTTTTAGCTGAATTGAAGTCTCTAAAGCAATTTTACTTCAAACATTCAACAGCTATCAAATAGTTCTCATTTAGAATTTCTTAGTCAAACAAATTACGTGAAGATAAAAACTTGGTTAAAGAGTGGTGCATCGTAAAATGCCGTAAAACATTGTAAACAGCCAGAAATTGATATTTTTTTGAATAATGGAGTAGTACTGTTAATCACTTTACATTATTTTTATACCTTTGATACTTAAGTTGCCGTATTTCAAAACTGATTGATCCCTAAAATTCTTCTCTTAGTTGATTTTGATTTTCAGCCTGCAATCACCCTAAACCAAAATCGGTGATTTAAAATCAGGTACTTTTATTTTTGTCAGTTTTATAATTGGTGAAATTTTGAAACTGAAGCTTTACGATGTTTAACAAGGTACAAACGAACCTTAAACGTTCTTACCTTCCAATTAAGTTGGTGCATAAACGGGAATCAGTGGCCTTTCATTATGTATAAAATGCATGCTCACAAAAACCAGTTGTATCTTAATGTGTGCTTAGTATAATAGCATTTATATATCTGAAGTGCACAAAGTGGATTCCCCATCTTATCAAGAATGGGTCGCACCATTGAGGCTCTTTGTCGTTTGAAGTCTGCCAATGAGGGACATTGGAGTTCACAGACCATAACAAGAAGACTACGGAGTATTGTTGTAACATTCTTAAAGCTCCAAATCTCATTAGAAATTTAAAGATCAAATTAAATATAAAAAAATCAGGGGCAAAATTTAATGCGTTGTACTAAAACTCCATATAAGACATTTGGAGATCTGGCCTGGCCACACTTTTGAGGCGCGCTTTAGTCTGGTGAGGCTTAAGTTGAACTCCCAAGGCAAATGTAGACTTTAAACAAAATTGTCAAATTTCAAGAGGATATCCCACTTAATTAGATTTCTCAACGACGCCCAAAAAAAAATTGAGTGCAGATCGTTTACGTTCTATTTTGGAGGAGACTCGGTCAATAAAGAGGGAGGGAAGGAGGCGGATTTACGATTACGGGGTGTGTAAGTGGGGTGAGTTTTTATATCGTTCCACCGCCCACCTCTCTCTGTACTGATCGAGTCTCCTCCAAAGAGAAATGTAGACGATCTGCGTTAAAAAAAAAAATGAGTTCCTTTTCCAGGTTATTATCAACCCCAAATGTCCAAGTAGGTAGAGCTGCCCAGTGCTACTAGTTCTACAAACAGGTGGCCTCGAGCGGTGGAAAGGTCCAACAAACAAACTGGCTCTATTACCATATTTTACTGTATCTAACTGGACTGCCAATTCAAAGTTTCTGTTAATGTGTGGAGGAATGTAGGACTAATATAGACGCAGAATGGCTCACGAATACCTAATGTAAGACTAATGGCTTTTCACCAACACTTTCACGAATACCTACGTGTTGTGGTAGACGTGAACTCTGGGACCAGCTGGGTGACAAGCTAGTGATGAGACTTATCATCTAGTTTCGCCATCTAATCTGATCTCCTCTGACTTCAGATGATATTTGTTGGATCGTATTTTTTTAGATCAGAATGTATTTTTTTACTTATACGCATGGATGAATTATTTTATTAAAAAAATAGGTAAAAAATTACATCCACTCCTCCCCTATTTGAGTGAGATCGCACAATCTGATTAAGGAATGGGATCTTAGAAGATCTCATCTCCCCTGGTTCTCAAATGTTACCGTAGATGTGTGAAAATCTACGTATCTCTCTTGAGATATTGTTTCCAAAATGAAAGTGAGATTTTGTCTTTTTCTTTAAAAAAAGTCTTTGTTGATAAGAGAATTGTGTTCTGCTTATAAGTGTTTCCACTTACACGAAAAATGAATGAATGAATTATTTTATTAAAAAATGGGTAAAAAATTACATCCACTCCTCTCCTATGCGAGTGAGATGTAGATGCGTGAAAATTTGTGTGCCTCTCTCAATGTATTATCCCTAGAACGGAAGTGGGGTTTTGTCATTTTCTTTAAAAAAGCATCTTCGTTGAGAAAAGAGATTGTGCCCGTGGCACGGGAAGTGTTGCCCCTGGCAGATTTTTTGCTCATTTGAGTGGCTTGTGGGTGTGCGTGTTATTTCTCTTCCTTGGGAGATGGAAGTTTTGTGGGATTCGATCCCTACTCCTCTTGTTGGTGTTTAAGGCCTTGTACCATTGTGCTACTAGTCCAAAAAAGAGAAGAGAGATTACGCTCTATTTATAAACACAGACTTATTTTTACAATATCCGATATAAAATTAAAATAATTTGCCATTTTTATGCCTCTAAAATTACCAAAAGTTGAATTATCAGTACTACTATTAACAGGATTTAGACTTCACCTCACCACCAATCTTTTCTAAGGAAAGTTATGTGGATAGCGAATGCTGACGGAGTTGTTGACTCTTTGCAAGACCTTTCACACATCTGCCCAGGTTCAATCTATCAAAGCCTGCATGCATGCATCTCTCACCCTCACTGATGCATGACTCTGATCTCCACGAGGATGGCTTCCCCTTGGCAATATGCCATGTGTGCCTGACTACTTAGGAGGCGAACTGCGCTACGCATCTATAGATGGCGACGAGTACTTCCCCAAACCTGCAAGTGTACACCTCTCACCTACCTGCTCGACCCACCTGGTTTGAGCATTCCGGTGACGCCAACACGAATCTTAATTATTGGGGCTTTCCCATCTTAATGCCAGTGACGCGTTGTCGGAGAAAAGCCAGTAGAAGTCCCACTTGGAACCAAAGATCTGATGGGATCTCCCCAACAATATCATAAGCATGCACTTGACTTCTGACACACCACTCTCAACGGCGACGTGGTTGCACCAGCAGCGGAAGCTACGTACTTGTCTCATGATCTGAAGGCATATGCATATACTAGTTTAATAATACATATCAGGTAGCTAGGTGGCGCAGCAGAACATATATGGGGAGAAGACGACCCCTCCGCAGCACACGTTGCCAGCAAACAAGGCTGTTGCGTGAAGAGCGGAACCTGTCTTGATAAGAAAACATGAGTGGAGGTGGCATCAGACTCAGAATTTCTAATTCCCCAGATACATCGCTACCAGTTAACTGCATAGCTGGCTGCCTCTGCATTTATTTATTTCTTCCTTGCTCCAGAGATCATGAAGTCTGCTAGTTGCAATTGATCAAGAACTTGGAGATCTGTAAAGATGGGCAACATGTGTATGGAGAAGGCAATATCTAGTGTCCACGAATCGCTGCAGGGGGGATGATTTGGCAAACTAGGATGTTTGCACGAAGCATTTGGAGCCATATTATTTAAGGATGCTTTCAGCTGTGTCATGTCATGCCACCTTCAAGCACAATAACTAGGCCCTAATTGACATAATGGAGATGGAACTAAATTCTATACTAGGCGAATCCACAACAAACTTGAGGACCATTTCAAGTGGAAGACATATATAATGAGATGAAGGAAATCACGTTAGGTAGGCTTTTGTTTTCTCGGCGTTGGTAAGAACCCATTAATTCCTCTCATCTCCTTTGGTCTTGGCCTCTTGGCGCCAAACACCACACAGCTCATCCATTAGTTGTGCCCCACACTGAGGCATGCCATATTTTCTCAGAGCTTTGACCAATTCAGCTCAATCATATATTAGATTCCTTGTTCTCGTAATAACCACGTTTTCTCCATTTGCAATAGATTGGAGAGAAACATCCACAGGTCATGTAGTTAGCTTATTTAGCGTGTATATATCTTGATATTACATGTCATAGATGCTTTTCTTGAGTACGTGCCTGCCAAGATTAATTTGGGTTTTTACAACTAAATCATTGCTAGAATGAAAATTATTGCTTTCTCATTTCTGTATTTGAATTTTCATATTAATCATTAAAATTGTCATGATGTGCAAAAAAGACTAGTCGGTAAGAGTGGTAAGTTCTATGAGTAGTTAATTTATATATAAACAAATCTAATTAATGTATATATATTAGAATATCATCGTTTGTTTAAAGTAAGACAATAACGCCCTTAATTTTTTTTTTTTTTAAATTTTGACAGGTGAATCGAAGCACGTGGCATAAATGTCTATTGTCATGTCCTCTGGATATAAGAAAAACTTCTAGAATTCTATGATCCCTAGCTGTAACAACTCGTAGGAGTGATATAAAAAGGGTCATTATTATTCTTTTTCATTTTTAGTCCATTTATGAATATTTGAACCCAAAACTCTTTGAATTACAAATGTTTTACAATTTTATTAAATTTATAATAGAATTTCTTCATATTGATCAAATACGCCAGTACTATGCTTTTTTAAGCCACCTTGATGCATGTGATAAAGGAAATAAAAGTTCCTAGATTCTAATCGTCAACACTTGTATGGTAAAAGATTGTGCATACGACAAATCATGTACAAAGAATCTGAAAAGGTTGGATAATTGAGTATTTTATATTGTATGAATATTTTTTAAATCATAAAATAAGAACAAGTATACATCGTAGACCAAAATCCTGTAGTATCATGCCAGGACAGTGATTCAAATTCGTACATTTTCACACAATGATATAAAACACATGGGTTTAAGAATGTCCAACATAGTTTTTTTAGCTCAATGCCTATTAGAAAGTTCCATCAAATTCAACTATAAGATGGTAGACAAGTGCAAGAAAGACACCAAATTGACTGATGAGATGGTCTGATAAACATGTGTATGTTGCAGCATGTAGCTATGGATATGACATGTGATAGAGGAAAGGATCAGGACAAGATTCATATGGTCAAGGTAATAACTGGTGAAAGGCTATCATCATGATAATGGGGATGTTACGTATGGGAAGCAAAGAATTAAAAGAAAATACAAATAACACATTAAAAAAGAAAGATGACTCGTGCAAATACTTTTGAACATGTAACATTTATGAAAATGAACTTCATGACATTTTAATGCACAAAAGGTTATTAATTTACTGACATAATCATTTTAGAGCTTGATTTGTATATATAGGAGAAAATAATATGCCATATAAAAGTGAAACTTGGACTTTCAATTTATGAACCAGATATTTAGCACGTGTAAAAATGAAGTAAAAGATATTCATGGTTTGGTTTGGTTTGATTTAAGGATAAAATTTTATAAACTAAACTAAACCAAAATGAAGAATTAAACGAAATCAAATCAAACCAAACAGCAAAAATTTGAAACCGAACCAAATCAAATCGAAACAATTTAGTTTGGTTCGGTTTGATTTACGGTTTGAGCCGTATAATGGGCCACTATGTTTGGATACTCCACCTCGACATTAGTTTCTAGAAAATACTTATTCAAAAATTATTATTTGAAAATTGTTAAAGATTTGGGTCTTGAAATGGGTTATTATAGTTTAAAACCTTACCTTATTAATGACTCAAAACCTTTTTTGCACAAGATACCTCTAAAAGATATTATCTGAAAATAATTTAAAAATTTGTACCTTGCAATTTACATAAATTCACACTTCGCCTAAGAATTTAGCACTTATATTATGCCCTTTTAAATTAGTTCGATTTATTCAAGTTGATTTAGAAAATCAGATCAAACCAAACTTATTAATTTTCAACTCAAATTGAAAATTTCAAAAGTTCAAATCGAACCAAACTGAACCTAATTGGTCAGTTCGATTCGATTTTTCGCTTTGAATTGAATAGTGAACACTCCTAAATCTTAAGGTCCCACGGAACCATTGGAGGGGCCATAGAGCTACGTACATAAGGTGGGATCAAAATGTAGAAATTTAGGGACCTAAGGAATAGTAGGGGTCCCCCGGTGTGTGTGTATTTATACATATATATACGCATATAGGGGGGCTTCTGTACCGTATGGTGGGTATTTATGCATACACATTTATGGCTTCTGTCGTGTGTTTATATGTATGGTATAAGCATTATGCTGAATATACGATTCATTTATATTATCAAAAGAAAAATCTATTATTACGCAGACCTCTCAGTTTGAACTTCTAAACGTTTACATGCAATAGCAATATTTATCTAATATACTTTCTTGATGCATTGGATATAAGCGGATAAGTATTTTGTATTCCTTTATTGTTACTATCTTATTTGTCATATTCTTTTAATAAAGTAAGACAAAAAAGTAAGATATGCAACACAGGTTCAAATGGTGTAAGACAGTAAGTTTATTATTGAATTACTTGATTTATGTATTTACTTGATTTTTTTAACTTTCTAATTGGTATGACCCATCAGTGGGAAAATTATAAAGAGTATACTCAATGCTCATTAAACATATATTAAAAGCACTTAATTGTCTTAAGGTGCTGCCAAAAAAAGTGGCTTATGATGCTTGCTACCTAATTAGAAGCATACAACTAAGAATGCTTAAAGGATAGATTCCTTTGAAAATCGTATTAACTCGGGTCATATCCATTTACATTGTTGATTCATTGGAGGAAATAATTGATTTCTTATTTAATTCATCATTTTGGACTTGCTCTCCTTAAGCTCGATCCTCCCTACTAGAGTATAGGAAGACAATAAAATTATAGAAATATCAATAAACAAATTGCTCACTTGGTGACTCTGGTAGAAGGAAATCACCTTATCGACCATTCATTCACACGTGCAACTACAAAAGATGTCCCAAATTCTATCCTCTGTCTGAAAAAACCTAGCTGCACCAGAACAGTTGTTTTCCTGCGGTCATTACGCGGAATGCAGCTATCCAGAGAAGATTTCTCTGTGACTGTCAAAGTAAGTAAAAGGTGAAATAATAGATTTTGATTTTTTTTAGGTCATCAATATGTACGAATGTATAAGATACCTTAGAATCTATCTAAAAAATTTTAATTTTTTTTTTTTTTTTACCTGTCACTGCCGTTAGGGGGGACTAACAAAGCACGGTGCAAATTACGCACGTGTTTGAACCTGGGCCTCCAGGCTACAGTAGAAAGGGTGTCCCCGCTAGGCTACAATGAAGAGGACATGAAAGAGCTGATAACACAACAAAAATGAGCACATACACCCGGGTGTCCACACACAAACACAAAAAAAAGAAAAAAGAAAAAAAAAAGAACCATTGTAGCAACATAAATGTAAAAGGTTAATAAAATTTGATAAACATTTGTCTAGAAAGAAGAATTTCGGTGCAACGGTTGGGTTGTTTCATTGGAATATGAAGACCACCGGTTTAACTGAAACAGCCTTATTGCAGAAAGGGATTTCCTTTTTGTTGCAAAGATAGACTTTTAATTATAAATTTGTCTATATCCCATTTTTCATATTCTTATAAATAATCTCACTACGTCTCAGTACTACCATCTGATGGCATTCTAATGAACATCTGTTATCTAACCCTCGTTAACCTTTAAACAAAATTGAAAAGATCTAATTCTCTCTCTCTCTCTCTCTCTATATATATATATATATATCTTTATCTCTCTTTGGTACAATGTGCCAATCAAAAGAATACATTTTTATAGAGGTATGTTCATCAAAACATTAAATCTAACAGGAAAGTTGTTTCATTATAACATTACAAATGAACCAATATGCTTGATGAATAGTATGCGAGAATGTTTGATAGCAACTCAACTCAACTAGTCTATTAAGTTAAATAAACAAGTTTGAACAAAAGAATAAGCTCAGTTTGTTAAATGAGGCGAACTTGAACACAAGTGCCGTCAACTCGATTATGTTTATGAACAAACTCATTTAACTACTCATTAAGAGATCATTTAACTACTCATTAAGAACTCATTTACATATTCATTAAGAACTCATTAAGACCTCTTTTAAGAACTAATTTAATTATTCTATTCATAAGTAAACTTAGTTAACAAGATGTTTAATATTTTATAGAATTTTCTATTAAATAACTAAGGGTGCAAACAAAACGATATTTACCATATTTTGGCCTAAATTTATAAATTTAAATTTTAAAAATTTTAGACTAAATCTTTCATAGATTTGTTGGGCTCATGAGCTGCTCAATGTACAACTCTAACTCGTTTAATAGATAAGTGAGCCAAACTCAAACAACTATCATATATATTTCCTCGAAATTTAAACTCGATTAAAATTAGTTGAGCCAAATTAAGCATGAACAAGATAAAACTTGACTCATTTGCACCCGATTTCATTGTGATATAAAGATCACGGGTTTAAATGTGAAAACAGGCTTGTTGAAAAAATAAGAATAAGGTCGCATACAATGGACTTTTACTAGAACTTGTAGTGATAGAAATCTTGTGACACTGGGTTACCACTTTTTCTATGAAAGCTTGTCTCCTTTCGCAATCGATTAGTACAAAAAGAACAAAAAAAATTATGAAATAAAAGGATCAAAACAATTTTAAAGAAAAAAGAATTAAATTTGAGCATACCTAATCTAAGCAATCTTATGTCACTGGTGTGAGAAATATGCGCTCTAATGAATCAAATGTCAAATATGAATAACTTTTTCTCGATTAAAAAAAAAAAGCATGTGTGTAATCACACACAAACTTCTCTACTTTCAGAGTCGGATGGAATTCATAAAGAGCTAAAAATTAAGAAATGAACGTATAGAAACAAATGTTGAAAGTAAAAGAATCAAATTGAGCAATCCTAATCTATGCAATTTAGTATCACTCTTATGAGAATAGTAATGTTTGTTGCAATGTCTCTCATGTAGCGATAGGGTATTGCAGCAAATTAAAAATAAAATAGAATTTTTTAAGGTCGTGCCCGACATTTCTACCCGTTCATATTGTCCGATCATAGATACGACGATTAAAAAAAAATATGAAAAAAAAATATAACCCTAGTGAACATTAAAAAAATGTCCTTAATAGGCCGAGCTTAATAACGGTTTTTGATTTTTTAGAGCTTTTTGATCATTCAGTTAGACATCGGGCTGTACGGACGGATAGAGCATGTTGGACCCGACCTAAAAACATTTTCATTTTGTTTTACCTTGCTGTATGGTCTGGAGTGAGCATTACTCCATATCGCGTAACACTTAGTGTATTGACCCAAGTGTTGCACTGAGGGTCAATGTAGTGAGTTAAAAAAAATATTTTTTTTAAATTGACCCAAAGATGCCCTAGACGTTCGTATAGGCTGATCTTTGATTAGACATCTCAAAAAATTTGAAAAATAAAAAACTATTATTGGCTCAGCCCATTAAACCTATTGGGGGCCACTTTTTTACTATTCATTGGGGTTCGATTTTTGATTTTTAGATCTTTTTGAGTCGTCCGATCAAAGATAGGCCTGTAAGGATGTATAAGACACTTTGGGGCCCACCTAAAAGAATCATTTTTTTTTTTTTTTTTTTAACCACCCTTAGTGCAGCACTGGGTCAGTGCAACAAATGTTACTCCTCCATATTAAAAACATGCACTCTTAAATCAAAGGTCAAGGTTGGCTCCCCAGCAACCCCTACGGAGTCCCACTAAGGATCCTGTTAAGTTGGCTCATTAGGGGTCTTTAATTGACCATTTAACAGCCTTTAGTGGACTGGTTTGTCTGCTCATTAATGGCCCATTAAAATCCCTAGAATTTCTGGCCTCCTGGGCCCTTAAAACCCCTCCTAATTTAATAACTTTTTATTTAAACGTGAACCTTGTATAATTTGAAATAGGTTGGCTTGCCGTTTTATACATAGGCTCTTACATATCCGGTTATATCACCTGCATAATTTCACATCAAGGGACGGAGTTTGCTATGTGCAATGCAGAAAGTATGCGAAAACATGGAAATCCACTCAAGTTAATATCTTGTAAAAATTTACATCAAAATATGAAACCATGCATGATTATTGAATGTGAACGTCTTGTGTTCATTTACGAAATTTCTTAAATTAACTTTGAGCCACACATTCATTCTACAAATTGATTGGATGCTTTATGATTGCAGCATGCAAATTTTAGAAAATCGGCTTTGTAAAATTTGTTTGACAATCTTATTTCATGATGCATATGGATGAGCCTTCGTCACACATTTGCAAAAGATGATTCCAGCCCAATTTGTCCTCCTAGAAGCTGAAGTAAGATGGCTGTTAGAAATCCAGATCTAGGGGATGGGGGGCTGGTATATGGATTGGATTTCCCCTGATTCCTAGACAATTTGTAGATCCCACCTGCCCCACTTCATGTGCAGTCTAGGGTTTGCGAAGCTTGCCCTTTCACTGCCATGCCAATTACACAGCCCTGTCCTACCCAAGTTACCCTCATGAGGTGTTAAGGTGCCACCACAAGTTGCCTAAGAAAAAGGAAAAAAGGAAGGAAAACAAAACAAATCTGAGTGACTCCATGCTGCTGTCTATAATTTGTGGTATCTGGTTTCTGAGAAAAGCCACTGTGATCATGGGACAGGTGATTTTGTCAAGTACTCTTCCAGAAGTTAGATGTCTATCATGCGTGCTACATATAAATTGAAACTATTTCAAATCTTAATCAGGTATTTGTTCTATTAATCGAAGGGAGTAAGTAGTTCAAACATTTCTCTCTCCAACATTTTAACGTTCGTGTTTCCTGATAGTAAAGATGGTTAGAGAACATTGGAGAATTATCCAAGTGAGAGAAATATGGTGTGAGAAACCTGTATGCCTTGGTTGTATTTTTTATATGAAATGAAGGAAACATTAGACAGAGAATTGTAAAGGGGAAAAGGAAATCACAGTCACCAAAGTTTCTTGAGATAAGGATCCTATATGTTGTCTTCATAACTCGATTTTGATGATAACAAAATCACACTTGTGGGTTTAACTATGTTTCTAAAGATGTGACAGGTTTAGATCTAGTTAGAATTTATGTACTAATAGTAATTGCATTGAAGATGGCGCAAGAAAAGGTAAAAAATAAGGCATTCTAAGGTTTAAAGTCGCAAGAAAAGGTAAAATGATCAACCAGTATAGGACACTCGATCGACCAGATTGATTAGAGGATGCCAAATAGAAGACTAAACCAAAACGATCTACTAGAACAGGGGAATTTGTCAACTAAACTGCAAACCCTTTGTCTGCAAAACGGTCGACCGTTTTGCTCGAAATGGTCAACCATTTCTGGAACCCACCCAGATATGTTTTCAAAACTAAAAACGGTCGACCGTTTCGGTCGAAACAGCCGACCAAAACATTGCTTTTCACTTGCTCCCTTGGACTAACTTTTTTGAAATTTGAACGTTGTATGACCTAATGGCTACATCAAAAAGTATGCCTTTATAAGCTATCCTTAGGGACTTTTGAAAATAAGAGAGGGTATCAAATTGAACAGTTCTTCCACCCTCCAAGAGAGCCACTTCTTCTCCTCCACCAAGCTCAAAGAGAGAGGAGCTTGGCTCATCCCCTAGAGCTTCACCAACAATCTTTCTAGGGGATTGGACTGTTAGTGTTTGGTAGTCTGAAAGCTAATCCAATACTATGTATGATTCAGTTTATTAATATAATAGCATGAAATTCATTGTGTGTAATTAGTTCGATCTATGATTATCTTATCACGATGAAGTCTATGAACATGTGTAACAATCTTCGGATTATGATGATATCATAATTACGAGATCGAAGACTTATAAACATAAATTCTTAATCATTCATAGTTGGAGGATATTTGAGATGAACATCGATCATCCGGATAGACTAGTACAGGTTTCTTCAACTCATATGATGAGGGGGATTGATTCTATAAGTTACTGGTGTGGAGACACTATGCTGGACCTGTAGGTGCTCATTGGTAAATGAGTTCACGCGCGCGCGCGAGAGAGAGAGAGAGAGAGAGAGAGAGAGAGAGAGAGAGAGAGATTGTGGCAGTGCATATTTTGAAAGGCTAGATTAAATCATCATCCTCGTCTCTATAGACCTTCTTTGCCATCGACAAATGTTCAGAAATTCTCAAGGATCTAAAGTTGCCCTTTTCTGGATACAGCAAGGAGGAGGCTACTGACTCCTGAAAGTGGATTCCTCCAAGTACTATCTCCGTAATGTGGGTAAAGAAATTGAAGTTAAGCCAACATTGGCCGTCAAAACTGTATGGTGATTGGCGAATGAGGTTCCTCCCATAGGCATGAGTTGACCTCCCATAGGCATGAGTTGACTGACATTTGGATTGGTCTTCCATTTGTTTGCGATTCTTTATCTGTCAATACAACAATAGTGATTTCTAAGCATTTAAGGAACCCAAAGAGTGGATTTCAAGGACGAAGCCTGTTGTTCCGAGTGCTAATTAATAGACAAATATGGTTACACAGAGGAAGCAATTAGTGTCTTATTCTTTCAAGAACAAAATTCTCTTGTTTGAAGAACATTCAACTGGCAGTGTCATTGCTTCTTAATGGTGCCCGACCCTTTTCGGTCGTCGAGTCATCCTATGAGGTAAGCAGTTGTCTAAACTCCCTAGCCAACAGCTTGGTTCACTGTTCACCAAGTTCAATGGTCATCAAATTATTTGATCTGAAATATTGCCAATAGACTCAATACCTAGTTGTTGGATCTGTGGAAAAAAATGCAAACATGCAAGTTATTGGACACTAGTTTATAAATATCAAAGTGGGCATCAAAATAGATAACAGGCAAATAAAGACAAATAGATACCATACTTAAAATTTTCATGCTTGACTAGTCGAAATGAGAGGGGAGAATATTGGTCTTTTCTGTATGGTGCTTGTTAAAGTGTCCATAACTAATGTTCAAATGTCATTTGCTGAGAGTTCTCACCTAGGTTAAAAAAAAGTAGAAGGTTTAAGTCTGCACCATAGCATTTTGATAGGGATCTTTAAAAAACCTGATTTAAAATTAGACAATATGGAGGTCAAGTTCCAGTCATTCTATATCAAAAATGGGGCATTGCAATAGTCATCTGTAAGTATTACTCCAGTGCAAGGATGAAAGATCATGCCATTGCACAAGGACGTGTCACATGGGGAACGAAGTCATTTTAGCAATGTTTCATAATGGGCTCAGTTCCCAAATGGACGTGTCACATGAGGAAAGAAGTCATTTTGCCAACATTTTGATGAGGGCCCATAATGGGCTCAGCTCCCAAACGGGGCGTAGATGACGTCGAATGACCATTAAGTGCTTGCCCAACCAGGATACGGCCAAGCAGAAGCAGCCCAGCCGGCTTACAGCCTTGCATCTGGAGTTAGACAAGTGGGGCCGCTTGAGGTGCCACCCCACATTTAGACCCAGCCAAGTAGCCAAACATTGCGGATGGGCCGGGGCATTCATGGACATGTCCTAGCCTGGAAACGGATTAGGGTAACAGGCCGGATCAGCCCAATAGCGAGACCCCATCAAGTCACGGATTTGTCACACCATCAATCTTCTAGAAGATGAACAAGAAATAATCTTTTCGGTTAGTGATGAAAACATTGCATGATTTTTTATTTTTGGGTCACCTTGGAGGACCTTCGTTGTCATGAGTAATGCTTGCTGCACTGCATGCAGCAATGCAGGACATGTCCGATCCGTCGGATCGGATGGTGTACAGTGAGTACATTATTTATTTGAAAAACATTTCGATTTACGTGCAAATAATTTTTTTTCAAAAAAATATATAATCGGATCAGGACCGACCTGAGCTTCTAAGATGTACTGTCAGATTTTTAATTGGACATTCTAAATTTTTTTTTAAAAATCTGATAAGAAAACAAAAAATGAAACCTACTTACTGTATGCCATTTGATCCATACGATCGGATGGCACTAGTGGCTCAGACTGCACTGCACACAGCAGTGCAGCAAGCATTACGCCTATTGTCATATGTTAATATTGCAGGGTCCAATAGGCCAGTCCTTGCACCTTGGTCACCTTGACCTTTAGCTCACCTTTGTCCCATAGAGTCAATTCACCTTGTCTTCACCAACCCTGGATCATTCTAGTCCTCTCAGCTAGGGGCATAACATCATAAAGCTCATTTCCTATTTAGTAATCCAACTTGTTTTATTCTTGCTAGTGTCATAGCATTTCTATTGCATCAAGGGCGAGAATAAGCAAGAAGCTATGATTCGGTTGAGAAATTTTAACTGTGTTAAGGGAGTGTTTGGCGCATCATCTAATTGGAAGTATTTTTAGACTTTTATTTAATTATTTTTTGAGAAAAAAAGCTAGATATGGGAAGTTGCTTACTAGGCATTTAGTTTAGTTTTTGACTCATAACCAGAAGCTTCAATTTAAAACTTTCTATTGCATTTTGTGTGTATTTGGGCGCTGCAGATGTGCTCTAACGGGAACTTTGGGTTTTTGGTGCAACACAGATTTTTCTTTTTTGGTTACAACAAAGGTTCGGAGAAAAACCAACTTAGAAAGATAAAAACTATAGTGATAAGTCCGTAGTGATCGCCCTTTTTTCATGCTCCAACTTGCTTAGTCCATCAACTCAGTAGGGAAGTTGTCACATCAGAGCTTGCTCCTTCTGTGTTTCCTTGTACTCTATCCATTCTGATTGGTCCCGAATCTTTAAAGAGTAGAAACTTTTCTCTTTTTTTCGGCTCCACTTTCCTCTCAATGTAATAATTGAACTAATAAGATGAAGTGGAGCACCAATAGTATAGAAAAGGTGAAGTAGACGATCTGAATCCACTAGTCTGCCGGTCTTTTGTCTCCCTTGGCTCATGAATGAAAGAAGTCTCCCTTGCTAAGTCTCTCAGCCTCCGAATATCCTGAATCCAGCAAGTGAATCGAGCGGGATGCATCTCCCTTCCAGTCACCCAGTTAATAGCATTTAGTGAATCACTGTTGGTTTGAACATGATTTTCCTGGATAGAGACACTCAACCTCATGCCTTCCCAAATAGCAATTAGTTCAGCTTCATCCACGTTTCTCTCCCTAATGAAAACATTTTGAGCTCTTATGATGTTTCCTAAATGATCTCTCATAATGAAGGTTACACTTGCACGCTTGTGAATTGGGTTTATTGCTCCATCACAATTAACTTCAATCCAATTGATAGGGGGTGGGCTCCACCAAGACCACCAGTCCTCACAAAAATTGATGCATGATTGGATTCCCCACATTTGAATAAGATATCTGACATTTGAATCACAAATATCCAGTTTTCCTTGTAACCGAAGGAGATGAATAGTCCAATTTGTTGTTTATCTTTGCTTAAGATGCCACACCAATCTGCCTTGCTCTTCCTGAACACCCAATCATTCCTAGCTTTCCAAAGTTCCCATAGTACAGAAGCTGTCGAGATTGCTGAATAAACTTCAATGGCTCCCTGGTGGGGACACCGAGCAGCAGACGAGCAGGCGTCGAGCACATACTACGCAAGCGTCTTTATGGCTTAACAACGAGTTCTATATCTAGGATCGAGTCTAGTCTTTATTATGCATTTTCTTTTTACTCTAGCCTTTAGTGTGATCCTAAGGACTTTTCTGCCATTTTTGCCCTTAGGACATGTTTGATATTTTCCACTTGAATATGATCTTTTCTTATCTTGACAAAGAGATACCCTTCTTATATAAAGGGGTCATCTCTTCCCTTGAGATGGTGGTAGATTGAATGAGAATTTCTTATACTATGTTGTTCCCTCTTTTAGAGTGAGGATGAGAGCCCTTCTTTCCAAGAAGGTCATCTGAGAGGGGTTCCGGCGAGAGGCCGTGGACGTGAGGCGCGTGTTATCGCTGCCAACTCTACATCGATCCATCGTCGTGCGTCTTTTTCCGCATCACTCCCTTTCTCTTTTTCTTTAGACTGGCTATGTTCCACAGGGCTGTTAGATTGTATGGTGTAAATTTCCAATTTAACAAAAGTTTTACTTATGCTAAAATGTTTGCATTTGATTGCATTCCAAGAACAAGTGATGGAGAGTTTTTTGTTCTTGTTTACATCTCTCATACACCTCTTCCTTCACTATCCCTCTTCCCTTAAGCATTCTTCTAGTGGGAAGGTGGTTATATGCAATTTTCCAAACAAAGATATGAATTGTAGGTTCAATCGGCCAATTCCAAATCTTCTCCCATTTCGATCAAGGTTGACTAGCCTTGATCTCTTCTACCTCAACAGTGGCACCTAAATTAGACAATTTGACATTACTAATGAGGTCCTGCATAAGTTCCTAACTCATTATTTGTTGTAACACTGTCTTGTTTCATGTCCTGTCCTCCTTTATCCAACTGTTGATGGTCTCCTACTTTCTGATCTCTATGCTGTTGAGGTAAGTGGGTCTGTCGCATAGCCTCTAATCACCCCACCAAAAGTCTGTATACCATTTTATGGTCTTGTCATTGCCCACTTTCCATTCGAAGTCCTCTTTTGTGTCTCTTAATGGCTTACTGATCTTGACTTAAGTGTCAGATTTCTTCTTGGATCTCTTAGGTTTGTCAAAGATCCATATTGTGAAAATACTTTGCCTTCACCAAGTTTGTCCAAATTGTATCTTTGGAATGCCTTAATTGACCAACTAGTTTCATGAGATTGGCATCAGTCATTGGTCCAATGTTTTGAATCCCAACCCTCCACAATGTTTGCTTTTGCAAACCACTTTCCAGCTCTTTAAATGAATGCCTCTAGTGCTTGCATCTTTATCCCATATGACATTGGGACAGAGTCTTTACATCTTCTTTCTTCTAGTTGCTGATATAGGGGAGCAACCCACCTAGTAAAATGGGATAGTAGATAAATGGTGTTTGGCTAATGTGACTTTGCCCGCAAGGGACAAGTTGCTTCTTTTCCACCTCGACATCTTTTTAGTCATCCTTTGTAGAATCTTTCCTTCCACTTCCCTGCATCTCCTATCTCCTGTGATTGGAACTCCAAGACAGTTGCCCAGGCTAACCTCTATCTTCAGATTAAAGACTTTTTTAATGCTGCTCTTAGGGTCCGTTTGATAACTCTTAATGGGCCTCTAGTATATAAAGCGCTCATATGTCTAAAATTTCAGATTGTTTGATTGAATGACTGAATTAGAGTCTGATTCGATCTCTTATATATGAAATACCCCTGACTTTTTAAGCACTTGGGAGGGCACTTTTTATTTTTTAGTCCCTGCCGCCCTAGCCTCCTCACAATGACACTCGGCCGCACAGTGCTCCTCTCGTTTCTCCTCTGCGGCGCCAAGCCACTCCAGCTCTGGGGTGCTGCTCCTCTCCTCTCTCTTTCGCTCGACACGCATGCAACTGCTCTGCGGTGTTGCTCCTCTTCACATCTCAGGTAACGACTCTCTCTCTCTCTCTCTCTCTCTCTCTCTCTCTCTATAGGTCTCACAGTGTTCCAATGTCTCCATAGTTGTAGTCTAGGCTACAAATTCCTCTCCTCTCTGCTCGATGTGCTCCAAGTCGGTGGCTTTGGGCTGCTGTTCTCATCTAAGGTAATATCTCTCTCTCTCTCTATCTAGATCTAGATCGATCTACATGTAGTTATCTCGAGCATTTGAGAACTTTGTTTAATGTTTGTCTACTACTGATCTTATATTTATATGTTATTTTGAAAATAAGAATGAAAGTTTCAATCTTCTCCCAAGATGGCTGCCTACGTTTCTTTGTCACCTAAGTGTGCCAATGACATTTGTATGTTCTTCTGCCTACATTTGTATGTCACTTGAGTACGCCAGCTAACATCCTTTTCCTCACAGTCCCTCGTCTATGTTTTACTTTGACTTTTTTTTTTGCTCGCATGTCAACAGATGTGGATATCTACACAGGCAGGTCAAGTGCTCGTGCACTGCATATTTTTCAAAGACTGCACATTTTCTTTGTTTGATGATCAGTGTGCTTGAGTATTGTTGAATGTGATATTAGGTAGGAGACTCGTGGCTCCAGGCTTTCGTTTTTGTATAAAAAATTTCGTGTTCAGATAGATGGAAATCCTTTTTCAAAAGTTCAATTCCGCAGGATTACATCAGAAATTTCTGAAAATCAGTTAGATACATTGAGGAGCGGATGTAAGGTGAACTGCTGATGTATAGAAGAAAAATCTTTACTTGCTTTTACGTAGCTCTTTTAACCTCCCCGTCCTTGACACCTGCATCAGGTATATCAATGCATAGATGTGTGAATTTGCAGTGCCTTATTTCAGTTTGAAGCATGACATTGCAGAAAAGGAGATTTTTTTTTTTTCTAATCTAATATTTTGTAACTAAATCTACATCATTACAAACACATTACTAACAGTTTAGTTACGTTATGTAAGTGGCCTTAAGCATTCTTTTCCTCCTCAGAATGAAAATGAATGAAAAATGTTAGATGCATCTTGAGGAAGGGCTCAAAGACGGCATGAGATTGGGTATTTTTTGCCATTGTTTACAAAAGGTCAATCTTTTAATGCAGTAAACATTGTGGCTAGTTGGTCAAATCAAGATAGGAATAGTCAGGGATTGGGCACATGGTCAATCAAACAGGGGCTTGTTGCCCAGTTAGGTGATCACTTTGAGAATTTATATTTAGGTAATAGGATACCTAAATATTTGAACAACAATATCATAATAAACAAGAGGACCCTAAAGTTCAAGTCGTTAATACGTAATAGACCATAGAGATGGATAGAAAGCAGATGCTGTCAGTGGAACTCCAAGGAGTTGCAAAAAATAGATTACCGCACTGGTGGCCTTGAGCCTCCGTTGCTGCAATTGTCATACTTGAGATACTCAATGCCCTGCACACACAAGAGTTGTCATCAAACATAGTTGCCAAATAACTGCAATAGAAAGGATCACCATGGATAACATGTTGAAGGTAGACGTGGGCATTTTTTAGAATATTAGAAAACTAATCCAAAATCTTGATTGTAAAATATCTGGTTTGTCCATAAAAGCTCATTCTTACCCAAGCAGCAAAAGTATCAGCATCTTGCTGCTCGTGGCCTAGTGAACCTGGCATAGTCTTGCTGCAAGTTTGGTACCTGTCATAAACAAAAAGTCTTGGGTGCCATCATATTTGGGTGCCTCTTGACAGCATGCACCAAGTTTGGTACCGGTCTTTCCACTGACCTCTTGACTGAAGATAATGGATGATTTACTAATGTTAATCTTTTGTCCTGATCTAGAGCAGTAATCCTCTATAATGTAATGCAACTCTTTTACCCCTGAAGCATGACAGGCTCAAGTTCTTGAAGAAAAAGGTTAGCTCAAGAAAGCTAGTTGAAGGTATCATCCTAGCTCCTAAAGATATTAAGGAAGTTCTTACACACACGGGAATCAATTTGGAAAAGCTCGCAGCATAGGTTATGAAAGGTTATCTCGGTGGCCGAGACTGACAAAGATCTTAGGTATGCCATGATGGGCTTTGCACTGTGCCTTGGAGGGGCGATCTTATTCGCAGTCCAAGACGACATCTTGGAGGATGGTCAATTGAATGCAATCAGTACTGGTATATGGCAAGGGAAGAATGTAGGCCCAGTGCTCCTTCGCTACCTCTACAGCGGCTAAACTGCGGCGACTGCTGATCGTCCTCCTTATGTGTGCATGATGCTTCTTGCTCTCTGGATCGACCTCCGCCTCAAGTTCGATCATAGCATTAATGGTGCAACGACCAGCACCTCCCAGATTTAAAAGAGGAGCCCCATTCATTCCCTCTCCATCATGGTACTGTTCTTTGACGATTATTATATGATTAATCACGAAGCTCAAAACTTGAGTAGACTGGTGGGAGCACTTCAAAACATGGCACTAGATACATTTTCTCATGTGCCTATCGCCATGCTTAGCAAGGACGTCTAAGTGTGTTCAGCTTGGTATGAACGTTTAGCTTATCAGTGGGACCGAAGTCATCCTCTATAACGCTTGTCAATGTCATTCTCAAATTGATATGCCTCGTTATATCTTCCATGAGCTCTCTCGCCGCCTACCAATCAGGAAGAGGGATGTGGGATCAGATCATGATCGAGAAGAAATCGAGAGCATCACCTGCCTGTGGAGGATTAACATTGTGAGGAAGATCTCCGAGCACACGAAGAAGAGAACAAAGAGATGTGGAAGGCCTATGTGAAGCAATTGACTAAGCTTTGCCCGAGGGCCTCAAGAAAATGATTCAATGTACCCTACAAATTTTGCCTTGAGTAAAGGGAACATTTTATGATTCTCTATTATTTATTGCCTACATTTCATATTTTTAACGAATTTTTCGATTACTAAATAGGCACCGAATCATTATTTTGGAACCAAACCAAGATCTAAGTAAGTCTGGGAAATAAACAATAAATTAAGCTAAACATTCACATCGCATTGAATTGAAAGGAAAATGCAGGAATTAAAAGTTATTACAATGCGACTCGAAACAGCAAATAATTATATATTCCAACAGAAAAGAAATAATTAAGTGTACATGCCAGAAATAAAGATAACAACTACGTCGGGGCATACCTCGGAACAACAGCTGACGGCGCGCGACTCGCAGCAGGACACACCTCACTAAGTCTGCCTGGAACCCTCACCTGGAAACCGCAGGGGTGAGTCTCAACGAAAACACTCAGTAGGGATCCTTCGATCCCCACTGCCCACTCACACACCCACAAGTGCAAAGTACAACAGGAGGTACAATAACCAAGTAAAGCAGTAATTACTACACCTAAATCTCGATAAGAATCACATGCATTCGAAGCATAATTAACATGCATAATTCCAATTTACCAGGGAACCCATAACCAACGTATCCTCAAAACACGTCAACCACACAACGAAAGTGGGAAACACCGACCCGCTGAGACCAAACAGTAACCCCTCGGATAGCACGCTAGCTACTCCGGCCCAACTGGCTCAGGTGGTTACTCCTTCCCCCAGCACGAGTGACACTCCACAGGTACCACTCCGACATCGGTACTAGCTAACCCCGGGGTTCACCAGGTGACTCTCTCTCACTAGGCGTCATCCCGCCACTGCTCCCACCGGCGCTGTGCTCCACCCACACCAGCACAGGGTGATAAAATGCTACAACTGTCACTCTAGGTCCACAGTAACACAAAACACGATGCAGTGGGATCCGGTCACGAAGAATCCATCATCATCGAGTAGATTTAAAACATGCATTCAACTGACTATCTAATAGTGTAAACACATTTTACTGGCATGGATTAGTGTGGTTCTGTCTTGAATCGCGTCGCCCAAGGCCGACGCTATTCAAGCATCATAAACTGGTTCATGAAATGTCGGCCTCAGAATATGGCCTAAAAGGCGTCATCACAGGTAGCCGCCTTTTAAAACGCGTCGCCCTTTCTCGTCGTCAAAACAACGACAGAAGCAGGGACAGGCCACGGTTGATTCCTCGTAAAACGCGTCGTCCTGGGAAGCCGCCTTTCAAAAGGCGTCGCTGTCCTCAGACGCCATTCACACCAGAATCTGAAACTTGCAGAATCCTTAATCAGGGTGAGTTCTATCTAAATGGCGTGGTACTGGCCCGTCGCCATTCTAAATGGCGTCGTTCAGGTACGACGTCATTTAATGCCAGAAACCCAGACTGTCAGAACCTCAAACAGAAAGATTTTTGTCTAAAAGGCGTCGTACTGGCCCGTCGCCATTCTAAATGGCGTCGTCCAGGTACGACGTCCTTTAGCACCAGAAACCCGGTTCCGCAGTTGAACCCGAGGGTCCCCTTTTTATCCCTAAGAGCCCCAAAATCACACAAAACAGATGGGGAAGAGGGACAAACTAAACCATCACAAGGAATCCTCAAATCCATATTCATAGGAACTTCCATTCCCACCAAGAAAAATCCCTAACATGCTCATTCTACCCAAAAATCATAGATCCGTAGCATGCTTCAAGCGGGAGAACATGGTTTTTAAAATGAAACACTACGAAAATCGTCACCCTACCGATTCTTGAACTCCTCCTTGCTTCGCCACCAAACTGTCGCACCGTAGACCGCCACCGGCACTCCGAGGACGCCGCCACTCAGCTGGGACGTCAGCCGCCGTCCGGAGAATGGAACGCCGCGAAGAAAGTGGTGGTGGCAGTGGTGAGAGGTGGAGAGATAGTGGAGTGGTGGAAGAAGAAGAAGGGGAAAGGGAAGGGGAAGAGAGGGGAGAGTCGGAGGGTGGAGAGGGTAAGGAGAGAGAGTGTGAGGGTGAGAATGAGGGAAAGGAGGGAAGGCTCGCGGGGTCAAACCTAAACAGGGTAAAACGCGTCGTCCAAGACAGACGCCAATCAGATGACAGGACATGCCGTACTGACAGAAGCTCTGAAACGCGTCGCCCACCATAGACGCCGTTCAGACGACAAGACCGGCACCGTACTCTGACATCGTAGGGTTGCAGTCTGAATGGCGTCGACCATCACGGACGCCGTTCAGACGACAAGACAGGGGCCGTACACTCGCGGCCCGAAACCTGCCCACGTGGCACAAAGGCGACAAAACCTAAATGGCGTCCACCCAGCAGGACGCCGTTTGAAAGGCGTCGTGCACGGCAGACGTCGTTCAAAATATGTTCTCAAGACTCATCGGGGTCCAAACCAAAGGATCAGTCCCGAATACAGAACCCGAAACCCCAATCCTTACAACTAAACTGTCCTCAATGAAATACACTAGTGGTAGTGTTCGAGAGCATGCAACTTATGTTTGCTATGAGTCTAATTTAGTCAATGTTCCTAAAAGTACATGGTGGATTGACTCAAGTTGTATTGCGCATGTTGCCACTTCTATGCAGGGATTTCTTTTCCAAAGGCTTCTGAATGAAGGTGAGCGAAGCATCTTTTCAAGAAATAAGACGCGCTCACAAGTCAAGGCCGTAGGAATTTATAGGATAGTTATGGAATCATGATTTGTTCTAGAGTTAGAAGATACTTTTTATGTACCATCATTTAGTAGAAATTTGGTTTCAATATCAAGACTTGATTCAAAAGGTTTTCAAGTCAATCTTGGAAACTCTTCAGTTGAATTAATAAAGTATTCTATTGTTATTGGTACTGGTTCTATATCTGATGGTTTGTATAAATTGTGTCTTAGCAATGTGATTGAACAATCTCATAACACTCTGCATACTTCGGTCCTTACTGGCAACAAGCATGGTAAAGTTAATGAAAATTCATCCATGTTGTGGCATAGGAGACTAGGACACATCTCCATTAATAGGCTCAAGATGTTAGTGGGAGAAGGAGTGTTATACACTCTGGATTTCACTGATTTCGAGACATGTGTTGATTGCATTAAAGGAAAGCAAACACACACGTCTAATAAAGATGCCACAAGAAGTTCTGGAATTTTAGAAATAATTCACACTAATATCTGTGGTCCTTTTTCACCCTGTCTAACTGGTGAAAGGTACTTTGTCACCTTTATAGATGACTATTCTAGATTCATGTATCTCTATTTACTTCTTGAAAAGGCAGATGTTTTCAACGTTTTTAAAGATGTTAAGAAGGAAGTAGAGAAACAATCAGGGAAAGTAATCAAGATAGTCAGGTCTGATAGAGGTGGCGAGTACTATGGTAGGTATACTGAGATGGGACAAAGGCCTGGTCCATTAGCTAAATTTCTTAAAGATGAGGGTATTGTACCTCAGTACACTACTCCTAGTAGCCCATATCAGAATGGGGTTGCAAAAAGAAGGAATCAAACGCTTAAAGAAATGGTCAGGGCAATGTTGAGTCATTCTACCCTTCCTTTATCCTTGTGGGGCGAGGCTGTTAAGACAACTGCTCACATTGTGAATAAGGTTCCTACGAAGGCTGCGCCTAGGACTCCCTATGAGTTATGGTGTGGTAGGAAACCTTCTGTGAGCTATATGCGCACGTGGGGATGTGCATCTGAGGCTAGACCATATAGTCCACAGGAAAAGGCTTTTGATCTCAGAACAACCAGTGGATTCTTCATTGGTTATCCAGCGAGATCAAAAGGGTATAGATTTTATTGCCCATCCTATGTTCCCATCATTAAAGATGGCGGAGTTAGTGGGAGTGGACCTTCTCGAGAGATTTCTTTTGAGGAGTTACAGGATCATGTTGAAACACCTATAACAACTGACAATGTTGTTCTCATATTCATTCCTCAGAATGAAATCTTAGGGGAGCAAATAGTTGCAGTTGGTCCACCTCAAGTTGCTCCAGAGCCAGAAGATGTCACTGTTGTTGACCAACCACCTCCTCAGGTGGATCAGGGGCCAACATTGCATCGATCTGAAAGAATCAGGAGACCTGCTATATCTGATGAGTTCATAGTACTGGTATATGGCAAGGGAAGAATGTAGGCCCAGTGCTCCTTCGCTACCTCTACAACGGCTAAACTACGGCGACTGCTGGTCGTCCTCCTTATGTGTGCATGATGCTTCTTGCTCTCTGGATCGACCTCCGCCTCAAGTTCGATCATAGCATTAATGGTGCAACGACCAGCACCTCCCAGATTTAAAAGAGGAGCCCCATTCATTCCCTCTCCATCATGGTACTGTTCTTTGACGATTATTATATGATTAATCACGAAGCTCAAAACTTGAGTAGACTGGTGGGAGCACTTCAAAACATGGCACTAGATACATTTTCTCATGTGCCTATCGCCATGCTTAGCAAGGACGTCTAAGTGTGTTCAGCTTGGTATGAACGTTTAGCTTATCAGTGGGACCGAAGTCATCCTCTATAACGCTTGTCAATGTCATTCTCAAATTGATATGCCTCGTTATATCTTCCATGAGCTCTCTCGCCGCCTACCAATCAGGAAGAGGGATGTGGGATCAGATCATGATCGAGAAGAAATCGAGAGCATCACCTGCCTGTGGAGGATTAACATTGTGAGGAAGATCTCCGAGCACACGAAGAAGAGAACAAAGAGATGTGGAAGGCCTATGTGAAGCAATTGACTAAGCTTTGCCCGAGGGCCTCAAGAAAATGATTCAATGTACCCTACAAATTTTGCCTTGAGTAAAGGGAACATTTTATGATTCTCTATTATTTATTGCCTACATTTCATATTTTTAACGAATTTTTCTTCACAATTATGATGCTAAAATCTTCAAGAATTCAAAGTTATGTTTCCATCTTCAAATTCGCGTCAGCTACGATAAAATTTGAAGAACCTATAATCTATGTATTTTAAAATAGGTACATATTTTTGTAATGAGAATCTCATAATCTCATTTTGGTATTTAGGTATTCGTAGATTATAATTTTTGGAAATGCATTTATTTTATTGACTTATTTTTTGGATAAAAAAGAAAAAATATCGCTTATTTTCTTTTTCCCATCTTCTCATTGAAATCCAGATTGTTTTTGGATGTTGTTACTCATATCTTTTTTTTATCTTTCTCTCCAAAATCTCTCAGGAATGCAAAGTCATTTCTCTCCAAAATCTATCAGGCACGCAAGTCAAGACTATTAATTTGTTTGATTGAGATTATTATGTCTTTTTCGTTAGATTCTAATCATTGAAAAACTCATATTCTATAATATGTTCCACTTCCAAACAGATTAGTCTTACTTTTTGCAGGTGTACGAGAGGGTATGCATGTTGGCAAAAAGATCAATAATTGAATGAGCAATGCTAAGCTGAAGGGATAATTATGTGGGATGATAACTAAGAATAATGTATATTATATATATATATATATATATATATATATATATATATATAAATTGTCCTAATTTTCTCTTCATTGCTACATGAACAAATAAGAATGTGCATTGTAAAATGATTGAGCACTATTGCTATGCCCTTCAGTGCATTAAGTATTACTCTCTTTCATATTAATAAAAGCACATTTGTCATTTCATCAAGAGAGGATAAGAATGACCAAAGATTCTACCTTAGCCGCATTGAATTTTTCTTTTATAAAGATTGCATTGTTTGGTAACACTTATAAGAAAAATAGATTATGAAGAATCTTACAATCTCCGTCCTTTAAAAAAGGTACATATTTTAGTAATGAGAATATCATTTGGGTATTGAGGTATTTGTTGATTATAGTTATTGAAAATGTATTTATTTTGTTAAAGATAGAGAAACGACAGATAGAGAGAGCGGGTGGTTTAGATTTTTAATTTTGATTGGAAGTTATTCAAGAGTTATATAGGAGTTTCTTAATGAAATGTTAATGGATGGCAATGGCAAGGTTATTTTTACAATTATTGTGACGCAGAAAGCTTATTTATAAAAATGTAGAAATAAGATAGATAAATCTACAAGTAAAAGTTTAAAAGTGCTCACTTGCAAAGATCCTTGAAAGATGTGAAAAAAAATATACTAAACATAGATAAATCTACAAGTAAAAGTTTTAAAGAGTTTCTTGCAAATATCCCGGAAAGATGTGAAAAAAAAAATACTAAACATGGTTACTTCTAGTGGAGTTTCAATAATGGATGGTCGGGCCATGGGAGTAAGGTCTACAATTATTAAAGTCTCTCATCTTTTCTACTAGGTGAATCTCTCATCTTTCCCCTGTATATCAGTACATGATCACATAAAATTGCTTGTCCTTTTAGGTATGTTTTGTGTGTCAACTTCTTAACATCAATGCTTGTATTTCTGATGTCCGAAATGCCACGGCTCGACTCTGCATCCGCGCATGGTAAGAAAGAGCGAAAGAAGGATGCAGTATAATTAACATCTCTCGTACACAAACATGGCAATCGATTAGGGTGTGCACGATTCGGTTCGGTTCAATTTTTGAAGAAATTTCTCTAAATTGAATCGAACCGATGTCACTTGAAACCAAATCGAATAGTACTGCAACCTTTTTTCTCTCTTTCTTACCATACACGGATGCAGTCGATTCCACGTACATAGGGGTGTGCACGATTCAATTCAGTTCAATTTTGAAAGAAATTTTTCTAAATCGAGTCGAACCGAATTGTCACTTGAAACCGAATCGAATAGAGACGAAATATTTCGGTTCGATTCGGTTCAAATCGAAATTTTATATTTTATTCATATTATACATATATATTTAATATTAAAATAAAAATATGTATCATATATATATGATACTAAAATATTAAGATATTTATATATATTGTTAATATGAAATATCTATTTACTTAAAAATTACTTTATTCAATTTTTCGGTTTGAGTCGATTTCACAATTTTATAAAATCTAACCGAATCGAACACGATCCTAAACCGAATCTAATCAAGTTTTAAGTCTAAATCGAATCATGCACAGTCCTACACGCAAAGGCACAACACATGCATCATTAGTTATTAGTTAATTTCTGTGAGTAAGTGTTAAGCTTTACTGATTTTTACGTCAGTGGTGGGCATCCTTCTCCGCACGCCGTGTCATATTTGGCTGGATTCTTACGTGGCACAAATGGAAGCAGTTAAAAAAGATTCTTCCGGAACCACGTGTTTTGACCTAATCAATAGTGGACGTTGTCTGTTGGTACTTCCCCTTCAGAGTAATAATTGCAGCTGCGGCGTTGAGAGTATGAGATCCGATCCGTTTCAGTACATAGAAAGTAATAATTGCAGCTACAGCTCGTCCAGTTTTTCAGTTCAGCGAACTTTTTTTTCAAAAATTCTTCATCTCCCGATTAGCGTATTGATCGAGTTAGCCTCTACACTACACTGAAGGGATTCGGTCTCAAATAATATTGTCTAATTTTTTGAGACATTTAAGGATTGTTTGTTGTTTTAACGTAGAACATCGTGATTGAAATAATTATTTTATTTTACAGTAATTTTAATTGTTTGTAATAATGTAAAATAATATAGAATAAAATTATGTCTAAACCTTATCTGCTTACTTGACAGTCTAATTTTTTTATTTTAATTTACAGCAAAGATCTACTGTAAATCAAAACGAACAGATTGAAACAACTCTTTTATTTTATTTTATAAATAACTAAATAAATATTTTCTGATTTTAAAACAAGAAAATTTCATAGAGATTTTGAAACAGGTGATTTACAAAACTTTACATTAAAACAAATTACCCATTAAACGAAGCCATTTCATTATTTAATGATCACTTCCTACGTGGGCAGGGATGGAAAGAAAAAAGATTCTCCTGAAACCAGGTGTTTTGGACCCGATCAATGGTGGATGTTGTCTGTTGGTAGTCCCATTAAGGTAATAATTGCTGCTGAAGGCGTTGAAATAATGTTTTCTACTCTTTTGGGACAGTTAAATGTGCAGGGATGAAGACGCACAGGGACCCCAATTGCTGCCCAAGGCGGTGAAATAATATTGTCTAATCTTCTGGGACCTTTAAATGTAGGCATTTCTTTATTTTAATGATCACGTGCACAGCTTGGCAAATAAAAAAAACTGATGACATGCACAGGGTACAACGACAGAGACACCTGGATGAACAGGCACACCATGCCAGCCGTACCCCCCCTCAGAACAGCTCGGGTAGATCTCGATCCGATTAAAAATAAGATGATTAAGTTTTGTTTAAGTTTTTTCAATTTTTTAAAATATCTGATTAAAAAGAAGATGATATTGTTCGGGTAGATCTCGATCCGATTATATATATATTTTTTAAAAATATTTTAACAGAATTTTTAATAGAACATACAGTCTAATTTTTGATCAGGCATTTTTAAAAAATTAAAATATTTAAAAAAAATTAATATAAATAAAAAAATCTCCTTAAATTTAAATAGACTGTATAACAGCGGCGGTCCGATCCGATTAGATCAGACTATTGTTATACCATGTGTTACAATCTAAGTGGGTAGATTGCAATGCTAAAATATTACTCCGTCAGAAATCACCATTGGGAGGTCACCCGCCGCCTGACGAGTTTTTGCAGGTGTACCAGAGGGGACATTTACCCTACGCATGTCGGCAGAATTAAAGACCAACCTCTAAATGGCAGGAGCCATGAAAGATATTTTTTAATTTTTTAAAACATCTGATTAAAAATAAGATGATATTGTTCATCGATCTTGTTTAATTTTTGATCAGACGTTTTAAAAAAGTTAAAATATTCTAATAAAAATTAAATAAATAAAAAAATCTCCTTAAATTTAAATAGACTGTATAACAACGGTCAGATCCGATTAGATCAGACTATTGTTATACCGTGTGTTACAATCTAAGTGGGTAGATTGGAATGCTCCAGTATTACTCCGTCAGAAATCACCATTGGGAGGTCACCCGCCGCCTGACGAGTTTTTGCAGGTGTACCAGAGGGGACATTTACCTACGCATGTCGGCAAAACGACCAACCTCTAAATGGCAAGAGCCATGAAAGATATTCTTGAATGTAATAGCCAAAAAAGGTAGAACGAGTAAAGGACTCTACTAAAGAGGAAATTTAATGGTCTAGGTGCTAGTATTTATACTCTGCCTAAGGAGTAGGGATTGAGGTGCTCTCTCCCTCGTCGTCTTGGAGAATAGGTGAAGCGGAAAGCATGGCAACCTTGATCCTTACGTCCTTCATGGTTGCAGTCCTCACGGTAACCTACCTGTTATGGAGATGGAAGAAGCAGGAGGGCGAGCTCCGCCTGCCACCCGGTCCCCGCGGGCTGCCCCTTGTCGGCTACCTCCCCTTCCTCACGCCCGAGCTCCACCGTTGCTGCGCCGACCTCGCGCGCGTCCACGGCCCCGTCATGAGCCTCCGCCTCGGCATCAAGCTCTGCGTCGTGATCAGCTCCCCTGCCGCCGTAAAGGAGGCCCTCAAGGACTACGACGCCGTCTTTGCCAACCGCGAAGTCCCCGCTGTGGCGCTCGCCTCCCCCTACGCCAACGACATGGTGTGGGCGCCGTACGGACCCCGCTGGCGCATGCTTCGCAAGGTGACCGTGCGCGAGCTGCTCAGCCCCGCAGCCATCGACGGCTTCTGCCCTGTGCGCCAGCGCGTAGTGCGGCGCATGCTTGAGGTGGTCCGCCGGAGGGCGGGGGAGCCATTAGAGGTGCGAGAGCTGTTCTTCGCCACTTCGCTGGACGCCATGACGACGATGCTGTGGGGGGACATGGTGTCGGGGGAGGGGAATTCCCTGGTTAGGGAGTTCCAGCGTGTTATCGAGGGTGTGGTGGAACTGGAGGCCGTGCCCAACGTGTCCGACTTCTTACCGGCACTCGCGTGGCTGGACGTGCAGGGCCTGGGGCGGCGGATGCGCAAGCTGTGGGCGTGGCTGGACCGCGTCGTGGACGCCATCATCGAGCAGCGGCTGAGGTCGGTGGACGGCGGTGTAGAGAGAGGCCGAGCGGCAACAAACAAGAGCAGGGATTTTGTGCAGGCAATGGTGGAGCTCCTTCAGGAAAGGGACCCACAAGTACCCTTGACCATGGAGCAAGTGAGGGCTTTGTTTGTGGTGAGCACCTCCGCTCTTCTAATTTTATAGGGACTAAGTTTTATAATCTTCTCAGGCGTGTATGCGAAATAGTTCCTTCATCTTATATGCATGCAAATTCTTTAAGTAATTAACCTTCAATCAAAGGAGTCCCAAATGAAAACTTTATCCATTAATCAAGGACCTGGCTGCAGGACATGGTTGCAGGTGGAACTGACACCACAACCACCACGATGGAATGGGCAATGGCAGAGCTATTGTGCAACCCTGAAATGATGGCAAAAGCCAAAGAAGAGATTGAAGCTGTGGTTGGGAAGGATGGCGCTGTTGAGGAGTCCCATCTTCCCAAATTGCACTACTTGGATGCGGTAGTGAAGGAGGTGCTTCGACTACACCCTTTGACCTCGCTCCTTCCCCGTCGCCCAAGCTCCACATGCATTGTTGGTGGATATAGAATCCCAGAGGGAACCAAGGTGCTCATCAACGCCTGGGCAATCCATAGGGACCCCCAGTATTGGGAGGATGCTTCAACGTTTAAGCCCGAGAGGTTTCTAAGTGGAGGACATACCCTAGACTACATTGGAAATAGCTTCCAATACATTCCATTTGGGGTTGGAAGGAGGATATGTGTTGGTATGTCTTTGGCTGAGAGGATGGTGTTGTTCATGTTGGCTTCACTTTTGCACTCCTTTGATTGGACTCTGCCTGAGGGAGTGAAGCTGGATCTCTCCGAAAGGTTTGGGGTTATAATGAAGATGGAGAAACCCTTGGTTGTAGTGCCCATGCGGAGATAAATCTTGCCAAGGGTTTTGTACAAGTATTAAGGAATTGCATATTTGTTCATCGTTGCACGAATAATGGCTCGCCTGCTATTAATAGCCTTTCTAGCAGAAAAAAGTCTCCATCGACCGATGGCATCAACGTCTCATCCATGCATGTCGTCATGCATGTTGTTCAACATGTAGTTCGTTTTCATAGTCTCGCCTGTTCTTTCGGCAGGTCCCCATTAGTGTTTACCATTTATATAAGCTTGGAAAGTCTAGTCGTCCGCATCTCTCTTGTACAAGTGGACAAAGCAAGGCTCCTTTAGATCTAGTGTTCAGCGATGTTTGGGGTCCGCCGGCATCCATTGCTTCTTCTGATGGACACTTACTTTGTCATATTTGTTGATGACTTCTCCAACCTTACATGGTTATTTTCTATTGTGAGAAAATCTGATGTTATTTCTGTGTTTGTTCAATTCCAGAGCTTAATTTGTTGAAGGGCAATTTAATTGCAAGATGAATTAATACTTCCAATCTGTGTTTTTCCTTTTTTCTTTTTTTGGGGGGAGGCGGGGGATTGAATATCGAACACCACTTCGCTCAATGCGGCATCTCCCACTGTCTTGGACTTGACTTGACTACTTGACATACCTAAGATTTGGACTTGCTATTAAGAGGTTTGGAAGGCTAGAGCTACTGAACTGTTGAGAGTGATTAGGAGATAGATGATTCAATCTTATTGACATTGACACCACACAAGGACAAAAGTAGTTAGGGGCCGGTGTAGGGTTCTGTTGTGTTTGGTCAAGTCTCCATCTTATGGGACCCCACCTCACCGGGTTTACGGAAGACTATATTGGATCGGTTTAGGCTTTTTAAAGGCAAGTTACCATATTACATCTCATATGTTGAAGATAAATCATATTACATCTCTTACTACTAAAACATAAAATTAAACATACTTCTAGATAACTAACTTCAACTCAAGCCTCAAACTTACGGAACAACTTCTTTAGCCTCATCTGCCTCAACCAGGTCTTTCTCATTTGAAAAGCAAGTTAGTATGCAAAGGTGACTCACATAAAATTCGGCAAACTCAGAAGACCAACTATTCACAGTTTTTCATAACTATAACATAAAAAAAGACATGATAATTAAACATCTAATCATATTGTAACTATAACATATACGTAAGCATTCTTAACTCTTAATATACTCATTCAACATCTAGGTCAAGACTAAGTGTACCTAATCTTTCATATCGTTTTACTTTACAAGTTTTACCATGTATAACATGGATCTTTGAACAATATCTGAATAATTAGCATGCATTTTATTTCACAACACATCATCAGAATTATCATTCATAATCATGCATTATATTTCCTCTTTAACATAAGACATGCATTCAACCACATCATAAGAAGTCATAGTTTATTTTTTTCATCATCATTGTCACTTATTGGTAAGGCAAAGCCTACTAGATCTTCGGGTGCACAATCGGAGGATCGACATATCTTACCCAAGGGCGGTGTACTCGCATGCATGTACATTTCTAGAATTTTTACTCGTTGCCACGAGCCCTTTTACATCTTAATCTTAATCTTCCCCAACAAGAGCGCTATTGTGGGTTTGACACTTAACCTCCCATTGTGGCATTGTCCATATATTAATCATCTTAAACATACATGCAGTATACTTTGTGATAGTGCCTTGAACAATAGTGCATAAATAATAAATTAAACATACTGTGCAGACAGAACTTCAAAGCATCAGGTTATTGGTAGTCTTAATCACTTCAGACTCAGATGACGTGAAAAGAAAATCGTGTCACCTCCTTATGACACCTTTAAGGATGTCATAATAGGTTTAATAGAAATAAACTTCATAATTTCACCGCTTAAACATGGATGGATTTTTGGTCAAAATAATGTTAACATGGCCTCTGCAATGACTAAATAATCTATATCATGTCGAAATCATAATTTGTGCATTGAAGGGCAAGTTTTCAGAGAAAAGTGCTCATGAAATAAGGTTATAAATATACATTATGCATCCAGTATTAGAGCAGTACTTAATTCATCAAGCTACGAACCTATTATTCGATTAAGATATGCAAAACATAATTTTAATCATCGACCTACAGTAAGCTTAATTGTGTGAGCAAGGGTTGACGTGAATAGCAAATCACGTCAAGGTCCTATAACGCTTTCAAACATGCAGATTAGGCTTTCTGCATGCAGTTCCAGGTTCCACACACAACATATCGAGATTCAAGAAAATGAGATCATATATGGGGGATTTATACACGTCAAACAATACCATAAAATATTATTTTCATGATACTACCATAGTAGTTTGGAGAATACTTTGAAAATATGATTTTATTTATATAAAAATAATTATGAACATCGGAATTCATCATCACTTGCCTCTCTATAGTGAAACGAATGCACCAAGGCCGCTTAGACAAGGCAACCGAGCACCTCCTATGCACTACACCACTGCAACACTGTTGCTCACTCGCACACACGAAGAACGCGAAGAGCACGCAAAGAACATCGCCTTCTCACGTTAGGAATGACCACTGATCTCTCTCTTATGGTTGCCCTAAGGTTTTGGATGCACTACACTCTCTCATGCACTCAGGGATACTTTAAATAGCGTCTAAGATCGAAGTCTACTCGGAGTTAAACACTCTAGAAGGAAAGAACTCAAAAAGGTTCGCATTGGAATCGGTCTTCTTAATAGCATCAAGACGATATGATGCCTTCTAAGTACCCATCTTAATCGCGTTAATGGGGTATGACATGAATAAGCTCTCTCCATCAAACCCTCTAAAGGCTCAGTCTAACCCACTAATGGGCCTATCTAGGCTATTGATGGGCTCCAACTAAAACTCTAATGGATTAGGTATTACATGCTTTCTCCCTTAAGGAAAATTCGTCCTTGAATTTTAAGTATGGCATACTAACAAAACAATTTTAGGCAATTATAGAACAATACTAGCTACTCACCAAACAAATAGGGAAACTTCTACCACACTACAGACTCCAACTCTTACGTAACCTTTTCTAACGAATGATTTCACCATAGCACCTTGACCACGGGTATCTGCACATTCCTGAGCTCCTTCATCTTCATATCTAGAATATGAATTGATTGCTCTTCATAGCTCAAGTTCGGCTAAACCTCAAATGGAACATAATCAGTCACATGAGATGGATCTGCCACATACTTTCTCAACATAGACATATGGAACACGTCATGCAAACCATCCAAAGAAAGGGACAACACCAATCTATATGCCACTTCTCTAACTTTCTATAAAATTTTGAAACGACCAATATACCTTGAATTCAACTTACCCTGTTGCCCAAACCTGAGAACTCCATTAGAAGGAGACACCTACAAGAACATATAGTTAATAACCTTAAAAGCAAGGTCCTTCTTTGTTTGATCTGCATAACTCTTATGCCTGCTTTGAGCAGCCAACAACCTCTTCCTGATCAATTGGATCTTCTCTTAACTAGCCAGCACAACCTCTGGACCAATTAACTGCCGTTCTTTAGATTCTTTCCAACACAAGGGAGATCTACAAGGCCTACCATACAATGCCTCAAAAGGTGCCATTCCAATGCTAGCATGAAAACTGTTGTTGTAAGCAAACTCAACCAGTGGCAAGTTCCTGTCTCAACACCTTTCCAATCTAAATTGCAACCTCTTAGCATATCCTCTAAAGTTTAGATAGTTCTCTCTAACTGGCTGTCGTTTTAGGGATGAAAAGCTATATTGAGCTTCAACTGCATCCCTAATGCTTCTTGCAGACCCTTTCAAGCACAGGACATGAACTTCAAATCACAATCCGAAATAATAGACTTCGGAACGTCATGCAACCTCACAATAGTCGGTTTAACTCTTAACAAACTACTTTACCTTCATGGATAAGAAATGCATTGACTTCGTGAATCTATCCACCACAATCTATATAGCATCATTGCCCCTCGCTAATTGAGGCAAACCAACAATGAATTCCATGGTGACATGCTCTCATTTCCACTTGGCAATATGAATCCTCTACATTGATCCAGAAGGTTTCTAGTGCTTTGCCTTCACCTGCTAACAGATCAAACATCTAGAAACAAACTTTGCAATGTCTATCTTCATGCGAGACTACCAAAAGGTCCTTTTCACATTTTGAAACACCTTAGTGCTGCTGGAGTGCACTGTAAACTTAAATCGATAGGCTTTGGTTATAAGCTCCTTCTTCAGTTCTAGGTCATCAGGCATACAAATCCTGCTCTAGAAACGAATCACGCCATGCTCATCTCTGCTAAAAGCATCCTATCAACCAAGCCTCGCAACTGCAAATCATCTTATTGGGTAGTAGAAACTCTCTTAACGATAGCCAGTTTGATAGACAACTGGGATAAAGTTGCAGTAACCTCATCAATCATCGGCCAATCCTGTAATATCATGAAATGCTTTCATGTCAAGGCATCATGCATTACGTTAGCCTTGCTTGGATGGTAGCTCAACTTAAAATATAATCCTTCAGAAACTCTATCTAATGTCATTGCCTCAGATTCAACTCCTTCTGAGAAAAGATGGACTTAAGACTCTGATGATCAGTGAAGACCTGAAACTCGACTCTATATAAAAAAATGCCTCCAAATCTTCAAAGCATGCACAACCATTGCCAACTCTAAATCATGTGTCGGGTAATTCTCCTCATGATCCTTCAGCTGCCTTGAAGCATAAGCAATAACCTGACTATGCTACATCAGAACACAACCCAAACCCTGCCTCGAAGCATCTGTGTACACAATATATCCCTCAGATCTACAAGGCAAAGCAAGGACTAGAGTAGTGGTCAAACGAATTTTTAACTCTTGAAAGCTTTTCTTGCACTCATCAGCCCACACAAACTTTACACCCTTCTGGGTTAACTATATCAAAGGGGCTGTCAAAGTAGCAAAACCCTCGATGAACCTCTAATAATAGCTGGCCAAACCCAGAAAACTCTTGATCTTAGTGGGAGTCTTAGGGACCTCCCAATCGAGAACAACCTACACCTTCTCAGGATCTATAGCAACACCATCCTTGAAGATAACATGACCAAGGAACGACAAATGATCAAGCCAGAACTCACACTTAATGAACTTGGCATACAATTGATGGATCCTCAAAACCTTCAGCATTGTCCAAAAATGCTCGTGATGAGACTCTACATGTGGTGAATAAATTAGCATATCATCTATAAATACAACAACAAACTGATCCAAGTACTGCATGAACACCATCCTGTTCATCAGATCCATGAAAATTGCTAGGTTTGAGAACATGAAAAACATAGACTGTGATCGCCAAAGATCGAGGATCTCAATAGAATAAAAGTGATCGCTACTTACCTGTCCAATATGGGAGATTATGTGGAGTCTTCTATTTCCTCCTCTTCGGCCAGCCGAAAAGAAAGAGCCTTCTTTTGAATTCACTCTCTTTTAGATTTCACCTTCACCTTTCTTCTTCAATTCCTTGGAAAAGAAACAAAAAAATAAGAGAAAGAAAATAGATGATTAGAGCTACGACAAAGAGTAGTATCTATTCTAAAGGGGATGAGAATCATGCAACTAAACAAAGAAAACTCACTTGTTTGATGTTCTTTAAAATCCCTATGCAATAGGTGGATTCAAATGAAGTGTGTGTATGAAACAAGAGTGATGAATGATCTAATGCAAAATAGTGAAAGAAATCAATGAACTAAACAAGAACACTAGAAGAAAAGAAGGAAAGAAAGAGAAGGTTGGCCCCTCAAAATCCATCATCCTTCTACACTCTCAAAGAGAAAGTCTTGAAGGAAGAAGAAGCCCTGGCTATCCTATTTTTGTAGTCAACCATACATCTATAAAGATGGGGTTGAATCTCACTCAAACCAATGCCAAATGCCACAAAATTTAAACTGAAGCAATTAAACACATGGAACTTAAAATCTAAAAATATGTATGCCATTTCAATTATCACATTGATCACAAATAGTATGACAAGTAGAGCCAAAAATATGATTCCTGAACTACATACTAGGAAGTATGAGCAACAAGGGATTTCGCATCCCAAATCTCATATAAATTATAAACTAAGAGTATGGGTCTAAGAAACACCATAAGAAACATTAATTCTATAACATGCAAGTCAATCCAAGATTATAGAACTAACATCTACACAAGGATCTAGGAAATCACTTCATGGAAGCACCCTACATCCACTTGATCTTCACTAAAATCAACGACTCTTCTAGATTCCAAAGCAAGATTAAGAGAAGGGGAAGAAGAAGCTCCAAGGATCATCCACAAACTTTGCACCTTTTGGAAGTCGTCCTCTTCCTAGGATACACCAAGATCTCTCTCCAGTTGCTTCAAAAAGGACTTCCAAACTTTAAAGGACCCTCAAACAAGCTTCCAACGCCACTCAAGCCAATATGTATGCCTCCATTTCTTCTCAAGAGCGAAGAGGTGAGAAGAAGAGTTGGAAGAGAGTGGGAGAAGGAGAGAAGAGCAGATGGGGTCGAATTCCTCACTCCCACCATATATAAGGTCCATGCAAATTGCAATTTTGTCCCCAAACTATGAGAAATAATCCTCCAATCTATTTCAGAACTAATGGGCCATCTAAACCCATGTAAAAGAGCCCAATAACTCTTATAATTGGTCCAATATCTAACCCACTAACCAAATTCAAACTAAACAAAGACGAAATTTAGTCCAATCTCACTTGCATCATATCTAGACCATTCAATTAAATGTAAATCACGAAATATTCATCATAAAATCTGTTGAATCAAAATAAATAAGATTAAAAAAATTTAAGCAGTTCAAATTCAGTCCAACTTGGTCAAAACCGATAAATCAGTTTAAAAATCATAAACCGGAGAGTCAAGCTATTACACAGTCATAGGATATTAGAGACATGACATCTTATATCTGAATAGGCTAGTGTATATTATGCCTGCTCATTTGATGAGTATGATTGGTCTCATAGCCACATATGTGGGGACACTAGGGTAAACATACATGTGCTTATTGGAGAATGAATTTACTGAACTGATCCCATTTGAATCAATGGATGGTAATTTACCTAACAGTTAACCAGTTTGATTCAACGTCATAGTTGCGTAGTTGGCCTTTAGATATGAGACCTAAAGACACTTTGTCAATAGACTTATAGACTTTGACCTTGGCTCACAGATCTCTAACCATGTGGTTTTAATTAGTCAAGTGATCGGGTTTAGCGGAATACCTTCGAAAGTGATTGAGTATTCAATACGATATTATTCGCTCTCGGTAATTATAGAGAGAATGTTCTATGACTGATGTGCGGGGGAGTCTTTAGCCAGAGTAGACACAATATTAGAAAAGAGATTTTTTGATTAGAATGGTGGCATTTAATCCAAATGAGTTGATCGTCTAGAATTTGACAGTTGACCATGCCCTAGGTTGACTCGGGAGCATTGTATGAATGAAAGATTATAGCCACGTAGTAAATGTTGATGGATAGATTATATGAGCGGATTGCTGAACCTCATTACCTTCCGAGATCATGCGGTGTTATTTGATACCTAACTTGATCGGAAGCTTGACCGATCAATATGTGTGATGCTAATTTAATAGATTAATTAATTAATATGAGATATTAAATTAATTAATTTAAGCGAGTAAAGTGTTACTGGGCTTATTGGGCTGAAAATCAGATTGGTACTTAGGTATGGAGGGTCATACGCACAAAGATTCTCAGTTGATGGTGTTTAAGTGGGTTTTACTTTAATTTAGGGACTTTTATGAAAAGTCACCTAAACTTAACATAAATAAGTGCTAAGAGGAAGCCTTGGGCCAAGCTCCAAGCATACTGCAGGCTTCACCGCAATGAAGAGAACTCGATAAACATGCCAAACTAGACGAGGGATCAAGGATAAGCGATTAATCGAGGATCGTGTGGATACCACTGAAGGCTAGGTGCTTGCGCGGCTAGTGGCATCTCTTCGACAGAATTGATACGGTCACAGATCCGATTCTATGCAAGGTGATGTTTGATCACTATGTTTTGTTCATTTTGTCCAAACTAATATTGGGAACGGATAGGATCAATTTTTTTTTTGTTTCTACTGTGTTTTTTATCGTCCCACCCCGATCCTTACAATTAGGTAGGTGATGGAGAGAGAGTTTATAAATCTTGTTCAGGCTTAGTATGTTCGTACTAGAGTAGCAGATGAAGTTTGGCCTTGGGAAGATTCATACCCTATATTTTTTAGAATGAGGAGCACCAGACTGAGAAATTTGTTGATGAGCTGCGATTTGATTTGAGGAGCTTTGTGGCATCCCATTGTTATACCGACTTAGCATCAAAAGTGAAGTACATAGCAGCAGTGGAGTGCAGGGGATTGTAGGTCCGAGTCAAGTTTATAGCAAGGGTAAGACAACAATTTTATCTTCTAGATGGAGATCTTCTTCGATTGGCACCAAGTTCATGAGGTTGTTCACATGAAGCGGTAGTAGAGACAGACTAACTTAGTAGTCACAATCAACAACTAGTATGCAGTAGGAGGCCCCTTGTCGCTACTGTGGCCAGTCGGGCTACCAGGTGAAGAACTGTTTTCAGAAGCATGGCTCGAGGCTGGTGACGAGTGAGTGGAAGAAGCCAAGGACTCAGGGCCAAGTTCTTTCCCTCACTAAGAGGGAGGCCCAGGCATCCAACGTGGAGGAAGCTACACTTCCTATTCCTGATAGCATGGTTCATGTATTGATAGATTCGGGTGCTTCTCATTTCTTTATTTTAAAAGAATTGTGGATACTCTTTTTGTTCCTGTTTTAGAGTTGCTGTGTGACTTGGTTATGGGGGTTCTGTTAGTATTTGGGTATCCTATAGGCCAATTCTAGGTTGGATAAGTCTAATGTGATGTATAATCTTGTTCAACATAATGAAGTGGTAATTAGAACGTAAATTTGTAATATGTCGATTGCTTTACGTTGTCTCTAAGATATGTGGTTGCAAAGTCAATTCGAGATAGAATCTCGAATGTGGGTTTGATTGTACATGGACACATACCTTAAATTGTTCTTGATTGGAGAGTAATCATTCTGAGACATTAATTATTTGTAAACCGGTACACATAATGTGTAGATGTTCAATCTCATAGTCACAGGTGTGGGGCACTTGCACATATGTGTGGGTATTCATCTTGAGACCGGACTTCAGTAGTAATCAGTCTTAGGATGCCATGAATAAAATAAGTTTGTCATTCGAGATGCATTCCATTAATGTTGACAATTTTTTCTTTGTTCTCAGTTCACCAGCTTTTCAATATAATGCAGAACACTTAAACACCGCCAATAGCACAAGACTACAACTATAATTTAAAATACATCCGAATATGCACATGAATACAACGTAAAACACTCCACGAATATCATATTGGTGTGTATTCTAAATTATAGGTATAGTCTTGTGTTCTTGGTGATATTTAAGTGTTCTGCGTTGTATTAAAAACCTGTTGAATTGGGAACAAAGAAAAAGTTGCAAACTTCGATGAGATGGATCTCGAATGACGAACTCACTTTACACATAGCATCTTGAAACTAATTATTGTTGAAGTCCGGTCAAACATTGTACTGAGAAGATCCGAACATAGACATGGGGTTAGCCTAGATTCAAAAATGGGTTGACCCGCGGTCAAATGGGTGCTTAGGGTCCTCAAAAAAGTTGATCAAAACATAAGCATCAAGTTTAAATTTAAAAATATTTTTATTATCTGAAATTTTAAATTATTAAATTTTTATTATGATTAATTTTTTTGAAAAAACTTGTGCTTCCCTTAATTACTTGCACTGCGTCACTACAAGGAAGATAGGTTTTGTCAGCGAGTATATGTCGACGGCTAAAGGTATCTATTGACAAAAAGACTATTAGTCGACGGCTATCAAATAACCGTTTACAATTGTGTTATATATCAACGGTTCAACTAACCGTAGACATATATCTATTATATGTTAGCGGCTGTAATTTAACCGTTGATATATGTAGCATATATGTTAACGGCTTCGAACAAACTGTCGACATATATAATAAAAGAAAAAAAATTAAATAAAAAAAATTAAATGTCCACGACTAACACGTTAGCTGTTGACATACCCTTTTTTGTCAACGGCTTAAATTACAACCGTCGACAAAAATTCTTTCTCCAACCCCACCCGAGCCCTCTTTTTCCCGCATCCCTCTTTCATCCCCTCCGACGCCCTAACCACCACCGTGCTCTCTCCCCGCCGTCGCACCCCCCTCTCACCTCACCGGCTTCCGTTGTGATCGCCGGCGTTCGCTCCCCTACCCATCCTCTCCCCGCCGGCATCCGCTGTGATCACGCGCCAACCTCCGCTCCCCTCCCCATCCTCTCCCCGCCGGCATCCATTGTGACTGCGTGCTTCCATCCTCCCCGCTCCTGTCGCCGGCCCCCTCCCCCCGCTCGGCCCGCTGCCTCCCCCGTTCCTGCCACTGGTAAGGGCCTCCCGGTCGCTGCGGGAGCGGGACTCTTCATCTCGCCGTCTGATTAAGCTGGGGGCGTGGGATTCGTGATGCAGGCAGCGGCGGCCGGAGGGTCGAGTGGCGGTGGGGATGATTGCCAGGTATGTGCGGCGGCCGGGAATCTCTGGGTGAAGGTGTCCGGTGGGCGGGGCCAGGAGTACACCGGCCATATGGGGGGGTTCAGCCACGAGAGCGAGCACGATCTGGCGGTGATGGTGTGGGATTTCTGTGTACTGTGGTTCCTTTTTTTCTTGGTGTTCCATAGGAAACGAGCTTGCTGTTTTTTGTGTTTTTTGGTCAATTGGAGTAAATGGCTGCCCGTGTACTAAATTTGTGATAAATTGTTGTAGCAGTTTGCTTATAAACTTTGTTTTGGCCCTCACGCAATTTCATTTTTTTCTTTATGAAAACTGTTTGAGAATTTTATATGTTCTTTTTCTGAGAATGAACCTTGTTATGACTCTGTTTCCCCATGTCTCGTTCTACAGATTTTTGTAGATTCTTGTGGGTTTGGTGCTAATTATGGGAAGCATTTAATAAAATGACTGCATAAAGTTGGTATAGGAAGTCCTGTGATTTGGGATTGGTGGGGGTTCTGTGAAATCCCTCTCCAACTTGGGCTTGGGTTGGTTGAACATTGTTTTTTAGCTGCATTATTTTTCTTTTCAGCTTTTGATATTTGTAATTTTTTTTTTTCCAAGGGTGGCGGTGGGTGGGTCTCCTAGACTGGAATGTTGGTTTTTTCATTTTTCTTTCTTTAAGTGGATGTTACTTGGAAGTTTGGCTAGGCTGATCAAATGTTTGTTGAAATGGGTTGCAAAAAGTTAGCTAATAATTCTATATGTTTCATCTTTCCTCTCTTATGTCTTATCACGCATAAATTATGCATATGAACATAAACTAGACACAAAAATGTATTACAAAATTATGTAGATATCAATAATTATAGCTGAATGCTTAAAATTTTTGAATTTTGTGCATTTATCATTGCAAACAGAACATTTGGACAGAGATAGGGGAGTCAGATGCAGACAAGGATTGCATGCTATTTGAACTAGAGAAGGAGTGCATGCAAGTTTACCGGAAGAAGGTTGACGAGGCCAGTAATATGAAGGCATGCCTTCACCAGTCTGTAGCAGCCAAAGAAGCAGAGCTTGCTGCTTTGAGAGCTTCCCTTGGGGAACATGGACATCATGCACAGGTAACTCTATCATAATCCATCTCCCTTTATCTTTCTCATAAGTGTATATTGATGCCCGGGTGAGGCAAGGTTGAATGTGATTAGGTTCTTAGCATATTCCTTGTATGGAAATCATATAATCTAACATGCAATACTGTTGTTGGCTGGATCTTTGATCAGATGCTATTAGAGCATGTCAAGGCATTGCAATGACTACTAGCACCTGACAAAGGATCCCTGCTGTAATCTTTTGTTTAACAGTTTTTTTTTTTTAATGCAAAAAGGAATTGGAAAAACCCTCCCACCGATTTGGACATGTAAGCAAAAAAAGAAAAAGAAGGGTGGAGGAAGAAATAGAAGCAACCCCCCCCCCCCAGCGGGTGGGGAAGAGAGAGATGAAAAAGAAGGAAAATAAAAAAGAAGAAAAAAAGAAAGAAAGGAGGGAAGGGGGGAGCCACCGGTAGCACCCCCACCGGTCACTCCAATTGGTGGGGGGTGCCACCGCCGTTCTCTCTCTCTCTCTCTCTCTCTCCCCCTCCACCACTATATAAACCCCCTAGGGGGGCTGCTGCAGGGTGGCTTTTTTCCATGCGAAGAGAGCACAAGAAGGCTGCCATTCTGCCCAAGTTCTCCAATATCCGTAAAGGCAAGAGCAAGGCTTTAGTTTAGGGGTTTCATTCAAATGACTCAAATGAATTATCTTTTTCAAGTCTAGTCATATCATATGGGTAGTCCTGTTAAAGAGTCAATTGGGGTTGGGCCTTTACATGAATGTTCTCTGTCCATATCATTGCTTTTTGGCCCACTAATATGAGGACTGCAATTCATAAATTAGATCTAATACTCGTGTACTGCAAAACTCTAAGGTAATTCCCTTTGAGAAATGCTTGCTGCAATGAGGACATTGCAGTGGCGCGTTGCAATGGGGGCATTAGCAGCAGTCTGATCAACTTTGATCGGACGGTTACAACAGTTAGTGTTATTTTTTTATTTTTTTTAAAAACCCAGAGGAGTGGAGGCAATCCTATGGGAAAGATGGGACAGAGTCAAAAATTAAAGGAGAAATAAAAAATAAGACAAAAAGAGGTGTCCATCTTTTATTTTCTTTTTGATATGGATGTCTAGGTTGCCTCCACCCCTAGGTTTTTGAAAAAATAAAAAAAATTGAAAAAACATATATGCTGCAGCTTGATTGGATGGCTACTGAGGCACATTGCAGCAACATTATGAAATAGGTTGACATAGGTTTTAACTATCATAATCTATGTCATGACAGAATCATTTAAAAGGAAAAAAAAAAGTAAGTACTTTAGCCATGGACAGGTTTCAAGAGAGAGGCAGTCAGGAAAAAAAAAAAAAAAAAAAAAAGGAGAGACAATGATTCTTCCATTATCCCCCTTGAGGTAAATTTGAGTAACACAAATTTTAAGGAAAAGAAGTCGGTCAAAAGTTCAAAAGGACAAAAATGAATTTGATATAGTCGTTTCTTTTATAAAAGCAAGAATACTAGAGTAAAATAACTTGTTAATAGTCCATAATCCATTTAAAGAGCCATGAAATACCTAAACATGGACTTTAACTTGTACCTCAAAACGCAACTATCAAATTATAATGTCTCCTAGAATCCATTTGCATTTCCCACACTACTTTGCAGAGTGAGTTTTTAGACATGTTCTATCAGTGTCATAAATGTGCGTTAGAAGAACTTACGATTACAATAAACTTAATACATGCCTGAGCCTGTATTAGAAATGTTATAATATCGACTTCTTAAAATCCCAGAATTCCTTCAAATCTCATGATTTTCCCATTGTTAACCCTCTCTTTCCCTTTCAGCTACTACCTCTCCATGTTCCTATCACGTCTGTACAACTATTAATATCAAAACTAATGCTAAGACCAAGTTTAATGCTCAAACTATTAATATCAAAACTAATGCTAAGACCAAGTTTAATGCTAAAACCAAATGGGGCCTTAGGTTTTAATACACATCCTTATCAGCTGCTTACATTTAACTTAATAAATGAACGAGCTATTGTTGAGTAGTCTTGCGAGTTGTTCATTGAGCATATTGGTTTGTTTGCAGCCTTATGCATGATTCCTGCTGCAGCTGTTGCTCTTGTTGTTCTTTCTGTCTGTCTCTCACACACATTTGCTCAACCAGTGTGTTTTTGAGATGTGGGAGGTAATGATGATGCCTTTGGCTTTTTCAGACACTGCATACATCTGCTAATGGCAGGGCACCTCTGGACGGCCTTGTTGTTCTCAGTGGGCAACCAGGTTGCAGCCATTTTGAGAAATTTCTGGAACAAATGTTGGGTCTGAGCCTCTGCCACCTCCTCTCCTTGTCCTCTCCATGGCGAGGTGGTTGGCTGCAGAGGTGGTGAGGCTTTGAGGGGGGGCATTATTTGGGGGTTGCTGGCTCGCTGTCCCCTTCTCTCCAGCCGATGAGCCTGCAATACCATATTAGTTTATTATCTTTTAGCTGCTATGTGGTGTGCCAAGCAAGAGCAAAGAAAATCATGAGACTGTGTAAAGTGGTCCACATGGATTCCTAGGAGTGTGAATAAATAGTGGCCTTTGTGCTTTGCGTCTTGTCAGTTGCCAATATATGAGCTTTCTCAAGAAAGTGTCCCTCTGTGACATCACTAGGTACCTTTCTGTGTACTGAAAGGATACCTTTGGAAGGAGGAAGACATCAATCCCAATTTTGTGTGTTTTACTAATGTTGGTTTACTTCGAGATTTTTCTTTCACTTTCATGTCAATTTATGTTGTCACATATTTTCATGTCTTCTTGATGGAGTGTGACAACTTAAGCTTGTCACGAGATTTTAAATATGGTATACATTTATAATTGGGCAAATTCATCTTATTCAGACCGAAGAGTGTGTCCTCATCTATGGTATTCAATCAACATCGTGCATACTCAACTAAACTCAACCAAGCCTTAATCTCAAATTAATTGAGCTTGGCTATATGGATTCTCTGTCTTCACTCTAAACGATTTTGGGCTATCTCTTCTGAAAGGTTTAAAGCCTCCAAATCAACATCGTGCATATTCGTTTTTATTTGCACCAAAAGGCATGCCCGCATCTAACATACACTCTACGTAAGCTGCGGGTGAAGAATAATTGTTACTGTTCTGCGGTGGAATTACAATTCAGTTTATAAACTTGTCTGTGTTTTAAATATGTTTTATCATCTTAAGAGGTCTGGGCCAAACCCTATTCACCTCTTCTGTGATGTTGTGCATGGTGCCTGGCACCAGGCTGCTTTGATGATTCTTATTCTTCCTTTGACAATTTTCACGTCCATTGGACTCTGTATTGATCTATGAATCAGTTTCCGTAGGGTATCCATCTTGGAAATCCACGACAACTAGAGGATATTGTGGGCATTGCAAGTCAATAATTTGGGCGAGCGATATATGTTTAAGTTCACACAAGTGCTCTATAGTGAATTGGCAATGTAGGATAAGGCCTTTGTCTCCAAATGAGGTATGTGCACTGTTCTTCAAGAAATCTGTTGCTTGATTTATGTTTTCATGTCAGTATATTTCTCCCAACTAGTTGATTGAAAATTAAAAAGGATTTTATGATTGCATCATTTGGGTTCATAATATTGATAATAAATATGTAATTCTAGCCAAAGATGTTCGCGAGTGTGGATCTTATGTGGTTTATATCGAACTGACACTTGGGAAGTATTAGATGACCATGCATGCTGCGGACATAGAAGCTTTAATGGAGAAGGATTTAGTTGATTCCTTTGTATTTACTGTTTGACAATGGTGTGGACCGACATGTTCGGTCTTCTCCATGTGATGGTCTTGAGTTTATTTACTAGGCTGGCTGAACGTAGATGTGCAGTTGCTATCAGATCTTTCGTTTAGCAGTGATACTTTCTTGGTCGTTCACACTTTAAAGCTACTGTCTAGGGCAATATTGAACCTTTATCAACATTCAGATTATATGTAGCCACTTGTCATTTGCGAAGCTACTATTTTGTCATCTGTAACTTGCATATCAAAAGAAAATTTATTCGGTATGCTTAGTGGACATGTAGATGCTGTTGGATTACAAACGGAGATACCCCTCTTGGCTGCTAAAAGATGTGGCCGATGATCAATGGCTCATGGCCATCAACTTCAATCATCATGATTTTGCCCCCAACCTGTATACCAGCATTTATTTGCTTACTACATTTACCTGAATAAATGCTGCAAATTACTATCACCGAGTTTGCAGAGGGTTCAATCACATGGTCCCATGCCCTAGTGAACCATTTCTCCCTCACATGCCCCCAAACGTAAGTGCTGGGCATCATTCTTGGACTGCAGATTGCAGCGGCTTATTCTTTAGAAGTGTGTGCCTGTTGGGAAGTTCGTAGCATCCTTTGCATTATCTATCCAACATTACACTCTACTTTGCCTACTATTTCTTGCGCCTGTGACCTTAGCAAATGCTTCATTCATTTGCCATTAGGTTGTCAGATACCTGCTGGGGGAGCCTATGCTGGATATATGTGACAGCAGCGAGTCCAGTGACAGTGATTCCGATGAGTCTTTCCTGAAGTTGCCCAAGTTATGGGCCTTCCCCACTCTTTTAGACTAGTAACACACCACAGTTTCATCTGCCAGAACTGCTGCAAGAGTTTATGTTTATTTACAAAATAAAGCTGTCGGAAATCAAATGTAATCTTACGTATACAATGTTTGTGGCTGTATGGCTGATATCTGCTGAAGGATGCGTTCTTTAACAGGTGCTCAGGCTGTTCTCCTTTGTACATGATACATATATTACTTAGTAATGCATTCAGCAATGCCCCCCCCCCCCCCCCGGGAATCTTCAAGGGGGCATTGCAATGGATAAAAGGAAAAATAAAAAATTGAATTTTTTTTTAGTTTATCCTCGAGGTGCCCTACTCTACAGTGCAATGTCCGATCGGGCTACCCAAAAAAATCCGAAAAATCAAAAACCGACCCATTGAACAGTGAAAATGCCCCTTAATGGGTCGAGCCCAATAAAGATTTTCAGTTTTTTTTTTGTCATCCGGTCGGACACTGTACGGACGATTAGGGCATCTAGGGCCGACTTTAAAAAAAAAAAAAAATTTGATTACCCACTGCAATGCCCCCTGTGTGCAGCACGCAGGGCATTGCAGCAAGCATTACTCTTACTAGATCTTGTTGACGAGTCTGTGAATTTTTTATGGATGTATTTTTTAATGTTATGTGAATGTTTATTTATGTATGTGGATGTATTTTTTTTGTGATTTTATGAATGTGTTTATTTGAAAGTGTGAATGTGTTTATTTGTACATGTTGATGTGTTTTTGTATATGTTTGTAAGTACAAATCTGTATATACAGGAAAAATATATAATTTTTTAATTTTTTTTTTCTTATTAACTATTTGTCAGCGGCTTCATAGCCGTCGACAAATAATATTTGTCAGCGGCCTCTGTCAGAGAAAAAGTTTTGTCAGCGGCTAACGTTAGCCGTGGACATATGAACTATTTGTCAGCGGTTAACCTCCGTGGACATAAGTTGTATATGTCAGCGGCTTTATTTAGCCGCTGACATATGTGTTATATGTCAGCGGCTACTGTGTGTAGACATATAATGTATATGTCAGCGGCTTTAAGTAGCCGTTGACATATGTGTTATATGTCAGCGGCTGCTGTGTGTAGACATATATAGTGTATGTCAGCGGTTCTATGTAGCCGTTGACAAATATATGCCAACGGGGCTTTTGTCCACGACTTTGTCAGCGGCTGGGAAGCCGTTGACATAAGTATTTGTCAGCGGTTCTTAGCCGCTGACAAATCCTGTTTTCCTTGTAGTGCGTTCATCTCTGCATCTCCTCACCCTGCCCATGCGTGAGCCGGCATCCCAATTTTGTCTCAGCCACGCCCACCAGCTCCACCTACTCCTGCTTGTCAAACTTCTCAACAGGAGCAATTACCAAGACGTTCCGCTCTTTGCCTCCTCATATGGGAGGAATCATCGCATTGTTTCCTTATTTGCTTCGGTTGAAATTGGAACTATATATATACATGCATATCATACGAGCCGACAAAAATGTGTCTGACCGAAGAGGGATAATGGCGGACAAAGAGTTGTCGATCGAAGATGACATGGATGCACTCTTTTGAGAGGTGGCTGGATTGGAAGGAGAAAAACATCACCAAGAAGATGATGGATCCATGCAATTATTGTGTAAGGCAGCATTACACAAGTCATACATGGATTGCACAAGTGTGTGGATGCCCAATTGCACTCTTAACTTCTCCCTCAAACCGGTGTTACGGCCGCGCCACCAAGTCTGCATCAAATCTGTACAGTAGCTTTTCACATGCAGTTTACTCGATTAAATCACAGCTGCGCGCCACCATGCGCGAGTATGCTATACTCCATGTGGGAGGATGCTCCAATACGTAGTTAGGCAGATGTTACAGCTCTACAAGAGGGCATGTCCTCCTCAAAACTGGGAGCAGCCCTTAGAATTGGATTCCTCTTGAAGAAGTTCACAGGCTTGAGGTCGAAGGCGGAGGAGACAGTAGGCATGATGGGGTAGTCCTCTTGACAAGGCACGTGATGGAATCCCAAGGTATACCACAAAACTATGTCCCTGTTCTGTATGGACCTTCCCCTGTTGAACATACAAAGATGTTAAGCAGTACGTACTGTAGCGTATATGTTGTAAAATAAATATATATTGTCTTTAGTAATCTTGAGAATATGATATCAGTTATGTGGTTGACACAAACCTTCGAGACCAGACCGCGAGGGTGTCCTCCCCTTTGCTCTGATACGTAAGAAGCCCGCCTGCCCACTCCTCGCTGCGGTTGTACGGCGTTACCCAAATCTGACATGCAACCCACCGAGAACAAACAACGTCATCAAAATTCCGACCCGCAGAGCATCTCGCCGTCGTATGCATGAGCGCAGCAAAGGCTCACCTGGTTGTCGGTGAAGGCGCTTCTGCGCTGCGGGGGATCGTCGGGATCCAGCAGGCTCCCCGCCGTGGCCCCCGGCACGAGCTTGTAACCCGAGGGGTTCCCGGCGGCAGACGTCCGGGAGGGGTTGACGACGTGGAACTCGGAGGGGTCGTAGAGCTGGAGCCTGACCCGGGCATCCGCCTCCGTCTTGGCGACCTGGCGCGTCACCTTCATGTAGCTCTTCCTGGGGGACTCGCCGGGGGAGGTCTCCTGCCGCGCCATGCGCACCTTGACGAAGGAGTTGTTGGGGCCGTCGACGTCCATGTCGAGGTAGAAGGTGATGAAGTGGTCGTGGACGACGCCGATGAGGTTCTCCGCCAGCAGGGTGCCGTAGAGATCCTCGCGGTCCGGCACCTGGCTCAGGTTCTTGTACGTGGTTGCCTTCACCATCAGCATGCCCGTGAGCCCAACCTGCTCGTTCTTACCATGGTCCCACGGTCAGTATATATTCTAAGTTGATAGCTTTACCTAGATTCACCTATTGTTTCTACTCGTATCTTGTCGTACAAAGGTTAGAAATTTTTATAACATTTGAGATGAGGATTTATCTCGATCTAATTAATTAATTAGAAAAAAATGACATGCAAATATAACTACTTCAGACTGTTCATAGTATCCATTCTTATTACAACAAACGATGCTATTCTTACTGATTAAGACAATATTCTTTTCAGAGTAGGATATGTTTTTGTTCCCAGTATTCATCCAGTGGGGTCTTAAGATTCCATTAAATTTTGTCAAATTTATTGGCTCAATTCAAAATAGTATAATCTAGAACTCTATTGATCTAACTTAGGGCTTCACTGGTTCAACTCAGGACCTCATATGACTTAGTCTAAACATTCTTAAGACCTAATGTCCGAATGATCTCAGTAGATAAAATTTCTAAGTCGACCACTGCTTACTTGAGTATAAAAAGATGTAGAAAGGATATCCATCTTTGCAGTGAATTTTTCGATTATTATGATCAAAGTATTATCCCATTCACGGCGGTGACGGAGAGTAGGATAATTCTGCACGGTGATGTCTGCTGTACCTGTACTCTGATCAGGCCGTCCGCTTGGAACTCCCAGTCGATGATGTAGTCGTAGTTGCCGACTGATGCTATCATCCGAGCAACCAGCGTCACTTTTGGTCTTGCCTCTCGAATCTGTTGCCACCAAAAGTGAATACAATTAAATTAAGAAAGCTGAATTAACTAGCATAACGTAACCAATGAACGAAAAATATCCAATGTTGAAAATTAAGGAGGGTGATCACTAATCAGGCTGTCTAAGCATGCAAAAATATATTTTATAATATAGTCATAGTATAATAATATTACATAGTTATCTTAGTATATTTTATAGATAATAAATGTTTCTATAAAACATGCATAAATAATATACAATAAAAATTAATATATATATTAATTTTTTGTATCTCTTATAAGCAAGTAAAGGAGGCAACTGTAACTACCAGAGCATTGAGAGAAAGAAAAGTAAAAGTAATATGGTTAATTCACTTGGCGAGATGGGATACTAAACCCAGAGATATCCTGTGCATGGTTAATTCTTTCCAATTCACTTTCATTCCAGATTACGAAACTATGCTTTCCAAGTCACCTTTTGAATTAGATTAAAGTTACCCTCAGTCAAGAAAAAGCTATCCCCAAATGAAAGAGGAAAGGTCCCACAAATCTCTCACTATAGAAACATCTATAATCTGAAAGAGTCTAGATCCTCTACGGTAATGAGGGGGAGGTTTTTAAGACCTCAAAATGCGGAGGCGAATTCATGGGGCCTGACGTTTAGACGTTTTGTCCCCTTCTCGCCTCTTTACTGATCATCTACGATCTCAATTCAATCTGAAAGGAGGCTAAACCTTTATAGAGAATGGAAAGCTACCCTAAAAGGATCAAGGGAATGCCCCTTCCAGCATACTACAGAAGAGGAGATTCTGGCTGCACACGTGGTGAAGGCCTATTAGACAGCATTGGTAAAAGACTACCGTACTAGTGACACCAGAAGCGGCCACCGTACACGTGGTTCTACCGCCTCCGGTCATATGTGTATGCTATTATTGGACTTCTGTGCCTGCTGTTTTCAATAACTATCATCATTGAAATATCTACATCAAGAACAGTTACCATTGCTCCGAACTGTGGTAGGAACTCCGTATCATCCTTCTAGATTCCCTTCCTGGTCAAAAAAAGGAGTGCAGATCCCCTGACAGTGAGGAGGTGGGAGGGAGAATTTTAAAATGAAAAGTGATTCATCTGTTGGGGTCGAGTACCATACTCAAGAGACTTTTTTATTTACTCTTCTCCGAAAAAATGAAAGAAATAAAATAAAAAAAATCGTCTCACTGTCGTCGCTCACTGTCGTCGCTCGAGTCCACTGAATTAGATCTCTTTCAAAATCCTTTCTTCCCATTTTTCCACTGTTGGTGCCCTCTCTCTTTTTATTGTGCTGCTAAAATTCTATCTAACAATACACAAAGTGTCGGTTTGTTTCGGGAATAAGAGGCCGAATAAGATGACTCATGGCGTTTATTCTACGAATCCAAGTTTGAGTGCGAACGTGTTATTTTTGACGCGCACGCGTTATTCTCGGAACAAGTGGAATAATCCAACTCATTTGAAAAGTGAGAATCACTTATTCCTAGAATAAGAAAAATACTCTAAAGAGAATTTTTATTGTTCTAAATATAAGAAATATAAATATTGAAAATATGGAATACCGTATCTATGAAACAAACCGGCCCTAAGAGAATTAGCACTATAAAAAATGAATGGTTGTCTGTTCTGTTCGATTTCTCTGAACCCCATTCTCGACACCCTTTTTTGGTCCGACAAAACTTTTTATCATTAATAATTATTATTCTCACCATCTATTTTCTCTCATATTATATGGAAGGTAGATGATGATAAATAAGAGTGATGGCCAATAGTAATTCACTTTCACGTGTGAAGTTTAGGTAAGTTATTGATCTCATTCCCATTTCCCTCTCCCCCTTTCCCAACGGGTATGTGTGGTGCTATGATTAGAGGGGTGCCGGTGGAATACACGGAGATCTATATCGACACGTGTCCGCATAGATGTCCATGTGATGTGAATCCATGTCGATATATCTCGAAAGTCCTATTTTTTCTCTGTTCGTTGCTGCTTCTTTCAATTCTCTCCGTGTGCCATTTTCCTCCAGCCATTCTGATTATGGCTGTAGACGGTTTCATAATCTGGTGGATAAGAATTGAGATGGGTGGGTATGGAGCTATCTTTTTAGAATTGAAATTGTGTTTAAGTTCTTCTTTGAAAAAAAATATTATAAACTACTTATATATGCTATATTTATCTGAACTCTTGAATGCTCCAAACTTTACATGACTTATTTAATAACTTAATCAAGAGTTTAAAGAATTTTATTGACTTTTGACACATATTATTAACAAGATATTAAGGGTCATTTCCGAGAGCTAGGGAAGTGGTGATTGCCTTTCGAGGCTATGGGCTGGTAGCGCAATGGATATTCTTATTAGTAATAACTGAAAATTTTGGTTTTTTTAAGTTTTTATTAGTTCATACTTCAATTTTTTGGTTTTCTGGGTAGTTATTAGGTAAAGTAGGTTCTTAGAATTTCTTTTTTAAGTTTTACGAGTATATATCTTCGATTTTCAGGATTTTTCATGGATAATGATTGAGCTAGAAAATCTTTCCAATATGTTTTCGGGTGAGTTTGTGTTCAAATCTCAACAGGTTGGCACCATCTTCATAAGAATGATAAGTTCAAGCAACTACAAGATAAGAAGGAATGAAGCTTGTGTTTGTGTGGAGTTGGCAGTGTTAACAGTGATGACGAAATACTGGTTTGAATTCATCAATGAGAAATACAGCTAGCCATGGATCTCAAATTAACTTGTGAGATAAAATTAGACCTACCCTAATTTTTTAAAATTTTATAAGAGTTTTCTTTCTTATGTGAATAAATCCGAATTAAGCACTGGTAATGGAAGCCAAAGCTAACTTTGTATGAAGGTCGAATAAACCTATGTCAAACTTTAGACTCTGAAAATGATGTTATACCTCTATGCTGGCTAGACACATGACCAATGGCTTGCTTGCTTCGGTTCTCCACGGACAAAGTAATCAAAATCCAGAGCCCAACAAAAAGAGGGCTTTCTCAAATAAGAATTCTAAATAGATTTAAAAAATTAACAACTTCTTAAAACATTTTCACGGAAATATTTTTTCTAACACATAAATATCATTTTTAGAATACAATATAGTTTTACATTTTAAAAATGAGTTAACTTACTTTACTTAGAAAGACATATTTGACAAGATGCATGATTGAACTATGACCTACCTTTTTAACAAAATACATTAAAAGACAGACGATAATAATGTTTAATGTTTAGCTCTATTAACACTCCCCGTGACCTCACTTTTATTTGAAAAATATCTGAAGAATTTTTAGAAAGACCCTGAATGACTTAAAATATTTTTAGAAAACTCGACAAAAAAAGGACTTCTCAAATAAAAGCAAGATCATAACTGGTTTCTACTAAATACATAGGTTAAAGGGAGTCTTTCCAAAATTAAGCAGATTAGAGTATCTAAAAAATTAAACATAAAAAAATAATTAAGGGAAAATAAATTTTACACAACTTTTGAAATATACAATGACGGTACTATATCTTCAAAATTTATCTAGCATACTATCCAAAATACCTTCAATCAATTTAAAAATAACTTATCTTAGAATTTTTTTAGTTACAAAAAAATTCCTATCTAAAACTCATGAACAAAAGTTGATTTACATGATTATTATTATTTTATCAATCTAATAAAATTCAAAACTAATGTTATCGTATAATATTATTACTTATTTTATTTTTAATAATTATAAAAATTTGGGAGCCTCTGTCATTTTAAATCTTAGAGGAATGGCTTTCCTTGATAGTTTCTTGTATTAGTGTCCTTTTAAATAATTAAACAATAATATGGTTTAATTTAAATCATTTTAATGCCTCTCCTCATTTTAAATCTTAGAGGAATGGCTTTTGTTGATAGTTTCTTGTATTAGTGTCCTTTTAAATAACAAAAGAATTCATTTAAATCATTTTATCAAAGATATGCAAGTTATATTATATAGATATATATAAAGACAACTACTTCTAGAACCTTGAGGCCATTCTGAGTAGCCTGTAAAAAAATATGGCTTTTATCACATTTAGGAATATTTAAAAAAGACGTCTTTTTTAGATATTTTTGAACTTACAAAGTCTTTATTAGATTTTCAAAAGATTTTATACCTTTTAATGTTCTTTGGTAATTAAATTATGAATTTTCTAGAAATTGCTGATTTGTGTCGGATTAGAAATTAAGAGAAGTTTTTTTCTTTTCATCCCTCTCTCTCTCTCTCTTGAACGCCGGAGGAGGGGGGGGGGGGGGTGTGGAGAGAGAGGCGGGGTGTGCCTGGTTACCTCCATGCCGTCGGGGGTGTTCTGAGCATGCCGCCAGGCGACGTTTCCGGCGTAGCGCTCGAAGACGCAGACCATCCTCTCCCGCACGTATGGCCGGCCGTCCACCGCCGCGAACACCCCGTCCATGTAGCGGGCGTTGCGGGGGCAGTCGTTGAGCGGCACCAGCGGCAGCGCCTGCAGCCCCATCCCGTACTCCCCTGCGTCCATGTAGGTCTTGAAGTACCACCCCTCCCCCGGATCCATGTAGGGCACGAACAGCTCCGACGCCATCCCCTTGTACACCACGCTTCGCCACTCCCCCGTCTCCGGGTCCTCCACCTCCGCCCGCCCCACCACCACCCCTGCCCGCACGTCCGGCTTCAGGTGCATCTCCCACCCCGCCCACCTCACTGTGTACCCCCCGTCTACCAGCTCGAAGCTCGCCCCCTTCGCCTGCTCCATCGACATGGGGTTGATCCCCCCGGAGGCGCCGCCGCCTCCCCGCTTCCTCTTCTGCACCTCGTACCTGTAGTCTGTGCCCTCCGCTCCCGGCACGGGCTCCCCTCTCCTCCTGTCGGACACCTCCACCACGGCGCCGGTGCCAGCGTCCACCACCACGGTGAGGCCCTCCAAGGGTCGCATGTAGAAGTTGGCGGTGTCGCGGTGGGAGTAGCACTGCACCTTGAGCAGCCGCCGCCCCTCCTCCCGCGGGCCGTACCACCCCGTGGGGAGGGGCGCGCAGGAGACGTCGGAGGGGTCGACCCCGCGCGCGCGCACCGCGCGGAGGAAGGCCACGTCTGCGAAGGGCGACGAGGCGGCGCGCGCCATGTCGTCGTCGGTGAGCATGGGGTAACCCGAAGAGGGGTTCACCGCGTGGTAGGCTACCTTGGACGAGGTAATGTCAACGGTAAGGACGTGGGAGTCGCCGCGGAGGACGGCGAGCACAGCGGCGCGGCGAGGGGGGAGGGGATCGCCTCGCCGCCACTGCAGCACCGCGGGCTTGTCGGGCTCCTCCATGGACACCGAGTGGATGGTCGGGAAGGAGGCGGCGAAGGGAGGGTAGGAGGCGAGGACAGAGCGGACTGCGGCGATCTCCTGGAAGGTGAGGGGATCCAGCGGGTGGCGGGGAAGCCGGGTTTTGTGGTGGTGGTGGTGGTCCTGCTTGCGAGAGCAGCGGGTGGCGAAGAACTGGGAGCAGTAGTCGGAGGGCCGGGAGGCGTCGAGGAGGCCGGACCAGGACTGGAATATGATCACTACAACCAGGAAGGCTGTGAGGAGGAAGAAGAAGAACCGACTTGGGGGAGTGGCGTTCTCCATGGTCGGAGGAAGAGGTGAGGTGAAGCAAGGCGGATATGATATGAGCATGCTTAAATAGAAGTTTTTTGTTTACATATACCCTTCATAACTATTATATTAATTCACATATTGTTATAAATATGACTGACATTTTCAAAAAAATTATATGCATCCTAACTCTCACATGTTACTTTAAATGCCATTGACATTTTCAGAAAGATTACAATCATATTATTCTATCAACATACCGTGAACTTTGACCAAATTGGCTAGAAAGATTCCAAAAACTCTGATGAATTCAAAGGTGTGTATATATATATATATATATATAAATTTAGAAGAAACTTGATATACATGAATAGAAATTTACGGCATTTTGATGGGCTGCTATTTTTTAAAGATGTCAAGAGCATTTATAATAATACGTGGGTGTTAATTAAAGGATATACATACAAATACAACAAGTTGCACGGTATATGAACAAAAATCCCTGAACAGAAGCCTAACTTCAGGTTTAAGGTGCTATTATCAAAGTACACATCCCACATCTTTTGAAAGGTCTATATAGTTTATGTTGGAGCGGCTATATAATAGTCTTACATCGATTAATTTTAGTCGTGGCAGTATTTATGATCTTGGGCCCTTTCAAACTGAGTTTCGTGGTTTGTAACATGGTATCAGAATAGGGTCTGACCCAACTTTATCTTCTAATTTGCGTCACCTCTTATTATCTAATTTCCACGTCCCATCTTGACCGTGAGAGGGAATGTTGGAGCGGCTATATAATAGTCTTACATCAATTAATTTCAATTGTAGCCAGTGCTTATGATCTTGGACCCTTTCAAACTCAACACCCGAGTTTTGTAGTTTGTAACAGTTTACTTACAACGTGCCCTCGCTGTATGTGAGAGTTTCCTCCCTATTTGTGTTTTGTGTTTCTCTTTTATGTCCATCCCCTGTAGGGCTGTCAACGGAGTGAATACGGAGCGGATACCACAGTATCCGACTCGTTCCGTTTAGTATTATCTGAATATCCGACGGATAATAATTTTTTCTATCTGAATTCGACTCCGTCGGATAATATCCGAATTCGGATAATAGTTCAGATACTTAAATATGTCAACTTTGTCTTATAACTTAATGACTTGTAAATTTTATTTTTTGCATAGTCCATGAATATCATATATTTAAATTAATAGATATAAATATCTAGATAAATTTTAAATAATTTGAATGCTTTATTAAATATATATTAGATAATAACAAATGCTTAAATAATTTATCTAAATTAATAAAACCACTAAAAATAAAGAAATCACAAGAAACTTCATTATTATCGTTCAACACGTTTTAAGCATATTTTAAATATCGAATTATCATTTATTTAAATATATAAACATTATTAAAATTAAAAAAACTTATCAAAATACATAATCGGTTGGATATTAATAGGAGCCGATATCTATTTTCCGTTTCCGCTTCCAATATCAAGAGCCCTATTCCTTCTATCAGGAGCCATGACTTTTCTTTGGGTTCCCACAAACAATGCCAATTGTTGAAGGCGGGATCTTTTGCTCGAGATGAAAGCTTGGTGACTCCTTTAGGCATTGCTTCTCCTTGATCTTGACTTCACTGCAGAAGAAAGAAGCCAAAATGGGTTCCGACGTAATTCTAGGGGTCCCACTCCGGTACTTAAGTCAGAGAGAATATAAGAAGGGGAACAGTGGAATTAATGGGATGGAGTTTAGGCAAACATCTTGAGTCAATTTATAGGGTGGCTTGGAGGGCGGAGCGCTTAGGCTGACGTGGACACGTGTGGCCTCGGTTTGGCTAGAGGCGTTCATTGGGCGCGCGCGGGTCACCTCTTTCTCGTCGGATTATAGCCCACCAAGGCTCATACCCGACTTCAAAGTTGGATTTAATTTCCTCAAGAGCCCCTAATAGATATAAATTGGCTACATTCAATTGACAATGAGCCGAGAGATGTATTTTATTATAAGCAAATTTTAATCATATCCAACTCATATGGGATCTAACCAGTTGCAAATCTAGAAACTTTATCCAGTGGGGTCACTCGGATCATTATTAAATATATAGATATTTTATTTTTATTATATTAAAAATATTAAAATAAAAAATAAAAATAAATATATTTTAATCATTATAAAAATGAATACTTAATAAAAATGATACACTTCGTTATGAAGATTTTTTTCTTCCAAATTCACTCAACGAATTTTTTATTAAATCATAAATATAAATCATAATACTATGTAAAAAATTTAGTGAAACTGAGTTTCGAGTGAGACTAAGGTCCTATGGATCATCTAAAAAATTCAGTGGGGTCCCTTATACTTAAATTTAAAATTTATCTTATTAAATTAAGTCTCTTCTACTAAAATTTTAAAATTTCAGTAGGATCCTGGGACCCCACTAAAATGAGCTGCATCCGCCACTGGATCTAACGGCAACCTGCTCTACGCTCATATGTATATCCTTAACTTGTATAGTTTATAACACATAAATGAGAAATAGGCATGAATATGGACATCAGATATAGTAAACTTTTAGAAGCAAGACGTGAGAACGCTGAAAAGATATAAATGTACATGTATCAATATGCACCTATATATACGTATATAGTAAAATATGATCCATAAAATCTATTTGAAATATAAATATGTAATAAAATATTAATTAAATTGTAGTCAAATAATAATTATAATGACGTAGCTCTCTAACAAAAATATGCACCAACATGCTTTAGTATTTATCTCTCTCTTCATTTTCCCGAGATCGAATTCTTAGAAAATTTCGCCATTCAACAACTAATTCCGAAGTAATTCCAAAACAGCTTATTCCATCCCATATTCACACGGCAGGAATATCGTGGACAAGATTCCTACTCTACCTTTCCTGATTTGGACCTTTGAAGAGGACATCACATCATTTTCCCTGTGAAATCCTCCAACGACCGACGAAAAGGACAGCCATTCAAGCCTAGGGTGGGTAGCACCTAGGGCTGTGGAGAGGAAAACGGAAATGGTATCTTTGGCTTTCATCTCTTATAAAGTTTATTGACGACAAGAATGGAGACGGAAGTGAGTATTTTTTATTCCGCATCTACTTTTGTTTTTAAATTGAAATTCAGAAATGAATGCAGAACTAAATGGAAGTTTTTGCTATTATCATCGCTATATTAAAAAATTATTTAAAATCACAGTTAGTATTTACTTTTCGATAAAAAAGTTTTAATAATTAAAAAATTTAAACCTACAAAGATTTAATATATATATATATATATAAATTAATTATCTATAAATTTTAAATTTTGAAATATACTTTATCTATTGATTCTAAAACAGAGACTGGTTAACAGACGAATAAATGAATGTTTCAGTTTCCGACTTCTATAATTATGGAAGATTCAGATATCGATTGCCAGCCTCTCACCGGTCTCTGGGAAAGTGGTTGCCGATGCCTTTACTATGCAGTCAAGGACACACATCACCTCTCCAGAGGCCCACTGTAAGAAGCATTTGAAGCAAGTGTCTTCTAGCTCGGTTCGGACTCGATGTCCACACCCAAGCAAACCCATTGATCCTTGGAGATGTTGGGACCCTTGAGATTAATTTTGATGGGTATATTTCTAAGGATGGTGGAGCAATTGGGGTTGTGCTTTGAGATCATCTTGGTTTATTATCTGTTTGTTGTATGAACAAATTAGTGCAATCTCATGACCCTTTTACGGTGAAATTCATAAAAAATAACTAAATAAAAATATAAAAATATTTTTAAGTGGAAGTTACACCAAACACGACTTAAAAGATGCTACTCACTCTATTAGACTAGTTCATCATGCTCTTAAACTTGCTATCAGTGGCAAACAGGAAGGTTCCTGCTTCCCTTTCCAGCTTGCTTCGTGTATTAAAACTGCTATTATTAGCAGACTCTCTCCATCTGTAACCATTCGACTTTTAGTAAAATCATCTTTTAAGTCAAAGTATAAAGGAAGAATGGCCATTCACTGCATTCCTCCCTCAAGAAGAGAAAGAATTTTACTTGCTGCCCGACGGCCGATGCAGCCAATATAAAAAGACATTAAAATTTTTATAGGTCGCCCTAAAAATGTTTTACATGTCTATACAATTCCGTCTTCAATAACATGACCTTAAAAAATTTAAAAACAAAAAAAATATTATTGGGCTCAATTTTTTAAAATTTTAAATAAAGTTTTCGTTCATTTGATCGAAGATCGAGTTGTACAAAGATATGAATCCGGTTGGGCCGACTTTTAAAAAATAAAATAGTTTCATAAGTTTGCTTGCATTGGATGCCATTGCTGCAGTTGCTGCCGATGTAGCAAGTAAAATTCGAAGAGAAAATATCTAGATCACACTGTTTCCGAACCCTCAAGTTTGAAATGGGGGCTCTCCCCCCTTTAACATTGATTGGCTGATAACTTGCTTGGGCATGTATTGAAAAACAAAATGAAGATCAAAATTTGAAGTTGTTCTTAATCTTGGATAAGTGAATATTCAAGAATCTAAAGAATCACAGAGAATCTCAATCATTCAGTCTCAGATTCCTTAATATGCGTATCTATACTATACTAATAAAATACAGTTTTTAAAACAGCTGACGTGGCAGTCTAATATTCTTTCTCTCCAAAAAATACTATTAAAAATTCTCTCAAAAAATTAACATTCTTCAAGTAGGTCACTTTTCTATTGCAGAATAATGCACCACGTATAAACATCGGAAGACGAAACGTTTCTGGTGTACAGCAGAAAGAAGGCTATAAATGCGACGAAATGTTCTGGTGTACAGCAAAAAGAAGGCTATAAATGCTTATTAATGGAGCACTTTGTACAGTAAAAGAGGAAAGAGTACACCACGTACAAACCTATTTTAATTAATAATCTATGGCTCCCTTTCTTCCCTCCTCCAGGTGACCAACCCCCATGTCATTACAAGTGAAACTTTCTACATTTAAAAAAATCTCCAAAACTGAAACCTACTCATCCATCCACTAAGTAAAATGTAACTTGAAGTTTACCCCAATTGAAGATGTTGCCTCCTCTCTTTGCTACAGGCTACATGTCAAACAAAGTTATGGAGAATGGAGAGCGTTTAAATTTTAAAGTTTTTATTATTATTTATGATGTTCTAATATTCTTTATTAGTTTCAATAAGTTTTATATCTCATTAAAATTCTTCACAATCTTTTTTCATCTTTAAAAGCGTTTATGAATACACTTCTCAGGGAGGGGTTGAGGGGTCTTTACTTTTTAATAATTGAAGGAAATAATAAAGAATTATAAAATTGTAAGGACTTTTGAAAAATATTGAAAGATTATAAAGATCAAAAAGTAAAATTACTTAAAATTATTAAACAAATTGATAAATATAATAAAATAAAAATAATATTTTATTAATTATTAGAAAAATATCTTATCCTATCGTACAGTACGATCTTAGATCGGAAAATCTGAAAAAAAATGAACAATAATATGTTTTTTTACTTTTCATTTGAGGTCGATTTTATATGTTACATCTTTTTTTGGATCATCCGATCGAGTAGGATGGGTCATGACCTTCCAGAAAAATTAATTAATTTTTTCTAGCTACACCGCCCCTCTCTCTCTTAAATCGCACCTCTGTCTGTCTCTCTCTCTATATAATCCAAAAAAGTTTCGGCTAAACCGCTAGGTGGATTTACAAAGAAAAAAAATAGACAATTGAAAAGAAAATAAAATTCTATAATCTTACTCCCTCAATTAAAATGTTACCAAGAAAATGAAACCATTTATTATACTAAGAATATTAATTTACTACCATTCGAATTTGGATTGAAATAAAATTTTAATAGGAAGCCTTTTACTAATCAAAAGTGTTAAAATTATTTTTATAGTCGTTTTGTAGAATCCTTCTTAATATAAAATATTGTTAGAATATTTCCATCAACTATTCCATTTCTACTCTAAATTGAAAGACGTCTTTAGGGTGTGATGCACCCAACCAGTAGGTGACGTATGTTGTTCCGTAGACTTTTTTTTTATATTAATATTTATGATTATTGTTGAAATACATTATACTTACAATAACAGTAAATTATTAAATTTTCATGTTCAAAAATAATGCAGATGTGTAAACTCTCGGTGAGGAGGAAGATTATATCATGTGATGTATCCAATTGGAATGTCGAATTCTTATCTCAAAATATAGAGCAAAAGAGTTAAAGGGATGTTTTACTCATAATAAGAGAAAGACATTAAGAGATGGTGAAAAAATATTCGTTGTCCTTCAAGTATGTGATCATTGGAAGTTTTATACATATTTAACACTTACCGCCCATAAATGAAATTATATGATCACTGGGGTTGGATGGTAGAAGATTAACGATACTTTAAATCTACAATTGAGAGACGAGTTATCGTTTCATATAGATTACTTTCGTCCACAAGATTACTTAGGCAGAATATGTTTAAAATTGAGGATTAATAGAAAAAATCCAATCAGTAGGACATAATTTCCAAAGTAAACTTGATGGTGAAAAAAGATAATGACTTATCAATGTCATTCTTAGTATTAGTATATTTTTTACTTAGTTTAGTAGTATTTTAGTGCTTTCTTATACTCATATATCTAAGGACTTAAACATTTCATAATGTAAAAGATTATCATGTCTTTTATAATCAATGCTTCTTCTTTTGAGTATAGATCTTTTCTTATGAATCTCATCTTCAATTTTTTCCATTTGTATCATATATATCAATATACAATATAAACATTTATTTTAGTATATTCATATGGATATTAAAATAATATATACTATTTAATATTATCTTATTTAGTGAAATAAAATAAGAAAAGTGATTAAATATTTAATATATATATACAACGTGGTGGAGGGATTAATCATATTGAAAATATATAATAAATAATATTAAATCATGACATTTGTTTCAATCTTGATTACTTTAACATTTATATGACCTATTTAAAAAATGATACTATATTGGCCTATCCTAATATGTTCGTATTCATTAAAGTTTTAATGCTTTCTTATACTCATCTATCCAAAGAGTTGAACCTTTCACTATGTAAAAGACTATCATGCCTTTTATAATAGATGCTTCTCCTTTTGAGTATAGATGTTTTCTTATGAATCAATCTTCAATTTTTTCATTTGTATCAAGTATATTAAAATACAATATCAAAATTTATTTTACTATATTCAAAGTATATTGATATAGATATTAAATAATATATACTATTAAATATTATCTTATTTAGTGAATTTAATAAAAAAATAATTAAATATTTAATATATATATTCAACGTGTTTAAAGTATAATCACATTGACAATATATAATAAATAATATTAAATCATGACATTTGTTTCAATCTTAATTACATTAACATTTATAGGTTACCTACTTGCAAAATGATACTATATTGACCTATCTAAATATGTTCGTATTTATTAAAGTGCTAATGTTTCTTGCAAATTATATTTTTAATTTATAAACATATTTCTCATATAACAAAATTAATATTTCTTTAATATTTGTTTAAAAATTGCCTTAAATTTTTTCATTTACTTTTCTAAAAAAAGTTAAGAAAAACAAAAGATGTCTAACATTGATTTTATCTTTTATCTTTTAATATTTATTTTTGTAATATAATATATGTTTAACTGCGTTGAAAGTATACTCATTTGCATCAAAAAATATTACAAATTATTTTTATTTAATTATTACATACTTTGTATAAAAACAACTCATTAATGGGCTAATTCTCTCTCCTCTCTCTCTCTCTCTCTCAAGGGGAGATGCAAGGGAGCGAGGGGGCAAAAATTTTAAAAGTATATTAATATTAAATACAAAATAAGATTATTTCTAAATATTTGTCTTACTCTATTTTATTTAATTTATCTTATAAATTTATTTAACTCATATGTTATATACTTTTTATCGTATGTGATTTGTATTTATTATTTGTTATACTAATTTTTATATGTTAATAATTGTCATATTATATAATATTTAATATTTATAGTCATATTTTTTAGTTATAATATTTTTATTTATAATATATAATATATTCATATTTTTAGGTATATTAATATAATAGTAAGCTACTTGACAAAGAAGACAACTCAAAACTCTAAAGTTTGAAGCATATCTTCCGTACATTTACTTGACGTTAACCTTCATCGACAATACCCTTCGTAAATGATCTATTTTTAAATAATAATATTGTTAAAATCTTTATTGCGTAGAAGTAATATAGTCGTCTATTGTCCTCGAATGTCTTATCTAATTTACACATTGTTACAGTTTAACGTGCAAGCGAAATGCCTTCATATTAGAACTTTTATTAAGTAAAATTATAAATTTAATATTTTTCATGTAAAATTATCTTTATAATTAATTATGTACTAAAAATTAAAAATTTATTAAGACAAAATTATTTAAATCAATATGATATTTTAACTTAACATAATTTTTTAAATAATTTCACTTAAAGGCTGTACATCGCACGGGTTTAAAACTAGTACAATAACAAACATAGCCAGTCAGTGCTTAGATTCCCCTCCCACGATCGTCCTTTTCCCTTAGCCGATGATCCATGTCACAAGGACCAGTCTGGACGAAAATGATGGGTGTATTACACAACTAATTTTTTATATTCTTGCATACAAAATCACATATATCCTTCTTAATTACGGAATATTATATATACTCTGTATGATAGTATTTTATCAAAAATGCTACTCATGAATACTTGCTACATCAGCAGCAGCTGCATCGGTGGCATCCAATGCAAGCAAACTTATGAAACTATTTTATTTTTTAAAAGTCGGCCCAATCTGACTCATATCTTTGTACAATTCGATCTTCGATCAAATGACCGAAAACTTTAGTGGGTCCCAGGACCCCACTGAAAATTTAAAATTTCACTAGAAGAGTTTTAATTTAATAAGATAAATTTTAAATTTAAGTATAAGGTGACCCCACTGAATTTTTTATTAGATGACCCATAGGACCCCAACCTCACTCGGAACTCATTCCACTGAATTTTTTACATAATATTATGATTTTTATTTATGATTTAACAAAAAATTTGTTGAGTGTATTTGGAAGAAAAAAATTCTTCACAACGAAGTGTATCATTTTTATTGAAGTATATCATTTTTATAATGATTAAAATATATTTATATTTATTTTTTATTTTAATATTTTTAATATAATAAAAATAAAATATCAATATATTTAATAATAAACCGAGTGACCCCACTAAATAAAGTTTATGAGTCCGCCACTGGGTATATATAATATCATCGTTATAACAACATTCTTTCGAAAGCAGCACTGGTAGAAACGTACTGTAACACTTTGACGAGGGTATATATGATATTGTGGAAATAAGAGGGATATATCTGATACTTGGCATACAAGAAGAGTTTATATGAAATTAATCTGTTTTATTAATATTTTCAAAAATAAAAATATAATATAAAGCACTTCTATTTAACAAATCTCAAAAGCCTATGCTAGATGTTCTTATTCATCCTTTTAATCCCCCTAAACAAAAATCGAGAATTTATTTGTTAAATCTTTTTATCTTTGAGACCCTCCAAAACTGAGAATCTATATGTTAAATCCTTTTATATTTTGAGACTCTCTAATGGGTCCAAAGGAAAATTTCCTTCCCCCACCATCGCTTCATAGATGCCTGACGTAGCTCTTCCGTCGCCAGTGGCCATGGCCGTCCTCGGTGTCGTCGCTCGCTGTGCACCCTCCAGTGGAGCGCCGGCCGCAGTGGAGCCGACGGTGGACGTGCTGCCATGCTCGCTACGCTGCCGAGAGGTCGATTCAGAGCTACATAGAAGAAGAGGATGCGTGCACACAAAAAAGCCACTGTGCATGTCATATGATGGCAAGTGAATGGGAAGGCGAGGGGGGCCCAGCGAAGCACAGCATGCACACGGCACCAAGGTGTTAACAGAAGTCAGGAAGAGACCGGTTCTTTCGAAGTGGTTGCACTAGGTAGGCTACACGAGTAATGGCGCCCGGCCGTCATAGGCGGATCTAATGTTTGGGCAGTGGGGTCTCAGGATTTTACTGGATTTTTTTAATTTTATAGTTCAGTCTAGGTCAGGGTGTCCTAGGATTCCACTGACCCACTCGCAGGACCTCAGTCCATGGTCCTGCGCTTAATCACATGTCTATCCCTTTGTCCGTCCGTATCTTTCAAATAAATTGTTCAGTCTAAGTGAACCTCATTACTGTCCTAACGATGTAAATGTCAAGTGATTGATAATCTAAGTATTCAACCGATCATTAGTTTATAGATCATTATTTTTTTTTGACCGAATACATATGGTACACTAAGATTCAATTATATGACCGATTATTAACTTATAAGATCGTTAACAGATAATATTTTTAAATCGATAATTTAACGAATACAGTCATAGATCTACTTTAGATATGCACTGAATCCCACCCGTTTGCATCCTTAACTATCTTTCTTCTAATTTGGCCTGGACGAAATTTTTGCGTCCCCCACTGCCGGCCGTTTCTCTGTGTTGAAGTTATTGGGTCATTCAACTTAAGATCTTGAGATTATGAGTTGAGTAAGCACTGTCTACTAAATATTTTTTAATTTTGTCTTTTTTCGATATAAGAAACTATGACTGGAATATGCATCATCTATTAAACATTTTTTAATTTTATCTTTTTTCCGGTGTAAAACTATTCTAACACTCTGAAAAGTTTGCGGTCTGCATGTCGTGGGCGTTAACCAGAGGTGCGCCAAAGACATGGGGGCAACTGGCGATGCAGCTTCATGTCGTGGGCCAGGTACGGTTTAAGAAGACGGAATCTACCTTGGTGGCATGCAAGTTTCCTTTGACAAGTGAGGTTAGTTATGACGTTGGTGACTGCGGGGCTTCCCGTCAACTGAGGGAACCCGCATCCTATGAATTCATATGTAATCTCAAATGAGAAATGCTTCCTGCAACGCCATATACTTTTTTTATTTTTTAAAAAAATCAGGATGAAGATAATATTAAAGGAGATATTTGTATTACCTTATTTTTTATTTTGATTTTACAGTCTTATTTTTTAAAAAAACAATAGCTCTTTACATCTCTTTTTTATTTTTTAAAATTTTTAGATCTATATGACCAAAGATCAACTACTACTGATGCATCCCTCGGGTTCCACCCACCTCTTAGATTTTTAAAAGAATTATTACATGAAACTAGAGCACTGACGATGGGTTAATGGTGACAACTATAAAAGGCATCGCTATCAACCTTAATACCGACGGCTACAAGAGACCTGTCTCTATACCACGAATAAGAAAATCATCATTATTGCGGTGGTTAATTATAGATGTGGCGGATAAATTAATTGGCCACGACTCCCAACAAATGGTGTCAATATTTTATCCACAACAAGTTCTAGCTGTCGCCGATAAATTGATAGCAGCTAAAATGTTCGAGATAGCCTAGTATTTTATTGGCGACACGTCAAAGGCATCATCGGCATTGAAGCTATCCACCATGGCTAATTATAAGGTGAACTTTGTTACCAATATACTCGCTAATAAGTTAATTGCGACCAGGAAATAAGCATAATAGTGAGAACCAGTAGCTCTCCCTAAAAAATTAAGGGTTTTTAACATACATATATATCCCTCAAAAACACCGTAATTACATGTATATCTCCCATTCTCACATATTATCATCAATACTCCTGCAATCTTCAAAATGTTGCATTTTGTATCCCTCAATCTAATGGTTTGACATCAATACCTTTAAATTCACTAATATTTTGCATATATACCCCTCAATATATTAAAATCTTGCATTTTGTACTCCGATACCTCCATCGATGTCATAATTTATGCAATGTTTTTAACATATTTCGTTGAAATTAACCTAAGTTTGACAGGAAGGGAATAAATGAAATATTTTGAAGATTGCAGGAGTATTGATGATAATATGTGAGAATAGAGAGTGTAAATGCAATAATGATGTTTTTGAGGGGTATATATGCAAAAAACCCAAAAATTGAAAAAATAGTTTTTTGTTCTTTAGGGCTTTTTAACATTTATTACATTAATTTACCTTCTTAGTCATGGCCTTGATGAGACTCTGAATGTCATTGTTCCATTGTCTCTCTTTCATATAATACCTAAAACTAACATTGCATTAACCAGGAATGTTACTATTACACTATAAATAATATTTATTTTGTATTATGTTAATGTTAATAAGTTATATATTTGTCGATTTTATATTTAATATTAAATGTATAATAACAAGTGTAAGTATGAGTAGATATTATGTATAAGAGATAATGTGACGCCCCCACCGACCATGTTCGGTTGTGTTAGCCTACTTCGAACTGACAGATGATGCCACAGTGGGAACAACCCAAGAATCTTTTAATTTTTCAAATGAGCATATATGCAACAATCTGCCACATAAATGAAATAATCATCATTGTCACAAGAACTACCACTAATGAAATAAAAATGACTACTGAAATATCAATAACAATAACTAAGTTTCCATTAGGATTGCAAGGCCTGCCATACAGTGCTTCAAATGGAGCCATCTCAATGCTAGCATGAAAGTTGTTGTAAGCAAACTCCACCAAAGGCAAATTTTTGTCCCAGTCTCTCTTCCAATCCAAACTATAACCTCTCAACATGTCTTCGAAGGTCTGGATAGTTCTCTCTAACTGACCGTCTACCTGAGGATGAAAAGTCATACTAAACTTCAACTACATCTCCAGTATTTCCTACAAAACGGTACCAAACACGGTGTAATACCTGGCCCATTAGAGTCTTAGTTAGAACCCATTAGTAACCTAGATAGGTCCATTAGTGGGTTAGACTGAGTCTTTAAGGACCTGACTGAGAGTATTTGTTCGCGTCAGACCTAGTTGATGCTAATAAGTGTTAGTCTTGAAGGCATCATATCGTCCTAACGCAATTAAGGAGTCTGAATTCAGCGCGAGCTCTCTTCAGTTTTTTCCTTCCAGAGTGTTTGTTTCTTTTCAGGCTATGAACTTAGAGGGTATTTAAAGTATCCCTGAGCGCGAGAGAGTGGTTTAGTGCATTATAAAGTATCCCTGAGCTGTAAGAGAGAGATTGGAGGTTCTCAGTGCGTAGAGGTAATGTTCTTCGCGTTCTTCATACACACAGGGTAAGGTATGTAAGGTTCTCGGATTTCTCGGGATCGCAAACGCAACGGAAATGAATAAAATAAAATATGTGATCCCTGTCTGTTTTGAATAAACAAAATCGATTAACGGGTAATTGAATATTACCTCGCACGGATTTAAATCCGCATCCGAACAATTCTGTCGGTGTGACACCGCCAGCTGCGCAAATGTCCGGCCTCTAGCGAAATCCACGCGATCTTCCTTGCAGTGGATTTCCTCACGTTCCTCGTTCTTCGCAGCCTACGAATAGTTCGCCGGTCTCCACAACAACCGCCGCAACACGCAGTCAAATTCCCGTCGGACGAGAGTCGGAGAAGGCGACGTTGCAGTCTCCATAGAAGGGGACGGCTAGGGGCGCTAGAGAGAGAGAGGGAGAGAGGAGGGGGCAGTCAGGGCTGAGCAGCCGCTTGGCCTTCTCAGTCCGTTCACTACATTTTATATTAACCGCGTATGTTTCATAAAAATTTCGAAATAATATAAAACCCACTTTTAATCTATCGCCTTGAGAATCTTTTATGTGTAACCCTCTAGGCCTAATTACCAATCTGGTTAATGGCCCAATGAGCCCAGTGACTCCTCACTGATTTAATTAATTAATTAATAACTCATATTAATTAATTAATCAACTGAATTAATGTCGCACATTAAATTCGATCGGGCCTTTGAACACGTTGGGTACCAAGTAACACTACGTGAACTCGGTATGTATTAGGGTTAAGCAATCCACTTTTGCAACCTTTCTGCCGACAGTTACTACGTAGATATAATCTTTCATTCGTATAATGCTCTCGAGTCAACTCAGGTTATAGTAAACTATCAAACCCTAATTGGTCAACTCACTTGGATCGGATGCTGCCGTATAATATCGGAAAACTCATTTCCCGATATTATTGTTGATAGATATAGGTGTCCTCTAAGCCAATCATAAGGCACCCATTTCAATCTGGTTTACTAATAAATGGCATTAAATTCATTATGTAGATTGGCATATTTATATTTGTGTATAATGAAGTCCATGAATATGTGCAATAGTCATCAGATTATGATGAGATCATAATAATGAGACTGATGACTTATAAACACATATTCTCAATTGTTCATAGTCGTAGGATGTTTGAGAAGGACATCAAACATCTGATTAGACTAGCACAGGTTATTCCATTTCATATAATGAGGGTGACTAATCTCGTTAGTTACTCGTGTGGAGACACAATGGTAAACCTGTAGGTGCTCATTGGGAAATGAGTTCACTGAACTAATCCGACATGAATCGCCGAATGGTAATTTACCTGACTGTCAATCAACTTGATTCATCGTCACAGTGGCGTGGTTGATCCTTGGACTTGAGACATCAAAGACACCTTGTCGGTGGACTTTTGGACTTTGACCTTGACCTACGAATCCCTATCCACGGGATCTCTAATAGTCAAGGATCGGGTCCAGCGGAAAACCTTCGAAGGTGATTGTGTGTTCAATAAAGGATCGTTCGCTCTCAGGTAACTGGAGAGAGAATGCTCTAGAATAGATTCGCAGGAGTCTCTAGCTAGAGCAGAAACAATACCAGAAAAGATGTTTTCGGATATTGTACAGCGGAGTCTGATTCAAGTGAGTTGACTATCTAGGGTTTGATAGTTGACCATACTCTAGGTTAACTCGAGAGCATTGTGCGAACGAAGGATTATAGCCACGCGGTAACTGTGGATGGACATGTTCCATGAGTGGGTTGCTGAACCCCATTATCTTCCGGAATCATGCGGTGTTGCTTGGCACCCAACTTGATCGGAAGTCCGACCGAATTTACATGCGATGATAATTCGATTGAGTAATTAGTTAATATCTAGATATTAATTAATTACAATAAGTCAATAACTAGTTATTAGACTTAACGGGCTGAAAACCGGACTGGTAAATAAGCCTAGAGGGTCACACGCAATAAGATTCTAAGTCGGTGGTACATAAGTGGAATTTATATTAACTCGAGGACTTTTGTGAAAAGTCGCGCCGACTTAATATATATACACGCTGTTGAGAAACCCTGGGCCAAGCTCCAGAGTTTCCCTATGCTGGCCGTCATCCTTCCTTTCTCTCTCCTCCTCTGGGCGCCCCGTTCGAGGCACCGAGACTGTCTCTGTCTCCGCCGTACATGATTCCTGAAAGTCGGGAATTCCCGTCGGCGGGTTTTCAGCAATCGTTATGGCGACGGATTTTCAGCGAGCGAGCTGATACGGACGAGGGATTGTGGACGAACCACCACGGAGGATCGCGTGGATACCGCTGGAGGCGGGACGCTTGTACGGCTCGCGGCATCGCCTCGACGGAACCGAAACGAAAGCGGATTCGAATCCGCGCACGGTAATCGGATTACTTCCCGTTGTTTTCGTTTTTAATTTTTCGTTTAGAATCGGATCAGCGGGCATTGGGCGGGATATTTTGTTTGTCGTTTCCGCTGCGTTCTTCGCGTTTCGCCCAGATCCCAACAGTGGTATTAGAGCTAGGTTCCGCTCTGATCCGCTCTGGAACGATAAAATTAATGTTCTGAAATTATTTCCATACTCAGATTATGTTTCTCTCATAGAAATTACTTATGGGATAAGTACACAATAATCGGATTATTTTTCTGTATAGAAAATCAAAATTTTTGAGGGTTTCATCGCGTTCTTCATGGAGATGAAGAACCGGTTTTGTGGGCTTCAAAGAGGGATTAATCGTGGTTGGACCATCTCTGTGCGTTTGCTGGTATGACAAGCTACCCCTCTCTTTCCCCGAAAATTTTCTATAGCGGCTAGTGGAGCTTTTCTTCCCATAATTTTTAAGAGTTGAAAAAAGATTGAGGAAAGGCTATGGTTGAAAAACTGCACAAATCTCTATCTTTGGAGGTTCACCGGCGGCGAAGGAGTCGCCGGCCGGCCATCACCGGCGGTGGAAATGAAAGGGGTGACTCTCCCCTGCAATTTCCGGCCACCATTGCTACCGGCGGCGGCGGCGGTGCCGCCCAAAATTGGCCTCAAACGGGGCTGAAAACCTTAAAATAGGGCCGGTCGAGCAGCTTGGGGCGGGCCAGGGCCGGCTGGTCCCGCGCCTGGCGCCTGGTGCCTGGCCGGGCGGGAGCCGGCCCGGGCGCGCCTGGGGCCCGACCTGGTTCGGCCAGGTTCCCAGGCCCGAGCCAGGGGCTCGCTTAGTCCAAGCTAGGGCCGGACCAGGGGCTGGGCCTGGTTGCCCCAGCCCGAGCCAAACGGCCCATTAAGCCCTCATTACGCCCATTAAGCTTGTTTTAAGCCTATTTAACCCCTTTTATATTATAAACCCACCCTATTTAACTTGAAATTGGAATTAATAATGTTTAAAATTGTTTTAAACATTAAATTCATTATTTTGAGTTAAAAGAGGATTATAATTAAGATATGATCTTTATTATATATAATTATTTTGATTAAATAATTAGTGGGGTTTATGTGTTAAGATATGATCTTAATAATTTTAACAATTGTTGTTAATACATTTTTTTATAAGTGATTAATGGGGTTCATTAAGATATGATCTTAAATTAAATGATTAACAAGTATTGTTAAATTATTTATTTTGGTGTTAATAAGGGTTATTAATTAACAGGGTTGTTAATTTAAGATGTGAACTTAAACCTAATTACCAAGTGTTGTTAATTTATTTTTAAGTTATGACATCAAAGATATATTTAACAATTGTTGTTAATATATTTTAATTAGTGGGGTTACTTGAGATCTTAAATTGAATATTACCAAGAGTTGTTAATTATTTTAAGATTGTAACCTTAAATATAATTGACAAATGTTGTTAATTTATATTTAAGTTAAGTGATTAGATTAATGTATTAATTTCTTAGCAAATGTTGTTATGAAATTAATATTTTAATTAAAGGACACTTAATAAAAAGTTATTAAGGGATTAATTAACCCTTTTTATAATTGTTATAGTAAGGTTAATTACTTTATGAGAATAAACCTTAATAAAAGTTATTAAGGATTAATTATGTCTTAATAATAGTTATTAAGATAATTAATTAATTTTCTCCTAGATCTTTTAATTAAAAGGATCTAATCCACTTAATATGATTTTTTAATAAAAGTTATTAAAAGACTAGATTTAGTCTAAAATGTTAGACTATTTTGATTAGAATTGTTCTAATTAATTTTTCTTATAATTTTTATTGAGAAATTTTATTTAATAAAAGGGATTAATTTACAAGGAGTTGTTAATGGATTATAATTGGAATTATAAATTCTTTTATAAGTGTTATTTAGGAATTTTTAATTCTATCTAAATGTTAGATTGTCTCGCGTTAATGTTGTTAATGTGATTTGAGATTAATCTAAGTGTTAGATTAATTAATTTAGAATTGTTCTAAATTTTGCATGGAATATTTTAGAATTTTAATTTTAGCTTTGTTTGCACATGTTGATGTGTTTGATGCTTTAAATTAGATTTATTGCATGTTAGAAAATAAAATTTTCGAAATTCGAATTATCCAATTTTGATTGGTACCCAGTTTTTAAGAAAATCAAAATTATTATATTTTCAAAATTTTACCCTTCATGTGATGTGCTTTATCATGTGTGGTTGGTTAAAATTTGCAGTGGTCATGGACATGTATTTTATTTATTTCATATCATGTGATGGTATGTGATTTGTGTGGATTATCTTGGAATGTGTTATATGGGCTAATTAAATGTTAATTAATGAGGCCTGTGAGTCTTCCTCTCTCTCTCATTCCAATATAATTCTATATCCCTCTGTTATTGTACTCGGCCATAAGGCTTTCTCTTACAATTAATGCAATCAGGAAGGCGACAGGAGATGAGATCACCAGTGGCTATGTGTTTGCATGTTTAGATTATATAAATGTTATATAGTTTTGGTGATTAATTGTTTGGCTCCAGTTAATCACCGTGCTGTTCATGACCACATAAAGAACATGTATGTATGATGCATGCTTTTAGTCTTTTATTATGAATCGATTGCTAATATTTAGGTATAGTTATATATATTCGATATATTCATAAACTATCAGTTAGGATGAAACCAACTTAATATAAACAAAACCTTCAAAATAAAGTATAAGCCGGAGCGCGAGTCATTGAGAATGCACCGCGTGGCACTCCATTAATATAGTTCTTAGAACTTGATTTAGTGATGGCAGTTTCTATGTGTTTACCCAAGATCTGCCACCATCTGATGAAAGGACTATTAACTATGGCATCTTGATGCCTTGAGATTGGAATAGAGGAACAGTGTAGCTATCCTCGCGTTTACCCGGGAGCTGCATTCTTACTCTACTCTGTCACGTATTGATGGTAAAGCTTAGACTAGGTATAATGGTCTACTGTGTTTACCCGGAACCATTAAAGACCTGGGAGCCGAAATAAGATCAGATATTGCAAGAAGTTGCAATTACCATGAGATAGTTGCTCTAAGATAATGGTATGATACTATGTGTTTACCCGAGGTCATATTGTGATTCTTGGAGATTTTGATCCTCACTAGGAGACCGTCAGAGTCTTCCGTTTTGTATACCTGAAAGTTATACAGTCCGTCGAAAAATAGTGGAAAATAATTCAAGATAAAATACCATAATTGAATTATCAGAACTATCTGCTTAAAACACGTTATTTCCTTCGTTCACTAAAATGTCGTCTATTCGAGATTTTGGCATGTTGGATACCAATACTTCTCATATTCAAACTGACTAGAAAACTCTAAAGAATGTCGTTAGGGGTAAGCGAAAGTCACTATCCTAATCAGATATCATGATCACTCTTACTTGGATAGACCAAGGTGAAGAGATACTTATGATATAGCTTTTTGAAAGACAATGATTGTCATGAAATCTCTTATTTGGATAGACTAACATGAAGAGATATTTATGATGTGTCTTTGAGAAAGACAAGTGGTAAGATTTTAAACGGTCGAACCCACACCTAAAGGATAAAGGAAGGTCAGCTGAGATAGAGAAGTAGTAATTCTCCCACTGCAACCAATATAAGGATATTGGCAAAGGCAAAACGAATATGAAACTTGAAAAAAGTTTCAGATATTCTTATTAATCAAATTTTGCATATTTATTGGAGAATTAGCGTATCCAATATGAGATATTAGAAATGATTCTCAGAGCTGCGATAGTGTGCAGACTTAGACAAGTAAAAGGAAAATCGAGAAAATGTAAGTATTGAGTTAGACTCAACTATTGTTCATGATATTCATAGGTTACTGTTAGACAGTAAATCTTTGTATATCTATATGAGTCAAATATGAAACTAAATAATTGTTATTTAGTTGCATAAGAAATCAAGAATAACATTGATTGAGAAAGAATAATAATTGTTCGAATCAGTCAATGTATTATAGATTCTTGATGTGACATTTCATGTGATGAATGTTCACAAGTCTCCTATAGAAATGAACTGTGTGAATCTTGATTATCTATAGTATTGTACACATGGTTGTACAATAGGAAATTATTGGTGCTAATACATATTGATGTAAACAGCTCAATATCCTTACCTTATAGTTTATTCTTAGAATGATTCGACTGTATGTACTTACTGAAGTACAAGACGAATACATCTGAGAGATTAAGGTATAAGATCAATATGAAATATTAGAATTTTTTATTTAATTAAAGAATTTAATACTTCAGTATATGATTCACACAAATCATTGAAAGGATAATTGTATCCTGACTCGATAGATCCCCATTTGAACATCATAGTAATATGATAGAATGAGGAATTGTACCTTATTAAGATACGGTGCAATACATAATAAGATTTGTCTAATTCCTATAATTTTGAACATGAGTATGAACATTAGATGTCCATACTTTACAGATTGTTCCAAATAAGTCAGTGTGTGTCCATGCAGGATATGGAAATCAAATAATTCATATGAGATGTGAATTATAAACAAACTTGATTTTAAAGTCAAGTTATACCGTGATGTGAATTTGTAAAATGTCTAAAGAGTTTAGACATTACATTTATTGGCCAGACGATAATGAAATAATTATCGTCCTGAAAGCTATCTTCTATGAAGATGAATATGTCCTCAGAGAAGACAGTAGGAGCTGATAAAACTAGAAAATGTTCTAGATTCACATGTCAACATAAGATTATTAGTTAATCTTTAGTTGTTTGGAACCACTCATAACACACATCAGAGTGCTTCATAGATTTTTTTGAGATTCTCTCAGTGACTAGAATGATATGTTTGACATATCTGATTTAGCAAGATGAGAGGAGCTCAAAAAAAATAGATTATGATATAAAATCTATGATATTGATGCTCTCTGTCATTATAATTTTGAGATTGATAAGTTTATTAGAATTCTACTTGTCATTATTGCCAATCATGAGATGATGACAGTTGGATATTAAAAGCGCTCTCTCAATGTGATTGGGGTAAAGAAGTATATGATACACCTTTAAAGCTTTTAGAATGTCCAGGAAGCAAGTTATGATTTCAAAATTATTTTGAATCAAACTGAAACTTCCTAAGTTGTAATAAAATTTTTGACTTAATGATCAAATACTACGTGATCATTAAGAATAGTCATAGATTGTGTGTGTTCAAAAAGGACAGTGGGAGCACGGTCGCTTTAGTAATGTTTTATGATAATAACATCAAAGTTATTGAGAACGACTTCAGGATATTACTATTAGTGAAAGCATTGTTAACCATGCTTTCCTCCATAATATGTTTAATTATAATATCCCACGTATTGGAAATACAAATCAATTAAGATAGATCGGTGGGGATATTATATTGACTTGTATGCCAAGATGTTTGGCATAAATTTCATAACAAGTCTCAATTGTTGATATATGAAATTTACACCTTTGAAGAAAAAGTTCCTTAAATGATACAAGAGTGAAATGCATCATTAAGCACTTGAGAAGTGCTTAGGATGCACTCACATATATGGACAGGATGATTTGAAATTATGAGTTCACACTTACTCAAATTTCAAGTCAAATAATAGATTCAACCTTCTAGTTGAAAGGAATGGATTGGAAGGGTTCCAATCTAGAACTCGATATTAAGGTGACGATAGAAACAAGTGATACTGTTATTAGAACAGTATGGATGGAAAAGTTCATCCCTGAACTAAATGTAGTTCTAAAAGGTCTCTGATAAAATCTCGTTGTTGTAGGACAACAGTGGGAGCGATCAATTGTGTAATCGAGCCATGGTCTCTTCAGAGGTTGCAGAACATTCTGAAGTTCTTTTACATGTTCAGAGACAAAGAATTAAGAGGAAATAACGTAATGGAAAATAATTCATCTATAGATAATTTAGCAGATCCCTGACCAAGTCTTAGTCATAGACTTTTTGTGAGCATCACCTAGATTTGATGAAGATCAAATACGAATGTGATTAGCTTGAGTTCAAGTGGGAGATTGATGGATATAGGTGTCCTCTAAGCCAATCATAAGGCACCTATTTTAATCTGGTTCACTAATAAATGACATTAAATTCATTATGTAGATTGGCATATTTATATTTGTGAAATAGTCATCAGATTATGATGAGATCATAATAATAAGACTGATGACCTATAAACACATATTCTCAATTGTTTCTAGTCGTAGGATGTTTGAGAAGGACATCAAACATCCGGTTAGACTAGTACAGGTTATTCCAACTCATATGATGAGAGTGATTGATCTCGTTAGTTACTCGTGTGGAGACACAATGGTAAACCTGTAGGTGCTCATTGGGGAATGAGTTCACTGAACTGATTTGACATGAATCGCCGAATGGTAATTTACCTGACTGTCAATTGGCTTGATTCATCGTCACAGTGGCGTGGTTGATCCTTGGACTTGAGACACCAAAGACACCTTGTCGGTAGACTTCTAGACTTTGACCTTGACCTACGAATCCCTATCAACGGGATCTCTAATAGTCAAGGATCGGGTCCAGCGGAAGACCTTCGAAGGTGATTGTGTGTTCAATAAAGGATCGTTCGCTCTCAGATAACTGGAGAGAGAATGCTCTAGAATAGATCCACAGGAGTCTCTGGCCAGAGCAGAAACAATATCAGAAAAGATGTTTTCGGATATTGTACAGTGTAGTCTGATTCAAGTGAGTTGACCATCTAGGATTTGATAGTTGACCATACTCTAGGTTAATTCGAGAGCATTGTGCGAACGAAGGATTATAGTCACGCGGTAACTGTGAACGGACAGCTTCCATGAGTGGGTTGCTGAACCCCATTACCTTCCAGGATCATGCGGTGTTGCTTGGCACCCAACTTGATCGGAAGTCCGACCGAATTTACATACGATGATGATTTGGTTGAGTAATTAGTTAATATCTAGATATTAATTAATTACAATAAGTCAATAACTAGTTATTGGACTTAACGGGCTGAAAACCGGACTGGTAAATGAGCTTAGAGGGTCACACGCAATAAGATTCTCAGTCGGTGGTACATTAGTGGGATTTATATTAATTCGGAGACTTTTGTGAAAAGTCGCGCCGACTTAATATATATACGCACTGTTGAGAAACCCTGGGCCAAGCTCCAGAGTTTCCCCATGCTGGCCGTCATCCCTCCTTTCTCTATCCTCCTCTGGGCCCCCCGTTCGAGGTGCCGAGACTGTCTCCGTCTTCGCCGCACATGATTCCCGAAAGTCGGAAATTCCCGTCGGTGGGTTTTCAGCAATCGTTACGGCGACAGATCTTTAGCGAGCGAGCTGATGCGAACGAGGGATCGAGGACGAACCACCGCGGAGGATCGCGTGGATACCGCTGGAGGCCGAACGCTTGTGCAGCTCGCGGCATCGCCTCGACCGAACCGAGACGGAAGCGGATTTGAATCCGCATACGGTAATCGGATTACTTCCCGTTGTTTTCCATTTTAGTTTTTCGTTCTGAATCGGATCAACAGGCATCGGGCGGGATATTTTGTTCGTCGTTTCCGCTGCATTCTTCGTGTTCCTCTCGGATCCCAACAATTGTCCGCCTTGGCCAAGAACTCCTGTGCATCCTTCCTAGAGCATTCTCTCTCTTAGTATCGAGAGCGAATATTCCTTATTGAACACTCAAATCATTTTGACGGTATTCCGCTGTACCCGATCATTAGTTGTTTAGAATCTCGTGAATAGAGATCCGTAAACTAAAGTCAAAGTATAAAAGCTCATTGACAAATTGTCCTTGGTGTCTCAGGTCTGAGAACCATCCATGCAACTGCGACAATATGGTGAACTTTGTTACCAATATACTCGCTAATAAGTTAATTGCGACCAGAAAATAAGCATAATAGTGATAACTAGTAGCTCTCGCTAAAAAATTAAGGGTTTTTTACATATATATCTCTCAAAAATACCGTAATTGCATGTATACCCTCCATTCTCACATATTATCATCAATGCCCCTACAATCTTCAAAATGTTGCATTTTGTATCCCTCAATCTAATGGTTTGGCATCAATATTCTTAAATTCACTAATATTTTACATATATACCCCTCAATATATTAAAATCTTGCATTTTGTACCCCGATACCTCCAACAATGTCATAATTTATGCAATATTTTTAACATCTTTCGTTAAAATTAACCTAAGTTTGACAGGAGGGGCATAAATGGAATATTTTGAAAATTACAGGAGTATTGATGATAATATGTGAGAATAGGGGTATATATGCAATTATAGTATTTTTTAGAGGTATATATGCAAAAAACCCAAAAATTAATAGTGTCGGCTTCAGTCGTTGCCATTCTCTTTCTACGGCAACCTTCGTCGTCACCGTTATTAAGAGTAAATGGCAACGATCGAAGCCATCGTTACTTGATATATGTGATGGCTCCAACTGTCACCATTAAGTATGGGCGACGGAAATGGGGACTGGTTTAGCCATCGCCGTTACTTTTTTGTTATCCTTTTGTCCTTCAAAATTTTAAAATAGGTCTATATATTCTAATTATAAGTTTTTTTATCAATTATAATAAATAATAACAATTGAAAAAATAGTTTTCTGTTCTTTAGGGCTTTTTAACATTTATTATATTAATTTACCTTCTTAGTCATGGCCTTGATGAGACTCTGAATGTCATTGTTCCATTGTCTCTCTTTCATATAATACCTAAAACTAACATTGCATTAACCAGGAATGTTACTATTACACTATAAATAATATTTATTTTGTATTATGTTAATGTTAATAAGTTATATATTTGTCGATTTTATATTTAATATTAAATGTACAATAACAAGTGTAAGTATGAGTAGATATTATGTATAAGAGATAGTGTGACGCCCCTACTGACCATGTTTGGTTGTGTCAGCCTACTTCGAACTGATAGACGATGCCATAGTGGGAACAACCCAAGAATCCATTTAATTTTTCAAATGAGCATATATGTAACAATCCGCTACATAAATGAAATAACCATCATTGTCACAAGAAATACCACTAATGAAATAAAAATGACTACTGAAATATCAATAACAATAACTAAGCTTCCATAAGGATTTCAAGGCCTGCCATACAATGCTTCAAACGGAGCCATCTCAATGCTAGCATGAAAGTTGTTGTAAGCAAACTCCACCAAAGGCAAATTTCTGTCCCAATCTCTCTTCTAATCCAAATTATAAACTCTCAACATGTCTTCTAAGGTTTGGATAGTTCTCTCTGACTAACCTTCTACTTGAGGATGAAAAGTCATACTAAGCTTCAATTACATCTCCAGTGTTTCCTACAAACCCTACCAAACACGGTGTAATACCTGGTCCATTAGAGTCTTAGTCATAACCTATTAGTAACCTAGATAGGCCCATTAGTGGGTTAGACTGAGCCTTTAAGGGCCTGACTAAGAGTATTTATTCTCGTCAGACCCAATTGATGCCAATAAGTGTTAGTCTTGAAGGCGTCATATCGTCCTAACACAATTAAGGAGTCTGATTCCAACGTGATCTCTCTTGAGTTCTTTCCTTCCAGAGTGTTTGTTTCTATTCAGGCTTCGATTTTAGAGGGTATTTAAAGTATCCTTGAGCGCAAGAGAGAGGTTTAGTGCATTATAAACCTTAGAATAGCTGCGAGAGAGAGATCGGAGGTTCTCGGTGCGTGGAGGTAGTGTTCTTCGCGTTCTTCATATGCACGGGGTAAGGTGGAGACGCAACAGTATTACTGTGCATGCGAGGAGTTGGTTGCCTTGCATAGGCGGCCTTAGTGCATTTGTTTAACTATGGAGAGCCAAGTGATGATGAATCCAACATTCATAGTATTTTTATGTAAGTAAAACTATGTTTTCAAACTATTTTCCAACTATGATGATAGTATGATGAAAGAGATGACTTTGAGTTCTGTATGCATGCTAGAATCTCCCATGCATGATCTCTTCTTCCATATTCCCATGCATTGTGTGAAATCCTAGAATTTCATGCAGAAACCCTAGTCTGTGGGCTTAAATGCATTAGAGAACTTTGACAGGAATTGATAATCACGTTAGGGGATCATGATGCATTAAGACTTTTGTTAGTCATGCTTAATGCTCTGTTTTTTATGCTTAAATAGCTTGTAGTAGCTCTTGTTAATAAGTTAAGTATTGCTCTGATACTGCATACATGAGACATATTTATAACTTTAGTTCTTGAGTATTTTTTCATAAGAATTTATTCTTCCATGCATGAATATATTTTTATATGATATAGACTTTTGCTTATTGTGAGTACTCAAAGTGTCATACTATCATCATATCATTGCTCTGATACTGCACACATGAGACATATTTATAACTCTAGTTCTTGAGTATTTTTTCATAAGAATTTATTCTTCTATGCATGAATATATATTTATATATTATATAGACTTTTGCGTATTGTGAGTACTCAAAGTATCATGCTATCATCATATCATTAATATTAATCATGAAAAACAATATAAATGTAATCCCCAGAGACTAAGGATCTCGAAAGAAATAGGTTGATCGCTACTTACCTGTCAGATTTGAGAGATTTGTGTATTAGGTTCTTTTGTTTCCTCTTTCTCGGCCGGCCGAAGAAGAAAAACCTTCTTTTCTTCTTTTTACTCTCTTTTTATGTTTCTTGTTTTCCTTTTCTTCAAATCCTTCAAATCCTTGCAAAACAATTAAACAAGAAAAAGTAAAAGAGAAATTGATTAGAGCTATGATTATAGTGAAATACCTATTCCATGAAGAAAATCAAGTATGTAACTAAACTAATAAACTCACTTGTTTTGTGTTCCTTTAAACTCCTAACTCATAGGATATTAGCTTGCATGTGGTGTGTGTATGAACAAGAAGTGATTATGATGAAAATCTAATGAAAATACTGTGAAAATCGTGATCTAAACCAGTGAAAAACTAAGCAAATCAAGAAGAATAAGAAAAGGAGAAGAAAGAAGTTAGCCCCTCCATAGCCATGACCCTTCAAAGGTTCAATGGAAGAACATGGATGAAGAGAAGAGAGCCCCAAGCCTTGTCCACGTTCTCTACAAGAGGACCCTTCTTTCACCTTGAGGGGAGTTCCAAATCTCTCAATAGCCAACTCTTTTGAAGGTCCAAGGAGTCAAATATATATAGAGAGCTTGCTTAGAGTAATTTGACTCTAAAAGGCATCTCCCACGAATTACCATGGATAAGCTTCCAAGATAGAAGCCTTTCTAACCATGGAAACTAGATAATCTTGGCCAAAACGCGCTTACCATTAATCATTTGAATCGCGGCGCTCTTAGATAACGTCATTTGACTAATTAAAGGGGCCAAAATAGGGGAAGATAAACTCAGAGGGAAAGCGAAATAAATTAGGAAAGTTAAATGGCGTCGACCACGGAAGACATCATTTAGATAATTAGAAAATTAACTTGAATTCAAATTAAAAATCGGGGCGGATTAGGAAACCTAAATGGTGTCGTCCATAGGCGACGTCATTCAGTTAAATCTATCTCGATTAAGAAATTTAAGTCCGAATTGATTTCGGCTAGAAATCTAAAAGGCGTCGGCCACGAACGATGCTAATTAACGAAATTCTCGAAAAATTATTAAAAATTAATTAATGATTAAAAATCAGACCATATCGAGATATTATAATTATGATATAAAATTTATTCAGTGTAAAGTGAAAATTAGTATGTCTACAACTACCCCACATTGACATTGACTTTGCAATAGAATAAAGTGAAACGGAATGAACGGTGGTGAATGGATTTTCCTCCTATCTCTATTTTGTATTTTTATATGTTTTGGGGGGAGAGAGACCCTGTGTTGTGGCTTGGTGGAGACCGGAGGGGAGCTCAATTTCAGATGCGAAATGCGTCCACATAGGGCAATGCGATTTGAGAAAGGCGTCGACCTGAGTCGACGCGAATTGCGGCTCGTGCCCCTGGATCTAGAGGTCAGAGAGTAGGATAAAGGTTGAATGACGTCGACCATGGGCGACGCGATTCATATCAGTATCCCAGGGTCTCAAGGCCTGATAGTGAGGAAAACCAGTTTTAAGGTCGTTGAATACCGTCAACCTGAGTCGACGCAATTCAAGATAGAGCCCTATATTTCCTGCATTTAACATGTATGATTATTATACATTATGTCAATTAAATTCTTGTATATTGTAAGAATATTCTGTTAAAATGCATGCTTGAAATCATACATCGGGGCGGAGATTTTCTGTGTGATCGGAATCGCATTGTGTTATGTTTATGCGATCGTGGAACTAGAGTGACATTTGTTAGCGCTTTACACCCAGTGTCGGTGTGGAAGTGATGCAGTGTCGGTGTGGGACTGACAAGATGGCGCCTATGAGGAGAGGGTCATCTAGTGTACCCCGGGATAATAACTAGTACTAGTGTAGGAGTGGTACACTTTGGAGTGTCACCGTGGCTGGGAGGATGTAGAATCACCTAGAGCTAGACATGCCAAAGTAGCCAGCACGCTATCCGAAGGTTTGCTGTTCCGTCCCAACGGATCGGTGTTTTCCTGGTTGACTTGGCAGTTTCTTATGTGTTCCTTTCGATGGTCGTGTGATTTATTTATCGCTTTACTTGCACATATCTTGCCTATCTATATCACTGTTTTATTATGATTGTGTGTGCGTGTGTAGGAGGTGGGGATTGAGAGATCCCTACTGAGTCCATTCTAGTATGACTCACTCCGTGTGATTTCAGGTGAGGGTTTCCGACAGGCGTAGTAGTTGTGGGGTTCGTCTCGGATTGCTAACAACCACTGTTCCGGAGTATGCTCTGATATAGTTGTACTTTTAATTCAAGCCTATAGATATAATTATTTCATTTCAGTTGTAGACTATGTAATTATTTGTTGAGTCGAGTCGGACTGTAATAAATTTTAATTCGCGCACTTTCTTTACAGTTTGATGTTGTGTGTAATGTTTAACTTAGTTTATCATTTATTTCTTAGACTTATTTTAGATTCTAGTTTGACTCATAATTTTTGTGATTCAGTACTCATTTAGTAATCGGATCCCCAATTATAGAGTAGCGGGTCGTTACAATTTCGGATGAGAAGGCATTCTTTTTTAAGCTCCTCAAACTTGGTAAACCGATTGTTTCAGCTATGAAGGCCCAGTAGTGGATTAGTAGTTGTTGTTCTGCTTATTTGGTTAGTGTTATTTCGGTATCTAAAGAGAGGCTGCCTTTGGGTGTTGCTGAGGTTGATGTGGTCAGGGATTTTCATGATCTATTTCTTGATGATCTGCCTAGCTAGTTTGTCTCCAGTTCGGGAGATTGATTTTACCATTGATCTTCTCCCCGGTTTGGTGTCGATTTCTAAGGTTCCTTACCACGTGACACCGGCAGAGTTGACTGAGCTGAAGAAGCAATTGCAAGAGCTTTTGGACAACAACTTTATCTGTCCCAATGTGCCTCTATAAGGAGCCCATGTTCTGTTTGTGAGAAAGAAGGATGGTACTCTCTGATTGTGCATTCACTATCGGAAGCTGAATCAGGCGACTGTCAAGAATCGGTATCTATTGTCGAGGATTGACAATTTGTTTGACCAGTTACAGTCTGCAACAATGTTTTCTAAGATTGATTTAAGATGTAGTTATCCTCAGTTGAGGATTAAGGATGAGAATGTTCTAAAGATGGCATTTAGGACCCACTATGACCACTACGAATTTTTAGTGGTGTCATTCGGTTTGAATAATCCCCGAGCAGTATTCATGGATTTGATGAATAGGAAGTTCAGGCAGTACTTGGATCAATTTGTTGTTATGTTTATAGACGATGTGTTGATTGTTGTCTTCTTCTCGTTCCTAAACTAGGAAGGAGGATTGGAAGAGGAGGATGATCTCTCTCTTTGCTCTCTCTCTTAGCAAGCGTACTAAGCGCAGTGGTAGAACATGGCAGGCTTGGTCGCCCTATATATAGGCGGAGGGCAAGATTACGGGGTGCTTAATGCTTGTAATGATGCTTCGTTTTAAGATGTCATGATCATAGCTGTCCAAGTTCCTGGCTCACTGGTGGCAATCCAACACAGCTTTCCACATGTACGCCTTCACAGGGGAAAATCCAACATGGATTCAGTGGGATCCTGTGACCCCACTGGATTATGGAATTCTCTTGTAGAAGCCAGGGGCCCAGTGACCCAACTGGATCGGCTCAATAAACCCCATTGACCCGCCAATTCAGTGACCCGGGTCTCCCCTCCCTCTAATTTGGCCCGTAATGTCCAATTCGGGTGACCCCACTAGACAAAATTTTTGGTTCCACCGCTGCGCCTTCAGATGACGTTCACAACTGAATAACTTTGTCCAGATCTTTCTCGAGATCTCCAACCTAGTTGTCTCTTAGCATCAATCGTTCTCAAATTAAAATGTTCATGGATTCCTTAAAGAGCAAAATATTGGGGCCATCACATACATTCTAATTATCTGTTGCATTCATATGCCATCTTATTCTTATGGTATAAATTAAGTAGCCCCTTAATAAATTCTCAAGAGACAACAGACACTTTGTTGATGCAAATTTTGTTATTGTAGTAAAATTGTAGCTCTTAAAATTCGGGTGTTTTCAGTCAGATGAGATTAATAATGATGTTCAAATCCAAGGCGAAATAGCGATTGACCAAACGTGTAGATTACTTCAGTGAAACATATTTGAGAAACTCCTTATGGGGTGTTCGCTTACGTTATACCGCAACCTTTTTTGTATAAATATATACTGTTATAGTGAAAGTGTCTTAAAAAGGGTGCTTGGGGGACATTATAAAAATATATCTTATAGGATGTTTAGTTGCATTATAACATTTTATATAATTTTATTATAAAAAATTATATTAAAATACAAAGTACCATGACTTTTAAATTATAAAATGCCTATAATTATCATGTTTGGCAAGAACATAATAATTTTTAAAAAAATTACATGATGAGGAGGGTGAGCCAACTGGGTCCGACCTAGGGGTTGGGGTGGGCGCAGGGAGGACGAATGGAGGGTTTCATTCGCGCTACTGTGACAAAAAACAAAACATGATTCTCCTTCTTTTTTATTTTATCATGTTTTGTGAGTTAAGAGTGCTATTAAAATATATTTTAATAGTGTAACCAAACACTCCTTTTAATATATTTTCACTATAAAAATATATATTTGTAAAAGAGTGTAAAAAAGAGGGAGCATCCTATTTTGTTTTTTGTCACGATACAAACCTTCCTACTCTCCACGCTGAAGCCCCAACCCCCGGATGGACACTCGGTCTGGCCTCCAGACCCACACTCTTAGAATTATCATGTGTTCAGCCAAACGTGATAACGTTACATTTTTCTATTTGAAAATTATTGTAAAATTTATTTTAGTATGATTTTTTTATTTTAAAACTATATAAAATATTGTGATGCAGCCAAAACACCCCCTTAATCACCGACTACTAATTTGACACTCACACAGAAGGGCACGGATTCGGACAACTGGACATATATAGCTGGTTCTCCTTTCCTCTCATTTGATTTTCTAGGAAAAATCAGCTGTGGCCCAGATATTTTATTGTATTTTTTTAACGTCAATTGTATTCTACTTTATCTCATAAATTAATTTAAGATTTAAAAAAATAAAAAACTTTCTTTTTCAAGCTTTCACTTCTTTATTACCACAACAAACAAGTCACTAAGATTAAATGGAGTACAAATAATACAAAAAAAGTGAAATAACCTATGTCTACGTGTGTGCATGCCAGATTGAGATGAGACTGGCAACTGTAGTGATTGTCTCTTGTGTTACAATGAGATGATCCACTTCCTATATTAAGTATCCAATCAATTAGAGGAAAATTATACAGTAAATAGACATGGCCTTTATTGCTTCGTTTATTCCACCCTTAGACGGTAAGTTTCTACTCTAGATGATACAATCGGAAACTACTTATGTCTGAATGAGAGGTCTTTTACTCTGATAACTAGATTAGAAGCTTATTACCTAGAACAAGAACAATAAATTAAATAAAAATGAGTAAAAAATATATACATAAATATCATTAATGCCTATTGTAGCTAGAATAGGTAATTTGAACTTTTGAGTCGAATTACTTATTTCCATCTATTTCAAAATAAATCATTTCTATTTGGAATAATAGATCTCGGTCTACGCTTATTCAATTATCAAAGAGGGACTTAGTTAAATCTCTTTCCGTACCTATGACAACCCCTGGAAAAGCCCAAGTTTGATCATTTAGGAAGTTGGAGACTATTAAAAATATCCATCGAGCATTTTCCTAGCACATTATGCCTAAATTTTTTTGAAGCACCACATGAAGCAATTCCCGTTCATTGGAAGGCAACTCTGACTTTTCCAAATATGCTACGCCAGGATAATATATATAATAGACTAATGAACGTGATCTTTTCTCCACCCAAAGTGTCGTATGTTTTCGTGTAGTACATGCCTATATGGACATGTAATCGAGACTTGAAATTCTCACTTAACTAGGGGGACCTTTGAACCAGTTTGAAATTATCTCTAACTTTAAAGAATATCTTGAATTCTATTCGAATTGGAACTCTGGTCACTTGTATGTACTTGTACTTACCCCATCACTATGCCATCCTTCAGAAAATAAAACTTGCCAGATGAGATTGTCTCGTACCAACAAGAAAAGATGTCTATGATCGAAAGACATTGAAAATTTGGAAAGTTTCATGCGCAGCAACAACGGTTAGAAAAAAGGTTAACACAAGAACTGAATGTACATGTTTAATTACTATTTGGTTCAAAGACTCCAAACCAAAAAATCAAATCTTAGTGCCTCCTTTCATTTTAAAATCTAAAAAATTTAAATTTAAATTGAGATCGAACCAGTCATTTTTTATTTGGTTAGATTTTTACTTTTCATAAATCAAATAAAACTAGAAAAACTGAAATACATAAAAGGGCATAGGTGTAGTATATATAATCCTTCATGATTGTTGTATATATATATATATATATATATAATGCACAGGATAATATGACCCTTCATATAAATTTAGGAGTAAGAGGTAATCTTTCCATCGCATTTAAAATGCAAGACTCAGTTTATCCCTATCATTAGAGTATAAGCCTTTTGTCGTCTATTTGCATAAACCGGTCACTAGAAGGTCCATTGCTTAAACTAGTTAAATCGTACATACTATTTCGGCTTCATCTCATGTTTTAAAAAAATGAAAATTATAATAAATTTAAAATGTTCAATTATCTCTTTTAAAATTGTTTTCATCCTTTCAGGCTTACTTTTCATCCTTGGAGTATGACGCATTCAATTTTAGGTGTCTAATTTTACGTGTCAAAATTAGTGATGAGTATTAAAAGGAAAAGGGATGAGAACAATCTTAGGGATTAATTTGATATATTTTTTATTTTTACTATTTTTATAACTTTTTAAAAATGAGATTTACATACATTCAATGGACGGCTAAGATTGAGTTTTACGATCGGATGGTCAAAATAAAATAGCAAGCGATAAAAATAATCTTAAGGGATTGAGATAATTAAATATTTAAAATTTATAAAATATTTATTTTTTTAAAATATGAACATGGGTTCGAAAAATATGCGCACAGTAATAAAGTGCATTCTAGCATTCTAGCATTTCTTATATATATATATATATATATATATATATATAAAAGGAAAAGGTTTGATGCGTCCCGGGTTGCATTTAAAGTGGTATTTAGCAATGAAGTTAGAAGATGACTTCCAATGATTGAGAATTTATATATCAATTGATAGATATTGTAATTTATGAATTTTGGTATTAATTATATTTAAATACTTTAGATTAATTAATAGTTATGGCATTTATTTAAATTATCTTGTAGTTATTTAGTTCTCGTATATGTTTGTTATAGTAAAATTTGTTCTGATTATGTAGTCGGACTCCGAATTAAAAAATAAATAAATAAAAATGAACCGGATCTAAGACATAACAATTTAACTCTTGCGAATGTGAACGACATGAAATCTAGAAGATCTCATCTCATGGCTGCTTGCCACATCCAAACCTTTACAAAAACATTTTTCGGTACGAAATTGTGTTAATTCAGTGCAGAAGATTTTTCTTAAAAGAGTTTCAGTGTCCCTCCCTCGTGTGGAATTTTTCTTAGGAAAATCTCAATACCCCTCATGTGATCAAAGTGGAGTGCTACGTTTAATCTGTTGTCAGCGAATGTTGGATCAAGTTCCGTCTTACGCTTGCCATGCATAGATAATTTGCTTTTGCTTTCCATAATTAATTTATGGTCACTCTCAAGTAAAAAACAGATTTAGTAAAAGTGAGACATCATTTAGTCGTAATTTTTTGTTCGGATTCTTGTGCCATAACAGGATGGCATATTACAGAATACCCCCTAGCCAATTCTCATGAAACAAGTAACAGAAACACTAACGTCAATTTGGCTATTCTTCTGGGAAAATTTGAAAATTTGACTCCCTAAGAATCTTGTTGTGCAATTGTGATATATATATATGTGCGCTAATTTATGCTACATTCTTTAGATTTTTGAAGAGATTTTCTTGCGATTTAAAAAAAGTTAGAAAGTGGGAAAAGCTGGACGAGAAGGTGAGAGTGAATAGGAGATTGACACATTAAGAGGTACTTATTAACTGAAGAGCTTTAAATCCTCTAAAAATTACAATGATGACTCTAAAATTTGATTTGTTTACCTTAGTGTTATTTTAATTTTTTCACTTCTATTCTAAACATCAACAAACGCGAAAAATGGTGTTCAAATTTATGTTAAAATAGGGCTGATGGGTCACAGAAAAAATTAATCTGGATCCTTCCATAATCGCAACATGGTGTAGTACATACATATTCTCTAATGCAATCATATATATATTCATGTAGGTACGATGGTTAACTAAAATTTGAAAGAAAGTATACATAAGCTTAGAAATATGTCGCATGGTTGTCCCTTAAAGTAACCTGCAGCCAGTCGATTGCATTGCTTTCCTAATAGAAGCAGTTAGTGGTATATTGTCAAATAGTTAAAGATCAAAATGAGAAACTATGAAAATCAAATTCGAAGTACAAATTTATTATAAATTGTGTATTTGAATAAAATATAATAAAAAATAATTATTTCTTAAAAAAAGCAAATCACTCAAATTAAAGATCTCATATCAACAGTATAACATAAAAAAAATAATTCCACTAAACCATACGAAAACAAACTTCTCTGATTTATAAGTCCACAATATCTTAAAATACAAAGAAGCAAGAAAAATGATAAGATATATAATAATATTATTAAAATATATAATACGTATTGACGGGTAGTAGCCGATGACAATTTTGAAAACAAGACTATCTGCTTCCATATGTATTAAGAAAACGGGTTAAAAAATCCTACATGTTCTATATCCATTAACTAGTCGAAGATGATTAAAAAGGCTGTCTGCAAACATTTCCGTTAAGCTAATGAGGGATAATCGGATAATTAATTACCATTGATATCTTTAAATTTAATGTCAAGAAAGAATATTATTATATTATATTATTAAAAAAAGAGGCCGATTAAGATGTTGGAGAGCAGCTAAATGGAGAATGACAGTGGATCTAAGTTGGTATTCTGCACCTTAAATTGTACGTTTAAAACGAATTCTTCCAAACACATCACTAAATTACAAATTTACTACCGCAAAAAAATATAGTGTGAGCAGTGGCCGATCCAATCTTATTCAGTGGGGTCTTGAGATCCCACTGGATTTTGCTTAACTTATTGACTCAATTTAAAGTAATTCAATTTGGGATCCCATTGATCCAGCTCAAGACTCTGCTGGCTCAACTCATGACCTCATATAACTTAGTCCAAGATGTCACTGACCCAATCATATTTATAACTTAATGTCCAAGTGACTCTATTAGACAAAATTTCTACTTCTGCCACTAAGTGTAAGCTCATCATTATCGGCACCTTTACTTACTTCAATCAACCATACTTTCGTTAATTCTTAAGTGAAGATCGAAATCACATATTTTGTGTAGGAAAGAGATATCAAGGGGCACGCAATTTCAACTTGTTTTGCAAGACAAGAATTTTTATTTCAATAATCAAATTTTCATCTGCCAAGGAACTATCTCTTGTATATAAATGGTGGTCGGCGGTAGTTAATTTGAATGATATATAGATTCACGAAAAAAAAAAACTTGTAGAAATGGTGTATGCATAAATGTGTTTCTTGGAGCGAAAAATATAAAAGTGGAATATTACAGAACTATGCTTCCTATATAATTCAAGAAGATATTTTTCATCTAAAAGAAGCCAGTTGTGGGATGAGATCGAGAGAAGTAACTAGATGTCGTTCGTGAACTACAGGAAATTTCTATAATACACCATAAAGCTTGTACGTACTGTATTGTAAAATGTGGACTTAGCACATAAAACTTTATCGATCATTTGCGAATTCACTTTAGTAAGTCCAAAGTCACTTAAAACTTTAATTTGCAAATTTTCTTTAGTAAGTCCAAAGTACATAACAATTAATGCCCTTCTATTTATGTATATGATCCATAGGGATATCAGTTGGCCAATTATTAAATTTATTTGGCGGTTCCTTTCATACTTCATTTGGGTGATACCTGTATTAAGTTATGGCGAACCCCGGAGGAAAGAGAATGACGTGTATTCCATAAACAGTGAAGTATAATATTGAATCACCGCAATCACTACAAGGAGGATAAGTTTTGTCAGCGAATATATGTCGACGGCTAAGAGTACTTATCGACAAAAAGTATATTAGTCGACGGCTTAAAGTAAACCGTTGACAATAGATTTATATGTCGACGGCTAATATAACCGTGTACACATACGTAATATATGTCAACGGCTAGGCCACAACCGTTGACAAATCTAACGTATATGCCAACGGCTAGACTACAACCGTTGACAAAAGTAGCATATATGTTAACGGCTTCAAGGGATCCGTCTACATAAGTAATAAAAAGAAAAAATAAATTTAATTAAAATGTAATATCTACGGCTATATGTTTAGCCGCTGACATATCTCCTATATGTCAGCGGCTAAGGTTATAGCCGTAGACAAAAAGCATAACCCTAAATTCGTTCACAGCAAACCCACGCCCTTTCCCCCCTCAAATCCACGCCCCCTTCGTTCACAGACACCGGCGATCTCATTACCGCCTCCAGCCGCCCGAACCCATTGCTGCCTCCAGCCACTCAACCCCATTGCTGTCTCTAGCCGCCGGCGACCCCATCGCCGCCTCAAGCCGCCGGCGACCCCATCGCTGCCTCCAACCGCTCGACCCCATCACTGCCTCCAACCGTGAAGAGGAACGGGACCACTCAACCCCATTGCTGTCTCTAGCCGCCGACGACCCCATCGCCGCCTCAAGCCGCCGGCGACCCCATCGCCGCCTCAAGCTGCCGGCGACCCCATCGCTGCCTCCAACCGCTCGACCCCATCACCGCCTCCAACCGTGAAGAGGAACGGGACCACTTGACCCCGTCATAGAGATCGCCTGTGCTTCCTTGCCATATCACTAGATCACCTGGTGGCGGTGCGGCAGGCCTACTGCTCCCTCTTCGAGTCGTCCCTGGAAGAGGACGTCGCCGCTAGGTCCCCCCCCACCCCGCGGCAGCCCCTCGGCAAGGTAAAAAATTTCTTTTCTAACTTTTTTTCGTTTTTCTTTTTTTAATAAAAAAAAAGGTATGTCTATATGCATAGCATATATTTGAGAGAAATTTGGTTGCTCGGGGAAGCACTTGACCTGTTCGGGGTAATGCTTTAGAGAAATCTAACATGTTGAGCATCTTCTAAGCACACTTAACTGAGAGAACGGAGAGGAAACTGAATTCTCTGACATGCGTTTAGGGCACCTCTATTCGATTAGTTTACGATTCAATTAAAAGCAAGAAAAGAGGGAAGTTGGCACTCAATGCCACTAGCATAATTTGATTTTAGGCTAGATGCTTGGTCTGTTGTGGGCTCTGATTTGCACAAGACAGCTTGATCCTGAAATTGTGAAATGTTTTGCCCTGGCTCAGAAGGAGGAATAGATTTTGCCGAAGAAATGGCTGAGTTAGAACCAGAATGCCAAGCCTTCATAGAATCTAAAGCTTCCCCAATTCGTGCAAAAGCATCTTCACCTCCTTTTATTGAAGACAATGCCTGAAATACATGCCAATGAATAAGTAATTTCCTAAGATGTGTAATTACATCGGGTTCAACATAACATCACAAGTAACTTGAAGAAATCCATGCAACACATGAGGGTACATAACTTCTGTCCAATTTCTATCAAAAGAAAAACTAGCTTTAACCAGTTAAAAGAACTGGGAGAATCTTCTCATGTTATTATAAACACTATCATATAATTGCAAATTCTCCCTCCGTTACACACTTAATGTATGCAGATGATCTCCTCTTGTTCGGTAGAGCGGAGGAACAAGAGTTATATATTACCTTTCATGGACTGCTTATAGGTGTATCCATCCTGGTCAGGGCAAGCCATCAATCTTTCAAAGTCTGGCATCTATTTTAGTCACAACACTCCACAAGAAATGAGAACCAGGCTTATGGATAAAGAACAGTCCGTCCACTACATGGTCTAGCCTTTTGTCTGCTCACGAAGACATTCTCAAACATTACTGTTGGACAGTCAAAATGGTAACTCAATCTGGATTTGGAAACATAAGTGGATTCTTGAATTACCTTCTACCACAGCTCCTCTAATTCAGTATCCCATTTCTCATAAAGTCTATGAACTTATAGATCTACAATGGCCAATGGAATTTACAGAAAATTGGTCAATTATTTGATCAACAAACTGCAGCAGCAATCAGATCTATTCATCTACCAATCCATCCCCGGTTGAGTGATGTATTGACTTGGACTCTTACTCCTCATGGGCAGCTCACGACCAAGTTTGCTTGTCGTAGGCTCCAGGAGCTAGCAATATCTAGCTAGTTCATCCAACTCTCCAAGTCATTTGGAAGCAACTATGGAATCTCAAATTTAATTAGCTTATTCCCTCAAAAGTTTGTATGTTCATTTGGAAATGCCTAAGTGATGCGACCCCCACTAATGCAAAACTAGCCAAGATACTCAACTGGGTCGATAAAGAATGCCTATCATGTCCAAATCAAAGTTAGAACATTGACCATATTCTATTCAGGTGTGAGGTGGCAAGAGCAACCTGATTTGCTTCTCCATTCAGTTTAAGATCTGATCTGATTACATCTCCCCTCCAGGAAGTTATTCAGTCTTAGATTTCTAAAACGATTTGAGTAGGGAGGAGGATTGCTTCAAATTGGCTTTGAAAATATCTGTCTTACGGCATTTATGAAAATTCAGGTGCAAGCTAGTGATTGAAGGCATCAATTCCTCCCCCTTGCTGATTTTAGACAAAGCTGAGAAAGAGGCTACTTTCTGGGCAACTAATTATCGGCAATCCACAGCTTGTGGACTGGCTTGTCAAGTTCCAAAGCAGAAGGAACAGCAAGAGTCACTGGAAAATGATGGACAGACCCCTCTGAAAACCCCCTCAAGATCTACAAACAGGAGGATCACTTTTTCTCCAAAGCTACAAAAGAAAGAGTGGGGGAGAAGAGAACAAAATAATTTAAGGACATGCATAGGAGCCACATGAAATATCAACCAAAGAGAAACAATACAGTCCAACAATTTATGGCCAATAAAATGGCCTTGTGCAGCATTTCATACCTGTGAGACTTGTTTGCATCGTATGCTGTCTTTTTTTCACCCTCCTTTAGTCTCATACTAGTTCTATGTCCATGTGTGAAATGATTCTTTTTCTCATCGATTCCTATTTTATCATGATATGCGTGAAATGATTCTAAAGAGAGTGATCATTCTAGCTCATATATTCTTTATTGTTTTTAGTTTACTACCCTGTGTGTTTAGCTCATATATTTTTTATTCTTTAAAGGTGTAGAGTATATGTGGTGGAAATTTGAAGTGTTTAGCTCATATATTGTTTTTAATGATACTATCTTTTTTAAGTAACTCTAGCAAAGTTGGATCATTGGTAGATATAGATTTTTTTTTGGCAGACTATATTACTGCTTTGGTATATTAAACTGGCAACCCCAGTGCGTAAAGGTTTACCTCCGCCTAGTACCAAAGGGTAATATATTGTTGTGGATGTGCATGCGAATTAGAATATAATCTCTGTACTATATATGTGAATGTGGATGTGAGATGTATGAATGTGGATATGATTTGATATTTACATGTAGATACAAATAAGTTTTCTTGTAGGTACGGATGATGATGTCAATGTGTACATGTATGTGTTTGTGTATGTGGATGTGGATGTGGTTGTGCATATGTAAATGCAGTTGTATATATGGATGTGGTTGATCTTTTTTTTTTTGTCCGTTCAAGACTTTTGTTATGATATATATTTTTACTGTCTTTTGACAGTAATGACATATATCGATCATAAAGTCTTGAATTGTCCTGTTGGACAGTCTGTGGATATTTGATCATCTAATGTTCTTTATTATATGTGCTTCATGATCATCTTAAATTTTCGACAGTATCTTCTCACTCTTCTCCAATATACTTGCTAATTTTGACTGCTCTTTTTGTCACTTGTATTTCATACAAGTGACTTTTTGAGAAAAAGTTAAAATTAGTAAATAATTGTGGTATATTGGAGAAGTGTGGGGAGATGCTGCCGAAATTTTAAGATAATCATGAAGCACATATATTAAAGAACATTAGATGATCAAATATACATGGATGGACATGTTATGTGATGTAGGTACCCTTTGTTTATGAGATTGTATGAAATCAGACAGGTGTACAAGTTTGAAAAATGTACAACTTTCAGGGGAGATGCTGCCGAATTTTGTTTAGAAATGTGTACAAGTAACTTTCCTGACATGTACGGATGTGGATGTGGATGTGGATGTGAATGTGGATGTAGATGTGAATGCGTATGTGGATGTGGATGTGTAATGCAGATATTATTTTTTTATGAGATTGTATTAAACCAGACAAGTGTACAAATGTAAAAAATGTACAACTTTTAGGGGAGATACTGCCGAATTTTTTTTAGAAATGTATATATCTATATTTATAAATTATATTTATCTATCTATTTATGTATTTAACTTTTGTTAGTAGCACTTTTGAATTAATTGAATATGATGACGATGCATTTATCTTTACAGGTTCTTTGTGTGTATGTCCTTGGTATTGTATGTGAGGCGATGATGATACACTTGACTTTACAGCTACTGCAAGCCATCTGCTAACGGCACGGCAGCTCTGGATGGTCCTACTGGGCAACCGAGTTGCAGCCGTTTTGTGCGGATCGCTGAAGCATACGGAAGCCCCTATGGGTTAAAAATATTTTCTATCTGAGCCTCCGGTCTTCCCTCTCTTAAATTTTATGGATAGACCACTGTGTGTCTTTGTGTTTTACATGCGTGGATAATATATAAGTTATTAATCGATCACATTTGTTAATATGTAGGTTAGAGGATACATAGAAATGGCTGGACTTGACAAGAGTTGGATAAAGTTTGTTCATAATCGAGGAGATCCTAGATATGAGAGAGAGGTAGCTGAGTTTTTGGACTTTGCTTTTCATGAAGAATGTAAGGATCTTCCAGACGGCAGTGAGCAATGGGTAGATGAGGAGAGTAGGAGTCGATATGTAAGTTATTCTATCATTTGAATTATTATTTTTAATCATTCTTATTAAATTTAATATGTATCACTAATAACAATTTTTTTTTATTTTTTTTTAGGAGAGGATGACTCAATTAACCACTTCTTCTTTGGAGAGTGATGTTGGGAGTACTCCCATTTCTGCTGAGGATGCATTCATTTCGGTTATGGGAAAAGATCGATCTGGCCGTGTTCGTTGTGCAGGAAGTCGAGAGACGTTACGTACATGGTATGGACCGGGAGAAGGATCGAGCTCTTCCTATCAACAAAAATTTGAGGAGCAGATTGTGGAGATGCAAAACATGAAAGAAAAAATCAAAGCCCAAGGGAAGGAGATGGAGTGGATGCGCAAACAAATGGCAGACATGAGCGCATTTATGAGTCAATTTCAAAAAATGCACAATCCTACTCTGCCTCAGATAGCTGCTGTGAATGAGGACGACGCCGAAAACGAATCAACTGATGAGGGAGATGATTTTGATGGTGATGACGAACAGTGAGCCGATGATAATTGATACATTTAGTTGTGGATGTGTAATCTGAATTTTTCGGGGATGTGTAATGTGAATTTTTCATGGATGTGTTTTTAAATATTATGTGAATGTTTATTTATGTATGTGGATGTATTTTTTTTGTGATTTTATGAATGTGTTTATTTGAAAGTGTGAATGTGTTTATTTGTACATGTTAATGTCCTTTTATATATGTTTGTAAGCACAAATCTGTATATACAGGAAAAATATATAATTTATTATTTTAATATTTTATTTTATTTTCTTAGAAACTATTTGTCAGCGGCTTTATAGCCGTCGACAAATAGTATTTGCTCTCAGGGAAAACGTTTTGTCAGCGGCTTCAAAGCCGTCGACAAATAGTATTTGTCAGCGGCTTAGGTTGCTGACAAATCGTTTTGTCAGCGGCTTATAGCCGTCGACATATGTAGTATTTGTCGACGGCTACTGTTAGCCGTAGACATATGCAGTATTTGTCAGCGGCTACCTCCGTGGACATAGGTTGCATATGTCAGCGGCTATTTTAAAGCCGCTGACATATGTCTCATATGTCAGCGGCTAACTCCGTAGACATAGGTTTCATATGTCAGCGGCTATCTTAGAGCCGCTGACATATGTCTTATATGTCAGCGGCTACTGTGTGTAGACATATAACGTATATGTCAGCGGCTTTAAGTAGCCGCTGACATATGCGTTATATGTCAGCGGCTTCTGTGTGTTGACATATATAGTATATGTCAGCGGCTGTGTTTTAGCCGTTGACAAATATATGCCAACGGGACTTTTGTCCACGGCTTGTCAGCGGCTGTAAAGCCGTCGACATAAGTATTTGTCAACGGCTGTTTAGGATTTGTCAGCGGCTCTTAGCCGCTGACAAATCCTGTTTTTCTTGTAGTGAATAAACTAATGTTATGGTTTTTTAATTTTTGTATCTCAGAAGTTATTATTTATACAATTAGTTTGGGTCAGATAGCCGTGGTGCAGGTACAAATAAATGCTAGTATGATCATTAGGGAGTTGGAATTAATGCCTCTTGACGTAGGATGTTGTTAATAACCCATAAAACACCACTAGGGGTGCAAAATAGTCGGATCTGGGTTGGATCCGACCCGGATTCGAATACGACCCGGATCTGCATTATTAAATTTAACTCCGGATTCCAATACCCATTTATCAAATATGGATCTCCATATTCAGATCCGATAGAAGTTTTTCGGATCCGGATGTGGATCCCCCAGATTTTGGCAACCGTCCAGCCCTACAGCTCTAGCAGACGCGGAGGAGGACGGGGGCGATGATGACGAGGAGGAGGCTGTCGCCGCGGGGACTTCCGAAGGGGTGGGCAAGGGTCTTGAGGAGGAGAGCCTAGATGTTGCTGCAGGGTGAAGATTATCCTAATATGGAGCTAAATTTTGGTGGGCTTTTGAATGGGGTTAACAATAAAAAGATCTTTCCGGCCGGGGACGGCGATGCCGTGCCAGGTGAGAACCCCGGTGGATGGATGGCGGATATCCAAGAACGTCGCCTTGCGCGTCGACGGATCAATCTCGCCCGCCCGCGGTTCCTCGCATTGAGGGGCGACGATTTCAGAATGCGGAGTAGGCACATGCGTAGGCGCAGAGGGAGGAGAAGTAGGTGGAGAGCGGCGCTGGGAGGAGGGGGAGGAACGGGCCTCTGCCTGTGGCAGCAGAACGGAAGCGTGTTTTTGAATCCTCATGGCGGAGAGGAAGAAGGCAGGGAGGTCGGCGGAGATGGAGACGTAGCCCAGAGGCGGCCAGCGGAGGCAACCCTCCTTGGACGCGGCGAGAATAGTAGCGTCGTGGCGCATCCTAACCACCCTTGTCTTGCCCCCGTTCGGATGGAAAACGGAGGTCCGATGCAGTTCCGTATAAGATTATGCGGGTATCCGACGATGTCTAGATTCTTCATTGTGGGTAAGTGACAGCCTTCGCGTTCGAAAAAAGATAATATGGTCGGATCGAATCCGAGAGTTTGCACCCCTAAACACCACATGGAATATAAAACACCCATTGAGCATTTTCTAAGGTATTATTGCCTTAAAAAGTATGATGCACCACACAAAATACTTCCCGTTCATTGGAGGGTACTGACTAATTAGGGATGACACAAGATTGTGTCTCAGTACGAGGTTTAGCTTGATGAACGTGATCTTTCCATGATTTTATACAAACTATCTTGCTAAATGTTTACATAGCTTCTAATTACTAGTATTTTTAAGGCGTCTTTGACGAGATTTATACTTGAAAATCATTTTTGACTTCTACTTCTCACGTACAATAAGTTGAGAGAGAGAGAGAGAGGTTATAATTAGTTTTAGTTTGATATAAAAGTTAACTCTTTTGTAATAATCTCATTTTTTTTCTAACTGTGGAAGCTACACTTTGTAGCTTTTAGTTGAAAGCCAATTAAAACACAAGTAAAACATGACATAAATGACTTTTAAGATCTATTTGCTTCGGCAAAAAATAATTAAACAGAAAGTTGCGCCAAACACGGCTTTAAATTTACACAGATTTTATCTCAGTTACTAAAAGAAGAAGTGGGTATCATGTTTTTGGAGCATTTTGTATAATCCTCTTAGTTTCTTTTTAACTTTCAATTAAAAATTATAATTCTAAGTTACGTACCTACAGAAAGAATTACACATTTAGACTTTTTAGATGATGATAAAGTAAGATCGTTAGGAAAACAAAGACTTCTGTAATACCATATACGATAGTTATAACTATTCATATACGATAACTATGACTATTCATGTTCAATAGAGATGTAATAGCATTATAACTATTCATCTTAAAAAACGACTTCTATAAGTTGTCCTAAGAGGAACTGAGGAAGTAGTTTCTAAAGCAGATGCCAAATTTCCGAGCAAACATCATTGCAAGTTTGATGTCCTCTGGCTCGATTGGGCTCTCTTTGATCTCTTTCTATCTTTTGAACCTTTCTGATATTCGTGAATCAAATAGGAAAATAGTAAAAAAATTAAGATGAAAATATAAAATTTTCTTGGCTTCTAGTCCGGAGTCCACAAAGTCTATCTATCCCCATCGCAGCATCTACCCTCTTGACTAAGTATCAAATATTTTTTTCTTAATTTCAAGATATTGTTCAAAATGACATCTGTGTTAAAAGTATCAAAAATATTCACTCAATGTTAAAGGAGATTTCTTTTCGAAAAAAATCTTTTGCCTTTTGTGGCATCATGTACTAGACAAAAATATTTACTTTTCAAAGTTTTTTTATTTTAGACATTATAGATCGGGCAAGATAATTGTTCTATTTATGTTGAATTATTGTCATAATTAAATGAGTTATTCTTATATGAATGCCAAATAGATTGTTTTGATCGGTAAATAGGCAGTGTAATATATAAAAAGTACAGTTCTTCTATTTTAGTTATGATAATGCATTTATGTTTAACAGAAATTGTTTATAATTTACAGGTGCACATGTAATAGAAATTATAATTACCACAAAATATAATAATTAGATATTAATAATTTTTTATATAACTTTTTAGCGGTGATTATAATTTCCACTGTAATTACCATATTGTTGATGCTCTTACCTTGTTGCAGTATTTGTAATTGTTACTAAAAATAATAAAAGAATAGTTTGAAATAAAACGTCATGACATTTTAAATTGCCGCTACGGATGGCTGCTAGAAAAGTAATATTTTACGGCAATTGATGCAACTTTACTGGAAAATCCCATAAATGCCACTATAATGATGGTGAATCTGACAGCAATCGATGAATCCCCAGTAAAAATAATAGCCGCGATTATAGTCGCCCTTAAAAGTAAAACACATGGCCGTTAAAAGTCTTTTCTATTGTAGTGTTAAATGCGCCCTCCCAAAATTCACCTTCTTGATTTTAAAAATAAAAAATAAAAATAGTTAAAAAAATTAAAATATTCGAATATCACCCCTCTAGAGTGTTTTCCCCCTTTGAGATTTAATTTTCAGCATTGAATCGAAAAATTTAATTGCAGTTGTCCAATCAAATCCGTCGTCGTTTAAAGACTAAAACTAAAATCTCAAGAAATGGGATCAATCTTAAAGATTAATATGATGAATTTTATTTTTTTATATTTTTTAGTATTTTTAGATATTTATTTTTTATACATAATCAGACGTCTCCAATTAATCGTCAAGATCGAACAGTGAAAATTAAGGTCACGGGAATGAGATCAACTCCAGAGAGCCTATTTAGTATTTAAAATATTATGAAAATTTTTATTGTTTTTACTAGGGGGCAGGTTTTCATATGGGGGCACATTGAATCTTTTCTCTAACTTTGTTGCATCCTACTATAAATTTCTTCCTCTCCATATTATAGAAAATATTTTTTTTTTTTAAAAAAAAAAGATATTCAACTAAGTGCTAATGATTATTCTCATCACTTGAATTTTAATGTTTACCGTCCAATCGTAATTGTCAATGGTAACTTTCTGACTGAATACGCATAAAAGGATTGTTAAAAGATTATGAAATGGTCAAATAATAGGAAATAATTACTCTGAATTTAACTCTCGTAGTTGATCACATCTTTTGGAGTTTTAGTTTGAAGAAGTGATCTTCTACGGTCTAAAAAGAGGCATTAAATAGTTTAAAAAAAATTATGATTTAAATCCCAACACTTATGAGGCATAAATTACTAATACATAGTATTTCATGTTGTGCATAAAACATCATTGGATCCATGGACTCAATGATGGCACGGACACGATAGAGAATTTAATTTTATTCTCATTCATATAAGCAGGAACACATCAACGTTACGTCAATACCATCTCGCATTCACCACGTCTTTATTGATCATATAATTATCTCCGGTTATTGTATACTGCTACTGTGAACATCCGGTATGCATGGCCACGGATCAGTAGCCACCACTCTAGCAAGTGAGGCTGCCACCACCGGGCGCCACCCCGAGCTGCCGGCAGTATTGCTGGTAGAAGCTGGCCCGTGTGTTCACCGCGGCCGTGTTTCTGCCGTCGCACTCGCGGTCGCCGTTGATGGCGCGCGTGGTGGCGCCGAATCCCTGGCCCATCACCGGCCGGGCATAGCGCATCCAGAACCAGAGCGATGCCCGGAACGACGTGGGGGCGTTGTTGGCCAGCGTCTCGGGGGCACCCAGGCCGTCGAAGCGCAAGGCCCGCCCTGCATCCCCGTAGTTGTAGTTCCACGACACCTGCAGGGGGCCGCGGCCGTAGTATCTCCTGCCGGGGGCGCAGGGGAAGTCCCGGTACCTGTTGTCCCTGTTGCAGAACTCCCCCTTGTCGTCCTCCTCTATTTTGCAAAGATCTAGTAAACATCAGGAGGCATTAGCTTGGTTCGCAACCTTGGAAGTTGGAAGGCATATACATTTAATACGTGTTTGACGTAGTTTTTATTTGAAATTATTCTTGCAATTTCATTTAATTTTCTTTTGTAAAAATTATTAAATCTTAAAAGTCATTTATATAGTATTTTAAGTATATTTTGATTTCTAATCAAAATCTACAAGAGTGAAACTTTTAATATTAGAGAAAAAGTGAAATTATTACAAAAGAGTTACTTTTATAATAAATTAAAATTAATTATAATTTATCTTCCTTAACTCATCTATATTTTACAAACTTTAAGTATTTTAAAGAAATGAAAGGGATGCCGCATGAAATGGAGGAGAGTCACATACTTCCCGTCTCATGGGCGACGTGCGCGAAGAAGGCGGCGAGCTCGCGCTTGGCGTCGTCCTGCGACTGCCACAGCCTGCCGAAGTTGGGGAACGACCTGATGGCGTCGACGAAGGCCGCCCACGTGTAGAACCCCCGCCCGGGGCAGCCCTGCGGCGCCTGGTTCTTGATCCCTTCGAACAACTGCTGCGTCGCAATGTTGGCGACATTGATGGGCAGCGGCCTCCAGCAGGGGCCCTGCCTGCACCGCTCGTCGCCGCAGTAGTCGAAGCCCGTGCCACAGTACCCCCACCGGCTGCAGCACATCCCCGGCTCGCAGCCGCAGTTTTGGGCCGCCGCTGGCTCGGACGACAACACCATGAGGAGTGCAAGCAAGGCGGCGGCGAGGGCGACGGCTGGAGACGCCATGGGGAAGGGCATGCACGGCGCACACTGGTCAGGTGTGGTTCTGCGTGTTTGGTTGCTTAGAGATTGTGGTAGAGTTGGGGATTTATAGCTGTGGAGGGACATCGGAGTGGGGTGTTGGTGGTGGAAATTGGGGTGTTGGGTGTGGAAACGAACGTTTTCTTTCCACAGAGGAAGGAACAAGGAAGTGGCGTCGTTGACGGGGACTAGCCAGTCTCTTGAACCTTCGTCGCTGTTCAACACGGAGGGGAAGACTTAGAAGACTTTAGAGGACTGTCCTGCTTACACTAATTTTTTTATTAATAAGACATTTTTTATATAATTATGATAATTCTATCTTTTCCCAGCTGCGACTCCATTTTTATGAAAAGAAAAAAAAAATGTGATTGGTGCTATCATCCAATCAAAGTGATCAGAATCTCAGATGAATATCGGTGGCGTTGAACAAACCTGATCCCCTCTCAAGAAGTAGGGGGTGCAAAAGAAATAAGCCCATTTTTATTTTATTTGTGTTGGATTTGTTATTTATTATTAAGTCTTAATTATCAAGATCAATGTCGCCTGTATATTGAATGAGACAAGCTTTACTTTGTTCAAGCTCAATTTCAGCTGTTTAAGTACTAAACAATATACTCTTACCACATTTAATTTTTATGAACACTACTGGACTACTAAGTGAATGAAATGTGTGAAAAGAGGACCGTACTACACACTAATTCAATTATTAAATGAGGTGTGAATGAATTCTGAATAAGCTATTAAATGAATGTGAACGTGGTACAAAAGAAAAACAATCCAAGCCTTAGTTGCGTCTATTAACAAACATAAATGACCTAAGCATACCTCTGACGAAATTCCGTTCATCCACTAATTGTGCCTAAAAATTTCTTCAAGATTGGTTAGTTGGTCAAAGGAATTAATTCATCACTTATAATTTGGCCGACTAAGAGTGTTCGATCAAGTTAGTGATTTTTTGTTCAGTTCTCACAAATGATATCATCGTGAATGTGTGAAAATTTATGTGCCTACCCTGAAGTATTATCTTCAAAGCGAAAGTAAGATTTTATAATCTTTTCTTAGAAAATGGTCTTATAGTTGGAAAGAAAAGTTAAGTTCTACTTATAAGCACACACATATTTTTACAAAATTCAATGTAAGACTAAAACGATTTGTCATTTTTATGTCTCTACACTCACCTACACCACTATCCAAATTAGATTTCAGCTATAAATTTATAGATGTGCACCAAATTCCACTAACTTAATTCCATTTTTCGGATAATTGATTATACATGCGTAGAGATTAAATAGAGTGCAAATTTAGGGGATGTTTCGCATCTCTACTCTCTACCTGTGATGGGAATGGAGATACGAATCTGCTCATCTTCTATAATATTGTTTGCTTTAAGCTCACTTTGTTCGCAGAATAACTTAAATCAGAATAAGATTCTGGGGATTTCTTAACACAGAATAAGAGGTATTTTGATTTGGTAAATTGTTGGTATTCCACCCAGAATAAGTAGAATTGCACTGCGCTATTCCAAATGATTTGATAGGAATAAGTAGAATAAAGAAGATAATAAAGAGTGGAACAAATAGTTCAAAATATCCATGTTATTCCGCTTAACCCCCGGTATAACCCATAACATTCTGGATTAAGTACTCCCCTCCACCAAAATAAGTTAAAAGGTTTTAAGATAATAAAACATCATATTCATGGCTTATTCCACAAACAAAGTGAGACTTTTAGGGCCACTTTGATTGGAGAATAGGAGAAGAATAAGGGAGAATAAGGGGAGAATAAGCTTAATTTTGCTTTGACAAGCAGAATGGCTTATACCGGTGCAGAATAGCGTATTCGGAGAATAAGGAGAATAAGTCATCCCACCTTAGACCCAAGAATCACTTATTCTTCTTATTCCATTAGCGGGCCCCACAAAACTATCAAACCGAAACATCTCTTATTCTGGTATACGTCATTCCGTCAGTGGGCCCCACGTAAAAACTTATTCTGCAAACAAAGTGAGGCTTAGGGTTTTTAACAGCATACTTAAGGATGAAAGGACCGAGTTGCAGAGACACGTACGGAAGATGAGTTACAAGGTTACGTATGGAGCGGTCAATAGCATCTTACGTTCTGTGGCACAGAAATTTAAAACCAGCTGTCAGTATCACCTTGCTGTCTGAAACGTAAAGCTTCCTTCCTTCTGCCAAAAGAGGAGGGAAAAAGACAAAACATCAGGCATGACAATAAATAATTGGTTAAACAAATTTTATTCTGAAATTAATGCTTTTGAACCTTTAATCTCAAACTACATAGGGGCTTTGTCCAGCTTTTTAGATGAAATAAAGAGCAAATTAAATTCTAGAAGCAATAATAACAGAGATTGAATGGTAACTACTTCATGATTCAACAGTTAGAGCAATTAATTTAAATTTTCCAAGGTGCTCACTTATAGAAGATCAACTATTTTTTTATAATCCGCAAATAACGGATACAGGTGCAGATAAATTATTTTTTTAACGGGTACGAAAACGGATAGACCCACTACGGAAACTGCTATCCGAACCAACCCATTGCGTAGATATTCTCTCTTTGGTTGTATTGTATTGTTATTTTTGTTATATTTTTAATGAGTCAAGTTTAAAATTTTGTCACTTTTAAGAAATGGTTTAATTAGTTTTGTGTTTATACTTGACTTTTGATTGGCACAGTTTATTACTTAATTTGTAGTTCAAGTAGTCTTTGTATAACCGGTAACTATCCGGTAGTGTACTGAAAACCGCTTCTATCCGGATATAAAAAAGCAAGTTCGGATAGTATATTTCCTGATAGTTAACAGATGGTCACCGGATACACCTTTTGAAAGGTGGATACGGAACAGATAGTCCACTATTCACACCGTACTCGACCCGTTGACATCCTTATAGCATAGCATTATAACAACTTAAGTGTCTACTTTCTATCGTTCCCAATTAAGAGAAATAAATGCGACTAATCCACCAGAAAAGCATAAGAAGAAAAATTAAAAAAGTTACAATCTAAACCTTCGGTTCAGAAGATACAAGGCTACGGCTCCAGAAGAAAAATGGCCTGAGGTTAGGATGCAAAGTTTATGTGCAAGGGTAGAGTAAATGAGGAAGATCATTGTTATATATTTCTGATGGGCCATCACCCAAGTTATCCGGTAGTAGAATGTTTAATATTGGATTCCTTTTTTGTTGGGACTTTTAGATGTCACCTCCTCCAATCTCTCATATGTAGGGACTCACGACTCCATTAATCCTGATATATATTTATTTGCCCTTATAATCTCAGGTATCTGGTGAACACCTCACAAAATTGGGGACAACCCTTTCATGTTTCGGAAAAATCTCTTGGAAAAGGGGGTTTATCAAATCAACACATAATTGTGGAAGGTTGAAAATAAATAGTGGAATTAGAAGGGTAATCCTAAATACACGGATTATAGGGATAGAAGTCTAAAAAGATTTTCCTTTACTGAAATCAGATAGATAATACTGACTTCAAGACAAGTGACGATGTGGAGCAACAAATGGGAAAAAAGGAAGATGAAAACATTGGAGGCAAGATAAAGGAAATATCCAACCGCGAGCTTCCTTACTTCCTGCCCCTCCATCATATGACCTGTGGCATCGACGTCTTTTTTTTTTGGACAATAGTCCAAACGGTTAGAGACAAAGCCCAACAATCAATTCACCGAGGATCGACTCCAAGGGCCAACACAAACCCGCCGAAAAATCTCCGCCCACAGCGTGCACTCACTCCCGCGAGGGGCGAACACCTGACCTCCTCCCACCAGGGAGGAGGGTGTACAAGGGAGTCCCACTGGGCTACACCGCACGGACCTGTGGCATCGACGCCTTGGACATCCATCCCCGGAGCGCCTTAATAAATTACATAATCTTCTATCTCTGCCCGAGAATAAAAGTAGTCGCGCTTGTGAAGTATGTCCTTTGGCAAAACAAACTCGCTTACCATTTCATTCTAGTACTTCAGCTACTACTATTCCATTTGAATTAAGTCATTGTGACATTTGGGGACCATATTCCACTACTTTTAATAATGGTGCTCGTTAATTTCTTTCTTACCTTGGTTGGCACATGGACTTTTCTCATGAACTTTAAATCTGAAACACTCAAAATTATACACCATTTTCATTCTCATGTTCAAAATAATGAACAAATCCAATTATTCCAAGCCATGACCCCTCTTCATCACCAAGCCCAGAGCCATTGTCACCAACAATGGATGAGCCCAACCTCACACAGTCATCCCACTCACCGTACTTTCTTAGCCTCAAATTCTAGCACATCAGAACCACAAAGTTACACTGAAGCCAATAAATTTGCTCACTGGAGAGAGGCGATGGCTGCTGAGGTTTAGGCACTGGAAGCTAATGACACTTGGACTTGGACTGATTTATCATCAGGCAAGCAACCTATTGGCTGCAAATTAATGGGTTTATATAAATAAAAGACAAATCTGATGAAAGCACAGAACGTTACAAGGCACGCCTTGTAGCCAAAGGTTACACACAGATCGAAGGATTCGATTATCATGAGACATTTGCTTCTGTTGCAAAGCTTGTCACCATTGATGCCTCCTGGGAATACCTGCCATCTAAAATTGGTCTCTCCATGATCAGATGGATGTCAACAACGCCTTCCTCCATGGCGAGGAAGTTTATACGCAAATCCCACCTGGTGCTGGTATTTTCCTGTCTTCCTCATGTTCCTTACGAGTACATGCTTATGCTGATTCAGACCGGGCTGCTTGCCCTCAAACAAGGCGATCAATGGCATCAGCAACATGTAAAATTCAGTGGCCGGCTCTCTTATCTTTTCCGAGACCTTCATCTTCCCTTCAAGAAAGTGATACTTTACTGTGGCAATCAAGCCGCCGCCCTGTACATTGCTGCGAATCCAGTTTTTAATGAACGAACAAAACACACAGAAATAGATCGTCATCTTGTGAGAGAAAACTTCAAGAGGTTCTCCTCAGTACTGCTAAAATTTCTTCACATTTACAAGTAGCTGACATCTTCACCAAGGCCCTACCCAAAGATGATTTATACCGGCACATGTTCAAGTTGGTTCGTTACCTGCATTCACCAACTTGAGGGGGAGTTTTACGTAACAAGATGATTTCAGCTGGCCTATGACATTCATAAGCTGGAACCGCCAAGTTCAAATTTTGGGGGAGATCCGTAAGCGACCAGCTATTATCTCTGCGCCACTTTGATTGGAGAGTAAGCGAAGAATAAGACCTCCTATTCTTAGAATAAGAGAAACTCCAGTTTGACGGACGGAATGACTTATACAGAATTACTTATACCAAAATAAGCAGAATAAATCATTCCACCTTAAATAGAAGAATTACTTTTTCTTCTTATTCCGTCGGTAGGCGTAGAAACAAACAGCCCAGATTCTACCAGGTAAACCATACAGAGAGAAGACCACCACAATGGACGCCACCTCCGGAGAATCAATATGGGTCCGTTTGGTATCCAGTAAAATGATTTACAAACACAAGTTTTCCGAAAAATTATCTCTAGATGGATTATTTGATTATCCGTAAAAGCCAAAGTCAACTAAAAACGTGATGCATGGGCTGCCATAAATCCTGCTTTTGATATCAGTCCCAAGAGAGTGGGTGCCATTTTCCGTGGGAACTTGTCTTCAATGAGAAATTTGGTGTGGGCTCTCTTTTCTATTTAGGATGCTAGTCTGGTCCTGTATCTTTGAGAAATAAATTTAAAATATAATAAATAGTTAATGATATTTATATTATTGGGCAGACACGTTTCAACCCAATAATCCTATTTTATTAGAATTTGGATGTTACCTTTGGTTAGGGGTTTTTCTTCGCATAAAACTCGACCTAGCAGTCTATTTATAGTTCTCTTCGCCCCCACAGGATCCCTTTAGCATGTCCCTTTACCCTAGAGAGAGTTAGAGATGGATTTGTGACTGCTTTTAGAGAGATCTTATGGTAGAGTGTTGGTTCTTGGAGGACTTCGTGGGAAGGCTCTTCAGGAGGTGGGGTGCGTGCTTGAAGGGAGGAGGCTGAGGGGCTAGGCAGGCTTCATCGATTCCCTTTGGTTCTTGGTGGAGAAATTGTTGGGTTCTAATCTAATTAGTAGTCCACTTGTGTTTACTGGGCTGCACACTTGCACACTATTAGGCATCCAATTAATGGAATATGATTGGACTTAACCCATTAGGCGTCCAATAAGAATCATGTAATGGGTAGGATCCTGTTAGAAGTAAGAACGGGACTGGTCCCTCCTCTCTATAAAAGAAGCATGTGACTCCCTATTAGGTCATATGCATCAAGACAAATAGAAAGAGGAAACCAGTGGAGACAGTGCGTGGGTTTACACCGTCTTCCCGTCCGGAGTTCGTGCGTTCTTGTTCGAGGTCCGCTGCGCGTGGAGATCGACTCCGGCATCGTCTTCCTCTGCGTTAGGAATGGCTTCCGCTCCAGGTATTCCTAAAATCCCTAACAAGTGGTATCAGAGCCCGTGTCGGAATTTTGGGACTCCGATCTACGGGATTCTTCTCGGATTTAAAAAAAAAAAAAAATTCTGGACAGCCGAACGGCCGGACGGCCGTAGGCGTGCCGCCGCGGCTGTGCACCGCGGCCGCGCGGCACGCCAACGCACGGGCCAGCGCTGGCCGTGCGGGACCGCGCGCGGCAACACGGGCCGCGCACGGCGGCGCTGGCCGCGCGGGGCTGCTGCGCGCAGGGCCGCGCGCGGCGGCGCTGGCCGCGCGTGGGCGGTTTCCAGCAAGCGGTGGGTTCCGGTGAGGGATCCGGCAGCGGTTTCCTAAAATTTGGATTTTCTAAAATTTGGGTTTCCTTAAATTGGGGTTTCTAAACCCTAACTTTCCCTTTTGGGAGGTTGAAGATGATGGGTTTAAGAAACTATTGGGTTTAGGAAACTATTGAATTTAGGAAACCATTGAGTTTTATTTGGGTTAGATTTTAAATCCGTAACGGATCTTAGTTAAAAATCATTTGGGTCATATTTTAGGTATTAGATCCGTTAGGATCTTATTAAGACTCAAATTCAGATCCATTTGATAATTCCTTAACGGATATTAGTTAACGGGTATTGGATTCGGACTTTGGGTACGATATCTGTTTGGATATCATTAAGACCCGAATTCAAATTCGATTAAGTTTCCAACCCGAACCCGTTAATCTAACCCAAATCGAACCCGTTAACCCATTAAGAACCGGACCCGCATCCGTTTATATCCGTTTGTGTAGATGTATCCTTTAAGATTTAAAATCATTTAATTTAAACTCCTTTAGTTATCTTTATCTTTTAAAATTCACTAATGGTCACTTAATTGATCCATTAAGTTCTGGATCTTTGGCCCATATTTCTGGGCCCATTTTAGGCCCATTAGTGATCTTTAAAGGATAAAAGATCATATTTTAAATATGTTTAGATACATACACAATTTCTGAAAATCTGTTTGCAACTTCAGTTTATTTCTGCAAATCAGAAACGGATATGTTTGCAATTTCTATTTTTTCTTGCAAAGTATGTTTACAATTCTGGATTTTTCTGTAAACTGTTCAGGTTTTGCAATTTAGGTTTCTTTCTGCAAACAGAAAAAAGACATATATATAACAACATGCTATAAACTTATTAATTAGTCATTTTAATGTAGTTTTAAGCATGATTAATGTTGTTTAAGAATCAATAATTATTGTTGTAAGTTTAGGAGATATTTCTTGTGATTATTTGTCCTCTTTACAGTTTTAATCATGCATTAATATCTCCATTTAAGATTGCATTAATTATTGTGTTTATGTCCTTTTTGCTCATGTTATGTGTTTATTGATACTATTATGTAGTTTTGTGGTAAATTTTTTATTTCTAAATGATTAGTTTGACCACCAAAGTGGCACTAATCACGAAGATTGATAAAATCTTACCATATTAAGTTTTAAATAGCATTATTAATGAGCATTTAGTTATTTGTTATCATTTTAAATTGGGGGAGGATGTTTTAGTATTCAAAGTGTGTAAGTAGATCACCAAAGTGGCCTTATGCATGGAGAATAATAAAATATACTCGTTAAGAAATTAAAATGATCTCAAATGCTTGTGTTCTTAGCTTGATTGTAAATTTAACTCCCAAAGGAGTGTTTATTTTCATGTCATGAGCAGGATAAAATAAAATTTATCTACATGGCGATTCTTGAGAGTTATGTACCCAAAGGTACTCTCTCTTGATATCAAAATGTTTATAAGTTTTAGTTTTATCACTTAAGTTAATTCGGAGAGTTCGTCCATGAAGCTATCGGACGAGTTGATAAAGTAGTTCTCTTTATGTTGTTGAATTACTTTGCATATCTGTTTGCCTCATTACTTGCAATATTTTAGTTCCATTGCCTTATATGTGAGCATGTGTTTGTTTATTTCAGCTGCTTCTCCTTTGTTTGCACCATTTAATGCTAGTGTGCCGTACCTAAATGGCACTAATTTCACTGAGTGGAAACAAAGGGTACAATTTGCTCTAGGATGCATGGACTTAGATTTAGCATTACGTGAGGTTATGCCGGCTTCACTTACTCCAGAAAGTTCATTGGAACAGCAGACTCATTATGAAAAATGGGAAAAGTCCAATCGTCTCTACCTTCTGTTTCTTCAGGGACACGTTGGACAGAACATAAAGGGATCTATTCCAGATCAGACTAATGCCAGTGGATTTCTTAAAGCTATTGAGGAACAGTTCATTAGTTCTAATAAGGCCAAAGCCAGTACTCTAATGGCTAAACTGCCCTCAATGAAATACACTAGTGGTAGTGTTCGAGAGCATATAATGATCATGAGAGATATTTCTGCTCAACTGAATGCTATGGAGGTTACTATTTCAGACACTTTCCTAATCCATTTTATTCTCAACTCTTTACCTAGCGAATATGAGGCATTTAAGATCTCCTACAACACACATCAAGCTAAATAGTCAGTCAATGAATTGATAACCATGTGTGTCCAAGAGGAAGAGAGATTGAGAGGAGAGAGGAACAATGTTGCTTTGTTTACCTCTCATAAAGTGAAAAGTGGACCAGGAAAGAAAAAGGGTGTCCAGAAGAAGGGCTAGAAGAAAGACAAGTCAAAAGGCAAAAATGACAAGTGCTTCTTCTGCAAGTTACCTAGACACGTTAAGAAAGATTGTTTGAAAAAGAAAGCATGGTTTGAAAAGAAAGGTAATCTCTCATCTTATGTTTACTATGAGTCTAATTTAGTCAATGTTCCTAAAAGTACATGGTGGATTGACTTAGGTTCTACTGTGCATGTTGCCACTTCTATGCAGGGATTCCTTTTCCAAAGGCCTCCGAATGAGGGTGAGCGGAGCATCTTGTCAGGAAATAAGACGCGCTCACAAGTCAAGGCTGTAGGAATTTATAGGATAGTTATGGAATCATGATTTGTTCTAGATTTAGAAGACACTTTTTATGTACCATATTTTAGTAGAAATTTGGTTTCAGTATCAAGACTTGATTCAAAAGGTTTTTAAGTCAAATTTGGAAACTCTTCAGTTGAATTAATAAAGAATTCTATTGTTATTGGTACTAGTTCTACATCTGATGGTTTGTATAAATTGTGTCTTAGCAATGTGATTGAACAATCTCATAACACCCTGCATACTTCGGTCCTTACTGGCAACAAGCGTAGTAGAGTTAATGAAAATTCATCCATGTTGTGGCATAGGAGATTATGACACATCTCCATTAAGAGGCTCAAAAGGTTAGTGGGAGAATGAGTGTTACACACTCTGGATTTCACTGACTTAGAGATATGTGTTGATTGCATTAAAGGAAAGCAAACACACACGCCTAATAAAGATGCTACAAGGAGTTCTGGAATTTTAGAAATAATTCACACTGATATCTGTGGTCCTTTTCCACCCTGTCTGACTGGTGAGAGGTACTTTGTCACCTTTATAGATGACTATTCTAGATTCATGTATCTCTATTTACTTTTTGAAAAGGCAGATGTTTTCAATATCTTTAAGGATTTCAAGAAGGAAGTAGATAAACAATCGGGGAAAGTAATCAAGATAGTCAGGTCTGATAGAGGTGGCGAGTACTATGGTAGGTATACTGAGATGGGACAAAGGCCTGGTCCATTATCTAAATTCCTTAAAGAAGAGGGTATTGTACCTCAGTACACTACTCCTGGCAGCCCATACCAGAATGGGGTTGCAGAAAGAAGGAATTGAACGCTTAAAGAAATGGTCAGGGCAATGTTGAGTCATTCTACCCTTCCTTTATCCTTGTGGGGCGAAGCCGTTAAGACAGCTGCTCACATTGTGAATAAGGTTCCTACGAAAGCTGCGCCTAAGACTCCCTATGAGTTATGGTGTGGTAGGAAACCTTCTGTGAGCTATATGCGCACGTGGGGGTGTGCAGCTGAGGCTAGACCATACAGTCCACAGGAAAATGCTTTTGATCTCAGAACAACCAGTGGATTCTTCATTGGTTATCCAGCGAGATCAAAAGGGTATAGATTCTATTGCCCATCCCATGTTCCCATCATTATAGAAACAGATAAGGCAAGGTTCCTTGAAGATGGCGGAGTTAGTGGGAGTGGACCTTCTCGAGAGATTTCTTTTGAGGAGTTACAGGATCAAGTTGAAACACCTGTAACAACTGACAACGTTGCTCCCATATTCATTCCTCGGAATGAAATCCTAGGGGAGCAAATAGTTGCAGTTGGTCTACCCCAGGTTGCTCCAGAAGATGTGGTTGTTGTTGACCAACCACCTCCTCAGGTGGATCAGGGGCCAACATTGCGTCGATCTGAAAGAGTCAGGAGACCTGCCATATCTGATGAGTTCATAGTATACCTACATGAGGATAGTGTAGACAGGGGTGACATTGATGATCCAGTGACGTTTTCACAAGCCATGAAGAGTGAAAAATCTGCCTATTGGTTTGAAGCCATGAAAGAAGAGCTTGACTCTATGGCTAAAAATCAAGTCTGGGATCTCGTTAACTTGCCTAAAGGGTCCAAACTTGTTGGATGTAAATGGTTATTCAAAACTAAGGTAGACGCTAAAGGCAAAGTTGAACGATATAAGGCCAGATTGGTAGCTAAGGGTTTCACTCAAAGGGAAGGCATTAACTATGATGAGACGTTCTCTCCAGTTTCCAAGAAACTCTCATTCAGAATAGTCATGGCCTTAGTAGCTCATTTTGACCTGGAGTTAGATCAAATGGATGTGAAAACGGCTTTTCTCAATGGGGACCTAGATAAAGAAGTATATATGGAGCAACCTCAAGGGTTTCGTGCTGAAGGTAAAGAACACTTGGTATGCAAATTAAGGAAATCCATTTACGGACTTAAGCAAGCCTCCCGCCAATGGTTCATAAAGTTTAATGAAATCATACTATCCTTTGGGTTTAAGGAAAACATTATTGATGAATGTTTGTACCTAAATATCAGTATGAGTAGTTTCATTGTCTTGCTTTTATATGTGGATGACATCTTGCTTGCCAGCAGTGATCTTGGTTTATTACATGAAACCAAAGCTTTCCTTTCTAAGAACTTTGAGATGAAAAATATGGGTGATGCCCACTATGTTTTGGGCATTGAAATCACTAGAGACAGACCCTCAGGTACTCTTGGTCTCTCTCAGAAGGCTTACATCTCAAAGGTCTTGGAAAGGTTCAACATGCAGTCCTGCGCACCCGATAAAGTACCCATTATAAAAGGTGATAAATTCAGTGAATTACAGTGTCCCATGAACGACTTGGAAAGGAAGTAGATGGAGCCTATCCCATATGCTTCAGCCGTTGGGAGCTTGATGTACCTTCAGACTTGTATACGTCCAGATATAGCTTTTGCCGTGGGTATGCTCAGTAGGTACCAGAGCAACCCAGGCATGGATCATTGGAAAGCTGCCAAGAAAGTCATGCGGTATCTTAAGGGCACATTAGATTTCATGATCACTTACAGAAGGTCAGATCAGCTAGAGGTCGTTGCCTATTCTAATGCTGATTTTGGCGGTTACCTTGATTCGAGGAAGTCCACTACATGATACATCTTTCTCTTAGCAGGAGGAGCTATCATTTGGTGCAGTGAGAAACAGAGTATTACAGTGGCTTCCACGATGGCAGCTGAGTTCATTGCTTGTTTTGAGGCTAGTGCACAGGCCATCCAATTTCGGAATCTGCTCACAGGTCTATCATTTATTGACTTTGTCTCCAGACCTATCAAGATATATTGTGACAATTCCGCTGCGATCTTCTTCTCTAAGAACAATAAGGCGTCCAAAGGTGGTAGAGCCTTAGACATTAAGTATTTTGCTCTTAGAGACAGAGTGAAGAATAAAGAAGTGTCTATAGAACATATCGGAACGGATCTTATGGTTGCTGACCCACTCACGAAAGGACTACCTGCTAGCACTTTTTGTAGTCATGTGATTCGGATGGGTCTTGTCAGTTCACTCGATATGTTGTGATTCTTCCATTACTTTCTGCCATTTCCATTTATTTTGTATACATGTTGGTTATGGATTGTGGATGGCAGATTGTATGTTTAAGTGGTGACCAATGGATAAACATTATGTTTGAGTTTATCTACAGTTCCATATTTGATGTTCAATTATAGTAAGTTGGTGGCATTGTGGTACATGGAAGGTGGTGTGTAATTGAAAGCATTTTCCGCCATGACTCATGTCATTTGATTTACTGTTCTTGAACCTTTAAGATTCCGTTAATTGGAATGGTGTGTAGTTTTGTTTTATCGTGCGCGCGCATACCGTGGTTTTCTCTTCAGGTATATGCCCAGGATGACAAATCTTCAAGAGTCCTTTTGAAACTATATATATTTATACTATAAGTATGTTTTCAAAAGAAGATTTGATGTGCTTAAGACAAGTTGAACCAAGTGGGAGAATGTTGGGTTCTAATCCAATTAGTGGTCCACTTGTGTTTACTGGGCTGCACACTTGCACACCATTAGGCATCCAATTAATGGAATATGATTGGGCTTAACCCATTAGGCACCCAATAAGGATCCTGTAATGGGTAGGATCCTGTTAGAAGTAAGAACGGGACTGGTCCCTCCTCTCTATAAAAGAAGCATGTGACTCCCCATTAGGTCATACGCATCAAGACAAATAGAGAGAGAAAACCAGTGGAGACAGTGCGTGGGTTTACACCGTCTTCTCGTCCGGGGTTCGTGCGTTCTTGTTCGAGGTCCGCTGCGCGTGGGGATCGACTCCGGCATCGTCTTCTTCTGCGTTAGGGATGGCTTCCGCTCCAGGTATTCCCAAAATCCCTAACAGAAATGTAATGGCAAGTTCCTTTTTTATGGCTATTTTTATGTATAAAAAATCTATTTCAAAATATTTTATTATGTTCTGTATGTAGTAATACATATGGTGATTTAAAAGAAGTGGTACATGCGTTAGAACTTGCATGGATATCAGTTTTGACGGAATCATGTGAATCTCGTGTGAAAATCTAGAACCTATTCTATTGCCTCGATAAGCGTCCTGCCCAGAGGATGCGACTTGTAATTCACGTCCAACTGGATTGACGCATTCCAGACCTATTTTTGAGTTAATTTACAGCTCTTGATTTACCTGATTATCATTTGATTAGCTTAATTATCATATATTTAATCTCTTGATTAAGGATCTAATTCTCTGTCAAATTACTTGTTAATGAGAATGAATTATTAATCTTGTGATTTTGAAAATTGATCATGATTTTTATATAGCATTGAGGAAGGATATAAGAGTCTGAGAGACGTCATATGAAGAATGTAAATAGTAAAAGGTGTCATCTGAGTATGACACGTTTCAGATTATTATACCTGACCCACACAAAAACTGTTAAACCTCATGTTAATTACCTTGATTTGCACACTATTATGCACGGCACTTTCATAGATGATTTCTATACATGTAGTGAAATGGTAAATGATGGTCAATGCCACTATATGAGTATAAGAACAATCCAACCCACAAAAGTGTCCTTGTGGGGGAAGACCTTGAATAATGAATGTGATATGACGTCCTAGAAATATGCCTACTTACCCTGGGTGGGATGAGAGTGGATCCCTCGACTATGTAGCCAAAGATTTAGTGGAATTATCTTACCACTAGGTGAAGAAGAACAACAAGAGTTAGAACTCATCATGATGTGGTTTGTATGTATGTCCCCATGAATAAAGTGATAAGATGATGAATGTACATGTCATGAATATGCTTATGAAGCATGCTATGATGATGTATGATGTGAATTATACCATATGTTTATGAATCTCAAAAGTATGTAAGATTAGTATACACATAGTATAACCTAGATGTTAAAGAATATGTTTAGGATTGTAAGTATGAATATATGATATCATGACCAGCATGAATGTTTATGTAAAATATTTTCCTTCTATGTATATAAATGTATGCAAAACGGTGGATTTATGGTATATGAGCTTGCTGAGTCAGTTAAGACTCATCATTGCTAAATAACCCTTTTCAAGAGAAGTAGACCCTGTAATTGAGAGTGAAACTGAGCTAAAGGAGGACCGTGAGGCTTAGAATTTGAGTTTTAGGATTTATCAGCTAGATGTATTCTATTTATTTTTAGTTTAGCATGTTGATGTAATAAGTTAGTTAGCTAACCCTTGAGATGCAATATTTTTATTTGGACTTGTAGGGATCTTGGAAAGTACTATGTTACTGTTATTATTTCAGTATTTAATTGATACTCGACGGATTTATCTTGCAGTTATGGCAGTTGATTTTAGTTGATCATGGATTGCATGTATGCTGGCTCTAGACATTATTGGTTATGTTTAGATTATTCCCACTGTAGCATGCCTGCCGGTTCAAAGTAGGCCAGCACCACTAAACTAGGTCGGCGGGTATTATAGAATCAACTTTCATCTCATTCTATATATCAATCAATTTAACTGGCTCATTTCGTGCATCTATCACATCTCATGACTCATTCACCTGATCTTCACCATGAGATAACCATGTTTTATAGTGTGCCCAAATCCCAATAGAAGTTAGATGTTCTAAACAAATATCTCTAGATCAATTATTTATGTTTTTCATGTCTAAATCTCCTTTTATCATCATGGAATGCAAAGTTTAGCAATGTTTTACTTCTGTCAAGATATCTATGAACCAACCTCTTCGTAATGTTCATCCAATTCTTATTTAAGTCGGTCATACTTTACTATGCATGAAAGTAAATAATACTAATTACTCGGTTAAAAAACCTAACAAATTTTCACAATTTCACCACAAAATCGGCAACACTTTGGCATCATTGACATTATCACATCACATCACAACCCATCGTATATGAGAGTATACATTCATAATATCACTATAAAATCTAGCAGCACCTCGACATAGTTGGCATTGTTACATCACCATAATATTATCACAAAATTCGACAGCATTTCGAGATAACTAGTATTGTTACATGACCACATTATATTATAACACATCATATCAAGAGGTACATATGTACATCAACTTGTTTGTCCATCATAGATATTTAATCGCATATTTCTTTACTATGTGTTTTATAAGTTTGTTAAAATTTTAACACCATCTCCACAATTTTCCAATATAATATCAATTCTAATTAACTTTAAATATTTTCCTTATGACAAGGAAAACAAATAAAGTTAGTAAGATATATAGAAGAAGAATGAGGAAACACAACCGAAATCTTGACAAAATTAAAGAACTACATATGTGTGATCAAATATCTATAGATAGTCAGACAATCATAAGACTATTTAAGACTTTATGTTATATATATGCATCTCATATTGTGTGATAATAGACACATATATATTAATAAAAGTCTTGGGCGGTCATATAACTTGACGTAAGTTTAACTTCTCAATACCGAAAATAAACACATCCACATTATTATATCAAGTCCACATCATTTACACATCCATGTCAATAGCACATCACTATATCCTTTTTTTCTTTGTGAATATAAATTTAAGTATACTAATATAAATTTAAAGTAATGAATATGAGTTTAATTATACTAATATCAGTATACTAATAATTTAAGTTTAAGTATTCAAGTATTAGTATACTAAGTATACAAGTTTGCGATATGGATGCATGCTAATAACAAGATGAAAAATGAGATGACATATACTTTGCAATTTCTGAAAATATAGGTACCAAGATAAACAAACACGACTTAGTGTTACATGCAGGAACATCAACATGTTCCTTAAAACATACAAGTTCACACAACCTCTTTGGAATGTTCATACAATTCTTATTTAAGTCAGTCATACTTTACCTATGCATGAAATTAAATTATACTAATTACTCGGTTAAAAAACCTAACAAGTTTTCACAATTTCACCACAAAATCGGCAACACTTTAGCATCAACGACATTATTACATCACATCACAACCCATCGTATATAAGGGTATGCATTCATAATATCACTACAAAATCTAGCAGCACCTCGACAAAACTGGCATTGTTACATCACCATATTTACATCATGTCACCATAATATTATCACAAAATTCGACAGCATTTCGACATAACTAGTACTATTACATAACTACATTATATTATACCACATCATATCAAGAGGTACATATGTGCATCAACTTGTTTGTCCATCATAGATATGTAATCGCATATTTCTTTACTATGTGTTTTATAAGTTCGTTAAAATTTTGACAGCATCTCCACACTTTTCCAATATACATCAATTCTAATTAATTTTAAATATTTTCCTTATAACAAGAAAAACAAATAAAGTTAGTAAGATATATCGAAGAAGAGTGAGAAAACACAATCGAAATCTTGACAAAATTAAAGAACTACATATGTGTAATCAAATATCTATAGATAGATAGTCATATAACCATCAAACTACTCAAAACTTTATGTTATATATATATATATATATATATATATGCATCTATTATGTGATAATAGACACATATATATTAACCAAAGTCTTGGACAGGCATATAACTTGACATAGGTTTGGCTTCTCAATGCTAAAAATAAACACATCCACACTATTATATCAAGTCCACATCAATAACACATCCACCTCAATAGTACATCACTATATCCTTTTCATTGTCAATAGCACGTCCCTGTATATCACATCCACATCAACGCCAATGTACTAATAGTACCTTTTTAAGTATATTAATATAAATATACTAATTATAACTATACTAATATATGTATAAAGTAATGTATAGGTTTAAGTATACTAGTATAGGTATACTAATAGTTTAAGTTTAAGCATTCAAGCATTAGTATACTAAGTATACTAGTTTGCGATCTGGATGCATCCTAATAACAAGATGAAAAATGAGATGACATATACTTTGCGATTTCTGAAAATATAAGTACCAAGACAAACAAACACAACTTAGTGTTACATACAGGGACATCAATATGTTCCTTAAAACATATAAATTCACACAAATACATGAAATTCGGTACTCTTTTTTTGTTTTCATATTTTACGTAAATCATTTTACTTTTTTTTATACTTTACAGATAATTACATATAAATTATACAATAGATCTTGCTTCTTAATTTTATTTTAAAATGGCTAATTTTAAGAACTAACAGCAACAGCTGACAACCGTCGCTATAAGCATCCGTAACTATTGCAGCGGACGCCACTGTGTTGTAGTGACAGTCGTTGCTGTTACGTCTTAGCGACGGTTGTACCCATCGTTGTCGTTTGATAGGAGATGTAAATAACGGTGATGGATACAACCATTGCTATAAATCTTAATAACGATTGTTGGACATGACCCGTCACTAATACATGTTTTAGTGACGGCTGTAGCTATTTATTTATTAGCATCGGCCGCAGCCGTCGCTAATGTACATGCTTGCATTTGGTTAGCCCAAACGTGGCGACGGCGCCAGCCATCACTAAAAAAATTTTTGTGCGATGGCTAGAGCCGTAACTAAAAGTTTTGTTGCGACGGCTATTGTTAGCCGTCCCGAAAAACCTTATTAGCGATGATTTTTTTGGTCGTCATGATAAAATCGACGCTATAATGGTATGAATGATGGGTTTTTGGATCCATCACTATTACTCTATTTTTGGCATCAATTAGATTGCAGTCGTTGCTATTATCATTTATTAGCGACAGTTCTCATCGACCGTCGCCAATACTCCATCACAAGTAACCCCTTTTTCCGTATTTTTTAAGTATAATACTATTTTTTTGTTACATATAAATCGTTGGCTTTTTGTTATTATGTTTATTGTTCTTTCATTGTTATAATTTATTGCCAGTATAAACCTACACAAAGCATGTGGGAGGATCGAAATGTCAAGAATAGTATTAAAAAAAATTAATTGGACCCCCAGCCTCAAAATCTTGGCAACGTCCGGGCTACCAACAACTCATTCATGGCCCTACAAATTATGCTTATCAAAGAGACATCTCGTAAGATGTCTATAAACATAATTATCATGATTTAACTTGTATCAAATATGTTTCATATAAATCTGTTTGACCATGTGATCAAGCACTAACTTTTCATCATGTCTTCCCAATGGTATAAATGTGCCTTATTTTGTTTACCATTAAGTTGATGTTAGAGTTAGCATGTATGGCCGTCCTTTGAGCACTAGATCTTTATTACTAATTAAAGGAGAAACTTGACCTAGACTATAGAACTTATCAACTATAAAATAGAAATGAGATCACTTCAAATGAATCAAGAAAAATAGGCCATTTTATAAGCTTTGTCTTAGTTTTTATTTTAAGACGAAGAAGCGATAATATCCCCTTTGTTCATCCTCCAAAGGAGTATACAAATAGTTGATAGAACAAAGTAATTTATTTTTTAAAATACAAAGTTCTTCATAAGATTATCTCACCATGGGAATTGCAACCAACGCTTCCTCCTTCTTCATCAGTATCCCAAACTTCTCTCCGAGTTCCAACTTTACTCCCTTAGGTAGGGTCCAATCAGCTGAGTGTAACAATGAAGCCAATATGAACATCACCATCCTCTCACCCAAAGGAAGACCAACACATATCCTTCTTCCAGCTCCAAATGGGAGGTAATGGAAGCTGTTTCCAGTGAAATCTGACTTGTGGCTTGCATTTAGAAACCTCTCTGGTTCAAACATTGAGGCATGCTCCCAAAATTGGGGGTCCCTATGTATAGCCCAAATGTTGATGAACACTTTAGCTCCCTTTGGAATTCTATATCCATTGATGGTGGAAGAGGAGCTCGACAGATGGGGAACCAAGAGGGGAAGCACAGGGTATAATCGAAGCACCTCCTTCACCACAGCAGCCAAGTAGTGCAATTTGGGAAGGTGAGACTCTTCGATGGTGCCATCCTTACCAACCACAGCTGCAATCTCTTCTTTGGCTTTTGTCATCTTTTGGGGGTTACATAATAGCTCAGCCATTGCCCATTCCACTATGGTTGTCGTTGTGTCTGTTGCTCCTGCAACCAAGTCCTACAACCAAGTTTCTTAAGGGATGAGGTTAAATTTGTGTATCCTTGATAAAAGATAATTTAAGAGGAATTCAGCTACCAATGAGATGAAGTACCCACACTCTAAGATGAGTCTGCATCCTTTAAAAATTAGTGAATTATAACATTGAATGCATGCATGAAAGCTCCTCCAATAACACCTCTATAGTCTGAGCCAAATTTAGATTGCATGTAATTGTCCAAATTTATCACTGTTTGTGCTCTAGTAGAATGCCATGGAAACATTAGAATGAGAAAACCCCCCAAGTGTTGCTAATTAGCCTGAAGACACTTGGTAAGAATTTGGGAATTCAAAGGGATGTTTGTGAAGAAAACAACCCTCTTTGCGACACCTTGTAGAGAGGAAACTTTTAGAACACTATATAAAGTGATCTAAAATTTTGTAGTTGATATTTTGTTTATAATGTAACAAAATGTGAAAAAAGTCAAACATAATAAGACTTCAAAAGTGGATAGAAAGTTGCAAAAATATTTTGCAAATTTCAAAGGAAGGCCCATCAGTGGCTCACTAGTAATCTATAGTTGATAGGCCTTTGGCATTAGCCTTCATCTTCATGATCACACCATCGGGTCATCTCCCTGACCTTCTTGTCACATGAGGAAGACAAATATTTCTTGGTACTATTATTTGAGATTTTTATAAAAGTAATATTATTTTATTAAGTAATTACCAAAGTATATTTGGATTTGAAATATCTTCAAAACAATACCTCTTCCTATAATTTTAAATCATGATGCACATTTTAATTTCAAAGATACACATTCTCTAATATGCTTAATTCACAATACATCATTGAATCTTTCACACTTTTAAACAAAAGTATGCTCTTTTAATAACGGTCTATTCATATACTAAGATCTTTACTTTTGCATTAAGTGCACATTCAAAGCAGAATACACATTCTAATTCCATAATACATATTTTTGAATTAGATATACTTCAAGAGATAAAAGAGGTCTAGATTAGAAAATAGTTTCAACAAAAGCATATCTTAAATAAATATTTAATTAAATAAAATTATTTTTAAAAATACCTTATTATTTCATGTGCGACTTTGGGGTCCTTATGCCTTGGCTTATATGAAGACAAAAGCTATTCCTCTTAAACCTATTTTCAAGATACAAGAGACAAGGTGCTTCACAACCGATGGCTTTAGGAGTTTGGAAAAACAGGATAGAAAGGTCAACTTTTTGGGTAAAGTAAACAATTGGAATAACGGGTATAAAGACCCGGAATAATTAGTATAAAGGCCCTATTCTGATTTGATTGTGGAGATACCTAATTCTCCCAACTCCCTAAACTCTACATGGAATGCCTAATTCCCTCAATTTTACCTTTTATTTCACTCCTTATTCCACTTATTCCTATCAAATCCCTTGGAATAACGCAGTGTAATTCTCCTTATTTTGGATGGAATACCAACAACTTACCAAATCAAAATACTTCTTATTTTGATTTAAGAAATCTCCAAAATCTTATTATGGTTTAAACTATTCTTCAAACAAAGTTAAGAGTTTTAAGACAATAGGGAAAACTTTAATTTTGTTATTTTTTTAATAACACCTACAGTAAAAAAAATTCTTCCCCGAGGAAAAAAAAAGTTTTTTAATCCTTAACAAACACCCTATGAAGAAAAATCCTGACCCACTGCTTATCCTAGCATGCATATGCAATTCGTGATTACTTATATCAAACTAAATGGCATTCACTTTGAAAATCGAATTTGTATTCAAATTTGAAACAAAAAATCAATTATTTAAAATAAGTAACACAATGCAAATTATTTTAATTAATTCCTATCCCAGCTACGACAAACAATTCAATTTTTTTAACAAGATTGGATAATCCTAATGACTCATCCTATTGAAAACGTACCCTGATGGATCTTAATGAGATTACAACATTTGTTTAGGCAAACTGAATTTTGAAATTTGAAGAAGAAAAGGAAATTTCCAGGAAGACTCATTTAAATTAGATAAACTCCTAAACTCGTTTAAACCGCTGCAATATATATATATATACTTTAAAAAATATAAGGAGGAGAAAGAGAAATGAAATGAGAGTCGCTTACCACAAACAAAGCCTTCACTTGGTCCAGGGTAAGGGAGGCTTGCGGATCCCCTCTCTCAAGGAGGTCCAACATCACCTGCAGGAAATCCCTGTTCTTCTCTGCTCCTCCTGCTGCGCCGTCTCCTTCTCCACCGCCCTCCACCATCCTCCGCCGCTGTTCGATGATGCCGTCCAAGATCCGGTCCAGCCACGCCCACAACCTGCGCAGTCGCCGTGCCAAGCCCTGCAGGTCCAGCCACGCTAGCGCCGGGAAGAAGTCCGACACGTTGAGCGCGCCCAGCAGCTCTAGGAAGACCACAATGACCTGCCGGAACTCCCTCCCCAGGGCCTCCCCCTCCTTCGCCACCGTGCCTCCCCACAGCATCGCCGTCGTCACGTTCAGCACCACGGCGAAGACGAGCTCCCGCACATTCACCACCTCCCCCGCCCTCCCGCGGACCTCCTCCAGCATGCGCCGCACCTCGCGCCGGCGCAGGGAGGAGAGGCTTTCTAGGGTCGCGGGGTTGAGCAGCTCGCGCACGGTCACCTTGCGCAGCAAGCGCCAGCAGGGCCCGTACGGCGCAAACAGCATGTCGTTGCGGCCGAACGGAGTGGCGAGCGCCACGGAGGGGACGTCATGGTTGGCAAAGATGGCGTCGTGGTCCTTGAGCGCCTCCTTCACGGCGGCGGGGGAGCTGAGCACGACGCAGAGCTTGGAGCCGAGGTGGAGCTGCATGACGGGCCCGTGGATTCGAGCGAGGTCAGCAAAGCAGCGGTGGAGGTCGGGATTGAGGAAGGGGAGGTAACCGAGAAGCGGCAACCCGCGGGGTCCTGGTGGCAGGCAGGCCTCGCCCTGCTTCTCCCTCGACCTCCATAACAGGTGGTAGAGAGCGAACAAGGGAACCGTCAGGAGCACGATCAGGAGAGACGTAAGGATCAACAGATCGATGGCCGCCATTAAATTTTGAAGTCGCGTCCCACTGAACTACGCTCTACGCTCCCGGTGTGTGTGCGCGCGCCCGATTGCGTTGTGCCGACGGAGGGGTGAAGGCCTGAAGGGGCAGTAGGCCGGAGGGGATAAGGAATCAGGGAGACCCGTACTTCGAATGAGACTTAGGGTGCGTTTGTTATCAATATTGACGACAGATTTTTAGGATAACTGAGAATAAAGTTTTTTAGAATTGGAATAAGGGGTAAGTAAAACAAATGTAATTATGTTTTGTCTACTAATTTTTAGGTGCTGGCACATTTTTTCATGTGTCTTTTACTGATGTGACAGTATTAAAAAAAAAGAAGATGGTGTCAACAGATTCCTCTAAAATTCAGAAAAAATTAAATACTAGAGAAATCTGTTTGCTTCCACATGCTACACACCAGCCGAGGTCATAGAAATTGATAACAAACGCGCCCTTACAAGGATTGGGACTTGGCCTACATGATGATAAAAAAATCTTATTCCAGCTTCGGATCCGCTGCCTGTCCCCATCTTGAAATTAAAGTTTGAGAACGACGCCTTCCACGTCAAGGTGCACATTCATTAGGGTGCCTACACCTCTTGAGCTCTAAGTCGAACCCTCCTCCATTGCACGCCTAATAGAAGAGGAAGGTGCTCCTTGATAGGTGTTGGTTGGCGTTCCGTATGACTGAGAAAGAGATGATCTTGGCGGCCATGGCTGGATGTGTAGTTCTCCTACCATGAAATATGGGGGAACAAGATAGGTTTACATTTACACTGACTATGAGAAGATTTCATAATTGTGACATACATTTAATAGGGGGCAATAGTATGAAAAGTACTTATGTTTTTGTCATCAATAGGATTGTATTAATGTTTCACAAGTAATGAGTACTCATTCCAACACTCTTCTTTTTTTATTTCCCATAAACATACAAGGCAATACCTACTGTACTGACTCTAGTACTGCACTAAGGGTCAGTGCAGCCCAGTATAGCAACTCGGATTCAAATATATGTTGCCAAAGATATCACCACATCACATTTCTACTATATATATCTATGTTTGTATGTTTGTATAACTATAGTTATGCTAGTGCATGATAGTCATGTTATTATTAGCCATATGTCAGGGCAGTTGTATATATGTTAGCTAGTGTTAAGTAGGCATATATTTATATAGATTAGATATATGTTTATGCAGGGTAAACAAATGTTTGTATTGTTATAACTATACTAGTGCATGATAGGTATATATCCACTTACCACTAACATATATATAATTGTATCGACATATGTCTCACTTGCAATACCTACTATGCACTAGCATAATTATAAGTTTATAAACATGGGTTTATATTGCATAAACATATGTCTAATCTGTACAAATATATGCCTACTTAATACTAATATATATACAACTGCACTGACATATGCCTAAGAATAATACGACTATCATGCACTAGCATAACTATAATTGTACAAACATATGTCAATACAATTGAATATATGTTAGTGGTAAGTAGGGGTAGAAGTAAGTCAGGCGCCTATTAGGAGCCTATGGCCTGGTCTGCTGTCAGCCTGGCCTGTTTAGCAATTTAGGCTAAGTCAAAGCCTTCATATAAGTCTATTTTCACAAATAGGCTAAGCCTATTTTTCAAAAGCATATTTTATAGGTCTACAGACCGACCTGTTTACATATTATATTATATATATTTTTAATATATATATATAAATACCTTATAGGCCGAAAAATATTTTTGGCTTTGTAGGCCAAGACCTATTTTGGCCTATTTTCTGATGGCTTAAACAAGCCAACAGGCCAAACCAGGCTTAGTGATTTTTCTAAACAGGCCAGGCTAAGCTTCTTTTTTACCCTACAACAGGCCAACAGGCCAGGCCCAGGCTGAGCTTTTGCCATGCAGGCCTGGCCTGTTTTAGCAAAGTCTGGCCTAGCCTAGGCTACTTCCACCCCTAATGGTAAGTGGACATATATTTGTACATAGTATATATGTTTGTAAGATTATATATTAAGCATATACAAATATATACTCACTTACCACTAACATATACACAACTATATTGACAAATGTCTCACTTGCGTTAGTATACTTATAAGTATGTTTATGCAAAGTCAATTTATATTAGTTCAATTAATGATATATTAGTGCATCATAGTTATATGTTATTGTATAGTTCTCTTTAAAATTGAGTTAAGAAAGTTATATACCTAAGACTATGTCGAAGGGTATGGATGATTATAGAGTTGAGAGAGCATTAGCACCTTTTGATGGCATGGAATTTGATTCAGTTGTTAATGCAAAAAAATACTACAATACATATGTGAGGCATATGGGATTTGACATTAGTACAATAAATAATAAATTTAGTGATAATGTGTGTGTTTTGCCATCTTGGTTGTTGGAGGAATAGGAAGATAAAGAAGAATCTAAATTAAAGTAGACATAAAGACTCGCCAAAGATTGGTTGCACAACATCAATTAAACTGAAAATAGATAGAGAGTGAGAAATTTGTAGTGTACGATGTTTTGCTTCAGCATAATCATGAGTTGAGCACAGTTGCATCTACGTATTTGAGATCATATCGATGAATAAACACTACTGAGAAGGCTGAAATTATGAACATGCACAGCATAGGCATATCCACCTCGAAGATAGTGTCTTGCATTGTAAAAAGAAAGGGTGGCATCTGATGGTTACAATTTACAGAAAAGGACTGCAGTAATTTATTGGCTAAGAAACGACAATCTTAAATGAGGGTTGGTGATACACAAAGAATGATTCGTCATTTTATGAAAATAAAACTCAAAGCTCTGACATTTTTTTATGCATTTGACTTGAATGAGAATGATCAACTAACAAATATTTTTTGAATTGATGGTAGATCACGTATAACGTGCAGCTATTTCTCGGATGTGATAACATTTGACACCACTTATATAATCAATACATATGAAATGTCATTCGCTCCATTTGTTGGCATTAATCACTATGGGTGTAGACATGCAATTTTAACATCATCTCAGGTAAATTTCTTAGTTTTGACATCAAAATGTTCTCCAACTTATGATGAGATCATGATTCTTTTACTTAATCAATTACTCCCACAGTTGTCACACAATAGCGGGAAGAAACCAAAAGTGTATGAAATTACTTTTTAGTTTAAAAATGAACTTCTTCATCCACAATGTTCCTTCAACAGTGTACATCTGTCTCTATCGCTAAATTTACAGTAGTTTCCTACCTTGAACTCTTTCAGTCCACTGTAGCTCCATATTATATTAGATTTTAAGCCCGAGTCAATGTAACCTCATAGATTCAAATCACTTTTCCTATATACCAGGAACATATTCTTCCCAGTATTAGCCTGATACTCTATCAAGTCTCAGATTAGGTCATTATGTCTTGATCTATCATCATAGATCCATATTTCTAATATATAGGATGCTCCATCCAAACCCTTTGTGGAGAAAGAATAGATAATCACGCTTTCACCAAAACTAACATCCCTTGTCATTCTCAATGACTAGGATGTTATGAATATAAAGCATTAATAGTGTGACCGCACTCTCACTAGTCTTCTTGTACACATGTAGTTCATATTCATTTTAAATAAACTCATAGGATCTGATCACCAGATCAAATTGTTCATTCCAACTTCAAGAATTTTACTTTAAAAATTATTCTGTAGATGTAAAACTTCAAGTTCGTATCATATACGTCTCTTCCTCAATTACATTGAGAAAGCTTGTTTCAACATCGATATGATGTTTGTCATCATTATGACTAACAGTTATGACAATGAAAATTTTGATTTACTTAACTATGGCAACTACCAAGAGGGATTCGTCATGGTCAATATTTTGACTTTGACTATTTACTCTTGGTTACAACTTACCATACGAGTCAAACAGTTTATCAACACTTGTCTTCCATTTAAAGATCTACTTGTAGCCTATAGATACATTACCCTTAAGCAAGTATCAAGTTCTGAACTTGATTGGCATAGACAGACTGCATGTCAGAATATCTTGCTATTCTCAAAGTCAGATCTACTAAAAGCCTCATCATAGGTCTTAAAGTTTCTCTCCTTCTGCCATCTTCTATATGTCAAACGTATCCATTTGGTTGTCAGTAGAACTTTAAAAGACCTATGTCACTTTTAATTATGTGTAATAATAGGTTTCATTCAAAAGGGATCATCTCATGATCCAATGTTGAATTGTGTACTAACAATGTTTAAACATAATTATGCCCTTCATAATCTTAGTGGCCTTGTGTACAGTATAAAAAATCACTAAGTTATGGTCTAAGTATTACCATGGTTATACTACAACAATAGAGCAAGATGCCACCCTTATAGATAGTACAACAAAGTAACACTATTTACAACTTTGTGATGAGACATCAGCATGTCGTAGTTTTAGTCTTTAGGAATAGAATGACAGGTCTTATAGTCAGCACAACAAACTTATATAGTCTAAAATCAAATTCTATCCAACTTCAACTGTCTTCTTCAAGGACACATTGTAGACACGCTAATTTTGAAATCATTTTGAGTAAATTTCATATCATATAATAATGCCTCAAAATGATCTGATATTTAATCATTAGTTAATTTTTATTAATCTTTCTGAATTAATTATCTAAATGACATCGATCAGACAGACATAATTTAAGTTTATTAAAGAAATTTATTTTAACTCAGATTTTTAATCAAATATGAAAAAGTCTAAAAGACGTCGACCTGTGAAGACGTCATTTAGGGTTAATTCTTATTCTGATTATTAATCTGATTTTTAATTAATTTATTAATAAACTAAAAGACGTTTGTTAGGCACGACGCCATTTAGGTTTCCTAAGCTGTTTCTATCTCTTTTTCCCGATATTTATCCTTATCTTAATTAGTCTAAAAGACGTCTCCTATGGGCGACGCGTTTTAGATAATTACAGATAAAAATGAATTAATTTGTGTTTATCTGTTTGTTAGTTAAATAAACTCCAAACTCTTTCATGTTAATCTTTAAGTAACCGCGGATGCGTGAACTTAAGCTTATAAATACCCAACCCCTTGGTCATTAAAAAGTTAGTGATGTTAATGATGATAGTGATAATTGAGTGAAAATTGAGCAAAGAATCTTGGCGAAAATAAAGGAGACGACACCCAGACGTTGAAGGATTGAAGTACTGCTACTTCCAGGAGTCTGCATCTTTTCTTCATCGTTTCTTCGTCCATTCAAGAGCTTTCAAGACCAAAACTTCTCAGGGGCCATCTAACTTAGTTCCTAATTAATTTCTACATCTTTCTCATACTTTCATCACATTAGCATCATATTTTCATCACATCACTCCATGCAACATACACTCACTAGCATAATTTTAAACCTATTTGTTTAAGGGGTTTAAAAGACCATCAAACAAGTGAGTTATTTATTTAAGTTGTATGATCAGAATCTTCATTAGAATAGATACTACATCTGCTTGAGTTCTTATTATTTTCTTTTATCTTTATTTGTTGCAAGGTACAAAAGGAGATCAAGAGGAGAGAATCAACAACAAGGAAATCTGGATGATCCACAAAGTCCGATAAGCATCCAAAGCAAGAACAAAGTCAAAAGAGCTCTCTTCCTTCAACAGGCTGAAGAAGAGAAATCAAAGACTCAAAATCTCTCAATTTCAAAACAGGTAGGCGATCAATCTTTTCTTTTAGAACTTTTTAGTTAAAAGTTTCTGGCGATCACATTCACTTAGTTTTTAATAAGTTTATTTGTCACATAAACAACATAAATTTTCATGATAATCACACCCCTAATTTGAGCACTCACACACATTCCTCTTCGTGGGACATAATTTTCTCAGCGATGAACACTCTTTTATTACTCAACTAATAGAAATAATATCTAAATACTTTTGAATATGTATTACAAGTCTACACTTATTTGTTCCTTAATTCTAACTTCTTAAGATCATGTCTTATCACATAAGTTGGATTTTGCCTGACTTTAACATATCTAAAGTCAGGCTTCTTTTGACTCCATATCTGATATGGATAGATACACATTTAATCATAAGCTCATCTAAAGAATATGCATCTTATGTCAAACCATTAAAGAGAAAAAAATTAGACAAACTTATCATGTATCGCACTATTTCTAATATAGTATGACTCGTTTTCTAATACACCATACAACTGTGGTATATTAATAGAAGTTAATTGAAAGATGATACTATTATCGTAGAAGAATCGTGTGAATATTGTACTCAAGTATTTATCTCCTCAATCATATCGAAGAGTTTTAATACTTTTTCTAATATGTCACTTCATTTGAAGTTCAAATTCCTTAATCTTCTTAAATATTTTCGACTTATACTTCAACAAGTACACATAACTGAATCTTCAAAGAAGTTATCATCAAGGAATAGGAAATATGAGTAACTATTTAAACCTTAAGTGGATATTGGGCAATGTACATTAGCATGTACAAGTTTCAACAAATCCTTAGTTTGTCTCCATATCTCATATATGGAGAATTGGTCAACCCTCCCATGAGATAGAATTCATTTGTTGTATATGATTCATAATCATATGGATCAAAGTATCCATTTTATGCAACATTTGAACTCTGTCTTCATTCATATGACTATAGTTTATATTCATATTTTTTCCTTTTGATCAAGAGACTTATGAATATTCATCACATGAGATGTCATATAAAAAATCTATTGATTTAAAATATAAAATATTTATTTCTAAAATAAACAGAACAACAATTGTTCTTGTTCAGTCAATAGATAACCACCTCTATCTCAGTAAAGATTACAGATTAAGATCTTGATGACAAATTGAACAATTATAAAATTCCATTAAGTCTCCTTAAAGCATCCTGAAGTTCATTGTCCTATAGCAATATGTGCAACTTTTGCATAAATTTCAGGTGAATTTCTTTTAACCATCAACTTCTTGTCACTTATCTCAATATATACACTCTTGTAGATCTGAGAAGTATATCCAGTAGCTCATATTGGAGATTTGAAATATCTAATGGATAGGTAAAAGTTATTAATTAGAATATTCAAAACTTCTCCAAATTTTATATTATAATCGTTTGCCTCTTTCAGTATCTTTACATATGGTAGTAGAAACATCCTCCCTTTTAGTTGGTTTGTCTTTCTCAAAGGTTTACCTTAATTGTCTCTTTACCTTGGTCTCACCAAATAAGAGATCACCAGGTACCTTCAGATATAAAGATATTCTTCATATTCACTAAGCTAGTTTGACTGGGTACAACCCAGTAACAATTTTTTAATTTGAGGCTCAATTTCTTTTATATTTTTTAAATTTTTTAGGTCATCTGATTAGAGATCAAATTGTAAGATATGTGAGACATATTAGAGCCAATCTTAAAGAATTAAAAAAAAAATTTCGATGCACGTGCACCGACGTGCAGTGCATGCAAGTATTACCTAAAATTTAAATGGTACATGTGTGGCTTTAACTTTGGAATTTCCAACGGTAGTACTGCTGGCTTTGTATGGCCATCATTGACAAGATGTTTAAATATGAAGACCAAAGGATGACAATTCATCAAAAAACAATTCTAATTTATCAGCCGAAATCTGCATTTGACCTCCCTAAAGATCTTAATATCTTGCTTCTTCGTACTCCATCAACTTCATTTTTATATATAATTGACCGAAAATGACAACAGCGTGGTTAACGTTCTCATTCCAGGTGACCAAAGTAATTAAATGTCTTTTGAATGGAACATCTTTTCAATTTTGTGTGCTAACTAGGGCTGTCAACGGGTCGGAGACGAAAACGGAAATGACACATTCCGCTTCCGTTTCCTATAAGGTTTATCGGAGACGGAAACGGAGTTAGAAGTGAATGTTTCTGCTTCCGCATCCATTTCCGCTTTTAAATCGGAAATCGGAAACGGAAACGGAAGTAAACGGAAGTTTCCGCTATCATCGTCGCTATATTAAAAAGATATTTAAAATTACTATTACTATTCACTTTTTGATAAATTTTCTTCTAGTAATTAAAACTTTTAAATCTACAAAGTTTTAATATAGGTAAAAATTAATAATTTATGAATTTTGAATTTTGAAATCTACTTTATCTATCAATCTAAATTTACATATAAATATACCTAAACATGTGCCATAAAGTTATATTAAAATGTTAAAAGTTTCCAACTTTTTACTATGGCGTTTCTTTTATCAAACTGTCAAGAGATATTCTCATATATATATATATATATATATATATATATATATATATATATATATATATATATATATTTAAATGAGAATATGTGTGTGTGTATGTGTGTATGTAGATGGATGTATAAGGTACATGATCATCCGGAAATGGAAACGGGTTAGCGGATGCGGAAATGAGTGCTTCCGTTTCCGACTCCTATAACTATCGGAGATCTATTTTCGTTTCCTATAACTTAACGGGTGGTCTTTAACGGAGTTCCGTATCCACTAATAAAATCGGAAACGGAGCGGATAATCGGAACTCGGATATCCATTGACAGCCCTAGTGCTAACTAACACCAAAGAGATATAACGAATAATATCATACATAAACCTTGAAGGTCTACATTACAATATAAGAAATATAGTGGTATATGATAGAATACGAGAGATTATGACAATTATCCTTCTGACACATTTCCCCCTTCTTCCATCAACCTTTTCCTTCGGTAGATTTGATAGTCTGAAAGTAATAAATTTAGAAGTAGACCCAAGAAACCTTCTGAAATCGATGCTTAAATTAGTTGTCACCTTTAAAATATATTGTGATCTTCTGTGAAACCCACTTAGATTTTGAAATGTAATCTACATCTCCACAGAAAGAGCTGATTTGGCATGGGGTAGAATCTTCAAGACTCCTATCATTTTATATTTGGGTCAAAGATACATGCACAAGTTGCTCAGCAGATTCTGATCGTAAAGTTATAATATCCATGCCTTTTGTTTTTTATGTGGGTTGTGAATGGCGTGTTGAATTTTTTTGCCCGACCTAGGAATGCAAGGCCTCCAACATGAAAGCTTTCGATTGATATAATTTTAAGTAAATTATGACCAAAGAATTCAAGGCCTCCAACTTAGGCAAACAAACTGTTTTTTTTTTTAAAAAACTAATGAGGAACCTGGCACAGTTGGCAGAGGCTCATGGTTATGTTTGAACTTTGTGCTCCATCAGGTGCCCCAGGTCAAATGGTCTTGCCTTTCCCAACTTGAGCATGGACATAGTCCAGACTGCTTCCTGATGGGATCTACTGTTAATTTTAACAACACAGAGGGGTTACAACAGCAATGGCTGTCACACACCTCCTCACATGTAGTGGGATATCCAAGATTCTACACCAGCGAGCTTCCCCTTATAAAGCATCTAGGCTTCTTTCCATAGCAGGGGGGACTCAAAATTCTTCACCGTCATGCATTGTAAGATAGCGACCATTGTGAAATTGCCTCATCTAAGAAGTATTTGGTGATAGATGTGAGATTGCCTCATCTAAGATGCATGTAATTGCTGATAGTGCTTCTCAAAATTCATCTAACCCAAATTTTATGGCAATATAATCCAGGCTTAAACAAAGCTTGACCCACATCATCCTCTAAGAAACCAGACTAAGTAGAACAGCCCACCCGGTACCTTCTGAGCAAAACCAGATTTCTCTGCAATTTTTCTGGTAAATCTCCGTGGTTACCTTGCTGCCTTCAGTAGCAAAAATAATATTATCTAACCTCTCGGCATTCAATATAGCTGTGTCACCACAGTTCTTGATCAGTGTGAAGGTGTTGTCTGTTATGAAGTGTGTTTTGGCTTATTTTCAGTCTGAGTTACACTGTATTTTGGTATGAAAATATGGCTGTCACCACAGTTCTTGATCAGTGTGAAGGTGTTGTCTGTTATGAAGTGTGTTTTGGCTTATTTTGAGTCTGAGTTGCACTGTATTTTGGTCTTTCTAGTGTTTTCGGAATCAGCAGCAGTCTTTCTGGAGTATTGGTAATCACATATATTTTGGTCTTTTGGGGTTCTGGTGATCTCCAAGGTTTCCCACCTGGTTCAGCCCTGGTTCGAGTCAGGGCTCGGTCAGGTCTGATCCAGGATGCTATCTAGGATGCTATCTAGGTCTGTTGTTGGGTGCCGAGTGGTGCAACAAGAGCCGTTAGCCCACCACCTTCGTTCCGAGCTCCTCTAGGTCCCGATTCGCACACCATTTGTACCGTCAATTTCATCTCGGCAAGGCCTACCCAGATCCAGCATAGTGCATCTCCGACTTTGCCTCATTTTGTATGCCATTTTTGCACACATACCGAGGACCCACGATCGTACATCCTGAGACCCGCGTTAGCCGCCTCAATTTACGTGTCAACATCCCGACGCACTGATTTTGTAGCATGCTTTCTGAGACACCTACCCAACGACGTACGCACCGTCAATGACCTGTCTACTGCCGTGTTTACCACTCCATATTATTTTATTATTTTATTATAGCCTTTTATTTTCCTGCGAGAAGTGGGTCGTTATTTTATTATATTTAGAGGGTGGTACACAAGCACCAGGTGATCTTATCCCACGCACCAGCGTACAGGTACGTGCAGTCCCTCTCACTACAGTTTTGCTTGTCACGTATTTGCTTTCGTCTGTCGTTGATTCGTAAGATAGGATACCTAGCCCGTGACACATCATCATTGTTGGCTGTGAGCGAGTTATACCGATCCCGAGTTCTATCAGGACTTTGGGTGGATTTAATTTCCTAGGTTTGTGGTAGTTTCCCAACTACCAAATGGTCCTACATTTTCTTATCGCGAGAGGGACTGTTATTCAGCTACTTCTGTTATCTGGCATGGTTATCCAACTCGACAATTGTGCGACTAGACTGCTTCTATCTAATATTATATTGTATGTTATTGATTTGTACCACCGGTAGAGTCTGTTAGCTGTCCCGCATCAATATAGTTCTCTTGCTCCAGTAATCACTAGTCTTTTGGTCTTTCAGGTGTTTTGGGAATCAATAGTAGTATTTCTGGAGTATTGATAATCACAGCTATTTTGGTCTTTTGGGGTCCTGTTAATCTCCAATGTTTTGATCTTTTTGGAGTGGAAATTTGGGGTGAAGATAATCTCAAGTTCCCCTTCATACAACTGAATGAAATGAATGAAGCAATTTCTATGTTGCTTGCCATTCACTGGGAATATCTGCACAGAGGGAGCATGTGAAAGTCAAATTTAATGCAATTCAAGTAGTGTGCTCAGCAAGTGCTCCAAAGAAAGGCATCAAAACATGCATTTTTGGACTATCATCTGAATGTGCTCCAGCTCTGCATGCATACATGGGAAACCTTCTCATAATCGGCTGGAACCATGTTAAAATGATGTTGTTACGGTTCCGTACGATTTTTTTCTTTTTAACTATAGCTGGATACCCTGAGCATGCACCTCATCCTTTTGAATCTTTTTTTTCTGAAAGTGGGTAATGTCAAGAAACTAAAAGACTATTCCCCTCTTACTGTCTGTAACTTCCACAAACTTATTGCCACACTAATTAATGTAACTTCTTTGGTGCACGAGCTAATCCAAGAAATTGATGAAGAGCCATCATGGTAATGTTGACTCATGAAAAGTTCACCTGCAAGCTCATGGATCATGCCTACTTCAAATCACCTGGAAGCTGACCAATTCACCTGGATTCACTAGAAAACATGATAACTTGGCTCCAGAGGAAACCCATCCTACTGTCATGTTTGAAATCATTGCATATGATCAAACAAGGTCATTGGCATCATCATCGTCCATGGAGCAGGTAGGTACCTGCTGAATTTGACATACAATATAAGATTAAAGACCCCCACCACCCTTATGCATAATTAGACGAGTGCTAGATTAAGATTTCCATAAGTCACAAAATTTTGAAACGAGATCATCTGGATCTGTTCCTCTGGACCGCCTAATGCCCTCACACTTGTTTTGATGAGTCTGAGGGCATTGGGCCGTCCAAACGATCTCATTTCCAAAATTCCCAGCCACAAAGTATCATTGACATCCATAGGGAATTATATTGAGGGCTATTTATAGCAAAAACATTTATGAATCTAGGAAGACCAAATTCAATCAGTTGGCCTTTGAATACAATATATCAATCATATTCGCAGTAATATGTTCACATCAGAATGCATCAGGACAAGAACACAATTTGGCAAAATGTGGGCCCCAGGGAGGAACCCTATGACTCTGATTCTAATTCTAACTCTAAACCCTGGGCATGGCATCCTACAAGACCTCCTTCAGGTCCCTACGTGCCAGGTCGACCTCGCCGCCGGTGCTCAGATGGAAGAACTCGTCGTGGACCCGCCGGAGGAGATGGAGGGCTGTCGAGAGTGCTCCGGTTGACTCATCCTTGTCTTCGCTCAGCTCCGTCGCCGCGCCTGCACTGAGAGTGAGCGAAGTAATGATAGGCCGCCATGGGGACTAGGTTGGCTAGATGCCTCTCCCAGACTGCCACCGTGTCGTCCAAGATCACGGTGGTGCACTCGTCGCCCCAAGGGATGATGTTCAACCCCTTTCGGTGCTTCTCGGTGAAATCTGACCTCGATATGATGTCATCGGGGAGGCAGTAGACACCGTCGGGGTCGAGAAGTCGGGCCATTTGTTGTGCATAGGACCTGTCTCCCATCGTGCAGATGCAGAGATGATACATGGTCTTGGCCTCCCAAAAGAACGTGCGAACAAACGGTCACAGCTTGGTGATGAACCCCATGGTCATGAAAAGAAGCTGCGTGGATGAAGGTTGGGGTGCCGCTTGATGGAGGAGGTCGACTTTGGAGGGGGTGAGGTGGTGGAGGCCGACAGAGTGCAGCAACGTGTGGTCCAGGTCCAAGACCAACACAGGCGCTTCTGCTCTAAGAACGCCTTTACGCCGTTGCCGCCGTCGACTCTGTGCGGCTGCATTGCCACGGTGGTCTTCTCCCCTTCGTTGACGTCCCCTTCACAAACACAGTCCCAAAGTCCTCATGTCCGCCGCAACCTGACGACAAGTGGGCAATGTGCTCCCTCGCCACCGTCCGCAGATGCCGATCTTGGTCTCTTCATGGCTGGCATTGCCGCAAGAACAGGGGAAGGGGTACGCGCCTACATTGCGCTACGGTGGTGGTGATGATGGAAGAGGAGAAGGAAGAGGGAGAAGCTTCACTGGAGTGGTGGTGGTGGCGGTGGTGATGGAAGCAAAGGAGAAGGAGGAGGAAGTGGAGGTGCAAGAGCAAGATCAAGAGCACAGTAGGCGGGGAACTAGAGACGACAACAAAGAGATGAACGCGAGCCCGCCTAAACAGGGGATTCGGAGTTTTGATTAGGAAAACTTCCATTTTCTAGGTCAAAGCAGGCCCCATCTGTCTTTTTTATGCATAATTTTCTTTCACCCCTTTTATTTAAGTTTTGAGATTTTTACTTTCAATTCTAATAAATTTTTTAATATTCTTTATAAGTAGCAATCTTCATATTTCCTCAAAAACCCTTTTCCATAATCTTTGAACTATCCTAAAAAGGTTGCTCTAGAGTGATTTTTCTAAAGAGGATTGAGTGGTCTTTTAGAGACGTTTTAAAAATTTATAGGGATTAATAAAGAGTATAAGGATTGTAGGAAGTTATGAAGAACATCATAGGATATAAGGATTGAAAAGTAAAAATCTCTTAAATTTTACACAAAAAAGAGGTTTTTTGTTTTTTTTCTCTTTTGATGTCGACAATTGATCGTGTATTTGCTAGAATATGTCCCCCTAATCCCTCCAATCTAATTACTAGTGTATGCATGCCAAAAACTTAGCTTATTTAATAAACAACCTAAAATTTTCAAAAAAGCCCTTTCCTATTCTGGGGGAAAAGTTCTGAGAGTAGATAAATAAAATTAAAATATGGAAAGATTTATCAAATTAGGTAGAGTGCATGATATTTTCTATAACTAAGTGTGCTAATTACAAGAGTGAAACAAAAGTTGAGAGCCTTCCTTAGGAACTAAAGTACAATAATTATATGTGTAATTCTCCCATTTCCACTATCCCAAAAGTTCAACTTTTTTCAAAGACTCGTGATCTAATCGTACTTTTTTACTTGATGTACTGTTTCCTAGTGAGTTATGATTGATTGAAAAAAGAAAATAGAAACTTGATAAGTCAATGTATTGACAAAGATCTCATCATCTTAATCAAATGCAACTGATAATAAGACTAATCACTAGAGGGCATAAGTCTTTGTCACTAAAAATAGCATACAGTATTATGAATTTATTTAAATTATGATCTATCATGTTTACCTATTCTCTACACCTGTTATATCTCCATTTTACAATTTTTAATTTTCTTTTTTTGTTGGAAGAAAAAAAGTGACATAGTTCATTCATAGTTTAGCTGGATGAGGTGGCCACTTCCATTTCTTGTCTGAAAGAAGTCAAAACTATCATGCTTCGTCAACTTAAAGGTGATAAGAATAGAAGTTTTCTCTTATGAACCAACTTTAACCTTACTTTTCACTAATATTCTGAGAATAAAAATTGAATAGATACGTCATGCACCACGAAGGGCCTTACATTTAAAGCCAATATAAAACTCATTGGTACTAAATATTTGATGGAATGGGGCTAAATAAGTTAAATAGATGAATGAAGCATATAAAACGATGCTAAATGGCAATGGAATTGTTGCAACCAATATTGTCAAATGGCACAGATAGATGTTGTAATTCTGGTGGTTTGCAGAGCAAGAGATCAAAAACGAGAGTTTTAGCTACTTTATTCAATGAAATTAAAATTAATATTGTATTAGAATGCATTTTTTAAGGAGAACAACTTGTTGCACTTGCCAGCTGGTATTTCGTTGGTTGTAGTTGTTTTTAATTTAAAAAATATTTTTTTAATCAGTCCCATAGTGTCCTACATGGTTTTACAGTATGATCTCAGTTCGAACGCTCCAAAAAAAAATGAAAAATAAAAAATCCGACCAAATGAACAGTAAAAAATATTTTTTATATTTTTTTACTACTCATTTAGGGTCGATTTCTTTTTTTTTTTTTTTTTCGGATCGTTCGATCTGAGATCGGATTGTATGATCATATAGGGGGGTTGGGGCCGACCAAAAAATGTTAAATTTTTTAAATTAAAACCACCAGCAGCCGACGTAATATCAGTTGCCGGTGCAATATGGTTTTCTCTTTTCTCCTTTTTAAGAGAATGCAAGTAATTATGGACGGCCACAGTAAATTCCGCAACCCCATTCTTTTAAAAGACTCCAATTTTGAGTTTTTGGAATTCAAAAGGAAAGAAATACTTTCCCTTACAAACAATTACATCAAAACTTGTGGATGCTTAAGAATACTTCTAATTGACCCCTTTCTCAGCCTGGGGATTTTCCTCTATATGCTCTGCTAAGGTTGCGTTTGAAAGCAAAAAATTAGAAGTTTGTGCTAATTCAAGAAAACATATAGACAAATATTCAAAATCTTAGAATAACCAAATGCGAAATGCTTGCTGCAGACCATAGGTGTGCAGCACCCAGCCACCCACGAATGTGTGCACACCCCATTCGGTGTGCACTATGAAGGAGTTGGGGTGTCCTATGTTAATTACGGATTTAATTCTTATATTTCTTATTCAGCAATAAATGATATTTCTTATATATATATATATATATATATATATATATAAAATGTCTGTTGATTTATGCAATGAGAGTTGAATCACAAGGAGTTGTGATAATGTGATTAGAGTCATAAAATACTTGAACCGAACATCGAGTATTCGGACAGACTGATACATGTTGTGTTTGTTCATGTGATGAGAGTGATTGGTCTCATAACTATTAGTGTGGAGACATTGAGACAAACATGTAGGTGCTTATTGGTTGAATGAGTTCACTGAACTGATCTGCTCTAGAATTCCGAGATGATCTTAACTATCAATTACGATATTTTGTATCGCAGTAGTATGGTAGGTCCTTTGACTTGAGATACTAAGGACACCTTGTACGAGAACCACTGCTACCTAGCTCTTGATAAAGATTCAAAATATACGGATCTAAATATTCAAGTGACCGTTAGCAGTGGAAGTCGCACGAAGGTAATTGAGTAGTCAAGATGGAATCACCCACAATAATCTATGCTCGTTTAAGTTCTTGGCCATGATTAATGAGATTATGTTTTCTAAAATATCATTGAGCGATCGATCCACTTAAGAGATTGATGAGTTTGACAGTTAACCATGCTCCATCATCATTGTTAAGTTCTATGGACGAAGGATTATTTCGTACGGTAATCTGTGAATATACAGGTTCTGACAACGGGGTGATGATCTCTGACATCTCCTGAGATCACGAGGTGTTGCTTAGTATTGTTCGTGATCGAAAGACTTAATTCATTTGATTATAAGATGACAAATGAATTAATTTAATTTTAAAAAATGTTTTAAAGTTAATAGGCCTACAACCAGGTTGATAGTTGGGGCCTAGAGGGTCACACGCATAAGGATTTACATGAGACTAGATTAATAGAGGTTTATATGTATTTTTTGGACTTTTATGTAAAAGTCGAGATAATATATATAATAAAGAAACGTAGAGAAAAATCTTAACCAGCACGTGGGTTTCTCTCTAGCCGTTCCCCTCTTTCTCTCCCTCTCTAGCCGTCCCTTTCCTCTCTTTGGTGGTGGAAGGCAATGCTAACGACATGAAGGAGATCCTGTCTGCATGTAAATCCATGTGAATACTACATCTAGAGGCCATACGTGTGTGCGGCTATCTTGTCTGCAGATCGTCCGTGATTTGAGGAGATTTCTAATCTCCGTTCGTTCATCTCCATCTTTCGGGAGATTTTTCTCGACTCCACAAAAGTGAAAATTGCTTTTTTTCTATTGTTTTGAGTTGAATCGGTAAGAACAACGCGTTCCCGATCCCGTTGTTCATGTTTTTATCCTTCCACTGCGTCCACGAGCATCCTACACACTACACGTGGTTTACGCACACGTCACTGGGGTGTGCAGCAAGCCGAACTCTAACAATATTTATCCAATCATTATACATTTGGCCCTTTATGGTGGTTTAATCTTTGACATGTGGAGGTATGCCATCACTTTAATTCTACAACAGTCACTCATAATTCAACTTTATTTGAGTAGTAGGAGAACAAAAAGGTTCTCTTGGCATCTCCCTTTTTTTTCTAACTTCACTTTCCCAAGTAAAACTTAAAAATATTTATTATTAAGGGTTCATCTAGTGTATTAAATAATACTGTAAAATATCGTAAACAATTATAAAATGACATTTTATTCGTATTAAGATTGCTTTAAATTATTTTATATGACTTTGTCTTACGTTTAGAGTAGTGTAAATTATCTTACTTCAAAATCTGTTGAGCCTAGCTTCCTCCTTTTAGCTGATTTCAATTTTTAGTCCAAAATCACTCTAAATCATAACTGGTGATATAAAAAATCAGTGACTTTAAATTTTAAATTTTATAAAATTATGAATTTTATTTTTATTAATTTTTAAATCAATAATTTTAAAACTAGAAATCTTGTCATATTTTACGACGCACTAAACAGCCTTAAGTTGGAGTATTCAGGGTGGGTTAGGACCTGAGCAATTGGGCCCATATCGGGCCTGGATGGCGAGCCCGGATCCTAGAAATAGGCTAGCCGTACCGCTAGTGTTTCCCCAGCCTTCGACCCGCCTGGTCTCGCGTTTCCGCCCGAGCCCGCAAGAGCGAGCGCTGCCTGCGCCGCAGCACCAGCACGCCCCGGCGCCATCGCCCTCTCGCGAAGTCATCGCAGGGCTCGCCGGAGATGGCGACGGAGGCGAAGGTGCTGCTGCAGCCGGTAACGTTCGTTACGGGGAACGCCAAGAAGCTGGAGGAGGTCCGCGCCATCCTCGGCGGCTCCATCGCCTTTCAAACTCGACTGTGAGCACTCAAACTTGGAATCAGAAACCCTTTCCATTTCTTCGTTTTCTGTCAATATATGTGGTGATAGCAGTGTGTACTTGTTCAGTTGTTTGGGAATTTCTGTTGCGTAATTCCGCGGCAGAGGACAGGTTCTGGGTGAATGCTTGAAAGAGTACAAGCGTGAAGACTAAGTAAAGGTGTTATCTTAGCAAGTATCCAGGGAAGACCCTTGGTTTATAATTGTAGGGTTCAGAGCCCACAGGAATATTTCTTAGGTTTTTTTTGGGAATTCAACTCTCCAGTTTGTAAAGGAATGGGAATGAGGAGTCTAGAAAAGGTGTGTTTCTTTCTTCTAAATTAAAATAATAGGATAGATAATCTCTATTTTGCTGCCGGGAGGGTGAGAGATGACCTGAGGTGCGCGGCTTCTAATTGAAAGCACTTCTGGACTTCCACCTATTAGGGCATGTTTGGCAAAACTTCTACTTAAAAGTCACTTTTGGCTTCCACTTCTTATATAGAATGAGTTAAGAAAGAGATGTTATAATTAATTTTGGTTTGTTACAAAGTCAACTCTTTAATAACAACCTCGCTTTTTCTCCAATCTTGGAAGCTCCCTCCTTGTAGTTTTTGGTTGGAAGGCAAAACACAAGTAAAATACCACATAAATGACTTCCAAGATATAATGGCTTCCATAAAAAATAACTAAATAGAAATGTAAAAGTGCTTCTAAATGGAAGTTGCACCAAACACGGCCTTAGTTATTTTGAGGGGGAAAATTTTGGTCTTGGAAGCCATTTATGGTGTGTTTTGGTTGCTTTTTGACTTCTAACCAAATGCTCCAAGTCGTAGCTGCCTAGATTGGGGTAGAAATGGGGCTGTTAGAGAAATTTGACTTGTGTAACTACTGAACATTATTTATTAACACTAGGGCTCAACTCTTTTCATGGTAAAAGTGGGAACCCAAAGGTGGCTCCCAATTAAAGGTTTTGTCAAACACTCTTTAAAGATCATGATTAAGCAGGAAGTGTGGGGATTAAAGCAGACTCTTGTAAATGTGGGGATTAAAAAAAATTCGACACCTTGCACTAGATACCATTCTGAATGATGACAAATCAGATTTATGTTTGATAACATATCTGTTGCTTAATGAGACTGTGTCAGATACCAGAATACGTACATCAAATGCATATTTGACCTCTGACTGGTAGAAGATATTCATTAAAAGGAAAAAATAAAAGTCTGAACACTTAAAGCTGACCTACTTGAATAATGTGGGCTGGGTTTACAGGAAATTGGTCCAAGCAAGCAGGATGGATGAGCTCATTCCAAAGTTTGTTGGCCAGAAGTGAGAAGACATGTTGGAGTCAGAATCTTCCCCCCTCCACACATGAGGTTAACCACCACCTTACGATGCTTGATATCCTACCTACCTCTTACTGGGCTCAGAGAGAGTTCTAGAGATACAGATTCTTATTCTTTACCTTATTTATACTTTATCTGATGTAAGTTGACGACAAGCCTTCCTGTCCAGCATTTTAATAGTTTCAAATACATATATTTAAATTTTGCAAAGCATCAACATCTGTTTGAGAGACTCTTCCGATGTTCTCTTCATGGTTGATTGTAAACTAAATCATAGAAGTTATTACGATTAGTAAATGAAGTATATAAGCATCTTATTCTACTAAGATTCTTTACCTTTTCTTCAGTTGAGAAATTATCTGTTGTGTATCTCTCTTTAATATTCTTGTATTTTAGTGCCAGAACTGTAACGAGAGCCTGAAGAGATATCCAAAGAGAAGGCCCGTTTAGCTGCAATTGAGGTGTGTTTTGTTTGTTCCTTTCTCTAGTGCAAAATTTATGCTCCTCTTGACCATTGTTGTTCTTTGAATTTCTCGGTGAATCTGACTGCACTCCTAGGCAAGCATGGTCAAATTATCTAAATCAGGAATTATTGTCTTGATGATTTGGCTCATTGTTGCTTTTTTGCAAATTCGAAGATAAATGTACCTGTACTTGTTGAAGACACATGCCTCTGTTTTAATGCTCTTAATGGTCTCCCAGGTTGGTTCTTTTTTTATCCTTTTGGTTCACTTTTTCTGGTGTTATCATCTGTTTTTTCCCTTTATTAAAACTTGCACTGTTTAACATTGCAGGACCTTATGTGTAAGTCTTTATGCCATTCCTGAATGTCTGATGAGTTTCCGGATGATATTCTTTTCAAGTAATCTTTTCTATGGGAACTTTTCAAGTAATCTTTTCTATTGGAATTTCATCTTCACTTAGTCTCCTTCACATTGTCCATAATACCTGAAAATCTTCTCACTTTTTTTTCATTTTGAATGACCAGAAAGTGGTTTCTGCAGAAGATAGGCCATGAAGGTCATGCACCCTTTCAAGTTTTCTTCTTTCTTTTAGATCCTTATGGTTTATATTTGTAAGTCCTTCCCTTTCCAAACATGTAAAATCTTCTAATATTGAAGATAAAAGTTGTTGTTTATCTAAATAGTAATAGATCATGTCACCTAATTAACATCTTCAACAGTGATGAATATTGGTTTGTCTATTTTCACTCTTCCTGAGTAATGTGTCGGTTACTCATCATATATGTGCCGATCAAGTGAAGGGATATGTTCACGTGGAAGCACATAATTTAGTGACCAAAGCATATATGCATTTCTTGACTCATGCAAAGAGATAGGTGTGAATTAACGTACAAAGGAGCTCTACTTTCATTGTTAAGAGATGTGGAAGAGGTAATACACTTATTAAGAACATGCAGCAGAAAGAAACTATAGGCTCTCACCTCTTAGGTCTTGTCCACTTTTTCCCATGAAGAGGGCCTTAGAGTTTTGTCCTTTTCTAGAGAAAAGGGCTATTTGGGTGAAGGGTGGGGACCCTCTTATAAGTATAGAGTTGCCTTCTCAACAACTATGTATTTGAAATCCCTATTTTCTTGTCCTACACAGTCCCCTGAGAAAGTGAGTCTATGTGTAATCGTTGAGGGTTCCAATTAACAGCACCCTACCTCACCATAGTTGCGCAAATAGATACTCACCAAACTGACAGTGTCAAAGGGAAGTTGGTCAACATTACGCCTGTATTACTTTAGACTCTATTTGGGTATGAAACAAAGAGATATACACCAAAGAGGAAGGAGGACATGGAAACCAAGGCTCAGTGTAAGCTTGAACAAGAATTGATGCAAAGATGTAAAATCAATTGAGTGCAGAGAAGAGGATGATGCACATCATCATCAGTCACTCTCTGGTACGCAAAGGTGCTAGCTTCTCATTAGTTACCAATGAGGATGCAGATATGCTGTATTGGATCCTCGAAGGGAAAGAAGTGAACTCGCCAAGCTTCATTCTCCATGGTATGAGACAGCAAGAAGCAAATTCACACCTAATAAGACAAGAAAGAAGGATAAAAGCAATAATCAAGCCTCAAAGAAGGAGAACAAGAACAAGGTGTGGCTAGCATATGGCTACCTACTTACTGCAATTTCAGATACTTTGGAGTAAATCTGTCACATGAAGAAGCATCCCAACATCACCCTCAAATTCTAATACTCCAACAAGAAGTCACTTCTCTTACAATGAGAGTGTGTAACCAAATCAACTTCAGCATCAGTGGTTGTAGAATAAGAAGAGGAAATAGTAGCTATAGAAGTTCAAGTCAATCTCCCTCAAGAACTGTGGTTGCAGTAGCAATCTGGATTGAGGTGCTTTAGGAACAACTCAAAGGGATTATAGAGAATGTCCAAAAAAAGCTTCATGGGTAGCTTGAGAAAGTAGTTATGGCAGAAGTGCATTAGGGTCAACCTGAGTCCACACAAACAAAAGCTACAAGATCTTAGGACCAACCTGAGGTAATAGAAGTGGACATGGCCAGGGAACCCTCAGTTTCCCAACTTCAGGTGGATGGGCACCTTCAACCATCTACATTGTGGGGACGCCCTGAGCTCCACCCTATGGGTTGGAGATGATTTAAGCAATTGAGATACATTTTCTCTATTTGCTTATGTATTTTCTATTTCCTTTGAGTCTTAGTCAAGGATGGCAGTACTGGTATCAGTATCCGTATCGTAAGGTATCGATACCGATACATATCGGTATCGGTATCGGCCGTATCGGCCTGTATCGGTCGGTACCAGATCTATTTTGGCCCGGTTGCAAGCCAATATCGGTCCACTCAGTCTGCTATCGGTACCCACCGATACCGATATGTATCGCTCGATATATATCAGTGTTGGCCGATACTGCCAACCATGGTCTTAGTTGAGGGCACTTTGCTTATGTAATTTTATTTTTTTTTAGTCTTTGTTGAGGGCACTTTTGTCTTTAACTTTTATCTAGGCTTGTTCAGGTAATTTCAGTGTAGGATGAATGCATTGTTGTCATGGAGAGGTATGCCACTTCCCTATAAATATTGAACTCCCCTTTTTATTTTTTGGCATGAAGAAATGAGAAAGCAATTTTTTGTTTAGGGAAAACTACTATAGGTGTGAAGTCTATCTACAAGGTAAGAAGCCTTGTGGGGTTGAGAAGCTCCATTATCCCTCACCCACCTCTCTTTTTTCCTACTACCAACATGGACGCATCGCTCATTCCCTCCATTTTTTCACCCACCTCCCGTTCAAATTTCCCCACATTAACTCTTCCCCAGGACCCCAACCCCTCAACTCCCTCTATAATAACTTCCTCTCGTTATTTTTCCTTTTCAATCCACTACCACCTTTCACCACCCCAGCAACAAATCCCATCCCTCCATCCTTCACCCTCCCATAATCCCTACTCTTCATCCCCATACATTTCAGCTCGACACTCCATTTATCCACATGAAACCCCTCATCAACTACATTTAATTCCTACCCTTCCCAAGAAAGAGATTCTTCACCATCCTGCTCTCACCTATCTTCCCAAGGAAGGAAACATTCCCCCGCCCCATGTTCCCCACATCTTCCTCTTGCTAATCTGCAGACCACCAACACCACATACATCACCTTCATCCTTCCTTTCACCTCCTCTTACCAGCATACAACCAGCCAGCCTGCCTTGTATTACCACAGTTTGCTTATCTTCCCCTACATCCTCATTCACACAACCTTGAAGGAGCTACAGCTGGTGGCTCTATCACCATGTCATCACCTCACCACTGCATCGACCTAAGTGACATCTAAAGTACCTGCAATGCTAAGGCACCATCAACACCTACAACCTTACGCCAAAACGACATCGCCGAAGCACCAAAGTTCGTCACCACCACAAGTTCATGGCAGGTTGCTACCCCTCCCTGCATGGAGTATCATTGTAATAATGTTTCCCATACCGAAGTTCACCCCTTCTGCATGAGGAGTTTTTGTGGTTGTAATTCTAGCTTTCACCCAAGTTGACCCTGACGTTGTGCAAACGTCATCTCGACGTGCATCATACACACCTTTGTCTCAATCAAGAGTGGTTTCTTCTAACCAGCAAGGTGCGTGGTATAGCCTCTCTGCTCTCTTGTTCATGTAGTATTCATTTAGTATAATTGCGCTAAGAGTGAGTGAACGTCTTCCTTACCACAATCATTGTGCGTATTGCTGTTAAGAGAGAGATGTGAGGACCAATGCTCCACGAGCATTAGATCTGCCCCATTGGCTCTAATCTAATAAATATCTGGAGGTCTATCCTCGGCGACCTTCAGCTGCCCATTCTACTTGGTGGTTCATCCCCATGGTCTTGCCTTCCACTTGATCATTATAAGACCAACTTTGAAAGCGTATGTGCTGCCAACTAATTGTCTGACTTGTGCTAGGTTTTCATGCTTGCCTAGGCAATAGGAACTATCATTCCATCTGAGTCCTACATTACTACAACACTAGTTGAAGGGGATCCTACAATGGCTGAGGGGTAGGCCAATATGGAATATTCCAACCAACTTAACAGCACATTGATGATTTACTGAACAATCAAATGTTTGACAAGGAGAACTTGGAAGATTAGGATAGATGGAATATTGTTCCATCTCCTCCTCCTCTTTTAGCTCAAGAGGAAAATGTGAGGGAGAGATATGAGGATATCCCTGTTCCATCCACAATAGTCCATAGAGATGGTTATGAAGAAATCCTAAAGAAGATGGATCAACATTAGGCTGATTTGCACGAAGTCACAAGTATGGTGACTTAGTTAGCTAAGAGTATGGCAACCATAAAGAAGATAATTAAATATTTAAGGGTTGCCAGATTTGAACCTACCGTAACAGATGAAGTAGCACCAGCAACAATAGAACATGCAAAGCTAGCTGTAGAGAAAAGTAGGAATTACAGAGGCATCTACAAAGACAAAGGATCTTACTCCACCTCCAGCAACATCAGTAAAGCTAGCAGCAATAACATAAAAGAGCAAAAAGAAAACAAGGGAAATCCATTACTCAATAAGGAAGAAGCTAGCCAAGAGGACCAAAAGGCAAGAATGACTCCACCTGCCACTTCCTCTCCTTCTCGTTCTCCTTCTAGACCATCCTTTCCCTTTTCCAAGAGGGAGGTGGTGGAGGTGTCTTAATCTTCTTGGTTTTGGGTTTGGAAGCCTTAGAATCACAAGGGGCTGATTTTGAGATAATGGTGATTTTAAGCTCTGGGATATAAGGAGAGGAGAGTGGAGGTGATACAAAGTCACTGGGAGGTGGTTTTGTGGTGGTTGGCTAAACATATGTGGAAGGTTTAGGAATTAAAGGAGCATCCTCAGAAAGAGCTAAAAATGAAGGTGGTGAAGATGTATCCTTAGAAGGAGGTACACCATACATCATTGTAAGGTTCAAAAGGTAGAGGGTGGAGCAATCATTATATGAATGACATTGAGTGCTTCAAAAGCATCAATGACATTTATAAACTCATTAAGAGGGGGTGAAGGGATAGGAACAGATCTAGGCTCTAGTTGACAATTGGTTCAAAGTTAGAGTAAGTGGTAGACTGGTAGTGGGTTCATCTTCTAGTGCAGCAGGGGCAAAAGAAGGAGAAGGAGAAAGGGGTTGATCATCCTTGGAGAAGGGAGAGGATGGTCTAGAAGGAGAAGAAGGAGAGCTCCTACAATCCATCCCACCATCAACATCAAATCCACCCTAGAGGTTCTTGACTTGTTGGACCAACTGCTAACAAAGATTTTTGGATTCTTAAATGCTCGAGTAATTAATATGTTGGTTGAATTACTCTCTGGACCTCCTGTGTTGAAGAAAAGAACTTAGAAAGGTTCCAGACCTGCTACAGTTGATGAAGTTCAAGATGAAGTGGCGTATACTGTGAGAAGTAAAGGACCTAGAATCACAGATCACGAACAAGTGATTTCTAGAGTAGAAGTTGTAGCTCTGAGAGATGCTCCACCTCTCCTCACAGCTCATCTACCACAAGATAAATATGAGCCAGACTATTTGCTGGCAATGTAAAGTATCCCTTGTTCAGTGATGCTTTCATCAATAAAAGGACAAGGAAGAAGCTTTATGTAGAGATAATTACTATGAACTGTCATCAATCAATGTTTAGAAGAACTATTCTCTCCATAGACCATTACATTGACTACTTCCTTAAGGAGAAGAAACTGACGAAGGCCACCCTTGACAGAATCAATATGAAAGCTCACAAGCAGGATGGAGATGCTTACTATAATGCACTAGCAGAGCTAGCAGAAAAGTTCCTTGCATATAATGAGTAGCGCTGAAAGAATCAAGAAGATTCTCTTCCACTATATCACCGGATGGCTATTCAGGCTAAAAAGGAATTCAAAATATAAGACCAAATGTGTCCAGGAGGCCAAAGGGCATGGGAAGTTCAAAATTGCCAAAATCTTGAATGGGCGTAAACTGTGCACCTTTTATGCGTACCTAAAGCACGTGGATGAAGGTACTAGCCTTCTTAATTTCTACCACATGCCAGCACCAAAGCCTCAACTAGTGGAAGTTGTGAGGAAAAGTTTCATTCCTTGATCAGCCTTGCCAGCAAGCTACTATATGGTCATGATCTTATAAAGTAATATGTAAAGTATAATGCAAAATCAATGGCTAGAGAGGATAAGTAGATGGCCTTCTCAAAATTCTTATATATGGTTGATAGGAAAGGCTAGGTGTCAAGAAGAACTCTATGCAAATTGATGAGGAAGAGTTGTTTGTACATGGCCTAGGAATGGATGTCACTATTTCTGGCTATCAAGATAGTCTCCAACAAAAGAACAAAAAAAGAAAAGTCGAAATGTTAAGACCTCTTACATTCTCTAAATTTGACTTCAACCTAATTCTAGAGAACTATGAGGATTTGCAATGGATATGGCTAGACAGATGGAGGACTTATTATATGATGTAGACAGAACTCTATAAGGCCAAGTTCAACAACCCTATCAAGTCAATGCAGTTCTTCAAGTATGAGAAACAATCATTTTGCTTTCACTGTATGAAAATGAGTTATGCTATGACAGAAGAAAAGTATGTGAAGTTCTTTGTTACTAAGTTTCTTTCTTATGTCAAGTTACAACAGAAAAGTGGAGGCAGAGTTCCTGAAGATGCATGGGAGTTCAACACCTTGTTTGCACAACAGGAGGAAGCCATGTGGACTATTGTCAGGGATCATGTTGCCTTGCTACCTAGAGACCACCCTATCTCCATACAACTTGATCTCTATTAATCCTTCTTATCTTCCATCCCCTCTTATCTAGTCTCACTTCTTCTTCGCCCTTTTAGCTGATTGACAAAAGAGAGAGAATTGTATCTATCTAGCATTCCCCATTCCTCATTATAATGTTTGATCTATTTGCATATTTGAGATTGAATTCATATCTACATTTTGCTCATATATCTTATTTATCTTTGATGCTCTCGTGAGTCTATTTTTGCTTTGATATTGAATTTATCTTTAAGATATTTTTGTTTCTCTAATACTTATTTTCAAAAGTTTTGTCATCCCCAAAAGGGGGATATTGTTTACCATTGAGTATACTATGCATGTCCCATGTTTCTGTAATAACATACAATGAAAATAAAGACATCAAATCAAATATTGATAGACTTAAATGAGAGAATTAATTGATTATATTTAAGTAGATTCATTGTATAGTTCAGTCCCGATCACTATGTTCTGGGACTTGGCCAATTTTAAGATTACAAGAGTGAACACTCTTATTTCATATCAATTAAACTCCCTAGAACTTCAATTAACTCTCAGCACCTAATCTATTATATAGTGAATATGCCATCCATGCTTATAAGATACTTAATTGATCCCTATGTCGATTAAGTCTCTCTTATCAGCCATCTAATCGAATTGTTACCCTTTAATTGATGAAGTCTATTAGTTAACTTATCATCTCTATCAATTAAGTGAGCCCTCTAATCGCTTATATATTCCAATTTAAGTTACGATTATCAACTATCTGTTAAGTTATCGATTAACCACAGTGCCTCTCGTCTTAGCAATCATAAGATCACTAAAGTGATTAGTTCCATCATCATTACTTTGATTATCTCTCTTGATATTTCAATTGTGTTTGAGCACATCAATTATATGAATTATGCTATATCGATTATCCATTTTGTCCTATGCGTTTAAATATCAATTACCTAAGCATGTTGAAACGATCAAGTGATTGAGTTAACTTATGTTAATTGATCTTCTGATTGACCTTCAATGAACTTAATTGATTCCTCAGGCCTTTCTAATCGATCTTCTATCTAACATTGTTTATCTTTTTCCTGCTACCTATAGATTATGTCTCCAACTTGTATGATCTGTTTTTGTAGATCCTTAGTGACTCACCTACCCTTAAGTTGGAGAATCATATGGAAATTTTTCTGTTTTAATATTTCTACAAGGTTAGGTGAGATATGTGCAACTGAATTGGAAAGCAAAGTGACAGAATAAAAACTTCTAATATAATAAGACAAATATCTATGCAAGTTCTCTCTAGGCAAGACTCAATCCTGTTTACATTTGACTCATCTGAGTAGAACTGTCAACGGGTCAGAGACGGAAACAGAAATGACACTTTTCACTTCCATGTCCTATAAGGTTTATCAGAGACAAAAACGAAAATGGAAGTGAGTGTTTTCACTTCCGCATTCATTTTCTCTTTTAAATTGAAAATCGTAAACAAAATGTAAGTTTCTACTATCATCATCACTATACTAATAAGTTATTTAAAATCACTATTATTATTCACTTTTCGATAAACGTTCTTCTAGTAATTAAAAAACATAAACCTACAAAGTTTTAATATACGTAAAAAATAGCAATATATGAATTTTAAATTTTAAAATATACTTTATCTTTATATCTAAATCTACATATGAATATAGCCAAACATATGTCATAAATCATATTAAATCTTTAAAAAGTTTTCAACTTCTTATTGTGGCCTTACTTTTATCAAATTGTCAAGAGATATTATCATTGTTGGATATGAGAGATATCTATCTAATGAGTTCAAAATGCACAAAATGCATGATAATTCAGAAACAAAAACAGGTTAGCAGATACGGAAATGAGTATTTTCATTTCCGACTCCTATAATTATCGGAGATCTATTTTTGTTTCCTATAACTTAACGGGTGGTCTTTAACGGAGTTCTGTATGCATTAATACAAACGGAAATGGGGCGGATTATCAAAATTCAGGTATCCATTGATAGTCCTACATCTGAGTTAATGTTGGACTCAAGTAGAGACTCACAGCGATAACAGAAGAACATATGCCTCATCAGATTAATTGGAAATAATCTATAAATAGAAGGCCTCAAGCAGAAGAGCGATATACATAACTCTGTGAATTCAAAATTCAAGCATTCACTCTCTGTCCCCAAACTCCCTCCAACTAATAGAGAGAAAGATAGAAGAACCCAAAGAGCCTGCTTCGGCTCCAAGTAATGCATCTATTACTTCTACTTTTATTGTGCTATTTGAAGCTCTCGAGCCTCTTCACTAACAATCAAGACTCTATGCATTCTTTCTTCCTTCCTTGGTCTTGATTTGCTTTATGAGATTATTGTACACATTGTAGCCTTTAAGAAGCATTTGTTGTGCAAACTTTAATCAGACATAGCCTAGTTGTGCCTCTTCCTTGAGAGCAAGGGAAGATCTACTAAGACAGAATATTTACCTCTTCCCAAGGGAAGAGAAAATCAGTTGAAGCCAGGTGTTGGATTGTGTGACCAGTAAGGGGTGTGTACCTTGTGAGCTATTGAACTAGTGGAACTCTTAAGAAGTTACTTAAGGACTAGATATAGGTCTGTAGACTGAACTAATATAAATCATGATCTTCTTATATGATTGCTCATTGTCTCTCATCTCCTTCTGCACTTTATTTAATGTACTTACTCTTTAGTTAGAATTCTAAATTACCTATTCACGCCCCCCCCCCCCCCTCCTTGAGTCAAACATGTCAATAGATTCAATATAAGATTTCTATATAGTTTTTATGAATCTTTAATAAAAATAATGTTTTTTTATAAATAAATATTAAATAATGATAAATACTTTTAATAAAAAATTTAGCATGTCACATATGTATAGTATAATTTATTATTGTTTATAAGAGTCATAAATAAATAAAGAACTTTAATTTTTAAAATAATCATGCTTACGATGTTCATATATCTACCATTCAAGAAAGGGATCTTCTTTGATTTAGATTGTCTCTCTAACTCGTTAGCCTTCTTCCTTTGGGTTCGTGACCTTCACTTGAGTTTTCCTAGTATTCTATAAAGCTTGAGACAAGGGAATCTTCACGCCTCTTGGACAAAACTCCCTCTCTTAAACTCTTACAGAAGATGAAACTCTCTCTCTCTCTCTCTCTCTCTCTCACACACACACATATAGAGAGAGAAAGACAAACATCTAAAACTCTAGATATCATAGGCCTCTCGAGCTTTTATTTATAGGAAAGTATTCATGTTTTAATTAGCCCCAAATCATGATAAGTATTCATTGATCACAAATTAGACTTTACTTTCAAAAGTCTAATCACAAATTAAACTAGAAAGTCCTGCCTGAAAACTACCAAAATTTTCCCTATTAAACAACTTAATTGGCAAAAATAAGCTTCAAATAGGGTTGTAGACCTACGAGTCAACTTCGGACAAAGACCGATTTCGTGTCAATCTGACTTTTCTGTACAAAGTTATAGCTGAAATACCAAGACTATGTCTTGCAAATCCTTGAGTAGAGAACTAGCTAGTGTAGTAATTGAGCTATAATTTTTCATGAATGAATTAGGAGTCTAATTATACATAATTTTATCGAGTTTCAATTCTAATTGGATCACAATTCATGACAAAACGAAACTTTATATTAGTTATACTTTCCCTTCATGAATTGAATTCAAATCTTACTGAGAGTAAGACTAAATTGCATCTTAAAACAAATTGATTTGATTCTTTGAAAATTATACTTATAAATGTCTGAATTAATCAAAGTCATATTCAAAAAATATAGATTTTTTAGTCCTCTTTCAAACAAAACTGGTTTCACTTAATATGACCAGATCAAACCGTATCTAGTGAACCTATGCACATTAATTAAACTATCTTAATACGCTAACTCATATGGGCTTAATGGGCCTAATTAACTTAATTAAACTAAAAATGGGATAAAGAAAATTAGTGGACATACCATCTTCTGTGTCTTAAAGAAATGTCATCCTCAAAATTAAAAATAACCATAACTTTATCATGAATAAACAATAGCGTTAACAAGAAGTTTATAGACCTAGTTCTGATCATGTTAAGATTAAACTCCTTCTTTCTAAGGGCCATTTTATTTACTTTACAGATGTTTAAGAATTCTAAAGCCATTTTAGTAAATTTGGCTTAACATAAAAAGGAACCGGAGTATTGCAACTTTTTTCTAGTCTCGACTCATCTATTTCCTCATTGGTATTAGCTTGTCTGCCAGCTCATTGGTAAATCTATCTACTTAATCACTTGCACTTGTCTTCTAATCTCTTACACTCACTTGCACACTTGGTTGTGTGCACTGTTCGACTTTTGATGACTAAACAACTAACTATATATTTTATTTTTATGTCAACATAGTGAAGATTAGTAAATGGAACAAAATATAGACATAATCAATGGTTTCGTCCATAGTCATAGTGATTGTGCACATAGAAACATGTATATCCCTTTAACTTTGAACTTCTTGTCAATTGATTATAAGCATCTAATCTTGTTAATGACATGTGGTGTTCATATATCCTTACCATTTTGTATTTGAAAAATTGTTCCTGATTTTTAACATGGTTCAATTATAGCAATTGATTCCTACTAATAATCATTTCCTAATTCATTTATCTCCGTTGCATACCATCTTCTTGCCTCGTTCTTCTAAACCATTATTTAACACTTTTTAATTGTCAAGATTTCCTCTTGGATGTGTTAATTCAAAACTTTTTACTTATCATTTTCAACTTATAAGGTAATGGTAGCATACGTAGTAAGAGCTTGATGAGGCATAGTCCTTGATGAGGTAAGTCATATATCTGATATCTAGATTTGATGTGTGACACTATTGAGTCTCAACAGTAAAAGGAATTCTTAGGGCAGCTAGTTGACTACCTACAATTCACTACATGATGAGTAAGTGGGAAAGAATCGATATCTAAATTTGATTATAGATATCTCTGTGTTATATCTTAGTAAGGTGACATCAAACTAAGTTGCACAAGATGTCAGTATAATCCTTATGATTTATTTTGTATAAAATACCCTTTACACAAATCTATTTGACCAAGTGATCTTAACTCTACATATAAATGTGCCTTATTTTGTTTAATCTTAAGCTTATATTGGATACAGCATGGCCTTCCTTTGAGCACTAGATCTTGGTTCCTAGTTAAGAAAAGGAGAAATTTGACCTATCATATGGAAGTTATAAAACATAAGACACAAATGGCATAACTTTAAAAGAATCAAGAAAGAAATGGCTTTTAGTGAGGATGGTCTTATTTTTTTCTTTAGTGTGAAAGAAGCAAGAGGATCCTCTTTGTTCATCCTCTGTAGGATTTTACAAACAGTTGAACAAACAAAGTAACTTATTCTTTAAAATACAAAGTTCTTCATAAGATTTATCACAACATGGGCACAGCAACTAGCGCTTCTTCCTTCATTATCACTATCCCAGACTTCTCTGAGAGTTCCAACTTTACTCCCTTAGGTACCATCCAATCAACGAAGTGTAGCAATGAAGCCAACATGAACATCACCATCCTCTCAGCCAAAGGAAGCCCAACACATATCCTCCTTCCAGCTCCAAATGGGAGGTAATGGAAGTTGTTGCCTGTGAAATCTAACTTGTGGCTTGAACTTAAAAACCTCTCGGGTTCAAACACTGAGGCATGCTCCCAAAATTGGGGATCCCTCTGTATAGCCCAAATGTTGATGAACACATTAGCTCCCTTTGGAATTCTATATCCACCGATGGTGCAAGAGGAACTTGATCGACGGGGAACCAAGAGAGGAAGCACTGGGTGTAAACGGAGCACCTCCTTCACCACAGCAGCCAAGTAGTGCAATTTAGGAAGGTGAGACTCCTCAACGATGCCATCCTTACCAACCACAACTGCAATCTCTTCTTTGGCTTTTGTCATCTTTTGGGGGTTACACAACAGCTCAGCCATTGCCCATTCAACTGTAGCTGTTGTCTCTGTTGCTCCTGAAATCATGTTCTACAACCAATTTCTTAAGGGTTGAGTTTGCTTTCATGGATCCTTGACAAAAGTAATTTAAAGGAATCCAGCTGCTAATGAGATGAAGTACCCTACTTCACATAATTGGAAATTCTCAATTTCTAAATAGTCTCTAAAATGAGTTTGCATTCTTTTAAAACAGTGAAGTATAACATTGAATGCATGAAACTTCTTCACTAATAACATCTCTAGAGTATGAGCCAAATGTAGATTGCATATAGTTTAACATGTATGTACTCTATTACAATGATAAGGAAACGTTAGAATGAGAAGACCACTAAGTGTTGGTAATTAGCCAAAAGACACATGGTAAGTATTTGGGAATTCAAAGAGGTGTTTGTGAAGACGACAACCCTTTCCTGGTTACATTATAACGAGGAAATTTTTACAGTACTATATAGAGTGATCTAGAATTTTATGGTTGATATTTTGTTTATAAACTAAGAAATGTGTAAAAAGTTAAACATAAGAAGACTTTATTTCCAACTAGTTAGAAAGTTGCATAAATATTTTGCTAGTTTCAAAGGTAGGCTGAGAACCTTTGAAACTAGCAAAATATCCTTCATCCTCATCACGTCCACGCATCTCTTCCCTCCCTTTCTTTTCACGAGGAAGATAAATATTTCTTAGATATTATTATTTTATGTTTTTTAATACCAAACTGTACTTGAATTGGAAATATTTTTTAAAATATCTCTTCCTACAATTTTGAACTATAATATATACACATTTTTAAGTCAAGATACATGCTTTCAAATATGGACTTCAATTCCATAATACACATTTTTTTCTTATTACACACTTCTAAGCAAAAGTATGCACTTTAAATAACGGCCTATTCGAATGCTAGGATGAATACTTTTGCATCCAATGTGCATATTTAAAATAGAATATGCATTTGAATTCCATAACACATATTTTTGAGTTAGAATACACTTTAGAAAAAGAGGTATCGATTGGAAAATACTTTCAACTCAAGTATATTTTGAGAAAACTTAATAAAATAATATTAATTTCAATACTTTCAAGTTAAGTATATTTTGATAAAACTTAATAAGATAATATTATCTTTAAACAATTTTATTATTTCATGTGTGACTTTAGGATCCTTATGTTTTGGTTTGCATAAAGACAAAAGTTATTCTTCTTAGGCTTAAGAGTATTTTCCAAGTGTGAGCACTCCAGAGAAAAATAGGGTCAAGAGCTCTTCCCGAATGTGAGTACTCAAGAGAAAAATAGGCTTAAGAGTTCTTCTCAAGTGTGGGCATTCGGAAAAAAAGTAGACCTAGGAGTATTTCTCGAGTGTGAGCATTCAGGAGAAAAATAGGCTTAGGAGCCCTTTCCGAATGTGAGCACTTAGGAAAAAAATAAGTTTAAGAGTCATTCTCGAGTGTAAGCACTCAGGAGAAAAATAAGCTTAAGCATCCTTCCCGAGTGTAGGCACTCGAAAAAAAAAAAGGCTTAAGAGGGAAAAATAGCTAACAACGACATGTTGAGAGAATGAAAGGTTATTGTTTATTGAACAACTCTTAGTACAAAGTTTTGGTGGTTTTAACAATAATAGGCTCTTAGGTTATCAGAGTTCCAGGTGCAAGGTACCTCTTTGCCATTTAGTGTAAAGAGTCGGTATAATCCTTTCTCGAGAGCTTTTGATACTTGGTAAGGGCCTTCCCAATTGGGGGCAAGCTTCCCAGCAGCCATATGTGGGATCGAGGCTTGGGTCTTCTTTAGAACCAGATCTCTCCAAAAGAACTATCTTTTTCTGACTCTGAGGTTATAATATTTGGCCATGCTGCACTGGTACTCTACGATTCTAAGCCTGGCATTTTCTCGGACTTCCGGGAGCATGTCGAGATTTTCCCTCAGCTGCTGGTGGCTTTCTGTTTCCATGGCTTCGACTCGTAGCGAGGGGCTCCCTACTTCTAGGAGGATCAGTGCTTCTGCTTCATAGACTAGGTGAAAGGGAGTTTCTCCTGTAGCTTTTCGGACAGTTGTTCTGTGTGACCAAAGAACGTTAGGTAGCTCTTCTATCTGGGACCCTGTGGCCTTCTCTAATCGAGTCTTTACTCCATAGAGTAAGATTCGATTAGTATTTTCGACTAAACCATTCGTTTGGGGATGAGCTACCAACGTGTAATAGTTCTTGATCTTCAACTATTCACATCTTTTCCTAAAGTAAGCGCCGGCAAAATGTCTCCCATTGTCCGAGACTATCGCTCTTGGGATGCCGAATCTGCAAATTGTAGACTTCTAGACGAAATTTCAAACTGCTCTATCAGTGATCTTGGTTGTTGGCTCTGCCTCTATCCATTTGGAGAAGTAATTGATTGCCACGATGACGAATTTCTTTTGCCCCAGTACCTCTAGCAGAAGGCCTAGGATGTCGATCCCCCACCTTGCAAAAGGACATGGTTCGAGGAGACTCGTCATTACCGGTTGGTGAGGAGTTGTCGCGAAGAGCTGGCACTTGTCACACTTCATGACGTATTCCAGTGCATTTTTCTAAAGGGTGGACCATGAGTACCTTTGGCAGAGTAATATATGGGCCAGAGAACGGCTCCCAGATGACTTCCACACATACCTTCGTGGACTTTCTCTATAGCCCTTAGAGCCTCTGTCAGATGAAGGCACTTTAGTAGGGGTTGGGAGAAAGATCGTCCGTATAGGGAGTTATGTATCATGGTGAATCACCGGGCCCTGTTCGTGACGTTCTTCGCCTCCAGTCTATCCTCTAGCAGTTTGCCGTGTGTCAAGAACTCTGCTATTGGTTCAATTCATGACGCGGTCCATTCAATAACTTGTACACCCTCTTTTTGGATGCTTGGTCGTTCGAGTTCTTCAATAAGTACTAATCAAGAGAGTACCAACCCGACCGATGACGCTAACCGAGATAGCAAATCAGCCTTGCCGTGTATTTGAATTACTTCAAGTGTTCAAGTCCTTCCGTTTGGCTCTGAACCTCCTGCACGTATCGACTCATTCCTGGATCTTGGGCTTCGAAATCCCTGCGAATCTGGCTGGCGACTAATTATGAGTCGGTGAAGATTTTGACCCTAGTGGCTCCCATGCTTCTGGCCATACGTACACCTGACAGGAGGGCTTCGTACTCGGCCATGTTGTTGGACGCTGGGAATTTGAATCGTAGGGCATAGTGCAGCTCGATTCCCTCGTCGGACATCAGAACTAGCCTTGCGTGGTTACTTGAAGCACAGGAGGATCCGTCAACATAAAGCTCCCAAATCGAGCCGAGTCCGGCATTACCAGCTTCTTGTGCTAGAATGGTGCACTTGGCTACAAAGTCAGCGAGAGCTTGTGCCTTTATGGCGGTTCTTGGCTTGTAGGTGATCTCGAACTCTCCAAGCTCCACCGCCCACTTGACCAAACATCCTACCGCTTCAAGGTTCTATAGGATCCTCCCCAAGGGTTGGCTTGTGTAGACCACAATAGGGTGAACCAGGAAGTAGGGATGCAGTCTCCCGGCCGAGTGTATCAAGGCTAAGGCAAACTTCTAAATGATAGGATATCATAACTCAGGGACTTGTAGGATCTTGCTGGTGTAGTATACTGGTTTCTGCATACCGTCATCTCTCACTAGCACGGAGCTCAGTGAGTGAGGAGTGACTTACATGTACAGAAACAAGTGTTCCCCAGTGACTGTCTTCGACAGGATCGATGGAGAGACCATGTAATGTTTTAACTCTTGGAACGCATCCTCGCATTCATGAGTCTATTTGATCCTTCCTTTGTTTCATGTTTGCTTCTGCATGCCCCGTAGGACTTTGAAGAAAGGCAGACACCTTTATACTATCCTTGACAAGAAACAACTGAGAGCTGCTACTCTCCCACTTAGCCATTGGACGTCCCGGATCCGGGACGTTGCATGTCTTGGAAAGCCTGGAGCTTCTCTGGATTGGCTTCGATTCTTCTATGGTTTACCAAAAACCCCAAGATCTTTTCCGACTTGACAGCAAATGCGTATTTGAAGGGGTTTAGTTTCATGTTGTACCTTCTTAACGTATCGAGGGTTTCCGCTATGTCAGAGAGGTGGTCAGTAGCCTTCGGACTTTTCACAAGCATGTCGTCGATGTAGACCTCCATGTTCCTTCCGAGTTGAGAGTCGAACATGTAATTCACTAGGTACTGATAAGTTGCTCCCGCATTCCTGAGGCCGAATGACATCCTTGTGTGACAGTAGATGCTTAGGTCGGTGATGAATGTCGTCTTCTCTTCATCAGATGGGTTCATCCTGATCTGATGGTACCCAAAATATGCATCCAAGAAACTCAGCATTTCATTCCCTAATGTTGAGTTGATCAGTTGATCGATATTTGGCAATGTGTAGCAGTCCTTCGGGATGGCCTTATTTAAGTCGGTGAAGTCCACGCACATGCACCGCTTCTCGGTAGCCTTATGGACAAGGACCACATTGGCAAGAATTAAGGGTACTGGACGTGTCTGAGTAGACCGATTTTCAGCCCTTTGGTGACTTGCTCTCAAACTGCTTCCTGCCGTTCAGACGCGCATCTTCTCCTTTATTGTTGGACCGGCTTCCTGTCTGGGAGCAGGTTGAGATGATGCGCCGCCATCTCAGTAGGAATATCCGGGAGATCCTCGTCGGACTAGGCAAAGACGTCCTAGTACCGAGATAGGAAGGACCGATATTCCTCAATTTGCGGAGCCGAGAGGGTTGAACCAACACTGACCGTTCAGTCTGAATCTTCGCCTAATTGGATGTTCATGAGATCTTTGGCAGGAGAGGCAGCCTTCAGCTCCTTCTCCGGCTCACAGGGGAGCTTTGCCACTTATTTGTTCTGTCCCTTAGAGGCTATGAGGTAGCAGCGACGGGCTTCCTCCTGATTTTCTCTGACCTCTCTGACACCGAAAGGAGTCGGGAACTCCAGCTTCTAATGGTACGAGGAAGAGACTCCTGTCACTCCTTCGATGATCCCCCTACCGATAATTGCATTGTAGGTGTTCATCTCTCGGATGATGATGAAGTCGGTGACGAAGGCAACCTCTCGGGGAGTACCGCATTACCTAAGAAGCCAAATAACGGCGTGCGCATCTGTCGTGTAGGAGGGACATCAGCACATATTCTGAAAAAGTAGTTGTAACTGATAACATTGGAGCCGTTGCCTCCATCCACTAAAATACAGTGAACTTTACATTTGTTGACCATTGCAGTCACGACGAGAGCATCATCGTAAGGAACAGTCACTTCCTCCAAGTCTTCGTCCAAGAAAATGATTAGATCCTTCATTCGGTCCCTTACAGTGTTTTTCTCGTGTTCGGAAAGCTTGGGATCAAGAGTTACAAGCTTCACTTGGCAGGCATACCGCTTCTTCCCTTGGCGGTTGTTCCCTCCTGATGCTGGCCCGCCTAAGATTATGTGGATCTCCGTGCCGTTGGAGCAATTCTCGATCCAAGGGTCTTCGCGTTCTTGGTCAGACTTCGCCATGTACTTTCTGAGATAGCCCCAACGAATCAGGGACTCTATCTCGTCTCGCAGCTGTCGGCATTTCTCAGTAGTATGGCCGTGATCTTTGTGGAAGTGGCAATACCTCCTTCTGTCTCAGTGCTTGGGGTTAGTCCTCATTTTCTAGGGCCAGTTGACGTACTCCTTATTTTCGATATCTTGCAAGATTTCGAATACAGAAATAGTCAATGGCGTGTAAGGTCTAGGTGTTGCGGGACCTTTGGACTCCCTCTCGAAGCGCTTGGACTTCTTCTTCTCAGGAAGATGCCTTTTATTTGGGCATTTGCGGTCACCCTCCTCTTCTCGGTAGTGGTAGGCAGTCACCACTTCTTCGCAATCCGCGTACTGGTGTACAAAATTGATGAGAATGTTCATGGTCTTGGACGCCTAGAAGACGATAGCTCTCCGGAGGGCATCATCTCGAGTGCCTTGGGTATGCGCTGTCACGGTTGAAGACACCTCGAGTTTTGGAACTCAGAGAGCCTCGTCGTAAAAACTAGATATATACTCCCTGAGGGACTCTCTGCGCTTCTGCTTGACAGTCACTAGGCTGGCCGACGACCTCTTTCAGTGAGCGCCCGCAAAGTGGTCTTGGAACAACTTTCCTAGTTGTCCGAAGGAGCGGATGGATCCTAGTGCCAGGGAGGAGAACCAAGCTTGTGTCGTTCCCGCCAAGGTGGTGGTGAAAGCGCGGCAATGGATGGCGTCCAGGACTCTGTGTAGTCTCATGTGAGATTAGAAGTTGTTGAAATGGGTCTCCGAGTCCCCCTACATGTCGTACATGTTGAGGTTATTGACGGGCAACTTTTTGGGAATCGGATCATCCAGCATCTCAGTGGAGAAGGGGGAGAGATCTCCTTCTCGTCAAAGAAGGGTGGCAAACGCCTCTTTCGAAGGAGGTCTTCGATACGCTTCTCTCGGCACTCTAACTGGCGCTCTCGTTTGTCGAGTCTTCTTTTCAACTCGTCGATGTGTCAGTGTACGGCTGAACTCTCATGCGGAGAATGAGACTTTGACGTCCGGGAGCGATGACTCGAGCTCCTTCGACCGCTTTTCCTCTTAGGAAAGGAGCAGTTCGAGTCGGCAACTCCCGAGGCGGCGGGTTGAAGGTTATTACGGTGGATTTCCCCGTCGAAGATGAGGAAACAGTTGTCGGCATTTTGTACGCCTTGCTGCCGGCGGACAGTGGCTGGCAGTTGCCGAACTTCCTTTTGAGGTTCTTCCTGAGGTGCGAGTTCTACACTTACCGGTGGCACAAGAAGGCGCTCCTACATCAAGGTGAGCAGGACTCTAAGTTGTTGAGCGACTAATCCCATGAGATCCCCGCCATTTCATGAAGGTCTAAAAGACGCACTCTAAGACCAGTTAGCACCGACTCGACCCCAGCATCGTTGGCTCCATACAGCGGCTCCACGCAGCGACTGTTCTTGTTGCCTCTTGCTACAGATTTTCGTGTGTTTCCTACAAATGGCACCATTGTAGATGCATGAAAATTTGCGTGCCTCCCTCGAGGTATTGTCCTCAAAGCAAAGGTGGGGTTTTGTCTTTTTTCTTGAAAAAGAGTCCTTATTAGGAAGAGAGGTTGCGCTCTGCTTATAAGCACACGCTTATTTTTACAACGTTCGATGTCGGACTAAAGCAGTTTTCCGTTTTTATGCCTCTACACAGCCCTTCAGTGACAGTAGGCGTGTGCATACTTCTTTGAGACGCTAGACGGATCAGGCCGACTAAGAGTGCTCAGACAAGTTGATGGATTTTTGTTCAGTTCCCACAGACGGCGCCAATCGTGTAGCGGTCAGAAACTAGTCAAGCAACGACGATCGTCCGATCAGAACTCCTGATTACTCGATAGAATTTGTAGGACTAGAAACGCTCAGGATAGGGCCTGCAAGAGGAAGAAGAGGTGTCAGGAGGCCCATCTATCTCTTGGAGAGTAAAACCCTCCGATGCCTAAGTCAGATTCTAGAAGGAGATGGATTCTCTTGAGTTTTAGGCTAGTGTTCAGTGTACCTTTCACCGGAGAAGGAATGGGATATATATAGTTCATCTTTGATGCGGCATCTTGGGAGTCGTTTACCCTTGGAGGAATTAATTGGTCCATGATCCACTCCTTTTGATTGAAGGGATCGTGAGCTACTAGGCAAAGAAGGATCTCCTTGTGATCGGGGGAGCGGATCGTGCAGACCTGTCTTAGGCAGACGGTTATGCCGTTAACCCGTAAGACCCACCTGATGGCGAGGAAGAGTTATGGGTCGACCCTAGAGGACCTTAAATCTCTCGGATAGTCGGGAAGAGGCGGTCTTCGAGTTCAGGCTCTTGGCCTCCCTCAAACAAGTCCCGGACCTTTGATTATCGAGAGGGTAGGCTTCTCTCGGCTCTCGGTAAATATGACCGAGACACAGCAGTATCTCGAGAATTATCGACTGATGTGTCGGTCTTTTAGGCCTGACATTACCAGAACTTGAGCTCATGTGCTCTAGGTTCCTACCCTCAATTTGTCAATCGGGATACCGAGAGAACCTACGTGATATCCTCGTGCAAGTTCATGCTGTCTGTGGGCCTTTGGACCTCTTAGTTAAATAGACCTAATTAGACCGGATCTCAATCACTCCTCATCAGTTAAATTAATTATTCTAATTTATAAAAATAATTATTCTCACTCGGAATAGCAAACAGAAATATAACTTAACCAAGCAAGCTTGGATAACCGAATAAGTCATTCTATTGTAGACTTGTTCGATTATCAAAGAGAACCCGAGAAGTTAGAAAAAATAAACCCATCTTGTTCCCTGTGTTATCTTAATTAGATAAGCACGTTAGTTCAGGCAAACTGAAATTTGAAATGTGAAGAAAAATATTTTTTTATAGAATCAAGTGCACGTGAAGGCGTACTTAACGATAGATGCGCTCTCAAAAAATATGGAAGAAAAAGAAAAATGAAAGGATAGTCGCGCACCACGGACAAAGCCTTCACTTCGTCTATGGTCAAGGAGGCTTGTGGATCCCCGCTCTCAAGGAGTTCCAACATGACCTGCAGGAAATCCCTGCTCTTCTCTGCTCCGGCTCCTTCTCCACCGCCCTCCACCATCCTCCGCCGCTGTTCGATGATGCCGTCCAAGATCCGGTCCAGCCACGCCCACAGCCTGCGCAGCCGCCGCGCCAAGCCCTGCAGGTCCAGCCACGCCAGCGCCGGGAAGAAGTCCGAGACGTTGGGCGCAGCCAGCAGCTCTAGAAAGGTCACGATGACCTCTCGGAACTCACTCCCCAGGGCCTCCCCCTCCCCGGCCACCGTGCCCCCCCACAGCATCATCGTCGTCGCGTTCAGCGCCGCGGCGAAGACGAGCTCCCGCACATTCACCGGCTCCCCCGCTCTCCGGCGCACCTCCTCCAGCATCCGCCGCACCTCGCGCCGGCGCAGGGCGGAGAGGCCTTCCAGGGTGCCGGGGTTGAGCAGCCCGCGCACGGTCACCCTGCGCAGCATGCGCCAGCGGGGCCCGTACGGGGCAAACACCATGTCGTTGAGGCCGAACGGAGTGGCGAGCACCGCGGGGGAGATGTCATGGTTGGCAAAGATGGCATCCTTGTCCTTGAGCGCCTCCTTCACGGCGGCGGGGGAGCTGAGCACGACGAAGAGCTTGGAGCCGAGGCGGAGCTGCATGACGGGGCCGTGGGTTCGAGCGAGGTCAGCGAAGCAGCGGTGGAGGTCGGGATTCAGGAAGGGGAGGTAACCGAGAACCGGCAGCCCGCGGGGTCCTGGAGGCAGGCTGGCCTCGCCCTGTTCCTCCCTCGACCTCCATAGCAGGTGGTAGAGAGCGAAGAAGGGTACCGTGAGGAGCACGATCAAGAGAGACGTAAGGATCAACAGGTAGATGGCCGCCATTAATTTCCTAGCCTTGTCCCTCTACCTGCGCTCCGTGCTCTCTCTCTCTGTGTATGCACCAGTGTGTTCAAAGGGCTGAGGGGAACTCTCTCTCTCTCTCTCTCTCTCTCTAATAATGGGAACGCCGTCGTCGTCTTCATCGTCAAACTCTTATCTCATCTTTGGCGTAGGGTGTGCCATCTTAATCTATCTCACGTTTTACTTGTTATTAAAATACCTATATGAATGATGGAGACAGTACCAATTTAAAAAAAAAAACATGAGAAAAAATTTCAATATTTCAAAGAAAAAGGAATTTCGAGTCAACAAGAAGTTTGAGCTTTTTAAATCAAATGAATATTTTTTATAATATATATAAGGTAGAAGTTTCGGGCCAAAAAGAAAGGTAGCTTAAACATACTTGATAAAAATCAGTTATTTTATTTGAATACTACGCCGAAGGATGGAGCGGTTACAAATGATCTTATCCTTTTCTAGTAAATAACTTTTCATAATACTTTTGAAATCCATATGTTAACGAACACATGAATGAATATAATTTAATGAACTCGGAAATAGATGATATTCCCTTTCAATCCACTATAATAACATAATTTTTGTACATTATTATGATTAGTTATTCCATCAACATTTATAGATATAAACATGATCATGCTAATTCTTGAGCAATCACTAAGTCATAATAAAATAAGAAGCGGAGCAAGAAGACAAGACAGGCTAAGAAGTAGGCGGCAGAAATTGTTGTGTTCTGTTCCATTAACAATGAGTAATATATTTACACAATATACATGGTGAAACCCTCAAGGCAACTTCCATATTTTGTTCGCTTTTTGGTCACGCCACACGGTTATACACGGCAGGTCCAAACCAGGGAAAGTGTGGCAAGACTGGTATTTTAACACTCCTCTTCAACAGGGCTGGCAACGAGTCGAGTCGTTTGCGAGCCACTCGGACTCGGCTCGGTTCCAGTTCGACTCGGCTCGACTCGTAACCTCAGACGAATCCAGTTCAAGCTTAGATTAAAACTCGAACGACTTAATGAGCCGAGCTCAAACTTCTTGTGGCTCGGCTCGTAGGCTCATGAGTCGGCTTGATATATTTAATATATATATTTTTATTTCTTAAATTAGGTCAAATGGAAGTGGGTATCACATCCCGTATGGGTGTGACTGTCCAAATTTGAGTGGTTCGAACTTGAACTGAGCCGAACTCGAGCCTAACAAAAACGGGACGAGCTGAACTCAAGTCCAGAGTTAAAGTTCGAATCAAGCTCAAGCCAACTTTCTTTGACCCGAGCCGAGCCTGAGCTATCCAAAGCTCGACTCGGCTCGACTCATTGTCAACCCTACCCCCTCAAGTTGGAGCGAGAACATTGAGAACGTCCCACTTGCGAGCCAACATTTGAAAGTGTGATCACATCCGAATGGCCTCGTAAATACATCCGCAAGCCACTTCAAAACTAGTGGGTTCATTAGAACAGGAAATAGCTGCAAGAAAAGCTTGATGGGAAGATGAAAAATTATGATAATAAATATAATTGGAAAGAGACTATAGTGTACGGGAAATAGTACCTGAGACGGTAGATGATGATGGACGAAGGTGAGCTGGGAGACCATAACAGTGGAAGTCATGTAGGTGAGAGGGAAGACGACAACGAGTAGGACGAGAGGTGGGCGGTGGTCGTGGAGAAGATGTAGAGGAAGAAGAGGACGGTGAGAAGTGTAGTCCAATGCAGGAATGGAAAGCACAGGAGACGTAGGGTCAGGTGGTGGTGAGGACTTAAAAGGAAATATAGTTTCATCAAAAATAGCATCCCGAGTGGTGAATATGTTCGCAGTTTCAAGTTTATAACCAATGAAAATGCAAGCTCGTGCATGAGGACTAAATTTGTCATTAGAGAGATGAGAGACAGTGGGATAGCAAAGACAACCAAATACACGAAGATGTTCATAGTTGGGTTGTTTGTGCAGGAGAAGTTCATGAGGTGTTTTCCCATGCAAGATGGGTACAGGAATTTTATTTATCAAATATGCTATAGTTAGCACACAATCACCCCAAAGAAGAGGAGGCCAACTTGAAAGTGAGGAGCTCGAGCCACATCGAGGAGATGACAATGTTTGCAACCATTTTGTTGTAATGAAGCAACGCGCAAGTTACTTGGTACATAATGTATGTTACATTCTTGATCCGGTTTAGTTATTTAGACTCACTTCGAATTCAAACTACGTAACTACGGAATCAAGTAATATACAAATTGGACATAAATGATAAGAGACAAATAATCAAAATAGGAAACATATTATTTATCATCAAAATACCTAAATAAAATTTTCATTGTTCATACCATAGTTTCACAAAATATATCATCAATATTAAGATCCTCATCATACATCAAATATCCAATGAAAATAAATTCACTCAACTTACTAAATAAATGAAAAAGTGCATGTCGCTCTTAACCTTAATACATCAATCTTTTAAAATAAAAAAAACAATTCTAACATAGATAATCTGTTTAAAAGTCCAAATAAAAATTCTCAAGGCAGATCCTCTTCAAGTCTTGACTTTCCTTCCTAAGACTCTGAAAATGCAAATAGATTTTATGAGTACAACTATTCAATAGGCAATCAAGCTCACCAAATGTTAAACAATACAATAGTTAAAAGATAGTGATAACTAACTAAATATGATTCGCAGTTCTACATATATCTCATAAAATAATATGATACAAAATATAGTCAAATATAAGTTTATTAAATCAGATGTGTTTTCTAATAGCATGAACAGATCGACTAACATATGGCTTACGTAGTATGATCGGATTCATATATGACATATCAAATTCTACTAACTATGAACAGTATTTATCACATATCAAACTGAACATATCACATATCAAATTAAGTTTATCACATATCACATAACGAATATCATGGTATAGCAACTTATCAAATCATATTCATATCATAGATTATAAGGTTAAGATAGATCCACATGATTCTAAAAGATTAGCTAAGCAGGATGATCAAATAATTTAAATGACTAAGTTGAATTCAAATGAACATATAGAACAAAAATTTTAGATTTATGTGTCATTCAAACATATCAAATTATATCATAATGGACATGCACTCAAACCACCATATAAGGAGTAAAACAAACGAATACCAAAATATCAAGACAAATAATACAAAGACCTTAGTTTTGCACAGAACCGTGGAGTCTAAGTCCTACCACAACCATACAAATGGAAAATAGGTTTCAAGAGGTGGCCCGTATAGATTCAAGAGGTGACTCTCGCTCAACATAACACTTTGTTCTATGTGGCACTTTGTATCTACAGCTTAACTGGAATTTTATACATAATCCTCATGTTTCACACACAAAATGTCCTATCGAATTCGGATGCTTATAATAGTATTGGGTCCTATAATCTCCTTAAGATAGCAATGTCCAAACAAATTCATACATATATAGCACAATGAAATAAAAGAGAGTATATGATAATCATAGTTCTAAAAATTGAATTAACAAAATATTAATTACATATATAAGTCAAAATACATACTTTTATATATAAAATAGTCACTTATAGAGTCAACATGGTCATATATATGAAATTAGAGTAAAACTAATGCCAACATGTTACTAGATGAAGAAATGAGCTTCAAGAATTATCTCAGAATTTTTAGAATAACAAACATATTTTTCAACTATTAAAATAAATTTTTAATAACAAACAGATTTGAAAGTTGATCAAACTTAGTGAACATGTCCAAGAGGTTAAAAGAAACATGTGGAAAAAGTTTTGTGTAATTCGGACATCAAATGAGTGATTTAGAGCATCAAATGGCATATAAAGAACTTAAGTAAAAAATAAATAGCAGAATAATAGGCAAATTAAACTAAATAATTATAAACCTTTACCAACATGTCGATCATATCAAAGTCAAGGTTTGATCAAAATTTCAGGTCAATTGACTAAGAAATGAAAGAGTTATGCTCAATCAAAGTTCAGTCTGAAAAGAAAATTGACATAAAATCAGCAAATCTAAATCTCATTATCTATTAGTGACATTTTTTTCAAATACATCACTAAAGGGTGACGTCTTTCACAATCTAAACTGTAGCTAAAAGCTTATGAATACTTAATCATTATGGAAACTCGATTCGAGTCATGTCAGGCTGACGCGAATTGAATCGCATCATCTGTGAGTGACTTGTTTCAAATTTATCCGTCGAAACTTTAGAAAATCAAAGATTCAAGAGAATTCAAGAATTTAATAGAAATCAAAGGTCATAGACTAATAAAACATACTTTCAGAAATTCAAATTGATTACTTTTAAAAATCAAAAAAATATATATAATACAAAATAAATAGTTAATAGGTTATTATAGCCTACCTCTTGAAGGAAGAACAACCAAGTACAATCCCTTCTAATCCTTCCCTTGAATTCTAATTAGAAATATTCCAAAATTTCTTTCACATCCTATAACCATCCAAGAATACAATTCATCTATTAGAATCAAATCCTAACATATAAACTAAAAATTCTTCTAGTTCTTTACGAAGAATACTATGTTACTTATCTTAGAATTGAGGTTGCGTGCTAGAAAGACAAACCACACTCGCAAGCCTCTATTTATATATCTTTCTCTCCCTAATACAACCACTGATATCTCATCTCCACACTAGAGTTAAACTCCAACTATGGAAGACTTGCCATGTAAGTTAAACTCACTTCCTAGTACAACTAAGAAATGTATTTCCGTACGTAAGTATTTTCCTAACTAAAGCTCCTCAAATTAGACTCCCAAAACATTAGAATTAGTTAAAATTTTCTTCTACAAAGTTGTATATCTTAATTCCCTCTTTATAGTAATACTAAGATCATAAGTTTTGGCCAACTGTGCGAAAAGTTATCGCCAATTTACCAAGTTACTACCTTACAATTTCGAACCCAGAATTTGACTGTGTAGGAAATAGTTTGATTCTATCTTAAAAAACTAATGGGTTTAATGGGCCTAATTATTTTTCTAATGGGTTATTCATATTAGATTAATTATTTGAGTTATTAATTATCTATTAACCAGTCTAATTACTCATAGTCATTAATTAATTAATTGGATTCAATTAAACATGGCCCATTAACATGCTTAATGGGCTTAGAGTTACAGGACATAACATCATCTCTTCTTTAAAGAAATTTCATCCTCAAAATTTAAAATGTCATAACTCACCGAACAAAAATAGATATTTCTTCTTCATATCTTCTTCGGTCTCTCAGGTAACTTCCTCTGTAGAATAATGTTGTCATAAAACTTTCACCAGAGGAATCACATTTGCTCTTAACACATGTTCCATGCAGTCCATAATACTAATCGACTTCTCTTCGTATGACAGGTCTAACTGCACTTCTAGTAGCTCATACTCGATTACATGAGAGGAATCTGAAATGTACTTCTTCAGCATAAACACATGGAATATTGGATGTATATTGGCCAATTCAGGTGGTAAAAGCTAGCTAGTAAGCCACCTCACCAACTCGTTGTAAGATCTCAAATGGCCCATAAACCTCGGACTAAGTTTGTCTTTCTTACTGAACCATATCACACCCTTCGCAAAAGACATTAACACATGATCTCCCTCTTCAAATACTAGTTATCGCCTTCTATATATAGCTCTTATGTCTACTCTGAGTCTTAAATAACTGCTTCATGATAATATCAATCTTCTCTGAGCAACCATATAAAACCATCTGCCTTAAAACAAAGAATTTGAGGTTGAAGTGGGTCTTTGATTATTTTGCGGTCCCAACAAATTCTTCTCACCAACCTCGGACCAATAGACAGGTGATCTATGTGACCTACTATAGAGTGCCTCATATGATGTCATCCCAATACTAAAATGAAAACTGTTATTGTAGCCAAACTAAATCAATGCTAATTGATCATCCTAACTACCTTGCCATTCTATACTATACGCTCTCAACATGTCCTCGAGCGTCTGAATGGTATTCTTAGACTGACCATCGATTTGAGGATAAAAAGCAAAACTAAATTTCAATTGTGTACCCATAGTTTCCTATAAACTCTTTCAAAATCTAAAAGTGAATTTAAAATTCTTGTCTAAAATGATAGAAACTAACACCCCATGCAATCTGACTATCTCATCAATGTACACTTTCGTCAATTCTTCTATAGATGGCCAAAAAATGTGCAGGTTTAGTCAGTCGATCTAAAATCACCCATACCATATCATGTCATGCTTCTTCTTAGTCTTAAGCAAACTAGTAATGAAGTCCATAGTGATATGCTCTCATTTCCACTTCGAAATTTTTATTGACTGCAATGGACTTGTAGGTCTTTGATGTTCTGCCTTCACTTGCTTACATGTGAAGCATTTGAAAATAAAATCAACAATGTCCTTCATATCTGACTATCAAAAATTCTTCTTTAAGTCGTGATACATCTTAGTGATGACTGGATGTATGAAAAATTACGACTTGTGGATTTCAGCCATTAGCTCTATCCCGAGTTCAACATCATTCGGCATACACAGCTTATTGCTAAGTTGAATGCCGCGTTTAGTAAAAGTTTCAAAATCTTGTTGACTTATATGTACCCAATTATTGGGTTTAAATTTTCAATGTCAAACTTTTAGACCAAAAGTTCGAGATTTCACTTTTTTATTATAATTTAAAAATCAACATTATGACACCATACGTCAAATCATAATAAATAGAGAGTAGAGAGATGAATTCTCGGAACCCATTTTGGTAAGTCCTATACTTCTCCTCGTAAAGATTAAGAATGAAGTTGATACTACAATAAAAATATTATATCCATCTATGCTTTGCAGATTGAATCAGAAGTTTTTTTTTTGATAATTTTATTCAGAGTGCACCTAAAAGATTCTGACGTGACTTCTTCCCGTTAATTATCAACTGAGGCATAAAAGATCCAATATCTCTTTTTAAAGCTCGGATAGAATTTAAGCCTCCTTTAGTATTTAGGAAGAAATGAAAGAGATGGGATGGAGAGTCGCATACTGCCAGTCTCCCTGGTAACGTGCGCGAAGAAGGCGGCGATCTCGTGCTTGACGTCGTCCTGCGACTGCCACAGCCGGCCGAAGTTGGGGAACGACCTGGTGGCGTCGACGAAGGCCACCCATGTGTAGAACCCTCGCCCGGGGCAGCCCTGCGGCGCCTAGTCCTTGATCCCGTCCAGCAAGGACCCTGCCTGCACTGCTCGTCGCCGCAGTAGTCAAAGCCTACCCCCCCCCCCGACTGCAACAGACTTCCGGCGCACAGTCGCAGTTCTGGGCCGCCGTTGGCCCAGGCGACAGTGCCAGGAGGAGTGCAAGCAACGTGGCGGCGAGGGCGGCGACCGCTTGGGACGCCATGGAAAGGGCTTGCGCACATAACTTTTTTCGCTTTTCGACAAGGAGGGAAGGAGCAAGGGAGTGGCTTGGTTGATGGGGGTAACAATGTCATTCGATTATTATCAAAGTGACTGTAATTTTTTCTTTCCATGAGAATTCTACCGTCTTCTATTTCTAATAGGCTATGAATTACATTAGAATCATTCCCAACAAATTCAAACGAAATCTTCCCATTTATTTCATCGGATCCGAATAGAGACCAAAGATCTTGAGCGACCGATCCGACAGAACAACTCAAAAGATAAAGAAGCATCGTTAATTTAGGATGATGCCGATCTTTTGAAACTTTTTCGCTTTTCGACACGGAGGGAAGACTTTGGAGGACTGTCCTTGACGTTGTCCCTGGTGAACTCTTGGATTGTGGCACCAGTTTCCTGTCCTCGCAACCAAGAATTCAGACTTGTTGGTCTGGCCATGCATTGTGCAGTCTTCGTCTGCTCCACCAACTATGATAAGAATATAGAGCTTGAGGAGACTATATGTATACTGAGAAGAGATTCTCTCAATATATGTTTGAACTGGAATCTAGCAATACTGAAAGGATAAGGGTCTAAATATTTACTAACTTTGAGGATCATATGAGGGATTTTTTTTGGTAGTGTTCCGCCTCCCTCCCCCTCTCAATATTACTAGACTTCGATCCGAACATGTACTGAGAAGATCTCCTCTCATATTAATGTAGTTTTGTATACGTATGCATGGGAAAAGTAAGATCAAAGGCATTTCCTTTTCTCAGGAATTTCCTCTTCTGCGACAATATTGCCTTTATCATGTACGACTTCAACCTATACATACATAGTGATTGGCTCGTGGGGACTTTCCCTTTGCCCATGAAAGAAATATTGAGACTGGCACCCAGAGATACAAAAGTCTCGTTAACGAGTCCGAAGTTGTCCAACTAAATGATATGTAGTAAGTGATAGATGATCATTTGCATCAGGATAAGATTCTTGACAATGGCAGGCTAAAAGGGATTTCTTTCGTTTTTAGTCCCTATGAAAACTGCAATTCAAAAATTAGAACTATGTAATTGATTTGAAATTGGTCCAAAAATACGAAAATATGATAGTCGAAAAAACTCACTCTCACTTCATACATCTCTTTCTGCAACCCCCTCCCCCCCCCCCACCCCTGCGGGAAAGAAGATGAAAAAATAAACTCTCCCAACGACGATACAAACAGTTCAATATCGCAACCCAATCCCAACTGTAAGAGTAGCAGGAATAAAACAGCCTAGCCCAATTTTACTCTGTTAGGGTTTCATTTGTTATTTACTATTAAGTCTTTATCGAGTTCAAGTCGCTTGAATATTGAATGAGCCAAGTTTTATTTTGTCCAAACTTGACTATCAAATAACCGAACTCAATTTGAGCTCTTTAAATACCAAACAGTCTCGACTCATTTAATTTTTATGAACAAAACTGAACTACTAAACGAATGAAATGAGTGAAAACAGGAGCACACATCAATTGAGTCATTAAATGAGATGTCAATGAATTCTAAGTAAGCTATTGAATGAATATGAACGTGGTAGGAAAGGAGACCAATCCAAGTCTTCTTAATCTGTCTATTCATAAACATAAATGACCACATAATTACCAAGGAATTCAGCACTCAGCAACAAATTATAGATGTACACCAAATTCCACTAACTACCCCTCTTTCCCAAAAAAAATTGGATATACATGCATAGAGATTAAACAGCGTGCAAATTTAGGGATGTTCGCATCTCTGTTTACCACCTGTAATGGGAATAGAGATACGAATCTGCTCATCCTCTATCGTATTGTTTTCTCAGGACTCCCAACGGTGTAATTAAGAAATATTTAACTGACACCAGAATTATAATCACTCAAATTTACATCTTAACTTAGAAAATACAAGTAGCAAAGATGCATATGGAAGATGAGTCGCATATGGAGCGGTTAATAGCATCTTACGTTCTACAGAACAAACTTAAAAAGGTATGGGTTCTCTCCCAGGCCAAGTTTCTATCTTTTCAAAAAACTCAACAGGCACGACTCCATCAAAACCTTCTGTCAATATCACTTTGTTATCTGAAATGTAAAGTTTCATTCCTTCTGCAAAATAAAAAAGAGAGAAATGGGAGAAAAAAAGAGAAGGCAAACAATCATGCATGACAAAAATAAATGCAGAAACAAATTGCATTCTGGAAACAGCAATACATTTTGAACCATTAATGTCAAACAATAGAGGTTGATTTTCCCAGCTTTTCAGAACCAAAGGTCGAATTATATTTTTGATGCATAATTAAACAATGGGGATTGAAATTGTAATCATTTGATGATTCACTTGTTAGAACAATTTATTTTATATTTCTGTGTGTGCTCACCTACAAAAGGTTACAAAAATAAGGTTGCTATTTTGCTGTTGATCAACAATGAATTTTTAAATAAGTGCATACTGTGATAGTATCTGAATTCATCTTATTGAAATGTATAATCAACCAATTTGCCACACTATCTTGAGTTCCTGCTAGATAGGCCCAAAATGTTAGTGATATATTACCTTGCAATGCCTTTTTGACATCCAAGAAAATTAAGACATTAACATCCCGGCGCATACCTGGAAAGAAAAAACCATTAGAAATAAAATGTACAAATATAAATGTTCAATAACTACAAAATGTCATGAAACAATGAATTGACAACAGACATTGACAGCTGGAAACCTACAGAAGCAAAAAACTCGAACAAACATTTGACAAAAGCTGGCTGATTTCCATATATCTGAATTTGGACTCATATTGGTACATAACTAAAATACACCATACCAACTTAAGTACCCACTTTCTATGAATCCCAATTAAGAGAAATAACTACAATAATCCGGCAAACAGTAACACCTAATATTGGAAAAGTTAAAATTCAAACCTTTGGTTCAGAAGTTCATGATGGTTCTCAAAGAACACGGACCAGTTTAGATACAAGCAAATTGTCTCTGACAGTCATATGGGTGGTGAGAAACTGAAACTGATGATTGAGGAAGGAGGTTATGGACCACAAACAACATCAAATAAAAGAGAGCAATGCAAAGCAAGATAGGAGGTTGTGGGGCCACAGGAAAATGGCCTCGAGGGGGGAGATGCAAGTGTGCAACGAAAGAGTAACGAGGAAAATCACTGAGTCACTGTTAAACATCCTTGATATATCATCAACAAATAAACCCCAGCGTTGAGCAAAAGAACTGATTCAGCTTGTCCATTTTCAGCTGATCAGCTGCTGACCCTTGTAATCATATCGAGAATTTGTCACACAGTAATGGGATGTCGAAACCCTTTTTGTTGGGATTTTAGATATCACCTCCTACAATCTATCACAAACTCCACTTTCTATGGCCAGTCATAAGACACAGGCATCTTCTTCTTGATTGTAGAAACATATCTCCACAGTGAGACACTAATCTCCAGAGGTACATGGAACAATGGCCACTATGAGTGGACAAACTTTGCACAGTAAATAGTGACCATACATGATATTTCTTTTTCTGAAGTGTGGATTATCATGTTCGAAGAGGGGAAAAGCGAAGAAAGCAGATATCTACAAGATTTCATCCCAATAAGCTGGGTTCAGAACGAAGAATATTTAGGAGTCAATAACAAAGTATGCACATCAACCTGATATTCAACAAAAAGGAACACTCAGAAAAGCTTAATGTGCAGATCCTATGAAGAATGGATGTAAACAGAGGGTTAAGTCAACCACTCTTCATTATAGTAGTCAATCTTGTCCCATTCCGGCTGGACTTGGCTGGGATGCCCTGTTCTAGTGAGAAAACGGGACGGGACACTTTCTTGCCTGTCCCAGTGAGTGTCCATGCCTGTCCCAACCCCGGGCCTCATCCTACCTAGAATTTTATATTCTAGCTTGAGATTTTCCAAGCACCTGAAGTTCTTCATAAACTTGAAGTTTCATTTAATGAATATACTCCTTTATAAACTCAAGAACCCATTCTAAATACTTTTATTGCATTAATGTTGTGCTACCACATGATATGTTTATGTTGATATTATTTATTATATACATATATTTTGTGTTTGTTGAAATATATACGAGTTTCTCATTAGGAGCTTGATAGATAAATATAGAGATATGAAGAAAGATCTACATATGGTGTTCATCGATTTGGAGAAGACATATGATAGAGTTCCAAGAGATGTCTTGTAGTGGGTGTTAGAGCGCAAGAGGATATCTACTAGGTACATACAAGTATTAAAAAACATGTATAAAGGAGCAGCTACTAGTGTCCGCACGGTCGGAGGGAAAACAAGATATTTCCCTATTTCCGTTGGAGTGCATCAAAGATCAGCAGTAAGTCCTTACCTTTTCGCATTAGTTATGGATGATTTAACAAAGGATATACAAGAGAACATTCTGTGGTGTATGATGTTTGCAGATGATATTGTGTTGATAGATGAGACGCAAGAGGGAGTTAATAAAAAACTAGAAGATGAGAACCTTAAAGTATAAAGGTTTCAAGTTGAGTAGAAATAAGACAAAATACATGCATTGTAAGTTTAGTGAACTTCGGATAGATGAAAAGAAGGGAGTTAACTTGGATGAGATGGCAATACCCTAAAGCATCCATTTCAAATATCTTGGTTCGATCCTCCAAGAGGACGAAGGGTGCGATGAGGATGTTAGCCATAGGATTAAACCAGGATAGATGAAGTGGAGACTTGCCACGGGAGTCTTATGTGACCGCAAGATCCTAACGAAACTGAAAGGAAAATTCTTCCGTACGGCGATAAGACCTGCAATGTTATATGGTAGCGAGTGTTGGGCGATGAAGGGGCAACAGGTCTCCAAGATGAGTGTTGTCGAGATGAGAATGTTAAGGTGGATGTACGGGCATACTAGGCTAGATAAAATTCGTAATGAGTATATTATAAAAAAAAATAGAAGTGGTACCAATTGAGCACAAATTGAGAGAAGGGAGACTAAGATGATTTGGACATGTTAGGTGTAGACCTAGGGAGGCTCCAGTTAGAAAAGTGGAGTGTATTAGGATAGAGGAGGGGAAAAAAGGAAGGGGTAGACCTAGATTAACTTGGAAGAGGGTAGTACAATATGATTTGGAAGCTTTAAACCTTTCAGAAGAGGTAGCCCAAAATCATTTAGAGTAGAAACAGAGAATCCATATAACCAACCCCAATTATTTGAGATTAAGGCTTCATTGAGTTGAGTTGAGTTGAGTTGAGTTGAGTTGAGTTGGAATATATACGAGAAAATTTTTGGGATCGAACACCGAAATTGTTTGGGATATTAGCATGTCCCATACCAGTAGAAAAACGGGACGGGGGCCAAGGCAAGATTGACAACTACACCCTTCATGTAGCATGGTACCCAAATGCTGAATCCCAATTTTGCCATCTCCTAACATTGCAAAACCGTGTTATCAAAGATGTGTAGTGCAACAAATGAAAGTTCAAGTGTTTGACAGAACCCTCCCACCCAGCAAACTTACAAAACACATGATGCTGCAAGAAGAGGATGTATGTTTGACAGCAGGTGGTACTTACGTAACATATATGGTTAGTTTCAAAGCCAATTATCATTGCCTCCGATATGCAAGAACCATCAACTAGAGTGGTACAATTGTAGCCCACACCCATGAAAAGCACCAACATCAAAGGAGCCACGGCCCAAAGCAAGACATTCTATGTGACTAGATATGAAAAAATTGTTCCCTGACATTGCGTTTGCCTAAAAATGCACATGAACGCATATGATGTGGTGGGAGGAGCTTTAAATATTATTCTTGATACTTTGACGTTGTCAATGAGAGCTGAAACATGGAAAGGGAGAAAGAAAAGGACATAAGGAATGAAACAATGATGCTATAGCTTTGACCAGCATTTAATGCAACAAAGAAGAAAAAGTTCGAGAGATGAATAGAATATTGAAAGAAGAACCTAAGGATTTTTTTGGCTTCACACTCAGAGAAGAAAACACACTAGCTTCTTGATCGCACTATTGCAACTGTTTTTCATTCAACTTTGTCTGCCTCTCGATTACAGCTCCAGCATGTTATTTTTATAAAAGAAAATAATAAAACAATCTAAGTTCCTTGTAAGAACTAAGAAGTAGGACCCTGTTCATCTAAAACATAACAAAACGACAAAACTCGAGCGTCGATGAATAGCAAAACAAAGTGATAAATAACTTAACGCCATCCTTGGCCAACCATAGCACACATGCATCTTCCATGTAGTGGTCAGACCTCCATAGTCTCTACCTATCTTAGAAACTGTTCAACTCTAGCAAAACAAAATTCCAGTATGTTTTTGTACAGATCCGAGTCAAGCCTCTAAAACTCATCGCTTGTGCTCCGAGAATAATTTGATGCAGGCAGTCCCCTCCACTGAACTACATACCTTTGGTACCCACCATTGATGCAACCCTGGTCATCCAATAAATCCTCAATCTAATCATGTCATGTAGGTCTTGGGGGTAAAAATAGTGGAATGGGTAGGAAGGTAAAAGCTAGAGGTGAGTAGGACTATGGTAGGAAAGCAAACAGCATGGTAGGTGTCACAGGATGGTTTAGGGACTTAGTCTATTTTCCCTATGATGGCACTGGCAGAACCCCCACCAGTCAGCCTATTTTCACTCACACTTGACCAAACACAGCACACACATTCACAAGAAGGATAGGGCCCAAACTCTTTTGTATTTCACCAATACAAAGCTTACAGCATGTTACAAACTTGGCATTGGCGCAGGGCCAAGGCCCTATATTTATACAAAGCCTGCAGGTGCCCTTTCAAGCAGGGAAACATGCCCCAAGGGTCCAGGGTCGCCGCCCTCCAAGGGAAGCATCCTTTCAGGCAACAATCTACCCTGAACAGGTGCTTCCTGTGTTCCCAGCAAGGCCCAAAGGCCACCCAGCCAAGAGGTGCCTTCTGAAGGGATGCCAGCAGTCCAACAGGTGCCTTTTCTGATTTTAAGGGTATTTAGCATGTTTTAGGTAACTTAACATTTTTTATAAATTTTCTGTGATTTTTAAAGATTTTTAGTGCATTAGGGGTATTTTCTTAATTTTAAAAGTTTCAGGTTGTAAGGGTATTTAGCATGTTTTAGGTGATTTAACATTTTTTATAATTTTTTGTGATTTTAACGATTTTTAGTGCATTAGGGGTATTTTGGTAAATTTTAAAAGTTTCAGGTTTTAAAGGGTATTTAGCATGTTTTAGGTGATTTAACATTTTTTATCATTTTTCTGTGATTTTTAGTGCATTAGGGGTATTTTGGTCAATTTTAAAGGTTTCAGGTTTTAAGGGTATTTAGCATGTTTTAAGTGATTTAATATTTTTTATAAGTTTTCTGTGATTTCTAATGATTTTTAGTGCATTAGAGGTATTTTGGTAATTTTAAAATTTCCAGGTTGTAAGGGTATTTAGCATGCTTTAGGTGATTTAATATCTTTTATATTTTTTTATGATTTTTAATGATTTTTAGAGCATTAAGGGTATTTTGATAATTTTCTTCATTTTGTAGGGTCTTGAGGATCTTGAAGGCATGTTGGGTGATATTTACATTTTTTAGAATTTTTCTGTGATTTTTACAGTTTTTTTTTATCGTTAGAAGGGTATTTTGGTCATTTTGGCTTGAGTCCATGGTTAAGTGGGTTCTTAAGGATTATGAGGGCATTTGTGTCTTTTAAATACATTAAAGGCGTGTTATTTAAGTTATGGTTAATGAGAATAAGCTTCATGTTTTATTAGTTAGTTGTTTGTTCAAGGGTAGAGGTATTTTAGGACTTGCATGAATTTAAGTAGTGAAGCCAAGGGTATTTGAGTCATTGGGACAGCAATAGAACTCACTCCAAAGCCATGGGTCAGCTTATTAAGCATTAATAAATTGCATCCACATATGCCAAGCATGATGGACTTATTTAAGACCACTAAAGGATAACCTTAATGGATATTAATTATGGAAACAAAGATGTCATAGACCTATTATAGATCCATTTAGTATCCTTTAGTAATCTAAGTAGATCTAATTAAATCCAATGAAGGGTGTGTTTTAAAGTGACAAAGGAGAATGATTGAATCCTTTAAAAGTCCTTAAACCAACATCCTTAATGGGTTTAAATGAGCTTTTGATAGTTTACTTAACATTCTTTCATATAAGTCACCATGCAACATTTAACAAAGTCCATAACAAGAGGCAATACTCATAACTCACAGGAGTATGCAAGAGGACCCCTCAAACAGTAAGAAGGAATCCACCTAAATCTAAGAAGAAAATCACAATAAGGGGCTTGCTGCCTTAAACCCTTAAAGAACTTGGTCTTCTTGAACCCTTGGAACTTTGACAGAATCTCCCATGGGCTTCTTTGTAGCCTTGTTTCGTGTAGGCTCTCTGTCTGTCTCTTGCAGCAGCCCCCTTGGGGGGTATTTATAAGGTGAAGGGAGCCCTCACAGGTGGGGGATTAAAGGTACCAGTAGCACCCCCCAACGGTGGGGCTCACCTAATAAGAAAAAGAGAGAGAGAGTGTGTGAGAGTGAGAGAGGAGAGGACCGGTGGTGACCCCCACCGGTGGTGGTGGGGGTGCCACCGATGGGCACATCCCCTCCTCTCCTTGTCTTTTCCTTCTCATTTTCTTCTTCTTTTTTAAATTCTAGTGAGAAAGACCCCCCTCCCCTGGTGGGGCATTCAATGCAACCAGCCCTTACCAGTAGCTCCCCCTCCTCTTCTCTCGTCTTTTCTTCTATCTCCTTTTCTTTATTTTAATGAGGAAGAACCCCCCACCGGTGGAGCATTTAATGCCCACTGGTGAGGGGCTTTGAAGCCACCGATGGGGGGCCTTAGCCTTCCCTTCTCCCTCTTTTATTTTAACGGGGAAGAACCCCTCCTTAAAGCTATTAATGGGGGGCTTTTAAACCCCTCCTTTTCCCCTTCTCTCTTCTTCTCTTGTTTATAATGGGGAAGAATCTCCCACCGGTGGAGCATTTAATGCCCACTAGTGGGGGGCTTTGAAGGCCCACCGGTGGAGCATTTAATGCACACCGGTCGGAACCCCCAAAGGCGAGAGGCGACCAAGGTGACCAGGGGTTCGCCTTAGCCTTAAATGCCTAGGCGATCACCTAAGCATTTGAGGCGATGCGTACTTTCATAAATCATTATGAAGGCAGAAAATGGCAATTATGAGAAAAATAGAGAAAATATCCAAGATATCATATGTAAGACTCTATGAAGCACTGTTCATTTCCAACATGTAATGTCCTACGAGCATCCACTACTCATATAAGTATTGGATGGCCTAAGAATCATCAAAAATAAGAAAAAAATATGACAGCATATAAGAGAAAAAGGATATTGGACATTGTTAAAAGAGATATTAGCCACTTGAGAATAATTCATAATAAAAAAATATAGTACCATCTAATTAAAAAAAGACATAAGCATTTGGCATAGACATCATAGGCAAGTGCCTAGATCAGTGAGGTGAGCATGAGGCAAGGAGAGGCGTTTTGGCTCGCCTCCACCTACTTCACCGTCTAGGCAAGCGAGGCGATCGCTTTTGATAACATAGGACAACACCTTAGGAACAATCAATAGTTGGCTTTGAAACTGACCAGATGTGATAGGTATGTACTAGTCAATGCCTCAAGGCACTAAGGCATATGCCTTAAGCCAGGGTGCTAGAGTAGACTTTCAAAAAAGGAAACAAAGTATTGGCTACATCATGTGCATGTAATCTGTATGAGCCTTAACTTAAGAAGCAAACAGACAGCTGATATTGGAAAATATTACCCAAAAAGCATACCACTAATCACTTGCCCATCAGTTGGCAACCCACTTGAAAAGTGTACATGTAACCTTGCCATGCGTTTGAGACCAGACTGCAAGATTGATTCCAGGTTTCTCTTGTACGTTCCATGTACACACGCTGAATGAGGTCATAGCAGTAAGAAATAACTAGGCCTAATTAATGTAACATATAAGCTGGGAGCATTGGTGTCTAAAATGTATCACCTGGAATTTCATCATCTGAGAGGATGGGCTTCAATAAGCTCTCTGAGCTGACAGTCTAATTGGAAAATGAAACCAAAAGTTAGCTTTAGTACAAATGTTTACATTCGAATAAGCTTCAAGACAAACAATAGAAACAGGAAGGAAACATGAAGATTACAGAGTTCACATTTGAAATCAGAATGCAGCTGGAGTGGCATTATTAAGATGGGAATGCATCTAGGCAAGATTAACTCTTTCTAGGTGCCTCATCCAGAAGATATCTTCTCCCTTGTACACTTGACAATCCTCTGCACATTATTTCTTTTCAGGAGGAGGGTGTGAATTGTACCACCAATTTTATTAAAAAAAACAGAGAAAGTACAATCAAACGGGAAGAGGAGGGGTTCCTCTTACCCAGGAAACAATCAGAAGGGAAGAGGAGGGATTCCTCTTAACAGAAGCAGAAAAGTGGAGGAGATATTTGTTCTGTTCCGATCATAAAGCAAAGACAGCCAAAAACAAGCATGCTCAATCTATGGTTTACTTCCCCAAAGGATAGTGTCGTCGCATTCCATCTCATACTCCAGCATATAGCACGTGGAATCATTCCCAAGAACTTTCTTTTGTTGCATGTGCCCATACTGACCATTGTTTCCAGAAGTATGCCCACGTCATAGAGTTAAAAATAAAATGAGAATCTGTGAGACTCCCAATAACCCTCCAGACCCCCGACTCGTAGTGCAGTGGATCAGAAGATACTCAATGTCTTCATTTTGTAGCCCACAAAAAATGGAAATAATACCAGCCATAGGGTTCCACTTTCTTCTACATATTCTAGTCATAATCCTCTTCTCAAAAATCAGCCACATGAAAGCTCTAACGTTAGAGGACTTTTCACCTTCCACACATCTTTGAATTTATGATAACATGGTAGCTGCCTTGCCATAAGTTGAAAGAGATTTTCTTAGAAAATACCATTGTTTTTGGCCCATAAAATTCGATCTGCCTGATGGACATAAATGTTAACCTCTCGAAGAGAATCTAACAGTGAGAAGTATTCTTATTCCTCTTCCTCCTTTAGCCCTCCCTGCAAATGCATGTTCCACTGCACAACATCCTTTCCTTTACACCATCTGTCATCCTCTACACACTATTGCATTTGTCTTGGAAGAAACAGTCATTCATTACACTCCAGGTGACCATAAAGTGGCATGGAGGAGGATACTTCAAACAGTTATATCCTTCAAGAAGAGCCCACTCAATTTACATTCCCCCCAAAAAGATGGGGAAAAGTCAGAAAATTATTGTATACATATATAAGAGGGGGATGGGGATGGGATCCCACCCGGTGGAGATGGAAGGTCTGCAGAGTATCACACCTAGTGGGGAAACCCACCTAGTAGAGATGGGGAGCCACTGTGAGGCCTGCATCAGCCCACCAGGTTGTCTATCCCAGTCGGTCGAGGTAAGAGGGCCCCATGAGCCCCGATCCACAGCCATACTGGGGGAAATCAAAATATCCCCGCTGCAAGGGAAGGCAAAATTAGATCAGGAATGGGCACAGCAGGTCTCCCTGATCCAGATCAGGATCAGATCAGCCAGGTTAACCAATCCAAAGGAAAAAGGCCAATCCCTGGATTAGCTTGAACTTTATTTAAAAAATAAGAAAAATGAGAAACTTAGGAAAATTGACAAAACAATAAAAATGAATGTTACATGCTAACAATCAAATTCAATGGAATAATGTTGATTTAACAATAATGCTAGCTTATAGGCCATACTGCCTTGGATCGGCCCAATCCAGGCCAATATGACACATTTTGGGCTGATTCAGGCTGATTCGGTGCTACTTTATCTTTTATTTTTATTTTTATTTTTTACACTTTTCATGGGGGGATCAAGTTTCCCCCTAAGATCGGATTGGCTAAGCTTGATTCCAATCCAGATTGAAATTGGCTGATCTTGCAAACCATGCACACCTCTGTTATCAAAGGCGAGTGAGGCGCTCGCCTAGGCGACGAGGCGAGGCGAGGCAGTGGTAAGTCGCCTCGCTTTGCCCTCTGTCACCTAGGCGAACGACGAAATCGCCTCAATCGATGAGGCGCTCGCCTCCGCACGACTCTGGCGCCCCATTTGCCTCAAGTCGATCCACTCGGCCCAATTGGCCCGGCCCAAAAGGCCCAATCCCCACCTATATATCCCTTTGACCCATTAACCCACTGCCCGTCCCGATCAAAACCCTAGCGCGTTATTCCTCTGCCTCCTCCACGGTTCCCCCCCAACCCCGAGCACCCATCTCTATGGTGCCTCCCCGGCGACGGCGACAGCTCTCCACTCCGGCCACGACGATGGCGACGGCGCTCCACTCCGGCTACGATGACGACAATGGCACTCCATTCCGACTACGACGATGGCGACGATGACGGCTAAGGTACCTTCCGACGATAGCGAATCCAGGTAAGCCTCACACAGTCACACTCTCTCTCCCCACCCGCTCTTTGCCTCTCTCCCCTCTCCCGACCCTCTCACTCTCTCTCTGTCTCTCTCCCTATCTCTCCCCTCCCCCGAGTCTCGATCCTCTCACTCTTCCCTCGACCGTCTCACTCTCTCTGTCTCTCTCCCAGTTTCTCTCCCCTTCCCCGACCCTCTCACTCTCTCCGTCTCTCTCTCTATCTCTCTCCCCTCCCCCGAGTCCCGACCCTCTCACTCTCTCTGTCTCTCTCCCTATCTCTCTCCCTTCCCCCGAGTCCCGATCCTCTCACTCTTCCCTCAACCGTCTCATTCTCTCTATCTCTCTCCCAGTTTCTCTCCCATTCCCCGACCCTCTCTCTCTCTCTCTCTCTCTCTCTCTCTCTCTCTCTCTCTCTCTCTCTCTCTCTCTCTCCCCCTTCCGACCCTCCCCCAACCCTCTCACTCTCTCTGTCTCTCTCCATGTCTCTCTCCCCTCCCCAGACCCTCTCACTCTCTCTCTCTCTTTCCCTTGGCCCTCCCCCAACCCTCTCACTCCCTTTCTCTGTCTCTCCCACTCACTGTTTCACTCTTTTTACTCTCTATCTAGCTCTCCCACTCATTGTCTCACCCTCTATCCATCTCCCACTCACTCTCACTCTCTTTCATTCTCTGTCCAACTCTCCCACTTTCACTCTTTGATCTCTCACAGTCACTCACTGTCTCACACTCTCTGCATGTATGTTGATATTATGTTTATAATACGTTTATATTATGTTTCTTTAGCATTCTGTTGATAAAATTTCATTATGATAGGTTTAATTAGTAGCAAAATTAATTTGTTGACTACATATTTGATTGATTAAATTTTATTTCAATTGACTTGATTTAAAATTATTTGGTTATATTTGAATGCATGAATATGTTATTTTGTATGATTTTATATATATATTTTATATAAATATTTGAATTATTTTTACATATATTTTAAAAAAGTCGCCTCAAACGCCTAGGCCATCGCCTAGGCGTTTAAGGCTGCGGCGAACCCCCGGTCGCCTCTGACTACATAGATGCACACTGGGTATTGGTTTTCCAAATCCCTTGTGCCCTCACAGCCTATAAATAAACCCTCATGGCTCATTTTGTACACATTGAGAGCACAAAGAAAAACCAAGGATCATCACCAAAAAGCCTTTCTCTCTCATCTTTCTTGTAATTGAAGGTTATATAATAAAATGTTGGAATACTTGATTAAAATATGCCTTTATGATCTTCATTACTTGATCTTCGTTGTTTGATTTTCATAATATGATGCTTTATGTAATATTCGTCTGATCTTCAAGCTCATCATTTGCATCACATGGAATCCATCCCATCCACGAACTACCTTGCGTCTCTGGGTTATTGGTTCTGTAATAGACCTATTAGAGATTGGGCTCCTATTGGGCCACCAGAGATCCTTTTGGTCCAGTTCATCAATGGGCATTCCACATACTCTTGTTGGACACTACATGGGCCATTATTGGGTATTTACAGATCATGGACATGTACAAAGGCCCATTCGGGTCCCATCTCCTAATAAACCAAGTTAAGTTGGAGCTCTCTAACTTGACCATTGTCCACCCTAATTATCCTCATAACTCAATCCAATTCATCCAATCTAGGATGTACCTATGTTACCAAAATTTGTAATCAAACCCTAAAATTTGCAACTCAGACTCTCAAGTCCCTTAAATTCACACCCTAAACATCGAAAGGTCAAGAGCATTAACCTTTGGATGAATGCTAAGTTCCTAAATCCTGCAATCAAACCCAAAAACCTACAATTTAGACTCGTAAGTCCCTATAAGTCAAACCCTAAACATGGAAAGGCCAAAGGCAGTTAAGCCTAGGCAGTCCAGCTTGGAGCCATGAAGAACTTGTTGCCAAAGGCACCACCTTGGGCATCCAAATTCAGAACAAGCCTGGAAAGGCTGCTGTGCTACTCATGGTATGCAGAATTGGCCAATTCCGATCTGGATCAGTATCGATGCTAGTGATCCGATCTTAAGGGGGAAATCCAATCCTCTCATAGAAAAAATAGAAAATTAAAATTAAAATTAAATTAAGTACGAATCAACCTGAATTGCCGTAAAAGTGGTCACATTGGCCTGGATCGGGCTGATCCAAGCCGATCTAGGCCAATGTGGCCTGTGTCAACCCAATTTATGCCAATGTGGCCTATGAGCTAGGGCTTTTAATTCAATTTTATGCCATTGAATTTGATTGTTAGTGTGTGGTATTCATTTTTCTTATTATTTTCTTGATTTTTCTATCTTGTTTTTATTTTTTATAAAATTCAAACTGATCCAACGATCGGCCCTTTTCCTTTGGATCAGCCGATCTTATCTGATCCCAATCCGGATCGGATCTGGACCTGCCAATCCCAGGTTTCGATCCGATTCTACCTTCCTTAGTGCTACTTTCCCCAAACCAAAGCGGGGACACACTTCATGAAAGATGCTAACAATGCTTCAAATGAGGACTTCAAGGCATATTCAATAAGTCAAAGAAGAGCCAAATCCGGACAGTGAAGCACCAACAAGGGTTTGCAGAGGCATACATGGACGTTACGCAAGGAGGATATAAACATTAGATGAACCAGGGAGTCCCATCTATTTTTTTTAATATTATTTATTCCTCTTCTGGAGTTGTGACTAGGGAAGTTTGTTTCTGTTCCTTGTTATGTGGAGGTATGTTTGTTTCTTTGATCTGAACTATTATGTTGGTTTAGAAGTTTGGCTTGTTTCTTCATTCTAGATTGTTACATTGGATTAGAAGTTTGGTTGTTGAGGGTAGGTGAGGAACCTCTCCTCATTGGCAATGAGCTAAGCCATTAGGGAGCTACTCGAGCTCGGCTCCGATTTAGCTCTACTTGGCTCAACTCTTTCAAACTCACGCAAACAAGCCAAGCCTGAGTCAGAGGTGAAGCTCATTCAGTTAAATGAGCTGAGTCTGAGTTAGATCAAGCTTGGCTCAATCGGCTCGCAAGCCAAATTGAACTCATCATCATCAAAGCCTTATCCCATCTATTCGTGAGGACACCAGAGCCATTAGATGGTTCAATCCGAGCCACGTTTATCATCGTCGGAGAGCCACTCCGACTTCTCTTTGGCTTAGAGACGACCCGGAGCCCATTTGATACTTGGATATATTTTTATTTGCTTTTGTTGGTCCATTTATGGCCCATTAGGTAGTTTTTTTCTATTTTTCAGGATTGTTAGGTGCGATTTTAGCACCCTAATTAGGGTAGTAGTTTGAGTCAAATTTAGGGATAGGAGTTTGATTTGGACTGTTGGTTTAGGTTTGAGTAGGATTCTATAGGGTCATCTATAGAAACCAATGTAATCTTTACTTTAGAAAAGAGGCATGAAAAAATTTAAAAAAAAATATCTTGCTTCCCAATGTTTGAGTCTGTGCGACGGACCCCCTCCGTCCCCAATGCGATACTGAGGAACCTCCACCCTGTCAAGGCGACGCCGACAAGTTCCTCCACCGCCCCGCACTCATCCTCACTGGTGCCAGCTCTTCCTCCCTCTCTAGTTCTTTCCCCTCTCTCTCTCTCTCCCTCTCTCTTGGTTTCTTTGGCAAACAAAGAAGAAGAAGAAGAAGAAGAAGAAGAAGAGGAAGAACTGAAGGAAGGAAGAAACCGAAGCCGTTGGCAGCCCCTGTGGGCTCTCACAAGTGAAGCTTCCCCGACTAGCCCTCCCCAGGCCCCTACTGCTCCGCCGCCGCCGCCCTACTCTGCACCCTCCGCCGCCATCTACGGTCGTCGCCGGAGGACGCCGTAGCCGCCGCTGACCCTGCCCTCTTCGTTCTCTCTCTCTCTCTCTCTCTCTACCTCTCTTTGTGTTAGGGTCCGAAGGGAGGTGGAGGGGAAAAAGGGAAGGCATGTGCCCTTCTCTCCTAATGAGGTCAAACTAGGTTTGACATGGTGCAACCCATGGACCCAAGCCCTTGCTCAGCCAGGTCCACACCTGGTTCAAACAGGCTGCCACCCCTCAGCCCACAATCTGGTATGTACCAGGTTATTTAGTTGGTTCAGCCCTGGTCCGAGCTAGGGTCCAACATTCGGTTCAAGCCAGGACCAATCTAGATCTGTGCACTCAAGTCCACGATTTGTGAGCTATGGTCCACTACACCAGGTTGCAACAGGAGCCCTTATCGCACCACCCTTGTTCCGGGCTCGTCTAAACTATGATTCACGTACTATCTACGCCATTGGCTTCATCTTGGTGGGACTGACCTCATTATAGCATACTTTAGCCCCAATAGTGCCTTGTTTTGCATGCCATCCCAACACACACACTAAGGACATCCATTCGCACATCCTAAGGCCCGTGTCAACCGACTCAATTTGCTTGCCAACATCCAGATGCCTCCGATTTTGTAGCACGCTTCTCGAGACAGCATCCCAGCGGCATGTGCATCATTTGTGGCCCATCAATTGTTGTGATCACCACCCCAAATATTATTTATTTACTATTTGTAGCATGTTATCTCCGTGCAAGTAGGCCTTTTTTCTTAATGTACTTTCAGGGTGGTACACGAGCACCAAGTGGTCTTCTCCCACGCACCAGCGTGGAGGTACATGCCGATCCCTTCCATTGCAACTTGTTTTTCTAGTATTTTCTCTCATATGTCATCGATGTAAGGACCTGATCCAATTCTTGTGAGGTATTGTCCGCTTTGTGTCAAGCCACATGATTTTATCCTCAAAAGGCGTCTCACACATATATAGCCCAGTAACTTTTTTTTTCATTCACCGTCCCAACCCTCAGAGGCTCAGACGCAGTAGTAGTTCAACACCATGGTGACTCCACGCCGTAGTGGCTCCACACCTTGTCACTCGCGGTAAACCTTTCCTATGGGTAGCCCTTTTCTATGGGTAGCCCTCTCTTCTTGCCCGGCTCGTAACTGGGCCATTATAAGCCCACAAGCTTCCACATGGTTCGTCCCCGAACCGGTCTCATATCGTACTGCACAGGTCCTGCCCTGGTACCATTATGTAAAGACTCAATCCAATCCTTGTAAGGTATTATCCGCTTTGGGCCAAGCCCACACGGTTTTATCCTTAAAAGGCACTTCACAAGTTATAGATACAAATCTCACATATATAGTCCAATCACTTTTTCCCGTTTTCTGATATAGAGCTAATCTGGATCATTTCTGTCCCAACCCCAAGACGCGGTGGTAGCTCCATACTATAGTAGCTGCCTTACTCGCAGGTAGTCCTTTCTTACGAGTAGCCATTTTCTATGGATAGCCCTCCTCCTACTCGGCTCGTGACTATGTCATTACAACCAACTTGCGATGCATCATCGTCATTGGCTTGAGAGCAGGATTCGCCGACTCGAAAAGTCAGACCGACTCGGATCTCCCATGATCCTGTATGAGTCGGTCAGAGTCAGGTTGACTTGCACAAACATGGCCGAGTCACAAGAAAAAAATTGCACAAACTAGGTCGAGCCGCACCGACTCGAGTTTGGCATGATATGGTACGAGTCACCCGAGTCGGCACGAGTCAATCCAATACAACAAACCATGCTTGAGAGCGCATTACACCTATCCCGAGAATTCCAATAGGACTTAAGGGTGGTTCTAGTTTCCTAAACTTATAGTAGTTCCTCAACTGTCAGAGGTCCCACGTTTTCTCATCATGAATGTTACTCACTAATTTCTGTTATTTGGCGTGGTTATCCAATTGTACGATTGTTTGACTAGGTTGCGTCTACTTAGTATTATATTATTTATTGTTTATTTCTAATTCCATTAGTGAGTCCGTTAGTTCCATCAACCGTCATGCATCATTTAGGGTCGGCTATATGAATCATGTCCCGCCATCCTAATTTATCAAATGTCATGCTTGTGGTAACACATAACAACGTCAAGTCCTTTCTAACTACATTTAACCACCTCATTTTAGGTCTTCTCAATGTCTTCTATCCTCCTCCACTCTAATTTTATCACATCTCCTAAACGCTGCTGAACTTGTACGACGATGTATATGACCAAACCATCACAACCTATTCTCCCTAAGGTTAATGTCAATAGGAGCTACATCCAAATCCTTGTGTATATATTTATTCCATTTTATCTTTTCTAGTCTTACTACACATTCCCCTCAACATCATTATCTCAACAACATACAACTTTTGCACATGATCCTTTCTCGCAGTCCAACACTCCGAAACATATAACAGAGCAAGTCTCACAGCCATCTTATAAAACTTAGCTTTGAATCTTAAAGGGACCCGTCCATGACAAAGGACTCCATCCTAAAAGAAAATGAATTGAAGTCACACTCCCAATTAATTTTTCAGCTTTGTTCAAGGTTCTTTAAAAGCTAAGTAATCATAATGAATCCTGCAGCTGCCCATACCCCATCCTTCCCTTGCGCTTGTACCATAACATAGATTTTACCCATCACAAAACCAGATTTCATTTATACATTAGAAAATGGCAAGTGCATAAATCCAGACTGAAGCACATAAAAAACTATTTTCTTAAGTAAATAATAACTGTTACCAATAAATGAAATTGATTACCAGGCTACAATAAGATAAGTCACAATTGCCCGATAGTTTTCAGAGAAGAGCAAGATGCAACATTCACATTACATGAAAATCTGTGATGCAAACCTCATTTATTACAAAGAAGAAAAATCTCAACAACTACTTGCCATCCATCTGATGGAATTTTAAAATGAAAAACAAATCGCTTAATAATATATATATATATATATCACCGTGATTGTATGTCCCTGATTAGCACGAATCAAGAGCTCCCCATTTTCCTCCAAGAGGCTAAATCGCTGCTTGTTGTCCCTTTTAACTGCCTGAATGTATTTCACAACATCAGAATTTTTTGCAAAAGTTTAATCATTCAGAAAAGATGTTTAAACTACAAACACCAGATTCTAACTAAAAGAACAATGCATATAGCATCACGGATGAAAGGGAGTAAATAAGCAGCAGGATTTAATCCTCTGGTTAGTATGCTTGCAGTGTTCATGAAGTGCTGGCAGCATGCCAAACAAATAAAAAAGAACAGCAAATGCTTTCAATGATGTACAGGACCAGACAAAGGATGAGAACAGATGAATTTGTATGTTAATAGATAATTAAATCATCAAAACACAAATGCCTTCTAAAGTCTGCACAGAAACTCTTGCACAAATTTCTCGGGTATCTGAAAGCAAGAGATCATTTCAGATTCCATGCCAGAGGATCAACGTGAGCAGTGTAACATCTTTGTTATCTATTTTTATAAACTGGTGGCACAGCCCACCCTATTTCTCAGAAAGCAAGGACCCATGTAATCCCAAATTGATGTCACTAGGCTTTACGAAGAAGATTTTTTATTTCTTGAGACCCAATTCTTTTTTGAAGCATATTGCTCATAAGCATTTTCATCTTCTATTTCTTCCAGTTTGTCATTTAGGGTTGACAATAGCATTAGGGTTCACAGCAATGGAGATGTCAGGACACAGTGGCAACATCTGCTGGCACTCTTCCTCTCTTCTATTTCTTTTCTTTTCCTTCCACCAGCCTTGGAGATGAACACCCGTTAGAAGGAGATAAGGACGAAGAATTCTTTAATGATCACATGACACAATGTTTACAATTTAAAGTACTATAACTTAAAAAATAATCCATTATAGGACCCATTCTTTGGGGTACTGGTGATGCAGGGCTTGATCCTGGGTTCATGGGTTTATTCTTGGTATTTCAAAACAAATAAGTCACATATCTGAAATTTCAATCCTACATGCTATCTTCCTCAGGTTATTGCCACGATTGCTCGGGCCTGCGTTCATTTTGTCTGCTTAATGCAAGCTTCAATATTGGCTTGTCCACCAACCTTTTGTATATAAACACCATAACAAAATTCCCATTGTTAAGACTCAATCCTCAATTGCAAAACTGCTTTGCCTTTGATAGACCCCAAGGTATGCAAGACCCATCGTGCCTGCAACCTAAGCACTCCACATCAAAGGCATGTACATCCACTCCAGCAACCTTCAAATTTTGAAGTCTATGCAACTCAACTCTAATGCTCCTTGTCATCATCCTATTCCTAATGAAGATGGTTACAAATATGTGAAGAAAAAATGTACTTGACACCACTTCCCAAAGCAGAACATAACTTGACATCATCCGTACTCCAAAGTCCAAACTAGCCATAAAATACCAAGATATTGATTCTCCTCATTTCTTTAGTTATGCAGACACCTTAACCGTTGGCAATAGAGATCATTCCATGCAACAGAAAATAAGATGGTTCCCTGTCCTTGTTTCCTTATCTAAAACAATGTACAAGGACTCCAACAATTGGACATGAAATCTCCAGCAGCTGCTTGCTTGGAACCCATGCCCTTGCAATATGTGGATAAACGACCCTCTGTGCTGCCTGGAACTTGGAGATCGAATGGCTGGACCCATATAGCAGCAAAGGCACACCTACCTTGCAGCTGCTCCTTTGTCCGCATCCTTTATTGCCTTTACTCCTATCAACTACCACTCCAAGTCCCTCATGTCCTAAAAACCAGATGAAGCCAGCCAAAAGATATTGATCAATGGTACAGTTTGCCAATGCAGTTAATACAATATATCAGTACGCTATGAGATGTACAAGAGACATGTTAGTGCAACAGAATTCACCTCTTTAATATCATCAACGGTGTGCGATCTCAACGGAACTTTGGCATATGTTGTCATTTTCAACTGCAATAAATCATGCACTCGAACAAACCCATCACTTCGCATATCCAGCTTCAGTTCAGAGGCCATGTGACGTAAGATCCGTGTTCTGAAGTTAACAGTTGAAACAATTTGAATAAACATTATGGACCTACAGCAGAAGGATAACTGAACAGATTCCTTTGTGGAGAATTTCATTATCCGAAAGAAACTATGACAAGAAAAGTGTTTAAAAGGATACTACAGCCAAGCATTACCCCAAAATCAAAATAAAGAGATACCCCTTTCGTGGAGAACTTCATTCAGAAAATGTATGCCATCAAAAGAAAATAATGGCATAACAAATTCAGATGAGAGAAAAATGGTAAATTCTTCTCAACCTAATTAATGGCCAAGAATTCAAATAAAATCTTCTCCAATCTTCTCCAGGTACCAACTGTTCTGAGCAAGATGATTCAACTTCCTATTCCAACAGTCAAGATACATCATCCCCAAAGCCTCCTAAGTATATCATCATACATCAAGGATTCGTTTGCATTTATATTCCATTTCTTTCTTAGATATCCTTGTTTATGCATCAAGAATACATATAATCCCATTTAGTGTCTTCATTTGTGGAGAATGTTAGAGAGAGAGAGAGAGAGTTTTAAAGAGAGAAAGGAAAAAATAAGAGTGATAGAAAGAGAGACAATAGTAAGAGGAAATATTAAGAGAAAGAGAGAGATATGTTAGATAATAGAGGGAGGTTTTTTTCGAGTGAAAAGAGATGTTAATAGAGGTAGAAAGTTAGAGAGTGAAAGAAATCAAGAGAAAGAAAAATAGTGATGTACTGAGTGAAGGGAAAAAGAGAATTAGAGTGAATTAATAGAGTTAAAGAGCAAGAGAAAGGGAATGTTAGACTTAGAGGGAGAAAGATGTTAGAGAGAGAGTGTGTTAGAGAGAGGGAAAAAAGTGCATTGGAGAGCCAATCCCATCTCTATAGAGCATCACACCCAAAGTCCAACTCAAACAAATGAAAGCTTTGGAGCAAGTGAAGAGAAGAAGAGAGCTCAGAGAGAGAAAGATCTTGGAGAAAGAGAGAAGAGATGAGAGAGAGAGAGTGAGGTTGGAGTTGAATGGAGCCAGGAACGGCCAATTGCGGGTTTATATAGACCCCCATGGCCTCTCCCACCCCAAAACTAGCAAATGGGTTCCCACTGACTAGCAATGGCTAGTTTTTGGACCTAGCCGTTGCAGCCGGGATCAAATCGATCTAAGTCACTCTGGGCCGAGGATCGGTTGGGGCAGGATCAGTCCAATCCAGTCCGATCTGAGCTGATGCGGGCCAAGGATCTGCTGATCCAGCCCAATCGGGTCCGATTTGAGCTCACTGGTGGGTCAGGATCGGATCGGACAGGGCCAATTCCAATCGAATCCATGCCAATCCTGCTGACCATGCCAAAATATATACTATATGTTTCATACAACATTACACGTGCATATTATTCACCATAGGTATAAATTCTATCTATTAAATTGAACATTACAATCACATACTATTCAATACAGCAATAAATTCAATCTATTAAATTGCACACTGTTCAACAGAGCAATAAACCGAAGGAGTCATGTTACTGATTAAAAGAATGGCAAAAATAGAAAAGAGAAAATAAACAGGATGAACAAAAATAGTTCAATGAAAATGCTTTTGGGCCTGGAATTGGCCGCCGGTTAAAACAATGGATTTATTTATAACTATCAAAGAGATTTCTAATTTGCACTACTTTTTGACCTTATCCACTATGTTTCTAGAAAGATCACACTTGCTGCACAACCAAGTTCTACAACAAGTCCAGTCACACCGCACAACTCCCTGTGGTTGGACCGCGTGGCCAACTCGGCCAATTGGGCAAGCTAACATGGCCACCTCTATAATATTTTGATTGACAAATATCATTTTCGATTGACAAATACCTATTTCGATTGACAAATATAGTTTTCGATTGACAAATACAATTTTGATTGACAAATACATATTTCGATTGACAAATACAGTTTTAGATTGACAAATATAGTTTTCAAAATATTATTTGTCAATCGAAATCCGTATTTGTCAATACGATATGTGTATTTGTCAAGCGAAATATGTATTTGTCAATCGAAACACGTATTTGTCATGTGAAATATTATGAAGCTGGCCATGTCAGCTCGTCCAGGTGGCCAAGTTGGCCACATGGTCCAACCCCACGAAATCGTACGGCGTGACTGGGTTTGCTGCAAGTATTACTCTTCTAGAAATGGGAAAAGAAGAAGGAAAAGATAGAAGACGGTCCTCCTTCTGGTGCTGCCTACTGCCGCCTATTGATACTGCCAGTGGTGAACCAACACCTGCAACCAGTCACCACAGCTGACCACAAGTAGCAAGTAAGATCCCTTGTGATTCCTTTCCTCCTTTCTTCTTCTTCAGACCCTTTCCTACTCCACCCTCTGATGTGGGACAGATAGAGGAGAAGCTGGATGAAGGAAGAAGAGAGAGAGGGAGAAGAGGAACAAGGGCGGTGAGGCTTCACGCCCTCCCTTCACAGGATCCCTAAGGAGGAAGGAGACGGCTAGGGCTTCACGCCCTCGCACGATCATCCCATCACGAGAGATATGCAAACAACGGCTGCAACTTTCATTCTATTCATCTCCAATTTTTTCAATGCCTCCCAAGAAGGGATACAAGACAATATATAGAGACCCACAAGAAAACCTAACATACCCCTAACACTAAAGGACCAAAATACCCTTATTCAAAATAAAAAGACTCAAAATAGACCTAAATCTAAAAAAAATACATCAATTGGGCCTCTAATGGACCAAACAAAATAAACATTGGGTCCTTAGCTTTATTTCAGCAGTCCCTGGATTCCCATCATTCTCCCCTGGTTCGAGAAAATTCGCCCTCGAATTTTAAAATGTGCCAGTATACATATGCGGACGACTGGATCGACTATGAGGAACTTCAAGCACATGGGCATATCAAGAACCTCAAACTGGTCCGCTGCATGCGAATCACAAAAGGTCTGCTATACCAGATCAATAAGATCCGATCCTGACTCCACAACTAACAGAGGATCTGATCTCTGGAGAACTGAGGCCATGACCACCACTACATAATAAGTCAGCATCAGACACAAGAGCATCTAGCATGTGCAACCCAGAATCAACGAATAGGTTGTGATCCCATGAATCCATAACCAATAACTCAATAGCAGCTGTCAACAATGGTCTGTCCTCAAATACATTATCTGATATCAAACAAAGTCCAGACTCAATAAACAAGTCAGCATCCGAGGCATTCTCAACTATAGGTGCAATACATGTAAGGGTCAGTGTCTCCACCTTGGACACTTTTTGCTCCAAAGGTGTCGATGTAGCTTTAGCAGAAACATAAGCTTTAAAGAAAAAATTACCCTTCAAGTGTGACAGCTGCAGCATGCACTGGGATTGCTCAGAATTCATGGTAGCATGCTGCTCTTGTAACCACTCAGACCCTATAATGATAGAGAATCCTCCTAAGGGAAAAATCTCAACCCAAGATGCATCAAAATACCTAAAATTTGTGGAGTAAGTGTGCTCTTGACATCTTACATGAAACTCAACAAAAACATGGTCATACTCAACAATAATTTCACCGGTTTGAGATAATAAATCCACAATTTCTTGGGAGATATAATTGCCACATCGGAACGGATCAAATCTCAAAGAAACAACCTTCTCATTTGGCAATCGAACTAGAGTGCGAAAACAAAGGGAGAGCATGATACCATATCTCAACTTGTGCTGTCCGGCGAGTGAGTGGAGCACTAAACAAGGTCGGCCACGTTGAAAGGAATCCACTGATGCGTTCGGCTCGCAAAACGGAGCCCAAACGGGTGACCTCAAAATGCATGCGATGGCACACAAAATAAGGTGTTCTCTAAACTGTCGTCTGTCGCACACTGAAACTGAGTTGGTCTTGTAGAGACGAGACCAACGCCACTGACAACTCTCGAATCGAAGTCTGGGACGACCACGAAAACGAACACAAGCGTCCTCGTAAAGCATGTAAGTGCGGCACGTAAAACGAGGCACTACTATCGGACGAAACGTACAACGAGGTCGGCCTCGCTGATATGATCCCAACGGCACAAGCGGCTCGTAAATCGGAGCACAGACGAGATCATGGCATTGGCGGTGCAATAGGATGGCTTAGTGCACCTCCTGTTGCACTGTAGCATAATTGGGCTGACTTGTACCTGGGGCGGACCACTTAACAGACCCAGTTGGGCTAAAACCTTTGCTGGACCGGACCACCTTTAGAGGAAAAACCCAACCGTTGGTGAACCTGTTCAACGAACCGCTGGACTTAAGTTACCGGATCCACCCAAGCGAGTCTGGATCCAATAGCTTGAAACGAACAGGTGTGTCGGGTTTGGAGATCCGCTCAGCTTCAAACAGATGACCCGATCGTGGGTCTTCTTTCTCCAAGCCCCTCCAAACCCTAACAGGCTAACAGCACACGAAGGGGAGGTGGGCGGGGCAGGGGATGTGGGGCTAGTAGGCGGCCAGCAAGTGCGGCGGCGGCGACGGTGCCGTCAGTGGCTACGGCCTGCCGAGGACCACGGCGGGAGAGGGCGGCAGCGGAGCGGGTCCCTTCTTCTTCTCCTCTTTTGTTCTGCTGATGTAAACCGAGGGAGAGAAGAATGCGGGCGGCGACAACGCCAGCGGTGCTGGCGGGCGGCAACGGCAACAGAGAAGGGCGACGGTGCAATGGACGTTGTTGATGACGACGGCAGCAGCAGGTTTTGGGGGGGGGGGGGGGGGGGGGGCGCTCAAGAGGAAGAAGACGAGTAAGGTGAGCGACTGCGGTGGGGATCGAGCTTGGGCTATGATACCATGTTGATGCGGGACAGCTAGGGGAGAAGTTGGATGAAGGAAGAAGAGAGAGAGGGAGAAGGGGAACAGGTGCGGTGAGGCTTCACGCCTTCCCTTCACGGGATCCTCAAGGAGGAAGGAGACGGCTAGGGCTTCACGCCTTCACACGGATCATCCCCATCTCGGGAGAAATACAAACAACGTCTGCAACTCTCATTCTATTCATCTCCAAATTTTTCAATGCCTCCCAAACATGGATGGCAGTACCAGCCGATACCGGTACGTACCGGTATCGGCCGGCACCGGTACCGTGGGTACCGACCGGTACCGGGCCGGTACCGGACTGGTTTTGGGCCGGTACCGACCGGTACCAGGCCGATACCGGACCGGTACCCACCGATACCGGTACCGATACGTACCGGTACCCACCGATACCGGTACCGGTACCGGTACTGCCATCCTTGCTCCCAAAGGAGGGATATAAGACAATATATAGAGTCCCAAAAGAAAACCTAACATACCCCTAACATTAAAAGACCAAAATACCCTTATTCAAAATAAAAAGACTCGAAACAGACCTAAATCTAAAAAAAATACATCAATTGGGCCTCTAATGGGTCAAACAAAATAAACATTGGGTCCTGAGCTTTGTTTTGGCAGTCCCTGGATTCCCATCACCCTCCCCCAGAAAATAACTTCTTTTTTCCCTGCTAAAACAAGAGAACCTATGGATACCTTGCCAGGACCAACTTGTCATACCAGGATCAGTACTAGAACCAGCAGCTTCAGAACACCCATTTTTTAAGCCTTGGAGTTAACTAACATCACACCAAGCAGATCAATAATGGAAGATGAAGAGAACTAATATATTAATAACTTTCTCTGGCCTAAATTAATTATAAGGTATGCCATGTAGGAAAATGAAGAGAACTAATGCAGTAAGAATATCACACAAGCCATGCCATCTTGAGAAATCTAGTGCCAAAAATACTTATATCTTAGTTGCAGGGCAAGCTGATGATGGCAGTAATTCAGTGATAGCCTACTGAACATTCCAAATGAATCATAATAAAAGAAAATTGAGTATAAGGATGACATCCTCTAATTAAGGAAATGTAAACATATATATTTGCATCATCCAGTTTAATGCTCATCGGGGGGGTTGGGGCGGGGTTGTGGTTCACAAGCATTCTAGATAAAAAAAGGAGTTCCACAATCTTCCTAAAAAGAGATGATGTTGTTTGACATTAAAGCATCTTCGAAACCCATGAATAGAAGTACATATAATGCATCACATTTTTGCAACGGTCACAGTGATTAAGAAAAGGACAAACTCCAGCATGATCAGGGCAAGAAGCTATAAGGAAGCCCACTGCTAACAAGAGGTCATATTCTGAAAAGAACCCTATGAAGAAGTATCTTGCAGTCCATCCAATGATTGCCTCGAGTGAACGAATGACTCGCTTCTGTTGCACCTGTGACACAGATTCTATTGGCATATGTAGTGGGCCTATGGCAACACAGGAATAAGTGCTCCAAACAGCAGATTTGCCGAATGCAATATGGCCTTTTCTAAAAAACCTCCAAGACCTTTTCGACAAAGTAAAAAAATTGTTTTTGTCGACATTGATGATCCTATATCCTAAAAGGAACAGGTTGCAATCCCCAAACCAAAGGAGAAAGAAGAATTTCCTGCTAGGATGCAAGCCATAAAAGCATTTACGTCGATGGTAAATGCATTTTCCAGCATAACTTTAGTTTGGATGGTAAAAAAATAAGTTTACCATAAACTCACTTGAGTTTACCAAAAAGTCAACCTCTCCGTAGACGTGTTTTCCATAAACCTTGAGTTGGTTTACACTAGAGTCTCTCACAAGTAGGGGGTGTCAATTGGACAGGCCAGCCCGTGGTCCAACCAACCCACCGCATATTGTAGTAATTAGGCTGGCCCAAATTATCTAAACTGGGTGGGGTTAAATTTAGGGTGACATTAGTCAAATTTGGGCTGGGTTGGACTGAAATTGGGCTGGCTCAGTTTGACCTATTAACTTTTGAGTAATACTTGTTGCAATGCCCATGCATTGCAATCCACGTGGATTGCAATGCATAGGCCAGCAACCGTCCGATCCAGTTGGATCGGACGGCTACTGTGCAGCCCGTCTGGGTTGGGGGGAGCCGGTTTTTCATTTTTTTTTATTTTTGTTCGGATTTTTTAAATTTTTTTGGAGTGTCTGATCAAAAATCGGATGGCACAGTTGGGTTGCTTGTGTCGCCCCCGACCCGACTATATAAATTTTTTAAAAAAAACTTTTTTTGCAGTTAGGTTGCTCGGGTCGGGTTGCTCGGGTCAGCCTCGACATGACTGCCAAATTTTTCTTTAAAAAAAAAGTATACAGTTGGGTCAGGGCCGACCCGAGCAACCCAACGGTACCGTCCGATTTTTGATTGGACGCTCCAAAAAAATTCAAAAATCCAAACAAAAAAAAAAAAAATCGGCTCCCCCTAACCCAGACGGGCTGCATAGCAACCGTCTGATCGGACTGGATCAGACGGCTGCTGGCTCATGACGGATTGCAATGCATGGGCATTGCAGCAAGTATTACTCTTCACTTTTACATTAATTTATACAAAAAATTGAATCCTTCTAACAAACTATCTACAAATAGGGCCAGCCCAACCCAACCCAACCCACTCACTGCTGAGCTTGGGTTGAATTTGGGCTGAATTTGGGCCAGGTTCAAATTGGCTAGGCTATTTTGAATTTGGGTTAAGCCAAAATTACCATATAGCCTAAATCCAACCCACCCACATTATATCCCTACTCTCAAGTTTATCCTAGGAGTAACGCTTGCTACACTAAGGTCAGTACAGCAAGTTGAGTCAGCTTACAATACAAGAGGTCATTAGTCTACCTAGGCAAGGGTCACATGCGTTAGGCAACTTTTTCCACAAGTGGCCTAACAAGCATTACAGGCAGGATGTAGAGTCCTGGACGTGACAAATGTATGTATGCATGACAAATACTTTGTGGACATGACGAATACTATTTGTCATGTCCACGAAGCATTTGTCACGCTTAGAAAATATTTGTCATCTCTATGCATCTGTATACATATTTTTTTGGTGTGACAAATATTTTACAGACATGACAAATATTTCGTAAGCATGACAAATGGTATTTGTCACGTCCACAAAGTATGTCACACCTGAAAAGTATGTCATCCCTACGTACGTATGTATAGATTTATAGGCGCGACAAATATTTTTTTAGTGTGACAAATGCTTCGTTGACATGACAAATACTTGTTAGGCTACTTATGGAAAAAGTTGTCTAGTCCATATGTCATCTATTCAGGTAGACCAATGACATCTTGTATTGCAAGATGATTTGACTTGATTCACTAACCCTCAGTGCAGCAAGCATTACTCTTATCCTAGACCCACTTAAGTTTACACAGAACAACCAAACAAGACTTACTCCCTGTTCCCTCCCACTAAAAAAAATGAAGAAGAAAAGGGGGAAAGAAACAGGGGATGGAATCACCATCCTAAGAAGGACTTTACTGAATTTATAAATCCACTGGTAGGCATGCATTCTTGGTGTTCTTACATCAAACTACGACTCCTGCTGTTAAACAAAGTTATACATTCACACTTCCACAATTCCATGCGTTTGATAGCCCTCACCACAAAATTACAGAAAAAAGAAAAGTCATTTTCACGTCCCCACCACAACCGCAATAGACATATAATCCGGGGCAAACTTATGGGGTGTTTGGTTGTAGTATAATGCTATTTTTTTAATAAATATATGTTTTGACAACAAAAATGTGTTGAAAGAGGTGTTTGGCTCACGTTTTTAAAATATATCTTGACAAAGTTGTCCCTTACAAAACGTAACAGAAAAAAAAAAAAAAAAAGTGGGTATACCCTGTTTTTTTTTTTTTTATCCCGACACGGACGACCAATCCCCCTCCCCCGTATCATCCCCTTCCCACAGCCCCGCTCCACCTCCAACTCTGCTGCACCCCTCCCAGCTTTGCTACCTGCATCTCTGCTGTGCCCCTCATCTCCATCGCCATTGCCATTACCATCACCATCACCATCTCTGCTGCACTCCGTCTCTCCATCCTCATCTCCCTCCTTCCTTCTCTCGCTTTCTCGTGTTGCGGCCACTGCAGTGAAGGGAGTGGTGGAAATTTTCCTGTAGTTGTTGGTGGCATAAGACGAGCAGATCGGCGCCAGTCTCCAGGTTTGAGTAGAACGTTGCTTGAAGAAGGAGCATACTCAGAAGGTTTTCATCTTTTTCGGATCTTATTTCTTCTTTTTTCCTTGTGTAGATTCATAAGGGGTTGATATTAGTGCGTTTAGATCTGTTGTTTTATCTTTTTCTTTCAAATCGGCGCCATAGGAGAGTATATAGGTTCCATCTTCTCCTAGTTTGAGCAGATTCAGCCCAAAGGATGGGGCATACCCAGACAGTTCCCATCCTCCTCCTCCTCTTGCATAGGTGTTCTTCCCCGCAGGACCCTGCGCTGTGGCAATAACTTCGAGTTCTACCTCGCATGCACCCCGGTGCCTCCTACGCAAGCGGTGGGTGTCCTCACCTCCTGTGTTTGTCTCCGCTTTCAAATTGTTCCTGAAGAACAAATCTTCGGTTTGTTGGAGGCACCTCTTGCATGGGCAAAGCTATTTTAGTTTGTTCTCACCAAAAAGCAAGAAATTTTGAAGGGTAGTGCTGCTAGGATTGACAAAGATTTCACCAAAAGGCAAGAAAAATTGAAGTGTGGTGCTGCTAGGATTGAAAAAGGCTTGTTCATCATACATTTGAAATGCTGTTTCGTCAGTTCATATCACTGCCAGGCCCTCATAGTTATCTTCCTGCTTCAAAAGCTGTAGGAGGGTGGATGGGACTCAGAGAAGCCTGGATGTGATGGATTGATGGAGAATTAGAGGAATTATGCCACCAATCTCTAACTTAGACTGATCAACCTTAAAATAAAATGAAGTGTGAGAAATTTGTGATACCCAGAATTTGCAACTAGGAGCTGTAAATAGAATCCAGAAATCTCAAAACTCATTTAAGAATCAGGTTTGAGAACCTATTTTCCTCTTTGATGGAGCAAATTGTTTTGGATAAATTTTGCTACCCAATCCAATGTGAAAACTCAACATCTGCCTGTAACTCAAACTGAAACTGGTCCAAATATGAGGTTTCTCTGAGGTTTCAGTTAAGGGATTTCCTCATTGGACTTCATATATCTTAACATCTAGTGCATCGTGGGCCTTTTTTATAAGCAGTCCACACTATCTTTGTGGGCTTCTATTTTTGTGAGAAATGCAGTTGTACATGGGATTTTCATTTTCTGGGGGTAAGCCTTGTGTACCTAGTGGCTGTTTATGGGCAAAAAAATGGAATGTGGGGCAATGTTTTTTGCTTTGGAGTTACGCATTGGATCAGATGGTTCTTGTTAAGATTACCTTTGGTTTACTTTTGATGTATCTTTTCATTGTAGGCCAATCTATTCTCCTTGTAGTGTACTGCAGCGAAGGTAGATTACTATATCTAAAAGAGATATAGTTTTAGTTATACAAAGCTTTTATATTCTCTAGGCACTAGCCATTGACTTTTTCTTGTTTGACCCTATAAATTTGCTTTGTGAATTGGTAAACCGGTCTGACTTTGGTTTGCTTTATGATCAGTTTAGGATGAAATTAGAATGCGCCTGCCAGTGAATTTTGTCTTTTCTAGACAAGAAAAACTTCTAAATTTATATGGGTTGCAAAATAGAATTTGGCTAATTAGTCTATACATTGTCCAAAATGTAATAGATGAGAAGACCTTACTCTGGTCTCGGATTCCCACACTATGGTTGGACTTCGAGTTCATAATAATCACCCAAATATAATTGTATGTGCTATTTTAGCTGTGTAATCAAAGTTAAGGTAAAAATTTTCTGGATCCGACAATGGTGCTAGTTTGGCTCACTGGGGAAATTAGTGATTAGATAAACGATCGAAGAACAGTTCCATCTGGATCATGCATCAGGTAGGTAAAACAGAAAAGGGAAGGCAAATATTAAATCCGTGTGATGTTGATGAGATTCTGGACCTATAGAAGACATAATGCTAACATAAATTTAGATCCAGGACTAGATACATACACATCTAATGATCTTGTAAGGATTTGAAGAAAATACAGCATGCCCCCTCTCCACCCCCCACCGTCTATGTGCAAACCAGCCATTGTTTTCTGAAGATAATAATATTAATCATCCCAAGGAAGAAACCTTTATTATATGCACCCCTCAGATCTCCATGGAATCAATTGAAATAAGTGGGCAGTACATTGTCATCACCCTGAGTAGTTGTTGATGAGAACTTGGCATTCTCATGCTGGAGCTATTTTTGATCTTATAATTAATGATGTTTACAACTGTTTGTGTTTGATGTGAGAGCATCTGTTGGGGAAACTAGAAATAGAAATACATGATTGTAAGAAGGCTTCGTCTAGAAACTTCACCAAGGGACTCAGACAGTGCAGAGACTCAGACAGTGCTACTTGGTAAGTCAGTCACTTTAAACTCAGATAACTTTGTTTAAATCAAGAATTGCACGGTTGTCACTGCAAAAGATGTATTTACATATCTACTATTTTGTGTGGCATACTTGTGCTCCTCATGTGTTGTTTTCCTTTGTTGGAATATTGCCAGCAACATCGACACAGAGAAATGGCCAGCATCTTATTGGCCGCCAAATTTCCTTGTATTTGAAAACTATGGTAAGAGACACTAACTTTTATGATCTACCCCCAGTTAATGGCTTGTTGAAACCCTTTTTTTAAAAGCAAAAAGGGAGAAGAGGGAAGCCCCCCCCCCACCGGTTCCAAGGGGGAAACCGGTGGGGGGGGGAGGAGATTCCCTCCCTTCTTTCCCATTTTAAATTCAAAGAAATGGGGGGGGGGGGGGGTTTAATGGGAGGTTTAAATGGGGGATCTTAACCCCATTCACATGGGTTAAGAATCCCATGTGGAAACCCTCTTAACTCCATCTTAAACCCCTTTCACACCTAGCCCAAACCTGAAGTTAATGGGGTTAAACCCCTTTCACATTGGCTTAAACCCAAACCCCCAAAATCTGAAAAGAATCTCCCATTTAACGGGCCCCCAAAAAGCAGAAAAAGGAAGGAAGTGGGGGAGGGGAACACCCCCCACCGGTTTTGGGAAACCGGTAGAGACCCCCCCCACCGGTTCCCAACCGGTGGGGGGGTCCATGGCCGGTGGCCATTCCCCCCACCGGCTGGAACCGGTGGGGGTGCCCACCTTTTCCCCCCCCATTTCTCCCTCTTTTGTTTGCTCTCTCTCACCCTCTCTTGCCATCTATTGGCCAATGAGGAATAAAAAAAAATAAAAATGGGGGAGGAAAGAGACTCCAACCGGTGGGTACCCCCACCGGTTAAGGCTTTGAAGCCTATAAATACCCCCCAAGGGGTAAGAAGAGGTCCCATGCCCATTTGGCCCAAAATTTCCTAGGGGAAACTCTGCCAGTTTGAAGACCAAATCCGGTGCTCTTGCCCAGGTTTGCTGCGATTTGGAGGCGATATTTTCTTGGAGGGCTCTCTTCCTAAGGTTTATTCCTAAGGGGAAGCTCTGCCAAATTTATGTTGTAAAATCACCGTTTTACAAGACGGGATTATGCCGAAATGATGAATGAAATGCCCATATTGTTCTTTGAGCATATGTGTGTGCATGTATGTTCATGAATCTATTATTAAAGTAACACTATGTTACTATATTTTCATATGCAAAATAATTAGTTTTATAACTAATTAAAATACATAAAACCTATAATTAAATATTCTAAAATATCATTGGCCTCATCCCATACATAACTAATCTTAGACTCATAATTAAAACTTAATAATGAAACATTGAGACATAAAATAATATACTTAAGTTAAAAATGACTTAAATACCTCCATGCTTAATTAATTAATAAAATCTGCGAAAATTATCTAAAATTAATATAAAAATCATAAAAATTCTGTAAAAATCAGTAACACACAGTAAAAATCAGAAAACAAGATCTGGAAATTACATAAATCCAAAATATAACTTAAATATCCTTCATATACCTAATTAATTAATAAAAATCAGTAAAATTCAGTAAAAACCAGTAAAAAACAGAGAACCAAATCTGAAAATATATAAAAATCTGAAATGACTAAAATGCCCCTAGAGCTTAATACAAATTACAAGAATACCCTTATACATGTTAAAAATCTGTAAAAATCACAAAAAATTCTTAAAAATATCAAAATCTCTCATATATCCAAAATACCCTCCAAATCTTAATAAGATGGGTAAAATTACCAAAATACCCTCAATATGATAAAAATAAATAAAAATCTCAGAAAAATATAAAAATAGACTTTAAGTCTAAAAATCCAATTTGGGCAAAATTACCAAAATACCCTTACAATCCAAACACACTTGAAATAACTCTAAAATACCTCCTAAGGTTTTGAAACCTTCCTAAATCATTAAAACTCATTTCATACACTTAAATAACCATAATCTCCCTATACTCTCCAACTTGGCATAATTACAAAAATACCCCTATGGGTTTAAAATACTTGGAATCAATCCAGAATACTTGGAGTCAATCCAATATACTTGGAATTAATCCAGACAGCTTGGAATCAATCCAGAATCATATAAACACATCTTAAACTTGGGTGAGGCCAAGAGTTTAACCTAAAATACATCTTCATATGCATGTGCTGCCTGTAGTAGTAGTAGTGTTGCATGTTATAAGGGCATCAACGGACAGTTAATCAAGGGTTGTCGAGCGGTTGCTTGACGTAATTAACACTGACCGAGGTCAGTGGAGAGAGGTCATATACTCGAATCTTCGCTTGATTCGAAGTCCCGGATTCCCTGAGGGCTAATCCCAAGCTCTCATAGTCCGATAAAATATAAAACCGACCTATAAATCCTCTAGATAAACAAAAAAAATGGATTTCCGAATAATCCGACATAGGAGAGACATGCTAGGTCAGGTTCCAAACAGATGGCACGCCCGGTGGGACCTCTCTTTCCCTTCATCTCTCCGTCCGGTGATGCCCTCACCACAACTCTACTACTAACTTTGTCATGTCTTATGCAGGTGACTTACTTTCTGCTTAAAAGACGACAATGGCGGCAAGAGTCACGTATGGCCCACTTGTGGTGGCGACCCACGTACGGTGTGGATATCTGACCACACCAACATGCTTTGGGGACTTCCCCGCAGTGATAGGATCTCCATACTTTTTGGGGGTCATTCCGGTACCGGAGCTTGCTCCGGAAAAGAAGAAGAAGAGGTGCGCTTCTCGCTCCAGAATATGCAACAACGGCAGCCGATATGAGCGAGTGCTTGCCGTGAATACCATCAGCATCTCTCCAGCCTCCTCGTCCGACGGGGGGCAAAAGCGGAAGGTTCTGACCGCAAGTCCGTCTAGGACGGGGAAAACTATATTAGTGGGGAACCTGCATATTCGTCTGGATGGCGGGCAACCCATCATTCCTAAGATCCATCATATCCCGACAGTTCCTGTCTAGAATCGGTTCGGGATTCTATTGAAGGTTTGCCAAGATGGGGCAACGTTCGAAAAGAAGAAAAGGACTCCAAATGACACTGCTTGTCGGGAGCCAATAATTATACCAGAGCCTGTCATGTCTCGAGCAGGGGGCAATGCCACCCTCCGAGCAGGGGGCAACTCCAGGCCTCGGAATGGGGGCAAATTTATGCCTCGGGCTGGGGGCAATCCATCAGAGGATAGGAGCCTCCGTATAAAGGAAATGTGGGTAACCAAAAAGGAAGCCCGCAAAATTTGCCAGGCTAGGGATACCCTAGCAGAACAACAGCCTCAACAACTCATAGAGCTTGAGGGGCAGATAACCAGCTCAACTACCTGGCCTCGTTCTTTACAAGGTCAAAAGATAAAAAGTGCCTATAAGGCGCAGGAACAAGTCTGGCAACAGACATCTGTCCTCGAGCGGTTGGGCGCATGGGTCCGATCGACTCACAAAAAGAAGAAAGTTGCCAGAATGACAGAGAATAGTATACGGGTCTACACATGCTACACCTCCAATATCACCAACCGGCAGCCTTCCCAGCCGGAAGACCCAAATGACATCATCAATCTGATGCAACGGGTCAGGCCCATAACCCGTCAAATGGAGCAGGCTATGCGCTTGCTGAATCGAGGAAGTCAGGGGGCAGAGCCACCCCAAATTGGCAGTAGCAATGCTGCTGGAGGAGCTGATGAAGACGGGGCAAATGCTTCAGATATTGAAGCCGCTCCAGAACAACCTCAAGATCAAATACAACCTCAGACTATAGAGGAGATTAGACAAGAAAATCAACAACTCAAGGCTTTACTCTACGGCCTAATACAAAAGATGGAGGAGCAACAAAGGGTAGCTCAAGTCCCCCTAGTAAATGTACCACCTCCAAGGGCAGTGTCTATGCCAGCGGTGATAAGACCGCAAGCTACAGATGTCAACTTCAACCCTGATGAGATACAAGAAGATCAGGTTGTGGAGCCCAATCATAATGCTCAGCAATCTCATGCTCCTGCAGATGATGCTACGGCATTGCAGAAGCATCTTATTGAGCAAATTGTTGAAGCCAAAATAGCAGAACAAGACCACAGAATAGGCACATTCGACTTATACAAAGTGCCATTTCAGGTACGTCATATGTTCAAGAAGCTCCCGCCAGATCACAATAAGTGTCCCAAATTCATCAGGTATGACGGGGAAGGTTCGGCCCAGGAGCATATTGCCCACTATATGAGTGACTTGGGAGAGCTGGCTACTGATGAATATCTTCTGAGGTTCTTTTCTACCTCTCTCACGGGCATTGCATTCCAATGGTATGCAAGGTTGAAGCCTAACTCTATCAACAGTTGGGAGGAAATGCAGAAAAGGTTCCTCGACCGTTTCAAGGTGTCGGAACGAAAGGTCACCATCACTGAATTGGTGACACTAAAGCAAGGCAGGAATGAATCCGCCACCGACTATATCAAAAAATGGCGGAACCTCTGCATGAAATGCGACAATCCGCCGACCCACGAGGATGCGGTACGATTGTGCAAGAGGGGCTTAAAGCCTGAAATAAGTGAAAAGCTGATTGGCGCAAATGTCAAGAACTTTGATCAACTAAATAACATTATAACGGAGGTCGAAATATTCTATGCAGACCATCCAACCATCGCCTCCATTGGGGGGAAAGCCCCAAAGAAGCAAAATATGGATACAGAAGAGGCAAATGCTATAGACTTCGCCTCAGCTGTAGAAAATACAGGGGGCAAGAACAATGTAAATGCCTCAACATCCAATAGAAGGGGATCATATGCCACCCTTAATGAGAGAAGGAAAATGGCTTACTCTTTCATAAGGGAGGATACAAGAGAGTTGTTTAATGTCTGCATGCGGGCCAATCTCTTGATGCTACCCGAACCAAAAAGACCAGCAGAAGTTGGTAAAATAGATGAACCCAACTATTGCATATACCATCGTATGTTGGGACATGTAATAGAAGATCGTTATATCTGCAAAGGGGAAATTGAAATGCTTATCCGAGAAGGGGCCGTGGAGATGGGGAAATACCTGGTAGACCCGCCTCAACCACATCGAATGCCCAGACAAACATTTACAGCAAATGTCGTCTATATGGATGAAAACTCCTCAGGAGAAGAGCCTACAAATAAGAATATAGATGCCCCTCCAGACAGGAGGCAATACCATCATACGCTCCAGCGACTTCCACTCCAGAAAGGTCTATCGTGGCGGCACTGGGGGAGATTCAGATGAATATGTCACAGCTCTCCCATCAGCAAGTTTCGCCGGAACAGGAGGCAATACCATCATATGTTCCAGCAACTTCCACTCCATAAGTGTCTATCATGACAACATTAGAGAAGATTCAGATGACTCTGATACAACTCTCTCACCAGCAAATCTCACTGGAGCAGAAGATAACTCCATCATATACTCCAATAATTTCCACTCTCGAGGGGTCCATCATGGCAGCACTGGAGGGGATTCAAGTGAGTATGGGACAAATCTCTCATCAGCAGTATGAACTCACTCAAGTAATGGAAGGTCTTGCAAGACAATGGACAGAAGTCATGTCGATTGACAGAATCAATAGGCCCTTCTCCTTTGAGGAGCCAGTACCAAAATGCAGCCGTCCTCTAAAGAATAAGGGCAAACTTATCATAGACTTAAATGAACCACCAGAAGCCCAGTACCGAGAGGGAGTGGTGCTCAAATGCAAAGGTTGTGAAAGTCACGACAATACTCTCGAGGCCACCTTTGCAGCTAGGCAAAGTTCCCGGGGAAAGCAAGTTGCTGGTGCAGAAACAGGGATAAGTTTTAAAGATGCTGAATCCCTGGCAAAAAGGCTCAAGAGACCATACTCCTTTCCAAAGGAAAAGACCAAAGAACTCTTCGAGTTATGTATGAGCAAAAAAGCAATTATTCTGCCCAAGCCAAAAAGGGAAGAAGAAATACATCGGGTAGATGCACCCAATTACTGCCCATACCACCGCTTCATCACCCATCCAATTGAACGTTGCTTTATGTTCAAAGATGAAGTAGAAAAGCTGATTCAAGAAGGAAAGATAAATATGGGGAAATACCTGGTGAATCCCCCACAGCCACATACGATTACACATTGAGTGTAATTCGTAGATCCATGAGCCAAAAAAAAAAAGAGTGTGGGGCTTAAAAAATGAGGTGCCCCGACAGACTTGATTGGTCCCGCTCCTGTGAGGGGCCAATTAAGGGCAAAAAGGTCTAAAAACCCAGCTGAAGTGAAAACCCGAAAGGGCGCTTCAGGCAAAAATGAGTGAACCAGGCAAAAATGAGTGAACCCTGCTGTGTGAAAACCCGCAAGGGCGCACAGGCAAAAATAAAATGGGCTAGCTTCGGTGAAAACTCGTAAGAGCGCCGATGTTAGTATTATATAAATTTAAAAAAAAAAAAAAAACATCATCCTGCAACCCGTCGGGGGACAACGCGCAAAAGTTATTTGCGCCAAGGAAAGCCAATAATGTTCGTGCGCGAATACATAGGCTCATAAAGCCGCATATTTGTTCCCCGACGGGGGGAGAACTCTCTCAGCCTGTTGAGGGTAGAGATCGAGTTTTCCCACATCCCTACCCAGGGAGGATATCAGAGTCGCCAATGACGAATAAACCCTTCGTACCGCACTGGCGGTACAATAATGTCCCATCAAGGGCTACGACCGAGGCGATGATGACGATGACCTCCCGACCCGGTAAGGAAGTGGGAAAACTCGCTCTTCTGATCGATACAGCCTAAGAGGATGATCCTCGTTCCTGTTATACCCAAGGCAAATACACAGGCATATTCTTGAAAGATGTCACATAATTGTGGGTGATTCACCTCGAAAGAAAATATTTGCCGTCAAGAATATCATGCAATGCAGAATTCACAATTCGCCCACGAAAGGCGTTAAACTCCGGCATTCGCCCACGGAAGGCGTTAAACTCCGGCATTCGCCCACGGAAGGCGTTAAACTCCGGAATTTGCCTACGGGAGGCATTAAATCCCGAAAATTCATATTTCGCCCGCGGAAGGCGTTAAACTCCGGCATTCGCCCGCGGAAGGCGTTAAACTTCGGCATTCGCCCACGGAAGGCGTTAAACTCCGGCATTCGCCCACGGAAGGCGTTAAACTCCGGCATTCGCCCACGGAAGGCGTTAAACTCTGGCATTCGCCTACGGAAGGCGTTAAACTCCGGCATTCGCCCACGGAAGGCATTAAACTCCGGCATTCGCCCGCGGAAGGCGTTAAACTCCGGCATTCGCCCGCGGAAGGCGTTAAACTCCGGAATTTGCCTACGGGAGGCATTAAATCCTGAAATTCATATTTCGCCCGCGGAAGGCGTTAAACTCCGGCATTCACCCACGGAAGGCGTTAAACTCCGGCATTCGCCCGCGGAAGGCGTTAAACTCCGGAATTTGCCTACGGGAAGCATTAAATCCTGAAATTCATATTTCACCCGCGGAAGGCGTTAAACTCCGGCATTCGCCCGCGGAAGGCGTTAAACTCCGACATTCGCCCACGGAAGGCGTTAAACTCCGGCATTCGCCCACGGAAGGCGTTAAACTCCGGCATTCGCCCGCGGAAGGCGTTAAACTCCGGCATTCACCCGCGGAAGGCGTTAAACTCCGGAATCTGCCCCGGGGAGGCGTTATACCCTGAAGATTTTCATATTCGCCCTGAGAAGGCAATATATCCTAAATCCTCCCCTTGGCTTAAACTAGTCCCACCGGTATGCCATAAAGGGGTTGAAAGATTCCTTTGCCCCAAGGAGGCATTGTATCCTAAAGTCTTCCCTGAGCATACGCCAGTCCCGCTGGCATGCCATAAAAGGGTTGAAAATTTTTCTATCGCCCCGAGGAGGCAATGTATCCTGAATCTTCCCTGGGCATACATTAGTCCCATCAGCATACCCATATGCTATAGTCACATCGGCATACCCATATGCTATAGTCCCATCGGCGTGCTGAAGGCGGTCGAATTCGCCCCAAAGGGACATTATACCCTAAAATTGCCCCTGGTATACGCTAGTCCCACTGGTGTGCCTTGGTGGCCTGGAAATCCATATTCGCCTACAGGAGGCTTTATATCCTGGAAATTCATATTTCATATTCGCCTACAGGAGGTATTATATCCTGGAAATTCATATTTCATATTCGCCTACAGGAGGCTTTATATCCTGGAAACTCATATTCGCCTACAGGAGGCTTTATATCCTGGAAATTCATATTTCGCCTACGGAAGGCTTTAAATCCTAGAATTCATATTTCGCCTACGGGAGGCTTTGAATCTCGGAATTCATATTCGCCTACGGCAGGCTTTGAATCTCGGAGTTCATATTTCGCCTACGGGAGGCTTTGAATCTCGGAGTTCATATTCGCCTACGGGAGGCTTTGAATCTCGGAGTTCATATTTCGCCTACGGGAGGCTTTGAATCTCGGAATTCATATTTCGCCTACGGGAGGCTTTGAATCTCGGAGTTCATATTTCGCCCACGGGAGGCTTTAAATCCTGAAATTTATATTTCGCCTACGGGAGGCGTTAAACTCCGGAATTCGCCTGCGGGAGGCTTTGAATCTCGAAATTCATATTTTGCCTACGGGAGGCATTAAAGCCCGGAATTCGCCTCTTGGGGGCATTGTGTCTCAAAATATTTGGTCTTCGGGAGCCGTTGTACCCCAAATCCACGGCTACCTAGAGCCCCCGTTTCTCGAAAGCTACATATAATTTCTTATCGGCTCACAGGGAGGCCTCAGTTCCCTACATAAATTCCTTATCGGTTCTCAGGGAAGACTCAGTTCCCTACATATATTTCTTATCGGTTCTCAGGGAAGACTCAGTTCCCCACATATATTTCTTATCGGCTCACAGGGAAGACTCAGTTCCCCACATATATTTCTTATCGGCTCACAGGGAGGCCTCAGTTCCCCACATATATTTCTTATCGGTTCTCAGGGAAGACTCAATTCCCTACATATAATTTCTTATCGGTTCTCAGGGAAGACTCAGTTCCCTACATATATTCCTTATCGGTTCTCAGGGAAGACTCAGTTCCCTACATATATTTCTTATCGGCTCACAGGGAGGCCTCAGTTCCCTACATATATTCCTTATCGGTTCTCAGGGAAGACTCAGTTCCCCACATATATTTCTTATCGGCTCACAGGGAGGCCTCAGTTCCCTACATATATTCCTTATCGGTTCTCAGGGAAGACTCAGTTCCCTACATAAAATTTCTTATCGGTTCTCAGGGAAGACTCAGTTCCCTACATATAATTTCTTATCGGTTCTCAGGGAAGACTCAGTTCCCTACATAAAATTTCTTATCGGTTCTCAGGGAAGACTCAATTCCCCACATATATTTCTTATCACTTCTCAGGGAAGACTCAATTCCCTACATATAAAATTCATTATCGGTTTTCAGGGAAGACTTAGTTCCCTACATATATTTCTGAGCGGTTATCAGGGAAACCGTAATTCTCCACCAAAAAAATATAATAATAATAATAATAAAAAAGGGAGCTTAAAAATGAGGTGCTCCGACGGACTTAATCGATCTCATCCTCAAAGGGGTCGGTTAAGGGTAAAAATGTCTTATACCCAGCTAAGGTGAAAAACCGAAATGGCACCTTAGGCAAAATCGGGTAACCCCGCTGTGTGAAAACCCGCAAGGGCGCACAGGCAAAAATAAGAGGGGGCTAATACTAGTGAAAACCTGAAAGGGCGCTGGTATTAGTTAAAAATAAAAAAATAATTAAAAAAAGGAGCTTAAAAATGAGGTGCTCCGACGGACTTAATCGATCTCATTCTCAAAAAGGGGTCGGTTAAGGGTAAAAATGTCTTATACCCAGCTAAGGTGAAAACCCGAAAGGGCACCTTAGGCAAAATCGGGTAACCCCGCTGTGTGAAAACCCGCGAGGGCGCACATGCAAAAATAAGAGGGCTAATGCTGGCGAAAACCTGAAAAGGCGCTAGTATTAGTTACATAAGAAAGAGAGAATACATGCAACATATAATAAATGGTCCGTACCACTCAAACTTAGCATTTATCTTCAGGAGAATATTTGCGATACACTGGAGCAATGTTGGAGTTCGAGATGAACATGCAGGGTAGTTCGAGTTCTTCAGCAAATGGAAAACTTCAATCCTGTTGAAGAAATTCGACTCCATCTCCGGAATATCAGTCGAAGCGATGTTCGATGGTCGCCACAAAATGGGAATTCTCCCTCCAGTGGAGCCTCAGGAACATATGCATTCTGACGCAGAGCGGCGATATGGGCGTCCGCGGTACCAGAAAGGACAATGTCCTTCTGGTATTGGAGCATAGGAGTCTCTGCAACCCGGGCTGTATAGCCTGCCTCGATAGTGTCAGTCTCGGCTCGCCTTGGCGAAGAGTTACTCGACAAGTAGCAGGAATGGGATATCGTCTTCCCCATGCCCTGCTATATGAGGAACTCCCATGAAGGCCATGAAGACAAAGACAACAAGTTACAAGAAGATAGAGAGATGAAGTCAGCGCCAGAGAGCTACAATAAAAGTCTCGAAAAGCAAAAATTGAACAAGTCCTAATAAAGTCATAGGACAAAGTCAAATTGCTATGAACCATATATTAGGCCAGTCCAGAACGCTTCGTGCGGAGCTCCTGAAAATGCCAATATAAGGTACTGATACCCCAAGATAGAGCAAATGCCGGAAGAATTAAACGACTTGCCTGTGTTCTTAAGGAGTCTCCATGTCGTGAAGGCCAAGAGATCTCCTAGGATCCAAGTAAACGTCGAAAGATTCAAACGGCATCAACTCTCGCAGAACCTCCAAGTCGTGAAGGCCAAGAGGATTCCCATAATCAGAGGGGTAGACGCTTTCAAATATATTCGGAAAGTCGAAAAGTTATGAAAACAGGACTTCCTGGACATAGTTTGAGGTGTCTAAGTACCAAAATTGAGCGTCATCAAGACCCAGATAAGCTCAGATGGGGCATATGCACAGCAAGCCAAAGCAATATATCGCCTGGCATATATGAAGCAGCGGTTGACTTCCCCTAATAGCCGTAAATACATGAGGCGAGAAACGGGAATTCATCAAGACAATACCGGCATGCCGCATTCGAGAATTCCTCAAGCATGCAAAATGATGATTCTTGTAGCTGAATGGGGCACGGGACATGCACCGTCGTCTTAACCTCCGGCACATGTCCCGTGGGGGGCATTTGTTGAAACCCTTTTTTTGAAAGCAAAAGGGAGAAGGGGGAAGCCCCCCCCACCGGTTGGGGACCCCCCACCGGTTCCAAGGGGGAAACCGGTGGGGGGGGGGAGGAGATTCCCTCCCTTCTTTCCCATTTTAAATTCAAAGAAATTGGGGGGGGGGGGGGGGGGGGGGGGGGGGGTTAATGGGAGGTTTAAATGGGGGATCTTAACCCCATTCACATGGGTTAAGAATCCCATGTGGAAACCCTCTTAACTCCATCTTAAACCCCTTTCACACCTAGCCCAAACCTGAAGTTAATGGGGTTAAACCCCTTTCACATTGGCTTAAACCCAAACCCCCAAAATCTGAAAAGAATCTCCCATTTAATGGGCCCCCAAAAAGCAGAAAAAGGAAGGAAGTGGGGGAGGGGAACACCCCCCACCGGTTTTGGGAAACCGGTGGGGAGACCCCCCCCACCGGTTCCCAACCGGTGGGGGGGTCCATGGCCGGTGGCCATTCCCCCCACCGGCTGGAACCGGTGGGGGTGCCCACCTTTTCCCTCCCCCCATTTCTCCCTCTTTTGTTTGCTCTCTCTCACCCTCTCTTGCCATCTATTGGCCAATGAGGAATAAAAAAAAATAAAAATGGGAGAGGAAAGAGACTCCAACCGGTGGGTACCCCCCACCTCAAGCATTCCGGTGGGTACCCCCACCGGTTAAGGCTTTGAAGCCTATAAATACCCCCCAAGGGGTAAGAAGAGGTCCCATGCCCATTTGGCCCAAAATTTCCTAGGGGAAACTCTGCCAGTTTGAAGACCAAATCCGGTGCTCTTGCCCGGGTTTGCTGCGATTTGGAGGCGATATTTTCTTGGAGGGCTCTCTTCCTAAAGTTTATTCCTAAGGGGAAGCTCTGCCAAATTTATGTTGTAAAATCACCGTTTTACAAGACGGGATTATGCCGAAATGATGAATGAAATGCCCATATTGTTCTTTGAGCATATGTGTGTGCATGTATGTTCATGAATCTATTATTAAAGTAACACTATGTTACTATATTTTCATATGCAAAATAATTAGTTTTATAACTAATTAAAATACATAAAACCTATAATTAAATGTTCTAAAATATCATTGGCCTCATCCCATACATAACTAATCTTAGACTCATAATTAAAACTTAATAATGAAACATTGAGACATAAAATAATATACTTAAGTTAAAAATGACTTAAATACCTCATGCTTAATTATAATTAATAAAATCTGCGAAAATTATCTAAAATTAATATAAAAATCATAAAAATTCTGTAAAAATCAGTAACACACAGTAAAAATCAGAAAACAAGATCTGGAAATTACATAAATCCAAAATATAACTTAAATATCCTTCATATACCTAATTAATTAATAAAAATCAGTAAAATTAACAAAAAAATCAGTAAAATTCAGTAAAAAACAGAGAACCAAATCTGAAAATATATAAAAATCTGAAATGACTAAAATGCCCCTAGAGCTTAATACAAATTACAAGAATACCCTTATACATGTTAAAAATCTGTAAAAATCACAAAAAATTCTTAAAAATATCAAAATCTCTCATATGTCCAAAATACCCTCCAAACCTTAATAAGATGGGTAAAATTACCAAAATACCCTCAATATGATAAAAATAAATAAAAATCTCAGAAAAATATAAAAATAGACTTTAAGTCTAAAAATCCAATTTGGGCAAAATTACCAAAATACCCTTACAATCCAAACACACTTGAAATAACTCTAAAATACCTCCTAAGGTTTTGAAACCTTCCTAAATCATTAAAACTCATTTCATACACTTAAATAACCATAATCTCCCTATACTCTCCAACTTAGCATAATTACAAAAATATCCCTATGGGTTTAAAATACTTGGAATCAATCCAGAATACTTGGAGTCAATCCAATATACTTGGAATTAATCCAGACAGCTTGGAATCAATCCAAAATCATATAAACACATCTTAAACTTGGGTGAGGCCAAGAGTTTAACCTAAAATACATCTTCATATGCATGTGTTGCCTGTAGTAGTAGTAGTGTTGCATGTTATAAGGGTATCAACGGACGGTTAATCAAGGGTTGTCGAGCGGTTGCTTGACGTAATTAACACTGACCGAGGTCAGTGGAGAGAGGTCATATACTCGAATCTTCGCTTGATTCGAAGTCCCGGATTCCCTGAGGGCTAATCCCAAGCTCTCATAGTCCGATAAAATATAAAACCGACCTATAAATCCTCTAGATAAACAAAAAAAATGGATTTCCGAATAATCCGACATAGGAGAGACATGCTAGGTCAGGTTCCAAACAGATGGCTGAACCAAACATAGTTGAGTTGGAGAGATGTCAAAGTTGTGGAGCGCTTATGTTTGCACATCTTGAGTAGGAAGGGTACATGTGTAGATACAGTTTGTTCGATGGCGAACATACATATTATATCTTAACAAGGGTACAGAAAAAAAGGACCCATTCAGCTAGGCCAGGTTACCCTGTGATTCTGTGTATCCACTTATTCCCCTTGCTGGCTGTGCTGGTCCCACCTTGCACATCAATGGTCACCATGGAAGCCATCAACCGGCCAGCCATGCAAGTTGGTCCTGTCTGCCTACAAGTTTTCTTTATCCTGAAGTGTTGTCCTAACGGTTACAGTAAATTTCTCAAGCTGCTGTCCTAAATCCATGACTAGGCATCCTTGATTACCAAGAATTAATGCACCCTTTAAGCCAGTTCAGACCTCAAAATGTAGCCTAACTTGACCCACCAATGTCCTTTATCAAGGGACACTCCACAAGGGGGGAGAGCCTCTAGCCAAATCATGAAGTTTTCTTCTTATTGTCTTTACCAGATGTGATGCTTGTAGATGCATCTTCTGGTATATCAAACAAAATTGAGCAGTGAAGCCAGGGATGTGGTGACTTCAATTGCAGTCAAAATTTGCCCTTTGCTTCCGCCCACCAAAAGTAGTGACTGCAGATATCACATGGTGAACCCACCCAGGCAACTCTAACCTTCTCTAGGTAGTGCAAGTGAAAGAGGCACAGGTATCACACTGTGGGAAGCCACTTTTCCTTTGTGCAGTTTCTGTGAATATCCCCTTTTTTTTTTCCCTTGTTGAAGCCGATCCCCAAGGAGATCCTTAAGATATGGACCCACAACAACAAGTCCGGTATGTGGGGGAAAGATCATGATAGGCCACACTCAATTCTGTTTTCTTTCTCCTCTTTTCTCAGTACTCTGAGGTGAAGCATTGATTTCCAAGTCCTGCTCAGCTCCAGCTTAAAGGATTGGCTGGAGAGGGGTCACTCCTTTGTGTTGAATGGCATCAACATGAACAGCTTCACAACAACCTTCCCATTTATTGTAGCCATGAAATGTTATCCAAGTCATTTTATATGATTGCAGGCTTTGGCCGCATGTTGATGTCATCTTGCCTTTCCCTTTACTTCTTCTGATCCTCACAATAAGGTAAACCTGGCGCGAGCTTTAATTTTAACTACTGAATAATTAAACCAAAACCGGTAAAAACTTCAAACGGACATGGGCCATGACATGTTTAATGATTACAGTCCTAATCGGACGATCCAAAAAAAATCTGAAAAATCAAAATCGAGATCCATGAACAGTAAAAAGTACATTTTTTATTGTTCGTTGGAGTTTTTTTTTTTTTTTATCATCCGATCAGGCATTGCACTGTACAAACAGTTAGGGCACCTCAAAGCCCACCTGAAACCATGTTAAGGCTATTTAGAGATGAAAATTCACATTTTTATGGAATGTGATTGATGCTGCTCTCCAAAAAAATCCACCTTGTATCTTTATATCTTATTGCTTTACTTATTCGTTGACATGTTTGTATAGATGTCTCAAATCGGATCATTGTCTACGGGGCGCTTAAGTTGGGATTAAACACGTCTTACATTTTTTACCAATTTTTACAGAAATCGATAAAGACGTAGAATGTAGAAGGCAAGAGTGATTAGAATATGAACAAGATAGTCGACAGCTTTCAAGTTCAAATGAACAACGTCGACTTGGAAAACAACTTTGAGATAGCATAGCAACACAAATGTGAGAGGATTATACTAATCGGCATGGCCATTAGTAAAATATATATATATATATATATATATATATATTGTTGTATAATGAACTAGAAGACTTCATTGTTAATTGACGTGGCAGTTAGTTCATTTTTAATTATTACTGTGATTATAACGAATTAGAAAATGTATGGTACTTGCATGATTTTATTTTGTTCATATTTGGTGTTACTTTTTACAATTATGAAAGAATTTTAATATTTTTAATTATTTTAAAAATTATACTATCTAATTTAAAAACATTACCAAACAGGTTGTCGCAATCTTTTAAAATTGTAATGTTTTCGCCAAACACAATAATTAGGCATGTTACATTTTAAAAAATTATCATAACTTTTGATGTCTTATAATTTTTTATCATGAAATTATATAAAAAATTATACTACCGCCAAACACCCAATTAGCAACAGCGATATCGTCCAAAATCGAAACAAGAGACAACGAAAAAGGTGCGAGAGCTCACAGAAGCCTTCCAAGGGCATCAATCCTATCGTCGTCACCACCGCCCCTCTCGCGCCGCCGATCTCCTTTCGCGCCAGTCTCCAATCCCTTCCCGCCCCTCCCCCTCCCACTAGAAGCAACAACAGCAGCGGCAGAAGAGATAAGTAAACCGGAGGAGGACAAGTAGAAAAACGGGAAGGAGGGAGGCAAGCAGGATGAAGAAGCGGCGCAAACCTTCTGCCGGAGACGGAGGCGGCCGAAGCGGCGGGAGACGAGGAAAGAGGACGGGAGGACGAGGGCGCGCCGCGGCCGCGCGCGAAGCAGCGGTCGCCCCCCTCCATGCAGAGGCGGCGGAAGCCTGCGAAGGGCGGCGGGGTCGCGGGGAGGAGAGCAGAGGTGAGGATGGCAGAGGCGGAAGAGGAGCAGCGCACCGCCCGAACGGCCGCCCCGACCACCGCCGAAGCCAGCATTTTGGTCCGGTCGGATGTAGGCGGCCGGATATTATACGGTAAAAATACGTTTAGATATAATTTAGTTTAAATTTTGAATCGGACGGTCAAGGATTCCGTTAAATAATTAAAATATAAAAAAATTAACAAGACATATAAATTTTATATCAAAATTATTAAAAAATTAAAATAAAAATTATAGTTATATAATAAATAAATATTAATCAAATTATGATTTTTTGTCGATAAAAAACTGAAGTTTTTATCATATAATATTGTGTTTTATGATATTTAAGTAATAAAATCTTATTTTAATTAAATAATATGATGTATTAAACGAAAATATTAAATGTTTTATACTATACTTAAATAAAACGGTTGGTATCAAAAAACGAATATTTTTTTACTACTTCTTTTCGTTACGATGCGACGTATGAAAATTTAATTTAAAAAATCAAAATACATAAATTATACGTATATTACAAAATATTTTACTATGTATGGCCGCCCACCGTCGACCTCGCGGCGGGCGTTGTCTCAGAGGTTGCGGCCCACCGATACTGGCCAGGGAGGAAGAAGCCGCCTGCTGCTCGGCTCCTCCAGCACGGTGGTGGTGGTGGTGGACCTTGGGCGAGGAGGAGAAGGAAGGGGAGCTAGTGAGGATGCCGGGGGTGTTAGCTCAGGGATACTGGTCCTTTACAGGGAGGGGGTGCAGGGCTTGTTGAAGGGGGTAGCGGTGCGGCAGCGTTGGTGCTGGCGGGAGGTGGAAGAGGGGGAGGATGAGAGGCCCGGGTCCAGGAGGATGTCCAAGGTGCCGGCCATAACGGTGGGCAGCGTCTTGTCTCGCACCGGCGTCGGCGTTGGCGTCGGCGTCGGCTTCGGCGTCGGCGTGGAGCCTAACTCGGCGGGCGAGGTCCCTCCGGCTGGACTAGGGATGCAAATCAGATAGGAGCTTCCTGGATCCGCATCGGATTCTCCGCGATCCGTTCGGATCGGAGACCGGCTGGATCCGCGCGGATCCTTCTACCATCCGGATCCGCCGTTCGCCCCTCTTCTTCTCTTCTTCGTTCGGCTCCCCCACAAGCACCGTCGCCGACGGCAGCGCCACCACGAGGACAGTCCGATCTGTTCCTCCTTCTTCTCCCCTCTCCACACGCTTCCCTCGTCGTTGTCTTCTGGAGGCTCTCTGATGATCTGAGGTGGAGAGCCAGGGTGGAGTGGTTGCTGGAGAGACGCCATCCAGTGCTGCTGCTGCTGCAACTCCGTCTGATATGATGATGGGCGAATCGTCCCGTCACCGTCGGGGAACTCGTCTGGCAGGAGATGTTGTCGACGCCTCTGTGCCCTTGCTCGCCCAAGAACGCCCAACCGTTCTCAGGTGTGAATCCTCTCTCTCTCTCTCTCTCTAGTTTTTTTTTTCTCTCTCTGGCTCTTTCTCTCTTCATATATATGTTGATTTGCTGCGTTCTGTTTGGTGGATTTTTGTTACCCGTATGTGAGGTTTGGTCAGTTTGTGGTGGCAAGAAAAGAGTGGTTTTTTTTATTTGGTGGTGATGAGGCAGAATCCGATTCAGCCCATTGAAGCAGGCACAAACCCCATTCAGTCCAACAGCAGCAGTACCAGGCCCTCCGGCGGCCTTCGGCCCGCCAGCGGCCCAGCAGCCTACGGCCCATAAGCGGCACCGTCGCTCCCGGCCCAACAGGTTTCAGCCCGTCAACGGCCCACCAGCCTACGGCCCGGGAACAGCGCGGCAGCCCAGGGCCCAACAGGCCTTCGGCCCGTCAGCGGCCCAACCCCCTTCGGCCCGGTAGCCGATTCCGGCCCACTCCGGTGGCGGATCGGGCGCTATGGCGGTTTATCAGTAAACCTGCAGATAGTCCTATATCGGCTGCCACCGTTAACCATCCGCTATCCTCTGCTATAAATATCCCGCTATTTGTGGCCAAGAGGGTGGTGGGAAAAACGGATGCCTTCCTAAGCTTCCGAAACCCCTTAAAGGACTTCTGTCCGAACAGCCTTATAGTGGCTCTTTTTTGCTTTCTGAATCGAATCTTCTTCAGGAGCTAACTTGACCGTCGGAGGGGGTTCCCCAGGGCTGACGCCCGGGACTCCTGCTGACTGGTTCTTCTTCTCTCCCTCCTGCAGGGGTTCGGTTCGAATCATCGCCGACCTCCCCGAGTTGGTCTCGGCCGCCGACCTCGGACTCCTCTCCCTGGTCTCGACGCCGAACGCCGGCCGCCCCAAGCCAGGAGACTCGGTCTCGCGCTGAAGTAAGCCTTCGGACTCGCTGTCCGAGGGCAATCCCGTCAGCTGTCCTGCGTCAGGAGGCTCGGCCTCGCGCTGAAGGTGGCTTCGGACTCCCTGGTCGGAGAGCGAGCCGTCCCCCCGTCCGATCTCGGACTTTCCGGCTTCTGCTCCGACGCTCGCCGACTGCTCGGCCGAGAGAAGCTCCTGCTCGCGCCGCGCCTCCGTCCGCCGAAGGAGCAGCGGCTCACTATCCAAGAGCAGCTCCGGCGGCAGACCGCGCCTCCCGCGGGCGGATCCGGGTCATCCCGAGAAGCTCCGTCTTCGCCCCGTCTCGGATCCCCGTCGGGTCCCCCTTCCATCGTTCGATCCGGACCGGCTCCGGATCCTCTTTTTCGGATCCCCGTCTGCGGGATCCGGACGTGATAGATCCAGTCTACATCACGTGGCGCCGTCTGTGGGAAACCAACAAAACAAGTCATGTCTCAGCGACCTGTGACCCGACGATCCGGACAGAGCGAAGCAGAAGCGCGGGAGGCCTCGGCACAGATGCCGCCTTCCGAAGGCGCACCGTCTGCCCCGCCGAACCCGCCTCTGCCGACCATACCGGAGTCTTTCGGCTCGGAAGACCGAGTGGGGATGCTCCAGCAGCAAGTGGCCACGCTGGCCGCTGTCGTCACGTCCCTAGCGCCTCTTCAGGAGATGGTGTCCGCCATCGCCCAGCGCATGGGACTGACGGGGTAGCCTCCCCAGCAGGCGCCGCTCCCCCCACTCTACTCAGTACAAGACGCCCGGTTCCGACCGGTGCCTGCGCCAGCCTCTCTCTACGAGGCCGCGGCGGCGCGCAGCGAGCCCTCGGCATTGCCTGCTCGAGCTCCCCGCGCCGATCGCCCGACGGAGCAGGATTATGCTTCGTCAGAGTACCATCCGGCCCGGACCGGAGGACAATCCGTCGCCACCTCGGCCGCCCCGGACGTGGACCGGCGGCTGACGGCGATGCGCAAGGAGATGCAGCAGATGGTGTCCCGACCTCACGGGGCGCCCCTCGCCAGCAGCATCCTGGAGCAGACCCCGTTCACGGCGGAGCTCCTGGCCACTGAGGTGCCCCCCGACTTCAAGCTGCCGAAGGGCCCTCTCTATGACGGGATGACAGATCCGGTCTGTCATTTCCAGAGGTTCAACACCTACCTCCGGGTCCGGGGGATCTCCGAGGCAGTCCGCTGCCGTCTTTTCCCCCTCACCCTTGAAAAGATCGCCCTCACCTGGTTCGAGACATTGGCCCCCGACTCCATCCACTCCCTAGTCCAGTTGGGTCAATTGTTCATCGACCAGTTCTATAATGCCACCCGGCAGAGCAAGACCTCCGCCAGTTTGCTGGCTATTCGGCAAGGTCCTGCCGAGACTCTCCAGGATTACTTCACCAGGTTCCGGACCGAGGCCGCCCAGATCCCGAACCTCGACAGCTCGATCGCGGTTTCGGCCGTGATCAGCGGGTGCCGGGACGAGGGGCTCCTCGGTTCCATTGGGAAGCGCCATCCCCCGACCTTCCAGGACCTCGTGGCCCGGGCCCACAAGTACATCAACCGGGAGGCCCTGATGCTGTCCAGAGGGAGAGGCGCAGCCGAAGCCATCTCGGCACCTGCTCCCCAGGTGGTCCGACCTCGGCCGGAGGACCAGGAGTCCTCGCGAAAGCGCTATCGCAGGGAGGACTGGGACAGGGAGAGGCGACGGGACCCGCAGCCGCGGTACCTACCCTTACCTGCTCCCCCTTCCCGAATGCTCATGGAGGTGAAAGGCATGCTCCGGCGGCCCGATCGCATTAAGACGGACCCTCGCCGAAGAGATCCCGGCAGGTACTGTGAATACCACCGGGAGATCGGCCACACGACGGATGAATGTCGGCAGCTCCGGGAAGAGATCGACCGCATCATCCGGGAGGGAAGACTGCCGCAGTACCGCCGGGAGCAGCCGCCGCAACAGAGCCGGGACGTCCCTGCAGCGCCCAGGCAACAGCAACCCCCAGCAATAGAAGCCGCTCCTCCGCCGAAAGCCACCTCGGCCCCGGTAGAATCGTCCCATCAAAGACCCAGTTCTGGGTCCATCATGATGATATCCGGAGGACCGGGGGAAGGGTCCCGGCCGCGGCAGCGCAGCACAGTGGCAGCAGTCGAAGGCGAGCCGAAGAAGCCTCGTTTGGAAGACATTACCTTCGGCGCCGAGGACCTGACTGATATTCAGGTCCCTCACGACGACGCTCTCGTCGTCAATGCTGTAATCAACAACTATGATGTACATAGGATCTTTGTGGATAATGGAAGTGCCCCAAATATCTTGTTTTACGACTGTTTTGAAAAGTTGGGACTGAGTGAGGCTAATATGAAACCTCACCGGGGCCCCCTCTACGGTTTTAACGGCTCGCCCTGCCGAGTAGAGGGCATCGTCCGGCTTCCTGTAACCCTAGGCTCCGCCCCCCGGCAATTAACCGTCGAGACGGACTTCGCCGTTGTAAAGATCGAATCAGCTTACAACGCCATATTCGGCCGAAGGCTCATCGGCGGAATCGGAGCCGTACCTTCATCCTTCCATCAGAAATTGAAATTCTATACCAGCCATGGAGTAGGCGGAGTCAAGGGAAACCAAGAAGCAGCTCGGCAGTGCTACATGATCTCGGTCAAAGGGAAGAACGCAGCTGAAACCCTAACGATCGAATCATCGGCCGAGGCATCTTCGGGAGAAGCACTTCTCGTCGTCTCTGTTCCAGGAGGCGAAGGACGAGTCCTGATGATAGGCTCCGGACTGGAGAAAGGAGAAGCAGAAAAACTTACCGAGTTCTTGAAGAAGAACCTCGACGTCTTCGCCTGGTCTCCGGCAGACATGCCCGGGGTTGACCCGGAGGTAGCGGAGCATCGACTCCATACCGATCCCGACCAGCCTCCGGTGAAACAGAAGCGGCGCACCTTCAACCAGGAAAGGAGGGCCGCCATCCAAGCTGAAGTACAGAAGGGACTGGACGCTGGACACCTCCGAGAGGTGCATCATCCAGACTGGATCGCCAATGTGGTCATGGTGTCGAAGAAAGACGGCAAATGGCGTATGTGTGTGGACTTCACCAACCTCAACAAGGCCTGTCCCATGGACAGCTTTTCGCTGCCTCGGATAGACCAGGTGGTGGACGCGACCTCCGGCCATGAGCTTTTAAGCTTCCTCGACGCCTATTCAGGCTACCACCAGATCCGGATGCATCCGGACGATGAAAGCAAGACCAGCTTCACCACCGATTTGGGCCTGTATTACTACACCCGAATGCCTTTCGGTCTGAAGAACGCCGGCGCAACATATCAGCGACTGGTCAACAAAGTTTTCGCCACACAGCTCGACCGAAACATGGAGGTCTATATAGACGACATGTTGGTCAAGAGCCGCGTTGCTGCGGAGCACCTGGCCGACCTGGCCGAGACTTTCTCCGCCCTTAGGCGGTACAAGATGAAGCTGAACCCGGCCAAGTGCGCCTTCGGGGTGGCCTCCGGCAAGTTCCTCGGCTACATGGTCACACACCGAGGAGTGGAGACCAACCCCGAGAAGGTTTCGGCCATCATGAAGATGCGCCTCCCGGCTAACCTCCGAGAGGTACAGAAGCTGAACGGGAGGATTGCAGCTCTCAGCCGCTTCATGTCAAGGGCGGCCGACTACTGTTTCCCCTTCTTCAAGCTGCTGAAGAAGGCCAACAACTTTGACTGGACAGAAGAGTGCCAAACAGCATTCAATCAGCTGAAGGCCTACCTCTCCAAAGTCCCCATCCTGTCAAAACCAATTCCCGGGGAGCCTCTGAGCCTATACCTCGCCGTCTCCGAGACGGCCCTCAGCACCGTCCTCGTCCGAGAGCAGGAAGGCGTTCAGAAGCCCGTTTATTATACCAGTCGAGCCCTTCAGGGAGCGGAACTCCGGTACATTGCCCTAGAAAAGTTGGCTCTGGCCCTCGTCACGTCTGCAAGGAGACTTCGGCCGTATTTTCTGGCCCATTCCGTAAAAGTCCTCACCGACCAGCCTTTGAGGCAGATTCTTTCCCGGCCGGAGGTGTCCGGCAGGCTGGCAAAGTGGGCAATTGAGCTAGGGGAGTTCGACATCTCCTACGCCCCTCGGGTAGCAATAAAAGCCCAGGCGCTGGCGGACTTCATCGCTGAACTCACCCCCGGCGCTTTCGCGGCACCACAGCCAGAACCCGAGGTGGTCGAAGCCGACACTACTTCGGCGCCCGCATCACCAGACGAATGGCGACTCTTCGTGGACGGCTCCGCGTGCTCCACGGGCAGTGGCGCCGGATGGATCCTGGCGTTGCCCGAAGGAGTCGTCACGAAGTACGCCCTGCGTTTCTCCTTTCCAGCGACTAACAACGCCGCCGAGTACGAAGCCCTCATCTCCGGCCTCCGGGCCGCGAAGAAGCTCGGCGCACGGAACTTAAAAGCCTTCAGCGATTCCCAGTTGATCGCCGGCCATATCTCCGGGGAGTATGAGGCTCGGGACGCAGTGATGGCGTCTTATCTCCAGGTAACTCGCAAGATCCTCAATCAATTCGATTCTTGTGAAATCGTGAGAATCCCGAGAGCCGAGAATACCCGGGCCGACGCCCTTTCCCGGTTGGCGTCAACCCAAGACGGGGGCGGAGGCCGAATGATCCTCGTCGAGGAGCTCGCCGAACCCAGCCTTGGCGAAGCCGAAGCCATGCAAATTGCTGAAGCAGAGGCCGAGACGTGGATGACCCCCCTCGTCGCTTTCCTCCTCCAAGGAAAAGTCCCGACAAATCCGAAGGAGGCGAAGCGCATTCGGCAGCGCTCATCCCACTTTCTCCTTTTGGACGGGGTGTTGTACAAGAAATCCTTCGGCCGACCGCTGCTACGATGCCTCGGCCCAGCGGAAGCCGACTATGCCATAAGAGAGGTCCATGAAGGGGTGTGCGGAGCGCATGCGGGAGGAAGAGCCCTGGCTCACAAGCTCCTGAGGCAAGGATACTGGTGGCCAACACTCCGAGAGGACGCTCTAGCCCTCGTACGGCGCTGCGACCAGTGCCAGAGGTTCAGCTCCCTCATTCACCAGGCAGCCACCCTTCTGACCCCCTTATCTGATCCCTGGCCTTTCGCCCAGTGGGGAATCGACATCCTGGGACCTTTTCCCGTCGCCACCGGCCAAAGAAAATTCCTCATCGTGGCGGTCGATTATTTCACCAAATGGGTCGAAGCCGAACCCCTCGCTTCAATAACCGACAACAATGCTTGGAACTTCGTGTGGAAGTCCATCATTTGCCGGTTCGGCATCCCTCGAGCCATCATCTCAGACAACGGAAAGCAGTTCGATAGCCGACGGTTCGGTGACAACTGCGTCAGCTTCGGCATACTCCACAAGTTCACTTCGGTAGCGTATCCTCAAGCGAACGGCCAAGCCGAAGTCACTAACCGGAGCCTCCTGCAGGGATTGAAAACCCGCCTCGGCGAAGCTAAGGGCCGATGGGTGGAAGAGCTGCCGAGTGTCCTGTGGGCCTACCGGACGACGAGCCGAACCCCCACCGGCGAGACTCCCTTCCGCATGGCCTATGGGATAGAGGCCGTTATTCCCATAGAAATCGGCCTCCCTTCTCCCAGGGTCATCGCTTACAGTCCGGAAGTCAGGGAAGAAGGCTTGAAAGATCACTTGGACCTCATTGAAGAGGTCCGAGATAAAGCTCGTATCCGACTGGCGGCTTATCAACAGCGCATGGCCAAGTACCACAACACTCGAGTAAAGCCCCGGAGCTTCGAAGTGGGGAGTCTCGTGTTGAGGAATGCTCATGCTTCCAAGCCGGCCGAAGCCTCAGGAAAGCTTGCCCCCAACTGGGAGGGGCCCTACCGAATCAGGGAAATAATCAGACGAGGAGCTTACCGGTTGGAGACCCTTTCGGGCCAACCCCTTCCTCGCACATGGAATGTAGAGCGCCTTCGGCGTTACTATATGTAAGTCACCTCTCCCCAGGCTTTCAGCCGGAGACTATAAACAAAGAACTCTTTTGTTCAGGAAAACTCGTTGTGGTTTTCTCTAAGACCGTGTAAACCGTATCGGGAGTGGCTTCGGCCATGCAAACCGTACCGGGAGCGGCATGGTTCTCTTAAAGTCCGTGAGTCCTTCGATCCGACGAATGGCTTCGGCCATGTAATCCGGATCAGGACACGGCATGGTTTTCTCTAAGACCGTGTAAACCGTATCGGGAGTGGCTTCGGCCATGCAAACCGTACCGGGAGCGGCATGGTTCTCTTAAAGTCCGTGAGTCCTTCGATCCGACGAATGGCTTCGGCCATGTAATCCGGATCAGGACACGGCGTGGTTTTCTCTAAGTCCGTGTAAACCGTATCGGGAGTGGCTTCGGCCATGCAAACCGTACCGGGAGCGGCATGGTTCTCTTAAAGTCCGTGAGTCCTTCGATCCGACGAATGGCTTCGGCCATGTAATCCGGATCAGGACACGGCATGGTTTTCTCTAAGACCGTGTAAACCGTATCGGGAGTGGCTTCGGCCATGCAAACCGTACCAGAGCGGCATGGTTCTCTTAAAGTCCGTGAGTCCTTCAATCCGACGAATGGCTTCGGCCATGTAATCCGGATCAGGATACGGCATGGTATTCTCTAAGACCGTGTAAACCGTATCGGGAGTGGCTTCGGCCATGCAAACCGTACCGGGAGCGGCATGGTTCTCTTAAAGTCCGTGAGTCCTTCGATCCGACGAATGGCTTCGGCCATGTAATCCGGATCAGGACACGGCATGGTTTTCTCTGAGACCGTGTAAACCGTATCGGGAGTGGCTTCGGCCATGCAAACCGTACCGGGAGCGGCATGGTTCTCTTAAAGTCCGTGAGTCCTTCGATCCGACGAATGGCTTCGGCCATGTAATCCGGATCAGGACACGGCGTGGTTTTCTCTAAGTCCGTGTAAACCGTATCGGGAGTTGCTTCGGCCATGCAAACCGTACCGGGAGCGGCATGGTTCTCTTAAAGACCGTAAGCCCTTCGATCCGACGAATGGCTTCGGCCATGTAATCTGGATCGGGACGCGGCAGGCTACTTTCTAAGTCTGCGTGGGGCAAAGTGAGAGCGGCTTCGGCTACAGAAGCCGAATCTGAAACAGCTCGATCCGCCGACGAGATACTATCCACGACCTATCCGAACCTACGTCAGGTCTCGGCTTCGCAGGCTATAGCGGAGGACGAAAGGATCTCAGATTTCGGAAAGACTAGGTCCACCCGTCATGCAAGAGACGATAAGGTAAAGCCCAAAAAACGTTCCCTGTATTCTTGAACAGAAGGAAATACAAACTCGGCCCTATACCTGGCCGAAGGCTTACAAAAGCAACAAAAAGCAAAAACCGAGGGGAACCCTCGTATCAGTCCTTGACGGCCCTCTCCTCCTCCGCCTCGATGACATTTCGGCCCGGAGAGGGAGAGGGGGAGTCAACTATCTGCACCGATTCGGGGTCAGCAGCCTCGGCGGGAGCCTCCTCTGCGGGAGCTTCCTCTGCGGGAGCCTCCTCGGCGGTCTCGACCTCGCCCTCAGCGTTTGGATGCAAGGCCCTCTCTGCCATGAGGTCCCCCCACCAGGATAGGAGCTCCCTGGCTTCCGCGCCCCTCAGCATAGCTTCTCCGGTCAGATCGACGTCCGGGCAGGCCCTCTGGGCGGCAGCCAGTCCGAGGTCGAAGACCGAAGAAGACGCCGCCAGCTGGGCTCGGAGGATCTCTTGGGCGTGTTCACGCCCGGCTTTGAAATCGGCTATGGCCGATTCCGCCGCCTCCTCCAGTTCCCGCTTCAGGGCCGAGATCTCCTCGGCAAGGCGGCGCTTCTCCGAAGCCCACCGGGACTCCTTATCCTTTATCTGGGTCTTGAGCACCCGGTTCTCATCCTGAGCCACAGCAAGCGCGCCCTCGGCTTTCTCTTTGGCCTCAGCAGCAGCGCGAGCTTCTGCTGCCCTCTCCTCTAGCTGCGCCCGCACCCGATCGCTCGCGGTAGTGAGCCTATCAACCAAGGGCTCGATGCGGGGCGCCGCCGAGGTACCTTCACCGGAACCGGCCGGACCCACCTAGGCCTCCAGAAGTTTGAGGCGGAGCAGCTCCTGTTGATGCATCAGGACGCTGCCCGTCATCGCCGCCTGCGAGCCGAAGAGCGGACAAGGGTTAGAAAATCCGGAGCCAATGGAGGATAGGTTGAAAGGTTTTCGAACTTCTTACCTGAACCGACAACCGGGCGCTCATCGCCGCCAGGTCGGCAATCGAGTACTCCCTCAGCTCTTCGAAAGCTGACGGGAGAGTGAAGCTGCTGAGCAGACGAAGGCACGTCTGCGGGTCCTGCATGCTTTCATTCCTTTCGCCGGCCCCTGCCGGTACGGCCGAAGGAGAGTCGCCCCTCGGCGCCTCGGGGGACGCCAGCCTTGCGGCCCTTCGGGTCCCGGCGCTCCTCCTGACCAGCGGAGCCATCTCCACCTCTTCGGCCTCCTCTTCCCGGGGGCGCTTCGACGCTCGGCCGCCCCTTCGAGCGGCGAATTTCGTCTTCTGCTCCCTTTCGAGAGCAGCGGCGGCAGCGCGACCCTCGACAGAGGCCGCAGTCCTTGGGACCCCGCCTCGGGTCCTCGGAGCCCCGGAGCCTCGGCCGGACCTGCCTGCTGCTTGTGGGACCGGCGCCCGGCCTGGACCACGTTGATCAGCTATCAGGTCGAGGAGGTCATCAAGACCGGCCATCGCTGCAAACAAAAGCGGCGCGTTAATAACGAGACAGTGGTCAAATACTAATGCAAAGCCGACTTACCCTCGGCCGAAACTTCATCAGCCTCGTTAGCCGGAGGAGCGGCATTCCTTCCCCCGCGGCCCCGCGGAGTCTCCCCAGGAGGAAGGTAAGGGAAGGCCCGCTCCGGATCAAACTTAGGGTCCGGCCAAACCCCGGCATTTATTAGCCGCTCCGCGTCGGTGAGAAGCCCCGAGACGTCGTATGGAGCCTTGACCTGGACGTGGCCCACGATGGTGCTCTGAACTGGGGTCAGGGCAGGAGGGCCCAAAAGGCCTGCAGCCAGCGGCGCCCATTCGGTGGGAAAGGGCCACACGCCCTTCTCGTTCTCCGGCAGAGAGACGAAGATGAACTTCCTCTTCCAGCCGTGGATAGACGAGGGCTTCCCGGAGAAGATACTTCGGCCAACCCGAGGGACGAAGCAGTACCACTCGGACTTCCCCTGCGTTTGGATCTTAAAGAGATAGCGGAAGACATTGATGGAGGGGCGGATTTTTATATGAGCAAAGACGCTCAGAAATCCGTACACGGTACGCCAAGAGTTGGGGAAGAACTGAGACGGGGCCAGCCCGTAGAAGCTAAGGAGATTAATGACGAAGGTGGGGAGAGGGAGACGGAAGCCCGCCTCGAAGCTATCGACGTAGATGGAGAAGGAGCCCGGGCGAATAGTATTTGCCATGGTGGCAGAATCGGGCCGATGGGGTGTCGTCCAAGAAGGGAGCTGGAAGTAAGAGACCAGGTTCCTCACCTCTACGTCCGAGATGGCGCAGGATGCTCCCGAAACAGTGTCCGGGGGACGGCGCCCCAAGGTGGAAACCTAGCCTGGGTCCCGGACTTCCTGGGTAGCCTCGGCTTCGGGAGCCTCAGCACCAGAAGCTTCGGCCTCAGAAGCCTCGGCAGCCGAAGCCTCGGTCCCAGTAGTCTCGACCTCGGAGCCCTCCGCTCCGGAGGTCTCGGACCCCTCGGTCCCGGAGTTTTCGAACTCCCCAGACATTCCGGAAGCAAGGGATCCCGAGGCAAAAGGATCTGACAGGGAAGATTTACGAGAATGGGGGGGAGTGTACTCCTCGTCCGAAGGAGTAATCTCACTGGAAGAGCTCCGGACCATAAAGTCGCGAAGGGGGAGAAGGAGGTCAAAGCTTACTCGCAGGAAGGGGGAGGGAGTCTCTCCTAAACCGAATGTTGCCTCAAGCCTCCAAGCTCCACCAGCGATGCGCTCTGAGGAACGGAGAACCTCCCACGGTGGCCGGCAAGCTCGGACGCAGCCTTCAGGAAGCCAACCTTTCGCTGAAGGAGGAAGAAGAGCTCGGATGATCGCAAGGGAAACGCAAGCGCAGCAGCAGGAAGAAGAACAGTGCCCTGCTGAGGGCTTGTATTTATAAGTCCATTCGAAGCGTCTCCCGCCGAAGCCAGCGGCCGAGATCATCCCGCTCGTCCCCTCGCTCCTCCCGGATGCCCGCCACGTGCACCGTCCTTCGGCAATGATGACGGGCCGGCTCCGGGACTTGAAGCAGAGCGATCAACGGCCGAGAGCGTTCCGACCCTTCGGCTGATCACTCGGATGTTTGCCACGTGTCCCGATCCGCGTAGAACGAAGGGAACGGCGGCGATCCGAGTGGAGCCTCGGGCAGAGAGCCGAGGCGATCCGCGACCAGCAGGCGGTCGGGATCCGTTTGTGTTTTTGACAGAGCGGCTGGATGCGCGACGCGTGTCCCGTGCTTCCTCGCGAGGCGACGCGCCATCCCGTCCATTTAATGAAGCCTGACACGAGTCAGATGGCACAACCCTTCGGCTTCTGGGCTCTGAGCCTTCGTCGCCACTCCGAGCAAAGACGGAACAACCGCGTAGCCCTCGGCCGACCGAGGGCATCTCCTTCCCAGCAACAAGAAAGAGAAACGGACCTTCGGGTAAAGCGTCTGTCACAAAAAATTCTTCTGACAAGCTTCGGACTATACTCTCGCCATCTCAGAACTGAGGAAGACAAGAGTGGGGGGCTATGTGATGAGGCAGAATCCGATTCAGCCCATTGAAGCAGGCCCAAACCCCATTCAGCCCAACAGCAGCAGTACCAGGCCCTCCGGCGGCCTTCGGCCCGCCAGCGGCCCAGCAGCCTACGGCCCATAAGCGGCACCGTCGCTCCCGGCCCAACAGGCTTCAGCCCGTCAGCGGCCCACCAGCCTACGGCCCGGGAGCAGCGCGGCAGCCCAGGGCCCAACAGGCCTTCGGCCCGTCAGCGGCCCAACCCCCTTCGGCCCGGTAGCCGATTCCGGCCCACTCCGGTAGCGGATCGGGCGCTATGGCGGTTTATCAGTAAACCTGCAGATAGTCCTATATCGGCTGCCACCGTTAACCATCCGCTATCCTCTGCTATAAATATCCCGCTATTTGTGGCCAAGAGGGTGGTGGGAAAAACGGATGCCTTCCTAAGCTTCCGAAACCCCTTAAAGGACTTCTGTCCGAACAGCCTTATAGTGGCTCCTTTTTGCTTTCTGAATCGAATCTTCTTCAGGAGCTAACTAGACCGTCGGAGGGGGTTCCCCAGGACTGACGCCCGGGACTCCTGCTGACTGGTTCTTCTTCTCTCCCTCCTGCAGGGGTTCGGTTCGAATCATCGCCGACCTCCCCGAGTCGGTCTCGGCCGCCGACCTCGGACTCCTCTCCCTGGTCTCGACGCCGAACGCCGGCCGTCCCAAGCTAGGAAACTCGGTCTCGCGCTGAAGTAAGCCTTCGGACTCGCTGTCCGAGGGCAATCCCGTCAGCTGCCCTGCGTCAGGAGGCTCGGCCTCGCGCTGAAGGTGGCTTCGGACTCCCTGGTCGGAGAGCGAGCCGTCCCCCCGTCCGATCTCGGACTTTCCGGCTTCTGCTCCGACGCTCGCCGACTGCTCGGCCGAGAGAAGCTCCTGCTCGCGCCGCGCCTCCGTCCGCCGAAGGAGCAGCGGCTCATTATCCAAGAGCAGCTCCGGCGGCAGACCGCGCCCCCCGCGGGCGGATCCGGGTCATCCCGAGAAGCCCCGTCTCGGATCCCCGTCGGGTCCCCCTTCCATCGTTCGATCCGGACCGGCTCCGGATCCTCTTTTCCGGATCCCCGTCTGCGGGATCCGGTCGTGATAGATCCAGTCTACATCAGGTGGGTTTTCTGTAGATTTGAGTAAGTGGCCGATTTTGATGGTTTGATTGGTTCGGTATGTTCTATCTCCACTTTCCATCCTTTCCCAATTCAAGGCGCAAGATCGGGTTTTTTTTCTGACCCATCCATTCTCCCCGTCCAAAAATCCCGTCTTTGATTATTTATTTATTCATGGAAATCTACAGCCCATGATGGGTTTGAATTAGCTTGCAGACTTGGAACGTTCTTTTAAACCTTTGTTAAATTAAAATCTGATTTAGTATTGAAGCAGCTAGATAACCTAATTGGACGGCTTTCTTTGCAGATTCTAGCTCAAAATGGAGCTTCTCTTGTCGGAGGAGATTGGGTACATTTGTTCCAATCATCGGGTGCTGGATATGCTCGGGGTTATATATGTTTGGTGAAAAATTTGGTTCTCGGCTGCACCCGAGAGCCGAGAAGCCAAGAACATCGTGTCAAAGTAGGGGTGTCGACAGGCCAGGCTCAGGTCAGGCTTAGCAAAGCCCAAGTTCAAGTCCGTCAAGAAAAGTGAGGCTCAAATTCGGCCCAAGTCCACTTCTCTATGTTTAAGTCCAAGCCCGGCCAAGCTCAAAATAACTCGGGTTTCATGCTCGGGCTTCGGGCTTAAATATAAGAAAAATTAATTTCGTTATTTAAAGTATGTAATCTATATTGTAAATCCCCTCACTCATTAGAAAAATGAGATCTTCAAGATCATCATATTCATTAATAGACATTGAAAAAAATCAAACTAATTACTCACATTTTATTCTTTCATGTTGTAGCATAAAAACAGAACTTTTATAAAAACGAAACTTACCATAGCACTTTGAGCAAATATTGATTAACTCACATTAAAATATTATAATGATTAATGGTGCATATGATTATTTTTAAGGTGTCATAGAGATGTGATCTTTTATAAAATCAATACTTATCAAGGTACTTTGATCAAATATTGATTAACTCATACTAAAATATTATAATAATTAATGGTACATATGATGACTTTAAAGGTGTCACGGAGATGTAAACTCTATAAGACAATTTTCACATATCTAGTATTCTTTAATAGGTACATGTAAAAAGAAGTTTCTTGAATTTAAGATAATTGAAACAATTGTCTAATGTTCATACTTGATATAAATTAATTTGTATTATATGTGTTCAAATGAATGATCTTATTGATGTGAACATATATATATTATACAAATTATATTATTATTCTTTATATTTAATATTTATCAGATTTTTTGAGCTTTTGGACTCGGGCTTGACAAAACCCAAGTCCGCTCCATTTTATGGATCGGGCTTAAAATCAAAGCCCAAGTCCAGCCCGAAAATAAAATGGGATCAATTTTAATACCCAAGCCTACTTAATCAGGTCGGGCCGGACCGGGCAGGACCCATTGACAGCCCTACGTCAAAGGCAGCTGTGTTAAGGTGTTCTTATTCAGTATGCATTTCAAGTTGCTCTTGCCTTTATGTTGTTCACGGTAGCTATCTCCCCCCTACTCTTGAATGGCTGGTTTTGCTCAATTTTATGTTAGGAGATATAATAATTTTGCATCTTGTCATAGATTTTAGATTCGTACGTGTGTTGCAGAGGGAGGTTCGACCTTTCTGTGGTGAATTCACTATAATAGTCTTGTGTTGGAGAGTTGATTTGATGATTGAGCCAAAATATCAACTGAGCAACAACTTCTTATTATCTTCTTCATGTTCATCTCATGTGAATTTTCTTTTTGTGTTGAAGAAAATGAGAAATGTGTTCATTTAGCTTCATTCAAATATCATGGCTTTGGTTATTACCCAATAGAAGGGAGAAAAGGTTTGGTTTAAAGAACTTGCTATCTTCTTTGTGTTCATCTGATCTGGAGTTTTGAGTGTTGTGAAAAATTAAGAATTATGCCATTTAGGTTTAGTTTATCAAATTTGGTTTTGGTAATTATCGAACTAAAAATTATTACCCAAATAAAGGAGAAATTTCTTTTGTCTATGGCCATTAAGGAAAAAGGCATTTTGGAGAGCTTTGGGAAGCATTGCTTAGCCCATTGATCGATATGTATATTGCAGTTGCAGCATAATAATGCAATTACTTAGCTTGCTTGTGTCGCTGCCGGTGGAGTCATTCCATGAAAGGAGCTCCAACGCAGATATTGATGGGAATTCAGAGGCTACTGAATGGATTTCGAGGCCCATTTTATATTTTGTTTGGCCCATTAAAGGCCCAATTAATGTATTTTCTTGTTTTAGTCATGTTTGAGTCTTTTACTTTGAATAAGGGTCATTTTAGTCCTTTAGTATTAGGGTTTCTCTTGAGGAGTCTATATATTGTCATGTATCCCCTCGTGGGAGAGCATTGAAGAAGATTTGAAATGAAGAGCCGCCGCTGCGTGTTTTCTCCTGAGATAGGATGGGAACCTGTGCCCTAGCTTCTTCTTCTCCAACTCCCTCTCTTCTTTCTACTTCCGGTCCACCCCTTTGCTGTCCCGCATCAACTTGGTATCAGAGCATGGTTTTTTGGGCCATTCCCATGACCCAAGTCCTATGAGAAGCTGCCACCTCCTTCCCATCTCCTTCCCCTTCCCTTTCTCTCCACTTCAGTTTGGATCATAGTAGAGACGGAAGAAGACAGAAGTAGACGAAGAGGAAGGAGGGTAAAGCTCGGGCCTCCAGCGGCATTGCCACCGTCGTCGGTGATCGCCGGCACTGCCATCAGCCTCACCGGCCCCAGTCGTCGCCACCATCATCGTCCTCCGGAGCATTGGACAAAAGAAGAATTAGAAAGAGGGTGTCGGAGACGAGGTTACCGCAGGCGTTCCAGTCACTGGAGCCCTCCGGCGCCGACACCAGCCGGCGCCGCAGCCGTCGGCTGCGCCTTCCCTCCCCGGCTGATGGTGCTGCCCTAGCCACCCCACCGCTGCTTTCCACTGTAGCCACCAGCGCCGTCGCCGTCGTTCGCCGCAGAAGCTGCCGCCGTAGCGCCCTCCACTGGCCCCGCCATAGCCAGTGCCGTCGGCCGGCCGCTCCACCGCCGCCGCACTCCACCATTGCCTCCCTCTCCTGCGTGCTCTCTCTCTCTCTCTCTCTCTCTCTGCTCCCTGTTAGGGTTTGGAGGGGTTTGGAGAAGAAGACCCTGACGCATCACTTCAGGCAACCGGATGAGCCGAACCGGACAAGATCCGAACGCTTAGACCTGTTAACTTTTAAGTCAATCAGGCCCATACCGGTTCCACTAACCCGGTCTGATTGGGGTGTACCAAATCCGAATGCCAAGAGGAGGATCCGTTTAACTCAAACGCACCGGTTCACTCTAGCCGGTTCCCTGAAGCCCCAGTGGACCTGGTCCGTGTTGAATTTTCTCGGTTTCTCCGGATCGCTCACGCAGCAGAAAATAAAATATTTACAGCGATCCGTTCCCGTTTCGGAATCTAAAATACGATAATCAGATTATCGAAGTTCTCACCGTGTGCGGATTCGAATCCGCAGCCGTTCGGTTCCGTCGGTGCGACACCGCAAGCCGCGCAAGCGCCCGGCCTCTAGCGAAGTCTACGCGATCCTCCCCGCGACGGATATCCTCGAGTTCGTCGTTCTTCGCAGCCCGCGAAGCCTCCGTTGGTCGCCGCAATGATCACCGCAGTGCGCGGACGATTTCCCGTCGAACGGGATTCGGAGAAGCGGCGGGGCAGATCTGGATCTGCCTGGACTCCAGAGGAAGACAGAAACTGAGGAGGGGCGACTAGGGTTAGCAGCAGCTTGGCCTGCTCAGCCCGTTCGCTATGTTTTATACTAACCGCGCGGTTTTTCACAAAAACCCCCGGTTTGTATAAAACTCACTTATTTATCCATCGCCTTGAGAATCATTTGCGTGTGACCCTCTAGGCCCAAGTACCAGTCCAGTTAATGGCCCAGTTAGCCCAGTGACTCCTCACTGGCTTTATTAATTAATTAATAACCTTTTATTAATCAATTAATCAATCGAATTGATGTCGCACATCGAATTCGACCGGGCCTTTGATCACGTTGGGTGCCAAGCAACACCGCGTGAACCCGGAAGGTATTTGGGGTTAAGTAACCCACTCTTGGAACCTTTCCGTCGACAGTTACCGCGTGGATATAATTCTTCATTCGTACAATGCTCTCGAGTCAACTCAGGGCATGGCGAGCTGTCAAACCCTAACCGGTCGACTCACTTGGATTGGATGCCGCTGATGAATATCGGAAAACTCCTTTTTTCCGATATTATCGTCCGCCCTGGCCAGGGACTTCCGCGCATCCTTCCTAGAGCATTCTCTCTCTAAGTACCGAGAGCGAATGATTCCTTATTGACACACAATTCCCTTCGACGGTATTCCGCTGCACCCAATCCTTGGCGTATTAGAATCCCATGGCTATAAACCAAGGTCAAAGCACAGAAGTCCACCGCCAAGGTGTCCTTGGTGTCTCAGGTCCGAGGACCATCCACGCAACTGCGACAACATAATCAAGCTGGTTGACAGTGAGGTACAATACCATCCAGCGATTCAGTCGGATCAGTTCAGTGAACTCATTCTCCAATGAGCACCTACAGATTCGCCTTAGTGTCTCCACACAAGTGACTTATGAGACCAGTCACCCTCATCATATGAGCAGGAGTAATCTGTACTAGTCTAACCGGATATCCGATGTCCTTCTCGGATATCCTCCGACTAGGAACGATTAAGAATATGTGTGTTTAAGTGATCAGTCTCATTAGTATGATATCATCATAATCTGATCACTATAGCACATATTCACGGACTTCATTATGAAACGATAATTAAAGCGATTTACACATAACGAATATTATGCCATTATATTAATAAATGAACGAGATTTACATTATTAGATTGGCTTGTAGGCCACCTTAAACTAACAGTCCGAACCAGGTCTCCACTTGGTCCGAGCCTACTGCGCCCAGGCCTGGTCCAGTACAGTGCACGACCTCTTCGGTGCTCCGATTTGCGAGCCACTTGTGCCATTGGGATCGTATTAGCGAGGCCGACCTCGCTGTACATTCCGTCCGACATCAGCAGCTCGTTTTGCGTGCCGCACTTTGCACGCTTTACGAGGACACTTGGATTCGCCGTTCGAGATTGTTTCAGATTCTGATTCACGTGCCGTCAGCGTTGTTGAGTTCGTCTTGACGTGGCCAACTCAGATCCAGTGCACTGTATCTCAAATTTGCCTCGTTTTGCGTGCCGCTTCTGCACGCATATCGAGGACTCTTGATTGTGCATCCGGAGGTCAACCTCAACTGCCTCAATTTGTGTGCCAGCCTCCCGGTGCACGAATTTTGCAGCAGCCAGTACCCGCTTTACCTCGTTTTGCGTGCCACTTTTTGCACGTATATCGAGGATGGTGATTTGAGATCTGTTTCTTGCGCCGATCGTATTGTTGGCATCCTTGCAGCGAGGCGGACTTCGTCCATCATTTCTTTAGCCAGTGGTACGTTTCCTCATCATGGATTTTAGTTTTGAGGTAGAGCTACCCAATTCTGTGAAAGCTAGGATGTATCTTGAGGCATTTTCGTTCGGCAATGTTATTTCCCAATCTATTGTGGATTCTATCTCCCAAACGGACTACGTAATTGTCTCTGGAGACCGAGTCTATATGCCATTTTTCCATCTCTTAAAGAGCAAAAGTACTTTCCGATCCGTCAGGTATTATGATGATGCATGGTGCAAAATTATGTCACATAGTTCATATATCAGTTTGAGTAGAGAATGGATAGAAGAGCGGCAAGTTGTGATTAATCCTACCGGGCGAGATTGTCTTATACGACCCGAGGGGTACCAGGCATCCTTTCGTATTCTCAATGCCACTTATCAGGATCGAGAGAAGTTTCAACAGTTGTATTTAGCTTGTTTCCCTAAAGTGACACTATCACCTGTTACTGGTTGGGATCAAGACTTATTCATGGCATCGGGACTACATATGATCGCTGATACAGTGTTTGAAGTTGATGTCAGAGATATGGTTGACCGTTGGGATCACGCATTATTTAGACGATCAAGATTGGATCGCATTTCTAATGATGTGTTTAGCGCTGGTCTACTTGATGCTGCACCAGTTCATATTATCTCATGGGATTATGAGTTATTTGTTGAGGCAAGATTAGATCTTATTGCTGATGATGTTTTTGCTGACTCAAAGCCTCATCTAACACTTACTGAGAGTGTGATGATAGCTACCCTACACGATGGCCCGTATGATTTGCTACAGTCTCCAGTAGACATGATATGGCAGGACTTTTATAATTCACATGTAGCAGACCAGTTTGTAGTTTTTGAGATGATCCTCTGCTTGAAGACTCCTACTGATGATCCAGTCGTCCGCGTACTTATTCTGGCTCACTTTAAAATTCGAGGACGAATTTTCGAACCTGGGGAGAATGATGGGAATTCAGAGGCTGCTGAATGGATTTCGGGGTCCATTTTATATTTTGTTTGGCCCATTAAAGGCCCAATTAATGTATTTTCTTGTTTTAGTCATGTTTGAGTCTTTTACTTTGAATAAGGGTCATTTTGGTCTTTTAGTATTAGGGTTTCTCTTGAGGAGTCTATATATTGTCATGTATCCCCTCGTGGGAGAGCATTGAAGAAGATTTGAAATGAAGAGCTGTCGCTGCGTGTTTTCTCCCGAGATGGGACGGGAACCTGTGCCCTAGTCTTCTTCTTCTCCAACCCCCTCTCTTCTTTCTACTTCCGGTCCACCCCCTTGCTGCCCCACATCAGATATCTTCCTTCCTTTTATTTCACATGTGGAAAGATTAGCCACCAGCCTGGCCTTACATGTTTATTTGGCCTCACATGTTTATATTTTATTCAGATATTTTTCCAACCATACATGGTCTTCATTCTATGGCTCCAGCTAAGTATCTCTAAGTCTTAGTGGTTGAGAGCCATTAGTGGAAACAAATGTCATGTGTCCTGTTTGAGCTTGAGTATCTTCAACAACATTCCATCTTTGGTCTTTGCATTGTACAAAACTGACAGTCAAAGATTCACATATTCTTATTGCATATGATAAACTAATTTGTTCATTATTAGTCTATTAGCAAGACACATCACATGATATCATGCTTGTACCCCACACAAGTCCAATAATTCCATGACCTCGTGCATGCATAACCATTAATATCACCTATCCAACTTGAACAAGAACTCATCAAACAAATCATTTAGACATGCTGTCCCTGCCTCTCTTCTTCTTCTGGGTATGTCTGAACTTATGTCTTTGTTCCATTTAGAAAATTGTTCATGGTACTTCACTTCCCCTAAGTTATAAGGTTACCATTTCCACTGGCAAGCACTACAGGACAGTCGCACACCCCAGGAGTTGAAGAATTCCATAGACGTATAGACCAAGAGGCAAAGCTATATAAACATTGAACACACTAAGGTTAACATATCCCCATCAGATTGCACTGTTAGTCTGTTACTACAATGCTTGCTTAATTTTTCATGATTTACTTCATGTTCACATCTAAAACAACTGGAAACACATGAATTCCTCTCACATCTTGACGATTCAAATGAATTCTTTTAAGCCTCCAGTTCCTGGGCAAGTGGGAATCTCAGTTCCGTACAGAGCATTTGCATTTTTTTGTTGTTTATATCATTATCATCATGTCTTAAACCACTTTCAGGTTGTACAATCTTTGTGATGTCTCTTGCTATAATTTTACTTATAATGCACTTCCTTTTGTCGTGGACAACAATGCACACCTGAGCTATTTGTTTTATATGTTAATTTTCTTTAAGATGCCTTCCTCGTTGTATAAGTTGAGATTAGTTTGTACCGACTTTATATCATTTGTTTAACTTATTGGTCGTGCAGGATGCGTGTAGACTTGTCTTGATGATCCGGAGGCACGGAGGGCTTCGATCTTTTGTACGATGCAGCTAAATATAGAGTTTTTTTTTTAGTGGTTGTCATGGGGTGATTTTGGTCATTGTTCGTTGGACGGGTGATGGTGAAACGTGCCTTTTGAAATGTATACAAATGACCGCACATTGTTGCCTATGGAATGATTTTGAACTGAACCTTGAATTGTTCTAAATTTACTTTTGTTATTGTTTTAATTTCATTTATGTTGTTCTTATGCAGCCTGACGAGCTTGGTAGGAAAATATATGAGAGACGAATCTTAAGAATCATGTGCAGATGATATTCCTTTGATACTTGTATTGCTTGGCTCATAATATAAGAGACAATATTTGTAAGGATATTTAATTGTAAATTTTAAAGATTTCAAGAGCTATCTCAAAATCTGCTTTTCAACTCTACTTCTTGGCCTTTGATATTTTTATCAATAAGAAATTAATGAGCAAAAGAAGGTGGTGCAGAATCCGTCCCAAAGGGATACGTAAACGAATAACTCACGGAAGCAGCAACGGATCCTAACTGGACCCGAGAGATCCGAAATTTCCAATAGGATATAGTTAGACAATCTGAGAATCGATATCACAAGAAGTCTAATCAAATGTAAACAATAATCATAGTTTAAATAGGTCAACAACTATAATCAATATAGTAAGGATAAATGTCAGCTATGATTATGGAAGAAGTCACAGACTAAGATCACAGAAGATAAGATCAGCAAGAATTAGCGATCAAAAATAGAACTTTGATTAATTAATAATTAAATAGAGTGATTATTGAAGAGATTGGGATGATAATTGAAATATCGATTATAGTATAAAATCAGATTTTGGTTAGAGTTCAAGTCCATTGGATTTGATCATAATAGTTCAAATAATTTTTTAAGGAGACTTCAATATCGATTAACAAAGAATGATTCAACATAGGTTTCGATTAATATCTATCTTCATCAAATTTATGTGATTTCTCAGGAGAACTATCCATAATTATTAATGAAATGAAAATCTAATTAATTTATCTATAAATTACACATTCTCAACTCTCTTCGGATAGAAGTAAATCTATCTTCTGAAAGATGTTTTGTGAAGATATTAGTTAGTTAACGCAAAATATCTACAAAATTCATAGTTATATTATCATTAGCTATATGATCTCTAATGAAATGATACATGATCTCAATATACTTGGTTCTTGAGTGTTGAATGGGATTTTTAACCAAGTTGATAGTACTTGTATTATCACATAGCATTGGAATATGTTTAATCGTGTGTCCAAAGTCCTCTAGCTGATACTTGATCTACAGCAGTTGAGCACAACAGCTTCCAACTGCTACATATTCAGCTTATGCTGTTGACAAGGCTATTGAGTTTTGCTTTCTTGAGGATCATTAAATTAGGCATCTTGTAAGAAACTGGTAGGTATCACTGATGCTTTTTCTATCAACTTTGTAATCAGTATAGCTAGCATCAAAATATCCAAGCAAATTAAAGTTGCATCATCTTGAATACCATAATTTTAAGTCACAGGTATCAACCATATATCTAAAAATTCTCTTAACATATTTCAAGTGAGATTCTTTAGGATCTGCTTAAAACTTGACACACATACATACACTAAATAACATGTCTAGTCTACTAGCAGTAAGATATAGTAAGGATCCTATCATATCTTTGTAGATCTTTTGATCTACCTTCTTACCTTCTGGATTTGCATCTAACCTAGTAGTTGTACTCATAGGAGTTGTTAGAGCTTTAGCTTTGTCAAAGCCATACTTCTTCTATAGTTCTTTGATGTATTTGACTTGACTGATGTGAATTCCTTCCTTCATTTGTTTGATTTGTAATATAAGGAAATAGCTCAGTTCTCCCATCATATTCATCTCGAATGCTCCATACATCAATTTCTCAAATTTCTTATAGAGCGATTCATTAGTTGCTCCAAAGATAATATCAACATAAATTTGGACAATTAAGATTTCTATATTATACTTTTGAACAAGCAAGGTATTGTCTACTATGCCTCTAGTGAAACTATGTTGAATAGAAAAAAACTTAGTCTTTCATACTAGGCTCTGGGAGCCTATTTCAGACCATATAGTACTGTATGCAATTTAAAAACATAATTTGGACAACTATGATCTTCAAAACCCGGAGGCTGTTCAATATACACATCTTCCTTTATGTAATCATTTAATAATGTACTTTTAACATCTATTTAAAAAAGGTTTAAATCATATGCAGATACAAATATTAAAAGAATTCGAATAGCCTCTAGTCTGGCTACTAGGGCATATGTTTCATTAAAGTCTATGCCTTCCTCCTGGTAATACCCTTAATCTACCAGTCTGGCTTTGTTCTTAGTAATCATACCTTACTCATCCATTTTGTTTCTAAATACCCATTTGGTACCTGTAATTGGATGATCAGATAGTCTAGGTACAAGTGACTAGACCTGGTCTCTCTAGAACTGATTTAGTTCTTCTTGCATTGCTAAGATCCAAGATTCATCTCTCAGTGCCCATTGACTGTCCTAGACTCTATTTGAGAAATAAAAGCTAGATAATCACAAGGAATAATATTACTTCTAGTTGTAACTCCATGGCTAGGATGTTTCAGTATGTTTTCTTTTGGATGGTCCTTGTGGTATTTCCACTCCTTGGACAAATTTTCATGTTGATTTTTAATTTGTTGTAGATCTTCCAAAGATAGGTCTTCTTTCTCATTCTCATTGATCCCCATCTTGTCCATCTTTTCAATGATGTCACATGCCTCCTCATCATCACAACACTCTTCTCTTCCTTTGGAAGAAGGATTAGCTTCATCAAATAATACATGAACAATTTATTCTACAACTAAAATTCTTTTATTAAATACTCTATATCCATGGGATTTGAAGATATACTCTAAGAATAAACCTTCATTTGATTTAGCATCAAATTTGCCAAGGTTGTCTTTTCCATTGTTGAGGATGAAACACTTGCAACTGAAAGGCTTCAAGTGCCCTACATTTGGTTTCTTTCATTTATACAGATCATATGGTGTTTTCTTGAGTATTGGCATAATCATTGCTCTGTTGGTGATATAACAAGTTGTGTTAATTGCTTCTGTCTAAAAATATCTATGTAGATTGTTCTTTGACAGCATTGTCCTGGCCAGTCTAGTAATGATCTATTCTTTCATTCTACTACACCATTTTGTTGTGGATTTCTTAGTGCTGAGAAGTTCTCTTGAATTCTATTTTCTTTACAAAATTCAGTGAATTCAGTATTTTGAAATTCTCCACCATGATCAGATTTGATTGCAATGATGCTCAACTTTTGCTCTTTCTGCACTACTTTGCTAAATTTGAGAAAGACTTCAAATGTGTCAGGCTTACTTTATAGGAATGACACCCAGGTGAATCTAGAGTAGTCATCAGCAATGACAAACTCATAGACTTTACCACCTAGACTGGATGTCCTCATAGGTCTAGAATCCAAAGGCTTGGAGGTTGTTACAATGATCTTGGGCTAAAATGAGGTCCTGATTTGCTTACCTTTAGCATATGCTGCACATATGCTTGTTGTCTTCATCTTCAACTTAGGTAGTCCAACTACTAAGTCGTCCTTGATAAGCTTGTGAATTGCTCTATGACTTGCATGACCTCTTTTATGCCATAGATTTGCTTCTTCTGAACTGCTAGCTGCTAGGCACACATCTTTATCTTTAAGCTCATTTAAATGTAGGATATACATAATCTTCTCCCTATGAGTTTTAAAGATAGTTTTATCCTCCTTTGTGATGGTGCACTCTAAGGCTTCAAAGATCACCATGTGTCCTTTGTCACATAGTTGGCTGATATTAATCAGGTTGTGCTTTACACCATCCACATATAGTACATCCTTTATTAGATCAGCTGAATTGTTGTCCATTGTGCCACAACCAACTACTTTGCCTTTTCTATTGTCTTCATAAGTGACTATACCATCTTCTAATCTGAGAGATTTGAACAGGGTATATTCCCCTATCATATGCCTAGAGCATCCATTGTCCATGTACTATCTTGATGCTCCTAGGCCAACCTGCAATTATTACTTAGAGAATTTAGGTACCCAAACCTTTTTGGGTCCTTTATAATAAGTAATAGGGACCGATCCCTTAGGTACTCTAATCCACTTTCTCATCTTATAAGTTTTAGAAGTGTGTTTCAGTCTACCACAATGTGAACAACAATCTATATGAGGAGCTTTTGATTGTGGGCTGGTTACAGTTTTGGATTTTATAAATTTAGGGATAGGATACTTATATGAGGATTTTATCTTTGTAGAGGCTTTGGGAGGCACATAACCAAGTTCATCTTTTCTATTATCTACCCTAAGTCCTTCCAAGCGAAGGTGTAAAAATGTTTTACCCCTAGGTAATTTTTCAAGAGAGGATTTTAGGTATTGATTTTCTTTAATTAAATGCGAAGGTGTAAAAATGTTTTACCCCTAGGTAATTTTTCAAGAGAGGATTTTAGGTATTGATTTTCTTTAATTAAATCCTCTTGATCTGTTTTATCCTTGTTAGCAATCATCTTTCCCTTTGTTACTTTTGATAGTTCAACTCGTAATTCTTGAAACTTAAAGACATTAGTTTTATTACACTTACTAAGGTGTGCATTATCAGATTTTAGGTTTTCATTAGCTTGAACTATATTTTTGTTTTCAGATTTTAGGAAAACACTTATAGCACTTAATTTTTTATAGTTTATTTCAAGTGTTTTTAGTTCCTTTAAGAGTATTTTAAAATTTTCATACAGCTCATCAAATGCTTCCTCAATAGATAATTCTTCATCTGGAATCATAAATGAAAAAGAATTTAGAAGTTACATGCTCATCAATATGATGAGAACTTGAGGAGGAGGATGAGCTTTCCTCATTATTCCAGACAACTGTCATTACCTTCTTCTTGAAGGATTTTTTTAAATCTTTTGAGATGCTCTTTCTTCTTGAGCTCCTTTTTCTTGAACAATAGACATTGAGATCTTAGATGTCTAAGTTGATTGCACTCATAGCAGGTAGCCTGCTTCGTGTCTTTGGTGAACTTCTTTTTGTGGTGCTTCTGTCTTAATGCACTTTAAAACTTCTTCTTTTGAAGAATTCTTAGAAGTCTTCGAGATAAAAGAGCTTCATCTTCTTCTCCATCAGCATCACTGTCTTCACTAGATGATGCTATTTCTTTGGTGTTTGTTTGAAAGGTCTTGAGAGATGTGGAGACTCTTCTCTTGGAGGTACTCTCCCCAAATCTTTCCATGTTAATCTCATGGGCCATAAGAGACTCAATGAGTTTTTCAAGTGTCATGGAATTGAGTATGAGCTTCCTCAATAACTGTCACTTTAGGCTTCCATTGGCTTGAGAGAGATTTCAAAATCTTTATGACTAGATCTCCACTACTATATTCTTTGCCGAGAGCCATCAATCCATTTGTAATGTCTGTGAATCTACTGTACATCTGAGTGATGTTCTCGCTTGACTCCATCTTGAACTTCTTGTATTGGTAACCAGAATGTCTATCTTGGTTTCCTTAACTTTCTCTATGCCTTCATATGTAAGTTGAAGTTTCAGCCATATTTCCTTTACAGTCTTGCAGGCAGATATCCGGTTGAACTCCTTCTTTATTAAAACACAACAGATGATACTTTTAACCCTGTTATTCAAAGAAATCAAATGTTTACCATTATATGTGCATCTTTCTCTGAGAACAGTTATGACATAGTCTCCATCCTTAAACACACTCCATAGATCAAGGTCAGAACTCTTTAAGAAATATTCCATACGGTATTTTTAGTAGGAGTAGTCTTCCACTTCAAACAGCGGAGGGCGGTTGATAGGCCGACCTTTAGTATAATTGTTTGTCATAGCCATTACTCTATGATACCACTTGTTGCCTAAGGCTAGACTGACCTAGAGGGGGGTGAATGGGTAATTAAAAATAGAAATGCTTAAACAAATATTAAATGTAGAAGCTAATAAAGGGACATAAGGAGATAGATATAAGGAAACAATCACACAATAAATGCACAAAGAATTTATACTGGTTTAGTCTATCCAAACCTACATCTAGTATCCAAGAAACTACTTGGGATTTCCACTAACAGTATGGTACCAATCCCTTGCAGGTTATATAACAACCTGCTCCCTGTAACATGTCCTCTCTTCAACCAAGAAGATGAATAACCTCTTGCCTCCAGCAGGCCCTCTATTCAGCCAAAAAAATAAATAACCTCTTGCCTCTAGTAGGTCCTCTCTTCAACCAAAAAGAGGAATAACCTCTTGCATCCAGCAAGCCCTCTCTTCTCCAACCAGGAAGAAGAACAACATTATGATATGAATACAAGGTGGGTCTATGAAATAGGCAAGTGTTTACAGAGAACACATTATAGATCAAGGCAAAAAAATGAACAACTATAATGCACATGTCTTGATCTGAAGAGAATCTCCAAGTGATTTTAGTAGGAGTGATGATGCACGGTTCTTTGAGATCTTCAAGCTCTTTCTCTTAGCAAGGTAGACGTATTGGCTCTTTTCTCACACTTGAATGATTTTCTCTGGTTTGTTTCTGTGTGTATATATTGCTCACTTAAACTACTTTACTTTTCTACACTTTCTTCAGTGAAGGACTTTTCTTTATATCCCTTGTTCAAAATCAATCCGTTAGGCTAGTTTACTATAAATGGCTTCTTCTTGCCTGTGTCTAACATTCGAAATTTCAAGAGAGAATCCAGAGAGAGAGCATGGTAGGCCTACTATGATGCTGGACTCGAGGTCGCATGAATTAATATAAGAAAACTTCTTCATATACAAATCTTATGTTGTCAGGTCAAATCTGTAGACGGTATAAACACTAGAAAGGTAAGATAGCTTTTCCTATCATTATGTCAGTTTGTTAATAGAAATCTATGACAATACAACATTCACAGTGTTACGCCCCAGATTCGGTTCATTTTTTTTAACTTGAAAAATTCCATCATAACAAACAGATATGAGAGCTAAATAACTACAAGACGATTTAAATAAATACCATAACCATCAACTAATCTAAAATATCCAAATATAGTCATTAGGCTCAAAAGAATCCTTAACCATTGGGAAGTAGGTGGAGAAAAGTGTCTTTTTTCCCTCCTAAAAGTTTTTGTAAAGGAGTCCTAAGGTTGATTTGAAATCTTCTTCTTTTTACTTCCTGTGTACCGACTAGTGAGAAGTCAACATGTGATGTCTCTTATGCTAAAAAGAACCTGCAAGAAGTCACCTTAGAGTACTCATGGTGGTAGGTAAAAAGATGATTGTGATAGGTTGTATACAAATAGAAAAAGGTGCCTTGCAAAAAGTACTTCAAAAACTAAGAAATATTAAAACACAATGTACTATCATAGAAGAAAAAGTTGGCATGTCAGTCTTTGATTCAAAAAGCAACCTATGTCACTATCCTTCCACTAGACAGACTAAGGATTTGTTAATCTGTTAGTTCACATGGGCGTCAGGATCACTCTGGTCAACTAAGGTCTAAAATTGGGCGTGCAGAAACAATGCAAGTGAAGATAGGCCAAAATAGACTCCTGCTGGTTTTGGTCGACTAGGTCTAGGCCTGATCGACCAATACCCAGGCACAAGAAAACCTTTGCCCTGGTTCTAGTCGACCGACAGGTGGGTTGGTCGACCAATCAGGTCTGCTCAATTAAACTGAGTACTGGTGTTGGTTGACCAGTCTTTCCTCTGGTTGATCAATACCTACGTAGTTGGGTTTTGACCTTCACATTTAAAAGAGACTTTTGGGGATCTTTCAAGGATCATTTTATTCTAAAAAAACTTATTTGTAACCCAAAAGATTTATTTCATTCATATCTAAAATATAAAGAGTTTTGACAATATCTTTTTTTGAAATCACATAATTTTTTAATCATAATCAATAACATTCTTTTATAGTTTTAAGTGTTTTGCTTCATTAAAACCAAACCAAAGGGACTCAACAATTATGTTATTTTCTTATTTGGAAATTCATGAAAACTTAGAATAATGACATTAAAAACCATGGAATCTGATCATGCATCAATAGACATGTTTTATACACCTATTAAAGTTGATTTGAATAGTGAATCACCTTTGGATTATTCTATACGTTGGAACAATATTTTTTGAGAATATATATAATTAAAATCATATGAAATCTATTTGTCTAGATTTGGTGACGTTTGACCACTATAACAACATGCTTAATTATAGTAAGATATGTAAAAATCAATAGACAAATCATGCTTATAGACATTGCTATAGTACGAGAGTTTTTGGACCAATCCTTTATAAGTGTCTATTAGTTCATATCATTGTATGGCAGCAAAGAGAGTTGAAAAATACTAGAGTCAAGCTTCAATTTGGTAGCTGTGATCAATATTGATTTGTTTAGATGTTTTAACATCTACTTGTTTGCTCTTTATATTGTAGTTTGGATGCATATCCAATATAAATAACATAATATAACTAATTTATGGGTTATGTATCAAGATATTTGATCCAATCAATATAATAAAAATCTAGTTTTGAGACCATATATGTTAATTTGTTGCCGGCTATATGAGATTTGAAGTATCCTATATGAATCTCTTGTAGATTAAAAGTATTTGTTAAGTTTGTGTATTGGTTTGGAGAATTGAGGAGTTTATTATTTATTTAGTTATTTACATTTTAGTACACTTAGTATTGACTATTTATTTTAAACTCATTTGAATTATTTGATGGTAATTATTTATTCGTCTTATAATTTATCTTATCTGTCATATTCTTAATGCTACATTTTATCTTACTATTACATATTTGAATTTGATGCGAGTAGACGTACTGCGTCGGGTCGAAAAGTGTAACAGTGCACGGTGCAATGAGTGTTTTTATTTATTTTTCAACTTGTTTTATAACTTAGGCATGGTTAAGGCAAGCTAGATTAATAACAAAATCCATAGATATATGGGTTAATAAACAATAAGATTTTGACAAAAACCCCATAAAAACTCATATATACGTTACAATTGAAGAAATAATTTCACATCAACCCCTCTTGTATGTCCAATTTAAAGCATACCTTGTTTACATACATACCATTTTACATACCTTTACAAAATAATATATCATTGCAGTGTCATGCATGAGATGTTTATATTTGTTAAATATGCCATTGGGTGATAGTTTCGAAACATTATATATATTTGAGGGCACATAGGATAATATGCAAGTAAGCATAATCTTTTTGGAATTTAACATATAGTAGTGGTTAATATGAATCATCCCAAAAATATATTGTCTCTAAACATTTTTCTCATTTTGAATGAACTTCGTATTGACATTGGTAAAAAAAAAAAAAAATTTCTTTTCTTTTTCACTCATATGTATTCTTTATCCCTTCCTTAGTAGGGCAACAATAAGGCCAATGTTATGCACCAACACAACCTATGCCTTCCCCTTCCCAACCAATCATCTAACCTTAAAAAGAGTTTTCTTGGATGTTTGCTCCTTTGCACATTGCACGCATTGATAACAATGATATTTATACCCACATGACACTAGACAAGCGAATTTTGGAGAGAAAGAAAATGGCAAAGAGGAATTTTCTATTCTTGTTTGAAATTTTGAGATGGTAGATTGAGGGTAGAAGATTATTTATAGATATGGGTAGCTTTTAACACCATTCTCATTAAGCAATTCTCACTTAAAATAAGGAATGGATTCATTTAAGTGTCCTTGGTAATCCGTTTGAGAAAAATCTTATGAGAAGTGAGGAGGTTAATCTAGAAACAATGAGAATGTTTCTAGAGCCTCCTGTATTTGAAAGGCATCGTTGTCGAAAGAGTTATACTTATTGCTCTGCTTACGGTGCAATGCTGACATATAGCCCTTTGATTTATTTAGATCGGATGTAGTAGCAAGATAATATTTGTTTTTAAGTTTTTTAAAACTAATGGATAGAGGCAACCGTAATGGAGTCATTCGATCAAAGATTAGTTGATGTAGGTGACTATCTTAAGATTGGCCCCACCCCTCTAGATTTAAAAATAAAATAAAAATAAAAAATTTACTGCTGTAGTTGCCAGATTTAAGTGGTGCAATAAGTATAACTCTTGTTGAAGAGGTCTTCCAAACTATATATATGTATAGGACGCAACACAATGTGTTCCTCTGTTTAAGTTCACTGGGAGCAAATCCTACTTTCTAGGGATGTTGGCCTAAAATTCATGGGAGCAAAGGTTTGAGAGAGAGAGAAAATGGTGTCAATAAATTTTAAAAAATAAATAAAAAACTGTCGAGGAGTGATCCAACGGTGCCATGTGCGGCGTTGCGAGAAATACCCTATGGAACACAGAGTGCGAGGTGCCCCGCTCTGCCCCGCCCGCCCATGCACGCAGGCATCGGTTTCCTCTTCATTTTTTTAATGTTTTTCTTTTTTTTAAATCGTCCGATCAAGAATGGGCGACTTCTAATTTGAAACGCTGCGAGCGAATAGAATGCTGCAACATATTCTACCAAATTCTTTTATATATATTGTATATATTCCTCTAAATTTATTAAAATTTTATACATATATCCCTAATTTCACTAGAATTCATAGAATTCTTTAACATATTCTATTGAAATCCGCACATTTGAATGAAAGGGAACATTGCAATTTTTTTGAAGATGTCCGTGGTACTTATATACAATAGTTTTGGGGGCTTATACACAAAAAGCCTTCTTGTTTACATATACATATCATACAAGGGTTTTCTACGCATGTCAAATGCTTTAGGAGGTTTATAGCCAAAATCCCACAACGATATATCACCCAAGGTAGGGTTTCTGGGTGTCTCCTCGGCGGCTATCTCATCAGTCGTGCGCGGCGCCGCGAACGGTCTCCTTTCTTGCCGGCCCCGCTCTTCCTCGCCACCGCGGCCGCCATGGGTCGTATGCACAGCAGAGGGTGAGCTCTCTTCTTCCACCCTCGATCCCCCCTCTCCCTGCTCGTCCTTTTCCCAGGGCCACCATCGCCACCTCACCTCATGCTTCTCTTCTTCTCTCTTCACCTTTACAATGCAGGAAGGGGATCTCCGGGTCGGCGCTTCCCTACAAGCGCTCCTCTCCCAGCTGGCTCAAGATCTCCTCCCAGGACGTGAGTTCTGCTCTCTTCCTCTAGATCTTACTCCTGGCACTATCTTTCTTGTTCTCTTGTGTTTTTTTGAAATCCGGAGGCCATGGCAGGTGGAGGAGAACATCTGCAAGTTCGCGAAGAAGGGGCTGGCGCCGTCTCAGATCGGTGTAATCCTCCGTGATTCGCATGGCATCGCGCAGGTGAAGAGCGTCACCGGCAACAAGATTCTGAGGATCCTGAAGGCTCACGGTCTCTCGTACTTCTTTCTGTGAATCTGATTCCTTTTTGTTTCTGGCTGATTTGCTCATGTTTTTGTTCGTCGATGATCTCTGCTGCGATAGGCCTTGCGCCGGAGATACCAGAGGATCTGTACCACCTGATCAAGAAGGCAGTGGCCATTAGGAAGCATCTGGAGAGGAACAGGAAGGATAAGGACTCGAAGTTCCGGCTGATCCTTGTGGAGAGCAGGGTACATCGCCTGGCGCGCTATTACAAGAGGACCAAGAAGCTTCCACCCGTCTGGAAATAGTGAGTGCTTTCATTTAATTTTGCCTAAGTGTGCACATCTAAACAATCTTTTGTACGTGTCTTCCAATTTGCGTTGCTGTCCGCTAGCTGATAATGTTAGAATTCTGTCTACTTTCCAGTAGCGCGGCTGATGACAGTATATTAGCGTTCGTGAATTCCCACGTATACATTTGGCTGAATTTATCCAATACCGTTTGGAGTTTTGTGTTGCAAAGGCTTTTACAGATAGTTCTTTGAAGGGATATAAATGTAGACTCCTTTTTGATGTTTGCATATCTTATGGAAGCATAACATCTGTGTGCTTTGTTTTGTTCATATTGTGTAATGTGGATGTAGTGAAGTGTGAAGGTAAATGCTGCACTTACATTAATGTTATATTAAAATTCAAAATTTTTTGTTGCTTGTTCTCGTTAGTCGAATTAATGCAAACTTCTCTGTGTTGGCTTTCCTCACTTTTATCTGAATGTGCTTGGTTAAGTGGACTGAATGTGATGTAAGGTGATTTAATTGGAAGGATGAACAAGTCTGCCGTGTATATCACAGAATGCAAGAAACATCAGTTAATGAAATATGATTAATATACTAATATAAAAGAGCATGTTCATGCAGAACCTATAGCTACATGTGTTTACATGTCTCCAATATGCAAGAATGGGTTTTGCTGGAGAAAAGTTAGAAATGCCATCAGTGTAAGGTCTGAAAACTCCCTCTTAACAAAACCACACTGAGGTGGTGTGTCACACTCCATGTTCCCAAAGAAACCAAATGGGAGTATCGATTGTCTGCATCTCAAAGAGAGCTGACTCACCCCTGAACCCTCAGACAAATGAAAGACGCCAACTTCTCAGAAGGCCTGACCTCCCTTCTAAAGCCCTCCTAAAGATCCATGCATCCCTTCATCCCAGATTTCCCACAGTGTAGTGTCATTGTTCTTTCGTCATGTTTTTCGTATAAAATACATTGGCCTTATCAGATGGGCCAATACAATGTGGAATACAGTTAGAGCGAAAGCGTATCTACCATGATCTGCCCGTTGTGAGTACCCCAAGGTCAGTGGGGGTGAAGAACTGATGTTATTATAAGCATGGGAAAAAACCACAGGAAATAGACATCACATACTGTTGTACAACAAAATATACAAAATAAGGAGGGAGGAGTGGGACTGTGGCCTATTGCAATTACTTGTAAAGCATTGCTACCAGCATGGTCAGATGAGTGAGTCAGGAAGAAGTTATGTCATAGATGGTTGTTGGAGGTGAATGTTTGGAGGTAGGGGACTCCGATGAATTGCAGCACACAATTACAACTTTGTCAGGCAATGTTTAAACTTGTAGCTCATCATCCTTCAACATTATTAACGGTCAGAGCATGAAATTTTCAGAGACGTGGTGCAGTTAGATTTCTTTGATAAAAGTTTCCCAGGTATCATATTTCTGATTCAAAATGTAGGGATTGTGAACTGATGATGGAAGATGTTGTAGGATTCAGCTTCTTGGGACTTAAGCTTGAAGAACTCGCTGATTTGGAGATCACAGAGCTTTGTTGGATTTCTGAGTTCACTGACCAGGTGAATCAATCTAGATTCCCAGAATCTGAAGATGAAACGGCCTGGAAATGGAACTAGAAGAAAACGTTTTGCCAAATGAAAGCCATCTTTGTGAAATGGTTCACCTGGCAACTACAAAAAAGTTCAAGGTGGAGGAGGATGTCTGATGGAAGCTTGTTACCAACATGTTATGGTTCATTTGGCAAGAATGGAATAATATAGTTTACCAGGGACAGTTTAAAATTTCAAATGTCCAGTCTTATCTATCAACCATTTCTTCCATCTATAGGCAGTATATTTCTACTAGAGGTTGTAGAGTGGGGTGATCTAATTTTTTAACCCTGTATGTGATTGGAAGGATCAACACTTTTGATTGGGAGATATTAGGTATGTATGTGTTGTATTGTACTGACTTGTTAGATAAATGCATGTAGGTTCTAGTGTTTTACACCATCATATCTTTTTGTGGACAATGGAATGTGGGCTTATGGTCACTCCTTAAAACTAGATCAAATTGTAGAAGTACAAATTGAGCAACAGGAACTGGTGAAAGCTATCCCAACCGTAAAAAAACTGCTAGAGAACAAACTCCAGGAAAATTCAAAGCATAATCTCCCTAAAAGGAATATCCTCTTTGATAAAACAAATAAGTGACTACACTCTACATTTTTTGGCCTCTTTGTTTTGAACAATTAGAAGAGCATGTCCATATGTGTGTCTGCCAAAAACACTCTTCAATTACTGAGAAAAAGAAGTGTCCATATGTGCATCTGCCAGCAACACTCATCACCAACTGGGAAGAAGTTGATATTCTTAGGCATACTTCTGCTCTAGATTATGTTTTAATCTTTCTTTTCTAGGTTTCTGATTGATCTAACATGTTGATGCTGGAGAGTCTGAAAACCTTTGCTCACGATGCCATGGAGGGAAACTGATGGGAATCCAAGACCAGAGCAAGTTTTATTATTCTCAGAAGCTTCCAAAAGTTCATATGAAGTGTAAAGTATTTTTAGAGGAGTCTATAGACATTTTATTTGGCCAGTTTGGAGCCCATTTAACATGTTTTTTATTTTTTCTGAAGTTTATGTGCGATTTTCTATTTTTAGAGAGTTTTTAGTGGGAATTTTTACAATAATTATCTAATTTGAAGAATTTGAGTCCGTCTTAGAGTTAGGTGGTTGAGTTTGCGTCGGAAAGGGTCCTAAACATTATATACATAGATGTACTCTCTTTTTTCTAATTAAGGATGATTATTATGACGAGTTTTGAGTGAATTTTCTAGTGTGCTGTTTGCGACGGAGAAGACGACCTTTGACGGGGTCGGGTGTGGTGACGCCCAAGCCGCCGGAGGCCTTCTCACTGTCAGTGCGATGCTATAGTCTATCCAACCTCCTGCTTCCTTCTCGGTTCCCTATCAATTTTGGTTCAGAGCCTAAGCTCGATCCCCACGCCGCCTTGTCGTTCACCTTCCTCACCACCTCTGCCACCCTTTGCGCGCGTTGTTGGTGAGGTCCTCAATTGTCACGAGCCCCTCCACATCCTCGCCAAATTTGCCTTCCATCCGTCTATCTCTCTCTTGTTCTCTCTCTCTCTCTCTCTCTCTCTCTCTCTCTCTCTCTCTTGGTGGTATTCTTGCAACTCGAAGGAGGAGGATGAAAAAGAAGGTCGAAGGGGAGGGGCACCGCGGGTGCCGTCGCCGCTGCCCGTCGTGCCCCTCGTTGCTATCATCGCCGTCGTCATGTCTCCTTCCAGATCTGTCACCTGGTCACGCCGGGTCTGCCATCGCCTCCACCATTATCTCCTCTCTCCCACAACAGAACAAGGAAGAAAAGGAAGGGGCAGAGGGTTAGGGCCCCCGCTAGCGTCGCTTTTGGCACTAGCCGTCGGTGTCACGGGTCCCTGCCAAGATCTCCGCTGTCGTTGGTGCCGTTGCCACTGCTGCCCACCATCGTCACCCCTTGTTGTCGTCGCCGTTGCCCCTTGCTGTCGTCACTATCCTTCCTTCCCTTTTTCATTTCCCTGTGTTAGGGTTAGAGAGGAAGGGAGGGGATGGAGAAGGAAGAGAAAAGGGGGGGGGCACGCGCCTTTAAGTTTGAACATGGTCAAACCAGGTTTGACCTGGGTGGGTCTAGCCCTTGGTCCAAGCGCACCTTGCAACCCTATTTACCTGGTCCGAGCCAGGTTATGTTAAGTGGGTTTGAACCACTTTAATCTTTTGGTTTGAACCAAGTCGGCATTATGTTCAGCCCTGGTCTGAGCCATGATTCTATCAGGCCCAAGCCAGGTCCAAACTTGGTCCGTTACAGTGCACCCGATGGTGCAACATGAGCTGTTAAGGCACTGCCTTCGCCGGGGAGTCATCGGGACTTTGATTCACATGTCATTGGTTTTGTCTCAGCGAGGCCAACCCAATTCCAACGTGCGTTAGCCTTGATAGTACATTGTTTTGCATGCCACCTCTATGCACATATCGAGATCACTTGTTCGTGCTCTGTTTCACTCGTCGATTTCGCCGTTGGCTTCGTCTTAGCAAGTCAACTTAGTTCCAATGTGGTGCCGCCCCATGGTGCCTCATTTTGCGTGCCATTGATTGATTCTGCCAAAATCGGGGTTCGAGATAATTTCTTGCAACATGTCTTTTATTTATTTCCGTTTTGATTTGTTCTTACCAAATCGAGAATGAACAACATTGATGTTAGATGAGCGAGCGATTGATAATGTGATTCTCCAGTCTATTGTTGATTCACTGTTGAGGATAGGCAAGATTTTTGTAGAGGGTGATAGAGTTTTTGTGGATTACTATTAGCGGGTTAAGGGTGTCACCGCAAGACACTCCACTACTTATGTGGATGGAGCTTGGTGCACTATAGATCTACGGAGTTCTTTTATTTGTTATGGTCGAGATTGGCTATCAGAGCGTCATGCCACAATAGATTGTGATAGACGTCGATGCTCCCTCTTGCACCCTCATTTTGATGGACGTGAGTTGATGTTTTTGGATTCTTCGTTTTATTCTCCTAAGGTAATGGAAGCACAGTCAAAGTTAGTTGAGACAGTCTCGCCAGCTATGAATGATGATCAATCAGATATGCCGGTTCATACTCAAAGTGCTAGCATTGATCCTACGACTGAGGACGTTTGGGATGTTGTTCTCTTTATTGAGTTTGGACTCCATTTGATGGCGGACGATGTGTTTGAGACCAATTCATTGTCGATAGTTATCAGTGAGTCAATCAGATATTGTTGTGTGGGATCAGACACTCATAGTTGAAGCTGGATTTGACTTACTTTCTGAGCACTTGTTTGAGGTTCTGGATGTCCAGTGCCATTTCCTTTGTCTTGCAGACATTGCTTTGGCTGAATTTGGGTTATGGTATGAATTTGAGGCCCACTTTCGACATCGATCTGATGCTCTTCTCCACATGGTGGTCTCAGCAACATCAGCCGTACATCATTGTTTTGTTGCTCTGATTATCTCTCTATGGATATTGTGACACTTCAAAATTCAAGGACGAGTTTTTTCCAACCGGAGGAGAATGATAGGTCTCCGAGACTAGAGCAAGCTTTATTTCAGAAGTTTCCAAAAGTCCATTTGAAGTGTAGAGTATTTTTAGAGGAGTCTATAGACATTTTATTTGGCCCGTTTGGAGCCCGTTTACCATGTTTTTTTATTTTTTCTAAAGTTTAGGTTTGATTTCTTATTTTTAGAGAATTTTTAGTACGAATTTACGTAATAGTTATTTAGTTAAAAGAATTTGAGTCCGTCTTAGAGTTGGATAGTTTGAGTTTGAGTCGAAAAGGGCCATAAACATTATATGTATGGATGTACTCTTTCTTTTCTAATTATGAATGATTATTATTGCAAATTTTGAGTGAATTTTCTGGTTCTCTCTCTGCGACAGAGAAGACGACCTTGTGATGGGGGTCAAATTTATCTTGCGACGGGATCGGGTGTGACACCCAAACCGTCGATGCGATGCTGGAGGCCTTCTCACTGCCAGTGTGACGCCGGTAGTCTATCCAACCCCCCTGCTTCCTCTTCGGTTCCCCATCAGAAACTGTGTTCCGTACTCTCTCCGAAGGCTGGGTATATCATTGGATTGATATAACTTCTCTGAAAACTGAGTTGTATCGGTCCAACTTGTACAAGTCAGGCTGATTTAGGTCTGAGTTGTATGGTCTCATAAACTCGAAGAACGGATACAACTTGTACTGAAATCACATTGCATCTGCAAACCATGCTCTTCCCCTTTTTGTTTTTTTTTTTGGGGGTGGGGGTGTGGGGTTGGTGGTTGGGGGGAGAGCTCTCAAGTTCAGTAAGTCATTTATCTGATTTAGGTTAATGTGAACTTGGATTTAGAGGGTGGCTTTAGTTAGCATTGCTTATGTTTGCTGGAGATCTTTTCAGTTGATTATTATCAAGAAATCTGAGTGGCCACCTTTAGGTAGATCACATGTAGCCACCGACTCCATGAATTAAAGAATGATAATTTTTCTTTGGAGCCATTTGCAATGCTGTATTAGTGAAATTATTGATTTTGGACTTGCAGAGGCAGAAATCTTGTTTTGGTTTTATTCCATTTGATTTACATTTATCCAAGTACTAGGATTCAGAAGTCAGTGTTGGACGTCAATTCAATGGACCCTTCATTTCAGTTCCTTGCCATTCTCCGTTATTTTCATCATTGTCATCATCTCTCAGTTTGCCGTATGTTGTAACAACTTCGATCCTGAATTGTTGTCCGTTGATGGTACAAACTGCTTGTCACTTTCAAATCTAATCTGCCATTGACAAGCTTGGTTGTTTATCATGTCAGTTGCATTAGTTGACTTCTTGTTTACAGTCGATTAACCTTCATTTGAATTGTAAAGTTAACATGAGAGTTTGCTACATTTTCTCTGTAACGCTTTGTTTTTCATTTGAAGGAATGAATGTTTATTTTGTTTGCGATATCATTACATTGCAGGGTAGCTCGCCTTTTCCCTCAACTGTATATAAACTTCTCCGCTCGACTTTGGGAACAAAATTATTATGATCTCTGTAATTCGTTTCTGTTGATGTTTTTTTTTCTCGGTGCATCATTATTGATCCTTGTCATTTTAATGTCCTGCAGCGAGTCTACCACTGCAAGCACGCTCGTGGCTTAGAGCTTGGTGGGTTGATGTCATTTTTGATCGTGGATGTTCCAAGAACGGATGGAGGTGATCTGTTTTGATTGGTGACATGAATTTTACCTATTAGGGAGCTGGTTTGTCTTATCTTTCACTGAGTCGGACCAGAAACATTTTGGATGTTGAACCAAGTGCTTTGATACAATTTTGTTTATAACTTGTTAAATTGGAGCATTTCCAAGTTAAGCATATTAGTATTATGGATATTAAGTGCAGTTCTGGGCTTTTTACAAGTATCTGAATAGAAATCGATGGAGTCATTCTGGGTCTAGTTTGATTGGTAAGGGTGTTTCCCCATGTCCAATTGGACGAAGGTGGATGCTTCTCATCGTTTAACCTTTAACCATGCTGGGTTACTGGGTTGGTTCATTTTCTTTCCTCATTTTTAGGATTTGCTGAGCCGGGGTTCTATCATTATTTCTCCCCCTCTTTTGGTTGGAAATAAGAAAGGTAAAGAAAAGTCATAGGGAATCGCCACTGTATTTCGATAAGTTAGGAGGCCGTATCTATGGTAGTTTTCATTATGCGTGGATGCTGTTTTGAGTCGTAAGCAATTGTTAACGAACGGAAACATGCCTAAGTTGGACTCTCGAGGGGAGGGACGTATCAACGTTAGGCCTCGTAAGTTTAGGTGTTTTGAAGATGGATTTGTTCAAAGGATTAGGTAGATATGTAGATGTGATTGATGGGGTTTGTGGGATATTGAGACGGATCTCTTTCTCAGTGAGCGTACGTGATACCAGTTAATCGTGCTTCGAGAATTTTTGTACTTGATTTTAACTCTGGGCTGTTTTTGCTACTTTTTATTTGTTTAAACTTAAATGCATGGAGTGATATATTATAGCGTAAGATTACAATTCAAAATTTCTTCTGGAGAGGTAGTCCGACCTAGGTGAGGTAGTGTGTTTGGAAGCATGAACAAAGGCAAATTGATTGAGCTTAAAAGATTTAGGTTCATCATCATAAGGCATAGTTTATTATTTCGAATGCCACCCAACATGCGGGCTGCATTATGTTTATACCTCTCTCTCTACGCTTCTCTAAAAGAGCCTACTTCATTTATTCTCTCTTTCTCTCTCTCTCTCTCTCTCTTAGGTTGGTTAGTTCATGCATCAGTCCTTCGTGTCGGACTAGTAAACGCATCTTCTGTCGTCTACAATTCCTGCCGACTTGGGTGCTTCTAATGCGAAGGCGGACCGTTGCCAATGCGACGACAGCTTCTTTGGGTCCAATCTCTGCTGCCGCAGGAGAACCCCCTTTAGCCTTCATCCTTGACGACTTTGTGGTGTGATAATTTTGGCGCAGATCAGACCACTTTGGTTGTGAATCCTGTGATCATGTCCTCCAAGCAGCACGTTGTGTCTTATGTTTCTTCTCAAGGCCAATTCGCGGACATCTTCACCAGGCGGCTCTCATGACAGTGGTTCACAGACCTTAGCTTCAAGCTCAACATAGAGGAGCACCTGCTGAGCTTGTGGAGGCGGGAGACTGCGTGTCATCTGGTCACGTGATCAGATCACAACGGATTGCAGCAAGTGTTACTCATTTCTCTGTGAGTAATACTTGCTCTGTAATGCTTCTCTCCCCCCCTCCCCCCCCCCATTGGGGGGAGGCGCATTGTAGTGGGTAAAAGATTTTTTTTTTTTTTTAGGTCTGCCTCGAGATGTCCTGTCCAACCATATATAGTACAATGTCCAATCGGACGACCCCAAAAAATTTTGGAACATCAAAAACTGTTATTGGGCTTGGCCCATTAAGGGAATTTTAACTATTCATTAGGCTCAATTTTGTATTTTTCAATTTTTTTTAAATCACCTGATCGGATATTGCACTGTACCGACGGTAGGGAATCTTGTGGCCAACCCAAAAAAAAATAAATTTTTTTCTTTTACCCATTGTAATGACCCCATTACGATTGGGGGGAGGGGATTGCAGCAAGTATTACTCTTTCTCTGTAGCCTCTCTCTGCGGTATTTATCACGTAGAACTAGGGATGAAAAAGATTACTTAATGGTGAGGATAATAATTATATTCTTATTTTTATCTTTAAAATAAAAAGTATATCTTTGACCTTATCCTCATCCTTATATACTTACATCCTTATCCTTAAAAATTAACAGAAACAGATACATAAAGGTTAAATTATCGTATAACATATAATCTACATATTTTTACATAAAAAAATTAAATTATATTTTTTTTCGTATTTATGAAATGCAATTATCATAAAATAAACATTGATACGATTATTTCTAACTTCAAATTTATCATGTGAATGAACATCTACAATAATAAAGTTAAACCTATGAAGAAAGTAAATTAAAAAATTTATTAATTACATGTAAAAAAAATAGAAGGTAAATACTATGCATACATAATTATATATTAAAGTGCCTACTATAATTTTTACATTTTGTCAAAATTTTCTAAAGGTTTTATGTTTTCATAAATATGTTATATTATAATATAAAATATACAATATGTTTTTATAATATTATAATATAAAATTAAAAAGATAGATAATCAAGTTACAAGATACGGAATTAGATGTTTACTTTTCCTTATCTTAAACGAAAAGAATAAAGATAATATCTTTATCTTTATCTTTATCTTTAAATTTATATCATCATGTGTCCTATAAATTACAGATAAAGACAGATATTTTGGGTTATCCTTTTCCACTTTCATCCCTACGTAGAACTGTTTGCATTTATCCTTTACGTGACTAAATACTGAATGCAATTGGGCCGAACCGCAGGATGACGACAGATCGAGCTTTCACAAGTTAATCGTTACTCCTCAGAAGGTTTATATAGCCCAAATATAGATTTTACATGTCTACTATCCTACTTGGTATTTGCCGTTCAGGACCGGTGTCTACTATCCTATTTACCATTCAGGACCCATTTACATAAGGGTTGTTTGTTTTAGTGTAAAACTTTATAAATCGCCGGTTTTAAAATCATTGGTTTCAAAACAAGTAAAACTTTCTTGTTTTAAAATTAGCAAAATATTTGTTTGGTTGTTTGAAAAATAAAACAAGAGGGATACTTCAATCTTCTTGTTTTAATTTACAGTGAATCTTTGTTATAAACCAAACAAAAGAATTGGACTGTCAAGTGGGCAGACAGGGTCCAGACATGATTTTAGTTTACATTATTTCACATCATTCCAAACAATCGGAAAACACTGTAAAATAAAACAATTATTTTAAAGTACGCTGTTTTACGCTAAAACAAACAACCCTATAACTTGCCAACATGAGGAACCACCGAAGCCACCTTGTCCGCAAAACAGGAAGGAAGAGAAGCCATAGATAGCATTATCGGATGACATATTGGCATGGAAACCTCTGTATAGTGAAGGTTGGCCAGAACATATCAAACCCTTGAATAGGGTTGGGCATATTAAACATTCTTGGAACAGATCGGATATGCACACGTGAACCGAATGGCTGAACAGGCTTCTACAACTTATATAGAATTTTAAAATCTTAATGACCATACATGCGAAAATATTATATGTCAACGAATTTATATTCACTTCTAATGTTGTTTTATTTTATAATAATAAATTTATATCAAATTTACTTATTGTAAGTTTGACAGCTGCTCACTTATAAGTGTATTCGACTCAAATTTATACTATGTGTCTGTTGTCAAATACCATGTGTTTGATGTCAAATCTGTGTGTCAAATTTTTTAATTGTACCATTTTCTTTCACTCAAATTGAGTTTGGCTGGAGCTCATACTAGAGTATGTCCGTTTTAAGATTCATGCTTAGCATAGGCATTGGGTTACAACTACCGTCCATTCGCAAGATTGAATGGCTTGTGGTCTCCGGACCATCCCACAGGAGATGCAGTGGCACTTAAAATTGGATACTGTTCCATCATACCATCAGACGATAGTTGCAACAGTAATACTCTCGGATAATGTAGTAAGTATTTCTCCAATTTTTGTAAGGGTCGTGTTGAACTTCTGCTGGCCCAAGTTTAGTAATCAGTTGACCAAGTTCATTGCAACGCTTTCAATCTACCTAATTTGCATTCTTATCGAGGACTTGCACTTAAAACGGGGATCTTCTTAATCCTGTCCTACTTCTCTAGTCCAAGACCAATCACGACTAACTTCAAGAAAGGAGGTCAAATATGAAAAATGTCTATTACATGCATATAAGTCGGTACTTTGACAATTACTTGTCAAAATACATGATAGGCATTACAGTTGCAACTATCATCTAATCAGTAGTATATAACTTTTAAGGTCTACTATATCTCTTAAAGATGGTGCAACAATTATATATATATATATATATCTGATGTATTGATTGAATGATGACTAAGCATCCTAACAAATATTTCTCCAGCAGTCATCTCAATCCACTGTAACATTCTCTTGATGGTACGTGTGTGCATGTCAGGAAGTCACCAAACTTTGACAAGGAAAGGAATTGTGCATATCATCAAGCCAGCTAGCCTTGTGTCACTTGTGTAACAACAGTGACGTCTAGAGGATTTCTGTGATGTTCAGTTGTCTTTCGTCCGCATCAACATCAGGATCATATTTATTCGATAAGTTACTGTTTTCCATGGAAGGGTTAAAATGGTTGTCAAAGTCTTTTGGTTAACTGCTTTTAGGAGAGAGAAACACTTGGTGCCGGTGGCGGACGCAAAGATTTTGTCCAGTGGGGTCACTGAAATATTAAGTCGTAAATAAGGTTGGGTCAATGAAATCGTGGACTAGATTATATGGGATCTTGGATTAGGCCAGTGGGGTTTTAGACATACTACTTTACATTGAAACAATAGACTTAATAAAATTCAGTGGAATCTTAAGACCCCACTGAATATGGCTGCATCCGCCACCACTTGATGCTAGTGCACATCTCTGATGTGCATCAAGTTTTTTTTTTTTTTGTTTTTAAAATTATATTTTTAGGTCGGCATCTATACAATGCAGATCGTATTTTGACGTCCAGAAAAGTTAAAAAATTTAAAAACTGATTAAAATAATAAAATATTAAAATAATCTTTTATTTTTTAAATTTTTTGTAGATGTTAAAATAGGGTGCGCCTTGTATGGACATGTAGGTCAGCTCAGCTCCGACTTTAAAAAAAAAAAAAAAAAAAAAAAACGTGGTGCACATCATAGGTGTGCACTATGCGTGTACCAACTATTTCTATTTAGGAGAACATCTGTCGAGCATACTGTGTGATTATAAGCAAGCAGGTGAAAAGAACTCATGTACTAATTGACCTTGCCTAGGCTAATGAAACTGCGCGAATAATCCTCTTTAGCATTTGCTTAGTAACGTAAAATTCCAAAATCAATTTTTAGAGAATCTGTCAATTTTCTCATTATTTACTAAAATTAGACTGTGGATGAGTTTGTGACGGAATTCTAAAAAAAAAAAGAATTTGTGGCGGAGTTGAAAGATTGACTTTTCGCACACCACATCACCTCTGAGTATATAATACAATAAAAATATAACAGATATAATTATTGTTGAAGAAAAGAACTGTAGACTATCTCTAACAAGATATTGCCTATTTTGAAGTTTGGACTATTGGCCTCATGATTTCATCTTTTTGTTAGGAAAAAGACCCTTGTTAGAAGAAGGTGAGGGCCTTCTTTAAGCACAAAGTTGCCTTTCTCAACATCCGGCATTGGACCAAAGTTTCCTCATTTCTATACCTCCATTATAAATATTAAATACTCGATTGAGTATAAAGATAGTAGTTGAATTCTTAGATTTTTTATCCACATTTTATCCTATGATTAACATTTTTTTAAAATTTACATTTGCCAACGCAAGTTTAGATTATTTAGGTGGGCTAGGGGACTGGGGAAATGGGAATTAAAAAAAAGTCCACTTTTTGGAAAAAAAAAGTCTTTTTAGGATCAGAATCTTTGGAAAATAGATGGGTCATAGAAAACATTTTATCCCCCAGTTGGAAAAATTATTCCAAAAATATTCCTATTGTAGACCTTGAAAAATCTTTTTTACGAAAAAAAAGAACAGGTTTCTCTCCCACTCTCAGCTTGTTACTCTCTCCCTCTCCTAGGACCGATTGAGATTTGACTTTACCTAATAACTTCTAATGAGAGAAAGTTTATGTTTTCTCACAATGGTTTTTAATCCGGGATTCTCTTTTTCTTTTCTAAAGAATAGATAACACTCCTTAATGATAGTCTCCCGTAGCTTAAATTTGGTGTTACTCATGATACCATATGTTTGCCTTGATGTCTATCAAGAAGGTGCGAATTTTATATGTACAACATAAACGATGGTCATTTTCCTAACTCCCTATAGAATTAAATCTCGAGCAAAAGTAAAATTTTATATGTATATATATGCATATATTATTGTATTTATATATATATATTCATGACTCTCGTACATTGTCATAAATACCCTGACATCTCAAGAAAGGTTACAATTATATCCTTTGTGTCAGAATACTGTAAACTCTAACAAAATATGTCAAAAAATTTAGATATTGTGGTGTATATACTATTAAGTTCATTATAATTTTGCATTTAAATCCCTATTTTTCGCTAGAATTTGCAATGCCTTTTTGACATATTCAGTTGAAATTTACAGGATTTTGATAGAAGAGTAAAAAATATAATTATAATTTTTTTGAAGATGTCAAAGATATTTATAATAATATGTGAGAGTTAAGGTTATACATATAAACGTGTAGTTTATAGGAATACATATACAAAAAATCTAAAGAAAAAAATGGTATTACCCTCGATCGAGCAGACAGATGACTTAGATAAGGAGTACTGATGATATACGCAACGCAGCAGTCATGGAAGTGGTGAATTTTGCGTGACGTAGTAATATGAATCTGAGTGAGTTGTACTCGGTTGGTATTCATCACGATCCGTCATAATTTTCTTAGGTGAAAGATTTTATTTTTTTCATGACTGAAAAAACAAAAAACCGAGAATGATTTTTTTTTTTTCTCAAAATCAGCTGAGTGACTCAGCTGACTTCATCGCATGGCCTTTCTTTGGAAGGTCTCAGTTCAAAGTTAGTTGGGAGTCTAAAATTTTTTTAAGTCGTTTGGCGCGTACTTGCTACAGGATTTATATCTTTTTGTCTATGGACTTATTTTTTAAAAAATTAGTTTGATTTGAAATTCTCACTTATTAGGCGGACTATTCGGATCTGCACGGAAACTCTCTTGACAGGAAAATTCAGGTTCTACCTAGAATCGAATCTTGGTCATATGTACATATGCGTATACTTAGCAACTGTGCCTCCTTGTCAGAAAAAGAGAATGATTTTTTTTCCAAAAAAGTTCCAAGCCCAACGTGAACAAATTATTCTACAAAAACTTCGACTTCTTTACGTGGTCATTTTGCATATAAAAGATTTATTGAATGTGCAACGGGAAGGAATTTGGGATCTTGCTAACACGGTATTGTCCGCTTTGGCCTATGGGTCTCACGGTTTTGTCTTTTTAAAAAAAAAGTCCTTGTTAGAAAAAAGTCGGGGCCTTCTAAACATATGGCTATCTTCTCAACAACCGATACGAGATTATTTAACTACTATTTTTATACTTCTACACAATCTATTAAGAAGGCAAGTGTATATGTGTGGACTGAGGTTCTCGTAGACGGCGTCAATATTGCGGGAAGGAATTTAGACTCTCACCAACAAAGTATTATTCGCTTTAACTCATGGGCCTCATGATTTTATCTTTTTGAGAAAATGACTCTTATTAGGAGGAAGATAAAAGAGAGACATTCTTTATAAGTATATGATTGCCTTCTCAACAATAAATATAAGATTATTTAACCCCCTTTCGAAGAAATATAAGCCCACAAAACTCCTGCTATGACGAGTTTCATATGGAAAAATAATTATATGGAAAAATAATTGATCAGAGGCTAAGGATGCCTTGGGCATAAGACAAAATTTGTTATATGTACAGATTTTCAAACTATATTTTTTGATAAATAAATTTATAAATAAAGCGTTTATAATAATTTCATCAACATTTCTTAAGTTGCATTAATCAAACAGGCCAGATAACCTGAAATGTGAAGGAGATTTCAGCTTGGCTGAAACCAACTTGGTCCGGCAACTTTTCCCTTTTTTTAGAAGAAGACTGTAGTGGGAAAGAGTAGAGATTAGAGGGGGCAAAGATAAGACTTCTGCCCACCCTTCTCAGTTCTGCAATGACAGGAGGGAGAAACTTCTGCTTGGGATGCTAGCAGGACTCAAAATAAACTGTTTTGTTAGTTCGTATAGATCAATTAGTATCTAGGCTTCTAACATTATCAGGGTTCGATCTCTACTGACTCGAGTATGTTCTTTAGTGTGTTACCATTAAGATAAAACACAAAAAATTAATTAAAAAAGACTCAAGATAACTTTTGCTTGCTTTAATTGGGATGCTATTAGAAGGACTTTAAAAAAAAATATATATTCTATATGCAGTTGCATGTATTTTGTATATATGGGTAATCTGTATGGAATATTTTTTTTACTTTTCGATCTTTACTACTTTTTAATGTTATGTATTAGTCTATGTAATCTTCGTATTTACTTTAAATCTCCTACCGTCTATGAATCTTAACTCTAAAAAATTTCTTTCACTTAGAGACCCTTTAGAGAAAAGAGTATATTAACAACATTCACAAAATATTATTAACATGTTTCGATAAAAAATGAAAAAATATTTCACGGGCCTACCGCGTGGATCTCACTGGTAGGGCGACGCCCTGAACAAGCTCTCGGTTCATCTCGTATAGAAAGTTGAAGAGTAAAATTGTGCCATGATCTTGTGACATATGTGCAAGTAATTTGAGATTTGAACTCCCTAATACGCATGTTAGAGTCACCATCTTAAAATCCGATGGGATGTTTGGTTGCTGTATTAGACAGCTTTGCAAGTGTTTTTGTTAATATTGATGTATAAGAGGTCTTTGGCTATGTTTTATCAATTTTAATATTTATATATTTATAAAATATATTGTCAATACAAATTTAAGACAGGTTTTAATTTGCATTAAAAACGTTAGAGTTTGTTATCTGCAAGGTCTCAAGATCCTTTCTCCTCTTTTTTCCTACTCCTAACACTATCTCTCCCCTCAGATTCCCCTCCTCCACACTCATCTGATAATTACAATCTTCACGTTAATCTTGTACGGTACAAAAATTGAAGCTAATATTATATCACAATAAATATTCCAACCAAATAGGGTGTGATCGATATTTCACTCTTGCTCAACCTTTTCTACATCTCACATTCCATAGCATGTCCGGGATAGGGACCACATGTCTGCTTAAAAGATTGTTTGGATTGAAGTGAAATTATTAAAATTATTATTATTTGATTAACCTGCTGCATGTAAAATGTTGAATCTTGAATTTATTTAGTTATTTCAATTGACATAAAATACTACATCTAATACTAAAATAACTATTCTTATAAAAAAAATTATTTTCTTGATACAAAATAGCTGGGCACTAAAATTAAGACTTCTGTTTGCAATGATTTTCGAACAAATGATTTCAGAATCCTGGGATTTCATTATGTCTGCGGAACTGCAAGCAACATCGTATAGCTATTCTTGTATAAGGTGCTGTTTGATTTGATAAAAAAGTTATAAAATAGAGTATTTTATAATATTTTAAGTAAAAGTACTGTTTCATGCTGTCCTTAGGATTTCTTTTCTTGTGATGATTTTGGATATGAAATATTTGTCCAAGTAGGTGGAAGTGTCACTCGTGCGAATTAATCCTCAGATTAAGAGAATAATACTAAGTCTGGTGAAATTTCATGAATCCTTTCTATTTAGAGACCATTTTACATATTTGGCCGACTGACTTACCTCTATATATATATAAATTCATAGATGTTTACGTACGGAAGTCTTTAATCCTAGGCTTGCAGTGCTCGAGAGATAAATTGCAGTTGTTAAAAGAGGAGAAGATTGTTTTATTGGGCATGTCTGCGATAGCATTAGAATACGCAAAGATTGTTTTATGGGACAGGTCTGTGATAGCATTAGAATAGCCAAAGCCACTAGGATGCTACCAGATAGGGAAATAATGTAATTATCAGAAAAGTGATACTTAGTGCGCATATTTTGGTGTATAAATTTGATGAGGTGGATTACACTATTCATACCGCGTCTTAGAGTTTCTCCTTCACCCTTTCCCTCTCACCACAAGTTTATAGGTGTGAACACTCTTAAGCCACTTCATGAAAATCTGCACATCATGGTGTGTAAAAAGACTTTCCCTTATTTGAAAGGCAGTACTCATCATAAGTGATGACAAACAATACTTACACGTTCATTATGATAATTTTAGGTGATTGTAGATTTTTATCTATTTATATATATTATCATATTTATAAATTATAAATACTTTTTACATCTTTAGGAAAGTCATATTTATATCTTTCTGTCAAAATACTGTGAATTTTTATTGAATATTTTTAGAGATAATTTTGACATACTCCATTAGAGATATGGTATTTTGATTTAAAGGATATAACCATAACTTCTCTGATGAAGTCATGGATATTTATAATATAATATGTGGGAGGCAGGGATTTGCATATAAATATTATTAATTATAGGGGTATATATAAAAGTCCCCTTAAAATATTCTCATCTTGAAATCGCCAAACATGCAATAAAGTTGATGTACATGTAAGTATTGATGTTGATGTTGATATATAGGCTGTAAATGTTGATGTACATGTAATAAAGTTGTTTATGACCAGAAAAGTTATAGTGTGTACCCTTTCTTCTTTGAAGTGTCCACTATAGGAAATAATGTTTGCGCACTTTTTAATGTACCAAAATGGTTCTTTATATATTCTTTGTAAACTATCGTATTTTTATTTATACCCATTACATACTATTATAAATACTCCAATAATATTCCTTCGGTCAAAATGATACGAACTTCAATTGAATGCCAGAGAGATACAGTAAATTTTGATGGAGTCAAGACTATATATGCAAAATTTTAATAAATTAAAGAGTACATTCGAATTTTTTTTTGAATATTTTCAGACATACTCCCTTCAGAGTTGATGGCATTTTGATGGGCAGAGATCATTGTAATTTGCTGAGAATGTCAAAAGTATTTTTAACAATATGTGGAAGTTAAGAGTGTACATACATAATTTACAGAAATATATATACAAAAATCTCTTAAGATAAATGGTTCGACCGCATCTATGATGTCATACTGGCTTCTTTGTCTTACTTCTACTGTTTCGACACATGGTGAACAATTGTCTGTGGATCTAAACAGACAAAATAATTCACTTTTAATATATTGAATAAGATAAAAAGAAATTACTGAATTCTAGTAAACTATTGCCCCTGTACTTTTTATCGAAGATTACGTAATAAATAGACTGGTTTTTGAGCCTGTCTGGCTAACAATCCTCTGCGCATTGATTAAGAATGATATGAAGGATGTGCTTTTTAAATACTTACACCTATAAAATATTGAGGAGGACCCTGGTCCTAGGTCTTTACCCACCTAGGTTAAGCTAAGCATCATCTCTATCCGTCACCATTCTTCTCTAAGTCTCAATTTATTTGCAGAATAAATTATCTGGAATTATTTATCCAGAATAACATATATTAGAATAAGGGGCGTTTAATTTTAATAGTTTGTGAGACCTACTACAGAATATGAAAGATAAATAATTCTTGAGTCTAAGGTCAAATTGTTTATTCTCCTTATTCTAGTGTAAACAATTCTAATGCAGTATAAGCCATTCTATCTATCAAACTAGATTTAACTTTATTTTAAAAATAAGGAACCTTATTCTTCTCTAATTTTACAAATAAAGTGGAGCTAAGACTGTACGATGATATTTTATTTCTTACTCCCATTATATGTGCTTGAGAAGTGGAAAATATTTGCGTATTGTATGATGATATTTTGTTTCTTATGCACATAAAAAAAAATTTCTATCATACATCAAGGGATGAGAAGGCCCTAGAGAGAGGAACCCGTCTCCTTCCTTTACATGTGTATTTGGATCACTCAATAAAGAGTGCACAAAAATATCCAAAGAAAGATGTTCTAAAATCTCATTTCAACCAAGACAATCGTATTCCTTTGCATTATATTCACATGAACAGTCTTTTGCATGTATGCATGCCCTTACCCCATGGGTACAACTACAACCTTTTTTACCGGCAAGAATTGCATCCCCTTTCAGATTTCAATATAAAGAGTCTGATTAGAAGTTTATTTAATTATTTTTTAGTAGGAGTTTTTCCGGCACATAAAATCTAACCCTACTCAATTATTCTTTTAGAAAAATTGCCTTCATCCCATTTAGTTATTTTTTTTCCTCTCTATTAGAAAATGAAGTATAAGTAGCTCCCTACTTTATGTAAAGACTTCTTTTTTCCTTCTCCATTTCACCAAACTTCTTAAAATACCACCATTTAGTTTGAGAATATAAGTTTTAAAGTGATAATGTGTTAAATATTAAATCGTTAACATATTAAATCTCAATATATTATAAGATATTTATTTCTTTAAGTCTTTAAAACTTAAGCTATTTAAGTTATTTGAGAGTTAGTATGTAACAGTGTAACATAAATGTGCGATTTTTAAAAAGTACGATTTAATTACACTTTTTCATCTTAACATATTTTTCATGAATAAATCTAAATTTATTGAAAGAATCTTTAAGATTTTTATAAATTCAAAAGGCAGCGATTTAATTACGATCTAATCACGTATTTGTTAAGAAAAATATATCTTCTTAAAAGGAATTCACTCTTTTTATATTATATATTAAAATTATTATTAAAAGTTTGACATATCTTTATATTAAAAATTTAACGCATCTTTGACGACTTTTTCACGAAGTTTTTAGATTCTTGCCGAGTTAAGTTTTTACCTCTAACCGATTTTTTATCGAATGCCGACTTAGTGAGATTGGTACGTAGCAATGGAAACGTGCAATTCTCTCCAGCATATATTCCTATTTCTAAAATTTGATCATCTCGGAACTAAGTTCGATGAGTGTCTTTACAACTGTTAATAACAATTGTATCTTCCTATTGATGTCTGCCGACTTGTGCTCCGGCCATTGCTTCGTAACGTATTCCAATCGCTAACTCCACACCAGTGGTAGCCTTAAAGAAAGTAATGCCAACATTCATAAGCTAAAGTCTTAATTTATTGTATACTTAGAGTTGTCTTCAAGATAATATAATATACAATAATAGATACACATCACATTTACATTCTAAGTCAATCTCTCATCCTTGAAATAGAACACCTAATTGAAGTCTGACTTGAACTCCCTAGACGTCTGATGTAGCCGAAGCTATCACGACCGGATTCCGAAGCCGGAATCCGAAGAGATGGATCCGGTGCTGGGTCGGATCGGTGTTCAGGGGCCCGACGGGGATCCGGAATACGGAGGACGCAGAGGCTGCGGAGCCGAAGGTCCGAAGGCTGGCTCGCTCCGGGAAGTCGGGGCCGAGGCTCCTTCGGCGGACGAAGGGGCGGCACGAGGCCGAAGATCCCTTGTTGCAAGAGCAGCCGGCGCACGGCGTCGAGACCAGGGAGAGGAGTCCGAGGTCGGCGGCCGAGACCGACTCGGGAAGGTCGGCGATGATTCGAACCGAGCTCCTGCATGAGGGAAAGAAGAAGAAAACCGGTCAGCAGGAGTCCCGGGCTTCAGCCCTGGAGAACCCCCTCCGACGGTCAAGTTAGCTCCTGAAGAAGATTCGATTCAGAAGGCAAAGAGAGTAGCTTTAATGCTTTTCGGACTGTAGTCCTTAAGGGTCTCGGAGGCTTGGGGAAGCATCTTTTGGGCAATAAATAGCAGTGTATTTATAGCAAATGATAGCGGATAGTTAACGGTGGCAGCCGATATAGGACTAAATGCGGGCTTACTGATAAACCGCCATAGTGCCTGATCCGCCACCGGAGTGGGCCGGATTCGGCTACCGGGCCGAAGGGGGTTGGGCTGCTGATGGGCCGAAGCCTGTTGGGCCCTGGGCTGCCGCGCTGTTCCCGGGCCGTAGGCTGGTGGGCCGCTGACGGGCTGAAGCCTGTTGGGCCGGGAGCGACGGTGCCGCTTACGGGCCGAGGGCTGCTGGGCCGCTGATGGGCCGGAGGCTCCCGGAGGGCCTGGTACTGCTGCTGTTGGACTGAACGGGGTTTGAGCTTGCTCTAATGGGCCGAATCGGATTCTGCCTCATCAACGTCTTTTGCAACTCGGTAGGTACAACATGGGCACTATCCTTTGAACCGCTATTCATGAGCTCCTTACCATTGCCACCTTTCCTCCCCAAACCCCAGCAGTCAGTCTGTTATCATTCCCTCGTGCGGTGCCATCTTCCACTTGCACGATGGTAGGGCCGCCACCTTCTACTGCTCCTTCCTCTCCAATATCTCTATGGATCTTTCAGTGTATGGATCCGTAGAGTGTGTTTCGCAGAATTTCACATTAGTAGGAAGTTGCAGTTACTATTGGATACCGTAAAGACGTCCATCCAACTCAATTTTGAGACAATCAAATTGTAGGAGTAGTAATATCGGTTAGAGGGACTTGTAGGTTTTTATTATTGTGTACTAATTCTTAAATAACTTAAATAATTTAAATTTTAAAGACTTTTAAGAATTAAATATTTTTTAATATATTAAGATTTTAATACCTGAGCCGCTTTACTACTTATATTCTTAAACTAAAAGGTAGAGTGGCAAAACTATTAGTCTTTTAAAACAAAAGTTGTTGCCTTTATTGTGATGGGACAAATAAGATAAGAGGGGTAAGCTATGCATTTTAAGAAGTTTGATGAGGTGGAGGAAGAAAGAAAAAGTCTTCCCATAAAATAAGGAACTGTTGGTACTTCATTCATTTGATGACAGAGAGAAGAAAATAAATGACCTTTTAGGTCCAGGTAATAAATGCACGTACTATCTATGTTGGAGATAGTCCTATACCAAATAATCATACAAGAGTAGTACTATCGCGATGCTCCAAAATATTGCAGCTACAGCCATTGCTTTGATAGTTGGATAAAATGGCATATGGTCATTGTACCGCCTCATAAGAGGTGCACTGAAACCTAAAAGCTACACACCATTTAGGTCTACGATTGAATTGTGCTATTGGGCCGGCTGCTAGTGTTTTTAATTATTATTATTATTATTTTTTTAGAGGCTCCACAACTGACTTTCATGGCCATACAAATTCAATCTTGGATGGGATGACCTAAAAAAATTTAAAAAATAAAAAAATCGAACCCCAATAAATAGCAAAAAGGCAATTGAAGGAATTATAAAAAATATTTACAAATAATTTTTTTTTAGAGGCCCCCAACCGACCTACATGGCTGAACAATCTAATCTTAGATCATATATACGACCCCAAAAAAATTTTAAACTTAAAAATTAAGCCCAAATTAACAGTATAAAATGGTGTTCGGTTGAGGGTGCAACAAGCTTTTTAGGTCGGTTGAGGGGCCTCCAAAAAATTTGCAAATAATTTCTTTTTAAACACCACCGAGTGCCGGTGCAGCAACTTCTTCTTCCCTCCTCTCTCCCCTGGACATTACATTACAGTGAAGGAATTTGATCCCAAGACTTTCCCCAAGTGCCTTGATGTTACTGAACTATACAAAAGCGTCGGGCATGCATGCACAAATGGCCCCAGCAACAGCTAGAAACTAAGCACGAGGACATGCCTTTCTAAGATTCCATCTAACAAGCAGATGTCACTGTTGGAGTTGTGCTCCATACTGAGTGTGAAGAGATGCTCTCCCTTACTCAGCAAAGGCGTCGGCAAAGGTTTCTTTAACATAAAGAACGGACAATCCACTTTACTCCCATGGCCATTCCTCTGGGCCCCTGGAGTTAGCTTTGTCGTACACATAATGCAAGAATCTAATTCCAACCTCTCTTTTCTTGAACTGGAATCCCTTTTTTCTGTGTCCCACATTGTGATTATTTGATAATTAGAGGCCTAGATTGTGATTGTTTGACAATTACTCGGTCCTTTCATTACTCTTATCTTTCATGTTGTCGAATAAAATATCTTAACTCCTCCAAAAAGTCTAAGGCTCTGACTTGGTTAATTTAGACTGGTTTGTGCTGCATAAGCTCCAGTCCATCTCCACTATTAGTGGCGGACGCAAAAATTTTGTCCACTGGAGTCACTCGGATATTAGGTCATAAGCATGGGTGGATCAGTGAGGTCTTGGTCTAGGTCATATGAGATCTTAAGTTGAGCTAGTAGGGTCATGAACTGGGTCAGTAGAATCATGAACTACACTGTTTTAGATTGGGTCAATGAATTTGACAAAATCCAATGGACCCTACTGGATGAACGCTGGATCGGCCACTGTCCATCCACTGTGAACATAACGTCATCTCATTTTCTGCGCCTTAGTACGTCTCTACTCACATAGGCCAAGAGTGAACTTAGCATTTCACCTGCAGATCAAATTACTGATTCATTTAATAGTCCTTGTGAGTGGAGATATAACTAGAAGCAAAGGATGAGGTTCATATGATCTTTGTCCATCACGTAATCTAATTTCTGTTGGGTGCTGTTGGATACAGTGTGCATGGGGTAATGTTGCCCATACCCTTTGGTGCCAGCCTTTTACTTGGGCATGTAGGGCTTGAAGCTCGCAGCCAAGCGAAGTGGAGGGCATTAATGGAACAACGGAATAAAGAACAAAGGCAATCCCACTCAGGCATGGCATGCCAAGGAAGTAGGGCATGGGGCAATGGTCTGCTTTTTGGGAGAAAGATAAATCTAGACTCACAGTGGGGAAGTCATTTGGTAGCATGCTTGCCCCTTTCCCAATGGGGAACATGTAGATTATCAGATGATGCCTCTCTTTACTCAAAACTAGGGTGTTATATATCACAAAACACTACACCATTGGAGACCAGTTTGTCTCACTCCTATGTTGTTAAGCTACTACGAGGCATCACCCACATGCATACATGAGAGCCACAACAAACACAGAAGGCGCGCAAATCTCACCGAGAGGAGATCCTCTCGGTATATATTTAGATCGGAGTCTAGCAGTATTGAGAGGAGGAGGAAGTCAAATATTGCAAAAAAAAAATTTATATGATCTCAAAATGTGACAAATATCTGGACATATTTGTTGTGGCATCATGAGAGTCACAACAAACACAGAAGGCGCGCGAATCTCACAAAGAGGAGATCCTGTCAGTACATATTTGGACCGGAGTCTAGACATATTTGGATCGGAGTCTAGTAATATTTGGAGGAGGAGGAAGTCAAATATTGCAAAATAATCTTTCGTATGATCTCAAAATTTGACAAATATCTGGATCTTCCCTCTCTCAATATTGTTGGAGTCCGATCTAAACGTGTACTAAGAAGATCTCTTTTCAATCCTACGAGGACTAGTGATTGATGCAACCAGCCTATAAAGGAGTAAGAAAAATGGAGGCATGAAATGGACAAGAAAGAGTAACTAGGCTTTACCTAATGGTTCCATGAGATGTCTAACTCTAGACTTCAAAAGGAGAATCCAGAGGGACCTTTTGCTCCTCACCAGCAAAACCTAATGGGCGGACGCCCATCATCTTCCCCACCCCCACGGGCAGCCACAAAGGACTTGTTCCTCTATTCCTTTGTTTCCCTTGATTGGCAATCACAAGGTGGCTGGTGGTCCCAAACTCTTTATTTGTTCATATCTATGGATGTGTCTGGGTGCCCCCACTTCATCACCGGACACATCACCAACAATATTCTCACGTTCATCAGAGTTGGATATGCGGGACCCTGACGGGGAGACTTTGTTCTCTTCATCATATCTTCCAATGAATGAGGTGGTCCGGAAGTCCTTCCTCTCCCTCACATCTCTCCTTTATACTTTGAAATGATATCAATAAAAGTAGGAACAATTATTGTTATCATGATGGGAAATCTTGTTGGGTTTTAATCCAATTAGTGGTCCACTTGTGTTTACTGGGCTGCACACTTGCACACCATTAGGCATCCAATTAATGGAATATGATTGGGCTTAACCCATTAGGCGCCCAATAAAGATCCTGTAATGGGTAGGATCCTGTTAGAAGTAAGAACGGGACTGATCCCTCCTCTCTATAAAAGAAGCCTGTGACTCCCCATTAGGTCATACGCATTAAGACGAATAGAGAGATGAAACCAGTGGAGACAGTGCGTGGGTTTACACCGTCTTCCTGCCCGGAGTTCGTGCGTTCTTGTTCGAGGTCCGCTGCGCGTGGGGATCGACTCCGGCATCTTCTTCCTCTGCGTTAGGGATGGCTTCCGCTCCAGGTATTTCGAAATTCCCTAACAAGTGGTATCAGAGCCCGTGTCGAAATTTTTTGGGGCTCCGATCTACGGGATTCTTCCCGGAATTTAAAAAAAAAAAAAAAAATAGACGGCCGTACGGCCGGGCGGCGTCGCCACAGCGGGCTGCCGCGGCCCGCGCGGGTGCGGCGTGCCGCCCGGCACCGCGCAGGGTGCCGGGCTGGCCGCTGCGGCCCCGCGCCGGCGGCCCCTGCGCGGCTCCGCGCGGGGCGGGCCGGCGTGGCCCCGCACGGGGTGCCGCGCGGCCCGGCGCGGCCCTGCGCGGCCCCGCGCGAGCCGTCCCCTGCGCGGCCCCGCCGCGGCCCCGCGCGGGGTGCCGCGCTAGGGCGGGCCGCCGCGGCCCAGCGCAAGGCAGCGCCGCGGCAGGCGTGCCCCGCGCGGCGGCGCGCCGCGGCGGGCATGCCCCGCGCGGCGGCGGGCGTGCCCCGGGCGGCGGCGTGCCGCGGGCCGCCTGCGGGGGCGGCTGTCTCCGGTGGGTTCCGGCTAGGATTCCGGAAGGCCGGTTTTGGGCGGTTTCCGGCGGACAGTTTCCGGCCGGGAGAGTTTTCTAAAATTTGGATTTTCTAAAATCTGGGTTTCCTTAAATTGGAGTTTCTAAACCCTAACCTTCCCTTTTGGGAAGTTAAAGATGATGGGTTTAAGAAACTATTAGGTTTAGGAAACTTTGTATTTAGGAAACCATTGGGTCTAATTTGAGTTAGATTTTAAATCCGTAACGGATATTAGTTAAAGATCATTTGGGTCCTATTTTAGGTATTAGATCCGTTAGGATCTTATTAAGACCCAAATACGGATCCATTTGATAATTCCTTAACGGATATTAATTAATGGGTCTTTGATTCGAATTTTGGGTACGATATTCGTTTGGATATCATTAAGACCCGAATTCGGATCCGATTAAGTTACTGATCCGAATCCGTTAATCTAACTCAAATCAAATCCGCTAATCCGTTAAGAACCGGACCGACATCCGTTTATATCCGTTTGTGTAGATGTATCATTTAAGTTAAAAAGATTTAAAATCATTTAATTTAAATCCTTTTAGTTATTTTTATCTTTTAAAATTCACTAATGGTCATTTAATTGATCTATTAAGTTCTGGATCTTTGGCCCAAATTTCTGGGCCCATTTTAGGCCCATTAGTGATCTTTAAAGGATAAAAGATCTTATTTTAAATCTGCTTGGATACATACACAATTTCTGATAATCTGTTTGTAATTTTGGTTATTTCTGCAAACAGAAACGGATATATTTGCAATTTAAGTTGTTTCTGCAAATTAAAACGGATATGTTTGCAATTTATGATTGTTCATGCAAACTGCAAAGTAAGTTTACAATTCATGACCTTTCTGTAAACTGTTCAGACTATGTTTGCAATTCAGTTTTCTTTCTGCAAACAGAAAAAGGACATATATGTAACAGCATGTTATAAACTTGTTAAGTAGCTATTTTAATGTAGTTTTAAGCATGTTTAATGTTGTTTAAGAATCAATAATTATTGCTGTAAGTTTAGGAGATAATTCTTGTGATTATTTGTCCTCTTTACAGTTTTAATCATGTATGAATATCTCCATTTAAGATTGCATTAATTATTGTGTTTATGTCCTTTTTGCTCATGTTATGTGTTTATTAATGCTATTATACAGTTTTTGTGGTAAATTTTGATTTCCAAATGATTAGTTTGACCACCAAAGTGGCACTAATCACGAAGATTGATAAAATCTTACCATATTAAGTTTTAAATAACATTATTGATGAGCATTTAGATATTTGTTATCATTTTAATTGAGGGAGGATGTTTTAGTATTTAAAGTGTGTAAGTAGATCACCAAAGTGACCTTATGCATGGAGAATAATAAAATATGCTCGTTAAGAAATTAAAATGATTTCAAATACTTGTGTTCATGACTTGATTGTAAATTTAACTCCCAAAGGAGTGTTTATTTTCATGTCATGAGCAGGATAAAATAAAATTTATCTATATGGCGATTCTTGAGAGTTATGTACCCAAAGGTACTCTATCTTGATATCAAAATGTTTATAAGTTTTAGTTTTATCACTTAAGTTAATTCGGGGAGTTCGTCCATGAAGCTATCGGACGACTTGATAAAGTAGTTCTCTTTATGTTGTTGAATTACTTTGCATATCTGTTTGCCTCATTACTTGCAATATTTTAGTTCCATTGCCTTATATGTGAGCATGTGTTTGTTTATTTCAGCTGCTTCTCCTTTGTTTGCACCATTTAATGCTAGTGTGCCGTACCTGAATGGCACTAATTTCACTGAGTGGAAACAAAGGGTACAATTTGCTCTAGGATGCATGGGCTTAGATTTAGCATTACGTGAGGTTATGCCGGCTCCACTTACTCCAGAAAGCTCGTTGGAACAACAGACTCATTATGAAAAATGGAAAAAGTCCAATCGTCTCTGCCTTCTGTTCCTTCAGGGACACGTTGGACAGAACATTAAGGGATCTATCCCAGATCAGACTACTGCTAGTGGATTTCTTAAAGCTATTGAGGAACAGTTCATTAGTTCTGATAAGGCCAAAGCCAGAACTTTAATGGTTAAACTGTCCTCAATGAAATACACTAGTGGTAGTGTTCGAGAGCATGCATCCTATGTTTGCTATGAGTCGAATTTAGTCAATGTTCCTAAAAGCACATAGTGGATTGACTCAGGTTCTACTGTGCATGTTGCCACTTCTATGCAGGGATTCCTTTTCCAAAGGCCTCCGAATGAGGGTGAGCGAAGCATCTTTTCAGGAAATAAGACGCGCTCACAAGTCAAGGCCGTAGGAATTTATAGGATAGTTATGGAATCAGGATTTGTTCTAGATTTAGAAGACACTTTTTATGTACCATCTTTTAGTAGAAATTTGGTTTCAGTATCAAGACTTGATTCAAAAGGTTTTCAAGTCAAACTTGGAAACTCTTCAGTTGAATTAATAAAGGATTCTATTGTTATTGGTACTAGTTCTATATCTGATGGTTTGTATAAATTGTGTCTTAGCAATGTGATTGAACAATCTCATAACACCCTGCATACTTCGGTCCTTACTGGCAACAAGCGTGGTAGAGTTAATGAAAATTCATCCATGTTGTGGCATAGGAGATTAGGTCACATCTCCATTAAGAGACTCAAAAGGTTAGTGGGAGAAGGAGTGTTACACACTCTGGATTTCACTGACTTCGAGACATGTGTTGATTGCATTAAAGGAAAGCAAACACACACGCCTAATAAAGATGCCACAAGGAGTTCTGGAATTTTAGAAATAATTCACACGGATATCTGTGGTCCTTTTTCACCCTGTCTGACTGGTGAGAGGTACTTTGTCACCTTTATAGATGATTATTCTAGATTCATGTATCTCTATTTACTTCTTGAAAAGGCAGATGTTTTTAATGTCTTTAAGGATTTCAAGAAGGAAGTAGAGAAACAATCAGGGAAAGTAATCAAGATAGTCAGGTCTGATAGAGGTGGCGAGTACTATGGTAGGTATACTGAGATGGGACAAAGGCCTGGTCCATTAGCTAAATTCCTTAAAGAAGAGGGTATTGTACCTCAGTACACTACTCCTGGCAGCCCATACCAGAATGGGGTTGCAGAAAGAAGGAATCGAACGCTCAAAGAAATGGTCAGGGCAATGTTAAGTCATTCTACCCTTCCTTTATCCTTGTGGGGCGAAGCCGTTAAGACAGCTGCTCACATTGTGAATAAGGTTCCTACGAAGGCTGCGCCTAAGACTCCCTATGAGTTATGGTGTGGTAGGAAACCTTCTGTGAGCTATATGCGCACGTGGGGGTGTGCAGCTGAGGCTAGGCCATACAGTCCACAGGAAAAGGCTTTTGATCTCAGAACAACCAGTGGATTCTTCATTGGTTATCCAGCGAGATCAAAAGGGTATAGATTCTATTGCCCATCCCATGTTCCCATCATTATAGAAACAGATAAGGCAAGGTTCCTTGAAGATGGCGGAGTTAGTGGGAGTGGACCTTCTCAAGAGATTTCTTTTGAGGAGTTACAGGATCAGGTTGAAATACCTGTAACAACTGACAACGTTGTTCCCATATTCATTCCTCGGAATGAAATCCTAGGGGAGCAAATAGTTGCAGTTGGTCCACCCCAGGTTGCTCCAGAGCCAGAAGATGTCGCTGTTGTTGACCAACCACCTCCTCAGGTGGATCAGGGGCCAACATTGCGTCGATCTGAAAGAGTCAGGAGACCTGCCATATCTGATGAGTTCATAGTATACCTACAGGAGGATAGTGTAGACAGGGGTGACATTGATGATCCAGTGACGTTTTCACAAGCCATGAAAAGTGAAAAATCTGCCTATTGGTTTGAAGCCATGAAAGAAGAGCTTGACTCTATGGCTAAAAACCAAGTCTGGGATCTCGTTAACTTGCCTAAAGGGTCCAAACTTGTTGGATGTAAATGGATATTCAAAACTAAGGTGGACGCTAAAGGCAAAGTTGAACGATATAAGGCCAGATTGGTAGCTAAGGGTTTCACTCAAAGGGAAGGCATTGACTATGATGAGACGTTCTCTCCAGTTTTCAAGAAACTCTCATTCAGAATAGTCATGGCCTTGGTAGCTCATTTTGACCTGGAGTTACATCAGATGGATGTGAAAACGGCTTTTCTCAATGGGGACCTAGATAAAGAAGTGTATATGGAGCAACCTCAAGGGTTTCGTGCTGAAGGTAAAGAACACTTGGTATGCAAATTAAGGAAATCCATTTACGGACTTAAGCAAGCCTCCCGCCAATGGTTCATAAAGTTCAATGAAATCATACTGTCCTTTGGGTTTAAGGAAAACATCATTGATGAATGTTTGTACCTAAGGATCAGTGGGAGTAGTTTCATTGTCTTGCTTTTGTATGTGGATGACATCTTGCTTGCCAGCAGTGATCTTGGTTTGTTGCACGAAACCAAAGCTTTCCTTTCTAAGAACTTTGAGATGAAAGATATGGGTGATGCCCACTATGTTTTGGGCATTGAAATCACTAGAGATAGACCCTCAGGCACTCTTGGTCTCTCTCAGAAGGCTTACATCTCAAAGGTCTTGGAAAGGTTCAACATGCAGTCCTGCGCACCCGATAAAGTACCCATTGTAAAAGGTGATAAATTCAGTGAATTACAGTGTCCCAGGAACGACTTGGAAAGGAAGCAGATGGAGCCTATCCCATATGCTTCAGCCGTTGGGAGCTTAATGTACCTTCAGACTTGTACACGTCCAGATATAGCTTTTGCCGTGGGTATGCTCAGCAGGTACCAGAGCAACCCAAGCATGGATCATTGGAAACCTGCCAAGAAAGTCATGCGGTATCTTAAGGGCACATTAGATTTCATGCTTACTTACAAAAGGTCAGATCAGCTAGAGGTCGTTGCCTATTCTGATGCTGATTTTGGCGGCTGCCTTGATTCGAGGAAGTCCACTACATGATACATCTTTCTCCTAGCAGGAGGAGCTATCACTTGGTGCAGTGAGAAGCAGAGTATTACAGTGGCTTCCACGATGGCAGCTGAGTTCATTGCTTGTTTTGAGGCTAGTGCACAGGTCATCCAGTTGCGGAATCTGTTCACAGGTCTATCATTCATTGACTTTGTCTCCAGACCTATCAGGATATATTGTGACAATTCCGCTGCGGTCTTCTTCTCTAAGAACAATAAGGCGTCCAAAGGTGGTAGAGCCTTAGACATTAAGTATTTTGCTCTTAAAGACAGAGTGAAGAATCAAGAAGTGTCTATAGAACATATCGGAACGGATCTTATGGTTGCTGACCCACTCACGAAAGGACTACCTGCTAGCACCTTTTGTAGTCATGTGATTCGGATGGGTCTTGTCAGTTCACTCGATATGTTGTGATTCTTCCATTACTTTCTGCCTTTTCTATTTATTTTGTATACATGTTGGTTATGGATTTTGGCTGGCAGATTGTATATTTAAGTGGTGACCAATAGATAAACATTATGTTTGAGTTTATCTACAGTTCCATATTTGATGTTCAATTATAGTAAGTTGGTGGCATTGTGGTACATGGAAGGTGGTGTGTAATTGAATGTATTTACCGCCATGACTCATGTCATTTGATTTACTGTTCTTGAACCTTTAAGATTCCGTTAATTGGAATGATGTGTAGTTTTGTTTTATTGTGCGCGCGCATACCGTGATTTTCTCTTCAGGTGTATGCCCAGGATGTCAAATCTTCAAGAGTCCTTTTGAAACTATATATATCTATACTATAAGTATGTTTTCAAAGGAAGATTTGATGTGCTTAAGACAAGTTGGACCAAGTGGGAGAATGTTGGGTTTTAATCCAATTAGTGGTCCACTTGTGTTTACTGGGCTGCACACTTGCACACCATTAGGCATCCAATTAATGGAATATGATTGGGCTTAACCCATTAGGCGCCCAATAAGGATCCTGTAATGGGTAGGATCCTGTTAGAAGTAAGAACGGGACTGGTCCCTCCTCTCTATAAAAGAAGCCTGTGACTCCCCATTAGGTCATACGCATTAAGACGAATAGAGAGAGGAAACCAGTGGAGACAGTGCGTGGGTTTACACCGTCTTCCTGCCCGGAGTTCGTGCGTTCTTGTTCGAGGTCCGCTGCGCGTGGGGATCGACTCCGGCATCTTCTTCCTCTGCGTTAGGAATGGCTTCCGCTCCAGGTATTTCGAAATTCCCTAACAAATCTTACTCAGTTTTTTTACTCCCTCGTAAGAAGAACACGGGTTAAGAGCTCCTTTGCTAAATTATCGAAAAGTGGGTCAATGATGGGACCCTAATCCGTGCACCCACGTCAGCCGAGTAAAGAAAATAGAGAACATTTCTAGTTTGCGTGGTATTTTCCTAAAAAGTAGATGGGGATGGTCTCACCAGAGGAGGAGCATCAGATTCCAAGGAAAGCTACTCTTTTTGGGGGGGTAAACTTGGAGAGAGAAATTGAGAAGACAATAGACTCTCTGATTAGGAATTCAACTCTAAAAATGCAATTGCAAATATTAATGTAAAAGTTTCTTATTAATCCTTTATTTAGTCGTTAGATCACATAGATAATATCTAACGGCTAGGGAAAGGGAAGGAAATATTTTCCTTTACGTTTTTAGCAAAAAATAATGGAGATTAAAAATGGAAAAAAAAATATATGTTGGCCATTTGATCAGCTGATTAAGCAGCCAGTCGTTTTCTACGGACACAGCGGAAGTTCCATGGGTAGCGGGACTCAACGTGCGAATGGTTTAATTAAATTTTGAGGGTCCCCTCTCCCCCACCTCCACGTCCTCCTTCAAAAGCCATTATGGACATGTGGGGATAGGATGTTGTCAAGTGAGTTTGCACCTGATCCGTAGTAAAACTTGGAGACATCTTTTCAACAGTGATATATCAAATTTATATTTCTTTCTACCAAAGTTTTTTTATTATTAAGTATGTAGTTTTATGTTTTGATTTGAAAATATATATCCCGAATTTAAAGTGTGCATTTTGATTCAAATATATGCATGTTGATGCAAAAGTATGCATTCTAATATGTGACAGATTAATGTTTTATTGTGAATAAAAGTGTGATGGGTCGAAATCTCATTCATTACGATTAGAATTCTCCTCCGATGATCGGAAGGTCGAGAGTCAACTATTCCTGTAAAAGAGAATACCATAAAGGGACTTTCGATAATGATCCGAAAAATCTCCCTCCGATGCCTAAGTCAAAAGACTGAGGTTCTGGAGGAAAGTAGGGTGGGCTTAGGCTAATGAGGGTATACCTTAGACTTTTGGACTAAAGGTCCTTATATAGTAGTTTAAAGGTGGCTCCTGAGTCGGTTCTGATTAGAAGAAGTATATCTTGACTGAGTCACCTTTCAAGGTTGGTTGCTGGCATGAGGCCTACTTTGGAAAGGCCAGATCCAAGTTAGATCTTTCGGCTTATCGTGACATGTCAGGGATTAGAAATGATGCTTTATATTATAGATTCGTGTCCGAGCCAATTTTCATATTTATTCTAATCTGCCTTCGATCGCAGTATGATTGGGTTAAGAAAGTTGAGGTCTTCTTGAGGAAAAAAGTCCCGCTCGGTTCAACCCTAGAATCCCGTTAGGGGGAGGACTCGGATGTCTCTCCAGTGGGTCGAATCCAACAGACTAGGCGCTGCTGATAGTAAGGCCCCTCCATTGGGCTCAGTTTTGATCCTCTATGACTTGGGTCAAAGCCCACAGTGGGATCAACCTTAACATGGCTGTGCTTCTTGTCTTGGATTCATACTACTGGTTGGCCCATGGCCTGCTTGGGCTAGGTGAGATTCTCATCCATCAAAGTGTGTATTTTTTTTGAAAAGTATATAAGATTCAAAAATTAAAAATATATATCTTTGCATTAAAAACATGTATTTTGTTTAAAAATTGTAGGGAGAGGTATAGATTTGAAAATAGTTCCAATCCAAGTATACTTTGATAAATGTTTAATTTGATACATTATTCTTAAAAGAAACCCAAGTTTGGAGTTTTTTTGCATACATATGAAAAATATCGTATTAATTGTTATATCTTCACATTAAATAATATATATAGCCATAATTTTTCATTTCACTATTTTGAAAATATTCCTTACTATTGTAAGAAAAAATAATAAATTATGACTTTGCTCGTTTAAACATTAAAATTAATAGCTTCTCTTTTCCTCACATTTCTCCATGTAATTCTTATTTCATAATTAATTTGCTTGAGCACAAACTCAACAATAAGAATACAAAAACAGAAAATAGGGACTTTTTTGTGTGTACGTGTGCCTGTATTTAGATGTGGTAAAACTATTGTATTTGTATGTACATTGCTCACTCCCACATACTCTTATAGATATCCCTAACATCTTCGAAATTTTTGCGGGTTATACACTTTCAATTAAAATGCCATTGACTCTAGCAGAAATCAGGGTACATATGTGAGAATTTAAGATTACACATGTTAAAATATCTAACCCTTTCAGGCATATGTTGTTGGAATTGATTAAATTTGGTCTCAAAAGATATAATTGCAACCTTTTTGAAGAAAACGAGAGTATTTATATGGGTAAGAAACAGGAGTATACATATAAATACAATAACTTACAAGAGTATATATATACAAAAATTCTCAAAAATAATAAAATAGGTACATGGGTGTTGGAAAATGTGCACTACTAACTATCACAATCGTGAACTTATTACTAAAAGGAGTTTGAATTCCTTGTGCTATGTGATGTGCGAACAAGGACATGACATAGCAAGATCCACGACCTTCCATCTCATAAGCTGCCAAAAAGACGAGCTGCCACTAGAGGGTTAGACTTCAGACTTTACCTTTTCCTTCTAGTCTTATAGCTTTGTACGACTCACATTAGATAATTATTTGCAGAGATATGAGCATAATTTATCAATCTTCCCCTTTGTTCGCAAGACCTTATTATATGATCCTATTTTTTGGGGTTTGTCATTTGTGGTGCTTCCAAGGTGAAGGGTTGACAAAAAAGAAGGTACTCTGAGCTGTCCGATCAGTGGTTCTCTTTTGGACACGTCCATGTGAGCCGAGGGTTTCATCAGATCCAACCGTTCATGTGAGGGTGCACTGAAGGGGGTACGAGTTCCAACAAAGAGGTAAGAATCTCTATCAACAAAGTTGAAATCTTGCTATATAAATAACATCAAGTTCTCACCTGGACAGCAGGTGCCTTGCCTAATCTTTCCAACCCTAGGGATTGCATACAGTATTTAGATTAAGTCGTAATTAATCACCTGTGGCAATGGATTCTTATGGAGTTTTCACCTGAGGAGGTCCTATGTCAAATCTCATGAAGGCAATAGTGCATTAGGTTTTCTGTCTTCCACGATAAGTTTGACCTAAAAAATAGGCAAAATAAACCGCGCTTTATTAAAAAATATTTCTGGTAAATGAGCACTTGCGAAATTCAAACTTCTCTTACTTAGGAGGAAGAATGAGAATATCTGGTCACTAATAGCATTCCATTACAGAAATACCCTCATCATAAATACTTTGTCATTGAGCTACTCTAATATAAAAATGATAATTAGTCAATGTGATTTATTATTTATCTGTAATATTTTTACAAATAATTTTGATAAATCTTTATTGATGTAAAATTACTTTTAAAAATCACAATATCATGAAAGCTCTCTTTAGAAAAACATATGTCACAGATATCATTTTTAACGTCACGAATGCTAGCTGTTCTAAGTGTCATAGTTTACATACATGTCTATAGGACAGTGTCAAACAAAGGAAACCATTACGTTTTTTCCTTTAAATTGGATATCCATGCTCTATATTATGATTTGAAAAATATGTGACAATTTGAGACATGTGGTTCACATGCTGGCTCGAAGGATCTTTGAAGCTAATTTGTAGACTGATAACTAGGATTCGAAAGAGCAAGACCTTACAAAATATATTTACATAATAAAAATTGATCTGGGTTTTTCATACAAAAATCGTAGTTAGGTTTTCATTCAGATATAAGTATCTGTTAAGGTTATTCTATTAACTTAAAGTTAATATAGGATCCTTCGACGCCCCCTCGACAAGGCCAATGGCGGTAGCATCCATAAGCAGTTGCTCACCGACGGCACTTCTCCCTCTCTCGCAGCGGCATCGACTGGTGCTCAGTGCGTGTAGGACATCCTATGCCTGCTAGCATGGTGGCGCACGCTGAAGATGGGGTCAAGTTACTACCGCGGGGCCGCAATGGAGGGGAGTCCCTACGAGGGTATGGCACGCATGCTGGTGGCGATGAGGAAGTGGAGGATGGGAGAGTCGCCGGAGGCCATGGGGTACTGCTGTGGCAGCTCTCGCTAAGGGGAGGTGAAGGGCGCGGCTGACGGTGTACAAGGTGTGCCGGCTCAAGGACCTGCAGGGTGGCGCAGAGAGGCGAACATACTGAAGGCGTTCGACGACGCACTGGCCGACAGTGTCGACGTGAGATCGGCATACGCGCCGCTGACGCCCTTCTCCTCGAGCTCGAGCAGACGGTCCTTCCATGCGGCGCACATGGAGGTCACGGTGGTGCTCTCAGCAGGGAACGATGAACCGAAGGCATCATTGGTGCAGAACATGTCGCCGTGGAGTGTGTGCATGGTGGTGGCGGCTTAGCACAATCGGCAGGACGTTCCCTACACAGTTGCTACTGGGGAACAGCAAGTTCATCTCATCATGGTCAATTGCTGCCATCAGGTCCGTCCATGCAGAAAACTTGTACAACCTATTAACGGTGGCCCTAATTAAAGAGAAGAGATCTTCTCAATATAGGGTTCTGAGAAGGGGAGGAGTTCAAATATTATAAAAAGTCTGTCACATGATTTAAAAATTTTACAAATATTTGAACCTTTTTCATCTCAGTATTACTGGACTCCTGTCCAACTTATGATCTGGTGGACACGTTTATTTATGTGGGAGAGTCGTGTCGGACATTCGGATACGACACGACATTTGGACACCCGTGTCCAACTATCTACTTCGAGATTTCAAAGTAAATACTAAAATTTCTTAGAATACTTGGTATATCTTCTCAGAATATTTATCTATATGATAAAATAAGATATATTTGAGTTATATATTTTATATTTTAAATAAATTTCAACAATTATATTTATTATATAAATGTGTAACTATATATTCATGTATATATATTCGTATATTCTCCGTGTCCTCGTATCCTACTATTAAGATATTGCCGTGTCCAATGCAGGTGTCCATGTCGACACTTGACACTTGTGTCCGTGTCGACCTTCTACTAAGAAGATTTCTTTTCCTAATTAAAAGGCCTCTTTAGGATTAGTTATAAGAGCTAGCTAGCTACGGTCTTTCAGGATATCTGTTCTTGGAGTTAGATTATCTCCCTAGGACAGATATTTATGATGCGCATATTTGAACATGTCAGTTAGTTTTGCTTGCCTAACTAGTTAGTTTCTCTTAGGTTACTTCATGGCTATTGCCTTCTTTCACTGTTGCTTCTTATACTGTGTCATTTCGTTTTGTTTGCAGGGAGGAAGCTTCGTAGAACTCTCTCTCTCTCTCTCGTTGCGTGACCAACAACATCAAGAAAGAAACTGATGCGCATCACCCCCACGAAGCTGGTGATGGTTGGCAAGTAAGACCCCCTCCACCTTGACCTCGTTTCCAACTCACGGCGCCACGGGGCCCCGACGCTCGCCTCCACCGATCCTTCTTCACCTGTGCAGCGAAACGGCATACAACGTCGTGGCAGATGAGTAGGTCTTGTAACTGGATATGTTGCCGGAGCTGGGTGAGTGCGGTGGCATCCACCACGGCATGTTCCACGTACGTGATCGGGGAGTACCACACAGACGCGCAGGGGCGGTTCGTAGGGAGTTCAGAGAGATTTGTGCAATCTGTTAATCTCACTCACTCCGTTGCAGAATAGTTCAGGAAATATTCTCTACGTTTGAACGTCAAGTAACCACAAGTGTAGGAAGGCTAATACTTAAAAATTTTGGGGGCATTTGAGAAATTTTCTTAAAAGTAAAGGTATAAGAATTATTTGCAAAGATTTTAAAAATATATAAATAATTTTTTTATCCACTTTATTGACCCTCGGTGCATCACTAAGATTAATGCAACAAGTGTTATTCAATTTAAAAAAAGACACCGATAAATTTGGCAGGCAGCACTACGGGTCGTTCGCTACATTAAAAATGCACCTGGCTCCGGCATATTCCTAAGCTCCTCCAGCACATTGCAGCTCACTATTTATGCAGATGCAGACCGGGCTTCTTGTCCAAATACTCGAAGATCCATTACATGCTACATTGCCTATCTAGGATCCAGCCCAATTTCCTGGCGAACAAAGAAACAACACACAGTTTCCCGCTCCTTTGCAGAATCAGAATATCGTGCAATGGCTGCCGCAACGTCAGAAATTCAATGGCTTCATTCCTTATTCAAGGAGCTCAGTATCTCGCTTGGACACGCTACCTTATATTGCGACAATCAGGCCGCTCTACACATTGCTGCAAATCCAGTTTTTCACGAACGAACCAAGCACATTGAGCTCGATTGCCACTTCGTTCGTGAGCCTATACAGAATGGTTTCCTACGGACGTCACACATTTCCTCCTCAAAGCAAATAGCTGATATTTTCACCAAAGCTTTAGGTACTGAACAGTTCGCTGTTCATACTTCCAAGTTGGTTCATCATCTCCATTCACCAACTTGAGGGGGAGTGTTAATGATATTATTCCAACTAATTGTACTAGCAGGAGTATTCTCCTGCCATATCCTAACCACCTTGTCATTAGCCTCCCGCATCATTTCTGTTGGTGACGAGCCACCCTCTGTAACAAATCCGTGGCTATATAAAGATGAGTACTGTAGGCTCCAAAACAGAGCAGTGCAGTATTTCGCACCATTCCGCTTTTCATCTTTTCTCTCATTCTAACAGCGCGCAGCAGCTGCACTAGGTCGTGGACGTTGCCGGCGAGGTCAATGTCGGAGAGGGGAAAGATGTCGAGAAGTAGACGCTGCGGGCGGAGGAGGGTGGCGTGGCGGGGTGCTCGAACATGGAGATCTCGCGGGCGAGGTGGAGGAGGGAGCGGAGGAGGGCGAGGTTGGAGGGCATGATGGGGGAGGATGGGGGTGATGAGGTCGCCGTGGGTGCCGTTATAAAAAAACAAAAGAGGGTGTACCCTCTTTTTATTTTTATCTTATTTTTGTGAGTGAGAGTGTTATCAAAATATATATTGATAATGTCACCGAACACCTTTTTTAATACAATTTTATCTACAAATTTATATATTTATAAGAAAAAGTGACTGTATAACGCAACCAAACACCAACAGTTTTCTTTTACGTTTATTTCTTTGGTCTACTGTAACTATAATTAGTCCTAACAGTTACTGCACGTCAAGGTGAGGCTGGACGAGCACGGAGGACCCACATCTGCCAAAAGTCCGGTCTTTTCTAGTGCAGTGCTTCAGGGCTCACTTTGGTTAGCTTCACAGTAGAAGAAAACATATTTAGTCCAATTTATAATTTAATTAAAATTTTACTATTTTACAGAATTTTAAACATGCTGAGCAAAGAATATAATTTTAAATTATTTTAGAATTAATTTTTAATACATATATTATCAGCATGGAAAAATATACTTGTAGGGTAATACGCATAAGAAAAGACAATCATATATTTTAAACATCTTAAAATTTAATTAAATTAAAGTATTTTTAAACCAAACTAGGTCAGAAGAAAATTGGATACAAAACCGATTTATGAACGTAACTAATATGACATTTGATTGGTGTACTAAATATATGTCTTAATAGTAATTTTGATATTACTATATTAAATTCTAGCAATTTATACTATTCTAATATTACTATATTAAATTCTAGAAATTTTGACGATTTTATATATTACTAAACTTTTATTATTAGTCTCAAGACTACCCCTGCATCCATTCCCTATTATAAAAGCAATCTTATAATTAAATTATTAAATATAAAGTGGGTGAAAGTGCAGATTTTAGTGATCATCACTCAATTAAGCGCCACTTTGATTAGAGAACAGGAGAAGAATAAGACCTCTTATACCGCGTCAGAATTACTTATACAAGAATAAGGAGAATAAGCCATTCCATCTTAGACTTAAGAATTATTTATTCTTCTTATTTCATCAGTGGGCTCCATAAAACTATCAAACCGAAACATCCATTATTCTAATATACGCTATTCCGGATAAGTAATTCCAAATAACTATTCTACAATCAAAGTGGGGTTAGTGATCAACCATCCACCTTCCATCAATTAAACAAGATCTTCCAAATCTTAATTTCGGTAAATTCTTCAATGTCTACTTATATGTCATTTACTCGAAATAAAATAAAAGGAAGTGTATCAAAAGACAAAAATACAGTCATGTGGGAGAAAGTTAGAAGTCCACTAAAATTGAGATCTTGTTCTTGTAAAATATCATATCTGGATGTACGCTCTTGATTCCGACGTATTGTCATAAATACTCTTGATATCTTTAGAAAGGTACCTTGCGATTTTATCTTTCCAGTTAAAAGGTCATCAACTTCAACCAGAATACGTGCGCTTGACACAAATGGTACACCCTACCGTACGGGAGGTCTTAGGTTCGACCCTACCCGTGGTATGTGCGGGCGAGCGTCGTCCCTTGGAAGTGTCGTGGGCTACGTACCGTGGAAGTGTTGTCCTTATGGGTGATATTTGTACCCGGTCCTCCGCGAACTCCTTTCCCATTCGGTGGCTTTTTCGTTTCGAGCGAGGAAAAATTACTTCTACGGTAAATCTGATGGCTTCGGGCCGGCTCGTGGGGCCCTATGCCCAGTACCACTAGGTCACTGATCAAAAAAAAAAAAAAAAAAACCTCCAACCAGAATATGTAAAAAGGATTTAGATCTGTTGGCATATATACTCCTGACTTCTTATCCCTAAACTTTGTTAGAGTTAATATGCGGAAGTTACAGAGGTATACATACAAATGTGTAAACTTGTAGAAATATGTATACAAAAATCCGTATAATGTGATTCTGAGCTCCAATATGGATGGTCCAGATGCGTCAGAAAGAGATCAGGAGGACATTACTGATCTGGACCCCGCGACAAAGAGTTCACCCTCCGGTACGTACACGTGAGACATCACACACCGGCGCGACCATCGCCCCCGCCCGGGCGAAATCCCGGAGCCACATCATCCTTTATATCCTCTCCCCAATCTGATGCTGTTCCTCCCAAATCAAGACCCACCCGTCGACCTATCAGTGAACCCCAGTGACCAGACGGCTCTGATCCACTCAACTCTCCACCCTCCCCCCGTTGCCACCCAACCTTTTTCGGAAATACTCTAAAGAAGACGCACGGTTTTCCAAATATTGTTTTAGAAAGGTCTTTTTCGTTAAAATATCCTCCTCGGCGCCCCAAACGAGCACTTGACCAGTTACCACCCTCTCCTCAGCTCTGCTTCCCAAAACAAACCAAAACAAAAGAACGCCACAGTAGAGAGAGAAAGAGAAGCTGCTATATATGTAGGTAGAGAGAGAGAGAGAGAGAGAGTAGAGGAAGCTGTTGCTGCTGCTTGAGGAGATGGGTAGGGCAACTGCCCAGCTTCCCCTGCTACTGTTGCCGCTGCTCTTCCTCTGTGTTGTGGCCGCCGCCGCCGCCTCGCCAGCAGCTGGGAATGTGGAGCTGAGGGTGCTCATGGAGCTGAAGGCGTCGCTGGACCCGGAGGGGAGGGTGCTGTCGTCGTGGACGGCGGAGGGGGACCCCTGCGGGGAGGAGTTCGAAGGGGTGGCCTGCAACGAGCGCGGGAAGGTGGCCAACATCTCGCTGCAGGGGAAGGGCCTGTCCGGGGCCATCTCCCCCGCGGTGGCGGGGCTCCGGTGCCTCTCCGGACTCTACCTCCACTACAACGCCCTGTCCGGGGAGATCCCGCCGGAGATCTCCAACCTCACAGAGCTCTCCGACCTGTACCTCAACGTCAACAACCTCTCCGGCGGCGTCCCGCCGGAGATCGGCAACATGGCGAGCCTGCAAGGTGAGATTTTTGGAGAAGCATCGAGTGGTGTAATGGTTTTGCTTGAAGGCAAAACTGGTTTATCTTTTTTTTTTTTTTTTTTTTGTTGTTGGGGTGCATCTTTCTTCTTCATAGGATTTTCTTATCTGGGTTTCATCATACTCATTCTCTATATATTTTCTTGTTCCCACGTTTTTACTTGATATTAACAATGCTGCCATGGGTTTGCTTGAAATAACGAAAAGGTCGCTTCTTTCTGGTGATTTGTGTTCTTGGTAGGATTTTCCCATCTGGGTCTAGGCCAACTCTATCTACTCTTTCATTGCTTTTTCTTTTTTTTACAAGCTGATTAGGTGGTGCCTTTGGCTTTTCACGCATGTTTCCTTTTTTTTTTTTTTTTTACTCTATTCCCCTTCTCCATGTACTCAACTTGGGCTTTTCTTTGACAATAGATAGCATATTACTAGCTCTTTCTTCTGTCGGTTAAACTTAGCTGCTGTTGCTGCATGCTTATCTCCTTTCTGATGTTGGGTCTTCTTGTGTTTCTCCTCTTTATCGACAGTGTTGCAGCTGTGCTATAACCAGCTGACCGGGAGCATACCCAACCAGCTGGGGCTCCTAAAGAACCTCAGTGTGCTGGCTCTTCAGTCTAATCACCTGACCGGGGCGATTCCGGCGAGCTTAGGTGACCTGACTCGGTTAACTAGGCTGGATTTAAGCTTTAATCAGCTCTTTGGTTCGGTTCCCGGGAAGATAGCCCAGGTTCCTGGTCTTGTAGTTTTAGATGTTCGGAACAACACTTTGTCTGGCAATGTCCCTTCAGGTAAAACCCATCCATCCCCTGCATTCACATTTCCTGGTTTCTTGCTCCTGTTGCTGCTAGAACTGGGGGTGGGTGGGTGTGTCCATCCTTGTGTTTGAGTGCCTGTGTATGTATTCATGTTGTTTGTGGTGATAGAAGAATGGGTGCTGCGTGGGTGTGTGCATCCTTTGTGTGTGTGTGTGTGTGTGTGTGTGTGTTGCCCCTCAAAATGAGCTTACTTGATTTTATTTTGATGAAGAACTGAGGAGGTTGGAGGGCGGATTCCAGTATGATAACAACTCGGACTTGTGTGGAGTTGGCTTCCCATCTCTCAGTGCTTGCTCCTCCGCAGACCTCCTCAACCCCAAGAGGCCTGAGCCCTATGGACCCGACACGAATGGCCTGTCTCCGAAAGGAATTCCACAGTCGGCTAATGTCAGGACAGATTGTAACAACACCCATTGCCCAAGCTCTTCAAAGTCATCAGCAATTCCTGTTGTAATTGGTATAACTGCAGTTGTTGCTGGAGTGACAGTCTTGGGTCTATTGGCCTTCACCGTGTATCGGCGGCGGAAACAAAAGATCAGTAGCTCATTGGAGATATTGGATAGCAGGCATAGCACTGACCAGACCAAGGATGTCTATCGAAAGAGTGCTTCCCCTCTCATCAGCCTTGAATACGCAAATGGTTGGGACCCTTTGGCTGATGGAAGAAGTGGCGTTGGGTTCTCTCAGGAGGTCTCACAGAGTTTTAGATTCAACTTGGAGGAGGTGGAGTCAGCAACCCAGTACTTTTCAGAGGTTAATTTGTTGGGGAGAAGCAGTTTTGCAGCGACATACAAAGGGATCCTGAGAGATGGATCTGTAGTCGCCATAAAAAGCATCAGCAAGACAAGCTGTAGGTCGGATGAGGCTGAGTTCCTAAAGGGGCTGAAGTTACTGACTTCTTTGCAACATGAGAACCTTGTGAGGTTGCGGGGATTCTGCTGTTCAAGAGGAAGGGGTGAGTGCTTCCTTGTCTATGACTTTGTTGCAAATGGGAGCTTGTCACAGTATTTGGATGTGAAGGGCAACCAAGATGGCAGTGTTCTGGATTGGCCAAAGAGAGTTGCCATCATCAAAGGCATAGCCAGAGGTATGAATCATACATCTTGGTTTTTTTTGGCTGATGATTAGCTTTGAAGTTACGTTATCATCCATAATTGCTAAAGGTTTATATACTACTCATTACCTGGATAGCAGTCAATATATAACACAGATACGTTAAATTTCACCTTTGACAATTTTAGAGTGGTTTTGTCTGCTTCTTTTTCTTGTGTGCTTTGCTGAAACTTGATTCACATTTGGGTAAGAACTATATAACCAAAGTTGTTTTCACATCCTTGGTGGGCAACTCATAGTGTATAGAGTTGGGAGTAGTTCTGTTGTTGAACATTCACCTCAGTGCTAAAGTTAACCAGAACTTTTTTCCATCCTTTGCACTGGTTGATTTTCTTGTTTCGCTCTCCTAATAGGGATTGAGTATTTGCACACAAACAGAACGAGTAAGCCCTCTCTGGTCCATCAAAACATATCAGCGGAGAAAATTCTCATCGATCATCATTTCAAGCCATTGATCTCCGGTTCCGGCCTTCACAAGCTCTTGGCCGATGATGTTGTCTTCTCCACCCTCAAGGTAAGTGCTGCCATGGGCTACCTCGCCCCGGAGTACACCACAACGGGGCGCTTCACTGAGAAGAGCGATGTCTACGCCTTTGGTGTTATCATTCTGCAGATCCTGAGTGGAAAGCAGAAGGCCAACCACCTTCGACTAGGTGGTGAGTCCGGCAAGCTCGAAGACCTTATCGATGAGAACCTTCAGGGGAATTACCCCAGACTGGAGGCAGCCAAGTTGGCTGGCATTGCCTTGGTTTGCACCGCAGAGACCCCGAGCCAGAGGCCAACAACGGCATCAGTGCTCCAAGAGCTCAGCATCAGTACTGGTTGATGCCCATGTGTTGTGGCTATTGTTGTTATTGTGCTGTCCTCATTAACTTGGATTCCTTAGCTGAGGAATTGTCCGTTGCAATGAGCTAATAGAGAAAACATCCCTTTCCTGCTAACTGCTGATGCCGGAACGTATGAATGAGAGTTGTCCTCTGCTGAGGAGCTCTGAAATATGCCCATTGTAATGTTAATTAACGTACTATTTTATCTTTGGTTCTATGTAGCTCTGGAGGTGAAGGTGTTAACATGTGACCCGTGGCTCTTAAGGGCAGATCCATGCCAATGTCTCTAAACATTGTTGTTTGGACAGTGTGATCATTCCCATGGCCAAAAGCTCCAACGGTTGGGCAACATGTGAACCCAGTGAGCAGCTCTGTCTCGTACGGATGGCATTTTGCTTGCTGTCAGCTTTCCTGTAAGTAGCGAGCGTAAGGGCTCCAACATTTGAATGCCCCCGGGCCCTCCATGCTTGGAATAGACTGTTCCAGGGGTAGCTCTCAATAACTAGTGCTCCAAGGAGGTGATGGAGATGGAGGATGGGCATCTGCATTGTTGAAACATTGTTTTTTTTCTAAAAAGGAACTGGTGGGGTTCTATGCGGGTGGGATGGCTAGATGCTTCAAGTAAAATTTCGGTTGTTGGTGGGTGAGGCTGTCTGTGGGGGACCCCGGCCTTGGTCCCATGTTGCTGTTGGCAGTTTCTTCCGCAAGAGAGAAATTACTATTTTCTGCTTTCCTTCGGATAAAATCTTGTATGTGTATTTTCCGTACTTTAATTGCAAATGGATGTAGATGAGGTAAGATCTTAACAACGGTGATGATGTGAACAGACAAACGTATCTTTTGCTCAAGCTCATGATCAGACTCTCCACAACACAATCACGCTCTTGAGAGTTCACAGCATCTACATGCTCTTGAGATGTGAAAAGCCTCATTATGCTCTCAAGAGTATAGAAAATACTCTCGAGAGGATACTCTTGAGAGCAATTTGATGAGTTTTTTTTTTTTTTTTTCTTTCGGATTTAGTCTTCCATGCTTGCTGATACGTTGATGATGTCAGTGCGCATTTAAGGGGGGGAGACAATTTCTATGTATCTCATCTAAATTGCCAGGACATCAGTGGGTCACATAATCCAGTTCATCCTTGTGGTACCAGTGGCACTAGTAGTGATGCAGCAAGTAAAACTCTTGTATACAACTTTAATCATTGGTAAGTGAAGATTTTTTTCAATCTAAATCTGAACTCAAAGTGCAAGATTACCTTAATGCGATGAAGAAGATCTTATCATCTTCACCGCTCGTAGTTGCATAACATAAGATCTTTCATGCACATCAAGTGAAAAAGGGATCCTAGTCCCATAAAGAAAGAATCTCATTGCATTTGGAGTAATATTTGTTGCATGACATGGGATGCAATTCAAAAAAAGTGAATTTTTTTTTTAATATTTTTAAAGGTCAGTTTCTCATGTCCGACATGTCTATAATTTGATTTCCGATTAGATGACCTAAAAAGATCTAAAAAATAAAAAAAATGAGCTCCATCTTATTAGCCTTGGCCGGTTAAGGGCTTTGTTCACTGTTCATTGGAGTTCAAGATTTAATATTATAGAATTTTTTAGAAGTCCGAACAGAGATCATATTGTATAGACATTTCAGGAGCGATGGGCTTGACCTTTTGAATTAAAGTTTTTTTGTTGCACCGCATACAGTGGCAGTAACTATTACTTTTAATTTATCGTCCTTTTCTTCCTTATACTTTTTTGTTTTCTTTTTTAGCCCGGAGGTTTTCTTCCTTAATACATATCATTACTTGGACATACAATTAATTGTCAGGTGAGATATCACATGATTGATATTCCATTTGCCATAGACCGGATATAAGTATAATAGAAAGTTAATTTCATATTAACCATCACTGTATACAAAATAGCAAATACGTCACTCTTAGTTATGCAATATCATATATACCATCTTTCTAACAATGTATCATCAACAATGTCATTGCCGTTACGTCTGTCCCCTTAACCAAAATAGAGCTGGTTAAAACTTAACCAAGATTATATCCCTTGGTTACAAACACCTACAGGCTACAATGGCTATCGATCCCTCGGACGCCGGCGGCAACTTCATGGCTCTCCGGTGGATGTCAAGAATGAACTGCCAAGTCCACCTGCCTTCCTCCTTGCTCCTATCAACTCCTTCGACACAGCGTCTTCCCGGAAGGGGAGCTTGTCTCTGCAACACGGAGAGAGATCACGTCGAACATGTCCAGGACTATACTCCGATCGCATCCATGCCTCCACAGAGATGTAACTTGGCATTGCAACATCCAGTTTTCGCTTTAGAACTAATGCCTCCCAGCTGAATCAGCGGTGGGCTTCGATGTGCAACTGTACTCTCCGCTCGGCAAGCCGTACATCCTCCAACCCGACGATAAGTGTTTTGCCGCTACACCCCTCCTCAACCCCCGACTGCACCATCTCCACATTGATGGTGGGGGAGGGAGGCAGGCCAAGGTGGCAAGCACGGTGAGAGCTTTCCTCAACACTCCACACCCCCTGTACCTGGAGATGCTGAGCGGCCCGGCAACATACGGGTCGGAGGGCACCATCCCGTGCGACCACTACACGGCCAGCTATGCGGCACATGGGTGATGAGGAGGTCGAGGGAGCAGAGGCTACAGCACTGTGGTGGCCTCCCCTCACCAGGACCTTGCGTGGCCACCTGTCCCGGAGCAGCCATGAGAAGAAGAGGAGTCGAGGCAGTGGTGAAGAAGATGGTCAGATCCCGATCCCCTCTCCTCTTATGTTGATGACCAGGGCATCATCGCCACCATCCGGTGGCTTGCCGACAGTCCTGCACCACATTGGAGGCGGTTCCCCGGGCTGCGAACCGACATTAACCTCAGTAGCTTTTTTTATTGTATGTTGTTAAAAGAATGGTATCTATGAGATCGTCCAGCTAAGAGTGGCACATTCGATGTTTTGTATGTACGGATAGTTAAATATCAAATTAACGATAATAAAATAAACCATTCGACTCCAAGCCAAGTTCCTCTGTGAATTTTGCCCTACAGTTGGAAGTCACTTGAAGTCGGGATGATTAATACATCCGTGAAACTTTATTTGAAGGGAGGATGATTAAGACACCTGTGAAACTTACGGAAGTTTAGACACATTTGACCGCATGAAAAGGTTAATTCGCAACTTTAAGACATCCGTGAAACTAAGACACCCGTGAAACTTACGGAAGTTTAGACTAGACACATTTGAGCGCATGAAAAGGTCACTTCGCAACTTATAGATGATTTCTCGTAGGGCATCGTCTTGTTTGACATAGAGCAGTGAAAAATAACATGAAACACTGGAATTGCAATGCAGTAAACACTTTATATTCCAAGGAGCTGTTTGGTTTGCATCAAGCCAAACAACATCAAAGAGCATACAAACAAAAGGGCCTCTAAGTGATTTACTTAGACTCACTGACTTGAAGCAGACCCATTTAATTGGCATGGTTAGTGGCTACAGATCCTTTTGATATCATGGAAACCAAAGTTTTAGGACGCACACTATTGTTGAACCAACCACCGCATTAACCACGTACCAGCGAACTTGTTTGATGCTCACACACGAGGGCAAAGGACAACAACGTGGATTTTAGACCAAATTCTACCATAACACTAATCAAAATCTCATCGGAGTCGATTTGCTCAACCCCTGCTTGGTCATATCAACGCCGGTTCCTCCTATAGAGCACCACCGTTTACTTGCTGAAACAACCCCCGTTCTATCTTTTATGGTGCACTCAACAACTGCTTGCACCCTTTTATCCTGACCGCACGACTCATCCCCTCGACCCTTACCAGGGCATAGAAATTTGAAGAATGCAACACAAGCGAGAGAATTATGAGAACTGGGAACTCACAAGTAAGCCAACAATTAACCTATCCATTATCGCATGCAACACAAACAAAGCTTTCAAGGAGAACAGACTTTGGATTCAAGTGATAATTCATAGGGGGGGGGGGGGGGCACCCGAGTGACGACCATAACATATTTCTCAGCCTATCATCCATCATACTACCTACCACGCGAGGCCAGCGTGTGCGGATAGCTAAGGAACGTTTTTTCTTCGAAAACAGAATAAGAACAACAGCCTCAACGTCTTCATTTTGCCCCGGCTCCAGTATATATATATATAGTTCACGGTATGAGAGACAAGCCTAACGGCCTCTGCCAATTCCGTGGGAGAAGTTACTTTCAACGCCTACCACTAGAGTTCTGGCGGGGAGGACAAGCTCCTGATCCCATGGATCCAGCATGCTGTCCTTGCTCTGGTGGGGCAGGAAGAGCCCAACCATGCGAGGATTGTCCGGTTTGCACATCGCCAAATCCTGTTTTGATCACAACAAAGAGCAAACAGAGAATAGTCAACCAAAACATGTCAATCATTCAACCAAGAACCATCATGCAGCGCAGCACTCTTTCTCAAAAGAACTTTCACGGCTTGATATGGAAGTCAATCTCGTGTTTCTATTAATAGCATGGGAGGCGTGAAGCATCCTAACAGGCGCAGAAATCCTTGACACCATAGATGTTTAAGAGAAAAGCTCGAACCTCTACCCGGACCTTTGAATGACACAAAATGCGTTAAAAGACCATATTTCCAAGTAACTATACTAAATTTTGATCCCAAGTGAACAAACAAAGTGTGCATGAAGAGACGTCCATAACAGCATTTTGCTTTACTACACAATTTCTGCCCCCGCGTGTTCTCTTTTATTCCCCTTTTTGATCTGTGGACTCGCTATTTTTTCTTCGAAGAATAAGCCAATAGAACAATGTTTGGTAAATCGCGTGCGATATGCAGATAAACTATTTAGAACATGTGTTTTGTCTCTCAAGCATGTCCCATCGCATCCCACTTCCAGGCTACCTTTTATCCGATAGAATAACACTAATGCTCGAACCTGACTCATCACTAAGACCTATGCTCAAATTTGTTATCAAATAGTCTATGTTAGAGCCTGCTTACTGCTGCAGATACACCTATTTTGTTAAGTATATTAAAAAAAAAAAAAAACAACACTATGGATCAGCAACCAGCATGTAACAGAATCATTTAACCATAGTTCCGACGACTAGCCACAATGGGACTACAGCTCAAAGTAGATCAGAAACTAAGACAGCCTTTCTTAACAAACTTAAGCACTTCATCAATGATTTGCATCATACAAAGGTCACGAGTCTACCTTAAAAGCTTTAGATGCATCTCTGTGGATTTTTAGATGTTCAGATTTACTGGTACGTCCAATTAATGCTTCACATATAAATTATGTGAAACAAGAAAGTTCAGGTTTACCTTGTATATCTGTGTGGAAACAAGAAAAATTTCCACTCAGAGAGTAACTTAGAAGGGTAAGCGGATAACTAACACAAACAGTAGATAGCTGTCATTTTTGTTCATTAAGATGTCAAACATTTTTTGCAAATTCTGCCATGGCAGAGGTATGTTTATCAAAATGAAAGGAGAGCATAGCAGTTTCTTTTTCCTTTTTTTGGGGGGTTGGGATTGGGGGTTGGTTGTCTTTATCTGCAGTGTGCAACTGAAGAGTCTACCAGGTAATGTATCATCACATTATCTCGACTTGATGTGAAAAGTGGCATGACCACTCTCTAATTTTGGTTAGAGATAAAAACATTATGAGGAGGGAACATCCTTCCGCTAACATTTGGGACGACACCCACTGCCAACTTATGCCAAGAAAGAAAATAGATTACAAGAAAAAATTTTGCCGCTGTCACATGATTCATTTGTGAGGAATGCACTTGGGCTTTCGTTATCTATATCATCATGCTTCTGTCCCTTAGACCTCATCATCATGGATTGCAAAATTGGCTGATCCCAAGTCGGATCGGCCAATTTGACTCAAGATTGCCAGGGGGCGATCCGATGATTATTATTATTATTATATATTTTTTTTATTTTTTTTTGGGGGGGGATTCAATGGAGATCGGCCGACATTCCGACCAACCCCGGCTGATCCAATCCAAATCGGATCGAGATCGCCGGATCCGATCCAGACCCCCGACCTGATCCAGAATTCCATGGTCATCATCCTAAGCCCAAATGATGCCAAGGTTGTCAGATTGACCAAAGTGAGCAAGGCAGTTAGTCACATCCTTACTATATAGGCAAAAAGGCAAGGCATCCAAGCACATCCTACCTAACGAAAGTTAAAGACTATAATATCCATATAGTATACTATGTCAATCTTTTCTCAAGCTAACTTATTTTTTCGACGATCCAATCCAACCCTTATGAGATATTGTCCGCTTTGGATCAAATCCGCACACTTCTGTCCCCAAAAAGCACCTCACATATTATGGATATGACTCCATATATAGCCTACTAATTTTTTTTTCCCATTTTTTGATACAAGACTAATCTAGTTCATTCTCGCCCCAACCTTCAGACGTAGTGGTAGGTCCACACCATGGCGGCTCCACACCGCTTCACTTACGGATAACCCTTTTCTACAAGTAGCCCTTTCCAATTGGTAGCTCTTTCCTCCTATCTGGCTCGTGACTAGATCATTACAGACCCACCAGCTTCCCGTGGTTCATCTCCGAACTAATCCATTTCGTATTGTATGGGTCCTACTCTCATACCATTATGTAACAACCCAATTCAACACTTGTGAGATATTATCTACTTTGAGCCAAGCTCGCACGGTTTTGTCCCCCAAAAAGGCGCCTCACAAGTTATCGATATAGCCCCTTCATATATAACTTACACTTTCTTTTTGTTTTTCAATTCCGGTTCATTTTCTCCCCAACCCATAGACGCAGTGATAGCTCCACACCGTGACGGCTCTATACTGCTTCACTTATGGGTGGCCTTTTCTACGGGTAGCCCTTTCTTATGGGTAGCTCTCTCCTCCTGCCCAACTCGTGATTAGATCTTACAATTTTAATCAAAAGTGACATTCAAGAACAATTTGTACCCATATAAATTTAAAAAATATACATATCCCTATTTATGTAGTATCAAGCACTTCACTACTATCTTTGGTATAACTGTCATCTAGGGCAATGAGAACATCTTAGACCTACGAAAGGTACCAATTTTATGACAGCATTATCCCATTTCCTATTTTATTGGTTGATTTGTTCCTTAATATCAACAAGTGTTGGTTATGGAATCAACTGTGCTAGACTGTTAAGAACACGAGTGATGTCTAAATGAGTGTTAGCCCCGTCCAGTGTCCACTCGACATGCCATCAAGGCCAGTTATGGGAGTCAACATTCTAAGTTGTTTGTCGACCACAAAGATGAGGTAAAACATGTCGTGCACATGAACCTTAGCCAAATTCAATAACTTCGGCGCAACATTTACTAGTTCCCTCTTTTCTTTTCTTTTTTTTAGGTTGTTTGCAATTAATTATAAAAGAAGATGCGATTGATATAGTTAGTGCCTATGCTCCACATGTTGGATTAGATAATAAAAGTAAATAGAGGTTTTGAGAGGATATGGATAACCTTATGCATGCATACCAAACGAAGAGAATATCTTTATTGATGGGGATCTCAATGGGCATGTAAGAAGTGAACACCAAGGTTATGAGAAGGTTCATAGAGATTTTGACTTATAGGACCAGAAATAAGAAGGGAAAAAACATCCTTGGTTTTACTATAGCCTACAACCTTATACTAACAAATACCTCCTTTATAAAAAAAGAATCTCATTTAGTCACTTTTAAAGGTGGACAAAATAGAAACTAAATTGACTTCCTTTTCACAAAGACGACAAATCGTGCTCTATGTAAGGATTGCAAGGTTATCCCCAAAGAGGCCTTAACAAGCCAATACAAGTAGTGGTCCTAAATATTAAGATCAAATGGTGGCCGGGTACATTTAGAAGGAAAACTATAGCTAGAACAAAATGATGAAAATTAAAAAGAACAAAAAAAGTAACGTTTAAGAATGAAATTCCCAAGATGAGAGATTAGAAGAAAGATATGGAGGTCAATACTATATTGATAGATATGACCTCAAATATTAGAAAAATAACTATAAAAATGCTTGGAGAGTCTAAAGGACATGTCCCACCCATAAAGGAGAGGTTAAAAGATTGCCAAAGTGTGATAATAATGAGGCTTATGAAAAATACATAAAGAAGAAAAAAAACTATAAGGGGGGCGGGGTGTAGCGGAGTGGTAAACACCGAGCTTCGGTTGGTAGCCATTCCAACAGCTCATGGGTTCGATCCTCACTACCCCCGTGGGTTGAACAGGGAAGCCGTACCTTAACCCCCCCGCACGGTATTAGCTTCCCCGGGGTTTACCGGGCAACTGGGTTTCCCTCATCATCTAAAAAAGGAAAAAAAACTATTAATCAGATAAGAGATCAAGTCTTTGAAAATATGTATGAGAAACCTGAAACTAAAAAAGGATAAAAAAATATTTGAGAGAAGATGTCGAAATTTTAACCAAGTTAGGTGCTTTGAAAATCTTTTTAATGATAATCATAGTGAAAACATAGTGGGTATAGTGTACAATAGAGTATAATGTGAACTATATTAGGAAGATTAGATTTTCGGACGTCAAGGAAGCGTAAGAAGATGAAAGTACGTAAAACTTGTGGTTCTAATGGAATTCCTATTAAAGTGTGAAAATATTTAGAAGTTGTAAGAGTGGAATTGTTAACCTAACTATTTAACAAAATCCTAGTCTCTAAGAAAATGTCAGATGAATGGATGAAGAGCACTCTTGTACCTATTTTTAGAAACAAATGAGACATCTAAAGTTGTTCAAACTATAAAGGAATTAAACTCATGAATCATGCTATAAAGATGTGGGAGAAAGTTGTGAAAAATCGTTTACGTTAGGATACCGATTCAACTTTGTGTCAAGTCGATCAACTATAAAAATTATCTTCCTCATTAAGAGCCTGATGAAAAAATACAGAGATGAAGAAAAATCTGCATATGGTGTTTATCGATTTGGAAGGTCTATGATAGACTTCCAAGAGATCTCTTATAGTGAGTGTTGAAGCGTAAGAGGGTATTTACTAGGTACATACAAGTGTTAGCAAACATGTATAAAGGAACAACTATTAGTGTCCGCACGGTTGGAGGAAAAGATGAGATTTTCTTATTTCAGTTAGATTGCATCAAGAATCAACATTAAGTCCTTACCTTTTCGCATTAATTATAGATAATTTAACAAAAGATATACAAGAGGACATTCAGTGGCATATGATGTTTGTAGATAATATTGTGTTGATAAATGAAACGAACGAGGAAGTTAATAAAAAGCTAAAACCTTGGAGGAACACCTTAAAGCATAGTTGTCAATCCCATCCTGGTCCTTGCCCATTTTTCTACTGGGACGGGACGTTCCGCCGTCTTAGACAATTCCGATATCTCATCCCAAAAATTTTTCCATACATATGCCAACAAATATAAAACATACATATATATTAAATAATATGAAAATAAACATATAAACGTATAAATAATACAAAATTAATGCAATAGAAGCATTGAAAATATATTTTATGGGTTTATAAATGTGTAAATTCATCAAATGAACCTCTTAAAATGAGTTTATAAAGAACTCAAGTACTTAGGAAAATCTCATATAAAAATACAAATTCTGATCGGAAAAAGCCAGAACAGACTGGGACAGCAGGGTTTGTCGTACTAGCTTGACTCGGGCGACTTGTACCATATCAGGACGAACCCGAGTCTGTGCGACTCGACCGAGTATGTACGATATGACCATGTGACTTGTACGAGTCGGCACAAGTTAACCCGACTCGTACCGGATCATGGGAGATCCGAGTTGGCCCGACTCGTCAAGTCGGCAAACCTTGTGGGACAGGCCAGGATAGGCCGGCACATACTGGAATAGACCAAAAGCTGTCCGTCCCGTTTTCTCACTGGTACGGGACGTCCCGGCCGCAACGGGATTAACTACTATGCCTAGTCTAAGACTATGTTTGATTGCAGGATAGAGATAAGGATAACCCGGGTTAACACTGGGGAATCCGATTAGGCTAGCCCTGATTTAATCCGTTTTTGGCTATTCTGGGGATAAGTAGCAAGTAGCTCTTGTTTCAAAGTGGAGGTTACTGTTAGGATAGATACATAGAATCTCCATTTAAATATTTCTTAAGTTGATAAATACTTTAATTTATCATGTGTATTTTGAGTCCATCACATTCAAATCATAAATATTTAGATGAATTTATATCACTCAAATACTCAAATGTATTTTAGGTAATCAAATCATAAATATTTAGATGAATTTATATCACTCAAATATATTTTAGGTAATAACAAAAATATGATTTAAATAATGTGTATAAATAATAAATAAATTTCATTATTAAAAATAATTTATATAAATAAATTTCATTATTAAAAATAATTTATATAAATAAATTTCATTATTAAAAATAAAAAATAAAAATTCATCATTATCTCTCTACATAATTATTAAGTTTGCTCTATATATTAATAATTAATTAATTAAAATATTTTTTTAATATTTTTTAATGTTAATCAATTTTTTGATCAATAAATGGAGATAATAATATTAATTAAAATAATAAACTATGATTAACGTTAATAGTATTACTTAATATTTATTAATCATAGTAATATTTACTATGATTGGTATCAGAGCCAAGTGCTTTTTTTTGCCTGGAGAGGGAGTGGAAAGCTGTGAGACCATATCGTTTTGAGGGAGCAGGAGCCACACAGTGAAGCCGAAGGCAGAAACAAAGGCTATTGACTGGAGTTGTCTGAAGGCCACGCGACTGGCAGAAGGTTATTGACTCAAGCTCTTCCAAAAAGGTACTCGTTTATCAACTTTAATATTCCTTTTAAATTCCCAGTTCTAGGCTAGATCAAGTATAAAGTTTTGATCTTCAATTCCCGAATCAACTCGACAAAGTTTGTTCTAAAAACCAAAGTCGTTCCGATAAGCTTGATCTCTAATCTTAAGATCATCTATATATATATATATATATATAGATATATATATATATATATGTATAGTAAATGTCCGAACCTGCACAAGGAGAGTTAGAAGTTGCTATCGCAGAAGCTCTACTTGCCTTGGATAATAAGGTAGAGGCAATTAGAAAGTGTGTAGAAACTAGTCAGAGTCTACTTATAAATATAAATACAAAATTATTAGAATTAGAAAGTAAATTAATTGTTATAGATTCTCGTTTGAGTCGTTTAGAAGGTGTCGCTAGAGACAAAGCATAACTTATCTTAGAACCTCGTTATAGTTTAGTAAAACTAGGAGTATCCGAAAAAGACTTTTTAATATAGTTAAAGACTAAAACACATAAACAAGACAACATATCTCTAAAACCATTTAGGACAGATATCGTTGAATCTACTAGCTCCGTTATGCACGAACCGAGACAGAAAGAACCTTAGATTACAACAAATAATGTTAAGATGTTATAATTGTAATATAGATATATGTAAAAACTGTAAGTTCTTATGCCATAGAAGTCATAGAACATCTACTGAAACTGATAAACTAACTTGGTGCGAATGTAGAGATTGTACCAAGAAAATAGAAAGAACAGAAATTGAAGAAACATCTAACAAAATATATTATGATAAAATATTAGAGAATTAGAATGAGAAAATTAAGATATTAAACGAAAAACATGATATGTTAGAAGAGAGACATAGGATAACAGAGGAAAGATCTAAATTAAATGAGAAAAATATAGGAGATATAATAGATGGTATAAGTAGAGAAATAGCTAAAAATAATATTAGAGTTGAAGAAAACTTAAAAAGAATAGAAAACCATGGTAACTTAATAGAAAAGTTTTCTGACACAGTATTAGAACAATTAAACAAATGTACCGAAGGTATAGTAAACTTAACAGCTAGAACTGAAAAGATAGAAGACATGATAGGACATATAATGAGAAAACTTGAAAGCATAGAAAACGAACAAAATAAGAGAATCATGGTTATAGAACAAACAGAAGAAGAAGATTATCTTGATCAAAAAATATATAGTCAGATAAATAAAGATATAGAAAATTTAGAATTAGCTGAAGAATTAAGAGAAGACGTAGATCAAGAAATAGAAGAAGTTACTAAAGAAGATAATGAACCAGAAACAGTAGGAAATCTAAACTTCTTAGGAAAAAAGAAATGTGAATTTAAAGTCAAGAAAAAACAATCTAAATATGAACCTAAAGAAGTAAAGTTAAAAGCCATAAGTCTACAGTGATATTTCTTAAATCTAGACAACGTGAGAGACAAAGAAAAAATACTAGACCAATAGTATCTTGGACTAACACATGTTGTAGCCCAACATCCTAAATGGAAAGCCAAGGATCTTTGGTATTATTTTTCAAATACTGCTCAAGATATAACAGGAAAATATAGAGATAGAATGAACGAAGAGATGAATATAGATGAATGTATGGACACAGAACCAATAGATCTAGTTAAAGCAGTTTACTCTCACTTAGTTAAAGAATTCTGTGGAGACGAAGAATTGATAGAAAATAAAAGAAGAAAATTAAAGTTTAAAATACAAAGATTAAGATGTTGTGATTTAACTCAGATAGATAAATTTAATAATGAATTTTTAGAATGTTATTATGAAATAGGAGAGTTCACAGATAGTTATAAAAGTATGTATTTTAACGCAATGTCATATCAAATAGCTGATTACTGTAATACTAATTATAAATTGGTAGGATCTGATGATACTCTAGGATCTAGAATAGGATTCTTAAAGAAATACCTAAGGACCTTATGCCTACAGAAACAAGTACGAGTTAACAGGACCAATAAAGATATGCTGTGATGATAGTATAGGTTACCCAGAAAATTATGGATGTCTAGATAGAAAGTATTTATATAGGAAAATGAAAAAAAAAATACCTTGGAAGAAAAAAAAATATCGAGATGAAAGAGATTGGAATAGATCAAATAAACGTAAACCTAGGAAAAATTGGTATAAAACTAGGAAAGGATACTTCGTAAAAGCCAGATAATGCCCACAAGGTAAAAAGAATTGTAAGTGCTGGACATGCGGAGAAATAGGTCACTATGCTAACCAATGTCCTAAGAAAAATAGTAAAGCAAACCAAAAAATAATAGAAAAATTAAGATCTTACGATTATATAGAATTAGATGAAGATAAAGCAGTAAATGTAAAAGGAATCAGAATTATAGAAGATTCTGAGGATGAAGAAATAGATGAGATAGATAGCTCGGATGAAGAAACATTCTTCTATATGGTTAATGTTGAAAACGAATCTGACAGAAAAAGTGAAGATAGTGAACTGAGATTCGTAAGAAGAGAAGAATCCGGAAGATTAGGAGATTTCATAGGAAATAGCTATGAAGTAGAATTTGAAACTGATAAAATTCCAGAAGAAAAGATAATGCCATCAATAGATAAAGCTCATCAATATACAGAAAGAAGATGGAAAATATTTGAAAAATATATAGTAAATGATGTAGAAGGAAGTATAACTGTAACAAGTCAAGACAGAGTGGGAATATTTCCATTACATATTCGAAAAGAAATAACGGAAGAATTACAAAAATATATATATAATTATATTCACTTTAGATCTGTCGAGATGTGGATTAGACCTTTATTTCGAGAAGGAATAGATAGTCCAGTACAACTATTTATTTTAGATAGTAGATTACTAGATTTTAGAGAAGCTATTATAACTGATGTATAAGATAATTTAAAATACGGAACATTTGGAATAAATTGTGATCCGAATTTCTGGATAAGTTTAAATGAAAAGAATATAAATAATATTTTACATTTAGTTTTAAACGTAACTTAATTCTATAGAAAATTTGCTGAAAGATCAAATATAGTGTCTGTTAGATTTAGAATAATAATGAAAGCCGTAAACAGTCTAAAAAATGAGAGTAAACCAGTGTTAGTTCAATCTCAAAAATATGTAAATCCTAAGAATCCGTTAAGAAATGGAAATACTCCATTAAAAGAAGATCCAAGACAGTTAAAAATAGGAAAAACTAAAGTAAACGAAATAACAGATAGATTAAGATATTTATATGAAAACAGACCAGAAGAATTTAAACCTAAACTAATAGTAACACAGCCCACTAATAAACTAGTAAGACATAATTCGAAGATGCTATGTCAAATTCTTAAACTCTCAATGATCGAAAAACCTAGAGGATCTGTAGAATTGCCAACCGAAGCGGTTGAAGTAGAAAGAGAAAGATTAAGAAGAATTCTCACCAGATCTATCAGTGAAAGAAGAAATGCTATGTTCGAAATAAGAGAAACCTCTGGAGTAGAACATGAAGAGAAAAAAGAACAAGAAATAATAGGATATAGTACGATAACTAAAAGTATCTTAATATTTAAAAAAGAAATTAATTCAATAGAGTATAAAAATTCTAGTAAACATAATTTAAATATAGAATTAGAAATAAAAATCCCAAAATTCGGATATAATAAGATACATACTTATATAGACAATGGTAGTAATATTACACTAGTTAGCAGAACTGTAATTCTAGAAGACATGTGGAAAGATCTTGAAAAATCGATAGAAGTCTCAATAGCTAATGAAAAAACAATCATGATAAAAAAGATAATATATAACTTAGTAATTCCTATGCAAAGAATAGAGTGTAGAATTAAAGAAACATGGTATACGGAAACACATCATGATATGATATTAGGAAATGATTTCATCAGTAGACATGTCTTTTATACAGAAAACTAAAGAGGTATCATTCTCAATAGAAAACCAGAAGGTAAAAATACCATTACTTAATAAAGCGTTTGTTCATCAATGGAAACATAATTATGAAAAAAAAAGGCAAAAGTCGAAAAAGAAAAAAATAAAGAAAGATTCCTTTAAGCCTATGGATAATACAAAAATATATACCTAAAGAATTTAGAAGCCTCTTAGAAGACATAGTTCTAAAATATAAACCCTGTCGGAAAGACATAAACAATATCTTGTTATATGTAACACAGATAAAAAAAAAATTTGGATGAATATAAGGTGCGAGAAGAAAACTGGTAACAGATTAATAGCCAATAGAATCTTGGAATAAATAGCATTGTTTATATGATTGCTATTGACCAGTTTATGTCCATGATGCCGAGACAGATGAACAAAATAAATAAGAAAAATTACCAGGCTCCAAACAAAGAAAAAGAATGAAAAAATACAAAAAAGAATTATCGAAGGACAAGAACATCGCAGAAGAACAAGAAATTCAAAATTAGGTATAGTAAAGTATTTCAATATTATATGTTACTAACTATACTGCTCCTGATGAAAATGAAAAAGGGAAAGAAAATAATTGAGTATGGTGAAAGTTCGAAATACATAGAAAATCTGAATTACATGGAAAATTCTGCAAGCATAGATAGTCCCAATGGCATGGAAAACTTTGAGTGCATGGACCACTCCAATTGCAAGTAAAAATTTGAATGCATGGAAAACCCTGTAAGCAAGAATAATTCTCAAAACATGGAAAGTCATATATGCAAGAAACATTCCAAATGCATGGATGTTATAGGTATAAAGATCACTGAAAAAATACAAGATGGTACGATTGCATGAAAAATGAGAAGAGAAGAAACAAAGACATTTAGAGAAATGAAAAAAATACCTCCCAGAAAAACATGTGTTAGAATTAGGTGCAATCTTTCAAAAACTATTTGCAATGCATGGAGCAGACCTCGTTGAGCATGAATACAATAGTCAGCAAGTTGAGCAATTCAAATTTGAAACTGATCATCTTGACATGACACACTATGCTAGAAGGATATTATATTATAAAATATTATTTTATAATTATGAGAAGCTGCAAAATATTTAGGAAACGCATTTCTATGGCTATCCTATAAACTGGAGAGGTCCAATTCCAGACATCTTGGCAAATCCAACTAAGAGAAATTCAAGAAAATTGATTCAGATAATGAGCCAAGAATATCTGCATGTACTAAAGCTAGATGCACAAAGATGTCCGGAATGATATTTTCCTCCAATTATAGATAGAACCATAAAAGCCATATACAAAACTTTCAGAGTTTGCATACGGACCTTTCATTTCTACTCCACCATGCCTCTTCCGAAACTAGACATTCCAGCTGCACATATCATAGTATTTTCCTTCAATACAGAATGGACAAAAACCAATTCCCCATGACACATGAAATATTACCACTTTCCACTAAATCAAGTATCTGAATCTCAATAGGATGCTAGAATACTATCGAGAGAAAGATGAGTATGAAAAGATATATTGACACAATCTAGTACTCATCGTTCCAGTCAAACTTCTTATTATGGGACACGTGTATATGGAAAGACAAATCAGCTGATGAAGAAGGAAAGGTCTTTAATCACAATATAGAGACCTTTAAACAGCATGTTTATTATGCTGGTAGTGAAGAATTTCAATTGTCCGACTACAAGTTGTCATGGAAAGAAACGACAAGTGGACCAATCCCAATTTATATATGGAGAAACAAACAATTCTGTACAATGAATGAAGAAACAGAAACAAAAGAAGCCAAAGAAACCCTCGAATTAATTACTCTGAATGATATGGAAATAGTAGAAGACTACTATAATTTCGAAGAAAGAATTCATAATCTGCTTCATAGATCAGACGAAGATGAGCCGACATACGACAATGCACCAGAACAGTTGATGTGATATGAAAGTAGTTGAAGGACAACCCAAAGAAGAAAGCAACTGACAAAAACAAAAACAAAAGTCTGACAAAAACAAGCATCTGACAAAGCCATCAAGCAACCCCCACCAAAAGTAAGAAAGCAACAAAGCATCTCCACCGAAAGAATTAAAAGACATAGATTTCAGAAGATCTGAAATCCGTAAATTCCAAATTGAATGAAGTCCAGCATGGTTATGGAAATATCTATAAAAGGACAAATTGTAAGAAGACGGAAGCATGTAAAGGGGAAGGAGAACATAAAGGAAAAACGAGAGGATCGCGAGAGAAGAATTTTACTAATGTCTAATGTGTCGAATAGAATTTTGTAATAGAGTCTTGTAAGAGTGAAGAATCTAAAGAGTGCTTGTAGTCTTGTGAGAATCTGTAAGTGTGAAGAGTGTGTTGTAGTGAGATGAGTCGAATCTTGTAAAAGAATTGATGTTGTGAGAGTTTGTTTGAAAGTTTGTCTTTTAATCTCTCTGACTTTCACTTGTTGGCAAGAAGATACTGTCCAAGTCCTGTAAGAAGTTCATGAAATCATTCCTGATATCGGTGATAATACTATCTGTATTAATCTTCGTCTATATCTTATTTGTTATAAATTTTGTCGATATATATTTGTCAGCGTTTAAAAGAATCTGTATCAAAAGAGAAATTGCTTATTAGACAATCTGAAGGAAGAATACAAGAGGTAAAATAGATCTTTGAAATAGAAAGAGGAAGAGAGGTTCCAATTCGTCAAGAACGTCAGCAGGGTTTTGAGTTCTAAGATTTGTTAAAGATCCATTTTACCTCTTGTATTCTTCCTTCAGATTGTCTAATAAAACAATCCCTCCTTTGATACAGATTCTTTTAAACGCTGACAAATATAGATTGACAAAATTTATAACAAACAAGATATAGACGAAGACTAATACAAATAGTATTATCACAGATATCAGGAATGATATCATGAACTTCTTACAGGACTTGGACAGTCTCTTCTTGCCTACGAGTGCAAATCAGAGAGATTAAAAGACAAACTTTCAAACAAACTCTCACAACATCAACTCTTTTACAAGACTCGACTCATCTCACTACAGCACACTCTTCACACTTACAGATTCTCACAAGACTACAAGCACTCTTCAGACACTTCACTCTTACAAGACTCTATTACAAAACTCAATTCTATACACTAGACACTAGCAGAATTCTTCTCTCGCGATCCTCTCGTTTTTCTTTGATGTTCTCCTTCTCCTTTCCATACTTCCGTCCTCCTGCAGGTTGTCCTTTTATAGATACTTCCATAACTATATTGGACTTCATTCAATTTGGAATCCACAGACTTCAGATCTTTTGAAATCCATGTCTCTTCATTCTTTCGGTGGAGATGCTTTGTTGCTTTATTGCTTTTGGTGGAGATTGTTTGATGGCTTTGTCAGATGCTTGCTTTTGCTTTTGTTTTTGTCAGACTTTTGCTTTTCCTTTGCTTTTGTTTTTACTTTTGCTTTTGTCAGTTGCTTTCTTATTTAGGTTCTCCTTCAGTTACTTTCATATCACATCAACTGTTCTGGTGCATTGTCGTCTGCCAGCTCATCTTCGTCTGATCCATAAAGCAGATTATGAATTCTTTCCTCGAAATTATAGTAGTCTTCTACTATTTCCATATCATTCAGAATACTTAATTTAAAGGTTTCTTTGGCTTCTTTTGTTTCTACTTCTTCCTTCATTGCACAGAATTGTTTGTTTCCCCCTATATAAACTGTGATTAGTCCACTTGTCGTTTCTTTTCATGACAACTTGTAGTCGGACAATTAGAATTCTTCACTACCAGCATAATAAACATGCTGTTTAAAGGTCTCTATATTGTGATTAAAGACCTTTCATTTTTCATCAGCTGATTTGCCTTTCCACATATACGTGTCCCATAATAAGAAGTTTGACTGGAATTTTGGAATGATGAGTACTAGATTGTGCCAATATATCTTTTCATACCCATCTTTCTCTCGATAATATTCTAGCATCCTATTAAGATTCAGATACTTGATCCGGTGAAAAGTGGTAATATTTCATGTGTCATGGGAGAATTGGTTTTTGTCCATTCTGTATTGAAGGAAAATACTATGATATGTGCAGCTGGAATGTCTAGTTTCGGAAGAGGCATGGTGGAGTAGAAATGAAGGGTCCGTATGCAAACTCTGAAAATTTTGTATATGGCTTTTATGATTCTATCTATAATTGGAGGAAAATATCATTATGGACATCTTTGTGCATCTAGCTTTAGTACATGCAGATATCCTTGGCTCATTATCTGAACCAATTTTCTTAAATTTCTCTTAGTGGGATTTACAAAGATGCCTAGAATTGCACCTCTCCAGTTCTTGGGATAGTCATAGAAATACGTTTCCCAAATATTTTACAGCTTCTCATAATTATAAAATAGTACTTTATAATATAATATCCTTCTAGCATAGTGTGTCATGCTAAGATGATCAATTTCAAATTTGAATTGCTCAACTTGCTAACTATTGTATTCATGCTCAACGAGGTCTCCTCCATGCATTGCAAATAGTTCTTGAAATATTGCACATAATTCTAACACATGCTTTTCTGGGAGATATTTTTTCATTTCTCTAAATGACTTTGCTTCTTCTCTTCTCATTTTCCATGCAATTGTACCATCTTGCATTTTTTTAGTGATCTTTATGTCTATAACATCTATGCATTTGGAACGTTTCTTGCATATATGACTTTCTATACTTTGAAAACTATTCTTACTTACAGGACTTTTCATGCATTCAAACTTTTGCTTGCAATTGGGATGGTCCATGCACTCAAAATTTTCCATGCCATTGAGACTATTCATACTTGCAGAATTTTCCATGCAATCAAGATTTTCTATGCATTTCGAACTTTCACCATATTCAATTGCTTTCTTTTCCTTTTCTATCTGCATCAGGAACAGTATAGTTAGTAACATATAATCATGAAATATTTTACTATACCTAATTTTGAAATTTTTATACTTCTGTGATGTTCTTGTCCTTCGATAATTCTTTTTTGTATTTTTTCATTCTTTTTCTTTGTTTGGAGCCTGATAATTTTATTTATTTATTTTATTCATCTGCCTCGACATCATGGACATAAACTGGTCAATAACAATCATATAAACAATTTTATTTATTCCGAGATTGTATTGGCTATTAATCCGTTGTCAACTTTCTTCTCGCACCTTGCATTCATCCAAAATCTTTTTTATCTGTATTACATATAATAAGATATTGTTTATGTCTTTCCGACATACTTTATATTTATAACTATATTTTCTAAAATACTTCTAAATTTTTTTGGTATATGTTTTTGTTTTATCCATAAACTTAAAAGATCTTTCTTTATTTTGCTAAATTTGCCTATTTTTTATAATTATATTCCCATTGATGAACAAATGCTTTATTAAGTAATGGTACTTTCACCTTCTGGTTTTCTATTGAGAATGATACCTCTTTAGTTTTCTGTATGAAAGACATATGTCTACTGATGAAATCATTTCATAATATCATATCATGATGTATTTCTGTATACCATGCTTCTTTAATTCTACACTCTATTCCTTACATACGAATTACTAAGTTATATATTATCTTTTGTGCCGATTCGGACATTTACTATACAATATAATTTTTTTTTAAGATGATCTTAATATTAGAGATCAAGCTTATTGGAGCGACTTTGATTTTTAGAACAAGCTTTGTTGAGTTGGTTCGAAAATTGAAGATCAAAACTTTATACTTGATCTAACCTAGAGCTGGGAATTTGAAAGGAATATTAAAGCTAATAAACGAGTACCTTTTTGGAAGAGTTTGAGTCAATAACCTTCTACCAGTCGCGTACTCCCTCTAGCCTTCAGACAACTCCAGTCAATAGCCTTTGTTTCCGCCTTCGGCTTCACTGTATGGCTCCTGCTCCCTCAAAACGATTTGGTCTCACAGTTTTCCTATTACTTCTCCACTCCCTCTCCGGGCTAAAAAAAGTATTTGGCTCTGATACCAATCCTATTATCAATGTTAATTAACATTTATTAATATTAATATTTTAATAATATTTAAATGGAGCATTAACACATGGGATAACCCTTTCTATCCTACCTTTGGGGCTGGGATACGTTAGCCTAGGCTAACGTCGGGTTAGCACCCATTTAGGCCATTTTTAGTCCGGATAAGCTAATTCGGCAATCCTACCACAAACAGGCTAGAAGTGTGATAACCCAAGTTATTCGTGGGCTAACCCGCAATCAAATAAAGGCTTAGGGTTTCAGATTAAGTAGAAGTAAGACATAATACATGCATTGTACGTTTAGTGAAGGCCAGAGAGGCGAAAAGGAGAAAGTTAACTCGGATAGGATGGCAATACCTCAAAGCACTCATTTCAAATATCTTGGTTTGATCTTCCAAGAAGATAGAGAGTGCAAGGAAAATGTTAGCCATAGAATTAAAGTAAGATGGGTGAAGTGGAGACTGACACAAGAGTCTTGTGTGACCGTAAGATCCTAACGAAATTGAAAGGAAAATCATATCCTACGGCGATAAGATATGTAATGTTGTATGATAGCGAGTGTTGGGCAATGAAAAGACAACATGTCTCCAAGATGAGTGTTGCCGAAATAAGAATGTTAAGGTTGATGTGCGAGCATACTAGGCTAGATAAAATTCATAATGAACATATTAGATAAAAGGTAAGAGTGGTATCAACTGAGGACAAATTGAGAGAAATGAAATTGAGATGGTTTGGACATATTAGGCTCGTAGACCTAAGGAGGCTCCAGTTAGAAAAGTGAAACATATTAAGATAGAGGAAGGGAAGAGAATGAGGGGTTGACCTAGATTAACTTGGAGAGTAGTACAATATAATTTGAAAACTTTAAACCTTTCAGAAGAGGTAGCTTAAAACCGTTTAGAGTGGAGACGGAGAATCCATATAGCCGACCCTAATTAATTTGGAATTAAGGCTTAATTGAGTTGAGTCTGCATACAACTTTCCATAACCAAGATAGTCACATATAAACATGTAGTACAAAACTAAACCAATCTTTAGCTTTCACAAACAACTTGGCATGGCACCCAAGGCAACAAAGTGGGCAACAAATGTTGCCAAGCATTTAAAAACAGATCACATCCCAGGATCAGACTATCCCAATCAAAATTCCAATCAGATCCAGTCAATAAACCAATCAGGGTAATTTTAAAAAATGGCTCAAGTCACAACCTTCCTCCAATCAAGAATTTCATACTATCATCACATCTTATCATTCCTAAAACCCTAATCTAGTTTTGCCAGGCAAGGAATTGAAAACAAGAAATTGGAACAAGACCAATCCTGGTTGACCTGAAAATCAACAATGTATGGCCAGACCCAGCTAGTGTCAGGGGAAAGACAGTGGGAAGGCAAAAAGAAGGATGAGGGAGATGAAGAGCAGCACAGGAGAAAGGCAGGGAGACTACCAGCACCGGCCTCCTGCACTGTCCACTTCCCACTCCCTTTGGAGGTCAATGACTGCAAAAAGATGGGGATGAAAAGCGAAGTGGAGGATGACACCTGCCACAGCAGGAGAGGATGCATAAAGAGGTGACAGATGGTGCATGCAGCAATGGTGAGTGGGCATACATACAGTGAGTGGAGGAGGGATAATCTTAAGGTTTTAAAAATGTCTAGGCGGGCCGAGGCACTAAAATCACCTGCTGCCTAGGTAGACTGCCTAGTCGGCGAGGTGGGCACCTCATTCATAAGGCAGTTATTTTGTTAGGTTTTAACATTTTACATTATTTATGAACCATTTGGCCTGATTGAACATGTTTTCGTTTCTAATGGCATTTGGAAAAATTTTCTGTACATTAATCATAAAGAAGGAATAGTTATGACCCATTTTCACTTTTCAAACAAAGTATAAGATATATAAAATAATGAGGAACTAAAGACGAAGATCAAGAGTCACATTTGTTGAGGGTATGAGGTCATTAGCAAATAATATCACCTCTCAATAATTTATGCATGCAATGTTATATAAGAAATCCTATAACTACATACCAAAATTGAGAATTAAAATTTCCATGTACTAAATGTGTAGATTAGGCCTATATATATGGAAAAAAAATAAAAAATACGACCTTAAAGTGGAAAATTAGTGAAGAGGCCCACCAGTGTATACAATGATAAAAAAAGGGATGAGGATACCATTCAATTTGCTGCTTTCCCGTTTTATTAGTGTATAGTGTAACATCTTTTTTTAATTATAAATCTAAACATGAATAAACATCATACAATGAAGTAAGTCTGATATTTACTGAAAGATCTTAAAGTCATTATTACAAGTTTTCTAGTCATACCCAACATCTAGAGATGCAACACATGTTATGTAATATATTATCAAGGACATTTAGGTAATTACATAACTCTGCCATAGCCAGTCCTAAGCTCGGTTGAAAAAGGAGGGAGTGTGTTAGGTTGACGTCAGCACTTAATAAAACTTGTCACAACCCAATCATAAATTCTGAACCGAGATTTCGCGTTAGTGCTAGGACATTCCCTAGAAGTGACATGTTACACCGGCCCCCAATGTATAATGAAAAGTGAGCAAGGGACTATTAGGACGTTCCCCATAAGTGACGCGCCGCAACGGCATCCGATTGCGGTGGCAAATAAGTAAGGGTTCTCGTGCATTGGACGAACACGAGTAAAGAAGTTAGGCCATAAAAATAAGAATAAAATTCGTTTAGCTACATAGAACATACGAACCTTAACCGATAAAAGCTTAGAATTAGTTAAAAACTAATGAGATAGGAAAGTCAATAAAACTTGTTTACAGGAAATTAAATGGAAAGATTTTAAAACTAAAGAAATTGAAGATTTCAAGCTTTGATATGTAGGTAAAAGTAATAATAAAAATGGTGTAGCTATTATCATAGATAAAAAATTCAAAGACAAAGTTGTGGAAGTTAGGAAGGAGATAGACTCATATTAGTTATTGTAGTAGGTGAAAAAGTTTTAAATATAATTAGTACTTATACACCTCAAGTAGGATTAGAAGAGAGTATTAAAAAAGAATTATGAGAGAATTTTAATAAGATAATTCAAGATATCTCTAATGGTGAAAGGACTTATGTCGGACGAGATTTAAATGGCAATGTAAAAAAAGATAATAGTGGTTATGAGAGGATCTATGGAGGCTTTGGCTTTGATAATAGAAATGACATGGATGGAACCATTCTTGATTTTTCTATTACATATAATTTAATAATTATAAATATTTATTTTAAAAGAGAGACGAACACTTAATAACTTATAAAAGTAGAACGCATAAAAGTCAAATAGACTATTTTCTTATTAAAAAATTGATCGATCATTATGTAAAGATTGTAAAATCATTCCTGGAGAGAGTATAACCCTCAACATAGAATTTTAATAATAGATGTTTACATCCAAAAGTTGAAGAAAAAAGATGTAGTGAATAACTACACAAAAATTAAATAGTAAAATTTAAAAGAAGAAAATTTAGATGCATTTAAAAAATATCTATTAAAGGAAAATATGAGATTTTAAGGAAAAATTTAACATAATATGGAATAGAATGACCACTTTGTACAAATAGAGTAGCAAAATAAATCTTAAGTGAATATAAAGGTAAAAGAGTTCTTAAAAAAGAAACATGGTGATGGGACAATGAAATTCAAAAACCTATTAACCATAAAAGAGAATGCTTTAAAATGTGGCAAATAAGTAAAAATGATTCTTTAAAGAATATAAAATTGTAAAAATAAACACTAAGAAAATAATTAGTGAAGTTAAGTTAAAATTTTTTGGGAATTATATCATAATTTGAGAACCCGAGAAGATGAAAAAGATATATATATATATATATATATAGCTAAATTGAAAGACAAATAAAAATAAAGATTTTAATGATATTAGATGTATTAAGAACGAGGATGGTAAGATTTTAGTAAAAGACTGCGAGATTAAAGCTGTGTTATCAAAGGCATCCGAGGCAAACACCTAGGCGACGAGGTGAGGCGAGGCGAGGCGCTGATATGGCGCCTCGCGTTCCCGCTTTTCGCCTAGGCGATCGCGGGAAACGCCTCGTTCGCCCAGGCGTTCGCCTAGGCGCGCCTTAGACGCCTTCAGCACCTCAGGCGCGTTAACGGGCCCAACTTAGACGCCCAAGCCCATACCGAGCCCAATACGAACGGCCCAGCCGATGCAACCTAACCCCCCTCTTGGCCATCGAACCCTAATCTCCCTGCGTCCCGAGCCCCCCGACACGAGCGCAGCGGGAAGCATCTCCGGCAGCGACGGAAAGTGTTTCTGGCGGCAGCGGCGTACTTCTCCGGCGACTACGACGGCGACGGCCGTGGAAGGTAAGCGTCTCTTCGTCCCTCTCTCTCTCTCTCTCTCTCACTCATCACCCCTTTCTCACCGTCTCACGCACACTCCCCTCCTCCCACCCTCTCTCTGCCTCCCCCGACCCTCTCTCTCTCTCTTGCTCTCTGTCTGTCTCTCTCCCCTCCCCCGACCCCCACTCTCTCTCTCTATCTCTCTCGGTCTGTCTCCCCTCCCCCTGACCCTCTCACTCTCTCTTGCTCTCTGTCTGTGTCTCCCCTCCCCCCGACCCCCACTCTCTCTCTTGCTCTTTATCTGTGTCTCCCCTCCCCCCAACCCCCACTCTCTCTAACTGTCTCTCTGTCTCTCTCACGCACTGTCTCTCTCAATCTCTCTCTCTCTGTCTCTGTCTCTCCCCTCCCAGACCCCCACTCTGTCTCTCTTGCTCTATGTCTCAATCTCTGTCTCTCTCAACCTCTCTCTGTCTGTCTCTCCCCTCCCAGACCCCCACTCTCTCTGTCCTTCTCTCTCACTCACTCTAACTCTCTCTCTCCACTCCTCGACCCACACTCTCTCTCTCTTTCTCACTCTCTCTGTCTCTTTGTCTCTCCCCTCCCCCGACCCCCACTCTCTCTCTTGCTCTCTGTCTTAATCTGTCTCTTTGTCTCTCTCAATCTCTCTCTGTCTGTCTCTCCACTCCCCGACCCACACTCTCTATGTCCTTCTCTCTCACTCTCTCTTGCTGTCTGTATCTCTGTCTCTCCCCTCCCCCGACCCCCACTCTGTCTCTCTTGATCTCTCTCAATCTGTCTCTCCCCTCCCCGACCCCCACTATCTCTGTCTCTCTCTCACTCTCTCTTTCTGCCTATCTCTCTGTTATTCTATGTCTGTCTCTCCCCTCCCCCGACCCCCACTCTGTCTCTCTTGATCTCTCTCTCTGTGTCTATCTCTCTCAATCTGTCTCTCCCCTCCCCGACCCCCACTATCTCTGTCTCTCTCTCACTCTCTCTTTCTGCCTATCTCTTTGTTATTCTCTGTCTGTCTCTCCCCTGAGTCCCCTCCCCCGCTCCCCGCTCTCTGTTTGTCTCTCTCACTCTCTCTTGCTCTCTGTCTTTACTGTTTACAGGTGGACTGTGGACATTGATTTAATTTTTAAGATGACCACACCAACCAGAGGTTCGTCTCATTCGTCTAATCAAGGGCCTATCGAAGGGAAGGGGAGAAATAAAGATCCAGACTGGAAATATGGTACTTTGGTGAATCCAAATAATAGGGATCGAGTAAAATGCAACTTTTGTCAGAAAGATTGTAAAGGAGATATCCATCGGTTAAAACAACATCTAGCAAGTACTTCTACAAATATGACAGTTTGCTTGAAGATGACACCAAAGGCAAAAGAAGAAATTAAACAATATATGGAGCAATTAAAACAAGCAAGGATTGAAAAGAAATGTTTGATTAAGGAAGCGAAAAGTCGAGATGATATTTTAGAGATTCAGTTTCCAAACCTTTGAGGTGAATCAAGTTGACGACATTCTTGCAAAGCCTCCGAGGATGAAAGGTCTTTTAAATAGATTTTGTACTCATAATCCTGAAGATTTAAAGGACAAATCTATCAAGGATAAGAAGCATCAGAAGGAAGCATGAGAAAGAGTCGTCCAATACATAGCTAGGTGCATGTATCAAACTGGAATTTCATTCAATACCGTGCGTCTAAATAGTTTCCAAACAATGTTAGAAGCTATAGGACAATTCAGTCCGGAATTGAAAGGCCCTAGATACCATGAAGTTCGTTAGACCCTTCTCCAAAAGGAGATTCAAAAGACTCAAGAAATAGTAGGTTTACAAAAAGCCAGCTGGGTGAAGTTTGGTTGTACTATCATGTCTGATGCATGGACAGATGGGAAAGGCCGTACTTTGATAAAATTTTTGGTCAATTCACTTACTAGAACTGTGTTTTTGAGGTCTATTGATACATCTCAATATGTCAAAGATGCAAAGTTGTTAGCTGACTTATTGAGCAAGATAGTTATAGAGGTTGGTACGGAGAACGTGATACAACTTGTCACAGATAATAAAGCAAGCAATGTTGCTGCAGGAAAAATATTGATGGCAGCGCATCGTCACTTATTTTGGACACCATGTGCTGCCCACTGCCTAGACTTGATATTGGAGGACATTTCCAAGGTGTCTCCAATCAAGTCAACCATTCGGAGGACAAGGATGGTTACTACATTTATTTATGCACATACGAGGGTGCTTGCTATAACGAGGAAGCATACAAATGAAAAGAATCTTATCTGTGCAGCTGTGACCCGCTTTGCCACAAATTATTTGAATCTGTAAAGTTTGTTAGATTATAAAGATGGTTTGAGAAGAATGTTTACATCTAGTGAATGGACAAGCAATAATAAGTAGGCAAGAAAAACTGAAGGAAAGAAAGCACAAGATATAATTTTGAATACTCAGTTTTGGAAGAGAGTTATTTATGCACTAAAGATATTCAAGCCTCTTGTCATGGTTCTGCGCTTGGTTCATGGAGAGAAGTCGTCAATGAATTACATTTATGAAGCCATGGAACGTGCCAAGAAAAGTATCAAAAATGCTCTGGATGGAAATGTGGACAAGTATGGTCCACTTTGGGAGATCATTGATAGGAGATGAGATTTTCAGCTTCATCGTCCTTTACATGTAGCTGGATACTACCTTAACCCTCAATTCTATTATGCAAATCTAGAGATTGATTCAGATGATGAAGTGAAGCAAAGGACTATATGATGTCATTGAGAAGTTAGTTCCTAATCCTAATGTACAAGATGAGATTACCAAGGAATTGAGGTGTTATAGGAATGCTATGGGTTTCTTTGGGAGAGAAATGGCCATAAGGCAACGTACTACATCTAATCCTGATATATTTCTATATGGACTGCCAGTACATTTATTCATTAAATTCTTTTTGATGTGAAAATTAAATACTATTTGGATCTCTTATGTAGTTAATTGGTGGGTGGATTTTGGGAGCAAAACTCCTAATCTGCAAAAGATGGCCATTCGCATCTTGAGCCTCACTTGTAGTGCATCTAGCTGTGAACGCAATTGGAGTACATTTGAACAGATTTTGATTTTTATTAACTTTCATTGAATAATACATGTTATGTTTTTTTATTCTATATTAATCTAATAATGATATTTTTCTAGATGCACACTAAGAAAAGGAATAGATTGGAGCAAAAAAAACTGAATGATCTCGTGTTTGTGCAATACAACCAACACCTTCAAGATCGCTTTTTACGTTTCCAACAAAGTGAACTTGACCCTATAAGCTTGGAAGATATTGATGATTGTAATGAGTGGATAGCACATCCTCATAACAATAAAGATGTTGTACATGAGGATGAAGACCTCACATTGTTAGATGTTGAGATTGCTACAGGGATTGGTGAAAAAGAAGGTCCACGTACAAGGACAACATCAAAGAAACGTTGTTTAGGGAAGGGGAAAGCAGTTGCAACAAGTTCCACATTAGAGTCTATTGATGAACTTGAAGTTGGGTCTGATGATACAATGGAGGACTCTAAAGGTGAACTTCTACTTAAGCAAGATGAGCATTCTGAGAGTGATGAATGAGTGAGGCTTCAGAGTTGTGAAAGGAATGTATTCATAGACTTGTTAGCCTTATTTGAAAATGTTGACTACTTATTTTCTTAAGAAACATTTGAATATTGTAATAGACTTATCTTACATTTGTACATTTGTATTGTGTTTGCTTAGCATTTCATTGATAAATTTCATTATGGTAAATATAATTAGTAGTAAAATGTCCATGAATTTGTTGATTACATATTTGAGTAATTAAAATTTATTTTAATTACTTTGATTTAAAATTATTTGGTTATATTTGATAATTTGAGTGAATAAATATCATTATGTATGACTATTTGGCTATTTTGTATAATAAGTAAATTATAAAAAATTAAAATTAAAATGTCGCCTCAAACGCCTAGGCCATTGCCTAGGTGTTTGAGGCTGAAGCGACCCCCCGGTCACCTCGGTCGCCTCTCGCCTCTGACTACATAGGATTAAAGAGAGATGGAGTACTTATTTTGATAAATAGTTAAATGAGGATCATTTTAAATGTTACCTTCATGAACAAACCTGGACAAATTAATTATCATTATATTCAATAGATTAGAACTTCAAAAGTTGAAAACACGCTCTAAAAAGGATGAGAGTGTATAAGACCTTTGGACCAAATAAGATACCTATTGAAGTTTGGAAAGTTATGTAACATAGGCATTAAATGGCTTAATGAACTTTTCAATAAGATTTTTTTTTTTTTAAAAAAAAAGAGAATATCAAATGACTGGAGAATAAGTATTGTAATTTCATTCTTTAAAAATAAAGAAGATATTCAAAATTACAATAATTACCATAAAATTAAACTTATGAATCATACTATAAAACTTCAAGGGAGAGTAGTAGAAAAACATCTTAAGCGTATTACTCATGTTTCAAAAAATCAACAAGTTCATGCCTAGTAGGTCTACTACGGAAATTATTTTCCTATTGAGATAATTGATGGAAAAATATAGAAAGAGAATAAAAGATTTACACGTGATTTCTATTAATTTAAAAAAAAATACGATCGTATACCTAGAAAACTAATTTGGTGGACTTTAGAGAAGAAAGGAATATTTAAAAAATATATTCATGTAATTATAAATATGTATGAGAGGACTTCTATGAATGTGAAGACTATTGATGGAGAGGCATCAGAGTTTTCTGTTACTATTAGATCATATCAAGGGTCAACATAAAGTCCTTATCTTTTTACTTTAGTTATAGATAAGGCCACTAAACACTTGCATGATGACATCCTTTGGTGTATGTTATTTGCATATGATATTGTTCTAGTTGATGAGGATATTAAGAGTTTAAATGATAAACTAGAACAATACTTTTCAAATCTTAAGACTTTAGGATTAGTCGAACTAAGACAGAATATATAAAATCAGTAACAGAGAAGTTGACCATATAAATTTAGTTATTATCGAAGATCAAATTATTCCTAAGAGTAACAATTTTTGATATTTAAGATTTATTATTCAAGATAATAGAGAGATCTAAAAGATGACACTCACAGAATCAAGGCAAGTTGGTTGAAGTGGAGAAGTGCAATTGGAGTCATTTGTGATTGACATGTCCCTTTAAAACTCAAAGATAAATTCTATAAGACAACTATAAAACCTACTATATTATATGATTCCACGTGTTGGACTGTAAGAAAGGATCATGTGCAAAAATTGTGTATTGCTGAGATAATGATGTTACGGTAGATGAGTAGTTAGAAAAAATACAATTAAGAATAAATATATATATAAGAATTTAAGGGTAGCTCCTATTGACATTAAGCTTAGGGATAATATGCTGTGATGGTTTGCTCATACATCGTCGCCCAAATTCAGCACCAGTTCAGATGTGTGATAGAATTAAAGTAGAGAATGGTAAAAGACATCGAGAAAGATCTAAGATGTGGTGGTTGGATGTAGTTAGAAAAGACTTGGCCTCGCAATGTGTTACTTCACTGGATAGATTAAGATGGCAGAACATGATTCATTAGCCGACCCCAATTAGTTGGGATGATGATGACATTTAGGTAATTACATATTTACATAAAAGGGGGGGTGGGGGGTGGGGAGAACTGATGAGACATAGTCCGAGGCGGAAACCTTCAAGGGAGGCCAATCCATCCAAGGTGCCCAGGTGCGCTGCCTAATCATCTAGGCAGCTGCCTTTAAAACTGTGATTCTTGCTAAGGTAAATAATTCTATTCCAATCATACAATTGAAGCTTGACAAGGACTGAAAGTAGTCAACATGTAGCTGACGGTACACCAGTAACATCATGTCTGTAACTAACGGTTGCCAGTTTAGTCATGTAACTTGTTTTATTATGTCACTGAGCTAAGGTCATTTGAACATCTTCCAGAAGAAAGTCTCCTGAAAAAGATAAGAGTTAATCAAACTTCTTTGGATCTAACCATTTTCCTCCCTGACTTGTGATTGTGAGTTAGTCTCACTCTCTCTCTCTCTCTCTCTTAATACTCTCTTAATATATGTATATATATATATAAGGGATGGAATCACAGGAGGGAACTTGCACCTCACCAAGAGAACTAGGCCCATTTTCTTCCTTAATTTGTGGTTGTGGGTAGATAACATTTTTTGAGGGATGGGATCACAGGGGGATCTTGAAATTCACAAGGCCTAGGCCCATCTTACTTCTTAAGGTCCTCTTCGATGATTGAATAAGTGCAGAACAAGATGGTTTATTCAAGTTAAGCAAGCTTATTCTGATCACTCGGATCTGTTATTCCATTATAAATTCGAACAAGCAATTCAACCAAAAACTTGAATTGCCTGTTCTAGCAAGAATAAACAACAACGGTGCCTATCTTTAGGTATTTATTTTTTAACTTATTTTACCCAATTTATTTTTCTTGTGGTCACATTGCTTGTTACAGCTAGAATAAGCATGATGATATCTATCCTTCTATTTTTTTTTAACTTATTTTACCTAATTTAACTTTCTTATTTTAAGTGGAATATTGTTCTAGTTGTCAAAGCAAAAGGCCTTTTATTCCAGCATAAACAATCCCGAATTGCTCAAACTAGGATAAGCAATCTAGCTGTCAAAATGGGTCTAAGGAGACAAGGGTGTGCGAAGTCAAACTTCTAAAAACCCCTGGTTGCATGATGAATTAGGACAGGAAGGTTCAAGGAGGCTTGCACCTAAAACCAAATCATATGATCATTGTTTGTGATGCATGTGACGGGCACCACCATACATGTTGAACCCAATTTGGGAGCAAATACTCGAGCCACCCACTTGTTTGTTTGCAGTCTGGTACACATTGGAGACCATTTTTCCTGCAAAATCTCTATTGAAAACACGTTGTCTATCAAGATTTTCTCATTCAGTGAATTTTGAACTTTGAGCAACTTCCAAAAGAAAACTAAAAGACTAACATCATGTTCCTAATGCATCCAAATTCACTATCAAGTATTTATTGCTGACGAAAACATGTCAGACAGAGAATGCTCCTTAACTAGTATATGTATTCCTTTTGAAAAGAATTCCTAATGGCTATAAACAGTATTAAAAGTGTTTTAAGTCATCCAGATACTTTTATTAAAAGGCAAAATCATATGTTAACTCCTTTTTAATATATTAATACAATGAAGCCAAAAAATAATCATCAATAGAAAGCTCACACAAGACAAGTTTCAACTATCTATATGATTTCTATTAGGTACTTACCACTAAAACCATCATTGTGCATGTCTGCACCTTGACTCCATCCAGGTAAATGTTTTCTCGCTTTCCCCTTCCAAGCTACCTCAAAACCAGCAATCTCATCTGAAAATGCAGCTAGGTCATACAAAACCAATTTCTTGAAAGCACAAAAACTCCCTGCTGCAAATGACACATACCTTCATTCAGATTATGTAATGTTTGAATTGTATCCACCCTCCCATCTGAACCGAGTTTCCTTGTAACTGAATGCCCCTAAAGAAAAGCAGGCGTATATCAGAAATAGAATTCAACCAACTTAAGCCATAGATGAATGCAAACATTTCACCAACGCATCAAACGAGAGGAGAGGTTGGAGAAAAGCTGCCCTTCTTCACAGGGCATTGGGGGTGGGGGTTAAGATTAGGGCTATCAAACCTTGTCAAGTATTCCTTTGGAGACCCTATGTGTGGCTTTGCCAGTGGTCGTATCTGCTTCCCTGCTCTCCTCCACCGTCACCTACATAACAACAGCGTAAGCACAATAATCAGGAAAATTTAACAAGAAAAAAATTATTTCAGCAGTTTGCCTCCCCCAAATTCCTTCACTATCACCTACTTAACAACAACAAAAGCATAAATTTTTTAGAAAATATGAGTCTGCCAAAAGACAATTTTCAACAATTTGCATACTCCATCACCCCCGGCCCTCCTGGTCGTCGATGAAGTATAATAAGCTCCATTAGGACCTCCATAGGTAACAGTGGAACTATGAAAGCTGTAAGTGCGGTTCTGCGGCTGCAACGCGCTGGCCCTCCTGTACTCTGCCCTATGTTGCATATGCTTGCTCCTCTTCTCTGCAATACACAAACCAGTCATCAGTCCTTCCAGCACACAAGAGAAGATGCATTAAAAGAATCAACCTGCCAACACAAAGACACCACCTTCAATTTCTTCATCTGGGTCTTGCACATATGGTTCCTTGCTGGATCTCGCGTGCTTTTTCGAGCCATCTTTCTTCTCCACCCCCTCTTCCCCTTGCTCTTGTGCCTCGTCATCTGAGTTGATCTCCTGGATAACTGGTCCCCTGGATTTATTCGGCTGGGCAGCGGCGGGAGCCTGGTCCTCCAAGAACCCAGCATGGATGGGTACACCAAAGGGGCTCCCAGCTGCGGACCCAGCGTGGATGGGTACACCAAAGGGGCTCCCAGCTGCGGACCCAGAGTGGATGGGTACACCAAAGGGGCTCCCAGCTGCACCAAACATGCTGCGACCAAAAATACTCGGACCCATCATGCCACCAAAGGGTTGCGTGAAGAAGGGGTCATCAAACGGGTCTCTCCCGCCAAAGAAACTCGAAACCAGACTACCCGGCCTGCCAAAACCAGCAAATGGATCGCCAAACCCAAAGAAATCGTCCATTCCCCCTCTTCCCCGCTGCATTTTCTCCGGCGACTATTCCTCTCGCTCTGGGAATCAAAACACCTGGTTACTAGTTAGGAACTCACAAGATTCACAACTACATGTTAACACCACACCATACACACACACAGAGAACAAAAACAAAGAAGAAAAGTTTAGAACAACATCGTTCGATAGTTTCTAGCATCCAAATTTCGCGAAAGGGAGAACAAAACGGAGGCACCTTTCCTAGCGTAACTGATGCATCAACAAATAAGGATAAAATCCACCAAAATGCTCACCGCAAGATCACAATAATCAACAGATTTACCCCCCAAACCCCTCCCCAAACCAAAAAAAGATAAATCTCTAGAAAAAGAAGTACGATTCTTCAGGAAAACGTAACGAGATGGAATAGGCTCGAGGAGAGAATCGGATGGGAAAGATAAAATAAAGCACAATTAAATCTATCAAAATTAACGAGACCAAAACGTAGAGAAGGGAGAGAGGAAGCGATCCGTTCGTTCTACCTGAAACCAACAGATCTTTCAAACCCTAATCCGAGAAGAACTCACCGGCAGAAACCAAATAGTGGGAAGGAACCGTGTGATAACAAATGTCAAAAGAAGAACAAAGAGGAAATTTTGGGACGCGAACCGCCTTTATAGCGTTGTCGGTGGAAGATTCTGGTAATTGGCGTCCTCTAGAGAGAGTTCCAGAGTTGGAGACGCGTGTTATTCCTATAGTTCAGGTTACATGCCTGAGAAAAAGAATTATTAATATATTTAAAATAAAAAAATATTTTTTAAACTTACACATATGATGTATGATTTGTACTTAAAAGAATAACAATATACTTAGAATGAAATACTCTTAAATTTGGACGTATGATGTATGATTTTCACAAATATTTGGATGAAACAAATTAGAAGTATTTTTAGATTTTCATATAATTATTTTTAGAGGAAAAATTAAGCTTTAAATTTTATCTATATATATTTAACTATATTTAATGTTTAATTAACAATTCTAAATTAAAACTACGTTTTAGGAAAGATTTGACTTTTATACATCTCCATGTGACATTTTGAAAGTAGACGTTGAAAATAGTTTCTAATTGAAGATTATGTCAAATGCATCCTACAAGAACATTTTTTTCTTTAAAATATATAAATTAAAAACATGTATAAGATTATCAAATTTGCTTAAAGAAAAAACTTTTAAAAATAATATGTTTTCATTTTGCACGTGCAAGGTGAAAATATTCATGAAATTTATCTGCTCACTCCATGCATGCAAACGGGCCGGACAAGACAATTTGATGCTTTAGACTTAAAAAAATGAGAGAGAAGATCCTCTCTGAAGTCAGTAAATGTGAGTTCATTGGTTAAGAAAAAAAAGGTAAATGTGAGTTCAATCGCTAGTGTGAAAGACACATTTGCAAAAAACAAAAAAAAATATTTTTAACTATTTTTAAAATTTTATTTAAAAATGCTAAACTAAAATGAGGTTTTAATAAAGATTTGACTTTGTACACCTCTATTTGAGGTTTTGAAAGTAGAAGTCAAGAATAATTTCTGATTGAAGATTTTGTCAAAATGCATCCCTACAAGAAAATTTTCTCCTTTAAAATGCAAAGTAAAACCATGTATAAAGTTGTCAAATTCGCATTAAGGGAAAAAAATAGAAAATAATATGTTTGCATTTTGCATGTGTAAGGTGAAAACATCCGTGAAATTTATGTGCTTGCTCCGTACATGAAAAGGGACAATGTGATACTTAATGTTTTGGAATTAATATATATATATATATACATACACATATACTTGATCACTATCATTATTTATTATAAATATGTGTTTACTTGTAAAGTCATTCTAAAATCTATTTTTGTCCTACATTTGCATGTAATATAAATATATATTCTTTTTATGAAAATTTAAAAGCAAAATATACTTTGATCTCCAAACCCTCTCATGAAATGAATGCATACATCTAGACATTATCATTAGGATAAGAGTATTTCAAATATCTCCATTAATAGATGAGATCAGAAATAAAAAGCGATTATGATTTGTTAAGACATCTCTATCATCTAATAGCTAGATTAATTAATGTAGCATGTATAAGAGGTTATGATAAACACCTGCATAGTACTTAACTAGCAAAAAATCCACGCAATGCGCAGAAGAGAAAAAAAAGTAAAAAAAAAAAAGGAATAAAAGGAAAAGTATTCATGAATAAAGAAAATTGGCAAAGAGAGTCCCTCATTTTCATTTTTTCATTTTTATTAAGCAAAGAAAATTTATGTCATACTAATGAAAATAAAAAATAATATCAAGGAATTGTATCAGTTTATTTATACTTAATCTCATGCAGGCACATTGTTTTAAAACAAAAAGTGAATATTGAAGTAAAATGATATTAAAACTATTGTTCTAACATAGATAATAAAAAGTTTTCACGTAATATGATAACATCTATACATTTAGCATCTCATTTGATCAAAAATAGTCAAAATAAGATATACCATCCAAACTACATCTATCAATTCATTGATATCGAAGCCTCAATATGTTCATTATTCTCTTCTTTCTCTTGCTAAGAGATATTAGATCATTAGATTTTATTATGATTAAAAAATATTATTGATCAACAAAATTGAAAGTTATCATTGATCACTTGCTCACTCTTAGTTTTGAGCTAGGGAATGTGGATATGTACACAAACGTTTGAAGGACTTCAATCCAAATGAGGAACTATGGAGTCATATAATTAGTAAACATTTAACTAATCTTTCACGTAGTAAAAAAAACTAAATTTCAAAGAATAAATTTCTACACAATTTTGAGCTAAAGTTTTTTGTAAAAGTTAAGAAAGTCATAAACGTAATATTGTTTACATATGATAAGATTATAAGTTAACTTTAAATGTTAAGTGGAGACATAACTTTAAATGTTAAGTGGAGACAACTTCTAACCTAAAGGCATATGTTCATTGTTCTCCATTAGTATGTGGAACCAATCAACCTTAATGTTTCAATTGTTGCATAAATATAAATGTAATAAATAAAAATTAGCAAGCAGTGGTTGATAAGTACACATTTTTAGATAAATGATAGATGAAATTTACACACAATATTGTCAATTATATGTACAAAATCACATGAAATGATAGATAAATCAATTATACTTTCAAAAATATTAAATTTGCAAATTTCGAATGTCAAATATCATCATTTCATAGATTAAGTGAGTGTTACAATTTCATTCTTAATAAAAACTTCTCGACAATTATTTAATCTGCATTTGAATAATTTATTGATTGCCGCATGAACTTAACTGTTATTTTATGTGAACACATGACATGAGCAAGGAGATTGTAGAGTAGTCAGACCACCTTGATTTCAATGAAATAACTAAGGTTCGAATCCCGGAATGAACATAATTGTATTTTTGCTCTTCAAAAGGGGCCTACATGCGAACTAAGAGAGAGAGAGGAGAGAGAGAGAGAGGGAAATTTTGAAATTCAAATTCAAAAATAACATTTATTGTTTTTAAATTTTGAATTTCAAATTTTCAAAAAAAATCAAATTTCGAAAATAATATTTATTCCTAAAAATCTAAATTTTAAAAATCAAATCTCTCTCTCTCTCTCTAAATTTAAATTTCAAAATAAACATTCATGGTTTTTAAAGAGGATCCCTTAACCAAGGGAGAACTTAATAGCCTATTTATTACATTTTTAAAAATTCAAAATTTGGGCTCTCTTCTATAAAACCAAGGAAGGAGGGAGGAAAAAGGGTATCCTAGAATTTCTACTCCTCTCCAACAATCCATACGGGCCTCTCTCTTTCTCTCCTGCGTTTTCTATTTTTCTGCAAATTTTTAAGTGTTTTCCCTCTCCCTCTCTTACAATTTTTAAAGAGAAAAAGAAAAAAAATACATCTCTCTCTCTCTCTCTTTCTCCCTGCGCCACCTCCCTCTCTCAGATTTCTCTCTCTTCTTCCACCCTTCTCTCTCTGCCTTTCTCTCCCTCTCTCTACCTTTTTCCTTCTCTCTTTCTTTCTCTCTCTCTCTCTCTCTCTCTCCTCTCTCTTTCTCACTGTCTTTGCTGCCTGCACACGCCGAGCCCCGCCACAGCAGCGCCAGCGCCACCGTACGAGCCACACGGCGCCATCCTGTGCCTTCCTGCCCGCCAGCGCCACGCGGCGCCTCGTGCGCGTTCGCGAGGCGCCGCGTGGGCGGGCATCGTCGCTCGTGCCGGGCAGTTCCCGCCCAACCGCCGCCCGTCAGCGCTAGCACGCGCCTGTCGAGCCGCCCGAGGGCAGCCCCTCTGCTCCGCCGTGCCACGTGCCAAGCGGTCGTCATACGAGCCCGACGCACAACGCCTAGCCCACGCCAGTGTTCGGCGCACCACGCCCTAGGGCCCTGCTTCGTTTGTCTCCTCTTGCCACGCACCCCTATCGTGGTCCACTATGCTGTTCGAGCCTTCTAGCGCCACTGTCAGCGGTCCACCGAGCCTACAAAAGCCCCTGGTTCCCTGTTATTCATTTTAATTAGTTTATTTAAGTGTTAAACAATTAGTTAACATTTCTGTTATTTTTCTTTTTCTTAGAACCATTGTAATATTTATTTCTTTCACTAATAGTAATCAAGTCCTTGTTTTTATCATGTGATTGTTTCTATTTGCTTTTCTAGACTAATATTATTTAATTAGATTCATATGTTTTGCTCAATCTTAATATTTAGTTAATCAAGTGTAGTGATAAGTGTTAGTTAGAAAATTTTGAAGGCATTTAAAATTCTGTAATTAATTTTGTTCAAGTGCCTAAAATGAAAGTTTTTTTTAACTAGAACATTATATCAAAAATCTAAACAAACAAAACCTAAAGTTTTCAAAATAGAATTTCTATTTCCTTGTGGATCGACCCGATCTCAGCCATGCACTACATTGCTATATTTATTTGAGATTCAAAAATTAAGATTGATGTTATTTGTGTTTTAACGACAGCATTTAAATACACATCAATGGTCAAACTTTAACAGGAAGTATTTGTCTGTAAATGCACTATAAAGTTAAATGTTAAGAAGTTATGAACAAATGTTGAGAATAATGTTCTAGGCAATAACAAAGCTTTTTAGATTAAAATCATATTAGACGTCCTAAAGGAATATTGCTTTGTTAAAATAGAAGAAAACAATGAGGCAATTGACCATCTGCATTTTTTCCTGAGTGAAAAAAATAAGAAATCTTGCATGCTTTGTAGAGTTATAGAGTGTTTAGATTACATAAGGAGTTATAAAATGGAAAAAAAAATCATATAAATAAGTTGTAAACCAAGGTGAAAAATAAATAGAAGATTAACTTAAATCATGTCTTTGTAGATATTTTTGTTTACATAACATAACAAATTCTTGATGATAAGTAAAATGAATTTCATATATATTCTTATCACTATCGACATCTACATATATGCTAGTAGATGGAAATACTTAAAATATATGAATTAATATCTTCTAAGCTACTTAATGATATTTTAGTTTCAAAATATAAGAGATATTTTGTAGCATGTAAAATGCTTTGCATTTATAAAATGCTATCCACCATAGATGAAGATGAAGAAAGTGTTCTATATTTTTCAAATTTGCATATCAATGACTAACGATCTCACTCACATTCTTCTATAAACATCTTCTTGTTTTACTCCCTCTATTTTTGATAACCCATAAGGTCCTTGAACGAGTAACATTAAATCAAAAAGTTAGATTAGATTGACTATAAATCCTAAAATATAAGCACGTGATTTCCTAAAAAGTTACAATCTAATCATACATTCTAATCGCAAGATATTCTTCTTTATTTTCAAGCTTAACATTATAATTCTTATAATTATAATTTTGACATTTTTTAATTTTTATCCAAAAAAATTAATGTTATATAAATTTGATAATATTATGGGACTTTTTTATAATACATAAATACTATATTATCATAGATAATATGTGGTAGGGTTTTTGTAACGGAGTTGTATAATTGTTATGTTATTATGTAAGTTATATGTAAGATAGTGAGTTATCAAAAAAGATGTAGTAAACTAGTTTGTAATAATCTACATCAAGAGTGGTAAATAGTAGTTTTGCAATAATCCTTTCCCAATGTGTAATTAAACAGTCCTTTTATCTGTTTCTTTTATGTTTTAAAATAATTATAGAATGAAAACAAAGAACTTAAAATAGCTAATTCTAATGCAATATGTTCTTTTGTTTGACATAACACGTCATCAAATTTTGATCTAACATGAAGAAAAGGATAGTCCATTTCTCAAGTCCCTGCCCTTTGTTAGTTCTCACTCGTGACTATCCTCCACCCATGCGTTCCATGGGAATGTTATTGGTAACTCACCCATGCATTCTACTGTTGCAGCTCGTCATGGGAATGATAGCAGCAGCTGCATTTGCTGTTCCACTGTAACATCATGATAGCATGGAAGATATTGCGACTTAGGTATCGTTGGGTTTCATGTTTTGAGCATAAAAAGCGGCCAACAGCTTTCTGACATCTCTCCTATGTTTTCAAACGTTCCACACGTAGGTGCAACTTATGAACAGTAAGAATAGAAGGCTGAGGAGAGAGAAAGACTAAGAAGGAGAGGGGGAAAACTGCTACCCAAAAACTGACCAAGACCAGCTTCTGATCTTCTCCCTCCCACTCCAACGCGATACCAAACGAAGCCTTAGGTTGTGAACAACTACGGAACAGGAGATGAAAGCCTTCACTTCGTATGCTAGGCAGAGAGATAAATGCATGGTTTTGAGAACCAATGGGACTTGTTTGTTGTTGATAGTGCAAAAATGAGCAGCCTAGACCCATGAACAAAGTGGGCAACTACTGTGCATGGCTTGTCCGACATGGAGACTCAATTGGGTCCAAAGCCTACCCACCTGAAAGCTCCTAGAAGGCCCAAGGAAGCTCAGGCACGTGCCCTATAACTTCCTAGAAAAAGACAAGGCACCCTTGTGGTGGAATGTTCATGGTCTGTAAAAAACGGGTATAATAGACCGGAAGAGTCCAACAGTACTATTGAGAGAGGAGAGTTTAAATATTTGTTAAATTTTGAGATCACATGAAGAATCTTTTGTAATGTTTGACCTCCCTCTCTTTCTCAGTACTATTGAACTTTGATCTAAAAGTGTAATGAAAGGATCATCTCTGATCATCTCTCATAAAAGTAGTGTATGCGCGGCTGTTGAGGCCTTGGATGCCAACGGGTATCTCCCAAGAGTACGAAAGATGTTGGAGTCCAAGAAAACCTCAGGAAATCCTTCCCCCATCTCTTCCTTCTACCCTCTAGCTTGCAGAAAGAGAGAAACATGAGAAATCTGTGGAAGAAAAGTTATAAAAATAGAAGAAGGGGAGGAGAGAGGCTTATCTAAAGCCATAGAGAAGGATAGAATGCTACCCAATAGAGAGAGTTCGAAGAGGGCGCCCCCCTACCCACTGGGTTCCCTAGCCGATATTTCTTTGGCAAAATCTAATCAGATTGAGAAAAAGAAGAGAATGGAAGAGATAAGAAGAGAGAGAAGGGCTGGGGAGGGGGTTCTTACCCCTGTTTCTTGATTTCCAGGCTAGGGAAATCGAGTCCTCTCGAGTATATTTTGTTGATTTCGGTGTAAATCATCTCTGTTTTTGTCATGTATTAATAGAAAGATACTCTATGTGAATTCTTCACTCATTCTAAATAATGTTTATGAGTGCTTTTATGCTACTTCTGATGCTCTGTTTCATGAGCAAATGCGTGGAGCTTTGTCTTTAAGTCTTCTTTTCCCTTTGTTTAAGCTCCAATTGGCCTAGTAGAGGTGAATAGATACCTTCTTACCAGGGAGGTAGTCTTTGGGAGCCTGGAGGCCCTTTTCAGGTTGTTTATTATATAAGTAATCACTCTATATTCATTGTGTTTGCTGACTATAATGTTGGAACCTATCCAGTGCTTTGATTTTGAGGTTAATTTACCTTCTATGTGCCTGTTCCATGGAGGGTGAGACTTTGAAGATACTTCTCTTTGAGCTTTGGATACCTCAAAGGGCACTAGAAAGATTTCTTCACTTCATTTCAATAATAATTTCCTTACATTGTTTTTTCCTGAAAGTTTAGGTTTCTGCAAGTCTGAGGTGTTAAGTCATTTCCTTGGACTCAAGCATGGCCTCCTGTGACATCTTAGAGAATCACATTTCATTGGATTATCCCTTGAATGTCACTAAGCCTCCAAGTTGCCTGTTCAGGATGTGCATTCCATAACAGAGTAATAGTTCTGCAGTTTCTTTCTTAATTCGTTCGAGAATTATCATATCTTGGATATAAGTTTGGATATGAGAGGATGAGGACTCTCCTGTGTGTATCGTCCAGCAAAGGATGATGTATTGCAAGTTATATGATAGACCTAGGATCCCTTGAGGGCATTAGGAGAGTGTTTTGATATGATTTTGTTTGAAGTGTTAAATCATTTACACTTAACATAATCTTAAGTTGCTGCGAATTTGAAAAGTTCCTTTGATGCATGACCTATGATCATTAGTCATTTTCCTATTCGTATTTTCATGTGTTTGTTCTTAGATTTGTTGTAAGTTTCTTTCTTCCCTTAAAGGTTACAATATTGATGTGAAATGAAGGGTGCATTTCTCAGATCTTGCTCATGGTATTTACAGACTTCAGTGGTCTCCAGGCATATCTAAGGACAAAGAAAAGGGTTCTATCATTTTTCTGTTTTAACATTTATCTTTGGATTTGTGGTCCTGAAGTCTCATATGTTGACTAGAACTTCAATATGAAAGGTATTTGGGAATGATTAATTCGTGATGATCTCCTGTAAACATGAATGGCCTTTCATAGTCTTGGACCCGATCGAAGTATCCTATATATCGAGAATACAGATCTATAGAGATAGATCTAAAAGGATGTTTGACTTGACCCAATCTATATATATAGATACATTGTCAAAAAGTTTGGCATGAAAAATTCTAAGAGATGTCTCATGTTAATGAGACATTGAATCATCCTCTCTAAAGAGCAGTCTTCTAAGACTCCTAAAGAGAGAAAATGCATAGATAGGGTCTCCTATACCTCGGTAATAGAGTCTATCATATATGCTATGCTATACGCAAGGCATGATATAGCGTATCTCTAAGTGTTATAAGTAGGTATTAGGTGGATCTAAGTGATGCACACTGGAAGATCGTGAAATGTATCCTTAAGTACTTGAAAAGAACTAATGTTATGTTCTTAGTCTAAGGAGGAGGTGACTTGAAGTTGCGAGGATACACTGATTCGAATTTTTAATCTGATTCGGATGATAGCAAGTCTACATCAAGATTAGTGTTTACTTTGAACGGAGGTGCAGTAAGTTAAAACAATTCTAAGCAAGAGACCATTGCAGATTTGATGACAACAGTTGAATACATTGTTATAGCTGAAGCCGCTAAGAAAGCTATCTGGATGAAAAACGTTCATCACCGATTTTGTGGTTGTGCCGAGTATCTTTGATTTGGTCACATTTGTAAGGAATCACCATGAACGAAGCGGAAATAAAATCGATTCCATTGTATCGGTTGCTGGGGTCGTAAAACGGACATTAAAATAAACGCGGGAAGAACAGTTCTTCACCTTTGCGGGGTTTCGAATCTCCCGTGGATGATGCCGACTCGATAATCGCGCACGCGCACGATCTCTAGAGGTATCCACACGAGTTCCCGCTTCAGACGCGATTTCCTCCTCGACTTGAGTGCTCCGACCAGATCTCAAATCCACCATACGCGGAGAGAGACAGATCCACTCCAAGAGAGAGAGAAGGAGAGAGAGAGAGGAGAGAGAGAATCTGGGGTGAGTAATTCGTCCAACCAACTTTTTACCTCTCCCCTTGGCCCTCCTTATATAGAAATAAGGATAAGCATAAGGATTAATCCTCATGATTATCCAAGAGTTTGGCCTTGGATAATTCTCCATTAAATCTTCATGTTTATCCTGCGGCTTTTCATAAAAACCCAGATAAGCATGAAATTTAACGTCTCTCACCGTCTGACGAGAACTCTTATGTGTGTGACCCTCTAGGCCCATATATCAGTCCGGTTGCAGGCCCATTAAACTTAGAATTGTTTCTTGAGTTTAATATTTATTAATTAACATTTAAACATCATATGTTAAATGATTAATTTAATAAACAAGTGGATTATCATCTGATGATTAATTCACTTGGCCTTCTGATCATGAACAGCACCAAACACTACCTCATGATCCCAGAAGATATAAGGGATATTGTTCCCTTCAATTGAACCTTTTCGTCTGCCGATACCGCACAAATATAATCCTTCACTCATGCAATGTCCCAATAACGCAAGGGTATGGTTTTATAGTCAAACCCTCTTTCGCATTATCCAGATGGATTCCAGTACTCAGTTAATATCTAGAAAGACATCTCTTTCATTTGACCCTGGCCAGAGATTTCTGTGTACACATCCATAGGACATTCTCTCTCCAGTCTTATACCAAGAGTGAGTGATCCCTTGTTGTTCACTCAATTACCTTCTGTGAGTGCTTTAAAATGCTCGTGTGATTAACATGAAAAATCTAGGTTGTTTAGTATAAAATAAACCTATTGAAAACAGCAACTAAGTGCAGTGATCGCCAGAAACTTTTGACTTAAAAAGTTTCAAAAGAAGTATGATCGCCTACCTGTTTGAATGCGGAAGATATCGAGTCCTTGATTCCCTTCCCTCAGCCGGCTGAAGAAAGAGAGCCCTTCTTGTTGTTCTTTGTTCTTGCTGTTGAATTTGAAGTCTGAGAAGTTGAGGATCGTCCAGAAATCCTTTGTGACTTTGATTGTTCTCCCCTTTTGTTCTCTTGTTGTTGTTGAGTGCAGCAGAAATAGAGAAACAGGAAATGAAGAAATACTGATGAGAATTTAAGTGGAGGAAGTATCCAAACTAATCATGATTTTAAGCATGCAATTGAACAGCAAACTTACTTGTTAAATGATTTTTAAACCCCTTAAATCAAATAGGTTTTGAAAGATGATGTTGTGGTGTGTGTTGCATGAAGTGATTATGAAGAATGAAATTAATGAAGATGTAGAATAAAAATGCAGAAATGAAACACTTATGCCCAATTGGTTGAAGCCTTGAAAGGATGAAGATTCTTGAAAGGACGCCGACTTCTGGAAATGGCAGCGCTCCGGCGTTCCGACGTTGTTGCTCCGATCTTCAACTCGCTATAATAATGCTCTCTCTTTTCTCAATAGGGCTCAACATTTTTTACTCTTCAAGATGTAAGGTATTTATAGACCTTTTCTGTGTTCGCGGATTAACATAGAAAAATCTAAGATTTATCTATCTTAACCGACAGATAAATACTGATTAATTCATCTTTATCTGTAATTATCTAAAACGCGTCCACCTTGGCTGACGCCTTTCAGATTAATTAAGATAAGGATAAATATCCGAAAAACTTATCTTTATCTTTATTAGATAAAACGCGTCTACATGTGTAGACGTCTTTTACACTAATTAAGATAAGGATAAACATCCGGAAGAGAAGTTAAAATAGCCTAGGAGACCTAAAACGCGTCAAGACTCACAGACGCCTTTTAGCTAATTAATCAATTGATTAAAATTCAAATTTAAACGTTAAAATAAGAATAAACTCTAAATGGCGTCCACACAGGTCGACGTCTTTTAGAATTCTTCATATTTTAACTGAAATTTGAGCTAAAATCAATTCAATTGATTAACTTAAACATGTCTGTTAAACCCGACACTTAAAAAGATCAATAAAAATTAATTAATGATTAAATATCAAACCATTCTGAGGCATTATTATATGATATGAAATTTACTCGAAATGACGTCAAAATTAGCGTGTCTACAGCTGCCTCACCTTGGCATCGTCTTTGCAAGGGAGTGAAATGAAATGGAATGTACTGAAAAGGTGATGCCAAGGTGTGATGAGACACGCTCTTAACATCACATGATTGGAATTTTTTCTCAAAATTATCAATGAAGATAGCTCAAGGAGATCAATGGAATCAATCCTGTCTAGATGAGGTAGACAAGGAAATAAAATAAGGTTCGATCAACCTCCTCGGAGTGGGAAGTACCCAATGTCATAGACACTGTAGGTTTCATCATGGGGAGCGTTTGCCAGCCAATGTGGACGTGCTGCAGCCATGATGGATCTTAAAAAAAAACAAGAAATATTGGATAAAGAATCCAAAAAAGGATAGAATTCCAATGATATCTTTAAGCGAACCTCAAAGATAATCAAGATACTCAATTAAGAATGGAATATTTCATATCATGTTTTGATTATTTGATTTAATGGTCTGAAACTTAATAAATAATTAATCCTTATCACAATGATTTCAAAGTCCTACATGATGCATACTGGGCTAAAAGAAAAATATAAAGTCAAATAAAATATAAATTAATCAAGGATAATATTGTTAAATTGTCATTAATGAGTCAAGATACCAATTCTTGTAATCCAGTGCTAAGCCGAAGCTTGTTTATCCACGCACCGTTTCACAAAAGTGGAACCATCGTCCCCACTAATTAACAATCCAACGGCCTATCCGTGCGATTAAGAATTCTCTGGAATTATCACTGTTTTTGTTGAAGGGGAACTCAAATTCCAGTTTCATCAAAACCACAAGGTCCTTGATATACTCTAATAAATATTTATTTATCATATAGTAATGCGAATGATTTACATGAAATAGTACAAGGGTTAAAATAACCGTCTTTTTAGCCACGGTTAGGACTTCTTGAATTCCCACAGTGGGATCTTCTTGATATTTTCCAGTTTTACTCAGTTTTCTTTGAATTTCCTGCAATCAAAATTATTAGTAATTCCAAACAAATATTCAATTTAAACATCCAAACATGGAATTTCGGATAAATCATATAAAGAGATGAAACGCGTCGTGTCGTGAAGACGCCATTCAATCCTGAAACGCGGCAGTTCTCCTCGACGCCTTTTACTCACAGAAACAGGTTTCTGGCTGTTCTTCTATTCGAATTCTAACTCTCTTCATGCCTTGTGTCCTGTATACAACTTGAACAAACATGTTAAGTATCTATTTAGGCTTAGCCCCTTGCCTGACCAAATAAATGGTCAATCAATCTTTTCCTTCAATAAATGGTCAAGGGGCATAGCCTTTATTAACAAAGGTAATGAGAATAATCAGACTTAAGCAAAATGCAACATGCAAGCAGACAGATGCTCACTGAAAATAAAAGGAATGAAACATACTAAATGCAACAAACAAATGCTAAATGAAATATTTTTGTTGTTTTGAAATTTTCATTTTTGTTTGGGGTTTTGAAATATATGCTTTTTTTGAACTTTGACATATGTATATTTTTTGGGTTTTTGACATATATTTTTTTTTTATTTTTGACATATGTATTTTTTTGATTTTTGACATATGTATTTTTTTTCAGGTTTTGACATAAAGACCAGCATGGTACTTAGATCAAAAGATCATATTCATTTATTAACTTAATTCCCAAATTGTTCTTTAACAACTTAACTTAAACCCATCGTGTTTGAATTTGTGTTTCCATTCGTGATCCTATTTGATGATTTGACCCTTAGTCAATCTAAGCCATTCCTTAAGTTTGGAGTACACATCTTTAGAAAGAAAAGATGAATAAGTTTAGAAAGCCCATGAGAAGGTTCCGGAGACTTAAAAAGATATTCCTTTCCTACCCTAATATCCATTGGGGTTCGGTCATTTTCTTTCCGGGGTATTTATCGATCTTGCGTTCCCTTTCATTTCATTTCATGGCCTTGATGTAATGTTTGTAATGTAATGTTCTTTTGATTTGACATTTGGCTTTTGCCTTTTGCTTTTGTTTTCTTTTCTTTTTTTTTCTTTTTTTTTTGCTTTGGAACGGATCTCCCCCATTTTTTTATGACGGCCTCCTACTAAGATGGCGGGTATTCTTGGTAGTCTATTCTAAGTCTCGTTCCGACATCATAGGCCGAGTATAAAACAGAATTTTGTTTCTAAAAACGAATGATTTGCACTTTACACTTTTAGTCAAGCTTTCGATATTCTTTAGGACTTGGCATCTCTTGTTACTCACGAATCAAACGTGTCAGTGTGTGTAGTAATGTACTTGAAGTTAAGTTATTCAGACTAATAAGGAAATTTGAATTTATAAACTTTCTGATTCCACTGGTCTTTGTACCATACTGATTGACTCTTTAACCTAAGGGTAGTATTTCTTAAGATGTAATCCATTCCAGGGATGTTTTAGCTCTTCTCCTTCTGCATTAACAAGACGATAAGCATTACCAGGAAAAGCGTGCGATACAACATAAGGTCCTTCCCAGTTGGGTTGGAGCTTAGAACGCGGACCACCAGGTTTTATAAAAAATTCTTTTGACGACCATTTCACCGACTTTGAACTTACGTTCAATGACTTTCTTTTGATAAAAACGTGCTAGTTTATTTTGATAAACTTTTGCATGATTGGCAGCTGACCATCTTTTCTCGTCTAAAAGTTCCAATTGAGCAAGGAGTGCTGAACGATGTTCATCAATGGAAAATTCCTTATTCAACTGTACTCTTAATGACGGTATGAGGATCTCATATGGAACTACCGCCTCCATTCCGAATGTTAAGGAATAAGGAGTTTGCCCAGTAGGCGTGCGGATTGAAGTTCGGTAGGCCCATAGAGCCTCAACCAATTTTTCTGGCCAGTCTGCAAATTTGTTAGATTTGCACGTCTTTTTGATAATTTTTATCAAAGTCTTATTTGTTGCCTCTGCTTGGCCATTGCCTTGCGGATAATAGGGAGACGAATGATGCAATGCAATTCGGTACCTGTTACAGAGGTCTTTTAATTCCTGTGACACGAACTGCGGTCCGTTGTCGGTGACGATGGTGCTTGGAATTCCAAATCGGGTGACGATGTTCTTCATGAAGAACTTGCAGACGGTTGATGCTTTGATCTCCACGTACGCTTCAGCTTCTGCCCACTTTGTAAGGACTGAGGCTTTCGGATCCGGTTTTCGGGGTTGGACCCTGTAGTTCAGGCTCCAGTGGGGCTGAGACTCTGGTCAGATTCGCGTCGAGCCCGCTCGACGCGGTTTAAACGGCGTCCAGCTATGCTGACGCGTTTTAGCCTGTGCCACGTTGGCTGGCTTTGGGTCGCGTGAGTACGGCCCTGACATGTCGTCTGAACGGCGTCTGCGAGGCACGACGCCTTTCAGACTGCGACTCTGGGTTGTCAGAGTACGGCGCCAGTCTTGTCGACTGAACGGCGTCTTTCATGGAAGACGCGTTTCAGACCTCTGTCAGAGCGTTGCGCAGAGGGTTGTCAGAGCAGCCGTCACATCGACTGATAGGCGTCCGTACATCTCGACGCGTTTCAGCCAGTCTCTGCTTAACCCCGAGAGCCCTCCTTCTTTCTCTCATTTTGCTCCTCCTTCTCTCTTTCTCTCCTTCCTTCCGGCGACCCCGACATCGACCCTTCGTCCTTCCCTCAACTCCAACACTTCCCTACCTCTCACCTCTACCACCACCACTTCCTTCGCGGCGTACCACTCTCCGGACGGCGGCCGACGTCCCGGTGGAGTGGCGGCGTCCTCGAGGGTACCGGCGGCGGTCTACGGTGCGGCGGGTCGGAGGCACGGAGCTTGGAGGAGTTCAAGAACCGGTAGGGTGACGGTTCTCACAGTGTTGTGTTCTAAATCATGTTTTTCTCCGTTTTAAAGCATGCTATGGACCGATGGTTTTGGGGTAGAATGAGCATGTTAGGGGGTTTTTCCTTGATGGGAATGGGAGTTTCTGTGATGTGAATTATGGATACTTTGGTTGCCCTCTTTCCCCCTCTGTTTTTGGGGCTTTTTCGGGGTATTTGGGGCTATGGGAGAATCCCTCGGATCGAACCAGGGAACCAGGTTTCTGGCTCTAAACGGCGTCGTGCCTGGTCGACGCCTTTTAGAAGGACGTCGGGGCAGTACGACGCGTTTTAGGGCAGAAACCTCCCCTGTTCGAGGTTTATCAGGCTAGGGGTTCTGGCGCTAAATGACGTCATGGTTAGTCGACGCCTTTCAGAAGGACGTCGAGCCACCATGACGCCATTTAGGCAAAAAATCACCCCGATAACGGGACTCAGTTTGAGGATTATGGGACTAAAAGACGTCATGGGTGGGCGACGCGTTTTGAATAGCGTCGAGCCACCATGACGCCTTTTAGAGCAGTAATCCTTCCATTGTTGTTTTCTCGAATTCCTGGTTTTTCAGCGTGAACGGCGTCCGAGGATGTTGACGCCTTTTAAAAGGCGACTACTGGTGTCGACGCCTTTTAGGCCAGATTCTGAGGCCGGTATTTTCTGAACCAGTTTAGGGTGCTTGAATGGCGTCGGCCTCGGGTGACGCGATTCAAGCCAGAACTACACTAATCCATGCCAGTAAAATGCGTTTACACTGCTAGATAGTCGGTTAATGCATACAGTTAGTATACTCGATGTAATGAGCTCTTCGTGTCCGGATGGCACTGCGTTGTGTGTCGTGCGACCGTGGACTTCCTCCGTGACCAGATCGCACCGTGCCGTGTTTTCTGTTTTCGGTGGACCTAGAGTGATAGTTGTAGCGTTCTACACCCTGTGTCAGTGCGGAGGGACACAGCGCTGACGGGAGCAGTGGCGGGGTGACGCCTAGTAGAGAGGGTCACCTGGTGAACCCCGGGGTTAGCTAGCTTGTACCGGTGTCGGAGAGATACCGTTGGAGTGTCACTCGTGCTGGGGGAAGGAGTAACCACCTGAGCCAGTTGGGCCGGAGTAGCCAGCGTGCTATCCGAGGGGTTACTGTTTGGTCTCAGCGGGCCGGTGTTTGCTGAGGGAAGGAGTGACCGCCGAGGTGGCTCGTGAGCTATCCGAGGGGTTACTGTTTGGTCTCAGCGGGTCGTTGTGTTTCCCACTCTCGTTGTGGAATTGACATGTTTTAAGGATACGCCGAATTACGAGTTTCCTGATAGATTAGAGTTATGCATGTTAGTTATTCTTTGAATGCATGTGATTCTTATTGAGATGTAGGCATGGAAATCATTGTCTCTTCATGGTTATTATATCCCTGCTGTACTTTCCACTTGTGGGTGTGTGTGTGTGGGCTGTGGGGATCGAAGGATCCCTACTGAGTCTTTTCGTTGAGACTCACCCCTGCGGCTTTCAGGTGAGGACTCCAGGCAGACCTAGCGAGGGTTGTGCGGCTGAGTGCTGAGCGTCGTCGACTGTTGTTCCGGGGTATGCCCCGATGTAGTTGTTATCTTTATTTCTGGCATGTATGTATAATCATTTCTTTTCTGTTGGAGTATGTAATCATTTGCTGTATCGAGTCGCATTGTAATAACTTTTAATTTCTGCATTTTCCCTTCAATTCAATGCGATGTGAATGTTTAGCTTAGTTGATTATTTATTTCCCAGACTTACTCGGATCCTGGTTTGGTTACAAGTTAATGATTCGGTACCCATTTAGTAATCGGATCCCCGATTATAGGGTGGCGGGTCGTTACACACTTGGTGAAGTATTCCGTTGCCGTGAGAATGAAAGATTTTTGCTTGATGCCGGAATCTGGATTACCAAGGGGTCCAATAATGTCGAAAGCCCACATGGAGAAAGGCCATGGGGAGGAAACATGATGGAGTGAAGATGCAGGAGAATGAATTTTGTCGGCGTGAAGTTGACACTTAGCACACCTACGGACATATCCTACACAGTCTTCTTCCATGGTTGGCCAGTAAAATCCTTGTCTAAGGATCTTCTTTGCTAGCATCTGTCCATTGACATGGCCACCACAAACTCCACTATGAGCTCCTTCCATAACCTTCCAAAGCTCATCATCGTCTAGACATCTAAGAAGAACTCCATCAAAACCTCTCTTATACAATGTTCCCCCAACCAGGGTGTATCATTGAGCAACTCTCCTGATAGCTCTCTTCTCCTCAGTTGTAGCTTCCTGAGGATACGATTGATCTTCACAATATTTAGCAATTTCATAATACCATGGCTTCTGTTCATCATCCATCTCTTCTAACAACTCCATTAACATGCTTTCCCTCTTTTCAATGATATCTCCGTCTCTGACTTTCTTCAGCAATTTCTCCTTAGTTCTAAGAAATGAAGGATCTTTCATGGCAGGTGAAAGACGCCTATGAACTATGATTGATTCGGATTGCTTGCTGATTGGAAAATCAAGAGATGATGCACGTGAAGCTAGAGCGTCAGCTAAGATGTTTTGATTCCTAGGGACATGGACAAAGATCAATTTCGTGAAAAGCTTTGAGTAAGCAGAAGTAAGTTCCTGATAAGGCTTAAGCTTGGGATCAAGAGTTCGATACTTGGTCAGCACTTGGCGAAGAATCAGTTGGCTATCACCCACAATCCTGAGTTTGGTGGCACCATGAAAATAAGCAGCCTCGAGGCCAGCAAGGAGTGCCTCGTATTCAGCTATATTGTTTGTGACTGGAAAATCAAGCTGAAAGGCTTGTGGAATGGTGATACCTTCAGGTGATAACAGAACAATACCGATCCCTTTTCCATGAGAATTCAGAGCTCCGTCAAAATGCAAAGTCCACATATCATCTCTGATTTGATTTACGGACATCAATTCCTCATCCGAAAACTCTGATCGCACTGGATCAAATCGAGGAAGGGGATGATGAGCGAGATGTTCTGCTATGGCATAGCCCTTGATCGCTTTCTGCAGAATATAAATGATATCGAATTGAGATAGAAAGCTTTGCCATCGCGTTAACCTATCAGTAAGAACAGATTTCTCTAGAAGGAATTTGATCGGATTCATCCTAGCGATGAGATGGACTTCATGGGCCAGAAAATAATGCTTCAATTTCTGCACAACCCAGACCAATACTGCACATGTTTTCTCCATCGCCGTATATCTCTGTTCAGCGGGGTTGAGAAGTTTAGAGAGATAGTAGGCTGCCCTCTCTTTTCCTTCTTCATCCTCTTGTGCTGGAACAGCCCCCACTGCATCATCCAGGACTGAAATGTAAAGTACCAATGGTTTGCCTGGAGATGGTGGTCTCAAAACAGGAGGACTTGCTAGATAGTTCTTTAATCCATCGAACGCCTCCTGACACTTATCGTCCCAATCGAATTTGACTCCCGGCTTGGTAAGCTCGTAAAACGGCTTACACCTTTGTGAGTGCTGGGAGACAAAGCGGCGAATAAATTGTAACATCCCGATTAATCCTCTCAACTCTTTTAAGTTTTTAGGAGGTGGCATTTCTCTGATAGCCTTCGCCTTATTGGGATCGATCTCAATTCCCCGTTTGCTGACAATAAATCCAAATAATTTTCCTGAAGATACTCCGAATACACATTTCTTGGGGTTCATCTTTAACTGATATTCTCTCGATCTCTCTAATACCCTTGCCAAAACTTTAGCGTGCTCAGCCTTTGTTTTAGATTTAACCAATAAGTCATCCACATACACTTCCAGATCTATGTGCATCATGTCATGAAATATTGCCATCATGGCCCTCTGATAGGTGGCTCCAGCATTCTTTAATCCAAATGGCATGACAACATAACAGTATGTTCCCCAAAGTGTAGTGAATGACGTTTTCTCTTGATCCTCTTCTGCCAGCTTAATCTAATTGTATCATGAAAATCCGTCCATAAACGATAGAGTTTCATAGCCAGCGGTATTATCAATGAGTACATCAATATGAGGCAATGGAAAATCATCTTTAGGACACGCCCGGTTCAAATCACGGAAGTCAATGCAAATTCTGACCTTCCCGTCCTTCTTCATAACCGGGACTATGTTGGCCACCCATTGTGGATAAAGGACAACTCTAATAAATTTGGCTTTATGTAATTTGTCGACCTCTTCCTTCATCTTTAGAGCCATTTGTGGGTGAAATCGCCTTAATTTCTGCTTGACAGGGCTAGCTCCATCCTTTAATGTCAATCTGTGTTCAACTAAATGAGTATAACCCTGGCATATCGTCATAACTCCAGGCGAAAGTGTCCTTATAATCCTTAAGTACTTGTACCATTGCCTTCTCATCCTCTGTAGAAAGATTTTTGCTGACGAGGACAAGCTTAGGTTCGTCTTCAGTCCTTAAATTAATTTCTTTGGTGGGCTCTTCTACGGCAGCCGAGGGTTCATCGAATCTCTTCACTCCACTGGCGTATGTCTCGGCTGCGTCCTCATCATCTTCCTCATTTTCAATAATGGGGTCCTTTTCATGCACTAATTCATATACCCCATACCCATCATTGACTGACTCATCGTCCATACAATCTTCTGGCATTTGAATTGGATTTTCTAAAAACTGAGGGATTAAAGAGCAAGAAGAGCACTTATCAGCTAAGTCCTGGAGGTATCTATCTGGAATTTGCCTACCCTTAGGCTTCCTAGACTTCCTAACCTGACTAATCTGCCTAAAACTAGACTGCCTAACTTCACTAAACTCCCTATTATAACCTAATGAAGATGAAGTAGGATGGAAATCCTGAGATACAAGTGGAAATACAAGAGAATCCTCCCGAGGGGAGGGACATAGTAGAACTAAGAGAGAATCTTGACCGAAGGACCCGCGCGACGGGGTGTGATCGGACAAGTAAGATGTTTCCTCGATAAAGATTTGAGAAGAATTTGTTGTAAAATTGGCGTTTTTTTTTGGATATCAGAGAAATTAAACATGAAGCAGGAGTGAATACAAATGGGAGGAGAATCAGATGGAGGAAGTGGCACCAAGGTCAGAAGATTAGGGGGATCATATAGCAATATGTCCCAGATCAAATCATACAACCTCTCTAGATCGAGAGGAGGTTGTGGAATAAGGTCTCGGTGGGACAGAGTAATCATGACGGGCGGAGCCCGTGGGATATCTTCGATAATGACCCGCGACCAAGTCGGGGTCAAGAGCAGTGTACGAAATAGAGTATGGAGCATGAAGACATGTGAAGGATATGTCCCCCTCCAGAGCAGATCTGTAGTGTAACCAGCTTCATAGGGGTCATCTGGCTCCCCTTCGTCGGTCTCTTCAGACAGCAGTATCCGCTTATCAAAGATGGCACCTGGGCCTTCAATCAGCTCGTCAATCTGCGGCGGCCACTTAGGTTCTGCAGGATCTAGGAATAATCTATTCAATGCAATATAAAGGTCTCTCAGATCGAACCACCTGTACCATTCGCATTCAGGATCATGGAATTTTCTCCTTTTCATAGGCCGCAGAGCCTCCAAGGATTGGTACGTAAGTAGTTTAGAGCAATGTCTGGCCAAATCCCTCCCATATATGTCATGGAAGTCAAAACACGAAGTAATGACTACCGTGTTGTCGTAGCTAAGTATGGGCCCTTTCATAAAATGTGTATACAGGGTCCATGTTAGGGGATCTCGGCCTTCTTTGGGTGGTGTAGACATTGCCTCCCAGATTTTCGGACCTTCTTCGATCTCTGCTTGCTGAACCAGATCTTGTTTCAGTTTTCTTGGCCTATAGCCCAGACCACTTCCAGGTGCTGCTCGATGATCTTTAACAGGAGTGGTCCTGCCTTGCAACTGTGTGCCCAGACCTCTCACAGGCTGATAGCCGTTCCTCATCATAATTCTCCATCCTGGGGTACTCATGCACTTCCCCCTTTTTATAGCATCTAACGGGTATGGAGAAATAGTGGCGGCTTTTAGAGGATCAGCCACTGGACGGTAGACCTGTAATACCGACAGAAAAGGTTGTCGGCCAGGTAAAACAGCATACTTAATGTTCAAGGTATGAGCAGCAGCAAGGATCGGCATGCTCGTCACTTTAATAATTCGTCCTTTGTAAGGGAATTTGAGGCATTGGTGATTCGTAGAGGGAATCGCCTCAAGAGTTTTAATATAAGGACGACCCAAAATGGCATTTATAGAAGGGTCGATTTCCAGGATGTGAAATTCGACCTCTGCATGACTTACGGGGCCCAGCTCCACCTTCAAATAGACCATTCCCAGAGGGGAACGGGTAGAATTGTCATATGCTGTCACAGAGATGGGGCTGGGCAGCCATTTTTCTTTGGGCACACCGCACAGTTCCAGGGTCTTCGGAGGTAAGACATTGATCGAAGCCCCTGTGTCGACCAGGCATTCATCCACGGCCTTCTTGCAGATGTTGACCGTGATGCTCAGAGCCATGCTTCTGGCTGCTGGCGGTGCTAGTTCCGATGTGTGAAATATAATGGAGGGCTGATCCCCCTGAGGAACTAGTAGTGCTGCAATTTTTTCTACCAGCACGTCCTCGTTGACCATCACCTTCTGTAGGTATTCCATTAAGGCTTCTTGGTGAATCTTGGACCTTTTGATCAATTCGAGTACAGTGATCCGTGTCGGTGTCCTGTCTAGATGTTTCAACAAGTCATATTGAGTGCCTGGTGTACTCTCTTCATTATGGGCTTCCTCAGTCGGCTGTGATGGGCCGTCTCTAACTGTGGACTGAGGAAAGACTTTGTTGAAAATCCTTCCACTCTGGAGCGCGTGTTCCTCGACCGTGGAGGATCCGGGTGACACTTTAAGTACCGCAGGGTTGGATGGTGCGGATGACGTAGAGGGTTGGTATGTAGGTGATGGCGTAGGGCTAGGTGGTGATGACGCGGTGCGGATTAAAGGCCTAGAGGGTTGGATGGTGGATGGGTAAGTGGTTGGCGAAGTGGGGAATGGTATGCGTAATAGCGGTCTGGATGGTAAGGGGGTATCTGAATAGGTGGTGGTGGTAGCGGGTGAAGTAGGAAATGGTACGCGTAGTAGTGGCCTAGATGGTAGGAGGGGCGCGTTATTGGTTTGCGGGGGGTTATATGATGGAGGCGTAGGAGTGCGGGGTGTAATGGGCTTAAGGAAGGTGGGTAGTGGTAATGGGTTATTGGGTGCGGGTGAGTGACATGTGGGTGTGGGTAGAGGGGTGATGGTAATGGGTTGCGGCCTAGGTATGTGGATGGTGCGGCGTGGTGGTCGTTCTGCGGTACTTTGAATGTGACCCGTTGAACAAAGAGAGGAAGAGTCCTCTACTCTCCACTGTTGCCCACGACCAGCCTCAGACTGGCTGTTCGTCAGAATGGGAGCAACTTGGTTTTGGTTCTGGTGCTCCGGGAGTGGATTCTGCACTATGCCCATATTGGGTGGTGCTGCTGCTTGTGCTGGTGGTCTTGCTTGCTGCTGCTGCTGCTGCTGTGGTCTTCTCGCCTTCAGGGCTGATATGTACCTTTTCATCTCCTCCCAGTCTATGCCGCCCTGCTCATTGAGATCATGAATATAATCTCTGAACTGGAAGCAGGTGTCGATGGTATGCCCAGGTTGCCTATGGAAGTAGCAATACCTGGACGTATCGGCATTTTGAGGCCAGACGGCCTTTTCCCTTGGCAAAACTAAGGCATTAGCTGCCATTAGAGCGCTGAAGATATCCGCCAAGGATTCTGGGAGGGCCGGGTATTCTGCCCTTTTAGGGCCTGGAGGTCTTCTCTGCTGATTATAGTCAGCAGGAGGAGGGACATTATGGTACGCCGGCGGTGCACGCGGCTGATATTGTAGCTGTTGCTGTTGCTGATATTGCTGCTGTTGGGGCTGCTGGTACTGCTGTTGCCGTTGCTGCTGTTGTTGTAGCTATTGCTGGTTCTGATTCGGCTGCTGGGGCCGCTGATACTGTTGCTGATAATGGGGGTTCTGCTGCTGCCTATACCCTTGTTGGTTCGGCTGCGGTGGCCTCTGGTACTGCTGCTGGTTCCTCACGAACTGGGGCGAGTTATTATTCATGGTGCTGACTTGCTCGTGAGAGAGCGTGCCCTCAGTAGTCGGACCTGTGCTGGGAGAGTTTGGCACTGCAGGCTTCCGAGGTGGAGGCCTGCTAGGTCTGTGAGGATCAAAGACACTAGAGAACGTAGCATCCTTGAAGGCATTCTGGCAGTACCGTGCTCTTTCATAGAGCTCTGCCATGTTAGTCAAATTGTTCAAGGAGAGGACTAGCTTGAATTGGGGCGTGGCGTTGGAAATTAACATCTTCACTTGCTCGGACTCGGACAAGTGATCTTTCACCTTTTCAGCCAGGCCCCGCCACCTGTCAGCAAAACTGACAAACTCCTCATCAGGTTTCATCTTTTCTGCAATGAGGTCCGTGATGGACAAGGAGGGTGCAACTCTGTCCTGGTATCGTTGGATAAATTTGCGTGAAACGATACTGTAATCCTCTACTTCGGAGGGATCCAGAGAAAAGAACCACTCGAGGGCTGGTCCCTCTAGAGATCTCCTGAACAAAAAGGCCAATGACCTCTTATCGTTCTGCCAGAAAGATGATTCGTACATAAACTCCTTCAGATGTGTGAAGGGGTTACCAGTACCGTTGTACTTTCGGTACACCGGTATCTCAGAGGGTGGCAGATGGAATACTGGCAGGCTCGGTAAACTGATCTCTGGCACAGCTTTAACCCCCATCATCTTCTGGAGATTGTTAAACTGCTCGTCCATGCGCTCCGTCTTGGCCAGCAACGCTTGCGTGGTCAGATCTGCCTGGGGAGGAGGAGGAGGTGGAAGTACTTGATAGGCCTGCTGCCTAGCGTACGTTGGACAAGGGGGACAATAAAGGGGAGGTCCAGCAGAGCTTCCGCCATGCCCGAGGGCATTTTGATAAATAGGCGTTTGCGGTCTAGCCGGTTGCCTAGAGGATGAAAGCTGCGGCCCAGCTGGCCGAGAAGTGACATGAAGGCCTTCCATGGCCTGATGGATATAGGGAGGAGGAAGAGGAGGTTGTTGAGTAACAACAGGGGGAGCCACAGGGTTCGGCTCAGCAGGCTGCACGGGTGCCTTCCCCTTCAGAATAGACTGGATCGCCTCGAACTGCTGAGGGTCCAGTCGGGAGGCAAGAACTCTCAAAGCGTTGACAAGATCCATAGGATCAGAGGGTGAGGGATCATTCTGATTCATGTCCCCCTCAAGATCGGGATTAGGGATTGCATATTCATGCGGGGGAAGATCAGGATATCGATCCTGTGGATGAAAGAGAGGCATCCGGACATTCCCATCTTGTCGATATGGAATGGGGACGGAATTACGGGAGGCATCAGCATCTCTCCCGTTCTCATAGTTGTAGTCCGAATCGCGAGGGGCATTAGCATCTCCCTCGTAGTTGATGATGGCGTCTTGAGCCATACTCAAGTCCCTGCCTGATCGCAGCAGCATGATGTTAGATTCTTTTTTTCAAAGATTTGACAGACAAGTTGCACAGAGATTAATCAAACAAGTGGATGTTAATCGTGATTTTAAGGTTCCTTGTTGAGTTATTTGAATTGGATTAAACCACAAATTCGCTCAGGGAAAGGATCCTAGTTTCAGTTCAATTTCCACCGTTATTCTCTAGGGCTTTCTCTCACAACGCTTTTGGAATCTAGTCGGGACTTCAATTGGTACAACCAGCCCGATGATCAAGGAGGAATACCTTGATTTTTGGGACTTATGGAGGTCTTAACGTCAACTTCTCTAGTCTGATCAAGGGACCAACCCAATCAGAGAGAGTTGCTGACGTAGAGTAGTGTGTTCCTAAGAAAAGGAGGATATTCGCCTCAATGCGTATGTCATGCGGCCTGGATGGCCTCTAATGCTTAATAGTAATGGGTAGCTAGCACTCAAACCACAGAAATCTGGAAACTGAAAAATAACTAAGAAACTGTCTGAATCGCGTCGATGGTAGTAGACTCTATTCAAAACAGAACTTAATTTTTCGCAGAAACAGATCTGAAAAATAACTAAGAAACTGTCTGAATCGCGTCGAGGTTAGTCGACGCTATTCAAAACAGAACTTAATTTTTTCGCAGAAACAGATGCAGACAGCAGAGAAGATATGGAGACTGAAAGGCGTCTAGGGGTGTTGACGCGGTTTTGAAACGCGTCAGTGCTCCTGGACGCTTTTCAGTTCGCAGAAACAGTTTTGCAGGATGATTTTCTGGGTTGAATCCTCCTCAAACAGGATAAAAAGCAGTAAACAATCGACTCATGCAGATTTTTTTTAGTTCCAGATTTTAAACAGGATGATTTACTAACTAAACAACTAGAAAACCAATCAATCACACATCATTTTTATCACAAAAATAGCTTTTTGAACTAATCAAGGGGAGGGCAAGATCTTGCCATTGGGGTGTGCACGTGGTGCACGAGGGAAATTAATTAAACTAAAACACTCACCAATTGGTGAGGACGTGTCGAGAGACACAAATGGTGCACCGTAGGTGCCCGATTGATGATAGCAAGAACAAAAAGAAACTAAAAGATGGCGAGACCAAGTCCCACCGTGATCGCCAAAAAAGCTGTGAGTGCTTTAAAATGCTCGTGTGATTAACATGAAAAATCTAGGTTGTTTAGTGTAAAATAAACCTATTGAAAACAGCAACTAAGTGCAGTGATCGCCAGAAACTTTTGACTTAAAAAGTTTCAAAAGAAGTATGATCGCCTACCTGTTTGAATGCGGAAGATATCGAGTCCTTGATTCCCTTCCCTCAGCCGGCTGAAGAAAGAGAGCCCTTCTTGTTGTTCTTTGTTCTTGCTGTTGAATTTGAAGTCTGAGAAGTTGAGGATCGTCCAGAAATCCTTTGTGACTTTGATTGTTCTCCCCTTTTGTTCTCTTGTTGTTGTTGAGTGCAGCAGAAATAGAGAAACAGGAAATGAAGAAATACTGATGAGAATTTAAGTGGAGGAAGTATCCAAACTAATCATGATTTTAAGCATGCAATTGAACAGCAAACTTACTTGTTAAATGATTTTTAAACCCCTTAAATCAAATAGGTTTTGAAAGATGATGTTGTGGTGTATGTTGCATGAAGTGATTATGAAGAATGAAATTAATGAAGATGTAGAATAAAAATGCAGAAATGAAACACTTATGCCCAATTGGTTGAAGCCTTGAAAGGATGAAGATTCTTGAAAGGACGCCGACTTCTGGAAATGGCAGCGCTCCGGCGTTCCGACGTTGTTGCTCCGATCTTCAACTCGCTATAATAATGCTCTCTCTTTTCTCAATAGGGCTCAACATTTTTTACTCTTCAAGATGTAAGGTATTTATAGACCTTTTCTGTGTTCGCGGATTAACATAGAAAAATCTAAGATTTATCTATCTTAACCGACAGATAAATACTGATTAATTCATCTTTATCTGTAATTATCTAAAACGCGTCCACCTTGGCTGACACCTTTCAGATTAATTAAGATAAGGATAAATATCCAAAAAACTTATCTTTATCTTTATTAGATAAAACGCGTCTACATGTGTAGATGTCTTTTACACTAATTAAGATAAGGATAAACATCCGAAAGAGAAGTTAAAATAGCCTAGGAGACCTAAAACGCGTCAAGACTCACAGACGCCTTTTAGCTAATTAATCAATTGATTAAAATTCAAATTTAAACGTTAAAATAAGAATAAACTCTAAATGGCGTCCACATAGGTCGACGTCTTTTAGAATTCTTCATATTTTAACTGAAATTTGAGATAAAATCAATTCAATTGATTAACTTAAACATGTATGTTAAACCCGACACTTAAAAAGATCAATAAAAATTAATTAATGATTAAATATCAAACCATTCTGAGGCATTATTATATGATATGAAATTTACTCGAAATGACGTCAAAATTAGCGTGTCTACACCTTCGCAAGCTTTCCACTGTATCTGAAAGACCGATTATGGTGGACTTAATGGTTAAAGTCCACAAGTCAGAGAATCAAGATACAATGGTCCACAAACAAGGTATCATTGGTGACTCAGGTCAAAGGACCAACTGTACTACTGCAACGATTGAATTCCCTGGTTGACTAATAGGTATAATTACCATCCAGGAATTCTTATTTTGGGTCTGTTCAGTGAACTCATTTTCTAATGAGCACCCACTTGTTTGTCTTAGTGTCACCACACGAGTGAATGTGAGATCATTCACCCTCATCACATGAGCAGACATAACTTGTGTCGATCTTATCGGATATTTAATGTCCATCTCAAATATCCTATGATCGAGAACTGTTTAAGACAATTGACTGAGGATATTGATCTCACTATCATGATCTCATTATGATTCAATATCCCATACATTTGTCTATGGACCTTCATTACGATAGTTAATTTGTGAGGACTATTAAATGAAGAAATAATTGCCTTTATTAATAATTTGAAATAGAATGTACAATGATTGGCTTTGAGGCCACCCAGTTCTAACAACATTGTTGTATGACAGTAATGGGCTATTGCTCAAGTGAAAGAGCCACGGTCTCATCAAAAGTTGAAGTATATTCTGAGACACTTTTATATTATTAGGAAGATCAGTATCAGAGGAGATGTTTTGGTGGAACAAGTTTTTTTAACAGACAACATAGCAGATCTACTAAGAAAACCTCCAACTCAAATTGTGTTTGAGCATCATCTAGAGTTTATGGGTATACAGTACAAAGGTGATTAGCTTTAATCCAAGTAGAAGATTATTAGTTATATATGTCCTCAAGCCAATCACATGACTTGTACAATCTTGTTCATATAATAATAACAAAGACATTTATATTCAATATGTGTAATGCGATTTAACGTTTCATAATGAAGTCCATGAATGTATGTAATAGATGTTAAATTACGATGACATAATAATGGGATTAACATCATTTAAAACACATTCTTAATTGTTCCTAGTTGGAGGATATTTGAGAAGGACATCGAAATCTGATGAGACTAGTACGGGTTACTCATGCTCATATGATGAGGATGACTTGTCTCATAGTCACTCATTTAGAGATACTAAGGTGAGCATATAGATGCTCATTGGTAAATAAGTTCACTAAATTAATCTGACATGAATCACTAGATGGTAAATTACCTAACTGTCAACTAGTTTAATTTATTATTACAGTAACGTAATTAGTCCTTTGACCTGAGACAAAGACACCTTGTCAGTAGATTTTTGGACTTTGACTTGGCTCATAGATTTCTAATTATGGGGTGTTAATCAATCAAGGGATCAGGTCCAACGGAATACCTTCGAAGGTGTTTGTGTGATCAATAAGAGATCCTTCGCTCTCAATAATTAGAGAGAGAATGCTCTAGGAATAATGTGCAGGAGCCTTTGGGTAGGACAACATATTAGAAAATGTGTTTTCTAATATTGCATAACAACATCTGATCTAAGTAAATGAACTGATTAGGATTTGATTGTTGACTGATAGATGAAATATTCGTCGCTCAAAATATCATTCAATCAATCTCTTACATATGGTTCTTAATTAATTAAAATGAGAAGTTAAGTGGTGAATCAGGGTCAAATCCTTAGAGAAGCTCATATTCTAAAGTTAAGTGGTGAATCAGCGGCATGCATTTCCCTCGTGGTCGACCACAATGTAGTCTCCGCCTTAATAGGCTTTAGTGACTACAAGAGGTCCGATCCAATTCCGTGCAGACTTGCATTTGGGTTTTGAAGCCATGACATTTTTTGCTTGACCATCACCATATCGTCCTTCTTGAACGTCCTTTCTATCATAAGCTTATCAAATGCTTGTGTTATTCGTGCTTGATATATTTGGAGGTGCTGATGGGCTGCCAATCGATCACCTTCTAGATTTGTGAGTTCTTTGAAACGTCTTTCAACTTTGCTAACTTATTCGGTTAGATCTCCATAGTGAGCAACTACCCAATAAGAAGACACTTCAATTTCGATGGGAAGCACTGCTTCTAACCTATAGACAAGAGAGAAGGGCGAACACCCTGTAGGAGTCTTGTATATGGTACGATATGCCCATAGCGCTTCGTACATCTTCTCGTCCCAGTCCCGCTTGTGGCCATCAACCAGTTTGTTTAGGAGCTGACAGAGAGTCTTATTGAATGTTTATGCTAACCCATTAGGCTGAGGGTTATATGTTGTAGAAGCTTTCCATTCAAAATGAAACTTTGCAACCATTTTGTAGGTGGTTTGATTTTTGAATTGAGTACCATTATCAGACATAATCCGATTAGGGACACCAAATCTATAAATAAGATTGTGTCTGACAAAGCGGGGCACAACTTCACCAGTGACTTTCTTCAAAGCAACTGCTTCTGCCCATCGCGAGAAATAGTCAGTTGCTACCCAAAATATATTTGCACCCTCTTGAAGAAGGTGGGAAAGGACCTTGCCCCCTGCATCATTAATGACAATGCTTCCTTTGTAGGAGAATTTGTGGTCATGACAAGGACTCATGTTTGTTGACCATTCCTTATGTTTCTGTAAAATGGAAAGGCGTTAACCCATCCTTTTGCCATTGTAGCCTCTTTAGGGGAGCTTTGTGCGAATTATCTGAGGCATCTACAACTAGTATTGTCTTTGTAAGAATTGTCAAAGGCCGATTCAGCATTCACACGGACCAAGACTTACTTGAATTACGGTCCATTAAAGAATTCAGGCTTCCCTAGGACCATAAGATTGACTTTGCATCTTAGGATTTAAAGGCTCCTTGAACCATGCAAATGTTGACTTTTAGGATTTAAAGGCTCCTCGAACCATAATTCAAGTATATCTTTGATGGAAGAAAAACAAATTGGCATTTGTGAACCCATTAGGGGTCCGTAGATGCAAGTTTTATCAGGGATGAAGATTTAATAATGCCCCCTTTTCTTTCTCGACCCAGAATCTGGTTGTGAAGGATTGACTAAATGACACCCTATGTTTAATATTCCTTGTTGGATAAATTCTTCTACAACATCCTTGAAGATGAAACAATCTTCAATGTTGTGCCCCTGATGTTTATGATAAGGACAATAACTGAGGTTCTTTGCCTTGTCTGGTTTTCTATGTCCCTTCGACTTGGGTAACTTTATGAGATCTTTACTTTCAACAATCTTGAATATATCTTTTGTTTTATCTTTTGGGAATGCATAAGGCGTCTGAAGTCTTTATGACAATGATTTGCCACCCTTTTTTCCAACATGTTCTCCAACAAATTGCGTCTTCTGAACCTCCCTCGAGAGGTTATAAGATATATTTTTCATATTACAGTTGACGTCTTTTTCGTCAACACAGTTTTCTTCACATCGAGTTTCAAACCCTTCTTTTCTGTTAGGGACCATGTCTTTACGTTCCATTGTAGGACTGTACATTGGCTATATGTCAAACAATCTTGGTCCATGAGATTTTCAACATAACTTGGAGCCTCCAATATTATCTGAGAAGTACTTTCTATGTCAAGATCGATCAGATTTACTAGCTCAGAACTTCTCGGGAGATCATTTAGTAAAGGAGTTTTATGTGATGACTGCTTTTTGTCATCCTCCACATTCAGGGCTATTGATAACTTTCTCCCTAGTTGCTCAACAAGTTCAGTTAATTGTAGATGCTGCCAACAAACTGACTCCATGTTTTGAAGTAGCTGAGTTTGTTGTTGACGCAATTGTTCCAATTCCTTGTGGAGTTTCTCAAATGTTTTTGTAATCATAATTTCTTGAAGGACTTGTGGTAGAATGCACTTTGAGTAGTCCTCAAGATATTCAGAAGACACATGTGCTTCTAGTTCATCAACTTGTTGTAACAGAGAGCTTGTAGGAATCCCATGAACAACATCCACGGTAAAAGTTATGTTAGCTTTTGTATGGGGTCGAGGTGGATCAACCAAATATTTTCCCATATGTATACTCCCATCGGCAATAAGCTCCTCTATTATGACTTTGAAGACATAACAATCATCCACTATGTGACCCGACATGTGATGATACACAAAGTAAGTCGACTCATTGAGTTTATTCTTTTTTGTCGATTTTCGAGGCTCTGGCAAAGTGACCAATCCCTCTTTAAAGCATATATAAAAAAGCTCTTGAGTCTTATCCTTTGGGAATGAGTAAGGCCTTTGCAACTTTTCAATTAAGGGTATGGGCTTTTCACCTTCAACTTTCTTAGTGTCGCTATTGAAAACTTCATTTTCCTTCTCTAGCACTGTGGTAAAGTCAAGAGAATTAACTTCATTGGTGCTCCTTTCTTTATTGTTCATGTTTTCTCAGGCTAACATGCTAGGATTGTCAGCAAAAAACACTTTGATCTCAGCCACAGTACTGTTGAGATGATCAAATGTTTTAATATTTGCTCCTATTAATTTTTCACTGATTTCCAGCTTAAGCCCTGTCTTACAGAGTTTTACTGCATCTTCATGCGATGGTGGATTGTCACACTTCATGCTTATGTCTCGTCATCGTTTGATAAAGTCTAGGCCAGACTCATCTTTACTTTGTTTGAGGGAAATGAGTTCTGCAAGGGTGATCTTCCATTCTGTCATTCGAAACCTATCAAGGAATTTCTTTTGCATCTCATCCCAATTGGCAACAGAATTGGGCTTAAGCTTGGAGTACCACTGAAAAGCAACACTTGTCAGTGAAGTCGCAAAATACCTTAATAGGCATGATTCATCTGTTGCTAGCTCTCCCAACTCTATGATGTAACGAGCTAAATATTCTTGCGGCGGCCCATTTCCATCAAATTTTGTGAATTTTGAAATTTTAGGGTGATCAGTCGGAAGCTTTTTAAATTGGTGACGGGTGGGGTATGGCACTTTATATAAATCAAAAGTAATCATCCCCTCGTCTCGCTTGGCTATTTTGGCTTCTATGATTTGCTCAATCATGACCTTTTGTGAGACTAATGTAGCCTCACCTGTGAGTATATGTGATTGCTGCACATTATTGTTTAACTCTCTTAAAGGAATTTCAGGCAAGTTTTTTGGTGGTAAATTTGCATCATCGGTCAATGCTCGGACTGTTGTTGTAATCGGTACATTTTCACCCTGTACCATCCTCTGTGAGGTTCGATTTGCTTGAGCTGTTGGGGTTGTGTTCATTCTCGTATCCCAACTTTGCATGAAGCTTTGCAAGAGAGCTTTAAGGGCCTGATTTTCTTGAATTAAATCTTGAGGGGACATTCCGGATGCCGGATTTGTCTCATGTTGATTTTGTTGATGCACTTCGTTTTGACCATTTTCATGGTCTTCAGCCCCATCATTCTCTCTCTGTTCTTCTGGATCATCTCTTGCATTATCCTGCTACGGCTCAGACAGCATGTTCCTCCTTTGTAGCCATTCTATGGCCTGTTCTACAAACCTAGTTGTGTCGCTTGGCCGATTAGCAGTATTGACTACTTCATGAGGATCTTCAGGCAATGTTGATATGTGATTATTGTTGCTAGAAGCATAGCAGCCGAAAATCTTCATTGAATCGCCATTCATTTGAACAGCTCTCCTCCTTCTTCATTGTTGGACGAGCTGGTACACTCAAACAGTCAAAGACTGAAATTCTCAATTCACCCTCATGAGGTTCATGAAGACCTTTATTCACTTCTTTCAAGTTCTTCTTCTTTTGATACTTTTTGTTTTTACATGCCTCTTTTCTCTTCTTGCCTTGAGAATACTGAGACATTATTGCTGGAGAAGTAAACTGATCATTCTCCTGTTGTGATGTAGCTAGGGCAACCCTAACCTCTTTGATTTTTTGGGCCTCTTCTTTAGTGGCCCAAATTTTCTTCATGTGGAGTTTGGAATCCTCCACAAGGTTTCCCCTTCTTCTGGGAGCTTTGGCATTCTTCTTATGCCCCCAGACTTTATCTGAGAACTTAGAGTGCTTAGGCTGAAGCTCCGTTTTATCTTCGTGAACCTTTGGGAGGATCCCAAAACAGTTCTGTATAGAAATTGTTGGCACAAGACATTTCTTTGGAATTGTCATCTTGCGCCCATCTAGGTGTACTCGCAGATCATCAACAATGATTGTTCTGCGGGAGATAGTACTTGCGGAAGTCCTCTGATGGTGTTTAGATTTCTGCCCCCTATTGGGCAAAGAGGCAGTGACCTGAATGCCGATAGTGTAGACACTGAAATTCAAATTTCCTATTGGAGTTGCAACCTTCTTGTAAGATGCTCTAGGCTTTGAACTGAATGCTGATGTAGCATGGACACCATCTTCTTTGGCAGGAATTACCCCAAGAAAGCAAGGAGACACAACCATTGCGGGAAAGTCTCTGAAACACAGCGGCATTGCTAGATAGCCGTAGTGAAGATGGTTTGCCACAACTAGAGGTCCATACAAAACCTTAGCCATCGTTGCTAGTGAATGAAGAATTCGCACGAACACTGTTTGAGATTTGGAAATGCCAAACAGAAAACCTGCAAGAATGGACATATAATTAACCATTTCGCAGTGTCGGCATTATGGAAGCATCAGTATCATTTAGGGGAAAGATGAAAGGAGAGAGGGGTTCCATCGGGCGTGCCATCTGTGGGAATGATATTTTTATAAAAATATAAAAAGAATTTTATTGATGTGAGTATTTCGTCTGATTCGCAGCTCATAAATAATGAGTTGGATTCGAATCAAAAGTGTGGATTCAAATTTGGACCCCTCTCCATCGACCTCGGTCGATGTTAATTACACCAGTGAAGTCTGTGGACACCTTTGATTAACCCCTTATATGTGATACCGAAGTTAGCTATACAATAAATAAAGTTCGTGCAAAATTGAAAATTGGCATAATGCACACATAATGCACATGACGAGAGAAATGAACTAAACTTTCATTTATCTGGAAAGTTACATATAACAACGATGCTCGAATAACCAAAGGGGCATTACAATATGACAAAACTCCGATTATAATGATCAGATTATTACATCATGATTGCATATGTAACTGATACAGCCAATGTGACATATTTGTGCTCACGATCGCATATTTCATATTTAGATTATTGATCATGTAAGTATGATCTCGATCTACATAATCAAATTGTAAAGCTTACATCTGTGATCACGATCAGTGTGATCGGATAATCATATTTGTATTAATGGTCGTGTCGATGCGATCGGACTTTAAAGTTTGAGTGCACGGTTGAGATCACTAAGATCAAAACATCAATTTTAAGTCTGCAGTCGAGATCACTAAGATTAGACCGTTGGATTGGAACTTGCGATTGAGATCAAACCGTTGGGCTTAGGTTTACGGTTGAGATCAAAACAAGATCAGATCGTCAAATTTATATTCATGGTTGAGATCAAAAAGACCAAACCGTTAAATTGAAGTTTACGGTTGAGATCAAAAAGATTAGACCGTTAGATTACAGTTTACGGTTGAGATAAAAAAGATCAGACCGTCGAATTGAAGTTTATGGTTGAGATCAAAAAGATCATACCGTCATTTTGAAGTTTACGATTGAGATAAAAAAGATTAGACCGTCGGATTGAAGTTTACTGTTGAGATCAAAAAGATCAGACCATCAGATTGAAGTTTACGGTTGAGATAAAAAAGATCAGACCGTCAGATTGAAGTTTACGGTTGAGATCAAAAAGATCAGACTGTCAGATTGAAGTTTAAGGTTGAGATCAAAAAGATCAGACCGTCGGATTTAGGATTCAGTCGATATCACAAAGATCCAACCATTCAATTTGAATTTCGATCAATATCGCCAAGATCCGATCATTATGTTATGAGATCAGGTCGAGATCACAAAGATCCAACCATTGGATTTGAGTTTCAGTCGTTATCAGAATGATCCAATCGTTCGATCTGAAGTTCAGTCGGTATAGGGACGATTCGATCGTTGGATTTGAAGATTAAGTCAAGATCTGGAAGATCTGACCTTTAGGTTTAAACTTCGGTCGATATCATGACGATCTGACTGTTAAATTATAAAATTGGATCAAGATCTGGAAGATCTGACTGTTAGATTTGAATTTCAGTCGATATCGGGATGATCCGACTGTTAAATATGTGATCAGGTCAAGATCGTGAAGATCCGACCATTAGATCTAGAATTCTATCGGTATAAGGATGATTCGACCGTTAAGTTATGAGATCAGGTTGAGATTGTGAAGATCTGACCGTTAGATCTAAAATTCAGTCGATATCAGGATGATCCAACCGTTAAATATGTGATCAGGTCAAGATCGTGAAGATCCGACCGTTAGATCTAGAATTCAGTCGATATCGAGATGATCTGACTGGTAAGTTATGAGATCAGGTCAAGATCGTGAAGATCCGACCATTAGATTTGAAATTCGGTCGATATCAGGATGATCCGACTATTAGATCTAAGATCAGGTCGAGATCGTGAAGATCCGACCGTTAGAGACAGATGCAACATATTAGGGTGACGATGGACTGTACCACGATCGACATGACTAAGTCATTTGATCGATGGGCCAGGTTGTAGGTGGACTTAATCGATATGACTGTCATTTAATCAATGATTTTGATGTCTTATGAATATAGTTAACCATATATGATTAATACATAAGACATATAATTTAATAACATATGACTTAATAACATGTGTTAATTACATGTTAATAAATTTTATGTCACATTAACAAAAAAACGTGACATATGATTTAATAACATATGTCATATGTTTATGTACATAAATAAGTTACATGTTAATAGACTTTATGTCACATTAACATAAATATGACATGATTTAATGACATATGTCATATGTTTATGTCACATAAATAAGTTACATGTTAATGGACTTTATGTCACATTAGCAAGTTACACATTAATGGACTTTATGTCACATTAACATAATTGAATTATTGGATTAAATTACACCCTCCTAGATTTAATCCATAAATGTAATTAATCACATATGATGTGACATATATGATCATATTATAATGTCATGTCATATTTATATGTTACAATGAACATATACTATAACATATTAAGATATATATTGGGCTAAGATAAGACTTAAACCCAAATCAAAAAGAAAAAGAAGGGGCCGAAGCCTACCACTCTCAAAGTCCAAAGAGTCCTTACTACAAGAAACTCTTAAAACCTGCCCCTTCTTTGCCTTGTCCCAAATGAGACTCTTGGGAGGGATATTTATATCTCATAAGAGACAGTTAAGAAACCAAGGAAGGTGGCGATTACTAAAAAAAAATCCACCTCCAAAATTTTCAAAAAAAGATAATTACCGGAGGATGGAGGGGGCCACACACCCCCCCACCCTCACCAAGTGGCTTCCTTCCACCCAGTGAGGGTAGAGATTCCACCCGAAGGTGGACTCTTTTCTCCTTCTCTCTTTTTTACTAATTCATTCTTCTTCTTTTTTACTCTTTTACTACCTCCTTTTTACTAATTCTCTTCTTCTTTTTTATCCTTTTACTGTTCACTTCTCTTTCTTTTTTCACTTTTACTGTCTTAGACAGTTTAAAGAAGGAGAAAAGAGGGGCACACATGACACCTACCCACCCTCGTGGGGAGTCCACCCATGGGTGGACTCCTTCCCCCCACCTCTTTTTTTTTTCTTTTTTTCTTGTTACTGTTCCTTTTTTTTTTATACTGCTCGAACAGTTACAAGAGAGAGGGGGAAGGATGCACATGGCACCCGCACATCCAAGGGTGAACTCTTCCTCCCCCCCCCCCCCCCCCCCCACCCAATCTCTATCTTTTTTACTGTCATTGCGCTTTTTTTTTGTTTTTTTAAACTATGTCGAGACAGTTACAAGAGGGGGGGGAGGGCACATGCCCTCATACCCTCACCGGGTGACATTCTTCCACCCGGTGAGGGTGGGTCAAGAGTCCACTTATGCCCCCATCTCTATCTCCACTATTTTTTATATACATAAACCAAACCAGAAACCCCTCTTCTTCTTTTTTCTGTGGCTGGCTCCCTATCTTCTCCTGTGCGCTGCTGCTGTGCATCCCCAGCTGCTGCTCCCGGTGCTGCCGCTGCATGCTACTTATGCTTCTGTTGCTGTTATTCTCATGTTCCCTCTTCATCTTCTTCTTTTCTTTTTTTTTGGTTCAACATCGGCCAACCCCCCAAAATCTAGCATGCTTAGAGCACGTGCTCTTTTTAAGTTCTGTGCTATGTTAGTTAGCAGGACTACCACAAGCAGGAACTTAACTGGGGGTGAGAGTGATGCAAGAAGACAATTAGCCGCACTTTAAAAGGCTCATTTGGATTGATGTGAAATATTTATCATAAAACTCCGTAGAGTACAGCATTTTGTCCCACAGGAATGTGACGTTTTACAGCATTTTACATCAAATCAAACAGGCCAGAGAGGGGAGGGACATCTCAGGGTTATTCGGGAGACCATTCTCGGCAATTCCTTTCATCTCTGGGGAAAGAAATCAAAATCATCTGCAGAACAGTACAGATCACAGAGTGACTTAACATATGCACCTGAGAGCACCTCTTAGAAGGCGCAACATAAGCATACTCCCAGTTCCCAACTTTTTACACTATACAGGTTGGCATGGACAATAAGCAGTGAAGAAAAACATGAACCACACTATCCACACTGCTGCACCATGTATAACTTTCCTGTAAGGGGCCACCTGTTCATTGCATTACTGGATTAGTCGTTAGGAGCATACAAATCACCGCAAGCTCGCAGCATGGCCGTATGAATCACCGAAGGCTGGCAGCATGAAACTGAGATTACATCCCTTGGTGCCACTGAAAAAGTTTACATCCTGGGCGTCGATCTGGCAGCAAAAACCAAGACAAGGAATCTGGCTCCTTCACATTTAGCACTCCTGAGCATCCAAGTCAGGCTTGGATGGATAATCAAGGCCCTGCAGGGGAGGCATCTTTATCAGATCCTCTTCTGAATATGCAGGGATGAACCAGTACTTCTTGTCAGTTCCAAACACCTGTTTCAACCAGTAGATAAAAGTTAGTGTTCAAAGAAGTCGGAAATATGAATCATGAATTAGGACCTAGAGGATACCACATTCGTATCAGAAGAATGACCACAATGCAACATGAATTCTCAGTTTCAATTAATAACCAACTTCACAAAATTCTCAGCCATTGATGGAAAACTGAGCAGCATAAAACATCTTTCTACTGTGCACCAGATGCCTTAGGAGAAGGCTACCTGATGCCCAATGGGAAGGAGGCACCAGACCCTGAACTGCAGTTAGATGATGCCCCTCTGAAAGAGGGTCCCATGGGTCAAGAATGAAAATTACCTAGCGTGAGCTGTAGGGAAAATGTCGGAGAGTGATAAATGTTCTAGCTCCCACAGTGTGGAACATGGGAACAGGAACATTTAGATCTTTGGTCCCACACAGGAAAAGGATTGGCAGGTGATGACTAATAATGGGGGTGACTAGGCCTCCTAAGTGGCTAGGCATTTTAGGGACGTAATAGTACCTTAACAGAAATCTTACTATTTCACCAAGCTCCCCATCCTTCCTAGTATCTACCAGTACTATTAACAAATTAGCAAGTCCATTAACTGTAACAACAATGCCGCAACGGACAGAGTTTGAAAGATAAGACATAAATGACCTATGATATATAAATAGAATGAGTAAAAAATGCAGCTGGTGAAGTCCTAGGTTCAGTTTTCTGCAATAACAGTTTTTGAGAAGTCTGCGATAACACAGTGCAATCAGTCTAACCACAAAATGATGCCTCAATTCATGCTTCTTGATATCTGAGACATGGTGATCATAATGCGAAGAGGAAAAGGGAACAAACAAGCGCAAATAACACAAGAATGTGAACCCACAAACCTGTTCAAAGTTCTTTCTTCTACCAAGATCATAACGCCATTTTGGGGAGGCTTTTTTCTCATAAGCCTAACAACAACAACAACAATAATGAAAACCTTAGTCTTCAATTGTAATAAGCAAACGCATACAAAGAAACACATGCTGCTGAGCACTTGCCTCAATAGTTGTGGTGTTAGCTGCTACCAAAGAAATATGCATAATCAGAAAGCCAAGAACACTCAGTGCAAATGCCAAGTTCAACACTAGAAAAATGAGCATGAAACAGTTAGAATACACATTAGGGTATCTGCACAATCTACCATTCATGAACATGAAGATGCTTACCAAATGAAAGAAAAGTGGTGGCAAGTGTTGCTGGTGATCCAGGAATCACCCCATCACTAAAGAATGCAATAAAGTGCGGTAGCAGTGCCAAGGCAACCAGGGTTGTCTCAAGAAACGTATAGAACTGCAGGTACAACAGCATGACAGGATGGGTGGATGTCATTCAGCTAGATAATGATGCAGTTAAAATTGAGGATTGCTTTTACTAAAAAGCAGAATTCAATTAAGGGCTCAAGTCACAGGGACACCCACAAATGGTACTCCATTACTTTGTCACCTTCGAAAATGTTGATCACAAACAATGAAAGATCAAGCTTGCAAAAGGTGGACAAGGTAGTTGCATTGCCAGAAGATAACACAGAAATAGATATAACTTTTGGCAATTATAATAAATGCATAAACAGCTAACACGGATGCACAGCTTTGACAATCTTAGGGCCATGTGCTAAGAAAAAAAAAATCTTGAAATAGTTTGTGTGGGATCACCATGATATTGAACCTCAAGATAGTGCTTTTGACGGATGCATTGAAGCGATAGTTTCGACCAAAAAAGGCTATAGCATGGCTATTTTCTGTCAATTGCAAACTTTTTGAGCATCAGGAAACAATATTTTTTTGTTTTAAACACACAGAACACAACAAATAAAGTTATCATCAGATTCTACATCTTTGACTAGATGATAACTTTATCACCTCTCAGTAGCCTACTGTCGCGAGGCTTTCACCACTGTGGGGTCTGGGAGGGTCAATTGTACATAACCTCACCCCTGCATTTTACAGAGAGGCTGTTTCCGGTTTTCAACCTGTGACCTTCAGGTTACGATGCAGCAACCTCACTGTTGCACCTAGCATACCTACCCTACACCCACCAAGAATGACTTGTTTCAAATCCTTGGAGTTCCTACTTTCCTGTCTGCATTAAAGGAATAATTACTGTTTCAAAAGAAAGATGACTTACATTTGCACTGAAACCCACTTTATTCTCTGGAAGACATAGCCTATATGAAATGCCCATGTGTTTGTTGATAATTTCAAATTGTCTTCTAGATCATGAACTACCCACCATGAACTTGATACTATTTCTTCTTAACGATGTACCTGTCTGAATGCAATTCACACAGTTTTCCTCTGACATACAAAGTCATTATGCAGAACTTACGATGAAAGCTCTAGCATGCATTAAGTGAAATATTTTGGATATCATCATCATCAGGTCATGAATTTGACAAGTCATGAATGACTGCTTTGGCAACTATAAAGCAAACCTTGTATGGCATCGCAACTTTGTTTATGTACATTCTACGTGCTATCAGGCCTTGAAGCCATGTGAATCAAGTTAATGATACAAGGATCAGAGCCCACGACCCTACCCCAACGCCTCAAAAGGAATGAAATGACAAGAAGCTTTAACCAATAATAAAAGTAAGACCTGGACAAATTCTTGTTAGGAAACTTTACACATGACAGACGAGCATAGTCCTGGAATGTCAAAAAAGGAGATTCATGATCTATATCGAAACTATACTCCACAATCATGCAGATGCCTTCTGGAAGTCACTTCTATTAAGTTGATTCACACCAAGATCCACGGGAAATCATCTCATATATGCAACTTTACATCTTGGGGCCTTGGAACAGGATCCTTTTAGGCATCAAAAAGGAATCTGACAGGATCCAACTGGCAGGATTCTGAGAAAGGCACCCACCAATTGACAATAGTTTAAGTATAGCCTAGCTCCTGCCAAAGCAGGACGCAGGAGGTCAAAGAATTTCTTGGCTTGTCTAGATTTGGAAAGAGTCTAGAAAGGAGCTCAAGCAACTCAAAACACAAGGCTTGACACAGGAAACAACAGATTTAGGATGACTGATACAGTTGGCAAGCTTATAGGCTTTCAGTTTGGCAAAAGGCAAAGTCAAAAATACATCTGGGATTTGGGTATGGCATGCATGGTTGTCCCGGCCAGGACGTCCCGTCCCAGTGAGAAAATGGGACGGGACAGTTTCCGGTCTGTCCCAGTACTTGTCCCGGTCTGTCCTGGGCCTCCTGACCCGTCCCAGCGTGTCCCAACCAGAATTTGTATTTTTACATGAGATTTTCCCAAGTACTTAAGCTCCTTGTAAACTTATTTTGGAGGATTCATTTGATGAATATACTCATCTATAAACCCATAAATCTATCATCAATGCTTCTATTGCATTTATTTTGTGTTATTTATATATTTATATGTTTATTTTCATATTATTTATTGTATACACATGTCTTATATTTGTTGACATATGTATGGAAAAAATTACGGGACGGGACACCAGAACGTCCCATTCCAAAAGAAAAACGGGACAGGGACCAGGAAGGAATTGACAACTATGATAGCATATCATAGGTTTGACCAAGAGGATTTGATTGTGATTAATTGTCTAGTTATTCAAAAAATAATAACTTCCAATATTTAGGTTCTATTATTCAAGAGAATGGGAGATCCAAAAGAACGTCATGAATAGGGTTAAAGCAGTTTGGTTAACATAAAGAAGCATGTTTGGAGTCTTCTATGATCGACAGATCCCTTTGAAGCTCAAAAGGAAGTTACATAAAGACAGTCAGGCCTACTATGTTGCATGAGATTAAGTGTTGGGTGGTAAAGAATGAACATACAGAAAAAATGTGTAAAGATCAAGACGTTGACATGGACGTGCAATAAGACAGAAAGGACAAGCTTTGGAATGAACACATATGTGGAGACTTTGAAAGAGCTCCCATTGACATTGAGCACATGAACAATAGGATTAGATGCTTGGTCACACCATCACCCAAGTTCAGTGCCAATTAGAAGTTGTGATCAAATTCAAGTGTAGGGTGGTAAAAGAACTTAGACAACCTAAAATTAGATGGCTTGATGTAGTAAAGGATTAAGGTCCTAATTTTAACTACGAACATGGCATTGGATAGAATAAAGTGGCAGACAAGAACCATGTAGCCAACCCCAAATAAATGGAATAAGGCTCCGATGATGATGATGATAATGTTCAACCTCATAGTAACACCATTAGTCTCTGTCCATGTATAATCTCTCCGTGTTCAAGGAAATGCTTCTCATTCCACACGCTATGGGCAATGAGATGCCATTACCTAATGTCTCATTTTTATCATCTTCCCATGTATTTACTATCTCTAGAATTTGCAAACCAAGAACGGGGAAGAAATGTTCTTGGGTATGTTAGTACACCGAGGATTTCAAGAGAAATGCTAGAATAAAGATCTAGTAGAAACTTAACTCAACCCCCATAGCGAACCTTCTATGATAAAATGCATATGACACAAGTGCAACTACAACATCAAACTTATTTATCAAATACAATTTGAGAAACCACTCACAGCCGGGTGATTTTTGACACTCTGAATTGTGTGGAACTCCAGGCCAGCAAGGTTTTATGCACCCATAAATGTTAGCCAGACTGGAAAGAAGCCTAACTTATCCATTGTGTTCAACAACACATTAAAGCAAGGAAAGCATAATCGGGGATCGGACATGGATCCATCCGGTCTTGGATCAATTGGATCGGTCCAATCTTGGACGAATCGGATCGGCCGATCCGGACCAATTCAGGCTGATCTAGTCTAGTTCCCCACTTTGTTACAGAAAAGGTTAAAAAACAATAAAAATAGTAAAAAAAATATGACAAATTGGAAAACAGGCTTCCATTGTCCGAAACTTATCTAGGACCTCAGGTAAGCCCTTGGGATTCTATTAATTGGAAAAAAAGGTTGGATACATTGGGAGGGAGACATAACACATTACTCCTAAGTAACATGAATATATGATAGGCAAAAAAAAGAAATAAGTTGAAAGTAAAAAAAAAAAAATCTAACATGATGTGGGTATCCTTACATTCATTGTAGTCTTACACTGTAACAACCATACAAATGTTGTGCATAGTTTTTTCCCAAGACATGTAAGATTCATACCATTGCATGTATTCTTCAAGAAACTGATTATACTCATCTGTATGACCGTAAATGATTGTCACCGGCACCCATCCTTGTGTATCACCTCCATAATAAGATCCTCCTGACGATTGATAGAAGGATGCATCTGAATACTAAGGACAAGTTGCATATCCTCCTGATTAACTCGATGGATCGGAGGGGGATGGTGATTGGGCTGCATAATATACTGCTAAGGGTAGGTATCAAGGATGGCAATCTCAGTATCGGTACTGGTACTTGTGGGTACCAATACGTATCGATATCGATATCAGTATCGACCGGTACCGGCCAATAAAAAATAATAATAAATATTTTATTAATTTTTTAACTACAAAAACCAGTATTGGCCGATTCGGGAGGTATCAATATCGGCCAGTATTGCCAACCATAGTAGGTATCCATAAGGAGTATGACGTCCATACCCCTCCGATGAAGCTTGGGATAAAGCATTAGAGAAATGGTCATGAGCAAACTCTGTTGATGTTCATCTTGTCGTCCTCGTGAATCCAACTTGTCATTGTTGTTGCTTCCCTTTGCCCTTGTCTCTAACTAGTGTGCCTTGGCCAACTTGCTTGGATGGTCTTCATCTTGAGTCACATGCATAAATTATTGCTCTTCGGTGAAGGTAACCGGAGGAGCTTCAATTCCTTGACTTGAGCCTCGTCTTTGAGATGTTCAATGTTGCATAGATCCACCTTGACTTCTATGTGGATCATCATCTGTACTCATCTCGAAGTAGAACTATCTGAAGTCTGGTAATCCATTCTATTACTTGGCTCCGGCATTTCCTCCTCCTCCTCTTCCTCTACAGTGTCCAAGTTTGTAATATCCATAGGAGTAGCTAGCTTTCCCTTACCTCTACTTGATCTTGATGCACATGATGCAGATTTCTTCTGCCTTTTAGAAGGAGGTTGGAGGAGTTTAAATACTACAGACAATGGGATTCCATATTGTTCTCCTTCCGCCTACGCGCGATCATTTGGGTTAAATTCTATTGGACCTAAGACATTCCTTACATCCACCCATGCATGAAGTGGGTTCTCCTCGTTAAAGATGTCGTCAAGGTTGATCAACTTGGCTTGAGGTTCCCGTTGCACACGTTGGCCAGTAACCTCATCTCTCCATCGTGTTTCTTCCCTTTAGTTCTCCTGAATTCGTTGGAGGTTCTTCAGCATAAGCTACATGTTATAATGGCAGAGTACCAGGTGCTCCAATCTCTGTAAGTTTAATCGATTCCTTTGCTTAGTGTGAATTAAGCTAAAAGTTGACCAGTTCCTCTCACAATCAGAGGCAGAAGTCATCTAGCTTAATACATTGATGGTAACATAAGCAAGATCTTCATACATGAAAATTTTCCATGTTCCATCCACCAATTAGTTGAAAGTTTCCAAAACGTAAGTCATTTAAGATATGTAAGTCATGTAAATCATATAAGTCATATAAGTCTTTAATTACCTAGTGAAAGCAGCACGACCGCCCTTTGAGCATGTTGAGCTCCAAAATGTAATGTCTTGAGCCTATAGTCATGTATCTTATTGCACGCTATTATAGCTTAGTTCTCATCCGCCAACATACGCCGAATGACATTCTTAGTCTCGTGAAGGATTTCTTCATCATTCAGCAAATGTTGAGTAGCTGTGTTATACTGATATTTTGGGTTAAAAAAATAACCTACAAGTTAGTTGCATGTAAGTAATTATCAAATAGAAATGACAAGGAGCATATAAGTTTAGAAAGTGGTTACATGCTGCATGCAGATCATAGTGAAGTGCCTTATCTCATCTTGCGTTTATAATGTCCCACCACGTTCTATAGTTGGTCTTGTCGCCTTTACAATGTCTTCCTTCACACGGTCCATTGCTTCATATAGGTAACCCATTGTAGCCTTCCAGTCACCATTCACCATCCTCAAGACACGCACAAGAATTTTTACTACACTAAGTATCATTTAATTTCCCTCTAAACATCCCTATCCTCAATCAAGTCCTACACCTACTTCCCCTTGGCTCTATCTGATTGTTTGGTATGCAATGTCATTCAATCCTCTCATTCCTTACATGAAATCATTTGCATCAAAGCATACTTTTGAGTGCAAGCTCCCTAAAGAAATGTAAATAGAAGCAAAACAAGTTACCATAGGACGTAGCAACTCTCTATGGCTAGTGTGTTCTCCCATCAATGTAACCACATAGTTGTGGTTATAGATGTAAGAGGTGATGAATTGGGTACTCTTCCTAGTCCACTTCACGTTTGGATCCTTGCCAATGTCCTCTAACATCAAATCTAAAGAGTGGGCCGAGCAAGGTACCCAATAGAGATGTGGCCACTTCTCCATCAACATTTGACCAACGACTTTGTATGAAGCTGCATTGTTTGTCACAACTTGCAAAACCGATCCTCTCCCACCCGCTCCACAGTGTCATCGATTAGCTTGAAAATATATTCAACATTTTTGACCTTACCACTAACATCAACTGACTTGCAGAAGACAATCCCAACTTGATAGTATATAAGGAAGTTGATCATACTTTTTCTTGTTATGCCTATTCAACAGGTAATGACAATTAGCTCTAAATACAATAACATGAATTAAAAAGATACCTTAAAATTATCCAATTAAATATGCTCACCTATCTAGCTATCACTCATGATTGTGCAGCCTCTCTCATCCCATATTCTTTCAAATGACTTGATATATTCTCTGAGATCATTCACCTCATGAGATAGGTAAGTGTTGTAAATCTCCTTGGGTGTTGGTCCTCGAACGCCTTTACTTACTTCACTAATTGTTCAATCGTATGCTACCAGTAAGGACCTTTGATAGTGTTCGTTGGCACACTGTTGTAAACAAACCATCTGGCAATAGTACAACTAATCTTTTCCTTGCACAGGTTTAAATTCTTCATGGCAGCTATAATAGATGGTTGCCTACTTCTCCTCCATGTGAGAAAAGGGACCAACCCTAGGATCATCATCCCTAATTAAGTTGTAAATTTTATCTTCATTAGATCCTTGGCCAGACCCACTTGCAGACTATTGCATCTATACAAATCCTCCTCAACAAAGGATCTTTTGCTTTCTTCCATTGCACGTCGCAGTTCATCTTAAGAAATAATAAAAGAAGAGAAAATTATTAAAATTGAAAGTTACTCTAAGGAAAGAAGGACAAGAATTGCGTGATGTATAACTATTGCCCTGAGAAAAATCTTCAAATGTTGTGGACCTCCTTCTTTCTGTATGTTGGTGTTCTTCTAGAGGGTACATATGCACTCTGGTGGTGAAAGGATGTGTCTTCTCTTCTCTAATCCGACCCTCCATAGTAAATGTTACTCCTCTTTCGACATCCTGCTATGGTAGGTAGTTCTTGAATTGAGTTCTAATCTTTGGTGATGCACTAGAGCAAGCTTTTACCTCTCATTTGACGCCCGCCAAGTGTTACTTTAGACGAAAGACTCCACCTGAAATTATCATGTTACAATAATTACACCTTACCTTTCGTTGTTGCATGTCCACAGGGGTGCAATGGATCCATCCCAAGTCGTTGTGTGAAGTGATAGATGTTGCCTCATTTTACCCCAACGTAGATATCTTAGAAAAGGTATAAATTGGGGGGGGGGGGGGGGGGGAGAGAAAAAGAGAGAGAATGAGAGATATAGAAAGTAGAAACTTAAGTTTCGTTGAAATTTGAAAGAAAAAAATTTAAAAAAGAGAGAGAGAGAGAGAGTTACAAATGAGAATAAAATGGGAGAGTTTTAAAGAAAAAAAGAGTTTAAAAGAAGAAAAAAAAGTGGAGATGTCGTTTAATGCCACCAATCATTATAGAGAATAACCCACTCAAAGCTCAATTACACCTAATGTAAGGATTGAGGTTTCGGATCTGGTTATTGGGTCAGTTTCGGGGTCGGATCTTTTAGTTTGGGTCATGGTGGGGCTGAGACTTAGCTTCTTTTTCGCGTCGAGCTTGCGAGACGCAGTTCAAATAGCGTCCAACAATGTGGACGTGTTTTAGGCTGGACGCCACGTGGGCTGGCCTTGGGCCGCGAGAGTACCGTCTCGGTCTTATCGTCTGAATGACGTCTTGGATGGACGACGTCATTTAGAGTACGACCCTAGTTTGTTAGTGTACGGCTGTTGGACCCAAAAAAAAATCTCATATACGGATATGCAGATTTACATCATATGAGCACGCATATACGACGCATGCTCGCGTCAATGCGAAATTCCCATAGGAGAATACACATGCATAAGCATGGCAATATGTTCATGAAAGACCATGTCATACAAAATAAAATGCACGCCTACGATATAGGTGAACACTAGAAATCCATAAGAAACCATGGGCTCGCATTACGAGGGCAGCGGAGTAAAAGACATACCTAGGCCACGAAGGCCTTAATCAGATTTTTTTTTTAGGAGCCTGAGGTAGCCCCAAGTTGCTCGCTTCGGCTCCCGAAACCAGCTCCCGAACCGCCCTTGCAATGCCCGATAATGGGACCCGATGGGAGACCCCAAATGCAGCGATAAATGGGATCCCGGACGCTGCAAAACAAGGGTCAAAATCAGTCCCAAAATAGACTAAAATCTGTCCCGAAATGGGGCAAAATCAGTCCTAGAACTCCCCCAAAATGGCCCCGAAATGGAGGCCCAATAGTGGGGGAGATAGGCCCAATAAGCAGCCCTATGGGTGGGGTCAAGATGAGGCCCAATAAGCCCCCAAATGGGCCCAAGTTCAGTCCCAAAAGTGGGCTGAAATCTGTCCCGGAATAAGAAAAAATCAGTTTTGGAACTTACCCAAATCAATCCCGGAACGGAGGCCCAATGTTGGGAAAGTCAGGCCCAATAAATAGCCCGAGGGAGAGGCCCAAAAAGAGGCCCAATAGGCACCCCTAACAGGCCAAAATCTGTCCCGGAATAGGCCCGAACCCGTCCCGGAATGGGTCCAAAACAGCCTCCAAGCTTGTCCGAAATGACCTCGAATGATGGCCCAATAACAAGGGAGGTTGGCCCAATGGATAGCCCAATAAGAAGGCCCAAATAGGGAGCTCAAATGGGCCCAAAACCAGTCCACAAGATGGCCTAAATCTGCCAAAAGGGGGAAGAAATCCCCAGGATTCCCAAAATGGCAAAAGAAGAGGGTGGACCCCTCTCTCTCACTCCCCCTTATTTAAATAGGCAAAGAGGAGGGATGAGAGAGAGAGGAGGAACCGGTGGGGAGAGCCCCCACCGGTTGGGAACCCCCCACCGGTTCCAAGAGGGAAACCGGTGGGGGGGGAGGAGGCTTTCCCTCCCTCTCTTCTTCTTTAAAAATTCAAAAAAAAAAAGAAGGGGGGTGGGGGATTAAATTAAAAGGAGGAATTAATGGGGGATCTTAACCCCATTCACATGGGTTAAGAATCCCATGCAGGAGCCCTCTTAAACCCCATCTAAAAAACCCCCTTTCACACCTAACCCAAGTCTAAATTTAATGGGCAAAGACCCCTTTCACACTTGGAAAATCTGAAACCCAAAAAACCAAGGCTCATTAAGAGCCAAAAGTGAGAAGGAAAAGGAGAGTGGGGAGGGGGAGACCCCCCCACCGGTTTCCCAAACCGATGGGGGAGACCCCCCACCGGTTCCCAACCGGTGGGGGGCCCAACCGGTGGCCATCCCCCCACCCGTTGGAACCGGTGGGGGTGACCACCGGGCCCCCCCCTCTCTCTCCCCTCAATGCTCTCGCTCACCCTCTCTTGCCATCTATTGGCCAATGAGGAATAAAAAAATAAAATGGGGGAGGAAAGAGGCTCCAACCGGTGGCTCCCCCCACCTTGCTCCATCCGGTGGCTCCCCCCACCGGGCCTAAAATTGGGCCTATAAATAGGACCCCAAGGCTCCAATGCAAGGAGATATACACAAGGCACACCACAAGTGCACCCTATAAGGACACAAGCTGCCCACATATAGAGGGAGATTGTGGTGAAATTGGGAGGGAGAGTGCTGCCAATTGAAGACCAAATTCGGGTTTCTTAACCCGGATTTGCTGCAAATTTGGGGAGTTCTTTTCGTCCCGGAGAGCTCTCTCCTAAGGTTCTATCCTAAGGGGAAGCTCTGCCGAATTTTATTTGTAAAACAGTCCTATTATAAGGCGAAATGCTGCTGAATTAATATCAGAAATTCTGTGCCCATGTGTATATCATTTAAATTTTATAATTATCACATTTTTAATAATAATATGCATGTATATAGTTTTCTAAAGCTAAAAATTTGAGTGCACCTTCAACCTAACTCTTAGCCTCACCCCCTAAACAAATAAAATATGAATTCAGAAAACTGCATAAAAATTATAACTAAAACCAAAAGGTAATTTATAATTAATAATTAATTAATTGATAAAAATTCGGAAAATCAATTAAAAAATCAGAAAAAACCAGTAAAAATCAGGAAAACCCATAAGAAAACAGTAAAAATCTGTGAAAAATTATAATAAATCCAGATAACCCCATATGAATAATTAATTAATTAATTAAATTAATTAAATAAATCATAAAAATGAATAAAAATCAGTAAAAACAGTAAGAAATCAGAAAGTAAAAATCTGAAAGAACATAAACCGTTCATGAGGAACGCAATACATAAATATAAAATTACCAAAATACCCCTATGTGTAATATTTACATATATAACCCCGAAAGCCCTAAAAATCAGATTATGAGTGAAATCTCTCACCAATACCCTCAATATCAAACCTTAAAACTTGATAACCCAGTTTAAGGGAAAATTACAAAAAAACCCCTCATACCTTTAAAATTGATTTTATAACCCCCATAGAGTGTGGAACCTTTTAAAATCCACCCTACATATACTTACAAATTGTCATGCTCTCGCAAGGCGCCCATAATTACATAAAAGCCCCTCAAGGTGTAAAATTACAAAAAAGTCCCTGTAAGGTTAAAAATCAGGAATCAATCCGCACAATTTAGAATTAATCCTCCGAACTTGGAACCAATCTTAATAACCGGGAGTCAACCCCAAATCACATAAAAATTGTCTCCGAACCGGGGTGAGGTTAAGGATTCAACTTAAAATATACTTTCATCTGCATATGCATGCGCTTTCTATAGTAGTAGCTTTGCATGATTAAGGGCATCATACGGACGGTTAATCAAGGGTTGCCGAGCAGTCGCTCAGCGTAATTAACACTGACCGAGGTCAGTGGAGAGAGGTCATATACTCGAATCTTCGCTTGATTCGAAGTCCCGGATTCCCTGAGGGCTAATCCCAAGCTCTCATAATCCAATAAAAAATATAAAGCCGACCCTAATTCCTCTAGATAAACAAAGAAAAAAATGGATTTCCGAATAATCCGACATAGGAGGAGAGATATGTCTAGGTCAGGTCGCGACCGAGGGTTAGATAAAAAAATCTTCGACGCAAACAGAGATGGCACGCCCAGTGGGACCTCTCTTCCCCTTCATCTCTCCGTCCGGTGATGCCCTCACCATAACTATGCTACTAACTTTGCTATATCTTATGCAGGTTGTTAAGTCGTTCACTCGTCAGAGCGATAATGGCAGCAAGGGTCACTTATGGCCCCCTTGCCGTGGCAGCCCACGTCCAGTGTGGGTATCCTACCGTGCCGACCATCTTCGGCAACTTCCCCGCGGTCGTGGGATCTCCGTACTTCCTGGGAGTAGTCCCAGCGCCGGAGTCGGTTCCGGCAGAACCAAAGAAGCACGCCTCCCGCACAAAGGAGGCCAACAAAGGCGGGAAGCGACCGATCGTCTACACCGCCAATACTATTACCACATTCCATGCTTCCTCATCCAACAGGAGGCAAAAGAAGAAGAACACTTCCCCGAGTCCCTCCCGGACCGGGAAAACGATATTGGTCGGGGACCTGCGTATTCGCTTAGATGGCGGGAAACCGATCATTCCAAAAACTCGGCATGTCCCAACGGTCCCGGTTCACAACCGTTTTGGGGTTCTGCCAAAGGTTTGCCAGGAGGCGGCAACCTTCAAAAAGAAGAAGAAAACGTAAAAAGCCGTGGTTCATCGGCCTGCGTACGTTACATCCCGACGCTCAGGGGGCAACACTATACCACGAGCGCAGAATGATCCCATTCCCCAAAATGGGGGCAAACATCAGGAAGGGCATGTGTCCCGCCTAAAGAAAATGTGGGTGACCAAAAAGGAAGCCCGCGAAATCCGCGAGGCTAGGGTTATCCTGGCGGAGCAGCAACCTCCCAGGCCCGTAGGCCCGGTCAGGGAGACAAATCATCCATCGACTCGACTTCAACATAAGCGAAGTCGGGGAAAGAAAGATACTTGTGAGGCGCAGCAACCCGCCCAAAAGCGGGCTTCGGTCTTCGAAAGACTCGGTGCTCTGGTACGACCGGCACAGAGGAAAAGAAGGACCGCCCGAATGACGGATGATGGCATCCGGATATATACCTGTTATACTTCCAGCACAAACCGGCAGCCTTCGGAGGAGCCGAGTAATGCCGCTGGGATAATACAAAGAGGTGGGCCGGTTACCCGCCAAATGGAGCAAGCCATGCGCCTGCTAGGCCAAGTGGGTCAGGGGGCAGAGCCATCTCGAGCCAATGAAGGTGCGGCCAACGCCCTGGAGCCAGAAGTCGCGCAACTGCCGCAAGAACAGCCGCAACCTCAAACTCTTGAGGAAATTAGGCAGGAAAATCAGCAGTTAAAGGCCTTGCTGTATGGCCTAATACAGAAGATGGAGGAGTAGCAAAGGGTTGCCCCGGCCCCTCCAATAAATCTACCTCCACCTAGGGCCATTCCTGCACCTGCAGGACCCCCGGTTGTTGAGGTCAACTTCAGTCCTGAGGAGATTCAGGAAGATAGGGCTGAAGAGCCCAACTATAATGCTCATCAATCACGTACGTCAGCAGAAGATGCGACAGCGTCGCAGAAGCACCTGATTGAGCAAATTGTTGAGGCCAAGATGGCCGAACAAGACGAAGGAATAAGCACATTTGACTTATATAAGGTGCCATTCCCGATTCGTCATATGTTCAAAAAGCTTCCAACAGATCACAGTAAACGCCCCAAAGTAACAAGATATGACGGGGAGGGCTCAGCTCAAGAGCATATAGCCCACTATATGAGTGATCTGGGAGAGTTGGCAACTGAGGAGGCATACCTTTTAAGGTTCTTCTCGACTTCTCTCACCGGCACGGCATTCCAGTGGTATGCCAAATTGAAGCCCAACTCTATAAGCAGCTGGGAAGAAATGCAGAAAAAGTTCCTTGATCGCTTCAAAGTGTCGGAGCGGAAGGTCACTATCACCGAATTGGTGACGCTTAAACAAGGGAAGAATGAATCCGCCGTGGATTATATCAAGAAATGGCGGAACCTCAGCATGAGGTGCGACAATCCACCCGTCCACGAAGACGCGGTAAGATTGTGCGAAAGGGGTTTGAAGCCCGAGATAAATGAGAAACTGATCGGAGCCAATGTCAGAAACTTCGATCAACTCAATAATATCGTGACGGAGATCGAAATGTTCTTCACCGATTACCCCACTATACTTCCAAATAAGGGGAAAGCACCCAGGGAGCGGGGCGCTTCAGCTAAAGAAGTAAATACAGTCGACTTTCCTCCAGCTCCAGAAAGGAGCGAGGTTAGGGGAGGTCCCAGTGTCCCAGCAGCCAATAAAAAGGGGGAAGGGAAGGCGCCAGTTTCTTCCCTTGCCGAAAGAATGAAAAAGCCATACTCTTTTACCCGCGAGCATACAAGAAAATTGTTCGAAACATGTATGCGGGCGAAACTTCTATTGCTCCCTGAGCCCAAAAAGCCAACTGAAGCGGGCAGGGTTAATGAGCCGAATTATTGCCCATATCATCGAATGTTGGGGCATGTCATAGAGGACTGTTATGTCTGCAAAGACGAAATAGAAAAACTCATCCGTGAAGGCGCGGTGGAGATGGGTAAACATCTGATAAGCCCTCCCCAGCCTCACCAAAGGAATAAGCAGACATTTGCTGTCAATGTCATCTATATGAGCGAGAGCTCATCTGGGTACCATCCCGAAGAAGAAGCGGTGAGGCCTTCTCCGGAGCGTGAGGCAACACCAATATATACCCCAGCAACTCCTCCCCCTGGGGACTCGGTCATGATGGCATTGGAAGGAATCCAGACCAGCGTGACACGACTTTCATGTCAGCAAGAAGAGCTTACCCAGATGATGGAGGGGCTCTCCAGGCAATTTTCAGAAACTCTGTCATTCAACAAGGTTGACAGATTCTTCTCTCCTGAAGGGATGGAATCGGACCCCGATCGCCCTTCGAGGAAAAGAGGCAAACAGGCTATGTTTCCTAGAGAGGACTCGGAAATATATCGCCAAGAAGAAACCACCTCTTATAGAAGAAACCATGAAAGCGTGAGAATAGCCGAAAGAGGGCAGCAAGTCAGGCGGATGGTCGATAAAGAGGCTGAAATACGCTTCAGAAATTCACTAACTCTAAGGGAAAGGCGCGCAAAGCCCTACTCATTCCCCAAAGACAAAGTTCGTGAACTTTTCCGACTTTGTATGAAAAAGAAAGTCATCGTTCTTCCAAAGCCAAGAAGGGAGGAAGAGATGCATATGACAGATGATCCTAATTTCTGTCAATACCACCGTGCCCTTGGGCACCGAACGGAGCATTGCTTCGTCCTCAAGGATGAGATAGAAAAATTAATCCAAGAAGGACAAATAAATATGGGGAAGTATCTGGTTGATCCCCCACAACCCCATGTGACTAATTACTCTGTGAATATGATCCATAAGTTCTCCTCCAATGTGAAGGACATCACAGATAGTACACATAAGGAAATGGCACTTGATAGGCCGTCCACCTGTCACGCCGTTGATACCGTGGCAGCCATAGCCACGAGAACACGAATGTTGGATATGAAATGTCAACAAGAAAATTTGGAGGTGGGTCCCTCCAAAAAGTCCATAAAGGAAATATTTGGCGAATATCAAATGTTGCCAGATTCGATGGTCGAGCAAGCTGTCAAAGTTACTCTTGACCACGATCAGCTAGGAAGTCCGTGGACTAAGGCAAAGAAGAAAAAGAAGCCTAAAATGGCTAAATCCTTGCAAACATATGCGGCAAAAGGGAAAGTGGCGGTTCATTTCGACCCACTTCCAGAAATGCCGATCCAACCTAGCTTCATTCAGGAAGCGGCAAGGAGAAAGAAGCAGGAAAAGAATATAAAAAGAAGTGAGAAGAGGAGGCTAAAGAAGCAAGAAATGCTTGCCAATGCCATAAATATGTATGGGGACAAAGACTCACCACTTCGAAGATTGCAGAAAATCATCGATGAATTAGAAGAATATCAGCCAAGTCGGCCCACAGAGGATGTCCCTCTGAATCAATATATTCCATGGGAAGAGTTCGACCGACGAGCTCGCCTCAAAGTGTGGTTGTTGGACCTCCAGGGCCGCATGCGAAAGGCTAGTGAGGACGAACTCTCCATTCCGGACGATGTTAGCTTATTCTGGGATGACGGGCTAACCATGGAGAAGATAGAGCAGCAATATCGAGCCTGTCATGTGGTGTCGGCTCAACTGCAAGATATCCCCAGCGGCGAAGCGAGCCACGCTCCGCCGGAAACCGGAACCCCTTTGGCTACCTATCAAAGGAAGGGGAACCGAAGAAATCAGAATAAAGGCCGAGGCTGAGGCCGAGGCCGAGACCGCAATAGCGATCGGGATGAGAATCAACCCAACCAAGATAAAATCATCTGTTTCAGGGGAGAAACCCCAGGGCCAATTCCAAGGCCAGAAATCCGGGGTAATATCCGCTTCTGTCCTTCTTCCGACGAAGAAGAATGTTCTCCACAAGCAGAAAATGCTCAATCCATCAAGGAACCAGGAGAGATTAACCCTTTGGTCCAGTCGAGTCCCGTAGAGGGAGTCGAGACCTTGGCGGAATTATTCGCCGAAGAAACACCAATCGATCCTACAAAAGGGGAAATACAGACAGAAGAATCCCCGACTTCCGGGGAGCAGTCAAAAGCCTTGAAGGAGACCCTTCACAGTATGGCGGAAATAATGCCTCCTATCGAACAAGCCCGAGCCAGGACAGATCGAAAGGTGTTGCAGAATATGAAAAGAATGCCAGCTTCCCTCAGCATATGGGAGGCAATAGCCTTGAGCAAAGAATTAAGGGAGGCGTTGATTACTGCCTTGCAAAATCCTGAAACATATGAGGTCCATATGGCCGAAATAAAGGCTCAGGCATATGAAGCATACGAGGCTACGGTAGCTTTTACTGATGATGATATGTTGTTGTCATCGCCATGCCACAATAGACCGCTATACATGCGGGGTAAAATCAATGGCCGGGAGGTCGATAGAATATTGGTAGACTCAGGCTCTGCCGTAAACATATTACCCCTCAAAACATTCCAAGCGTTATACCTCACTCCATATATGAAAAAGGTGCAAGGCATAACGATATCGGGATTCAATCAAGAGGCGGAAGAGGCCCTTGGCCGAGTTGATGTGGAATTATGCTTGGATGACTGGGTAACCCAAGTGTCCTTTCTCATAGTCGACTCCAATACCTCCTTCAAGGCACTACTTGGTAGACCATGGTTACATAGGAATTGGGTGGTGCCCTCAACTCTCCACCAATGCCTCAAATATACAAAAGATGGTGAACAACACCGGATATTTGCCGATTTGGAGCCGTTCAAGGCTTATGACTGTCATCTGGCAGATGCGCAATTATACTTTGATAAGGCCTCGGACCCAACGACCGGCGAAAGCCGGCGTAAGGGGAAGAAGATAGCCGGTAAGTCTTCCGATGAGGAAGACGGAATTACGATCAACGAAGACAAAGCTGCTAGATTCCGGCAAGGAATGAAGCCCAGTAAGTCTCATCGAAAGTCGGCTAAATTTGGCAGGTCAGCAATCAATCTGGAAGCTAATGCCATTAGCAAAGAAATAGAGGCCAGCATATGCATACCTTCCGGCCTCACAAAGCCCATATTCCCCAGGGAAGTCCACACTGTGGAAGAATTGAAAACCTTCGCAGTCCGTCACAAAGACGGGCGGCGTATCATATTCTATAAGGGAGATCTTATGTCAAAGAGTCCTCCCGAAGACAGTTTTGGACATGAAAATGTCCGGCCGGAAGTCAAAGAAGTGGTCCAAGAAATGGACGATATGCCCCAATATATAAGACAAATGTGCAAACGCCAAAGCATCCCAGAAAAACAAAGTGCGGCCAGGAACAAATTCTTTCGAGAATTATGGCATCCTGCACAAGTCAGGGGGCAGTCATCCAATCAAGATAGAAGAAGCCTTGGATATAGACCACGCCAGGGGCCTTCCGCCCCATATACAATCCATATGGTGAGCCTACTATCGGGAGTAGAGGAACCAACCGGCCATATTGGGCTTAACAGTTCGGGAGATGGAAATGAAGAAATCCCCCTATCTGTCGAAACAGTCTCAACTGGAATAAATGCCATTTGTGAAGGGGAGCAATGTCCGGCAGGGCCTTCCCAATACACGAATAGAGGCCATGATATCAATATAGAAAAGCAAGGAGGACCTTTGGGAGCTGCTGATGCGATCTCCCAAGGCCCGCACGAAAATATAGGCGAATGGCAAGAAGCCTACTCGGCCGATATAAATGAAGACGAGGATTTCATCGATCTTCAGCCAGCTCCCCGAGAGATAGAGGATGGAGGACAAGCCACGGTGGACGAACTGGTAGAGATCAGTCTCGGAAAACCGGAAGACCCTCGGCCGGTTTTCCTCAGCGCCCTCCTGAGCGATAAAGAAAGACAGGCATACACTGAACTCTTGATAGAATTCAAAGATTGTTTCGCCTGGAACTATAAAGAAATGCCTGGCCTGGACCCTTCAGTGGCGGAGCATGAATTATCAATTCTCCCTGAAGTCAAGCCGATAAAGCAAACTCAGAGGCGGATGCGCCCTGAATTAGAAATCGTGGTGAATGCTGAAGTTGACAAGATGCGGAAAGTCGACTTCATCGAAGAATGCATATACCCAATATGGCTGGCAAATATTGTGCCGGTGAAGAAGAAGAATGGCCAAGTCCGAGTCTGCATTGACTTTCGTGACTTAAATAAGGCATGTCCGAAGGATGACTTCCCATTGCCAATAACCGAAACCATGGTGGATGTCACCACAGGATATGAAGCCTTGTCCTTTATGGACGGATCATCGGGCTATAATCAGATTAGAATGGCCTTCAAGGATAAAAATCACACAGCCTTTCGCACCCCGAAAGGAATATTCAATTACAAAAGGATGCCCTTCGGTCTGAAAAATGCCGGTGCAACATACCAGAGGGCCATGACCAAAATATTTGATGAGATGCTGCATAATTTGGTCGAATGCTATGTTGATGACCTCGTTGTGAAATCTGCAAAGAAAGACGACCACCTCGGGGACTTACAAAAAGTCCTCGAAAGGGTTCGCCAATATCAACTTAAAATGAATCCCATGAAGTGCGCCTTTGGCGTCTCTAGCGGAAAGTTTTTGGGCTTCATAGTCCGATATAGGGGAATCGAGATCGACCCCGATAAAATCAAGGCAATCAGAGAGTTGCCCCCTCCCAGGACTCTAACCGAGCTTAGATCCTTGCAAGGCATATTGGCCTATATCAGGAGATTTATCTCCAATCTATCCGGAAGGTGTAGGCCCTTCTCAAGATTAGCAAAGAAAGGAGCCCCATTTATTTGGGACAAAGAATGCCAGAAAGCACTTGATGACATAAAGGAATATCTCCTCAAGCCGCCGGTACTGGGGGCACCCATAAAGGGTAAACCACTCATACTCTATATTGCAGCCTTGGATGCTTCCTTGGGAGCTTTACTAGCACAAGAAAATGAAGATGGCAAAGAGCAGCCGCTCTATTACCTCAGCAGGATGTTGGTGGGTCCTGAACATCGATATACTCCAACAGAAAAGATGTGCTTGGCACTTATATTTGCCACAAAGAAGCTGAGGCATTATTTGTTGGCACATGAAGTCAAACTCATATCGCGATTTGATCCGCTAAAATTCCTACTTCGCCAGCCTGTGTTGTCTGGGAGGTTAGGGAAATGAGCCTTACTCCTCATGGAGTTTGATATTACCTTTGTCCCCCAGAGGGCGATAAAAGGACAGGGTATGGCCGAATTCTTGGCGGCACACCCAATTCCTGAAACTTCCCCTCTGAATAACGAATTGCCGGATGAAGAAGTCTTGCCTGCACAGAAAATACTGGACGTGCAGCAAGCAGAAGTAAAGTCATGGCAGCTATACTTCGATGGGGCCTCGAGAACCATCATAAAGCCGGATGGCACATCCACCACAAAGGCGGGAGCTGGCTTGGTTCTAGTCACCCCAGAAGGGGGGATACTGTATCATTCATGTGCCCTAATGGAATCCCTGACCAATAATGAGGCAGAATATGAAGCTCTAATTGTAGGGCTGGAAATTGCCTTAGAGATAGGTGTCAGGTGTATCCAAGTATACGGGGACTCCCTGTTGGTCATCCGACAAATTCTCGGCATATTCGAGGTCAGGAAGACCGAATTAATAGCCTACCACGCGGCGGCCGTCCGGCTGAGCGAAAGATCCTATACCTTCGCCATAGAACATATCAGAAGGGGCCAGAATGCCCAGGCCGATGCGTTAGCTAAATTGGCTGCAACGCTGAAATTACCTCCTGAAGGTGAAGCCGAAATAGTAGTGAGAGACAGGAGACTCTTCCCTACCTCATTGAATGAAAAAGATGGTCTGACAGTACTTGAGATCAATACACTGGAGGACCATAATACCCAAGAGGAAGATGATTGGCGCGTCCCTATCATCAAAATAAAGAATGGCTGGCTCCCTGATAGCAAAGCCGAAAGAATCCAACTGCTTCGAAGAGCAACTTCATATCGGCTGATAGATGGCGTGCTATATCGCCTTGTCCCTCAGGACAAAAATGCGGTTCTACTCCGGTGCCTTTCCCCAAGGGAGTCCCGCAAAATAATGAAGGAAGTTCACGCCGGGATGTGCGGAGCTCATCAGGCAGGCGCAAAAATGAAGATCAACATAAAAAATAAAGGCTTCTATTGGCCAACTATGTTCGCAGATTGCGAGAAAATGGCGAGAAGCTGCCCCCAATGTCAAGCCTACGGTCCTATCCCTAGGCGACCTCCCAATTACTTGCACCCGACAACCCCGACATGGCCTTTCGCCCATTGGGGAATGGATGTTGTGGGTCCATTGACACCGTCATCCCGGGGGTGTAAATACATTCTTGCTGCAACGGAATATTTTACTCGTTGGGCAGAAGCCATTCCTCTGAAGGAAGTGACCGGCGAAACGGTATCGCGCTTCGTCAGACATAATATCATATACCGGTTCGGAACTCCCATCCGGATCACATCAGATAATGGCACGCCATTCAAAAATCAAACAATATATAAGATGGCGGCCAAATTTCATATAGACTGGAATGCGTCTTCAGTATACTATCCTCAAGCCAATGGAATGGCAGAAGCCTTCAATAAAACCCTCTGTAAACTTCTGGTGAAGATCAGTGGGGGACGAAAGCGGGATTGGGACGAGAAGATGCATGAAGCATTATGGGCCTACCGTACTGTCTACAAAACCCCAACGGGATGCTCCCCATACTCTTTGGTCTACGGAGCAGAAGCCATGATCCCGATAGAGATAGAGCTCGCATCTTATAGGGTCGCCCTGCACTACGGGGTACAGGAAGGCGACATGAGCGAAACTCAAAGACGCTATGAGGAACTATCGGACCTCGAAGGCGAAAGACTGCAAGCATATCAGCGCATGCAAATATATCAGGCCCGAGTGTCTCGCGCATTCGATAAATTGGTGAAAGAAAGAGCTTTCAAAAAGGGAGACCTTGTAATGGTCAAGCATAAAGATGTTATGGCCTCTCGGCCCAAAAATAAGTTCAAACCTAACTGGGTCGGACCCTTCATAGTGAGCAGAGTCTACGAAGGCGGTGCTTATAGACTGGTGGACGAAAAAGGGAATCTGGCCTTCCCACCACTGAACGGTGGACATATGAAGTTGTATTACGCTCCGGTACATGATCAACTCGAGCGACAGCAGCAACACAAACCGGTGCCATGAAGCCCAACATATGCCTCAAAGGACAAAATAATCCGGCAACTCGTCGGGGAATACCACGCAAAAGCCATCTGCGCCAAGGAAAGCCAATAATGCTCGTGCGCGAGCACATAGGCCCATAAAGCCGCATACTTGTTCCCCGGCGGGGGGAGAACTCTCTCGGCCTGCTAAGGGCAGAGATTGAGTTTTCCCACATCCTTACCCAGGGAGGATATCAGAGTCGCCAATGACGAATAAACCCTTGGTACCACACTGGTGGTACAATAATGTCCCATCAAGGGCTACGACCGAGGCGACGATGACGATAACCTCCCGACTCGGTAAGGAAGTGGGAAAACTCGCTTTTCTGCTCGATGCAGCATGAGAGAACAATCCCCGTTCCTGTTATACACAATGTAAATACACAGGCATATGCTCGAAAGATGTCATATCATCATGAGCGATTCACTTCATAAGAAAATATTTTCCTGTCAAGAATATTATGTGATGAAAATTTTCACACTCGCCCGCGGAAGGCGTTAAACTCCGGAATTTGCCTACGGGAGGCATTAAATCCCGAAATTCATACTTCGCCGACAAAAGGCATTAAACCCCAGGATTTTGCCCCGGGGAGGCATTATGTTCCAAGTTCCCCCTGGGCATATGCCAGTCCCACTGGCATACCATAAAAGGGTCGAGAATTTCCCTATCGCCCCAAGGAGGTAATATATATCCGGGATCTCCCCGGGGCATAAACTAGTCCCACCGACATACCACGAGGGGGGTTTAAGGAAATTCCTTTGCCCCAAGGAGGCGTGGTGGCCTGAAATTTCCCATTGCCGCCCCGAGGAGGCGTTATATCCTGAATTTTTCCCTTCACATACTCTAGTCCCACTGGCGTGTCACGAAGGGTAAAGGTTTCCTCGTTCGCCCTTGGGAAGCAATACGAAAGTATTATTCACGTCTGTGGGAACGGTATACCCCGAAATTCCCCTGTATGTCATAGTCCCATCGGCGTACCCATATACTATGGTCCCATACGATACAGTCCCATCGGTGTGCCGTAAGCGGTCGAATTCGCCCTAAATGAGCGTTATACCCTGAAATCGACCCTGATACACGCCAGCCCCACCGGTGTGCCTCAATGGCCGGGAAATTCATAATTCATATTTGCCTACAGGAGGCTTTATATCCTGGAAATTCATATTCGCCTACAGGAGGCTTTATATCCTGGAAATTCATATTCGCCTACGGGAGGCTTTATATCCCGGAAATTCATAATTCATATTCGCCTACAGGAGGCTTTATATCCTGGAAATTCATAATTCATATTCGCCTACAGGAGGCTTTATATCCTGGAAATTCATATTTGCCTTCGGGAGGCTTTATATCCTGGAAATTCATATCCGCCTACAGGAGGCTTTATATCCTGGAAATTCATATTCGCCTACAGGAGGCTTTATATCCTGGAAATTCATATCCGCCTACAGGAGGCTTTATATCCTGGAAATTCATAATTCATATTCGCCTACAGGAGGCTTTATATCCTGGAAATTCATATTTGCCTACGGGAGGCTTTATATCCTGGAAATTCATATCCGCCTGCGGGAGGCTTTATATCCTGGAAATTCATAATTAATATTCGCCTACGGGAGGCTTTGTGTCCTGGAAATTCATATTTCATATCCGCCTACAGGAGGCTTTATATCCTGGAAATTCATATTCGCCTACAGGAGGCTTTATATCCTGGAAATTCATATTCGCCTACGGGAGGCTTTATATCCCGGAAATTCATATTCCATATTCGCCTACAAGAGGCTTTATATCCTGGAAATTCATATTTCATATTCGCCTACAGGAGGCTTTATATCCTGGAAATTTCATATTCGCCTACGGGAGGATTTATATCCTGGAAATTCATATTTCATATTTGCCTACGGGAGGCTTTATATCCTGGAAATTCATAATTCATATTCGCCTACAGGAGGCTTTATATCCTGGAAATTCATATTTGCCTACGGAAGGCTTTATATCCTGGAAATTCATATCCGCCTACAGGAGGCTTTATATCCTGGAAATTCATATTCGCCTACAAGAGGCTTTATATCCTGGAAATTCATATCCGCCTACGGGAGGCTTTATATCCCGGAAATTCATATTTCATATTCGCCTACAGGATGCTTTATATCCTGGAAATTCATAATTCATATTCGCCTACGGGAGGCTGTGTCCTGGAAATTCATATTGCATATTCGCCTACAGGAGGCTTTATATCCTGGAAGTTCATATTTCATATTCGCCCACGGGAGGCTTTATATCCTGGAAATTCATATTTCATATTCGCCTACGGGAGGCTTTATATCCTGGAAATTCATATTCCATATTCGCCTACAGGAGGCTTTATATCCTGGAAATTCATATTTCATATCCGCCTACAGGAGGCTTTATATCCTGGAAATTCATATTTGCCTACGGGAGGCTTTATATCCTGGAAATTCATAATTCATATTCGCCTACAGGAGGCTTTATATCCTGGAAATTCATATTTGCCTACGGGAGGCTTTATATCCTGGAAATTCATATCCGCCTACAGGAGGCTTTATATCCTGGAAATTCATATTCGCCTACAGGAGGCTTTATATCCTGGAAATTCATATCCGCCTACGGGAGGCTTTATATCCCGGAAATTCATATTTCATATTCGCCTACAGGAGGCTTTATATCCTGGAAATTCATAATTCATATTCGCCTACGGGAGGCTTTGTGTCCTGGAAATTCATATTGCATATTCGCCTACAGGAGGCTTTATATCCTGGAAGTTCATATTTCATATTCGCCCACGGGAGGCTTTATATCCTGGAAATTCATATTTCATATTCGCCTACGGGAGGCTTTATATCCTGGAAATTCATATTCCATATTCGCCTACAGGAGGCTTTATATCCTGGAAATTCATATTTCATATCCGCCTACAGGAGGCTTTATATCCTGGAAATTCATATTCGCCTACAGGAGGCTTTATATCCTGGAAATTCCATATTCGCCTACAGGAGGCTTTATATCCTGGAAATCCATGTTAGCCTACAGGAGGTTTTATATCCCAGAACCCATGTTCGCCTGCGGGAGGTATTGAACCCTAAAATTCATGCTTCACCCACGAAGAGTGTTAAACCTTAGACAACCCTTCTCGTATACCCATGTCGTATCAAGTTCCCATATTGAATATTCCCGTAATGACTGTTGATTCAGTTATGGTATATATTTATAATAGTCTTATATTTAATAGTAGTTAGAATTCATGTGCCAAAAAAAAAAAAGAAAAAAAAAAGAAAGAAAGGCAGGGGCTTAAAAAGCGAGGTGCCCCGACGGACTTAACCGATCTCATCCGCATTGGGATCGGTTAAGGGCAAAAGGGTCTTATACCCAGCTAAGGTGAAAACCCGAAAGGGCGCCTTAGGCAAAATCGGGTAACTCCGCTGCATGAAAACCCGCGAGGGCGTGCAGGCAAAAATAAGATGGGGCTAATGTCGGTGAAAACCCGAAAGGGCACTGGCATTGGTTTGAAAAAAAAAAAAAAAAGAAGAAGAGAGAGACGAATATCATTTCTAATCAAAAAACGAATATCATTTCTAATCAAAAAACTCTTCATATAAATGACCGCGAGATGAAAGGCTGGGAATGAAAAGGGGAGCAACCCCTCCATATTGTCCCGGTCCAATAAAATGGCACACTCCAAGTCGCGGCGCTCCGCAGGAGATAGCGGTCTTTCGACCCCGTCTTCAACATAGATGAATGATCGGAGCAGCTCGTAGATGGAAAAATCTGAGGGAAGATGCCGGGCAGTCTCGCCCTGCAAAAAATAGAAGAATTCCCCGTCTCTATATATGTTTTCATGGTGAATGGGGATAGCATCTTCAGGGGTGATCCGCAAATGTGGCTGAGCCACCCAGCGGAACCCCGCATCTGGATAAGCAATCTCCTCCTCCTGAGGACCCTCGTGGGAGAAATCGCCGAGCGCGGCCATGATAATGAGGCAGGAATAGCAACCTGTGAAACGACAAAGACATACACATCAAAATAATGCGTAAAGCAGATGATACAACTAAATCCCGACAGGAAGTCAGGATAAGGCAGCAAAGCTTATATATTGCCAACAAATGGCGAAAACGCGGCTAATCCGGAATGTCTCATGTGGAGCTCCTGGAAATGCCCAAACAATGAAAAAGATGAAGTGCTAATGTTGGCACGACATCCATATCATGCCCTCATATACGTCCCTTAATGGCGGATACTTGGCCAATCCGGAACGTCTTGCATAAGACTCCTGGAAATGCCAAAATAAGGTACTAATATCCTTTGAATAGGGATGACATTATCAGGATTGAGTGACCCGCTCCATGTTCCCAACCGATCTCCAAGTCACAAAGGCCAAGAGATATTCGGGACCAAGCAACGTGTCGAACAATCCGATGATGTCAATCTTATAAGGACCCTCCAAGTCACAAAGGCCAAGAGGATCCGAATATAAAGGAAATTTTATAGCTCCAAACGCCCCCAGAAAGCCACGAAGTCATAAAGACAAGGCTCCCGGGGTGACGTTGGGCTATTTGAGTACCAAAATACATAGGGTGTCCGAACCCACAAATGGCAAATCGTGCAATTGATTACACGAAAGATATGGGACAACATGGCTATTTTTCCTAGAAAATCTGCATATGCTCAAAACCATGGTGAGCAAGATAGGGAGAATTAGCAAGATATCGTCAAGGCATGACATGAAAAGAATCTCTCGGGACATATACAAACAAAATATATATGTATATACATAGGTTCATATATGCCCGTGGCCATGAATAGATATGCACACGAAAAATGCACGGGACACCCGCCTCCGACTGCGTCTTCGGTGAGCATCCCGTGCGGGGCATTTGTTGGACCCAAAAAAAAAAATCTCATATACGGATATGCAGATTTGCATCATATGAGCACGCATATACGACGCATGCTCGCGTCAATGCGAAATTCCCATAGGATAATACACATGCATAAGCATGGCAATATGTTCATGAAAGACCATGTCATACAAAATAAAATGCACGCCTACGATATAGGTGAACACTAGAAATCCATAAGAAACCATGGGCTCGCATTACGAGGGCAGCGGAGTAAAAGACATACCTAGGCCACGAAGGCCTTAATCAGATTTTTTTTTAGGAGCCTGAGGTAGCCCCAAGTTGCTCGCTTCGGCTCCCGAAACCAGCTCCCGAACCGCCCTTGCAATGCCCGATAATGGGACCCGATGGGAGACCCCAAATGCAGCGATAAATGGGATCCCGGACGCTGCAAAACAAGGGTCAAAATTAGTCCCAAAATGGACTAAAATCTGTCCCGAAATGGGGCAAAATCAGTCCTAGAACTCCCCCAAAATGGCCCCGAAATGGAGGCCCAATAGTGGGGGAGATAGGCCCAATAAGCAGCCCTATGGGTGGGGTCAAGATGAGGCCCAATAAGCCCCCAAATGGGCCCAAGTTCAGTCCCAAAAGTGGGATGAAATCTGTCCCGGAATAAGAAAAAATCAGTTTTGGAACTTACCCAAATCAGTCCCGGAACGGAGGCCCAATGTTGGGAAAGTCAGGCCCAATAAATAGCCCGAGGGAGAGGCCCAAAAAGAGGCCCAATAGGCACCCCTAACAGGCCAAAATCTGTCCCGGAATAGGCCCGAACCCGTCCCGGAATGGGTCCAAAACAGCCTCCAAGCTTGTCCGAAATGACCTCGAATGATGGCCCAATAACAAGGGAGGTTGGCCCAATGGATAGCCCAATAAGAAGGCCCAAATAGGGAGCTCAAATGGGCCCAAAACCAGTCCACAAGATGGCCTAAATCTGCCAAAAGGGGGAAGAAATCCCCAGGATTCCCAAAATGGCAAAAGAAGAGGGTGGACCCCTCTCTCTCACTCCCCCTTATTTAAATAGGCAAAGAGGAGGGATGAGAGAGAGAGGAGGAACCGGTGGGGAGAGCCCCCACCGGTTGGGAACCCCCCACCGGTTCCAAGAGGGAAACCGGTGGGGGGGGAGGAGGCTTTCCCTCCCTCTCTTCTTCTTTAAAAATTCAAAAAAAAAAAGAAGGGGGGTGGGGGATTAAATTAAAAGGAGGAATTAATGGGGGATCTTAACCCCATTCACATGGGTTAAGAATCCCATGCAGGAGCCCTCTTAAACCCCATCTAAAAAACCCCCTTTCACACCTAACCCAAGTCTAAATTTAATGGGCAAAGACCCCTTTCACACTTGGAAAATCTGAAACCCAAAAAACCAAGGCTCATTAAGAGCCAAAAGTGAGAAGGAAAAGGAGAGTGGGGAGGGGGAGACCCCCCCACCGGTTTCCCAAACCGATGGGGGAGACCCCCCACCGGTTCCCAACCGGTGGGAGGCCCAACCGGTGGCCATCCCCCCACCCGTTGGAACCGGTGGGGGTGACCACCGGGCCCCCCCCTCTCTCTCCCCTCAATGCTCTCTCTCACCCTCTCTTGCCATCTATTGGCCAATGAGGAATAAAAAAATAAAATGGGGGAGGAAAGAGGCTCCAACCGGTGGCTCCCTCCACCTTGCTCCATCCGGTGGCTCCCCCCACCGGGCCTAAAATTGGGCCTATAAATAGGACCCCAAGGCTCCAATGCAAGGAGATATACACAAGGCACACCACAAGTGCACCCTATAAGGACACAAGCTGCCCACATATAGAGGGAGATTGTGGTGAAATTGGGAGGGAGAGTGCTGCCAATTGAAGACCAAATTCGGGTTTCTTAACCCGGATTTGCTGCAAATTTGGGGAGTTCTTTTCGTCCCGGAGAGCTCTCTCCTAAGGTTCTATCCTAAGGGGAAGCTCTGCCGAATTTTATTTGTAAAACAGTCCTATTATAAGGCGAAATGCTGCTGAATTAATATCAGAAATTCTGTGCCCATGTGTATATCATTTAAATTTTATAATTATCACATTTTCAATAATAATATGCATGTATATAGTTTTCTAAAGCTAAAAATTTGAGTGCACCTTCAACCTAACTCTTAGCCTCACCCCCTAAACAAATAAAATATGAATTCAAAAAACTGCATAAAAATTATAACTAAAACCAAAAGGTAATTTATAATTATTAATTAATTAATTGATAAAAATTCGGAAAATCAATTAAAAAATCAGAAAAAACCAGTAAAAATCAGGAAAACCCATAAGAAAACAGTAAAAATCTGTGAAAAATTATAATAAATCCAGATAACCCCATATGAATAATTAATTAATTAATTAAATTAATTAAATAAATCATAAAAATGAATAAAAATCAGTAAAAACAGTAAGAAATCAGAAAGTAAAAATCTGAAAGAACATAAACCGTTCATGAGGAACGCAATACATAAATATAAAATTACCAAAATACCCCTATGTGTAATATTTACATATATAACCCCGAAAGCCCTAAAAATCAGATTATGAGTGAAATCTCTCACCAATACCCTCAATATCAAACCTTAAAACTTGATAACCCAGTTTAAGGGAAAATTACAAAAAAACCCCTCATACCTTTAAAATTGATTTTATAACCCCCATAGAGTGTGGAACCTTTTAAAATCCACCCTACATATACTTACAAATTGTCATGCTCTCGCAAGGCGCCCATAATTACATAAAAGCCCCTCAAGGTGTAAAATTACAAAAAAGTCCCTGTAAGGCTAAAAATCAGGAATCAATCCGCACAATTTGGAATTAATCCTCCGAACTTGGAACCAATCTTAATAACCGGGAGTCAATCCCAAATCACATAAAAATTGTCTCCGAATCGGGGTGAGGTTAAGGATTCAACTTAAAATATACTTTCATCTGCATATGCATGCGCTTTCTATAGTAATAGCTTTGCATGATTAAGGGCATCATACGGACGGTTAATCAAGGGTTGCCGAGCAGTCGCTCAGCGTAATTAACACTGACCGAGGTCAGTGGAGAGAGGTCATATACTCGAATCTTCGCTTGATTCGAAATCCCGGATTCCCTGAGGGCTAATCCCAAGCTCTCATAATCCGATAAAAAATATAAAGCCGACCCTAATTCCTCTAGATAAACAAAGAAAAAAATGGATTTCCGAATAATCCGACATAGGAGAGATACTCTCATAATCCGATAAAAAATATAAAGCCGACCCTAATTCCTCTAGATAAACAAAGAAAAAAATGGATTTCCGAATAATCCGACATAGGAGAGATATGTCTAGGTCAGGTCGCGACCGAGGGTTAGATAAAAAAATCTTCGACGCAAACAATGGCCCGATCTTGTCGTCTGAATGACGTCAGGCTTGCACGACACGTTTTACCCAGCTTCTGTTTGACCCCGCGAACCCTCCCTCCTTTCCCTCATTCTCTCTTTTCTCTTCTCTCTCCTCTCTTCCCTCCGACTCTCCGGCGAACCCTTCCCCCTCTCCTTCCTTTCCTCTCCCCATTCCTCCTCTCCCTCCACTCCATTAACCTACCAACTTCCTCCACTACCACCACCACTTCCTCCGCGACGTACTTCTTTCCGGACGGCGGCCGACGTTTCGATGAAGTAACGGCGTCCACGGCGGTACCGACGGCGGCGTGTGGCGAGGCGGGTTGGCAACTTGGAGCTAGGAGGAGTTCGAGTAACCAGTAAGGTGACGATCCCCGTTGTATTGTGTTTAAAAATCATATTTTTCCCGCTTTGAAGCATGTTTAAGGGGTTTTTTGGGTGAAAACACTAATTGCATGAAATGAGAAATTGGGAGTTTTAATGGGTATTTAGGTTCTTCTCCTCCTTCTCCACTTTTCTTAGTGGTTTACACGATTTGAGGGAGAAAATCTCACCCCGTGGATTGGGAGATGGGGGAGGAAGAACCTGTCTGTGAGGATTAAATGGCGTCGGGGGACAGCGACGCCTTTTAGAAAGGCGGCTTCCACCCGCGACAAGATTTACCCCAAATAACATACTCTTTCTCTGGACTGATGAGCGTCCAGAGGCAGCGACGTCTGTTTGAACGGCGACTTGTACGAACGACGCGTTTTAAGTAAAATCACCCCGAAGCCTGTCTATGTTTTTGTCGCTATCAGGCGACTGGGGACAGCGACGCCTTTCAAAAGGCGGCTACATATGACGACGTGTTTTAGACCATTTTCCGGGGCCAGTTTTTATATAAACCAGTTTAAGAAGTTTGAATAACGTCGGCCTTGGGCGACGCGATTCAAGCCAGAATTCCATTAATCCCTGCAATTAACACGTATTTACATTGTTAGATAGTTTAGTTAATTGCATGCTTAGAAATGTACTCGATTGACGATGGGTTCTATGTGATCGGATCGCACCGTGTCGTGTTTTGTGAGATCGTGGGCCTAGAGTGACAGTTGTTAGCGTTTAGGCACCCTGTGTCGGTGTGGGAGTGACACGGCGTCGGTGTGGGAGTGGCGGGGTAACGCCTAGAGAGAGGGTCACTTGATGTACCCCGAGATATAACTAATACCGGTGTGGGAGTGGTACATTCGGAGTGTCACTCGTGCTGGAGGAAGCAGAAACCACCTAGAGCCAGTTGGGCCGGAGTAGCTAGCGTGCTATCCGAGGGGTTACTGTTTGGTCTCAGCGGGTCGGTGTTTCCCGCGTTCGGCCTTGCGGTTGGCGTGTTTTGCCGAGACGCTGGTTATGGGTTCCGTGGTAAAATGATTTCAGAATGGTGCATGTTATATTTCGATTGCATGGGTTTTATATCAAAATTTAGGAATTTTGTTTACTGTTTTACTTGTTTAAATTATCTATAATTGTGTTGCTACACTTGTGGGTGCGTGAGTGGGCAGTGGGGATCGAAGGATCCCTACTGAGTCTTTTCAATGAGACTCACCCCTGCGGTTTTCAGGTGAGGGTTCCAGGCAGGCGTAGCGAGGAAAGTGTTGCTTTGGGTCGCGCGCCAGCAACCGTTATTTCGGGGTATGCCCCGATGTAGTTGTCATTTTATTTTCTGGCATGTATGCTTAATTATTTCCTTTCTGTTGGAGTATGTAATTATTTGCTGAGTCAAGTCGCATTATAATAATTTTTAATTCATGCATTTCCTTTTTAATTCAATGCGATGTGAATGTTTAGCTTAGTTTATTATTTATTTCCCAGACTTATCAAGATCCTGGTTTGACTCCAAATTAATGATTCGGTACCCATTTAGTAATCGGATCTCCGATTATAGGGTGGCGGGTCGTTACACCCAATGAGAACTTTAGAGAGCAAGTAGAGAGAAAATGAGAGCTTAGAGAGAGAAAGATCTTAGAGAGAGAGAGAGAAAGAAATGAGAATGAGTGTTGGCGGAGGATGAGAAATAGGCTTAGAGCGTTTAAATCATAGACCCCCAAGCCCCCTAGCCGTTGGGAACATTCCCAATGGCTAGCCAACAACTAAGTCAGCCGATCCGGTCTGATCCAGTCGATCCAATCCCGGCCGATCCGTCTAATCTTGGCTTCGGGACGGAGGATCGGGGCACAAAATCGGATAGGTTCGGCCAAAATCCAATCAGATCAACGATCCGATCTGAGTCGTTCAATCCGGCACACCTTGCATTAAAGTATTACACCAAGGTTTAAAAATCAGCATGGATTGGTTGATCCACGTTAGTGTTTGGCAAGCTAATCTGATCCCAATGGGCTAGACCAGCTGACTCAATCACAAATCAGCCTAGATAGGTGATGGGAATCCAAGAACTGCAGAAACAGAACCAAAGGTCCATTTTGTATTTTATTTGGCCCATTAGAGGCCTGTTGACCCGAAAAAAATTTCATGCGAAATAATATTATTTAAGCATGCATATGCACATGATTGTGCGAAAAAAAATATATATATACTACATGGCATATGCCCACATTAATGTGAGCTAATGATGTGGAAAGTATACATAACATATGTTCATGTTCGCATGGGGCTATGTTGTGCAAGACAAAAAATGAATGCACATGCACCTATGATATAAAGATCGATGTCAAAATATGCATGTGAATACATAAACTTATATGCACATATTAGGAAGGCAATGGGGCAAGAAATATACCTAGGCCAAGAAGCCTTAATCGAGGATCTTGCAAAGGCCTAAAAACAGCCCCGAATCGCCCCTATATGCTGTCCAAGTGCAGCCCTTAAATCCCTTTGATGGCTCCGATAAATAGGCCCAATATGGAGCCCCTAAGAACGCAGCAACAAAATACCCCTAATGCTGCAAAATAAGGGCTCAAATCAGTCTCGGAATGGGCCTAAAACAGTCCCAAAATAGCCTCAAATGGAGGCCCAATAGCAAGGGTAATGGGCCCAATAAGTGGCCCAATAAGGGACCCAATATAAGGCCCAATAAGGAGACCAAATGGGCCCAAAAACCAGTCCCCAGGGCTCCAAAACCTGCAGCCCAAAGAGGAAAATCTTCAAACTCCCAAAATGGAAAAATAAGCCAAGTGGACCCCCTCTCTCTATTCCCCTTTATTTAAATAGAGAAGGAGGAGGGAGGAGAGAGAGGTGGAACCGGTGGGGGGGGGGGAGGAGTTCTCTCCTTCTCTCTTTTGAAATTCAAAAAAAAAGATAGGGGGGGGGAGATTAATTAAAGGGGAGAGTTAATGGGTTCCTTAACCCCATTCACACTTGGTTAAGAATCCTACAAAAAAACTCCCATTTAATCCCTCATCTAAACCCTTTTCACACTTGGCCAAGGAGGAATTAATGGGCTTAGTCCCATCAATGAAACAAGAAAGGGGAGGGAAAAAAGGAGGAGGAACCCCCACCGGTTCCCAACCGGTGGGCCCCACCGGTTCCCAACCGGTGGGGGGTCCAAACCGGTGGCCACCCCCCACCGATTGGAACCGGTGGGGGTGCCCACCGGACCCCCCCCCCCCCTCTCTCGCTCTCTCTCTTCTCTCTCACCCCCGTTGAATAAAAAAAAAAAAAAGAAGGGGAGGGGAGAGAAGGAAAACGGTGGCACCCCCCACTGTGGGCTTCTCCGATGGCACCCCACACCGGGCCCAATTTGGGGCCTATAAATAGGACCCCATGGTCCTCAACTCAAGACACACAAGAGCATACACCACTCTACATATTCAAAGGGTGGAAAATTTCTAAGGAGAGGTTCTACTGCGTTCAAGACCAAACTCGGTGTTTCTCACCCGAGTTTGCTGCGTTTTGGAGGATCTTCTCGTTCCGAAGAGCTCTCTTCCTAAGGTTTATTCCTAAGGGGAAGCTCTGCCGATTTGTCTCTTGTACAAACCTTCTTCATAAGGCGAAGTTCTACTGGAATAAAAATGGCTATTTCATGTCAAAATGTGTGCCTGTGTGTCATCAAATTAAATAATTAATACCATATTTTAATATTTTAATATATATATTTAACTTTTTAATTACTCTAAAATAAATAAATTAAAATCTGTGCATTCTCTTAACCTAATCTTGGCCTCACCTCATACATAACTAAGCATAGATTCATAGAAAAATGTACTTAAGTTAAAAATGACTTAAATACCCTTCATGATTAATTAATTAATTAATAAAACCTGTAAAAAATTATTTAAAATTGGTAAAATGAACAAAACTATCATAAAATTCCTGTAAAAATCAGTAATAATCAGTAAAAATCAGAAACCTAATCTGAAAATCATATTAAATCAAAATATAACTTAAATACCCTCCATATATTAAATTAATTAATAAAAATCAGTAAAATTCAGTAAAAAACAGTAAAAATCAGAAAACCAAACCTGAAAACATATAAGATTTTCGAAATATCTAAAATATCCCTAAAAACTTAATGAAATCACAAAAATACCCTCATCAACAATAAAATTTGTAAAAATCACATGAAATTCTTAAAAAATGTCAAAATCTCTCTTATGTCCAAAATACCCTCAATATGATAAAAATAAATAAAAATCTCAGAAAAAATCTTAGACTCTAAGTCTCATAAACCCGATTTTAGGTAAAATTACCAAAATACTCCTATAACTTAAATATGTTTAAAATGATCCTAAAATATATTCTAAGGGTTTCCAAGTTTCCCTAAAATGCTAAGAAACTTAAAATGACCACAATACCCCTATACCCTCCAACGTGGCATAATTACAAAAATACCCTTATAGGTCTAAAACACTTGGAATCAATCCAGATAACTTGGAATCAATCCAAATAACTTGGAGTCAATCCAAAACCATATAAACCCATCCTAAACTTGGGTGAGGCCAGGAGCTTAACCTAAAAACATACATTCATATGCATGTGCTGCCTATAGTAGTAGTGTTGCATGTTATAAGGGCATCATACGGACGGTTAATCAAGGGTTGTCGAGTGGTTGCTCTGCGTAATTAACACTGACCGAGGTCAGTGGAGAGAGGTCATATACTCGGATCTTAGCCTGATCCGAAGTCTCGGATTCCCTGAGGGCTAATCACAAGCTCTCATAGTCCAATAAATAAAATAAATAAAACCGACCTATATTTCTCCAGATAAAAACAAAAAACCCTAAAATATGACTGGATCCCTCAAATCCGACAGGAGAGACATGCTAGGTCAAGTCCCGAACCAACAAGGCCCAATTTATCTATTCTTCTGTTTTCTTTATTTTAGGTCTGTTTAAGTCTTTTATTTTGAATAAGGGTCATTTTGGTCTTTTAGTGTTTGGGTTGCTAGGGTTTCTTTTTTGGAAGTCTTTAAATAGACTTGTATCCCCTTTTGGGGTGGTGATGATGATTAGAATGAAGAAAAAGAGAAAAGTTTAGCCGCCTTTGGGGCGTTGGTGTGTGCTAGTGAGGACCCCAGCATGGGGCTGTTCAGTGGGGTGTGACGCCCATATTTCTTCTTCCTTCCTCTCCCCCTCCTATCCCTCTTCTTCCTCTTCTCTGTCCCATGTCTTCCCCTCTATCTAGGCCTCCGAGCCATTCATCGGATTTTCTCCTTCCTATCCCGCATCAATTTGGTATCAGAGCAAGTTCTTTGGGTTGTTCTCACAACCCGAGTCATGCACCTCCACCACGCCACTCCCAAACGCCCTTAAACCCTCTTCTTCCCTCGGTTCGTGTCTCTGCAGCAACAGAAAAGAAGAAAAGGAAGAAGAGGATGGCGAGGCGAGAGAAGTCGGCCGCCTTCCCGCAGCCATCGGCGGCGCCCGCCGGCGCCATTGCCGGCGCTGCCAGTCCCCACCGGCACCCACGGGACCGATATGTGCCCCTACTGCTCCTTTCTCCGCCGTCGTCGTCCGCCGAGGTCCTTGCTGCCGTCATTGCCCTCCACTGCCACAGCCGGAGCCGATGCGGACATCGCCGCCAACTGCCAGCACCGCCATCGCCGCTCGCCCCGCCACTGCCGGAGTCACCCCCCTCCCCCTCGCACCTCAAGCCGTTCGCCTCTCGACTGGTTTGGTTGGTAAGGAAGAAGGACTCGTGCCCTTTTGTTAAGATCCAGTCAAACCGGGTTGACCTAGTTCAACTATCAATTCAGTTCAAATGACCCGAGCCCATTGCTATCTCGTTCAAGCCCAATCCCGCACCTGGTTCGAGCTAGCAGTGAAGGTGGTCTGAGCCACCTGGTCTAGTCCCTGGTCCAATCAGGGTTTAGGACTTGTCTAAGCCATCTGCACCAAGGTCCAAACCAGATTCCAACCTGGTCTGCTACAGTGCACCAGGGTGGTGCAACTGGAGCCGTTAGCGCACCACCTTCGCTACGAACTCGTCTGGGCTCTGATTCGCGCACCGTTCACCTCGTTCGATTCATCTCGACGAGGCCGACCCAGATCCAGCACGTTGCATCTCCGAGTTGCCTTATTTTGCGTGCCGCTTATGCAAGCATATCGAGTTCCTCGTTTGTGCTCCATTTCGCGTGCTGATCATACTGTTGGCATCCTTGCAGCAAAGCGGACCTTATGCAGCACTTCTTCGGCCAATAGTGCATCATTTTACGTGACGTGCTTGCACGCTTTACGAGGACGTTTGTGCTTGCCATTCGAGGTCATCCCAGACTCCAATTTGAGCATCGTCAATGGCGTTGGTCTCGTCGCAACGAGGCCCATCCAGTTCCAGCACACATATGCCCCGACTTGCATCGTTTTGCATGCCACTTTCCATGCTTCCCGAGGCGATGGCTATTGGCTACTCGAGTAGACATTAGGGGATGTTTGAAGATCTTAGATGGGGTAACTTAGAGAATGATTGGAATAACTTCAAGAATGATTGGAAGCACGATTGGGACCAATTGAAAGGTGATATTCGGAGCTTTTGTGCCATACTGACCAAGCCAAAGGATGTTGTCTACGAGGCCGACCCAGCGATGATCGAAAAGTATGAAAATTAAATGAAAGATGTACATTATGTAGCTAATCCAGCACTAGAAGATAAATATTAGGGGAGGTTGATTCGATGATGTCAGTAGCAGATAATGACCTCTTCCCCACTGAAGAGAATGAGCTGAAGACAGGAAGGCTAATTGGAGATGTAGTCGATCAACCGAAGGTCGTTCGAGATGTCATTTGTCTGCAAGATTTTGACCACATATGGAGCAACATTGAGGCACACTTTCCTCCTCAAGTCGGAGCATCCCTACGCATGATGATTCATGAGCCGTTTGTGTTGTTTCCTGAGTATGCTACTATCATTTCTCTATGGATATTGACTCACTTCAAAACTCGAGGACGAGTTTTCTCAAATAAGGGGACAATGGTGGGAATCCAAGAACTACAGAAACGAAGCCAAAGGTCTATTTTGTATTTTATTTGGCCCATTAGAGGTCCAATTTATCTATTCTTCTGTTTCTTTATTTTAGGTCTGTTTTAGTCTTTTATTTTAAATAAGGATCAGTTTGGTCTTTTAGTGTTTGGGTTGCCAGGGTTTCATTTTTTGGAAGTCTTTAAATAGACTTGTATTCCCTTTTGGGGTGGTGATGATGATTAGAATAAAGAAAAAGAGAAAAGTTGTAGCCACCTTTGGTGCATTGGTGTGTGCTAGTGAGAACCCTAGGATGGGGTTGTTCAATGGGGTGTGGCGTCCTTGTTTCTTCTTCCTTCCTCTCCCCCTCCCATCCTTCTTCTTCCTCTTCTCTGCCCCCTGTCTTCCCCTCTATTTAGGCCTCTGAGCCATTCATCGGGTTTTCTCCTTCCTGTCCCGCATCAGTCACATTCTCAAATAAGCTTTTGGCAGCAAGATGGCTGAGCCATAATTCTAAAATGAGACACATATTTGAGATGTTCTGACCACAGCCACATTATAATGTTACTATGTTCAACTAATAACAAATGTTAGGATTCCAAATGGAAGATTATGGCTAAATTCTACATAAAATACTTTCTATAAAGCATGATGGTGAACCCCCCCATGCCATGCCCAAGTGACAGACTCGTGCCTTATCCCAAGGGATTACCAGTAGGGGTAGGGCACTCAAAAAAAAAAAAAAAAAAAAAAAAAACTTGAGGTGATGTGCCAAACCAAGCCATGGTGAAGTCCAGTCAAAGTAGGTTATGAACTCCTGGTCCAAACATGCACCAACATGTGGAAGGGAAGAGTTGAATGCATGATCTCACTTCCTGAGGCAAGCTTCATGTACCAACTGGCCCTCCTCCCAATCTAATTTCCACAAACAATATGGCTGACTGAAAGAAAAGGAAAATATCTATATCCACCGATAATGGGTGAGAAAAGAAAGCTAGATGAATCATATTCCTAGAATGCTCTCAAAATTTTCCATATGGATGCATTTATCCTCAAGCTTCCTAATAAGCTGACACATTGACACTGATTTGAAGCTTAAAATGTTAGCGACAATAATGCCAAGACCACAGCGCCAGTTAGCTTTTACAAAATGGATCGCAGGACAGATGGAGTACCAGAAGCACAGGACAAAAGAAAGATCTGAGACTCCTTTTGACATGCACAGAGATCCAAAAATATTGCATGCCCTGGTATGTAAGCTTGCACTTATCAGCCATAGAAAAGAAACTTTGAAACTAGAATCTCTCCAGAAGAATGAATTTTCACCTAGGTATTAGCCTATGACTGCAGAGGAAGACTTGAATTTTAGTGTTAATTTTCAAGCATGAAGTCACCATCAAAAAGGAAATTCAAGAATGAAAGGTGCTAGACACATTAACCAATAAATGAGAGATGCAACTTGCACTTTCAGAAACAATACTCAAGAAAAAAGACAAACATTGAAATAGGTGCCATACCATGAAGCAAGGAACCAAGGTGGCAAAATGAACGTACCAAGAAAAGAAGAAAGAACTTGTAATTCAGTGCTCCAACACAATTGACAACCCAGACACAATGATGATCCATTTTAAGCACACATCTCCCACCTAAACCAAGAATTATGGTTTTGGATAAACATCTCTCTAAAAGAGAATATATAGAAAAAAAAACATATAGGACTTTAACATAAACAATGCAAGATATGCACTCACAAACTGAACAATGATGGCAACGAGGCGGCTTAAAACGGTTGCATTTCTTGCAGTATCTGATCCTCGGGTTTGATGTATCATCGGGAGACGTTGACTGCAGACTTAAATTTGGGTTACCATATTCAGAGCTTGTCAATGGAACAACATCTGCCTTCTCCTCATCCACAGCAGGACTCCAATTTGGTGGAACACTACCTGGGTCTGTCAAAACTACAGAAAAGTAGCTCCAGAGGAGCATTACCAACTGCATAAAAAGACACCCATTTTATCAGAAACCGTCCATATCTGGTGCAATAACAAGACAACAAGACATTTGCAGGTCTCTATTTCCACCCCCACCCCCCCAAATTCCACCTGCCGGTTTCTGTCTTTAAAAGAAAAGCTCTTATCGCTAAAAGTGGCAATAAAGTCCATCATGAGAATGATAAATTGGAAAATGGTAAGAGTACATCATTATTTACCCCAACTTGTTTCCAGTAAACCTATCTCAAAATATACTAGATGTCGTTTCATGTGCTGTCAAATGACATTAAGTGACAAGAAATACCATTTTTGGTATTTTCCTAACTTTGTTTTGTGGGGCATGTTGCCCACACTTGGGTTTTAAAATACAACCAACCCATGTGCCATTTATTTTCTCTGGTTATGGTTTTCAGTCCAAAACCACCATAAATCAAAACCGAAGAATCTTAAAACCTGCAATATTAAGACCAGAAGATTACAACATTTTATTTAATCTGACAATTTTAAAACCGGAAGATTACGACATTTTACAGCATAGCGAACAGCACATAAGGAAAGCACCATAAGATAATTTTTTTAACAAATCAGGACCAAACAGCACATAAGAAAAGCATCATAAGATAAAAAAAAAAAAATCCATAAATCAACAAATAGAGTAGATTCTCCCCCTTTTTGGACCCCAAGAGTTGGTCAAAGTCCTGATTTTGGATTTCAAACAAGAAACTATCTCAAAAAAAAGATGAGCTTAACAAGAATAGATATCCACATAAACTCGGGCATAAAAATGGATAAAAAATAGAACAATCCGAAACCACAACGCTTCGAGACAGGAATTCCCTGGGCGACCTGCTCAACAAGCTACCAACTTCCACAATCGAAGCGAAGAACGGCGTACCAGGCAATGGAACAGGACCAAGACGGCGACGGCAACGGCGGCCTCTTGGAGCCCGCCGCCGCCGAAGACGGCGGGGCCGTAGTTGCAGACCACGACGGCGTAGTAGGAGACGCCGACGAGGGCGAGGACCAGAAGGATCATGACGGAACCCAGCCCTCGCAGGGCCGTACAGAACTTGAACACGTTCCACGCCATCGCGGGCCCCGATCCGCGCATCCCCGCGCGCCGCCCCCCTCACACCTCAGCTCCCCTCTCCCCACCCCACCGAGCAAGTCGTCGTCTGTGACCTCCACCGGCGATGGAAGCAGAAGAACACCAGGGAGAAGCCGCAACAGGGAGAGAAATGGGCAGATACTGCTGCTATGTGCAGGGTGTGATGCTAGGGTTTCACGGCCGGGGAACAGCGAGAAGCGTCTGGGGGCACGGAGCTCCCCTTTGGAGAATTGCAGGAAGAGATGGGGGTGGAGCGTCGTGGTCGGCTTAGAACAGTTGGCCTGGCGCCTCTCAGTTTTCCTAGCTCTGATATAACGAGTATCCCCTGGTCAATGAGTATAACACTTTTTTATTTTTTTGGTCAATCAGTATGACACATGCTGGCAGGTCCATTGCCGAGGAATTAGATCCTCCTCGGGTTTCACGCCTTGGGTCAAAAGAAATTTTTTACCCCTATTTGATTGAGGGGTAGAATAAAGAATGGGTTAACTTATGAGATATGGATAGGTTATCTAGGGGCAATCCTCTTTTTGCTTTGGTAAGGGGAGATTTAACTTTTTTGGATAAATTGAGTTATTCTGAGTTAACGCCCAGCCTTGCTTTGTTTGCAGGATAAGCCCGGAATAGGCCCACTTATTCCTCGTAACCCATTTAACCTAGTTTGGTGGAGGGTCTTGCTTAACCCAATCTTACAGGGGCTTATACCCGGGTTAAGCAGTCGTCCTCACGGACAGAGCTAAGCTGTCCGCCATTGTCGCCCAACTCCCTTGCTTCTTCCTTCTCCTCCCCTCCGTACGATCATCGCCTGCTGCAGCGAAAGCACTGACGAAGCCGGGTATAGATTCCTTCTTCTCACCCAGTCAAAGAAGGCACAGCTAGGTCATCGAGTCCCCTCTGTGAGCTCTTCCCAACGGCGGAAGCTCCAACTTTTGCACTGTCTCGGCGCATCAACATCGCATTGTTGTCCTCTGTGCTTTGCCTTATTTAGAGAGACTTTCCCCTCCCCTAGCGAAACGAGGATGCAAGGTACACAAGCTCTTCCAACATCCAGCGCTGCTGGTTCCTACTGCGGATCCTTCGCCAGCCAACGGGTTCCTGGCGATCGTCGTTCGCTGGTGACGGTGTCTTCCTTATCCTCCAACGCAGAGCCAAGCCGTGCACGGAACTTTTGGTTAGAGCATTTAACCCATTTTCCCCAATTTTTTCCACTTACAATAAAAGGTCTTCCCTTCTTCTTCCCTGCGCCTCATGTTCTGTCCTCATCGTGGAAGAGGTGTTTCCCTTCTATCCCGCCGGTGGGTGTGGATTAGATGGGCCTTTGGAGTTGAGCCACAAGGATTTGTGCATGTGACGTAGTATTTCTAAGATGGGTTAATGAGACTCCACAATACTGAAGATATCTCAGTCCTGAATTATGCCTATTTGTTTGATGATTCGTAAGGACCCTTCAAATTTTGTTATGATCAGGACCGGTTCAATTTGTTGAGATTTCATTTCAGATTGTTTAATCCAGTTCACTTTGAATATTCCAGTCCATTTGGATTAATTTCAGTTCAACTTATTATAGTTCATTAGATTAATTCCAGTTAATTTTAGTTCAACTCAGTATGATTAGTTCATTTGATTTGATATATCAACTCAATTAGATATAATATGAACACATGGCCAGGTGGGGACGGAGGGAGAGGGAAGGGAGCCTTTTTATGTTCTCTCAGTTTCTCTTCATGAAGCTGTTTCATTTGCTTGAAGGCTGATTGATTTTTCCCCACCAATCTGCCCAACACCTTCTTCAGTGTTGATGACAAAACTCTGGTAACAATTTTATAACACCCATTTGACAAACTAACTGGGCGAAATTCAGACATTCTGTTAGCTCCTTCTTTTTTGGGGATAAGAACAATATGAGTAGAGTAAAAGTGCTTGATGCAAAGTGGCCTATCCTGAAATTCCTAAACAACCTTCAACAAATTCTCCTTAATGATGTCCCAATATAATTGATAGAAGCTTGGACATAACCCGTTGGGTCCTAGTGCTTTGTTGGGATCCATAGAGAAAACAGCTTCCTTGACTTCTTCTTCAAGAATTGGGTCACATAAAGCTTCGGCTTCAAAATCCTCAAGCCTGGGAAGCAACCGTTCATCCAAATGGGGCCTCTAACTGCTATCCTCTTTGAACAACTGCTCATAGAAAGTGACAAACTTGACCTTGACTTCATTCAGATCCTCAATCAAACCATCATCTTCCCGGATATGCTCTATTGTCATAACTCTCCTCTTAGCATAGACCACAACATGGAAAAAGAAAGAATTCTTGTCACCCTCTTTCAGCCAATGTTCCTTGTCTCTTTGCCTCCATTGATTTCAGCCTGCAATAGCCCCTCATTATACAACTTCTTGTAGTCTTTTAAGGCCTGCTCCTCTTGAGATGATAAAATACTATTCTCACTTTTGATTTCCAGCTCCTTAATCTTCTGTCTCAAGGCCTGTCTGCCCTCCTTGCCCCTCCCAAAAGATTGCTTTGCACACTGCTTCAAACATCTTCCGATCCATTTTAGTTTTGACTAAAACATATAAGATGCAGATTTAAAATCAGTTGTTTGTGCTTTAATCCACCATTTACTAATCATATCCTTAAATCCAGCTATTTTCTGCCAAGCTAACTCATATCTGGACATTTGAATCTTATTCTTCATGTCTTCCAAAATCCTATGCAATGGGATATGGTTTGAGACCAATCTATTCAGACCCTTAATATGCGTATAAGGATGCTGCAAGAACCAAGCTAACGAAATTAAAATTCTATCAATTCTTCATTGGATACTGAAGTGCTGTAAATTCCCTAATCCACTGGTTAAGCCTTCCATCTCCCATCCCCATTTCTGCACTCCTGATCTTTCCCACGGGTATCTAACACAGTTAAAGTCACCCACAACGCACTAAGCACCAGAGAACTTATCATGAAGTCTGTATAATTCTTGGAAGAAGAACTCTCTTTGCTGTTCAGTATGTGGCCCATAGACTGAAATAACTATCCAGTTGGAATTGGAGGACTTGTATCTAGAAGAGAAGGTAACCGAAATTGTAAAAAGTCCCTCATCACTGATAGCACCTTAAATTTCTGATAATTCCAAAGTATCATCTGACCACCCTTCAACTTGTCAGCAGAAAAAGATTGCAGCCTTGTTAAGAATGAAACCACCCAATCTTCTTAGAGTTTGATCATCTATATTTTTCATTTTGGTCTCCTGCAAACATATGCAGTCCACATGCAAAGAAAGAACCAAATCCTTAACAGCTCTCATTTTGATCTCCCCACTAGGCCCTCTAACATTCCAGGTGAAAGATTCATGATAACTTCATTATTTTTCACAAAATTAGCCTCCCTTTTCCCAGTTTTAATCCCTCCTCCCTGTTAGAATTGGGTGGCCTCAAAGCCAATCATTGTACATTCTAGTTCAGATTATTAATAAAGGCAATTATTTCTTCATTTAATAGTTCTCGCAAACGACTATCGTAATGAAGGTCCATAGACAAATGTATGGGATATTGAATCATGATGAGATCATAATAGTGAGATCAATATCCTAAGGCAATTGTCTTAAATAGTTCTCGATCATAGGATATTTGAGATGGACATTAAATATCCGATAAGATCGACACAAGTTATGTCTGCTCATGTGATGAGGGTGAATGATCTCACATTCACTCGTGTGGTGACACTAAGACAAACAAGTGGGTGCTCATTAGAGAATGAGTTCACTGAACAGACTCAAAATAAGAATTCCTGGATGGTAATTATACCTATTAGTCAACCAGGGAATTCAATCGTTGCAGTAGCACAATTGGTCCTTTGACCTGAGTCACCAATGATACCTTGTTTGTGGACCATTGTATCTTGATTCTCTGACTCATGGACTTTAACCATTAAGTCCACCATAATCGGTCTTTCAGATACAGTGGAAAGCTTGCGAAGGTAATTGAGTGAACAACAAGGGATCACTCACTCTTGGTATAAGACTGGAGAGAGAATGTCCTATGGATGTGTACACAGAAATCCCTGGCCATGGTCAAATGAAAGAGATGTCTTTCTAGATATTAACTGTGTACTAGAATCCATCTGGATAATGCGATAGAGGGTTTGACTATAAAACCATACCCTTGCGTTATCGGGACATTGCATGAATGAAGGATTATATCTGTGCGGTATCGGCAGACGGAAAGGTTCAATTGAAGGGAACAGTATCCCTTATATCTTCTGGGATCATGAGGTAGTGTTTGGTACTGTTCATGATCAGAAGGCCAAGTGAATTAATCATCGGATGATAATTTACTTGTTTATTAAATTAATCATTTAACATATGATGTTTAAATGTTAATTAATAAATATTAAACTCAAGAAACAGTTCTAAGTTTAATGGGCCTGCAACCAGACTGATATATGGGCCTAGAGGGTCACACACATAAGAGTTCTCGTCAGACGGTGAGAGATGTTAAATTTCATGCTTATCTGGGTTTTTGTGAAAAGCTGCAGGATAAACATGAAGATTTAATGGAGAATTATCCAAGGCCAAACTCTTGGATAATAATGAGGATTAACTCTTGTGCTTATTCTTATTTCTATATAAGGAGGGCCAAGGGGGAGTGGTAAAAAGTTAGTTGGACGAATTTTACTCCCCATATTCTCTCTCTCCTCTCTCTCTCTCTCCTTCTCTCTCTCTTGGAGTGGATCTGTCTCTCTCCGCGCATGGTAGATTTGAGATCTGGTCGGAGCACTCAAGCCGAGGAGGAAATCGCGTCTGCTGCGGGAACTCGTGTGGATACCTTGAGAGATCATGTGCGTGCGCGATTACCGAGTCGGCATCACCCACGGGAGATTCGAAACCCCGCAAAGGTGAAGAACTGTTCTTCCCGCTTAGTTTTTAATGTCCGTTTTACGACCCCAGCAACCGATACAATGGAATCATTTTTATTTCCGCTGCGTTCATAGCGATTCCTTACACTCCCAACCCTTTTGCAGAGTTGTGAAGGGCATCATTCCTCCACCTTTCCAATCTCCTGTACCACTGCCCTAGCATCACTCAGTATAGCGAAGGAGCCCAGATCACGTCAGAAGTCAAAGCACATTCTGAGACGATTTCATCTGATTCGTGAGATCATCGCCCGAGGAGATATAGTAGTTGAGAAAGTCTCATCTGAAGATAATGTAGCAGATCCCTTGACTAAGCCGTTGTCTCAAAACAATTTAGAACGTCACCTTAAGTCTATGGGACTTAGACACATGGGTGATTGGCTATAGTCTAAGTGGGAGAATGTTAGAATTGGGTGGCCTCAAAGCCAATCATTGTACATTCTAGTTCAGATTATTAATAAAGGCAATTATTTCTTCATTTAATAGTTCTCGCAAACGACTATCGTAATGAAGGTCCATAGACAAATGTATGGGATATTGAATCATGATGAGATCATAATAGTGAGATCAATATCCTAAGGCAATTGTCTTAAATAGTTCTCGATCATAGGATATTTGAGATGGACATTAATATCCGATAAGATCGACACAAGTTATGTCTGCTCATGTGATGAGGGTGAATGATCTCACATTCACTCGTGTGGTGACACTAAGACAAACAAGTGGGTGCTCATTAGAGAATGAGTTCACTGAACAGACTCAAAATAAGAATTCCTGGATGGTAATTATACCTATTAGTCAACCAGGGAATTCAATCGTTGCAGTAGCACAGTTGGTCCTTTGACCTGAGTCACCAATGATACCTTGTTTGTGGACCATTGTATCTTGATTCTCTGACTCGTGGACTTTAACCATTAAGTCCACCATAATCGGTCTTTCAGATACAGTGGAAAGCTTGCGAAGGTAATTGAGTGAACAACAAGGGATCACTCACTCTTGGTATAAGACTGGAGAGAGAATGTCCTATGGATGTGTACACAGAAATCCCTGGCCAGGGTCAAATGAAAGAGATGTCTTTCTAGATATTAACTGTGTACTAGAATCCATCTGGATAATGCGATAGAGGGTTTGACTATAAAACCATACCCTTGCGTTATCGGGACATTGCATGAATGAAGGATTATATCTGTGCGGTATCGGCAGACGGAAAGGTTCAATTGAAGGGAACAGTATCCCTTATATCTTCTGGGATCATGAGGTAGTGTTTGGTGCTGTTCATGATCAGAAGGCCAAGTGAATTAATCATCGGATGATAATTTACTTGTTTATTAAATTAATCATTTAACATATGATGTTTAAATGTTAATTAATAAATATTAAACTCAAGAAACAGTTCTAAGTTTAATGGGCCTGCAACCGGACTGATATATGGGCCTAGAGGGTCACACACATAAGAATTCTCGTCAGACGGTGAGAGATGTTAAATTTCATGCTTATCTGGGTTTTTGTGAAAAGCTGCAGGATAAACATGAAGATTTAATGGAGAATTATCCAAGGCCAAACTCTTGGATAATCATGAGGATTAACTCTTGTGCTTATTCTTATTTCTATATAAGGAGGGCCAAGGGGGAGTGGTAAAAAGTTAGTTGGACGAATTTTACTCCCCATATTCTCTCTCTCCTCTCTCTCTCTCTCCTTCTCTCTCTCTTGGAGTGGATCTGTCTCTCTCCGCGCATGGTGGATTTGAGATCTGGTCGGAGCACTCAAGCCGAGGAGGAAATCGCGTCTGCTGCGGGAACTCGTGTGGATACCTTGAGAGATCATGTGCGTGCGCGATTACCGAGTCGGCATCACCCACGGGAGATTCGAAACCCCGCAAAGGTGAAGAACTGTTCTTCCCGCTTAGTTTTTAATGTCCGTTTTACGACCCCAGCAACCGATACAATGGAATCATTTTTATTTCCGCTGCGTTCATGGCGATTCCTTACAGTGGTATCAGAGCCAGGTTCGCTGGTTCGGTTGTAAAACGGCACCGTTTTGTGTGTTTCTCTCGTTATGCGTGAAGAACTCGTATTGTACGTGTTCTTGTGTTTAATCCGATTAAAAATGACAGATTAGTGTTCATATGATGATCACAATCAATTTGATTATTTTTCTGTAATTTTTCGGATTTTATTTGGGTTTTTCGGAGTTCTTCATGTGATGATGAACCAGGGTATTTCGGCGGCTTCGTACGTGCATTCCAAGTGTTGGGATGGCGGCCCGGATGTCTGGATCTATTGGTGATAGTCACCACTTCACATTGGGCATGAAGATCGGCACCAGAGTGCCCTTGGAGGTGCTAAAATCGAGCCCGAACTCAGGTTTTTAAACCTGAAAATCAGATTTTTTAGGGGATTTTTGGGGCTTGGTTTCCTCCCCAACGCCGGTCACCGGCGGCCCTGCCGGCACCGGGCACGTCGTCGGCGGCGGCGCTGTCCGGCCGCCCACCCACCTGCTTTAGGGTTTCTATTTTTTTTTTGTTTTGCAGGGAAGGGAGCCGGTCGAATCAGAAGAGAAAGGGCTGAACCGCCCGGTCCCGACCTGGTCGGACCGGGCGGGGGCCGGGCGGCGCCCTGGCCGAGCCAGGGTGCGACCCTGGCTGAGCCAGGGTTCGACCCTGGCCGAGCCAGGGCTCGGGTCTGGCTGGGCCAGACCCCCTGGCCGAGCCAGGGCCCTGGGCCCGGGCCGTTTGGGCCCTAATGGGCTGGGCCCATTTTCTGGTTTTTTAAAATTTGTTTTTAATGCCTATTTAACCCCCTTTAAACCCTATATTAGCCCATTTAAGCCTGTTTTAAAATTGTTTTAAAGCAGAATAATTATAGGAATAATTAATAAATGTTATTAATTATTTTTATGATTATTAACAGGTTATTAAATTGTTTAATAATTTTTATTCAATTAAAGGGCTTTGTTATTAATAGGGTGTTAGTTAATTATTTAAAATTGTTTTAGATAATTAATTTTCCTGTTAATTTAATTAGTTTAAAATTGTTTTAAACTGATTTCATGCATAACTTGATTACTTTTAATGTTCAAATTGTTTGAATCAAGATTTAGATTAACTGAATGGTTTAGTTAGTTTATTTGTCAATAATGTTTTGAATATTATTGATTATGCTGAAATAAATGTTATTTCGAAAACTAATTGGTATTATAATTTTATATTTATAAAATTTAATACCAAACAACAATTATGTGATGATTGTGATGTATGTGATGTGTTTTATGGTGGGATGATCATGGACTTAGTATTTTCATGTGATGAATGATGTGAATGGATGCGATGCTTATTTCATTTGGTATTTTAAATAGGACCTGCGTGTCCTCCTCTCTCTTAATCCAAGTATACTTTCTACCTTCCTATAAGATTGTACTCCCCTTGATAAGATCAAGGTTTCTAATTGTTTAAATGTACATTTGTGGACCTGCGAGTCCTAAATTTCATATTTAAATGTATCGGATTAAGCTAAGAGGACGGGATCTTCTGAAGACACCTCTGGAGGGAGGACTCGCATCAAATGGAACCAGTGTTGCTGTTTTCACATTAGGATCCTATTATGGATCATCGTTTGGCCCCGATGATTCCATAGTAGCTTTAGCAGTCCATGATCATCCCCATTTAATTTTTCTGCATATATGTGATATTTGTGGACTATGCTATCATATATATTTATATTAAGTATATTGATAGTTCAAATTGAAATACTATTGATAGCACGATTTTTATAAATCAAAATCAAAAACCCCTCTTTTAAAACTTAAGTTGTAAACGTGAGATATTAAGAATAATCCACGTAACCCACCATCATTATAGATCTTAGGATAATTCTCATCTCAAACGGATTTGTTGTGCTACCACAAGGTCCATTTGATTTAGAAATTAAACTAGATCTACGACATGTGATGTCATTAAGATGAATGGACGAATAGTGTAGTTTTGTTGTGCTACCACAAGGAATGCACTATGAATTCATGTCATCTAAGTAATGATGGATAAACTTAATTGAAACAAATTGATTTGTTGTGCTAACACAAGGTCATTCTGATTCAGGGGTTAAATCGATCGGATATTGCAAATGTTGCAACTGTCAAGAGTTGACTGCCTAAGGGACTTGATGTGATTTGTTGTGCTACCACAAGGTCACATGCATGTTGCCCGAAGGATTCTGATCCCCACTAGGAGATCACCGGAATTTCCCGTTCTGTATCTTAGAGGGTCATACAGATCGCCGAAAAATAGTGGGAGCATAAATCTAGATTAAAAGTCCTAGATCTGATTTTAAGAACTATCTGCTCATTTTATATATTTCCATGTAGGTCGCTATGTCGTCACCTAACCCCCTCCGTTGCATACTTGATGCAAACAAACTCACGGGACCAAATTACATTGACTGGTTACGCAACCTGAAGATTGTCATCAGGTGTGAAAAGCTAGCCTATGTCCTGGATCAACCAGATCCAGTGCAACTCGGTGACAATGCTAATGAAGATGAATTAATGATGTATGAAAATTGGAAGGAGGACTCTGTCAAGGTCCAGTGTTATATGCTCGGTTCAATGAACAATGAACTGCAGCGACAACATGATAACATGGAACCTAAGACCATTCTGAATCACCTACAAGAGTTGTTTGGTGAACAATCCAGAACAGAAAGATATGAGATATCTAAGAAATTGTTCAGGACCAGAATGAGCGAGGGCACATCTGTGCAAACTCATGTGCTCAAGATGATAGAATGGATTGAGAGGCTTGCTGTGCTCGGCTTTGTTATGAACAATGACCTGAGCATTGACTTAATCCTACAGTCCCTTCCAGATTCATTTTCACAATTCATTATCAACTTTAATATGAACAAAATTGAAGTTTCACTAGCTGAGCTGCTCAACATGTTGAAGACAGCATAAGGCACTATCCAGAAAGATAAGCCAAATGTAATGCTTGTTGGTAAGACCAACAAGAAAAGGAAAGCTGGACAGACTTTTAAGAAAGGTAAGCCTAAGAAGCTAGTGAAAAACAAACCGGCAGCACAAAAGGACAAAGCTAAAGTCAATGATAAAGGTCAGTGTTTCCACTGCCATAAAGAAGGTCATTGGAAGAGAAACTGCAAGATTTATCTTGCAGAAAAAGCAAAGGAGAAGCTTGGTGAAGCTTCAGGTATTCTCATGATCGATCTTAACTTGTCTTATAGAGAATCAACATCCTGGGTATTAGATACTGGATGTGTTTCTCATATCTGCAATAACTTGCAGGTGTTAACAAGTAAAAGAAGATTGAACCGCGGAGACGTGGATCTGAGGCTCGGGAATGGAGCAAAAGTTGCTGCGTTAGCTGTGGGGACAGCAAGACTTCAGATGCCGTCAGGAGACTCTTTGGAACTGATAGATTGTTATTATGTTCCAACCATTATTAGGAATATCATATCTATTTCATGTTTAGATAGACAAGGATATTCTATGAAGCTAGAGAATAAAGGTTGTTCAATTTATCAAGGAGACAAATTGTTTGCTTCCGGATATTTATTGAATGGATTATATTTACTTGATATTTCATATGATGTTTGTCTGGTAAATAATTCTCTTGAACGCTTAGATAAGGATGTGAATAAATCGTACCTATGGCATTGTAGGCTAGGTCATATAAATGAGAACATGATCATAAGGTTGCAAAAGAATGGATATCTTGATCCATTTGATTATGAATCATTTGCAATCTGTGAAGCTTGTCTCATGGGAAAGATGACCAAAGCTCCATTCTCAGGACATGGAGACAGAGCTAAGGACTTATTGGAACTAATACATAGTGATGTATGTGGTCCAATGTCCACCCATGCTATGGGTGGTTACTCATACTTTGTTTCATTTACAGATGATTTCTCAAGATATGGCTACATATATTTATTGAAATATAAGTCAGAAGTCTTTGAGAAATTTAAAGAGTTTAAAAACGAAGTTGAGAACCAGACTGGAAAGAGTATTAAAACTTTTCGATCAGATCGAGGGGGTGAATACTTAAGTACAGAATTCACAGAATATCTTAAGGATAATGGTATTTTGTCTCAGTGGACTCCTCCATATACACCTCAGTTAAATGGTGTATCCGAAAGGAGAAATCGTACTCTATTAGATATGGTACGATCCATGTTGAGTAATGCTAACCTTCCAACCTCTTTATGGGGATATGCACTATTGACTGCTGCATATCTGTTGAACAAAGTTCCGAGTAAGTCAGTACCTTCCACTCCATATGAGATATGGAAAGGAAAGAAACCAGACTTTAAGCATGTTAGAGTCTGGGGTTGTCCTGCACATGTCAAAAGACATGATCCAGACAAACTGGATTCCAAGACAGAGAAATATAGATTTGTGGGATATCGAAAAGAGACGTTTGGATATTACTTCTATCAGCCCAGCGATCAAAGGGTGTTTGTCGCAAAAAGAGCTGTCTTCTTAGAGAAAGAATATCTTTTAAAAGAAGACAGTAGGAGCAAGATAGAATTGAAAGAAATTCTAGACTCACAAATCAACACTGGTTCATCTACTAAACCATTGACTCAAGAACTTGTTCAAGATGATACACAAAAGGTTCGCAGATCAGGTAGAGTGCCTAAGCAGCCTGAAAGATATGTTGGACATATCGATGATGGCAAGCCAAAAGTGCACTTAAATGAGGATGATGATCCTCAAACCTACCTAGAAGCCATAAATAGTCAAGAATCAGAAAAATGGCAAGAGGCAATGGATTCTGAAATTCAGTCAATGTATGCCAACCAAGTTTGGAACTTGGTTGATCTGCCAGAAGGTATGGTACCTATTGGCAGTAAATGGATCTTTAAAAGAAAAATCGGGGCAGATGGACAGATTGACACATACAAGGCAAGGCTGGTAGCAAAAGGATATCGTCAAAGGCAAGGCATTGACTATGACGAAACCTTTTCTCCAGTTGCCATGATTAAGTCAATCAGAATACTTCTTGCTATCGCTGCATTATATGATTATGAAATATGGCAAATGGATGTGAAAACAGCATTCCTTAACGGGAACCTTCAAGAAGAGGTGTATATGATACAACCAGAAGGATTCACTTCCAAAGAGCATTCAAGCAAGATATGCAAGTTGCAAAGATCCATCTATGGATTAAAGCAGGCATCCCGAACTTGGAACTTAAGATTTGATGAAGCAATCAAATCTTATGACTTCATTAAGAATGAAGATGAACCTTGTGTATACAAAAAGGTTAGTGGGAGCGCAGTTACCTTTTTTGTACTTTACGTTGATGACATTCTACTCATTGGGAATGATGTAGGAATGTTATCATCGGTAAAGACTTGGTTATCCAAAAACTTCTCCATGAAAGATTTGGGAGAAGCATCCTATATTCTGGGAATAAGGATCTATAGAGATAGGTCCAAAAGGATGCTTGGCTTGTCCCAATCTATGTACATAGATACCATAGTCAAAAGGTTTGGCATGGAAAATTCCAAGAGAGGCCTCGTTCCTATGAGGCATGGAATTTATCTCTCTAAAGAAATGTCTCCCAAGACACCTGAAGAGAGAGCATACATGAATAGAGTTCCTTATGCCTCGGCAATAGGATCTATCATGTATGCAATGCTATGTACTAGGCTTGATGTGGCACATCCATTAAGTCTCACTAGTAGATATCAGGCTAAGGTGAGGAACACTGGAAGGCGGTGAAATGTATCCTTAGATACTTGAGAAGGACTAAGGATCTATTTCTCGTTTATGGAGGAAACGACTTGGAACTTCGAGGATTTACTGACTCGAGTTTCCAGTCGGATATGGATGACAGCAAATCCATGTCTGGATTTGTGTTCATGTTAAATGGAGGTGCAGTAAGTTGGAAGAGTTCCAAACAGGAAACAACTGCATATTCGACGACCGAAGCAGAATACATTGCTGCAGCTGAAGCGGCCAAGGAGGCGGTTTGGATGAAGAAGTTCATCTCGGCGCTTGGAGTCGTTCCAAGCATTTCAGATCCTGTTCCATTATTGTGTGACAACAATGGGGCAATAGCTCAAGCGAAGGAGCCCAGATCACGTCAGAAGTCAAAGCACATTCTGAGACGATTTCATCTGATTCGTGAGATCATCGCCCGAGGAGATATAGTAGTTGAGAAAGTCTCATCTGAAGATAATGTAGCAGATCCCTTGACTAAGCCGTTGTCTCAAAACAATTTAGAACGTCACCTTAAGTCTATGGGACTTAGACACATGGGTGATTGGCTATAGTCTAAGTGGGAGAATGTTAGAATTGGGTGGCCTCAAAGCCAATCATTGTACATTCTAGTTCAGATTATTAATAAAGGCAATTATTTCTTCATTTAATAGTTCTCGCAAACGACTATCGTAATGAAGGTCCATAGACAAATGTATGGGATATTGAATCATGATAAGATCATAATAGTGAGATCAATATCCTAAGGCAATTGTCTTAAATAGTTCTCGATCATAGGATATTTGAGATGGACATTAATATCCGATAAGATCGACACAAGTTATGTCTGCTCATGTGATGAGGGTGAATGATCTCACATTCACTCGTGTGGTGACACTAAGACAAACAAGTGGGTGCTCATTAGAGAATGAGTTCACTGAACAGACTCAAAATAAGAATTCCTGGATGGTAATTATACCTATTAGTCAACCAGGGAATTCAATCGTTGCAGTAGCACAGTTGGTCCTTTGACCTGAGTCACCAATGATACCTTGTTTGTGGACCATTGTATCTTGATTCTCTGACTCGTGGACTTTAACCATTAAGTCCACCATAATCGGTCTTTCAGATACAGTGGAAAGCTTGCGAAGGTAATTGAGTGAACAACAAGGGATCACTCACTCTTGGTATAAGACTGGAGAGAGAATGTCCTATGGATGTGTACACAGAAATCCCTGGCCAGGGTCAAATGAAAGAGATGTCTTTCTAGATATTAACTGTGTACTAGAATCCATCTGGATAATGCGATAGAGGGTTTGACTATAAAACCATACCCTTGCGTTATCGGGACATTGCATGAATGAAGGATTATATCTGTGCGGTATCGGCAGACGGAAAGGTTCAATTGAAGGGAACAGTATCCCTTATATCTTCTGGGATCATGAGGTAGTGTTTGGTGCTGTTCATGATCAGAAGGCCAAGTGAATTAATCATCGGATGATAATTTACTTGTTTATTAAATTAATCATTTAACATATGATGTTTAAATGTTAATTAATAAATATTAAACTCAAGAAACAGTTCTAAGTTTAATGGGCCTGCAACCGGACTGATATATGGGCCTAGAGGGTCACACACATAAGAGTTCTCGTCAGACGGTGAGAGATGTTAAATTTCATGCTTATCTGGGTTTTTGTGAAAAGCTGCAGGATAAACATGAAGATTTAATGGAGAATTATCCAAGGCCAAACTCTTGGATAATTATGAGGATTAACTCTTGTGCTTATTCTTATTTCTATATAAGGAGGGCCAAGGGGGAGTGGTAAAAAGTTAGTTGGACGAATTTTACTCCCCATATTCTCTCTCTCCTCTCTCTCTCTCTCCTTCTCTCTCTCTTGGAGTGGATCTGTCTCTCTCCGCGCATGGTAGATTTGAGATCTGGTCGGAGCACTCAAGCCGAGGAGGAAATCGCGTCTGCTGCGGGAACTCGTGTGGATACCTTGAGAGATCATGTGCGTGCGCGATTACCGAGTCGGCATCACCCACGGGAGATTCGAAACCCCGCAAAGGTGAAGAACTGTTCTTCCCGCTTAGTTTTTAATGTCCGTTTTACGACCCCAGCAACCGATACAATGGAATCATTTTTATTTCCGCTGCGTTCATAGCGATTCCTTACACTCCTAACCCTTTTGCAGAGTTGTGAAGGGCATCATTCCTCCACCTTTCCAATCTCCTGTACCACTGCCCTAGCATCACTCAGTATAGAGATGAGCACATGGACATTAGATATTTTAACAATATCTACTGATGTTTGTGGAACTCCAAAGATTGCAATAGATGTTGGGGGGGGATTCTTAGTTACTCTTCAAAATGTGACAGCCTATTCCCTAGTACCTCCACTCATATAGTTTACACCTCTCCTAGTACCATAAATTCTGCACAACTTAGATCAAAACATCCCATGATGAAATCTACTAAATCTGTCAGGGTTTGAGGTAAACTGGTCTTCGGACAATCATTCCAGAGCACTCTTTATGCAAGCATGTCAAATACTAGAACCAAATCATGGTATTAAAAACTGGCTGAACTGGATCGGGACCAGCAAGAACCAGTCCAGTTACAATGGGGAGAAAGTGGCCAGAACTGGCTGGTTTTGGGCCAACACTGGCCTTGGAACCACTGGCCAGGACCGGTCCAGATACAAAATCCAGTCATTAATTCTGGAACCAAAAGAGGCCATTTAGATGAAGAAAGTCACCATGCTACAATTAAAGCACACACTATACTGTTTTTCATCTTCTGATAATATCTCAACCATTGGTTCAACTTTAAAGACTTGGACTGAGTTATAGAAGTTCAAATGATTTTTGGGTTTATGACTCATTTATTTATCATTTTCTCCCAAAACTTGTGCTTTTGCCATGGGAGGTTCAAAGGAGGTTTTGCATACATTGAATATGCCTTCTACTTGAATATCAGATAGAAGGAAAGAGGCATTCTTGCCAAGTCAAAATTGCACTTTTGTGACCTAATTATTTATGGCATTAGTTTTGCCATTTAAATCCCAAATGCAATGGCAGAGTCTGGTTTATCTTCAAATCCATACAAATTTGGAATTAATACATAGATTGTCGATTAGAGTTTTATAAAATTGAACTCAGACAAGTTGTCATTACTCTGAATTATTCTGATCCTGAGCCATTGCTTGTTTGAGGTGTTAAGAACTTTTTTGTTTTGACAGTGTTGAGGCACTAAGAACTGAGCTGGTGACAATGATGTCCACTGGTAAATAATCTTCATGATAGGTGACTCTAAGTTAATGCAGCAACTTTCTTGAAATGCAAAGCAGCTATCAAAATTCTGTTTACATAATTACATGAAGTACCAGATGCACCAGCTACAACTCTGTGAACTTCTAAGTTCTTCATATTATTAGATTACTGTGGGGTGGAAGGTTTGTTTCACTAACAAACACCACCAAAAACTCAGGAAAGCATTATATGACTTAATGAAAAAGGGACCCAAATGTGCATTGCCATGCACACCTTCCACTATATATGTATATAGGCTTGCTAGTTGAGGCCACCATTTTTTAATTCAAAGATGATGCCGTTAATTTATTAAAATCATCATCCAAAACAGAACACAAATGAACAAAAGTGATATTGCAGTACTCTGGACTACTTAACATGGATGACCGAAGGCTATATATATTTGAAGTCCACACGATTTTAAAGGGAAAAAAGGTAGGGTCAAGCTTACTTACAATTAATGGAATGAATGCTATCCAAAAATATGCGTGCCAACCTTCACATTGAGAAAACAACAAAACAGATGAGCATATTGATGTCTTGGATAAAAATGGTAAGATTTATTTTCAATATTTTCTCGCTCATACCATTTTCAGATTTTGTCACCAACTAACTGTGCATGTGGCCCTTCAGATTTTATTTTCTCTGTTGCTGATTTGTGATTGTTGTTATTGTTCTTTGTTAACCAGCTGATTTGTGATTAATGTAGTTCTTATTTTTTGTCGAGAATTTAACATTTTTATGTAAGCCTTACACTAATGCCGCCCTTGCCTAATGCATGAATAAATTGAGAATGGTCACAGGATGGCAAGAAAGCGGGCACGGACAATGTCTAATAGTGGTGTGTTCTTTTGTGTCCTTCATTTCTTATTTCTTATCGCATATTGAACTTGTTACTCGTATTAATATATGTTTAAATGTATCATTTCTTGTTGCATTTAAAATGACATATGTTGATTATAACATTTCTATGTTTCTTTGGATTGTTCTTCGCCCTAATATTAAAGGTAGCGGAACAAAACGTCTGTCCTCCGGGGAGGAGAGGACTACTCGGGGCACTCGAGCTCCCAACTTTAGTGAGGCCCAAGATCGGGTCCTCATAGGTCTTCTTACGGAGCAGTTTGATAAGCATAACTGCATCGAAGGAACCTTCAAGCCAGGGGTCTGGTGTGAAATCGTTGGAGCGTTTAATAGCGCGACGCACCTGGACTACAAAGATTCCACGTTGAAAAATCGATATAAAACCCTTAAGAAGAATTACAACTTTTTGCGTGTACTTCTTGAGCAAAGGACTGGGTGGGGCTGGGATGATATAAACAAGATGCCCTTCCCTGGACTTCAGGACTCTTGGGACGACGTCCTATCGGTAAGCATCTCCCATGATCAACTTTCATACTTTCATACACCATCTTTTTCTTCAGGACTCTTACCATACTTTCAAACACCATCTTTTTCTTCATTTTCAGTCACGTCAACATTATAGCTCCCTCAGAGGCAAGCCCTTCCCATTTAAGGCCGAGATGGAATACCCAGCCAGCAACAGCACAACGTTCGGTCCAGATGCTGAGGGAACCCGCCGTAGATGCAGTCTGCCTGATTACAGTCCCGATGAAGCTAACATTGAGTACAATATGCGTAGTCAGTCGCAGCGCACACCCGTCAATGACTTTCTTGCCGCACTTCAGGGAGAGCAAGAAGATGATGACTTTGTCATAGGTGTCTCCGCCGCCCAAATGGCTTCCCCTCCTACACTCCAAACTAGATCCATGGCCTCGAACAGTGAGGTCAACTCTACGCGCAAGAAACGTGCCTCCTCAAACATGAAGGGAAAGGCAATTCAGGACCCCACTGTGATTATGGATTTTATTGATGTTGTTCGAAAGCAGACTGACCTTGTCATAGATTTACGTGCGGAAAGGGCTTCTATGGTATCCGTCCATGCACCCTCGATCCAGACACAGCCCATAGCCCAGGAGTCAGATCGTATTCCTTCTATGAAGGATTGCATAGACGCATTGCGAGAGGTTCCTGGTCTACATCCAGACTTGTTCGTGCGTTCCTTGGATCTCTTCAAGGATGCAGGGAATCGCGGAATATTTATGAACCTGAGTAATGAGGAGAAGATCCGATGGATGTTACACCACGTGGGGTAGTTGATTTGTAATTTCTTGAATGTTGACTTGGATGATGTATTCGGATAATATCTATTTTGGCTTGTTTAATCCGTAGATGCAGTTCTTCAGACTTGTTGTTAGTGATTTCTTATGTTCACTTGGATTATGTCTTGACTTGTAACATGTATTCGGATTCCTTATGTTCTTATTCATAGTTATTGCGTGCTCATTATGTTTTAGTTCGATGGGTACTCATCCAAGTAAATGCAGGTATTTGATAACTTTGTAGGTATGGGACAGTACAAATGTTATGTCGTTTGGGTTGGGCGTGAGCCAGGACTTTATTTCAGTTGGCCTGAATGTTTTGCACAAGTTAATGGGTACCCAGGGGCTCGTTATAAAGGCTTCCATTCAATTGAGGAGGCCGAGTGTGTGATCTCTGGTATTGTCCAACAACGTCCAGAGAGGCGAACAGAAGTTCCTCGGTATTACGATGTGCCCAGCACATCTGAGCAACTACTTGCAAGGGCACCTGCTTCGTTTACTCGCGCTGCTCAATTTCACTGGCAACCGTTTGTTGTAATCATACTGTTGTGTGTCATTGTAGTCATCCTTCTCATCATTTTAGTTACCATTCTACTTATGTCTATCTGAACTTTCTAATTTGTATTGTACTTTCTTATGTATGTATTTTGGTCTGAGTAAAGTTTATGTAACATTCTGTCCCACTTATTACAATGTCTTCTATGCAGAATTTATTGATGCTGTATTGGAGTTCCTGGAAGAGGACGAAGAACTGTTGAATGTGATTGAGGAGACATTATTGAGGACATTGAAAATGAATACGTTCCACGGGTACGCCGACATATGCATAACTCTGCTCTATCCGGCCACACATGGATCCATGAGATATTAGACGGCCATGACGAAAGGTCTTACCACATGTTTCGAGTGCATCCTTCTATGTTTTTACGACTCCGTGATCTACTTGTGAGTCGTGGCCTTTTGAGGGACTCGCGGCATGTGACAGCGACAGAGCAACTTGGCATGTTCCTATATGCTGCCGGCCATGGCGTTGCAACGGGAGCCATGTGCGAGCGGTTCCAACACTCTTCTCATACTATTAGTCGGTATGTCAACTTGGTCACAAACCAGATAGCTGAGTTAAAGTACGACTTTATTCAGCTGCCTACACACGCTCAGGTTCGTGAGTGTCATCCGCACATCCGAGGAAAGCAAACGTTCTACCCGTACTTCAAGGTGACCACATTGCTACTGTGCATTTTTTACGTTAGTCGTGATGTACATGTACACATTGACTGATAAATGTTCTTCCACACATCTTCTTTTTACAACCATGTAGGATGCGATTGGAGCCATCGACAGCACGCATGTGTTAGCAAATGTGCCACGGACACTGCACGGATGATTCCAAAACCGCAAAGGTTTCATCAGCCAGAATGTTATGGGTGTCGTGTCGTTCGACCTCACCTTCCAATACGTTGCAGTTGGTTGGGAAGGATCGGTTGCCGACATGCGGGTGCTTAGATGGGCTTTGGAGGAAGGTGCATTCACTGTCCCTCGTGGAAAGTATTATCTGGTTGATTCTGGGTATGCAAACTCAAGTGGTTTCTTGGCTCCATATCGTGGCCAAAAATATCACTTGGCATCATTTCACGGGGAACATAATGGGGCATATGCGAATAAAGAAGAGAAGTACAACCACTGTCATGCTCAGTTAAGGAATGTTGTTGAGAGAGCATTCGACGTCTTGAAGAATCGGTTTCAGACGCTAAAGGAGGGAAACATGTACCCCTGGGCGACACAGAGGAAGATGGTCATTGCATGCGCTGTTATTCATAACTTCATTCGTCGATCTCAGGGACATGACTATTACTTCAACTGCGAGAACAATGAAGAAGCAGTTGGTAAGGATGGTGGTGATGACGATGCTCCCATTGACTTCCCTCTTAGTCGGGCTGAGGTTACACTAGGAGGGCAGATTAGGGACTCGATTGCTAACGCACTATGGACATGAGTTGTCTTCATCATGTCTCCTCTTTGGTGTTTTGTTCCGCATGTCTCTTCGCATTTTACTTTATTGTCTGTTTGCGTATGCGATGTTTGATTTTTCATATGCTTTATGTATGGATATTAGTTATTGCGTATGTTGAACATTTCATTTTTAGCACTTTACATTATTCAACTGCAGTATTTTATTTTTGTGAAGAAATTATTCCAAATTAATTTCTCTACTTTTTCGTTGACTTAAACATTGTACTGAGTACCTTTTTTATTTTTTTCTGCAGGAGGAATTAATATAAATGAGTCTATTGGATGGATGGTTCCACTGGTTGGAGCAACCCCACTGGACAATGATTTTATCGAACCATCCTCCTGTTTTCGAGCCTGCGAACGGTGCATGGAATTTTGCAACCCTATCCATTGCCACACTGGGATGATCGGATGGCATCAGTGCAACCATATCTCAGTGGGTTATTTAGATAGCAGGAGGACAAAATTACATGCTCCTCATTCGCTTATTATGGGCAATGATGAAATAATAGAAATAAGTCTAGTGGTCGGATGGTTCCACTGGTTGGAGCAACCCCACTAGATAATGATTTTAGTGAACGTTAAGTTCCTATTTCTGAGCCTGCAAAGGACGCATGTCCATTGAGGATAGTTGGATACCATGAGGACAGAATTGCACGTTCATAATTTGGTCATTATGGGCGATGATGAAAAAATTTAATTGAGTCTATTGGTAGGATGGCTCCACTGCTTGGAGCAACCCCAGTGGACAATGATAACTTCCTATTTCTGAGCCTGCAAAGGACACATGTCCATTGAGGATAGTTGGATACCAGGAGGGCAGAATTGCACGTTCCTAATTCGGTCATTATGGGCGATGATGAAAAAATTTAATTGAGTCTATTGGTAGGATGGCTCCACTGCTTGGAGCAACCCCAGTGGACAATGATATTTTGTATATTACATACATGTTTCTGAGCCTTGAAATGATTAATATTTCACAGTGTACTGATGGATGGTGAGGTTATGGCAATGGTAGGTATTGTAATTTTAATGTTATCATTTTTTACTTTAATTTCATATTTGTTGCATAGAATCTACTAAATTTTTTTAACAGGGTACAATGCGTACGTACTTCCAGGAGGCATTTTGCGTGTGGATTTAGTTAAAAGTGAGGCTCATGAATGATGCATTGTATTTTTTTTCAGTTATGACGGATATTGTAAAATTGAAAAAATTTTTATTGAATTTCATGATTTTTGCAACTGACTGTTATGGTGACTGTTTTTGTGTATGTAATTTTTAGCGTAATTGAATGTACGATCACAGAGTATTATACAAATTGAGGAAAACATAATTTTAATCACTAGATGTTACAAATTAACATATTTTATTATAAATTTATTTTTAACAAGATATTCTGTTAAATCATCAAATTTGAGTTTGAAAAAATAAAACAATTTAGCTTTAAAATTAATTTATACATTACTATTGTAACGTGTGTTACTAACAAGAAATTAAAATAAAAATAGTTGACAAACTCAATAATATTATACATATTAATAAGCAAGATTTGAAAAATATAGAAATTTAAAATAACATATGCAAGGACAACATGGGTATTTTGAACTCTTTATTCCACTCTTTATTCTCTTCTTTATTCTACTTATTCCTACCAAATCACTTGGAATAGCGCAACGCAATTCTACTTATTCTGGGTGGAATACCAACTACTTACCAAATTAAAATACCTCTTATTCTGGTTTAAGAAATCCCTTCCTCCTTATTCTGATTTAAGCTATTCTGCAAACAAACTGAAACCAAAGTACTATGAAGATTAACTGGTATAAAATTAAATAAAATGGAATAAGAGGTTCAAAAGGTCTAGAATACCTAAAGCTTATCTTAACTGTTTTAATATATTATCTAGTGTTGACTTAATTTTTTATTTAAAGCAATCTTTTAATCATAATACTAATTTTTTATTTGACTAATTTCGATTGCCATTTTTGTTGTTGACCATTTATTAACAGAAAGGTTATTTTTGTTGACCATTTTGACCTGCTGGCTTCTTTTTTTTCTTTGACCAAATTGACTAGTTGAATTAATTAATTATTTTTTTTACTAATTTGACCATTTGAGAGTTAATTATTATTTTTTTTACTAATTGACATGGTTATTTTCTTAACTTTCTTCTTTGCGCGAAACCAAATAACCACCAACCCACCTCTCCATTACATCTCACATCCCATAAAAATAACTATCTACTCTTTTGTATAAAATAAGATAAACGACTGTCCACTCCTTTGTATAAAACAAGATAGACAACTATGCAAGCAACTTCATATGCTGAAGACGAAGATGACATTGGGTCATCACATGGTGTAAAAGTGTTGGGGGTTAACTTATTCCAACCTGAAAGGTGGAACATGGAACCACAGGATAACTCCGTGTTAATCCATTGCAACCCATGTCTACGCTAGGTTAGCTAACTCTTCCTGTCAAACTACTTATTGAGTCAAATAGGGTTGCCCAAAAAAATCAAAAAAGGGATATCATGCTATCAAATCAGTGCTTAAGGGCTAGGCAGGGGATACGAATTTTGAAGAAATCTGATTTTAAAGAATTATAAATTTACAATGATGACATTGGGAAATTAAAATGCCACTTAAGAAAGTCGAAGGATTAGAGTAGTTTAGGTCTATGTGTATATTTTTAGACTATGTGACCATAACCATCAAAGTTAAAATCACATGACAGTTGGGGTAAGTTGGGAAATTTCATATAAGGTGCTATTTGACAACACTTTTGAAAAGAATAAGATTTTTAAAAATCAATTTCCTGATAGCCTTTTAGGGAGGTGCACATTTTGTCTCCTCAAACCACTTTTTCGATGTTTTTTAAGGGTGGATTTGTTTTTCATTCAACATAGGTTTCAAAGGTATAAATTTTCTGAGAATCTATGTAGGGACTCTTTAGTGGAAACAAAGGCACATTATCTTCTCTTAATTATAGAAATCACTAATTCCAGTTGTAGACACAACATGAGCCATAGAAGGATTTTCCCACTATCCAAAAAAAAAAGAGATAGTGGGGGAATTGGTGGGCTGAGTTTTTGTCAGACTTAAATATATCCTACTATGCCCTTTATCTTTTTTGAAAGTAAGAAGTCAAGATAAAAGAAACTTGGACAATATGGTTATCTTCGATCCATGAGAATCTCTTATCCGGAAGCAATAACAAAGACTTGGTTTATCTTTCCAAAGTAATCAACAAAATCTGGAATGGGATCCCCTGAGCCCCTTCCCCTGTGCCCCAAGACACATGGGGGGAGGATGTGATAGGGCCGCGTACCCCATCACGTCATGGTCAAATAACCCCTTCACCCTCCCCCTATGAGTCATGGGGCACTAGGAGGCGCAAGGGAAGGGGCATAGGGGATCCTATTCCTCAAAATCTGGAGTGATTGCCTAATAGAATAATATTGGATTCTCAAAAAATCGATCTTTGTTCTATGGAAAGCAAACACACCCTATGGTGAAGTGATTCTAAATTTTGATATTACTTTAATATCATTGTTTATCCACTCCCAAAAGGAAGGAGGAGAGAGTAATAAAAATAAAAAGTGAAAGACTTTAAGGTCTTTCTGGTGCCAAAAAAGCTCGTCATTCTGAAAGCTAAGGAATTTAAAAGTTGAAGCAAATTTTGAGCATTAAGGCCCTATTTGGAAAAAATAATTAAAGAAATTTCAATCATTGGAATCTCAGACAAGTTATGATTCTTTCTAAAATGAAACAAGAGTATCTCAGCTTACATGTCAATGATTTTGGAAGAGAAAAGCTAGAGATATACACAAAGGGAAGTGAAAAGATTTTGTCCAAAATCAACATAAAGATAGCTTTTGCATAGATTTTGAGAGGGGAAGAGGTTAGAAGGCCATAATGACATGCAAGGGTATTTAAAATAATTTTATTGTAATAAAAAGTGGAGGGCTTTAGAGCAAAGATTTCCTTCTATAATCTATGCTCCATAGAACACTCAAATGTGATTTTGATGTTAAAAAGTGATGATAAAAATTTTGTAATTTTAAAAGTCAATAGAATTATGATATTTTTCTCAAAAGTCATAATTCAATTACATTTTATGGTGCATTTGTAAAGAATATTTTGATGGTTCTAATGATTAAAATTGCAGACAAGATTTAATCTTTCCAAAGTGTAATGTGTTTGCTTTCGTTTTTGTCTTTTTGGATTGTATTAAAGAGGAAAGAGATAAGCACATCAAGTGAAATTTGCGAATTTTTTCAAAAGCAAGTTAAAGGTAATGTTTAAGAAGGGATAGCTGATTACAAGATACTTTCCAACTTACCTGGGTGAAACAATTTATTCCCAAAATGAATAGATAGTTATCGTAACCTTTTTCCAAAACCTTTTTTGGGAACCTGAAGTTTCAAACTTGACAATGAAAGAACTTTATATACATGTAGAAGGCTACTTTACCTATGATCCTATAAATAAAGAGTACTTCCAATGCACCCTTAGCAATACTTTGATCCTATCCCCCGATTCAATGATTGGAATTGGGACAAAAATGTTGCCAAATGACCTCCCACTTGGTGGAAACTCATGTTAGCCTATTTTTGTAAAAAAAAAAAGTCAAACTTGACTTGAGTCTGTCTTTTTCTTTTCATATGTGGAAGCAAAAAGTTATCGCATGTCCATTTGGAAATGCCAATCATTTAGTTGGGTGATCCCATGGATGAGTTGTTTTCAAACACCCCCTAAAGTGACATTTGGAATTGCTTCTTTTAGTAGATTCCATTTTATTGGGAGAGCACTATTAGGGATGTAAAGAAGACACGAATATTAAATATTTTAAAAGGTTACTAAATTTCAAAATATAAAAATTGGGATATAGAGAGAGATGGGCACATACATGTTACACCACTAAAGGTAATTCAAGGGGTTGCCTTTGAAAAATCATCATAGATTCCAATTATTGTGGTGGATCCCATAGACTTCAAATCTGAGACATCAAAATCTACACTTTCTTACATTTGTTGTCAAACACTATCTAATGTAAAAAGGTACATGCAAATATATCTATTTTGTGGTTCAAAAAAATAATTTAAGAAATCTTCTAAGGATGCATTTGCTTGAGAAAAGGAAGAACTTGAACTAGTATGTCAAGTTAACAGTGGGTGATTCCCTTACCATCCTTTTTTGATCTATTCTAGAATAATGGATCTCTCATGAAACTTTCAAGAATCTCCCTGGAGGTGACCTTCTTCAACATTAGCATTGTTTCGTCTTCATTACCTTTCTTGGTCTTCTTCAAGCCAAGTGGGAGTTCTGGATCCTCACGAAGGGTTGAGGCCTCAAAAGTGGAGATGATGAAAGTGTGAGTTTAAGAGTGCCACAGTTTCACCAATGCCCATTGACTTTGATTGACACATTGTATCAAAGGGAGAGAAAGGTAGATAGAGAAATAGTGATGGGCATTTTTGCAACTACTGTGATGCAGTGAAGTTATTTATAATACTATAAAAGTAAGTTAGAGAAATCTACAATTAAAGATGTAAGAGTATTATTTTTTGCAAATATCCGTATGAAAAACATTGAACACTTTAGGATGATTCTCTGGAGGACTCCTTCTAGACCTTTCCATTAATAATGAACTAAGGAAAGTTTTAAATTCTAGTATCCATTTTATGTCTCCATTGCCTTTAATTAATTAAACTCATTAACATGTTAAGGGAGTTCCTTGAGCCATTCTTTCCCTCCCTCCTCCCTTCTCTCGTTCAAATCTCTTATGATCAATAAGCAAAATACTATTTTAGTTGGCTTAGAACTCTTAGTAAAGGAGGGAAGCTCTCATCCATTCTGATGTAGCCGAAGCTATCACGACCGGATTCCGAAGCCGGAATCCGAAGAGAGGGATCCGGTGCTGGGTCGGATCGGTGTTCGAGGGCCCGACGGGGATCCGGAAGACGAAGGATGCAGAGGCGATGCCGAAGGTCCGAAGGCTGGCTCGCTCCGGGAAGTCGGGGCCGAAACTCCTTCGGCGGACGAAGGGGCGGCGCGAGACCGAGTCTCCTCCGTCGCAGGGCAGCCGGCGCACGGCGTCGAGACCAGGGAGAGGAGTCCGAGGTCGGCGGCCGAGACCGACTCGGGAAGGTCGGCGATGATTCGAACCGAGCTCCTGCAGGAGGGGAAGAAGAAGAAAACCAGTCAGCAGGAGTCCCGGGCTTCAGCCCTGGGGAACCCCCTCCGACGGTCAAGTTAGCTCCTGAAGAAGATTCGATTCAGAAGGCAAAGAGAGTAGCTTTAATGCTTTTCGGACTGTAGTCCTTAAGGGTCTCCGAGGCTTGAGGAAGCATCCTTTGGGCAATAAATAGCGGTGTATTTATAGCAAAGGATAGCGGATGGTTAACGGTGGCAGCCGATATAGGACTAAATGCGGGCTTACTGATAAACCGCCATAGTGCCTGATCCGCCACCGGAGTGGGCCGGATTCGGCTACCGGGCCGAAGGGGGTTGGACCGCTGATGGGCCGAAGCCTGTTGGGCCCTGGGCTGCCGCGCTGTTCCCGGGCCGTAGGCTGGTGGGCCGCTGACGGGCTAAAGCCTGTTGGGCCGGGAGCGACGGTGCCGCTTACGGGCCGAGGGCTGCTGGGCCGCTGATGGGCCGAAGGCTCCCGGAGGGCCTGCTACTGCTGCTGTTGGGTTGAACGGGGTTTGGGCTTATTTTAATGGACCGAATCGGATTCTGCCTCATCACATAGCCCCCCACTCTTGTCTTCCTCAGTTCTGAGATGACGAGAGTATAGCCCGGAGTTAACTGGAGAATATCGTAACAGGTGTCTTACCCGAAGCTCTGTTCGTTTTCTTCGAGAAGAGGGTGCCCTCGGTCGGCCGAGGGCTATGCGGTCGCTTCGTCTTCGCTCGGAGTGGCGACGAAGGCTCAAAGCTCAGAAGTCGAAGGGCCGAGCCCTCTGACTCGCGTCAGGCTTCATTAAATGGACGGGATGGGCGTCGCCTCGCGAGGAAGCACGGGACACGCGTCGCGCATCCGGCCGCTCCGTCAAAAACACAAAAGGATCCTGACCGCCCGCGGGCCGCGGATCGCCTCGGCTCTCTGCCCGAGGCTCCACTCGGATTGCCGCCGCTCCCTTCTTCGGCACGCGGATCGGGACACGTGGCGGGCATCCGGGTGATCAGCCGAAGGGTCGGAGCGCTCTCGGCCGTTGATCGCTCTGTTGCGAGTCCCGGAGCCGGCCCGTCATCATTGCCGAAGGACGGTGCACGTGGCAGGCATCCGAGAGGAGCGAGGGGACGAGGGAGATGATCTCGGCCGTTGGCTTCGGCGGGAGGCGCTTCGAATGGGGCTTATAAATACAAGCCCTCAGCAGGGCACTGTTCTTCTTCCTGCTGCTGCGCTTGCGTTTCCCCTGCGATCACCCGAGTTCTCCCTCCTTCTCCGGCGAAAGGCTAGCTTCCTGAAGGCTTCGTCTGAGCTCGCCGGCCACCGTGGGAGGATCTCCATTCCTCAGAGCGCATCGCTGGTGGAGCTGGGTGGCCTGAGAAGCTGCGCTCGGCTCAGGAGAGATTTCCTCCCCCTTCCTGCGAGTAAGCCTTGGCCTTCTTTCTCCCCTTCGCGGCCTTATGGTCCGGAGTCCTTCCAGTGAGATTACTCCTTCGGACGAGGAGTATACTCCTTCCCACTCTCCGAAATCTTTTCTGTCAGATCCCCTCACCTCGGATTCCCTCGCTTCCGCGATGTCTGAAGAGCCTGAGAACTCTGGGACTGAGGGGTCCAAGGCTTCCGGGGCCGAGGTCTACGGAGCCGAGGCTTCCGGGGCTGAGGCTTCCGAGGCCGAGGCTTCCGGGGCTGAGGCTTCCGAGGCCGAGGCTACCCAGGAGGTCCGGGACCCAGGCCGGGCTTCTACCTCGGGACGCCGTCGTCCCGACATTGCTTCGGAAGCATCCTGCGCCCTTTCGGACGTAGAGGTGAGGAACCTTGTTTCTTACTTCCAGCTTCCTTCCTGGACGACCCCTCATCGGCCTGACTCCGCCACCAGGGCCAACACTCTCCGCCCGGGTTCCTTCTCTATCTACGTTGATAGCTTCGAGGCGGGCTTCCGTCTTCCTCTTCCCACCTTCGTCATCAACCTCCTCAGCTTCTACGGGCTGGCCCCGTCTCAGCTCTTTCCCAATTCTTGGCGCACCGTATACGGTTTTTTGAGCGTTTTCGCTCGTATACGGATCAACCCTTCTATCAACGTCTTCCGCTACCTCTTTAAAATCCAAAGGCAGGGAAAATCCAAGTGGTACTGCTTCGTCCCTCGGGTCGCCCGAAGCATATTCTCCGGGAAGCCCTCGTCCATCCACGGCTGGAAGAGGAAGTTCATCTTCATCTCTCTGCCGGAGAACGAGAAGGGCGTGTGGCCCTTTCCTACTGAATGGGCACCGCTGGCCGCAGGCCTCTCGGACCCTCCTGCTCTGACCCCCGTACAGAGCACTCTCGTGGGCCATGTCCAGGTCATGGCCCCGTACGACATCTGGGGGCTCCTCAGCGCGTCAGAGCGGCTGGTGAACGCCGGGGTATGGCCGGATCCTCGGTCCGATCCGGTGCGGGCCTTTCCCTACCTTCCTCCCGGGGAGACTCCGCGGGGCAGCGGAGGAAGGGCTGCCGCTCCTCCGGCCGAAGCTCCTCCGGCTGAGGAGGTTGATGAAGTTTCGGCCGAGGGTAAGTCGGCTTTGAATTTGTACTTGGTCACCGTTTTGTTTCTAACATGTTCTTCTTGTTTGCAGCAATGGCCGAGCTCGACGCCCTCCTCGTCCGGATATCCAACCAGCGCGGCCCAGGCCGGGCACCGGCTTCGCAGGCGGCAGGCGGGTCCGGCCGAGGTGCTGGAGCTCCGAGGACCCGAGGCGGGGTCCCAAGGACCGCGGCCTCTGCCGAGGGCCGTGCTGCCGCCGCCGCTCTTGAGAGGGAGCAGAAGACCAAGTTCGCCGCTCGAAGGGGCGGCCGAGCGTCGAAGCGCCCCCGGGCAGAGGAGGCCGAAGAGGCGGAGCCGGCTCCGCTGATCAGGAGGAGCGCCGTGTCCCGAAGGGCCGCAAGGCTGGCGTCTCCCGAGGCGCCGAGGGGCGACTCCCCTCCGGCCGTATCGGCAGAGGCCGACGACGAAGGCGCCGGGTCGCAGGCGCCCCGGACGCAACGCGAGTGGTGGCACCCCGAGCCGGGAGTGTAAGGACGAGAGTATGGAGGACTCGCAGACGTGCCTCCGTCTGCTCCGCAGCCTCACTCTCCCTTCAGCTTTCGAAGAGCTGAAGGATCATTCGGTCACCGACCTGGCGGCGATGAGCGCTCGGTTGGCGGTCCAGGTAAGAAGCCTGAGTGTGCTTCGACTTAGCTCTCCTTAGTTGTTCCTTGATTTTCTCTGACCCTTGTCTGCTTTCGGTCCGCAGGCTGCGGTGATGGGTAGCGTCCTGATGCACCATCAGGAGCTGCTCCGACTCAAGCTCCTGGAGGCCGAGGGGGAGCCGGCCGGTTCGGGTGAGGGTACTTCGGTGGTGCCCCGTATCGAGCCCTTAGTCGATGGGCTCGTAACCGCGAGCGCCCGGACGCGGGCGCAGCTGGAGGAGAGGGGAGCAGAGGCCCGCGCTTCCGCCGAGGCCAAGGTGAAGGCCGAGGGTGAGCTCGCTGCGGCTCAGTCTGAGATCCGGGCCCTCAAGGCCCAGATCCAGGACAAGGACTCCCGGCGGGCTTCGGAGAAGCGCCGCCATGCCGAGGAGGTGTCGGCTCTGAAGCAGGAGCTGGAGGAGGTGGCGGACTCGGCCGTAGCCGATTACAAGGCCGGCCCGGACTACGCCGAAGAGATCCTCCAAGCCCAGCTGCTAGCGTCTTCTTCGGTCTTCGACCTCGGACTGGTTGTCGCCCAGAGGGCCTCCCCGAGCGTCGATTTGACCGGGGTCGCCCTACCGATGGGTGAGGAAGCCAGAGAGCTCCTATCCTGGTGGAAGGAGCTCATGGCCGAGAGGGCCTCGCCTCCAGTTCTGGATGACGAGGCCGTGACCGCCGAGGAGGCCCCCGCCGAGGCTGCCGCTCCTAAAGCGGTGCAGATCGTTGACTCTCCCTCTCCCTCTCCCGGCCAAGACGCAGTCGAAGCGGAGGAGGAAGGGGTTGTCGAGGGGTGATATGAGGGTCCCCCCCCCCCCCCCCCGGTTTTTGTTTTCCTTTCCTTGTAAGCCTTCGGCCAGGCGGATGGCCGATTTTGTACTTCCCCTTTCTTGTGAATACAGGGAATGTTTTTGGCTTTACCTTGATGTCGTGCATGATTGACCGAATCTGGCCCTTCAGAAGTCCGAGATCCTGTCGTCGTTCGCTATAGCTCGCGAAGCCGAGACCCGAGGTAGGTTCGGATAGGAAGTCGGTAAAATAGTGCCAGTAGATACGGCCGGGGTCTTTGCTAATGTGGTTCACAACATTCGAAGGGGTATCCCGCCGCCCCAGATGCGGTTCGTGTGGCCGAAGCCACTCCCGCTTCGTCTTATGCAGACTTAGAAATTAACATGCCGCGTCCTGATCCGGATTACATGGCCGAAGCCATTCGTCGGATCGAAGGACTCGCGGACTTTGAGAGAATACCATGCCGCTCCCGATACGGTTTGCATGGACGAAGCCACTCCCGGTACGGTTTACACGGACTTAGAGAAAACCATGCCGCGTCCTGATCCGGATTACATGGCCGAAGCCATTCGTCGGATCGAAGGACTCGCGGACTTTGGGAGAATACCATGCCGCTCCCGATATGGTTTGCATGGCCGAAGCCACTCCCGATACGGTTTACACGGACTTAGAGAAAACCATGCCGCGTCCTGATCCGGATTACATGGCCGAAGCCATTCGTCGGATCGAAGGACTCGCGGACTTTTGGAGAATACCCTGCCGCTCCCGATACGGTTTGCATGGCCGAAGCCACTCCATATACGGTTTACACGGACTTAGAGAAAACCATGCCGCGTCCTGATCCGGATTACATGGCCGAAGCCATTCGTCGGATCGAAGGACTCGCGGACTTTGAAAGAATACCCTGCCGCTCCCGATACGGTTTGCATGGCCGAAGCCACTCCCGATACGGTTTACACAGACTTAGAGAAAACCATGCCGCGTCCTGATCCGGATTACATGGCCGAAGCCATTCGTCGGATCGAAGGACTCGTGGACTTTGAAAGAATACCATGCCGCTCCCGATACGGTTTGCATGGCCGAGGCCACTCCCGGTACGGTTTACACGGACTTAGAGAAAACCATGCCGCGTCCTGATCCGGATTACATGGCCGAAGCCATTCGTCGGATCGAAGGACTCGCGGACTTTAAGAGAACCATGCCGCTCCCGATACGGTTTGCATGGCCGAAGCCACTCCCGGTACGGTTTACACGGACTTAGAGAAAACCATGCCGCGTCTTGATCCGGATTACATGGCCGAAGCCATTCGTCGGATCGAAGGACTCGCGGACTTTTGGAGAATACCACGCCGCTCCCGATACGGTTTGCATGGCCGAAGCCACTCCCGATACGGTTTACACGGACTTAGAGAAAACCATGCCGCGTCCTGATCCGGATTACATGGCCGAAGCCATTCGTCGGATCGAAGGACTCGCGGACTTTTGGAGAATACCCTGCCGCTCCCGATACGGTTTGCATGGCCGAAGCCACTCCCGATACGGTTTACACGGACTTAGAGAAAACCATGCCGCGTCCTGATCCGGATTACATGGCCGAAGCCATTCGTCGGATCGAAGGACTCGCGGACTTTAAGAGAACCATGCCGCTCCGGATACGGTTTGCATGGCCGAAGCCACTCCCGGTACGGTTTACACGGACTTAGAGAAAATACCAACAGATTTCCTGAAAAAGGGATCTTTATTCATACCCTCCGGCTGAAAGCCTGGGGAGAGGTGACTTACATAAAATAACGCGGAAGGCGCTCTACATTCCAGGTGCGAGGGAGAGGGTGGCCCGAAAGGGTCTCCAACCGATAAGCTCCACGCCTGATCACCTCCCTGACCCGATAGGGCCCCTCCCAGTTGGGGGCAAGCTTCCCTGAGGCTTCGGCTGGCTTGGAAGCATGAGCATTCCTCAACACGAGGCTCCCTACTTCAAAGCTTCGGGGCTTTACCCGAGTGTTGTGGTACTTGGCCATGCGCTGTTGATAAGCCGCCAGCCGGATACGAGCCTTGTCTCGGGTCTCTTCAATGAGGTCCAGGTGGTCTTTCAAACCTTCTTCGTTGGCCTCCAGATTGTAAGCGATGACCCTGGGAGAGGGAAGGCCGATTTCCACCGGAATAACGGCCTCTATCCCATAGGCCATGCGAAAGGGAGTTTCGCCGGTGGGGGTTCGGCTTGTCGTCCGATAGGCCCACAGAACACTCGGCAGCTCTTCTACCCATCGGCCTTTAGCCTCGCCGAGGCGGGTTTTCAATCCCTGTAGCAAGCTTTGGTTGGTGACTTCGACTTGGCCGTTTGCTCAAGGATGCGCCACCGAAGTGAATTTGTGAAGTATGCCGAAGCTGGCGCAATTGTCGCTGAATCGTCGGCTGTCGAACTGCTTTCCATTGTCAGAAATGATGGCCCGAGGGATGCCGAATCGGCAAATGATGGACTTCCACACGAAGTTCCATGCATTGCTATCGGTTATTGACGCAAGGGGTTCGGCTTCGACCCACTTAGTGAAATAATCCACCGCTACGATGAGAAATTTTCTTTGGCCGGTGGCTACGGGAAAAGGTCCCAGGAGGTCGATTCCCCATTGAGCGAAAGGCCAGGGATCGGACAAGGGGGTCAGAAGGGTGGCCGCCTGGTGAATGAGGGAGCTGAACCTCTGGCACTGGTCACAGCGCCATACGAGGGCTAAAGCGTCCTCTCGGAGTGTTGGCCACCAGTAGCCTTGCCTCAGGAGTTTGTGAGCCAGGGCCCTTCCTCCCGCATGCGGCCCACACACCCCTTCATGGACTTCTCTAGTGGCGTAGTCGGCTTCAGCCGGGCCGAGGCACCGCAGCAGTGGTCGGCCGAAGGATTTCTTGTATAGCACCCCGTCCAGGAGGAGGAAGTGGGATGAGCGCTGCCGAATGTGCTTCGCCTCCCTTGGGTCTGGCGGAACTTCTCCTCGGAGAAGAAAGGCGACGAGGGGGGTCATCCATGTCTCGGCCTCGACCTCAGTGACTTGCATGGCTTCCGACTCGCCGAGGCTTGGTTCGGCGAGTTCCTCCACGAGGATCATTCGGCCTCCTCCCCCGTCTTGAGTTGACGCCAGCCGGGAAAGTGCATCGGCTCGGGTATTCTCGGCTCTCGGGATCCTCACGATTTCATAAGAATCGAATTGGGCGAGGATTTTGCGAGTCACCTGGAGATAAGACGCCATCATTGCGTCCCGAGCCTCGTACTCCCCGGAGATGTGGCTGGCGATCAGCTGGGAATCGCTGAAGGCCTTCAGGTTCCGAGCGCCGAGCTTCTTCGCGGCCCGGAGGCCGGAGATGAGAGCTTCGTACTCGGCGGCATTGTTAGTTGCTGGGAAGGAGAAGCGCAGGGCGTACTCCGTGACGACCCCTTCGGGCGATGCCAGGATCCATCCGGCGCCGCTGCCCGTGGAGCACGTGGAGCCGTCCACGAAGAGTCGCCATTCGTCTGCCTGCGCAGGAGCCGAAGTAGCCTCGGCTTCGGGCGCGTCGGGAGCCGGCTGAGGCGCCGGGGGTAAGTTCGGCTATGAAGTCTGCCAACGCCTGGGCTTTTATTGCTACCCGAGGGGCGTAGGAGATGTCGAACTCTCCTAACTCGATTGCCCATTTCGCCAGCCTTCCGGACACCTCTGGCCGGGAGAGAATTTGCCTTAGGGGCTGGTCGGTGAGAACTTTCACAGAATGAGCCAGAAAGTAAGGCCGAAGCCTCCTCGCGGACGAGACGAGGGCCAGAGCCAGCTTCTCCAGGGCTAGATATCGGAGTTCTGCCCCTTGAAGGGCTCGGCTGGTGTAGTAAACCGGCTTCTGAACGCCATCTTGCTCTCGGACGAGGACGGCGCTGAGAGCCGTCTCGGAGACTGCAAGGTATAAGCTCAGGGGTTCTCCGGGAACCGGCTTGGACAAGATGGGGACTTTGGAGAGGTAGGCCTTCAGCTGATTGAAGGCTGCTTGGCACTCATCCGTCCAGTCGAAGTTGTTAGCCTTCTTCAGCAGCTTGAAGAAGGGGAAACAGTAGTCGGCCGCCCTTGACATGAAGCGGCTCAGGGCTGCGATCCTCCCGTTCAGCTTCTGCACCTCTCGGAGGTTTGCCGGGGGGCGCATCTGCATGATGGCCGAAACCTTCTCGGGATTAACCTCCACCCCTCGGTGAGTGACCATGTAGCCGAGGAACTTCCCGGAGGCTACCCCGAAGGCGCACTTGGCCGGGTTCAGCTTCATCTTGTATCGCCTAAGGGCGGAGAAAGTCTCGGCCAAGTCGGCCAGATGCTCTGCAGCAACACGGCTCTTGACCAACATGTCGTCTATATAGACCTCCATATTTCGGCCGAGCTGTGGGGCGAACACTCTGTTGACCAGACGCTGATATGTCGCGCCGGCGTTCTTCAGACCGAAGGGCATTCGGGTATAGCAGTACAGGCCCAAATCGGTCGTGAAGCTGGTCTTGCTCTCATCATCCGGATGCATCCGGATCTGGTGGTAGCCTGAATAGGCGTCGAGGAAGCTTAGAAGCTCGTGGCCGGAAGTCGCGTCCACCACCTGGTCTATCCGAGGCAGCGGAAAGCTATCCATCGGACATGCCTTGTTGAGGTTGGTGAAGTCCACGCACATACGTCATTTGCCATCTTTCTTTGGCACCATCACCACGTTGGCGATCCAATCCGGATGATGCACCTCTCGGAGGTGTCCGGCATCCAGCCCCTTCTGCACTTCGGCTTGGATGGCGGCCCTCCTTTCCTGATTGAAGGTGCGCCGCTTCTGCTTTACCGGGGGCTGGTCGGGATCGGTATGGAGTCGGTGCTCTGCTACCTCCGGGTCAACCCCGGACATGTCCGCCGGAGACCAGGCGAAGACGTCGAGATTCTTCTTCAAGAACTCGGTAAGCTTCTCTGCTTCAATCTTTTCTAGGCCGGAGCCTATCATTAGGACTCGCCCCTCGCCTCCCGGAATAGTGACGGCGAGGAGTGCTTCTCCCGGAGATGCCTCGACTGACGATTCGATCGTCAGGGTTTCGGCTGCGGTCTTCCCCTTGACCGAAATCATGTAGCACTGCCGGGCGGCTTCTTGGTTCCCTTTGGCCTCGCCTATTCCATGGCTGGTATGAAACTTCAGCTTCTGATGGAAGGACGAAGGCACGGCTCCGACCCCGCCGATGAGCCTTCGGCCGAATATGGCGTTGTAGGCTGAATCGATTTTTACAACGGCAAAGTCCGTTTCAACGGTTAATTGCCGGGGGGCGGTGCCTAAGGTTACAGGGAGTCGGACAATGCCCTCTACTCGGCAGGGCGAGCCGTTAAAACCGAAGAGGGGGCCCCGGTGAGGCTTCATATTAGCCTCACTCAATCCCATTTTTTCAAAACAGTCATAAAACAAGATGTTTGGGGCATCCACAAATATTCTATGTACATCATAGCTATTAATTACAGCATTGACGACGAGGGCGTCATCATGAGGGACCTGAACATCAGTCAGGTCCTCGGCGCCGAAGGTGATGTCTTCCAGACGAGGCCGCTTCGGTTCGCCATCAACCGCCGCTACGGTGTTGCGCTGCCGCGGCCTTGATCCTTCTCCCGGCCCTCCGGATATCATCATAATAGACCCAGAACTGGGTGTTTGATGGGATGACTCTACCGGAGCCGAGGTGACCTTTAGCGGAGGAGCGGCTTCTATCGCCGGGGGTTGCTGTGGCCTGGGCGTTGCAGGGACGTCCCGGTTTTGCTGCGGCGGCTGCTCCCGTCGGTACTGCGGCAATCTCCCCTCCCGGATGAGGCGGTCGATTTCCTCCCGGAGCTGTCGACACTCATTCGTCGTGTGGCCGATCTCCCGGTGATACTCACAGTATTTGTCGGGGTCCCTTCGGCGAGGATCGGTCTTGATGCGATCAGGCCGCCGGAGCATGCCCTTCACCTCCATGAGCATCCGGGAAGGGGGAGCAGGTAAGGGTAGGTACCGCGGCTGCGGGTCCCGTCGCCTTTCCCTGTCCCAGTCCTCCCGGCGATATCGCTTTCGGGAGGGCTCTTGGTCTTCTGGCCGAGGTTGGACCACCTGGGGAGCAGGTGCCGAGGTGGCTTCGGCTGCGCCTTTACCCCTGGACAACATCAGGGCCTCCCGGTTGATGTATTTTTGGGCCCGGGCCACGAGGTCCTGGAAGGTAGGGGGATGGCGCTTCCCAATGGAGCCGAGGAGCCCCTCGTCCCGGCACCCGCTGATCACAGCCGAAACCGCGATCGAGCTGTCGAGGTTCGGGATCTGGGCGGCCTCGGTCCGGAACTTGGTGAAGTACTCCTGGAGAGTTTCGGTGGGGCCTTGCCGGATGGCCAGCAAGCTGGCGGAAATTTTGCATTGCCAGGTGGCATCATAGAACTGGTCGATGAACAACTGGCCCAACTGGACTAGGGAGTGGATGGAGTTGGGGGCCAGTGTCTCGAACCAGGTAAGGGCGATTTTTTCAAGGGTGAGGGGGAAAAGACGGCAGCGGACTGCCTCGGAGATCCCTCGGACCTGGAGGTAGGCGTTGAATCTCTGGAAATGACAGACCGGATCTGTCATCCCGTCGTAGAGAGGGCCCTTCGGCAGCTTGAAATTGGGGGGCACCTCGGTGGCCAGGAGCTCCGCCGTGAGTGGGGTCTGCTCCAGGATGCTGCTGGCGAGAGGCGCCCCGTGAGGCCGGGACACCATCTGCTGCATCTCTTTGCGCATCGCCGTCAACCGCCGGTCCAGGTCCGGGGCAGTCGAGGTGGCGACGGATTGTCCTCCGGTCCGGGCCGGACGGTACTCCGACGAAGCATAATCTTGCTCCGTCAGACGATCAGCGCGAGGAGCTCGGGCAGGTAGCGCCGAGGGCTCGCTGCGCGTCGCCTCGGTTTCGTTGGGAGAAACCGGTGTAGGTGCCGGCCGGAACCGGGCATCTTGTACTGGGTAGAGTGGGGGGAGCGGCGCCTGCTGAGGAAGCTGTCCCATCAATCCCATGCGCTGGGCGATGGCGGACACCATCTCCTGAAGAGGCGCTAGGGACGTGACGGCAGCGGCCAGCGTTGCCACTTGCTGCTGGAGCACCCCCACTCGGTCTTCCGAGCCGAGAGACTCCGGTATGGTTGGCAGAGGCAGGCTCGGCGGGGCAGAAGGTGCACCTTCGGAAGGCAGCATCTGCGCCGAGGCCTCCCGCGCTTCTGCTTCGCTTTGTCCGGACCGTCGGGTCACAGGTCGCTGAGACATGACTTGTTTTGTTGGTTTCCCACAGACGGCGCCACGTGATGTAGCCGAAGCTATCACGACCGGATTCCGAAGCCGGAATCCGAAGAGAGGGATCCGGTGCTGGGTCGGATCGGTGTTCGAGGGCCCGACGGGGATCCGGAAGACGAAGGATGCAGAGGCGATGCCGAAGGTCCGAAGGCTGGCTCGCTCCGGGAAGTCGGGGCCGAAACTCCTTCGGCAGACGAAGGGGCGGCGCGAGACCGAGTCTCCTCCGTCGCAGGGCAGCCGGCGCACGGCGTCGAGACCAGGGAGAGGAGTCCGAGGTCGGCGGCCGAGACCGACTCGGGAAAGTCGGCGATGATTCGAACCGAGCTCCTGCATGAGGGGAAGAAGAAGAAAACCAGTCAGCAGGAGTCCCGGGCTTCAGCCCTGGGGAACCCCTTCCGACGGTCAAGTTAGCTCCTGAAGAAGATTCGATTCAGAAGGCAAAGAGAGTAACTTTAATGCTTTTCGGATTGTAGTCCTTAAGGGTCTCCAAGGCTTGAGGAAGCATCCTTTGGGCAATAAATAGCGGTGTATTTATAGCAAAGGATAGCGGATGGTTAACGGTGGCAGCCGATATAGGACTAAATGCGGGCTTACTGATAAACCGCCATAGTGCCTGATCCGCCACCGGAATGGGCCGGATTCGGCTACCGGGCCGAAGGGGGTTGGGCCGCTGATGGGCCGAAGCCTGTTGGGCCTTGGGCTGCCGCGCTGTTCCCGGGCCGTAGGCTGGTGGGCCGCTGACGAGCTGAAGCCTGTTGGGCCGGGAGTGACGGTGCCGCTTACGGGCCGAGGGCTGCTGGGCCGCTGATGGGCCGAAGGCTCCCAGAGGGCCTGCTACTGCTGTTGTTGGGCTGAACGGGGTTTGGGCTTGTTTTAATGGGCCGAATCGGATTCTGCCTCATCACATTCCTTCCTTTTCTTCCACTCTCCATCAATTAATATGCAACAAATACTAAAAGCAAGAATGCAACACTACACCTTATCCTCCCTTCGAGTGCTAGAAGAGAATCTGACCCATTCATTTCAAGTTCTAAGCTTTGGTTTAGTTATTATTGTTTTTCTTCCATCACATTAATTAACATGTATGTCACATAGACTCTAACGCATAGAAACATAAGCTTTCTCTTGTTTATCACCTTTTTCTCTTCCTTCTCCATTCATACTTTCTTTATTCTTCTACTATCCTTTCTAACATGAAATGATGTAAATTATTTTAGTATTTCCTATAAGTAACTAATCTGAAGCTTTCTAAACTTGTCAATTTGGTGCAAGTGATACATATTTTCAATGTTTGATACATGTTGTTTAAGTATACAAGTTGCTTTGACATGTAATAGCATTTTGTTGAGAATATTTTAATCATATTTTGAATTTTAATGTGGATTAGTATTTATATACCTTATTTTATTATGTCACATCATTGAAGAAAATCTATAATTTAATGCACGGCTTAGGAGAAAAGGTGTAAGTAAAAATAATGCAGCCAATGAACAACTCTCGATAAAGTTCAATGAAAGTGTAGCTTGACATATTCAACTAATAGTTAAATTTGAATAAAATTTTAGGGTGCATTTAGTAAAGGAGCTGACTAACACATAAAAATATTCGACTCTTTTATTTTTTGGACAATGTTTGTTATTCAAATTATATTTATTTGATAGCTCATTTATTTTCCTCTCATATTTTATGAAAAATATATTTAATTCGTATTTAGTAACTCCGTTAACAAAGTGAAAACAAAGAACAAGTATAACCTTTGACTCGTTAAAAGATTAAACAAACCCAGATATTACATAAGCCGGAGGCATTCACTAAATTAGGCTTCATTATGGAATGCACCAAACTTAAACAGAAAACTTTTGATTCGTTTTATTAATGCAGTCGAAACAATACAAGTTCTGTTCGATAGTAGATGAATCAAACTCAAAACAAAGATCAGTCAGCTTAGCTAGTTTACCATGCTACGGCCTGATTTTGAAAATTTTTGATTTTTTTTCTAATGCAAAAATCCATGAGAAATTTTTATCAATCTAATGAAATTAAAACATACAACATATTTACATCGTAATATAAGCATGTAAAATACTTACTTTGTACAACCAAAATCACATCTCATTGATTATTCTCATAACTTACATTGACATAATGTTATTTACATACAAACTTAAATTAACCCAAACTGAACTAGCCGACCAAGGCCCAAGCCCGGCCCTTTTAATTCCTTGGCCGGCCGGGCCGTGCCAATTTCATCAGCCCAAGCCCAGTTAAAATAGAGCCGGGCCTCCGGGCCAGTCAAATCCAATTGGCATCCCTACTTCCTATGGGCTTAGGCATTTTTGTATAATCCAATGGGGTGGATTAGATGGCATGCAGGCGCTATAATCCCTCAAGGAGATAAAATGAACCTTTAAATGTGATGGGCCATGCAATCCATTGATCAGACGGATGGTTAAATTACAACACCCAATGGAAAATTGCAGCAAGTATTATCACATCTTATCAAGTGAAGGAAAACAACACCACGTGCTGATCCATTACCATCCACTAACATTAGGACACCGGAGTCTTCACCAACACTGATAACCCGAAACTGTTTCCCCAAGCACGACAAGGAGAAGATAGAAACCACTTTCCAAAAAATAGGCAGGGACAGGGACATAAAAGGCAAGGTGCTATAGGATACCACCAAGTTCCAAAAAAGAAAAGATAAGTTTACGTGACTACGTCTCATTTAGGCATTTACTGATGTGCTTACAAAGCTGGTTCATTATGAACCATTAGAAAGCATCCTATTTGCTGATATGGTCAACCTGGATGTAAAAAGAGCTCACCGCAAAAGTAGTTTTAACGGGTAACGCTGACGCAATCTCACAATGTACATGGATTTGAACGTGTTCAAGACCAAGTGTCCCAATCTCAATGTTTAAACCGAAGGTGCAGCTTCATCCAGAGTTATCTCAGAGCAGGATGCTTCCATCATGCCATTGCGTACCTGCTCAGCTATGTCCCTCACATGGCCAGGGCCATGGGGGATAAACACAGTGGTGTTCTTGGACGAATTGCCCAGTTCCTTGATTGTGTCAAAGTATTGAGTCACCATAATCAAATCCATCACTTCCTTAGCTGTAGTACCCGAGACTTTGTGGGAAAAGTTCAATATGTTCTCTCTCAGGCCTTCGGTTATCGCCTGCCGCTGCTTTGCCACCCCAACACCCCCAAGGTATTTAGCCTCTGCCTCTGCCTCGGCTTTCTTCACCATAAAAATCTTCTCCGCTTCCCCCTTATAAACACTAGCAAGCTGAAGCCTTTGAGCTGCAGCATGAGATTAATGTTTGAGAGTGTGTTCAATGAAATTGGAAATCAGAAGACATAGCATAGACAACTCCGGCATACACATAAGATGTCCCAAGTACAAACAATAGGCAGACACCATATTCCCTTTACGCCTTTACCTATAAATCCTAGAACATAAAACAGTCTAAGATACCTTTGTGGAGTCGAACGAAGTTGCAGTTGTACCTTGCTATAATTCGGCTCCTGATGTTTAATTCAAATTACTGCCATCCAACCAACAATTGCAGAGTAGAATATAATACCAGACTTTTATTTTACGTGGGAATTCACGCAAATGACAGTTTGCACACAGCCAAACAGTGGCAAATCTTTTGGAGAAGAATCTGAAGAAAACACCCAGAGAAGGGAAAAAAACACCGTCTTCCAAAGCTCTCATCGACTAACTCCAATTAACCAGTATATAACTGCAAGAGAATGAACAATTATTCCTCCAGCCCTTTTTTTTTTACCGCATAGAGCTGAAGAACATTAGAAAATTGTCAATCTTCATGCATTCGTTACCATGCTGTGTCTCATTTGGAAACAAAATTCTCACCCCCATGAGAAGCACACACTCCTTTCATGTGGCTTCATTGCTTGCTAAACCTAATGATGATGGATCTAAAAGGAACCAAAAAGCCATGGCCTTTATCACAAGACTAGGACAATGTTTGACATGCTTTTTAGTAGGGGCATGTGAGTAAAAAAAAGGAGGGTGAAAGAAAATAAAATAAGACCCCCACCGGTGGGAGTTTGTTTCCAAGAAAGGAAAGAAAGGAGAGAGACTGAGAGAAAGAGAGAGAAAGCACTGGTGGGGGGGTCCCAACGGCCAAGACCCTCTACCGGTCATGAGTTTCCACTGGTGGGGGGTGCTTCAAAAGGGGAAGGGGGGGGGGGGGGTACCCACTGGTCAAACCCCCCCACCAGATGCCCCTTGGGCACCCACTGGTGGGAGTGTCTCACCAGTGGCACCCCCCCCCCTCCCTTCACCGGTTGAGCTAACCGGGGGGGAGAAAAAAGGAAGAGAAGGGGAGGTACTGGGGGGGGGGGGGGGGTACCCACCGGTCAAACCCCCCCACCAGATGCCCCTTGGGCACCCACTGGTGGGAGTGTGTCACCGGTGGCACCCCCCCCCCCCTCCTTTCACTGGTTGAGCTAACCGGTGGGGGGGTGCCACTAGCATCTCCCCCTTCCTCTCTATCTACTCTTCTCTCTCTCTCTCTCTCTCTCTCTCTCTCTCTCTCCCTATTTAAGAATTAAAAAAAAAAAAAAGAGGGAAGAGGCACCGGTGGGGGGTGCCACCGGTGCCTTACCCCCCACCCCACCAGTGGGCTCCCATCCACCACTATACAAACCCCTTAGGGGGGAGGGGGGGCTGCTGCAGGGGATCCCTGGAGATATTTTTGGAGAGCCCTTTTTGGAGTTTTTTTTTTTTTGAGCTTTTGAAGAATAAAAGAAGGCCATACATGCTGCCCAAAGATACTGCGAGACAAAGCTTGTGAATTCACGATCTTGTTGTGATTTACGATTCTAAAGATAAAATAAAAAAAGATAGTTCATTCATATTGATTGAATGATTAAATTGTGGAGCAGTTCACTCATATGGTTTGAGTGACCGACTTTAGTTCATTCATATTGTTTGAATGACCAAACTTTTGGTTCACTTGTATTGTTCAAGTGACCAATTTTGGTTCTTTCATGTCATTTGAAAGACCACTATTTTGTATGATTCTTGATTAAATGGATAATCACCATGACCATTAATCAAGTCACAACATGCATTGTAATTCATGAATCAATAAAGTGGACTCTTTTGAATTTGTAATGCATGAGTATGTTTAAATCGAACTATGATGGATTCTTAATAAGATGCAATATCCTCGAATCACAATGAAGTTTTCTTAAAGAATACTCAAGGATAAAAGATACGGATCACATGGACACATCATGTTAAAGCATATCCTTTAAATATCCTTTAAAGTTTTACCATCTCTCTTATGACTTTTAGGGATCCTAAGAGGAATGACATTGTGACATCATGCAAAAGGCCTATCTACCAAGTATCCTCTAAGGATTCCTAAAATAGATAATGTAAATATATCATGCAACAAGTGTCTTTTAAAAATCTCTCAAAGATTTCAAGACATTTAAAGGAATATAAATGGCTCATTTCGAGAGTTATTTAATAAATTGACATGTTAGTGTACGATTTCTAAAAGAATATCACCGGATGGTTAATCAAGGATTGTCAATCATTGATTGGCATAATTAACATTGACCTAGGTCAGTAGAAAGAGGTCAAATTCGTGGATTCACGCCTGATCCAAATTTCTAGGCTCCCTGAGAGCTCATCCTAAGTTTTCAAAGTGTAACTAAAATAAATCATAAAATAAATAAACATTCTCATAGATGACATGCTCGGTGGGACCTCTCCTTCCCTTTATCTCTCTATCTAGTGATGCCATTACCACGAAGTTGCTAACTTCACCACGTTTTGTGCAGAATTCGAAATCACTACTTTATCGATGGCGGCAAAAACTAAGTTTTTAGCCTGATGGTGGTTCTTAACTATGTGCAATGTGGCTATCTCTCCAAGTCGATACGCTTTGGCGACTTTCCTACTGTTGTTGGGTCTCCATACTTCTTGAGGGTTTTTCCAACAATCGAAGCCATCTCCAAACACACGAGAAAAAGTTGTGGCTCTCACCATGCCAAGGAGAGAAACCTTACTGAGGCTCCTATTCAGAGGTTCGATAACAACATTGCAAGCATCTCATCAGCCGCCTCGTGCAACAGGGGGCATACTAAAAGATGGAATAAGAAGATTCCTGATGCGGTGCCATCCAAGTCTACTAAGATCATTTTGGCGGATAACCCATGCACTCACGCGAATGAGGGAGAACTTACCAAGCCAAAAGTTCACTATGTCCCTACAGTTCCTGTAAAGAATCAATTCAGGATATTGTCTGTAACGATCCAATCAACTAACTGGCCCAACAACTGTGCTAGTTAGTAGACTTCTTAAGAAGGTCATCCATCATGAGACTTTTTCCAACCAAGCACGCTTAACTTCGGAGTTCTTTCCAACTCGAGCTCCGAAAAATGGTTGACCGGTGTTGTTAGTAGTCTATTGATTTAGTCTATTTAATATATTCTTATACGGAGTGTTACATTGTCCAAAGTCTGCTAACATAAGGCAGAATTCAAGAAGAGTGCTACCAAGGTCCCTGTTCACCGGGGGCAAAAGCATGAGCCTAGATGTCCATTACAGAAAAGGAGCAATCTAGTGAAGGATAAGGATCTCTACCTTAAGAAGATATGGGCCACCAAGGAAGGTGTCTACAAAATTCGTAAGGCCAAGGTTGCTCTAGCCTCACAGCGACAAGTGCAAGTCGAGCAACTCACTCATTCATCTTCTGAACCCAAGTTCCTTTGAGGTCAAAAGAGGAAAGGGTTTTATAAAGAGAAAAGACAAACTAGTAACCCTATTGCCCGAGGGCAAAATGACATAAACCAACAATCATTCAAACCAAGATTGGCAATGGGTGCTACTTTGCAAAAGAGAAGAAGAATTACACAGCGTACAAGTGGCAACATGCGCATGTACACATGTTATGCTACCAGCTCTAACAATCAATACACAGCTTTGGCTAATGATCCTCAAGAAATCGCCATCATTACACAGCAAGATGAGGCGATGACTAATCTAGTAGAGCAAGCCACCCGGTGGTTGGGCCGAAGGAATACTAATGTTAACCCGCCTCCTGAAGATGGTGCCAATATTGCGAATGCTCAAAATGAAAGGCAAAGTGAAGAACAACTTCAAAATCTACCCAAACATAGACCATAGAGGAAATGCCGCTAGAAAATCAACAACTTAAAGCCTTACTTTTAGGCTTTATCCGAAAATGGGACCAGCAGCAAGGGCAACCACAAGCACCTCTAGCAGATTTGCTTCCACCTAGAGCACCTGCTAGCAACAATCTTCTAGTAGCCGTGGCAGTTAGGCAACCAGTTGCTGAAGCAAACTTCGATTTTGAAAATCCATGTGAGACTAGGGGTGAGGGGGCATCCCACAATACCCACAATTCTTATGCACTTGCCAAAGGGGCTGCAACATCATAAAGACACATAATAGAGCAACTTGTTGAAGCCAAAATGTCCGGGTATGATGAGGGTGCAATCACCTTCGATCTATACAAAGCGTCATTCATTGTTTGTCATATATTCAAGAAGCTCCCTACAAATTATACAAAATCCCCCCAAATTCACCAAGTTCAACGGGAAAGATTCTACTCAGGAATATATTGCTCATTATATGAGTGGTCTACGGAAATTGGCAACTAATGCGTCATATCTCTCAAAATACTTCTCAGCATCATTGATAGAGATTGCATTCCAATGGTATACAAAACTGAAGCCAAATTCCATTGCAAATTGGGATGAAATACAAAGGAAGTTCCTCAACTCTTCAAGATATCAGAGCGGAAAGTCACTCTTGCAGATTTAGTTGCAATTAAGCAAAAATGAATCTGCAATGGATTATGTCAAAAGGTGGCGTGATCTTAACATGAGGAGTGACGATCCACCAACCTGTGAAGATACTGTGAAGCTATGTAAAATGGGTCTAAGTCAGAAATCAAGGAGAAGTTGATCAGTGCAAATGTCAAAACTTTCGGTCTACTTAATGATATTGTGTCAGAAATTGAATTGTTCTTTGCTGACAACCCAAGCCTGATCCATGGGAGTGCAAAAGCATTAAAGGAATGGTCTTCCAATGGAGAAGAAGACAATATCGTTGACTTTGCTCCAATCATGGAAGAAGCAAAGGAGCAAAAGGAGCTTTAATACATCAACCTTCAATAAAAGGGAAAGCACAAGGTCCTCGCCTAGTTTTTACTAATACCCTCTGGGGTGAAGAAAGACGGAGACAAATGCAGCCAAAGTTGGAAATGAAGGCGAATACTGAAATTAGTGAAATGCACGATATGTATTTTATCAAAACATGCACACATCCCATATGAAAGGTCAGTATAGCACCAGCCAAGGGAAGAAGAAGAGAAAGATAGGTCCATTCCTTCATCGACTCCAAGGACCTAAGTAAGGCTTGCCCCAAAGACATTCCATACTGCTAGATGCAAAGGAGAAGCCATCAGTCATTGTCCTTCAAGCTAAAAATCAGACAAGAATTGTTGTCAGGCGCAGAAGTTGTTAAGCCTTTCAAGCCCAAAAAGAATTTTGCAAATACACAAAAGAATGCCTTCAGCCTAAAAAATGTTGGTGTCTGGGCCATGTCCAATGTCTTCAAATGGCTATAGCAACATCACTTAAAGATGAATCCCATTGAGTGCCATTGAATGCACATTTGGTGTATTGATCAACAAATTCCTTTAGCTCAAGGTTCAACATCAAGGAACTGAAAATGATCTATATAAGGAGTTTTTCCCTTCACAAAAAAAACTCACAAAACTCAAAGCCCTTCAAGGCAAGCTTGTCTCCACCAAGAAGTTTATTTCAGTCTTGTTCAAGGAATGCTAGTCTTTCTTCCAACTTGACAAGGAAAGGAGCTCCTCCACATGGAATGAAGAGTGACAAGTACCCTTGATAAAATCAAAGAACGTTTGCTTAGCCTTCTAATGTTGGGAGCAGCCATCAGATGCAAGCTATGCTTCTCTAGGGGCATTGATAGCATAAGTAAGCAAAGAGGGTAAAGAGCAACTCCTATATTACCTTGATAAGATGTTAGGGGAACCCAAAAAAAAAAAGATTGATACTCTCCCATGGTGGGCATTGGCTCCTACAGCCAAAAAAAGAAAAAAAATCGAGGCATTACCTCCTGGCCTAAGAAGTCCAATTTATGTTTTTGTTCGATGTGCTCAAGTTCTTGCTTCAGCAACCAGAGCTATCTAGAAGGATGGAGAAATGGACCCTACTCCTCAGAAAGATTGATATCACCAAGGCACAACAGAATTTCTGACAGGCTCATCTAGCTTCTGAAGAACTCTCCCTTGAATATTAACTGCCAGACGAAGAAGTCCTCCGCGTGCAAGAAACACCACAAGGACAACAAACTACACTCAAAGATTTGCAATGTGCCTTGACGGTACATCAAGAACAATTATAACGCTTGATGGTGCAACCACAACACAAGTTGGGTAGGGTTTGTCATCGTCATGCCAAATGATGACACATTACACCATGGAGTCACTTACAAAGGGTGAAGCTAGAATATGAAGTCTTGATAATTGACTTGCAAAGCCTCCTAGAAAATTGGTGTTCAAGGCGGCTAAGTCTACGAAAATTCGCTCCTAGTCATGCAACAAATCCTGGGGTCCTTCGAAGTCAAAAGCCAAAGTGGATGACTCATCATTGGCAAAAGGTTGAGTATACATCTCCAAAATAGACTATGTCAAAAGGAGGTCAAAATGCACAAGCTAAGCCCTTAGCCAAATTAAATGTGCAAGCTAAGAGCTTAGCCAAATTGGCAACAACTTTGAAATTGGCAACGACTTTGAAATTGTCCCTTAAGTGAGAAGTAGAAAACATGGTGAAAGAATGTTACTACCCGGCACAAGAAACCATAATGGTACAGAAGTATTGAAATCAAGGAACTGGAGAAAAAGGCAAAGCAACAAAGGATGACATGTATGTCCCCAACCATCAAAATGAAGAACAGTTAGCTCCCAGATGACAAGGAAAAACGGATCCAACTGTTATGAGCAAACCAATCAGGCTTCATTCTAAATTAGTGCCTGAAGACAGGAAATCAGTTCTCCCAATATGTCTTTTGCCGAAGGAAGCTCCAAAAGAAAAAAAAAGGTGAAGGAGGTCTGTTGTGGAATAAGTGAAGCCTACCGATCTGACTAAAAAAATGGGGAACAATATCAAAGCTAAGGCTTTCTTTTGGCCAACAATGTTTGCAGGTTGTAAGCAATTTACAAAAAACTATTCTCAAAGTGAAGCAGTTGGGTCAACAATCCCAAGAAGACTGCAAATCAGCTATCTCCAACAACACCTACATGGCCTTATGCACATTGGGGCAAGAACATTGTGGGTCCTCTTATGTCACTATCTTGGGCCCGAGTCGTCCCTCTGAAGGAAGTCACGGGCAAGACAGTGTCACGTTTCACCTAACAAAACGTCACATACAACATTGGCATGCCTAATCAAGTCACATTCAATGATGGTGTGTCATTTAAAAAAATGGAGGCAAAATTCTAGTGCAACTTGTTAGCAAAATCGTCAAGGGGCAGGAAGGAAAAAGAAAAAAGGAAGACCAAGATTGGGGGTATAAAAAAATGCATGAAGCAGACAGGCAACCCTATAGATTGCAAAGAAGAAAAAAACATTCTTGAGGAATTACCCAGTTCGGAGGGTGGAAGATTGCGGCTTACTAACACCTATAAACATGTCAAGATCCTTTGACAAGCTCATGAAGGAAAAAGCATCTGAGGATGGCCAAACAAAAAAGACACCATGGCATTCCTGCCCAGAAAGAAATTTACACAAAATGGGTCAGCCCCTTCGTAGTCCAAGGTACATGCAGAAGCGGTGGTTACAAGTCAGTGGATCATAAAGGAAAATTTACTTTCCTACCACTAAATAGAAGACACATGAAGCCATGCATATGCTCTGAAGCATGAATTGTCAAAGGAAAAAAAGCGGGGAAGTAGCAAAAAGGAATTGTACCATTGCAAAGGTCTGAGACTTGAAGCCAAGAAAGTCCAGAGAAGCTTATCAAAAATAAAAGCTTGTAGGAAATGCTTTCTTTTTACTTTATGTTTTATCTTTATTTATTTGGATCAAGCGTAGATCCGTAAATTTGACATCTCTCTATTGACCGCAATTAGTGTTAATTACGCCAATCACTAATTAGCAACCCTTAATTAATCAATCGGTAATGTCCTTTTGAAAAATCGCGCACTAACATGTCAATTTATAAAATAACAAACTATTTACGCTCATTTAAATGTATCGGAATCTTTAAGAGATTCTTAAAGAACACATACTGCATGATACATTTATGTCGTTCCCTTTTAGGAATCCTTAGAAGGCAAAGGGAGAGACGACGAAATCTTAAAGGACACTTAAAGGAATATACTTTAACATGATGTATATGATTCGTATCTTTTGTCCTTTAAGTATCCCTTAGGATAGAACTTAGTGAAGTATCCTTTGAGGAGAGGACCTTTTAAGCTCGTCATGGTTAGAGAATATCACAACTTATTATGAATCCATCATAACTCAATTTAAGCATACACGTGCATTGCAAAAAGAAAATCAAAGAGTCTACTTTATTAATTCATAATTTACAGGGTATGTCGTGACTTGATTAATGGAAATGGTGATCATCCATTTAATCAAGAATCATACAAAGTAATTGGTCTTTCAAAATGATATGAAAGAACCAAAATTAATTGGTCACTTAAACAATACAAGTGAACCAAAAGAATGGTAATTCAAACAATACGAATGAACTAACATTGGTCACTCAAACCATATGAGTGAACCGGTCAAAAAATTAAGTCATTCAAATAATATGAATGAACCCTCTTCTTTTTTTTTTTTCTTATCTTTGGAATGAAAAGTTACAAAGAAGTAGTAGGTTCCCAAGTGTCGTTCTGCAGCGCCCATGGACAGCATGTAGGGCCTTCTTTTGGTCCTCAAGAACTCCAAAAAAAACTCACCAAAATCCTCTCCCAAAGCTCCCCTCCGGACCCGCTGCAGCAACCCCCTAGGGGGTTTATATAGGGTGAGAAAGAGAGAGATGTGAGAGAGAGAGAGAGATGGAGAGGAGAGGGGGCGGTGGCACCCCTGTTAAGTAGTTTTTTTTTTATTCCAAAGGAAACAAGAGGAACAAGAAGAAAATGAGGGGGGCGTGTAAATAAAAAGAAAGAAGGAAGGGAAGAAAAGAAAAAGAGGCGAAGAAGAGAGAGGAAGGGAGGAGCCATCGGTGGGTGGTGCCACCGATGGCACCAACCGGTGAGTGCCCCCACCCATGGCACCCACCAGTAGGGGGTGCCACCGGTAGCACCCCCACTGATAGGGGGTGCCATCGGTAGGGGGTGCCACCGCACCCCCTTCTCCTCTCATTTTCTCACCTCTCTCTCCCTCTTCTCTCCCCTATAAATACCCCCTAGAGGGGCTGCTGCAGAGAGGTTTTTTTTCTAGAGATCCCGACAAAGTGTTGCCGCTTTATTTGTTGAAGATTCGAGCCATTGAAGTGCCGTTCGAGCTCCATTCATTAACACCTCGAAGACTCGCCGTGCGTGACACAAGAAGGACCTTAAACCACTCTAATTTTGTATCAATTGTAACCATGTTAATTAATTAAACAGTCCATTCATATTGTTTGAATGGTCGTAATTTAATTAAAAGAATGGTCTATTCATATTAGTTGAATGGCTGAAGTTTCAATTAATCAATTAAGTAGTTCATTCCTATTGATGGAATAGCGATTAAATTTGTGGTTCACTCTTATTAGTAGAGTGACCGAAGTCCTTTTCCTAGTTCATTCCATTGGTGGAATGGCCATTAAATTATTGGTTCAATCCTATTAGTGGAATGGCCAATAAATCTGTGATTCACTTTAATTTTCTATCGATTGTAACCATGTTAATTAATTAAACATTTCATTCATATTGCTTGAATGGCCGTAGTTTAATTAAAATAATGGTTCATTCATATTAGTTGAATGGCCGAAGTTTCAATTAATCAATTAAGTGGTTCATTCATATTGGTGGAATGGCCATTAAATTTGTGGTTCACTCTTATTGGTAGAGTGACTGAAGTCCTTTTCTTGGTTCATTCATATTGGTGAAATGGCTATTAAATTCTTGATTCACTCATATTGGTGGAATGGCCATTAAATCTATGATTCACTTTTACTGGTAGAATGACCAAAGTCCTTTTTTTTTGTTCATTCCTATTAATGGAATGGCCATTAAGTTTGCGGTTCACTCCTATTATTAGAGTGACTAAAGTAGGGATTGTGGTTCACTCCTATCATCGGAATGACCAAAGTGCATTTCTTGATCTTTCCTAATGTTGGTATGACCAATAGTTTATGAAATTGTGGTTCATTCCCATTGACGGAATAACCGAAGTTTGATTCGATTAAATGTGACTAATGAAATTGTGCATGACTTATGGATGTGTTCAATTTGACTATTTCATGTGTTTGCTCGAATTATTAATTGATTTAAATCAGATTTGAAGTTAACTAACTTCAGTCCCTTCATATTGGTTGGAGGACTATTATTTTAAGGAATTGTCTTGGTTAAGTGGTGGCCATCATACCCCATTGATCAAGTCTCTTTCTTTCGAATCTTAAAAAAAAAAAAAAAGATAAAAGAGGGAAGAAACATAATCACGGGAAATATCAAATGTTGCTAAAAGCAGTGGTCGAACAAGCTGTTCAAGCCACTTTTGACTGTAATCAGCTAGAATAGCAATGGACCAAAATCCAGAAGAAGAAGTCGGTTCCTACAGAGTTTCAAAAGCTAAGGTTGAAAATAAAAAGGCAGCAGTCTGGGGTGATCCTCCCTTGAAGACGCAGCCGAAGTCCCATCTCGTTAGAAATGCTGCCAAGAAAAAGCACCAGGAGGAGTAGAGAAGAAAATTAGAAGAGAAAGCAAAAAAGAAAAAAAAAAAAAAAGCATTGGCTACCTCGGCGACTGTGTCAAAAGAAGAAAAGACACCTCTCCATAAGATATAGAAGATCATTGATGAACTGGAAGAATACCAGCAGGGGCGTCCAATGAGAAATGTGCTACTAGACAAGTACATGCCCTACGAAGAAATTAAGAGAAAATCTTGATTAAGGAGCTGGTTGCTGCAACTCCGACAGTACATGCTTAATACAGGTGAAGAAGCTTTCTTCACCGCAAATGATGAAGCCACCACATTATAGGAAAGAGATTTGAATGTGGAAAAATTTGAGCAGCAGTTCCAATCATTCTCCTACAATATGGCCTCTATGTGATTTCAAGCTGGAAGCAGCTCTCTAGACAACAAAATCAAATGCATCTCACCTGAATCCAGGAGACCCCTTGCAACATATTAAAGAAGGGCTAACCCGTAGAACTAGGGAAGAGGCCGAGGCTACGATTGTGGTCAAGGCAAAGGCAAAAGCACCACAAGCCAAGACAAAGTAATGCATTTCAAGGGGAAAGTTTCAAAGGCAGTTTCTGAATCGAAAGTGAGGGAAAATGTTTACTTATACCCCTCATCTAATGAAGAAGATCTCGCACAGCCATCAAAAGAAGTAGGCCCAACAGTAAATCCCAAAGAAGCAAGACCTTCGGTGCAGCTCAACTCTGCCAAAGATGTAGAGGCCCTAGCCAGTCTTATTCAGTGAAAACCTGAAAGTCGACTCTCGGGAAAAGAAAATTCCAACAAAAGAAACTCCAGAAGAATCAGAGCAAAAGAAGGCAATGAAAGAGATTCTCGAAAGTATAGTCGAGATAATGCCGACCATCGAGAAAGCTCGTGCTGGGGCGGACAGGAAAGTGTGGTAAACCATGAGGAGAATGCCAGCAATTCTCAACATTTGGGAGGCAATCGCTTTAAGCAAAAAAATGAGAGAGGCACTGATTGTTGTCCTCCAAGATCCAGAGACATATGAGGTCCACATGGACGAAATTAGAGCTCAGGTGTATGCAGTGTATGAAGCCACGGTGGTTTTCACCAAAGAAGATAGGTTGTTGCCATCATCGTGCCACAATAAGCCATTATATATGAGGGGCAAAATCAACGATCAAAAAGTAGGCAGTATCCTAATAGATTCATGTTCGGCAGTCAACATTATGTCGTTCAAGACTCTCCAAGCCCTATATCTCACCCCCTATATAGAAAAGATGCAAGGGGTAACAATCTCCGGCTTCAATCAAGATGCAGAAGAAGCTTAGGGACGAGTAGATGTGGAGCTAACCTTTAGATGACTAGGTAACCCACGTCTCGTTCCTCATTGTAGACTCAAACACTTCTTTCAAGGTGCTTCTGAGGAGGCCTTGACTGCACAAAAATTGGATTGTGCCTTCTAACCTACATCAGTGCATTAAATACACCAAAGATGACGAACAACACTGGATGTCTGCCGACTTGGAGCCATTCAAAGCTTATGATTGTCATCTAGCTGACGTTATATTTTGATAATGTCGCTAACTTGGCCACGAGTGAAAGTCGGCACAAAGAAAAGCAAATTATAGATGAGTCATCCGACGAAACAAGTGGCATAACTATCAATGAAGATGAAGCTGCGAATTTCATACAGAAGAAGACTACCTCCACGGGTCGAAAATCGTCCAAGTACGGGAGACTGGTTATTAATATGGAGACAAACACTATCAGCAAGGAGATAAATGTCAGCATGTGCTAGCTCTCCAATCTGACAAAATTGGTTGTCCCAGAAGAGGTCTACTGAACGGCCGACATATGAAATTGTATCACACTCCGGAGTAGGAATTTGTATAAAATCACCGATAAGAGTAATAAATCAAAAAAAGAAGAAAGAAAAAAAAGAAAAAAGAAAAAGAAGAGGGGCTTAAAAACGAGGTGCCACGACGGACTTAGTCGGCTCTTCCCTCAAAATAAGTCGATTAAGGGTAAAAAGGTCTTGAACCCAGCTGAAGTGAAAACCTACAAGGGCGCCTTAAGTAAAATGGGAAATCATGTTGTGTAAAAACCCACGAGGGTGCACAGCCAAAAGTAAGAAGGGGCTAGCTTTAGCGAAAACCCGAAAGGGCACTAAGGTTAGTTGGAAAAAAAAGAAAAACAACCCATCGGGATATGACAAAAAGAGGATGCTTAAAAGAAAAGAGGAAAAAAAAAAGTCGTACCCTGGTGGTGGGAAAGCTCTATCAGCCCATTTTAGGTAGAGATTGAGTTTTCCCACATCCTTATCTAGGGAGGATGTCAGAATCGTCAATGACGAGAAAACCCTTATGTCACTTTACATTGGTAAGTGACGCAAAAAACTTTTAATAAAGAGATACGACTGAGGCGATAATGACGACATCTTCCCAACTCGGTAAAGGAGTGGAAAAACATGATTTCTCACCTGATAAGGTCCAAGAGTGCGAGATACTCCCTAGCCAAAATCCCTCATCCCACCAAGAAAATCCCCATCAACAAACCAAAAATTCATGGCTACTTGGAACCTTTATCCCCTTGAAAACCCAAAGTCCATGGCTACTTAGAGCCTTTATCCCCTTAAAAACCTAAAAATCCATGGCTACTTGAAGCCTTTATCCCCCTAAAAACCAAAAGTCTATAGCTACTTGGAGCCTTTATCCCCTCGAAAACCCAAAAGTCCATGGCTATTTAGAACCTTTATCCCCTTGAAAACTAAAAATCAATCGCTACTTGGAACCTTTTTCTCCTTAAAAATCAAATAAAGTCCATAGCCACTTGGAACCTTTATCCCCTTGAAAATCCAAAGTTCATGACTACTTGGAACCTTTATCTCCTTGAAAATCCAAAGTTCATGGCTACTTGGAGTCTTTATCCCCTTGAAAGTCTTAAATATCATGGCCCCTCAGAGCCTTTATATCCCTAAAGCATCCAAAATCCTTTAACCCCTAGGAGCCATTGTATCTTAGAAAATTCAAAGAAAATCCTAGTCCCACCAGAGTCATTATGCCCTCAAAAACCCATAAAACCTTATGGGTACTCAGAACTTTTGTACCCTGAAATACCCAAAATAATGATGGCTTGGAGCTCTCGTATCATTGAAGAATACCCAAACCTTTGTTAACTAAAGACTTTTCCCAAAGTCGGCCCACAGGAAAACTACAATTCCCTACCAAACAAAATTGAAAACTCTACCCAAAACTTGGCCCAAAGGGAAGTCAGAATTTCCTACTGAACTAAAAAAAAGAAAAAGGAACTTAAAATTGAGGTGCTCCGACGGACTTAGCAGTTTCCTCCCAAGAAAAGGACAGTTAAGGGTAAAAAAGTCCCAGAATCTGGCTAAGGTGAAAACCCTAAAGGGCACATTAGGCAAAAATAGATAATCCCGTTGTATGAAAACCTGAAAGAGCGTGTAGGCAAAAATAAGAGGGGGCTAATTCTGGTGAAAACCAGAAAGGGCGCTAGAGTTAGTTAAAAAAAAAGATGAATAGTCTCGGAACACCAGAATGCTTTCAAATCAAGGTTTCACTAGTAGATATATGTGTTGCCCGAGACAGGCTCTAGGGGTAACTAAGTCACAAAAAGTGCACTATCTGAAACAAGCCCTCGGAACAGCCAAATCACAAAGAGAAGGGAGACAACATTGTGAGAAGTCAAAATCAAAATCAAATGTGAAAAGACGGTGATACAATTACAACAAAAATTGGCCAAAGTTTAAATCTCATGAAAACACCTGACATCGTGCTTATGAGTCAGGTTGTCCTGGGTGCTCTTAGATGCATCCAAGGAGCCGAAGAAGCAACAAAGACAGGCCTCCTGCCTCAGCTACGGCGCAAAGGAGGAAAGAAGCAAGTTACGTGCAAAAAGAAAGAAAGAATCGATAGCAATTTACTATGAAGAGTTTGAAAGGCAAAGAAGTAAAATGAAGGCCTATGGATCATGGCAAAGTTACAAAATTCTACTCATTACAATCAAAGCTTCATCCAGTTAGGATCACTTTCACCATGTGCCCTAAAATGCCAAAAGAGGGTTATTCATACCCAAAGATCAGCTCATTACAGTCAAAGCTTCGACCAGTTAGGGTCACTTCCACAATGTGCCCTAAAATGTCAGGAATGGGTTATTCATATCCAAAGTTTGGCTTATTGAAGTCAAAGCTTCAACCAGTTAGGGTTACGTTCGTCATGGACCCTAAAATGCCAGAAGGGGGTTATCCGTACCCAAAGATCGACTTATTGCAGTCAAACCTTCGACCAGTTAAGGTCACTTCCACAATGTGCCCTAAAATGCTAGAAGGAGGTTATTCATACCCAAGATCGGCTCGTCATACTCGAAGTTCGGCCAGTTACAATCACTTTCATCACGTGCCCTAAAATGCCAAAAGAGACTTGTTCATGCCCAAAGTTCGGCTTGTTGAAGTCAAAGCTTCGGCCAGTTAGGGTTACGTTCGCCATGTGTCCTAAAATGCCAAAGGAGGGGTTATCCATATCCAAAAAATTCAATTCAACGAAATCAAAGCTCTGGCCATTTAAGCCCTAAGACACCAAAAGAAGGGTTATTCATACCCAAAGATTTTGAAGAAGTGGATAAATGCTGAAAGATGAGAAAGGATTTATCTCACAACAACTACAAGCTATGTCTGTTCAAAAAGCCATGAAAGCAAGCAAGACTATTCCAAACACTCTTTCAAGTGTGCGGAACGTTAAAGAAGAGTGTCTGGTACTCCAAAGGTTACAAAGGACGTCTGACAATGAGAAGCAAAGTGAGTCAACACAGTATGAGACTCATAGAAGCTATTCGAAAATTTTCAATCGGATTGATTCAATAGGGGTCAAAACCTTGGTCACTTTATGGCGTTCTTTCTAACGTGCCTGAAAAAACCGAGATGGGCTTGCTTACACCCTAAGATCCTAAGTCAAAATGGAGTTGTTCGCACTCTAAGATTCTAAAGCCATGTCAAAATTCGCCAAAGTAGTTTAGCAGAGTCGACATCGCAAAGAATGGTTTATGCCCAAAGTCTTAAGAAGGTTTAGGCAGATTGCGACATCTTCAAGGCGTCCGGATGCTCAAGTTGGGGCCTATGAGCCCTCAATCGAATACAAGCTGGTCGTATGCGACGAAGCCAATAATAGACTATGAAATTAATGCACGGGACACATGCATCCGCCCTTGTCTCTGACACATGTCCCGTGGGGGGGCATTTGTTGAGCAATTTTTCTTTTATTCCAAAGGAAAAAAGAAAAAGAAGAAGAAAATGAGGGGGACATGTAAATAAAAAAGAAAGAAGGGAAGGGAAGAAAAGAAAAAGACAGGAAGAAGAGAGGGGAAAAGAGGAGTCATCGGTGGCTCCCCCCCTCTCACCGGTGCCAATCGGTGACTACTTCAAGGACATCAACAGACGGTTAATCAAGGGTTGCCAATTGGTGATTGACATAATTAACATCGATCGAGGTAAGTGGGGAAAGGTCAAATTCACAGATCTACTAGTCTGATCCAAAATCCTAGACGTCGTCAGGACTAATCCTAAGCTCCCAAAATCTACACTTAAAATAAAAATAAAAATAAAAAAATCTTTTGAAAACTAAAATCTTTTAAATTCTTTGAAAAGAAAACGAGAGATTTCAAAAATCAAGTCTCACAACCCCCCACCGGTGGAGGGGGGAGCTACCGGTGGCTCCCCCTTCTCTCTCTCTCTCTCTCTCTCTCTCTCTCTCTCTCTCTCTCTCTCTTTAATTTTGGAAAACCCCCCCACTGATGGGGGGTTTACAGGCAACCGATGGGGGGGAATCCGGGGATAGAAAACCACCCCCCCCCCAGTGGCCCTCTCATTCTCTCCCTCTGTCCACTGCCCTCTCTCTCTCTCTCTCTCTCTCTCTCTCTCCCAACTGCTGACCCCCTCTCTCTCTCTTTTCTTTCTGCTGCTGTCGCTGCCTCTTGCCGCTGCTGTTGTTGCTCTTACTGCTGCTGCTAGTGCTTCATCTTGGTGCAGCTGCTGTTGCATCTTGTTGTTGTTGCTGCCAGTGCTGTGCCTTATTGCTTGCTGCTGTTGTGTTGTTGCTTTCGTAGTTGTTTTGGCCTCGGAGGAAAGCCCGAACCAAGGTACACAAGACCCATTTTACATAGTTCATTTTCGCCTAGGGCAAACCTTAGGTTTTATTTTATTCCTCCTTGTGCATGTCATGCATACACATGTCATCATCTTTTGATCATATCCAACAACAATTTTGGTCCAACAAGGCTCCACCCCAAGTTGTTCATCAACATTCCGGGAGGCCTTTAAGATTATTTTCGACAAAAGTCAAGTGGACGTCAGAATCGCCAAAAATGTTTTCTCGACTTCATGCGAGTGCAAGGAGGTCGATTCTTCACTCGACATGGTCAAAGAAAACAAACAATCCTTTATAGAAAAATGCCTTCGCCCATTAGGAAAACTAATTTCTCAACCATTGAGCTAGGCTTCTTCACCAATCAACAAAACCTAGCTTTTATGGAAACTTTAACTCCCTATCACTATAATGGAAATCCACTTAAAGTCTTTGGCCCCTGACAGCCGTTGTATCATCGAAACCTAAAGTCCATGACTACCAGGAGTCTTGACCCCCTTGAAAAGCCAAACCTAAAATCCTAGTCCCATCGAGATCATTGTGCCCTTGAAAACCCAAAAAACTTAACGGGTACTCAGGGCCTTTGTATCCTGGAACACCCAAAATAATGACTGCTTAGAGCTCTCCTATCCTTGAAGAATACCCAAAACCTTCTAAACACTCTACTCAAATCTGGCCCATAGGGAAGCCACAATTTCCTACCGAACAAAAAAAAAAATTGAAAATTGAGATGTTTCGACAGACTTAACTGTTTCCTCCCAAAAAAGGACAGTTAAAGGTAAAAAGGACCTAAAATCTGACTAAGGTAAAAATTTGAGAGGACGCCTTAGGAAAAAATAGATAACCCCGCTACATGAAAACCTTTAAGAATGTACAGACAAAAATAAGAGGGAGCTAACTTTGATGAAAACCCGCAAGGGCGCTTGAAGTTGATGTAATATATATATATATATATATATATATATATATATATATATATATATATATATATATATCTCAAAGAGTCAACATGTCCCAGGATAAGTTCATGAGGTGGCCGTGTTCATACGGCAAAGAAAACGAAGCAGGCAAAGCTCTCGGAGCTCATCCTCGTATGTGATAAAATAGTGCACAAATCCACAAATCCTCCTCAGTGAAAACACAAGGACATAAATTGAGCTGACCGGGTTCAATCCCTCTTTTTGCTCAAAGGCGTCAATGTTGGTTTGCAGAAACGCTAGGCAAAGTCTAGTGGGGAACTCTCAGCCAAATCAATTCCCGAGAAGAAGGATGATAAAACACGATAAATAGAAAGAAGAAAACAAATTAAGAAGAAGACTGGCTAATCGGAAGCAGCAATCTCGGGTGCCACAAGAGTAGGGAGCCCCTAAAGGAACAACTCCTACAAAAAGTTAGTATTCATGACAAGCTGAAAGAAAAATGACTGAAAGAGATGACCAAGGGTGAGGCCACCCACCCAGAAGCAAATTCCCCAAATTCTCTATCAGCCTTAGGAGAAAAAAGGTGGGGCAAGGGGGAAACAATGGCACTGTGCCAATAAAACTCGTAGAAGCAATAAGATAAGTCTCCAGCTCTCTATAGTCCATGTCATGCTCCTGTCCATGGGTGCCGTTGGGAGAGCCTCTTACCTTAGCCATGGCGCGAAGGAGGAAAGAATTGAATTACATGCCAAATGAAAGAAAGAATTGAGAGTAATTCACTACAAATAGTTTAAGATGTGAAGGAACAAAATGAAGGCCCGTGGACCGCAGCAAAATCACAAAGTTTGGCTCAATACAGTCAAAGCTCATGCCAGTTAGGGCCACTTTCACAATGTGCCCTAAAAAGCCAAAAATGGGTTGTTCATACCCAAACGTTTTGAAATATGAGCAAACGTCAGGAAATGACAAAGGACCGACATTGTATAACGCCCACAAGCCACATCTGCCTTGAGGGCCACGCAAGTCAGGCTTTCCTGGAAACTCTTTCGAAGGTTCGGAAAGCCAAAGAGGAATGTTGGTACCCCAAAGATTTCAAATGTCGTCAGATGGAGAGAAGAAAGTGAGTCAGCGCAGTTTGAGACTCACAAAGGTTATCCAAAACATTCCAATCGGACTGGCTCGACATGAGTCGAAGCATTGGCCACTTCAGGGCGTTCCTAGCATGCCTGAAAAGCCGAAATAAGGTTGTTTACACCCTAAGATCCTGAAGTTGGACAAGTGTTGAAAAATATATTGCCCAAAGAGTCTCAAGAAGGCTCTCCTCAGTAATGGATGACGGAAAGGCCCTAAAATATCAAATCATGTCAGGTGATGTTGGAAATACCTAAGTTTGGGAGGAATTCCGAAGTTCCAAATAACACGGGCCAAGATTCACTGAAGAAGTTTAGCTGAGTCCGGCTCGGAAACCACAAACATGGGGCTGCTTGGACACCTCCGGTCCTCCAAAACACTTGAACCATGGGCTATATAGAGCCCAAAAGAAGGCAAAGCTCTAGTGAGCTGACATCATTTCAAAACCCATAAAGATTGGTTTACTCCCAAAAGTTCCAAGAAGGTTCGGGCAAATTGCAACATCTTCGAAGTATCTCGATGCTCAAGCTAGGGCTTATGAGCCCTAAGTCGAAAAAAAAAACTCCAAGATTAGAGATAATGCAAGCCAATCGCATGCGATGAAATCGACAAAAGCATATAAAGCAAATGCACGGGACACATGCCTCCATCTCTGCCTCCAACACATGTCCCGTAGGGGGCATTTGTTTGACATGCTTTTTAACAGAGATATGTGAGCAAAAAAGAAAAAGAGGGTGAAAGAAAATAAAATAAGACCACCACTGGTTCCAATAAGAACCCCCACCGGTAGGGGGTTTGTTTCCAAGAAAGGGAAGAAAGGAGAGGGAGAGAGAGAGAGAGAGAGAGAGAAAGCACCGGTGGGAGGCCAAGAACCCCTATCGGTTATGAGCTTCCATCGATGGGGGGGGGGGGGGGGGGGGGGGGTGCTTCAAAGGAGAGAGAGAGAGAGAGAGAGAGAAAGGGAAAAAAAAGGAGGGGAAGGGGAGGTACTGGTGGGGGGGTACCCACCAATCAACCCCCCCTGGTTTCCCCTTGAGCACCACCTTGGCTTCCATCGGTGGGCACCCCCCACCAGTTGAGCTAACCGGTGGGCGGGTGCCACCGACAGCCCCCCTTCCTCTCTATCTCTCTCTCTCCCCTCTAGTTAACTAGTTAAAAATTCAAAAAAAAAGGAGAGAGAAGAGGCACCAATAGAGGGTGGCACTGGTGCACTACCCCCCCCCCCAACAAAAAAAAAAACGATGGGCTCCCATCCACCACTATTTAAACCCCTTAGGGGGTGCTACAGGGGGTCTCCGGAGAGGTTTTTGGAGAACCCTTTTTAGAGTTTTTCTTGGAGCTTTTGGAGAATAAAAGAAGGTCATATACGCTGCCCAAGGACGCTACGGGACGAAGCTTGTGAATTCACAGTCTTGTTGTAATTTATGATTCTAAAGATAAAATAAAAAAGGACAGTTCATTCATATTAGTTGAATGATCAAAATTTTGTAATATAAAAGGTTCATTCATATGGTTTGAATGACCAAACTTGTGTTATTATAGGATTCATTCATATGATTTGAACAACGGAAATTGTGGAGCAGTTCACTCATATCGTTTGAGTGACCGACTCTAGTTCATTCATATTGTTTGAATGACCAAACTTTTGGTACACTTGTATTGTTCAGGTGACCAATTTTGGTTCTTTCATATCATTTGGAAGACCATTATTTTGTATAATTCTTGAGTAAACGGGTGATCACCATGCTCATTTATCAAGTCACAACATGCCTTGTAATTCATGAATCAATAAAGTGGACTCTTTTGAATTTGTAATGTATGTGTACGTTTAAATCAAGTTATGATGGATTCTTAATAAGTCGCGATATCCTCGAATCACGATGAGTTTAAAAGATCTTCTTAAAGAATATTTAAAATGATAAAACATATGGATCACATGGACACATCATGTGTATATCCTTTAAGTATCCTTTAAGGTTTTACCATCTCTCCTATGACCTTTAAGGATCCTAAGAGGAATGACATTATCACATCATACAAAAGGCCTATCTCCTCAGTATCCTCTAAGGATTATTAAAAGAGATAATGTAACTATATCATGCAACACGTGTCCTTTAAGAATCTCTCAAAGATTCTAAGACATTTAAAGAAACATGAATGGCTCATTTCGGGAGTTATTTTATAAATTGACATGTTAGTGCACGATTTTCAAAAGGGCATCACTGGATGGTTAATCAAGGGTTGTCAATCATTGATTGGCATAATTAACAATGACCAAAGTCAGTGGGGAGAGGTCAAATGTGCAGATCTACGCCTGATCCAAATTTCTAGGCTCCCTAAGAGCTCACCCAAAGTTTCTCAAAGTCTAACTAAAATAAATCATAAAATAAATAAACATTCCACAGACAATAAATTGGAAGGTTGAAAACAATAGAAACTTAAAAAACAAGCTTACTTTCAAATGACTAACAAAGCAATGTCAGTACCACAGGACCATATAGAAGAAACAATGGCAAATGGAGAAAGATAAGATCAACAGCACGCAACAATTGCAAACAAAAGGGCAACTAAACGGGGAAAAAAAGAGACAACATTAGGAAGTGTAAGGGAAAAGGAAACAAAACATGTGTAGGAAGAGACAGAATAAAAGTCACAACAATTGTAATATCACAACAGTAAATGAGAAAATGAAATAAACAAGTAATAGCAACTTTAACTAAAACAAAGATAGATATCCACGGGGAAGAAAATAGCTACACCAAACACTAACTCAACCATCTAGGATATACTCGATCTCATGGGAGCATATAGCATAATCATATCTATGCCTATTGGTCTTATCTTTTTTTTTTTTTTTTAAAACATTGGTTGTGAATGTGATACTTTAACCCTTAACGTTTCATAACTGTTAGCACAACAATATCAAAATCAATATCCAGACATTAACGGTCTAAGGGTGAAAGGCAATGAATCCCTTGTAAAATGCTCACGGGTGACAACTATTAGAGAATCAACAACCGGGATACAAGTGTATGCAAGTTAGTTAAAGCAAGAACAAGAAGAGAGATGAGAGTTGAGAGAAGCCGAAGCAGATGCCCCCCCAAATTCCTTCCATGGGAGCAAATACATTAAAGTCACCACAAATATAAATGAAATAAATAAAACAAAAAAACAGGATACACCTCATTTAGAGAAAGCCCAAAAAACCAAATGACATAAATTCACTACCTATACATCAAAACAGGACTATAAAGCATCAGCTGATTCAGGGTAGAGGATTTCTGTTATCTCCAAAGGGAGGGGGCATGATCAGGCAGCAGTACTCAAAGATTGCAGAACTCTATTTTCACTCCAAAGTGATAAAATGTGCACCAACCAGGAAAACACACAGATGTAGACTTCATAGTTTAAAAGGGCTTGAGGCGGTCGTGAGGCATTTTTCAAAAGCCTTACAAGGCGTAAGTCTTGAGGTGCAATGAGGCATAAGCCTCACTATTTAGGGGTGTTCAAACTATCAAAGAAAACTAAATAATGTTAATTTTTCATTGGTACTACTATCTTAACTTAATGATAGGGCCTAATGAACTATAGGGTGAAAGCCATGGACTACTAGTTGGCATTGAAGCATGAACTGCCATAGTTATTGCCCTCTTTTTTGGTGTTGGAAGTAGAAGAATTGGGTTCAATTCAGAGCCTCTTATTTTGTTTATTAAGTTGAATTGTCATCATTAAATCATATTTTAAAAACCATAAAGGTGGCATAAGCCTAAGATCTACCTTAAAGCATCTCATTATCTTACCGCCTCAAGGCGTAAGCCTCAAATAAATGGCAAGAGGCACATGCCTCAATTAACAAAAGGCATAAGCTTCAGGTAAATAGTGTAAGGCAAAAGCCTCAAGGCGTTTTCCTAGTGCCTTGCCTTGAGGCATATGCCTTAGTGCCTTGAGACGCTGCCTTTTTAAACAATCATGTAGTAACCCAAACATAGAAACAAGCCAACATATTTAAAAATCCAAAGTCCAAACAAATATACTAGCTGAAAAAGTTGACACTTTCCTACCAAAGATTAGCACAAACATAGAAACATATACCTGCATTTATCTCATTCATTGCCTTACGCACTGAGGGATCTGGGATAACATCGACCACCAAAATCTGCTCTATGTTATATCCATATGCTCCCATCACCTGGTTAACACTCTTACATAAGAATATCAACGAGTAAAGGAATAATGCAATATCCAAAGAAGATAAGTAAAAATGCTTGGATGATTACCCATGTTGTACACAAGAAATTAACATAAGTGAATTATTTTAAAAAAAAAAAGCAAACCAGCAGAAATATGATGAAGCATATTAAGTTTGAGTGAGCAACAAAATTGATGGCACTCTTGAAAAATAAAGAAGAATTCAATAAATGCACATGACAGTTTCGCAACCACAGGAAAAAGAGAAAATCAAAAAGATGCTACTGATCTTAAAGATGGAATATTATTCCAAGAAAAGACACAAGAAAGAAGTGCTTTTGACTGACTTAAAGTAATAAAGTCATTGGTTGAGAACATGAAACTTTGATTCAGATAAGCGGAACCTTGACAATACACAACTTTTTTAGCATGCCCAGAAGGGCAAAAAGCCCAGTTTTCATCTTCATGAAGAAATAACAACAATAGAACAAGGAATGGAAATTGGCAAAATCTGTACTAATCCACTAAACCTAAACAGTCTCTGTTATATCTTCATCTTTATCCAAAATAATTATAATATTATACAAATTTCTCCTTTTATATCTTCATCTTCAAATAAAAAAATATATATATGAAAAAGAAGCCAAAGAAAAGAAATCAGTGGAAGTGGAACTGTGGAAGAAGGTTCTGTTCTTAAACAAATCAGTCAGAGGTGCCCTTACCCTCCCCTGGTTCCAGGCACAGGTTATCCTCAACATCCAAGAAAAGAGAAGCTATTAGTGGAAGAGGATGTTATTAGCAAGATAAACATGGCAGAAGCTAAAAAGCCACGGTTCCGTGAGGGAGAGGGAAGGAAAAGTTAAAATAACTTAGGATATGATAGTGCCAATATGATAATTTGGTTGTAGCATTTGATTACCTTTTCAAGTTCCTCCAAAACAGCTTTGGCAACATCACCTTTTTGCTCAAAGAGTTCATCTAGAGTCATTCTAGGCACATGAGCTCGGACCACTGGACAATATTACAGCAACAGGGAGATTACAGAAAATGTTTGGTAAGAGCATACTTGCACCAGAAATGACACAGAATATCGGAGAAAGTACCATCAAACACATAGGCCTGAATCTGCTCTTTCGGATTTTGCAACTCATAGAATGCATCATCAGCACTGTGCTTCACTATTCGGTATTGGATTGAACAGAGGAGTTGCACAAAAACATTATCCTGCAGCAACCACTAAAAAACTTAGGGACACTGCATGATAGGCCTCCCATTTGGTGCCCATTAAAGTTGAGGTACATGCAGACAAAGCTCACACAAATGTAAGTAACAATGCTAACCCACCGTAACATGTGGAGAAATGTATTCGGTGTTGAAACATAACCTCAAAGCAGCTATGTAAATGAATAAATAAATATTTCAGCTCCAGTAGCTGATAGGTTCTACTATCACTTTAAGGACTCCCACTGAAATATGGACAACATCTTTTCTTTGCACGGGTTTTCTACAGGAAAATACTGATAGTGCATATTAAAAAGTCCTTGACCCCTTTTTTTGTGATGTTGTTGAAGACCAGCAACCAGAGTTCCAAACTATGCAAACTACAAGAATGTAGCTTCATATACATTTATCCCAGATCAGTAACTCAAGCTAATTTAATGACTCACTACATCAACATCTTATGGCTCCTGATCCTAAAGAAAATAGTTGAGAATTTTTTTTACAAATTTTCTATTGAATTAAAATTTTAAAGGAACATAGAGTACTTCACTCGTCAATAGGGTTAATAGAGTGCTCCACCCATTGGGGTTAATGCTGTAATCACTTATCTTTTTCATTTTTTTTGACCTGAAATGTAACGGACATACTACTTGCTTTTCCCTTATCTTCTTTTCGAAGTCAAAGAGGTGTATGTAAACCTTCGTATTTTGCCGAGGCAATCCTCAGCAGCGACCTTCTCATAAAGTGGGGTTCACCCTTTTGAGAAGAATGCTCTGAAACAGAGAGAGAGAGAGAGAGAGATCTCCTCCTTCTCTAATTCTTCCCCTCTAACTTCCTCTCTGTTTCCCAAATATGTCGTACAAATAAATCATAATTAGAATACAGAAAAGGCAGAACATGGAGGGATAGAGAGAGAGAGAGGAACCGCCATAAACCGAAGAATTGTTCCACCGGCACAGAGACGATACAAACCCGAACTCTAAAATCTAAACCAGCCACAGAGCGACCAATCAACAGATGCCATCCGAGGAACCAAGAATTCCTCCAGCGGTGCAAATTTCAGAAACTCCAAGATCTCCAAACAAAATGCGAAGAAAATAGAAAAATGGAACACAGATATTTGCAAACGAGGAACGGGTGATCTCATTCGGATCAGCAGGATGGGACCAAGAAGGGAGGGGGGTGTGGGAAGGAAAAGAAAGATGGTGGGCTGACCCTGGTCTTGGTCTCGACGCGGACGTCGAGGGAGGAGATGCGGGTGGAGAGAACCCCGGCGAGGCACTCGCCGCGGAAGGGATTGAAGGCGTGGAAGCCGGGGTGTGCGAGGTTCTGAAAGCGCCCCCACCGCTCCACGATCCCGATGCTCGCCTGGTCGATGCACGCGCAGAACACCCAGTACCCGCTCACCATCTTCCCTCCTCTCTCTCAATCTCGTCGCCTCCCTCCACCCACCACGCAGCACCTCTTTCCGATCTGCGTCTCCCTCCTCTTCTCCTTCTTCTGCCCCTCCTTTCCCTCTATCGCGTTCGACTGCAGATGGAAGAAACTACACGCGCACGAGAGAGAGAGGCCGCGCGGGTCGTGACGCGTCAGTCGCCGCGCTCCCGCGACTTAGTCCTCCTGACCCCTCTCTACCTATATATATACATAAATATATGTTGGCATGCGTTGTTGACTGGCTAGGACTACGAGGACAGCTTTTGAATGAAATATATCCTTAAATTGTTGGATTTATAATTTTTTATGTTTTTTAATTCTAATATGAGTTATCTAATGGAATGATCTAATAAGTTTTAGTAAGTGTGATGAAAGGTAAGACGGAGAATGTGATGCAATATTATTTCTTCGTAGCATACTCGATGATCGCTATGTTTTAGGTCAGATAGAAAGTAATTGCAGATGGATGTCATGTTGTCCTGCATGCTCTTACAAGATAAAATAACTCTACCAAGTATATCGTTTTCTAATCAAGGCGAGTCTTAATATCTTTTCTATCTCCTGCTACTTATTCTCTGCATGGAAATTGACTTAGCCTCATTTTGTTTGTGGAATAAGTCCTGAATAGGATGTTTTATTCTCCTAAAACTTTTTAACCCACTTTAGTGGAGGAGAGTGCTTAACCCAGGGTGCTATGGATTATACAAGGAGTTAAAGTGGAATAACATAGATATTTTGAACTCTTTATTCCACTCTTTATTCTCTTTTTTATTCTACTTATTCCTACCAAATGACTTGGAATAGTGCAGTACAATTCTACTTATTCTGGGTGGAATACCAACAAATTACCAAATCAAAATACCTCTTATTTTGGGTTAAAAAATCCCCAGAATCTTATTCTGATTTAAGTTATTCTGCAAACAAAGTGAAGGGCTTCCTCGGGACCATACTCTGGTGACTGATGGGAATTCTGGCCAGCTGGAAGCAATGGCGACTCCTTCCCCTGCTCTTTCCTTTGTTGATCATGAAGCACTCGATTGCATCAGTTCCCAGACCATAATCATTTGGCATTCAAATGCAGGTGTTTGGTCTACGGATGGAGATTTTTTAGAGCAACATATCTGAAGGCCCCTAAAGAACACCATAGGATCAAGAACATAGCCTTCGCGTGTAAATTCATCATAAGAAATTCCTTTAAATTCAGTATATGATCCAATGAGGAAAGAGGCAGTTTGATCAGCTCAACAATTCTCATTCAATTGGGTTATTCTCGCGTAAGGTTTTTTTGCCGCGAATCTTATTTTTCATGCATTTTTCATCTCATATAAAACTTCCTTGTAAGTTTTCTAGACAACTATATTGATCGTGAAAAGAAGATGACTAGATGTCTTTCTTTAAAGTTCAAGTTAAAAGAGATAAAAAAAAGTTTCTCTATTCTTGGTTACTCAGTTAGATGTTGTTCATGTTGAAAAATGTTGTAATCCTTTAATTTTAAAATTGCCGGTTTTAAAACTTTGGATCTTGGTTTTCTATAGATCTGAACTGAAAACCAATATCTAAAAAAATAGAGTGCTGGGCCGACAATTTTAAACGAAAAAACTTATAGCAGTAAAAAAAAAAAAAAAAAAACATGCAACACTTTACCATGGGTTAGGGGTTTGGGAAAATAGGATGGAAAATTCTACTTTTCGGAAATACTAGTTTTCCTCGGATTAAGAGTTTGAAAAAATAAACGGTTACATAAAACTTTTTATTCCTCAGTTGAAAAAAGTATCTCAAAAATTTTCTTACTTCTAGACCTCAGAAAATTTTCTTTTCCAAAGAAAAAAATCAAGCTTCTCTCATACTCTCAGTAAATCACTCTCTACCTCTCCAACGAATGTTTGAGATTTAATATTAACTCACACAAGATTTGACTTTTCCTAATAACTCCTAACTAAAGAAAAATTATGTTTTCTCATAATAATTTTTAGCCCGAGAAGAAAATTTTTCCTTTTCCAGTGGATAATTTTTTTTCCTAAATCCCTAACACACGCTACAATATTGTAAGTAGTAATCATTTTCCTCTTGTTCTACTATCCTCTAAACAGGTAAAAAAAAGATCTAAATCACTTTAATAGTGCAACTTTCATATACAAAAAGCAAGCAAACAGGCCCCCGAAGATTCCCAATCAGAAGCAGCATCCAAAGAGGATCATGAAGGTAATGTGAAGCCACAACTCATGCATCATTTTGATATAAACACAAAATGGGAAGACATAATTTTTTATGCTCGAGGATTGAAAAAAAGAAGTCCTAATTACTTGTATGTGATGCATCCTAGAAAGTTTTCCTTACTGCAGTCAATTAAAGAAGAATGCTTGTTGCAAGTTGCTGCCCCGAACGAGATGCGACTCAAAAAATAAGAAAAAATTATGAATTTTCTTTTATAAATGACCCCATCATATCCTACATCAACTTGATCATCAATAAAACAACTAAAAATTTAAAAAAATAAAAAAATGAATATCAATTGATTAGGCTCCAGCCTAAGGATTTTTTCACTATTTATTGGAGTTCAATTTTTTATGTTTTATTTTTTTTATCGTCTGATCGGTGATCAGATTGTACAACATGTAAGATATGATGAGTCGGGTATAAAAAAAAAATCTCATTTTTTTGTACCACATTACAGTGCAGCCAGTATTATTCATTAAAGGATGTATCTCCCCCATTATTTATTCGAGTTCCTTTTTGATGGAGTAGTTCTTGAATGATTGTACGTTCTTAATTATGTTTCTTAGGCATGCGCTTTACAAAGATTCTATGGATCAATTCGACAAATAATTCACTCGGCGATGCGCAAAAATTTTACTCTTCTTAATTATACAATATAATTCTGCACAAGCACTCATGGTAAGGTGTGAATTTTTACTCTTCGTAATTATATAAAACCATAATTATACTATACACACGCCTTGTTTTTTTTCTTTTCTCTTTTTTCATCAATATTGTTGCTTCTTATATGCAGCTGCAAGTGACGTTTGGCTACCTCTGATCGAGATTGAGGGCTAGCATAATTTGTTAGATTATGTAAATTCGGTCTGATGAAAAACATGTTTGAATGCTAACATGTGGATCACTTTCAAGCTAGCCTGACTCAGTCAAGATTGGTTCAGGATGGACAAACCATGAAAGGCCTTTGATTGCTGTGTTAAATATCTGTACCAGTGGTAATTTTAACATTGTTTTTATTAGCTGACAACAGCAGGTGTTTGATTGTATTTTTACTGTCATGACAATTTTACTATAGATCAGGATCTTGATGCTCCATAATCTAACAGTATCAAATATCAAAATCATTACTTGGACTGAAAGAGGCATCTGACTCAATGAGGCATTAATTTATGTATCATTTTTAAATCTGCACAACACTGAGGCTTAAATTGGGCTACATTAAAGAGGAGGTAGACACGAAATGGAATCCTCTAATCCCCAGTTTGCCTTTTTTCCTTGTTCCACTTGATTACGTCACAGGTGAGAATAGCTTATACTAGAATAAGAGGAAATATATAATTCGACTAATGAATGTTAGAATTGTATATTCTACTTAAAATGAGCATTAATGACTTCTGTTTTATCACATTTTATTTTTACTTAATTAAAATAATTTATTCCAGAAAAAGGGAATAAGCGATTGTCCAAATAAAATGAACCTTATTTCGATATAGCAATCTAGAATTACTTATACTGGAATACAAAAATCTCCATGTCAAATTGGCCCTAAGTGTACCTGTTGACTGGAATCAGTAAGTATAGAGAGAAGTAACATAGACATTTGCAAAAAAATCCTCCACTCAAAATAAAAAATTCTTATATAAAAGACTTTTTTGCAAATGACCCTCTCTACACTTATTGATTCTGATCAATAGATACAATTAGGAGATCCCATTTCGATACACATATGAACCTACAATCTATGGGGCCAATTTCAATAAGGAATGCTCACGGACATACTATCTGGTGATCCCTCTCCTTGGTGACACCCAAAGATTAAGAGTGTTAATGGGCTAGGTCTCAAAAAGTTCAGGCCTGACAAACACCCAATTTGTAAGTATTGAGGGCTCATTTGGTGTCACTCATGCATCTAGGAGTTGGTCCCTAATCCATAATCCAACCAAAAGTAACTTGGGGGTTGCTTTTCCAAAAGTCAACTCTACTACCCCCTTCCTCTCTATATCTTTCTTCCCACCCCCATAATCCAATTGCACAAAAGCCAAGGCCACCTAGGTCATTTGGAAACACTTCTTAGTTGTCAGGGATTATGTCCTGGCAACAGTGAAAACCGTACAGTTCAAAAGTGTTCCCAGAGGGAACTTGAAGCCCAATTTGTTGTGTACTGGAGCTGACCCAAGATTTTGATTCCTTTAGGCCCCGTAAGACCCTGCTCAACCCACTTTTCTAAAATGTTTCTTCCTTTAACAAGGATTGTCTTATGATGATTAGGGAGAAGAATTGAACAATTAGGAACCTTGATTAAAAACCTAAATCAAGTCCAAAATGATAATGTAGGCCAGGTGTTGAGAGAGGGGGAGCGAAAGAGAGTTAGATATTGAGTGAGAGGAATTGTTCTGTTTGTGTAGGCTTCTAGAAAGAATTATTACTTACTCCACTGAGTGCGACACCTCAAGTAGGCAGTCATTCGATCGATTTTGATTGGATGGCTACAACAACAAGTGGTATTGTTTTCCTAAAAGCTCCTAAGAGTGAGGGCAACTCCAAAGGATCCATTTGTACATTTTAATCAAAGATTGATATGATACGGATAACTCCGTTAGGATTACCTCCATCCCTCGAAGTTTTTAGAAAAAAAATAAAAAATACTAACATATTGTTGCGGCTGTCCTATTGACTTGCAATGCAGCAAATATAGAAATCCTAGACCAGGGTTAGGTTGGGGTCGACAATGTCGGAGCTTGACCCGTAAAGGTTTTAGGGCAGAGTTGAGCCAACATTCAAATTAGGGCTTCTTTTAGCCCCCGTTTGGCAACGGAATAAATTGGTAGAATAGGAGGTTATTTGATCATTCTTGCTGAAATACCATTTAGCAACCATAATATTCGGGGGTTGAATATTCCATTAGAGGGCATAATAACCCAATGATTTATATTCGGGCTCTCCATTCGAATAAAGGAAAATGTGTGGAATATCCCATTCTCCTGTTAAAAAAACATTTATTCACTCTATCTTTTGCTAAATGGGAAATTGACAAGTGAAAGAATAACTCATGTGTGAAATAATATTCTTCCTCATATTTATTCCACTGCTAAACAGGGGCATTTAGTGCCCAAGCCCTTTAGGCTAACTTTGAGAAGCCTCCGGGCTCGTCTCGGCTCGTGAAGGTGTATTTAACTTGTTTATGTTGTATTCTAACTATTTTCAACTGTTTATTACAAGTCAAATATTTTATCTTGTGTTGGAACATATATTTTGTATTTATGACTTTGCAATTGCTTGGAGTTGGTTGTGTTTTCAATGTTGCAAATTGACCTACTACATGATAGACTGCATTGATATGGGACACATTCATGTAGATTAGATCACCCCATGTCTACGCCTCTCCATCTCCTATGGTAGCCCATTCGTCACCTCATTCAATTGGAGGTACCCACTCCCTCTCCTTTCTTTTTGTGAGATAACAAATTCTTCTTTTTAGATATTAAATCTACCTTTAGGAGATTTTTACCAAGTTAGTTCTTAAACTTTTTATAATTTTCCATCATTTTTATGATAGTTTGTTTTCATTCTCCTTTCTTCAGTAATTACTTGAGGTGCCTTCTTATGAGTTTGTTGTCATCTTCGCATCATCTTTGTTTTGTTAGAAGGCTATCTAGATTTTATTCTTTTTGTAACGACCCGCCACTCTATAATCGGAGATCCGATTACTAAATGGATACCGAATCATTAATTTGGAGCCAAACCAGGATCTAGGTAAGTCTGGGAAATAAATAATAAACTAAGCTAAACATTCATATCGCATTGAATTGAAAAGGAAGTATAAGAATTAAAAATTATTACAATGCGACTCGACTCAGCAAATAATTACATACTCCAATTGAAAAGAAAGAATTAAACATACATGCCAGAAAAAAAAATGACAACTACATCGGGGCATACCTCAGAACAGCTGCTGCTGGCGCGCGACCCAAAGCAACGCTCTCCTCGCTACGCCTGCCTGGAACCCTCACCTGAAAATCATAGGGGTGAGTCTTGTCGAAAAGACTCAGTAGGGATCCTTCGATGCCCACCACCCACTCACGCATCCACAAGTGTAGTAACACAATTACATATAATTTAAGCAAGTAAAGCAGTAAACATAATTCCTATATTTTGATATAAAACACATGCAGTCGAATTATAACATGCACAAATCTGAAAACCATTCTACCATGGAGCCCACAACCAGCGTCTCGGCAAAACACGCCAACCACACAGCCGAACGCAAGAAACTCCGATCCGCTGAGACCAAACAACAACCCCTCGGATAGCTCGCTGGCTACTTCGGCCTGACAGGCTCCAGGTGGTTCTGCTTCCCCCAGCATGGGTGACACTCCGAATGTACCACTCCCACACCGGTACTAGCTATACCCCGGGGTACACGAGGTGACCCTCTCTCTAAGTGTCACCCCGCCACTCCCACACCGGCGCCGTGTCACTCCTACACCGACACAGGGTGCCTAAGCGCTAACAACTGTCACTCTAGGCCTACGATCGCACAAAACACAATACGGTGCGATCCGATCACATAGAATCCAATGTCATCGAGTACATTTCTAAGCATGCAATTAACTAAACTATCTAACAATGTAAACACGTGTTAATTGCATGGATTAATGGAATTCTGGCTTGAATCGCGTCGCCCAAGGCCGACGTCATTCAAGATCCCTAAACTGGTTCATGTGAAATATAGTATCGGAAGATGGCCTAAAACGCGTCGTTCACGGATGACGCCATTCAAATGGCGTCGCTATTCCTGGACGTCATTCAGTTCCAAAGACAGAGTCTGTTATCCGGGTCAAATCGCGTCGTGGGTGGAAGCCGCCTTTCTAAAAGGCGTCGCTGTCTCCCGACGCCATTCAACCTTCACAGACAGGTTCTTCCTCCGCCTTCCCCCAATCTACGGGGTGGAATTTCCTCTCCCAAATCGTGAAAAAACACAAACAGAGTGGAGAAGAAGGAGAAGAATTTAAATACCCATTAAAACACCCAATTTCTCATTATATGCCTTTAATATTTTCACCCCAAAAGTCCCTTAAACATGTTTAACCTAAACATACTTCAAAGCGGGAAAAATATGCTTTTAAACAAAATACAACGGGGATCGTCACCCTACCGGTTACTCGAACTCCTCATAGCTCCAAACCGACAACCCGCCTCACCACACACCGCCGCCGGTACCGCTGTGGACGTCGTTACTCCACCGGGACGTCGGACGCCGTCCAGAGAGAAGTGCGCCGCAGAGGAAGTGGTGGTGGTAGTGGAGGAAGTTGGTAGGTTAATGGAGTGGAGGGAGAGGAGGAATGGAGGGAGGAAAGCAAGGAGAGGGGGAGGGGTCGCCGGAGATCGGAGGGAAGAGAGGAGAGAGAAGAGAAAGGAGAGAATGAGGAAAAGGAGGGAGGGTTAGCGGGGTCGAACAGAAGCTGGGTAAAACGCGTCGTTCAAGTCCGACGTCTTACAGACGACAAGATCGGGCCGTACACTGACAGACCATGGTCGTACTCTGAATGGCGTCGTCCATCCAATACGCCATTCAGACGATATGACCGGGGCCGTACTCTCGCGCCTCAAGGCCAGCCCATGTGGCGCCTACGTGGCACAGCCTAAAACACGTTCACCTAGCTGGACACCGTTTGAACCGTGTCTCGCAAGTTCGACGCGAAAAAGAAACTAAGTCTCAGTCCCACCAGGACCCAAACTAAGAGATTCGACCCCGAAACTGACATGATAACCGGATCCGAAACCTCAATCCTTACACTTTTACTTCTACTGACTCAACCACATACCTACCTACATCTCTAGACTCACTTGTTCTACCTTTTTCCTTTTTGGCAAACTCCACCAAGTGTCATGATGCACTTCTCAAAGCCACACTTTAGTGTCCTGTTTGGTATCAGGATAAGAAGATATGTGAATAAGATTAAATCATCCATGAATAAGTTATCCATGTTTTTGTTATTGTATGCTTTTGGTATCATAGGGATAAGAAATAGTCATAACTTATTCCTCTTTGGTATGAAGATGGATATTGAGAGAGATAACCTCCGGAAAAAGATCAATATGTTATGTTTTTATCCCGAATTAAGAGGTATGCACTAATCTCAATTTAGCAGGGATAAAGAGACTTAGAAATATCTTGAAAGGCACTAACACAAGATTGATGATTTTGGACTTAAAACAATTTAAAATACACCAACACTTATTGCAATTCGACAATAATTGCATACTTTACCTAGTCTTACATAAAATGCTGAGTAAGTGTCAATAATTTGCTGATTAAGTGTTAATAATTATTTAATATGTATAACAAAGGTGATTAAGTGTTAACAATGCATAAAATTGAAAGCATACTTTAGAATGATATTAAGTGTCAATAATAATCGCATATACTCTACCTACTTTGCATAGATTGACAATTGGTATTATGTGTTAATTAGTTATTAATATTAGTTATTCTTAATATTTATATTATCATTACAATTGTAAATACACATTTTACTAATGACATAAACATAAATAATAATATCCTATATTATACTTACTTTGTATAAATTAACAATGTTGATTAATTGTTAATAATCATATAATACTAAATAATCATAATAATTCATAAATAATTACCATGTTAAATGCATATTGGACCTACTTGGCGCACATTGGCATTTGCTGTTAAGTCTTAATAATTATTTAATATTGGGCATGTGGTGCTCATCGGTTAGTGGGAAAGGAGGAAGGGGTAGAGGGGGGGGGGGGGGGGTTGGACCTGTAAAAATAGATATGAAAAAATGAGATTAGAAAGAAGGGATAAGCCATTCCAACCAAAAGTTAGATTGACTTATTTCCATGCTTAACTTCGAAGTTGATAATATCTCTAAAATCCTTAATCCTTTTTATTTATGTACGAAAATGCCATATCTAACTAAAAGCAGCGATGAAATGGGTTTAACCCGTTCCTACCCCGATACCAAATGCAATCTAGATGTGCTAAATTGAATACTTAGTGTGGTCCAAGTTTAATAGAAATCTGATGTATATTATCTACAAGTCAGATTATAAACTCTTCAATAACTTCTTTGGGAGTTTGAGTGGACCACACTATTTCAATATATTTTTTTGTTCGGATGCATGGTTTTCGAGTTCTCCACAAAATATTGCTCGTTGTGAAATGATGATAATCAACCCCTCAAGCCACGAGGATGAAGTCGGCATCGTTCCATTGCAGCTCTTATTTGTCTTTAAATCAATTGCCACTTGGTTATATATAGTTTCTTTGATCTCTACAATAATTGGTATATTCTCTTTGTGAGGATAAAGATTTGAACGTAATATCCTTCTATGAGTATGGTATGGGTAAAGTGTAAGCACATGAAGATTCCTTCTTATAGTCATCATGAATGTACGTTTTATAAGATGAAAGTGACACCGACAACCCATTTGACCAAATAACGAGATATGAAACACAGATTGTTGGCCAGACCTAACAAAATTTGTATTAAAACTTAGAATACTAGTGTCTTCTTAGTTCAAAACACTATCGGGGTTGCCAAAAAATTGCAAAATTCAAATATAACAAAAGCAATGGCTTCAAAACAGTGAAGTGAATTCCTTAGACTCGATAGTATGAATAAATATCAATATTCATAAAGTAGAAATCTTTTTCCTTAGAAAAATACATTGTGCCATACTTCATTGATTTGACTACTATTTTTAAGGTTAGCGAGTGAAATTAGCCCAAAAAAATTAAAATCTAACCAAAAGAAAATAATTAAGCATTTTACATCAAACCAACCAGCCACTATCAAAGCCGCTAGTTATCTTGGCCACTCCGATCGGACGGCTGAGCAGTGCCCGACGTCCGTCACAGAATCCACTCCCGCTAGACGAGCCTTCCAGACGCCCGCACGAGCCACACGGCAGAGCGCACGCCGTGGCGGCGACGAGCGCCCGGTTCGTCGCTCTCTCGTCTCACTGACCCCGCGCCTCTAAAAACCAAACAAAACCGTGTTTAAATCGGAAGACCAGCCGCAAAGCAATGGTCGCCTTCCTCCGCACATTGACCGTGGCCTCCTCGGCGCTGCCCGCCGCGCTCGCGCTAGCCGTCGCCCCATCCCCTTATCCCGCTCCGCACGCCTCCTCTCCCTCCTCCTTTCGCGCTTCTACGAGCCTCTCCTTCCCCGTCTCCGTCTTCCCCGCCGCCGCGCGGCTGCAGAGCTTCGGCTGCGCCCGGCAGCTGGTTGCCCCGATGTCTGCGCTGGGGATGGATTCGTTGGCTTCGGAGCTGAAGCCCTCCGGTCAGGTCTGCGATTCTTCTCTGGTGTCGGTTTTGATATGCTCGCAGTAGCTTAGTTGACGAGTTGTTATCTCTGATGCAATGGCTCATTTGGTTTGAGGTGTAGTTCTTTTCTTGAGACTTTCTGTGATCTGATTTGTCCTTTTATTCCCGCTTCTTCTGGTTGATCTGCAGGTAGATGGAGCGCTACCGGAGCTGCTGGTGAGTTTTGAGTGTTCTATGCGAATCTTTGTTAGGACTGGTTGTCTGGTTGTGCACTATTGATTTTGAAGGTTTTCCATCAGTATCTGTTTTGTTCGTTTCTTTCTTGTCTACCTTGCGTTCTTAATGCATGCTAGGTGAAGAAATGGTCAACTGTTCATGGACTTGGGGCAATCAGGTCTCTGTCTGTTTGCGGAGACAAGCTAAGCTTTGAGCTCATCTTTTCTTACCCATGTCATGAATGAGTTGATTGCACAATGTGGTTCTGGTTTATATGGTGAATGGCAGTCGAGTATAAACTTTGACAACGTTTGCAGAATCAGATGAGCTTATTATTATCACCAGCCAATCTGATTCTGACGAAGATTGGCTGCTATTGGATCAAGATCAGCTGACCACAGTCAAAATTTGTTCCTTTCCCCCTAATTTCCTGCACATTGTCAGATCCTATTTTAAATTCCTTGGCTGTGGCTGAGGTTATTAGGGTGATGTGGCCACTTGGTCTACTTTCCAAAAGAAAAATAGGATCAGTAGGATGGAAGCAACATACACAGAATACACTTCCAGTGCAAAAAACAATGAAAAACTGAGCATGCTATTTAGTTAGACAATCAATCATCACCCAGAAATACCATTTCAGGTATTTAAGTTGCTGTAATAACGACATAAGGTGATAAACAAGGAGATAGTTGACAAGATAATGGCTTCTTGATTGAAATGGAAAGCAACCTTTGAACTAGTGTATGCCCATCATATTCCTATGATAGTAAAAGGGAAGTTACATAAAATGTCAGTCAGACAGCCATATGACATAGGTTAAAGTGTTGGGCTACCAATGTGAGATGAGAATTGCCCCAATTTTGAGAACTCTAAAAATGGATGTGTGAGAACATAAGAAGAGGTTACATGTCAAATGATTCCATAATTGCGTTGGTATGAATAGTGGCAGCATGGATAAAGTCCACAAAAGTCTTTTGAGATTGTTTGAACAGATACTAGGAAGACCAAAGGTATCTATGAAAACAATGGGCAAAGATTCAAAATTTAGCATGTTAAAAATAAGTATTTTTTAGTTTTTAGTCCCTCTGAACCATTTATTTTAGGAAAAACTCTCTGTAACATCTATATTTAGCAAAAATTCCCTGCAATCTCATTCGTATTTGGAAAGCACCCCCAAAAGTTTAAAAAAAGTCCCTGAATACTTTGAAATGTTCTGGAAAACTCCCTGAAAAAGGGTCTTTCCAAATAAAAGTGAGATCAAGGGAGTTTCTACTAAATAGAAAGATTATGAGGAGTTTTTCCAAAATTAAGTAGATTAGATGGACTAAGAACTAAAAAACCCAAATAAATATGCTATGTCCGGTAAATTAGAATAGCAAGGTGTAATCTATATCTTTGCTGATTTGGTTGCAGATTGGTTGCTGTTCTCTTTAGATATAAGAGCATTTTGAAATGGTTGTAGTTGGAGGACTTGCAAGTGTTCTTTTTGTATTTACTGGTGTCATACTTCCGTGATGCTTGTGCATAGTTCATGAGATAGATGCAGAACAGTACAAGAAAGTTGTCAAGAATTGTTATGGTTGTCACCTTGTAAGTAGGGGTGCAGAGTGGATCGGGTACACCCGGATTTGCTTGGACCATATTCACATATTTCGGATGTAAATCCTTCCAAATATCCAGATTTCAAAATGTGGATCTCGTCATATATCCGCATAATCTTATACGAAACTTCGTTGGACCTCCGTTTTCCATCCGTCGGACGAGGGCAAGACAGGGGCCCTAATCTGGACGCTGCCATGGCGCTGCTGTTCCCGCAGATCGGCGTCGTCCCCACCTCCACCACCGACCTCCCCGTCGCCTTTCTGCTGCCTCTCCCCCGTCCGAGACTCCCTCGCCGGATGGAGGGATGATTTTCTTGAAACCTGTTGGTGTTCCGCTTCAACAGCAAACAAGCTCTGGCCGACGGCAGACGAACTTCGTCCGGCAAGCTCACAATGGAGGGATGATTTTCTTGATCTATGAATTGAATTACTAGTTCTAATTCTTTGGACTCTTCTGCTTCGAACACGGTGCTAAGGGGAAAACCCCCTGTCCAGCTGTTCACAGCAGCTCAAACATCCGAATTGGCGGCTTTCACAGACAAGAACTTAGTTGTGAGCTCCCTGTCCAATTCCTCCGTGTTGTTCAAAACATCTCCATCAGAGCATGAGCTTGCGCACGCTTCTCGTCTCCATGAGCAGCTGATCTGGCAGCCAAGTAGGCTTGCCTGATAAATTTCACTGCACAGAGCCTTGTTTTGAGCTTCCCATCCAATTCCTCTGGGTCGGCGAACGGACAACTCCATCAGAGTCCAAGTTCCTGCACATAGCTCCACATGGCTGGCTTCTCCGGCTCGTGGGGAGTATTTCATAGCTGAGAACCTCTTATTGAGCTCCATATCCAATTCCTCTGTATTGCCTAGTTCAATCTCATCAGTGAGAAGGCTCTTGTTCACTTCTCCTCCTTCACAGACAGTTGCTTCGTTCACAGAACCATTCTTTCCGAAGCGTTTCAGCGTCGAGAACCTGTTCCTAAGCTCCTCATCCAAGTCCTTTCCGCTGCCGCCAAAATTCCCTTTCACGCATACACTCCTCCCTCCTTCACTTTGTCCTCGCCTAGGCCAGTTGTTGGCGCTAGTCTCTGCTACTGGATGAGGCTGCTGAGGTACCTGCTGCGGCGCTCCAGCTCCACCACCGCCCACTTCATCTTCACCACCACATTCTTCTTGTTGCTCCCCCTCCTAACCACCAACAACTATCTAGCTATCTCCCAATCTGCATTTTTCCCACCTTCCCCAACAAAGAAGGAAGAAGTCGTACATGAAGCGCACCCACACAGTCCTTGATGCCATCCACCGTGCCTTGGCCCGCCGCTGGCAGGGGATGAATGCCGTGGAACTGAGCGGTCCTCTCCAGATGCTGCATCCTGAAGTTGTTTAAGAGGTGCTGCGATTTACCCCCTCTTTGTACGTAGCGGCGGGATGCCGACGGTGAGGTGGTGGCGGCACAGGCGCTGTGCCAATCTCCACAACACTGTTGCGGGACTTGGAGGGGCACTGCTGCCGTTCGCTACGGCGGCGCCGAGCACATGCAACGTTGCACCCTATGGTGGCTGGCGTGATGGTGAGGAGGAGGACAAGAAGAGGCCCCGATGAGGAGAAGGTCTGATGGCGGCGGGGGCTATCTACTTCGTAGGGCAGCAAGCTGTGATTGCCAAAATCTGGGAGATCCACATCCGGGTCCGAAAAACTTCCATCGGATCCGAATCTGGAGATCCATATTTGATAAACGGGTATTGGGATCCGGAGTTAAATTTAGCAATATGGATCCGGGTCGGATCCAACCCATATCCGACCGTTTTGCACCCCTACTTGTAAGCAATTATAGGAGAATGTTGAAAGGAGTGTCTTCTGATTGAAAAGATAATAAGACCATCCATGAAAGGAAAATTAACATTGGATAGGGTGTGCTCATGGTAAAAGTTAAGACAATGTTATAAAAAGATACTTGGTGGGTGTGAATAACCCCCACTTTGGAAATTTTACTCTTGTTTATCGTCCCACTAAACTTTATCTAAGGTTTTAGTGCTTGGATCTGGGCAGGAAGGGGGATCATTGCCAAGTTGAGTGATGTCAAGACAGTAGAAAGCCTTTTCTGAGTTGACTCACCTTTCAGGGATCATTAGGTGGAATTTCCAACCCAATTCTGTTAGTTCGCTATGTGAATGGGAATCTTTAATTGAGTTTCTATTATTTCTAATATATGCATTTATTGGAACCAGAAAATTCCAGTAAGAAATGAGAAATGGAAAATGGAACATGTGTTTTTATTTCAGAATTTTGATTACTTCCGGTGTAATATAATATACATCTCTATGTAGTCAGAGGTGAGAGGCGAGCGAGGCGACCGTGGGTTCGTCTTAACTGCCCAAGCGTTTGAGGCAATGTGTTCTGCCATAAATCACTGTGAAGGAAGAAAATAGTAATATAAGGAACATAAAGAAAACATCCAAGATAATCATTTGTAAGATTTTGAGAAGTATTGATCATATCCAACATGTAATGTCCTAAAACCATCTACTACTCATATAAGTAGTGATAGTCTTAAGAATCATCAAAAATAAGAAAAGATGAATCATCATGTAAGAGAAAAAAGTAATTGGACATTGTTCAAAGAAGTATTAACCACTTTGGAATAATTAAGAATAAGAAAAAATAATACCATATAATTAAAAATGAAACAAAATTTGGCATAGATATCATATGCAAGTGCCTAGGTGAGTGAGGCGAACATGAGGCGAGGCGAGACATTTTGGCTCACCTCAACCTACTTCATCGCCTAGGGCGAGCGAGGTGATCACCTTTGATAACATAGATACATCTAGATACTGTATTTATTTTTATTATAATATTCAGCATGTTTAAAGATAGTTGACCTGGTCATCCATCATGCCCTCTTAGTTAAGGAGAGGGTCAGGGGCCCTAGCCTTAGGGGCATTAGGTATCATGGAATGCAAAATCGGCTGATCCTGAGCCAGATCGGGATCGGCCATGGTCGATCCGATTCTGAGGGGGAGGGGGAGTCACTTCCCCCCCATACTTTTCACCGGGATTGCACCGAGACAGCTAGAATCGGCCAACCGATTTGGGTGAACCATTTCAAAAAAGGAAAAAAAAAAACAAGGCCCGATACGGTTCCCCCAACAGGAGGTGGAATAATAGAGTGGTGACCCTGGTTGGGCTCATGGTACCTTGTTGGATACTAAACGGATGCTAGACAGGTGAGTAAAATGCAAATGGTGAGGAAAAGAGATGGGTGGAGGTGTGTAGCGCATAAAAGAGGCATATTGCTGGCATACCAGGAGATGTTAGTAGATGTGAGTCAGTTCTATTGGAATTAAAGAAGGAAATGAGGGCTTACATGAAGGGTGAAAAAGTCCAAAAAGATTTATCAGCTCAACAACAAATGGATCTGTAAGATGAGATATTAGGACATTAGAGACGAGATGCTTACAATCTGCCTATTTAGCAGCCGATCAGTTTAGATGATGACGATGAGGATGATGATGACCCTGATCTAGAGCACACCAGAGCTGTTCGTACCAGTCTTCGTACAAATAGAGAAGATAAGGAACGATGTATATGCATAACATCATCAGGTGGATTTGTGTCTAGATCTCATCTGAGAGATCCTTTCTTAGGGTCTCTTCTGTTCAAATGGCTTCTACTGTATTAGGTTGTGGATGGGCGTCAAATGTGTATGATCCAGCATGGGGTCCTATAGACCAATATTTGTACAAATCAATGTATGTCAAATAGCCTGGAATTAACCAAGTTTTGAAAGGAGTCAAAGCCTCAGTAAAAGGTGCTTTGAAAGGAATTGTTAGGTGGTTTTTGCATGCAGGTGTGCCAGCACATACAACATGCAGCCCATACTTTTAGATCATATTGGATGCAATTGTAGAAGTTAGGTCTAGTCTAAAGGCTCTCACACATCGGTACATTTATGATGGTGGCCTTGAGGAGGAGTTCAATGAGTTGAAGACATAGGTGAACAACTTCATAGGGTGTTTGGTTGTATTTTAATATTTTATACAGATTTGTTATAAAAAAATTATATTAAAATAAAAAGTAAAATAATTTTTAAATTATAAATTGCATACAATCATCATGTTTGGCAAGAACATGATAATTTTCAATAGAACATTACACTGGTGGGAGGAGGAGACAGAGTTACTCACCATTGCAGTGTCAACATTTGGCTACTTGTGGGGCTTCAGGGACTTCAAGAGCTGCTCGAGCTCCTTTTGGAAATTGATGGCTGCACCCACAATCAAGGAATTCCGGCTCGGGTCGGGATCGGGAATCGGGACCCGGCGATCCCGACCCGACCCGATCTGGATCGGCCGAGTCGGCCGATCCAGACTCAGTCCGGCCGGTCCGACTCGGCCGGAATTTTTTTTTTAAAAAAAAATCAGAAAAAATAGAAAAAATCAGAAAAAAATAAGGAAAAAATCAGAAAAAATTAAAAAAAATCAGAAAAAATTACATACATATTATTCAATTGATGTACAATAAGAACGAATGCAATTCATGTACATCCATAAAAAATAAACATTAAAGACAACTAACTAACTAATAATTTTTGTTGTGCATTAATTAAAAAAGATATTGTTGTTGAAAAATACCTTAGAAAGATCACATTTGTGATCCTTCATCATCCGGTTCATAAGTTTGAGCAGGCGGGCCATAATCTGCCGGTGCATAACCATAGCCAAACAAGGAACTAGCGAGGTCTTCGAATCCTCTTTGAATACCTCTAGTGTGATCAAGGTTAATTTTAACTAATTAACGCTAATAACAGGTAATTAATACAAAAAAATGCACATTTATGTCCTAACAAGTTCAATTGAGTGGTTGGCACACTCAATTGAACCTTAATCACGCTAATCATACAAAAGTCCCAATTTTTAACCCCTAATTAGGGTTAATTTTAACTAATTAACGCTAATAACATGCAATTAATGCAAAAAAATACACATTTCTGTCCTAACAAGTTCAATTGAGTGGTTGGCACACTCAATTGAACCTTAATCATGCTAATCATACAAAAGCCCCAATTTTTAACTCCTAATTAGGGTTAATTTTACCTAATTAACGCTAATAACATGCAATTAATGCAAAAAAATACACATTTATGTCCTAACAAGTTCAATTGAGTGGTTGGCACACTCAATTGAACCTTAATCACGCTAATCATACAAAAGCCCCAATTTTTAACCCCTAATTAGGGCTAATTTTTACAATTTTGTCTAATCAACATGTTAAAATTTTTTTCAACCTAAATATTAAGAGATCTACACAATAAACACAATCATACATCATTTCTAATTTTTTTAAAATTTTAAAAAATTAATTCGAAATATACCTAAACTCGGAGAGGGCCGAGAAAAGAGAGAGAAAAAGAGAGAGAGAGAGAGGGCCGGCGGCGGACGGCCGGCGGCGGGGGGGGGGGGGGGGGGGGGGCGAGCCGGGGAGGGGCTGGGGGCTGGGGAAGGGCCAGGCGCCAGCAGCAGAAACGCTGCTGGCGTCTGGTTCCCGATCCCCCCTTAAGGGGGAGATCGGGACCGGCCCGAACCGGACCAGATCGGGTCCGGACCGGCCGATCTGGCCGGTCCGGACCCGATTTTGTCCGGTTCGGGCCGATTTCTCCCGTTTTTTTTTTTTTTTTTAAATCGGTGGGGGGAACAGTAATTTCCCCCCAAACTCGGGTCGGAACCCGCCGATCCCGACTCGAATCGGCCGATTCGAGTCGGAATCGGCCGATTCCGCAATCCATGCCCACAATGGCACTCAGGATTGTAGGAGCTGCATGTATGTTGAAAGGAGAATTTCGTCGAGCAGGTGGTATGCACTTGGGCATCCCCCAGAATATCCAAAAATTCGAGCAGGCTGGGGCGGATCTGCATGCCAACACACAACCACCCATCTCTCTCTCTCTCGTCTCAGCCGCTGAGGGCGGCGAACTCACCACCTCGCATCATCTGCTTGAACTCCTTGAAGTTGACCATGCCGTCGCCGTCGACCTTCCGTATCATCTTCCAGCAGTCCTCGACGGTGCGGCCCTGCTTGAGGCCGAGCGAGGCCAGGACGGAAAGCAGTTCCTCCACGGTGACGAAGCCGTCACGTTCTGGTCGAACACGTTGAAGGCCTCACGCATGTCCTCCTCCTTGTCGCACACGTCCGTGATGGTCTGGTACAGCGGCCCGAAGTCGTCGATGTCGACGCACCTTTGCCGTTGGCATCGATCTTCTCGATCATGGCCACCACGTCTTTGTTGGGTATATAGATTCTTAGGTTCTCCAGCGAGTTGTTGAGCTCCTTCTTGGTGATCCGCCCGTCGCCGTTGTGGTCAAACATCTGGAACATCCGCTTCAGCTCCGCCGTCTCCATGGCTGGCACTGACAGCGCCTGCAGCTGCAACCCCCCCCCCCCCCCCCCCACAGCAGGAGGATGAGGAGGGGAGGAAGAAGGCGGGTCGGTGGGCACCTTGAAGGCGCCCTGCGGCGTATGGTGGCTGATCTCCTTCTTCCTCCTCCTCTGCTGTTGCAGTTTCTATTGCTGGTGGTGGAGAAGCAGATTCAAACGATGGGCGGGGGGTGCAGGGAGAGTTGCCGGGAGGACGAGTGGGAGGGTTGTCGTGCAGCCCGTGCGTGACAATACACAAAACAGGCTCACCCCTCTTTTTTATTTTATCATGTTTTGTGAGTTAAGAGTGTTATTAAAATATATTTTAAGAGTGTTACCAAACACCCCTTTTAATATATTTTCATGATAAAAATATATATATTTATAAAAAAAGTGTTACATTATAATGCAACCAAACACCCCATCAAACATGTGTGGAAGGAGCGTGGTTGTACCGTTATGTGTGATGGTTGGACAAGAACAACAATTGCAGCGAGGCTACTATTTTTTTGAGGTCTGTGGATGTCTCCAACAAAACAAAGAATACTGATTATTTGTTCAGGCTCATGGATGAGGTGGTAGGTAAAATTAGTGAAGAGAATGTGGTGCAGGTTGTGACTGACAATGAACTAAGTTACAAATCAGCTGACATATTGTTAATGCAAAAGAGGACATATTTGTACTGGGTGCCATGTACAACACATTCTCTTGACTTGATCATAGAGGATATAAGCAAAGACCCTCATATTGCTTCTTGGGATCCTCTGATAATCCCATTCAGAAGGATAACATTCTTCAAGCCTTACAGAACTGGTGGCCGGAGGTGAAGGAAGGATGGTCGACATAGATTGATGAATATCAGATATCGTATGGTGTCAGTCGGAGAATATGTACAGGGAGTTACTGTCCAAGGGCAATGCAGAATGTATGGGTGAGAAGATTGAATGGAAGGATGGTCTCCGAAAGCAGGTTTGCAGAGGATTGGAAGTACGTCTCAGGGATGGTGCCCGATTATTGGGTATTCCTCTACATCTGTGGGATATGGAGGTGTTTAAGAAGATCATTAAGCCTTTTGGATGGGTTAGAAGGGTGGACAATATGACGCTAAATTGGGAAAACTTGGCGTATGTCCGAGTTCTTATTGCGGTGGAGTAGGGGATGCAAGTTCCTACAGAGATGCCTGCTACGTTGGGGAGAATCTATATTTCTAATTAAAATAGATCTGGAACCAATGAGGGAAGAAAGGAGAGGTGCCCCTAGGGGACTTACAAGGAGGTGGCAACGGTGTATAAGGAATACAGGAAGTCTAGGGTTTCAGGTGAAGATGTAGCGGGGATGAAGATTGAGTTAACTCGCGATATGAACGAGTTAACTTGTGCTGGGGTAGGCTTGAGTCAATCGGCTCAGCTGGATATGTTTGGACCGGTCGAGTCTAAATTGGGTGAACTGGGTGTGAAGGATCCGACATGTGTTCAAATTTGGGTCCGGGCCACCATGTTAATTTTGAGACTTTTGAGTTTGGTGAGGATGACTCTGGAAGGGGTAGAATGGTACTTAATCCGTTGCATATATGGGACGAAACCCTAAAGGTGTTGGCGTCGAAGTTGTTACGAGGTGTCCTGTGCGAATGGAGGAAGGTAAAAGGGAAAAAGGCTATGCCTTAGCTAGGGTGGGTGAAACTGTAAAAGAGGAGCAGGGCCGGATTGTTCGGAATCACAGCTGGACAAGGCTAATGAAGGTGATGGGGAAGACTCCCCACTCCAGATTGCTGATTCAACGGGTACACTTCTTCATCTTAATGCCCCTCCTACCCCTTTCCGTCTTCATCTGTCCCCTTCTTGCGCCGGAAAGATCGCCATTAACAGTCAACAGCAAGGAGGGCTTGAGCAGGTGCCCTTCAAGGACAATAAACAAATTTATCAAAGAAGGAAAGAGAAAGAAATCGATGGGAAGGAATTCTTTATGGGGACAACAATGAGCTCGAAGAAAAAGCCTTGGGTATCGGCTTTGTATCCAAGGCAAAGCAGTGCAGTTCAGGAAATTATGCGGTGATAACATGGCTATGGGTGAGGTTGCTGCTAAACAGAAGGGGAAGAGGGAATTGAACAGTTTATTGAAGGACAGAAGAAGTACAGAACTTGGGAAGAATACTGAGGATCAGAGAGTCAACAATTTACTCAAATGATTGTGTTAACATGGAAAATCAGGGGCTTAAATGATTCTGCCAAGCAGAGATTTGTTAGAGATTTAATGAGAAGGAATTTTGTGGATATTGTATGTTTGCGGGAGACGAAGATGGAGTCTGTTGATCCAGCCTTAAATCAAATATGTCGCCAGTTTCAGTGAGTCTTTATTTTTAGAAGAGCTTCAGGTCAATCAGGAGGAATTATCATAGCGTGGAATAGTTTGAAATGGGAAGGTGTCTTATTAGAAACTGGAGAATATCCAGTAACAGTTAAATTTAAAGAGAATCGTCAGGGGGGACCATGGATGCTTTCTGGAGTTTATGGCCCTCATTCTGTTCAAGAACAAGAAGATTTGTGGAAAGAGATGAAATCATGCTACGAGAAGTTTGTTCTGCCTTGGTGTGTGATTGGAGATTTTAACCAAGTCAGGCAGCCTTCAGAAAGGCATATAGGGAAATTTTTCACTAGGGGAATGAAGTTCTTTAATGATTGGGTTGACAGCTGTGCCCTTTTGGAGCTTCCGATTCCAAATATTCAATGTACATGGTGTCTGTCAAAGGGTAGACAGACACCATGTATGTCAAAACTGGACAGAATACTGGTTAATGGTAGCTGGGAGAATATTTTCCCTTTGGAAGGGTGTCAGCTCAGCCTCGATTTCCATCAGATCATAATCCTTTTCTACTGAATTGCCAAAGGAGGAATACTAAAAAGGAGCCTTTCAGAAATGGTCAGCATATTTTTTTCTGGTTGGAATAATGGCTGGGAGAGACTCTTTGTAAGAGACCTATCCGCTTTTGTATGCTATAACTGTTGATCAGTGGAGTACAGTGAAGGACTGTTACGAACAAGATGGTAATAATTTCCATTGGTGTGTTTAGATGCGAAGGAATTTGAAAGATGAAGAAATCGAGGAGTTTTCTTCCCTTATGACTGAGTTGCATTCAGTTCATATTATCCATCTGAAAATGACAAGATGATCTGGGGACCAACAAAAGGTAAATTTACAGTCAAGTCCTATTATTCAGTGCTTGAAGGAGTTTTACCGAATTCTCTGAAGTTTGAAGGTGTGTGGAAGGTTAAGTCTCCACTTAAAGTGAAGGCATTTATGTGTCTGTTACATGAGAAGAGGATTATTACTAAAATGTATAGTAGCAAATGGTGGTGCCCGAATGATGATACATTATGCTCTTTTTGTGGGCTTCGCAATGAAGATGTGGAACATTTATTTGTTTGCTGTGTTGTCAGCCAAGAAGTCTGGAAAATCTTTGGTAATTTGTTGAAATTTAGTCCCAATTTCCAGTCAGTTCCAGAAATGTGGAGGTTCTTCAAGAATCTGAGAAGAAGATCTAATTAACAGGAGCGAAGAAGCTTACTTGGGGTTCTTCCCAATGCTGTATGCTGGAGTATATGGAGAGAGGGAATCATGCTATCCTCAAGGGAAGTAATATTTACATTGAGAACATTTCTTTAGAACATTGTCCTTTTTCGTATAGTTGGTCGAGATATATTATTGGCATGTCTGCCGAGTCCTGGATAAAGTCATTTTAGTATCTAATGCCTTTCTTTTTTTTTTTTTTTTTTTGTGATTTAGTTTTATTTGGATAGGAACCTCTCCTATCTTTGATTGTACTTCCTCTTTTATTATCAATAAATTGGTGGTACAATCCACATTTTTCTCCGAAAAAAAAACACGTCTATACATGTTAACATACTCCGTGTTCTGTTGTAGAGTCCTACTGTTTCCATCTAAATCACTCAGTTGTTCTGTTGTGAAATCCTACTGTTTTCATCTAAATCTCTTGTTTGAATTCAGACAGAGTTTATGGTGGATATGAAATGTGATGGTTGCGTTTCGGCTGTGAAGAACAAATTACAGAGTCTTGATGGTGGGTTGCTTGATATCCCTTTCCACAATCTTCCATTTGGTTGATTGCTTTTCCTTGGAGTTATAAAAATGTGTTTAGACTATTGTTTTCTATGCAACACCATTTACCTCATTGACTTTCTAGTTATTTAACTCTAAAATGGTCTCTGTCTGCAGGTGTTAAAAGGGTTGATGTAGATTTGAATAACCAGGTTGTAAGAGTTCTTGGTTCACTATCGGTGAAAATGATGCTTGATGCATTGGAACAGACAGGCCGAAAGGCTAGATTGATTGGCCAAGGCAGCCCTGAAGGTTCTTTATTTATTTGTCCTTATGGCACCTTGGTCTTACACTGTTGAATCTTAGTTAGATTTTAACTTGCTTGACTGTTCTCTTTCATGTCTATTTTGAATTCCGTGATACGGTTTTTATTTGTATTTAGGTCCGGTATCTAGAAACTTAATTGATTTTGTTTTGTTTCTTGAACTGGAGAAATGGCTAATATAAGATGCAAATTGTTACCTAGGTCAACTAGTAGGTCTATCTTATATTTTCTCATCTTTTAAGACACTATTGTGCACTTATCCTTCTTATCAGGTAATGCTATGATTTTTTCAGCTGGGGCTTCTAAAAAAATTCTGATCAGTGGAATGGTGTTCCTACCTCTGAAAGTGTGACACTGATATATGTAATGTGAATAAACATTTTAATTTACGTACCAATTTCTGCTTCTAGCAGTCTTGCTTGTTGGCTCGGTCTCCAAGCTATTGCATTAACCCAGGAGTCATCATATACTATACTGGATAAGATATGTATCATGCCAACTTGGGAGGTTCATCCAGGGCTGAACCATGAGTGCACTCAAATGGGTCTCCACTCATTGTCTAGTCGGTCATGTCCCAAGTCTGGGCTCCAGATTTCGTGAAAAATAAGGTCCTTGTGTCCCAGCCTGGGACTAATCTCTAGGGCTCACTTTGTTTGCAGAATTGGGCCGGAATAACCGGTATAAAGGCCCTATTCTGGTTTGGTTGCGGGGATACCTAATTCCCCAAATTTCCCAAACTCTACCTGGAATGCCTAATTCCCCCATTCCCCCAATTTACCCTTTATTTCACTCCTTATTTCACTTATTCCTACCGAATCACTTGGAATAGCGCAGTGTAATTCTCCTTATTCTGGGTGGAATACCAACAACTTACCAAATCAAAATACCTCTTATTCTGGTTTAAGAAATACCCAAAACCTTATTCTGATTTAAGCTATTCTGCAAACAAAGTGAACCTAGGAGTTGATCCGGTGTCTCCTATTTCCAAGGGACAGATCATATAGGCCTGTCCCACTAATGAAGTGATGTCCCTTCTTATCTTATAGAGTAGAATATCATTTGATCGGAGAGCACTCACCTATCTGATCGCTGCAATAGAGCTAGATCGTGGCCGTTTGATCTGCACTAGTTCCCAATCACTACAAACTCCAATATGTTAAGAAAGGTTCCAATTTTAACAACACAAGTCCAACCTTTAAATAGATATAAGGTCTTGTTCTTTGGCATAGTGGCCGTTGTCATATCCTTCTTCTTCTTCTAATTTTGCTAATCACTTTTAAAACTAAAGGTTTACAAGCATACAAGTGGATATGTTGTTGGTAATTATCTCACCTACATCCTTGTTTATCTAACAAGTCTTTTTGAAATCTTTTGCCTCATATATGTAGGCTTGACATGAATGTTATAAGAAATCAATCATTCTAGATCTGAAAAAGCATGAGGAATCCTAATAAATAGATGGATGCATGTGTGGATAATCTTAAGTGATATCCGTATGTATAGCCTCACATAGTTTCTTCGAATCTCAATTCAATTCACAACCCTGATTCTTTGTTTACATCTTAACATGAGGCTAATGAGTTTTCAAAAGCTTTCTTTCTGCTGTCATGTATTATAATGAAAACAATGTTCTTATATCAATATTTTAAGATATCACTCATACACACACACAAAAAAAAAAAGAAAAAGAAAAAGAAAAAGAAAAAGAAAACTAGATCTTATAAAGTTGAATAAAATGTTCCTATTTTTACACGTAGGTCCTTACAAAGGCTCTTTCCGGTTTTGAATCCTTGACTCCAAAGAGCACGATGGAGCAACCTTACTGTCACACAAAGGCTCCCTGTCATATACATATATACCTGCATACATGCATGTGATTATTGCATGCATATGATCATATGGTTTTTTTGCAAAGCAAAAAAAATGGTGTACTGACTTAATGATGGGGATAAAAATGTTATGGAAGCGAAGCCAAGAATCTTTTGTATATTTTATTTGGCCCATTAAAGGCCCATTTGATATATTTTCTTTTTTTAAAAAGATTTTTATGTCAGGTTTTAATCATTTGTTTTTAATTAGCGGTAGTTTAGTCATTAGGCTTAGGATTTGAGTTAAGATTTGCTTTAAATAATGGTGCAATCCCCTCTTTGAAGGATAATAAAGAAAATTTGAAAGTTTGAAACTATGCAGCCTCCGGGATGGAGTCCCTCTTTGGGTGAGATGTCCTAAGCCCCTTCCTCTTCTCCGGTGCGATGATGCCAGAAAGATCTTGCTTCCGGTGAGATGCCGGATGGTCTTCCCTCCTCCAATCACCTCTTCTTCCCTTTGTCCCCTATATCCCTTGCCCTTGTCGTCTTCTCCAACCTCGACTTCCGTGCCATTCTTCTTTTTCCCCTTCTTGTCCCGCATCACTTAAACCATGATTTTATTTCTTTTTTCTCCCAATTTCTAGAAATACTTCCATGAAATATTGTGAAGGTTTATGGGCATTAGGATTTGTGGAGAGCATTAGTGTAATTAAATGTCGATATTTCCTGGCTGTTTACTAAAGCTTTGGTTTTATGTTCCGCTGCAAAATGTTAAATGGATAGGGTGTCAGGAATATGTAGTAAGAAACCTTCAATGGTGACTATGTGTGCTGGTCAACCGTGACGGTAGTGGTTTTGAATGATGAGAGAGGGATGTCCATATTTCTTGGTTGTATAGGGCGCTAGATTTGAGTTTCTAATCACATTGAATATTTTAGGCTTCACGATGAACAATTGGTTGACACTTGTATAAAATTTTGAGCGTTGTAGGAAAAATTCAACCCTAAGTAAGCCTGTAGGGAGCTTGTTTTGTTCTGTGTTTAAAGCATGGTCGGCCGGGTCGGACCGGGTCGGATCGGATCGCCCGGTCCGCTCGGAATCGGAGCGGTCCGACCCGACCCCGAGCCCCGACCCAACGATCCCAGCCGGGATCGCTGGGATCGGGTTGGGGTCGGCCGGGTCCCGGGTCGGTCCGGGTCGGACCGGTCCGGCCGACCCGGCCACCCAACGGCTAGTTCTGAACTAGCCGTTGGGTAGCCGTTGGGAACCCATTCAAATGGGTTCCCAACGGTTAGGAGGGGCTTCTAAGCCCCTCCAAGTCCCCCCCAAGTCCCTATAAAACCCCCTCCTACCCTTCTCTCCCTCATTCACACAAATTCTCATTTCTCTCTCTCTTTAAAACTTCTCTCTCTCTCTCTCTAAGCTCTCATACTCTCTCAAAGACACAAAGCTCTCTTAACTTCTTTCTCTCAAAACTTCCAAAGCTCTCTAGAGTTCTAAACTCTAAAGGACGGACCGACGGACTACATCAATTTTTTTTCATCATATTATTTTTATTGCATTTTAATTTTTCTCTCTAACCTCTTTTTGTCTTTGTAGCTTTATTTCTCATTGTCTCTCACTCTCCCTCGAGGTATGATATGAAATCTCACTCTCTTTCTCTATGTTTTTTCTTATTTCTCACCATTTCTCTTTATGTAATTAGTTAATTACTAATTATCTCTTTCCCTATTAATATATTTTTTTATTTTTAAAGATGTCGACTTCTGAGCATAATGAGGCCACATCTGTCACCTCTCGTGGTGATCCGGGATGGAACCACTGCACCGTCGTAGACATGGCTTCACGCAAAGTCAAATGCAACTACTGCAGTCGGATTATTTCGGGTGGAGTTTTTCGTCTAAAACAACATATTGGGGGTGTCAAAGGAGAAGTGAAGACTTGTACTGCTGCACCACTAGAGGTAAAAATTCAATTCAAAAATTACCTACGACAAAGAGAGTTGGAAAAAGGAGCAGCATCAACGATGAGAGGCCAAATTAGGGAGGAAATGACACGGCCCTCAGGTCAAGGTATTCATATTCACCCTCCGGGAGATAGATCTCGGGAGGGAGACATAGACCCTACAAGAAGGAGATCCACTGCATTTGAAGACTTCTCTCGAGGTATTATTTGATTTAAAATTTTCAATTAATTATTTACTTCTTTATACTTCATCTCGATTAAATTAGTCTAATCATCTATTTTAATTTAAAGATGATATACGTCGAGCCATGGACGAAAGTAGACGATCTTTTGCTGATGAGGATGTGTATAGACGCACCGGTCGACACGTTGGGCAAGGGAGTGGATCCGGACATGGATCCAACGAGGAGGAAATTAATGACTTGACTAGGGACAATGATCCTAGAGTGGGTCCTATAGATGCTTTCCTAACAAGACGGAGAGGTAGACAACCATCAATCACAGTTGCTATGAAGAACCTGAAGGTATGCAAGGAGAACCGTGCTGTTTCGAGATGGTTTGTTTATAACAGTGTACATGCCAATGCTGCAAAGGGTCCTTATTGGGAGGACATGATTGAGACTATTGGAGATGTGGGTAAGGATATTTCTGGACCAACCCCCAAGGAGATATACAACACTTATCTTCCTCAAGAGGTAAGTGATCTCCAGGAGTATATCAAGTCGTTTGAGCGAATTTGGGATGAAAGAGGATGCACAATAATGATAGATGGCTGGACAGGTGAGTACATTGAATTAGTTTAACATATTTAGAAATTAGAATCTTAGATTAACATATTATATTTTTAGTTAATTTAGACATTCGCTAACATCTATAACATTATTTGAATAGGAATTACGAGAAGAAGTATGATTAACTTCCTTATATACTGTCAAGCTGGGACTGTATTTTGGAAGTCCGTAGATGCTAGTGGAAAGGTAAAGAATGCTGAATATCTTTTCAAGTTAATTGATGACATTGTGGAGCAGGTGGGAGAAGATCGGGTTGTCCAAGTTGTAACAGATAATGCAGCTTCATATAAAGCTGCTGGCCATATGTTAATGGAGAAGAGGCCACATCTATATTGGCTTCCTTGCTCTGCTCATTCCCTAGATTTGATGCTAGAAGATATTGGGAAAGATGTCAAAATTACTGAAACAGTGAAGTCAGCCCAATTCATCACATCCTATATCTACAACCATAACTATGTGCTCACGTTGATGCGTGAACACACTGGACAGAGGGAGTTACTACGTCCTGGGGTAACTCGTTTCGCCTCCACATACATTTCTTTGGAGAGTATACAATCACAAAAACGTCCCTTGAAGCAGATGATTTCAAGTAAAGGATGGGAGGATTGGATGACAAGGCACGCGAAACATGATGCTAGAGACAAGGGGAAGCAGGTTGAGGACTTGATTGAGAGCCGAGAGTATTGGAAGGATATAAAGATGATCTTGAGCGTAGTTGAACCTCTTGTGCGGGTTCTGAGGATGGTGGATGGAGATAAGAAGGCCACAATGGGATATTTATATAAAGCTATGGACCGTGCAAAGGAAGACATAGCTAGGGCCAACAAAAATACATACAGAAAGTGGTGGGATATTATAGATGCAAGATGGGATAGGACACTCCACCATGACTTGCATGCGGCAGGTAACAAAATAAGTCAATCCATATTGGTCGCCATTTTATTTCCTATAAGTTTTATTTCATTTTTAATTTATTTTTCAATTCTTTAGGTCATTTCTTCAACCCAAGATACCAATATAGCTCTGCTACTCAACATGCGCCCAATGATGAAGAAGTACTATGTGGGACTCAAAATGTAATTCGGCATTTGTTACATGATGAGGATCGAGCTATCATAGCATGCAACAAAATGCATCACTATAGGCTCCGGACATTACATTTTGGTACTCATCGTGCTCAACGGGCAGTCATGTTGCTTTCACCAGGTATTTAGAATTTTACACATAACTAATACTTTCAAAAAATTGTTATCAACTTATCATGCATAGGCTTTACAAATTACAATACTAATTGTTAGTTGGATCATTATGGAATTACAGCTGATTGGTGGATGGATCATGGGAAGGCTCCAGGTTATGAAGATCTTGCTTATGTTGCTATCCGTGTATTGAGCCAAACCACCTCCTCTTCTGGCTGTGAGAGGAACTGGTCTACATTTAGCTTGATACACACCAAGCAAAGGAACCGATTAAGCTCAGCGAGATTAGAACAATTGGTCTTTTGCCACTACAACATGCGCTTGAAATTAAAGAATCTTCAAAAAATTCAAGAGAACCAAAGAGAAGAAGAACGATGGAGAGATGAAGTTGCTGGAAGACCGGTGCAAGCAGAACAACAAGTTGAGGAACCAATCGATCTGGACGAGATATTTGAGGAGCAGAACCCACTGAATGCATGGGTGGATGCAAGGAATGTTTTGAGTCCATCAGAATTCGATCCAAACGATCGGTCATGGTGATGGGGATCCAGGAACGGCTGGAATGGGGTCAAAGGCCCAATGTGCAGTTTAGTTGGCCCATTAGGGGTCCATTTGGAGTCTTTTAATTTATATGTAATTTTCCCATGTTTTTTTAGTTATTTTCGGAGTCCTAGGGGTAGTTTAGTAATTTTCATATTAGGATTTCTTTGAAGAGTCTATATATTGTCCTGTATCCCCTCGTGGGAAAGCATTGAAGAAGAATTTTGAATGATGAGCCGCCGCTGCGTGTTTTCTCCCGAGACGGGACGGGAACCCTAGTCTTCTTCTCCTCCAACCCCCTCTCTTCTCTCTACTTCCGGTCTACCCCCTCTCCTGTCCCGCATCACATGGGCAGAAGGACAATTAGATGGTGTCCCCTTGTCCGTTGAGTTTCAACTTCCACCTCCTTCAAAACGGCAAAAGAAATCCACCCCACAAAGTTCAGGTAAGGGTAAAGGCAAACTAATGGATGTTGATATTGCAGATTTAGAAACTGTACAAGAAGATGAGTCAGACGAGACACCAGAGCCGAGCGACAAGGTCGTTTACCAAACTTCAGACGACTCTACTTCGGCAACGACTACCCCTGACGATGACGATGATGATCCACATGGAAGTCAAGGTGGATCCTTGCAACAACGGTCATCTCGAGGACGTGGAGGATCAAGTCAACATGGTGAAGCTCCTCCAATGATTTTCACAGGAGAGCAAGAATTTACGCATGCTACGCAGGATGATGACCACTCCAGTAGGTTGGCTAATGGCACATCATCAACAAATAAAGGCAAAGGGAAATAACAACAAGAGCTCCTAAAGAGAACATCCTCTCAAGAGCATTCGTCTGATGCATCCTCTCAAGTTCCATTAGAGGGTTATAGTCCTTATGGATATCCAGGTACATATTATCAACATCCACCACCCTATGATGCATCGAGTTACTTAGGATGATATCCCACTTATCCTCCAACTTCAGATATTTCTTCTTATCAATCCTCAACCTCAGAAGGATCTTATCATGAGCCAAAGACACAAGGATGGATACCGGTGACAATAATCTACCTATTCACAGATGAGTATAACCGATTTGTACAAGAATATGAACAATGTTACCAAGCTTATATGTCTTGGGCCGATTATGTGCAACATTTGTATAGCACCTACAATGTAAGGCTAGAATAAATGTATGTCTACTTGTTCTGTCACTTTGTGTGAGTGTTTTTTTTTTATTATCATGTAATACTTAGGGGTAAGGTTTTATGTCCCCCCCAATGTATTGTATTCAAGTTTTTTTCAAAGTTAATAAAAATTCAAGGGCTTACCCAAGGTCCTAGATAAGTTTTGGGTAAATATAATTTTTCCTGATTTTTTGAATTTTTTTCTTATTTTTTAGACTTGTTTTTCTATTTTTTCCCTATTTTCTTCTATTTTTTCCCCTTTTTATAAATTGGATCGGCCAAACCGGTCCGGCTCGGTCCGGACCGGTTCGGGATCGGATCGGATCGGCCGATCCACTCGGTCAGGACTGGACCGATCCGAGTCCGACCCCCGAGTTGGCCTACCTTGGTTTAAAGCGAATTATCACCAGGAGCTGGAGTAGATGGTTTCCAGACAAGGCCTTCAATTTTGTGGTGTGGGTTGGAGAAAGAGGATGCCAATCACTAAATAATTTCATTGCCCATTAAGCTGAGAAGTCTGGAGGAATATGTGCTTGGTTGTGCACATTAATCTGCAAGTTCATACTACAGCTACACAGTGTACTGATATGATTATCAAAGAATGAAATCTCTCAAGGGTAACACATTGAGGATTAGTATGATCCCTTGTTCTAAATGTGCTTAAAGAAAAGAATCAGTAGTGTGGAATGATGAAATGAAAAGAATGCTTGCCTAAAATGTATGATCTTTTTTAAATGGATCATATTGTGGAAAAAATAAATAAATAAATTATGCTTGTTAAATTAACATGGATAAGCCGCCATACAATCCCTCCCCCCCCCCCCCCCCCAAAATAAAATAAAATAAAATAAAATAAAAAGATAAATAAAAAAATAAAAAGAAAAAAGAAAAAGAATAGAAAAAGCCATAACATTTGTGGCAAAGCCATATTGCACTAGATCAAAGCAAAGAATGGGGCATAGATGGGTGAAACATGATTCCCTAACAGTCAAGAAGTAGGATCAAAGAGATTACTGGATGAAGATATCACTTCATGCCTCCATGATTTTTTTTCTGTATCAAAGGGATTTTGGGTTGTCCAGCTGTTTGAAATTGGTGGATTTGGCAGATTCGGATCTGGATCAGCCAATGCTGATCCATTTTCAAGGGGGAAGATTTTAAAAAGCAGAAAAAATATAGATTGACTTGAATTGGTCCGAAGTCGGTCAGTCTTAGGTTGATTCTAAGTGGATTCTGATTCTGATCCAGCTCAGAGTGACCCAGTCTTTTCCTAAGACCTGGTCCAGTTCTGCTTCCAAATGGTTCTTTCCACAATCACATGAAAGTTACGGAAATCTTCTAAACATTATTTTCTACTCTAGTCCCTCCCTCTTCCGAACTGTACCAATTCATTTGATCTAATGAGACAGTATGCAGAGCAAACTTCAAGGTAGATCTGGGCTAGTAGACTGTCCTGAATAGATGGCTATGGAGGTTAGGGAATGAACTGGAGGCTCTATGGTCAAAGGTGGTCAGAGACAAGCAGTGCGGAAATTGCAGTAGACAGTTTACAGCTGAGCTGGGACAGCGATCAGTCCTTTCACCACTACGAAGAAACATTAAAAACAATGTAGATGTAGTGTTGGCTTCAATACTTTACCATGTTTGTAATAGAAGCACCTTGGGATTTTGTGAAGACAATTGATATGGGGAGGGTCCTCTGGGTTTTTTCATTTGAGAATTTGTATGAGGTTTCCACCAGGAAGGGAGCTTACATTCACCAGCTTCTTTCTGATCCTTTCAGAATGATCTGGCAGAAAAAGAGAAAAGGAATAAGAATAGATGAAGAAAAGGAAAGAAGAAAAGAAACTGCAGAGAAAAAAATTATAAAAATTAGAAACAGTAACAGAAAGTGGATTCACATATACAGCAAGGTATTGGATTTAAAGATGCAAAGAAGAATTAAGTTGGTTCCTTGTCAAAATGGTTTTTTGTTAACTTTTACCTGATGAAATGTAGTATGTTTTTCATTTTCTATTTTCATCCTTGAGAGCATAGTGCTAAAAGTTGGTCATTATTAACACGTGTAAAGCTTCTTAATACACCTTTAGTTTATAGTTTCCATGTTGTCAGTTGTTTAACCAAGCTTGCTGTTGTCCAGCAGATTTTCAAATTTCAGCGGCTGTTGCGGAGTTTAAGGGTCCAGTTATCTTTGGAGTTGTTCGTTTTGCTCAGGTTAGCATGGAGCTGGCCAGGATTGAGGCAAGCTTCAGTGGCTTAGCACCTGGTAAGCACGGTTGGGCTATAAATGAATTTGGTGATTTGACTAAAGGAACAGCTAGCACAGGAAAAATATTCAATCTGGCAAACCAACCATCTTCTGGAGAGGTCAGCTGACAATATTCTAATTGGATTTTTAAAGTTATTCATTTTTTTTCTTCATTCTGGTACATTTCTTATTTACCATTCCTAATATTTGCACAAATAGTTTCACCATCAGTTTTTTGTTTCATCATTTTCATGGACGTGTGGCACCAACGATGTTTTCTGTAGCATGTCAATATCAGGTGCCACTTGGGTGAATGAAATCATGAAATTTATTGTTATTAGCTCACAGTCCCAGATAAAATTCAGTTGCTGTTATACTTCAAGTCTAGAGGACTTGATAGTCATTCCATAGTTTTGTGAGCTTAAATGGCATGACCAATCAGCTAGATTCCTTTGTCAAAAATTGGCTTCGGGATGTCTTATGCATCTTGAATTAGGCAGTGACATCTACCCTCTCTCATAGAGGGCTGACGTAAGGTTGTAGCCTTGATCATAGTAACTGATGCGGGAGAGCAGGAAGATGGCGGTGTGAGGTGAAGGATTGCGGTGGCGGCGATATCCGGCATCTCACCTAGCCCCTCTTGAGCTCTCCCTCAAGAAGTTTTATCCCTCTCAGAGAATCACAAACAAAAGGCTAGGATTTTTTTTCCATCTTCAAAATCATCATTGCCTCAAAACGTATAGAGGTTAAAAGGAAAAAAAAATATAACTTTGCAACCATATCATGTAAAGTTCTAAAATAGTACAAATATCCCTACTACTGAATATTCAAATAAAAGTCAATTTATTCCTAAAAAATAAAGAAAAAATCATCAAAAATAAAAAAATGACTCTCTAAATTAAGCTTCAACAATTGGGCACGGCTTCTCCAAGAGGTTGGGGCTGTGGGGTTTGGATGATCATCCTCAAACCATCGTGTACAATGCATTAGTGACATGGTGCATCAGCTCTAGATCCCCATCATTCTCCACCGGTTTGAGAAAACTTGTCCTTGAGTTTTGTAGTGTTGAAGGATTTTACAATACTAATTGCAATGGATGAGAACAATACTGAAAATCTTGAACTAATGACCGCATTGAAGTGCATAGAGTACTGCTCTGCTTAATCATCAAATACACACCACATTAGATCGAAAGCACGAAGCGGTTGAACCTATGCATCCATCGGCTCCTTGAATAGAGACTCATCCGGTAAATGAAGAGCGGCCACAATCATGATAGTCTGATCCCACATGGGTGGGTTAGGCAGAGGAAGAGTAGCCACTATTCTTGAATCTACGGAGCTGGCCATCAAATCGACATCAAATTTCGTTTGCATCCTCATCCCAGAGTCTTTACCGCTGTTGAAGGATACTTGATGGGAAAAATGAACTTTCTTTCAAATGAGGCAGCTGGAGAATGCACTGCTGTCATTGGAGATCTGCAGTTGCGTATCGTTTCTCCATCTAGTCTTTGCAACTCTGATGTATGGTCTTGGTTTTGGAAGGATAGTACACACCATGCCTCCTCAAAGTGAGAAACTCTATGTAAGATCAGAGAATTTCACAAATGCTCGGTCACGATCTAGCATAATTTCTCCTATCTTGGAGAATAAATTAACAATTAATTGTAAACTAAGATTCTTCTCTAGTCCACTATTAAACGCAAGGGTGGCGTGTATCTTGTTGTGCAAGAGAATTCTGGTGTAGAAGACTGAAAAAGTCATGCCCACTAACGGTATTGACGATGAATGAGCTGATTTGCAGGGCATATGTCGCTGAGGTCCAGCAACTCGATGGTGAAGATGACGACACCATTTTGGACGTACCTACAACATGGCGAGGATGCGAAGACGTCGCATGTAGGAGTGCTTGTGATAGTTCGGCTTCTCTGTGCGGACGATGACGGGCTGCAACGGGGAGGCTTCTTGCCTAGGCACAGAGGGCGGCATTGAGGCTCTAGACCACATGGGCAGGTGGACCTGCTTGGGCCCAGATGTGGAGCCCTGTGGCATGCGAGCGGTGCTGTGTGATAGACGACAACCGCTGGTTGTCCTGTTCGCAACGATGGTTCGTAGAGGGAGAGAGAAAGGAAGGCAGGAAGATGGGAAGTGGATGTGAGAGGGTGCAAGCCCAACCTGTTGTGGCCACATGGTCGGGGGCACATAATAGGCGAGGGGCAGTAGGGACGCGGGGGCCTCGTACTCTATGCGCTATGCATAGGACAAGGAGAAGGGTGGTGTAGTGAAGAGTTGTGGTTTGTAATTGAGAGGGGGAGAAGAACATGACAATAATAAATAAATAAAAGAAAAACAAAAGGAGCAAGCCAAGAAGAAAGAGAAGTGATGCTAGGGAGGTGTTAAAGGTTTTCCACGGGCCTTGGGGACCTTCGGTTGGTTCCTATCATGGAATGCAGAATCGGCCGATCTCGATCCGGATCGGCCGATTCGGATAAGTAACGGTATCTCCCGATCCGACGAATCGGCCGATTTTGACTGATTCCGGTCGATCCGATCCTGGATTGGGATCGGTGGGTCCTGATCTGGCCTCCCGATCCGTGCTAGAATTTCATGGTTCCTATTGGGGTTGGGAAGAAGAAGATAGAACTAAGGAAGAGAGGGTAGTCAGGGGGGGGGGTTGTTTAGCAAAAGAAGACAAGTGAAGGTGGTGGGGAGGAACAAGGTCACGGGCTTGACCCGTTTAGTACAGGCAGTGGAGGCCACATCCCCCCCACAGGCTTTGGTGGTGGAACGGGTGAAAGGGGAGGGAATAGAAGAGGATGGGTGAAGGGAAACAAACAAAAAAAGGGTTGGTAACTGTCCTCTCGGCTGGAATGGGTGATGATGCTTCTAGGCAAAAAAATGGAAAGGGGGAATGCAGAGAGAGAAAATATAGGGAGGAAGAAGAATAGATAGAAGTGGAAGAAGAATTGAGGAAGACGATGAAGAGGATCGGGCGGCGTAGCCTCGACGTGGCAGAGGAAGACGGCGACGACATAGAGTTTGGATTGGGATTTGGTGTGATACCAAATTGATGCAGGATGGGTAGGAAAATGGCGGTGTGAGACGAAGGATGGAGATGGTTTCAAAGCACTAGTGGTGGCAGTGATAACCAAGCATCTCATCCACCCCCTTTGGGGCTTTTGCTCACGGAATTCTATCCCTCTTGAAGAATTAAAAAGACTAGGGTTTTGTTTTTTCCATCTTCAAAATCATCATTGCCTCAAAAACATACAGAGGTTCTCTTTTTAGAAGGGGAAAATATATAACTTTGCAACCATACCCTATAAAACTCTAAATAGCATAAATATCCCTACTATTGAAAATATTCAAATAAGTGCCAATCTATTCCTTAAAAAATAATAAAAAAATACAAAATAGAAAATGACTCTAAAAACTAAGCTTCATCAATCAGGCACGTCATCTCCAAGCTGAAGTGAGACTGAGGTCGTCTAGGCGGGCTGATTATTCTTGGACCATTATGTACAATGCATTGGCAACATTGGTGCATGTCGGTTCTGCATTGGTAACAATAATGATAATGTTCAATAGTTGATATTCTCTTTTTGACATCTTCCTGGCTTCTTGATCTTGCTGGAAGCTTTCATTTAATGGTGAAATAACAAACAAAGTACTTGAAATTCTCAATTGGCTTGAAGTTGGGATAATAGTAGGATCCCTGAAGTTGGTTTGTTTTTCTCTATAAAAGACGTTATGCCATTTTCCTATCATGATTAAGGTTAGTCAAATTGAAAAGTAGAGATGGCCAGAAAATTCTGTGAGTCAACTGAACTATTACTTTGTTGTTGTTTAGCTTTGATCAAAATGTGGCTTTTCTTATTACAAACTTGAGGCTTTCTAACCTTTTGAAATTTGAGACTCTGAGTGCATTGAAGCATGTCCTAACCTTTTACTCATGAGTCCAACTTGATGCACTGGCAGCCGGTTCCGGTGTTTTTATTTAAATTTATTTTTGATTTTTTTTTGGTTGGCCTCATGGTGCCCCATATGGCCGTACAATCCGATCTCGGATCGGACGACCCAAAAAAGATGAAAAATCGAAAACCGACCCCAAATGAACAAAGAAAACATTGATCAGACTGTACGACCATGGTTGGGGGGGGGTTGGGCCCAACCCAAAAAAAATTCATTTTTTTAAAAATAAAAACACCGGCAGCCAGTGCAGCAAGGTTTACTCTTCACTCGTAAGGATCCTTTGTTTTTTTGTAGGAGTAAACAACAACAATGGCAACATCAATAGTAATAATGATAATGACTGTTTTAATCTCAGATTAAGCGGCAACATCAATAAATAATAATGATAATGAGTTTTTTAACCTCAGATTAATGTAAGGGTTCCACACATTGGGTGACAATACCTTGATTACTACAGATGAACAGGTGTAGCTTTACAAGAACAGGGTAAATTATGAGAATAAGAGCATATTGAATTAGGCAGTGACATAAGTTGGCAGATATAAGGACACTCTTTAGAATTAAGAATCTTATTAACCATATGAGTCTATAGTTATACACCATTTTTTGGAAAGGTTGAATGTGTGTGGATAAGTTGATTCTCATTAGAAGTTTGTTTTTCTCTGATAGTGGATAAGTTGATTCCCATAGAAGCTTGTTCTTTTCAGTAGAAGTATTTTGTCCATAATATGCACCAAAACATGAACCTATCGAGCTTTTACCCTAGTTCTCATTTGGAAAAGAAATATTAGATGTCTAGTTCATACTTTTTTGCAAATTGGAAGACCATCTGTAGTGCTGCCCATTTAGGAGCTGATCCATGTTAGAAGAGTAATATGCTTGTTGCACCTCTGCTGGTGGGAAAAAAGTTAGTTGGATTGAGCCCCACAATCTCATTCTGCCACCTGGAGAACCCATATTGTAACGACCCGCCATCCTATGACCGGAGACCCGATCACTAAATGGATGTCGGCCCATTAACTGCGGGTTCACACCCGGATCTCACACAACACATCTGGAGGAGTAAGCGCTAAACAAGGTTAAATATAACAATCACAGGGACTACAAAGATATAACAAGTGCGCAGGAAGGAAGATAACAATGTCCGTATACAGTCCAACAATAATTACATGGTCCAACAGATTAAATAGGTACAGGCAGAAGTAAAGTACAACAACATCGGGGCATACCCCGGAACTGAGACAACTGCTGGCCCGCACACCGGGAAGATACCACACGCCGCCACACGCCGCGAGGTCCACACCTGAAACCGCAGGGAGTGAGCCACACCAGAATTGGGCTCAGTAGGGATCATCCGATCCCCTGCCTCCCACTCACACACCCACAAGAGCAATAATACAGATATATGGCAATTAAACAAAGCAGTAAACACAACTCTCAAACCTGATATGAAACGTACGCATAAACAGTGTAGCAGGAACAGTTCTAAGCAACCCGAAGAACCCAACACAAAGTCACGTCTCACAGTCAAAGTCCACAAAGCGACCGAACCACACTGTCGATCGAAGTCAAACGTCGCCTCACAACACTACCACCATTACTCAGGCCTGTCCACCCCTACAGTGTTCCGGGGCACTGTAGGGTGAGGCAATGAGTCAAACTAGGACTAACTGGGACCAGTGAACCACCACTGCCCAGCTACGTGTACACACAAGCAGTCTAGACTACTGTCCTACCGACCGGATTTCCTCCACGCCAGGCCTCGGTGCTTCAGGAGGGCCCTGGGGACCGGCGAACCCCCGTCAAGCTGAAGCTACAGGAACTACCCACAACCCTAACCTCCCGGACTGCGTCAGGCCAAAGGGCGAAGGGTACCACTCGTAACCTTGATCAAAGGTCACATCAGGCCCAGTGGCTAAAGGGGTAAAACAACTCCAACAGTACCACAACCAGCTCCACAGCAAGAAACGCGCCGGAAACTGCCACGACAAATAGGGAAATCCCGACCCGCTGAGACCAAACAACAACTCATCGGATAGCGCACCGGCTACTCCGGCCCGACGGGCTCAAGGTGGTTCTGCTTCCCTCAGTCAAAGGTAAAACACAACATGTACCACTCCCCTACCGGTACGGCAACAATGCCTCACAGATATCATGGTCCTTCCTCATCGGCCCAACGTGACAAACGTAAACCACAGTAGTTCCAATTCCATATCCGCATAAACACACACACATACATGATGTAATTCCATTCACGCAGAAGTCCTTAGTCTCAGTGTACAACTTAAAGCATGCATTCGAACCATCTAATCGTGAAACATGTGTTAAATAACAGGAGTTAAGCAGTTCTGTCTTGAATGGCGTCGACCGAGGTTGACGCCATTCAAGCCCCTAAAACAGGTTCATAAAAACCAGATTATTCCTTAAACCACGTCGACATGGGAAGCCGCCCTTTAAAACGCGTCAGAGTCCACAGACGCCATTCACCCCAGAATTTCAGATTTGCAGAAGCCTAAGTCGGGGTGATTTCCTGCCTAAATGGCGTCATGATGGTCCGACGTCCTTCTAAAAGGCGTCGTCCATACATGACGTCTTTTAGCGCCAGAATCCCGTACAACGAAACCTCGAACATGGAGGTTTCTGCCCTAAAAGGTGTCGTACTGCCCTGACGTCCTTCTAAAAGGCGTCGACCAGGCACGACGCCGTTTAGCGCCAGAAATCTGGTTCCCTGGTTCGATCCGAGGGTTCCTCCTTTAACCCCAAGCACCCCGAAAATGCCCAAAACAGAAGGGGGAGGAAAGGGAAATCGACTATCACAAGCATGCTACAATTCCACAATCCCTAACACGGCCATTCCCACGAGAAAAACTCCCTAAACATGCTCAGTCTATCCCAAAACATATCATGCCACGCCAAGGAAACCATAAGCAAGATAATCAACGATTCATGCAAGGTTCGTCCCCCTACCGGTTCTTGAACTCCTCTAAGCTTCGTGCCGTCGACCCGCCGCACCGCAGACCGCCGCCGGTACTCTCGAGGACGCCGCCACTCCGCCGGGACGTCGGCCGCCGTCCGGAGAATGGAACGCCGCGAAGGAAGTGGTGGAGGTAGAGGTGAGAGGTAGGGAGGTATTGGAGTGATGGAAGAGGAAGAAGAGGAAGGGAAGGGAGAAAGGAGGGCGGAGGGGGCGGAGAGGGTGAAGAGAGAGAGGGTGGAGGCGAAGAATGATGGAAAGAAGGAGAGGCTCGCGGGGTCAATCTGAATCTGGCTAAAACACGTCGATCGAGACAGACACCAATCAGTCTGACATGACGGGCCGTACTGACAGCGCTCTGAAACGCGTCGCTCACCACAGACGCCGTTCAGACGACATGACAGGCTGTACTGTCAAGGCTCTGGCGCCGTACACTGACATCGCAGGGGTCGCAGTCTGAATCGCGTCGACCATCGTGGACGCCGTTCAGACGATGTGACAGGGGCTGTACTCTCGCGGCCCGAAACCCGCTCACGTGGCGCACATGTGGCACAACAGAAAGCAGACTTAAATGGCGTCTACACAGACAGACGTCTTTTGAAAGATGTCGAGCATTGCAGACGTCATTTAGTCAGAAATCTCAAGACCCCTCAGGGTTGAAACCAGGGGATCCGGCCCGAACCCGACCCGAATACTGAACCAAAAACCTCAATCCTTACATTCTCCCCCCCTTAAAAGAATTTCGTCCTCGAAATTTGCATCCGCTCAACGATAAACTCGGCTAACCATCACATGCCGGCACACCGATTACAACAATCATTCTTACTAATCACACATACAGGGCTCCACATAATTAGCCAATCAAATTCACACCAAGCTAACCAAGATTCTCAATTCTGACAAAAAGTTAAAAGATCAAAATAACCACACACTAGCAAGGCACATATTACAAAACCGATTCTCCACCAAACCCAAGTACATCAAAGTGCCACAAGAGTTCACAATCACCTCCGAATAAGACACGACAAAAGCGCTCCACTAGCCTGATATCTCGAACCTCCACCAAGAGATGCAACACCACTCAACGCCCCGGGCTCCTACTGACCACTCGGCTCATGACCTGTCTTATTCTTCTGGGGACAGTTCCTCGCGAGATGTCCCTTCCTACCACAGCCAAAATAGCTACCAGTGATCAATGGACATATTCGATTGCCATGATACCTGCCACAACGGAGACAACGATCCGCAGCGTCCCGCCTCGCTTCCTGTTGCCAGTTGACCTCCGTCTGCATCTGCTGAACCGAACCATCTTCATCCTCGTCACAAGGTACCTCTTGGAACTCGAACTCAAAGGAACTCGAACCGCCTGACGAAAAGACCGCTGATCTGTCCTTGCCTTGCTGCTTCCCTTGTGCTGAATGCTCCGACTCCTTCGCCGTGTGTTGGAACTGTATCTCCACCGCTGCCGCGCACCGAACTGCTGACGCCAGATCCTTACAACAATGAGCTGCCACAAATTCCTTCAGATCATGCCGAAGTCCATCCACAAATTTCTCCGTCCTTCGTTCCTCATGTTCAGATATGTGTGGAGCAAATCTTCCCAGAGCTACAAATTTCATCTGATATTCCAGAACTGACATACCATCCTGCACCAATTCCATAAATTCCCTTTCCTTGGCCCTACGAACGTGCCTCGGAAAGTACTGTCCACTAAACTCTCTTACAAAGCCTTCCCAAGGAATTTCTCTCAAGGACCTATATGAAAACATCAACCCCTTAATGGTAACCCACCAATCATAAGCATCGTCCTTCAGCAAGTAGGTTGCCAACAAGGTCTTGTCACTCTCAGCACATTTTAGAACATCAAACGCCTTCTCCACTTCCTTAATCCAATGAGCTGCCGCATCTGGAACAGGTTGACCCGTGAAAGAAGGGGGCTTCAACTTCAAGAACCGTTCCATCACCATAGACTGGCCACTTCGGGAATTGGACCCCTCACTTCCATCTCCCTGCTGGTATCTAGACATAGCCCCAATCATAGCTTCCATGAAACGATCCACATTATGTCCTTCTGCCCTTGAACTACCATCATCTGCTCTCGAACCACGAGCCAACGGAACTCTCCTCTTCGGTGCCATCACTATCCCACATACACGAAAATTGAACCAAAACACGTCAAAACCTACCGATCTACACCAACAGCCATCGCCTGTACAGACTTGTACTTATTGTTGGACTATAATATCTAACATAGTTTACCATATACTCGACCAGACTGAGCTCTGATACCATCTGTAACGACCCGCCATCCTATGACCGGAGACCCGATCACTAAATGGATGTCGGCCCATTAACTGCGGGTTCACACCCGGATCTCACACAACACATCTGGAGGAGTAAGCGCTAAATAAGGTTAAATATAACAATCACACGGACTACAAAGATATAACAAGTGCGCATGAAGAAAGATAACAATGTCCGTATACAGTCCAACAATAATTACATGGTCCAACAGATTAAATAGGTACAGGCAGAAGTAAAGTACAACAACATCGAGGCATACCTCGGAACTGAGACAGCTGCTGGCCCGCACACCGGGAAGACACCACACGCCGCCACACGCCGCGAGGTCCACACCTGAAACCGCAGGGAGTGAGCCACACCAGAATTGGGCTCAGTAGGGATCATCCGATCCCCTGCCTCCCACTCACACACCCACAAGAGCAATAATACAGATATATGGCAATTAAACAAAGCAGTAAACACAACTCTCAAACCTGATATGAAACGTACGCATAAACAGTGTAGCAGGAACAGTTCTAAGCAACCCGAAGAACCCAACACAAAGTCACGTCTCACAGCCAAAGTCCACAAAACGACCGAACCACACTGTCGATCGAAGTCAAACGTCGCCTCACAACACTACCACCATTACTCAGGCCTGTCCACCCCTACAGTGTTCCGGGGCACTGTAGGGTGAGGCATTGAGTCAAACTAGGACTAACTGGGACCAGTGAACCACCACTGCCCAGCTACGTGTACACACAAGCAGTCTAGACTACTGTCCTACCGACCGGATTTCCTCCACGCCAGGCCTCGGTGCTTCAGGAGGGCCCTGGGGACCGGCGAACCCCCGTCAAGCTGAAGCTACAGGAACTACCCACAACCCTAACCTCCCGGACTGCATCAGGCCAAAGGGCGAAGGGTACCACTCGTAACCTTGATCAAAGGTCACATCAGGCCCAGTGGCTAAAGGGGTAAAACAACTCCAACAGTACCACAACCAGCTCCACAGCAAGAAACGCGCCGGAAACTGCCACGACAAATAGGGAAACCCCGACCCGCTGAGACCAAACAACAACTCCTCGGATAGCGCACCGGCTACTCCGGCCCGACGGGCTCAAGGTGGTTCTGCTTCCCTCAGTCAAAGGTAAAACACAACATGTACCACTCCCCTACCGGTACGGCAACAATGCCTCACAGATATCATGGTCCTTCCTCATCGGTCCAACGTGACAAACGTAAACCACAGTAGTTCCAATTCCATATCCGCATAAACACACACACATACATGATGTAATTCTATTCACGCAGAAGTCCTCAGTCTCAGTGTACAACTTAAAGCATGCATTCGAACCATCTAATCGTGAAACATGTGTTAAATAACAGGAGTTAAGCAGTTCTGTCTTGAATGGCGTCGACCGAGGTCGACGCCATTCAAGCCCCTAAAACAGGTTCATAAAAACCAGATTATTCCTTAAACCACGTCGACATGGGAAGCCGCCCTTTAAAACGCGTCAGAGTCCACAGACGCCATTCACCCCAGAATTTCAGATTTGCAGAAGCCTAAGTCGGGGTGATTTCCTGCCTAAATGGCGTCATGATGGTCCGACGTCCTTCTAAAAGGCGTCGTCCATACATGACGTCTTTTAGCGCCAGAATCCCGTACAACGAAACCTCGAACATGGAGGTTTCTGTCCTAAAAGGCGTCGTACTGCCCTGACGTCCTTCTAAAAGGCGTCGACCAGGCACGACGCCGTTTAGCGCCAGAAACCTGGTTCCCTGGTTCGATCCGAGGGTTCCTCCTTTAACCCCAAGCACCCCGAAAATGCCCAAAACAGAAGGGGGAGGAAAGGGAAATCGACTATCACAAGCATGCTACAATTCCACAATCCCTAACACGGCCATTCCCACGAGAAAAACTCCCTAAACATGCTCAGTCTATCCCAAAACATATCATGCCACGCCAAGGAAACCATAAGCAAGATAATCAACGATTCATGCAAGGTTCGTCCCCCTACCGGTTCTTGAACTCCTCCAAGCTTCGTGCCGCCGACCCGCCGCACCGCAGACCGCCGCCGGTACTCTCGAGGACGCCGCCACTCCGCCGGGACGTCGGCCGCCGTCCGGAGAATGGAACGCCGCGAAGGAAGTGGTGGAGGTAGAGGTGAGAGGTAGGGAGGTATTGGAGTGATGGAAGAGGAAGAAGAGGAAGGGAAGGGAGAAAGGAGGGCGGAGGGGGCGGAGAGGGCGAAGAGAGAGAGGGTGGAGGCGAAGAATGATGGAAAGAAGGAGAGGCTCGCGGGGTCAATCTGAATCTGGCTAAAACACGTCGATCGAGACAGACACCAATCAGTCTGACATGACGGGCCGTACTGACAGCGCTCTGAAACGCGTCGCTCACCACAGACGCCGTTCAGACGACATGACAGGCTGTACTGTCAAGGCTCTGGCGCCGTACACTGACATCGCAGGGGTCGCAGTCTGAATCGCGTCGACCATCGTGGACGCCGTTCAGACGATGTGACATGGGCTGTACTCTCGCGGCCCAAAACCCGCCCACGTGGCGCACACGTGGCACAACAGAAAGCAGACTTAAATGGCGTCTACACAGACAGACGTCTTTTGAAAGATGTTGAGCGTTGCAGACGTCATTTAGTCAGAAATCTCAAGACCCCTCAGGGTCGAAACCAGGGGATCCGGCCCGAACCCGACCCGAATACTGAACCAAAAACCTCAATCCTTACACATATGCAGCCGTCTTCCCCATTAAATGCCCCGACGTCATCTGTGCGTCAGCACACATGGGGGGCCGAATTTAAAAAAAAAAAAAAACCCCAATTGGGTTTTGAAAGTATGGATTATGTTCTTGAAAGCATGATCAGGCTCTCTGAAGCACCATCACACTCTCGGGAGCATGGTGCTCTTGAGAGTCCTATCGTGCTCTCAAGAGGACAATCTATGCTTTTGAAAAGCAGTTTGGTGGTAATTTTTTTTACTAGCCTTCCACGTGCACTGACGTGTGGATGACATCGGGACGTATTTAATGGAAGAGAGAATTCCCATGTGGGCTTTCCAGGTGGCAGAATGGGATTGGGGCGCTTCAATCCAGCTCACTTTTTTGCCACTGGCAGCGCTGCAGCAAGCATTACATATGTTAGAAATAATCTCCATTGACGGAACCTCTAACAATAGAGTTCACATGAATTGATCTGAAGCTTAGACAATAAGATAGCTTTTAGAGGCCACTAGTAGAAAGTCTTGTTGTTATGAGCAAAATGTCCAGGTAGGAGAGTGGCTTAAACCACTGCCTTAAGGCCTCGGCCTTGGGCAAAATGTGGTTTTTCTTAACGGGCACCCTTGACTACCATCTATATATTTTGAATGGGGAAAAGATCCATGGAAGCTGGTGTTATCCTTTTGATGAAAACTTTGCATCCCTTTCTGACCATGGTTCAGCAACAAAGACCACTGGAATCACCTTGAAAGGAAATAAGTTCACATGGATGAGTCAGCAATGTAGAAGCAGGAAACATGGAAGCATGGTAAAGGTAGCCACGGCTTCACAGTTTTACAACTTTCTCATGAGGAAATTGGTTGTGTTCTTGTTCTTCCTGCCCCAAACTTCTCCCGTCAAGAAAGTGTTTTATTTCATTTCTGCTTCAATCAATCACCTGTGTCTGCAACATCATTCTTGTGTTTAACTTTGAGTATACTCACAGGCATACTTATTAAGTTCCAGGTCGGGTGTTAGTGATAAAAACTGATGAATCTATTGAAAGGGCACTTCCCCCCTATTAATGGCTAATCTGTATTGTACACCTACTAAGGCTGTATTTATTTACATGGTCTGCCTGCCTAGTTTGCCTCAGCTAAACTGCCCAGGCTGATTCTGGAGTATCCAAAATTTTTTCGGTACTATTGGAATTGGAAGGAGATGGCAAGATGGCTTGAGGGACTGAACCTGAGAGAATTAGCAATTCTAGTTTTTCTGAAGTTGGTGGGAATCTTGACGGGACGTATTCGCATTTGCCTGAGTTTTTCTCATTTCTAGTTGTTCCAAAATCTTGGACCTTGAATCAAGGAGGAAACAGTAGACAAATGCAGACTTCAGCATTTGGAAAAGCTTTGGAAAAAGCGATTTTCTCAAAATCAGTTTTCTGATAAGAATATTTGATGGTACAAAATCTCTATCATGATGTCGCCTCTTAAATCTTGTTTGGAAAATCCTGCAAGATTGTAGATATGAAAAATTTAAGTTTTAAAAAATGCCATTGATTAAAGGAGATTAATGAAGAGAGAGAAAAAAAAGAAAAGGGGTAGATGTCTTTTTTGTTCAAATCTGGATTACTTTATCAAAAGCTTTACTCCCACCCAACTTTTCCCTACTAATCATCTCCTTTTCCTTCGGGAGTGTTATCTCTCTCAATCACCAAAATCTGCTTTTACTAAATGCAAAGCCGGTTCTCATTTGGAAACGCGTAGACTTGTGTCTTTTGATTCCAATGATTGGAATCAACCTAATGACCGGCTGATAAACGCTGATAGGTTTTCATTTGTGTACTTTGAGAGTTATCTGGATTTCCACGAAGTTATCCCACTAAAATCAGCACGTTTCCAAACACAACCTTTAGACAAAGATGGAACGGATCTCAAGTTTGGTAGACTACTCAATGCCCTCTCACATGACTTGAGGAAATTGTTGTCATTTCTCAAGTCATGTAGGCGGTCAAGAGGATCCCATTCTGATAAAGATGAGATAGTCGTTAGCTTCTTATACGTTGTCATATTTATGAGTGGCGGGGAGAGTGGTATCTTTTTGTCGGTCGATAATATGAATGTGTGACAGGGAGGTGGAGGGTGATTTTTGTAAATCACCTTATGGCTGGTAGTTTGAAAATGCATGTAATGCACCAGATTCGTCCAAAGTGGCAGGGAACTCCTTTTATATAATTAGTATCTTATTGCATTTTGTATAGGATCTGATTCAACTTGCATGACTGTAATAGTTCCTTTAGTATGAACCAACTGGGGAACTACCGCACTGCAGGTTTAAATCTTTCTTAAGGGTTGCTCTGACATTGGATTTTCTACAGCCGCTCGGTGACCTGGGAACACTTGAAGCCAACGGGAAGGGGGAAGCACATTTCTCTGGCGCTAAACAGATGCTCAGAGTTGCTGACCTAATCGGTCGATCCGTCGCGCTGTATGGAACTGAAGACAAGTCAGACGAGGGCATCGCGGCTGCCGTCATAGCAAGAAGCGCAGGGGTCGGCGAAAACTACAAGAAGCTTTGCACCTGTGATGGTGTCACAATCTGGGAATCGAGTTGATCTTTTCCTACGTTCAACAATACAGCCCCATCACTTTTCCAAAGTTTACCTTGATCCCCTGTAACTTTCATGTAGATTGATGTTGCTAAATCTAGTAACACGAAAACAACTGGGAAACTGCAGTCTTATAAAAAGGAATGGGAATGGGAGGTCCCTACAACTCTTTTTGGAACATAACATAAATTACTGTGGTTGAGCGCCAAAAAAACCCTGCTGGATGGTAATTGTGAACACCTGGTTTGCTGGTTGCTTTACGAATTACGGATTGGTCTGGATCCTCAGAGCGTGAAGGAATGAGAAGGTGAGGCCGCAGCCGAGGGAAGCCCTGGTGTGGTGGTTTTACATCGGCGGCAGATACGTGATCACCACTGGGCTTCTGACTGTGTGGGTTCCGTCATTCCATATCAGAGCCCCGAATTCCGGCGATGACCGCCGGCCCTTTGCGACCAAGGTCACCTTGTATTGTAGCTTCTGGTTTTTCCGCGTAAAATGCAGGGAGCTCGGGTCGACCACAACGGCGGCCCCCCTGAACGGAGAAACTCGGGCGTGGTACGTCGAGACTGGCGCGCCGACGTTGGTGACTGTTCGGTGCAGCGTCAGCCGTGCAGCCGGCGGTAACAGGGCCGAGATGGCCGGGTAATTGAGGTCCCCCGGGGAGGCCAGGGCGTGTTGGCAGGACTGATTCGAGGACTTGGTGAAGAGTTTGAGCTGGAGCGGCGTCAGCCTCTGCGTGCAGAGGAAGTTGATGTAATCCTGCCGGCCGGCGTCGTAGACGAGCCCCGGGTTGAGTGCTTTGGACGGGTTGATGTGGCCGGCACCGTGGGCGTAGTGCGTGGAGGGCGCGCCGGTGGAGGCGTCCTTGAGTGGCTGCAGGGTATTGTCATGCACGTAGGCGGTGGTCATCAGCGCCGACCTGATGGCCGCGGGGGTCCAGTCCGGGTTGCTGGCCTTGAGCAGGGCGGCCACCCCGGCGACGTGAGGGCACGACATGGAGGTACCGGACAGGATGTTGAACCTGACCCGGCGGCGGTCGGCGGACAAACTCGACGGGCTCGCGGCGCCGCTCCACGCCGCCAGGATGTTCACCCCGGGGGCCACCACGTCCGGTTTCAGCACCTCCATTGTGAGGGTGTTAGGGCCCCGGGAGGAGAAGGCGGCCACCACGGGGGAGGGACGGATGCCCAGCTTCGTGCCGGCGAAGGCCAGCGTCGCGGTGGGCCGGGCGCTGGCCTTGATGTACTCCTTGATGGCTTTCCCAGCGGTCTCCCCCACAGCGACTGCTGGGAGGAGATGGCTGTCGGCCACCAGCTCCTCGCCGTTGATGGCCGTGTTGGCCAGGATCATGCCTAGCCCGCCGGCCTGCTTCACCACCTCACCCTTCTCCACCCTCGCGCTGATGCCCCGGTCGCACACGACGATCTTCCCGGCCACGGCGCGGGGTTCCAGAGTCCCGTCCAAGCAGAGGGATCGGGGGTCGGCGACGCTCGCGTTGCCGCCGAGGTAGACGATGGGGTACTGCCTCCGCGCCGACAAGCTGCGGCGGCCCCTGTAAAGCGAGACGCCCGTTGTGTTGTGGCCATCCCCGAGCCCGACGGAGGCCGGAAAGTCCCGGTCCATGGTGCTGGCTCCCACGGTGGTGATCCAGGGCGACACGTTGGTGAGGCTGCTAGCTTCTGGCCCAGCATTTCCCGCCGAGCAGGCCACGAAGACGCCCATCTCCATGGCGCCGAATGCCGCCACGGACAGGCTGTCCCTGTAGTAGGCGGAGACCCCGCCGCCGAGCGAGATGGACAGCACATCTACCCCGTCGGCCACGGCCCTGTCCACCGCCGATAATATGTCGGAGCTGAAGCACCCCCCGGACCAGCACACCTTGTAGACAGCGAGCCTCGCGCCCGGCGCCATTCCCCGCGCGGTCCCGGAGGCGTAGCCCAGCAGGTTTGCGCCCGGCACCGCCGAACCGACCACAGTGGCCGCTGTGTGGGTGCCGTGCCCGTCCTCGTCGCGTGCCGACTTGGCCTCGAGGGCGCCCGTGGCGGCCTCGTAACCGCGGGCGAAGGTCTTGGCGCCGATGATCTTGCGGTTGCAGTTGCTGCGGGTGAAGCCCCTCCCGGCCTCGCAGGCGCCCTTCCACCGCGCTGGCACGGGGCCCATGCCGAGGTCGCTGAAGCTGGGGCTCTCCGGCCATATCCCTGTGTCGAGCACCCCCACGACGACGTCATGGCTGGCGACCGCGCTGGACCAGATGCCGGCGAAGGCATCGGACTGCAGCCCCAGGAAGCCGGGGCTCCTCGTCGTGTGCAACTGATAGACCACCTCCGGGAACACGGCCACTACGCCCTGGCGCGCCTCCAGCCGCCCGGCTTCCGCCTCGCTGAGCCGCGCCGCGAAGCCATGGAAGGCAACATCGTAGCTGTAGATGATCCTGCCCTCCGGGTCGGTGCCACCGTCTGCTTCGGCGTGCGCCGCCACCGATATGATCGTGGAGGCGTACCATTCCAGGTGGTGCGCGAAGGATCCGGGCATCTCTGATCTGGACATCTGAACTATGTATGAGCCCAGCTGATCACCGGTAGTAGCTGCGCGGCTGCACATGGTCGCCCTCACGTGGCATGCTGCCAGGAGCAGGAACAGCCATGGGCGTCCCTCCATGGCCATGCACAGTTCAGGAGTCGTAGGGGCAGCAGCACGAAGAAGGCCTCCTAAGAAGAGGAGCGGTGGCGGTGGTGGCAGAGTGAGGTGGTAGGGGAGTGGCTAGTCTGGGCGAGGAATTGAAGTCTGCCTCCTATGTGACGGTAGTGATTTCTGTCGGCCGCTGTGGCGTAGTAAAGGTGGTGGACCGGTGGTTGCTTCCTACATCAATGCAGGGTACGCGCAGAATCCATCGTATCCAAGTATTTTATATATTTTTGTACTGTTTATGCTGCAGTGTTCACCATGTCATTGAGGTTGTATGTGGGGCGAATTTATGATTATTTGAATTAAGATAAGGGTAATTAACTAATGTTTATACGATAAAACATAGGCCATCGTGTGAGAAATCATAGTTGAATATGGAGACGAAGGGTCAGTGGTAACAGAGCGAAATACTTGGAAGAATGGATGATTAATCAAAGAAAAGAGACTTTCTAAGTGTAAAATTAGACCGAACTCAGTCAGCGTAGAGAGGAGAAGATTTTAAAAAATTCCTTTTTGTCTAAATTTTTTTATTCCCAATGAGAGGTGAATTTGAAAAATTCCTTCCTCTCTATGCACTTATTGAATCTCAACCAATTCTGTACTCACAGGATCTGGATTCTTAATTAAAAGCTCCCCTTTGGACAGGATGGGTCATAGATTACCCTGCCAGAAATACTTGCTGCACTGCTAATAAAATATTCCCAGAAAGGCTAAGGCCTCTTGAGCTAGACATCAAAGTGATGAAACAAGATCCTATTGAAGATGTCGACATACGACTTTTGAGGATTCTATACTGTTTCGATGCCATTCAGAGCAGAGGTGGGCATTTTTGTCCTTCAGAAAAGGAAGGGATAGTTTTTTCATTTTTTTTATCTAGTTGATGTGGGTGCATTTGGTGCATGACTTTATTAAACAAGTCATTAACTGCCTCTTGTGAACTTGTAAAAAACATCTTGACCCCTTCTTTTCCCTTATCTGGGTAAAAAAAGTGGGGAAACTATCTCGTCATGCTAGCATTCCTCTTCAGAAGAAAAATGCCTTCTGCTTCTCAAGAGTAATTCAGATTCACTTGATTGCCGTGCCATGTGTGGAATTCAAATCCTTTTTTTTATGATAAATAATAAAAAAATATTACTTATAACTTTGCATAACATGGTAATCTTTCTCGTTGACGTTAAAGAAGAAAAAGGGAGGGTGGAATATCTCTTATTCTGCTAAAGAGAAAAACAGAGGGTGGAATATATTTTTTGCATTCACTGTAAGATTGGATGGCATAGAGTTGTTGCATCGTCTTTGGTGGGAAATCTCCATGCAGTAAATAACACAAAAACGTGGAAATATGCATGGAGGAGAACCATGGCAATGGGTGAGGTTTATACCTTGCTTGACGTTGACATGAGAAGAGGAGACGAACCTTGGGACGTCGAGAAAGAAGATCACGATGAAAGAATTTGATTCCACACTCCAAGACCCAAGTTGGTGTGATAATTGCGTCTTGGAGAGCAACCCTTTGAGAGAAGATTCAAAGGAAGAAGAAGAAGAACTTGGGATTGGAGAAACTTGCAGCAACTCTTTTGCATATTCATGTGTTTCTCTCTCTCTCTCTCTCTCAAATAGAGGCGAGAACAGATAAAGAGATGGGCAGGTGTGGAGGGGTGCATGCGGTTCTAAACGCATTCCCTTTTCTCCCTCTCTCTACTTCTCACAACACATTCATGAGAAGGAGGGGGAGAGAAACGTGGTGGAGATGGGCACATTCTTATCTATGTGGGTCTCGGACCCATATCTTCCTTCATCCCATGTTCATGCCTTACGTGGGCACACACATGGGCCAAGGCCTATTTGTTAACATCTTCCACTTGCCTACAGAGGACAGATAACCATAATAGATCTCTTTCGACTGTTACAATCCAACTGTCATACAGGAAATGGAGCATGCGACCACATGAGAGTAACTTCACCAGGTGAGTAGTGATCCATTAAGTCATCACTAAAATTAATGGAGCACAGTACTTTTAGAAGTCTCGTGGTACTCCAAATAATTTTATATCCACCTGGTTTAACATTCTGGATCTCTTAGATAAATAATCGGCAATGTTAAATCTCAAATGTTATGTGATCATAACGTTGTCTGCACATAGTTGACTAAGGTCCCCGTTGTATGATCCATTTGACATGGTGTGATATTTAGATGCCTTCCCCAAATTCTCATACCAATTTGATTAATCTCGGCCACTTTCTTAGACATATCCCGTTAGACTGCATCAATCTTAATCCTAAGGATCATGTTATAGTAGCAATGCCGAGCCTCCTTTTCATGACATAGTTCTCAGGTCACATAGGATATAAGTAAGATTAACGATATGATCTAGGAGCTCACATAATGATGAAGTAGAAATCCATTCATCATTCTCATTCATCGTTTGAGTATAGCCCATGCGGTATGAGACGCATACTATCGTGTTCTTCCACATATGTGGGCATGTCAATTTTAGTTTACCATTAATACGATACAAATCTAGTTTAGTTACTCACTACTGCGATTAATTCGAGCCTCATGACAGAGTCGTTCCCACTCATCGCCTTGTCTCAAGACTCACATTTAGCCTTTTGCAGACTATATAGGATAGGCTCATATATTCTATATTCGCTCTTTGAAGATCTCTTCTTGGGTCTTATTCGAGGCGACATTATTAATAACATTTTAAGTATATCTTACTTACTCTAATAGCACCATAGGTACAAAATGTTTCATTTTACTCGCTGTTTCAACGCGAAGACCAAATACTCGTGTGAGACGGTCAATTCAAATTTAGTGACACTCATCGATGTGTAAATAAGCATTCTATCAAAATACACTAAGTAAGAGAATGCACAATCATATTAATGTCAACAACAACTATTCTTATATTACAGTTTATATAAATTCATGGCTCTACTATGGGTCAAGAAAGTCTTCCTAGTGATTTGTTTAGTTAGTGGGTCCGCTACCATACGATTAGTAGAAATATGCTGAAGAATCAATAACTCTCTCGTCAACAGATCTCGTACGAAGTGATATCGGATGTCAATATATTTGTCTTCCTATGATAGTTGGGGTCTTTAGCATAAGCCAGAGCTGATGTACTATCAACATATAATAGCACACTTTCTTCTAGATGAGCAGTGATGGCCAATCGTTACAGAAAATTCCGCAATCAAACTACCTCTTGACATGTTGCTGAACATGCCATATATTCTGATTCCATAGTGGATAGGGCGATACATGTCTGTTTCTTGCTGCATTAAGAAATGGCCGCACCATCTAATATAAATATGTATCATGATGTGGACTTTCGCTCGTCTTTATTGCTGGCCCAATCAACATCATCATAATTTCTCAGCCTTAAATCGCCTCATTTATAACATAAGGCCAGGTTCGCTATTCTACACAAATATCGAAATATTCTCTTAATCGCCTTCCAATGAGCGGGACCAAAGTTACTCTGATAATGACTAACTAGACATATGATATAACTAATGTCGGGTCGAGTACACAACATAGCATAGCATATATTGGACTCCCTATAGCTGCAGCATATGGCACTTTACTTATTTGACTCTTTTCTTCTTCAGTTTGTAGGTATTGACTTACATTTAAAACACAACTCTTATCAACTGGAGTATGGATTAGTTTGGAGTAATCCATCCGGTATCGCTGTAAGATCTTATTGATGTAAGTTTCCTGAGACAGACTCAGAAACCTTCTAGAGCGATCTCTGAATATTTTCATTCTGAGCACGTAATTTACTTCACTCATGTCTTTTGTCTCAAAGACAGAAGATAGCCACTGCCTAGTGGCATCGGTAGACTCCAAGTCATTCCCAACTAATAAGATCGTCAACATATAAGGATAAGATTAGAATCTTTTCTTTCATTTGTTTGACGTAACATTGTGATCTTCCTCAATTGTCTCAAAATCAAATGAGGTGATTTTTCTATGAAATCTTAGATACCATTATCTAGACGATTATTTGAAGCCACATATGGAACATTTTAGGCCGTAGACTTTGCGCTCTTGTCCCTTGATCTTAAAACCCTCTAGTTAGAAGGTATAAATTTTCTCGTCTAGTTCTCTATTGAGAAATGCCGTTTTAACATCTATTTAAAAGAGTTCTAAATCCAAATATGCGACCATAGTTAGGATCATGTGAACATATGTGAATCTCACCACTGGAGAGAACGTCTCATCAAAATCTATATTATCCTTCTGGGTATATCTTTTCGTCACTAGTTGTGCTTTGTACTTGTCAATTGATCCATCTGCCTTCTACTCAATTTTGACAACTCATTTGTTTCTAACAGCCTTGCATCCAGGCAGAAGGTTAATTAACTCCTAGATCTTATTCTTTACCATAAAGTCCATTTCATCTTGCATGACAACTTCCCATTCTTTCTTAGACAATGATGAATATGCATCTCTAACATTTTTAAACTCTTCATCATCTGCAAGATGACACATTAAAATCTCCTTGCAATCTCAAGTTGACGACGAGCAGTGTGCCTGTGCTTGTTTTGACACACTTGGGTGTCGGCATCTTTTGACTATGGTGAAGTACCCCTACTGGATGAAGGAAGGGATGTACTCCTACTAGTTTGATCATCTCTACTATCTCCAGCGACCATTTGGTTAGGAAATAATTCCCTCTCTTCACTGGATGATGATAAGAGAGCATTAGTCTCATCCACTTCATGGAGATCAAAGCTTTTTGCCTGCGTCACCGAGGCTAGGATATTCTTGCTCTAAGAATACAACATCTCGGACCTCTTTCTCTGTCATTCTTCTGTCTGGGTGTTGTCCGTACATGACATGTCCCTGTGAGCTATCAAGATATCTTATGAAGATAAACTTTCTAACTTTTGGGTCTAATTTTTCATACTTATGAGAAATGTCATGGACATACCTTGTTGACCCTCATGAGCATAGATTCTCTAAGTTGGGGTTTTCGCCATACTACAACTCATAAAAGGTACAAGGAATTGACTGTGCAAGCACGCAATTAAGTATATAAACGACAATTAACAAAGCATCTCCTCTAGAAAGATATTGAAAGGTTGGCATGCGCTATCATTGACCTAAGCATGTCTAACAACGTTCTATTCCTTCTCTCGGCAACACTATTTTGTTGCGGAGTATGTGGAATAGTGAGTTGTCTTTGAATTCCCTGTTCTTTACATAAAGATATGAATTGATCAGATAAATATTCACGTCCTCGGTCCGTGCAAAGAGATTTTACACTCTTGCCTGTCTGATTTTGAACCTCAGGTAAGAAGCGTTTGAAACAATCTAATTCTTCATAACAGTAAGCGATAAAATAAACATAATCATATCGTGAATAATTATCTATGAAAGTTAGGAAATATAACGCCCCATGTTGGACCTTCACACTCATAGGTGCACAAATATCATAATGGATAAATTGTAATGGCTCCGTGGCTCTCTTAGCCTTTTCAAAAGGCTTTTAGCATGCTTTTCCAGCCAAACATAATTCACATACATGTAGAGTGATCTTAACGAGTGAACCTAAAAGACCTTCTCGAGCTAACCTGGTCATTCTATCTTGTCCTATATGTCCTAGGCGAGCATGCCATGTCTCAGAACTAAGATCTTTATCATAAACTATATATGATACATAAGAAGTAGAACCATTCATTTCAACATCTAATTTAAACAAACCATTACATAATAGTGCATGTCCATACAACACACCATTTAAATAAATGTCAATGCCACTTCCTACGAGAACAAGACAAATCCTAGATATAACAAAGATGAAGCTAACAAAAGATTACACTAAATTCTCGGCACATAAAGAACAACATGTAACGTCAACACGTGACCAATTCTCAGTCTGAGCTGGTACATACCAACTCTTAAGACTCCCTTATTGGTCCTGTTGCCCATGGACACCCTTTACGTCCTTCTTGAAATTTGGCGATAATCTTGGTATCCGTCTCGTCTCTCGTCACATGCTTTGTCGCTCCTGACTCCACAATCCACTCAGGATAAGTCCAAGCGATTAAGACATGATAACAAATATGTACAAAGAGAGAATTGGGTTTAGGGATACCTTTTTTGGCACAACGCATTTGCGATCAAAATGTCCCAACTTTTCCACCTTGGATTTATCCCTCTTTCCTCTGCGCTTGCCCCTCTGATGTCGCTTCAGTGTCCGCTCTGCCCTGGACTTAGAATTGGATGGAGTATCATGATCTTTGTGTTTTAAAAATTTCTTCGGTCCCTTCCTATCCTGATGTCTGCCTCCCTTGGCGACCAGGGTGTAGCACGTATCACCTCTTCGCACTTGACTTCCAATTCCACATGATGAGAAATGTTAGAAAAATTCTTGATATTCTCGTTGTGGATAAGAATCTGTTTCATGTGGACCTAAGAATCTAGCAATAATCGGATCACCGCTAGAACCTACTGCTCATGTGCGAGATCATGACCTGTCACCTTCAAATCCCTGATCATGACTGACATCACCCTAAGGTGCTCAGTCATGGTCTGACAATAGTCTTTGCGGTAGGTCTCAAACTTAATAATTAGAGCTCGCAACTACACAGTCGAAGTTTCACCAAATTTGAACTTTAATTGATCCGACATGTATTTGGCAGTCTGAAATTTCTCAAACTAGTCAATAAGGTTATCCTGTATACTGCTTTACATCATAAAGCGCACGCTATGGTCTTTATTGAAGCATAGTTGGTAGGCCTTTTGGTCTAGACCATTTTGTGTAGTATTGCCTTTCTTGAGCAGTGACATGACGGTAGTAAGATGTCCAAACAATTCCTGCTTGTTTAACAGACATTGGATCTTATAATGTCATATATCATAATTCATGCCGTTCAACTTGTCACCTTTGGTTAGATTATCAATTACATTTTCTGTGGCTAGGGCAAATCACTACTTAAAAAACTTTAGAGAGCTAAGTCGACAAAGTTTACACATCATAGTTTACTTTCAAAAATTCAGACTAATAAATATTAAGTTATCTCACTAATCGGGATCGAAATATAGATTTAGGATACAATAATTATCTCTCGACAAATTTAAGATAACTTAATTTCATCAGAACGATTTCGAGCAAAGTTAAAAAATAAGAGGAATTACATCATTCTCTTGTTATAGCTAACTCTTTTAAAGATTCACATACCTATATAAATTTCATAGAAATAGCATGCTTTCTAAAATTGAATCAATAGACGGATCAATTTAATAAAAATTTGATTAGTTAATTCTATGACATTTTAGTAAATCAATTTAATCAAATTAAGGCTATCATGGACAGTACAAGCATATATATGTGATCATGTAAATATTTGATTTTAATTTCGACATGATCATTTATTTAATATGATAGCAAAAATGAGTATGGAAATTGATTAAGTCAAAATTGTGCATATTATAAATCATCATTAAAAATTAATTGCCATTAATTCTATATGCGCAATAATTAAATGACTTTATAAATATGTATAAACTTAATTAAATAATTTGATTATATCATTTTTTACGAAAATTTGTCAACAAGTTCATTTGTGCAAATATAATTTCAATTAAAAATGAAATATTAGCATGGCAAATAATTTGTGCAAGATAGTTTTACGATAATCATTGTAATTAAATAAACAATCTAAATAAAGATGATTAATTTATTAAACTAAATGATTAATTCGTCCACCAATTACTAAGCAAATTACATTAAACTAAACTACATCCTGACATTTAATGAAAGTAGAAATTAACATAATATAAATCCTAAAACCTCCTAAACACCACTTAAATTTCTCCCGTTCATTAACATTTGGAGAATTTGAAATGGGTCTAACCAAAGAACCATCCGGCTAGTTGTGGGTCTAGCCCAATATGGACTGGGTTGTGGACCAACACCTCGACCGTTAGCCCCCCAAAAGACCACGACGACTTAGAAAATGTGCTCTTAGACCACTGCGAAATCTGCTGTTTCGGGCAAGTGCATGGTGACGTCCACGACAGCGTCGAGCGGCACCGAGTGGTTCACACCCGCGTCGGGCATGGTCCTCTCGGTGCTGAGCCACGGCCGGGGAAATTTCCTGTGCTGGACCGGGCTGTGGGAAAAATCTTGGCTCCCCTACGGGCTGTGCCGCGCCCGCCCCAGGCTGGGGTCATGGCGTTGGTTGCCCCCCTGCATGGGGTTTGGACGCCAGGTCCGCCCCAGCGAGACTGCGCGCAGGGGTGCGGGCGGCGCCCCTCCCCTCATTGGGACGTGGACCATGGTGCCCCCCTACATAGGGCATGGGCGCCAGGCCCTCCCCAGCGAGGGGCACGGGCGCTGGCACCCCCCTGCGCAACGGTGCGGGCGCCAGCCCCGGCCTGACCTGGGGCACATAGCCAAACGTCCCCCCATGCAGGGTTCTTTCTGGCGCCTCGTTGTCTCGCCCTTCGTTCGCATGGCTACCGTCCCAGGTGTTGTCCTCGTCCCCGTCGAAGTCGTTGTGGACGTGGTCGCCTTCACCCTGGCGTACGTTCTCGATTTGGACGTGGTTGCAGTTCAGAATCGTGCCGCACTTGCCGCTGAGGTACGTGGGATATTCCGGTGCCGTGAGTCGACGTCAGAGGGGAGGCGAGCATGGACACACCGGGACCTCACTAGATGATTCTTCGTCGTAGTCCGTCAGTCCCTCGAATTTCACCTCCGGTTCGTCGTTAACGAGGACTACCATGGGAGGCTCCTGACTCGACAAGGCCACTGCAAGGTTCATCTTATGGATGGGGAATCTCACCATGATATCGACCTAATCTGATTCTAATACCAATGATGGGAAATCTCCATATATTAAATAACACAAAAATGCAGAATCATGCATGGAGGAGAACCATGGCAATGGAGTGAGATTTATACTTTGCTCGACGTCGATGTGAGAAGAAGAGATGAACCTCGAAAAGTCGAGGAAGAGATCACAATGAAGGACGCCTTCCTTGGTTCTACACTCTACGACTTAAACCAGTGTGGTGATTACTTCTTAAAGAGCAATCCTTTGAAAGATGACTCAAAGGAGGAAGAACTTGGGAGAGGAGAAACCTGCAGCAACTCTTTTGCATACTCGTTGGACCAACCTTTTGACATTAAAGTTACCATAAGAATTTGATCTCGAAAAGGTGATTTAACTCTATTCAGTCTAGATTAGACCCACTAAGCAAGGGAATTTGCTTTTTACCCTTGTGACATTCCACAGATGCACGTGCCCAAGATGGACCTACCCTTTATGGGGGTACGTGGCTTTTCCTCTCCAAGGGGCCACTTTGGAAACCCTAGACCTCTAATACTCTTCTTTGGTCTTCTTCCTCTACTGACATGACTTAAGCATTGGACGGCTATACCTGGGGAAACCTAGCCCCCCCTGCTCTTCTTCCCTTTCTGTGTCTACAGGATTGTGAGCATTCCCTTAAAGCTCCATCAGCAGACGTCTGCACTGATCCAACGAGTTTCCCCCCTTTACAGGTCCAATTACAATCCTCACCTATTTGGAGGTCCACTCTAATTCTGCGAAAATACCCTTTAAACTTTGCATCCAGATCTTCTTTTCAAACTTAGGGTTCATGATTTTAGTCTTTTGTGATACTGACTTGTTTGGTCCATCGAAGAATGGAGAAGATCTATCATAGTAAGTTAATTATTCAACATGTTTAGAGACCAGACCTTGCTAAGAAGCCTGCAATTTACATGTAGAGTATTTCCAAGTACAGGGTAACTTTTATTCACTGGAAGCTAATCGTTGCCAGCTAAGCTATGAAGGGCGTGTTTGACAAAACTTCTACTTGAAAGTTACTTTTGACTTCCATTTCTTACATAGAATGAGTTGAGAGAAAAAAGTTATAACTAATTTTAATTTGTTACAAAAATCAACTCTTTAATAACAACCTCACTTTTTCTTCAATCTTAGAAGCTTCCCCTCTTATAGTTTTTGGTTGGAAGCCAAAACACAAGTAAGATACCACATAAATGGCTTCCAAGATCCAATAGTTTTCATAAAAAATAACTAAATGAAAATACAAAAGTACTTTCAAATAAAAGCTGCACCAAACACGACCGAAATCATCTACATTACTCCTTTTACTTTATTCAAGGGCGTGCATCAGCTGACCCCTTTTACTACCCTTTGAAGTCTCTGGCCTCTTTAGTTGCAAGCGAAATGTTGGGGCCAGCATCATCTTAGTACGGTCAATAAGCTCTTGTGAAAGGATATCTATTTATAGATATTAAATAGATACTTGCACAAGAGAACAGGGGGCTACGTTCTTAATCTTTGCTTCTACGTTCCAGCTGCAATAAAAGAAGGGATATTTTGCCTGATGTAGCCGAAGCTATCACGACCGGATTCCGAGGCCGGAATCCGAAGAGAGGGATTCGGTGCTGGGTCGGATCGGTGTTGAAGTGGCCCGACGGGGATCCGGGAGACGGAGGACGCAGAGGCGGCGGAGCCGAAGGTCCGGAGGCTAGCTCGCTCCGGGAAGTCGGGGCCGAGGCTCCTTCGGCGGACGAAGGGGCGGCACGAGGCCGAGGATCCTCTGTTGCAAGAGCAGCCGGCGCACGGAGTCGAGACCAAGGAAAGGAGTCCGAGGTCGGCGGCCGAGACCGACTCGGGAAGGTCGGCGATGATTCGAACCGAGCTCCTGCAGGAGGGAAAGAAGAAGAAAAACCGGTCAGCAGGAGTCCCGGGCTTCAGCCCTGGGGAACCCCCTCCGACGGTCAAGTTAGCTCCTAAAGAAGATTCGATTCAGAAGGCAAAGAGAGTAGCTTTAATGCTTTTCGGACTGTAGTCCTTTAAGGGTCTCGGAGGCTTGCGGAAGCATCCTTTGGGCAATAAATAGCGGTGTATTTATAGCAAAGGATAGCGGATGGTTAACGGTGGCAGCCGATATAGGACTAAACGAAGGCTTATTGATAAACCGCCATAGTGCCTGATCCGCCACCGGAGTGGGCCGGATTCGGCTACCGGGCCGAAGGGGGTTGGGCCGCTGATGGGCCGAAGCCTGTTGGGCCTTGGGCTGCCGCGCTGTTCCCGGGCCGTAGGCTGGTGGGCCGCTGACGGGCTGAAGCCTGTTGGGCCGGGAGCGACGGTGCCGCTTATGGGCCGAAGGCTGCTGGGCCGCTGATGGGCCAGAGGCTCCCGGAGGGCCTGGTACTGCTGCTGTTGGGCTGAAAGGGGTTTTGGGCTTGCTTTAATGGGCCGAATCGGATTCTGCCTCATCACATAGCCCCCCACTCTTGTCTTCCTCAGTTCTGAGATGGCGAGAGTATAGCCCGAAGCTGGCAGAAGAATTAGCGTAACAGGTGTCTTACCCGAAGCTCTGTTCTTTTTTCACTGGGAAGAGGGTGCCCTCGGTCGGCCGAGGACTACGCGGTTGCTTCGTCTTCGCTCGGAGTGGCGACGAAGGCTCAGAGCTTAGAAGCCGAAGGGCCGAGCCCTCTGACTCGTGTCAGGCTTCATTAAATGGACGGGATGGGCGTCGCCTCGCCAGGAAGCACGGGATACGCGTCGCGCATCCTGCCGCTCCGTCAAAAACACAAAAAGATCCTGACCGCTCGCGGGTCACAGATCGCCTCGGCTCTCTGCCCGAGGCTCCACTCGGATTGCCGCCGCTCCCTTCGTTGGCACGCGGATCGGGACACGTGGCGGGCATCCGGGTGATCAGCCGAAGGGTCGGAGCGCTTTCGGCCGTTGATCGTTCTGCTTCAAGTCCCGGAGCCGGCCCGTCATCATTGCCGAAGGACGGTGCACGTGGCGGGCATCCGAGAGGAGCGAGGGGACGAAAGGGATGATCTCGGCCGTTGGCTTCGGCGGGAGGCGCTTCGAATGGGGCTTATAAATACAAGCCCTCAGCAGGGCACTGTTCTTCTTCCTGCTGCTGCGCTTGCGTTTTCCCCTGCGATCACCCGAGTTCTCCTTCCTTCTCCGGCGAAAGGCCAGCTTCCTGAAGGCTTCGTCCGAGTTCGCCGGCCACCGTGGGAGGATCTCCATTCCTCAGAGCGCATCGCTGGTGGAGCTGGGTGGCTTGAGAAGCTGCGCTCAGTTCAGGAGAGACTTCCTCCCCTTTCTTGCGAGTAAGCCTTGGCCTTCTTCCTCCCCTTCGCGACCTTATGGTCCGGAGTCCTTCCAGTGAGATTACTCCTTCGGACGAGGAGTATACTCCTTCCCACTCTCCGAAATCTTCTCTGTCAGATCCCCTCACATCGGATTCCCTTGCTTCCGCAATGTCTGAAGAGCCTGAGAACTCTGGGACTGAGGGGTCCGAGACTTCCGGGGCCGAGGTCTCTGGGGCCGAGGTCTCCGGGGCCGAGGCTTCCGAGGCCGAGGCTACCCAGGAGGTCCGGGACCCAGGCCAGGCTTCCACCTCGGAACGCCGTCGTCCGGATATTGCTTCGGAAGCATCCTGTGCCCTTTCGGACGTAGAGGTGAGGAACCTAGTTTCTTACTTCCAGCTTCCTTCCTGGACGACCCCCCATCGGCCTGACTCCGCCACCAGGGCCAACACTCTCCGCCCGGGCTCCTTCTCCATTTATGTTGATAGCTTCGAGGCGGGCTTCCGTCTTCCTCTTCCCACCTTTGTCATTAACCTCCTTAGCTTCTACGGGCTGGCCCCGTCTCAGCTCTTTCCCAATTCTTGGCGCACTGTATACGGTTTTTTGAGCGTTTTCGCTCGTATACAGATCAACCCTTCCATCAATGTCTTCCGCTATCTCTTCAAAATCCAAAGGCAGGGGAAGTCCGAGTGGTATTGCTTCGTCCCTCGGGTCGGCCGAAGCATATTCTCCGGGAAGCCCTCGTCCATCCATGGCTGGAAGAGGAAGTTCATCTTCTTCTCCCTGCCGGAGAACGAGAAGGGCGTGTGGCCCTTTCCCACCGAATGGGCGCCGCTGGCCGCAGGCCTCTCGGACCCTCCTGCTCTGACCCCCGTACAGAGCACTCTCGTGGGCCATGTCCAGGTCATGGCCCCGTATGACATCTGGGGGCTCCTCAGCGCGTCAGAGCGGCTGGTGAACGTCGGGGTATGGCCGGATCCTCGGTCCGATCCGGTGCGGGCCTTTCCCTACCTTCCTCCCGGGGAGACTCCGCAGGGCCGCGGAGGAAGGGCTGCTGCTCCTCCAGCCGAAGCTCCTCCGGCTGGGGATGCTGATGAAGTTTCGGCCGAGGGTAAGTCGGCTTTGAATTTGCACTTGATCACCGTTTTGTTTCTAACATATTCTTCTTGCTTGTAGCAATGGCCGACCTCGATGCCCTCCTCTCCCTGATATCCGACCAGCGCGGTCCAGGCCGGGCACCGGCCTCGCAAGCGGCAGGCAGGTCCGGCCGAGGCGCTGGAGTTCCGAGGACCCGAGGCGGGGTCCCAAGGACCGCGGCCTCCGCCGAGGGCCGCGCTGCCGCTGCCGCTCTCGAGAGGGAGCAGAAGACAAAGTTCGCCGCTCGAAGGGGCGGCCGAGCGTCGAAGCGCCCCCGGGTAGAGGAGGCCGAAGAGGCGGAGCCGGCTCCGCTGATCAGGAGGAGCGCCGTGGCCCGAAGGGCCGCAAGGCTGTCGTCTCCCGAGGCGCCGAGGGGCGACTCCCCTCCGGCCGTGTCGGCAGGGGCCGATGACGGAGGCGCTGGGTCGCAGGCGCCCCGGGCGCAACGCGAATGGTGGCACCCCGAGCCGGGGGTGTACAAGGATGAGAGCATGGAGGACTCGCAGACGTGCCTCCGTCTGCTCAGCAGCCTCACTCTCCCTTCAGCCTTCGAAGAGCTGAAGGATCACTCCGTCACCGACCTGGCGGCGATGAGTGCCCGGTTGGCGGTCCAGGTAAGAAGCCCGAAAGTGCTTCAACTTACCCCTCCTTAGCTGTCTTTTGATTTTTTCTGACCCTTGTCTGCTTTCGGTCCGCAGGCTGCGGTGACGGGTAGCGTCCTGATGCACTATTAGGAGCTGCTCCGACTCAAGCTCCTGGAGGCCGAGGAGGAGCCGGCCGGTTCGGGTGAGGGTACCTCGGCGGTCCCCCGTATCGAGCCCTTAGTCGATGGGCTCGTAACTGCGAGCGCCCGGGCGCGGGCGCAGCTGGAGGAGAGGGCAGCAGAGGCCCGTGCCGCCGCCGAGGCCAAGGAAAAGGCCGAGCGGGAGAAGGAGAAGGCAGAGGGCGAGCTTGCTGCGGCTCAGTCCGAGATCCGGGCCCTCAAGGCCCAGATCCAGGACAAGGAGTCCCGGCGGGCTTCGGAGAAGCGCCGCCACGCCGAGGAGGTGTCGGCTCTGAAGCGGGAACTGGAAGAAGCGGCGGACTCGGCCGTAGCCGATTACAAGGACAGCTCGGACTACGCCGAAGAGATCCTCCGAGCCCAGCTGCTAGCGTCTTCTTCGGTCTTCGACCTCGGACTGGTTGTCGCCCAGAGGGCTTGCCCGAGCGTTGATTTGACCGGGGTCGCCCTGCCGATGGGCGAGGAAGCCAGGGAGCTCCTATCCTGGTGGAAGGATCTCATGGCCGAGAGGGCCTCGCCTCCAGTTCCTGAAGACGAAGCCGTGACCGCCGAGGAGGCCCCCGCCGAGGCTGCCGCTCCTGAAGCGGTACAGATCGTCGACTCCCCCTCTCCCTCTCCTGGCCGAAACGTCGTCGAGGCAGAGGAAAGGGTCGTCGAGGACTGATACGAGGGCTCCCCTCGGTTTTTGTTTTTCCACTTTTGTAAGCCTTCGGCCTGGCAGACGGCCGATTTTGTACTTCCCCTTCTTGTGAATATAGGAAGTATTTCAAAAATTTACCTTGTTGTCTTGTGCATGATTGCCCGAATCTGGCCCTTCAGAAGTCCGAGGTCCTGTCGTCGTTCGCTATAGTTCGCGAAGTCGAGACCCGATGTAGGTTCGGATAGGGCGTTGATAGAATATCGCCAGCAGATACGGCTGCTCTAGATGCGGTTCGTGTGGCCGAAGCCACTCCCGCTTCGTCTTATGCAGACTTAGAGAATACCATGCCGCGTCCTGATCCGGATTACATGGCCGAAGCCATTCGTCGGATCGAAGGACTCGCGGACTTTAAGAGAACCATGCCGCTCCTGATACGGTTTGCATGGCCGAAGCCACTCCCGATACGGTTTACACGGACTTAAAGAAAACCATGCCGCGTCCTGATCCGGATTACATGGCCGAAGCCATTCGTCGGATCGAAGGACTCGCGGACTTTAAGAGAACCATGCCGCTCCCGATACGGTTTGCATGGCCGAAGCCACTCCCGATACGGTTTACACGGACTTAGAGAAAACCATACCGCGTCCTGATCCGGATTACATGGCCGAAGCCATTCGTCGGATCGAAGGACTCACGGACTTTAAGAGAACCATGCCGCTCCCGATACGGTTTGCATGGCCGAAGCCACTGCCGGTACGGTTTACACGGACTTAGAGAAAACCATGCCGCGTCCTGATCCGGATTACATGGCCGAAGCCATTCGTCAGATCGAAGGACTCGTGGACTTTAAGAGAACCATGCCGCTCCCGATACGGTTTGTATGGCCGAAGCCATTCCCGATACGGTTTACACGGACTTAGAGAAAACCATGCCGCGTCCTGATCCGGATTACATGGCCGGAGCCATTCGTCGGATCGAAGGACTTGCGGACTTTAAAAGAACCATGCCGCTCCCGATACGGTTTGCATGGCCGAAGCCACTCCCGATACGGTTTACACGGACTTAGAGAATATAGCAACAAGTTTCCTGAACAAGAGTTCTTTATTCATACCCTCCGGCTGAAAGCCTGGGGAGAGGTGACTTACATATAATAACGCCGAAGGCGCTCTACATTCCAGGTGCGAGGAAGAGGTTGGCCCGAAAGGGTCTCCAACCGGTAAGCCCCACGCCTGATCACCTCCCTGACCCGATAGGGCCCCTCCCAGTTGGGGGCAAGCTTCCCTGAGGCTTCGGCTGGCTTGGAAGCATGAGCATTCCTCAACACGAGGCTCCCTACTTCAAAGCTTCGGGGCTTTACTCGAGTGTTGTGGTACTTGGCCATGCGCTGTTGATAAGCCGCCGGCCGGATACGAGCCTTGTCTCGGGTCTCTTCAATGAGGTCCAGGTGGTCTTTCAAGCCTTCCTCGTTGGCCTCCGGACTGTAAGCAACAACCCGGGGAGAGGGAAGGCCGATTTCCACCGGAATAACGGCCTCTATCCCATAGGCCATGCGAAAGGGAGTTTCGCCGGTGGGGGTTCGGCTTGTCGTCCGATAGGCCCACAGAACACTTGGCAGCTCCTCTACCCATCGGCCTTTAGCTTCGCCGAGGCGGGTTCTCAATCCCTGCAGGAGGCTTCGGTTAGTGACTTCGACTTGGCCGTTTGCTTGAGGATGCGCCACCGAAGTGAATTTGTGAAGTATGCCGAAGCTGGCGCAGTTGTCGCTGAATCGTCGGCTGTCGAACTGCTTTCCATTGTCAGAGATGATGGCCCGAGGGATGCCGAATCGGCAAATGATGGACTTCCACACGAAGTTCCATGCATTGCTGTCGGTTATTGACGCAAGGGGTTTGGCTTCGACCCACTTAGTAAAATAATCTACCGCCACGATAAGGAATTTTCTTTGGCCGGTGGCGACGGGAAAAGGTCCCAGGAGGTCGATTCCCCATTGGGCGAAAGGCCAGGGATCGGACAAGGGGGTCAAAAGGGTGGCTGCCTGGTGAATGAGGGAGCTGAACCTCTGGCACTGGTCACAGCGCCGTACGAGGGCTAAAGCGTCCTCTCGGAGTGTTGGCCACCAGTAGCCTTGCCTCAAGAGCTTGTGAGCCAGGGCCCTTCCTCCCGCATGCGCCCCGCACACCCCTTCATGGACTTCTCTTGTGGCGTAGTCGGCTTCAGCCGGGCCGAGGCACCGCAGCAGTGGTCGGCCAAAGGATTTCTTGTACAGCACCCCGTCCAGAAGGAGGAAGTGGGCTGAGCGCTGCCGAATGTGCTTCGCCTCCCTCGGATCTGGCGGGACTTCTCCTTGGAGAAGAAAGGCGACGCGGGGGGTCATCCACGTCTCGGCCTTGACCTCAGTGACCTGCATGGCTTCGGTTTCGCCGAGGCTTGGTTCGGCGAGCTCCTCGACGAGGATCATTCGGCCTCCACCCCCGTCTTGAGTTGACGCCAGCCGGGAAAGTGCATCGGCCCGGGTATTCTCGGCTCTCGGGATCTTCACGATTTCATAAGAATCGAATTGGGTGAGGATCTTGCGAGTCACCTGGAGATAAGACGCCATCACTGCGTCCCGAGCCTCGTACTCCCCGGAGATGTGGCTGGCGATCAACTGGGAATCGCTGAAGGCATTTAGGTTCCGGGCGCCGAGCTTCTTCGCGGCCCGGAGGCCGGAGATGAGAGCTTCGTACTCGGCGGCATTGTTGGTTGCTGGGAAGGAGAAGCGCAGGGCGTACTCTGTGACGACCCCTTCGGGCGACGCCAGGATCCATCCGGCGCCGCTGCCCGTGGAGCATGCGGAGCCGTCCACGAAGAGTCGCCATTCGTCCGCTGGCGCAGGAGCCGGAGTAGCCTCGGCTTCGACCACGTCGGATGCCGGCTGAGGTGCCGCGGAGGCGCCGAGGGTAAGTTCGGCGATGAAGTCTGCCAACGCCTGGGCTTTTATCGCTACCCGAGGGGCGTAGGAGATGTCGAACTCTCCTAGCTCGATCGCCCATTTCGCCAGCCTGCCGGACACCTCCGGCCGGGAGAGAATTTGCCTTAAGGGCTGGTCGGTGAGGACCTTCACGAAATGGGCCAGAAAGTAAGGCCGGAGCCTCCTCGCGGACGAGACGAGGGCCAGAGCCAGCTTCTCCAGGGCAAGATACCAGAGTTCTGCTCCTTGAAGGGCTCGGCTGGTATATTAAACTGGCTTCTGAATGCCATCTTGTTCTCGGACGAGGACGGTGCTGAGAGCCGTCTCGGAGACTGCAAGGTACAAGCTCAGGGGTTCGCCGGGAACCGGCTTGGACAAGATGGGGACTTTGGAGAGGTAGGCCTTCAGTTGATTGAAGGCTGCCTGGCACTCCTCCGTCCAGTCGAAGTTGTTAGCCTTCTTCAGCAGCTTGAAGAAGGGGAAACAGTAGTCTGCCGCCCTTGACATGAAGCGGCTAAGGGCCGCGATCCTCCCGTTCAGCTTCTGTACTTCTCGGAGGTTTGCCGGGGGTCGCATCTGCATGATGGCCGAAACCTTCTCGGGATTAGCCTCCACCCCTCGGTGAGTGACCATGTAGCCGAGGAACTTGCCGGAGGCTACCCCGAAGGCGCACTTGGCCGGGTTCAGCTTCATCTTGTACCGCCTAAGGGCGGAGAAAGTCTCGGCCAAGTCGGCCAAATGCTCTGCAGCAACGCGGCTCTTGACCAACATGTCGTCTATATAGACCTCCATGTTTCGGCCGAGCTGTGGGGCGAACACTTTGTTGACCAGGCGCTGATATGTCGCGCCGGCGTTCTTTAGACCGAAGGGCATTCGGGTATAGCAGTACAGGCCCAAATCGGTCGTGAAGCTGGTCTTGCTCTCATCATCCGGATGCATCCGGATCTGGTGGTAGCCTGAATAGGCGTCGAGGAAGCTTAAAAGCTCATGGCCGGAAGTCGCGTCCACCACCTGGTCTATCCGAGGCAGCGGAAAGCTGTCCATCGGACATGCCTTGTTGAGGTTGGTGAAGTCCACGCACATACGCCATTTGCCATCTTTCTTCGGCACCATGATCACATTGGCGATCCAGTCCGGATGGTGCACCTCTCGGAGGTGTCCGGCGTCCAGCCCTTTCTGCACTTCGGCTTGGATGGCGGCCCTCCTTTCTTGATTGAAGGTGCGCCGCTTCTGCTTTATCGGGGGCTGGTCGGGATTGGTATGGAGTCGGTGCTCTGCTACCTCCGGGTCAACCCCGGGCATGTCCGCCGGAGACCAGGCGAAGACGTCGAGATTCTTCTTCAAGAACTCGGTAAGCTTCTCTGCTTCACTCTTTTCTAGGCCGGAGCCTATCATCAGGACTCGTCCTTCGCCTCCTGGAATAGGGATGGCGAGGAGTGCTTCTCCCGGAGATGCCTCGGTCGATGACTCGATCGTTAGGGTTTCGGCTGCGGTCTTTCCTTTGACTGAAATCATGTAGCACTGCCGGGCTGCTTCTTGGTTCCCTTTGGCCTCGCCTATTCCATAGCTGGTATGAAACTTCAGCTTCTGATGGAAGGACGAAGGCACGGCTCCGACTCCGCCGATGAGCCTTCGGCCGAATATGGCGTTGTAGGCTGAATCGATCTTTACAACGGCAAAGTCCGTTTCAACGGTTAATTGCCGGGGGGCGGAGCCTAAGGTTACAGGATGTCGGACAATACCCTCTACTCGGTAGGGCGAGCCGTTGAAACCGAAGAGGGGGCCCCGCTGAGGCTTCATATTAGCCTCACTCAATCCCATTTTCTCAAAACAGTCATAAAACAAGATGTTTGGGGCACTTCCATTATCCACAAAGATTCTATGTACATCATAGCTATTTATTACAGCATTGACGACGAGAGCGTCGTCATGAGGGATCTGAACATCAGTCAGGTCCTCGGCGCCGAAGGTGATGTCTTCCAGACGAGGCCGCTTCGGTTCGCCGTCAACTGCCGCTACGGTGCTGTGCTGCCGCGGCCTTGATCCTTCCCCCGGCCCTCCGGATATCATCATGATAGACCCAGAACTGGGTCTTTGATGGGATGACTCTACCGGGGCCGAGGTGGCTTTTGGCGGAGGAGCGGCTTCTATCGCCGGGGGTTGTTGTTGCCTGGGCGCTGCAGGGACGTCCCGGTTCTGTTGCGGCGGCTGCTCCCGTCGGTACTGCGGCAATCTCCCCTCCCGGATGATGCGGTCGATCTCCTCTCGGAGCTGTCGGCACTCATCCGTCGTGTGGCCGATCTCCCGGTGATATTCACAGTATCTGCCGGGGTCCCTTCGGCGAGGGTCGGTCTTGATGCGATCAGGCCGCAGGAGCATGCCCTTTACCTCCATGAGCATCCGGGAAGGGGGAGCAGGTAAGGGTAGGTACCGCGGCTGCGGGTCCCGTCGCCTCTCCCTGTCCCAGTCCTCCCGGCGATATCGCTTTCGGGAGGGCTCTTGGTCTTCAGGCCGAGGTCGGACCACCTGAGGAGCAGGTGCCGAGGTGGCTTCGGCTGCGCCTTTACCCCTGGACAGCATCAGGGCCTCCCGGTTGATGTATTTATGGGCCCGGGCCACGAGGTCCTGGAAGGTAGGGGGATGGCGCTTCCCAATGGAGCCGAGGAGCCCCTCGTCCCGGCACCCGCTGATCACGGCCGAGACCGCGATCGAGCTATCGAGGTTTGGGATCTGGGCGGCCTCGGTCCGGAACTTGGTGAAGTACTCCTGGAGAGTTTCGGTGGGGCCTTGCCGGATGGCCAGCAAGCTGGTGGAAGTTTTGCACTGCCGGGTGGCATCATAGAACTGGTCGATGAACAATTGGCCCAACTGGACTAGGGAGTGGATGGAGTTGGGGGCCAGTGTCTCGAACCAGGTGAGGGCGATTTTTTCAAGGGTGAGGGGGAAAAGACGGCAGCGGACTGCCTCGGAGATCCCTCGGACCCGGAGGTAGGCGTTGAATCTCTGGAAATGACAGACGGGATTTGTCATTCCGTCGTAGAGAGGGCCCTTCGGTAGCTTGAAGCTGGGGGGCACGTCGGTGGCCAGGAGCTCCGCCGTAAATGGGGTCTGCTCCAGGATGCTGCTGTCGAGAGGCGCCCCGTGAGGCCGAGACACCATCTGCTGCATCTCTTTGCGCATTGCCGTCAGCCGCCGGTCCAGGTCCGGGGCGGTCGAGGTGGCGACGGATTGTCCTCCGGTCTGGGCCGGATGGTACTCCGATGAAGCATTATCTTGCTCCGCCAGGCGATCGGCGCGGGGAGCTCGGGCAGGTAGCGCCGAGGGCTCGCTGCGCGTCGCCGTGGTTTCGTTGGGAGAAACCGGTGTTGGCGCCGGCCGGAACCGGGCATCTTGTACTGGGTAGAGTGGGGGGAGCGGCGCCTGCTGAGGAAGCTGTCCCATCAGTCCCATGCGCTGGGCGATGGCGGATACCATCTCCTGAAGAGGCGCTTGGGACGTGACGGCAGCGGCCAGCGTTGCCATTTGCTGCTGGAGCACCCCCACTCGGTCTTCCGAGGCGAGAGACTCGGGGATGGTTGGCAGAGGCAGGCTCGGCGGGGCAGAAGGTGCGCCTTCGGAAGGCAGCATCTGTGCCGAGGCCTCCCGCGCTTCTTCTTCGCTCTGTCCGGACCGTCGGGTCACAGGTCGCTGAGACATGACTTGTTTTGTTGGTTTCCGACAGACGGCGCCACGTGATATAGCCGAAGCTATCACGACCGGATTCCGAGGCCGGAATCCGAAGAGAGGGATTCGGTGCTGGGTCGGATCGGTGTTGAAGTGGCCCGACGGGGATCCGGGAGACGGAGGACGCAGAGGCGGCGGAGCCGAAGGTCCGGAGGCTAGCTCGCTCCGGAAGTCGGGGCCGAGGCTCCTTCGGCGGACGAAGGGGCGGCACGAGGCCGAGGATCCTCTGTTGCAAGAGCAGCCGGCGCACGGCGTCGAGACCAGGGAAAGGAGTCCGAGGTCGGCGGCCGAGACCGACTCGGGAAGGTCGGCGATGATTCGAACCGAGCTCCTGCAGGAGGGAAAGAAGAAGAAAAACCGGTCAGCAGGAGTCCCGGGCTTCAGCCCTGGGGAACCCCCTCCGACGGTCAAGTTAGCTCCTGAAGAAGATTCGATTCAGAAGGCAAAGAGAGTAGCTTTAATGCTTTTCGGACTGTAGTCCTTTAAGGGTCTCGGAGGCTTGCGGAAGCATCCTTTGGGCAATAAATAGCGGTGTATTTATAGCAAAGGATAACGGATGGTTAACGGTGACAGCCGATATAGGACTAAACGAGGGCTTACTGATAAACCGCCATAGTGCCTGATCCGCCACCGGAGTGGGCCGGATTCGGCTACCGGGCCGAAGGGGGTTGGGCCACTGATGGGCCGAAGCCTGTTGGGCCTTGGGCTGCCGCGCTGTTCCCGGGCCGTAGGCTGGTGGGCCGCTGACGGGCTGAAGCCTGTTGGGCCGGGAGCGACGGTGCCGCTTATGGGCCGAAGGCTGCTGGGCCGCTGATGGGCCAGAGGCTCCCGGAGGGCCTAGTACTGCTGCTGTTGGGCTGAAAGGGGTTTTGGACTTGCTTTAATGGGCCGAATCGGATTCTGCCTCATCATTGCCATTTTAAGATGTGAATGTTCACAAATTCTTTCCTCAATGATATCTGCTGCAGGCTTGCTACTTGTCATATTTATTAAAAGCCGTTTGATCACTTTTTAAGAGTTCTATTAAATGTAGTAATTACAAAAGAAATTCAGGCACGCTACTTGTCATATTTATTAAAAGCCGTTTGATCACTTTTCAAGAGTTCTATTAAATGTAGTAATTACAAAAGAAATTGTGTCAAAAAATATTTTTAACAAGTGTCACTTCACTTGACCAAGTGATCAAATAATTCTGAATGAGAATGGTGAAGAGAATGATCAAAAGTGTGATATAGTAGTATTTTTAGGCCATCACTGGGAGACGTTAGCATTAGTCTTGGAGCAGTAAGAAAAAAATGTAAGCCAAACATCCAGCTCTACTAGGGACACATTTATCGGAGGAATAAAGCACAGATTTGAAAAGAGATACCATCAAATTTAAGGACGGATAAGTAAGAGAAATCCGCATAAGGATAACCCTAGAAATCCGCATAAGGATAACCCTACTTCATCCCAGAAATTATTTCCTCTGAAGCCCCACTATGTGCCTAGCTACCTCCGCATCAATGTGCCTAAGGTTGATGGACTTCTCGTGAGGTGCAGTATAAAAATAAGATAATCAATGGGACTATCTTCTTTATTATCTGAGAGTAGATTCGCTCAGTATATGTTTAGATCAGAGTCTAATAGTATTGAAATGGGGAGGGAGGCCAAACATTGCAAAGAATCCTCTCACGTGATCTTAAAATTTGGCTAATATTTGGTCCTCTCCCTCTCAGAATACTATTGGACTCCGATCAAAACATGGACTGAGAGGATCTCCTCTCTTATTATCTTTTCTATTTATGAGAAAGAGAGAGAGAGAGATGACACGAAGTTATCGCTTTCCCAATTTATGAGCTATAAAACCCATAAAACCCACCGACGGCGGTGTAGCAGTTAATGGTGGTCCGGCCCACATGTTGCCTCCTTATCTCTCATCCAGTTCTTGTAATATCCTGTGCCTGCTATTTTGTGTCTGTGTGACTCAAGTTCTCCCAATGGATGCAGGTAGATTAGGACTCATTGGGTTTATTGAATTAAAAAAATAGTGTTTAGAAATACATACACAGTAGATTCTAGCTAGTGAAGTCTCTCATGTTGTTGCAGTATTTTCAAATGAATCAAATTTATCTCACTTTTTTTACCCATTCAAAATCTATTTGGAAGGAGAGAGCCAGACAAAAAGGGGGAGTCAGTTAATGTTTGACAAAGAAACTCCCCTCACTTATTAAAAACGTCCAAATCAGATTCGTTTCACTTATTTTGATTATGTACTGTCAGCATTCTATTGACATAAATCAGTAGACTAGAGTTTTTATAAAATACTTTGTGGGAAACATTAACTAATATTACCTACATAGTTGAGATAATTGGATTCAAACAATCTCCGAAGAGGAGATATCATATTCTTTCCAACTTAAATTTAACTATGTGGAGAGGCCAGCTGGTTTTGCGTAGATTTATAAGCATTTTGTGCAATCAATATAAGAATCAGTACTAGGAAGAATTGTTGAAAAGAGTACATAAATGTCCAATAGAGGCATTATAAGTTCAAAATATTTGAAGGCAGCATCCTTTCTAAAATTTATATCTGAATGGGATAAAAGTCATCTTTTCTAACAAATTGCCCAAAATGCCCTTAATTGTTCTACAAATAGATTGTCTAGAGAGGAAAAACTTGCTGATCATATGCATGGATCATATGACCATAATGAAGCTTCGTAAAGACCCTCGAAACCCTGTAAGCACCAAGGAAGAGGAAGGGGGCCTTGGATTTCCCCAAGGTTAACTCTCCGATGTTTAAATCAGGTGGTTTGAAGAGGGAGAAAGCCAGAGATGAGCATTAGAGGTTTCGGATTTTTCGGAGTGCATACCTTCTACATGGCAGAGGGTTTGAAGTTTTGTATGGGCCCCCTTTGGAGAGGGAGAAGCCATGTATCCTAGGGGGATGTCCATCTTGGACCAATGTCTTTTGTGTAATACCATGGGAGTAGCATGCAAATCTCTCTTTGCTTAGTGGGGTCTAATCCAGAGTTGAGGTCAAATCACCTTTTAGGGATCAAGTTCCCATGGTGACCACTGTGTTAGGGGGTTGATCCAATGGTAGTGGACCTTAATGATGGTGGCCTCCCATGGAGGGCTCTAGGCTTGGCAACTGTATAGAAGAGGATTGACATATGGATGAGGCCTAATAGTGAGGCCTAGGGCGAAGTGACAAGCACTCCCAAGACATCCCAGTCCTCAGTGGTCGATAGTTAGGGAGGCAAATGGAGATTGAGGGATTTGGTTTTGACCATTGCCTATGTGGGCTTTCCTAAAAATTATAGTAGACATGTACCTTGAGTTTAGCAAGCTAAATGGGCTGCTGGGCCCTATGAATTAGTTCAACATTGGGCTTCAAGATTTTACACTCTTCACTAGCCCCCCACTTTTGAGTACTCAACACTAATGGGAATGGTCGAAACTAGGTAATCCACTCTCCCAAGAGGCCAAGTGGCCCGGTGGCAGTGCCATGTGTCAGCCAACGGATGGTTGCTATAGGTAAGTTCGTTCCATGAGGATGATTGCTAGGTCCTTATGTCTTTGGCAATAGAGGTCACATTGTATGGAGCACATGCTTGTCTTAAATGGGAAGACATTGCCTGTCTTTTCGAGTTTCTAGAAGCCGCCATGTAATGCTCGCGCTTCTAGGCGTCCTTGAGATTTTAAATATTTTGTGCCTTTGAGGTATCTTGGGTAAAAGGTCTATATAAACCCAATTCTTTTTCATAGAAGATGCTTACCCTTCTTCTTTGACTTTGATAGTCTATGATCCTTTGCTTGTTTCCTTTCTTTCTTGACGCTCTGCTGGTCACAGGCTTCATTGTGTTGCGGTGAGTGCCCTTTCTTTTCTCTTTACTTGCTCTCCTTTATTTTCTTTTAGATATGTCGGTCGATCATTCCTCGACAACAATTGATCCTTGTTCCTTCTTCTTCGTCTTCTTCATCTTCTCCTTCACCTTAGAAGGTTCCTGAACCCCCTTCTCTAGCACTGGGCCATTGGCATTTTTATTTTTATTTTTTTATTTTTCCCGATTCACAGTCTTCTTTCGCTACTCTCCTTCTGTCCATTCTTTGATGAAGGGGAGTGACCAAACCCATCCTTCTAATAAGGCTTCAAGCTTCCAAGCATCTTCTCAATGGGCTTTTGACTTTGGCAATTCTGTGTGCAACTTATCCAATGCTCAGATTGCTTCCTTTTAGAGTTACTATTGGGTATCGCCTCAAGATCTCCACTACATCTTTCCTTCTTCCAATTTGTATTGTAGCTCCTCCATTCCAAAGGCTTTTGCAGTATACGAAGACATGTTCTAAGCAAGACTCCTTGTCCATATTTTATTTGTCAACTTCTCTATTCCTACACCATTGCTCTAGCTCAATTGACCCCGAATAGCTAGCGTAACATTTATTGCTTCATGCTAATCAATGGGGAATTGAATCTCTTTCCTACTCCCTTTATCTTCCACGGCCTCTTCTCCATCTATCTCAATCAAGTGGTAGGTAGGGATTTCTATTACATCAAGACCCACACCGGGAAGCTCTTTCTTCATCTCTCCCATGGTGACTGCGGTGTTAGTGGGTTGATCTGACAATAATGGACCTTAGTGATGGTGCGCCTGCCATGGGTGATGCTAGGTCTGATAAATGCACTAAGGAGAATTGACACGTGGATGGGGGCTTGATAGCGAGGCTTAGGGCGAACCAATAGGTGCTTCCGATGACATCATCCTCTGTGGTCGAGAAAGCTTATTCTTGCACCCTTCTCTCTGTCTCTCTCTCTCTCCACTATTCGTCGAGGGAACGGGTTCCTAACCTCTTATTGTATGGACAACCTGGAGAAATAAAGATCGAAGGATTTGGTTCTAATCATTGCCTACATGGGCCTCTCTCGAAAATTGTGATCGATGTGGACCTTACAATTAAGTGACTAAATGCATAGTTGGGCCCTATGTATTGGGCCGATATTGGGCTTTTGGATTTTATCTCCTCTATATTGTTAAAAAAAAATATAATATAGCTTTTATATGCTTGATAAAAAAATATCTAAATGAGACCCATATTATTCTAAATTATCAAAAAAGACACTAGTAGTAGAAAATATCAAAAAATCTCATTCCTCTTAAATTCAAAATTTTGGAGAAGCTCCTAACTTTTTGTAATTATTAAAAGAACAAATATGCAAAAGTAATAACTAATAAAATTAATGTTGTATTTTATTCATTAGAATGCATAAAATGAGTATGATCGTACCAGTGATTATTCAGAAATTGAATTTTTGTCATCAGATCGAGATAGTAAAGTTTTTATAATTAGCAAAATTTAGGATAATCAATTTGTGAAACGATTGAGGACACTTTGGATAGTGTAATAGAAGAAATATGATGCCGCATAGAAATATAAATTTTAGGAGGGGTCCCTCTTTTGGATATTTTAGATTAGAATGGCCCTATTAGATGTTTTAAAAAAATTTATGTGCAATTTTCACTAATTTTCTCTGAATACTACTCACATTAATATGAAATTACAATAATACTTGCCACACCACATGCATACAGTGCAAAACCTTTTTTAATTTTAATTTTTTTTTTAAGGTTGCAATTCATCATGCCCGACATGTTCATAGAACCGAATCTCCGATCGGACAATTCAAAAAAGAAAAAAGAAAAAAAAATATCGTCCCAATGAACAGGAAAAAACATCCTTAATGCGATGAGTCCAATTAAAAGAGGTTAGATTGTTTATTTTTCAATTTTTTAAAGTTGTCCAATCAAAGATCAGGTTGTTGGACATGTGAGCATGATAGGTCCGACCTTAATAAACTTTAGAAAATAAAATAAATAAATAAATTTGACTACACCCCATGTAGTACACCAAATATCACTTATGAAATTATGGATAACAGGGCAGGTGAAAGCGCAAACAAGATCTAAACAATTGCCTAGCACATTGCATTTAAGTGGGTATAGAAGTTTTTACGACCAGGCTAATTTGGATCACCTTTGATGTCATTTTAGAGAATTCAATTCAAATTTAATTGGCTATAAGTAGTAAAGTTTAAGTCTAATATATTTATAATTGATAGGATCTAATGCTTTTATTTATCAAACAAAGAGCAATAAAGGTGGTTCCTGAGAGCAGACCTAGGCACAGTTTGATAGGATCGCCTGTTCAATATAAGTAATTTAGTATTACTTATACTAGAATAAGTCCCATTTTAGTTTGGTGGCCTTATTTTATCTCTATTTTGAATAAGTTATTTTAATTAAATAAAAAATAAAATGTGGAAAAAGAAGCGTCGTTAATGCTTGTTATAGCTAGAATAAACAATTTGAACTTTTCAGCCAACAATTACAAATTAGAACTTCTATGATTTGTGCCTTTTCTCTCTGTACTTTCCCTCCTCTAATTTCTTGCACCTTTGCTGCTTAGGCTTCCAAGAAACTTTGTTCATGCAAGAGTTTGCCATAATGTGGGTCTAGAAGCTCTTTTACAGATTTAAGAGAGTGACTACAATTTGGAAATGGTACGAGTCCCATCATAAATTTGAGAACGAAATCATCTGGACTTTAATTTTGATAGACCGCCAAGTATCTTCTCCCATGATTTGAGAATAATATTACATTTACATTTACATTTATTATTGTGCTTTTTCTTCAACTACCTTAAGTAAAAGACAATTTTTTTTTCCAACTCAAGTCATATAAAAGGGCAGTGAGTGATTTACCTGACAAGATTTAGAAGATCTCGTTTCGCCTGAGGGTTACTTGCATGATCCTCGTCCTCCCAACAGTCAAGGTACATTTTTATGTTTAGTGGTGGAGACAAAAGATTTTCTTTGGAGAGGCCAAATGAAAGGTATGATATTTCAAAGTAAAATTATTATCAAAACAATAAATAGTATTCTCTTATAAACATTGTAAAAATAACATGAATATCTTAATACAAGAAAAAATAAATATTAATAACAATCGCTGATTTGAGACATTGAGGAGATATTTTTGTTTGCTCCTCAAATTAAAAATATTTATTACAACTCAAGTTTAAGTTTAAATCTTCGAAATAAATAAAACATAAAAAGGTTATATGATAATTTTGACATTCATTTGAAGTCCATCATAAACTATAATGAAACAAGAAATCTTTTTTTATAAATAAATGTTAATTCTTGATTTCTTACATTTTCAGCTTTAGGACTTCATTGTTATCTTAAGGTACATAAAACAACAATATAATGCAAAAAATAGTGATGGAAAAATCTAATGTAGAGCATGCGTATGCCTTCTTTATTTCTTTAATAAAATAGCATCACGTATGAAAAATTAGTTATGAAAGAAGAAGAAAGCGATGACTGAAATAATTATTAGAGAATAAAATAATAGTTAAATAAAAATAAAAATATAAGAAAACATCCCAAAGATGTTGAGAAACTATTTTTAGTATAACAACGGTATCAAAGATTAGAAGACATGCACCATGTTAGCCATGTCAAATAGAAGTTAACGGTAAACGAAGAACAAGAAGATAGCCTAGAGGATTGTTGTGTAGAATATGAGAACAAAAATGAGAGAATGTTTCAAGACAATCAAGAGTTACCTTACCTGTAATTTTGGAACCAAAAATATGAAAACAAGTATCAAGGAATTCATGCCACTAGAAGCTAACAAATTTTAATAGAACAACTGCCAAAAATAAATAAATGAAAAGATGAACACCCAACGACCGATACACAGCCGCACAGATGCTAGAAGGTCAATTTCTTTAATTGAATATTAGGATTTATCAAATGAGGTTAATAAGTATAAATACGTTGGACATATGCTCAGATGGGTATATATGCTATTCTTTTATAGCAATTTGATGGTAATTGGGAAGGTAGTCCCCAGCATGAGGTCTATCTATGGCTGCCCATTAATTAATTTAATACTGATGACACAAAACCTTCTTTAATTGACCTCTACACCATCCCTATGATTAGTCGGCATCAACTTTTCAGTCTTGTACTCTGTGCAGTGGAGCCTAGTCGACAATTTTGCCAACGTTGGACACCCTTTTTGGCCGTTTGCATTAGGAGGAAAGAAATGATAGGGACTGCTATGACGCAGATGGGGATCAAACTTGCTTGCAGCTCGAAGACTTCAGAAAGTTGAAGAAAGAAAGCATAGGGAGCAGGGTGACCCATGTACCAGGCTACAGCATGTAACTTGTGCTAATAAGTGGTCTCCACAGAGGCACAGGTCTAACACAGTTCTTCACATGGGCGTCTGAACAACATTTGGAGTTAGGGATAACAACGGAGCCTCTCATGTTCTTTAGTAGGTTATTAGTGGCCCATTAACAGTCTAGATAGGTTAGAGTGGAGCTGAATGAGCTATTGTTAAATTTGACTGAGAGCACTTATAGGCATCAAATATCTTTGACGCGTATAAGAGGGAGTTTTTAGTGGCGTCATATCGTCCAGAGGTTTTCATGAGTCCCGGATCTGTGCTAACTGTCTTAATTTCTTTATTTGTTTGATAATTGTTTCCATGTGGGATTAATCTTAGAAGCTATAAATAAGTTCCTTAAATGTGTGAGAGAGAGTTTTCTGCATTCTAAATCTTAGTTTGACCATGAGAGAGAGATTGAGAGCGTTTCTCGGACGGAAAGGCGGTGTTCTTGGTGTTCTTCGTGCGCCAGGAATGAGGCGGCAGCACTACGGGAGTACGGTTGCCTTACCTAGATTGCTTAGTTGCCTTGGTTGTATGTTTTAGAAACGAATGACGACGAATCTCTAATGATTCATAATATTTTTACGTAAAGAAAATCTTATTTTCAATATAATTTGTCATTATGACATTAATATGATAAAAATGATGTTTTGGTATGTTGTCTAAGTACTTAAGAAATTAAAAATTGTTATTGGGCTCAGCCCATTAAAGACATTTTTTACTGTTTACTGGGACTCAAGTTTTTATTTGTCATATTTTTTTGGGATCTTCATATCGGAGATTGGCCTGTACGGACATGTAGGATATCTCGGAGTCCACTTAAGAAAAATTCAAAAATATATTTTTTATTTATCCATTGCATTGGTGGGGGTGCAAATGGCACCCTCAATCCAACGAGTATTATTCCAACTCAAAATTTAAAAGCATTTGAGTTGTACCCTTTTAAGTGGTCCACACGGTCCACCAACCAGCCAAGAGCCTAAAAGACGGTTAGATTAGGCACGGTGTATGGGCGGCACAAGAAAGAGTGTCTGGATCTGTGATTTTGGACCGCCCAAGTCTTAAGACACATGAAACCGAACTGCACGAGGGGTATATGAGCCATCTACTTTTAAAATAACGTGCACAGTGCATGTATGGTTCAATTTCATGTGTCTGGGGTGTGTTGAGCGGTTTAAACGCACAGGTCCAAACGATCTCTGTAACGACCCGCCATCCTATGACCGGAAACCCGATCACTAAATGGATGTTGGCCCATTAACTGCGGGTTCACACCCGGATCTCACACAACACATCTGGAGGAGTAAGCGCTAAACAAGGCTAAATATAACGATCACACGGACTACAAAGATATAACAAGTGCGCAGGAAGGAAGATAACAATGTCCGTATACAGTCCAACAATAATTACATGGTCCAACAATTAAATAAGTACAGACAGAAGTAAAGTACAACAACATCGGGGCATACCCCGGAACTGAGACAGTTGCTGGCCCGCACACCTGGAAGACACCACACGCCGCCACACGCTGCAAGATCTATACCTGAAACCGCAGGGAGTGAGCCACACCAGAATTGGGCTCAGTAGGGATCATCCGATCCCCTGCCTCCCAGTCACACACCCACAAGAGCAATAATACAGATATATGGCAATTAAACAAAGCAGTAAACACAACTCTCAAACCTGATATGAAACGTACGCATAAGCAGTGTAGCAGGAACAGTTCTAAGCAACCCGAAGAACCCAACACAAAGTCACGTCTCACAGCCAAAGTCCACAAATCGACCGAACCACACTGTCGATCGAAGTCAAACGCCGCCTCACAACACTACCACCCTTACTCACACCTGTCCACCCCTACAGTATTCTGGGGCACTGTAGGGTGAGACAGTGAGTCAAACTAGGACTAACTGGGACCAGTGAACCACCACTGCCCAGCTACGTGTGCACACAAGCAGTCTAGACTACTGTCCTACCGACCGGATTTCCTCCATGCCAGGCCTCGGCGCTTCAGGAGGGCCCTGGGGACCGGCGAACCCCTGTCAAGCCGAAGCTACAGGAACTACTCACAACCCTAACCTCCCAGGCTGCGTCAGGCCAAAGGGCGAAGGGTACCACTCGTAACCTTGATCAAAGGTCACATCAGGCCCAGTGGCTAAAGGGATAAAACAACTCCAACAGTACTACAACCAGCTCCACAGCAAGAAACGCGCCGGAAGCTGCCACGACAAACAGGGAAACCCCGACCCGCTGAGACCAAACAACAACTCCTCGGATAGCGCACCGGCTACTCCGGCCCGACGGGCTCAAGGTGGTTCTGCTTCCCTCAGCCAAAGGTAAAACACAACATGTACCACTCCCCCACCGGTACGGCAACAATGCCTCACAGACACCATGGCCCTTCCCCATCGGCCCAAGGTGACAAACGTAAATCACAGTAGTTCCAATTGCATATCCGCATAAACACACACACATACATGATGTAATTCCATTCACGCAGAAGTCCTCAGTCTCAGTGTACAACTTAAAGCATGCATTTGAACCATCCAACCGTAAAACATGTGTTAAATAACAGGAGTTAAGCAGTTCTGTCTTGAATCGCGTCGACCGAGGTCGACGCCATTCAAGCCCCTAAAACAGGTTTATTGAAACCAGATTATTCCTTAAACCACGTCGACATGGGAAGCCGCCCTTTAAAACACGTCAGAGTCCACAGACGCCATTCACCCCAGAATTTCAGATTTGCAGAAGCCTCAGTCGGGGTGATTTCCTGCCTAAAAGGCGTCATGATGGTCCGACGTTCTTCTAAAAGGCGTCGTTCATACATGACGTCTTTTAGCGCCAGAACCCCGTACAACGAAACCTCGAACATGGAGGTTTTTGTCCTAAAAGGCGTCGTACTGCCCTGACGTCCTTCTAAAAGGCGTCGACCAGGCATGACGCCGTTTAGCGCCAGAAACCTGTTTCCCTGGTTCGATCCGAGAGTTCCTCCTTTAACTCCAAGCACCCCGAAAATGCCCAAAACAGAAGGGGGAGAAAAGGGAAATCAAACTACCACAAGCATGCTACAATTCCACAATCCCGAACACAGCCATTCCCAAAAGAAAACTCACTAAACATGCTCATTCTAACCCTAAACATGCTCATGCTCATGCTCATGCAGCCATGGCAGGAATCCCCATGGTGTCCTTGGGACCGGACTGCCACCCCATGCCTCTCGTCGGCATGGGGACGGTCACTGTTCCCCCAAGCGGCACCTGATCTGAACCAGCCACATCAACGCATTCCATGGTTGGCAGCATCGCGTCGATGAAGTCACGGCCGCCCTCGGCCTTGTTCGACCCCGATCTGCTCTTCTGCCGGTGCTCTTCGATCCAAACGTCAACCACGGCGTCCATATCCTTGAAAGTCCTCTTCATGGCCTTTATGTAACCCTGCAGGTCTAGCCACTCCAGCCACAGAACCACGTCCGAGGGCACCAACACCCCAAGCAGGTACACGAACTCCTCTACAGCAGTCCGAAACCGCCGCATCTGCGCACCATCGCCCGCGCCGCCGAAGTCATATCGCCTCCCCACCACCATCCTGACGATGACGTCGAATCCAGTGTCCCCGAATCAGTGGCTCATCTCCACCTTCGGTGGGCCGCTTTCGGTCGCGCACAGCTCGTAGTGCTCCCGCGTACGCGTACCGATCTCCACCGCCCGTATGAACCAAAGCTTCTCTAGCCGTGCAGTCGACAGGAGCTCCACCGTCGCCACCTTCCTCACCTCGCGCCAGAGGGGGCCGTAGGGGGCTGACCCGATCATGGTGTGGTCGTAGCACAAGTGCTTGGCGCCGGCGCTACTGGGGTGGGAGGTAAAGTATGGTGTCAACGAATACGGAGCGAATATCACAGTAACCGACTCCTCTCCGTTGAACATTATTTGAATATCCGTCTTCGGATGCTATCCGACGGATAATAAATTTTTCTATCCGAATTCCACTCCGTCGGATAATATTTGAATTTAGATAATAATTCGAATACTTGATTATTTCAACTTTATCTTGTAATTTATGACTTGTAAATTTTATTTTTTATATAATTAATAAATATCATAGATTTAAATTAATAAATATTTATGTTATAAATATCTAGATAAATTTTAAATAATTTAAATATTTTATTAAATATACTTTAGATAATAACAAATGACTTAAATAATTTTATCTAAATAAGTAAAATCATTAAAATAAAAAATCACAATAAACTTCACTATTATTATTCAACACATCTTAAGCATACTTCAAATATCAAATTATCATTTACTTAAACATATAAATATCATTAAAATTAAAAGAACTTATCAAAATACATAATCGGCCGGATAATAATCGGAGCGGATATCTAGTTTCCGTTTTCGCTTCGAATATTAATCGAACAATTAAACGGATATTCGGATATGTTCGTCGGATGTTCTAATCGGATAAATATCTGACTAATCGGATGCGGATATGAACGGGAGTCCGTTGACCATCCTAGGCAAAGTCTTGGTCGCACGTGCTGAAGCGCTTCCTAGCCGCCTCCTGGCTGCTGATCACGAGGGAACGGTGGACACCGATGCGCTGCATAAAGACTGGGCCGTATACGTCGGCCATGTGCCCCAACGTCCGGGCTTTGATCTAGGACGACTTCCTATCCTCGGTGGGATGCATGAGACGGGCCAGAAGCGGGCCAGATTGGGCCCCATGGGCCTTGCAGATAAGGTGCAGGCTGGGCCGGGTCAAGTTTAATTGCGGGCTGGGCTGGGTTTCCGTCGGGTGACAGCCCTAACGGATAGGATGTGCACCCCTAACACTAAAGGAGATCGAAGATGAAACCTTCCCAAAGGATCGCGCATGCAAATGGCAGCCACCATTTATAGGGAACCCTATTGACTATTGAGGAAGGGAGAGCAAGCATGAAAAATACCAACGAACTACGCAAAATACGGTAAACATAGAGAACATATTAGATAGTTAATATCTTTTCGTTTGGCCATGTTGTTTGATGGAGAATGAAAAATCTTTAGTAGAAATATCCATACTAATTTTTAAATTATATTTTTAATATTTAAAAATTAAATCTATTTGGTTGCTTGAACTTTCGTCAAATAGGGACATAATTATAGACACTAATGTTAAATATAAAGGTGAATTCATGAATATAAAATGAGTATTTACGTAGGTATTATTCTTACTTTAGCTGTATGACTTGAAATGTCACATATTGTTTGGTGAATAGTAAATATAACTAGATATATAGATTGATTTATAAATTATAATTTCAATACATAAACTTAAATTCATTTGTATACTTGAATATTTGTCAGCTAAGACAAACTTTCACATGTAAGAATAATAAGAGAATTCAACATTTCAGAATGTGCACCATTCTTACTTTGATTGTTTCTAGTGAAAATGATTTATGTTGTCTACAACGAGTCAAAGAGTATATATATATATATATATATATAAGGTGAACATAAGAAGACTCCCCGAGGCGCATCGAACTTAGATGAGTCTCCCCAAAAATCTATCCTCCCGAATTCAAAAATATATAAAAAATTTAAAATATTTGAATACTCCTTTCTAGGGTGTTTTTCTCTTCTTGAGATTTGATTTTCACTATTGGATCATAAAATTTAAGTGTAGTCATCCAATTAAATTTGTCGTCGTTTGGAGATCAAAACTAAAACTTCAGGAGATGATATTAACCTTAAGGGTTAATCTGATATATTTTCTTTTTTTGACTATTTTTTAAATATTTTTAAACATTTATTTTTTATATTTACTCGATCTGACGACTTTGATTGATCGTCAAGATCGGACAGTGAAAATTAAGGTCATGGAGTTGGAGATCAACCTTAAAGGGTCTATTTTAATATTTAAAATTTTATGAAAATTTTATTTTTTTAATTAGGAGAGGGTGAATTTTCAGATGAAAGCGTATCTAACTTAGATACACCCCAGGACATATTGAATCCTTTATTTATATATATATATATAGGGTATTGACAGTATCCGCCACCTCATTTTGTTAAGCTACTAGTGTTCTCAATGCCGGCCATCGGATCTAATCTTGAGACGCTCATAGAAAGAAGCTTTGGAAGCTCCTAAAATGCCGCCCGATACGGTTATATGCGGACCCAAATGACCGTGTGTAAAGTGCTCTCTCTCTCTCTCTCTCAAATTCTTCCACTCGAATCTTGATTGCCCGAAGCTTCCCTCCCCCCACAATCCCTCCTGTCACTCCCAGTCCTCTTCTCTTCCCCAGTTTTCTCTCCATCACCTAACACAGCAGGGGGTGGTTTACCGTCCGGATTTGCCGTACCCGTCACCACAGCTACACCGATCAAGAGGAAAATAAGGTCCGCCGACACAAAGAGAATCTAACCCCATAATACGTGCAATGAAACCCAACTAAACACCAACATCTGTGAGCCCTATCTCTATTATATTCCCCATAAGCCATCTGTGGATTTAGACCAATGCAGGAGCAAGTAATCTACTCTTCGGCAAAGCTGCTAGTTGTGCTTCAAAACTACAACTCCAGCCCCAGAGCTGGCAGAAACTCATGCAAGATTGTAATCTCCATTTAGTGGTGTACCATCAGCGTGTTACCAGTTCTTCACTCCTCCACATTTGATGGTGCCGCCCCACCCACACGTTGCAATTCAACTTGAGAGCCACAGCTGCAGCTGTGAAAGGACCTCAGTGCAAGGATCACTGACTCTTCTCATCTGCAACTTGAGGACCTCAATGCAATTTGAATAGAAAACTTCAGAGCAAGTATAGTACCATAGCTTAATACTTCATGGAAAACAAGAGAATAGAAAACCAGAACTCCATGGAAAACAAAACCTGCCCTAAACACCATTACAAAACAAACACGATCAACGCACTCCATAAGAAACAATAAAGTAGATACCAAGTAAAAACAAAACGTCCATGTTTATGCAGATTGCACTTGCCCAGGTGTCCTAATTAACGAATGCATGGTACAACAGAGCTGGAGTTGAAGCAGCCAACGAGTTTCCTGTGGCAGCACCCGTGTATGGAAAGGTAGAGGTGTTGGGAAATAAAAATATTATCCAAATGACAACTCGTAATAAGCAGCAAAATTTGAACGGAATAAGCACAACCAAATAATTATATGGAACACCAAGATTTACGTGGAAAACTCCTCCAACGTGAAGGAGAAAAATCACGGGACAAGCCGGAGAAATAATTTCACTATAAAAATTATGAACGTACAAATCTCAGAATTTCTTGTCCAAAATCCGAGTAACAGCCACAAGAGAAAATTAGGAATACAGAGATTATTTCACCGTGCACAATAAAAACAAACTCTCCCCACGACCACAACACGAACCGCTGTAAATATGACCGAATATGTGAAGAGAACACTGTTTGAATAATTGTAGACGGCTTACCGAATAGCTCTTGTCATCTTCCCTTTTTTTCTTATTTTTTTCTCCGCAGTATGTACGTAGAAATCTCAAACCAGGCACTCCACGGTTCTTCTCCACTGCTGCTAACGAACAAACCTAGTAGCCCTTAAAACCCATCCTGCAGAAAACGTATCCTGCCGTGACTTTTGTAACTTAAGGCAAAAGTTACTAGACTTTGCCCCACCACCACCACAGTTTGATAATTTGCAATATGCCCTTATGGACTGAATAGGCCATAGGCCCAACAACCTCCCCCTTCAGCCCATAGGAGAGGTTGTCACATTGCTTCTCAATGTGAATCCATGCCGACTAGCCACCGGCACACCTCTTGTCTTTCTTTTGGCAAGGTCTTCGTTAACATGTCTACTCCATTGTCATTTGTATGAATTTTCTGAAGCTGCAACTGCTTCTCTTCAAACACATTTCGGATCTAGTGGTATCTGACATCTATATGCTTTGACTTAAAATGAAAGTTTGAATTTTTGCACAAGTAGATGGCACTCTGGCTGTCACAATGCACCACATAATTTTCTTGTTTCAGCCCCAATTCTTGTAGTAGCAATATATTCTACCTCTGTGGTGGAAAGGGCAACACACCTTTGCAATCTGGATTGCCATGACACAGTTCCCTCTGCAAAAGTAAGTATGAAACCTGATGTAGACTTCCTTGTGTCAATATTTCTTGCCATATCTGCATCTGTGTAACTTGTCAATACAGGTGGATCACCTCCAAAGCTTAAACAAACTTTGGAGCTTTCTCTGAGATATCTGAAAATCCACTTCACTGCTGCCCAACGTTCTTTTCCTATATTTGCAAGAAATCTACTAGCAACACCCACTGCATATGCGATATCTGGCCTCGTACATACCATCGCGTACATCAAACTTCCGACTGCTGAAACATAAGGAACTTTCTTCATCCTCTCCTTCTCTTCATCACTTGAAGGACTCTGCTCTGAGCACAACTTAAAATGGTCTGCAAAAGGAGATCCAACTGACTTAGCATTGCTCATACTGAACCTGTCCAATACATTTTCGATGTATTTCTCCTGTGATAACCACATCTTCCTGAGTTTTCTATCACGAGAAATCTTCATGCCAAGTATTTGCTTTGCTGGCCCCATGTCTTTCGTTGTAAAAGATTTACTCAGTTACTTCTTCAACCTGTCAATCATAGACATATCTTTCCCAAGAATAAGTATGTTATCAACATAAAGTAAGAGAATAACAAAATTCTCATCAAACCATTTGATGTACACATAATGATATGAAGCCATTTTTTTGAATCCATTTTCAGCCATGAATGAGTCAAATTTCTTATACCACTGTCTTGGAGCTTGTTTCAGCCCATATAAGCTCTTTCTCAACTTACAGACAAGATTTTCTTTACTTTTGACTTTGAAACCTTCTGGTTGCTCCATATAAATTTCCTCCTCCAAATCACCATGAAGAAAAGCTGTCTTCACATCTAACTGCTCAATCTCGAAGTCTAGGTTGGTAGCAATATCTAGAGTAACACGAATAGAAGACATTTTAACAACAGGAGAAAAAATTTCTTCAAAGTCAATACCTTGCTTTTGACCGAAGCCTTTTACAACTAATCTGGCCTTGTACTTTGGTTGAGAGCATTGTTCTTGAGTCTTCAATATGAAAACTCACTTGTTCTTCAAAACTTTTCTTCCCTTTGGTAATTGTACCAAATCATATGTGTGGTTCTTCTGTAGAACATCCATCTCTTCCTGCATAGCTATCAACTATTCATTTCTCTGCTTACTTTCAGCTATCTCCTGGTAACACTCTGGTTCACCTGCATCAGTAAGCATAACATATTCATTTGTAGAATACCTTCTGGAAGGCTGATGTGTTCTGGAAGATCTTCTCAATTGAGGCATTCGAGGAGATTGCTCCCCATCTTCTTCCTGCTCAACATGTCCTGCAGGTAAGTTAACCTCAGTCTTTGAACCATCTTCCTGCATATCTCCCCCTTCATCCTGCTGTACTGGAGGAGTAACTGGGTCACAGTCTACTAATCCTTCTGCAGAAGACTTAGCTGGTATCTTCTTCTTGAAATCTTCAAAAGTTTGATCCTCAAAGAAGATCACATCTCTGCTTCTGAACACCTTCTGTTTTTCTGAATCCCAAAACCTATAACCAAACTCATCATATGAGTAACTAAGAAAAATACATTATTTTGTCTTACCATCTAGTTTGGACCTTTCAATGTCTGGAACATGTGCGAATGCACGGCAACCAAATACTATCAAGTGCCTGTAAGAGACTTCTTTTCCTGACCACATATGCTCTGCAACATCACCATCTAAAGCTGTGCTTGGTGATAAGTTGATCACATCAACTGCAGTTCTTAATGTTTCATCCTAAAATCTTTTGAGTAGTTTGGCTTGTGAAAGCATACATCTGATCTTTTCTATGATGATGCAGTTCATCCTCTCTGCAATTGCATTATGCTGAGGCGTACCAGGAACTGTCATCTCATGCTGAATGCCATGTGACCTGCAATAGTCATTAAATAATCTTGTGTACTCACCACGATTATCTGATCTTATGCATTTTAGTTGCCTTCCTGTCTCCCTTTCAACCCTGACATGAAACTCTTTAAAGACATTAAGAACCTGATCTTTGGTCTTCAAAGTATAGGCCCAAACTTTCCTGAAAAAGTTATCTATGAAAGTAACAAAATAAAGTGCACCACTTATGCCCAAAGCATTAATAGATCCATCAGGAGTTTTTGTTCTTAAAGGACCACAAACATCTGTATAGACACGGTCCAAAACATACATCTTTCTAGACAAGGCATGACTAGAAAAGGAAACTCTATGTTGTTTGCCAACTAAACAATCAACACATAGGTTCAGACGTGTACCTTTGAAGTCGGGTATGCCTTCTCGTTTGGAAAGAACTTGTAGCCCCTTCTCGCTTATGTGTCCCAATCACCTGTGCCACAATTCCACGCTGAAGTCATTTTCTATAACATTCCACTGTTCACCACAAGCTTTCACTCGCATCCTGTATAACGTATGACATTTCTTTCCATTAGTTACAACAAGAGAACCTTTATTGAGCTTCCATTGTCCTCTGTGAAATCTGACATCAAAGTCTTCATCATCCAGCTTTCCGACTAAAATTAAATTCAGCCTCAAGTCGGCCACATGTCTCACACCTTTGAGAACCAACTTGTAGTCAAGGTTTGTCTTTAAGTAGATGTCACCCATTGTAACGACCCGCCACCCTATAATCGGGGATCCGATTACTAAATGGGTACCGAATCATTAATTTGGAACCAAACCATGATCTAAGTAAGTATGGGAAATAAATAATAAACTAAGCTAAACATTCACATCGCATTGAATTGAAAGGAAAATGCAGAAATTTAAAAGTTATTACAATGCGACTCGATACAGCAAATAATTACATACTCCAACAGAATAGAAATGATTATACATACAGGCCAGGAATAAAATAACAACTACATCGGGGTATACCCCGGAACAACAGCCGTCGGCGCTCAACACACAGCCGCACACTCCTCGCTAAGTCTGTCGGGAGTCCTCACCTGAAAACCGCAGGGGTGAGTCTCAACGAGAAGACTCAGTAGGGATCCTTCGATCCCCACTGCCCACACACACACCCACAAGTGCAAAGTACAGCGGAGATATAGTAACCATGTAAAGCAGTAATTACTACACCTAAATTTCAATGTGAATCACATGCATTCGAAGTATAATTATCATGCATAATTCCAATTTATCAGGGAACCCGTAATCAGCGTATCCTCAAAACGCGTCAACCACACAACGAAAGTGGGAAACACCGACCCGCTGAGACCAAACAGTAACCCCTCGGATAGCACGCTGGCTACCTCGGCAGTTACTCCTTCCCCCAGCAAACACAGATCCGCTGAGACCAAACAGTAACCCCTCGGATAGCACGCTGGCTACTCCGGCCCAACTGGCTCAGGTGGTTACTCCTTCCCCCAGCACGAGTGACACTCCAAAAGGTACCACTCCGTCACCGGTACAAGCTAGTTAACCCCGGGGTTCACCAGGTGACCCTCTCCACTAGGCGTCACCCCGCCACTGCTCCCGTCAGCGTTGTGTCCCTCTGCACCGACACAGGGTGTAGAACGCTACAACTGTCACTCTAGGTCTACCGAAACATAAAACACGGCACGGTGCGATCCGGTCACGGAAGAAGTCCACGGTCGCACGACATACAACGCAGTGCCATCCGGTCACGAAGAGTTCATCATTATCGAGTTTACTAAAGCATGCATATAACCAACTATCTAGCAGTGTAAACACATCTTACTGGCATGGATTAGTGTGGTTCTGTCTTGAATCGCGTCGCCCAAGGCCGACGCCATTCAAGCACCCTAAACTGGTTCATGAAATACTGTCCTCAGAATCTGGCCTAAAAGGCGTTGCTACAGGTAGCCGCCTTTTAAAAGGCGTCGACATCCTCAGACGCCGATTAACAGGAAAATCCGGAATTAACAGAAAACCTTAATCGGGAGATTTCTGCCTTAAAAAGCGTCATGGTGTCCCGACGCTATTCCAAATAGCGTCGTACAGGCATGACGTCTTTCAACGCCAGAATCTCCGAACTGACAGAGCCCTAATGGAACGATTTCTATCTAAAAGGCGTCGTGATGGCCCGACGCCCTTCTAAAAGGCGTCGTCCATGCACGACGTCTTTTAGCGCCAGAAATCAGGATCTGTCTCGAGCCCGAGGGCTCCCTTTCCACCCCCAAAAATCCCAAAAACAGAGGAGAAAGAGGGCAAACCAAGCCATCATGAATCCACATCCATAGAAACTCCCATTCCCATCAAAGAAAAGCCCCTAACATGCTCATTCTACCCCAAAACCAAAGATCCATAACATGCTTTAAACGGGGGAAACATGGTTTAAAACACAACACTATGGGAATCGTCACCCTACCGGTTACTTGAACTCCCCCAAGCTCCAAGCCGTCCACCCGTCTCGCCCCACGCCGCCGCCGATACCGCCGAGGTCGTCCTTACTCCACCAGGACGTCGGCCGCCGTCCGGAGAGTAAACGCCGCGGAGGAAGTGGTGGTGGTAGTGGCGAGAGCTAAGTGGTTGATGGAATTGGAGGGAAAGACGAAGTGGTGGAAGGAAAAAAAAGAAGGGAAAGGGGCGTCGCCGGAGGTAGGGTGGAGAGAAAGAGAGAAGGAAGAAAATGAGGAAAAGAGGGAAGGCTCGCGGGGTTAACCAGAGACCGGCTAAAATGCGTCGATATGTACGGACACCTATCAGTTGACATGACGGCCGCTCTGACAGGACTCTGAATCGCTCTGACAGCAGTCTGAAATGCGTTGTCCATCCAAGACGCCGTTCAGACGACAAGACTGGCGCCGTACACTGACAACCCAGGGTCGCAGACTGAAAGGCGTCGTCCCTCGCGGACGTCGTTCAGACGACATGTCAGGGCCGTACTCTCGCGGCCCAAAGCCAGTCCACGTGCAACCACGTGGCACAAGCTAAAACGCGTCTGCCTCGCTGGACGCTGTTTAAACCGCGTCGAGCCCGCTCGACGCGAAACATCACAGAGTCTCTGCCCCACTAGAGCCTGAACTACAGGGTCCGACCTCGAAAACCGGATCCGAAAGTCTCAGTCCTTACACCCATGCCTATAATAGCTGTTGTGTCTTGGTTGCCCATCTTGACAACGCCAAAATTTTCAGTTCTATAATTAACAAAAAACTCCCTCCGTGGTATAGCATGGTAAGAAGCACCTGTGTTAATCACCTATTCCAGATCCTGGCACACACAAGAACAAATCTCGTCAGAAGTAGACAAAATCAAATAATCATCACCTTGCACTACAGTTGTGGTATACTCCTTTGATTTTGTATTCTCCACTTCTTTTTTTCATTTTCTTGTTCTTCTTGGGTTGCTTGCATTGATTCTTGTAATGTCCTTTCTGATTACAATTGTAATAAACAACATCTTTTCTTGATCTTGACTTGCTTCTTCCCCTATGAGAATTGCCTCTATCTTTAGACTTTGACCTTCTTCGATTCTCTGAGACAAGTGCATGTGAGTCACTCTGGGAGGTTGTCGAATTCTTCCTCCTCAACTCCTCGTTCAGCAAACTACTTGTTACTTGACTCATGGTGACAATACCATCTGGCATAGAATTATTAAGGGAAACCACCAGCGTCTCCCAACTTTCTGACAATGAATTGAGAAGTAACAATGCCTGCAACTCTTCATCAAGAGACATTTTCATAGAGGATAACTGATTAGTAATACTCTGCATTTCATTCAAGTGTTCAGCAATAGAAACACCCTCTTTATATTTCAAATTCACAAGTTTCCTGATCAAGAAAGCCTTGTTGCCAGTCGTCTTTCTCTCATAAAGACTTTCTAATTTTTTCCAAAGAGAGCATACAGAACTCTCGGTGGAAACATGGTGAAAGACACTGTCATCCAGCCACTGCCGAATAAATCCGACCGTTTTTCGATCTAACATCTTCCATTCATCATCTTTCATTGTTGCGGGTTTTGCACTATCTCCTTGTAGGGGTCCATACAGATCTTTACAATATAAGAGATCTTCCATTCTTAGTTTCCATATCGTCCAGTTATTTTCGTTCAAACTGATCATGCGGGAAAGAGAAATATTGCCAGTCTCCATGTTCGTACTCAAATAATAAATATGAACCTTGTTCTGATACCAATTGTTGGGAAATAAAAATATTATCCGAATACGAATAACTGACAACTCGTAATACGCAGCGAAATTTGAATGGAACACGCAGAACCAAATAATCACATGGAACACTAAAATTTACGTGAAAAACCCCTCCAACGTGAAGGAGAAAAACCACGGGGCAAGCCGGAGAAATAATTTTACTATAGAAATTATGAACATACAAATCTCGGAATTTCTTGTCTAAAATCCGAGTAACAACCACAAGAGAAAATTAGGGATACAGAGATTACTTCACCGTGCACAATAAAAACAAACTCTCTCCACGACCACAACACGAATCGCTGTAAATCTGGCCGAATCTGTGAAGAGAACACTGCTTGAATGATTGTAGACGGCTTACCCCCATGTCATCTTCCCTTTTTCTCTTATTTTTTCCTCCGCAGTATGTACGTAGAAATCCCAAACCAAACCTGGCACACTCTACGGTTCTTCTCCACTGCTGCTAACGAACAAACCTAGCAGCCCTCAAAACCCATCCCGCAGTTTCCTGCAGTGGCTTTTGTAACTTGGGGCAAAAGTTACTAGATTTTTCCCCACCACCACCACAGTTTGGTAATTTGTAATATGCCCTTATGGGCTGAATAGGCCATAGGCCCAACAAGAGGCAGTGCACATACGGAAGAGAGAGTTAATGTTGCCAGTGCCTATAAGTTGATGCCACTTCTAGGACTCTAGGCGAAGGCACGAGACAGATAAGGACTAAGGAGAAGGGACAGAAGCGTACGAACGTGGTCCTTGTCCTTGAGAACGATCAACAAGTTTCCTATTAGAATCCTTGCAGCATTCTCTTGCATGGAATGGAGACAGAGAGGGAGATGCTCAAACTCCTAACTACTGCTGGTGCCCCAAGGTTGCCGCTACTGCCACTGCCCAAAGGTTTTGCAGTTATTAGGTTTCCACAAGAAGTTTCTGTGGAGGATGATGGTGTTACTTCTGCTACTGCTGTGTTGAGAGAAGGGAGATCAAGCAATGTGAGAACTTATCACTGTGCCTTGGCAGCACCGACCAACGGGTTTCCTGTTAAGATCTTTGTCGGGGTTCTCTCGCACGAGAACGAAGTTGGAGAGGGAGATGAGGGAGGGACTGAGGAAAGGACACGTCTGCTGGGGTAATTTGGTCTTCTTCGCCAACCTCGTTACCTTTCCCATATGAAAGATCCAACTGTCTTAAAAAAAAGGACAAAAAATAAAAGGAGAGAAAAGGGAGGGGTGCATGAGAAACGAGAGGGGAGGGAGGTGCAGGTGGCAAAATTGCCGTTTACGCCCTCTGCCCGCATGAAATGCGAGCTGGTGCTTGATGCCATGGGTGCCTATTAGGGTTGTCAATGGGTCGGGCTGGCTTGCGGGCTTTTGGGCTGGACTAAAGATGGGCTGAATTCGGGCTGAGACTTTGAGCCCACAGCCCAAACTCGGGCCTATGAACAGGCCAACGGGCCTAGCCCGGGAGCCCGCGCCTCTTCTTCCTCCTTCGATCGTCTCGCTCGTGCCCCTTCTGGGTGCCCCCCCCGGACAGCCATGGAGGCGGCCTCGCTTTCTTGGACCGACCTTGCAGGCTTGGCCATCATGGGCCAGAACACCGAGCGCACAGCCCCGCAAGGCCCAGGCCAGGTGCCTGCTCTACCTTGGCGTGGGCGTCTTCGGCGGTGAGGACGGCGCCTGCCGGGGCCCTTAGCTGATGCCGGGGGGCTCCCGCCAGGCAACATCTAGGACATCCTCACCCGGGTCGCCGCAGAGGTGGATGACGGCCCCTGCGTCACCTTTGTCGGCCCTGGCGACACCGACAACTGCATTAAGATGGTCCACAACAGAAACGAGTACGGCCACATGCAGCTCATCGCCGAGGCCTACGATGTGCTCCGGGCCGTCGGGGGGACTCTCCAATCGCGATCTCGCAGAGATCTTAGCCGAATGGAACAGGGGGGGAGCTGGAGAGCTTCTTGATCGAGATCATTGCCGACATCAAGGACGAGCACGACGAAGGTGAGCTCGTCGACAACATCCTGGACAAGACCGTGGATGAAGGAGGACGAAGAGCGTGTGCTTCTAGAGGGACGTCGTGCGGTTAGGACAGGTGCAAGATGGAGGCGCATAGGAGAGGGTGACGGTGTAGACGTTGCCCGTGGCGCCGAGGACGAAGAAGGCACCGTCGGAGCAGTGGAGGAGGCGGAGGCGGTGGTGGAAGGCACGGGCGATCCAGTCAGAAAGCTGTTGGACCGGGTTGGCAGGGGGGCGGCGACGGCGGCGGCGACGGACGGGGGAGGGGGTGGGGAGCTGAAGCCAACGAACTCCTCCATCGGAGCTTGGCCCTGCTCGGTAGTTGTGGTGGCTAAGGGGGGTGTTGAAGTCCAGAGACTTCTCTCCTCCATCGGAGCGGTGGAAGAAGGGGAGGCAAAAGGGTTCCCACGGGCCCATGGGGGCCTAGGAATGGATATGCGGGCTGGGTCGGGCCGGGCCAGGGTAAGACACGGGCTGAGTTGGGCTGAGCTTGGGCGGGCCGGGCTCGGCCCATTGACACTCCTAGTGCCTATGCGCACGCAGCCACCCCTATGCCCACAGCCCCTCCAACTCCAATGAAAAGATCATATGGCTGTCATTTTTTATTTTTACTGATTTCTTCCCTCGTCGGGTTTTTATCTCCCAGGAATTTAGGCGTAAAAAGTACCGCAACATTTAAAAAAAAAAAGTCAGAGAGAGAGAGAGAGAGAGAGAGAGAGAGAGAGAGAGGAGCGCTATGTTGTATTTGCTACAATATTGTTGCAGGTAGATTGTTTTGACTTCTCTTCGATGTAAAAGAATAATAATTCATCTCTTTTGGTTTAAGTTTACAAATGTAAGCCGTCGATTTTACATTTGTAAACTAGTGATGAATATTAAAAGCAGAAGGTATGGGTACAATCCTAAGGGCTAATATGGCGAATTTTTTATTTTTTGATTATTTTTTTTGATTTTTAAAATCAAGATTTATATGTATTCGATGGAAAGCTAAGATCGAGTTTCACGATCAAATCACGATCGGACAGTCAAAATAAGACTCCAAAGGACAAAAACAACCTAAGGGGAGTTATCGAATACTTACAAATTTATGAAAATTTTTACTTTTTTAAATATGAAAATGGGACTCAAAATAATGAGTCATTATGGCAGTTCGCATTCTAGCATTTGTCTTATATATATAATTAATTTTGAGAAGAGTACATGTCCAAAACACTAGTTTCTTAATATCATTTGGAACATGCTATGCATCCTTTTTTAAAGATGGCCAATGCATTCAATTTATTTATAATATGAATGCACATGATTTATTATTAGCACAAGGACTTTAGCTTAAATACTTGTTTTGAATTTACCATGTTTGTTATGGACGCAACTAAGATCCAAGTGCCACGCAAGAGTCCAAAAGGGTAAGTCTATTTAGGCAAATCCATTACAATCAACAGTAGTCTAGAAAGAACTTACTTGATTTGACATCCTTGAGCTTGTTTTATGGAATAAGGTAAGTGAGATTCTTGGTAACTTCCGGTTGGGGACCATTCTTCCACATTGGTATACGCATTGGATGCTCTTTTGGATGGCTCCTCATGGGCTGAGTTACTTGACTGAGCCAAGGACCTTTCTGGCTGGGGCTAATCTCTTGCCTTATTGGGCCGAACCCATGTAAGGAGATTTATATCCTTATTAGTTATCTAATATATACAAAATTCCCAATCATAAATGGAGATATGTGTGTGTGTGATGTTCCTAAATCGATGTAACAGGAAAGTTCCTCTTAACACTTACGTCCTAAATCGATGTAACAGTTTCGCCCAGCACACGTGTGTTGTGGATCCATCGCGTGCGCCCTGGGTGACTGTGCTGATCAAACGACCATCATTTTTTTTTTTGAATTTTTCTATTAAGAAAATCTCCTCTCCTTCATTCATCACACCCATTTACACGCATGAATTTAGGTGCTGAAGGTGCCGTAACACCAATCTTCTTTAATTTTATTGGTCATTAGACGCCATTATATATTTATTTATATAATCCAGCAATTAAGAAGAGGTAACAAGAAACTTTATTGTTACATCGTTTTAGGAAATTTGTCCTCTTGTATGTATAAGAATTGGTCCACCTACGTGAGAGGAGAATGGTCCTTCTAAGTTGCCTTATTAAGGTCGGTAAAATCCATGCACATTTTGCATTTTTTGCTAGATTTAAGGACCAACACAACATTGGCAGCCCATTGAGGGTACTGAAAAACCTTAGTTAGTCATGTCCCTAAACTTTGGGCCTGCTTTCAGATGCTAAGTTGCTGCTCCAAAGCAAAATGTCATTTCCTCTGCTGTGCATGTTTGCGTTGGGGGTGAAGGTTGAGGCAGTGCGTAACCCACCTCCACGGGGATCCCTAGGTGATCTAATTTGGACCATGCGAATACATCGATGTATGAGGAATGGAAATGGGTGTATGTCTCTTGCTGATCAAGGGGAAAGAACAACGTGCGACGGGTCGTAACTTATCTGGACCGTTAATAGATCTTCTATTGGAGTAGCCTTGTCTTTCTTGGCCCCTTCTTGGCGAGATCCTTTCCCTCTAATGATGATGCTTGTCGACTCTTGGTAGGGATGAAGTAGCACTTTCACGACTCCTTCCCCTCGGACAATTCCATTCTTCTGATGGTGAGAGTATGGGACAACCCTGACCTTCGCAATGATGTTATGCTCGGCTATGATGTTAAAGGCGAAAATCCCACACACCAAAATGAAGACGAGGAGGTCTATCCACTTTCGGGAAGTTTCTCCTAAGGTGATCAGAAGAACGGTCACTCCATTGGGGAACATGGGGCCCCCAGGAACCTATAAAGTGGAGTATTTATAGGTTTGAGGTCCTCAGTGGTAAGGTTCAGCTTACAAAAACATTTGTAGGCAATGGCCCTAGGTGTACTTCCATTATCAACTAGAATCTGTCATATGGTACAGTGATTTACCACAGTCGAGACAACTAAGTTGTCATCGTGAGGAATGGTGACCTTGGAGACTATCATCGGAGAAGGCGGTAGGATCCTTGGACCTATCACCATTACTATTTGAGGAATGTTGGTTCGGGGAGCGCTCGTCTGTCGAGAACAGCCTCAAGGCAAAGCTCTTCTACTTGCGGGTGCTATCACCCCGCGAATGCCGCACCTCCTAATGTGGATCTTGATTTTGGTTGGCTAGTTGTTGAGTGGTTCCTTGTTGCATTCCCTTCTGACTCAAAGCTGGCCATTCATCTTGTTGGCAACGTATTGCCAGACATGGCCTCATTCTATAAGGGTCTAGATGAAATCTCTGAGCTGGTAATAGTCATCTATCTTGTGCTCGTGATCATGGTGATAATCCCAGTACTTACGCGAGTTGCACTTCTCTAGATCTGACTTTATTGGTGGTAGCTAACAAAAGTGTTTTCCTCAATTTTCTACATGATCTACTATACCGGGACCATCAGTGAGGTGTAGGTTGCACGAGGCCGTGGGGATGCCTTTCCTCTTTTTCTGGCATAGAGTTTTCTTGTGGTCTCCTATGAGGAAGGGTTTGAAGACCTCTTGTAGTCTTTATTATCTCAGTAACGAGACTTGTCCGCTGATACCGCCTCCTCGTAGTTCGCATGTCAATACACAACGCTGCTAAACTTGGATAGAGAGGTGATGGGATGCTTCATAATTGACTTCTTGAAGAAGTAATCATAGCCCCCCAGGGCCAAGGCTTCCATGGACATCATGATCTCCAGGCGTGGCACCCGGATGGCCCCACAGTGAAGGGCCCGATGTAATCTAAAAGTGACTCTCTTGCCTTCTAGAGAGAGTCTTGAGACTTGAAGATGTGCAAACTTATTGGTTTCCGCTGAAAAAGTGATCATTAATTTTCTCTGCTAACTAATGGAAACATGTGATGGAGCTTGGAGGTAAGGTCCAGTACCACCAATATGCGGTCTCCGTTAATGTAGTTGGAAAGGCCCAACATTTGATGGCATCTGAGAATCCACGTAGGTCCATGATATCCTCAAAGTTGTGTAAGTAGGTCTCTATCCAAGAAGCCATCATATTTGACGAAGGTCAGGATGGGTGTCACACCCGTTGCCTCTGGCTAAGGATTAATGCATTTGCGTATGGCAAGAAAGACCCATAGGAAACACACTATTGAGAAGCACAACTTGATTATTTCCAAAATAGATACAAGTGTCATAGTATGTTTGTTACATGCTAGGATACAAAACTTCTTACAATTAAGACTGTGATAAATATTACATCGCTTTTTTGAGTCTTCAAAGGTAGATAAGAATCTAGTCTTCTTTTAATCCGATCCTAGCACTTACACCGCTTGCCACTTCAGCCCTACTCTTAAAATGGATCCCCTAAAATTGGTGGGTATAAGTATGTCCGCCATATGCAAATGCAATCCTTGACCAAGGTTAGTGGGCATGACATGAGGTTCTCTCGAGGATGTGGACCACTAGTAGAGAGTTGCAATTCTCTACCTAGAGGGCTTTACCTTGCCCCTAGATTCGAGGAGGCCCTCAAGCCAATACTCCTGCTTGTCCATGTGCCACTCGTGTTGGCAAGTCTCCGATCCACTTTTCACTAGGTCTACCACTCTACATTTAGGGCGAGGGTGGAGCAGCGAGTGGTGATAAAAGTAGGATGATGTCCCTTGGCTTTAGGAGCTTTCCACCATGTTGTTTTCGATGCCAAATGCCTAAAGTGAGAGAAGGATGCCACAAACTAAGAGAGCTGTCATGACAGCCATGTCTAGCCATCCGTCCATAGATCTTGGACGGCCCCAAGGACCTTTTGCATCTGCACCTGCAAGTCCTAGATGGATAACTGAGAAGGGGAAAAACAAATAGGTGTTGAGCTCTTAGCAGACAATTGAAGGCCCTCCAGTTGCTCCTCCTACAAAGATTAGAAGATGCAAGTCAGGGAGGCCTTGGGTGTTGTGCGGGGTTAACCCTTCGATGCCTAAGTTAAAAAGTTCGTTAAGAGGAGCTTGAAAGCTTAGAGAGAGCTTATAGTGTGTTGAGGGCATACATACATCGTGTAGTGTAAGAGAAGGCTTTTACATGACCTTTGGCTAGGAGGTGAGCGACCATGTAGCCTATGGGAGGGGGGGGGGGTGGTTTAGACGTGGGTGCCATTCATGCCCTTCTAGGTTCAGCGGTGTCCAATCCAGGGATTAGTGGAGCCAAATCGTCTCCATTAGAAACGGATTGATAATGATAGAATTGACTGTACATATCTTTATGATGGCGGGCTCTCATGGTGTCTTTTGCCCTTGGACGTCAAGTCTAATTGGCATGTATTTGACAATTGTGACATGTGTTTTTGGTGTCAGTGAAGGCGCATGGGGCCCATAGGCGGAGGGATGCAATCAATCCTTGGTTATCGGTTAGTGGGATATACGGAAGCATGTCTTTGGCCGTGGTGACTAGTGTCTAGGTGGCTGTATTCTCAGATCCTAGGGATAATAGTAGTTCTCGTGGACCTCAGAACTTCATCTGTAAGCACAGGCTGTGGTGGGCTTCATGGCCCATGAGCCTCTGTTGCATTTGGGCCTCATAGACCATTTCACCTCTGGACTTGGTGGGGACTTTATGCTTTTCAGACCTCCTTGCACTTTGGGCTTCCTTGATCCTTAGGCCTCTTTTATGGGCCACCGTTGGGCCCTCCAGACTTTCCCTGTCCAACATGCAATCCTTGCTTTCATGTTATACATAACATCTTCTCTAGTGGCATGTTGAAGAATCTAATTCCATCTTAAAACCTTTGAAATCCTGACATGAAAGCACACTTCTCTTGAATAATTAAAGAATGACAAAAATAAGTGTATGATTTTGAAACATGATCCTAAGGTCTTATACAATGATAAAATTATTAAACTATCAACTAATATTTTAAAGAAATTTTTATTTAAGTCCATATAAACTTTCAATATTACAAAAGAGTCCTCCTAATTGAACTAGTTTTTCAGAAACCCTCATGATCTATGAATATTTACAAAAACACCCATGTGGTTGATGGACATTTGAAATAAAGAATATATAAGAGAATATTTCATCCACCTAGCATCGTCGTCCACTGTGCTTGCTGTTGTCGTCATGATGGACCAAATTGTCACCGCGCTCTGATCGCCGAGAATGATGGCGCCACTGCGATTAGTATCCGCTATGCTTGCACTCACCATTAGTATCCATGGCAACACTGCGATTTAATGTCCAATGGTAGACGTTGTCATTCCCACTAGTGGTGGCGATGAAGATGCCCTTTTCTTTGGAAAGGAGGCCCTTCTTTAAGTCGCAGGCACCAATAGATTTAGACAGCCATCGTTGAAGCCATGGATGGCTTCGTCATTGACATAAATCATATGGGGGCCGCCTGAGATGGTAGTAGCGGAGGAAATGGTGGTGACGAGTGGAATATTCCCTCACGTATTCCTTTTCTTAGACATCCATTAACTATATGGCTTTTTTGTAAATATTTAATGATTATAAGGGGTTCTGAGAAAATAGTTCAATTAGGAGGGTTTTTTCTATAATATCAAAAGTTTATAGGAATTAAAAAGTAAAAATCCCTATTTTAAACGTCAACTAGAGTAAACTATACTTTTTTTAAAATATTCTTTCTACTCTTTTAGATATATTTTCCTTTGTCAATAGCTTTCATGTCTAGCTTAGCGGGCCAATTTGATTGGGGTCTCAAATTTGTCCAGTGAATTATTCCAGTATAGTTATGAATTCGCTTTGGTAACCTATAAATTAAGCTAATGGGGTGAATCTTGCTTTGACAATCAAGATATCAACCTAATGGGTTAACTTGAGGTCAACCAAATAGACAGGTTTTGATATAAATACAGAGCAATAAGTATAAAAAAAGTTAAACTATCAAAAATGTCCCACAAAAAAGATTTTAGAAGTGAAATGTCTTTATTATGATGATGGCAAAAAGTAAAAAAATAACTCGTATTAACATACCTAGGGGGACCATGATTTACAAAACCCATGATTAACATGGATTTATTCTTTTGTACGTGCATTAGGTGACCTACTCAATCAAACTACTTTTTTGGTTAAGTTCAAGAATATTCGAAGATAACCCTCAATCAAATTGTTATTTAAGGAATAAGGGTATCCTTTCTGACTTGCAGCATAATTGCATCTTGGGGGGGATCATTTGCTCAAGGTTTCCACTTCTTCAAAGCATTTAGAAATCGATCATTTAGCTCTAGGGATCGTAGGGTACATGCCTTGCTCGTAATGTACGAAGTTTTGTGCGGTTTTCAGACTCTTTAATATCCAAAACTTCAACACTCTTTATGTCTGATAACTTTTGACTTATCTTCCATTTGCAAAGGTAGACATTTTAAAGCTGCTCCATCTTAGTTCCCCACTAAAAAGTGTGCATTAATTGTATTTGGTTTGCCGCATGTGAAGTGGATTTGGAAACGAGGGGGATAGATAATCACTAAAAATAAAAATAATTGATTGTGGAATCTTGAAAAAGAGACAATTCTAAGTAACTTTGCTAATTGACACGGCTTCTAATTCTACCTCTAATTTAGAGAACATACCAATTTTTTTTTTTTTTTGCTGGTGTCTTGTTTTGACAACTCCCACGGTTGACCCTCCATCTATAGATGCTCTCCATATATTCGCCTTCCAGTCGCTTACCACAGTTTATTGCCGTATCTTGTGGAAGTATGTCGAAGTTACACTCTTATTACAGTGCTGTGTTTGTTGGATACCATCATCAAAGTGCGGCTCTTATATGCCTCCTTGGGCAAGTGTGTCCTACGAGATCCCTCTTACTGCAGATCTCACTGCCTCTTGGAAGGTGCAACTTTGGTCAGACAAAGGAGGAAGCCTCCACAATAAGATGCGGCTTCTTTAAACCCTCGTCTTTAATGCTATGCTCTGCCAGCCAGTTTGAGTTTGATGTCTACAGTGAAAGTTTACTTGTCTATCCATGCCTTGCTTTGTACTTCAGAGGAATGGGTGTGGGTATAGGTTGAGAAAGATCTATGTAATGGGTGCTTACTTTAGTCTTGTTAGATGTACCATGTTTAAATTAATGAAATGAGATGACTTGTTTATTGGCCAAATTTTTTTTACTAATTTTTTAGAATAGTAAAGAAAATCATTTGACGGCTAGATGGGCAGAGATACGATGGACTTTGACCTCAAAACTAGGCAACGATGGCGAGGACGGTCAAACACAGCTCTCATCACGTCTTTTTTAGATTAAGGTGATAATAATTATAATGATATTAGAACGTAAAATTATGACAATTTTAGTAGAAGGTATGCAAATTTCTCCGGAAAACTTGTCTATATCCAGTATTACACCAATCCTATTGCTACAGTCACTCGGTGGCTGCTCAAGCCACAATAACAAGTGCATCTTCAAGGGACTTGAATGGATAGTTGAAAATGAATTTTGTGATGGTTACATCTATTGATAATTGTTGATGTTAGTAAGGCGGTGCATAATTCAGTTCAAACCGAAAAATCAAATCGAATCAAGTGATTCGATTCGGTTTGAGATTATGTTTGGTTCGATTCGATTTCACAAAGTTGTGAAATCGAGCCGAACCGAAAAACTGAATAAATCTATTTTAAATAAATATTTAACTTATATTAACATTATATATGTAAATATTTTAATATTTTAGTATCAAATACATATTTATGTATAAATATGTACTTCTAACATATAATTTTAATATTAAATATATATACATTTGATATGAATAAAAATATAAAATTCGATTTGGACCGACATTCAGTTCAATTTCAAGTCACAATTCGGTTCGATTCGGTTTCAAAAAAATTCTTCTAAAATCAAACCGAATCGAACCGTGCACACCCTTAGACGCTAGAAAATACATTTTTAGCATCTATTTATAACACCTTTGGTTGCAGTAGTGATTTATGAATTGCTGATAAAATTATAGTGATTAATTATTATTTCAGCTAAAAGTATGGTCACTAAAACTCTATATCCTGCCTCAACTATAAAAGAGTCAGATAAAGAGACTTAATGACTGAACTCTATATCAATCCCTGATAAGGGAATGTGACCTCAGAACTGAGCAGTAAGCATTAGAATGCAAACGCACGTCAAAGTTTGACTTCAAAAAAATCTATCCTTGACCAAGGTCTAGAGGGAGGATTAGATATTTTTGGACAAGGAAAAGGAGAATATGCTTATTCATGTTATTTAGAATATAAGAGAAAGGAAACATCTATTTTGAATCCTATAATCTAATTATCTGTTTATGTATACATTAATAATACCTTCGAATATGGTTGAGTAAGAAACCTTCTTCAGGGTGATAATGAACTCTGGAAATCTGAAGACCAGGTGACCTCCTTCTTCAGGGAAATATTCTGCTTGTCTTACTTGTTCATTGTTCAAGCAACCTCATGTCAACTCGTTGTATGTTAATTTGGAACGTAGAAATCGTCTAAATTTCTATGCGTTTGGTTTTGATTCTCGAGATCGAAAAGTAAAAATTTCTTTAACTTTTATGTATTTGGTTATGATTATTTTAAAAGAATAACTTAAAATATAAAAATAAAATAAAAATAAAATCAAAGCAATGTTAAATTTCAGGGGTAGTGATAAAAAATAACGGTCTTATTTAAGCAACCTTTCGCACCCATATGCGGTCTGCACCATATTGGTGAATAGAAATAATAGTAGAAGGGATCGATATTACTGAAGTGGAGCACGTGTGGTGTGGCAATAAGCAGATCATATTTCTAGAACCGTATGTGAGATTTTCTTTCATCTCATACGGCTCCTCCTTTCTTTTCTGTGCATAGTATTAAAAAGAATAATTCGTGGAATCAAAAAAAAGTCCAGTTGTCACTTTAGCATCAATGTGAGTGACAGTATTGCTTGTCTATTTGTTTTTGGATTTTTTTGCATATATATCTTTTAAAAATATCGTAATTGCATGTATATTCTTAATTCTCACATATTATCATCAATACTCCCGCAATCTTCAAAATATTTCATTTATGTCCCTCCTATCAAATTTAAGTTAATTTCAACAAAATATAAAAACGTTACATAAATCATGACATCGTTGGAAGTATCAATAATACAAAATGAAAGATTTTAGTATATTGAATAGTATATATGTAAAATATTAACGAATTTAAGAGTATTTATGCCAAACTATTAGATAGAGGGATATAGAATGCAACATTTTGAAGATTGAAGAGATATTGATGATAATATGTGAGAATTGGGGATATATGTACAATTACGATGTTTTTGAGGGATATATATGTAAAAAAAAAATTATTTTTTCACAACTTACAAGATGTTTGGTTGGGCGATAACCTTCTATGCGATTTCATAATAAAATATTATATAAAAGAATATCTGCTCTAATTTTTTAAATTGTCTACATTGGTCTTACCATTTGATAGTTTTGTGCGGAGGCAATGCCGGTTGGGCAGTTGTGGTGTCAGTTAGGACTGTATGGTTCGATGCAGTTTTGGGCAAAAAAATTGAAAACTGAACCGAATCAAATTTATGCGGTGTTTGATTGCATAATAAATTTTTACATACTTTCATGATAAAAAAATAAAAAAATGACAAAATTCAAAATTATAACGTCTCTTATTATTATGTTTGACAAAAATATAATAATTTTAAAAATTTGTGAGACTCGTTTGTTGCCTACTTACAGCTTTGTCAAAAACAATAATACAGAATACTCACCATGTGTTCGATAAAATGTCTCACCCACCCCGTCCACTTGAATGAGTCACAGCTATGTGCGATGGTGACCTTGTCACCGTACCGTGGAGCTGCTACATCTGCATCTTCCCAGAGGCCGGGCTTCCATCGTCGGGCCAACACCTCTGCATCGTTACATCGCTAGCTCAGAGCCCGACAGGAGACACCACAGGGCATTCTCCTTCAGTAGCAGCATAACTCTCATGGCCGTTCCAATGCTTCCTCTTGTACCCGCTCAGTGCCTGCCTGGTGGGGAGTGCCCTGTCACACTTGTCTCACTGGGGTTCCTCCACCGCCGGTGCCTTGGGCACAACCACAACATGGGGTATGTATGCTCGGGCAATGGCGGAGGAGGAGCTGGGGAGGACATGGAGGGCGCCAGAATCCTTCTGATCTGCATCAAAAAAAGAAAAAGACAAGATTTTTATAAGCAACAAAAGATGAGGAGGAAGAGAAGGGTTTTGAGAACAGGGATTGGCACCCGAGGAGGTGGAGTTAAGGAGGACATGGAGGACGACCTGCGACCTTGACGAGCACCCAGATTAGGTGCTCGGCGTCCATTCTTTCACCGACCACCACCATGGGCTCCATACCGCCAGTGGGTGGCGCGGCTGTGTTCCACGCGAGCTACTTCGTCCCGCCCTCCCCGTCCTCCTGTGCCACCATCCCCTTCTCCTCTGCTGCCATGGACACCTACTTCACCTTCACCTTCATCCTTGTGCCACCGTTGCTGCAGTTGCCGTTGCTGGGCCTCTTGGGCTTTCGCTTCTTCGGAGTCCAGTGACTCCAGTCTATTGCTGTGTTGCACTGCCTCGTTGTCGACAGGTTTTGTTATCTACTTCTCCGACCACTGATGTTTGTTTGTACTTGACATTATGTTCCAACATCCTCCGGCATCAGCTATTATGGCTTATGTTTTTGTTTTACCCCTTGTTCATGTTCGGCTGTATCGCATGGTCTATGTGTATTTCTGATCTTCTTTGTTTGGATGGCATGTATCCCTTCTATGTTTCTCTTATTTCTACTCTGTGTTGTACTCTCTTTGTTTTAATTGAATGAAGTTTCCTAATCTTCAAAAAAAAAATCAAAGATACATCATAAAAGTAAATTTATTTTGACGCTATCCCGAAAAAAAGGTCACTTTAAGCTTGGATTCAACCTAAACTCTATCCAACTTGAAGTAACGGAGGATTAAATCTGATCTAATATTGATCTTTGTGTTGACCGAAATTAAATCTTTTGGGTCTTCTCTCCTTTATTTTTATGAGTCTCCACCCACATTGAGGTGAGCATAAATTTAATGTTAAAATGATATGATATTTCATCACCTCCTCTGTACACGTGTCGCACACAACACAGGCGTACCTCCGGAAGATCCTGACCATTCAAGCTGGCCGCTAAATGGCAGCTTTACTATTGATTATAAAAACAGTCCGAATCAATTGGAGGAAAAAAAATTTCAGAACCGGTATTTCGTCTTGTTTTTTTCTGTTTTTTGACATTTTTGTTCTGCGGGCCTGAGTTTAGACTTTCAGGTCATCTTACAAAGAAAGCTCATGTCTGCAAAGCTGCCTGCGTTCCGTATAGACTACTACAAGCGCATGCAACATTTATAGCGACCTTAAATTCTTCTCCTGCTTCCAACCACCGAACACTGCCAATAAATCTCATGCAGGAGTCGACCAGTGAGAGCAAAAGAGGCTTGTTCGGAAGTTGTAGTAATCTCTCCACCACAACATAAGCCTGTGATGGAAGACCACACCCTCAGGAACTATGCCTTCTCTTCTTTGCTCTCATCACTCGTCAGCTTCGCCTTCCTGCTCTCCATCTCCATGCAGGCCTTGCTGCTCCTGCACCGATGGGAGCCCGTCTTCCAGCTCCTCCCAGTGTCGTGCCTGCTCGCGACCATGGCCGTGCACCACCTCCTGTTCAGGCCCCGCCAGGTCTACGTGGTGGACTTCTCCTGCCTGCGCCCCCAAGCCAACCTCAGGGTCCCCATCGCCGGCCTCCTCGAGCACCTCTCCCTCATCAACTGCTTCGACAGGGAGAGCGTGGCCTTCATGGAGAAGGTGATCACCTCGTCAGGCCTCAGCGAGGAGACATACTTCCCCCCTGCACTGCACTACATCCCCCCCAAGAACAGGCACGAGGACGCCATCATGGAGGCGCACATGCTCCTGTTCCCCGTCATGGACGACCTGCTCGCCAAGACTGGCGTCTCCCCGCTCGAAGTCGATGTCCTCGTTGTCAACTGCAGCGGCTTCTGCCCCTCTCCTTCCCTCTCCGCCATGGTCGTCCACCGCTACGCCATGCGCCGCGACGTCCGGACGTTCAACCTCTCCGGGATGGGGTGTGCGGCGGGCGCCGTCAGCGTTGACGTCGCCCGCGGCCTCCTCGCCGTCTATGGCGGCTCCTACGCCGTCGTCCTCAGCGCCGAGGTACTCTCGACGGGGTGGTACGCGGGGAGGGACCGGCGCAAGCTCCTGCTCAACTGCCTCTTCCGCACGGGCAGCGCCGGGGTGCTGCTCACCAACAGGCGGGGCGCGAAGAAGAGGTCAAAGTACAGGCTTTCCCGCATGGTGCGCACCCAGCGGGCTTGCGACGACAGGGCGTACGCCTCGGCCATTAGAGAGGAGGACTCGGAGGGCATCACCGGTTTCACCATCGAGCGCGACCTGCTGCGCGTCGCGCGCGAGACCCTCCGTGCGAACGCCCACGCGCTGGGCGCGTCCGTCCTGCCCCTGCACGAGAAGGCCCGCTATGCCTTGTCCCGTCTGAAGAGAGCTCTCCTGGGCGACGCCTCCGGCGAGCCCGCCGCCTACGTCCCCGACTTCAGCTCGTCTATACAGCACTATTGCGTGCCGGCGTCGGGGAAGGCGGTAATAAAGGAGATCGGGAGGGGGTTGGGGTTGGGTGGAAGGGACATGGAGGCGGCGGCCATGGCATTCCACAGGTTCGGTAACCAGTCGGCGGCGTCGATGTGGTACCAGCTGGCGTACATGGAGGGGAAGGGAAGGGTGAAGACGGGGGACAGTGTGTGGCAGCTGGGGATGGGGAGCGGCCCCAAGTGCAACTCGGTGGTGTGGGAGTGCCTGCGGCAGCTTGACGGCGCCGAGGGGGAGAGGGGCCCGTGGAGCAGCTGCATCCACAGGGTAATGAGCCTTGAAGGCGGAGCTTGGAGCACGCCGGTTCCCGAAGGTTCCATCTCCGCCATTATTGTTGTTGCCGACGTCCCCATGAAAGAAGAATTTATTGAACTGGTGCGACACTGTTTGACCGTTCTCAAGTTGTGGGACCTACTCGATCCTGTCAACGTATATTACGGTGACGTCAGATCCTGTCAACGGCTAAAACAACAGCTATACACATATGTTAAGTATACGCGGACAGCTATTAGTAAAAGTCGTCCAGATACTGATTTAATGGATAGTATTTATGCAAAATTTGATATGTTGGCAGCCGAAGCCGGCGACAAAAGGTCAAGCCCTATAACCCCTAGCCCGATCGCTGCCGTGGAGCTCATACCCTCCCGCCGGCCCGGCGCCCTCTCTGCCCCGCGCCCGCGTCTCCTTTTGTTTGATGCATAGCTATAACATTTTAACACATAAAAGTTTTCAAATCTTAATATGTGAAATGTTAATGTATTGTATAGAAGTGTTAACATGTTAATGTTTTTAGAGTATTGACAGTCTTAAAATAGACATGGTAAGTGCTAACATATTCCGGTGAAAAAAAGGTTAAAACATACTAGAGCAATGATTGTGCAGCGTGCTGCACCAAATGCAGTTGTGGAATCTAAGTGCATGATTTTTTTTTTCTTTTTCCGATGTTTCGATCATATATCAGATGATATATAATCAAGTTGAGAAACTCCTCTAACTTGACATATTTTATTTTGAAAAAATATAGTCCACCAACAAGAATTTCTCAACACATTATTGTGATCTCTTAAAGCTAATGTTAATGTTTAATGTTAACTTATTAAATGATAACGTGTTGTAGAGCGTGTTAACATGGTAGCATCTTGAAATGTTAATATATTAACATGTTAAAATGTTAACATGCTAACATCTTAAAATATATCTTGAATACATAAATGTATGACATATTGAGAGATTAATTTCCAACCTTTAACTTTGGGTATGTTGACGGAAGAAAGAAAACTTAAGCTCCATGCTACATCAAGACTCTGGATGCAAATGGTTCAATGTTTTGAAGCATACCACATTTAGGCTCTATTTGGTAATCATTTGGGGATTTTAAATGTTAGAGGAATTCAAATTTTGAAAATGTTGCGTGTAGTGGGGCACGAGCCCACCTACCTACCCACGTTGGGCACTTTCACGTACCTGCCCACATTGGGCACGTTGCATGTGGCAGGTTTGTGGGTCTTTCCCAACCGCATATCTTTTGGGGCATTTCTCACATGTTCCCTCTCTGTTTTTGAACCGGAAAAACATAATATATATTAGGGGGAGAGGGAGAAACGAGAGGACTAAGAAAGAGACCCATCTTTCCTATTTCCCTTCTCTCAAAGGACTCTCTCTCTAAGGGTTGCTCTCCAAGAGGCCATCACCAGGAGCCTAGTATTTGAAGCGCGGAACTAAGGAAGAAACACGTCTCGTAGTTCTCCTCTTTGTCCTCTTGCGAAGCCATCCTCGCTTATCCTCGAATAGCGCCATGAAGGAACTCACTAACCTCTCGCCGTGATCCATCTCCATGCACGCTTCTGTTTACATTCTTATTTTAAGGCATGGAGATTTCCCAACATTGATATCAGAGCAAGGTTTTTGAACCATGACGGCGTAGTCCTTGATCAAGTCAAACCATTCCGGTGCTACAACCTCGTCGAGCCGTATGGCTCCCTTAGTAGTGCTTAGCGACGAAGAAACGGATCTCGTTCTCGAAGAATTGACGGACTACGACGAGGAGTCGTCCAGCGAGGTCCCCATCCCATCTTCTCCTCCAAGGAGACTTACGGCGCCAGAGTACGGAGCGTACCTCAGAAGGCTTTTCGACGCGCATTTAGGGCACGTCCAACCATCCGAGATGGAGCATGACAGCTGCCACGACGAGTCCCACGTCCACGAGGACGAAGACGGCGCCTGCAATAGTGATCATGCAAATGGGGGACGGGACGACGAGAAGAACCCCACGGCCTCGAAAAACACGACGTCCGGAGCGATGCCCGTGCAAGGCGTGGCTATGGCGGGGGCGCCCCTGGCTGCCGAGCCCCAGCGGGGAGGGGGGGGGGAGGGTCGCCCCTGTCGGGGGCGGGACTAGCGCTCGCACCCCTGCACGGGGGGGCGCCAGCGGGCATGCCTATACGCGGCGGGGGCGGGGGGGGAGGGGCAGGGGCAGGGGCATGCACACGGTCCTAGTGCACACTCCAGCGTGAGGGGTTGCCGGGACTTGTTCCCCAGGCCGTTAGCGTGTCCCCGTTACGTGGGGCGACTTGTGCACACCCACGTCGGCACTAGGAGGCCCACAGACGTCAGCGCAGCGGGCCGTTTGGCGACACATGTACTCGACACGGTCGTCTCTATCCGCGGGCAAGGATGGGCAGAGTTTATCGAGGTCCAAGAGCATCCTTTATGGGTCGCCATGGATCACACCATGTACCGTATTGGGCTGGACCCGAATCGGGCCTGATGGTTGTCCGAATGGACCCGTTCCAGATTCTCCACATGATAATGAACGAAGAAATTGAAATTGAAATTAAGGAGTTTTAGATTAATTAATTCCTATTTTAAATGATGCATTTGTCTAAACAGTTAGCATTTAATTTGAATTATTAGTTTATTAGTTCAATTTAATGTAATTTGATTAGCATGGACAATTTGATTAATGAATGATTTATCCTCATTAGTGTTATTTATTTATTTGTGATGATTGTCATAAAATAATGTTGCGCAAAATGAAATAAAATAATTTGTCATGCAAATAATTTATTTAGTCACTAGCGTCCGCACCCCCAGCAGGCATGCCCATATGCAGGGGGGGGGGGGGGTGTGGGTGGGGGGGCATGCACACGGCCCTAGTGCACACACCAGTGCGAGGGGTTGCCGGGACTTGTTCCCCAGGCCGTTGGTATATCCCCGTTACGTGGGGCGACTCATGCACACCCAATCAGCACTGGGAGGCCCACAGACGTCACCGCAACGGGCCGTTTGGCTACACATGGACTCGACACGGTCATCTCTATCCGCGGGCAAGGATGGGCAGAGTTTATCGAGGTCCAAGAACATCCTTTATGGGTCGCCATGGATCACACCATGACCGTATTGGGCTGGACCCGGATCGAGGCGGATGGTTGTTCGAATGGATCCGTTCCAAATTCTCCGCATGATAATGAAGGGAGAAATTGAAATAGAAATTAAGGAGTTTAGATTAATTAATTCCTATTTTATGTATTTGTCTAAACAGTTAGCATTTAATTTGAATTATTAGTTTATTAGTTCAATTTAATGTAATTTGATTAGCATAGACAATTTGATTAATGAATGATTTATCCTCATTAGTGTTATTTATTTATTTGTGATGATTGTCATAAAATGATGTTGCGCAGAATGAAATAAAATAATGTGTCATGCAAATAATTTATTTAGTCACTTAGTTCGACTTTAATATCAATGCTAGAAAATGAATTGAATATTTGCGCAAGTGAAGAATAATGACAATTTCATTAAATGATTATCTATATTTGTCTATGAAATAATAAAATTATTTAATTAAGCAAATGCATATTTATAAGGTCGTTAAATTATTGCGCATATTGGATTAGCGACAATTGATTTTAGCATCCGTAGACTTATAATATGTATAACTTTAAATTAGCCGATTACATGATTAATTTAGAACATGTAAAGTGATAAATTTACATTGAATATAGCCAATTAAAGTATTGAGTGGATGCACATTTATCTAGTCGTTTAAACATTGCGCATGTTAGTGTTGCACCGATTAATTTATTATTTAAATGATAGTTTGTAAATATGCATGTCATAACTTGATCGATTTACGTGCCACTTGGCTATCATTCCATTTAAAATGATCATGTCGTAATTAAGAATTAAATATTTACATGATCATATATATGTGTGTATAATGTTCACGATAGTTGGAATTTGATTAAGTTGTTTTTTGTTGAAAGATCATGGACTTAGGTAATTCCTGTTGAGTTAATTTTGAAAGTGTACTATTTCCTTGATATTCAAATGGGCATGTGAACATTCGATAATTGGCTATTATGAGAGACATAAATTGATCATCTCGTTGTAAGATTCGTTCAAAATCGTTCTATTAAAATTAAGTTACCTTAAATTAATCGAAAGATGATTATAGTATCCTAGATCTATATTTCGATCTCGATTGTTAAGTTAACTTAATATTTATTAGTCTGAATTTTTTGAAGCGAATTGTAATGTGTAAACTATGTGAACTCAACTCTCTAAATTTTTATTTATGTAGTGATTTGCAGTGGCCACGAAAAATGTTATTGCTGATTTGACTAAGGGTGACAAGTTGACGGGCATGAATTATGACATATGGCACCGTAAGATACAATACCTGCTAAACAAGCAGGAATTGTTGGAACATCTTACCACTGTCATGTCACCATCTGAGGAAGGCAATACAACACAACATTGTCGGGACCAAGAAGCATACTGACAATGGTTTAATAAGGATCGTATCGCGCGCTTTACTATGTTAAGCAGCATGCAAGACGATCTCATTGGAGAATTTAAGAAATTCCAGACCGCCAAAAATATGTGGGATCAACTGAAGTTTAAATTTGGTGGAACTTCGACAACACGGTTGCGCGCACTTGTACCCAAGTTTGAGACCTACCACAAGGACCAGCGCCAGATCATGACCGAACACTTTAGGATGATCTCGGGTGTGAACAAGGATTTAAAGGCAGCATGTCATGATCTCACAGACGAGTAGTAGGTCCTTATAGTGATCCGATCTTTACCGGACTCTTGGGTTCATATGAAGCAGATTCTCACTCACAATGAGAATATCAAGAACTTTTCTGATATTTCTTGACATGTGGAGTTAGAGGTTGAGTGCGAAGAAGCCGTACGTGCCACTGCCTTAGTCGCAAGGGGAGGTAGACATCAAAGTAGGAAGGGCCTAAGAAAGTTTTTTAAACGTAGAGATCGTGATGCGGCATCCAGCTCTATGTCCAAGGCAGAGTAGACACCGAAGCGCCACAACAGCGGCAAGCACGGTGGAAAAAGGGACAAGTCGAAGGTGAAGTGCTACAATTGTGAGAAGATGGGACATTTCGCTCGCGAGTGCGCTGAACCGAAAAAAGTATCTCTAAACTCAAGTTCTCGCTGTGTATATGTTTGTTCTCATGTCTTAGTCGCTCGAACTTATCCTAAGTGGATTGTGGATTCAGGAGCAACCAAGCACGTTACTAGAGATCGAGACGGGTATCAAGATTATCGTCAAATTCCAAGAGGGACGCAAAGAGTATACATGGGTAACGGGACCAATGAAGAAGTGGTCTTGTGTTGACACTGCATGATGTTCAATGATGTGTTATATGGACATACTTTATTAATTAGTGGTTTGTTTAAATTAGATGTTGATATCAATGATTCTATTTCTTCTATATCGTATCTGGCTAATGATAAAGACCTTTGTTCTGAGACATGGCATGCTCGTTTAGGTCACATAGGATATGATAGAATGACCAGGTTAGCTCGAAAAGGCCTTTTAGGTTCACTCGCTAAAGTTACCCTACCTGTATGTGAATCATGCTTGGCTGAAAAAGCATGCCGAAAGCCTTTCGAAAATGCCAAAAGGGCCACTGATGTTGCAGCTTATTCATTCTTATATTTGTGGATCTATGAGTGTGAAGGCTTGTCATGGGGCATCATATTTTCTTACCTTCATAGATGATTATTCGCGATATGATTATGTTTATCTAATTGCTCACCGCTATGAAGCATTGGATTGTTTCAAACAGACCGCTATGAGAATTAGACCGGTAAGAGTGTAAAAGTTCTTCGCACAGACCGAGGACACGAATATTTATGTTATATCCCGTACTTTTACAACTATTAATAAATTTAATTAATTTAAATTGAACAAATTAACTAATTATAAAAATCTATGACTGTGTTTAAGTAACTTAATTTAGTCCAATTAATCCAATTATGAAAGCCTAATAGTCAAATTATACTATTAAGAATAGCCCACTAATTTAGTTCAAATTCTAAGTTGATGTATTAGAAAGCAACATAGTAAAATAATGATAACTTTCCATAGAAAATTATGATTAAGTCATAATGGATATCATTGGAAAGAGAATAAAAAGATCTATAACTTTGTAGAAAATCATGTTTACTAATTCAGATATTTTAGAAGTTAAAAATATCAAAGATCAGTTTTAGAAAGGGGTACCCAAAGAGAACAAGTCCGAATTAGATTAGGATTTGAATTATGAAAGAAAAGATGGTATAATTAATGTTATTCATGACCTAAAAAGTTATATATAATATATTTGACTTATATTATAAGTAAAAAATAATAAATTTGAATATAATCTATATTCTAATTAATTGGTAGAAAGTCATAATTAGAATCCTACTTGAACAAAGATTCTTCTGTACACAGATTTACTTGACATAGTCTTAGTATTTTACGCATAACTCCGTTTACAAAATTCTAAATTAAGTAAGAAAACTTCCATTAGAACAATGATTTAAAAGTATAGAAGCTTTATGAAGACCATATGTTTACAATAAGTCGTTTACTAGTCGGAATCAGGACATCTTTTTACGAAAAGAAAATCTGCCAGATTTCAGAGTTCAAAGCACTCATGACAGTATGTTAGTAAAATAGGTATATCGTTTTGTATAAGTATCAAAAAATAGTGAGATTACAAGAATTGAAAAGATAATAAAAGGTTCAATTTTTATAAGAAAGCTTCTCTTAATTCGAACGTTTAGAAGGATGACTTTAAAGGTCTTCAAAAAAGGAAGCTGCAGGTAACGTACACAGAGTTTGATTTGCATCAGGAAGTGACTTTGACGTAGAGATTAAGTTATAGAGAGTAGGATTTCGACTCTAGTAAAGAAATGAGGTGTTGGTGGTTATATTAGGAGGCTAAATAAGCATAAATAGAGCCTTGGGGTTGTGTTCAAGACTCTATTGAATGCAGCTCTCTTCTAATGATAAGTTCATGTGGTGTTTGTTAGAGAATAGAGTTGTTCATGGTTATTTCTTTTGAGAAATTTGATTCTAATCAATGTTTTGTGTTATTTGAGGCTTAAAAAACGTGTGAAAGAACTAAGAGAATGTAAAAAACAAATTAGAGGAAGAAAAAAATCATGGATAGATAGCAAGGAAGCCATAGGAGAATCAAGAGCCGGTCTTTCTTCAAAAGGTAGGTGGATATACACACAATCTATTTTGTATTGAAAAACTATGTTATTTTCGAAAGTTTTCAAAAGCTAATCAATTTGTAATAAGAATTTTTGTTTGTATATCTACTTCATTATATTTAAATTTCAGATTTTTGTGATCTTCTTTACTATTTATTCTATTATTATTATCTCGTCCTATGTAATATGTCTATTCAATCAGTTATATTTCTAATTATGATCACATGAGTTACAGATATTTGTTATCTTCGGTCCGATGTCCAATTGAGCTAAAATATTGATAGGAGCATACTCTAGATGTTACCCTCATGTCCAATAAAGTTCATAATTTTCAGAGTTTGTTTGATATTTATTATGCAATGATCTTTGCAGACTATATAATCTGTCCTGACAGTTTAGAAATCCTAACTTATGAATTTTATATCTCACTTGATTCATGTCCAAATCATGTTAAAATTTTCAAAGACCTTTGTTATACTATCCTTGACTTCTATAGAAAGTTTGAGAATTTTATGATTCCGTTTGCTATTCAGTTTTCCTTTTGTTTTGATTTGCTGGAATTTTATTTAAGTCGGATTCCCGGAATAGAAGTGAGAATCCAAAATCATATCAAAGCCATCTAGACATTGATGAAATTTTGTCCACACTTTATGTTAGAATTGGGTGGCCTCAAAGTCAATCATTGTACATTCTTGTTCAGATTATTAATAAAGGCAATCATTTCTTCATTTAATAATTCTCGCAATTAACTATCGTAATGAAGGTCCATAGACAAATGTATGGGATATTGAATCATGATGAGATCATGATAGTGAGATCAATATCCTAAGGTAATTGTCTTAAATAGTTCTCGATCATAGGATATTTGAGATGGACATTAAATATCCGATAAGATCGACACAAGTTATGTCTGCTCATATGATGAGGGTGAATGATCTCACATTCACTCGTGTGGTGACACTAAGACAAACAAGTGGGTGCTCATTAGAGAATGAGTTCACTGAACAGACCCAAATAAGAATTTCTGGATGGTAATTATACCTATTAGTCAACCAGGGAATTCAATCGTTACAGTAGCACAGTTGGTCCTTTGACCTGAGTCACCAATGATACCTTGTTTGTGGACCATTGTATCTTGATTCTCTGACTCGTGGACTTTAACCATTAAGTCCACCATAATCGGTCTTTCATATACAGTGGAAAGCTTGCGAAGGTAATTGAGTGAACAACAAGGGATCACTCACTCTTGGTATAAGACTGGAGAGAGAATGTCCTATGGATGTGTACACAGAAATCCCTGGCCATGGTCAAATGAAAGAGATGTCTTTCTAGATATTAACTGTGTACTAGAATCCATCTGGATAATGCGATAGAGGGTTTGACTATAAAACCATACCCTTACGTTATTGGGACATTGCATGAGTGAAAGATTATATCTGTGCGGTATCTGCAGACGGAAAGGTTCAATTGAAGGGAACAATATCCCTTATATCTTATGGGATCATGAGGTAGTGTTTGGTGTTGTTCATGATCAGAAGGCCAAGTGATTTGATCATCAGATGATAATTCACTTGTTTATTACATTAATCATTTAACATATGATGTTTAAATGTTAATTAATAAATATTAAACTCAAGAAACAGTTCTAAGTTTAATGGGCCTGCAACCGGACTGATATATGGGCCTAGAGGGTCACACACATAAGAGTTATCGTCAGACGGTGAGAGATGTTAAATTTCATGCTTATCTGGGTTTTTGTGAAAAGCTGTAGGATAAACATGAAGATTTAATGGAGAATTATCCAAGGCCAAACTCTTGGATAATCATGAGAATTAACTCTTGTGCTTATCCTTATTTCTATATAAGGAGGGCCAAGGGTGAGGGGTAAAAAGTTAGTTGGACGAATTTTACTCCCCAGATTCTCTCTCTCCTCTCTCTCTCTTCTTCTCTCTCTCTTGGAGTGGATCTGTCTCTCTTCGCGCATGGTGGATTTGAGATCTGGTCGGAGCACTCAAGCCGAGAAGGAAATCGCGTCTGCTGCGGGAACTCGTGTGGATACCTCTAGAGATCGTGCGCGTGCGCGATTACCGAGTCGGCATCATCCACGGGAGATTCGAAACCCCGCAAAGGTGAAGAACTGTTCTTCCCGCTTAGATTTTAATGTCCGTTTTACGACCCTAGCAACCGATACAATGGAATCATTTTTATTTCCGCTGCGTTCATGACGATTCCTAACACTTTACATATAATCTATTGGACATGTTCATCAGGTTTGGTAATTTTCTGAATCTGTTTGATATTATCGGCCTATTTGTTAAGTTTTTAATTATGAAAATTAGTCTTAATGGCCGAAAAATATGTTTATTATTTTGAAAATTATGAGAAAGTTTCATTGGTTATCGTTTCTATCCAAAAACTTATTTTGATCTGTTTTACTCTAATTTTCCATATATATGACCATAATGACTCTCTAAATGACCATTTTGCATATAAAAGTATGTATTTTAACTCTTATATGTACGTATTAATTTTTAAATATATACTCATCTTTTGTCATCATTTTATCTTTGTTAATCTGATTGTGCTATAATTATTTGACTTTATTTGGATATTGTCATCTTAGAAAGTTATTTGGCCCGATTCTATTATAAGCATCTATATTGGATATGGTATTTTGTTTGGAATCCGAGGGCAAACAGGTAGAATCTTGATATTCGGCCAGCTAAAACTAGGGAACGGCGATACGTAACGCTCCGGCGGTTTGGAGTTGGATGGGACTTAGACTCCGTGGTCATGCGCAGTGACCAAGTCATTTGTATCATTTGTCTAGTTGCTTTGGTATTTGTTTTGTTTGGCTCCGTATGTTGTGGTTTGGGTGCATGTCCGTTATGATATGATTTGATTTTTTTGATTGACACATAAATCTAAAATCTTTACTCCATATATTTATTTGAATTCAGTTTAGTCATTTGAATCTTTTGATCATCCTGTTTAGCTATCCCTTTGCAATCATATGAATATGTCTTAACTATATGATCCATGATATGAATCTGATTTGATAAGCTACTATGCCATGATATTTGCTATTTGATATGAGATGTGCTAAGGGAGGACGATATGTAACGTCCTTACAATTTGATATGTTCTAATCGATATGTGATACGTTCTGATCATAGCTAGTAGAATTTGATATGTCTGATATGAGTTCGATCATGTCATATATGGTATATGTTAGTTGATCTATTTGTATTATTCGAAAACAAATTTGATTTGATGAGATTATACCTGACCATGTTTTGCATTATGTTCTTCTTTAAGTTATATGTAAAACTTTGTAAGATCTTGTTTAGTATAATTGTATAATGTGATTTGGAAAATTTATTATATGTTAAGTTGTGTGGATTGTTTGAAGCCTACTGTGTGGTTGTACTCATAAACCCTATTAACATTTTTAGAGTATGAGAAAGAGAATCGGGAATTTGAGGAGACTTCTGATTGAGACATTTGACATCTTCAAGAGGTTATTTAGATTTAAATTTATAGCTTTCTTAGATTTGATGTAGTAGGGATAATGAGATATTGATGTATTTTTCTTTATTTAGTAAGATTGAGAATTTATGTACAAATTGATAGATATTGAAATTTGTGAACTTTGGTATTGGCTATATTTTGATATTTTGAATTAGTTGATGGTTATGAAATTTATTTAAATCGCCTTGTGATTGTTTAGCTCTCATATATATTTCTTATAGTGGAATTTGTTCTGAGTTTACGCAGTCAAACTCCGAGTTTTTAAAAAAAAATGAACTGAATCCGGGGGGTAACAATATGGTATTAGAGCAATTATGAGGGTTTAAGTATCTACAACCATCTGATCTTACCGATCGATCTTAAAACACATGATGAAGTTTAAGATCAGTATGATCTTGGTTTAGATTAGAAATTAGGATGATATCTCGTTTTAATTTATGGTTAGGACATTTGGGGTAGATAATTGTAGATGTCGCATTTAGTTGATTCTAACAATCAAACTTATATATAGAGAATTCTTAGTATGGATAGAGATTAAGAGGATTAAGTTAAATCTTTTAAGGGGGAGAGCCAGCTACAGGATGTATATATTCCTACCACTTACATCTTTCAACTAGGTTTAAGCTATTAAATATTGATCTATTCTTACCCTTGATTTTTTGATAATTAGTATTAAGGGATGCCTTTACCACAACATACATTCATAAATTTAATTAACGTTGTGTATTCATCTACATTTACTTATATTGCTTGAAAACTAGAAAAAGTTGGTTAACACTTTTAAATGTTAAGATAAGTTAGTACCCTTAAATTTTATAAATGATTCTTATTTAAGTTTATGATATCTGTTTGGTTGGATATTGATGATCTATTTTTGGGGTAAGTAACTTGAATCATACTATGCCATTGATCATTAATACTTGTACGATAAAGTATGGAGACCACATTAGATATGAGTTCATTTAATAGTAGTACTATACCATAAATGTATTATCTTAATTTATTAAAACACTAAGAAGATACTTAGAGACGTGTACATAATCCTTTCAAAGTGATCTATTAGACCCCCTATAGGCATATATTTAAGTCATTCTATGTTCTCCTTTAGACTTTATCTTTGAATATAAATATAGATTACTTCTAGTTCTGTGATGAGTAAATTTACTAAGTATATATAATTTGTAAATTAGTTAGGAGAGTAGATTTGTGAAGAATATTTGAGAGTTAAACACATTATATTGATTAGGAATTAGATCATCTTCTTAAAGCTATCAAATTAGAAGCAGAACATCAATGACTCATGATTTTCGATGGATCGCTAAAATATTTTGATTGTTTGAAGTATAGATGAGTTTTTAGCAATGTAATGTGATTTTAGGACTACTCTTAGGGGGTAATTATAAATCATGATAAGATTGTTATGATCGTGATCTGTATCCTAACTATTTCGGTAAATACTCAACCATATGAGAGTTAGTTAGTCATCGATCTTTTTTAACTTTATGCATTTAGCTATGTCAGAATAAGTTTATCTATTGATTAATTAGTTTGATTAACTAAATTAGATCTCAAGTTCCACAAATATAGATATACTTATCGTACTGATCTGATCTTGATTGAGTAATCCCTTAATCGTGTTATATGGTCTTAGAAATTAGTATGTGAGTAATCCCTTAATCGTATTATATGGACTTAGAAATTAGTATGAGTAATCTATTAATACAAAGATAGATTATTAGAATTTATTAAATTTCGATGATGAAATTTCTTTAAGGGGAAAAGGATGTTATACCCCGCATTTTTACAACTATTAATAAATTTAATTAATTTAAATTAGACCAATTAACTAATTATAAGAATTTATGACTGAATTTAAATAACTTAATTAAGTCCAATTAACCAAAATTATGAAAGTCCAATAGCCCAATTATACTATTAAGAATAGCCTACTAATCTAATTCAAATTCTAGGTTGATGTATTAGACAACAACATAGTAAAATAATGATAACCTTTTATAAAAAGTTATGATTAAGTCATAATTGATATCATTAGAAAGAGAATAAAAAGATCTATAACTTTGTAGAAGACCATGTTCACTAATTCAGATGTTTCAGAAGTCAAAAATATTAAAGATCAGTTTTAGAAAGGACTACCTATATAGAATAAGTCCTAATCGGATTAGGATTTGAATTAAGAAACAAAAGATGGTATAATTAATGTTAACTACGACCTAGAAAGTTATGTATAATATATTTGACTTAGATTAGAAGTAAAGTATAATAAATTTGAATATAATTAATATTCTAATTAATGGGTAGAAAGTCATAATTGGAATCCTACTTGGACTAAGATTCTGTATACATATTTACTTGACATAGTCTTAGTATTTTACGCATAACTCTGTACATAAAACTACCATTAGATCAATGACTCAAAAGTATAGAAGTTTTATGAATAACATATATTTAAAATAAGTCTTTACTAGTCGGAATTAGGACATCTTTGAATGAAAAAAAAATCTGCCAGATTTCTGAGTTCGGAGCAGTAATGACAGCATGGTAGTAAAATAGACATATCGTTTTATATAGATATCCAAAAATAATGAAATTAAAAGCATTGGAAAGGTAATAAAAAGTTCCAACACTTTGTAGAATAGAGTTTTTCTTAATTCGGACGTTTAGAGAGATGAATTTAAAGGTCTTCAGAAAAGAAAAATGTAGGTAGTGTGAGCATGGTCTAATTTACACTAGGAAGTGACTTTGATTTGGAGATTAAGTTATGGGGAGTAGGAGATCAACTCCAACAAAGAAATGAGGTATCCGTGGTTATATTAGAAGGGTAAATAAACATAAATAGAGCCTTGAGGTCTTGCTAAAAGGTCTATTGCATGCAGTTCTCTTCCAAGGGTAAGTTCATATGAGGTTCTTGAGATAATAGAGTTGTTCATAGTTATTTCTTTTGAGAATTTATTTCTAATCAATGTTTTGTGTTATCGAAGGCTTAGATAATGTGGGAAAGAGCTTAGAGAATGTGATAAAGAGTTTATAGGAAGAAAAAAATCATAGATAGATAGCAAGGAAGCCATAGGAGAACCAAGAGCCTGTCTTTTTTCAAGAGGTAGGTGGATAACTGTATATGTAACGACCAACTACCCTATAATCGGAAACCTGATTACTAAATGGGTATCGGATCAATATATACGGGTTCACACCCGGATCTCATACGACACGTCTGGAGAAGTAAGCGTTAAACAAGGCTAAATATAACAATCTCACGGACTTCAAGGAAATTACAAGTGCACATGAAGTAAATTAATAATGTACGTGCACAGTCCAACAATAATTACATGGTCTAAAGAATTAAATAAGTACAGGTAGAACCAAAGTACAACAACATCGGGGCAAACCCCAGAACTGAGATAGCTGCTGGCCCGCACACCAAGGAGAACACCACACGCCGCCACTCGCCAAGAAGTCCACACCTGAAACCGCAGGAAGTGAGCCACACCAGAATTGGGCTCAGTAGGGATCATCTGATCCCCGCCTCCCACACACACATACACACAAGTGCAGCAATACGGAAAAGAAGGCAATTTAATTAAAGCAGTAAACACAATTCTTAAAGATTCCCAATTTACGATATAAAACATATGCATTCGCAATGTAACAGGCACAATTCTAAGTAATTCAACTAACCCAACTCAACACCACAATTCGTAACCAAAGATCCGGATAAACACTCAAACCACACTATCGACCGCGTACAAACGGCGCCTCACAACACTACCAACACCCACGCATGTCCACCCCTACGATGTTCAGGGCACCGTAGGGTGAGGCAGTAAGTCAAACTAGGACTAACTTGGACTAGTGAACCACCATTGCCCAGTTACGTGTGCACACAAGCGATCTAGACCACTGTCCTATCGACCGGACTTCCCTCGACGCCAGGGCTAGGCGCTTTAAGAGGGCCCTGGGGACCGGTGAAACTCCCTCAAGCCGTAGCTATAGGGACTACCCGTAACCCTAACCTCCCGGTTCACATCAGGCCAAAGGGCGAAGGGTACCACTCATAACCTCGATATCTGAGGTTACATCAGACCCAGTGGCAAAAGGGTAAACTCCAGCAGTACCACACCCGGCTCCACAGTAAGAAACACGTCGAAAACTGCCACGACAAATTAGGAAAACACCGACCCGTTGGGACCAAATAGCAACCCCTCGGATAGCGCGCTGGCTACTCCGGCCTGATCGGCTCAAGGTGGTTCTGCTTCCCCCAGCCATAAGTGAAACACTAACATGTACCCCTTCCACACCGGTACGGCAACAATGCCACCTAGACACCGCGTTCCTCCCACACCGACGCAAGGTGTCAAGCGCAAACCACAATCGCATAAACACATGCACACACAATGTGAATCCGATTATACATAAATCATCGGCCTCGATGTACGATTTCAAGCATGCATTTAATGAGGTTCTGTCTTGAATCGCGTCGGCCAAGACCGGCGTCATTCAAGACCCCTAAACTGGTTCATGTGAAAACTGGCTTCGGAAGTTGACCTAAAACGCGTTGTGCATGATAGTCATCTTTTAAAAGACGTCGTTGTTCCTAGTCGCCTAATCACGACAGAAATAGAAACAAGCCTTGAGGCGATCCGAAGTAAAACGCATCGTCCTGGGAAGCCGCCGTTTGAAAGGCGTCGCTGTCCCTGGACGCCATTCAAAACAGAACTCTATTCTCACAGAAACCACTTCCGAGATGAATTTGGCCTAAATGGCGTCGTCCTATCAAGATGCCATTTAGAGCTCAATTCCAGGTTCCCTTAAACCTCTCTCCCAAAATTACCCTAAAAATATTCAAAGTAGAAAATGACGGGGAGAATTCAACTTAGTACTTGGAACACACTAATTCCCATTTCATAAAAGTGACCATTTTCATGTAAAAGCCCCTTAAACATGTTCATTCTACCCAATTATCCTCACATGTCGCATGCTTCAAGTAGGAAAATATGAATTAAAACAACCAAATCACATATAAGGATCGTCCCCCTACCGGTCACTTGAACTCCTAACTCCGTGCCGCCGAACCGCCGCACCGCAAACTGCCACCGCCCGGAGAATGAAATGCCGCGGAGGAGGTGGTGGTGGTAGTGGTGAGAGGTAGAGAGGTGTTGGAGTGGTGGAAGAGGAGGAAGGGGAAGGAGAAAGGGAGGGGAAAACGGAGAGGATCGGAGAGAGGGAAGAGAGAGAGTGAGAAGGAGAGAATGAGAGAAAGGAGGGAAGGTTCGGGGTGTAAACTGAAACAGGTTAAATCGCGTCGTTCAGGGCAGATGCCTATCAGGTGACAAGACCGGGGTCATACTCTGACAGAACGTCTGAATCGCGTCGTCCATCCCAGACGCCGTTCAGACGACATGACCGGGGCCGTACTCTCGCGACCCGAAACTGGCCCACGTGGTGCCGACGTGGCAAACTCTAAACACGCGTCTTCAAGGGACCACCCCCTACAAGGACCCAAACCAAGGGGTCTGGCTCCGAAACCGACCCAATAACTGTACCCGAAATCTCAATCCTTATAGTATATATGATCTATTTTGTATTGAAAAACTATGTTATTTTCGATAGTTTTCAAAAGCTAATCAATTTCTAATAAGAACTTTGATTTATATGTCTACTTCATGATATTCAAATTTTAGATTTTTATGATCTTTTTTACTATTTATTACATGATTATTATCTCAGCCTATGTAATCTATCCATTCAATCTGTTATGTTTCTAATTATGATGACATGAGTTACAGATGTTTGTTATCTTTGGTCCGATATCCAATTGAGCAAAAATTTTGATAGGAACGTACTCTAATGTTATCCTCATGTCCAATAAAGTTCATAATTTTCAGAGTTCGTTTGATATTTATTCCGTAATATTCTTTGTAGACTATATAATCTGTCCTGACAGTTTTAAAATCTTAACTTATGAATCTTATATCTCACTTGATTCATGTCCAAATCATGTCAAATTTTGTGAAGACCTTTGTTATGCTATCCTTGACTTCTCTATAAAGTTTAAGAATTTTATTATTCCGTTTGCTAATCAGTTTTTTCTCTATTTTAATTTGCTAAAATTCTATTTAAGTCGGATTCCCAGAATCGAAGTGAGAATCCAAAATCATATTATGCCCATCTAGAAATTAATGCAACTTTGTCCACACTTTACATATGATCTATTGGACATGCTCATCCGGTTTGGTAATTTTATGAATATGTTTGATATTATTCGGTCTATTTGTTGATTTTTCAATTATACAAATTAGTCTTAATAGCTGAAAAATATGTTTATTATTCCGAAAATTCTAAGAAAATTTTCTTGGTTATCGTTTATGTCGAAAAACTTATTTTGATCAGCTTTACTCTGATTTTCCATATATATAACCATGATGACTCTCTAAGTGGCTATTTTGTATATAAAAGTATACATTTTAACTCTTATTACGTGTCAATTTGATAATTCAATTTTCATATTTATGCTCATCTTTTGTCATCATTTGATCAATTAATTTGATTGTGCCATACTTATTTGACTTTGCTTGGACATTGCTATCTTAAAGAGATATTTGGTCCGATTCCATTATAAGCATCCATATTGGATTAGGGTATTTGGTTTGGAACCCAAGGTCAAACGAGTAGAATCCTAATTTACGGCCGGCTAAAACCAAGGGACGGCGATATGTAACGCCCTAACGGTTTGGAGTTGGGTGGGACTTAGACTCCCCGGTTCTGCGTAGTGACCAAGTCTTTTGCATCATTTGCCTAGATGCTTTGGTATTTGTTTTGTTTGGCTCTTTATGTTGTGGTTTCGGTGCATGTCCGTTATGATATGATTTGATTTGTTTGATTGGTACATAAATATGAAATCTTTACTCCATATGTTTATTTGAATTCAGCTTAGTCATTTGAAACTTATAATCATCATGTTTAGCTATCTCTTTGTAATCATATGAATCTGTCTTAACTATATAATCCATAATATAAATATGATTTGATAAGTTACTACGCCATAATATTTGCTATTTGATATGAGATATGCTTAAGAGACGACAATACGTAATGCCCTGACAATTTGATATGTTCTATTCGATATGTAATACGTTATGATCATGACTAATATAATTTGATATGTCTAATATGAGTTCGATCATGCCACATATGCTATATGTTAGTTGATCTATTTATATTATTAGAAAATACATTTGATTTGATAAACTTATGTCTGACCATGTTTTGTATCATGTTCTTATTTGAGCTATATGTATAACTGTGTAAGATCATATTAGTATAATTGTATAATGTGATGTGTAAAATTTACTATATGTTAAGTCATGTAGATTGTTTGTGTAACGACCCAGTATCCTATAATCGAAGACCCGATTACTAAATGGGTATCAGACCATCACCATCGGGTTCACACCCAGATCTCAACAATACGTCTGGAGAAGTAGATATTAAATACGGCTAAATAAAACAATCTCACGGATCACAAGAAAAGTACAAATGCGTAAGGCGCTCAATATCAATGTTCGTATACAGTCCAACAATAATTACAAGGTCCAAAGAAATTAAGTGTGTACAGGTAAAAGAAAAATGTACAACAACATTGGGGCCTACTCCGAAATTCAGATAGCTACTGGCCCGCACATCAGGAAGAAAGTCACATGCTGCCACTCACCAAGAGGTCCACACCTGAAACACTAGAGAGTGAGCCATACAGAAATGGGCTCAGTAGGGATCATCTGATCCCTACCTCCCGAAAACACTATCAAGTAACTGTAGATATAAAGGAAAACTGTAAACAAAGGCAGTAAAACTACCGCCACCAATAGCGAGAGTAAATGGGGCGAGTCTCAGCAGTAGTAAATATATGCATTTGCAAATGCAACATGCACAACTCCAAAGTAACTCAAGCAACCAAACTTAACACCGGAGTCTACAACCAACGTCTCGGCTAAAAACACAAATCAGGCAGTCGAACGTGGGAAAACATCAATCCGCTGGGACGGAGCAGCAACCGCTTGGATAGCGCGCTGACTACTCTGGCTTATCTAGTTCTAGGTGGTTCTGCCTCCTCCCAGCCGCGAGTGACACTTCAAATGTACCACTCCAACATCGGTACTACCTATACCTCAGAGTACACTAGGTGACCCTCTCCAGCTAAGCGTCACCTTGCCACACCCGCACCAGCACTGCCCCCCCCCCACACACACACACACCAACGCCGCATGCCTAAGTGCTAACAACTATCACTCTGGGTCCACAGTCGCACAAAACACAATACAGTGCAATTCGGTCACGTAGAAATCCTCGCCCTAATGTATGAATCCAAACATGCAATTAACCACATTATCTAACAAGATACATACATGATCATTTCAGGAATTGACGGGGCACTGTCTTGAATCGCGTAGTCCGTGGCCGACGTCATTCAAGACCCCCAAACAGATTCAGTTACTCACAGGCACTGGGACCCAAGGATACTGGCCTGAATGGCATCGCCCGTGGCCGACGTCATTCAGCACTTTATCCCGCGCTATCTTCAGGAACTGAAAAAAATGGGTCGTTAAATAGCGACGACCATGGTCGACCCCATTCTAAATGGCGTCACCTGGTCTCGAAGCCATTTAACGCCTGAAATCGACCTCTACCTGTAGACACCGATTTTGGACCACCCTTTTGGTCATGAACCCAATCCATCATTAGCCCGCCATCACCAAAATCCCCTCATTTCAGCCATCTCAGCCCACTACCAGTCAGGCCCATTAACCAAATCCCGACTCTAGCCACCTTTTTTGTGGAAGGCCAGCCAGTCCGCCTTCCACCCCCTTCTAAGGCCACCCCTCGCCTTCCACCACCTTCGAAGGCCAGCCACCTTGCCTTCCACCCTTCTGGCCACCCTTTTCACCTTTTCGTGGAAGGCCAGCCCCCTTGCCCTCCACCACCTTCGAAGGCCACCCCCCGCCTTCTACCCCCTTCGAAGGCCAGCTACCTCGCCTTCCACCGTTTTAGCCACATTTTTCACTTTTTACCACCTTTTCGTGGAAGGCCAGCTCCCTTGCCTTCCATCACCTTCGAAGGCCACCCCTCGCCTTCCACTCCCTTCGAAGGCCAGCCGGGCTGCCTTCCACCATAAGAATGGAAGGCATGTCACCTGGCCGTCCACTCCTTAACCACCCCCTTGACCCCGTCTTCCCCACGATCTCCTCAACTCGCCGCCCTCGTCTCCCACTACTCCGACCACTCCCCACTCCGGCGACTACCGCGCGCACCACCTCCGACCCTTGACCACTTCCTATTGGCTGAAGGTTGATTTACGGGAATTTAGACCCCTATTTTCTCCTACTTTTTCCTTCATCTATTTAAACCCCCCAGGTTCCCTCGAGCAAGGGGGTTGCGTCGGAGGGGTTGGAAGGGGATTAAGAAGGAGTTTCTTCCTCGGAGCGGGTCAGCTTTGAGGAGTCGAGCGGGCAAAGAGTCAGAAGGCTGTTTCAGGAGGAACGTCACTCCAAATGGGCTTGTCTTCCTAACCCTCTTTTACTTTTCACATTTTTCACTTCATTGCATTTCTAATTTCCATCCATGCCGTAACATCCTCCCTCTTTCACTCTCTTTTACCTTCAACACATCATTTCACTTTTCACACACGAGCACTTATCTGCATGCATTCATCCTATAATGACTTAGCACCTTTTACCCCCAGAGGTTCCAAACAAAAATCGGGAGGTGGGTGGCCATAACATATGGTCACCTTCCCTCCCAAACACCCATCCGGTGCGTCTCCCTCTAATTTTAGTTAATTTTTATGTTTGCATGAACGGATCCTACATGTCACAGTTCTAATTGGGTTATTGTCTTTTCTTTGTCTGTCTTTTCTTTCCACGGGATCCTTACCACATTCACGCGTGCAGAGTACCGGGCTCTCCTCCTCTGGCCGGCCGGAGGAAGAGAAGGAGGAACCAGCATCTCCCGCTCCCACAAAACGCGATCACATTCCCACCATCCTGCGGAGCACAGGGACCGTAAGGTAATGCTCCTGGCGATCACACTTTAAATTCTAACCTCCCTTCTGAATCGCCACAGTGCTAAGACGAACGGAGAGGAACCCTCGCCCGAAGCCCGCAGCTACGGCAGGGAGACGTTCCGGGCGCTTACACCACCGAGCCAAAACCGAAGGTCCCTATCCTCCCCAAAACACCCAAAAACATCGAAAATGGAGAAAGTAGGGGAGAATCCAAATAACCGATTAAAGATCACACAAAATCCCATTTCATAAAAAAATGACCATTTTCATCGAAAAGCCCCCCCCCCCAAAACATGCTTGTTCTATCCGAAATCTCCACGCACACAACATGCTCCAAAGCGAGAAACATAGATAAAACAACCAAATCACGTGCAAGGATCGTCCTCCTACTAGTTTAACTTGAACTCCTTCTTGTTCCTTGTCGTCAAACTGCCGTGCCACAAGCTGCCGCCGGTACTGCCATGGACGCCGTCACGCCACCGGGACGTCAGCCGCCGTCCGGAGAGTGCAGTGCCGCGGAAGAAATGATGGCGGTAGTAGTGGGAGATAGAAGGGCGTCAGAGTGGTGGAAGAGGAAGAAGGGGGGAGCGGAAAGGAATAGGATTCGGAGGGAGTTGGAGGGGAGCGAAGAGAGAGGGAGTGGAGGAGGGAATGAGGGAAAGGAGGGAGGACTTAGAGCGTCAACTGAAACTTCGTTAAATCGCGTCGTTCCCAGACGAAGCAATTCAAATGACGGGATATGGTTGTACACTGGCAGACTTCTAAATAGCGTCGGTCATGCAAGACGCCTTTCAGACGATCAGACTGGGGCCGTACACTCGCGCTCCAACGCTCGCCCACGTGGCACCCCCGCATGGCTCCTAAATGGCATCCCCCTAGGCCGACACTACTCAAAATCACATCTCGCAAGCTCGACGCGATAAGGAGCCCCTGCCCCAGGCCTACAAAGGTCCAAACCAAGGACTCCGATGCCAAAAAATCACCCCGATAATCGGATCTGAAACCTCAATCCTTACAATTTGAAGCCTACTAAGTGATTGTACTCGTAAATCTTTTTAATATTTTCAGAGTCTGAGAAAGAAAACCTGAAATTTGAGGAGACTTCTGATTGAGACATTTGACATCTTCATGAGGTTATTTAGATTTAAATTTAAAACTTTCTTAGATTTGATGTAATAGGGATAATAAGAGTTTGATGTATTTTTCTTTATTTAGTAAGACTGAGAATTTATTTACAAATTAATAGATATTAAAAATTTTGAACTTTGGTATTAACTATATTTAGATATTTTGGATTAGTCGATGGCTATGTCATTTATTTAAATCACCTTATGGTTGTTTAGCTCCCATATCTATTTGTTATAGTGGAATTTGTTATGAGATTACGCAGTCGAACTCTGAGTTTAAAAAAAAATTAAACCGGATCCGAGTTTTAAAAAAAATTAAACCGGATCCGAGTTTTAAAAAAAATAAAGAAGAGATTTTAATGTGGCAACATGTAGATGATGAAGAACCTAAAAATATTAAAGAGGCATATTCGTCATTGTCAAAGAAAGAATGGGAAGCTGCCATGCAAGATGAAATAGATTTAATAGAAAAGAATAAAGTATGGGAGTTAGTTGATCTTCTGCTTTGGCGTAAGACTATTAGAAATAAATGGGTTTTCAAAATTAAACGTAAGACAGATGAATCAATTGATAAATACAAAGTACGACTAGTGGTAAAAAGATTACCCAAAGAAGGTATAGACTTTGATGAGACGTTCTCCTCGGTGGTGAAATTTATGTCTATTCGTTTGATCCTAACTATTGTCGCACATTTAGATTTAGAACTCTTCCAAATTGATGTTAGTACATCATTTCTCAATGGAGAACTAAACGAGAAAATTTACATATTTCAACCAGAGGATTTTGAAGTAATGGAACAAGAACGCAAAGTCTGCTACCTAAAATGTTCTATCTATGGCCTCAAACAATCGTCTAGACAGTGGTATCTTAGATTTCATAGGGAAATTACCTCATTCGATTTTGAGACGATTGAGGAAGATCACTGTATATACATCAAACGAAAGAAAGATAATATTATAATCATGTCATTATATGTTGACAACATATTGTTAGTTGGGAATAACATAGAGTCTATCAATGCTACTAAGCAATGACTATCTTCCGTCTTTGAGACTAAAGGTATGGGTGAAACAAACTATGTACTCAGAGTGAAAATAGTAAGAGAATTCTAACTATGGGATCATGAATAGTCTAAGTTAGTGGGATATCTTCAAAAGTGATTAATGGTCAATAAGAAATCATTTACTCCTAATATTTAAAAAGAGAATATTTTATGTAATGATATCTGAAAAGTCCCTGACCAGGACTAGACTATGTATTAGAAACAGAGTTTTCTGATAATGTATATTGTTAGTTCTAATTTGCATGAGTGAACATAGTTAGGATATGACAATCAAAACATGCTTTAAGTTTGCTTAAGAGCACTACACGAATAAATGACTATAACAAGGCAAAAACTAATAACAAAGAAATTCGCCCTAGTGCAGCAAACATTACTCCTTTGCAAATTATGGCAAGGTAACGTCAACCCCATCCCACCCACCTAGGTAGTGAAAAACACGCCTGCAGCTTAAATGTGAAATATATCTATCTATGTAGTATGGATTCGTCTCCTCAGGGCTTCTATATATCCTAGAATATTGCTCATGTTAAGATTGTTTCTTGCTTATAATATGGGAATGGATAAGAGAAGTTTTTTAATTTTGATATTAGTATATATTTTACTTAAAATTAAAAATAAATTGATTGGTAAATACATAAAAATAGAATGAATAAAAAATAAGTGTAGCTAATTAACTTCTATTCTAAGTAGTACAAATACTAATTAAAGTTTTTGTTGGCCGATTTTTTTCTAAATTATTCTAAGATTTTCTTTTTCTAATTACTCGTATCAAAATAGGCATTCTGGCTTGGCTATCCAGGAGGACAAAATGAATAAGTTCGGAATACTCGAATAGACTTATCCACTTCCAAGCTTATTTAGGTACCAAAGAGAACCTTAAGGCCGCGTTTGGCACAACTTCCATTTGGAAATACTTTTACATTTCTATTTAATTATTTTTTATGAAAGTCATTGGATCGTAGAAATCATTTATGTGATATTTAACTTGTGTTTTAACTTTCAACCAAAAGTAACAAGAAGATAATTTTTAAAATTGAAGAAAAAGTGAGATTGTTATGAAATAGTTGATTTTTGTAACAAACTAAAATTAGTTATAACTTCTTTCTCTCAACTCATTCTATATAAATAATCGAAGGCAAAAATAACTTTCAAATAGAAATTTTGCCAAACACGCCGTTTAAAGTCTCAGAAGTGTGATCCCGACCCATCCACCCACGAAACCATGGACCTCTTCTATCCCCGCCTCACCGTTGTTGTCTCCGTTGCAGGCGCAGCCGCCGCCCTACTGCTGGGTCTCCGGCAGCTGCTCAGAGGCAAAAAGAGGAGGAGCTGCCGCCGATGCCACCCGCTGGTGTGCACCGTCTTCCACCAGCTCCTCCACCTGGCCAATCTCCACGACTACCATGCGGACCTAGCCCGCAGGCACGGCAGCTTCCGGGTGTTCCACCCCCTCAGAGATTACGTCTTCCTGCTCGACCCTGCGGACGTCGAGCACATCCTCAGAACCAACTTCGCAAATTACAGCAAGGTAAACAACAGCCTGCAGCGACAAGACCACACAAAACAGCTACTTTGATGCGAAATAGATCTAGTTTTGAGTACCCGTGTCTTTAGATTTGGATGGGTCTTTGCTGGGAATTAATTTGCAGGGACCATATACTTACGAGATCACGAGCGATCTCTTGGGCGATGGGATCTTCGCGGTGGACGGCGACAAGTGGCGCCAACAGAGGAAGCTCGCGAGCTTCGAGTTCACGACGAGGAACCTCAGGGACTTCAGCAGCGGCATCTTCCGGCGCAAGGCCATCGCACTTGCCCTGGCCATCTCCGAGGCCGCGGCTTCCAACCGCGCCGTGGACATGCAAGTGAGAGCTACCTTACATATATGAAGAGGTCTCTCCAGTTCCCTCAACATAGAAGCTGATGGCTTGGCGGTTTTATGTGATGGCAGGACCTGTTCATGAAGTCCACTCTGGATTCCATCTTTAAAGTCGGGTTCGGTGCAGAGCTGGACACCCTGTCTGGTTCCAACAGCGAGGGCAGCGGGTTCGCCAAGGCGTTCGACGCTTCGTCGGAGGTAATTGTGAGGCGCTACTTTGATGTCTTATGGAAGATTAAGAGGTTTCTGAACACCGGAGCAGAGGCTGCAATGAAGGAACACATCAAGGTGATCGACGAATTCGTGTACGAGCAGATCCAGAGGAAGACCGAGCAGGTCTCTTCTGCTCAAAATGATGATTCGGTAATAATAGCTAGATTGGGTTATTTATGGATCAATCCCAAGTCCCAAAGCCAAACCATCTGCGACCCATGCGTTACCTGTTAATCTTGGCCTCTTGGGTTTTGTTTGTGTGGATTGACAGATGAAGAGGCAGGACATCCTGTCGAGATTTCTGGTGCAGAACGAACAGGGTGCGGAGATGAACTGCAAGTACCTGCGGGACATTATACTGAACCTGGTGATTGCAGGCAGGGACACCACGGCGGGCACGCTGTCCTGGTTCTTCTACATGCTTTGCAAGCATCCGGACGTGCAGGAGAAGATAGCACAAGAGGTGGCCATGGCGTCAAGGGCGGATTCCACCGCACCCATGGAGGATTTCGCCACGGCGCTTACAGAGGACGCCCTGGACAGGATGCAGTACCTCCATGCCGCCCTTTCGGAGACGCTGAGGCTGTACCCTGCCGTTCCTGTGGTACGTGGCGTATTACCTCACCTCTTTTTTTTTTTTTTAAATAATTTGTTGCACTGCCTGAGGTTATTGTGTTGCCCATGGTGCCCAACTCGATCGTACAATTCGATCGTGAATCTGACTAATGAAAAAAAAAAAAAAAGTCAAAAATTGACCTCAAATGACTATTTTTTATTCTTCTTTTAATTTTTCATCTTTTTTTGATTCGTCCGACTCAAAATCGGATTCTACAGTGAGGTAAAGATAGTTAAGGGGTTTAAAAGAAAAAAATTGCACCACCGGTTCACGTAAAAGTCTCCAACAGTATAATAAGTTATTCTTTTAATAACACGTAGGGTTACCAATGGAAATCCGATTATTCGATTTTTCAATCTATTACTAAAAGAGATATCCGTTTTCGATAAAAAAATATCCGTCCGATAGTTATCGGAATCGGATATTTCCAATAAGCTATTGAAATCGAAAACAGAAATACCAATTTTCATATCTATTTTTTGATTTTTGATTCCGATTATTATTAAAAAAAATTAAATGTAATTTTATAAATACATGATTACATTCATTGTGTTCTAATCTTATTAATCATTATCTAATATACTAAGACATATTGATTATATTTAGGTCTCATTCTATATATTTTAAACAAATAAATAAAAAATTAATAATTTTTTATAATTATCGAAAATAATATCCGATTCTGATATCATAATCGGAAACAAATCAAAAATGAAAAATTAACTTTTTGAATCTATCGAAAACGGAAACGAAAAATACACTTTCCGATATTATTGAAATTTTCGTTATCGAAATCAAAAAACAAAAACATCTTTTTCCGTATCAGTATCCTATCCGTTTACAGCTCGAATAACATGCGGATGTCTAGCCCAGTGGGTCGAACTTAACTAAGGCACCGTTTCATAACCCTTATAGTGCGTTTGTTATTAATATTGATGACAGATTTTTAAGATAACTTGAGAATAAAGTTTTTTAAAATTGAAATAAGGGGTTGGCAAAACAAATGTGATTATGTCTTCTCCATCGATTTTTAGGTGTTGGCACACTCTTCCATATACTTTTTACTGATGTGGCATGAGAAGAAGATGGTGTGAATGGATTCCCTTAGGATTTAGAAAAAATTAGATACTGGGAAAATCTACTTGCTTTCTGAATGCCACACATTAGGGGAGGTCATAGAAATTGATAACAAGCGCGCCCAAAGTTAAAAGTTTACCGACAATCCAACTTCTGCCAGTTGTCATCATTATGGGCCGCTTCCCATAATACAGCAGCAAACAGTGAAGAAGACCCCAGGAGGAGATTTGAGGTGGTATTTTACCGAATTACCCTCGTTGCTACTTTATCTTTTCCACCCACTCCACCGTACCACCTGAGCAAAAAGGTCATTTTGTCCTAAAAGCGTCCAAGACTTTTAGAAGCGCCACAAGCGCCGACTTTTCCTCCGCCAAGTCTATCTCTCTCCTCTTTGTACGAAGCGCCTGTGAACCACAAGTAGAGGTACCGTCGTCCATTTGAAAACACTTCAAGTGCTGTCGGGGCTTTTTAATCATTGGAGGAGCCCCAATGACATTTTCAAATGCAACCGAAAAATACTTTAAAATCCTAAGCATAATTTGTAACAATAGGAAACATGGAACTTGTTCTTGCCTCTCAATTAGAAGTTCAAAGATTTTTTTCTCTTAGAAGGTTGTGATATTTATTTTAGGTCCGTAAGATTACTTTTTTAGATGATCAAGTGGACTAAGATTTTTCGTCTAATTAGGCGGAATTGTCGGCCAAGTCGAGATTATTTCCAGCTCTGGAAGATCTCTCAAATTTTGCATCTATTCATCTATAAATATTTGTACCAGTTCAAAAGAAAAAAGTAAACATGTACTTTTTTTAACATGTAGTATGTTTTTTTTTTTAATCTTTTAAGATCTGCAAACCAAGGAAAACTTGTCTTTACTTCTTTAATCGGCTCTATTGTAACCATATTCTTTCGGATCCTATGTAGTCGGACTGTATAAAACATATTTACACAGGTGCAGCGAGCTTGCCCATTATAGATCACAAACGCCCACTGAAATGAACGAAACAAGAAAAGATTGAAATACTTTTCATATTTTAACTTCTGTAATCAGCTCCAATAACAAGTTCTTACTCTGTTCTGAGTACTGTTGAAAAATCAGGAGGCCTTGAGATGTCATCCATGGTCATGGCACTCTATTGTTGTTTTAGATTCCTCTTCTCTTCAGCAGATATTTGTTACCCAAGACCTGATTTGCTAACATGAAAATTTACAGCAGTGCATCACTCCTTAGCAGCAGTAAGGTCAAAGGAACATTGCTTAATATAAATTCAGGAACCAAACAGATCAAACATTGGCAGCTGCATTGGCTCAGACATCAAATATGACAATATCCAATGCAAGTTGCATTGGATATCATTGTCTGCACTTCCATATCATTTTCTGCACTTAGATACTCTTTCACTGACAAGGTCAAGAGGAATTTCATATTTCACTTTATTTGATCAACTAACTGATTCATTTTTAATCATGATGAATGAGATATATTTGAGTAGAGTATGTCTAAAGTATCTTATCTTCTTTAGTTTTGATCAGAATAACTTGTAATTTGATGAGAATAACTTGTACTGTGCCATGTCATATATCGAAGGACCCAAAAGCTTGCCTCTCAGATGACACCCTGCCGAGCGGATATGATGTGAGACGAGGGGACTTGGTGTGCTACGTCCCCTACTCCATGGGCAGGATGAAGCATCTGTGGGGCGAGGACGCAGAGGACTTCCATCCGGAGAGATGGCTCGACGAGAAGGGGGCGTTCCGGCCGGAGAGCCCTTTCAAGTTCACAGCCTTTCAGGCGGGTCCGCGGGTCTGTCTAGGGAAGGTCTTCGCATACAGGCAGATGAAGATCTTTGCAGCTGTCCTCATCCATTTCTTCACTTATGTGTTGAGTGATGCAAACAAGCAAGTTACCTATAGAAGCACGATAACCTTACAGATCGATCAAGGGCTACATGTCAGGGCCTTCCGGAGGCGAGCATCAAAGACTTGATGCAGTGCTCGTGAACAGCACAATATATGATTGTGCAGACTCTTGGTAATCATAACTGACCATAAGGAATGAGTAGTTTTCTCTCCAAGGTGTCATGAGTCTCGTTTTATTTCATTTGCACCTGTTCGCTTTGGACAGAAAGTGAAATTTGTCTCTGGTATGCAAAACCACTCGTTATATCCACTCCTAGTGTTTTACTCGCCCTTTACATAATGCCCAACTCCTCTTTACTAAAAGCCAAATTTTTAAACTCAGTTACCTTCAACTGCGGCCTTGGTTCACTGACGAAGCGGTCGAATCAGGCCCGTCTAGAGTTCGACCGATCCTGTGAGGAAGAAAGTCCAACTCTGGCGTCAAGGGCTAGCGAAAGTCTTGTTAGGTCATTGTCGTGCTTACCTTACGAGGGGGCAGGTATAAACCCAACTATGGCAAGTGTTTCCCATGTCAACAAGTCCCTCGCTGAGGAGAAGGGTAGGCTCATGATGGACTCAACTTCAGCATGTTGAGTTGCACAAGCACGAGCTCCCTCGACATGGATTTGGAGAAAAACTTTTCTGTCCATTCCATAGGGAAGGTCCATCCAACAGGGTCGAACGTTTTTACAAATAAGAACTAGTTTTCCATCCGTAAAATGAGTAAAGAAGTTAACGAGGGACCTATCCCCTCTGACCTAAAAAACAAACAAACAAACAAACCGAATCTCTATTGGTAGAGCTTTTTCTTAAAACATAAGAAATAATGAAAAAGGGGCGATGCAATTGGCTCTATGCCTTTGAGGTAGTAGATAAACAAAAAAGATAAAAAGAAAATACTCTTTAGACATGAGGCACGAGCTGGACTAGGGCTATCGAATAATACCATAATAGCCCCATTAAGAACGGATGAATTAAGAACCGGAGAACCACTCTCATCACTTCTTCATTCAAATAGAAGGCCTCATTCAGGACATCATCGGCCCAACATGTAGGAAGGGGAGCTATGAAGTCTACAGAGGAGGGGGGTTGACGCTCAAACTTGAGAAATTGAACCTCCCTGGTCTAATAGTTAAGATTATCCATAATGCCATAATGTAATACAGGTTGGATTCTCGTTTCTCAACAAGTTGCTGCTGGTATATATATATATATAAATCAGTGTTTGATTATTTAATTTGAACGATGTGTTGCGGATCTTATAAAGAATATTGTAGAAATATAAAAATGATAAACTGTTTTAATTTCACATTATATACTATAAAAATAGACGTGTGCTTATCAACAGAACGTAACATTTCTTCACAACGAGAATCCTTTTCTAAAGAAGAGGACAAAAACCTCATCTCCGTTCTGGAGACAATATCTTTGGAGAAGGCCTCCACTGATTCTGCCACTTGGCCAAGCTCTGGCAGATTCATGGATTAGTCTTTTGTTTTTTATATTGTTAGACGTAAAATTTGATCTCAAGATTTCTCTTTTGTGGGAAAAAAATCCTACATCACTGAACAATAAACTAATGATTAACTAATAGTTATTATGTGGTACACATATATGGTGAGTTCGTAAAGTACACGCACACGCGCAAAAAGAAAGTTTAATACTTCATAGAAGTGTCAAGCTCAAAGGACTACATTGCAAGTTGCCGCGTTCTCTGACAAAGGTCATATCTCATACACATACTATTGAAAGGTCAACTACGGAAGAGGGCGGGAAGCAGTCGCAGCGGGGAGTCTAGATGATGGCTTCACAAGCAAGGGGGTTCCCCTAAGCAATGGAAAAATGCATATGCCAATAGATCAAAACTTGTTCGTCAATAGCGGTCAGCTAGACTTCTTTTGGTTTAGTTTCCATTTATTGTTTGTCAGTATAACTAATAGAAAGCTTTCCCTTTAGTATCTGCACTTCCCTGCCCTTCCCCTCAAATATATGGATGTAATAGATGGGGATAGAACCCTCAGAGCCCCTGTTTCTAAATGTGAAGTTAGAGGGGAGCTGCTCCAATGTGGCTTCACTACCAGTGCAGTAACTACATCCCCCAGAAAATCTAGCTTCATGGCTTAAAAAATTTCCTACACATCAAATCTTACAAGAACACAGGGAAGGAATGCATAACATCTCTCCTACCTTTCCCAAAATTAAAGAACCAGCGGGAAGAAGAAGGGAGTACAGAGGTTAATTCCCCCCGCCGATCACCGACAGCTTTCGCCGGCGGGTGACCCTCCGACCTTATACTTCTCCCGCGCAATACTGTTGGTATTAAAAAAGCACTAACAAAAGCTCACGAACCAGCTGGTCAGGTCAGCTAATAAAGCCACAGTGGAGAGCACACCTTCCGGCCGACCTCAACCTTCCAACCCAAATCATAAAATAACCTTACGAAACAGTACCCACGTCTCTTATACTATAATAGGCACACAAACACATCCCTGCTATGCCCTCCCAAAAGAGCACGCAGAGAACCCGAGAAGAGCTCGGACGACTCAGGTTCCTCCTCTGTGATCCTTCTCTGGGCTCAGCGCCGATCAGGGCCTCAAATTGCCATCCTCGTTCATACATATTATATATGATAATGCACCGCTTTATATGTGCTAAATCTTCCCACCTTACTTTCGATGGTGAGCGAGTTCGGGACCCTCAGTCCTCAGAGTGAGAGTGAGGCGTCCTATCTTCCTCTTCCACTACTCCAACCCCCAACCACCTCCCCCTTTACGGCACCTCTCTCTTTCTCTCACCCTCCGGCTAAATTTATGGCATCATGGAAAATGTAGCTTCTTTCTAGACTTCTAATTTATTCCAAGATTTTTTTTTTCTTCTAATCACTTGTATCAAAATAGGCATTCTGACTATCCAGGAGGACAAAATGAATAAGTTCGGAAAACTCGAATAGACTTATCCACTTCCAAGCTTATTTAGGTACCAAAGAGAACCTTAAGACCGTGTTTGGCACAGTTTTCATTTGAAAATATTTTTACATTTTTATTTAATTATTTTTTATAAAAGTCATTAGATCGTAAAAGTCATTTATGTGAAATTTAATTTGTGTTTTAACTTCTAACCAAAAGTAACAAGAGGAGAGTTTTCAAGATTGAAGAAAAAGTGAGATTATTATGAAATAGTTGATTTTTGTAACAAATTAAAATTAGTTATAATCTCTTTCTCTCGACTCATTCTATATAAAAAATAAAAAATAAAAATAATTTTCAAATAAAAATTTTGCCAAACACACTCTTTAAAGTCTCAGAAGTGTGAACCCGACCCATCCACCCTCCCGAAACCATGGACCTCTTCTATCCCCGCCTCACCGTTGTGGTCTCCGTTGCAGCCGCAGCCGGCGCCCTACTGCTGGCTCTCCGGCAGCTGCTCAGAGACAAAAAGAGGAGGAGCCGCCGCCGATGCCACCCGCTGGTGTGCACCGTCTTCCACCAGCTCCTCCACCTGGCCAATCTCCACGACTACCATGCGTACCTCGCCCGCAGGCACGGCAGCTTCCGGGTGTTCCACCCCCTCAGAGATTACGTCTTCCTGCTCGACCCCGCGGACGTCGAGCACATCCTCAGAACCAACTTCGCAAATTACAGCAAGGTAAACAACAGCCTGCAGCGACAAGACCACACAAAACAGCTACTTTGATGCGAAATAGATCTACTTTTGAGTAACCGTGTCTTTAGATTTGGATGGGTCTTTGCTGGGAATTAATTTGCAGGGGCCATATACTTACGAGATCACGAGCGATCTCTTGGGCGATGGGATCTTCGCGGTGGACGGCGACAAGTGGCGCCAACAGAGGAAGCTCGCGAGCTTCGAGTTCACGACGAGGAACCTCAGGGACTTCAGCAGCGGCGTCTTCCGGCGCAAGGCCATCGCGCTTGCCCTGGCCATCTCCGAGGCCGCGGCTTCCAACCGCGCCGTGGACATGCAAGTGAGAGCTACCTTACATATATGAAGAGTCTCTCCAGTTCCCTCAACATAGAAGCTGATGGCTTGGCGGTTTTATGTGATGGCAGGACCTGTTCATGAAGTCCACTCTGGATTCCATCTTTAAAGTGGGGTTCGGTGCAGAGCTGGACACCCTGTCTGGTTCCAACAGCGAGGGCAGCGGGTTCGCCAAGGCGTTCGACGCTTCGTCGGAGGTGATTGTGAGGCGCTACTTTGATGTCTTATGGAAGATTAAGAGGTTTCTGAACACCGGAGCAGAGGCTGCAATGAAGGAACACATCAAGGTGATCGACGAATTCGTGTACGAGCAGATCCAGAGGAAGACCGAGCAGGTCTCTTCTGCCCAAAAAGATGATTCGGTAATAATAGCTAGATTGGGTTATTTATGGATCAATCCCAAGTCCCAAAGCCAAACCATCTGCGACCCATGCGTTACCTGTTAATCTTGGCCTCTTGGGTTTTGTTTGTGTGGATTGACAGATGAAGAGGCAGGACATCCTGTCGAGATTTCTGGTGCAGAACGAACAGGGTGCGGAGATGAACTGCAAGTACCTGCGGGACATTATACTGAACCTGGTGATTGCAGGCAGGGACACCACGGCGGGCACGCTGTCCTGGTTCTTCTACATGCTCTGCAAGCATCCGGACGTGCAGGAGAAGATAGCACAAGAGGTGGCCATGGCGACAAGGGCGGATTCCACCGCACCCATGGAGGATTTCGCCACGGCGCTTACAGAGGACGCCCTGGACAGGATGCAGTACCTCCATGCCGCCCTTTCGGAGACGCTGAGGCTGTACCCCGCCGTTCCTGTGGTACGTGGCGTATTACCTCACCTCCTTTTTCTTTTTAAATAATTTGTTGCACCGCCTGAGGTTATTGTGTTGCCCATGGTGCTGTCAGAGCTTTTTAATCATCGGAGGAGCCCCCAATTTCATTTTCAAACGCAACCGAAAAATACTTTAAAATCATAAGCATAACTTGTAACAATAGAAAATACGGAACCAGCTGCAATTAAGAGGTCAAAGATTTCATTTTTGGTTGGACTCTAAAAACTCTCTTTTTAGAAAGTTGGGATATTTATTTTGGGTCTGTAAGATTACTTTCTCAGATGACCAGGTGGACTAAGATTTCTCGTCTAATTAGGCGGAATTGTCGGCCAGTTCGAAATTATTTCCAGCTCCAGAAGATCTCTTAGATTTTGCCTCTGATCACCTATAAATATTTGTACCAGTTCAAAAAAAAAAAAAAAACATGTACTTTTTTTAACATGTTTTATGTTTTTTTTTTTTAATCTTTTAAGATCTGCAAACTAAGGAAAACTTGTCTTTACTTCTTTAATCGGCTCTATTGTAACCATATTCTTTCGGATCCTTTGTAGTCGGACTGTATAAAACATATTTACACAGGTGCAGCGAGCTTGCCCATTATAGATCACAAACGCCCACTGAAATGAACGAAACAAGAAAAGATTGAAACACTTTTCATATTTAACTTCTGTAATCAGCTCCAATAACAAGTTCTTACTCTGTTCTGAGTACTGTTGAAAAATCAGGAGGCCTTGAGATGTCATCCATGGTCATGGCACTCTATTGTTGTTTTAGATTCCTCTTCTCTTCAGCAGATATTTGTTACCCAAGACCTGATTTGCTAACATGAAAATTTACAGCAGTGCATCACTCCTTAGCAGCAGCAAGGTCAAAGGAACATTGCTTAATATAAATTCAGGAACCAAACAGATCAAACATTGGCAGCTGCATTGGCTCAGACATCAAATATGACAATATCCAATGCAAGTTGCATTGGATATCATTGTCTGCACTTCCATATCATTTTCTGCACTTAGATACTCTTTCACTGACAAGGTCAAGAGGAATTTCATATTTCACTTTATTTGATCAACTAACTGATTCATTTTTAATCATGATGAATGAGATATATTTGAGTAGAGTATGTCTAAAGTATCTTATCTTCTTTAGTTTTGATCAGAATAACTTGTAATTTGATGAGAATAACTTGTACTGTGCCATGTCATATATCGAAGGACCCAAAAGCTTGCCTCTCAGATGACACCCTGCCGAGCGGATATGATGTGAGACGAGGGGACTTGGTGTGCTACGTCCCCTACTCCATGGGCAGGATGAAGCATCTGTGGGGCGAGGACGCAGAGGACTTCCATCCGGAGAGATGGCTCGACGAGAAGGGGGCGTTCCGGCCGGAGAGCCCTTTCAAGTTCACAGCCTTTCAGGCGGGTCCGCGGGTCTGTCTAGGGAAGGACTTCGCATACAAGCAGATGAAGATCTTTGCAGCTGTCCTCATCCATTTCTTCACTTATGCGTTGAGTGATGCAAACAAGCAAGTTACCTATAGAAGTACGATAACCTTACAGATCGATCAAGGGCTAAATGTCAGGGCCTTCCGGAGGCAAGCATCAAAGACTTGATGCAGTGCTCGTGAACAGCACAATATATGATTGTGCAGACTCTTGGTAATCATAACTGACCATAAGGAATGAGTACTTTTCTCTCCAAGGTGTCATGAGTCTCATTTTATTTCATTTGCACCTGTTCGCTTGAAACAGAAAGTGAAATTTGTCTCTTGTATGCAAAACCATTCGTTATATCCACTCTTAACCCCAATTTGTTTGCGGAATAGGTTATCCGGAATTACTTATCCAGAATAGCGTATACTAGAATAAGGGGTGCTTAACTTTGATAGTTCTGTAGGACCTATTGGCGGAATAAGAAAGATAAGCGAATTTTTAAACTCAGTTACCTTCAACTGCGGCCCCGGTTCACCGACGAAGCGGTCGAATCAGACCCGTCTAGAGTTTGACCGATCCTGTGAGAAAGAAGGTCCAACTCGGGCGTCACGGAGTAGCGAAAGTCTTGTTAGGTCATTGTCGAGCTTACCTTACGAGGGGGCAGGTATAAACCCAACTGTGGCAAGTGTTTCCCATGTCAACAAGTCCCTCGCTGAGGAGAAGGGTAGGCTCATGATGGACTCGACTTCAACACGTTGAGTTGTGCAAGCACCAGGCTCCCTCGACGCGGATTTAGAGGGAAACATATCTGCCCATTCCATAGGGTAGGTCCATCTAATAGGGTCGAACGTTCTTACAAATAAGAACTGAGTTTTCCATACGTAAAATGAGGAAGAAGCTAACTAGGGACCTATCCTCTCCGACCTAAAATAAACAGAAAAAAAAACATAATCTCTATTCGTTGGGCTTTTTCTTAAAACATAAGAAATAATGAAAAATGGGCGATGCTTGGCTCTATGCCTTTGAGGTAGTAGACAACCAAAAAAAGACAAAAAGAAAATAGTTTTTAGACATTAGGCATGAGCTTGACTAGGGCTATCGAGTAATACCATAATATCCCCGTTATGAACGGATGAATCAAGAACTGGAGACCCCTCTCATCACTTCATTCAAATAGAAGGCCTCATTCATGAATGACATCATCGGTCCAACATGTAAGAAGGGGAGCTATGACGTTTCCCCGACCTAGTGACCTTGTCTGACCCCTATGGGCTGGCCTCAGCAGTCAAGCATGGCCAACATGACTAGTCAACCTCAGACTAGGACCACGCATGATCCGAAATGAGGCCTTCTATTATGTATAGTGTAACTTACTTATAGTGTAACTTAAGTATCTCTAGTTATTGCAGCCGAAGACACTAGTTTAAAACCTGTAAAACCAACTAATCTAATGCTTACATTATTTTTCTTTTTATTATGGAGTAATACTCGTTGCACTAGAGTGTAGTCCAATTGTTTTTATTTTTTTTATTTTTTTTACGTTGGCCTCATCATGTCCGACACGTCTGTACAATCTAATCACCAATCGGACCACTCAAAAAAATCTGAAAAATAAAAAAAGTAGGACTAGTGAATAGTTTGACTTTTTATTTTTCAGATTTATTTATTTTTATCGTCCAATCGGCAATCGGACTGTACAGACATATCAGACATAATGTGGCCAACTTAAAAGAAATAAATAAAAAAATGAAAAAAATAAATTGCTGCTGCTTCAGCCATTCTGAACTGAGTAAAGATTTGCTGCTACTACAGTCGTCTGATCAACACAGATCAGACGTTTAACTGCTTACGGTGAGTGTTACTCTTTATTATGATATTTTTAAGCTGACATAGATGGCTTCACAATTGGGACTATTAACATGAGCCTCTGGGTGCATCTAAGCTGGATGCACCCCACTTTTTGCGCGTTCAAATCTCTCGATGAAAATTAAAATCTTAAGGAATGAGATCAATTTTAAGGTTCAATCGGGTGTTTTTTTATTTTTAATTATTTTTAAATTCTTTAGAAAATATCTTTTAGTCCACATTTGATCGGACAGCTATGGTTGGGTCTCATGATTAAACAGTGAAATTTAAATATCAAGGAGTGGGAACAACCCTAAGACGGCAATTAAGTATTTATTTTTTATTTTTATTTTATTTCTTAACATAAGGATGAAAGAAATTTAAAGTGATGTTATATGCACCTAGGAGTCAGCTATAACGCACCAAGAGGCACATCTAATCACCCGATTGGCCCTCCTGATAAAAAATTTGAATCGGATGGCCGGTCAAAAAATTTCGAATCGTGCATCCCGCACCCAACAGGTAGGCACAGGTGCATGATTCCTTTTTTTTTTTTTTTTGATCAGATGGCTGATCACTTAAGGTGTACCTATATATGTTAGATGTGTTCTGTAATACTTCGACCATCCGGTTCGCAATTATCAATTTGATTTATCGACTTGACCGTGTTTTGACCAATTATTAGATCGGCCTAGTTTTATTAAAATCGACATACTATGCCTTCTATATGGTTAATAGGTATGTTATGCATAATTAATTTAGAATTATTAAGGCTTTGTGGACTTTGAAGCTGTTTTTCATCTTTTTAGTGAGTTTGATACAAATCAGGTAGTTTGTGGACCAAATTAAAGAAGATTTGAGAAATGGTTTGGAAAAGAGTTTAGTGGGCTTATAAGAAGGCTACTGGACTCATGTAGGTGAGTTTTAAAAGGCTCATTGGATACCTATTAGACCAATATGACTATTTTAGCTATTATAAGGGATTATGTGCAAATTAGGTATACTTTATATATGGATGTGAGAGAGAGATTCTTGGTGTGCATGGTTGCCATGGTTATGGAGGAGGCTTACTTGGACAATTATTCGAGTGATTGGCAGCTCCATTCGAGGCTCTTGGTGGTGTTCGAGTGAGAAATTGAAGGAACAAGACCCCAAAAATCTTGGAGCTCTTAAATGATCCTCAACACCACCTTCTTCCTCTCCTCTTTAGTGTGGTGAAGGTGTATTGAAGGCCTTTGTAGTTAAAGGAGTTCAAGAACTAAGTAAGGTGATGCTAAGATGAATTTCTTGGATTCTTGTGTGCATGTAAGTTCTTTTGACATGAATTCACTTAATGTGGTTGAATTGATGTTTCCTATAGTAATCTTCATATTCATATTCTTAAATTGTCGTTTAGATATAATTTGGGATGAGAGATTCTATGATTATCATGCCTTATAGTCTTTAGTCCAGAAACAGATTTTTAGACTCAATACTCATACTTGTTGTGATCAATGATGTGATTAGAATGGCAAACATAGAGATCCAATCCCATTTTCATGGGTGTGTAGTTGTCTTCAAATCTATTATAGTCAGTTAATGTTTAGTTGGTACGGTTTGTGTGATACTCTAATTAGCTTGATTTTAGACATGTTGTAATTAACTTGGTTTATGCAAATATATATGCATAATTTTTTAATTAGATCAGTAGGTTTTGAATGTCAGAGTGTGAGTTGAAGCTAGATTTCAACATATTGAGCTCAAGATTATCTATGAAATATCCCATTAAACATTAAGTTGCTGTATATGATTTTCATTATTAAATGCTTTGAAAATTTTATGTTGATTCCTAACATGGTCAGGCATGTCCCCACCAGTTCTCAGTGTTTCGTTGAGAAATCATCGAGATATGCTCTCATGCTTATGACTGTGAGACTATTCTCAGATGTTTCGACAGGAAAGCAGCGTATGAAGTACTGTGCAATCATTGTTTAATGTTTTTGACTGAAATTTGAACATGCTCATAACATATATGTCGGAATACCTACAAAATCTCATTAATTTTAGAGTTCATTTGATATGCCTTTTACTCCTCGAAAGTTGGGTAAGCATATTGGAACTTGCAAAAAACTACACAGAGTGCAGCATAGGATCTTGTGCAAAAATGGTGGACCGATTTGAATGACACGACCGTCCGATTTGCTTAAGATGTCTTATTTTGACCTATGAACCCCCCTCCGATGACCTTAGGCATGTGTATGAGGAAGTGTAATAGTGAATGATTACTATGTTTTGCTTAGTTTGACATACCCTCCTTTGATGGTTTATTCTATTTAAAGATTTCATAGAATTTGACTTGTCCTCCCATAATTTGTTAAGATGACTACTCACTAGAGAGTACCCTTTTAATTTTATTCCTTGAAAAATGAGGATAGGAGTTTAGTCATTTTGATTGGATCTAGAAGTCTAGACATGAGTACGTGATTGGAGATTTTGGGGCCATGAAAGAGTCCATTTAAGTGTGCACCTCAATTAGGGACTGGATTACATGACATAGTGATCACGTAGTTCAGTTAATCTTATTTCTTTGCCACACCTTCAAAGATTTCTGGAGATCCAAAGAAGGTGGAATGATATTTGATCGTGTTAGGAGTCCTTTTGGATGTTCAAACCCTCATGTGACTATGAAAAAGATCGACACTAGTAGCATTCCTTGTAACTCTTTTAAGTATTATGTGATGCTACTTATCTAATTTTGCCATGGATGACATCGTAACCTATAGATCGACCCTTGAATGGTTCATTGGAACTATTAACTAAGAACCGACCTAGACAGAGGTCATGAGAATCATTGCTTATGAAATAGGACTTGTGATTCATTTTGACGATGGTATATGAAATGTGAACTTAGACTTACATTCATGTGAAATGACTTCCTATGATATGTGGATGGCTTTGATTATGATCTTACAGATGTTGTTTAGATTGTGAGAGTGATTTATGACCTCATTTGATATAATGTGATACTGTGTTTACTGTGACAATTTTTTTTCTTTTTAACATGGGGGAGCAAAGGATTTTGGAGAGGGACGAGAAGTGGGTGTATCTAAGTTAGATGAGCATCGGAACTCATTTGAGAGAGAGAGAGAGAGAGTACTATTTGGTCGTGCTTTTAGCTGCATGGCACCTTTAGAGGTTTAAACTTCTTAATTAGTGATGAAAACTAAAATCACATAAATATGAGAATAATATTACGGGTTAATAAAGTACTTTTATATTTTTATTTTTTAAATGTTTGTTCGCACGTACCCAAACGGATGTTTACAGTTGAATTTTGCAATAAGATGGTATAGAACTTAAAAATAAAAAATTATAATTCGCCGCTGAGATTGTTCCTACCCATTAAATTTTAATAAATGACGTTGAATCGTCTCCATTTAATTTGACGCTGGGCAAAAGAATATTTGAAGAATGTTCTTAAACGAAGAAAAAGATTTTTTTAAGGTCTTATTTGGTACCTATGTAATTGTTTTCTGAAAACCTTTTCAGTTGTTTGTTTTCTTTTTTGATGTCTTTAGCGTAGTGGCTTAGGATTTGCTCACACTATATATAAGATCTATTTCACCATAGATCAAACTAGTAAGACTTAAATACACCCACCTAAATTACAACTCCTAAAGTCCAAGGGCAGCCCAAAATTTTCAACCAAATCTGACACCTAGGAACCCCCCCAACTGGAAGTCGAACGCAGACCTTCTGCCATCCAAGCAGGGGGGTCCCGTTGTTGTGCACCTCTGTGCTATAATTGCCGGACCGGTTGTTTGTTTTCAAATCATATATCTTTTTTAAAAATTCTTTGATCTGTTCGTTTTATTTATAAAGAATGTTACACATCCTACAATAGGACAGCAAGTAAAATGGAATTCTATAACAAATATAGTTACATTTACATTAAAAAGAAATAATAATTTATAAATTAGTTTCATCATTCACGTATAACTAAAAATTAAATAAAACTTTAATTAGATCCCCTGCTAGAAGTCTATCATTATTTTTTCGTCCACTTACAACACTTTATTAACTACTATGCACCTTTGTTTGGCCTAATATTGTTTTTCAACCTCTCTCCTTAACTATTTGTAATGAACCGCTAATGTGTTAACATAACAATGTAGTATGCAGCATAGGGAACGAGGTCGCCCAGACCTATACGTCTGGACAGTCTAACACCCTCAGACACATGAATTATGATACAGATAAAGAGATTAAGTTGGGCTGTCTAGATGCAGGTGTGAACGATCTCGTTCCGTAGTATAGTGACGAAGTTATATAATAACATTATCTCCCTCTAATGTTAGCGATTATTGTACTCGCTAGTAAGGTTAATATCTTGATTTGTCAAAATTCTAATATATTAATAATGAATAATATGTTACTAAGTTACTATATTTATTAAGTTACTACGTTGCTACATTCTTGCGTTATAACATTAACAGGTTGACGGTTATCAAAAAATAGTTAAAAGAGATACCGAAAACAATGTCGGAGAGAAAGTTAGCTGACAAGGTCAATAATGTATATATATTCTTATAGACTATAGCATTTGTATGTATAGTTCTAACTCTCACATATCGTTATAAATATTCTTAACATCTTCAAAAAAACTTGTAGTTATACTTCTCCCATCAAAATGCTGTAGACTTCAACAGAATATGCCAAAAGAATATAGACATTCTTAAGTATTTTTCAAAAGTTATCATAATTTTATACAAATATCATTGACTTTATCATAATTTATGAAAATTTTCTAATATTCTGCTTTGAAGTACATAGCATTTTGACGAAAAGTTGTAATTATAATTTTTTGGAGGATATTAAGATATTTCTAATAATATGTGGGAGTCAAAAGTATATATATAAATATGATATATATATATATATATGATATAGAAGATCCAATTAATTTTTAAAAGTAGAATTTTGATGCAAATAAGTGGTTCAACTCTTAGAGATTAAGTTTTAAAGTGTCAACTGCCCTTGGCATCCTCATCAGTCGTTTTTTTTTTCCGTTCTCCCTAATGTAGTGGGTAAGGAGCGGGCGACCGAGCGCAGCGGATCTTCAGGTTCGCCGTTCCTTGGGGGGGAGGGGTTTCTTCCCTTCTTCCGTTAGGGAGATCCCCTCCCCCCCCCCTTTTTTTTTTTAGGGAGGATCTCATCTCCCTCTGTTGGAGGTTTGTTTTCTCTCTCGTGGAGAATTTTGTTCTCTTTCTTTGTGGAAGTTTTTGCTCAGGAGAGTCTTACTCTTCTGGATTCGTTTCCTTCGGGAGGTTCCCCCTCTTTCCTCGGCTGCGACGTCTCCCACTCTCCACCCTCTCGTCCCGTCATCTTCCCTTAGTTTTCATCCTCCTAGACCAGTTTGTGTACCTGTTAGTTACCTTCCTTTGATCTTCTCATGCTCCTCAGCAAATACTGTTATTCGTTGTGTGCTCGTTATTGCGTTAGCCAACGGGTGCGGATATCTCTTTCTCCGGTTGAAGGCTTGACTACTGACGCTCTCTTTGTAGGCTGTGTGGTTTCTGCCTACCAACTGTTCAACAAAATGTCGAACTCAAGACGGAGGTTCGAGTTTGTGTGCGCCATCTCCTACTCCGTTGCCGTGAGTAGGTCCAACGAGCTCTCCTGCTCTCTGAACAAACTGTTTGTTCTTCTGCAGCCCCCATTTCATGTGTTGCAGCCTTCTCTGGTTCGTTTGCTTCCGCATCCCATCAGCATATCGGGTTGGCTTTTCTGACTCCCAGAAGCTACGTTTGTTCTTTACTGTCTGTATTTGTTGTGCCTTATCTCTGTTTTTCATATTCTAGTTAGGCTTGGTCCTAACTATTCTGATATCTTAGGCTTACTAGTTTGCTTGAAAGGTGTTTGTATTTATGACTGCTTCTTGTACTGCTACGGGTTCTATGAATGAATGAAAACTCCTTTGTTCCAAAAAAAACACGGCAACCAAACGAGACTGTGTACATTTTCCACGCGTCATTTCGCGGGCCACCAAACGAGACTCTGAATGGGATGTTAAAATGATGTGTAGGATTTTAAAATGCGTTCTGCTTTTTTAAATTCACATTCGTCATAGGTGAGGTGTAGGATTTGTCTTTACAGATATGTGATCTTATCCTCTCCGGGCCTTTTTTGTCTGGAGTAATACTTCCTACAATACTTTATACATTATAATTCAAATGAATTGCAATGAATGAGGCATAATTGTCTGATCCACGTGATTTGATGAGGTAAGCATTTATTTTTTTATTTTTTTACTTTTTTGTTAGATTTTTTAAATTTTTTGAAATGTTCGATCAAAAATTTAACATTACATTCAATAAGGTTGGGTCGACTCTTATTCGACTATATATTTTTTAAAAAAATATTTTACACGTAAATCAAAGTATAAAATACTAAAAGTTATTTAGAAAAATTATACAGTCGGGGTCGGACCCGACCTGAACTTGTAGACTATAATGTTTGTATTTCATATCAGACGCTCAAAAAATTTAAAAAATCCAACAACAAAACAAAAGAAATTCAAAAAATCGGTGCCCACCCCATAGGCTGCTGGGTAGCCATCCGATCATGTTGATCCGATGACTGCGACTCATGCATTGCACTCCACGAGGATTGCAATGCATGGGGCATTGCAATAAGTATTATTCTTTTTTTTAAGAGTCTAGATCCTTAGTATGGTTACTATTTTTTTTTTTTAAATGAATAACTTGTTGTACTACCACCAGTTGAGCTGGAAAGGACCATCATGTCCTGTTCCTTTGTGTGCATCCTGCACATGACCTTTTGTTCGCATTAAATGCACTTTATTATCAATAAAAAAATCAATAAAAACTAATTTTTTTTATACTTACAGAGCATCAAGAAGCTCTAGAGAGTACAAAAATGTTTCAAATTTTTTAGATTTGCATTTAATGTGAACATGAGGCTATGTGCGAAACCGGCGGAATAGGACCGAACGTCCCGTTTTAATTCAACTAGTGGCGGCACAACAAATTCTCTTTTAAAAATGACATGTGTAAATTAAGTTTGTCATTAGATACCTACTCTCTTATAGGTTGTCACTTTTTTTTGTTCCTAATAATTTTAGTTTTCTATACAACCTAGAATACTTAAATACGCATAATACTATAATTATAATTTAAAATGCATTCCAGTGCACTTAGATACAATTCAGACCACTATACAAATATACAACCCAGATCATATAAATACAACTGGTTATATTTAAAAGCTCCGGATTGTTTGGAAACTGGAAAAAAAAAAGCCATGGTTATAGTGTTAGTTTATGGTTGTATTTATGTGAGCTGGGTTGTATCGAAACCAAATAAAAAGTGGCAAACTGTGACGAGACATGTCTTGATTGATGCATAGGGTTACTGCCTGAGTTCTGTAAATATATTGAGTGGATTCGGACTCACTTCAGGAAAAATGATTCATAAGATTCCATCTCGTCTTCATATATGTGTTTTTTTTAGGGGCAAAAGATAATATATATATATATATATATATATATATATATATATATATATATATATTATCTTATATATATATATATATATTTTTTGCAATCATGGTTATTTTTTTATTCATCAATCTCATCGACATTGTCATCCGAATAAGGCATTTTACACTTTTACTAATGTTTCAAGCTCATTGACATTGTCGTCTCAACGAGGTATCTTCAATTTTTAACAAGAATCTCCATATTGAGGTCCTGTCTTTCGTGTATACGAGGACAACCATACCAGCTTTCTTATATTTACCATTCCCCAAGCAGACACGACGCATTCCAATTAGAGCCCCTACCATGGAGTTCTTCTACCCCAACCACCTTACTCTTCTGGTCTCCCTTGCAACCTTGGCGGCGGCACTACTGCTGGGACTCCGGGTGCTGCTCGGAGACAAGCAGAGACGCCGCCGCCGTCCTCACCCGTTGGCATGCACCGCGTTCCACCAGCTCCTCCACCTGGCCAAGCTCCACGACTACCATGCGGACCTCGCTCGCAGGTACGGCAGCTTCCGGGTGCTCCACCCCCTCAACAGCTACGTCTTGCTTGTCGACCCCGCCGACGTCGAGTACATCCTCAGAACCAACTTTCCAAACTACGGCAAGGTAACAGCATGCAAGGGGTAGAACACATCTGTTTTGACGTGAAACAGATCTAGATTAATCTGTGAATCTTTTGATGTTAGATGGGGTATTTGTTACGAATTTGCAGGGATCATACAATTATGAGTACATGAGCGATCTCTTCGGCGATGGTATCTTCGCCGTGGACGGCGACAAGTGGCGCCATCAGAGGAAGCTGGCGAGCTTCGAGTTCACCACAAGGAACTTGAGGGACTTCAGCAGCGGCGTCTTCCGGCGCAAGGCCATCGCGCTCGCCCTGGTGCTCTCGGACGCCGCGGCTTCCGACCGCGCCGTGGACATCCAAGTGAGTAGTAGTTACGCATCTTCTGTAAATATGAAGAGGCTTCCCTGTAACCTGGAAGCGGATGGCTTAGCGGTTTTGATGTGATGGCAGGACCTGCTCATGAAGTCCACTCTGGATTCCATCTTCAAAGTGGGGTTCGGCGCGGAGTTGGACACCCTTTCAGGTGCTAACAGCGAGGGCACCAGGTTCGCCAAGGCGTTCGACGCTTCGTCGGAGGTGATCATGAGGCGCTACTTTGATGTCTTCTGGAAGATTAAGAGGTTTCTGAACACTGGAGCAGAGGCTGCACTGAAGGTTCACCTCAAACTGATCGACGAGTTCTTGTACAAGGTGATTCAGAAGAAGACCGAGCAGGTGTCTGCCCGACATGATGCTTCGGTAAGTACTTGGGCATGGATTAACTCCAACCTAAGAAATCCGCGACGCTTCATCTGTTAATCTTGGGTTTTGTTCTTTGGCAGGTAGAGAGGGAGGACATCCTGTCGAGATTTCTGATGGCCAGTGATGAGGGTGCCAACATGATGAGTAGCAAGTACCTGCGCGATATAATACTGAACCTAGTGATTGCAGGCAGAGACACCACGGCCGGCACGCTGTCCTGGTTCTGCTACATGCTCTGCAAGCATCCGGACGTGCAAGAGAAGGTAGCACAAGAGGTGGCCATGGCGACCGGGGCAGATTCCACTGCACCCATGGCGGATTTCGCCACAGTTCTTACGGAGGACGCCCTCGACAGGATGCATTACCTACTCGCCGCCCTCACGGAGACGCTGAGGCTGTACCCTCCCGTTCCTATGGTAATCCCGCAGTCATGATATTTATGAATTAATTGATGATTTATCACAAATATATATGTTTTGAATCTCTTGTCTTTTGTTTTGAGATGACATCCTCTATTGGACAAGGGATGCACATGGTAACCCATAATTCACAAATATACACCGTTAATCAGATTATTCAACCAAGTATTAGTTTATTAGTATAGTGTATCAAAATCATGTACGTAGCTTTTTATTGCTATTTGAGATGAAGTCACGGATCTATTATACTCATTTGCTTTTGGGTTCGTCTAACTCAAAGTATCGGACTGATTTGGATCTTCCATAATTTACTATGAGTCGAGTCAACTTGCATAGACTCAATCGAGCGAGTCGAACCGATTCATATTCGTCATGATACGGTATAAGTCGTTCAAGTCAACACGAATTGATCTGATACGACAAATCATACCCACCAGAATCAATATATAGCAGACTTTAGTGATGCATGTTCTTTAATTGAAATCATTGACTCACCTAATCCTTGAGCATGACTTATGATGTGTCGTTTTATATATGTATATCCAAGGACGCAAAAGCTTGCCTCACGGACGACACCCTGCCAGGCGGATACGACGTGAGGGAAGGGGACTTGGTGTGCTATGTGCCCTACTCCATGGGCAGGATGAAGCATCTGTGGGGGGACGACGCAGAGGAGTTCCGTCCAGAGAGATGGCTCGACGATAAGGGGGCGTTCCGACCGGAGAGCCCTTTCAAGTTCTCTGCCTTTCAGGCGGGGCCGCGAGTCTGTCTAGGCAAGGACTTCGCGTACAGGCAGATGAAGATCTTTGCTGCAGTTCTAGTCCATTTCTTCACGTTCGAGTTGGCTGATGCAGATAAGGAGGTCACCTACAGGTTAACAATAACTTTGCAGATTGATCAGGGGCTGCATGTTAGGGCCTTTCCGAGGAATTGAGATCACCTGAACTTCTTTCTTAAACTTTTTTTTATAAATCTTTAAATTTAGAAAGATGAGTAAAATAACTTATTAATAGAATAAATTTTATCTTATAAGTAAATATATTTTCCGCATCAATCAAATTTAAAGTCTAAAAAAAAGGTCAGAAGATTCAAGTGATCTCAATGCCTTTAGGAGAACATCACTGCAGCGTTGATGTGGTACCCGTGAGGCCAGGAATGACTATTTTTTCTTTTTTAAGCTGTCATGTCACTTTAATTTGTATTTGTACACAGTGATGTAAAAGGATATTCATCATATAGGATCTCAGTGGTTTTTTATCTTCTATTTTTATCTTTTAAGGAACATCCGTATGATTATCTTTATCCTTATATGTTCTTATCTCTTAAAATTACCAAAAATTATGAAAAGTAGATATATAAATATTAAATTATTGAAAAATAGCATGCCTGAATGTAATTTTTAATATTATGCTACTATTACGTTATGTTATTATTACATTATTACTACCATGGTGTTATATTGTTTTATTGGAACTATGTCACTGTTACTATATTATTATTCTTATTTTGTTACAATACTACTATGTTATTACGTTATTTTCGTTTATCACCTTTACTATTATTATTATTTTTTATTTTATTATTATGCCACTGTCACTTTATTACGTTTACTTCTGCTAATGTTTTGATGGTCTACTATAAATAACGGGAGGCACTGAAATTAAAGCAAATCTGAAAAAACGTAGGGACCGTACAATCTGCAAAAAATATAAGGAGGATGAAAATAATGTCAGATTTGGGTGTCTAATTATTTTTCTTTACACAAATTGGTCAAGATTCATGATGTTAGAATAATCATGTATTAAAAAAAGAACAAAATCAAAGATTGTTTAATAGATGGTGCCTACTCTACTCATAACTAAAAAGATTGCCGACACTCTTACCCTCATCGGCCACCCAGTCTCTTCTACAGATCTTACAATGCAGGTGCTGGCCGGTCTTGGCCCTGCATAGGAACCTTTCATCCCAGCTATTACCACTCGTGCAGATGACTTCAGCCTGGAAGATCTACATGGTCTCCTTCTGAACCCTCTTGGCATGCAGCTATGGGAGCTGAGTTTGACGCCCTCCTCCGTAATGGAATATGGTCACTCATCCCACGACAACCTCACATGAATATTTTGAATTTTTGAATTTTTTTAGGTTGGCAAAAAATTGGTCGAGGTTCGTGGCATCTTTTCGGAATGATAGTAGCTAGAGATGTAAATGGTATCTGATCTGTCTTCGAAGCTTAAAGGTCATAAAAAAAAATAAGTTAAAGGGTAAAGATAAAGATATTATCCAAATGATTTAGAATAAAGATAAAGATATACTTTTTTTCCGAATCCGATTATTCAAGTATTTGTTCATTTTCTTTTGCTCATCTTATCTATTGATCATATCTAATTTAAAACTCTCATCTCTAAATGAAATATCTAATCATGTACTTATATAATAGCATATCTTATTGTATATAATATTCTTTTAACCCCTAATGTCTCTCATTCAGTAGTGTTACGAGAAAGCTTGCCTTCTCCATTATATTGAATAGATATATATACAAGTACAAGAACCCATAATAGGGCAAGAGGCCACTAGGCTTACTAAACTATACATACTAAATCTAGAGCATATTAACAATAGACCTATTGTATATACATCAACACCCCCCTCAAACTTACGGTGGGTCATGGACCGAGAGTTTGCTAACCAATTCACGAAATCGTGGAGTAGGCTGTGATTTAATGAAAAGATCAGCAAGTTGTGCGGCTTGTAAACACGCTAATTTTGACATCATTTTGAGTAAATTTCATATCATATAATAATACCTCAGAATGATCTGATATTTAATCACTTATTAATTTTTATTGATTTTTGGATAATTATCTGGTGTCGGGTCAAATAGACATATTTAAGTTAATTAATTAAGTTGATTTTAACTCAAATTTCAGTTAAAATATGAAGAAGTCTAAAAAACGTCTACCTGTGTGGACGTCATTTAGAGTTTATTCTTATTTTAACGTTTAAATTTGAATTTTAATCAGTTGATTAATTAGCTAAAAGACGTCTGCCAATCACGACGTGTTTTAAGTTTCCTAAGTTATTTCTACTTCTCTTCCGGATGTTTATCCTTATCTTAATTAATGTAAACGACGTCTTCCATGGACGACGCGTTTTAGCTAATACAGATAAAGAAGAATTTTCCCGGATGTTTATCTTTATCCTAATCAGTCTGAAAGGCGCCTTCAATGGGTGACGCGTTTTAGATAATTACAGATAAAGATGAATTAATATGTATTTATCTGTTGGTTAAGATGGATAAATCCCAAATTTCTCCATGTAAATCCGCAGGCGCAGAAGAAGTCTATAAATACCCTCCTCTTGAACGGGTGACAGAGTTGGTGATTAGTTAGTGATTGAAGAGTTAATGATTGAAGCGATATCGAATTGAAGATCGAAGCAACGACGTCCAAACGCCGAAGTGCTGCTGTTTCCAGAAGTCGGCGTCCGTTCTTCATCTAATCTTCATCCATTCAAGACCAAGGCTTTCCATTCTTCATCCATTCGGCATAAGTCTTTCAATTCATTTATGCATTCTCTTCATTTCTGCATTCTTTTCATATTCACATCTTCATTAATCTTACATTTTTCATCACATCACTTCATGCAACACACACAACACTAGCATTATTTTCAAAACCAATTTGATAAAGATGTTTCAAAGACCATCCCAACAAGTGAGTTTTCTATTTAGTTGCATGTTTAAAACTCTGTTTAGAATGGATACTACTTTTGCTTAAGTTCTCATTGTTTCTTCATTTCTCTTTCTATTTTCTTCCAAAGAATCAAAGGGGAGAGAATCAACAAGCAAATCACAAGGACTCTGGACGATCCTCAAGAACTCAACAGCAACCAAAGTAAGAACAAAGACAAGAAATGGCTCTCTTTCTTCAGCCGGCTGAAGGAAGGGAACCAAGAGCTCAATATCTCCCACGTCCAAACAGGTAGGCGATCAAACCCTTTCTTTTGAAACTTTTAAGTCAAAAGTTTTTGGCGATCGCTTCACTTAGTTTCCTTTTAATAGGTTTATTTTTGCACTTAAACAACATAGATTTTTCATGATAATCACACACTCATTTTAAGCACTCACACGGCTGACGGGACGTAAGGGAGAGACATATCGCCAGAAAGGTAGTGCTGACGAACAAAGTGACAATCAATTTCGATATGCTTTGTCCGCTCATAAAAAACAGGATTGTTGTCAATTTGAAGAGCACTCTGATTATCACAGTGGAGAGGAGTCGGAGTGTTAAGGACAATTCCAAAAGCGCGAAGAAGACGTCGGAGCCAAATAACCTCAGCAGACGTGTCAGCCATAGCTCGATACTCTGCTTCAGTACTAGAACGAGATACAACTGCTTGTTTCTTACTCCGCCAGGAAATGAGTGAGGAACCCAAGAAAATGCAGAACCCAGTGGTGGAGCGACGATCAGTAGGATCTCCAGCCCAATTAGCATCAGTATAAGCACGAAGCTCCAGGGAGGAAGTAGAAGACAACAGAAGTGAGCGACGAATAGTGCTACGCAGATATCGGAGTACTCGAAGAAGAGCAGCATAATGAACAGAAGTAGGTGCACTGACAAACTGACTCAAGACATGCACAGCATGGGCAATGTCAGGGCGTGATATAGTAAGATAAACCAAGGCACCAACTAGCTAACGATATCGTGTGGGGTCTTCCAAAGGAACACCATCAGTCGGGGGAAGCTTGACATGCAGTTCCATGGGGGTCTCCGTCAAGCGAGTGTCAGAGAGAGAGAGGCCCTTTGAAGAATATCTGCAATATACTTCTGCTGTGACAGTAAGTAACCGCGAGAGGAATAGGCAACCTCAAGACCAAGAAAGTAACGAAGGAACCCCAAATCCTTCATATCAAACTGCTTCTGAAGATGAGCCTTGAGGGAGACAATGGCAGCCGAGTCATCGCCAGTGATGATCATGTCGTCTACATAGAGGAGTAGGATTGCACGACCACTAGGAGAATCACGAACAAAGAGAGCATAATCTTCGGCGCTCTCCTGAAAACCAACCTCAAGCACCGCTTGTCGAAAACGCTCAAACCAGGCACGGGGTGCCTGTTTGAGTCCATAAATAGCCTTGCGAAGACGGCAGACATGTCCAGGTGGAGTGGGAAGACCAGGAGGCGATTGCATATAGACCTCTTCTGTGAGATCCCCATGAAGGAAGGCATTCTTCACATCAAGCTGATAGAGAGGCCAACGACGAACAGCTGCAACAGCAAGCAATGTGCGAACAGTAGTCATCTTCGCCACAGGTGAAAATGTTTCCTCATAATCAATGTCATACTCTTGAGTGAAATCGCGTGCCACAAGCCGCGTCTTGTGGCGCTCTATAGAACCATCAGGCTTGGTCTTGATCTTGTATATCCACTTACAACTGACAGGAGAGACACTAGAAGGAAGTGGTACAAGATCCCATGTGTGAGTCCACTGAAGTGCCTGAATCTCCTCCTGCATTGCCTGACGCCATTCTGGTAACTGATCGGCCTGTCTGAAACTCTGAGGCTCCTGATGAGTGTGGATAGCTGTAAGAAAAACTGAAAACTGAGGATAGTAAAAGTCAGTGTGATCATAACCAAGCCTGTCAGGAGGTCGGTGAGATCGCTGAGGGTAGCGTCGAGAGGATCCACAGCCGACAGAGGAAGAGTAGGAGCAGGGGCAACATCAACTGAGGAACCCAAACCATCTTCCAAGGCAGGAGCACATTGACTGGAGGCCTGAGAAATAAATGTAGACGGAGAGGTGGGCATTGAAGTCATTACAGGACTTGAATGCACAGACTCCGGTAGAGACACAGAAGTCGGAGAAGCATCAGAGGGTAGAAGACCCGGAAGACCAGGAACAATAGAGGAAGGAGGAGAGGGGTCAGGATCATGAAGGAAGGATAGATCATGTGAGATAGTAGAGAAGAAGGGAGCGTGCTCAAGAAAAGTGACATGACGAGATATACGAAGACGACGAGCAATAAAATTATAGCAGCGATATCCAAGATGTTCTGTGCTGTAGCCAAGAAGGACACACTTAACAGCTCGCGGTGAGAGTTTAGTACATTCATGAAGAGGCAACAGCACAAAATAGGTACAACCAAAGGTACGAAGTCGGTCATAGTCGGGAAGTTTAGAGTAGAGTCGCTCATAAGGGGTGCCACCTGACAAGACAGACGAAGGTGTGATGTTGATGAGGAACACGGAAGTGAGAACAGCTTCAGCCCAAAATGCACGGAGAACAGAAGCACAGAGGAGAAGAGTGCGAGCAGTTTCAAGGATGTGACGATGTTTACGCTCAGCAATACTATTTTGTTGAGGTGTATAAGGACATGAGAGCTTAGGAAGAGTGCCATGGGAGGCCAGAAGTAGACGAAAATCTGAAGAGAGATACTCACGAGCACCATCAGTTCGAAGAATTTTAATACGACAATAGAAGTGTGTGTACACCATCTCAGTGAACTGACGATAAACATCTCAGTGAACTGACGATAAACAGATATAAGATCTAATCGTTTATGAAGTAGATAAACCAAGTAAAACACGTGCAATCATCCACAAAACTGACGTAGTATAAGAGTAAAGTCATAGACGGAAGAGGAGAAGGACCCCAAATATCAGAATGTACTAAATCAAAAGGATAATTAGAAACAGACTCATGGGAAGAAAAAGGAAGAGTTGTATGTTTAGCAAGCTGACATCCTTCATAATGAGACATCGGAAATGACAAGCTAGACATGCTAGGACCTAAGACACCAGACTGAAAAAGAGACTGAAGGCGAGCAGTAAACGGGTGACCCAGACGACGATGTCACAGAGGATGACGCAGCAAGTGCAGGCCAAGGAAGATGCAACGTGTCCAAGCAGTAATGACCACCCTTTATATGACATGTTCCAATCCTCTGACCGGTACGTAGATCCTGCACATCACAAGAAGAAGAAGTGAATGAGATACGATATCCTGAATCAGCTAGGCAACTAACAGAGACAAGATTCATAGAAAGATGAGGAACATGAAGAACATAAGAGAGGGTAAGATGACTAGAGGGGTCAGAGTCGGTGGTGATGGAGCCACACTTGGAGACGGAAAGAGGGGTACCGTCTGCCGTGTGGATCCGGAGGTGTGGTGGAACAGGAGAACAATTAATAAGAATAGAATCATTAGATGTCATGTGGTGAGAAGCCCCAGAGTCCAAGATCCAGTCAGAAACATACCAGTGGCGGCAGTCAAGGCGGAAGGTTCAGAAAAGAAACCAGCGGTCTGGAGAAGCTGCTGAATCTGTTGTATCTGTCCGGCAAGCTACGTCACGTCAGTGGATCCTCCTGAAGGAACAGACCTAGACGGGATGGTAGGCAATGAGGCAGAAGAGGGCAACTATGCCACTGCAGCAGTGGGATGAGGTTGTCGTTGGCGACGCTGAAACTTCCGACATTGTTCAATAATGTGGCCACGGTTGAGACAGTACTTGCAGAAGAGATTCACCGGTGTGCTACCAGAATCACAAGGTGGTGGTGAAGAATCCATGCCACGTGAATGCGTCGGAGTGTCCAATAGATGAGAAAATCTGGAAGACTCCGAAGAGCGAGACCGTATAGCAGCAGCGAGAACAGTCTCAGATGGAGTGCCAGAGGTCCCCAAAGCACATAGTCTAGTCTCCTCCGCAATAAGCTCAGTAAAAGCATCATCCAGACTTGGCAGAGGGGATCGGTGAATAAGTTGTGCACGGAGTGCTTCGTACTCAGGACAAAGACGCATCAAGAAGTGATACATATACTGTCGATCCCGCTGAAGACTACAAGAACATGTAGAAATACGACCAGAGACAAGCATAGCATCTAACTCTGACCAGATATGCCGAAGACGAGTGAAAAATTTTTGAATCGATAATTCATTCTGACGAAGACTGTCAAGTTCACTACGAAGTTGATACTCTCAAGCACCACTAGACTAAATGTAACGCTTGGCAAGATAAGTCCATTGTGCTCGAGAAGTAGTAAACTCCAAAAGGTCCAGACGGATAGAAGGATCAATAAAATGAAAAATATATCCCATAACAACATCATCATTATCCGTCCAAATCTGAATAAAATGAATTGAAGTAGTACCTTTGTCTACAGAAGATTCGATTTCAATCACAGGAGATGTGAAAGTTCCATCAACATATCCCCACAGTTTAGCAACACGGAGATTAGATCTAATAGTAGCGGCCCATACAGCATAATTACTCACATCTTTTAATTGAAGATCCATCTTTGGAATATCCGAAACTGAAATAGACTTCGCCATCGCCATAACAATAAGTAAAAGTGGTGACCGCTACCTTATGATAGGGGTGGTGACCGAATCTGCCCAGGGGAGCTTTGCGGGAGGTGACGAGATCCCTACAAAACAAAACCTCACGGAGAGGAGGAAGCAGGGACAACCCAGCGGGATTAGCCGCTGCGGACACGTCCAACAACCAATTGGCGCAGGGCGGATGACAGCAGGAGGTGACTAACGCCGGGAAGACAGCAGCCGGAGGGAAGACAGCTGGGCGCGGGAGGTAACGAACGCCGGGGAGGCAGCGGCCGAGGGAGAGCTTCCCAGAGTGGCCGCCGGCAGGACGATGGCAGGCGAGTAACAGAAGACGCGGGCAACCGGCACAGCGTACTCAAGACGCGCGTGAAGAACCCGGCAGAAAGCGCCGCACAACAGAAAAAGAAGACGAACCCTAGACACTTAGCTCTGATACCATGTTACGAGAAAGCTTGCCTTCTCCATTGTATTGAATAGATATATATACAAGTACAATAACCCATAATAGGGCAAGAGGCCAGCAGGCCTACTAAACTATACATACTAAATCTAGAGCATATTAACAATAGACCTACTGTATATACATCAACAAGTAGTTTATAAGATTTATTCTGACATCTGTTACGTGATATATAACTAAATTTATAAGAATTGATTAGAAAGAATTTATACATATATATATGTTAAAAGTAGCAATCCTTCATCTCATATAGAAGCAACAAAAGATTAAGTTTATGTTCATACATAGTAATGTCCGATAATTTAATCTTTATGTATCCGTTTTCAATAATTTTCGATGATTTTAAAAGATAAAGACATAAAAGAATAAAGATAAAAAGAATGATACACATATTACTTAAAAGAAGGATGATTTTATTGTCCACACTATTCTTCTAACCTTTTTTGTCCCACATTTACTAGTTTGTAAGATTTATTCTAATAGATGTCACGTGATTTATAATTAAATTTATAAAAATTGATTAGAAAAAATTTATACATACGTATATTTAAAAAGTAAAATTACTTTGTCCCCCTATAAAAGCAGCAAACAGTTAAGTTTATGTGCATACAGTATTATCCGATAATCTAACCTTTTTGTATCTGTTTTCGATAATTTTTGATAATTTTAAAAGATAAAGATACAAAAGAATACAAATAAAAATAAAAATACTCATATTACTTAAAAGATAAAAATAAAAATAGAGTCACTATTGGATCCGATATGTGTCCCTTTACATCCTTAATGGGCAGCATCCAGACGTTCTCGTTCTCAGTACAAGGTCCCACATCTATCATGCAATTGAATTTGTCTAATGGGTACAGTGTGTGTTCGGTCCCGTCATTGAAGTTAGGTCTACCTTGGATGCCTCCCTTTGTTTTTTTATAAGTGTGCCTAGAAGGAAATTGAGGAGGAAAGAATGATCATTATAAGAACCTTCACCTTCGTAGTTGGAAGAAAACTTACTAATGTGAGTGCTTCAATAAATACACAATTAATGGGGCAGAATCCGATTCGGCCCAATAGCGGCCCTCGGCCCACCAACGGCCTTCGGCCCAACAACAGCGGCCCAGCAAGCAGCCTTCGGCCCAATAACAGCGGCCCAGCAAGCAGCCTTCGGCCCAACCTCGGCCCACCAGCGGCCTTCAGCCCACAAGCTGCCCTCGGCCCACCAGCGGCCTTCAGCCCACTAGCGGCATTCGGCCCAACAGCGGCCCTCGGCCCAGTAGCCGTATCGGGCCCACTCCGGTGGGTTATTAGGCGCTATGGCGGTTTATCAGTAACCTAAAACATAGTCCTATATCGGCTGCAACAACTAAGTAACATCTATCCTCCGTTATAAATAGAAAGCTATTTATTACAAAAGGTATGTCGAATGACCAAGGACCATAGTCCAATGCACTTAAGCTTCTTCTTTCCTTCCTTCTGAATCGAATCTTCTTCAGAAGCTAACTTGACCGTCAGAGGGGGTTCTCTTGGGCCGAAGCCCGAGACCCTCGTTGACTGGTTCTTCTTCTTGCAGGGGCCTCAGTTCGAATCTTCGCCGACCTCTTCATCCGGGTCGGCTTCGACCACTGGACGGTTTTCTTCCTCATAGAGGTCTCGGCCTCATTCTTTACCGGCTCCTTCATCCGGATCCCTCTCGGCCAACGAAGTCTCGGCTATGCCCTCTGCTACGAAGCTTCGGTCCTGTATTCCGCCCGCGTCTCGATCCGGATCTCTGTCGGCTCTTCTCGGAATCCGACAGTGATAACTTCGGCTACATCAACAATCAAGAAGTTAACTTGGAACTTCTCGCATAATCAAGGATTCTTGCATATTAGTTAAAGCAAGGTTGTAAGGCCAGTGACAAGGGGTGATCGGATTTTGACCCAATAGTTAAAGGTCTAAGGGTCCACGGCCCACAAGCCATCGCATGAAAGACTCACGTGATCTTCTTCAAGCTCCCAACGGGCATGTTAGGGGCTAAGACCCAAAGTAGGGGACCCTGGTTCTCGAGAGGGCTAACCCCCAAGGGTGCCACTATCTCAAGCAGTATGCCCCGAGAAAACCTGCATCTCGAGAGATGTTGTCGACTCCCAAGAGTGCTAGATTCTTAGGAGTCCAAAGTCCCCCACTTCGAGTGGACGAGGCAAGGCTCCAAGGCTCAAAGATTGAGATCCCCGACTTCTCAGAAAAACAAGAACTCTCGAGACAATTCGAATCCTCTTAATTCCGTCATCATGCAGGAGTAATGGTTAGAACAACGCAACTGCTCACTCAAAGCAAGTCTCTACAATCTCTGCCTCTCGTCAAGAGGGGATCGTGCCTCCCACTCTCAGGCTCCATGACCTCCTTAATCATGGGGCCCAAATTGCGGACTCCAATCAACCATTACGAAACCACCCTCCGACGCTTCAGGTACTTGGACCTCCCTCCTAATAAAGGTACGTAATTTCACACCCAAGAAAAACTTCAGCCTTAGTCTCTTTCCCCTACAAGAATCTGACTTAAGTATCGGATAGTCTTTCTCCCCACCTAGACAGAGGGCCCCCTAACTGCCTCCTTCCCTCTTACAGGTTCTTGCCAGAGGCATCCTTCCTTCTCTACAGTTTCTATAGCGTAGCCAAAGACCAAATCGGACCGTCCTGAATGTCGAACCAATTTCCCACTGTTACAAAAGCAATAACATCAATGACAATGACAATTACGTTGCACACTGCTCTCATCACATAGGTTTCACACCCAACTTCAAGTCATCCATTTACGTTCTCCTTTAATCACTTGCTTAAACCTTCAACGCATGGGTGACATGTGAGTTACACCTGTATCTTCCAAAAAATCTCTATACTACTGTCTATCTATGTGTCCACACTACTATTTAATTCTATAATAAAAGCATTTGTATATTCCATTTATCCAACAGGAATGTCAGCCGTTAGACGTTATCGTGAAATCTGAACCCTCCATTAATTGGAGGTCCTTGCTAATTTTCATGTGGCTATAACTGTCCCATGATAATTGCTATATTGATACAAGAGACATCCCGCTTCTCATCATTTTGTAACTCTCAACAAGTTTTTTAATTGCATAGGAATAACTCTTTTCACTGTACTAAATCAAAAATCATATATTTACCTCATTAATTCACCCTTATGTCTTCATTATTTTAGGGCCCCACTCCCCCAACGTTACTCAACTCTTGTTAATTGGTGAGATTAAAAAAGATGCAATGGTTTATTAATCTACGCTACTATTAAAAAAAGGATCCAATTAAACATTCCTTTATTCTATCGATCAAGGTCCAAACACCATTAACTAGACGAGAAAATTAAATCATAGCCGCACTCTATTAAGGAGCATTAATCAAATATAAAAGAATATTAAACGTTCCAATATTTCTCTTACTCTCCGTCTCTTCCTTTATATGTTTTGATATTGTTGCTTGAGGATTATATTTTTCGATTAGTTGTTGAAATTTCTTGACCTGTCTATTTACGTGACATTTCAACACCACCAAAAGATGATCTACTTGCAGTCGGATACGTTTCATTGGAGGAGGAGGATATGAATATTTAATACTAAATGTCAATTTAATCAGGAATTCATGAGAATGTCTGAAAAAATGACAACCTCAATCAGTATCTTGCCATAGAGAGGGTATTTTTCTCTTTGCATATTAATTTGCATTATTAGATTAACATTTTATAAAGATTTGTTATTTAATAATTATACTCTTATTTGACGTGCATTGCACGTGCTCTTTTACTAGTATCTAGAATTCTATGATTCGGACGTGAAATCAGTGACGGACGTAAAAATTTTGTCCAGTAGAATCACTCGGACATTAAATCATAAGCATAGTTAGGTCAGTAAGATCTTAAGTTAGATCATATAAGGTCTTCGGTTGGGCCAATGGAGTCCTAGGCTGGTTCAGTAAAATTCCTGACTAAACTGCGTTAAATTGGGCCAATAGGTTTAACAAAATCCAGTGGGAGGCTGAGACTCTACTAGATTAACACTTGATCTGCCACTACGTGAAATCAAAGAGATTTAAGTGGCGTACTAAAGCTTAAGATCAAACTATTTTTTTTATCAGCCCACTTATCTTCTAAGATCAAAAAACTAAAAACTAAACCTAAGACCCAAATCATTTACCTATTTATCTGTTAATGTTATTGAATCACTTAGAAGGTCTAGTCGGAACATGAAGTCATTGCGTAAACAAGCAAGTCCTGTTACCATGCTTGTATATTTTATTTATCACATGAACTAATTTCCTTCATTTATTTCAAAGCAGGGTCAGAAAATATATAATTGCTCAGCTGAGAAGCTTAATTGGCAAGTAAAAGATGTAGGCGTACGTGGGGACGCAAATTTGGCCGGTTATCTTGCAATTAGGTGCCAACAGATATCAAATTAAGTTCAAATGATCTGTCAGATGATGAACTCAATTATTAGCATGAGACCCAATTTAGGATACATCTGGTAGCTCTGCTAGAGCTAAATTTAAATTCTAAGCGGTCAACAAATTCTCTGTTAAAAAAAGAGTTAGATTCTGAAAAAAAAAAAAAATCTAAATACATGTCAAAAATATTACATCAGCACGTTAGTCAAAATATTTTAGATATTTAAAAAGTCTAGAATAACGATATTAGAATCTCATTTGCAATATTAAATACGTGTATATCTTATACATCATCTTGATAAATGATAAGTCGCACCCTTATCGTCACTGAATGATGTTATTAACCAAGCTTATCATCCTGTTGGAAGAATTAGTTCGATCAGGCTAAGCCGGTGAAAGGCCTACACTCTACATCCGTTCCCTTTCCTTGGAGCAACCCACGCTTGGCCTTGGGGCCTGACCTTGTTCTCCCACTAGAAAGTCAGGCCAAACCTTCCAAAAAGGAAGAGAAGAGATTCTGTCGGTATATATTTAGATCAAAGTCCAGCAGTATTGAGAGGAAGAAGGTGTCAAATGTTGCAAAAAAATTTCTCTTATGATTCTTAAGCATGTCAAATATTTGAATCATCTCCTTCTTAGTACTGCTGAACTTCGGTCCAAACGTATATTAAGAGGATCTCCTCTTAAGAAAGAAATACAAGTTTTAATGTGTCTTAGTTATTGTAGTATAATCACAATATTACCAGATCGATTGAATGATACATGATTACTATATGATCTCATAATGATACAATGTTTAAATGACGAATATCATATGATCTTCCCAATTAAACACCGTTTTACAGTAATGCCCAGAGTTATTAAAAGGGCTAAAAAATTTGACCCACCTATATATAGAGAGAGAGAGAGACTTACTCTTTGGGCCAGGGATGGACTACTTGACGATAGACGTCAGAATTGGGAATTTCAAGTCTACTCGGATTCTTTCAATATTCCATCCAAATCTTAAGCACCTGGTTTAGATCTTTTCTTCGATCTGTCCTAATAATTAGGACTAAAAGCTTACCCACTTTTAAGACCCCATGACTTCTGCAAAACCACGGGAAGAAAAGAAAGCAGGACGTGTTTTTCTTAGTCAAGGTGCAGGAAGCTTTGAAGCCCACCACGGTAACCTCTCTCTCTCTCTCTCACACACACACACGCACACACACACACAAGATGCAATCAATTTTTCTCACTGGGGATTAAATTAATCTGTCTTTTTTATATGATCATGTTCTTCGTCTCTCTATCTCTCTATCAAAAAGCCTCATCTCTTAGTTTGACCCAAAAACATGGCTTTTTTATTTAAGAGTCATTTGGCGTGTGGTAAAATACAGTATAATTCATTGTAAATAGTTGTAAAAACAGTATTTTCTTTATGTTTGAATTACTGTAAATTATTTTAAAGTTACCTTTTTTCCATATTTAATATATTGTTAATTGTCCTATTTAAAAATCGGTTGACTCATAAAGTTTTCTTTTAACTTAATTTCAGTTTACAGTCTAAAATATCCAGAAACTAAAACCGGAGATTTTAAAATCAGGGATTTCTTTTTCCGCTGTTTTAAGAGTGATGATTTCAAAACTGAGACTTCAAAGCCATTTTAGAACACACCAAATGACCCCTTACAAGTTTCCTATTTCATACCTCTTGGCATCTCTATTTATTTTCTTTCGATATTTATCATATTCGTTGTATTCTTATTGTCTCTAAGATGCAACGGCAGTCCAACACACGTTAAAAATAGGTTTCCGTACACGGAAACAAATTCTTGGATGATGGCAAGGGAAATTGTAATTATCACTTTCTTTCATATGCATAGCTAGTCTGAGAACCAACTAATGGAACTGAATATAGAAAGGATCACAGCGGAGGGAGGAGAAAATATCGAATCGGACAGCGAAAAAACTGTAAAATCCTCTATGTAATTATAAATTTTGGACAACTATAGTTGGATTAGATATTTGTCTGATAGATCGAGCGGCTGAACTCTTCCAAATCAAAGAAGTCTCTCCACTGCTCCTGCAAGATAGACACTACGTTAGAGGAGACTCTAGTTCTGATCCGGGAGAATCTCCTCCGATGCCTAAGTACCGAAAAGAGCCAAGGTCTCGATGAAATAGTATGAGGCTTAGAACATACCGTCTGAAGTTGCCCGAAGGGTCTCCTTTATAGGGAAGGTTAGAGGCAATCGGAGAGTCCGTAGGAAGGACGCATAGGGTAAGTCCGATCGCGTCCCCGGATGGGATGGAATTCTGTTTTCCTTATCCGTTGCTAGTTTTCCTTATCAACGGATCGAAAGGGGATTCGGAAAGGACTTCCTTCGACGGGAAGTCACGTTACACCCACAGGGCGGCAAAGTCTGTTTCAAATTCAAAGGTTTCCCGCAGGAACCTAATTGCATGGGTCAAAAAGATCCGCTGGGCCTTGGTGGGAAAGCTGGGCGCTCCTTAACGGGCCGGCCCACTCAGTATATGGACCAGACTAAACCGTGCCCTCTTAGTAATGATAGTGATAAAAATTTCTTGACTGTAGTCCAATCAAATTAGACAAAGCCCAACTGATCTCAAATTTGATGAAATGAGTTTGAGTGGACTTCAAGTTAAGCTTCCTTAATTGGATTGATTTTGGATTAAGTTCTGACTAACTCGCAATGGGTTTAGATTAACTTACCTCCACCTCAAACTCTCTCAATTCATACACACAACCAGAAGTATAATTAAGAATGGAGGCTATAATTGACACCCACAAAGAAGTTATTATAGTATATACTTTTTATCATGCTTTGCCAAACTCGTTATAGAAAAAATCTGCATAACTTTTTTTCTCAAGAAATGTAGCGAGTAAGGGATGTCAAGGCACAAAAGTCCATTGCCCCCCCATCCATTTAGGACGTGTTTGGCGTAACTTCCATTTAGAAGTACTTTTGTATTTTTATTTAGTTATTTTTTTATGAAAATCATTGGATCTTGGAAGCCATGTATGTGATATTTTACTTGTGTTTTAGCTTCTAATCAAAAGCTACAAAGAGGAAGCTTCCAAAATTAGAGAAACTGTGAGATTGTTATGAAAGAGTTAGACTGTTGTAACAAACTAAAATTAGTTATAACCTCTCTCTCTCAACTCATTCCATGTAAAGAGTGGAAGTCAAAAATAACTTTCAAGTAAAAGTTTTACCAAACACGCCTTTAGCATCATCAACATTCGCGTCATATCACCGTCGGCAAATTAAAGTTCTGTACCAGGTGCATTACCCAATTGAAAACCAAGAATACGGAACCAACTAGCAAATTTAATAGGAATTCTTTAAAATGTGTCCTAAATAAAACTTCACTCTCCATTTCACAGGAATCCATCAGTTTCTAAGTATACCAAAGGGGAACGTAATTTGTACTATCTTGACACATAAAAATACACTCCATCTCACACCGTTTATTAGAATTGAATGCAACAATCTTCCTCATTAAAACCTCACTTTCTAATCCCCAAAGTTTCATCAATTTCTCCGTATACCAAAGGGAAATGCCACTTGTCCTCTCTTAATTCCACTCCCCCACATATCACACTGTTTACCTGTGAATTGAATGCAGTGATCTTCCTCATTGATTACGGTTTTAGTGACATGATATGTGGAAGCATTCTCAAGAAACAGTACCTTCATGGGGATAGGAGTCTCCTCAATTGAAATCTCTGGGATACTTTAAGTCCTACACCCTTTAACATGCAATCTATCTAGTTTTCTCATTCTCATCTATAGTTTCTCTCTCAATCTATCTAATTAATCCACAAGCTAATGAATATTCAATTCTTCGGTCTCCATTTGATAGCAGAATGAGTTTTGACGAGATCAATTATTTTGAATTACTTATTTCAAAATAAAAAGTATTTTACTTTGATAACGAGACAGAATTCAAAACAAAATACCGAGTTCTTAAGTATAGAATACAATTTCTTATCCACCTAATCCCGAGAGTACAAGTCCACAGAATCCCAATCAGGAATCCCGTTTGGGAAGTGTGAGAGCATCTACTCTTGTACCAATTGCCAGAAAGCGCTCGGCTTCTTCCATTTGCCCCGTGACGCCCCGCCTCCCCCGGACTCTTTCCCACAAGACATGCGCGCAACAGCCACCCGGAACAGTCCTGCTGGCCGCCATCGCCATCTCTCCTCGAAACCGAAAGCCATGGCCGCTTCTTGCTCTCACCCGTGACCTCCACAAGCTTCCAAGTGCACCACTCCACACTGGTCCTTTTCTCTGCACTTTTTGATCCCCTCGTCACCTCCGCACACCCTCCTGCATCATCACTCTTCTCTTGTTAAGTGCAGCGGCAAAAGGGAAAGATAGAGAGCACGCTGCTGGGGAGAGCCATGAATGGCGCCTCCTGGTCGTGGGTTCTTGTCGTGCTGGCGCTCCTCCAGCCGGCCTTTCCAAGGCCGGCAACGCCGCCGCTGCCGCTGCTCCCCATCCCCTCCGCGGCCCAGCTGAAGTGGCAGCGCAGGGAGGTGATCATGTTCTTCCACTTCGGTATGAACACCTTCACCGACTCCGAGTGGGGGACGGGCCACGAGAGCCCCCGCCTCTTCGACCCGGCGGCGCTCGACGCGGGCCAGTGGGTCGACGCCGCCGCTGCTGCCGGTGTCTCGCTCGTCATCCTCGTGGCCAAACACCACGACGGCTTCTGCCTGTGGCCGTCCATGTACACTGACCACTCGGTGGCGAGCAGCCCGTGGAGGGACGGCCGGGGCGACGTCGTCCGGGAGCTCGTGGATGCCGCGGCCGCCAAAGGGATCGACGTGGGGATCTACCTCTCGCCGTGGGACCGCCACGAGAAGAGCTACGGTCTTGAGAGGCAGTACAACGAGTACTACTTGGCCCAACTCCAGGAACTCCTCGGCAGGTGGGTGATGCGCAGATGCTGCATACTACATACGCTATAGATGAAACAGCATCAAATTCTCTGTCTCTCCCAGTGGGTTCAATTCCTCGTGTGCGTGCAGATATGGGCAGGTATCGGAGATATGGTTCGACGGGGCAAAAGGGAAGAACGCCAAGAACATGACGTACTACTTCGAGGACTGGTTCGCCACGACGAAGCGGCTCCAAGCCGCCATCAACATATTCTCTGATGCTGGGCCCGACCTCCGGTGGGTCGGCGACGAGGCGGGGTACGCCGGGAGCACATGCTGGTCTCCCGTCAAACGCTCCCTGCTCAGAATTGGCGATGCCGACCTTGAAACGTGAGTATTCAACTCTCTAGTTATGACCTCACTGAGGAATTTCATCAAACATTTGTCGGGCCGGCGATGACCGCGCAAATTCCAGATATCTGAACACCGGAGACGCAAACGGCACAGACTGGGTGCCGCCGGAGTGCGACGTCTCCATCCGGGACGGGTGGTTCTGGCACCCCTCCCAGCAGCCCAAGCCGCTGAACCAGCTCCTGGACATATACTACAAGTCCGTGGGCAGGAACTGTGTGCTCCTCCTCAACGTGCCCCCCAACTCCACCGGGCTCGTCCCCGACGCCGACCTCCAGCGCTTGCGGGAGTTCCGCGGCGCCATCGACACCATCTTCTCCACCAACCTCGCCAAGGGCGCCCGTGCCAAGGCCAGCAGCCAGAGAGGCGGCAAAGACGGCGGCTTTGCCGCCAGCAACGTGCTCGACGGCGACGATAGTACGTACTGGGCGCCCAAGGAGGGCGCCGGCGGCGGCGAGGAGCACTGGGTCGAGCTGGTGATGGAGGAGGGCCCGGTGGTCTTCAACGTGGTGCGGATCGAGGAGGCCATCTCGATGGGGCAGCGGGTGGCGGGGCACGAGGTGTACGCGGACGGCAGGGTGGTGGTGGCGGGGGGTACCACGGTGGGGCACCGGCGACTGCACAGGCTGGAGCGGGCAGTGCGGGCGCAGCGGGTGAAGGTCCGCGTCGCGGGGGCGCGCGGGCCGCCGCTGCTGTCTGCGGTGGGGCTGCACTACGACCCCTTCTGGAACGGGCAGTGGGGGAACTACACGGTGACGGCGCACCGCCATCGCTACGGGGAGGGCAGCAGGTGATGGGGGAGCCATGCAGCCATGGGTCGGGGAGAGGACACCCCCCTCCCCCCATAACCCACATGAGAGGTTGGGTGTCCACATCTGGGTCCTTTCCTTGCCTACACCACAACTTTAATTAAAGACAAAAAAGAGAATCCAATCAAAAATGGTTGTGTCCTTGCCTCTTCTGTTAGCTTCTGAGTCCGGTTCCTCTCGGTAGGAATTTTCGGCAGTAACTAATGAGAAAATGTCGTGTAAAGTTGATCCGCCGTTCGAGACGCACTTCACCTATTTTGACAACTTTTTCTCTATTACCGGTTCAGCATGTTTCAAATACTATGCCGAGCATTTAAATACTACGTTGAGCATTTAAATACTATGTTAAGCACTTAAATACTACGATGAGCATTTAAATACTACCAAGAACACATAATTACCACCATATGTTGAAGCATATTTTAAATTATGGTTGTAGTCTTGTGCTTTTGGTAATATTTAAGTGTCCTATGTTGTATCTAAATGCTCTCGGTAGTATTTAAGTGTTTTGCGTAGTATTTAAGTGTTCTGCGTAGTATTTAAGTGTTCATCATAGTATTTAAATGCTCAGCGTAGTATTTAAATGCTCAGCATAGTATTTGAAACCTGCTGAACCGGTAACAGAGAAAAAGTTGTCAAAGTGGGTGGAGTGCGTCTCGAACGGCGGATCAACTTTACACATGACGTTTTCTCATTGGTTACTGCTGGAGTTCCCTCCAAGTTCCTACTGAGAGGAACCGGACTCCTTCTGTTAATGGAAGATTTAGTTTGAAATTTTAGTTTTTACATGGGGAATAATGGGGTGAAATTACATTTGATTACTTGTGTAGTGTTCAATTTATTTTCATAGTTTATTATTTTTATTTGTCTAAGAAGTTTTAAATTTGAATTATGGATTGAAAGATGGAAAATTGTATATCAAGATTATCTTGGCATCTTATCTCATCAAATGAATAATATAGACGGTGGAACTTCTTAAACCAAAAAAAAAAAAAGAATAAGGGAAAGTTGCACCAAATAGTGAAGAGTTTTGATGAAGGAGGTCTTTTCAAATGAATGTGATAGAGCTTTTAAGGAATGTGCCAAAAAATCTACACACTAATTTTAATGCTCCATGTGTTTGAGAATTTTGAATTTTCATTTCCTCTATATAGAAACCTAAAGACAATCTCTTGACAAAAATGGAGTAAATATATTTACTTAGATCTCACAGGATTTTCTTTATAAAAAGAAAACTTCCTCTTTCTCTTATTTTAACATTATATATTCTTTTGGAACTCTTTTAACAATATATCTTTCTCTTATTTTAACATTATATATTCTTTTGGAACTCTTTTGACAATATATATTCATTGGACGGCTATGACCATTAACTCATTCCAAAGTCTACTAACTCTTCTGATTTATTTTACGGGTTGTTTGGTGAGGTATAAATATCGTAAACATTGTAAAGCGTTTAGCATTTTCCATATGTATAGAATGCTATAAACTTTTTACAATGTTTTCTCATATTCAGAGTGCTATAAATCATTGGATTTTAAAATCTTATCAGCCAATGTGCTATCATTTTTAAAACTTAAATTTCTAGTCTAAAATTGCTGAAATTAAAATTGAAGAGTTTAGAACCAACAACTCTAAAATCAAAGAATTATCATGATTTCTTTTTCAGTAGTTTTAAGATTGATATTCTAAAATTTGTATTTTATAATATTTAAATCAAATAAAATAACCCTTAAGTAAAATTATCAACCAATGTAGTATATCCCATCATCTTTGCTGTGTTGTACAGTCATTTTTTCTTTGAGAAATGTTAAGATATCACTCTCATAAGGATGTAATACACTACACGTAATGTTCAACCTATTTTTTGAGAATATTGAATTTTAATTTGGTACAGAGTCCTTATCAGTCAACCTTCAAATGTAGCTATAGAGGCAGACTGGCAGAGTGTGTTATATCACAACATTTTACACATGACACAATTAGTTTAATGGAGAGCCTTTACTAGGAGTTTATTTGTTGTGTCATAAAATACAATAAAACACCAAAAAATACTATGAAATGGGATTTAGGATTGCTGTAAACTATTCTACAATGGTTTCCATAAATTTGGAGTGTTGTAAATTATTATTATTATTATTATTATTATATTTTAAGATTAATTATGGCTCATGTTGGTACTATTTTTGAAGAGCTTTTCAGATTAAACATATGAAAAACATAGATTGACTCATATAGTACTATACTTTAAAATTGCTTTACTTTAAAATTAGAAAAATCTTATTTTGGACATGAAGGCGAAGAATATCGTCCGGTCCAAAAAGTAAATAAGCCGGCCCAATGTCATAGATCAGGATATTCAAGGAAATCTCGTTGCAAGGTCCAAGACAATCTGAAAAGTCTTTGAAGAACCGGCTACAACTGGACTCCAATCCAAATCTACCCACAAGATATCTCCCCACCTATATTCTCATCCTGCAGAGGCCGATATGGATTAGAACTTTCGTAAGATCCCCAACTAAGGATAGATTTCTATAACAATGCCGATTTGCACCACCTTAAGGTTGGGAGGATCTCGTGATGATCGAATCTCATCCAACAAGGAAACTCCGATCAGAACGGGAGAATTCGATCACGACCTAGGTGCCGTCAAGAGGATCTCAAAGAATCTACTATCGTACAAACTTTTTATTTAACGAGTACTTTTTCGACTCTAAAGTCAAGAAGAAGATCCCTCAAAAAGTTACCTTTTCCAATCAAAATCAATCCCTTGCAAGGTCCTGAATCGCTACATAAGGACTTCTTATCCAACCTCTCAAAGTATGCTCCGTAGAACGTAAGCAACCCGAATTTGCTTCTTCATTTCCTAGTTTTCTAACTTAAGCATCAGAGGAGAATCTCATGGTCCATCATCGGGGGGACTTTGACGGTGTTCTTTCTTGTAGACTTGATACTTGTCAACCTTCCAATCAATAGTGGAGGGCCTCTAATCATGATGGACGAGCTTAGAATCTTTTGATTTTTTTCTCGACAAATATATTTCAAGTCCATATATCTGGTTAAATAATCTTAAGTTTACTATGATTAAATATTGATTTAACTATTAAAATGTCTATCATATCTATATCATAATACTAAAACAAAGTTCTTATTTCCCCGCCAATGCTATAACTAAGGTACGTGGCAACAACAGAATCTATCTCTTCCTCTTACTCTCTTTACGAAGAACTAGGGTGCGGATTAGTGGGAACGTTCTACTCTTTTATACATCTTTCACTTTCTATATTTTGTAATAGCAAGAATTAGGGTGCGATTTTTTTTTTTTTTTTTCGGGGGGGGGAGGGGGGGGATTGATTCCTTTTGTTTGTACATCATACTCTCTTTTTGTACGTCTTTCGCTTTCTATATTTTGTAAAATTTTATATTATATAGAATCTTATTATTGACAAAATCTACAATTTTGCATCTTAGTTTTCCCAATTAAGTAATTGGTCAATTTTCTCTCTTTGTATGTATTGTAATTTTTAAACCTTGATTGAAGGGAAAAGAATTAAGAGGTATTAAATAGAAGAAGGTAGCTACCTCTTATCATATTGAAAATTTGATGTATTATTTTTTTGATAATTACAAAAATTAACTTAACTTATATTAATTAAAAAACCAATTCATTCAAATATGCACGGACATACAGCTAGTTCCCATCGCCAACAGGGCGACCACATGCATGGGAGGCTGCACAGTGCACAGGGTCGCTGTCTACCACCAGGGAAGGTAGGAGAAGGTCCCGTTAAGGAAATCTACCTCCAAGATCTTGCAGAAGATCTGCATTCATCACCAATGCTGTGCTTCCAACGCAGGCTTCTCCACATTTGAGATCGAGAAATTTGGGGGGCAAAGTGCTGACGGTTTGGTTTGTATAATATTTTCTGCAATCTTTTTGTTATTGGTACAATATGGACTTGATTTTGTAGATCCTCTCCCTCTCTTTCTATAGAGACTTTAGGGGGTTGAGTTTTTACCATTTCACCAGAAAGTAGATGATGATGGACAGTTAAAAATTATGAGAACCAGCCTAAAAAATGGGTTGTTAGGATCTTTATCTCCTAGTCCGTGTGATTACTTTTTCAAAAAATAAGGCGGACCTGGATCGCTCGCCTAATTAATACCTGGCCTCATAAAAAATATTTTTTCATAAGAAAGAATGGGGAGATGAATTTTTTAAAAAAATGAAAAATATTGTAAGAATATAAGAATTATTTCTTCAATTAATTTTTACTTGCGTTTGCAAAACTTGAAGAAATCAATTGAGAAAGTCACTTCTCCGAACTGATATTATATAAATAAAATTCCCTCTTGTTTTGAATTTATTATATGAATAAAACTGATATTAAAATTGACATTTATGATATTTATGCTACATTAAATGACTCCTAAAAAAGCTACGATCACCAGGATTCTTTTATTAAGACTTTCTTAATAATTGGCATATAAGGGGGGGGGGGGCGGGGGCGCTACCATGGAAAGGTTATGGGCTTTGTACCCAACCACCCATACATAGGGACGTGGCCAGCTGCCTTATGCGACCTGACGCGGACCTTTGTCGTGTGGTGCAGTAGTGCTCCCTTAATGTGACTAATTGGCAAAAGAGGAAAGAGAGTAGAAAAGTGAGCAGTTTTTAATTTGCATTATGGTACTCCAAAGTGTAGCTGTGGAGTGGGACGGTGGCTTATCGTTTAGCAAGTGGCTTATTGGGTGATATGATTAGATGGGGTTGGTGGATGACCCTTTGGGATCCCCGGTGGACGTAGAAATTTTGTTTAGTGAGGTCATTCGGATATTAAGTCATAAATGTGATTAAATCAGTAAAATTTTAAGCTAGATCATATAAGACCTAAGTTGAGTCAGTGAGATTCTCAACTGAGTCAATGAGATCCCGGGCTACACGATTTTGGACTGGGTTCATGGGTTTGATAAAATTTAATGAATCTTAGAACCCTACTGAATTAACGCTAGATTTGCCACTGTTTGAAATTAGGGATGTCAACAATATGGATATGCCCTTTCTTTTTGTTGAGTATTGAAAGGTTGTGTATCTAAAAGTGAAACTTTCAGCGTTTAGGTAAAATCGCTTGTGGATATTTGTTGGATTATCATATAATTATTGGTAAATATGAGAGCCTATGAAACTCGAAGGTGGAGTGCAGATTATTTCATAAACTACTCTATTTAAACTGAAAATTACGTGTAATTAACAGTAATTCTTTCTTAGAAAGGTAAAAACATATTCAATTTTGAATTTGGTACGGTGGCAAGTTTGGGAGTGAAGCCGAGTATAAAGTTGGGTTCGCATGATGCATCAGCTTAAAGTTGAGTAGGCATATTAATCCGGCTGCCCACATCCTCGTCAAATTTGGGATTTCATCTAGATCCTCTTTGGAGTGGGACTTCATCCTTATCCCTCCATGCTGGATCATGCTTATTGATCTAATATAGTTAATGTGGCTTATTGTCCAAAAAAAAAAGTAGAATGGTTAGGTAACCCAGTTCGGTCCAATCATGTGACCTGCATGAGTAATACTTTGCAATATCCCCTCGTTGTAATAGGGGCATTGCGGTAGGTTAAAAAAACTTAAATTTTTAAAAGTCAGATCTCATATACTTTATGATGGGGTAAATCTAGGTAAGCCCGTATAAGAGGCGGCCCATTTTTTATCAGGCCGAGAGCCATCCAGTTAATACTCGGCCCAATATCCTAGTAAGCCAAAGGCAACAGGAGCCCAACCTTCTCCAAGCCTGCCAAGGCATGGGCCAAGACTAGGCCGAGACATGGACTTTCGGCCCATGAGACATAGAGGGAGCCCAACTTATCTCTCATAAATTTTATTTTATTTTATGAATAGTCCCACATCGCCTGCCACAAGAAAGATGCTCTCATCGCTTTGCATCAAAAAAGGTATGCAATTAAGTCTTCATCCCTCTATTAATACCTTGTTATTATCCTTAATCCGAGACTGACTTGACCGTCAGAGGGAGTTCCCTTGGGCCGAGACCCAGGACCCTTACTGACAATTCTTGCTCACTGCATGTATAGCCACGTCTTCTCTCTCTCTGAGCCATCTCGGTCTCGAGCCCTCCTCTCGGTTTCAAATCTCTCGTATCAGCAACACCTGTGAGAGCCACGACTACATCACCTTATATGTTTGTACAACTTGATCTCCAATCTAACAATCCAAAAAAAATTAAAAATCAAAAATTGAACTCTCATGAATAGTAAAAAATATCTTTAATAGGCCGAGCCTAATAATTGATTTTGATTTTTTAGAATATTTTGTAAGTCATCGAATCAGAGATTAGATTATACAAACATGTGGGATCCAGTCTTAATTTTTAAAAAAAAAAAATTTACCTACTATAGTATCCCTTTGCGGCAAAGAGATGTTGGAGCAAGTATTACTCAGACCTGAATATGCTATTTCTCTTTATACAAGATGCACATAGAAAGCCCTTACAAAAAAGGCCTTCCTTCCCCAACCAACCCTCATCTCCAACTCGTGACCCCTCTCTCATATGTGCCTCCTTTTCAACAACGCCCTTGTTGGAGCCTGGCAATGCAAACTGCTGTTCAATCTCCATCACATCGCACAGGCCTATTCACTCTCTCAACGACTGTTCCTACACAAAACCGCTTGCTTCCCCACGGTGGGCAGACTCGCAGGCTCTGACTGAAGAGCTCCATCACATGGCAAAGTTCCACCACAAGATTAGGGCAACATCATAGCTGCTCCACCCTTCCTCTTCATTATCCAATCCTCTCCATTCTATTTGGTCATGTTTGACACAACTTTCATTTAGAAGTATTTTTGTATTTTCATTTAGTTATTTTTTTTGTAAAAATTCTTGAATCTTAAAAACTATTTATGTAATATTTTACACATGTTGTGACTTTCAGCTAAAAGTTACAAGATGAAGCATTCACTGATAACATACTCCTCCCATCAACACCGTTGGATGATGATAAGCTCAAGATGCCTCTGTCAACAGCAAACCAAGAGTCTAACGTAACCTCCACACAGCAGATTAAGAACCCAGCAAAACCTCCTCCTGACAGATAAACATCGTTCCTCACTTGTTGTAACTAATCCACATTTGTAGGGAGATATTTTATGTCAACTCTCCCTCATGTACCTTGTATAAATTAATGTAAACATACACTGGGAGAGTACGATTGGAATCTCCCCTTCCTCCATTCTCTGTTCAGTTTCATGGTATCAGAGCGGGAAGCCACAGCGCGCTGATCACCAGGCCTCCCTGTTCTCCACTTTATCCCTTCCCTTCTCCTTTATTCCACTGTTATTAGTCATGGCTGGAAACAACGAGAAGTCCAACAACTCAGCTGAGGGCGACATCATCAACTGCACAAGCAGCATATCTCAGAAGGCAAACACCTCATCTCCTTCGATGGTAATCTCTAATATTACCAACTTAGTTCCTGTCAAGTTGGATGGCAATACATATATCATTTGGAAGGGTTTATTCGAACCTATCCTGAGAGGCCATCGCCTCATGGGCCATGTGGATGGATCTCTGTCGGCACCTCCACAAGGCACACCAGAATATATGGAGTGGTATGAGAAGGACCATATGGTCCTTTCTTGGTTCAATGCCACAATTTCCCTGTATGCTCTCCAATATACCGTTCGTCTGACCTCAGCAAAAGAGGCTTGGGACGTTCTTGCGCGAAGGTTTGGTGCCACCTCTCCGGCACATGTCATGAACCTTCGAAGACAAATGCACAACATTCGCAAGGACAATCTATCTATGCAAGATTATCTCCAAAAGTTTAAGGTCATTGTTAACCAACTCGGTGCTACTGGCTCACTTGTCTCTGACGTTGAGCTATTTTTCTCAATGCTTGATGGTCTGCCTCCTACATATAGTGTTGTTTCAGCTATTATCAGATACAGAGCTCAAACATCTAGCATTACTCGCGAAGAAGCAGAGAGCTTGTTGCTGAGTGAAGAACTCACCCTCACCAGACAAGCTCAAATTCACGAAGATATTGCTGCCTTCAATGCTCAGCAGCAGTTCAAGTCCAAAAACTCCTCCTGGCATGGAGGACGCACACCCAACTCACGCACGCCTGGTTCTCAACACATCAACCAGCAGCAAGACAACAAAAGGCGTGATTCTTCCTCAACTACTGCCGTGCATTGTCCACAAGCCTCCTCTAATCTCCTTTCCGTATCTCGCTTCTCCAAAGACAACAACTGCTACTTTATTTTTGATGACCTTGGTTTCTATGTGAAGGACAAGCAAACGGGGACAACGCTGCATCAAGGGAAGCTTGAAGCCGGACTCTACCCCTTTTGCCCGATCACCTCGCCACCCCCACATCTGGCCGCGTTCTCCACCATCTCCAATAACACATGGCATCATCGCCTGGGACATCCCTCCCAGGATTTGTAGTCTCGTATTCTATCTAGCATTTCAGTCTCAAATAAAAATATGCTCTCTCCATGTACATCATGTCAACTCGGCAAAAGCTGTAAAATTCCATTTTCTGCTTTTGAATCTCATTCCAGTTCACCTCTCGCACTTGTTCATTGCGATCTTTGGGGTCCTTCCCCGATGTTAGCAAATAATGATTTTCGCTATTACATCTTGTTTGTGGATGACTATTCGCGTTATGCATGATTATTCCCATTGCACCTAAAATCTAATTTTTTCAACGCCTTCGTCACATTTAAAGCAAAAGTAGAGAACTTGTTCGACAAAAAAATCAAAATTTTACGTACAGATGGAGGCGGAGAATTTCACAATCATCGTTTATCTTCATACTTATCCCAAAATGGCATAACTCACCAAATGACTCGTCCACACACACCCGAGCAGAATGGTGTGGTGGAAAGAAAGCATCGCCACATAGTAGAAACAGGTCTTTCTCTACTAGCGCATGCATCCTTGCCTTCGAAGTTCTGGCTCGAAGCATTTACCACAGCCACATATCTCATAAATCGCATGCCTCTCTCACCCGTCCCTAACCTCTCTCCCTTTGAAGCCCTCTTTCACAAGCAACCAGACTATCAATCCCTACGTTCATTTGGCTGCCTCTGCTTCCCATGATTATGTTCCTACCAAAGCCACAAACTACAATTTTGCTCTTCTCCCTGCATTTTTCTAGGCTACATCCTTTGCCATGAAGGTTATCGTTGCTTCAACCTTCAATCTGGCTATCTTTACATTTCTCATTATGTTGTATTCAACGAAAATGTTTTCCCTTTCCCATCCTCCTTGGCCTCACAGTCATGTTCTTCATCTCCCGACCTCACTGACTGGTTACCATCCATTCACTCTCATCCTAACCTTCCCACTGATGTCATCTGGACGTCTACATCCCCATCTCAGTTGTTTGTGCTTCCAAGTGCCACCATTGATGCAGCAACCCCACTCCTCTCACAGAGCCCCACCAGATCATCATGCAGCACCCCACTTCCTTCCCCTGCAGCACCTTGCCCCACAGCACCCTCCACCTTCACAAAACCTCCACCACCCAATACCTCTAATGCCTCCAGCGCCCCTCAAAGCACTCATCCCATGCAAACAAGATCTCGTTCTGGGATCTCCAAAAAGAAAGTCCTCAACGCCAGTGCGACTCGATACCCTCTGCCCCATACTCACATTACCACTGATGATGTTCCTTCCAATTTTTCACAGGCCTCTCGAACTCCGGAATGGCGGTGTGTGATGGACTACGAATTCAACTGTCTTCAACAGCAGCAAACCTAGACATTAGTGTTGAGTTTTCTCGGTTTCTCCGGATCGCTCACGCAGCGGAAACTAAAAAAAATTACAGCGATCCATTCTCGTTTCGAAAAACTAAAACAACAATAATCGGATTATCGAAGTTCTCACCGTGTGCGGATTCGAATCCGCAGCCGTTCGGTTCCGTCGGTGTGACACCGCAAGCCGCACAAGCGCCCGGCCTCTAGCGAAGTCCACGCGATCCTCCCCGCGACGGATATCCTCGAGTTCCTCGTTCTACGCAGCCCACGAAGCCTCCGTCGTTCGCCGCAATGATCGCCGCAACGCGCGGACAATATCCCGTCGAACGGGATTCGGAGAAGCGGGGGAGCAGATCTGGATCCGCCTGGACGCCAGAGAAGGACATAAACTGAGGAGGGGCGGTTAGGGTTAGCAGCAGCTTGGCCTGCTCAACCCGTTCGCTATGTTTTATACTAACCGCGCGGTTTTTCATAAAAACCCCCGATTTGTATAAAACCCACTTATATATCCATCGCCTTGAGAATCATTTGCGTGTGACCCTCTAGGCCCAAGTACCAGTCCAGTTAATGGCTCAACAAGCCCAATGACTCCTCACTAGCTTTATTAATTAATTAATAACCTTTTATTAATCAATTAATCAATCGAATTGATGTCGCACATCGAATTCGACCGGGCCTCCGATCACGTTGGGTGCCAAGCAACACCGCGTGAACCCGGAAGGTATTTGGGGTTAAGTAACCCACTCTTGGAACCTTTCCGCCGACAGTTACCGCGTGGATATAATCCTTCATTCGTACAATGCTCTCAAGTCAACTCAGGGTATGGCGTGCTGTCAAACCCTAACCGGTCAACTCACTTGGATTGGATGCCGCTGATGAATATCGGAAAACTCCTTTTCCGATATTATCGTCCGCCCTGGCCAGGGACTTTCGAGCATCCTTCCTAGAGCATTCTCTCTCTAAGTACCGAGAGCGAATGATTCCTTATTGACACACAATTCCCTTCGACGGTATTCCGCTGTACCCAATCCTTGGCGTATTAGAATCCCAAGGCTAGAGATTCGTAAACCAAGGTCAAAGCACAGAAGTCCACCGCCAAGGTGTCCTTGGTGTCTCAGGTCCGAGGACCATCCACGCAACTGCGACAATAGAATCAAGCTGGTTGACAGTGAGGTACAATACCATCCAGCGATTTAGTCGGATCAGTTCAATGAACTCATTCTCCAATGTGCACCTACAGATTCGCCTTAGTGTCTCCACACAAGTGACTTATGAGATCAATCACCCTCATCATATGAGCAGGAGTAATCTGTACTAGTCTAACCGGATATCCGATGTCCTTCTCGGATATCCCCCGACTAGGAACGAATAAGAATATGTGTGTTTAAGTGATCAGTCTCATTAGTATGATCTCATCATAATCTGATCACCATAGCACATATTCACGGACTTCATTATGAAACGATTATTCACGCAATTTACACATAATGAATATTATGCCATTATATTAATAAATGAATGAGATTTACATTGTTAGATTGGCTTGTAGGCCACCTAAAACTAACAATTAGTTCCCCACCACCCAACAATGAATGTAATAGGATGTAAATGGGTCTACATAATCAAGCACAACCCCGACGGCTCTATTCTTCGGCACAAGGCACGCTTGGTTGCCAAAGGTTTTCACCAACAACCTAGCGTAGACTTTATTGAAACATTCAGTCCTGTCGTGAAGCATACAATAGTTCGGGTCATCCTCTCCTTAGCAATTCATCACAATTGGCCCCTTCGACAGCTTGACGTTGAGTGTGCCTTCCTTCATGGCGATCTCGAAGAGAAAGTTTACATGCAACAGCCACCGGGTTACACTGATCCCCAATGTCCAGATCATGTTTGCCTCATGAGAAAGTCCATCTATGGACTACGCCAGGCCCCCCGAACCTGGTATGCCAAGTTCAGCTCAGCTCTTCTTGACATGAGATTTCACACTTCATCATCTGATCCCCCCCTCTTCATCTACAATGATGACATAAGCACTGCCTACCTCCTTCTTTATGGAGATGACATTATATTGACAGGGACAAACAATTCCAAACTTCAACAAATTATTGATAAGTTGTAGCTCACCTTTCATATGAAAGACATGGGTGCACTCTCTTTCTTTCTTGGCATTCAGGTGACACGTACCACATATGGCCTTTTCCTTAACCAGAGCAAGTATATCAGCGACCTACTTCTCAAAACTAACATGCTGGGATGCAAACCAGTTTCATCTCCTTCAGCACTTAAGAAGCTTAATCTTGGTGGACCTCTGCTTCCTGATCCGTATGACTATCGCAACGTCGTTGGTGCTCTACAGTATGTCACCTTAACTCGTCCGGACATTGCCTATTCTGTGAATCAGGTAAGCCAACACATGCATCATCCATCTGAAGATCATTGGCTTGCTGTCAAACGCATCTTGCGTTTTCTCAAGGGCACCATCCATCACAGCCTCCACTTCTGTCTCGGTCCACTGTAGCTCACAGCATTTTGCGACACCGACTGGGCTGGTTGTCCAGTAGAGCGGAGATCCACTAATGGGTACTGCATATTTCTCGGCAAGAATCTTGTATCTTGGAGTGCCAAGAAGCAGCCCACCATATCTCGCTCTTCAACAGAGGCTGAGTACCGTTGTCTTGCTCACACCACTGCTGAAGTCTACTGGCTGTGCAATCTCCTTCAAGAATTACGCATCAGGCTCATCATGTGTCCCACTATGTGGTGTGACAATATTTTCGCCATTGCCATCACTCATAATTCGGTCTTCCACTCGCGCACCAAACACATCGAAGTAGACTACCATTATGTAAGAGAACAAGTTGCCAAAAAACTCATTGATGTAAAATTCATCTCATATGTTGACCAAGTGGCAGACATATTTACAAAGGGATTGCATCCTCATCGTCTTCAATATCTCCAGGGCAAGCTGAGTCTCCGGGAGCTCAGCTTGAGGGGGGATGATAACAGACTCCTCCCATCAACACCGTTGGATGATGATAAGCTCAAGATGCCTCTGTCAACCGCAGACCAAGAGTCTAACGTAACCTTCACACAGCAGATTAAGAACCCAGCAAAACCTCCTTCTTACAGATAAACATCGTTCCTCTCTTGTTGTAACTAATCCACATTTGTAGGGAGATATTTTCTGTCAACTCTCCCTCATGTACCTTGTATAAATTAATGTAAACATACACTGGGAGAGTACGATTGGAATCTCCCCTTCCTCCATTCTCTGTTCAGTTTCAACGATTGAAGAAAAAGTGAGGTTGTTATGAAAAAGTTACAAGATGAAGCTTTCACGATTAAAGAAAAAATGAGGTTGTTATGAAAAAGTTAACTTTCGTAACAAATCAAAATTAGTTATAATATCTCTCTCAAGTCATTCTATGTGAGAAATGGAAGCCAAAAGTAACTTCAATTAGAAGTTTCACATCTTTTGTCTATGTGACTCTCCTCATTTCCCCGGAAGATACATGAGAGCAACTGAAATTTTTTTCCCCCTTCTCTTCTAACATATTGCTTCTTTCTAAAATGTAGTTTATTATATATTTGAAACTATATAGAGAGAAAATCCCTCAAATAATTGTATTCCTTGTTGGAATTTAATTTGTGAGCTTTTCATTTAATAATTATGGCCAAGTGGACTTCGTCAACTGGAACTTGAGGTTGAGCACCTTTTCAAGGGAGTTTCTGCTTGATTTCCTCTTTTTGTCGTTTTCTGGTATCTTTCTGCCTTGGTTTATCTCAATTCACAATGGGCAAACATGATTGGGTTAGGTCGGGTTGGAATGTGATGCAGCCAAGACAATCGTGCACGGTTCTCGGACGTTGGATCCGGGAACCAACAAGAGACCTGAAGGCAAGAGGACGATCTGGGACTAAGAAGGATCTAGAGGTGGAAAAGGAAGGTGCCTGCAGGAGGAGAAAACTCTGTCAGCGAGGGCTCCGAGTCTCGTCCTAGGGGAGCCATCTCCGACGGTTAAATCAGTATCCTGTTAAGGGATAATGGTGATGGATTAAGAGGGGAGTGAAGGCTTAGCTCACTTACCTTTTCTGATGCAAACAGTACTCCATTTATAGTAAGTGAGGGAACCTTTTCCATAGTAGGCAATGTAGGACTATTCATAGGAATAAGAATATAAGTTACAAAATATCAAGGGCCTCCTTTATGCCTAATGGGCCGAAAGCCCATAGCTCGGCCATCCATGAGCTGGTCCGAATCTGATTGGGCTTCTGCAGTTCTTAGCCCAATGGACTGTTGGGCAATGTCCTTACCGGGCGTCTCTCGGCCCACTTCCGATCTGGCTCTCGGTCTCTTAGCTGGGCCCAATTGGATTACTCCATCAGAATGTTTTTTAATGGGTTTGGTTAGAATTCGGTTATGGTCATTAGTGTTCTAACTTTGGTTAAATGGATATTCGGATATGTCAGTTTTCTCTCCAAATATTAATTGGATGAATAATATTATCATTTTTTTATTTTCTCTCTGAATATTAATTAGATGATTAACCTTGATTAACATGTATTTCTCTTTAACCATGGTAGAAAGGAGAGGAAAAAGGCAACATTAGTATGTGGGTTATCCCTCCTATCCCAAGCTTGGAGCTGGAATACGAAACTCAGGCTTAACGTGGGTTTAACAGGTTTTGTCCCGTTTTTAATCCAGATAATAAAATCCCTCAACCAAGCTAATAAATGGGATACACCTGGGATAAATGGGTTACACGCAGACTAAGTATCAGTTTGTTTGCAGAATAGCTTAAACCAGAATAAGGAGGAAGGGATTTCTTAACCCAGAATAAGAGGTATTTTAGTTTGGTAAGTAGTTGGTATTCCACCCAGAATAAGTAGAATTGCACTGCGCTATTCCAAGTGATTTGGTAGGAATAAGTAGAATAAAGAAGAGAATAAAGAGTGGAATAAAGAGTTCAAAATATTATATTGATTAATATATATTCATAAATATTAATTAATATTAATAAATGTTAATTAATATTGATAATATTAATAAATATTATTGTGATTAATACATACTAAACAATATTAATATAGATTATTATGATTAATAAATATTAACTATTATTATTTTGATTAATAAATACTAGCAAACATTAATCATAGTTAATTATTAATATAATATTTATTATGCTCCATTTAAATAGTATTAAATATTAAAAATGTTAAGTAATAAATGTTAATTATTATTAACAATGTTAATAAATATTATTAATCACTATTAATTCATATTAATAATAAATATTAATTCATAAATATTAATATTAATAAATATTAGTATGATTACTAAATATTATTTAATGTTGTTTTGATTAACTAATATTAATTAACATTAATCAAAGTTAATTATTAAGAAAAATTTATTATGCTCCATTTATTGATAAGAAATTTGAATAACAATTAACGTTAATCATAGTTTATTATTAATTTAAATAGTAATATACTAATTATTAAATATTATTTAATATTTAAATATCAATAAATGTTAAGTAATAGATGTTAACTATTATTAATAATATTAATAAAATATTATATTGATTAATATATATTCATAAATATTAATTAATATTAATAAATGTTAATTAATATTGATAATATTAATAAATATTATTGTGATTAATACATACTAAACAATATTAATATAGATTATTATGATTAATAAATATTAACTATTATTATTTTGATTAATAAATACTAGCAAACATTAATCATAGTTAATTATTAATATAAATTTTATTATGCTCAATTTAAATAGTATTAAATATTAAAAATGTTAAGTAATAAATGTTAATTATTATTAACAATGTTAATAAATATTATTAATCACCATTAATTCATATTAATAATAAATATTAATTCATAAATATTAATATTAATAAATATTAGTATGATTACTAAATATTATTTAATGTTGTTTTGATTAACTAATATTAATTAACATTAATCATAGTTAATTATTAAGAAAAATTTATTATGCTCCATATATTGATAAGAAATTTGAATAACAATTAACGTTAATCATAGTTTATTATTAATTTAAATAGTAATATACTAATTACTAAATATTATTTAATATTTAAATATCAATAAATGTTAAGTAATAGATGTTAACTATTATTAATAATATTAATAAAATATTATATTGATTAATATATATTCATAAATATTAATTAATATTAATAAATGTTAATTAATATTGATAATATTAATAAATATTATTGTGATTAATACATACTAAACAATATTAATATAGATTATTATGATTAATAAATATTAACTATTATTATTTTGATTAATAAATACTAGCAAACATTAATCATAGTTAATTATTAATATAATATTTATTATGCTCCATTTAAATAGTATTAAATATTAAAAATGTTAAGTAATAAATGTTAATTATTATTAACAATGTTAATAAATATTATTAATCACCATTAATTCATATTAATAATAAATATTAATTCATAAATATTCATATTAATAAATATTAGTATGATTACTAAATATTATTTAATGTTATTTTGATTAACTAATATTAATTAACATTAATCATAATTAATTATTAAGAAAAATTTATTATGCTCCATTTATTGATAAGAAATTTGAATAACAATTAACGTTAATCATAATTTATTATTAATTTAAATCGTAATATACTAATTACTAAATATTATTTAATATTATTTTAATTAACTAATATTAATTAACATTAATCATATTTAATTATTAAGATAAAATTTTTATGCTCCATTTATTGATAAGAAATTTGAATAACAATTAACGTTAATCATAATTTATTAAAAACGTGTAATTCTGCCCCTATTCCACTTAAACCGGGTATAAAGTATTCCACCCCTGGGTTAAGTAATGCCCTCCGCCAAACTGAGTTAAAGGGTTTAAGTGGAATAAGAGACCCTATTCCAGTCCTATTCCACAGACAAACTGAGCCTAAGGGCATAGGGATGCCAACAGGCTAGCGAGATTGGAGGCCCTACAGCACTGGCCCACTAAAAACAAGCTCGGGCTGCAAGACAAAGCCCGGAACTTAACGTTGGCCCGGCGGTCGATGCAAAACAACGCAAACATCGCGCGTCTTATCAATTTTGATCAGAAGTTGCAACAGCATATGTTTTTTTACTTTTTTTAAAAAACTTGGGTGAAGATAATTATTTTTTAATTTTGTGGTCGTCCGATCAAAAATTAAATGGTACATAATACCTTTTTAGAGTTGCCTCCATCTTAGTAAATTTAAAAAAATAAGCAAATAATTACCATTGCAGCCATCCGATCAAAATTGATTGGACGACTCTATTACAATACTTCCGTTGCAGCAAGTATTTCTCATGTGTCTGAGGCTACGAGAGGGCCCTAGTGACTGCCTAGGCGCTTGGATCGCAGTACTCTCTCTCCTCCCTGCTAGGTTGTGAATGAGTAGTAATTGTCTGATGGTGGTGTCGTCCAAAGTCTTTTGGCAGTCTGCATATGCTATACTCCAACATATACACCCATCGAGATCCTTAGGCGATGCTGCATCCATCGGTGGTGTTGTAGTCGAAATCGCAGTCATCATTCATCAATGGCGCCAGCGATGTTCAGAAGGTCCCAGCACCGGAGGCCGGCTTTAGGGATCAGTGGTTCAGTTGGATACGGGAGGCAGCCCTCTTTGGCCGTGAGAGCTGGGCCCGGTTTGACACAAGTTGACTGGCTGAGCTTGACCATATAAAAAAGAGTTCGGCTTGGTGCTCACTGGCGCGCGCAGCACTTGTATTTAGTAAGGTCTTGAAATTCCACTGAAATTTTAAAATTCTATCATAAAAGTCTTAATCTAATAAGACAAGTTCCAAATTTAGGTATAAAGTGACCTCACTCGAATTTTTAGATAGCCTACAGGACATTCTCACTCGGAGTCCAGTTCCACTAGATTTTTTACATACTATTATGATTTATATTTATAATTTAATAAAAAATTTGTTGAGTGCATCTGGAAGAATAATCCCTCGTAACGAAGTGTATCATTTTTATGAAAATATATTGTTTTTATAATAATTAAAATATACTTATTTTTAATTATTAATATAACAAAAATAAAATACCGATAAATTTAATAATGATCCGAGTGACCCTACCGGACAAAATTTCTGTGTCCGCCACTGACGGGCAGATGTACATACACTCACCCCCGGCTGATAGGCTGGGTGGATGCACAGTAAGAGTTTTCCTTCAAAAAATAGTAAGAGCATAAAAGGTCCAAATGGAAAAAAAAGATAGCATAAGCTATCTGACCTGTTAGATCCTTTACATAAAAATAAGGGTCAGAAGCAAGTTTATCTATCCCTGAATGTACACCCAATAGATTATTTGATCCATATTGATGAGACAAGACAAGGCTTTCTAAAATTCAATGCTCCTACAGGTAGTTCGGGCAATATCACCTTCCTTACTTGGGACAAAAATTGAAACTTTCCCGGCTGATACTAGAACCAGGGGATTAGCTACGGGCCTGCGGCCAGCATTAGGCCAGGCCCAGGCCACCAAAACAACTTTGAGCCGGGCCTGGGCTTCATGATGCCCCATCCAAGCACGGACCAAAAGTCCAATGGGAGAGATGCTTGATGCAACGGGAGCATCCAGCAGCCGTTTGATCAGCTTTGGTCACGTGGTTGAAGCAGCAAGTGTGTTTTTAAAAAAACTCAGGAGGATGGGGGAAAATCTAAACGAGTCATTCCTACCATTCGATCATTGATCTCACGAGTCTAAAAATTCAAAAAAATGAGATAAAATAACTACTTATTTTTCTATTTTTTTACTTTTTGGGGCCACCCAATAGAAAGTCGGGCCAATAATACGGATGGCTCCCTTAATGTTGCCCGCATCCCCCATATTAAAAAAAAAAAAAAAGAATAAAAAAAAGCTTATGTACTGCTGCAGCTATCTCATCAAAGTTGATCCCACGTCTGCTGGGCTGCATTGCAGCAGTACTGCAATGCCCCCATTACAGCAAGCGTTCCTCCTCTAAAGTGTCATTTGATGCGCCGTAAATAGTCCTAAACATCCTAAACAACTGTAAAATCGTGCTTTTCTTGTGTTTGGTAGACTGTAAATCATTTTACAATATTTTTTTCATTCATTTGTTGCACCTATATTTTAAAACCGATCAACTCCTAAAGTCTTCATTTTACGTAATTCTGCTTTACATCACCATAAATCAAAATCGATGATTTTAAAATCGGTTACTTTAACATCAAGGATCTTATTTTCACTTGTTATTTTAAAATCGATGATTTTAAAATTAAGATTTTACGATATTTTATGACATACCAAACGATACTTAATAGTATTACAATCAAGGCTGGATTACAATGCTTCAGATGCTACATCCGATCACTTTAATCAGATGTTATCGGACAGTAATGCAGTCATCTGTTTTTTTTACTTTGAAAAGAATGCCCCGTTCAGGGACCATCCAAACTTGCTTTCCATTCGATGCTGTGTTCTAAACGATCAGTTCGTTTCCATGCTGCATAGGCGGGGATGTCCATCTCCCTTTTGCCTACGACAACCAAGTTTGCAGGAGAGGTAATGGTCGGACTTGGCATTGGCTCATCTCCATTGATGAAATATTGAAGATATCGATTTTCTATCCTTAAAAAAAATCTGCACTCTCCAACTAGGATAATTTTCCTCGGTCAGTTTCAGTGATATGAAGTTTCCTGTGTTGAGAGAACAAGGGTACGGATATTTCAAAGCAGATGTTGAGGTAGACATGGCCACTAGAACACTCCCTCTTTGCATCAATGGTTCGGATACCCTGAAGAAAGAGAAGATGAAGACAAGAAGAAAGTGCTGAAAGCTGTATCTCGTCAGTGATCGAGTCTGCTCTGTTTTAATTTTGGACTTGACAACTGCATAGTTACATTACAGAGAACCACCCAACTGGGTATTACTCAGTTACTGAGCACAGACGGATTTCTCCAAACCAGCTTTAGATGAACAACACAAGGATTCCCATATCGAAAGGGAGCTCCCATTGCGCTGCCAACAAGCAGAGGCAGAGCAGCCCCAGCATCAGGTCTTGGACACTCTGTGGAGGGCTCTCACATGGAGCCCTCGGTCAATTTGCAAAGTTAGAGTGGTCCTATAGTTAACCTCCTCACTCGCATCACCCAGCTGAAACGTGAAGAAATGGACGAGAACTGCTGCAAAGATCTTCATCTGCCTGTACGCGAATTCCTTCCCTAGGCAGACCCGCGGCCCCGCCTGAAAGGCCGCGAACTTGAAAGGGCTGTCCGGCCGGAACGCTCCCTTCTCGTCGAGTCATCTCTCCGGACGGAACTGCTCTGCGTCCTCCCCCCACAGGTGCTTCATCCTGCCCATGGAGTACGGCACGTAGCACTCCAGGTCCCCTTCTCCTACGTCATATCCGCCTGGCAGCGTGTCATCCGACGGGCAAACCTTTCCGTCCTTAATTTAAGATCACACATAGACGATTACAAGTCGTATGCTCTCACCAAGAAGGATAGAGCAAGTTAAAGATACATGATTAGGAGTTTACCACAGGAGCAGCAGGATAGAGCCTCAGCGTCTCGGTGAGGGCGTGTGGAGGTACTGCATCTTGTCGAGGGACCCCTCTGTAAGGACGACTGTGGCGAAATCCATCATGGGTATGGTGGAATCTGCCCCGGTCGCCAAGGCCACCTCTTGTGCTACCTTCTGCTGCACGTCCGGGTGCTTGCATAGCATGTAGAAGAACCAGGAGAGCGTGCCCGCCGTAGTGTCCCTGCCTGCAACTACCAAGTTCAGTACAATGTCTCGCAGGTACTTGCTGCTCATCTTTGCCCCCTGTTCGCTCTGCGCTTGCAGGAATCTCGACAAGATGTCGTCCCTCCTCGTCTGCCAATCCACACAAACAAAACCCAAGATTAACAGATGATGGGCCGCAGACTTCTTGGGTTGGGACGTGGGATTAATCTATACCAGACTTGTTCATTACCGAATCGTCCTTTTGGGCAGACGTCTGCTCGGTCTTTATCTGAATCAACCTGTACGCGAACTCGTCGATCACTTTGAGGTGTTCCTTCTGTGCTGCCTCCATTCCAATGTTTAGGAGCCTCTTAATCTTCCAGAAGACATCAACATAGCGCCTCAGAATTACCTCCCCCGCAGCGTCGAAAGCCTTCGCGAACCTGCTTCCCTCACTGTTCGAACCAGACAGGGTGTCCAGCTCAGCACCGAACCCAACTTGGAAGATGGAATCCAGAGTTGACTTCATGAGCAGGTCCTGTCATCAGATCAAACTGTTACAGGGAAAACCTCTTCAGATCAAACTGTCATCAGAACAGGCCCTTAATCTTCCAGCTTCCTCTGCTGGAGCCACTTGTCGCCGTCCACGATGAAGATCCCATCGCCGAGGAGATCCTTCATGATCTCATGGTTATGTGATCCCTGCAAATTTGCAAGACAAATCCACCCCAACGGCTAATAAAAATAACCCAAATGTTCATAGACCCACTGCAGGCTTCTGGTTGCTGTTTACCTTCCCGTAGTTCGTGAAGTTGGTTCTGAGGATGTACTCGACGTCGGCGGGGTCGAGCAGGTATACGTAATCTCTGAGGGGGTGGAGCACCCGGAAGCTGCCGTACCTGCGGGCGAGATCCGCATGGTAGTCGTGGAGCTTGGCCAGGTGCAGGAGCTGGTGGAACGCGGTGCTCGCGACTGGGTGGCGTCGGGGGCTCCTCTTCTTGTTTCTGAGCAGTCCCTGGAGACCTAGCAGTAGAGCAACGGCTGTGGCTGCAATGGGGACAAGATGCAGAAGGTGGTTGGAGAAGCGGTCCATCGCCGGCGTTCGGGAGGGGGGCATCTCTTCCACCGTGCTTTGCGGACTTCTTATTCTATCTATAAGTTGACGTGGCTCTTTTGGTGTAAGTGAGATCATTTGAATCTAATTTTTTAAATTTTTATTCTGAGATATTTGTAAATATAAAATTTTAAAAATTTTAATTACAAATTTATCTCTCTTATTTGTAAAAATACTCTAATCATTAACCGTTTGTTAGAATTCCATTAAGAATCTTTTGTTCAACCCTTATCCGTTGCCCACTGAAAAATTCTAAAAATATCCTTACTCTTTTCTCAACATTCTATATTTGTCTACGTCTCTCTTTCTCTCTTTTTGGCACAACATGCCAATCAAAAGAATTCCTTTTTATGAGGGCAATTCATCTACATGTTAAATTTGACATGTGAAGAAAGAATATTTACTGCATCCTTAATAGACATTAATCGTAGAGACATTTTTATAAGTATTATGATATAGTGATATCATTTATACTAATAATATAAAAATAAGATAGATAAATCTTTAACTATGACTTGAGAGAGTTATTTTTACAAAAATCTCTTTTTTATTTTTTATTATCACACTTAAATTCTGAATTTAAAATTACTTTTTGATTAAATAATATAATTAAGATTTAACATTCCAAACGTTTGAGAAGGAAAAATTGTTGGGAGTAGATCTTCAGTTCATCATTGTCCCCAACCATCACAATCAGTGGTGGATGTAACCATATTCAGTGGGGTCCCGGGACCCCACTGGATTTTATTAAGTCTATTGTCTCAATGTAAAGTAGTCTGTCTAGGATCCCACTGGTTCAGCTTAGGATCTCACTGGCCTAATTCAAGATCCCATATAATCTAGTCCAAGATTTCATTGACCCAACCTTATTTACGACTTAATGTTTCAGTGACCCCACTAGACAAAATTTCTACGTCCGCCCACAATGTATGTTGCTGCTTTTTTTTCTCCTCATCGACCAGCTAACCTGCTTTCAACCAATGAAAAGAAGGGGTTTCAAAAGTGAAAAAATCGAAAGACATCCAAACTGTTCCTTCCAAGTCTCACCATTGATTTATTAGACTTTAGACCAACTCATGTTCGATATCCAATGATGCCCCATTTGGTTGGAGTATCAAATTTGATGTAATATTAAATTTCATGATAATATCGTTGAACTCTCTAATATTAACATTGAAATTGATATTGAAAAATTGAAAGGAAGATAGCTGAAGGGAAGAGAGTGTTGTGGGTGGGAAAGGAAGAAGATCTAGCAGAGGACTCTAGGCTCTGAAAGATAAAATTTTAGCATTTTTAATTTACGTTTGGACCTGTATGGAATTTGTCATGATAATAGCACTTTATCAATGTATAAACATTAAAATTGATAAAATGCAGGTATTATTACTAACTATAGTGGATCTAAGTTTTAGGGGATTGAGCCCGAACGAAGAAGGGACAAAAATGGGATGAGATAATGGGCGAGGCCCACGTTGAGCTGAGAGCAAAATCCTGCAAGACCAAGAAAATCATGAGAAAAGGGCCCCCAGTGTGACCGAGGGGATCCTCCTCCGACACTCAAGTCAGTATCCTTACAATTCTTGCGTAAGAAAAGACACCCCCCCCCCTTCCTCTTTAATGTAATCAAGTTTTTACAGTCAACGGTGTGGCCACTTGGCCTTAGTGGTTGACAAGTGGAGGACTGGGACTGAAAAGAAGGATGTGACCTTGCAGGGTCCCAAGCTCTCCCTCAACTACGTAGAGGCAAGCAATCCTTGCCATGAGACGGGCTCTCCTCGTGGTGCACCGAGAAAATGTCACTGAACTGGGTGAAGATGTGTGTCAGGCCCTTTCTACCTACTGGAAGAGCAACTGGGCTCCTTTATACGACCCCCGTGTTCTTTAATAGGCTTGGTTGCTTTGTATCATTACACATGCCCCCACTTCGGCTCTCGGCCGGAGACTATTCTCAACTCGGCCGCCGAAGTATGACGTTCTCTTCCGTCATGATGATCGATCGAAAAAGGCATGTGGGACGTCTTTTGGTTGATCTTTATGTTTGGGCTGCCTGAGGTTATGATATTTCGTCAGTCTGCAACGGATCCTTTACAGAACCTCTTGATAAAGTGTTAAATTGATCATTTAAGGGCAACCATATGCATCATACTCATGTTTTTATCTGCAAAATAGCATGAAATGATAGATAATTGTGTAACAAGTCCAACGGTACCAATTTCATCAAATTCTGACTTAAAAACATCGTCATTTCATGTGATCAAGGGAGTGTAGCGCATTTGCGGTTTTTCGACAAAATCGAGACGAAATGAATAAATATGATGATATTTTTATGATAATGCGCTAAATTATATTTATTTGATGTGAACAGGACATGCCGATGATACAGTGCAGCTGGAGGAGTTTCCGAAAATTTGGGAGAGGTCCAGTGTGCGGATTTTAACTAAAACAGGGGTAAAAATGCAAATTGACTCCTTCTTTCGCTGGAGTTTCCTTAAACCCACTATTTCCTTCTTTCTCTCTAATTTCCCAACCCCAGTCCTACTTCTTCTCCAGTTTCCTTCCCACGCCTCTCCTGCTCTCTATATTAATCTCTCCCTCAACCGCAGCCCTCTCGCTCTCCAACTCTCTTTCACGGTTCTCCTTCTTCCGCACCGTTTCCCAGCAGCTCTCTCTCTTCTATTCCTCGCCCTCCACGGCTCTCTCCTCCCTCTCCAGTTTTCCAGCACCCCTCTCTTTCTCCCACGCAATCTCCTTCTTCCTCTTCGGTTTCTCTGCCTCCCTCTCTCGGTTTTCTCTCTTTCTCTCCCTTATTACTTCTCTCTCCCACACGTCTCTCGGTTTTTCCCTGGTTCCCATGCGCCTCCACCGACGAGGAACGTCTGTTGAAGTTGCTGCATGCCCCCACGTCTCTCCAGTGAGCAACCACACCAGCCGCTGCACCCGGCGTTGAAGCCACACCAGCTGCTTCGACGTGCAGCCACGCATGAGCTGCATGCATGTACGCTAAAGCCTACCCGGCCTCCACACACCAGCCAACAGCTCATGCGGCAAGTCCTCCAGCAGCAACGTGCAGGCTTTCACGGTTTCCACCAGCAGCAAAGCCACCCCTGCATGCACGTTCAGCACGCACATCAGCGCCAGCCAGCAGCTGACCTTCTCCACCCGGCTGCCTCCTCCACGACCTGCAGCACCCGGCTGCCTCTTCCACGCACACCAGCACCCGGCTGCCTCCTCCACAACCTGCAGCTCCCGGCTGCTTCTTCCACGCACACCAGCATCCGGCAAGCTCCAAGCGTCTCAATGCAACAGTTCCACGCGCACAGCCTGCATCTATGCGGAGAAGCCTCCACGCGGCGAACCAGCAGACCGGCAGCTCCTTCCTCCAGTGCATAGCAGCAGCCGCCTCCTATTTTCCTCTCCTCCACGTGAACCAGCAGCTGGCCCCCTTCTCCTCCATCCACGCGCCGGCATCAACCACCTGCAGCAGCACATCAGCAGGCCTCCTCCACAGCGCCTCTTGCAGCCACGTACAACAGCTTCCTCAAGCAAAGCCAGCAGGTTTTCTTCCTTTCCATCCAAGTTCCAGCACCAGCCAGCAACCTCCTCCACGTTCCAGCAAGCTCGTGCATGTCCCCTGCCGCTAAGCACCTCCCATACGTGTAGCCGCTGAAGCCTCCACGTGCAGCCATGCATGCTTGAAGCTTCCAGCACATGCATGCCCGCAAGCATCCAAAAGCCAGCAGTTGTTCACTGCACCTCCCTGAGCTTCTCTTTTTCCAACCCAGCCACAGGCAGAAGCTTCTCTAAGCCCTATTTGCTGCAGAAGTTTGTTTATTTAGTTCTTCATTAATTACTTTGGTTAGTTTAAATAAGTGTTTTTTTTGTTAAACAATTAGTGGTTAATAAAAGTTTTATTCAATTTTTATTCAGTTAACGTTTATTTCATCATTACATTAGGGGTGTTTACTTGTTTACTTAGAATTAGTTTAATTAATTTGAGTTCTTTTTAATTTTAGTTAAGTAGCTTGTGTGTGGTTTAATTAGGTAATTAAACATTTAGTATAATTAGTTAATTTAAGTTGTTGTTATTTTTAGAATAATTGAATTCTAGAGCATTAAAAATCATAAACAATCATCACTTATTTTTTTTAAATTAACTAAACTCCAAAGTTTTCAAAAATTAAAATTCTATCTCCCTGTGGTTCGACTCGGACTCACCGCTATTAATTTTCAAAATTTGATTTGAGTGAGCCGGATAAATTTAGATTGAACGTTTTCATGAGTATTTAACGACGCACAATTTGAAACGATCACCTCTCAACTGTCACTCCTCTGTCATCGCCTAGCCTTCAGTCTTATTTGTTGGCGGAACAGACGGGTTTGGAAGAGTAGTTCATCCATGGCCTTTCGTAGGAGCCACGTGAGTTCTTCTTCAAGGCATGATCCTCAGGCTCGTTTCTCACATCGACGGGCCCTCGATGTGGCCAAGTCCACTCTTTGGCCCTTACGTGGAAGGCATGTAGCCCCTTGCGAGCTAGACATTCTTCAATGGCAGCCTTTCTGGAGCTCTTTGGTTGGGTGGCTCTACAACTATTCCTGGGGTGTGCCCCAATGCTTTTCTCGGGCTACTCGCCAGTTTGGCTCCCATCTTTAGGGCGATTGTGGCTTGTCCAGAGCTCAAGGGATTACCCCTTTGGCCGAGGCAGGTTCCTGCTGATGAGGATGATCAACAGGATGAGCCCATCTCTCCATTAGATAAAGCTGAGGAGGAGGAAGAAAATGTCGAGAGGCTTCTCTGCCTTCCCGCCAAGTGGAAGTACTCGGTTGACCCAGAGGAGTGGGGTCTGGCGATTCCAACTCAAGATGAGGCATGCGAGGAAGTCCTCGAAGGAGGCACGGGCTATCTTTGGTGCAAGTTTCTCCTGCCTTCTTTGTAAAGCGTTTTTGAATTTTAGGCAGTTTGTTTTGAACCCCACCTTTCTGTGTAACTTATATCAAAATAGTAAATGTAAAAAAAAAACTTTATTACGAAATACTTACCTATGGTGTAATGATGCCTTTGTTGGAATCGAGGCTATTTAATTGGCCGAAGGGTCACATCTCCTGACGCTCGACAGTCCTATCCCATTAATGTTTAGGGGCTCGAAAAGTCAGTTATGTCAATACTTTTAAGGTGTGAGGGAGACCGCATAACATAGCGTATGTCTTGTCTACTGATCATCTTAAGGGGGTTCTTAGCGGCGCTTGTTTCATGTAAGATCTATTTCATATTTTTTTCTTTTTGAGTTCCATAAAATGGGGGCGTCGTCCTCCTCTCCTTCTCTCCCAGAGTCATCTACTTCCTTTAGTTCTTCCTCCTCCGGCCTCCCACCGATGGTGCGGATTCCTCCCATTCACCATGGTGGAGGTCGTGGTTGTCCCGTTACTCCGGCATCTTCTTCCTCATCCTATCCATAGCCAGCTTTAGCCGATGATTCCCCTTGTTCCCTGTCAAGAGCGAGGGTTGAATCTCTTTTCTCCAAGTATTGGGTCCCTTGGAACTCATGTCGCTTCCTGTACCCAAGTCCTCATCAACGTTGTAACACCATTGTTCCTAACGCCTTTGCTATATACTCTGACATGTTTGAGGTGGGATTCAGCTTTCCCATCTCCGCCTTCATCCATGAGCTCTTGATAGACTAAGATCTGGCTCCTGGTTAACTTATCTCGAACAGTTGGCAGTCCATCCTACTTTACATGATTGTAAGCAAGAGGTTGAACCAACCGCTGGATGTAGCCATTTTATGGGCCTTGATTTTTATTCCTCGAATTCTCACTCGCACAGGCTGTTTCTTCACTCCTCTAAATCAGTGTCGAATAATAGGGGACGGAAATTCGGCCTTTTCTTTGTCGCTTGCCCCAAGAAGTCAACCGATCCTTGGCCATTATAAACCAGTTTTAAGTTTAGTCCGACTTTGGACCATATGCCTCCTATGATTCTGATCTAGCGAAGCGACCACCAATATCTTTATCCCTAAAACCCTATTTATCAGGCCGAGAAGGAGATAACAAAGGAACTTCTGGTCTCCTATGGATGGAGCCCACTATTGGCTGGTGAGTCTACTTGATAGGGCTTCGTTTCTTAGCTCTTTAATTTTCATCCTTCTAAAAGTTGATGATTCTACTCTCTTGTTGTGCAGATACTAGATTGGCGATAGAAAAAGAGTCTGGGTCCGATGACTCCTTGGAAGAAGAGAACAACATCTCAGCTAAGGAGGGTGCACCGGATGTCGTTGCCCCGCTATTCCTGCCTCCTAGACCTAGGGACATCCTAGGGCTCCCTAGATATGAGTGGATCGAGGATTTCCCAGGCGAAATCGTTGTAGCCCAGCCTTCTTCAGGTATGCCAAGCCCTCATGGGGTCCTGTTAGATTGTCAAGTGTCTTCATCATCGGAGGAAACAAAATCTATGGCCCCAAGTTGAACTTGGACGCAGTTGAGGCCAAGAGGAGGAACAAGGGGATGTAGGTGATCACTTTCCCCTCAGTGGTGACCTCTCTAGTACCTATATGTTCCTCAGGTTCATCTTATCATGAACTCTTTATGGTTCCTCATGGTAACTTCCACGTTGTTTCCCTACTGTGCCCTCGGTCCCCACCTGCTGTAGCTCCGAGCGTAGAGGTGGCCGCAGGGGGGAGATCCACAGTGTCGGGAGACCTGCATCCTGAGACTCGTAAGCATTGCCACCAAGATATCTCTTCTTACCGTCCTCCCTCAGACTCTTCGAGTGAGGGGCGCTGGTGCCTAGACTGGGGTGTAACGGGTGCTAGTTCCATGTCCGATAGGGTGACGGTGCAGGAGCTGGTGCAAGGGCTCATCCTTTCAAAGGATTGCAGGGACTTCTTCGATGCTGACTAGAGTTGGCTGGGTGAGGAGGTGCTTCAGGGCAGCCTTCATGCAGCCATTTGTATCTTCTTCCTTCTCTAGGAGGAGCACATTAGTCAGATTTCACAAGAGGGGCTGGAGATGAATTTCCATCATGCTACCACTGAGCTTTAGGAGCTGCGTAAGGCTCTGGAGGAGGAGAAAAATCTTTTCAAGGAGAGGGAGAGAGCTCGACTGGAGGCAATGGCGGCACAGAAATTCACGGAGCTCAAGCTTTCTGAGTCAGAGGCTACTCGAGGTGCTCTCACGATGGCGAACACATCGGCCGATTCCCTTCTGTCCAAGACGAAGGCCAAACTGAAGGAGGTTGATCATCAATGTGCCCTGTGGATGAGTAGGTTGAAAGAGGCAAAGAGAAAAGCAGCTCATTCTACGGAGGCCATAATAGAGGCTTTCTGTAACTCGTTCAAGTACCAAGAGGAGTTGGACGTCTTAGTAGCTTTGGCCTTCGATGGTGGTTATGATCGGGGCTATGCTAGTGGCTGGGCGGCAGGTCGTCATCTTGCTGAGAAGGAGACCAGCATGGCGGGTCTCTCGCTGGTGCCCCCGTTCATTCCCGAATAAACGTAACGAGGGACCCTTGATACTCCCAAGGGTGTCAAGGCACCTCAGGTCTCAATAGGTGGAGAGCCTTCCTCTATTCAGGGCGCAGTGATCGCTGAGGGCTCGAGTCATGTCAGGGTCATGGTCATTGACTCCCTGGAGGACTCTTCTCAGCAGGAGGATGCCCATCGCAGGGAAGGTGCAGGCGAGGCCCAAAGGGGATAATCTATTTATCTTCCTTATTTTCTATATCAATTTTTGTAAGACACTCTAGACTTTAATGAAAGTACTATTTGAGATCACAAACATTTCATGTTTAGTGTATGTCCTTTCCTTCTAACGTTTCTAGTCGCTAGGCCCTCTTGCTTAGTGCTTGTTTGATTCGGAAGGGCCCTACCCATCTGGAGGCTAGCTTCCCATTCAAATGAGGATCGCCCACGTGAGTTTTTCCAAGGACCAAGTCTTTTGGGGAGAAGGTCCTTTCTCGGACTATGCGGTTGTAGTAGGCTCGAAACCGTTTTTTATAGTTTATGGTACATACTCTAGCTTGTCCTTGCTCTTTGATTAGGCAGAATCCAATTCGGCCCATTAAAACAAGTCCAACACTGAGATCAGTCCAACAGCAGCAGTAAAAGGCCCACCGGCAGCCTTCGGCCCATTAGCGGCCCAGCAGCCCTCGGCCCAGTAAACAGCCCAGTGGTCCTCGGTTTATCAGCGGCCCCTCCCCCTTCGGCCCAATAGTCGTATCCAGCCCACTCCGGTGGGAGGGTTAGACGCTATGGCAGTTTATCAGTAAACCAAAACATAGTCCTATATCGGTTGCCACCACTAAGCAACCTCTATCCTCCGCTATAAATACACGGCTATTTATTACCAAAGGTATGTCTTCTCGACCCAAGGATTACAGTCCAAAAAGCATTAAAGCTGCTTCTTCTTCCTTCTCTTCTGAATCGAATCTTCTTCAGAAGCTAATTTGGCCGTCGGAGGGGTTCTTTAGGGCCGAAGCCCGGGACTCCTACTGACCGCTTTTTCTTCTTCTTTTCCTCCTTCTGCAGGGGCTTCGGTTTGAATCTTCGCCGACCTCTTCAAGTCGGTCTCAGCCACCGACCTCGGGTCTTCTCCCTCCGGTCTCGACGCCTTTCGCCGGCTGGTCCGCCTCGCCCGAAGGAGCCTCGGCCTCGCCCTGCGCCGGCTGGTCCGCCTCGCCCGAAGGAGCCTCGACCTCGCTCGGGCACCTCTTGGCTTCGGATCCTCGGCCCCGTTTCCGCCCTCGCCTCATTCCGGATCCCCGTCGGTCATCTTCATCGATCCGATTCAACTTCGGATTCCATTATCGGATTCCAGTCTCGGAATCCGATCGTGATAGCTTCGGCTACATCACGTGGCGCCGTCTGTAGGAAACTGACAAGAAGTCATGTCTCATCGTTCAGTGACCAGACGATCCGGACAAGACGAGACAGAGACGCGGGCAACTTCAGCACAGCCGCTCCACTCCGAAGGCGCCCCGTCTGTTCCTCCACAACGTTCTGCCCTTCCTGTCATACCGGAGTCCCTAACTCCTGGAGACAATCGGATGGAAGAACTTCAACAACAGGTGGCAACACTAGCCGCCACCGTTACTTCTTTGGCGCCCCTGCGAGATATGGCATCCACCATCGCCCAGCGCATGGGGTTACTGGGCCAACTCCCCCAACAAGTACCGCCTCCTCTATTTTGCCCTGCTCAAGATGCTAGGCTTCGGCCGACGCCCTCACAGGTCTTCCCTGACGAGGCTACAACGGCACGCAGCGAATCCTTTGCACCGCCTGCCTGAGTCCCTCGCGCCAGCCACATCATAACGGAGCAAGACTATGCTTCGTCCGAGTTTCATCCAATCAAGACCGAAGGACGTTCGGTCACTACTTCAACCGCCCCGAACTTGGACCGGCGGCTGACGGCAATGAGGAAAGAGATGCAGCATATGGTATATCGGCTATACGTAGCTCCTCTCGCCAGCACCATTCTGGAGCAAACTCCGTTCTCGCCAGGACTTCTGGCCACCGAGGTACCTCCCAACTTTAAACTGCCGATTGGCCCTCTCTATGATGGAATGATAGATCCGGTCTACCACTTCCAGAGGTTCAATACCTATCTCTCTGTCCGAGGGGTTTCTGAGGCAGTCCGTTGCCGTCTCTTCCCCCTCACTCTTGAAAAAACAACCTTAACCTGGTTCGAGACATTGGCCCCCAATTCTATCCACTCTTTAGTCCAATTGGGCCAATTATTCATCGACCAGTTCTATGATGCCACCCGGCAATGCAAAACCTCGGCCAGTCTGTTAGCCATTCGACAAGGACCGACCGAGACCCTCCAAGAATATTTTACCAAGTTTCGGGCCGAAGCTGCCCAAATCCTGAACCTGGACAGTTCGATTGCGGTCTCGGCTGTAATCAGCGGGTGCATGGACGAAGGGCTTCTCAGCTCTATCGGGAAGCGCCATCCCTCCACCTTTCAGGACCTCGTAGCTCGGGCCCATAAATGCATCAACCGAGAAGCCCTAATGATGTCTAAGGGCAAGAGTACTGCCGAGGCAGTGTCGGCGCCCACCCCTCCAGCGGTTCGTCCTCGACCTGAAGATCAGAAACCCTCTCGCAAGCGATATCGGAGGGAGGAATGGGACCGAGACAAGCGACGGGATCCGCAGCCGCGGTACCTGCCGCTACCTGCTCCCCCTTCCCGAATGCTTATGGAGGTGAAAGGCATGCTCCAGCAGCCGGAGCGCATCAAGACTGACCCTCGCCGAAGGGACCCCCGCAAATACTGTGAATACCATCGGGAAACCGATCATTCGACTGACGAATGCCAGCACTTTCGGGAGGAAATTGATCGCCTCATCAGAGAAGGCCGTCTGCCACAGTACCGGCAAGGATAGCCTCAACAACAACAGAACCGAGACATTCCGGAAGCAGCCAGGCAACGTCAACTCCCGGACAAAGAGGTCCCGCCTCAGCCAGAGGTTACACCGGCCCCGGCGGATACATCGCACCAACGACCCAGTGCTGGGTCAATTATGATGATATCCGGAGGACCGGAGGAGGGGCCGAGGCGTCATCGGCTCAGCACTTCAACAGTAGCAACGGTCGATGTCGAGCCGAAGCGATCTCATCAGAAAGACATTACCTTCGGCCAAGAGGATCTGACCGACATTCAGGTTCCTCACGACGACGCCCTCGTTGTAAATGCTGTAATAAATAGCTACGATGTTCATCGTATCTTTGTCGATAATGGAAATGCCCCAAATGTATTGTTTTACGATTGTTTTGTAAAAATGGACCAGAATGAGGCTGATATGAAGCTTCACCGACGGCCTCTATTCGGTTTTAACGGTTCGCCCTGCCGAGTAGAAGGCATCGTCCGGTGATCGTTTCGAATTGTGCGTCGTTAAACACTCATGAAAACGTTCGATCTAAATTTATCCGGCTCACTCAAATCAAATTTTGGAAATTAATAGCGGTGAGTCCGAGTCGACCACAGGGAGTTAAATTTTTAACTTTGAAAACTTTGGATTTTGAAAATTTAGATATCTTTTTTTTTTTTAAAAACAATGTAAAAAAAAACTAGTGGAATCAACTAACTTTAACTAATTAAACAAGGGTATTAATACAAATGACAAAACTAAAAGGTGCAAAGAAAAGAGCACTCAATCAAGGCCCCTGCATACGCATGCATAATGATGGAGCCCAATCAAACTTAGCCACATACCCCCTTGTTACTATTCATCAAAAGATTTTTTTCATTTTATTTTATTTTTTTAACATTTTTTAAATAAAATTTAAATCAAAACAAGTACTAGATATCGATTTATTTGAATAAAAGGATTTTACATTGGACGAATAAAATTCTGGAAGTTAGAGGTGAATAGTAACGTACTGTTCAGGCAATTATCTAAACAATCAAATTAACGCTAATATGCAAATATTTAATGATAAGAAATGAAAACACTTAAATTATTAGTACTCAATTAACTAATCATTAGATCAAATCTAAGAAACAACAACATGATTGAAATATAAGAAAAAAACTTCTAACAAATTCATGTAGCTTGCTGAAGCGCCTGGTTGCTGGCATGCAAGCGTGCATGTGCTGGAGGAGCTGGCTTCACACAGTAGAGGTGCGTGAACGCAGCTGCTGGCTGGTGGAGGTGGCGTGTGGAGCTTGACGTGGAGAAGTTGCTGCTGCATGCGCTGGAGGAAGCCGGAGCTTACCGGATGCTGCTGGGAACTTGACGTGGAGACCAGCTAGGTGGTGTGCAAGCTTCACCGCATGCATGCATGGAGGAGGCTGGTGCTGGTTGGTGGATGTGCACGAGCTTGCTGGCTGGGCTTCACCGCAGCACGGACAACGGCTTGGTGGAGAGGCCTGCTACGTGCAGGTGCGAGGAGCTGGGCAGCCGGCTACGTGGAGCTCGGGAGGAGGCTTGCTGACATGCAGGCTCGCAGGAGACTTGCTGGCATGCAGGAGACGCTGGAAGAAGTTGGGTAGGGTTGCTGACTGCTGCGTGGAGAACGGGCTGGAGGAAACCGTGAAGCTGCTGGCTTCACCGCGTGGAGAGAGGTGCAGCAGGCCGGCGGGAGACGCAAGGAGCTGGCTCGCTGGGCTTCACCGCAGGCTGGAAGGCGTGGAGGAAGTCGGGCTTCAACGCATGCACGCAGGCTGGCGCTGGTGTGTGTGGAGACTGGCGGTGCTTGCTTGCATGCACGTGGAGCCGAGCATGCGCGTGGATGCTTGCTGCAGGGTTGGAAAAGGAGGAGCTCGGGTTCTGCTGCGGGTTGCTGCGGGGTGCGGTGAAGAGAGAAAAGAGAAGAGAGAGGGAGGCAGAGAAGAGAGAAGAGAGGGAGGAAGAGAGGTTGCTGGAGGGACCGAGAGAGAGAGAATTCGAGAGGCTGCTGGAGAGAGGTTGCGGGAGGGAGAGAGGAATAGAAGAGAGAGAGAAAGAGAAACCGAGGGAGAAAGAGAGAGAGAAGGAGGAGCTGTGGAAGAGGGGAGAGAGGTTTTTTGGAATTCCCAAGGAAAGAGAGGAGGAGTGGTTAATATAGGGAGGAAGAGAGGCGTGGGAAAGAGGAAGGAAGGTGTGCAACGGGAAAGAGGGAAAGACAGAGAAAAGGAAACAGAGAGGAGAGAAGGAAACAGAGAGGATGGATTCGGAAAGGAAACTTTTAAAGAGAAGGGAAGGCAGGTTTTTTTACAAAAAGGAAAGTGGGCTTTAGGAAGGCGGCTGATCCTTCTTGGCCATGGAATTAGGGCAACACTAGGACCTCAAATGACGTTTTTACCCCTGCTTTAATCTTTTGGACAAAATAACATCGAATTTATCAAAATTCGAACCCTATACCTCTCCCAAATTTCCGGAAACTCCACCAGCTGCACTGCATCATCGGCATGTCATGTTCACATAAAATAAATATAAATTAGCGCATTATCATAAAAATATCATCATATTTATTTATTTCATCTCGGTTTTGTCGAAAAATCGCAAATGCGCTGTACTCCTTTAATCACATGAAATGAGGATGTTTTTAAGTCAGAATTTGACGAAATTGGTACCGTTGGACTTGGTACACAATTATCTATCATTTCATGCTATTTTACAGATAAAAACATGAGTATGATGGATATAATTGCCCTTAAATGATCAATTTATCACTTTATCATCCGGCTCCCTGTAACTATAGGTTCAGCTCCTCGGCAGTTAACTGTGGAAACGGATTTTACCGTTGTCAAGGTTGACTCAGCCTACAACGCCATCTTTGGCCGAAGGATAATTGGCGAAATCGGAGTTGTACCCTCGTCCTTCCATCAAAAGCTGAAATTCTATACCAGTCGTGGAATCGGTGAAGCTAAGGGGAACCAAGAAGCAGCTCGGCAGTGTTATATGATCTCGGTTAAAGGGAAGGCTGCAGCCGAATCCCTGTCAATCGAATCTTCGGCCGAAGCATCCCCAGGAGGGGAACTTATCGCCATCCCGGTTTCGGGAGGAGAAGGCCGGACTCTTATGATAGGCTCCGTCCTAGAGAAGATTGAGGCCGAAAGACTTGCCGAATTCTTAAAAGAAAACCTCGACGTCTTCGCCTGGTCTCCTGCAGACATGCCCGGAGTCGACCTGGAGATAGCGGAGCATCGGCTGCATGTCGATCCCAACCAACCCTCGGTCAAGCAGAAGCGGCGCACCTTCAATCAGGAAAGAAGGACGGCCATCCAAACCGAAGTACAAAAGGGGTTGAACGCGGGGCATCTCCGAGAGGTACACCATCATGACTGGATCGCCAATGTGGTAATGGTGCCCAAGAAAGATGGCAAGTGGCGGATGTGTGTGGACTTCACCAACCTCAATAAAGCATGTCCGATGGATAGCTTCCCGCTGCCTCGGATAGATCAGGTGGTGGACGCAACCTCCGGCCACGAGCTACTTAGCTTCTTCGACGCCTACTCAGGCTACCATCAGATCTGAATGCATCCGGAGGATGAAAGCAAGACCAGCTTCACAACTGATCTCGGTCTATACTGTTATACCCGGATGCCCTTCGGCCTGAAGAATGCTGGAGCAACTTATCAACGACTCGTCAACATAATATTTGCTCCACAGCTCGGCCGCAATATGGAAGTCTACATCGACGACATACTGGTGAAAAGCCACGTCGCTGCAGACCATCTGACTGACTTGTCCGAAACATTCTCTGCTCTGCACAAATATAAAATGAAGCTAAACCCAGATAAGTGCGCCTTTGGCGTGGCCTCCGGAAAGTTTCTTAGCTATATGGTCACTCGCCGAGGGGTGGAAGCTAATCCCACGAAGGTCTTGGCTATCATTCAAATGCGCCCTCCGGCCAACGTCCGAGAGGTCCAAAAGTTGAATGGAAGAATTGCCGCCTTAAGCCGCTTCATGTCAAGGGCAGCGGATTATTGCTTTCCTTTCTTCAAACTGTTGAAAAAGACCAATAGCTTTTCCTGGACTGACGAGTGCCAATCGGCCTTCGAGCAGCTGAAGGTCTATCTCTCCAATGTTCCCGTCCTATCCAAGCCGGTCCATGGAGAGCCGTTGTTTCTCTACCTCGCAGTATCTGAAACAGCTGTCAGTGTCGTCCTCGTCCGGGAACAAGACGGTATTCAGAAGCCTGTCTACTACATAAGCCGAGTCCTCCAAGGAGCAGAGCTTCGGTACCTTGCTCTTGAGAAACTGGCTTTAGCACTCGTCTCGTCAGCAAGAAGGCTCCGGCCTTACTTCCTTGCTCATTCAATAAAGGTCTTCACCGATCAGCCTTTGAGGCAAGTCCTCTCCCGGCCGGAGGTATCCGGTAGACTGGCGAAATGGGCAATCGAACTAGGAGAGTTCGATGTCTCTTACGGGCCACGGACGGCAATAAAAGCTCAAGCTTTGGCTGACTTCATCGTCGAGCTCACACCCGAAGCTTCCTCGGCCACTCGGCCGGAAGTCATAACTACACCCGAGGCCGAAGACGCTTCGGTTCCTCCACCTTCAGCGGACGAGTGGGGACTCTACGTCGATGGGTCCGCATGCTCTATGGGTAGCGGCGCCGGATGGATCCTGGCGTCTCCGGAAGGGGTCATCACGGAGTATGCGCTGCGCTTCTCCTTCTCCGCTACCAACAATGCCGCCGAATACGAAGCCCTCATCTCCGGCCTTCGAGCTGCTAGAAAGCTCGGCGCACAGAATATAAACGCATTCAACGACTCTCAGCTAATCGCCAGTCACATTCCCGGGAAGTACGAGGCACGGGATGCAATAATGGCGTCCTATCTCCAAGTAACCCGCAAGATTCTTGCTCAGTTCAATTCTTACGAGATTGTGCGAATCCCTCGGGCCGAAAACGCTAGAGCCGATGCTCTTTCCAGACTAGCGTCGACTCAAGACGGGGGAAGAGGCCAAATGATCCTCGTAGAAGAACTGGCCGAGCCGAGTCTCGAAGAATCCAAGGTCATGCAAGTGAGTGAATCCGAAGCAGAGACCTGGATGACTCCCCTAGTCGCTTTCCTCCTCCGAGAAGAAGTCCCGTCCGATCCAAAGGAAGCAAGATGCATTCGGCAGCGCTCTTCCCACTTCCTCCTCCTGGATGGGCTACTATATAAAAAATCCTTCGCCCGACCACTCTTGTGATGCCTCGGCCCGGCCAAAGCTGATTATGCACTTCGGGAGGTACATGAAGGGGTCTGCGGAGCACACGCAGGAGGAAGGGCCTTGGCTCATAAACTCTTAAGGCAGGGATACTGGTGGCCGACGCTCCGAGAGGACGCAACCGCCCTCGTCCGCCGCTGCGATCAATGCCAAAGGTTCAACTCCCTCATCCACCAGTCAGCAACCCTTCTAACTCCTTTATCAGACCCCTGGCCTTTCGCCTAGTGGGGAATTGAACTCCTGGGGCCCTTTCCCGTCGCCACCGGCCAGAGGAAGTTCCTTATTGTGGCGGTGGACTATTTTACCAAATGAGTAGAAGCCGAATCCCTCGCATCCATAACCGATAGCAACGCATAGAACTTCGTATGGAAGTCCATCATTTGTCGATACGGCATCCGTCGGGCAATTATCTCAGACAACGGCAAACAGTTCGATAGCCATCGGTTTAAGGACAACTGCGCCAGTTTCGGCATTCTCCACAAATTCGCGTCGGTAGCATACCCTCAGACGAATGGCCAAGTCGAGGTCACTAACCGAAGTCTATTACAAGGATTGAAGACTTGCCTCGGCAAGGCCAAGGGCCGATGGGTGGAAGAGCTGCCGAGCGTTCTATGGGCTTATCGAACTGCAAGCCGAACCCCCACCGGCGAAACCCCGTTCCGCATGGCTTATGGGGTAGAAGCCGTTATTCCTATCGAAGTCAGCCTTCCCTCGCCGAGAGTTCTCACTCATAATCCGGAAACCAATGAGGAAGCCCTAAAAGATCATCTTGATCTTATAGAAGAAACAAGGGATCAAGCTCGCATTCGGCTGGCGGCTTATCAGCAGCGCATGGCAAGATACCATAACACTCGAGTGAATCCCCAAAGTTTTGAAGCCGGGAGCCTCGTGTTGAGGAATGCTCATGCATTTAAGCCGGCCGAAGCCGCGGGGAAGCTTTCTCCCAACTGGGAAGGACCTTATCGCATAAGGGAAGTAATCCGATGAGGGGCTTATCGGTTGGAAACCCTTTCGGGCCAACCTCTCCCTCGTACTTGGAATGTGGAACGCCTTCGGCGCTACTTCATGTAAGTTATTTCCCCGGAATTTAGCCGGAAGTCGTGAATAAAATTCTTTTTCGAAGTATCATGTATGACGTTATTTTCTAAAGTCCGTGCAAACCGTACCGGGAGTGGCTTCGGCCATGCAAACCGTATCGGGAGCGGCACTATTTTTTAAATCCATGCAATCCGTACCGGGTGTGGCTTCGGCCATACAAACCCCATCGGAAGCGACATGGCCTCGGCCACAAGGAGAGCCAGACTCGGTCATTCATTCAGAACACAGACAAATGTGAGTAGAAGCAAAATACTTTTCATATATATGAACAAGTACAAAATAGGCCATACTCCTGGCCGCGGCATTTCAAAAAGCAAACAAAAACCGGGACAAGCCCCCGTGCTAGCTTTCGGCATCATCGCCGCCTACATCAACAGGAGTCTGGCCGGGAGATGCTGGAGGAGAAGCTTCAACCGGGACTGGAACGGCCGCATCGCCCTCCGCAAGAGCCGGAGCTCTTTCGGCCTTAAGCTTTTCCCACCAGGCCAGAAGCTCGTCGCCCTCCTCGTCCGTTGGGTAGCCAATACCGGTCAAATCTATGGTCGGACACGCCTTCTGAGCGATAGCCAGCCCCAGAGCAAACACGGACGAAGCTGCCTGACCCGGGCCTCCATTATCTCCTCGGCGAAATTCGGGCCGGCCTTATAGCTTGCCACAGCTGTGCAAGCGGCGTCTTCGGCTTCCTTGGCCTTGGCCACCAGATCCACCTTCAGAGCCGAGACCTACTCGGCATGGCGGCGATGCTCCGTGGCCCGCTCCTCGGCCTTGTCCTGGATCCCGGCCTTAAGAAATGCTATTTCGGCCCGGGCCGTCTCCAATTCCTTCTCGGCCTTCTCCCTCTCCTGCTCGGCCTTTATCTTGGCCTCGGAGGTGGTGCGGATCACCTCCTTCTGCTCCCCCAGCTCGGCCCGCATCCGAGCGTTAGCCCCGAGGAGAACGTCGACGTTCGCCTCCAGATCGCACTGCACCGCGGCCACTTTGCCCAAGGCCAGCTAATCTGAAGCTCGGTCGATATCCAGGAGCTTCTGTTGAATGGCGGCCTGGCGGCGAGCGAGAGCCCCGCACATGACCACGGCCTACGGCAAGAAAGGAAAGATAAGCCCGAGACAGTAGAAGGAAGCAATAAACAAAGATAAAGACAAGGACTACTGGACAGCGTGTCGAACGCACTGAAAGGATAAGCCTTCCGAAGAAAGCTCCTCGATCTCGTCTGCGGCCATCGGCAGGGTCCAGCCGCGGACGATGCGCAGGCACGTCTGGGTATCCTCTAGACTCCCGTCCGCGAAGACCCCCACGTCCGAGCGCCAGGGCTCGTGCCCGTACTCTCGGGACATGTGAGTCCCGGCTGCCCCGAAGGGAAATGAAGTACTCTCCATCCCGGTCCCAGTGGCCGAAGGAGAGTCACCCCTCTGCAGTTCTGGGGGCGTCGAGAGAGGAGCACCCCGCGCCGCGACCGGCCTCTTAGCCACAGGGGAGGACTCCTCCTCGCCGGGATCATCCGCCCGGCCCCTCTTCGCTGGTCGGCCGCTCCCTCGGGCGACCGATTTCCCCTTTTGCCGCTCTCTTTCGAGCGCAACAGCAGCAGCACGACCTTCGACCGAAGCCGCCGTCTGCCTCGTGGCCCGGGTACTCGGGGCCGCAGCTCCTTCGGCCGCCCCTTCTTCCGCCGCCTGCGGTTGGGACGGTCGAGACTGACCGGACTGCTTGGAGAGTCGGCCGAGCAGTCCCCGAAGTCCAGACATCTCTGCGAACAGAAAGAAAGAAGATTAGCAACAATTTAAAGCATACAACTTTCTTCGACTCAAGACCGACTCACCCTCGGCCGAGGCTTCGGAGCCCTCTTCGGTTGGAAGGGCTTCGGCCGAGGACTCAACCGCAGCAGCTCCCTCGGCCTCTCCCGAAATATCTTCGAGAGGAAGATAAGGGAAGGCTCGAGGAGGAGAGGGCGTCGAATCTAGCCAAGCTCCCATTTGCACGAGCCTCTCCTCGTCCTCGAATAGCTACGAGATGTCATACGGAGCATCGCCTTCCAGGAGGTGCACGACGTCGAACTGCTCCAGGTTGAGGGAAGGCGGATTGGAGAGGCCCTTGGCCAGAGGCGCCCACTCAGTAGGGAAGGGCCAAACGCTATTCTCCTTCTCCGGGAGAGTAACGAAAAAGAATCCCTTCTTCCAGTTCTGGATGGACGAGGGCTTCCCAGAAAAAATACCCCGGCCGAAGCAGAGGACGAAGCTATACCAACAAGATTTTCCCTGCGGCTGAATCTTGAAGAGGTAGCGGAAGACATTTACCGAGGGGGCGGCATCAAGATAAGAGTGTGCGGCCAAGAAAGCGTAGACGGTCCGCCAAGAGTTCGGAAAAAATTGGGACGGAGCCAGTCCATAGAAGCAAAGAAGTTTGATGACAAAGGAGCAAAGGGGAAGACGAAAGCCCGCCCGGAAGCTCTGATCATAAATAGAGAAACTACCCGGACAGGCAGAGTTGGCCCTGGTATTCTTCCCGGGCCGAACGGGAGTCATCCAGGACGGAAACTGGTAGTAGTGATAGATGACCTTGAGGGTGTTAACGTCAAGGGCACTAACTACATCCGAAACCCTCTCGGCCGGGCGACGACCGGAGGTAGAAGGTTCGACGACAGCCGGAACCCCTCGGCTTCCTCAGCCTGAAACGTCTCAGCCTCGTCCGCCATAGCATAAGCAAAGGAACTGGAAGAAAAGTGAGATGACAAGGAAGACTCGGGAGGTCTGGACGAGGAGCAGGAAGAACCGCCCTCGGCCGAAAAGCTACTTTCGACCGAGGAGGAGCTACTGGACATGTATCAGCAGAGCGGAGAAAGAGAATTGAGGCTTACCCTCAAAGAAAGTCTCCCCGACTACTAACAGCCTCTCCAACTACAGGAAGTTCCCCGGCGACGACCTCCGGCGACGAACAGGGCACCCTCGCACGACCTCGATGGCTCGCTCTCCGCCGGCGAAAGCAAGAAAACTCGGGAGCTGATCGCAGGGAAGCACAGGCGCCAGGAGAAGAAGAAAGCGGAACACTACCCTGGGGAGAGGGGCTCCTATTTATAGGGAAGATTGAAGGCATTACGCGCCGGATCAACGGCCGATATCTTCCCCCTCTTCGACGCCGCTCTGCTCGGATGCGTGACACGTGTCCTGTCTTTCGGCATGATGACGGGCGGGCTGCCGTATCGAGAGAAGGCAATCAACGGCCGAGAGCGGCCTGACCCTTCGGCTGTCCATCTGGATGCTCGCTACGTGTCCCGATCCTCGTGCCAAAAACAAGAGGCGGCGATCCAAGTGAAATCTTGGACAGAGAGCTGAAGTGACCCGCGATCCGCGTGATCGCTGTTAACAGCCATGATCTTTTTGTGCTTTCGGCAAGCCGGCTAAATGCGCAACGCGTGTCTTGTGTTTCTCCTGACACGACCGTTCAGACGAGAAGCTCGACGTCTTTTTCGTCCTTTTTTCAGATGTCCTGACACACTCAAAAGACTCGCCCCTTCATAACTGAGGACAAAGGCATCCGTCACTAAGTCTCGGTCTGAGACGAAGGTACCAGTAACGAGGTCCCGGCCTAAGACGAGGCTGATTGTCACCAGCCCCCGGCCTATCAAAGACTTTTTTTTTTAATATATAACGAAGTAGAGCAAAGGTTTCAGACGAAGCACATACCGTATTACTCTTCCGAAGAGGCTTTGGACTTTACTCTCACCATCTCATAAAAATGAGGACGACAAGAGTGGGGAGCTATGTGATGAGGCAGAATCCAATTCGGCCCATTAAAACAAGCCCAACACTGAGATCAGTCCAACAACAGCAGTAAAAGGCCCACCGGTAGCCTTCGGCCCATTAACGGCACAGCAGCCCTCGGCCCAGTAAGCAGCCCAGTGGTCCTCGGTTCATCAGCGACCCCTCCCCCTTCGGCCCAATAGCCGTATCCAGCCCACTCCGGTGGGAGGGTTAGGCGCTATGGCGGTTTATCAGTAAACCAAAACATAGTCCTATATCGGTTGCCACCACTAAGCAACTTCTATCCTCCGCTATAAATACACGGCTATTTATTACCAAAGGTATGTCTTCTCGACCCAAGGACTACAGTCCAAAAAGCATTAAAGCTGCTTCTTCTTCCTTCTCTTCTGAATCGAATCTTCTTCAGAAGCTAATTTGGCCGTCGGAGGGGGTTCTTTAGGGCCGAAGCCCGGGACTCCTACTGACCGCTTCTTCTTCTTCTTTTCCTCCTTCTGCAGGGGCTTCGGTTTGAATCTTCGCCGACCTCTTCAAGTCGGTCTCAGCCACCGACCTCGGGTCTTCTCCCTCCGGTCTCGACGCCTTTCGCCGGCTGGTCCGCCTCGCCCGAAGGAGCCTCGGCCTCGCCCGGGCACCTCTTGGCTTCGGATCCTCGGCCCCGTTTCCGCCCTCGCCTCGTTCCGGATCCCCGTCGGTTCTCTTCACCGATCCGATCCAGCTTCGGGTTCCATCATCGGATTCCAGTCTCGGAATCCGATCGTGATAGCTTCGGCTACATCAGTCTTGACTTAGAGGTTTAATGAGTATATTAAGACTTAAGAATGTTTACATATATGTTATGGTTGCAACATGTTTAGATGTTTAATTATCATGTCTTTTCTTTATGATAAAGTTATGTAAAACTGTGAATTATTAATTTTTTGAACTTATTGAATTCTATGTGACTTACCCTTACATACTAATTTATTTTTCAGCAAAGGGAGACCCAGTTGATGCGAGTGAGACTGAAAAAGTTGTTCTAGAGGCTCAAGACTTGAGTTGAGCCAGTTATCTAGAAGTAGATTTTATTTCATGTTTCAGTATCAAGAGATGTAATAGAGTTTATTTTTACCATTTGAGATATATTCTTATTTTTATGGATATTTAGTGGTCTTGGATAAGGAGACCTTGTATTTTTTTTCAACGGGATTAATAGTAGATTATCTTGTGGCAATGATGGTTGTTTTCACAGTGACTATGATCTTCTTTTTATATATTCTTTCTCTACGGTTCATAAAAGGATATTTGGGTTGTTCTCACTGTGGCACGCCTGCAATGTTAGTTCGTTGTAGGCCGCCATGACCGAAATGGGTCGATGGGGCCGAGGTGTTACACCGCCTCATGGGGAGACCCAGGTTAGACCTTGTGAGGGGTTTGCCGGGTGTTTTTATTCCCTTAAACCGCACTCACTACAGCAATATGCCGAGTTTCGAACCTATGACTTATAGGGTGTTTCCCCTCCCCTGTGTCCCCACTAGCCATCTGGGCTACCATCCAAAAAAAAAATGTCCAGTATGGATAATATCTTGGCATCATCTTCCCACCACCAAATTAAAATCCATTAGTTTAAAAGAATTTATAAACAGAGAAGGTTTCTATTATTAAATAACATAAAAGTTTTTCTAATATATATATATATGTGTGTGTGTGTGTGTGAGAGAAATTTGCTCGGTTGGTCCTTATCTCTTTGGATTTATTTTCACTGTCCGATCAACAAAATTAATCGTAGTTGTCCAATCAAGTACATCCTTTTTTAAAAATTAAAACTAAAATTTAGGAAATGAAATCAATTCTAAAGGTTAATTCGATGAAATTTTGGTTTTTGGTTATTTTTCAACAATTTTTGACATTGTTTTTTCATGCACACTCGATCGCTATGAATGATTTTCAAGATAGGACGGTGAAAATTAAATTTTTAGAGATAAGAACAACTCTAAGAAGCCTATTTTAATATTTAAAATTTTCTGACAAATTTATTTTTTAATACGGAGAGGATAGGTTTTTTAGAGTGTGTGTGTATATATATATATAATATACATATACATAGGGGGCAGACATAACACGGCCCGCCCCACCCCCAAACCCTCATCGCAATTTAAAAATAAAAATAAAAATCATTTAAAACAATTTAAAATATTCAAATACTCCTATATCTGACGGCATGAAAGGTGTAGTTCAGACAGTAACATTCTTATATATTTAGGGTTTTGCTATTATAAGGTCGTAGCTTTCTGTACGCACAAATTGTACGATAATGTTGGCTGTGGGGTGATAATCCAACAGCCAAAAAATTATGGGATGCATGAGACCTGCGATCCTTGGATTCTTTCCACTCGCACTGCGATTGCGGAATCTTCTCTCTAGCCTTCCATGAGTGGGAAACCTCCGATGTAAAATGAGGGAGAGGCCACCGTGCACATGGTTATGGGATCTATCTATCAGAATTGCAGCATCCTCGCCTTAATTCACGATAGGCCAATGAATTTTTGACGGCGCCGTTGCCGGGCCTTTGATTTAGAAGATCAGATGCTCCATGTAATTTGTGAAATAGACATTCGCTCAAACAGTTTTAAGTTCATAATTTTGTCTTCCTTAGATTATAATCCAACGATCAAGTAATGGGATACAGATATAAGCCTCCATCTTGATTTTAAAAATAAATAAATAAAAAATTTAAACTATTTAAATACTCTCATCTAAGTTGTTTCTCATTTTTTTGGATTTAATTTTTATCGTTAAATTCAAAATTTTAACCGTAATTGTTTGATTAAATGCGTCGTTATCTGAGAGAGAGGGAGATGGTCCTCGGATCTAAGACACTAAGGACACATTGTCGATATACTTCTGTATTTTGACTTTGATTTATAGATATCTATTTACGGGATTCTAAACAGCTAAGGATTGAATACAACGAAATACCATCAAAAGAAATTGAATGTTCAATAAGAGATCATTCGCTCTCGATATTCAGAGAGAAAATATTCTAAGTAGGATGCGTAGGAGTCTCTGACCAAGGTGGACAACAATATCGAAAAAGGAGTTTTTCGATATTATATGGCAGCATCTGATCTAAGTGACTAAACCGGTTAAGATTTGACAGTTTATCATATCCTGAGTTGACTCGAGAGTATTGCGTGACTAAAAAATTAAATCTACGCGGTAACTATCGACGGAAATGATCCATGAATAGGTTACTTAACCCTAATACCTTTCGAGTTCATGCAGTGTTACTCGGCACCCAACGTGATCGGAGGCCCAGTCAAATTATATTTGCGACATTTATTTGGTTCATTAATTAATTAATATTAGATATAAATTGATTAATTAAGTTAGTAAGAAGTCACTGGACTTAATAGACTATTAATTGGATTAGTACTCGGGTCTAAAGGGTCACATGTAAAAGATTCTTACATGACGGGTCGAAAATCGAATTAATATTAAGTCAGGAGTTTTTGTAAAAAATCCCATAATGACTTAATATAAATATTTGCTATGAGGGCTACCCTAGCTAGGCATATTGTCTAGCCCTAGCCGTCCCCTTCTCTCTCCTCTCTCTCTCGTGACATCAAGGGGCTCCCCCTTCAGTGCTTTGTCCCGCTGTCGTGTCTGACTCCCGATTTTTGGGAATTCGTCTACATACCGTACAGATCGCTGAGGAGATCGGTGACTTCTACAAGCGCTGCTTCGAGTAAGGAACTAGTGGAGATTCATCGTGAGAAAGATCGCGTGGATACCGCTGGAGGCTGGACGTCTATCGGCCGACGGCATCACTCTGTCAGAACCGATCGAACATAAATTCGAATCTACGCAAGATAATGTCTAATCATTGTTTCTATTTTTATTCTTTGAAACATACAATAATTATTTTTATTTAATTTTATTTTAATTTAGTTGCGTCCGCGATCTCAAGAAACGAGAACCTTACAATTAAAAGTTTAAAATTCAAATTAGAGAGAAAATCAAGGAGAAGATGAAGGAGTGGTTTAAGCAGAGAATTCTCTTTTAAGTTATTTGAATTCTCAAATAAAAGAGAATCAAAGAAAGAAGTTTTAAAAAATTCAAAAGAACTAAAATTTGAATTTAAAAAATATCCAAGTTCTATAAAAACCCCTTGATTAGAAGGAAGGAGGAGGCATTAGTTTATATTAAATTTTAGAAATATGATCCCTCTCTTTCTTCTCCCTCCTTCTCCACCTTTTTTTCTTCCTCCCTTTCTTTGCTATAGTACCTTGAATAATGTAGCAGCTACAGTACCTCATATACTATAGCACATTTTTTCTCCTACTCTCTCTTTTTCTTCTTCTCTCTATCTCTCTAACTCTCTCTGATTTTTCACTGTTCTTCACCAATTTTCACACCCTCTATATCTGATTTTCTAATTCTTGAAAGCTCTCGCCCTCTCTCTTAGTCTCTCTTTCTCTAGCTTTCATTCTCTCTCTTTACATATCTCTCAAAATCAACGACTGCTATGAGGTGGAGGTGGACTCGAGACACTACAATTGACCACTGGAAGGAATCCAGAACTATCATGGATTTCTCTTTCTCTATCTCCTCTCTCAAGTTTATGAGTTTTCTATGTTACACAGTGTTTCGAACATTTTTTATAAGTTGTCTTCTAAGAGTCATATTATTTTTTTATTTTTAATCTTCCTGTAAAATTTCGTAAATTATGATGTCATTTGACAACAGTTTGTTTGGGAAAAAAAAAAGAGCACTTCCTCCATCTTTTTTCTTCTACAACTTTCTTTCTTTTCTTCTGTTGACATCACGTAAACTTTATAAACTTCTCTTACTTAATATTTTAGGGATAGTCTTAATTCAACAGATAAGCTATTTCAGAACGTATAATGGAATTCTCATTGTGTATTTGCATCGAACCTGTGTTAGTTTTAGTTGTGCGAGTCACTTCCAACTTCCTTTCTCTCTTCATTCTTCCACTGCTCTCTAACAAGAAAATTAAGATTTTCAACATTAAGAATTTGACCTCTATGTGGATCCGACTCATTCTCATCCCTGTGCTATATTCTTATTTTGTTGCGAGTCTGAAAAAAATTAAGATTAATTGTGCGTGCATGTTTAACGATGCATCACACCAACGACCACCTCTCTCTCTCTACATACAATGAGCCCCCTCGAAACTCCCTCTCCCATATCTTAAAAAAATAAATAAAAAATATTAAAAATTTAAAATTATTCAAATATTCCTCTATAGGTTAGTTTATATTCATTGAGATTTAATTCCCATCATTGAATCAAAAAATTCAACCGTAGCTATCCAATAAAGTATGTCTTTCATTGGGAATCAAAACTAAGAGTTAATTTGACAAATTTTCTATTTATTGACTATGTTTCAACATTTTTAGACATTATTTTCTTATATGTTTTCGATCGGATGGTCTAATTGATTTTTAAGATCGGACAGTGAAAATTAAAATCCTAAGGATTGGAACAACCCTAATAAGAGACTTATTTGAATATTTAAATTTGTTTGATGAATTTTATAATTTTTTTTAAACATGAGATAAGAGGATTTCAATGCAGGGAGGGTGTTAGATGAGCCCCAAGTAGGGGCCAACTATAATGAACCCCTAAAAACTTCATTATAAAAAATAAGTAAAAATTATTAAAAAATTAAAATATTTAAATACCCCTTATAAGTTAGTTTCTATCCCTTAAGATTTAATTTTCACAGTGAGATCGTAAAACTCAATCGTAGTCATCCAATCAAGTACACCCTTCATTGGATATCAAAACTAAAACTCCATGAGATGGGATCAACTCTAAAAGTAATATGACGATTTTTTTTTATTTATTGACTATTTTTTAATATATGTAGACATTATTTTTTGATATGTACTTACTTGGACGGCTTTAATTGATTTTCAAGATCGGAGGTAAAAATTAAATTCCAAGATGAGAACAATCCTAGGGGCCATACTTGAATATTTAAAAACTATTGGTGATTTTAAAAAATTTTAACATATGAGGAGACGAGAATTTCGAGAGGTGCTCATTTGATCCGTCTCAATGTATAATGTGTCCTAGGGCACATGTAACTTAGTTGCAACCCCCTCCAAAAAAAAAACCCATCATGATGTCAAAAAATTTAAAATATTCAAATGGTCCCTATCTCTTAGGTTGGTTCTCAACATTTTATGTCTAATTTTCACTGTATGATCAAGAAAATCAACTGTAACCATCTAATCAAGTGCGTCGTTCTTTGATGATCAAAACTAAAAACCTCAGAAGAAGGGATCAATTCTAAGGATTAATATGATAAACTTTTTATTTTTTAATTATTTAATAATATTTTTAGACATAATTTTTTGATACATATATGATCGGATAACTTTGATTGATTTTCAAGATCATGCGGGGCAAATTAAAGCCTAGAGATGAGATCAACCAAAAAGAGCCTATTTAAATATTTAATGTATAAATTTTTTTATTTTTTTTTATAGAGAATTTGGATTTTAGAGGGGGATCCTTTTAACAAGAGGACGACTTGCACTATTTCGACCCCATCCTTATGTGAAAAGAAAGAAAAGTTAAAATAAAATTTTAAATATTCAATTATCTCTCTAAAATTATTTTCATCTCTTTTGATTTAATTTTCACCGTCATATTATGAGACATTCAATCGAAGCCGTCAGATCTTACATGTATAAGTTAGTGATGAATATTAAAACTTTAAGGAATGGGAACAACCATAAAGACTAATTTGACGAATTTTATATTTTGTGATTATTTTTTCATGATCTTTTGAAATCAAGATTTGCCTGCACTAGACGGACAACTAAAATTGAGTTTCAAGATCGCAGTTTCAAGATCGCCAGGATTGGACGGTCAAATAAAGTTTCAAAGAATGGAAACAAGTCTAAGGGGTTTATTGAATATTTTAAAATATTTTATTTTTTAAATATGGGATGGGCTCGCGTATATATATATTGTAACCCATAACTAATGGTGTATTTGAAAGAAATAAATTAGCGTAAATATTAAATATGAACATTTAGATATTATGTACACATTTAGATATTATATAGATACTTAAAATTCTTATTATGTACAATACATTTATCATATTATATTAATATCTTCTATAAATAAAATCCTAAAATCCTGTATATGCAAAAACTCCTTGCATTATACATGTATGTAGAGAACCCCCTAAAATTTCTTTTTATTTTGAAACAAACTAATTATAAGTCATGTCAATAATGATAGACTTCACAATTTATTTTTTTACATGATCGTAGAGATTTTTCATGTATACAATGATCATAAAATAAGTTTTTATACATGTACTTCTCACAAATATTTATAATTTCTTTTTTGACATACATGAGATTATGGTTATACTTTGAAGGAAGAAGAGAAAAATAATGGTGATACTCTCCAATAGTGGGTTATCTATCTATCACACTTTAGCAGGCGTCAAACACCGTTAACTATCATGGTCTATGGGGCTGTCGAGCCTATCCCATCATTTCTCTAAAAGAAAAGAAAAAAAATCCCACGATCACTTTCCTCTGCGATTCTTCGAAGAATAGTTTTCCCACGCATCCCTCCGTTCGGCGTCTTCCTCATCAAAGCGGTCATCTCGTCGACCTCCGGCGAAGGAGGTTGTCGGTGGTATCCCGCCGCCCTAGCGCTGCCACTCTCTGGCGTACCCCCTGCCATCTCCGCCCCTACCAGACCATGAAATCAGCCCCCTGGACGCCGCTGCCTCGGCCGCCGCACAGGGATGAGCTACTTCAGGTCGCTCCTTGATTCGATCGGCTCCCTCTTCTCCGACGCCTATTCTAGCGTCGCCGCCGCCGGCGATCAGGGTGACACGATGGACGGCGTCGAGCCGGGGCCCTCGGCCGTCGTCGGCGAGAGGGTGGTGCTGAAGCTGAAGGGCTACTTCGAGCTGGCGAAGGAGGAAATTGACAAGGCCGTGCGCGCCGAGGAGTGGGGGTTGCTCGAGGACGCCATCGCCCACTACAGGAACGCCAGCCGCATCCTGGCGGAGGCCAAGGCCACCAGGGTCCCCGACGCGATCTCCTCCAGGTAAAAACACGCGCCATGACCGTACCATGCTCGAATTGCACTTATCCGTGGTTTTGAGGGCGAGATGTTTCTGTATTATTGGACGGATAATGTGGTGGGTGCGGTAAGAAAAATGTATTCAATCGGCTGGCACCTCAGGAGTCGTTACAAATTCAAGTTTCGAAGTCCTGTCGAGGTGGCGTATGATCCATAACACATGTAGATTGTGTACCTTGTAGTAGAGTTGAAACAGTTGGGGGAATGGACTCTTTCTTTCTGGAGTCTAGTCAAGTAGATTCCCTATATCTCTCATATCGTTGCGTCTCAGCGTGTTAGAATTTCATTTGTTTGTTATCTATGATGGGAACCTCCGAGGCATGTTAGCGTGCAGTGTTATGGGATAAAGAATGTGGCTATTTCTCTTAACTGTGTGAACTGATTTTAGTCTTGTGCATTTCTTGCTAAGATTCTTAGCTGTCAAACCTGATCATGAATTGGTTCATTTGATGCCACTTTCTGTCTTATTTTCGCTTTCTGAAAGTTCCTTTACTTCATATCAAGTTTTAAAACTTGAAGATTGGCCCAGATCACCAAATCCAGATCCAATTTTCGCATGCTGATACCATCCTGGCCTGTCATTCCCCAATCCTTGTTTTGAATTGGTTGGGATCAGGCTAGATCGTCTGATTCGGCCAAGGATTGGTATGCGTTTCGCTGATTTGGGTTCCAACAATTAGTTTGACAAGCTACAAGGAGCTCCTCCTAGCCATTGCCAGCTGTTGAGAAACGACAAGCAATGGCTAGGAGGGGTCTTTGGGCCTTTGTTAATCCCTTGATCCCTCTTAGGCTATGTAATTAGATGAGGTGTCTGCGGCAAATAAGGGGTCACCTCAGCATTGCCTAGGCATTTGAGGTGACACTTCTATTAAAAATATAACAAATTCAAGAATACAAACATATTATAAAAAATGACAGAAGCAAATGTTAAAAAACTAACATAAGTACTTGTTTGACCGCTCAAATGTGACCAAATAAGTGTAAAACCTAACAAATTAAAATAGAATGTAAAACAAATGAAGATGTGATCAAGAGATAGATAGATAGGTAGCCGACGTATAGACAGACAGAAGGATGATCACGAGATAGATAGATAGCAGACAGACAAGATAGAGATATAGATATCAGGCAGACAAGATAGGGAGATAAATAGCAGACAGACAATCAGAGAGAGAGAGAGAGAGAGAGAGAGAGAGAGAGAGAGAGAGAGAGAGAGAGAAAGAGAGAGAGTGATGCCAGGGAGGTTGGTCCGGGGGGGGGGGAGGAAGGAGAGAGAGAGTGGAGAGGCCATTGGTGTGGTCATGGGGTTGGGGACTCTCTTTTTTTTTTGAAAGAAAGTAGTGGACTGTACCACCAATTTTATTGTTTCATAAAAGGCGGCAGTACAATTAGAAAACTGGAGTGATGAGTTATTACTCCAGAAACGTCAAACGGCAAACTGGAGATTACAAGAAGCAAGAATTAATCTCCCTCTGCCAATTATCTAAAGAAATATTAAGCAAAAATCTGCTCCAATGAAATGAAAAATGAACTGCCCTTAAGCAACAATTCTTTGTATATGGTGTACTTCCCCGAGAGATGCACTCACTACTCTCCTTCTGAATGCTCCAGCAAACCACATGAGGTATAATAGATAAAATTTACCTTCTGTCTGAATTGGCTGACTGTCCCTTGAGCTTCTTAAATTGGCTGCACGTTCCCTCAATATTACAGAAATTATATTGAAAGGAGGCAATCTGGCTGAAAATAATCCACACTTCCTTGCTGAACTGACACTGAATAAAAAGATGATCCACATCTTCTATACCTTGCTTACACAAAGAACGCAATTTGTTTGCACTGGGAATCCGCTTTGATCTGTACACTTTGGTCATGAGCCTTTTCTCAAACATCAACCACACAATTGCACAGACCTTAAGCGAAGTTTTAACTCTCCACACCTGTCCATACATTTGAATGTAGCTCTCCTGCCCACCATGTGCTTGTATAAAGATTTAACTGAAAAATTTCCTCCACCCCACTCTTTATACCATATCATCTAATCAGCTTTATCTGTATGCAATACCACAGTGTTAAGCAGCTGTAACAATGTCAAATACTCATCAACTTCTTCATATTTCAATTCCCTCCTTAAAGTAACCATCCAATGTGCATTGGATCCCTCACTACGATTGCAATCTCTGACTGTAGTCCACTCTGGTCCATTGCTAACATGAAAGTATGAGGAAACTTCACTCTTAAAGTATGTGATCCCACCCATCTATCTTTCCAGAAAAAGATATTTCTTCCATCAGGAAATCACACCTATCTGCACATAATTTGCTGTCTTCAGAATTCCTTTCCATATAAGGGACATCATGCTGGTATTTGTAACATGCAAATAGAATTTCCTTACATCCTTGTAATGCTTTTCAAGGATAATAGTCTTCCACAGCCCATGTTCCTCCGATAGAAGTTCCTACAACCATCTGCCAACCAGAGCAAAATTCATGTACTGCAAGTTACGAATGCCCAACTCTCCATCCTTCAAAGACCAACAAGTTTTTTTGATTGGATCCTCCCCCCCCCCCCCCCCCCCCCCCCAAATAAAAATATCTTCTTAATTTATCCAGCCTTCTCCTAACACCCTGAGGCATGATGAACACTGATGTATAGTGCTGAGGGATAAAGCTCAGTACTGCATTGAGTAAAGTCAATCTACCACCCAAAGATAGCTGCTTTGCCTTCCAGGTGTATAACTTTCTCTGCATTTTCAAGATTGAAAGCTCCCAATCTGCAAGTCTGAGCTGCTTATAGTGAAGAGGTAGACCCAAGTATATTATTGGAAGCTTGTCTATTTTACACCCAATCAACTCTGCACATGCTAAAGTCTCCTCTTCCTCTAAATTTATACCAACTATGGCACTTTTGTCATATTTTATCTGAAGCCCTGAGCTACTGTCAAAAAGTGTCAAAATAAATAAAAGATTCCTCATATCTTCCTTCCCTCCTCCCAGAAAAATTAAGGTATCATCGGCATATTACAAATGTGAAATGCTGATTGGAGTCCTTGTTAACTTTACTGCATGAATCCAGCCTTGGTACATAACTTACTGAGCATGTTGGCTAGAATCACAAAGAGTAAGGGAGATAGAGGATCCACTTGCCTTAATCCCCTTGAGCTAGTAAACAACACGTGAACATTCCCATTTATGATCACTGAAAATTTAGTAGTAGCAATGCAATTTGATAGGACTTCTTTTACCAATTGTTCTGGGAAATTCTGATTCTTCATAATATGACAGGCACTGCCAAGAAGCCCTACATTTGCTTTATTAAAGTCAAGGTTACATGCCAGCCTTTCTCCTTCTCTTCATTGCAAATAAAGTCTCATGAGCAATTAAAAATGCGTGTTTGAGCTTGCACCCCCCTGAATGAAAGCTGATTGATTTAGCTCAATAACATCTCCAAGACATGAACTTATTCAAGTTGCCAACACATTTGCAATTATCCTGTAAGACCCATTAAGAAGACTTATGGGCCTAAAGTCCTTCAGTTCTGCGGCTTCACTCTTCTTAGTGATAGCACTAAAAAACTGCTATTGAAAAGCTGCTTCTATTACATCAAGCTTTACAAGATCCCAGAACTTTTGATAAAAACATAAAGGAAAACCATGGTGCTTTATCACTTACCAAACTAAACACTGCATTTTTTACTTCGTCTTCTATGACTTCTGACGTAACATAGGTAGCCTGCTCTGCTGTAACCTTTGACAGCTTGGGATCTGTCCATTTTGGGTACCAATGCTCCTCTGATTTAAATAATATACAATAGAACTTAATAACTTTCTCTGCAATTTTACTTTCCCCTTCAATCCAGGACTCACCAGCTTTGATCATTGTAATGTGATTTATTCTCCTTCTCCAATTGCAATTCTATGGTAGAAGGCTGTATTTAAATCACCTTCCAATTCACTCTTGATTTTTGCTTCCATCTGACTTCTTCTTCTCTAACCCAGTCCTGGTATTTTGATTTCAACAAAGATAATTTGACTTCGTCCTCTGTAGAGATAGTGTTCTCCTCTTTCTTCTCTAATTGTTGAATCTCTTCTACAAGAGCATTTGTCTTTTCATGTCTTTCCTGCCTCCATATTTTTGCCCATTTCTTTATTTCCTGTTTAAGCTTTTTGAGTTTAAAAGCTAGTCTTCTAGCAGCATTGTAGTTACATGTAGTACAATTCCAAGTCCTGACCACCAAATTTATGAAGTCCTCCTTCTGCAGCCACACCTTCCCCAACCTGAAAGGCCAATCAATTCTAATGTCTTCAAAGCTTTCTAAAATCAATGCATTGTGATCTGAGACCGTCGTTCGTTGTGCCGTGACCTCTGCATTTGGGAACATATTATCCCAATGATTATCAATCAAGACCCTATCCAATTTTGACATGGAAGGGACCTCCCTGTTGTTACTCCATGTAAACTTCTGGTTCACCAGATTGAGCTCATACAAACCTCTTTCCTCAATCCACTCATTAAATTCTCTCATTCCTGCAGAAACATTACCACGCCTGTTGCATTCAGAAATTTTCCTTATTTCATTGAAATCACCGATAACACACCAGGGCCATGCAAATTTATCTCTGCAATCAGACAACTCTTGCCACAAAACCCTGTGCTCCTTATGTTGACAAGGACCATAAACTTCTGAAAGCATCCAACATACATCTGACACTGTGGATGAAAATCTGATAGTGATGGAATATTCTCCGATATGCAACAAAGCACCTTTACACTTCCCACTGTTCCATGCTACAATAATCCCCCCTGCAGATCCTCGTGATCTTCTGAAAACAAATTCCTCATTTCTTAACCCTGTAACCTTGTTGAGAAACACTGGATCCCCCTGTTCCATCTTTTAGTTTCTTGCAAACTAACTATATCTATCCGTTTCCTTTGGATTACATCGTGAACTGCTAACTGCTTCCCTTGGTCTTGAGAACCCCTTACGTTCCACGACAAGATGTTCATGATAATAACTGTTGGCTCCCTGAAGCATTGCTGTTAACTACCAAATTTCGTGTGACTTCGCATGTTGATGACTTCAGCAAACTCTGTAATTCTCTCTTCCCAATCCTTTTTTTTTTGACAAAGCTTTGTCGGCATTGGTAACATTACAGCTGACATTGCAACTTTTCCTGAACTGCCCTACTTTGCCTTGCAGATCAATGCCTAGTAAGGCTCCTTTTTCTAAAATCTCCTCATTACTCCAATCAGCAAGAACACTCTTCTTCTACGACCCTTCCTTAAAATTTACAAATGCACTTGCAGACATAATCACTGGGGTCGTTGATTGATCTTTGTCCTAAGAGCCTTGGGAAAGTGGTAGATGAAGCAGGATTTTGTGGGGTGAAAAAGAAACCATTGCTCCAAAATAAGACTTACTTGTGCTACACTGTTGAGGTTGGTAAGTTGTTGCCTCGACGATGACACCTTCGCTAGATGGATTCAGTGATTCACCGCCACAGGACAGGAAACTTTCTCCTGTCGAGGATTTGCCCCCACCCTTCTGGAGAGGCCTCCCGTAGGACTAACTGGCCTTCCCCATTTTCTCCTTCCTCACTCATCTATAAACCCTAACGTTCCCCACTTTCCTTCTGTAAGCCCCCATCTCCGCCTGTAAACACTTCACCACCTGCAAAGTTACTCTGTTAATAGCCTCTGCCCAACTTTTATCATCTGTAATTACTGAAACACACTTAGCCATTCCTCTTCTATTATATGATAATACTGGGGTATCACTGGAAACTTGTGATACTGTCCCTCCCTGCTTCTCCCACCGTTCGTGGTCCTCATACATACCATCTATCTCGTGCCCACGAATCGAATCAGACGGCTGCTCACCCTGAGGCTTTTCCAAGTTATGCTCATGTGATGAGTTGCCAGGTGCCACAGATTCGTGTGCATAAGACAATTTTCCAGAGTCAGTCAACTCATTCAACTCGGTCTTCCTCAACCTCTTGGCAGGCTTCCAAACCCTATCTCTTTTCTCTTTGTATTCTCTGTAAGCTGTAACCACATCCCTATAAGTCCAGTCAGTCATTCTCGAATCCTCCTCATGACACTGCTCCACTTCAATGGAAACCCACAAAACTTCATTATTCCATCTAAAGCCTCACCCCCTCGACTGGATTCACATCTCCATCCACCTCTATGCAAACTCTTGCAAAGGAGAAATGATCCCAATACACTATAACCCTGTCTATAGCTACCAATGAACCAAAAGAGGCAACAATGGCTCTGTAAACCTCAATGTCCCATAAATGAAAGGGGATACCCTAAGTTTACTCCACAGCTTCCTATCCACGCACGTACTATCTGCTCCCACATGATGATTCCAAGCAGACCAGTAACATCCTTCACCATTATTAATTTTTGTTTCAACAACTTCTTCCTCTGATCGAGAGCAGAACGTAGCACCAGAAAACTCTTTTCATCAATCCGGCGATTCTTCCTCCATTAAGCAACACTCCCCTGTTCTGTAATTCCGACTGTAGATCATTCATCTTCCATCCCTCTACAAACACAGATCCAATCACACAGCACTGCATCATCACCAAATTCTTTTGAAAAGAATGGAACCAGGGAATCTGTACTGATGGCCCCATCTTCTTTCTAGCTTCTCCCGTGTCTACTAACTTTTTTTCAGCAACTTTCTTTGGTCCCCGGACCACCCGCTCCTTACATTCATTCAACCGGTGATCCAAACCTTTGCACTTCCAACAGACCAGAGAGTTCCTACAACTGTTTGCATAGTGCCCTGGCTCTAGACAACGGAAACATACTTTGCGCTTCTGTTTTGCATGGTCCTCTGCCCAAACTTACTCAAAGAGGACACTTTTCTTCCACTCTTCTTCTTGCAGCGTTTGCCCCTCTTCAGCGGCCTTCTTCCCATTCTCCTTCGTCTTCATCACCACAATCCATCTCCACGGCCCTCTTGCCTTAAGTTTTTTTTTTTCCCTTTTAAGAGCAACTATATCACTGAAACATCAATCAATCATAAGCCTTATCCAGAGAACTGCTGCAGCACTATCACCCATGTGGAAATGAATTCTTGAAAACAGTTGAATGGTTGGTTGCAGGATGTTGTGTAGGCCTTCATACGTTGTCTTTTTTATGGAGTTGTCAGAGTTGAATCTTGAAAGGCTGCCAGATGGAGCAAAGGTAGATCACTACTGCAGTTGTTGGAGTTGGGGAAGATTGCCCTGGCTGCTGTTTGGGCCGATGAGTTGCAAGACAGATCAGGCTGAGATGTGTCAGGTGGACTGAGGCAACCTAAGCAGTTCGAGGCGAGCATTCTCGACCAAGATGGTTCTCATGTTTGCGTAGGGAACAAGGCCTAAAGTGAGGCACCTCTTGACTGTTTAACACATAGCTCCTAAGGCACCATATGTGCCTTCTGACCTCCTTTTCATTGCTCTTTTCTTGTGGGGTTTAGAACTTTGAAAATCTCTCCGCTCTCTAGTCCCTAGTCCCTACTGTGATCTGGCCAAAGAAAGCAATCTCATAACCTACATTGCGGCATGATACCCCAAACAAGAAAGAATCATCACAACAATGTGCCACAAGGAGGTTCATCAAAGTGCTTTCTTTTAGGCACAAACAAATAAGTACAGATGATGTGCACCACATTGGACAATTCAGCATCAGATTTAGGTGACTGCATATTTTTTCTACCGTTGAATGCTAAAGATGGGACTGATCCTGGCCAAGGATGGATTGGCCAGTATCGGCCTAAATCAGTCCGGAGTCACATTGGGATCAACTGATCTGATCAATTTTGGGCCAACTGATCTGGGGGCCAATCCTTTTTATTTTATTTTTGAAAGTGGACGATCTGGGGGCCAATCCTGATCCTTCCTTGCTTAGTATTATGAAGGAGAGGAAAGGATAAAAGACGAAAAGAGACTTAAATAAGCGAAGCTTCCATCAGTCTTCTCATAGAAGGTGTTATAATAAGACACAACGAAATTCATCCCAGTGAGACTTTCAAGAAAAAAAACACACACTCAACATTCATCTCTTTAGTCATTAGTGGGCTGAGTTTGTCCTGAGCTATGTCCTAGTTGCAGCTGAGTTAGCTACAATTTGACATGTTCTTTTCAGTTTTCAAGTTTCTGTTTGATATCGAGTTTGGCAAACCTTTTGTGGACAATTTTGAGGATAAGTATCAAATCATAACTCATTCAAGGAATTAAAATCATTTGGTATTATGAGGTATGCAGAATTGACTGGTTATGACCTCTTAATTCCTAGAGAAAAAGTGGAAATGGACCTACCATGGCCCTAAAATTGCTAGTTGACCCTTACCAGCCAGGAATGAATCTTTTATTTCTCTGTCCTCACGTGCTGGGGTGGTTTCTCAGTATGAAGTAGGTGTCTGGCTCAGGAGCCACCCTTGCCCCAGACGGTCTAATTGGTATGACGTAGGTGTCTGGCCTAAGAGCTGCCCTCGCCCCAGCCAGGGTTTCCAGTGAGTACTACCTCGGTCTCAAAAAATTCCTCTGCTTCTGTGGCTTTTCCAAAAAAAATTCCCCTGCTTCTTTGTTCTTAGCCTCAGGATTCGGGGTGGGGGGGGGGGGTGCTGGCAGCAACAGTTTATAGAGAGAGAAAGAGAGGGCTCAAGCTGGCCTTAAAACAGGTGGCGGAGTAGGCTAAGTCAACCTGGAATATGTCTTTAGATCCCCCCTTGTGTTAAATTTTATCAAGATGAGAGTTTTTACTATCACATCTATTTCATTTCGTCTCTAATTATAGTTGTGTTGTGATTCTGCAAAACATAGTCTGAAGGTCGAATGTTCTTTGCCACACATTTAATGACTGATAAATTAGTACAAGTCACATCCAAATGGGTGCATGGACAAATAAAGAGAACTCTCGACTTTGTACCATTTTGATCCCTATGGAACACCTAGTCCAGTGCAAACCTTTTGGCGTATACTTTTAGATCTTATTTTTTTTTAATCCCTTTAGATATTCACACTTGGAAATAAACCAATGTGACTTGCGTTTTTAGTGCTGAATCCAAAAAAATTATTTTTCCATAGAAATAAGCCCTAGTTAACAGTCATTTGAAAGATGAAAACAGATGATAAGGACTAAAAAATATTAAACCCAAACATAATGGAGCCAATAGTAAATATGCAAGATACTAAGGAGTTTTTTTTTCTAGATTTGGTAGTTCAGCTAGGGGTGCAAGCTACCGAACCGGGCTGAGTTTGACCTTGTTCAGACTTTGTTCAACTAATTTTAATCGAGTTCAAGCTTAAGCTAAGTATTTAAGGTTGTTGTTCAGGCTTGGCTCATTTAAGTATTTAACGAGCTCGAGCTTTTATTGAGCAACTCATGAGCACAACAAAGCTGTGATAGATTAGGTTCCCTTTTTTTAAAAAAACTTAAATTTATAAACTTAAAGTAAACCACGGTGATATGGCTCATTCCCAAAGATTCGAGCCACTACTTGCATGGACTAAAACTAACAAAGTGATAACCCATAATAGGTAAAATGATAAGAGGGAGGACCTTGTAAAACTACCCATGTGGTAATAAATGGCAAGCAAGCAGGCCTACACTCATATCAATCCTCATCTTTAAAATAAAAAAAATGAAGATCTTTATAATTGCATTTATTGTTTTAAATGATAAAAATATTAAAAGAGCTTAAACGAGTTGAGTGGGCGTGTTCAAACTTAGCTCGTCTGCAAATCGGGCCTGAAAATTCATTTGAATTTGGCTTATTTAACTTAATAAACGAGCCAAGTTCGAGTATCAGCCAAGCCAAGCTTGAGCTACTTGTTGAGCATACCAGTTCAGAGGCACTAAAAAATTAAAAAAGCCCCAATTTTTTATTGAATGATTCAAATAATATTCGATCAATGCAATGCTCTAGTTAAATAATGTTGATCTTAGGGAATGGACAATCAAGATCATGATCATTGAGCCCTTGTGTCTCAACAAATGTTAAACCTTAAATTATGCTTTGATTGTCTGAATGAACCATTAAAAATGAAAATTATAGTACTTGGTCCTCTATGATTTCAGTGGTTGAACAGGGATCAAGATCAAAGGAATTATTTTACACACTCTAGAATGACAACATCAACAAGGATGCACATGGCAGATCAAAAGCTGAATCTGCTGATCAATAAGGGGTGATGGAGCAGTTTCTTTTTTTTTATTTTTCTTATTTATGCATTATTACGAATGGTATTTTCATTTGAGTCATTCAACTGCTAGAATTTATAGTGTGGAGTAATTTGAGTCAAATTAGGATTGGTATTCGAGTAGAGTCTTTATTTCTGAGTCGAAATCAAACTTGAGTGTAATGTCCACTATTTATGTGAGAATAAACCCAAAACAGAGTCATGGTCAGTTTCAGAAAATTTTGGATGTGTACAACCTGTGTGCTTCATTTGTCCCCTGCAGAACCAGCAAGAGGCCTTCCTCCTTTGCATATTGGTGGTGCAAGACCATCATCTCTATTGCAGGGCCAGTTACGGTTCGGGAGCGGTCAGGGCCGGTTACGGTTTGGGAGCGGTCAGGGCCGGTTACGGTTCAGAACCAGTCAGAACCGGACAAAACTGGCCGGAATCGGCCAGTTCAAACCAGATCGGGAACTGCCAGTTCCGATCTGCTTCTACTGGTTCTGGTTTGAACTGGCCGGTTCTGCAAACCATGCTCTCTATCCACACCACCGTCCACCACATCCTGTTTCAAGTTTGACGTCTATATGTTGCTGGATTCGGTTCAGGCTTGCAGTGTCTATCAGGAAATGAGAACCTCAGCAACCCAAGCTCTTCCTCTTGGTTCTGTGGAGCTAGGCTGCATGTGAACAGCCAGAGAAACAGGTGCCATGTGCTGGCATATGCCACTGGATAGTTTGGCCCTCCTGTCCCTTATCTGGTGTCCACTGCCTACTGCTATGCATGTGCGACAAGCCTTATATGTTTCAGATAAGCCAACTCCATCATCCAGGTTTCTATTTTAATCAGTCAACATGCAGGGCAAGATGCCCACAACCAGCTTGTAGATGGAATTCAAGCTTGATTTATTAGAATATACAATTATATAACCTCACTTTTGAGATGATATTTCCTGCCCGGGGACATCTGACTTGGAAAAAGTTATATGTGATGTCATCTGTAAATGTTGTGGACATTTCCGTCACCACTAATGCATCAGAATTACCATTACGAAAAATTGACATTCATTGTTTGTTGTGTTGAAATTCCCATACCTTTGTCTATAGCCCACTGTTAACCTCCACTAAAGTTAACCTGGGTGTCTAACATACGTTTTTTTCATGCAAGTTTACCTTTTCTTTTAGATGGACTGTTGCCGTATTCCTTCTTCAGGTGTTAATTGTGCAGACCTACTAAGTTGCTTCACTCTATAATCTTTTACTTTGTGCTACATGCTTGCGTTTTGTTTTTTGCATCATTCCTGCGCCATATTACTCAACAATAAAGTATTATTATTTTGCATGTGCTCAATGTTATGTGCAGTGATACATTATTCTTTGTGGCCTTTGCTTAGGGTCCTGGGATCAGTGGTAGAACCAAAAATTTATCCTTACAGATAGCAACGTAAAGTCGTAACCAATAAACATCTTTTGGTTAATGTTACCGTAGGGATTTCATTGAGCTGCTACTGGCCTTTTTGTGTGTGTGTGTGTGGGGGGGGGGGTGGGGGTTAGCTGCTAGTTGCATTCCTTGATAGAATGCTTATGAACAGTTGGCAGATCTTACCTTGTGAAGGTAACAATATGTATGCTGAGAATAACATGGAAGGTTTTTCTGTGGTCAGACTTATAATGGTATGATGCACTTAAGAAAGAAATAATGAAACCCAAGTAGCAGAAGTGCTTGAAACTTGTGACTGTAGTTGAAAGATCATTAATAGATCTTAAATGACTAAATTAGGAGGATTACATTTAACTATATCTCTAGATCTTAAATGCTTAATGGAAGTATTTATATGGTGTCCAACGTTACGCCAGGAGTTGGGGATGTCGGATGGATCTTTGAGACCACCTTAATGAGAGATATGATTAATCTGGATCTGTTTATTGTAAGCAAAGTGAATGGGCATTACTATTCTGTCCATATATCTGTTATGTATGTGTGTATGTATGCATGTACAAATCATCAAAAATTTTAAAATATTCAAGTACATACATGTAGGTTGTTTCCCACCCCTTTGGATTTAATTTTCCATTGGATTGAAAAACTTAACCATAGCCGTCCAATCAAATCTGTCATTGTTTGAGGATCGAAACTAAAACTCCAGAGGATGGGATCAACCCTAAGGGCTAATCTGAGAAATTTCCTATTTTTTGACCATTTTTTCAGCATTTTTAGATGTTGATCTTTGATACATGCCCGATTGGATGGTGAAAATTAAAGCTACGGGGATGGGGACAACTCTAAGGGGCCTATTTGAATATTTAAAAATTATTGATAATTTTTATTTTTTTACATGGGTTAAGGTGGGGGGGTTCGGGAGGGGGAGTTAGATACGCCCCGGGGCACGTTGAATCCTTTCCCTATATATATATATGTATGTATGTATATGTATTGTATGTCTTGTGTTGTGCTCACTACTTTTCTATAATCGTCATGCATTGCATGTCTCAAAGGAGATACCACTCTTTTGTTGAGACATAGTTACAAGGTACAAGGCAACTATTGATGTGCACTTCATGTTCAAATTTCGAATGATAAATTTCTTGTGTTTGTTGCTGGATATCTAGTGTAGAAATGTTCATCAGTGTTTTCTGAAGACAAGTATTGTATTACAGTGTCCATAGCATTCATCATTGAGGACATTGCTTTTCTCATGTCGATGTGGCTCGGGTTGGCGATAGGTTATGCTGATCAAAGCTGGGCTTGGTTCTTCTGGAAGGATTTAGTCTGGCTGGAGGCTGAATAAAGGAGTGTCATAGGCCCAGTATGTCCCATGTCCAAGCCTGAAGCCTGGGGGCCCAGCACATATGGTTGGCTGTTCAATCTTTAAAAAACATTCAAATGTACAAAAGGTGTGCATTTCAAATGGATGCCTTTTGCACATGGTATGTGAACGACGCTTGTGTGGGCCGCTGCAGACAGAGCGCGGCTGGCATGTTTTAGCAGTTTGTCTCCTCCATGATTTGTGTGATACTTTTCTTTTCTCTTGCTTTACAAATCAGCTGTCTGATCCTGATTGGATGACTGATGCTACCTCTGTTGTCAAGGCGCTCGCCTAGGCGCCAAGGCGCTTTCACAAGCACCAAGGCGCTGGGCGCCTTTCCAACATGTGAAAAGGCGCCCAAGGCGCCCGCCAAGGCGCCCAAGGCGCCTGCCTAGGCGCCCAAGGCGCCCAGATTTTTGAAATCTGGGGTTCTTGCCCCCCTTTTTTTTTATATACATATATGTATATATATACACATATAATTATATAAATACATACTAATACATATATATAGACATATTACATACATATATTTAGATTTATATATACAAACATGCATATATATATGTATATGTATACATCTAAATATATGTATCATGTATGTAAAATGTGTATATATATCTATCTATCTATCTATCTATCTATATATATATATATATACATATTCATATTCCATACGTACATTTAGATATATTTATGTATATATATGTATATATTATGTAATTAGACATTTACACATATTACATACATACATTTATACATAGATATATATGTATGTATGTATATATATGTGTGTAAATCTAAATGTATATATATATATATCTTAAATTAAAATATTATATGCATATATATATATATACAAATATGTATATATATATATATATATATACATCTATATACATATACATATTACATACATACATTTAAATATATTTGTGTATATATATGTATGTATATATTATATAGTTAGACATATACACATATTACATACATACATTTATACATAGATATATATGTATGTATGTATATATATGTGTGTGAATCTAAATGTATATATATATATATATATGTATCTAAATGTATGTATGTAATATGTGTGTAAATCTAAATGTGTATATATATATATATATGTATCTAAATGTATGTATGTAATATGTGTGTACATATATATATATATTATATATGTATATATATATCCTAAATTAAAATATTATATTATGAAGTTAACGCCTAGGCGACGCCTAGGCGGGCGCCTAAGCGCTTAGGCGGTTCAGAACCCCGAGCACGCCTTGGTCGCCTTACCGCCTTGACAACTATGGATGCTACTGTGTCTGTGACAAGACCACACCGGAGGGCTGGCTGCATATAGTCTCTTTCTCTCTCTCTCTCTCTATCTATATCTATATATCTATCTATCTATATATATATATATATACACATACATATACATATGTGTGTGTGTGTAGGAAAAGATTCAATGCACCCGGGGCACATCTAAGTAAGATGCGCCCCCTCGAAGAGGCCCCCTCCCCCTGTTAAAAAAAATTGCCAATAAATTTTAAATATTCAAATAGGCCTCTTAGAGTTATTCCCATCCCCGGGCTTTAATTTTCACCATCCGATCTTGAAGATCAATAATAGCCATTTGATCGGGTACGTATAAAAAACGATGTCTAAAAATGCTGAAAAATAGTAAAAAAATAGGAAATTCATCAAATTATCCTCTAGGATTGATCCCATTTCTTGGGGGTTTTAATTTTGATCCCAACAAGAGATGCACTTGATTGGACGGCTACCGTTAAGTTTTTTTGATCAAACAGTGAAAATTGAATCTAAATGGGTGGAAATCAACCTAGATGGGGGTATTTGAATATTTGTAATTTTTATTTTTTAAATTCGAGATGTGGGATTTTGGGGGGAGGGGGGCACATCTAAGTTAGATATAAGGCGCATTTAAGTTAGATGCAACCCGGGTGCGCTATAGCCGCCCTTTATATATATATGTGTGTGTGTGTATGAGAGAGAGAGAGAGAGAGAGAGAGAGAGAGAGTTATCTATTAGCTAATAACAAATAAATTTGTTATATGTTTCTCTTTGCGACAGAGAAGACTCTGAGATGGGTCAGAACAGTCTTGCAACCGGGCCATGCGAGACACTCGAGGATTGTGGGGTGAGACGCCTCCGATTGTTCCACATCAATTTGGTTTCAGAGCCTAATTTTGATCCCCACCGCATCATCGCTCCACCGCCGCTCGCAGCCACCACACAACCCCTTATCGTCCCCTTCCTTCCTCTCTCTCTCTCTCTCTCCACAGCCCCAAAAAAGAAAAAGAAAAATATTGTTCACAACACTATTATGTGAACAGTGCCATGCCCAACTTCTCCATCGCACCCCTGTTTCCTCTCTGTCTGATTTCTCCCTCTATCTCTTGATTTCAGCCCCGACGAAACAGAAGAAGAGGAAGAAGCGGGAGGGAGGAACCGGCCTCCCCCGTCGGCTGCCGCCGCCACCGCCGTCAGCCACTCTTATTGCCGCCCCCGCCACCTTCTCCTTCCTCCGACCCCTCTCTTTCTCTTGGTGTGAGCCGCCACAACACAAGGAAAAGAAGAAGGGTAGAAGTAGAAGAAGAGGAGGAATGGGAGGCTACTGCCACCCGCCGGCGGAGCCACCGCCATCTCTTTCTCTCTCTCTCTCTCTTCTTGTTAGGGTTGGAAGGAGACGAGTTGTAAAGGAGAAGGGTGAAAGAGAAGGGCCCGTTCCCCTTTAAGTTGGAACTTGGTTAACCATGTTTGATCCGGTCTGCTCCAAACCAGATCAGTACCCATCAGTCCCTCTCCAGCCCTGGTCCAAGCCAAGTTTGCACCAAGGGTCCTGACCCTGGTCCTAGGTGGTCGGAGCAACTTGGTTCTGCCCTTGTCCGAGCTTAGGGCCTAGTGAGCCCCGAGCCAAGGTCCAACCTGGTTTGATCCACTGCACCAGGCGATGCACTATGTTCACTATTGCATCGCCATCACCAGAGAGTCATTCGGACTCGGATTGGCGCACTGAATGCGCCATTGGATTTGTCTCAACAAGGTCGGCCTCATTCCAGCGTACCACTGCCCCAACTACACCTCATTTTGAGTACCCACCTCCAACGGTTATGTCGATTGTACAAGGGCACCTCTGTGCTTTGTTTTACGTGCCAATCGCGCCGGTGGCATCCTTGTAGTGAGACGGACCTTGTTCAACCCCCCATTTGCCAGCAATGCATCATTTCGCATGTTGCTCATGCCTACATCTCGTAGATGGCCGTTCGGGTATCTTAACGCTCGCATCAATTGCTTCGATTTGCATGCCAACTTTCAAATAGCTTTGACTATGTGTGGCCTATTTGCTGAGATGATGGCCACAAGCTATTCGAGCATGGGTTGGGTTCCTTTAAGGGATGACCCATAAGGAATCAAGTTAAAGAATGAGTTTGAGAGATACTGTGCCAGAATGGCTGAACTAAAGGCGACCTAGCGTTGGTTGAGGAGAATTACAACTAACTGAAGGATGTAGCTTATGAAGCCGATCCATCGCTAGCATATGAGTATTTTGAAGAGGTTGAGTCCAAGATGCTGGAAGCAAGGTCATACATGATTCTGAAGTCCATTTTGTGGTCGATTCTACATTCATAACTGAGCAAGATGAGCCGAAGAAAGAAGAGACAATCGAAGGTGTAGTCAACCAACCGAAGATTGTTCTATACACCATTGGCCAACATGATTTTGACCACATATGGAGCGATGTTAGGGTACACTTTTCAGATCGAGGTGAAGCTCTCCTTCACGCGGATCAGCTATGCATCCTTGTTTTGCTGCTCTCATCTTCTCCCCATGGATATTGTCACATTTCAATACTCGAGGATGAGTTTTCTCGAACCAAGGGAGAATGATAGGGATCCAGGACCAGCACACCATGACGGAGTGCATCTACCGCCGTCGGAGAGTTGTTTCAGCTTTGTTGTGGCTCGGAGACTCGCCATAGTTATTTTGATGCGTAACATAGTTTTAGATGAATCCATAGACACTTTGTTTGGCCCGTTTGGAGCCCATTTAGTTGATTTTCGATTTCTAAATTTTTTGTGTGATTTTTACACTTTTTTTCAGGTTAGGGGTATTTTGGTATGGAGTCAATTTTATGGAGTCTTTAGGGTGTGTTTTCCCTTTTAATTGCGATGCAAGACAAATTTTCAATTTACGGATGAATTATTACGAATTTGGAGTTGTTTTCTCATGTTTTTCTTTGCGATGGAGAAGAAGACCCTGAGACGGGGTTGGAAAAGCCTTGCGATGGCGTCAGGTGAGACACCCGAGGATTGCGGGGTGAGATGCCTCCAATCGTTCCGCATCAAGGGCCATATCTCTCTCTCTCTCATGTGAACGACGTAGTGGGTGTTGCGCATATTCCCGTGGTAGAGGCAGCCAATCTAATAACCTGATCCATAACATAAGCCCATGAGGTAGAGGCAGCAGCAGTTTCCACAGCAGTTCGTGGGTATGAGCAAGTAAGACCCTGCAGCATTGCACTTCTCTGCATAATATGGCAGAACGGTTTTCTGCTGCATCTATTAGGTAACGGTTTGGCATGCAACAGAAGTAGATCTGTGGGAGAGAGAGGACAGAGCCAGAGATGGAGTTGTCATTAACGTCGCCAAGGAGCCAGCTGCTACATTTCTTATGCATGAGATCGAGAGAGAGATGGACAGCTAACTGATGTGAAGATTTATATTATGCAGAGGAATAAAACTTGTGCCAAGTTTACGTCTGCTGTTACACATTAAATTTACATGTATATTACAAGCACCTTACACTCGAATCAATCTTTTATACATACGTGTTGGAATGCAAAAACAAGGGAGAATAAACTACACATACATAGATTAGGTACACCCAAAGTGTCATCTTAATAGGACAGATAATGAAGAAGTGATTGAGCTTTCAAGCTCTGTTATAAAAGGCGAGTGAGGCGCTCGCCTAGGCGACGAGGCGAGGCGAGGCGGTGGTAAGTCGCCTCACTTTGCCCTCTATCGCCTAGGCGAGCGACAAAATCACCTTAGTCGATGAGGCGCTCGCCTCCGCGTGCCTCTGGCACCTCAGTCGCCCCATTTGCCTCAAGTCGGTCCGCTTGGCCCTATTGGCCCAGCCCAAAAGGCCCAATCCCCCGCCTATATATCCCTTCGACCCATTAACCCACCCCCCCGTCCCGATCGAAACCCTAGCACGTTAGTCCTCTTTGCCTACTCTACGGTTCCCCCGACCCCGAGCACCCATCTCCATGGTGCCTCCCCGGCAACAACGACAACGACGGCTCTCCACTCTGGCCACGACGACGGTGACGACGCTCCACTCCGGCCACGATGACAGCGATGGTGCTCCACTCCGGCTACGACGACGGCGACGATGACGGCTAAGGTACCTTCTGGCGACGGCGAATCTAAGTAAGCCTCACACTCTCTCTCTCCCCACCTGCTCTTTGCCTCTCTCCCCTCCCCCGACCCTCACACTCTCTCTGTCTCTCTCCCTATCTCTCTCCCCTCCCTCGAGTCCCGATCCTCTCACTCTCTCTGTCTCTCTTCCTTCCCTCGACCGTCTCACTCTCTCTGTCTCTCTCCTAGTGTCTCTCCCCTTCCCCGACCCTCTCACTCTCTTTGTCTCTCTCTCTCTCTCTCCATGTCTCTCTCCCTTCCGGCCCTCCCCCAACCCTCTCACTCTCTCTGTCTCTCTCCCTGTCTCTCTTCCCTCCCTAGAGCCTCTCTCTCTCTCTCTCCCCTTTGGCCCTCCCCCAACCCTCTCACTCTCTCTGTCTCTATCCCTGTCTCTCTCCTCTCCCCCGACCCTCTCACTCTCTTTGTCTCTCACTCCCTTTCTCTGTCTCTCGCACTCACTATTTCACTCTTTTTCACTCTCGATTTAGCTCTCCCACTCACTGTCTCACTCTTTGTCCATCTCCCACTCACTCTCACTCTCTTTCATTCTCTATCCAACTCTCTCACTTTCACTCTCTGATCTTTCACAGTCACTCACTCTCTCACACTCTCTGCTTGTCTGTTGATATTATGTTTATAATACGTTTATATTATGTTTCTTTAGAATTCTGTTGATAAAATTTCATTATGATAGGTTTATTAGTAGCAAAATTAATTTGTTGACTACATATTTGATTGATTAAATTTTATTTCAATTGGCTTGATTTAAAATTATTTGGTTATATTTGAATGCATGAATATGTTATTTTGTATGATTTTATTCTACTCTCTTACATTTTATATAAATATTTGAATTATATATATATATATATATATATATATATATATATATATATATATTTTAAAAAGGTCGCCTCAAACGCCTAGGTCGTCGCCTAGGCGTGTGAGGCTGAGGCGAACCCCCGGTCTCCTCAGTCGCCTCACGCCTTTGACTACATAGCTTTCAAGATGATAGAAACAGCTGGTTAAGATGGGCATCTTTAGCATAGCCTAGTTGTGCTTACTGGGCACCTCATTCTCGACCTCTCTCTTGTGGAAGCTTCGGTGGCAGCTGTAGGTGGCAAATTTGAGGGCCATGCTTGTTGCTTCGGTGGCAGCTGGAGGTGGCAAATTTGAGGGCCATGCTTGTTCCTTCCTTGCTGGTGACCATGAACTCTATACGGCTGGTGACCATGAACTCTATACAGCCGGTGACCATGAACTCCATACAGCCGTCCACAGCATAGCCGCCTCTGCTGGCAGTATGATCTTTCCTGAGCTCCCTGTACCTGACCACCACTTTCTCATTCTTTGACACCAGCCCGTTGGGAACATTGTTGGGGAGTATTCTTTTGGGGGTTGATGCTGCTGATACCATGGTCTTATGCTCTCAGTGCTGGCCCTCCTTCATTCTTCTAGTCTGGCGTCCACAGGTTATTAGAGATGGAGCTGATGCCGGCACCCTCATGTCATTACGGTGGCGCAGCAACATGCTGGGTGTTGCATAGGTTATCGGAGCTAGAGCCATTGCTGGAACCATCCTGCTGCTGTTGCTGCCTGGTTTTGCATGCGCGCCTGCTGTCGTTAGAGAAGGAAAGGATGTATGAGATGGAAGCGGTGCTCCCACCCCATTGCTGCTGCACCTACATCCTTTTCGTATGTGGCATAGAGTGATGGAGGATGAATGGAGGGGAGATGGGGTCTGGCCAGGGAGAGAAAACAGAGCCCCCTTTTCCACTCAAAGTCTTCGGGAAGCTAGTGCATCACGGAATTTTAGGGGGGGGGGGGCACTTTTGTCCAAGACACGAAGTAGGCTCTCTTTTCTTTCCGCGACGGAAATATGTTTTCCAGGCCACCAAGAGATCTCCATCCAATGGTGGGAATGTAAGAAACGCTGTCACCGGATTTGAAGAAGGCAGCGTCCAGTATCAATTCCCATATATATATATATATATATATGTATATGTGTGTGTAGGGATTTTTAGTTTTTAGCCCCTACAAACTTTTAATATTACAAATAAGTCCTCCTAATCAACTATTTACAAAGAAGTCCTCACAATCACAACTTTCTTACAGAGTACAAATAAACCCTTTTAAGGGCTTATTTATAACATTATTAGGGGCTTATTTGCAAGTTTTTCAGTCTTGTGCTTCCGGTGGTTGCCTTGTACTTCCCTTGCTTTCCTTGTAGGCTTGTTTGTGAGTTGTAGCGTGGAACTTCTCCAACATCATCCTCTTTTTAAATCTTAACCGCATTTTTTACGTTCATCTTTGTTGAAGGATTTATATGCTATTTCTATACATACAAATGAGGAGGATAAATTAGTATGGGCACCTACCAAAGGGACATTCACTGTGAAATCCTATTATGCCGTGTTGGTAGGTGATATGCCTAACTACTTGAAGAATGATGACGTGTGGAAAATCAAATCACCTTTCAAAGTTAAAGCATTCATGTGGTTGATGTATGAAAAAAGGATAGTTACTAAAGTCTATAGGAGGAAATGGTGCCAGGAAGATGATATTTTATGTGCACTTTGTGGCAGTGAACCGGAAGATGTTGACCACCTGCTTGTCAATTGTCATGTTAGCAAACAAGTTTGGACTACTATAGGGGAGCTCTTGCATTTTAAACCTTCTTTTCAAACAATTTGGGAGATGTGGACTTCAGACAATTGAAATCCAAATATAAGCACAGGAAGCATAGAAGTATTCTTGGGATTATTCCTCATGCAATCTGCTGGAGCATTTGGAATGAAAGGAATGAGGCGATATTCAGAGGGAGTAAAATTTATGTGGAAAATATTGCTATTAGAAGCTTGTCATTTCTGTATAATTGGTCACGACATATTTTAGGGTTCTCGGTTGATAATTGGAATAAAGCATTTAATTAGTTAATGCTATTGTAAGTTCTTCTTTTCTTTTGAAAGGGATAGGAATCTCTCCTGTCTGCTTTGTATTGTACTTCCTCTCTTTATCAATAAAATTGGTGGTACAATCCATGTTTTTCTAAAAAAAAAACCCGCATTTTTTACGCCTGATTATTGGATGCTTTCCTTTCTCCATCCAGCTGTTGGAAATGCAGAAGATTAAGGCATTCATGTGGCTGTTATTTCAAAAGAGAATTGTCACCAAAATTCGTAGAAGACACTGGGTAACAGATTGCTCTACAATTTGTTCGCTATGTGGACTGAATGAGGAAGATGCAGATCATTTATTCCTTCATTGTGATATTAGCAAGGAGGTCTAGAGAGTTATTTCAGGGATCTTGAAGACTCGTTCCAGTCTTCTGAACATAGAAGATTTGTACAAGTTCTTCATGACTTTTAATCAAGCAAGGAGGAAAAACTCTTCAGCAGAAGACATTTCAAATTTTGCCGCATGTAATGTGCTGGAGCATTTGGAGAAACATGAAAGATAGCTTGTTTTGGGTCACAAAGTGTACATAGAAAATATTTGTCTTCAAGCAGTTTCCTTTTGGTATCAGTGTAGCGTCATATATTAGGTGTTCCAGTAGAGCATTGGGCTAAAATTATGAATTTCATGTAACTTTTATTTTTCTTCTAGGCTTCCATCAGAGGAACTTCTCCTCTCGACTGCTTTGGATGTATTTCCTCTATTTATCTTAATAAAATTGGGAATACACCTTATTATTATTTTTTAAAAAAAGTCTCCTCCTTGGACTTTAGTGCATGAAACTTGAGAAACTTGAGCAGACAGTGCTTGGATATGGAGTTTGAGCTTCATAAAGAGAACAAGAGAGGAAGGAGGTGGAGGCAGGCTTTGGGCTTTTGGAGGGTGGAGTGGGGGGGGGGGGGGGTAAGGGAAGGAGTCAAGAAAAGGAGGTGGGAGCAAGGATGGCAATCTCGGTATCCGTACTGGTACCGGTGGGTACCGATACGTATCGGTATCGGTATCGGCCGTATCGGCCAGTACCGGCCAATAAAAAATTAATAAAAATATTTTATTATTTTTTTACTTCAAAGACAGGTATCGGCCTATTCGGGGGTATCGGTACTGGTCCCGACCGATACTGATACGTATCGGTATCGGCCGATACTGCCAACCATGGGTGGGAGCAAGGATGGCAGTACTGGTATCGGTACCGGTATCGGAGGGTACCGATACTGATACGTATCGGTATTGGTATCGGCCGTATCGGCCAATATTGGCCGGTACCGGGTCCATCTTGGCCTAGTACCGGGCCAATATCGGCCGGTATCGGTCCACTCAATATGGTATTGGTACCCACCGATACCGATACGTATCGGCCAATATTGCCAACCATGGGTGGGAGGAAGGGGGAGGCAGAGGGAGAACTGGAAAAAGGGGAACTGGGTTCTGGGGAGGCACTTGTGGTTGTGGAGCCTTTATAGCTGCTGCCCTAAAGCCCTCATATCAAGCATCCTTTGATCATCCATGGTGAAGAACACATATTTTTCCTTTCTAGTAGTTGGATATTTTGGTCCGGCCTGCCTGAAAGATCAACCTTGAGCCTGGTCCGTAACATCATTGGGCTATAATTGCCGGGGCTGAGCCCATCCCACGATCAGCCTGGGCCCTGTCTAGAGTGGACCAGCATTTTCAGGGCAGCGCTTTGTTGGTCCACGAGCCAGTCTGGCCCTTTGTCAGCCCTAGATGTGGCCAATATCTTAGACAAAATGAACTGCTGGAGAAATTTTATTATTTGGTTTGGATGGGTGCATCACAGCATTGAGGAACAGCTACTTGGTGCAGCGCACTTTTTAGGATATTGTTTTTCTCCTTTAATTTGGATATATCCCTTCTTCTAAGAGTATTAGGGGAAAGCTTCCTCTGCACCTTGCCAGGAAGCACCTTGGCTGCTTGCCTGCATGAGGGCCATCTTCTAAACACCTTGATGCATATCAGCTACTTGGGTGAAGTCCATGAGCATTTGCACCATTACAAGTCATGTGAACCCCCAATGTGATGTTTGCATAGGCTTTCTGGGTGGATTTGAATGCATGTCATCTTGGTGCAAACTGCAGCCCATGTGCTGATTGAACCATCTTCTCAGTCTTCTTTGGATAGCATTTAATTTGCTGATTATTCACTAGTTATTATCAAAATCTTTATCATTGTAATGTGTTTCCTAATTGCCTTTACAGTGAGCAATATAAAGTGAAATCTTATCATCAAAAGATATCAGAATGGCATGTGCAAGTATCAGAGAGATTACAAGTGCTGAGTCGACGAGGTACAAGAGAATAATGTTGGAAAAATCTTTCACTTTTGTGAAGCTTTGTTTATTCTCCGCATAACTGATTTTTTATCTATTGTATTGTCTCAGCTGGCATGTCACCAAAGAAGGTATGTATTGGTCTAAGTGCCTGTGAGTGTAGATGTCTTATTTCTATTTCTTTATTTCCAGTTTCCTTCTGTTGCACCTTTTTAATGGGTACATTATGTATTGCTCAAAGTGCTCGTAGTTGTAGATGTTTTATTTCTATTTCCTTATTTCTTGTTTCTTTGTGCTGCACTTTTTTAATGGCTAATTTTTTGTTAGTCTACTCTATTATAATTCATATACTAGCATGGATAATTGGATCTTTTCTAGTTGTGAACCTTGTCCAATAACACTAGCATGCAGTGCCTTTTGTATGTGAAGGTGGATAATTTAAAGGTAAGAAGGTAACTCAGGAAGTCCAAAAACTAGATGTTGAAGGTAGTCAACTGAGTTATTTCCCAAAGAGCAACCCTAAGATAAAGAAAAGGAGCTCAATATTAACTGGTGGGACTTACGCAGTAAGCAGTCAGGTGGACGTAAGATAAATCGGTTTGTCGTATAAATTAATTTTGGATTTGCCAAATTGCATTGGCCATGCCAATGGCTTAATTTGGCTGGGAGGATCTAAATCTCAGGTGGGGAACTAAAATTAAAAATCATAAAAACAAACTGAAAAAAGGTAAAAGTTAGGAACAATAAAATTCTGAAAGAAACTGTAAATGATATAAGATATATAAATTAAAGAAACTAAAAAGACATGAGTATGCAAAAAGTATTATCAACATATTGTGGCATATGAACATGATATCTAAGAAAAACTTCCAATTATTTTAAAAAGAGATCAGCTCTACATGCAGTGCTAAGGTGCAGATTCTGATTCGGAGAATTATCCATGGTAGGCTGCCTACCTGTGACAAGATTGCAGCTTTCATGAACAGGGTAGACACCACTTTTTCCCTATGTGGGCAGAATGAGGAAACATTAGGGCACCTTCTTCTCAGCTGTCCATACTCGCAGGGGGTGTGGAAGCTCTTGTTGAAGAAGCTCAAGTGCATGCATGTTCTACCATACACCATTGAGGTCCTCTTGGTCACCTGCTGGAAGAAGAGAATGGACAAGGTGGGTCGCAAGGTTTGGTGGCTGGTCCTACATGCAACTATTTGGTCCCTTTGGGGGGAATGCAATTCTAGAGTTTTCATGAAGGAAGCTAAGTCCTTGGAAGGCCTTGTATCTTTCATTTGTGCTAGGGTTTTTAGAATGGGGCAAGCTTTTGTGTAGTGCTAGTGCAATGCTTTTCATTGTTGGCTGCCCTGGAAAGCTCTTAGATGTCATACCTTCTTTGTGTCTTTTGTATAGGTTTTTTGTGAGCTTACAGCACTATATTTGTAAATCCTTTTTGTTTTAATATAATTTTGTGGTATGCACCTTCAAAAAAAAAAAAAAAAAAACTCTGCATGCAATGCCATTTTGTAAAATTAAGGCTATCAATATGGATGATGAGGACAAAAGGACTCGTCATAATTATAGTTAGGTTCTTCATAAAATAGGTGCCATCTTGCTAACTGTTGTCTTTTCATAGTCTCTGACTAATGTTGGCTAGAGCTTGTTGTAAGTATGCTGGTCTTCATCGGTAAATGATTCAAAACTGAAAAGAAGGGACCACCATAGATTGTCTTGCATCTTCTCTATTACCATTATGTCCTTGATTTCCTCCCAGTGCTTCCGAATTTCTTGTTTTTCATCTCCTAGAACCTTCAAATAACCAGCAATATTTGTTGATGTATAAACCACATGTTTCAGACAAAATATCCCTCCTTTGTAATCCTTTTACAGAGATTGCAGCTCGCTAGGGTCCTATTATTTCAATCATAGTTGTCAAGGCGGTAAGGCGACCAAGGCGTGCTCGGGGTTCTGAACCGTCTAAGCGCTTAGGCGCCCGCCTAGGCGTTAACTTCATAATATAATATTTTAATTTAGGATATATATATACATATATATAATATATATATATGTACACATATTACATACATACATTTAGATACATATATATATATATATATACACATTTAGATTTACACACATATTACATACATACATTTAGATACATATATATATATATATACATTTAGATTTACACACATATATATACATACATACATATATATCTATGTATAAATGTATGTATGTAATATGTGTATATGTCTAACTATATAATATATACATACATATATATACACAAATATATTTAAATGTATGTATGTAATATGTATATATATATAGATGTATATATATATATATACATATTTGTATATATATATATATGCATATAATATTTTAATTTAAGATATATATATATATATATATATATATATATATATATATATATATATATATATATATATATATATAATATACATACATATATATATACAAATATATCTAAATGTATGTATGTAATATGTATATGCATATATATATATATACATTTAGATTTACACACATATATATACATACATACATATATATCTATGTATAAATGTATGTATGTAATATGTGTAAATGTCTAATTACGTAATATATACATATATATACACAAATATATCTAAATGTACGTATGGAATATGAATATGTATATATATATATATATATATATATATATATAGATAGATAGATAGATAGATATATATATATACACATTTTACATACATGATACATATATTTAGATGTATACATATACATATATATATGCATGTTTGTATATATAAATCTAAATATATGTATGTAATATGTCTATATATATGTATTAGTATGTATTTATATAATTATATGTGTATATATATACATATATGTATATAAAAAAAAAAAGGGGGCAAGAACCCTAGATTTCAAAAATCTGGGCGCCTTGGCGCCTTGGGCGCCTTGGCGGGCGCCTTGGGCGCCTTTTCACATGTTGGAAAGGCGCCCAACGCCTTGGTGCTTGTGAAAGTGCCTTGGCGCCTAGGCGACGCCTAGGCGGCGCCTAGGCGACGCCTAGGCGGCGCCTAGGCGAGCGCCTTGACAACAGAGATTTCAATCTACCAATTCATTCTCTTTCCAATGAACGTCCATATTTTCCTGACTTCATTTGAATAGAGTTCATGCAAACATGCCTTTTGAACGAAAATATAAAAAAATTATCAACAAGAATATACATCCATAAGCAATGACAATAAAATAATAGAACAAGAATAAACAGGAGAGCAACAACTTTTAGACTTGCAATCTGAACGAAAATGTCATCGGGAACAACAATTTACTAAGAAGCCAGTGCCAGTGGTACTCAACGGTGGGCATGCCACCATTACTCACATATGGGACTGCTTTATATGATGGGCATGTTGGCAGTGGGTACTCTCTGGGGGTTTTGGGGGGGGGGGTTGTAAAAACTCCCTTGTGTTGTATATATATTTTGTAATATTACCTTCTTTAAAGTATATAGTTAATACATATTCAAACAACTCTTTTAAAATATTACATATGCACTCTTTTTATATTCAAACAAATTTATGTATTCAATATTCTTAATGTCGGCCACATTTTGGGCAATCTCTGTGTGTGTATCTGAAAATATTACATATTTATTCTTTTTATATATATATACTCTTTCTTGTAAAAAACATTCAAACAACTTTATGTTTTTCTCTCCTCTCTTTCTCTTCTTCCTCTTCTTTTTTTTCTCCTTTTGTTCGTTGGCGGTGAAGAGGAATGGAGAATGCTATAAAAGATTGTCAAAGTGTAATAATAATGAGGTTTATGAACAATACAAGATAGCAAAAAAGGAAGCAAAAAAGACTGTTAGTCGGACAAGAGTTCAGGTCTTTGAAAAGATGTATGAGAAACTTGGAACTAAGGAAGGAGAAAAATATATTTATAGATTGACAAGGATAAGAGAGAAAAGGTGTCAGGATCTTAACCAAGTTAGGTGCATCAAGGATAGTGAAGGAAAGATTTTGGTGAAAGATGAGGACATTAGAAAAAGGTGGAGAAGCTATTTTGACAATCTTTTTAATGATAATCATAGTGGACATAGAATGTACAACAGAGCATAATGTGAACTATACTAGGAGGATTAGATTTTCGGAAGTCAAGGAAGCATTGAAGATGATGAAAGTAAGTAAAGTTTGTGGCCCTGATGGAATTCTTATTGAAGTGTGAAAATGTTTAAAAGATGTAGGAGTGGAATGGTTGACCCGACTATTTAACAAGATCCTAGTCTTTAAGAAAATGTCAGATGAATGGAGGAAGAGCACTCTTGTACTTATTTTTAAAAACAAATGAGACATCCAGAACTGCTCAAATTATAAAGGAATTAGGCTCATGAGTCATACTACAAAGCTGTGGGAGAGAGTTGTGGAACATCATTTACGTTCTGACACAACTATCTCGGCCAATCAATTCGGCTTTATGCCGGGTCGATCAACTATAGAGGCTATCTTTCTCATTAGGAGCTTGAGAGAGAAATATAGAGATATGAAGAAAGATCTACATATGGTGTTCATCGATTTGGAGAAGGCCTATGATAGAGTTTTAAGAGATGTCTTGTGGTAGGTGTTGGAGTACAAGAGTGGATCTACTAGGTACATACAAGTATTAAAAGATATGTATGAATGAGCAACTACTACTGTCCGTATAGTCGGAGGGAAAACAAAAGATTGTCCTATTTCCGTTGGAGTACATCAAGGATCAGCAGTAAGTCCTTACCTTTTCGCATTAGTTATGGATGATTTAACAAAAGATATACAAGAGGACATTCTATAGTGTATGATGTTTGCGGATGATATTGTGTTGATAGATGAGAAGTAAGAGAGAGATAATAAAAAAACTAGAGCTTTAGAGGAGCACCTTAGAGTCTAAGGGTTATGTTAAGCAGAACTACGATAGAATACATGTATTGTAAGTTTAGTGAAGGTTTGATAGATGAAAAGGAGAGAGTTAACTTGAATGGGATGACAATACCCTAAAGCACCAATTTCAAATATCTTGGTTCGATCCTCCAAGAAGATGGAGGGTGCGATGAGGATGTTAGCCATAGGATTAAAACATGATGGGTGAAGTGGAGACTTGCCACGGGAGTCTTGTGTGACCGCAAGATCCCAACGAAGCTGAAAGGAAAATTCTACCGTACGGTGATAAGACCTGCGATGTTATATGGTAGCAAGTGTTGGGCGATGAAGAGGCAACATGTCTCCAAGGTGAGTGTTGCCGAGATGAAAATATTAAGGTAGATGTGCGGGCATACTAGGCTCGATAAAATTCGTAATGAGTATATTAAAGAAAAGGTAGGAGTGGTACCAATTGAGGACAAATTGAGAGAAGGGAGACTGAGATGGTTTGAACATGTTAGGTGTAGGTCTAGAGAGGCTCCAGTTAGAAAAGTGGAGTATATTAAGATAGAGGAGGGGAAGAAAGGAAGGGGTAGACCTAGATTAATTTGGAAAAGGATATTACAATATGATTTGGAAGCATTAAACCTTTCAGAAGAGGTAACCCAAAATTGTTTAGAGTGGAGATAGAGAATCCATATAGCCGACCCCAATTATGTGGGATTAAGGCTTCGTTGAGTTGTTCGTTGGCCCACTGAAGTGGGTAGGTAGTAGATGCCACATGTGGCTGGTGGCTTCTCTCCACCATATTGGGTTTGTGATGAATCGGTGTGAGGGTTGATTATGAAGAGGGTCAAATCATAAAATGACCCTCTAACTTAGAAACAATTATATTGAACCCATAAACTTAAGAAACAATGTAAAAAAATATTTTTTATTTTAAACCAGCTAGTTCGCACTGGAAACTGGCCGAAGCTGTTTCCTACTGGTTACTTCTAAACTGGCCAGCACCGATGGTTTTTTTTTTTAAATAAAAAAATATGGCTTAAATGGGCCAGATCAAGGTGCCCTCCTTGTTTTTAGAAGGGATAGCAGGAAGAAAAAAATTATTTCCTAAAAAAAGAGTGAATAAAATAAAAATGGAACTTTCTAATTTGACAACATTAAGGACTCATTATGAAAACTTTGAGGCCTGATGGATTTGAAAAACCTGTGTTTTGTTGGTGCTGAAGTTGAGACTGGACCATCTCTTCACTTCTTGCTTCTTCTATCTAGAATTATGGCAGCTGCATGTCAATTTCGTTCAATGGGGCTCATTGGAGAGCTTATTTCTTCAGTGGAGAAGGCAATGGACCCTTGCTAAAGATTGGATCGTCTGGTGGCTCATCCCTCATGGTACTATCTGGGCCATTTGGTTAGAGGGAAACATGAAGATATTTGGAAGGGAAAGTTATACACCCAATAGGATTTTCTCCTTTATTTATGAGAAAGTTAGGGAATGGGCTAAGTTCTCTTGTAACGGGGATAGCCGTAATTCCTCCCTTTTTTGTCTTCTTGAGGAGGGATAACTCTTACTAATTGGTTATCTTGTGGGAAGAGTTTTGGGTTACACCGGCGTGGTGTTTTTTGTATATGGGATGCGAAGATTGGGCATTCATATACTTGTACATCCCCTATCCTTTTGTAATTCTTTTCTTTTAATACAAATGTGGTACTATCCCCTTTCAAAAAAATGGAGATTCCTTTTTGGTCTTTTTTGCATTCAATTGAGAAAATTTGGCTATGGTGGGATTAATGTGGTTTGTATGGGGCTTGTTGAACCCTATGATTTTTAGAGTTGCTAGCGTGCACCTTTGCAGATTAGTATGTCTTCCATGACAATTAAATGTGAGAAAATGAAGTGTCATTGAGATCCCATCAAAATATAAGGGGGTTTCTTTAACTTGGCATTTAATCAAACATGCTGATTGCATTATTGTAATGCAGTGAAAATCCCATCGAACCCTACAGTTTATCAAGGGGTTTCATAAAATTACAAGATTATATTTATCATTAGGATCTCATCCTCACCAAAATCCAAGACTCTCTTGAATGCTAGAGGAGTTTTGGGTTGAACATTTCCTTGAACATTTCTCTGATTTGGAGAGCAAAACATTGAAAGTAAATATGATCAGCAAAAAGAACCAAATAGATGCGTGATGCATGCAAGATATACCTTTAGCAGCATGTAACACAAGCCTGAGTGCGATTAAAAATTCTCCTTGTGGTGCCGACAGCACAAGCACTAGGTATGGAGCTTTTCCTTCTAGGGGCTAGGTCTTGTATGTTAAAAGAAGAAGAATAGCAAAGGGAACCAAGATTTATGTAACATGACTCTGAGTGCAATAAAAGGTTTTTCTTGACAGCAATAGCAGTAGGTATAGAGCCTTTCCTTCAAGGGGCTTGGTCTTGTGTAAAAAAGGAGCAATGGCAGAGCAGACTGGTGCACCACCAATTTTATTAAGACATAAAAATAGGTAGTAAGCAGGTAGAGGAAAGATTCCTCACCCAACAAAGAAAAACAGAAAAGCAGACAATCAAACATGTGACTGTGTTACATGAACAACCTCCCCTCTAGTCTGTAAAGAAACTTTCAAAAGAAATCGGCTCCAAGTATAAATTAAATCCAAAGCTCGAAATGAAATATTCTCTATATAAATTCTACTTCCTCTGAAGAGGCAGTCCTTCCTCTTCTTCCAAATGCTCCAGCAAACTGTACGAGGGATAATAAAGATCTGGGCTTTTGCACTTTTCCCAAACTGCCAACAGAAATTATAGAATTCCCTCCACATATCTTGGGTAGAATTGAAGGACAGATTAATCTGAACCATGAGAGAAAAAATCCTCCAGACCTCTTTAGTAACTGGACAGTTAATGACCAGGTGTTGAACATCTTCTTCATGGCTGCCACAAAATAACATAATGCATCACCATCTGCACACCATTTCTTCCTGTAAACCTTGGTAACCAGTCTTTGTTGAAATAAGAGCCACATAAAAGCCCTTATCTCCGGAGATGATTTAACCTTCCATACTTCTCTGTATTTCTAGTAATCGGCCGATTACCTTCAATAGCTGACATAAAGGTTCCACTTTCAAAAAAAAAAAAAAAAGGGTTTCACAGAAAATGTTCCAGTATCTCTGAGCCAAATAAATTGATCCTTCTTTTCTTCATTAAAGTGTGCCTTAGATAACAACTGTAACAGAGATAAATACACCTCAGCTTCATCATCTTTTAGACCTCTCTGATTATAACAGTCCACTGAACCTGATTACTGTGTAAGGTGTAATAATTTACAATTGTTGTCCCATTTATTGACAGCCAGTAGATATATCTTTGGAAATTTATTTTTTAAATAAAATTCCCCTGCCCATCGGTTCTCCCAGAACAGAATGTGCTGACCATTTCCAATTTCCAACTTTAATGATAGAATTGTTACCCACCCATTTTGCAGAAGCCAAGATACCTTTCCAAAAAGTTGACAGGAAATTGACATTATCCGGTTTTTTTTTTGAAGGTGACCATTAGTCACATTTCATTGATAAGGTAAAGAGAATACACTTTGACCGAAGTCAATACAAACACTAACTCAGTCTATGTTACAGAATTATCCAGAGGATAATAAGGAAAATTACAGAAAAAGCTTCTTGAACTTCATAACAGCAAGAATCAAAGAAGAATCTTCCATGTTGTGCAGAAGCCCAGCCGCTCTCGCCCAATAATAAGTCCACCTCGCAGCTTTAGCCAAGATATGATCTATTTGGTTGAATGTTTGATTGAAAATTCTAGAATTTCTTTCAAGCCAGATGGACCAAAGTATGGCTGGTAAGAACATAGACCAGTTCTTGTGCTCAGATTGGATTGGACAAATCCCATTCCACTCTTGGGAGGAGACTAAGAATATCTTGGAAATCCATCCATTGAAAAGAAAATAATAGTCCAATGGATTTCCATAATAATTAATGATCCCACAATGCATAAACATGTGCTCAACATTCTCCTTTAAGATTCCACAGAAAACACAATTAGAAATTTTGCCATGAAGAATGTGTTTCAGCCTTTCCAAGGTTGGTAGTCTGCCTAGCGCCATCTTCCAAAGGAAAACCCTAATTTTAGAGGGAAGAAGGGAGGACCAAACAAATTGATGCCAATTGACTCTCAAACCTCTATCATTAAGAATATTTGTGAGGGTATTGACAGAAAATAGCCCTCTAAAGTTCCAAACCCAAATTCTAGAGTCCTTCAGTAAATTCTTTAGGAAACAATTGTGTATGTAGCTGAGGATATGGAAAAGTTGATCCACTTTAATGCTAACATGCTCCCTTCTAAGATTGATATTCCAGTGACTGCTATCCTCAGGTGAAAAGATGAAATTAATTGTCTTTCCTTTATCCTCTGCGATACTATATATGTGCTGAAATTTGACTGCTAGAGGACTATCTGTGCACCATCTGTCCTCCCAAAATATGATCCATTTCCCATCTCCCACAGTAAAAGTGGTGGCTGTATTGACAAGATCTACAAGCTTGTTGATATTTCTCCATATTGGTGAAATTGAGGATTGAGAAGAGGGCTGAATTGTCCATTTGGATACTTGTGGATAGTACTTATTTCTGATGATGTTGACCTAAAGTGCATTGTCGATATCACCCATTCTCCATAGCCACTTAGCGAGCAATGCTATATTGAAAGACCGAATGCTGGTTAGGCCTACACCTCCCTATGCTTTGCTAGTGCAAACTCTATCCCAAGCAACTAGATGAAAGCCTCTATTCTCCCTTTTCCCTCCTCCAAAAAAAAAAGAGCTCCTTATGCTTTCAATAATTCTTTCCACTGTTTTAGGAATGGATAGAATTATGGTTGGTATCGGCCGGCACCGGTACCCTGGGTACCGACCGGTACCGGGCCAGTACCGGCCGGTACTGGACTGGGATTGGGCCGGTACCGGCCGGTACCGGGCCGATACCGGCCGGTACCGTACCGGTACGTACCGGTACCCACCGATACCGGTACCGGTACTGCCATCCTTGGATAGAATGAAGAGATGATATGTACTAAAAAAAGATAGGACAGTTTTGGAAATGATCCATTTACCTCCAGCAGAAAGAAACTTTGCTTTCCAACCTTCCAAAGCTCGTGCAAACTTTTTAATTAGAGGGTCCCATTCCCTAACTTTGCTGTTGACATTTGAAAGAGGGAGGCCAAGGTACTTGATGGGAAATTGGGACTGCTTACACTCCAAATCAGCAACAATTTGATTGCTTCTGTCTATCCCAATGTTGATGCCCACCATTTCAGATTTGTCAAAGTTGATAGATAATCCAGTAACAGCCTTAACCAGCAACAGAATTTTCTTGATATTTGTAAGCTTAGATTCTTCAGGAGAAGAGAAAATCAATGTGTCATATGCAAATTGAAGGTGGGATAACATAATACCATTTCTGCTGGTAAAGAAACCATCAAGTTATCAACCCAACCTTTTAAGGTAGCTTGATCCCAAAGTGAACTCAGTACTTGGCTGACCATGATGAAGATGAGAGGAGAGATAGGATCTCCCTGTCTTAAACCTCTAGAGCTGGCAAAGTAACCACAAGGTTCCCCATTGATAAGAATAGAAAATCTAGCAGAGGAAACACAACTCATAATCCAGTTGATCCATTTTTGTTTGAAACCCATAAGTATAAATACTTTTTCAATGCAACTCCAACTCACTTTATCAAAGGCTTTCTTAAAATCTAGTTTAAGGACAACTCCTTGTTTCTTAGAGCACTTCTGAGAATGAATAGCTTCGTGGGCTGCTAGAAAGTTATCAAGGATATGCCTTCCTTTCAAGAAAGCAGATTGATTGAGGCTAATGACATTTTGCAAAGCCTTCTTCAGTCGGTTTGCCATAATCTTAGTAATGATTTTGTAGCAACCATTTAATAAACTGATAGGTCTAAAATCTGCAGGCTTCTCGGCACCCTCCTTCTTTGGAATAAGGAGTAGAAAGGTAGAATTAAAACAATTGATAGCCCTCGGTCTTTGCTGAAATTCCTTCAATGCATTCATTAAGTCTTCCTTGATAACTTCCCAAAAAAATTGGTAGAAACCCATAGAAAAACCATCGGGCCCTGCGGATTTGTTAGCGTTCATGCTAAAGACTGCTTCCTTGACCTCCTCTTCAAGAATTTCTGCACATAAAGTTTCAGCTTGTGAAGTGTCTATTGTCGGGAGAATACCTTCCATCAGATTAGGTCGCCACTGCTCATTTTGTGTTAAAATATTCTGAAAGTGGGAGATGAAAGCTTTTTTAATTCCTGATTCTGATTCAATAATCTGATCTTCAATCTTAACATGTTCTATCTTGAGAGATCTCTTCTTAGCTCCAGCAACTGCATGAAAGAATTTTGTGTTATTATCTCCTTTTTTAAGCCAAAGTTCCTTAGCTCTTTGTCTCTATTTGATTTCTTTAAGACGAAGTCAATTGTTAAATTCAGCTTTGAGGGATCCTAACTCAAGGAATTCTTTTGAAGACAAATTTTGTGAGTCTGCCTTAGCTTCTAGAACTTCTAATTTACTCATAAACATCCTCCTGGTTGCAGCTTTAGCCTTCTGAATATGAGAGTTCCACACTTTAAGACAATTTGTGAGTCCTTTGAGTTTAGATGAGAAAGTCTTACAAGCAGAGTTGTAAATAGGTCATTTCCACCAATTAGTGACTAATTCTTTAAACCCCTCCTGAGACTGCCAGGCTAGTTCATATCTAAAAATCCTGTGCTTGCTTTTGCCATCCAAAGTATTAAGGAGTACAGGAGTGTGATCTGAAACAGATTTGTTGAGCCCTAAGATGGAAGAGAGTGGAAACAGATTGATCCAATGCGTTGAGACTAGAACTCTGTCAATCCTTGACTGAATGGAAACATTCTGCGAATCAGACATGTTAGACCAGGTATACTTCCTATTAGGAAGCTCCAAGTCTATCAAGCCACTGTCATTAATCCAACAATTAAAATTTTCCATCGCAGCTGACCACTTCTGGTTGCCAGATCTCTCCCAAGGAAATCTTACCACATTAAAATCACCAAGAATGCACCAATTGCCCTTAAATAAGTCAGCCAGTCTGTGTAGTTCTTGCAAGAATTTTTCCCTATCTTGATCTCTGTTAGGGCCATACACAGAGGTAAGAACCCAATTCCTGTTATTGTTGACTGAAGAGAAGTTAACTGATAGACTGAACAGTCCAATGTCACATAAAGAGCCATGGAGTTTTTTATTGTTCGACATGATAATCTGTCCCCCACTATTACCCACTGCTGGTTGGAAAACCCATTCATAGAGTGAAGATCCACTGATATTGGCAATGCACTGAGCTTCCACAGTTTCCATTTTGGTTTCTTGAAGGCAAAAACAATCAATTTTATAATTAGAGATGCAATCTCTCACTGCCCTTTGTTTAGAATCCGCATTCAGACCTCTGATGTTCCAGGAGCACAAGTTCATTTCAGTAACAAGTTCTTCCCTCCCATCTTTTTATCTCTTAACCCATCAAACAATTCATTGTTTTGGATATACGAGATTTCCCTCTTGCCAATTTTCTTCCCTGCTTTATATCCTTTAACCTTGGAGGAGTTGTGCAGAGCATCAGCTCTTCTCAACTTCTTAATGAAGCTAATAATCACTTCCTCCCTTCCCAGAAAGGATACTCCAATCCTTTCTCCGAAATGGATGATATGCTCAGTCCACGGATTCTCCACAGATAGGGGTTCAGCCGGAGGATAGAAGGGAACAATGGCTCGTGAGTTACCTACCGCATCAGAATAGTTGAACAATGATGAACCCGTACTGTACATCCCTGCGTGAAGAGGGGAATCAATCGGCTCAGACGATCCAGGCTTTGAGATGGTGATGATGGCTTCACTCGGCGGCATCGCAGGAGGAAAAGTTGAATTGGTGGCAACATCAATCTCTAACCCAATCGGATCAATGGTCTGAGATAAAGGAAGTGGATTTGAAGAACCGGGGAGAGAGATCTCAACAGACGTCTTGCCGGAACGAGATGCAAAAAAACCCCGATCCAGAGCAAGAAGGAGGGGATCGTATCGGGTAAAGTCGGGCGGAGACGAAGAATCCATTGGGATTAAGTCAGACCCGAATCCCAGCTTCGCAGCCTCGTTTGACTTACTCGATAAAGGCTGAAAGAAAGGACCCGAATGGGATTCGTTCTGCGCCCGATACTGTTTATCTTCCATACCTGATAAGAGCGGCTTTGAAGCGTAGGAATCCTTTAACGGCTCAGACGTCTCGGGAGAATTTCGGGGAGAGCAAAGGTCAGAGTGGTTCTTCCCCAACACCTTCGAAACATCAAGACCTAAACATTCCTCATTAAGAGTACCCCGATTTTTGAGCGCAACAACCTTAACAAAGTTCCCAATAAAAGTTGCAGCTGAAATAGGAGCGGTCCTCGATGAATTCAAAACACTTGTCCGTTCAACTTCCTGACTCATTCTGGAGTCAGGCATCCGAGTCTGACTCGACATTCATCTCAGGATTGGCTTGCCGGATTTCTCCACCAGAGATGAAGCCTTCTCCGAGATCTCAAGTTTAATTACAGTCTGAACCAAGGAATTCCGGATCGGATCGGGTCCCCGAATCGGGACCCGCCGATCCCGATCCGACCCGGATCGGATCGGCCGAGTCGGCCGATCCAGATGAAGTCTGGCCAGTCCGACTCGGCCATATTAAAAAATAATAAAAAAATAAAAAAAATCAGAAAAAATCAGGAAAAAATAAAAAAAATCAGAAAAAATTACATACATATTATTCAATTGATGTACAATAAGAATGAATGCAATTCATGTACATCCATTAAAAAACCCTAAACCCTAAAACCCTAAACCCTAAACCTTAAACCCTAAAACCCTAAACCCTAAACCCTAAATCCTAAACCCCTAAAACCCTAAACCCTAAACCCTTAACCCTTAACCCTTAACCCTTAACCTAAACCCTAAACCCTAAACCCTTAACCCTTAACCCTTAACCCTTAACCCTTAAACCCTAAACCCTAAACCCTAAACCCTAAACCCTAAACCCTTAACCCTTAACCCTAAACCCTAAACCCTAAACCCTAAACCCTAAACCCTAAAACCCTAAAACCCTAAACCCTAAACCCTAAACCCTTAAACCTTAAGGGGGGGATTGGGACCGGCCCGAACCGGACCAGATCGGGTCCGGACCGGCCGATCTGGCCGGTCCGGCCCCGATCTGGTCCGGTTGTGGCCGATTTCGGTCGTTTTTTTTTTTTTTTTCAAATCGGTGGGGGGGGGGGGGGGAACAGTGAAATCCCCCCCGAATCGGATCGGAACCCGCCGATTCCGCAATCCATGGTCTGAACAGAGGAGCGGGACTGTCTGTAACACTTGTAGGCAGAAGCAACGTCGGCCCATGACCAGTCCTTCGGAGCAGGGCGTTGAGATGAGGGCTGCTCCAGGAAAAATGAGATCAAGAACCGACGACCGCCAAGCCTAATCTTCAAGGAATCCGGAATGGAATCCATGGAGTCAACCTCCACAAGAAGCCTAGCATGCAACATCTCCGAATGTAACGTTCTATCATCAATCTTACGGAGACTGCCAAAGCTATCAACCAGCATCTGGAATGTAGGAACATTCCAAATGTGAAGGGGCAGACCTTTCACCAAAATTCAAACGAGATGTCCTTCAGCGGCTGGCTTTGCTCCAGTTTCAACCTTCCACTGCGAGAAGTTAAGGGAGAACCCCCTAAAAGATACCTGCTGCACAGAGAGAGCAGCAGTCTTCCACCCAAGCACAGTGGAGTGGACAATGAAATCTCCTCCAGCGATCTCACGGACCCTCCATTGGTATTCCCCTGGCCATGCATAGGATAGAGCATCTCGGACAAGCACATGGGAGGTCACAGGAATCTCCAGATGGCTCCCCAGAGGATGGAGAGAGACAACCAACCCCTCTTGCAGGAGGTCCATGGCATTCCGAACCTCATTAGACCAGGGAATCTTTACAGACTGAGCTGGTTCAATTTCGGAAGGCAGTTGCTTCTTGGAGTGACAGAGGTTGCTTTTGTGGCCCTGTTGCCCACATGTGATACATCTCACCTTGTCAAGGCAATCCTTTGCCCAGTGCCCTCACTGGAGACACTTGATACATGTATCCTTGCCCACCGGAAGTCGAGGACGAACCTTCGAGGGAACTCTCTCTCTCTTTCTCCTACCCACAAACTGCCAACCTTCCCCTTCCCCTTAGACCAGAGGGAGAGGGAGCGGTTCGTAGGATTCCCCCATGCTTCTCTATTACCTTTGTCAGTAGAAATAATATTTATCCACCTCTCAAGAAAACAATGTGTTCTCAAAATATTCCTAAGACACTGCCATGAAACCCAATCATATGCCTGTTGAACCAAAAAATCTACATGTGTATACATGCATGCATCAAACAAAATATCTACAATATGTATACATGCAACATGTATTTAGGAGCATATGAATAAACATAGATATGTGTGTGTGTGAAGAAACAAAAGAGGAGGATATATACCACAAGTTTGCGGCAACCACGCAAGCTCCAAGCTTCCACCAACAGCAGTTCCAGCAGTAGTAAGGGGCTCGGCCAACAGGGAGAGAGAAAGAGGACCACAGGGAGAGAGAGAGGATCGCAGGGGAGGGGAAGAGATAAATATCAAAAAGAAAAAAGAAAAAATGGAGGGAGAGACCGGCCGGCCTCTCCAAGAGGACCGACCGGCTCCTCCTTCCTCTCCCCATCTCGGCTCCAACTCTCCCTCTCCATCCCCATCTCTATCTCCTTCCTCTCCCCATCCCGGCTCCAACCTGCACAAGCAAGAAAGAAAGGAGGAAAGAGAAAAGAAGGCCTATATTTTAGGCTTGTAATTCTTTTTGGGAAACGAAGTTCATATTTTTTTATGTAGATCAATTTTCATATGGATTACATTTTTTTTTTAGATGGTTCTTCCATATCGGTTGGTTGGCCATCAAATTAAAAATCAGAAATTAAAATAATGGTTCTTCCATATCGGTTGGTTGGCCATTAAATTAAAAAACAAAAAATAAAATAATGATTTTTCCATATTGGTTGGTTGGCCATCTAAAATTGATTTAAATAAAAAAGCAAAAAACAATGAATAAAATTATACGGTTCTTCCATATTGGTTGGTTGGCCATCTAAAATGAACTTAAAATAATAAAATAGAAAATAAGAAATAAAATAATTACATGGTTCTTCCATATTGGTTGGTTGGCCATCTAAAATTAATTTAAATAAGAAAAAAGAAAATAATAAATTAAATCATGATTTTGCCATATTGGTTAGTTGACCATCTAAAATTAATTTAAATAAGAAAATAGAAAATAATAAATTAAATAATAAGATGATTCTGCCATATTAGTTCGTTGGCTATCTAAAATTAATTTAAATAGAAAACAACAAATTAATAAATTAATGGTTTTTCCATATTGGTTGGTTGGCCATTTAAAATAAATATAAAAATATGAAACAAATAAAATGAACATGGTCCTTTCATATTGGTTGGTTGGCCATTAAAATATAAAATAAATATAAAAAATAATAAATAAATAAAATAAATTAATGGTTTTTTCATATTGGTTGGTTGACCATTTAAATATAAAACAAGAAACAAATAAAATAAGATGGTTCTTCCATATTTGTTGGTTGGCCATTAAAATATAAAATAAATATAAAAAACAGAAAATAAATAAATTAAGAATAATGGTCCTTCCATATTGGTTGGTTGGCCATTCAATAAAATAAACTTAAAATAATAAAACATAAACTAATAAATTAAAAATAATGGTTCTTCCATATTGGTTGGTTGGCCATTCAATAAAATAAACTTAAAATAATAAAGCATAAAATAATAAATTAAAAATAATGGTTCTTCCATATTGGTTGGTTGGTTATTCAATAAAATAAACTTAAAATAATAAAACAAAAAATAATAAATTAATAAGATGGTTCTTCCATATTGGTTGGAGGGCCATTCAATAATAAATTAACTTAAAAACAGAAAATAATAAATTAATAAACATGGTTCTTCCATATTGGTTGGTTGACCATATTAATCTAAAAAAAAGGAGAAGTTGAATAAAAAGAAGCTAAATAATAAACATGGTTCTTCCATAATATTTGGTGGACCAAAAAACTGTTAATCAACCAATCGAGTTAATTAATTCAACCAATCAATTAATTCAACTAATTAAGTTAACAAACTTGGTAATCTACCAACTAATTCAAATAATTAAATCAACAAATTTGTTAATTAACTAATTAATTTAATCAATTAAATAATTTGTTAATCAATCAATCAATTAAGTTAACAAATCTATTAATCAATCAGTTAAATTAACCAATTAAGTTAATTTGTTAAGTTGTTAATCAACCAATTAATTTAATTTATTTGTTAACCAATCAATCAATTTAGTTAACAAATCTGTTAATCAATCAGTTAACTTAACCAATTAAGTTAATTTGTTAAGTTGTTAATCAACTAATTAATTTAACTTATTTGTTAACCAATCAATTAACTAACCAAATTAAGTTGTTAATCAACTAATTAATTTAACAAGTTTGTTAACTAATCAATCAACTAACCAAATTAAGTTGTTAATCAACCTATTAACTTAACTTATCAATCAACTAACCAAATTAAGTTGTTAATCAATCAATTAAGTTAAGGTGTTAATCAACCAACCAATTAAATCAATAAAATTTGTTAATTAATCAATCAATTAACAAATCTATTAGTTAATCAATTAACTTAACCAATTAAGTTAATTTGTTAACTAATTCAACCAATCAAATTAACAAGTTTGTTAATTAATCAATTAATTCAACTAATTAAGTTAAATTGTTAATCAATCAACCAATTAAATCAACAAATCTGTTAATTGATTGATTAATTCAACTAATTAAGTTGAAATTGTTAACTAATCAACTAATTAAAATAATAAATTTGTTAATTAATCACTTAATTTAACTAATTAAGTTAAATTGTTAATCAATCAACTAATTAAATTAACAAATTTGTTAATTAACCAATCAATTCAACTAATTAAATTAACATGGTTCTTCCATAATGTTTGGTTGACCAAAAATTTGTTATTCAATCAATTAATTTAACCAATTAAGTTAAGATTGTTAATCAATCAACCAATTCAATTAACAAACTTATCAATTAACCAATTAAGTCAACCAATTAAGTTAATTTGTTAATTCAATCAATTAATTATCAAACTTGTTAATTAATCAATTAACTTAACCAATTAAGTTAATTTGTTAATTAATCAATAAATTAAATTAACAAATTAAATCAACATGGCTCTTCCATATTAGTTGGATGACCAAGGTCCTTTTTTTCAAATAAAAAAAAGTAATAAAAAAATCAGGATACTGGTTAAATGGCCTAAATTTAATGGTTATATCCTATTGTTGGACTGACCACTTGATTAATGGTTTACTCTTGTTGATAGAGTGACCAAATGTTATGATTATTGATTCATCTCTATCAATAAGTATAATCAGTGACTTTTATGATTCTGTCCTAATTGGGGACCAGACTACAAAGTCGTGATCATCCTATTTATAGATAGACCAATAAGAATAAATCTTTGTTCATTTTTATCGATGGGGTAATCATTAATTAAAGTGGTTATTTCCTACTGATGGATTAATCATTAAGTTCTGGTTCATTTATACTGGTTAAATGACCTAAAAGAATTCTGATTTCTTTATATTGGTTGAAGGACTATTAAAGAATATTCCTAATTATGTGGCGGCCTTCATGCCTCATCAATTAAGAGTACCCTTTAAGCAGTCTATGTCTTTTCAAAAGATCTTAAATGAGAGGACATACTGCTCAAATAATTCTCTATCGTTTAAAGGATAATTAAAGGATAATTTCAAAGAATCTTCCACAAAATACCCACTCCTTTGGGAGAACTTAAGTATCCTTTAAGTATCCTTTAAAGGATATCCGTTGAATCTTCCTCACTGAAAAGGAACCAAAAAATAACTTGCATGCCTGTAATTAATCTTGTTTATTTCTGCTTTCTTTAAGCCTTAATTGGATGGTTAATCAAGGGTTACCAATCTTTGATTGGTGTAATTAATACTGACCAAGTTCAGTGGGGAGAGGTCAAGAACGAGGATCCACAGTCGATCCAGAAGTCATTTAGATTTTAAGACTAATCCTAAAAGTCTACTTAAAAGAAAAGAGAACATGTTTTCAAAACTTAAAATTTTCTTTTCAAATCAAAATTTTCATAAAGATTTTCAAATTCGACAAAGATTTCTTTTAAATCAAAGGATTTTTCATAATCAAAATGGGAGTCTCACGATGCCTTATTGAAATCTAGGTTACACATCAAACTCCATTTCCTACTTTTCACAATAGAAACAATAACCTCATATGCAAGAAGGGAAGCATTTTTAAAGTCTCTGACCTTGAACAAAAGCACACTGATTTCTTGTATGACGGATGATAGCACTCTCCCGAGTCTATTAGCTAGTAGTCATTAAGTAAACTTATGGGCTGAAAGTCTTTTTGTCTCCCCAGCCTCTTCTTTTTTAGGCAACAGCACAAGCAAAGTTTTATCAATATACTCAGCCTTTACAGGTATGAACCACTCCGTTACTACACTAATCACATCCTCTTTGATCAAATACCACAAATGCTGATAGAAGAACATTTGAAATCCATCTTCCCCTGGTGTTTTATCTCCTCCTTGGGTAAAAACAGCTTCTATGACCTCCTGGTGCAGTGATCCCTTTGGCGATCACTTGGCCGACTTCAGCTCCTTTTGTTTCAAAGCCACTTGATGCATTTGGCAGGGGGCTTCTTTAAGTAGTGGGGTACCTTTCAAAACAAGATCTGGTTCCTGCTTTAGAAGTTGTTCGCCTTGGTCAGAAGAGGATTCATGGTGGCGTTCCTTAGCTGAGGGTCTTCTTCCTACCCTGACTGAAGAAGAGGGAAGGAGTTTGCAATGCCTTTCTCTAAGAGTGAGATCAATAGGGCTGTTTTTGCTTTGGCAGGAGACAAAGCCCTCAGGCTGGATGGCTTCCCTCTTTGCTTCTTCCAACATTTCTTGGATATCGTTATGCATGATGTCATTGAAGCCCTTAGAGAATTCCTAGAGAACAAAGCCCATTTGCATGGTACTAATATGACCCACCTAGTTCTTATCCCCAAAAGGCAAGGGGGTGATTCTTTAAAGGATTTCACGCCAATTAGTTTGCTCCATGGGGTTTACAAGATCATTACTAAGCTATTGGCATCCAAATTGGACAATATTATGGATCGGATGGTTAGTGGTTACTAAAGGGCTTTTGTTAGGGGTATGCAGATTCAGGGGAATTTCTTAGTGGTCCACGAGTGCCTCCATGCTATGAAGATTCCTCATAGGAAAGGGCTTATTTGGAAGCTTGACTTTGAGAAGGCTTATGATCAGGTAATTGGGGTTACTTACTACAAGTTTTGACGAAAATGGGTTTTGGTGAAAGGTGGATGGGTTGGGCCGGGGTCCGTCCCACGGTTGCGAGATTGGCCATTCTCATTAATGGGGAACCCTCTCCTTACTTCCGTAATGGTAGGTGTCTCCATTAGGAACACTCATTGTTCCCTTTACTATTTGTTCTGGTGGCCCATATCTTGAGCAGGTTATGGTCCTGGGCTGAGGAGGCAAGTTTGAACAATGGTTTTCATGTTCGGGCAAATGACATGCAGATTTCCCATCTCTGGTATACCAATGACACCATTCTTTTCTTTTTTGAGGATGAGGAGCAGCTGTTTGTTGCTAGGTTTATATTGGAGCTTCTTTAGGAAGTGTTTGGACTGGGGATCAATTTTCACAAGAGTCAACTTATGGGGGAGTATGGCTGACAGAGAACTGAGGGCAGCTTTGATCTTGGGGTGCAAAGTGGAAGACTTCCCAATCTCCTACATGGCTCCTTCCCTCCTCCCACTCCCTCCTTTTTTTAAGGTGACAAAGTCACATTTAATTCCAATGTAAATAGTGAAAAGACATGGTACAAGGAGAAAAAAAATTGCCTCCCAAAGGGCAAATAAAAAACCCAGGAAACCACAGTCCCTAACAGAACAACAAACCCAAACCAAACAGACAAACAAAGAAAACCATATCTCCTCTTTATCAAGGCAATAAAAAAGAGAGGAACCAAGAAACAAGGAGCCTACACTGGCGTGCCTTCAACAAAACTTCTGGACAATTATCTTGGAAAAGATCTGCAGCCCTGCCCCAAACATCCACCCAACTAATAGCTCTCTTAAGAATGTCAAAAGCACTGTTAAAATCTTCTCTAAACTTAGCTTTTGTTTCTTTCATACCAAACTGCCGAGCATATTGCAGGGGGAAACAAGGACCAAACTTCCTTATCAGCCAAACAGGGAAACTCTCATTCTGCTATAAAAACATATCCATCACCAAGTCATGCTGAACCAAATGATATCGGCCTGGTACCTGTCCATTTTGGTCCAGTACCGGCCAATGAAAGTGTTTTTTTATTTTTTTTAAATACACATGACTGGTATCGAGTGTTGGGCGATGAAGGGACAACATGTCTCCAAGATGAGTGTTGCCGAGATGAGAATGTTAAGGTGGATGTGCGGGCATACTAGGCTAGATAAAATTCGTAATGAGTATATTAGAGAAAAAGTAGGAGTGGTACCAATTGAGGATAAATTGAGAGAAGGGAGACTGAGATAGTTTGGGCATGTTAGGCGTAGGCCTAGAGAGGCTCCAGTTAGAAAAGTGGAGCATATTAGGATAGAGGAGGGGAAGAAAAGAAGGGGTAGACCTAGATTAACTTGGAAGAGGGTAGTACAATATGATTTGGAAGCTTTAAATCTTTCAGAAGAGGTAGCCCAAAATCGTCTAGAGTGGAAAGAGAGAATCCATATAGCTGACCCAATTATTTGGGATTAAGGCTTCGTTGAGTTGAGTTGAGTACACATGACTGGTATCGGGCTATCTCCTAATATTGTATCAGTACCCACCGATGTTGATACGTATTGGCCAATACGTACCAGTATTAGGTGATACTGCCAACCATGGGCAAAGGGTAACTTCTCTGTTAAATCCACCTACTTCTATCATCATAGATGGTGGGACTGGACACCATCTAACCATGCCTGGTCGCGTAAGAGTCCTCTCAAAGTTCAGATTCTCATGTGGAGGATTTCCCTCCACCAGCTTCCTACTGCTGATAGACTAGCACTGTTTTTGGCCGACATCTCTGTGACCTGCCCCCAAAGGTAGCCCAATCTCTTACAATATGAGAAATGAAAGAAACCAGTCTGTCCAGAACCAAGGATGCCCTCTTGAAGGTACACCAATTTCTTTCTCCCCAAATAGCCCAAGGGTAGCATGGAGAATCAGCCACCACAGCACCCAGTCACCTGTGGCAACCCCATGTCTATGCGAAGTCAGGAAAATACTGTCTACCGAGTCCTGTGGGTGGAAGACACACTGGAACAGGTCCATAAGCCTCTTCCAAACCTCTCGAGCAAAAGAGCAGGTAGCAAAATTGTGGTCCACTTTGTTTATTCGCGGTTTACTTACTCTACCCTGCCTCCCTGCCTCGGTGTTTTGTATAGGGTCTTTTGTTGGGCTTACACTCCTATACTTGTAAAATTCCTTTTCTATTTGTATGTTTTGTGGCACTGTCCAGTTTCCAAAAAAAATAGTAATTGCTGGAGCATTAGTTGGTGGGAGAGAGACATGCCTTGTAACAGCCATTGAAAAATTCCCTGTTCTTGGAATTGGTCTGCTGCAAACAAGAGTAAAGGGATGGTCTGATGGACAAACTATAGCCACCATACCATGCCTGTCTTTGATGTAAATTTTATTGACTCCAATAGGTCTTCAGCCCTCAGGTTGGGCATAAGTTCTTGAGATCCGTCTAGTATGCATCTATTATGCGGCACAGTCCTAAACTCCTAAATGTAACAAGTTTGCTTTATACATATATCTGCTTTGCATAATGAAAAGAATAACCTTTAAGAGATATTGGCCCGTGGAATATATTTGGAAGTTTTTCACCTTGTAAATCTTATTTGTTTGCTCATGTAAGTGCAATAAGTTATATAAGAAGTGAGGAAAATGATGGAACATTGTAGTTTGTAGCCAGGCCTGGGTGTGAATAGTGAAATGATACAAGTCCTTGATCTGCAACTTGCACTTTCTTTCATCACTAGATTATGTTGATTCTATTGTATAGTTTCTTGAATTTAATAGTTGTCAACATTTGCCATTCATATGGTAGTTGATGATTCTTCCCCAGATATTACCAATATGATATGAGTTTTGCAGGTTGATTCTGCAAATCCACAAACCAAAATCATGTCAACGGCATCTGGTTCTCAAAAAACTGTTTCTCAGGGTATTGTTAATTCTGCAAAAAGCAGCTTGACAGCCCAGAAGCAGAACATTTCATCTAGAAGCTCAAAACCTAATCAAGAAGCATCAAGTAATTATGATGCCAAGCTAATTGAAATAATCAACACTTCTATTGTTGATAGAAGTCCTGCTGTTAAATGGGATGATGTTGGTGAGAAAATGATTTGGTCATTCTTAATTTTGTTTCTGAACTTTCTCCTGCATGAACTTATGTTCTATTATTCATTTGCAGCTGGCCTTGAGAAGGCAAAGCAATCCCTTTTGGAGATGGTTATATTGCCTACTAAAAGAAGAGATTTATTCACGGGACTCAGGAGGCCTGCCAGAGGTAAAGCTTTAATTGCCTGCTATCTTTCTGTTCTTGGTTGGTCAAACTATTCTTGACTTATAGAACAACTTTTTATTTTAAGTTCAGGATTGCTTTTATTTGGACCCCCTGGTAATGGGAAGACAATGCTTGCAAAAGCTGTTGCTTCAGAGTCGGATGCAACATTTTTTAATGTTTCGGCCTCTTCTTTAACATCCAAATGGGTATCTCTTAATTTTTTAAGTTCCAATAAAATCTTATAATTCAATACCTTCGTTCACCTCCCCTCTCTCTTATTGATAATGGAATATGTGTTTTTTAAATCTTTTATGCAGGTGGGAGAGGCTGAAAAGCTTGTTCGGACCCTTTTCATGGTTGCTGTTTCTAGACAGCCATCTGTAATTTTCATGGATGAGGTTCCGGTCTTCCTAGAAAGTCACCGTTCGAGCATTCAATTCAATGACTTATGTATTTAGCTATTATCCAATTGTTTTAACCTCTCTATGCACTCCCACCTGTACTGTACTTTTTGGTGAATGTTTTTCTATCAACCATTAACTAAACATTATCTTTCTAGTTTATTTAATATTTTATTGAATTTTCTTGATGGATTGGTTAATTCATTCTGCAGATTATAATATGCCAGCTGATCTGTTCATATGCAAGACATGTCTATGATCGTTATATGTAATCCCCTCCTCCTAGGTTGACATGATGGATTGGTTAATTCATTCCGCAGATTATAATATGCCAACAAAATTAGACATATGTTTGAGATTTGACTAATGAGTTTTAAGGGAGTCGGATGATATCTGATTGAGAGGATTATGTACGCATGCACTCGTACCATGAAAAAGAGGTCTAAAAGAGGAAGGGCTTGAATTATACTGCTTTTGTTATCTTTTCCAGAAGTAAACCAGATTTGATGATGATTATGTGGCTAGATAAGGGCAGTACTGCCAGAGAATGGATGAAGTTTATTCTTGCCATTTAAGTGACAGCTGAATAATTACAGTGGTGATGAAATAAGAGAGAATGGAAAAAAGCTAGATAGTCTTGTTGATGGGGAAGTGTTTGGCAATTCATTTTTATTTATTTATTTGGGTTGTTTGGGGGGGGGGGGTTCTCATCTTCACTACAACAAAGTCAATTGCATCTCATAGTTATTGTCATACAACTTTTTTCTATTTGTGGAAACATATGTAATTATAGTAAAGATTCTTCCATAACCACAGAATTTTATAGATAGCCAATCCCCCTTGCCCCCAAAACTTGGGAGAAGGGCCCCTCAAATAGATCCAGTGACACATTATTTTTGGTGAAAACTTCCGTTTGGCTTTGAATAGGCTTTTTCTTGTTGCATATGGGTGTAAATTGGATGTACCCATGGTGGGTCATTTGGATCAAGTCATGGATTTGATCAGCACTGATAATATACTTTCATACTGTGGTTTGGGTATTTCCACATTGGTTGTGTATGGCTTACCTATGAGCTTATATAGTCATGGGCCTATCCACTCATTGCCGCATCTAAGTTAGATGCACTCCAGGGCTTATTATATCCGACCCCTCTATATGTGTGTATACACACACACACACACACACACACACATATATATATATATATATATATATATGTATATATATATGTATATATTTATTTTGTTAAAAAGGCTTGGTTCCACCTGGTACTATATATATATATATATGAATATATATATATATATATATATATTTATTTTGTTAAAAAAGCTTGGTTCCACCTGGTACTATAATTGAATTTCAATATCATGTCTATTATTTTCTGTTACTGATTTTTTGTGGCTTTTTTAAACTGCCGGTGTGAAATCAAATATCAGATTTGCCATATCAAGAAATGCATGTTCATGTATACTGTTTTTACAAGAACAATGCACAAAAATGCCACTTTGGTTACTTGCATTGAAATCCATCAAGAATCGTAGGTGTGATGGGAATATTCTAGTTGGATGGATGAAAGCCTAAGATATCCCTATTAAAATAAAAACACTGAATTACCTTATATTGCACTTATCCTACCCTTTTACTGTGTTTCTCTCTCTAAGCTTGGACATTAGTCTGACGCTGGACCTCAGCGATAGTTCAATTAGACTTGCTGGATTGTCTCGTCATCATGGTCAGAGTACTAGTACTTCAATCGACATTTGACACGAGTTGCAATTTCCGGCTGTAAGAGAAAGAAATGAGCGGCTCTGCGATGTCCCACCAGGGATAGCCACTTGCGATGGGAGCTAACAGGGTTCCCCTAGGGGGAGATCACAAGCCATATCCTAGAGTTTCTCACCCTCCTATGGTATGCTGGAGCTGTGGGAGGGAGGGACCGGCGAAGGTTCTGTCCATCGAGTCCCAAGGGGACTCACTGATGCTGTTCGAGGAGCAGGGAGCATATGGTATGGTGTTCCGCTTTGTAGCCCCCTGGTTTCCAATGGGAAGAGCTACAAGAGAGTGGTTCTGCACTGTCCCAGCCATGGAAGGCAGTACCGGTACCGGTACCGGTACCGGTGCCGGCCGGTACCGGTACGTACCGGTACCGGTACCGGTACCGGCCGGTACGACCGGTACGGGCTTAAAAGGGCCCAAAAAAATCAGAAAAAAAAGAAAAAAATTCAGAAAAATTCAGAAAAATTCAGAAAAAATGTAAACAATTAATTAGCTATGTGTTGGGTGTGATAAAAATGGGTTAAGACAAAGAAGTACACATAACACATACAAAATGACAATTTTAATAGAGATTAAACATGAAAAATATTATGTTAATGTACTAAATATTTACAACAATACAAAATATGAACGAAATCAAACGATCCTTACCTATGAAAAACATAAGTGAGTCCCTTACTATGGATAATAACCCGTAGATCCTTCTGATTCATCATCTGGTTGCTGTTGCTGGTATCCATAATAAGGTTGCATATGTTCCCTATATTCACCATAACTAAACAATGATGCAGCCAAGTCGTGCATCCCTCTTTGAATCCCTCTTGGAGTATATGGTTGTTGACTTGATGAAATGCCAGAATCATGGTGCAAAGAAGTAGCATGAGGATAAGAAGAAGACCCTGACCCATAACTGCTACTGGGTGGAATCGGTGGATGGAATTGAAAGCCTTCATACTCTACTTGATCTCCCCAGCTATACATGCCTGCTTCTTGTTGGCCACCTCCGTAACCTGACTGCTGTCCATGCTGGCTTTGTGAATCATAATCTCCTTGACTTTCATGTTGTCCTCTTCCTGTGTCAACATGTAAGGAGAAAGAAGGTGCATACACTCCGCCCCCGGTAGTAGCACCTGCAGCTGCACCAGCATCATCACTAGGAGACTCTGTCCCATCATCATCGTCATCTTCATCATAATCAACAATTAACTTTCTTTTAACAGTACTTGATTTTTTCTTTTGTGATGCCTGTTTTTGCTGGCTTTCTTTTTTTTCTAGATCCTTTTGCAAGTTCAATCGATTCAATACTCCTTTTCCTCGTGGTGTATGCCTCACATAAATTTGCTTCAGCTCATCAATGGCAGGATCGTCTCTGGCAGCCAGATTAGTCCTCTCCAATGTAGATGTACTCCTTTTCAAGAATGATGGTGGCCCAACCATTCTAGGAGTGACTGGCCTACTATCTGATTCTGAGTATCTAGCAGGCTCAAGCTCAGTATCAGGTGCAAATAAAGGCACATGCTCAGTCTGACTCTGATACTCATATGAAGGAGGAGGTGAATTTTCTTTTTGCCTTTTCGAGCTTCTTAATTCTGGATCTCTAGCAACAGCTCCATCTAGTATGCCTTCTGCCCATTCTGTATCATCAGGATCAAAAACTGGCTCATCGACAGTTGCTCGTGTCTCAACCCAAGTCTGCAAGGGATTATCATCATCAAATAACTCTTCCACATCAATTTGGCCAACCACATCTTCTGCGTGCCCTGCAGCTCGTTTCTCCCTCAATTGTTGTCTCAACCGGATGTTTTTGATCCTCAATCTCATATTGTAATGGCAGTACACCAATTTTTCCAATCGTTCAGCCTTTAACCGGTTACGAATTTTTGAGTGTATAAGGCTGAACGTGCTCCAGTTTCTTTCACATTGGCTTGCCGACGTCGTCTGACTCAAAACCCTCACTGCAACGGAAGCCAATGGATTATAGCACCTATCTCTGTTGTACACCATTATCCACCACTCAGCTGTGCCATCATTAAAAGAAACCAAAAAAAAAATTAATCAATGTATGTTCTCGTTTCTTATGCACATTTGACAACAATGCAATGACTAAGTATACCTGGGCTCACTTTCTCTACAGCAATTTGCACAGAGTCTTCATTATATGTCTCCAGCCTTAGCCTATAAGCCTCCATCTACAAAGATGGAATTAACAATTAATAGAATTCATAGGCTCTTCAAATTACAAGTAATTGGATAAATCTTAAAGTCAGATCTTCACTAAGTATACCTGTCTCTCTGCCTCAATCCTATCTTCTATTGTCCTCGAAAAACGTGCAATCACATTTAATGTGCCTCGAATCACCTCTCCATCAATATGCACTTGACGACTGTACATTACTCGAGGATTTAAATAATAACCTGCATTTAGGTGAAAAATTACTAAGGAGGAGGTCAATTTAATAAATAATCTCCCATGTAATAGTATAAGACTTCACTTACCAGCTGCATGCAAGTCGTGGTGTAATGTGCTTTCCCATCTGATATCAATAAGGTCCCACCACTTCATATAAGTGTTGGGAAATGCCTTCTTGATGTGGACCTTAGCAATGTCAATTGCCTCGTACAAATATCTCATGTAATTCTTATCATCCCCATCCACCAATTTTAACACCTGTACGAGAGGTTCCACCAACTTCAGATAAGTCTCCATATTACTCCAAAATTTTTTATTCTCTATGATTTTTCTCACTTCCAAATGTTCAGATTTAGATTCATTGGAAGTGGTCCGCATATACTCCAAGAACTCCTTATTATACATAAAACCCCTGATCTCATTCTTGAATTTGTGCAAAGATTCTAAAGAAATAAAATTAGCTGCAAATCGTGTAGGCCCTGCACGGATGAGATCTCGACCTCCAGATGCTTTTTCTCTGAACATATTCAAGATCCTGGGATGACCATAAATAAATTGGGTAATTCTTTGGGCTCTCTTTACAGTCTTGCTGATAGTTGGATCCTTACCAATGTCTTCAAGCATCAAGTCCAGACTATGCGCTGCACATGGGACCCAATAAAGGTGTTTGCGCTTGTCCATTAACTTCTTCCCTGCAACTTTATAACTTGGTTCATTATCGGTGACCACCTGGACAACATTTTCCTCTCCAATTTCCTGCACCATCTGATCCATCAAACCAAATAAATATTTTGCATTCTTTGAATAGTTTGATGCATCAACAGATTTCATAAAAACTGTCCCTTCTGTGCAATAAACAAGAAAATTAATCATGGACTTCTTCGTGGTACCAGTCCAGCCATCGCACATAATTGTGCACCCTCTCTCCTTCCATACTGCCTTAAAACTTTCAACCCACTGTTGAAGTTCCTCGTATTCTCCATCAAGCCCCCGTCCATATATGTCTCGACGTGTGGGGGCTTTGAACCCACGACCATGATCTGCTATCGCATCAATCATAGGCTGAAAATAAGGAGACTGAGCAGCATGTGAGGGAACACTTGCATGCAAAAACCATTTGCATATGCTTTTAAAAGTATGTCCTGCCGCTTCAACTGACTTTTTTACTCCTCTCATTGCTTGCTTGATTTTTGGCTGAGTAGAAGTCTGTCTTCTAAAAAGATAACTGTCCATAGGACCCACTTGGCCTGTAGGTTGACTTGTGCCTCTTACTGATGGTCCATCACCTCTCCTTCGGGCTTCATCTTCTTGTTGATGCCACAAACTCTCTCTTCTAGCTGCAGCCATGTCAGGATCATCATCATCATCATCATCACTAGAATCTACATTTTGTTCAGCCCTTTCCCTCTCACGTATAGAAATGCCACTGGCCGCAGTATACATCCCTTTGCCTTTTGTATTATGTCTACCAGAAATTTCGCCTTGGAGTTCAACCTCATCTTCCTTCTTTTGTTCTTTTTGTGCTTTTCGGCCACGCAACAATTCACGCATCTCGTTGGCAACTTGTCGGGGACAGACAGTACACCTTGTCACCTGTCCTGTCTTCCCTGCTAAATGTTCTTTCCCTCGGGTGATTCCACCACCCATCTCTTTGCCACAATATTTGCATTTCACTCTCCTCTTTGCAGTATTAATTAAGGTGATATGGGCCCACCCTGGGTCTTGCTCTTGCTGTTCAGCCATGTTCCTACAACACATAAAAAAAAAATAGAAACAAATATAAGAACATTTGGCATTATGCTCATAGTTTAAAACATGTAAAATTGGATGTTAATTAGACTCCAATTGATGTTTAATTTAACAATTAGACAAAAGCCCCAATTTTTAACCGCTAATTAGGGTCAAAATTGGGGATTTCTCCTAATTAACCGTCGATCAACGTAATTAACAGCACACTCCTAGTTTAAAACATGTCATGAAGCTTAATTAGACTCCAATTGATGTTTAATTTAAGTAATTAGACAAAAGCCCCAATTTTTAACCGCTAATTAGGGCCAAAATTGGGGATTTCCCCTAATTAACCGTCGATCAACGTAATTAACAGCACACTCCTAGTTTATAACATGTCATGAAGCTTAATTAGACTCCAATTGATGTTTAATTTAAGTAATTAGACAAAACCCCCAATTTTTAACCGCTAATTAGGGCCAAAAATGGGGATTTCCCCTAATTAACCGTCGATCAACGTAATTAACAGCACACTCCTAATTTAAAACATGTCATGAAGCTTAATTAGGTTCCAATTGATGTTTAATTTAAGTAATTAGACAAAAGCCCCAATTTTTAACCGCTAATTAGGGCCAAAATTGGGGATTTCCCCTAATTAACCGTCGATCAACGTAATTAACAGCGCACTCCTAATTTAAAACATGTCATGAAGCTTAATTAGGCTCCAATTGATGTTTAATTTAAGTAATTAGACAAAAGCCCCAATTTTTAACCGCTAATTAGGGCCAAAATTGGAGATTTCCCCTAATTAACCGTCGATCAACGTAATTAACAGCACACTCCTAGTTTAAAACATGTCATGAAGCTTAATTAGGCTCCAATTGATGTTTAATTTAAGTAATTAGACAAAAGCCCCAATCTTTAACCGCTAATTAGGGCCAAAATTGGGAGTTGTCTATTTTATCAAGAAAATGAACGTAAATCATCTAAGAAATATGTAACAAACTAAAAAATAATCACTACATTAAAATATAAATCATACCTTCTTTTTTTCTTCCACCCAAAACAGTGAAAATGTCTCCGGAAAAGGATGAAAACGTCTCCGGCGGCGGTGGCGGGCGGCGGCGGCAGCGGCGGGTGGCGGCGGCGGTTCTTTCCCCTCCTTCTCCTCCTCCTTTCCCTCCTTCCCTTCCCCTCCCCCTGCAAAAAACCCTAATCCCCTCTCACAGATCTGTTTCTGTGAGAGGGGACAGTGAAACACCCCTTTAAGGGGTGTTTCACGGGCGTACCGGCCCGGTACCGGCCCGGTTTCGGGCGTACCGGCCAGTACCGGCCGGTACGCCCGAAACCGGACCGGTACCGGTCCGGTACAGTCATTTTTACCTTTTTTTTTTTTTTTTTTTACGGTACCGGCCCGAATTGGGCGTACCGGTACCGGTCCGGGCCGGTACCGGTACGTACCGGCCGAAACTGCCATCCATGGTCCCAGCGGATTGGATGAGATGAAGGAATGGGTTAGGAGGTGTGTGCGGGGACACATTGTGGTGGGGAGAGCCTATGACCATAGTGCATTCCAGCTTATTTCTGGGAGGTGGGGGTTTGCAGAGTCTTGGTAGGCTTCCTGGGTTACCCATGACTGTTTCCTTCTTGTTTGTAAGGGTAGATGCTAGGCAGTGGAGGTCATCTGGACTGTATCGCTGTTGGGGCAAGGACTATATGTAAGCCTCTCTGTGGGATCCTCAAGACCTCACATATTTGGCCCCGGAAGGCGGTCATGTCAGGTTGAAGATCGTTGGAGTTCCGTTGGCCCTTCCTGATGAGGAGCTCTTGGCTCTGAATCTAGCTGGCTTTGCTTCGAGCATCCAGGTGAACAGATGGTTCGTCAATGGGCTGCATCTGCTGTCGGTCATCGTTGATGCCCTAGTGATGGAGGATGTGCTGCAGGTGCCAGAGGTGGTGATAGAGGGCCAGATCTATCTCTTTACGGTGGCATGTTTGCCTAGAGGTGAGGGGGAGTGCTGGCGGTGTCTGGGGTTAGGGTTTCCATGGTAGGGGCAAGAGGCAGGGGACGATGGCTAGTCACATCACATGCTGGAACGTGATCGGCCCGTTGAGTTCATGTTTGATGCCTTCAAGCCGGTTCATAGCTCCAGTCCAGCTCAGGGAGGAACTGGTCCAAGCTCTTCTCCAGCCCAATCGGGTCCTTTTTGATCCATGACTTACTGTGAGACTTCCTTTTTGAAAAATCCTCATCCTTTTTTATTTTTGTGATTTTGAAAAATCTTTAGAGGATTTGAAAATCTTTATGGAAATCTTGATTTGAAAAGAGAATTTTAAACATGTTCTCTTTTCTTTTAGATAGACTTTTAGGATTAATCCTCGAAATCTAAATTACTTCTGGATCGACTGCGGATCTATATTCTTGACCTCTCCCCACTGACCTCGGTCAGTGTTAATTACACCAATCAATAATCGGTAACCTTTGATTAACCATCTAATAAGATTTAAATAAAACATGAATAAGCAAAGTTGATTACATGCATGCTCATCATTTTATTCTTTATGAAATGTCCTTTAAAGGATACTTAAAGGATTCTTTTGAATTCTCTTGATGTTTTTAAGTAATGGGGCTTGAGGGCCACCACATGTTCAATGATATTCTTATTGGTCTTTCAATCAATCTGGAGGAACCACCCCTTTTTTTAGGCCATTCAACCGATATGAATAAGCCAGAGTTTAAGGGTCAATCCACATGTAGGAAAGAACCACTTGAATTGATAGTTACCCCATCGATAAAAAATGAACAAAGAATTATTTTTATTAATCCCTTTATGGATAGATTAACCACGACTTCGTAGCCTGTTCATCAATAGGGTAGAACCATAAAAGTCACTGGTTATCCTATCGATAGGGATGAACCAATAATTATAACCTTTGGTCACACTAACAATAAGAGTGAACTATTAATAAAGTGGGCAATCCAACAATAGGATAGAACCACTAAACTTATGCCATTCAACCAGTATGAATGAACTTTATTTTTATTTTTATTTTTATTTTTAATAGGTTATCCAACCCGTATGGATAAACCTTAGCTTAATGGTCAATCCTGTCGATAGGAAAGAACCACTTTAGTTGATGGTTACCCCTATCGATGAAAAATGAACAAATGATCATTTTCATTGGTCCTTCTATGAATAGGTTAACCACGACTTTGTAGCTTGCCCGTTAATTAGGACATAATCATAGAAGTCATTGGTTACCCTATCGACAGGGACAGACCAATAATTATAACCTTTCGGTCACTCTACCGATAAGAGTGAACCATAAACCAAGTGGACAATCCAATAATAGGATAGAACCACTAAACTTAGGCCATTCAACCAGTATGAATGAACCTTAATTTTATTTTATTTTATTTTTTTATTATTTTTATTTTTAGAAAACTATGGTCATCTCATCGATGAAGATGAACCAATTTTTTTTTATTATGAAGTAGTTAGTTAATTTTACAAAACATTTATTTAATGTAGTCCATTCTTAATAAAATAATCCATAGATTATATGGCCGCTCTACCAGTAAGAGAGAACCCTATAATCTTTTGGTCATTTTATTAAAAATGAACCCAACTTTAGATCATCCCATCGATGAGGATGAACCGAAGATTTTTTTATTTATGGCCAACCAAACCTTATGGAAGAACCAACTTTGATTTATTTTGATTAAAAATGAATGGCCAACCAAACATTATGGAAGAACCAATTTTGATTAAAACTGAATGGCTTCAAAGGCTGCGGCTGAGGGGCCTTTTATAGGCAGCATGGAACCCCCCACCGGTGCCACCTAGGCGCCGGTGGGGGGGGGGATATATTTGGCCAGCCGTTGGCCGGATAAGGATGAGAGGGAGAGAGAGAGGAGATAGAGATGGAGAGAGATAGGGATGGGGAGAGAGAGAGGTGGATAGAGATGGGGATGGAGAAGGAGACCGGCCGGTCTCAAGGAGAGGCCGGTCGGTCTCTCCCTCTTCTTTTTTTTTTTTAATTTTCGTAATCATCCCCTGGCCTCTCTCTCTGCTCTCCTTTTTTTTTTTGTTTATCCCTTCCCTTTCATCCCTATCTCTTCTCTTTCTTAATCCCTAAAAGGAGGACCGACAGGGGGCCTTTGGAGGCCGGCCAGACCTGCGGTTTTCCTCTCCTGGGCTGCGGTTTGGTGCAGGCTTTGTTGCTGCTGCTGGTGCTTCTCTTCTTGCTGCAAATTGCTTTCTTCCTTGCTGGTTGAAGCCCAAGCTGCTGCCATTAGAGGCTAGTTGCTGCAGCTGGTGGAGGGCTCTTTGTTGCAGATTTTCGCAGGTTCAGAGGGCTGCTGTTGGTGCTCTTCTTTCTTGCTGGTTTTGGCCTTAATTGGAGGCTTCTTGCTGCAACATTGGAGGCTGCTGCTGGAGGCTTGCATAGCTGTCATTGGGATAGGTTTTGGAGGCTCCTTCCCTGCTGATTTTTGCAGGTTTGGAGGGCTGCATTGGGTATATACATCCTTCCCCTTTCTTTATTGCGTGCATGTATATGTATTTTTCCCTTTGCATATACACATGCACATACATAGGCCTAGATCTTTGTAAAAAAAAAAAAGCCTACTGTATATGTATGTAAAATTTTTCGTTCAACACTTACCCAATAAGCTTTCCACGATCTGGCATCTGTTCGTATTGAACCCCATGGGGTCCAATACTGGTCATCTCCCCAACACGATATTACCTAAGTTTCTTCCGGCGCGATCTGGCAGCCTGTCACCTCTTTGGCTGGCACTGTCGTCTCTACCTTCCCGTACGATGCCGCCAATCTTCGACTCTTCCTTGCCCCGCCTGGTAGAGGCTTCGTCAGGGGGTCTTCTCCCACCCTAATGACGTTGGGTTCCTAGGTAGGGGCCCTCTAATGGACCTGATCACATGGGCAGGCACTTTGAACACCCTCCTAGGTGCTCCTCATTTCCTATTGTCTCATGTCCCCCCTCCCCCCAACTTGTCTCCCTTCACCACCAACAACCCTTCACTCTACAGCCTGAGCTACGGTAGGCGGTAGCTTGTCCTCGGCATGCGACAGTCCCTGTTCCTCTAGGAGGTGTTCAGGTTGCGGCTGTTTCCAAGAGGAAAGTTTGGGGGTGGTGGCAGAGGCAGGCTAGGAAAGGGGTAGTGGGAGCACTGAGGGCCTTAAGGGGGGGGGGACGTTGGTGCTTTGACCAATTAAGACCTGGGGGAGGAGGATTTTTTGCGATTGAGTACCATGTGGTGGATCCACGCAATCCCTCTTCCAAGCAAGGTGATGCAGGAGTAATGGGGAACATGGAAGCTGCGGTTCTTCTAAAAATCCCTTTTCAATTACGAGATGGAGGGGGGAAGCTGGATAAGGTAGAGGTTGGGGAGATAATAGCAAGGGTGGAGAGGCTCATGGCGGAGCAGGCCAGAAGAGTGGCTGACAAGATAGGGAGAGGGAGATGGGGGAGGATGGTGGGATGTTTGAGTATGTTTCTACTTGAAGATTGTTCCATGGGACATTAAGGGGCAGGGGGCAGGGAGAAGAAGGTGTTGCTGAGGAGTTGATTAGGAGATGCAGAATTAACATTCTATGCATCCAAGAAACTAAGTTAGAGGAAGATGGTGAAGAGGTGAGGAGATATATTGGAGGTACACGGTTGTCAGGAGGGGTGGTTTCAACGAGGATAAGGAGACCTAGAGGTATTACGGTCATGTGGAATGATTTTGTTATTGAGGAGGTGGGCAGACATGTGGAGAGGTATGCTATCTCTGTCACTTTCAGGTGTGTGGAGGATGGTTTTGAATGGGATTTCTCTCACATGTATGGTCCTCAGGGGAGGGAGGAGAAAAAGGCGTTTTGGGATGACCTTCTGCTTTAGCACATGCAATCCAAAAGGCCTTGGTGTGTGGCCGGGGACTTCAATGAGGAAAGGTCGTATGGGGTTTCTTGACAACGACCCATGGAACAGGACTTTGTTCACCAGGCTGCTTTGACAGATGTTCACATCGATAATGCTTTCTTCACTAGGTCCAACCTCAGGCTATAGCCTATTTGTTCAGACTGGACATGTTCTAGTTTCTGCAGACTGGGAGGAGCACTTCCCTAACTTGCATGTTGCTTGTCTTCAGAGGACGGTGTTAGATCATAAGCCTACATTATTGAATTATTGCTTCAGATTTCGGAGGAAGCTTTTCAGACTGGAGAAATATTGGCTATAGGGGAGGGTTTCATGGATCTTGTCTCTCACGTGTGGACTTCAAGTCTGCGGCAAGGATCTGCTATGGGTTCTTTGGTTTTCAATTTGAGTTCCTTGGCTTGTGCTCTTACAGAGTGGGGTCGGACAAAGTGTCTTCCAGGGAAAGAAAGAGAAGGGTAGTATTCTTTCTCAGCTTTAGGGTTTGGATGTGCTTGAGGAGGCGGGGCTTTTGGATGAAGAGGATAGACATGATAGGGATAGGCTCAAATCTCATTTTCAAGATATCTTGCTAAAGGAGGAGATTTTTTGGAAACAAAGGTCTAGAGAGAGATGGATCAAGGAGGGAGATAGAAATATTGCTTACTTCCCCCGTATTGGTTCGGATAGGAGGAGGAAGAACCGTATTGGCAGCCTCATGTCTGAAGGGCGAGTTATCTCGCAGGAGGATCTGGTTAGTTACATATTAGACTAGTATGCTCGGCTATACATGGAGGAGGATGTGGTCAGACCTTCCATTGCAGACAATCTTCTTCCTTGTCAGAGGAAGAAAGTTCTTATCTCAGCTCTCTTTTCTGTTGAGGAGATGAAGGATGCAGTGTTTTCCTTGCCCTAGATACAAGGCCGCAAGATCTGATGATTTTGTCCCTTTTCCGTTGGGGTATAATGTATGGCTTCCTCGAGTTTGTGGTTACAGCTTGTCCGTCATAAGTATTACTCTAGAGGGAGAGCTTGGGATGTGATCATTCAGGTGGGGTATAATGTATCACAGGTTTGGAAGGGCATCTTACAAGCCTCTGATGTTGTTCTGGCAGCGACTCATGTTTATTTGGGAGACGAGCAGAGTTGTCTCTTCTGCGTAGATAAATGGTGTGGCACGATACCTCCCTCCCTTCTTTTTCCTACGTCGTTCTCTATCTCCACCTACCCTGGTGTTCTGGTGGCACATATGATGGAAGAGCATCCTCAGGGAAGAAAGGAGTTGAGCCTTTCCTTCGGGAGGAATTGTAGAGATGAAGAGATACATGATTTAGCTTCCTCCTTGTTGATTCTTCAAGACTTCATGAATCTTTCCTCTCATGATTCCTGGAAATGGGAGTGGAACACTCTTGGTATGAGAAGTCCACTTACTCCCACATTACTGATGGTGGTATGAGATCTCCTCTTCTTCGGCAGATTTGGGCTCCCAAATCCCCTCTCAAGGTCAAGGTTCTTATCTGGTGAATCTCTATTGGCATACTACCAACATCCAGTAGGTTGCTAAGGTGTAGTTGGTATGTTCCCTCTACTTGCCCCCTGTATGGAGAGGTGGATGAGTCCCTCGATCAAATTTTTGCGGGCTGTGTTTTCTCCAAGGAAGTGTGGCAGATTTTGGGCAACAAGCTTCAAAGGGATATACTCTTGGAATCTACTGCAGAAACTCTCATTAGTCTCTAATCTTCTTCAGCTCTTTGTAGGGGTGATGCTATCATGTGATGGCTGATCCTTTGAGTTTCTGCAGGATGCTATCTTTTGTTTGTAGGGGTGATGCTATCTTTGTAGGGGTGATGCCATCCTGTCCACTCTTTGTGGGCCATTTAGATGGAAAGGAATGAGAGGATTTTTAGGAGGGTGGCTTCGAAGCTGGACAGGGTGGTAGGTTTTGTTTGTGGTAGGGTCAAAGAGTGGATGAGGATTTCTTGTAAAGATCATATTGCTAGTGTCTCCTTTTTGTTCGTTTGGAGGCCATAGATTAATGAACTCTCTTGGTGCTTTGTATATTCTGAGAGTTTCTTTCTCTACTTTTTGTAATTCTCTTTTCCATTTTAATGCAATACAGTGGTACCGACCACTTCCAAAAAAAAAAAAAAAAAAAAAATCATGGTCAGAGTACCATTACTGGATCATGATCATCACACCATTGTTAAACACGGGATTGAGAGGGAAGGGGGGGATGAGGCAGTAATTTTAACTCTTTGAGTAAAGGGTTGACCAATGTATGGTGAGGGAGATAGAAGTTGATGGTAAGAAGGGTATTTATGCAAATGCATTTGTTGTGAGGCAAATCCATTGGTTCATTTTTGGCAGTAGCATATATGCAAAAAACTGTATTGTTCATCTCAGATCCATGTAGACCCAAACATTAAACCATTTTCTTCTTAGTGAAAAGGGTGATAGGCTGTGCGCGTTGAAGGAAGGTGAGTTTCACTTGCCAACCTAGGATAACTGAAAGGTCCTGAGGGTAGTCCCATCTCAGTATGGTTGATATCTCCATATTCTGACAAAGTATAAATAGATATTGGTGAAAGCTCTCATAAGTTTTACCATATAAAAAAGAAGCATTTGGTTTTCCTGTCGATACCTGTTTTGTGGCATCCAGTGATCTAAGGATCCATTATAGCAGAGTGGTTTATATCTCATATGTGACTACTGCAATCTTTTTGGGGGACGGAGCTTTGGTTGAGAAGGTCAATTGTTTATCGAGAAAACATCAGGATGGGATTTGGAGAAGATCAATTGTTTCAATAGAATCCTCTTTAGGGTAAAGGATTTAGGTGGACATGCAGCAACTGGTACATCATAACTTAGAGTTACTCTTTCTTGGAGCCAAATATAATGTTTCCTTGTTCCTCCTGTTCCACAGCTGCATTGCTGCTGATATTTCAAATTCAATATGTCAAGCCTTTGCTTTTATTTCCTCTTTGATTGATGCTTCCATAAGCATTTCCAAATTTGAATTTGTCTTCTATGCTCTCCTCTCTGTTTGTTTTGTGCATTAGCAATAATGACTTGTTATTTATGCAATTCAACAGATTGACAGCATCATGTCCACAAGGTTAGCTAGTGAGAACGATTCAAGCAGAAGGTTGAAATCTGAGTTCCTGGTTCAATTTGATGGAGTCGCCTCCAATCCCAATGATCTAGTAATTGTTATCGGTAATTTCATTGGTGGCATTAAATGAATGTTACTTCACTATGTGAATTACTACTATTTTTATTTTTGCAAAATGGATGGTACCATGTATTTGGTTTTTGGAACGTGGCAAATGCCACAGTTTATATATTGAAAAGAAGAGAGTACAAAGAGAGCTACGGAGAAAGTAGCCAAAGAGCCCAAGGGCTCAAGAACAGCAAAATAAACAGACCCTTCATAAAGAGGGCATTACAATAAAAAGCTTTCCAGTTGAATGAAGAAGATATCAACGGAGAGTGAACGTCCGGTTGTTAGAAGGTACATATTCTCCAATTTCTAACCAAGCTGATGGAATGGCTAATGATGTTGTGTGCTCGTGAGAAAGCAAGCTTGAAGCATCTAGCATTACGCTCCTTCCAAATGGCACAAAGGATAGCACCTGCACCCAAAAGCATAGACCAATTGTCCCCATCTACCTTGTGATGTTGAATAGTATCCCACTTAGAGACCAGATTGTAGATTGAGTGGAATTGAACTTGATTGAGTCTGATACATGCAAAGAGAATGGACCACACATTAGAGATAATTCCACAATGTAAGAACAACTGTTCAGAAGATTCCTTGAAAGTCCCACAGAAGAGATAGGAGTCACTAGTAGAGAGATTGAATTTCTTGACCTGGACCAATGCTGCAAGTCTGTCCTGTATCAGTTTCCACATGAAGATTCTTATTTTTGTAGGCCACACGTTCCTCCATATGAGTGGAACCCCAGGCACTGAAACCCTCCATAATTGAGCATGCCAGTGATGGATTTCACAGTGAATAGTCCCCGAGAATCCCATAACCAGATCCTTTTGTCTTCCTCCTATACTGATAAGTGGATTGAATGGAGAATATGGCACAGGTTAAGATATTCATTGAGTTCTTCATCATTAAAATTTCTCCTGAAATGGAGTTCCTAGCCATGTGTAGGATTAGCCAGGAAAATGTCATAGACAATGGCATCTTCGGCTGTAGAGAGAAATTGTATGCTAATGGAGAGTTGAGCACCCAAGTATATTCCAAAATTTAAAGTGTTTACCATTCCCAAGCACAAGAGAGGTAGCAGCATTAACAATATCCAGACATTCAAAGATAGCTCTCCAGATTGGAGAGATGTGGCTATGGAAAGAAGGTGACAGAACCCAACAGAAAGAGGATCGAAAATATTTTGTCCTGACTATAGATTTCTAGAGCAGAGGTCTGTCACTCCCCAAAAGCCATAGCCATTTTGAAAGAAGAGCAGCATTCGTGGAAGCTATAGGTTGATGGGGATCCAGGGACCGCTGAAACAAAGCTCATGGCCTAGTGTTTATTTTCTTTGGCCCATTAGAGGTCCAATTGATGTGTTTTTAGATGTAGGTCTATTTTAAGTCTTTTATTTTTGGGACAAGGGGTATTTTGGACTTTATGGCACCTAGGGCTACCCTAAGGGGACCCTATATATTGTAGCCTCTCCCAAAAGGGAGGGCATTTGAAGAAGCTAATGATGAAAAAGAGGAGAAGGTTCCCTGCTGCCGCCGGTGTGTGCGTGAGAGCCCGGATGGGGCTGTGTGAGCCGTAGGGGTGAGAAGCCCCTGTTCTTCTTCCTCCACCCCCCTTGTTCTTCCCCTGTTCTTCCTCTTCTCAGCCCCCTGTCATCCCCTCTTCCCTGGCCTCTGAGCCCATCATCCGAGCCCCCCATTCTGTCCCGCATCATAGGTACTTGGCCCACTCCTCCATGTTTAGCTCTGGACACCTTACCCCAGCTAATGGGATTGTGATAGGAGCTGGTATCCTTAGAGAAAAAGTTCCGTCTGGCCGCCTCAATTTTCTTTTCAATAGCTTTAGGTATTTTGAAAATGTACATAAAATAGGTTGCCAAGGATGAAAGAACTGATCTGGAAAGGATTCATCTACCTCTATTAGAAAGAAGCTTAGATTTCCTGCATGCAAGCTTATTGCCAAGCTTTTTACTGATGATGCTCCAATCTGAGAGCTTAAGAGGTCCATCGGAGAGGGGGAGTCCAAGGTATCTGAGAGGAAAATATCCCCATTTGCACTGAAGAATATGTTCCACGGCATTCTTAAATTGATCACTGCGGCAATGTCCAGCCAACTCACTTTTATTGAAATTTATCGTCAACCCTGTAAGTGTCTTCGACGATCTTGAGAAGGCTTGATTCCACTGATATTATTGATGTCACTAGGAGAGAAGATAAGTGTATTATCAGCAAGTTGAAGATGTGACACGAGGAGATTGTTTCTTCCTATTTGAAGTCTTTTGATGATTCCAAGATGCAATGCTCTATTCCATATAGTACTGAAGACTTGCCCCACAAGGAGAAAGAGTAAAGGAGAGAGAGGATCACCTTGTCTAAGTCCTCTAGAGCTGCAGAAGAAGCCACTGGGTTCCCCATTGATCATAATAGAAACCTAACTGAAGATATGCAAGATTTGACCCAATTGATCCATGTGCTTTTGAAACCCATAATGCTCATAACTTTGAAGAGACATGACCAATCTACCCTATCAAGCGCCTTCTTGAAATCAGCTTAATCACTGATGGTACCTTGTATTTGTTAAACTGAAAAAAAGGTATAAAGTTTGTAAAATAAAAATAAGCATAAGAAACTTTCAAAAAGAAAAAATCCACCAGGTACATGATCTTCCCCAAAAAGGTCCCATCAAAAACAAAATGCTTCCAAAAGGATTCCTGTACAAAAACCACATTGAGGGGGTATGGTGAAACTACCTTTAAAAACAGTCCCAAAAGGATTATTTATTTATTTTTTAAAGTTACTTTTGTTGTTTTGTAAGTTATAGAATGGTGTTCTATCAAGCAAAAATATTAATTATACTGAAATCTTGTGAAATGGTAGCAACACATTTTAGCATTCAAGGACTGGCATATCACTATAATGAAGAGGGGTTACATGAGGGGTAAGCTTAGGGAAAACAAGCAGAAGTACATTACCATTACAAGTAGATGGGTTGGAAGAAGATTAGATGAATAAGGATATGTCATAGGAGTACAGTTGCTTTGGAAAAAAATGAAGAGCAGGCTCTTAAGAGTTCTTTTTTCAAAAAATGGTAAGGATTGTACTACCAATTTTATTAAATAAATAGAGGGGATACAATCAAGTGAGATAGGAGAGGTTCCTATCCGACAAAAGAGAAAAATAGAATATGGAGGCTAAATGAATTTAATCTCCTTATTCCAGTCTGCTACAGAAATTCCCAGTAAATGCCGGCTCCATGTGAACAACAGCTGCAGCACTCGTTCACAGATATTCTCAATATAAACTCTGCTTCCCTTAGACACCATATCATTACGTTCTCTCCAAATTCTCCAACAAATGGCATGGCAGCAATAGGCGAAGGATCCGATCCCTGGCACTCTTCCTTGAACTGTTGGTAAGTTTTTGATGTATCTGCTATAGGTCGTCCAAGGACTTCAACTCCAAGTGACAAGAAAACATCTTTCCAAATATCTTCCATACAGATTGACTGATTGGACAACAGACCAATAAATGATCAGCATTTTCCTCTTCTGTTTCACACAAAGAGCACAAGATATTACAATTTGCACTCCATTTTTGCCTATACACTTTAATAACAGTTCTTTTCTCATAAACCAACCACATGAAGGCTCTGACTTTGAGTGGTGATTTGACTTTGCGTGCTTCATTCTGTTTCACATACCTGCTACCATTGCCTTCCAGCATTTTTAAAAGGATTTAACAGTAAATTTATCATTCTCCTTTGAGCCACAAAATCTTATCTGGTTTCGAAGTATCCATACTAATACTTGAGAGACGTAACAAAAGGTCTTGATACTCTTCCACCTCAGTCTCCTTCAAATTTCTTCTAAGTTGCACCGACCAACATTCTTGTGCACCTGTGATCTGATAGCATTCATGAACTAAAGCCCTTCTAAACACTGCCAGGTGAAAATTTTGATGGTACCTATCTTTAAGATAGCTGTCTCGCACCCATTTATCTGTCCAAAAGAAGGCACTATCCCCAATACCCACTTCAACTCTAACATATCTGAACATCTTCTGTGCCACTAAATAAAAACCATACCAGATGGGTGATACAGAAGAGCTGTGATCTGGTTGTAGGAACATATTCTGACGGCTGGTATAATGATTAGCCCAGATAACCCTCTGCCACAAACATCCCCCATACACTGCCGAAATCATCCACGATGGTCCTCCAGAACAGTAATGAATTTTGACTGTAACTGAGTACTCCCCAACTTCTAGTAGTTGACCCTCCCATTTCACACGATCCCAGGCCACCAGAATCCGTCCTGAAGCTCCAGATGAACGCCTGAATGCAAAATCCACATCTTTGAACCCTGTGACTTTCCTAACCATTTCCCATCATAGTTTCAAATTTAATCTCCTGTAAGCAGATAATGCCAACAGACATCCTTCGAATCAAACTTCTGATTGCTTCCTATTTGCCTTGCTCGTGCAAAGCCCTGATGTTCCAAGTAGCTATGTTCATCTTTTTGACAGATTCCTCCTCTTCGTACCTAGAGACTAGTGAGGTACCAAGTCCATAGCTGGCGTCAAGTTACAAAGCTCATATTGACCTCTGCCCTTGTTTTGAATTGACTGCTCCTGCTCAAGACAGATTCTCCGGAACTGACAAACCTTGTCAGCAATCTTCACCCCCAAACCCTCCGCTTTGTTCGCAATTTCCTCATTATCCCAACCCCCCAGGAAATGTTCTAGATCCTTCCTTTCTACGCTGCCTTCCTCCCCTCCTGCCAGAATCTTTCCTTTGCCTTTTAGGGCACTTTCTGATTTTTTGCCGATGCCGTCTCAAGGAGCCTTCTTTTAGTGTAGAAAGTGACAGATGAAAGTGGGGAATTATTTGGGGGTGGGGGGGTGGGGAAGAAGAAGGTAAGGGCTCTTACCTGGCAAAGACGACGACAGGCCTGCTTCCTTACCACAGTAAGAAAGCTCTTTACCCTGATTTCCTCGATCTCTGCCAGGATTCTCGTTCACCTCTAGACCTCCATCTTCAGTCATTATATCCTCCTTTGACTGGTCTGGAAACCCTAGCTCACCAGCTAGCTTCCCTTCTTTTCTCCTCCGATACACCAGCGTCGCTCTGCATCGCCCCTTCCTACCCCTCTGATGACTCTTTCCTCACTCCTTCTGCGACTTGAGAGGCGAAAATAGAAATGGCCTTCCTCCATTTGAACTCAGCTTCTTTAATAAACCCTTCTCGGTCCACCCTGCCTTTCATTGAGCTGCCCGGTCCACTACAACAGGATGACCGCTTCACATATCCCTCATTATTGAGATATTTATAAGACCTTCGTTACACCCAAGGATGGCAATCTCGAGATCGATATTGGTACTGGTGGGTACCGATACGTATCGGTATTGGTCGGTACCGGCCAATAAAAAATTAATAAAAATATTTTATTATTTTTTAAACGACAAAGATTGGTATCGGCCGATTTGGGGGGTATCGGTACCGGTCCCAGCCAATACCGATACGTATATTATTGGTACCGGCCGATACTACCAACCATGGTTGGACCATTTGATAAAGGTGGGCCGATTTGTTCTGACGATTCTCCCCGATTTGGTAAGTTTGCTTAGCCGAATCTATCTGACGATTCTCCCCGGTTTGCTGAGTTGCCTCAGCCACCTTGGTTTCTGTTTCGCCACCTCCGAAGAAACCCTAGCCGCTTTATACTCCTTGTAAGCCAGCGCCACCTCCTTGTATGTCCACAACCTATCCCCCTTCCTCTTCACCTCTTGAGGTTCACAAGTCACCCCAATCCAATAAACATCCTCCCCCCATCTCAACTTCACCCCTTTCGGAATTAGAGAGTCATGATCGACTGCAACTAAGACCCGAACATACTTCAATTTCTTCCACCTCGTAGACGCCAAATCCACCTCCTTGATCCATCCGAAATTGGAGACCACAGCTTTAAACACCTCCAAATCCTGCAAAGGCAACGGGATTCTGTCAAGTCTACACCATCTTGAGACAAAACCTCCAATCTTCTGCGCTCTATCAGAAGGAACATACTCCTTCCAAGATATGCTTCTCCCCTTCCACCAGAATTTCACAGATAACAGTTCCTTATAAATAAACTCAGACTGGCAAAAGAGTAAAACCTGCTGCTTGTTAATCTTTCCAAGACGCCATTCATATGAGCCCAGCCATTGCTGCTTCAAGGCAAGATGAAGATCTTCAAGTTTCCTTCGAGACCTTTACATGACCCCAATAGGCAGTGTCTGCACAGACTCCATTTGCACTTATAATCAGCAAACCAAGGGACTTCCACAACCGGACTCCTGCGAGCCCCTTCTTCTCATACCATCTGAGACAATTGACCCTATTTTTTAACTGGCAGTGTACCATCCCATCTGACAAGAAGCACCTCGATGCCCAACTCCCCAACACTTCCAACACACCATGACATTCCTGCACTCTGCCACCCGACGAGAATATGCATGTTGGATATAAATATGATATAATGATTGTTTGGAATATAAGGACAGAATCCACGTCCCTGACTCCAATTATTTCTAAAAGAAGCATGAAACATGTTTTATATGCTTTCCTATACCTGGAAAAATTATGAAGGATGAGGAAATGATGCAGCTGGAGTAGTCAATGATTGTTTCAGGATAACACACGGCAAACTCAACGGAAAAACCATGTGAGGTGTGACGCGGAAGGAGAATGTGCATCATCCAATTGTCTAACACTGGATACAAATCTTGAGACATATCCAAGGTGTGCTACCTGCCTATCTAAAAGGTGCATGCTTCTTAAAGTAAAATTTTCATATGGAAGGTCAAAGTGAAGAAGATTCAAACAAAGGACAACCTAAGGGGAAAAAGGGTGCAGTTTAAAAATGAGGAAAACATGTAGTCATCTGATATTTCATATGCCTTAGCAAAAGAACTCTATCTCCCCCTTTCCGGTAAATCACAGGCATAAACCAATCCCAAAATAAATGCTTCTGGTGAAAACTGTAGACCACTAGAGGTAGATGTTCTATGAAAAAGCAAAATAACATTATTTCTCTGTTACAATTACAATGTTCCCTTTGTCTAGACAGGCTGTGCTTAATTCTGAGCACATCCTGCTTAACGCCTTGTCATGTTGCTAAATGTGTTGTAATGTAGTTATATAATAGCTTCAGTGCAGCTAATTTCATCAATGTTCACTTCTTTTGTAGGACTGGTTACCAGGGATGTTTGAGAAAAAGAAGATACAATAGCTGAAACATATCAAAATCAACCATTATACAAAGGCAAACAATGCCAGGAATTCAGATCCATCCTTTGACACCCAAAAACACTCGAATAATGTTTCTGCAAAAACTGTCAATCTATCTCCTCGACAAGCTGGATCAAAGTTTGATTCTGATCCAATAGCCAATTCACATTGGAATCAACCTCTGCCAGTCCATTTTCATGGACAGAAATACGGGACTACAACCCCCTTCGGCACCATGCCAGAGGGAAAGTACCTCCTGCCACAAACATCGTGGTCACACTGTCCAGCTGCCACCAATGTTGACATGGCATGTGCTTTCTACCGTTAATAAGAAATGGTGGTTACTAATTACTTGGATTTGTGCAGTAATCCATGGATTGAATCTTTCCAACTTTTGGGCCTTGTTAAAGAGTAGATTTGAGGTCGTCATGGTATCAGATTTATTTATTGGGTTCTCCTGCAATGCTGATTCTAAATCCAGATGCTGGTGCTATAACAGGCATTATATGACCTCCATTTCTAAAGGGAGATACATTTTATCTTAGTTTAAGTATATTGAAATTAGATAGTTCTTAGAGTCTAGTTCTTGTCTTTGCAGCTCGTCACCTTTTCACCATTGCTTCACAGAGGCTTTGGGGACTGGGTGCCATAAAGGTTTGTGCCCCACACAATGGCAGAATATTATGCATGGACCATTTAAAGTCTGCTCCTTACAGAGTTTTACAGGCCCTTGCAATTATGGTTTCGTGAATTAGTTTGACCATTGGGTTGTTTGCTATTTGGCTATGGGAAGGTTGGGAGCCTGCTGCACTAAATAGTTGTCTACTGGGTCTATCCTCTGACTCAATGATTGTATTGGGCTTATGACTGGGCAGGGCTTGGGCTGTCAAAGCCCGGGTGCCACAATAAAAAGCATACCTAGTCTAGGCCCAGCTCATGGATGGGCCTTAGACGTGCGTATCTAGAGCCCTTTGTGGCCTGGCTCATTTTGCTTTGCTGGAGTGAATGACTTGATGTTTGGGCTTGGAACAAGGGAATCCCTGGGTGTCAGAGGGATTAAGGGAGTTTTTCTCAAGGGTTCCATGTGTAAGCAGGGTTAATACATTGTGTAATCACCTTTTTCTCTTAAAGAATTTTGTGCTGTCCACTTTCACAACAAGAGGTCATTCCATCATTTGGCTGCTTATTGTATAAAACTATATGCATCAGCTTTATTTGTATATATACTAAGTCCTCCCATGCCAAAATCACAAGACTGGGCTCAACCCATAGGCTTAAAATGTCTGCCTAGGCACTGGCATGGCTCTCAAGTGGGATGAGTACAGCCTGTTGACACTCTTAAGATTGCACTATATCCTTTTACCTGTCTTTTCATGAAATGGGGTAACATTTCTATCAAAAATTTTGATAGCAAGTTCTGTAAGGCATCCACTATCCCTTAAAGTTTGTATTCTATCTTCAAGTACGAGTAGCTTGAGTTTTGTAGGACTGGTTGGCTAGTTCAATCTGAAGACTTGCTACGATGTCTATAATCTTTTATTGGGTTGATTGTTTTGGAAACCTGGAAATCCTTTGCATCGACACACAAATGAGACATTTTGTTTGTCTGAGATGGTAATCAATATTGCACCCATGCAATTTTTATTAAGCAGCTACTTATTTTGATTATTGACCATTGGTCTCATCACATCCTTCAGTGGATGTAGTATCTGGGAACTGAGTGTTGTTAAGATCAACAAGATTGTTCCTGACTGATAGATATTTGCATCCATGTAGGTGCAACTAATAAGCCACAAGAGTTGGATGATGCTGTTCTACGAAGATTGGTGAGTTACTTACAATTTTCCATTTCCATTTGCATGGTCATGTACAATTTTCCATTTCCATTTGCATGGTCATATTTTTTGTCTGCCTGTCAAAAACTAGATTTACAGGTGAGATTGATGCGTAACAACTGGTTTTGTTAGGGAGTAGGCTATGACTTATTGTATAGGATCTCCCTGTTGCTCTTTCCTTTTTGTTTCCTCGAGGGAGGAGTGAGGTCCACACCTTCTTGGTGTTCCTTTTGTTCTTGGGGTTCTTTTTGGGGTATGTTCTGCTCCTTGTTGAGCTCTTGTTCCTGTTTGCTTTGTGTTTTATGGGGTTTTTGTGTGCTTTACCCAGCTACACTTGTAAATCCCCTTATTTTCTTCATTAATATATTTGTGGTACCATCCACTTCAAAAACAAAAAAAAGGTTCTATTTAAATTGGGGCTTTCATTCTAGAAATTTCTAAATTAGTAGTATGTGATAAATTTACTAAGTGATATAGATTTAAAGTAACAGTTTTATCTGGAACACTTACAGAAAAAAATTGAGTTGAATCATTCTCTATGTGAAGTCATCTGAACTATGTTCGAGTACAAATCAGAAACCATTTAGTGAATTTTTTGAGATCAATGGGCTTGTTGTTTTGGCGATAAGGAGGCATGGTCCCGGATGTGACACACCACCATTTATAGAGTGTGAACCAGTAGAGTGCTCCATTCGTACGTCTGAAGAGATACAACCAAAAACTTGCTATTTCAGAATAGTTATCACACATAATTAACATAAGCAGGCTGGTAAAAGCTATGTTGGGCGTCCCATATTACCACCAGGATAAAGCAGGGAACTCCAAATGTCTGATTTCTGACCCAGTTCCTACAGTTAGAAATCAGATAGTCGTCATTGCCCCTGCTAATGCTTCCCCCCACCCACTTGGCAACGGCCATCCACAGCCGCATGGACTGCTTGTGGAGGAGCACACTTGCTGCCCACAGCTGGTGGCGCTGCAGGTGGGGGTGTGCAGGGGAGGAGGCTGGGTGGGAGCTATGGCAGGGTTTGTGGAGAGGACAGGCAGGTTCGGCAGAGCAATGACATTGGGGGGGGGGGGGAGATGTGCAAGGGAGGAGGACCATGGGGTGGGGGAGTAATGGTGGGGGTTCACCAAAGAGGTTGTTTTGGGGCTACACAGGGGAGGAGGGTTTGAGGGGGGGCTATGGTGGATTTTTTTTTTTTGGGGGGGGGGGTGTGTGACATCAGGGGTGATGGGGTGATTATGGGGGGAAGGAGGCCGAAAGTGGGGAGAGCGGCGGCAGAGGTGCAGATGGATGTGAAGAAGTTGCCGTATGGGATCCCGGCTTCTATCCGACGTGGCTTTGACCGGTTAAAACTTTGTTATCTTTGTAAATAAAATTTCAAGCCTGCTTTTTGAGTAAAGTAATTCGAAAATCTGCTATTAAAAAACCCACTTTAGGAGATGTTTGGAGAACACATGATGTGGTGTGCATATAAAGAAAGGGAACTTACCTGTCGCAGTCACTCCTTTGTTACTTTTTGGAGGAGGTGGGAGGAATTGGGCTATTATACTATTGATTATTAGTCCTGTGTGGAGAACCAGAAGAAACACCTAAGATCTTATACTAAGAAATACAATCTTCAAACTTTTTAAGAGGTCAAATCTCGGCACAGATTCAATTCTATCCCTGGGTAGGTATATTACAAGGTATAAAATGAGGGGGAGAAAGAGGTCATGAACACCAGCACTCTGGTTACTGCTAGAGTTGGGGAATACCCAATAACGGCTAGTGCCATGTATAAGGGAGGAAAGGGAGCACCTAGTTAGGGTAGAGATACAGGCAAGGAAGTTGTGTAGCCACTGTGCAGAGATGATCATCAAGCAGATGATTGTTGGGACTTGCATCCTGAGAAGAAGCTTTTGAAGTTCAGAACTAGAAAGAAGAGGGTGGCAAGCAAAGGGAAATGTGGCTGTTACACGGCTTACTTGCCTCTGAGGGCTGCTCTGCAAGCTTATCTATGCCGAGACTGATGGGACTCTCTTAGTCTTATGCTGATGTTGCATGACTGGACAGATCCTTTTATAGCTTAGACTTCTACTTCCCTGTATCATCCTTCATCCATTTGGACAGATGCTGCAGGAGTGGCACTTCTGATGTTGTCCTCAACCCTCCATGTTCCATCTCTTTATATTAATCTTCATTCACTGAGTAGCATTACAAATACAGACTCGTCAGAGTAGACTAACTAGGCCAACTGATGTTTGTATTTACTCAGACTCTCTAAAGAAATGAAGTTGGATGCAAATCTAGTAGGGCCAGCACGAAGAAGATCCCGTCCACCTGTATGTTCTCTCATCATATGTAAGATCCTGTTGTGACTATAAATAAATTCCGTGATCATTTGAGCATGTTGTACCACCTCAGCAATAAAAGGATCTTTACCTATGTCCTCCATCATCAAGTCAATAGAATGTGTTGCACAAGGCACCCAGTACAAATGGTGCCTTTTCTGCATCAACAATTTACCGGCTGCTTTGTAGCTTACTTCGTTGTCAGTGACTATCTGCACAATATTTTCTTCACCAATTTCCTCTACCACGTCATCCATTAGCCTGTACAAACAAGCATCATTCTTTATTCTGTTTGAGGCATCCACAGACTTCAAAAAAACAGTGCCCTCGTTGCAATACACAAGGAAATTAATCATGGATCTTCTTGTGGTCCATGTCCAACCATCACACATGATGGTACAACTACGCTCCCTCCACACATTTTTGAAGTTGTCGACCCATACCTTCAAGTCATTATACTCTTCTTCAAGCCCAACATAATAAATGTAGCGAGGTGTGGAGGCCTTTACACCAGGCCCAGCATCTGCAATTGCATCCACCATCGTCTGAAAATATGGACTAGATGATGTATGTGCTGGCACACCTGCATGTAAAAATCATTTCACAATTCCTTTAAAGGCATTTCTTGCTGATGCCTTGACTCCTTTTAATGCTTGCTTGATTCCAAGCTGTCTGGCAGACCTTGATATGTACAAAAATTGGTCCATAGGACCGCGTGCCACATCTGATGTCCGTCCACAACTCAATATAGAACTAGCAGTCCTGCGACCAGAAGAACCCCTAGGAATGAATCTCTCAGACTGAGAAGCAGCAGGCACTGATCCACCTGATGATCCTATGCCTCTTCGCCGGTCCTCATCTTCTCTATTTGTCTGCAAACTGGAACAAACAGCTCTGGTGTACTCTGCATCAGGGTCATCTAGATCCTCCTCATCCTTTTCCTCCTCATCATCATCTAAATTGATCGGGCGCTGAACATGTAGACTGTAATCCCTTCGTCTCTGACGCCCTAATATCTCATCTTGCAAATCCATGTGTTGTTGAGATGATAAATCTTTGTGTGCCTTTTTACCCATTATATAAGTCCTCATTTCCTTCTTCAAGTCCAGCGGGACTGACTTATATCTACTGACGTCTCTTGATATGCCAGTAAGATGAGTTTTTAGGCGATAGATGTCACCACCCATCTCCTTTCCACACCAGTTGCATTTGACCCTCCTCCTAACACTGTCCACTAGTATGCAATGCTGCCAACCAGGATCAACACCATGCTGCTCTACATCCTGTTCTGCCATATTCCTGCATAACATAAAAACAAAAAAATGCAATCAGGTTCTAACAAGTTCAATTGAGTGGTTGGACACTCAATTGAACCTTAATCATACAAATCATACAAAAGTCCTAATTTTTAACACTTAATTAGGATTAATTTTAACTAATTAAAGCTAATAACAAGCAATTAATGTAAAAAAATACACATTTATGTCCTAACAAGTTCAATTGAGTAGTTGGCACACTCAATTGAACCTTAATTACACTAATCATAAAAAAACTCCAATTTTTAATCCCTAATTAAGACTAATTCTAACTATTTAACGTTAATAACATGTAATTGATGCAAAAAAATACACATTTATGTCCTAACAAGTTCAATTGAGTAGTTGGCACACTCAATTGAACCTTAATCACACTAATCATACAAAAGCCCTAATTTTTAACTCCTAATTATGGTTAATTTTAACTAATTAACGCTAATAATATGCAATTAATGCAAAAAAATGCACATTTATGTCCTAACAAGTTCAATTGAGTGGTTGGCACACTCAATTGAACCTTAATCACACTAATCATACAAAAGTCCTAATTTTTAACCCTTAATTAGGGTTAATTTTAACTAATTAACGCTAATAACATGCACTTAATGCAAAAAAATGCACATCTATGTCCTAACAAGTTCAATTGAGTGATTGGCACACTAAATTGAACCTTAATCACATTAATCATACAAAAGTCTCAATTTTTAAGTCCTAATTAGGGCTAATTTTGAGAATTTTGTCTCATCAACATGCTAAATTTTTTTTCAACCTAAATATTAATAGATCTACACAATATACACAATCATACATCATTTATAATTTTTTTAGAATTTTAAAAAAATAATTCGAAATATACCTAAACTCGGATCAGGATGCGAAAAGAAAATCCGACGTCGAGGGCGGCGGTGATGGCGACCACAACAGCGGCTGCAGCTCCCGAACGGCTGGTCGACGATGACGGGATGAAAACCCCCTCCTTTTGGTCGATATCTCAAAGAAAACTAGAAAAGAGAGAGAAAGAGAGAGAGAGAGGAAAGAGAGGCGGACGCCGGACGGCCGGCGGGGGGGGGGGGGGCGGCGAGCGGCGGCGGTCGCCGGGGGAGGGGGAGCCGGGGAGGGGCTGGGGGAAGGGGGGCGCCAGCAGCAGAAACGCTGCTGGCGCCTGGCTCCCGATTTGGTCCGGTTCAGGCCGATTTCGGCCGTTTAAAAAAAAAAAAAAAATCGGTGGGGAGGAACAGTAAATTCCCCCTCAAATCGGATCGGGACCCGCCGATTCCGATTCGAATCGGAATCGACCCATTCCGCAATCCATGGCCCCACCTCCACCAATTCAATTAACTGAAGAAGAATACACACATGCTACTCAAGATGAACATCATGGTAGTAGAGCAGGACGTGAAGAAACTTCCATTCAAACATTCAGCAGATCAAGGAGGAAGGACAAAGGTAAAGCTCCTCAGTGTGCAGAGGCCAAAGAAGAACTACTTAGGAGGGAGAGAGAATATCAGGAGCAACTATCAGATGCATCATCATATTCTCCATACGAAGGGTATAGTCAGCCTACTGGATATGTAGTTTACCCTCCTCAACATTCTGATACATCCGACTATGCAGGGGGTTGTCTAGAATATCCACAATTGTCAGTCATTTATACCAATACGGATGACTATAGCCGGTATGTGATGCAATATGAACAATACTACCAGAGCTATATGTCATGGACTGAGTATGTAAGCCATATGTTCATTCAGTATAATGTACGTTTGGAATAAATGTAAGTTTATAATCATATATGTAAGTTTATTTAAGGTTTCTTTGTCCAACAACATCTTATGTACTTCAAATCAATGTATTTCAACACAACTATGTATTAGACTTGTGTTTTATAATTTTTTTATTTTTTCTCATTTTTTTATGCTATCCGAACCAGTTGAACCTGACTCAGCCAGGATCGGCCAGGATCGGGCTGACTCGGATCGGAGTCGGCCGATCTGATCGGTTTTGGACCGGCCGATCTGGGACCCGATCTCGGGTTTCTTAACCTTGGACCCTTGCTCTTCATTGTTGTGAGAACAACGTTCTCCCCTTTCTTCTCCTTCCTCCCTTTGAGCCACAGCCTTTTCCGCAAATTTGGAACGGGAAAGAGGAAGAGGGAATTTGGGGGGGGGGGGGGGGGGTCCTGCTTGCAAATTATTTGCTTACTCGGAATAGCGGAGGTCCCCCGATCCTGGAAACAGTCAACTCCTGAAATCGCTCTGCGGCTGTTGCTATTATCTCCCTGACGAGGAGATTTTGGAAATGAGCACTCCGCCAAAGAAACGGGACCTTTTAGTTGCGGGAAGGGAGTTTGTTTCAGCATTTCTATCCTTTCCTCCTTCTGCTCGGTTTCCCGTTGGTGCCGGAAAACCCTAACCGCCCTTCCACGCTCTTTCCTTAAACCTCGCCGCACCCCACAGATTACCTGGGTTGCCAAAATTTGGACTGCCCCTTGCCAAACCTGTTCGGCCACTTTATTAGGCGAGCCCGCTAGTGGGTGAACCAAACTGGGTGTTTGTAAGTTAACAACCCGGTCTGACCCGATATGAACTGGCTCGGTTGCTAAATGTTTGCTCGATCCGGCCCGGTTCGCCATCTGAGCCGTCGTCTTCAACCTCTCGCTGTCATCCTCCTTGCTCTGTTTCGTGTCAGAAACTGCATCCCGTTTACTACCTTTGAACCTCTTATACGCTTGAGCCACCTCACTGTACGTCCAGTCTACTTCCTTAGGATTATTGACTGGGAGGTAATCTTCTTCCATCTTAACATACAAAATCTGCTCACGCCACTGAAGCTTTAAAACTTGCGGAAGAAGAACACCCTGTTCTAAACTAAGACAGATTCTGGCATATTTGATATTCTCCCATTGAATTGTCTCCCTGTGAATCCTCTTCAATACTCCCACTTTGTTTGCAATAACTCGAAAAATCTCTACATCCCAGAGTTCTAAGGGAACCCCATATAGCCTACACTAGACAGATCTAGTCCCCTCACACTTCACTGTTGTAAGTTCTGACTTCCATCTCCACCAAGAAACTCCGCGCCTTCCACCCTCGAAACTCTAGTCTCCAGAAGTTTATTCAATAAACCAGGTTCCGCGCAGTGGACTAAGAAAAGACCATCCTGAATATTCCAAATTCTCCATGCCTTACTAATAGAGTCCAAGATGTATAACTCCAATCTCTCCGTTGATAATATTTCATTCTTGACAACAACCATCAAGGAAGAAGATAGGAATACCTCATTCTGTTTTAAAGGACACCAAGGCACCTCAATAACTTCAGAAATCAATGGTTCAGGCACGCCTATAAAATCAAACCAACACGGAACGGGTAACTTCTCCTCCCCTTTGAGAAGATCCAGACAATGATAACTCCTGTGACCGAGCCCTCTACAGATCCTGCAGACCAGAGCATTCCGACATTGAAATGCCCTATGTCCTCTCTCCAAGCATCGTAGACAAGTATAACCCCCGTCCGACGATCTGAAACGCTCTCCTCTGGATTGAAGATGTTCACCAGCTCTCGGACACCACGCCCCACCTTGTATCCGGCCGCCTCCTTCCCCTAACATCCACCGCCTGCTTTCCCTCCGCTCTCCCGACGTGCTCATTTCCCTCCCTTAAGCAGCCCCTCCCTTAAACAACCCATCCTCAGTTACAAAGCCTCCCACAACTCTCCCACTCTAAAGAAAACACCCCAAAACTGAAATACATTCTATTTTATCCAGAAGATAAAATTATAGACAAAGAACATTAAAACAACAATGTTAGACTCAAAGTAACTCAGAGCAATCGCAGTTTCCATCCCCTTGCATCCACAAAGACTGATGATTCCTCCACTGTCAACAAGGGACCAGCAGCTTTACCCTGATCAAACACCCATATGATTGCTTTGTTGAAGATCTGGGACACCCGATTGAATTTCTGACTAAATCTTCTAGAGTTCCTCTCAAGCCAGATGGCCCACAACATAGCTGGTGCTAGCAGAGACCAAATCTTCATCTCTAGTGGATATGGGCAGACATCTCCCCAACCTTCAAGCAGCTGAAGCACTGTATAAACTCCTTCCGGTTGAAAGTGAAAAACTTTCCCCAAGGTTGCCCATTGTACATTGATAATGCCACAACGAAGGAATAAATGTTCAGCATCTTCATCCTTCACAACACAAAAAATATGCATTTAGAGTACTGGATGTGAAGAGTAGTCTTTAGTCTGTCCATGGTAGGAAGTCTTCCCAATGCTATTTTTCACAAAAAATATTCTTATTTTGGTTGGAAGAAGATTGGACCAGACTATATGATTCCAAGAGACCCTCAACCCACCGTCATGCAGAATTTTGGTAAGCATATTAACTGAAAATTTTCCCTTGCTGTTCCATATCCATCTTCTAGTTGACTATTCAAAATGATAAGCCAGATAATACTCAGGACTTTCAGCAGTTGCTTCATCTCCCTACCCATCGGCTCCCTTCCAAGAACTATATTCCAATGACTGTTCGCTTCTGATAAATAGACCTGTCTGATGGACTCCCCCTTATCCTCAGCGATGGCATATAAAGCTTCAAAATGAAGTGCAAAAGGAATCTGCGTAAACCAGCTATCCTCCCAAAACTTGATCATGTTTCCATTACCCACAGAAAATTTAATAGGACTGACAATATCAGCAAAGTCACTGATATTTCTCCATGTAGGAGACAATGAAGTATTCCAACTTAGAAACAAAGACCACTTAGAAGGATTAAAATAGTATTTGGACCTGATGATCTGTACCCATAGAGCATTTTCTGACTCCCCCATCCTCCATAACCATCTGGCGAGAAGAGCTTTATTAAAAATACCAATGCTGACCAGTCCTAGCCCTCCTTGTTCTTTGCTTCTACAGGCTTTATCCCAATACGCTAAATGAAGGTTTCCCTTCTCCGTCTTCCCACCTGACCAAAAGAAATTGCATCTTAATGATTCAATGATTCTCTCCACAGCTCTTGGAACTTCAAGGATGGATAAATGATATGTAGCCAACAAAGATAGGACAGTTTTGGATAGGATCCATTTGCCACCAGCTGAAAGAAATTTGGCTTTCCAACCTTCTAATGTTTTAGCAAATTTGTTGATAAGAGCATCTCATTCCCTCTCTCTACTCTGCACCTTAGAGAGAGGCAAACCCAAATACTTAATGGGAAACCTGCCTTGTTTACATTCCCAACCAGCTGCAATCTTTTCTACTCTGTCTTCCTGAAGATTAATTCCAACCACCTCTGATTTGTCAAAATTAATAGAAAGACTTGTGAACAGTGTTTTAAAGTCAACCGACTAAACACCTAGGTGGGCTGCCTAGGCTGGTCGGACACCCTTTCCGCCTAAGCAGAAACCAATTCGCCATATTTTCTTACCTTTTCTTGGATGGATCCCACTTCTAGTCAAAGACCATTATACCCCTTGCCTATATCACACTCGACTTAGAGTAAAAGGGCCTTTCATGGAAAGTGGATAAAAAACCTATGCGATGCAATCACGATGTGAGGGCTTAGATCTCCCCAAGAAGATGGACTCTTCGTCTTCCCCTGATTCCTGGCCTGGCAGTCGGGGACCCTCCTCCTCTTCTTCTCGTCTTTGACCTTTGCTCACTGTTTGACTGTCTAATTTTTTTTTTTTTTTTTAATGGCAAAAGCATCCCCCGTTTGTTGCCTGTGGCCCTACCAGCCTGCCAGAATGAAAAGGCAGCATCAGTAGTGGCGGGCTAGTAGTGTGCCAACAGGGTCATAGGCCCCCTTCTTCATAACTGTCTCGGATTTGAGGCAACCGCCTCACCGCCTAGGCCGTAAGCGGGTCAACTTCCTCACTCTGCCTTGGCATTTTTAAAACATTGCCTGTGATTGCCTCAACTATGAGTAAAATTCTCTTACTATTAAATAGCATAGATTCATCGGCTGAAGAAAACAAGAGGGTATCATCTGCAAATTGTAAATGGGATAGCTGCAACCCATTTTTGCCAATACAAAACCCATCAACTAGATCAAGTGACACTGCTTTCTCCCACAAAGAACACAAAATCTGACTGATCATGATGAAGATAAATTGGGAAATCGGGTCCCCCTGCCTCAGGCCTCTAGAACTCTCAAAATGACCTCAAGGTTCCCCATTCAGTAGAATAGAAAACCTAGAGGAAGGTAAACAGCTCATAACCCATTGTGTCCACTTTGTTTTGAAACCCATTAACATGAAAGTCTTTTGAATGCATGTCCAGCTAACTTTATTATATGCCTTGTCAAAAATCCAACTCCAAGAGCACCCCTTCCTTTCTACTAATCTTCTGAGATGCAAGAAAATTGTTGAGAATAAATCTTCCCTTCACGAAGGCTGATTGTTTGTTGCTAATTACATTCTCCAAAACCTTCCTCATTCTATTTGCCAAGATCTTAGTAACAATTTTGTAGCACCCATTGAGACGACTGATTGACCTATAATCTAAAACTTTTTCAGCCCCATCTTTCTTAGGGATCAGAACTATATTTGTGGAGTTAAAAAACTCTAATACTCTTGGGTCTTCGCTTAAATTGCTCAATAACCTTCATAAGATCCTCCTTTATCACCTTCCAAAAGAATTGATAGAAGCCCATAGATTTGTTAGCATCCATATTGAAGACGGCCTTCTTCACCTCCTCTTCAAGAAAAGGAGCACAAAGATCTTGAGCTTGAGATTAATCAATCCTAGGAATAACCCCATCCTCCAAATGAGGCCTCCATTGCTCATTTTCTGAAAACAACTCTTTAAAATGGGAGATAAAAACCTTTTTTTATCTCCTCTTCCGAGTCAATAGGTTCATTATCCATAGTGATTCACTCAATCTTGAGATTCCTCTTCTTTGACCCTGCTACAACATGGAAAAATCTGGTATTGTTATCTTCTTCTTTCAGCCACAGCTCCTTAGCCTAGTGTTCCCATTTGATCTCTTCTTTAAGAAGCCACCTGTCATATTCTTTCTTTAATCCATCAAGCTCTTGCCTCTCTTCATTTGATAAAACATGAGAATCTGCCTTGCTCTCTATTTCTTCTATTTTTTTGAGCATATTTATCTGTTAACAGCATAAGAACCACCTCTCTTGGAGCTCTAAGTCTTTAAGCAATTTCTAACCCACTTCAACTTCTTAGAGAATGTCTCACAGGAAAAATCTGCTGTTGGCCCCTCATTCCACCAATTACTTACCAATTCCCTGTACCCCTCCTGCACATGCCAAGCTAACTCATACTTGAAACACCTTTGTTTTCTCTTACCATCCCTTTTTGTGAGAAGAATTGAGATATGATCAGAAACTGTTCTATTCAATCCTTTAATGGAGGATAAAGGGAAAAGTTTAATCCAATTCGTAGACACCATCAATCTATCAAGCCTTGATTGAATAGGATTCTGTTGCATGTTGGACCAATTAAACCTCCTATATGGGAGTTCCAAATCTATCAAAGCACAATCAGAGATCCATTTGCCATAAATCTCCATCTCTTTATTCCATTTCTGAACACCTGTTCTCTCCAAAGGAAACCTGACCAAGTTGAAATCACCCATAATACACCAGCTATTCTTAAACATGGCAGCAAGTCTGTACAATTCCTGCAAGAAGTCATCGCTATCCTGTGAAGTGTTGGGTCCATAAATAGAAGTCAGAATCCCTGTTTCACCACCTGATGTTGATGAGAATAAGACTGAAAGGCTAAATTTTCCCCACATCACACAAAGTCCCTTGTAATTTCCTGCCATTCCACATCATAAGTTGCCCTCCACTAGAACCATTTGCTGGAATGAGAGCCCATTCAGAGAAAATAGAACCAAAGATTGACATGATAAGCTTGTCATCAATGGAATCCATTTTAGTCTCTTGAAGACAGAAGTAATCCACCTTACATACTTTAATATAGTCTCTAATTGCCCTCTATTTAAACTCACCATTTAGTCCTCTGGTGTTCCAAAAACAGATGTTCATTTAATCAACATTTTCGTCCCCCCGACTTATTATCCCTTAGTCCATCAAAGACCTCATTTTTCTGAATGAAAGTCTCCCTCTTTCCTATCTTTACTCCCCGTTTCCGGCTCTTATTCTTAGCAGAGTTTTGTAATGCTTCTATTCTTTTCAATCTCTTTATGAAACTAATAACAATGTCTTCCTCTCCTTCAAAAGAGACCATTTTTTCTCTCAAATTGAACAATGTCTTCAGTCCAGTGCTCCTGAGCCTCCACCTGAATAATAGAAAGTGGTTTCAAGTTTCCTGTAAAAGGAACAATCACCGTACAAGAGATATGTTCCTCCTCGGTCACAGACAAAGAACTCTCTCTCCAGTGGATGAACCCAACCCTCCTTCAGAGATGGCCTCCAGCAGACAACACTGAGGATGGGAGCTGCACCCGTTCACTAACACATGAATGGGCAATGTTTCTGTTCAGGTTACAGCCATGAGAAGAGCTTCTCTGCGAAGAGGAGAAGGGCTCCTGTGTCTCCAAGCATCCAAGGGAACCAGGATATAACCGGGTCGATTCGGGCGAGGACGACGAGCCTGGCTCTTCCAAAGTAAAGAACCCGGAACCCACAAGTAAGCACCTGAATGACTTACCCGAAGATGACTTAGCTCTACTGCCTGGAAAAGGTGGATCCTCGACCTGTTCCTATAGATCTTCCCTGCCCGCTACGATCACTAGCCCTTCCTGAGCACTCAACCGATGGGATTCTCTCACCTCTTCCTCCAATCGAGACCTTCTCGGTAGCAAACCTCTATCATGGGCCCACCCTACAAGTGAAGCTTCGAACAGTGCACAATCTCCCTCAAGCCTCTCCACAGGATTACTTTTCTTCCCAAAGAAGCACCCATCATAATTTGGAGAGACAAAACACCGCTCCCTCGATTCCTTCCCAGCATGAACCTTGGCCTGAGGCAGAGACTTTCCTCTTCCCAAGTCACCAGACCGCAAAGCGGCTGAGTCAGACTTGGGCTGTCCCTCCGCAAATTCCGCTTTTGATCCTTATCTAGAGCCTCTGTTCCAGCCTTCGCCTGAGAAGAACAGCTCCGATCCAAGTTAGGCATCCTTCTCCTTTTTGTAGGATTTGTACGCAAAGGCAACCTCTACCCAGGTCTAGTTTGGCTTCAACTGAGAAGATGGAACTATACCACCAGAGGAAGAGGAGGAGGTCCGTTCAGCTGAGATACGAACCCAGAAGGACTGGCCTTCAATTCTAATCTTCATTCTCTGTGGGATGCAAGCAATGGAATCCACTTCAACTAGAATAGCATACTTGAGCGATTCTAGATGAAGAGTTCTTCGATCGACCCTCCTCCGAATCCCAAACAAATTAACCAGAGAATGAAAAGCAGCAATATTCCACACATGCAATGGGAGGCCCTCCACCCAGCACCACACCAGCTGACCCTCAGCAACAGGCTTTGTTGCACTATCAATCCTCCTCGGCGAGAAGAACAGAGACAAGTCTCCCACACACAGATGTTTCCTGTTCAGACCTGCCTCTTTGCACCCTGACATGGTAGAATTAACCAGGAACATATCACCAGATAGCTCTTTAACATCCCATGAGAAATTTCCCAGAAAAACCTTAGACAAGGCAACCTTGATCAGGCTAATCGATGGAACCCCTCCACCCTTCATGGAAAGTCCTCCTGCCTTTGGAGCAAGAATCAGAGCCTCCTGCAGCGAAGACCGGGCACCCAGGACTTCATGGGACCCCGGAATATCAACTATGGCCCATGCTTTCACAGAAGGGGGCACTGAAACAGGGCTACCCAAGGCAGAAGAAGTCTTCAACGCCAACGAACTTGTCTTCCTGAAGGAGCAAGCACTACGCCTATGGCCCTTCCTCCCGCAGGTAATACACCTCACTTCCTCAGAACAGAGAACACTCCTTCACCCAATGACCTACCTGCAGACATCTAATACAAGTGTTAACCACCAGAAGAAACGGATGACTCCTCTGAGTCTTCTCCAGAGACTTCAAACTATTCTTCTTCCTCCTGTTCCCAACCACCTGCCACTCCTCCTCAACGCCATGCACAGAGAACTGCAGGTTGGAGGACCCACCATCAAACATTCACCTCTTACAGGCATCCTCTCCATCCTCACAACCCTCCGCACTCTCGTTCTGTCTTAATTTAAGTGCCGAAGTTGCTTTGACAGGCTTTTACCGATTAACCAAATGCCATCTGGGAGCCTTGGAAATCAGTCTCCCATCAACTTCTTGCATCCATGTCATCCTTTTTTCTCTCTAGTGGTCAAGGTGTTTGGCTGTCTCTGCTTCATTTATAGTGTAGCAAGACTTTCAAAGATTGATCCTATAGCTATATAGTGGATTTTTTTGGATATCTCCTACTCAAAAGGGTCACAAGTGTTTCAATCCTAAAACTAGGGGAAAATATGTTACTAAGAATGTTGCTTTCTTTGACTCAGAGTCTTGCTTTTAGTCTCAACCTCCTCTTCAAAGAGAGACAACCAACTCTTGTCCTAGATAGCCTTCAAAATCTTTCCTCTACTGGTTCGGTTCTGTCCCCTTGCTGCTGTCCTGTATGTGGTGGATCCATCCATCATATCAGACAGGTCATACATAGGGTTATCTCTATGGAGCAGGTTGATGTTCCTGATGATGACGCTGAAAAACAACTTATCATTTACCATAGGCATAATAAGCAAAATGATCTCTTATAGTGCCTCCATTCCAAGAGGGTGCCAAGTCTTCTAGTGTTCCCCATCCTTAATCCTTGTGAGCCTGAACCTGATCTGGATATTGGTATTGCTAATAGGAAGGGTACTAGAGGATGCACTAGACATCCTTTTTCTTGATATGTTTGCTACTCACATTTATCACTGGCCTCTTGCTCTTTCTTGTCAACCTTGTGTTCCTCCATCTTGCCTACTTGTTTTGCAGAAACTATGAAGGACCCCAAGCAGGTGAGTGCAATGGAGGAAGAGACAAGGGCCTAGCAAAAATGGCACTTGGGAGCTTATATATCTTGAAGGGAACAATCTAGTAGGGTCCAAGTGGGAGTTCACTGTCAAGTACAACCCGGACAATGCTATATAGAGGTACAAAGCCAGGCTATTGTCTAAAGGCTCCACACAGACATGGGGTTGATCATCATGACACTTCTGTGTTGGTGGCTAAATTCAAGCCAGTAATGGTTACCTCTCTCTTGTTGTTTAGTTCTTTTGGAAGTTGTACTAGCTAGATGTCAAGAATGCCTACTTGAATGGTGATTTGCATGAGGAGGTTTACATGCTGCCACTACCAGAGCTTGAGACTAAGGTAAAATAGGCAGGTTGAGGAAGGCCTTTTATGCTAAAGTAGTCTCCAAGGGGTTGGTTTGACAGGTTCAGAATTCCTATGATGGGTTTTGTCTACTCCCAGGGTAACGCTCATCATACCTTGTTGACGAAGTGAAAGGACATGTTTTTTTGCTCGTGTATGTTGATGGCATGGACATTACAAACGACAATGAGGAGAAACTTCAGATTTTCAAGGGCTATTTGTCATCTGAATTTGGAATTAAAGATCTTGGGCACCTCAGGTACTTCCTTGAGGCAGAAGTGGCCAGGTTACAAAGAGGGATTTGCATTTGTCTGGGAAGGATGCCTTGAATTTACTCAAGGAGATTGGGAAGCTAGGGGTGTAAACCTGCGCTTACTACCTATAGAATTCAATCATGTGATAATGAGTCAAATGCAGAGCCCTTCTTAGAAGGGTCTAGAGGAACACACACACACATACGAGAGGACCACGAGATTGATAGGCACTTCATTTGAGAGAAGCCAGATGCAGGCAACTTTGCTTTGACTCATGTCAAGTCAGGAGATTAAGTGGCAGATGTTTTCACTGAAGGGATGTTGAAGAACAAGTTTGCCCCAGTGTTAAGCAAGTCGTGCACAACTGACATGTATGCTCATCTTCATGGGAGTGTAGGAAATACTGGATGGTTAGAAGGGCTCATCAGCCCTTTTTGTTCTTTTATTCTTTGTCATTGGTTATAGTCTAGACTTGTTTGACTGCATGTTTCTGTCTTGGTTGGCCTGTTAAGTAGGGATATTGGTCTTTTCACTCTTTTATAATATTTTAGCGATCTGTTGGCCTGTTAAGTAGGCAGATTGGTCCGTTGTAATAGTTTAGTGGTTACCCTAATATAAAAGATACAGGGAGCTGACAGGTGGGTTGTTGCAGATGTCGTCTATCTCCCTTCCTTATTCCTCATGTTGTCTCCTTTTTGTCTCTCTTGTTCTGTGACTTTCTTCATAATATAATATAAATCTAAATTAACAGACTCACCCACTCACAACTGACAAAAGGGGCAAAGGGGGCGAAACCATAAATAGGTGTCAACCCCCCTCATGGAAGGCAGTACCGGTACCGGCCGGTACGACCGGTACGGGCTTAAAAGGGCCCAAAAAAATCAGAAAAAAAAGAAAAAAATTCAAAAAAAATTCAGAAAAAATGTAAACAATTAATTAGCTATGTGTTGGGTGTGATAAAAATGGGTTAAGACAAAGAAGTACACATAACACATACAAAATGACAATTTTCATAGAGATTAAACATGAAAAATATTATGTTAATGTACTAAATATTTACAACAATGCAAAATATGAACGAAATCAAACGATCCTTACCTATGAAAAACATAAGTGAGTCCCTTACTATGGATAATAACCCGTAGATCCTTCTGATTCATCATCTGGTTGCTGTTGCTGGTATCCATAATAAGGTTGCATATGTTCCCTATATTCACCATAACTAAACAATGATGCAGCCAAGTCGTGCATCCCTCTTTGAATCCCTCTTGGAGTATATGGTTGTTGACTTGATGAAATGCCAGAATCATGGTGCAAAGAAGTAGCATGAGGATAAGAAGACCCTGACCCATAACTGCTACTGGGTGGAATCGATGGATGGAATTGAAAGCCTTCATACTCTACTTGATCTCCCCAGCTATACATGCCTGCTTCTTGTTGGCCACCTCCGTAACCTGACTGCTGTCCATGCTGGCTTTGTGAATCATAATCTCCTTGACTTTCATGTTGTCCTCTTCCTGTGTCAACATGTAAGGAGAAAGAAGGTGCATACACTCCGCCCCCGGTAGTAGCACCTGCAGCTGCACCAGCATCATCACTAGGAGACTCTGTCCCATCATCATCGTCATCTTGATCATAATCAACAATTAACTTTCTTTTAACAGTACTTGATTTTTTCTTTTGTGATGCCTGTTTTTGTTGGCTTTCTTTTTTTTCTAGATCCTTTTGCAAGTTCAATCGATTCAATACTCCTTTTCCTCGTGGTGTATGCCTCACATAAATTTGCTTCAGCTCATCAATGGCAGGATCGTCTCTGGCAGCCAGATTAGTCCTCTCCAATGTAGATGTACTCCTTTTCAAGAATGATGGTGGCCCAACCATTCTAGGAGTGACTGGCCTACTATCTGATTCTGAGTGTCTAGCAGGCTCAAGTTCAGTATCAGGTGCAAATAAAGGCACATGCTCAGTCTGACTCTGATACTCATGTGAAGGAGGAGGTGAATTTTCTTTTTGCCTTTTCGAGCTTCTTAATTCTTGATCTCTAGCAACAGCTCCATCTAGTATGCCTTCTGCCCATTCTGTATCATCAGGATCAAAAACTGGCTCATCGACAGTTGCTCGTGTCTCAACCCAAGTCTGCAAGGGATTATCATCATCAAATAACTCTTCCACATCAATTTGGCCAACCACATCTTCTGCGTGCCCTGCAGCTCGTTTCTCCCTCAATTGTTGTCTCAACCGGATGTTTTTGATCCTCAATCTCATATTGTAATGGCAGTACACCAATTTGTCCAATCGTTCAGCCTTTAACCGGTTACGAATTTTTGAGTGTATAAGGCTGAACGTGCTCCAGTTTCTTTCACATTGGCTTGCCGACGTCGTCTGACTCAAAACCCTCACTGCAACGGAAGCCAATGGATTATAGCACCTATCTCTGTTGTACACCATTATCCACCACTCAGCTGTGCCATCATTAAAAGAAACCAAAAAAAAATTTAATCAATGTATGTTCTCGTTTCTTATGCACATTTGACAACAATGCAATGACTAAGTATACCTGGGCTCACTTTCTCTACAGCAATTTGCACAGAGTCTTCATTATATGTCTCCAGCCTTAGCCTATAAGCCTCCATCTACAAAGATGGAATTAACAATTAATAGAATTCATAGGCTCTTCAAATTACAAGTAATTGGATAAATCTTAAAGTCAGATCTTCACTAAGTATACCTGTCTCTCTGCTTCAATCCTATCTTCTATTGTCCTCGAAAAACGTGCAATCACATTTAATGTGCCTTGAATCACCTCTCCATCAATATGCACTTGACGACTGTACATTACTCGAGGATTTAAATAATAACTTGCATTTAGGTGAAAAATTACTAATGTCAATTTAATAAATAATCTCCCATGTAATAGTATAAGACTTCACTTACCAGCTGCATGCAAGTCGTGGTGTAATGTGCTTTCCCATCTGATATCAATAAGGTCCCACCACTTCATATAAGTGTTGGGAAATGCATTCTTGATGTGGACCTTAGCAATGTCAATTGCCTCGTACAAATATCCCATGTAATTCTTATCATCCCCATCCACCAATTTTAACACCTGTACGAGAGGTTCCACCAACTTCAGATAAGTCTCCATATTACTCCAAAATTTTTTATTCTCTATGATTTTTCTCACTTCCAAATGTTCAGATTTAGATTCATTGGAAGTGGTCCGCATATACTCCAAGAACTCCTTATTAAACATAAAACCCCTGATCTCATTCTTGAATTTGTGCAAAGATTCTAAAGAAATAAAATTAGATGCAAATCGTGTAGGCCCTGCACGGATGAGATCTCGACCTCCAGATGCTTTTTCTCTGAACATATTCAAGATCCTGGGATGACCATAAATAAATTGGGTAATTCTTTGGGCTCTCTTTACAGTCTTGCTGATAGTTGGATCCTTACCAATGTCTTCAAGCATCAAGTCCAGACTATGCGCTGCACATGGGACCCAATAAAGGTGTTTGCGCTTGTCCATTAACTTCTTCCCTGCAACTTTATAACTTGGTTCATTATCGGTGATCACCTGGACAATATTTTCCTCTCCAATTTCCTGCACCATCTGATCCATCAAACCAAATAAATATTTTGCATTCTTTGAATAGTTTGATGCATCAACAGATTTCATAAAAACTGTCCCTTCTGTGCAATAAACAAGAAAATTAATCATGGACTTCTTCGTGGTACCAGTCCAGCCATCGCACATAATTGTGCATCCTCTCTCCTTCCATATTGCCTTAAAACTTTCAACCCACTGTTGAAGTTCCTCGTATTCTCCATCAAGCCCCCGTCCATATATGTCTCGACGTGTGGGGGCTTTGAACCCACGACCATGATCTGCTATCGCATCAATCATAGGCTGAAAATAAGGAGACTGAGCAGCATGTGAGGGAACACCTGCATGCAAAAACCATTTGCATATGCTTTTAAAAGTATGTCCTGCCGCTTCAGCTGACTTTTTTACTCCTCTCATTGCTTGCTTGATTTTTGGCTGAGTAGAAGTATGTCTTCTAAAAAGATAACTGTCCATAGGACCCACTTGGCCTGTAGGTTGACTTGTGCCTCTTATTGATGGTCCATCACCTCTCCTTCGGGCTTCATCTTCTTGTTGATGCCACAAACTCTCTCTTCTAGCTGCAGCCATGTCAGGATCATCATCATCATCATCATCACTAGAATCTACATTTTGTTCAGCCCTTTGCCTCTCACGTATAGAAATGCCACTGGCCGCAGTATACATCCCTTTGCCTTTTGTATTATGTCTACCTGAAATTTCGCCTTGGAGTTCAACCTCATCTTCCTTCTTTTGTTCTTTTTGTGCTTTTCGGCCACGCAACAATTCACGCATCTCGTTGGCAACTTGTCGGGGACAGACAGTACACCTTGTCACCTGTCCTGTCTTCCCTGCTAAATGTTCTTTCCCTCGGGTGATTCCACCACCCATCTCTTTGCCACAATATTTGCATTTCACTCTCCTCTTTGCAGTATTAATTAAGGTGATATGGGCCCACCCTGGGTCTTGCTCTTGCTGTTCAGCCATGTTCCTACAACACATAAAAAAAAAATAGAAACAAATATAAGAACATTTGGCATTATTCGTAGTTTAAAACATGTAAAATTGGATGTTAATTAGGCTCCAATTGATGTTTAATTTAACAATTAGACAAAAGTCCCAAGTTTTAACCGTTAATTAGGGCCAAAATTGGGGATTTCCCCTAATTAACCGTCGATCAACGTAATTAACAGCACACTCCTAGTTTAAAACATGTCATGAAGCTTAATTAGACTCCAATTGATGTTTAATTTAAGTAATTAGACAAAAGCCCCAATTTTTAACCGCTAATTAGGGCCAAAAATGGGGATTTCCCCTAATTAACCGTCGATCAACGTAATTAACAGCACACTCCTAGTTTAAAACATGTCATGAAGCTTAATTAGACTCAAATTGATGTTTAATTTAAGTAATTAGACAAAAGCCCTAATTTTTAATCGCTAATTATGGCCAAAATTGGGGATTTTCCCTAATTAACCGTCGATCAACGTAATTAACAGCACACTCCTAGTTTAAAACATGTCATGAAGCTTAATTAGACTCCAATTGATGTTTAATTTAAGTAATTAGACAAAAGTCCCAATTTTTAACCGCTAATTAGGGCTAAAATTAGGGATTTCCCCTAATTAACCGTCGATCAACGTAATTAACAGCACACTCCTAGTTTAAAACATGTCATGAAGCTTAATTAGACTCCAATTGATGTTTAATTTAAGTAATTAGACAAAAGCCCCAATTTTTAACTGCTAATTAGGGCCAAAATTAGGGATTTCTCCTAATTAACCGTCGATCAACGTAATTAACATCACACTCCTAGTTTAAAACATGTCATGAAGCTTAATTAGGCTCTAATTGATGTTTAATTTAAGTAATTAGACAAAAGTCCCAATTTTTAACCGCTAATTAGGGCCGAAATTGGGGATTTTCCCTAATTAACCGTCGATCAACGTAATTAACAGTACACTCCTAGTTTAAAACATGTCATGAAACTTAATTAGGCTCCAATTGATGTTTAATTTAAGTATTAGACAAAAACCCCAATTTTTAACCGCTAATTAGGGCCAAAATTGGGGATTTCCTCTAATTAACCGTCGATCAACGTAATTAACAGCACACTCCTAATTTAAAACATGTCATGAAGCTTAATTAGGCTCCAATTGATGTTTAATTTAAGTAATTAGACAAAAGTCCCAATTTTTAACCGCTAATTAGGGCCAAAATTGGGGGTTGTCTATTTTATCAAGAAAATGAACGTAAATCATCTAAGAAATATGTAACAAACTAAAAAATAATCACTACATTAAAATATAAATCATACCTTCTTTTTTTCTTCCACCCAAAACAGTGAAAATGTCTCCGGAAAAGGATGAAAACGTCTCCGGCGGCGGTGGCGGGCGGCGGCGGCGGGCGGCGGCGGCAGCGGCGGGTGGCAGCGGCGGTTCTTTCCCCTCCTTCTCCTCCTCCTTTCCCTCCTTCCCTTCCCCTCCCACTGCAAAAAACCCGAATCCCCTCTCACAGATCTGTTTATGTGAGAGGGGACAGTGAAACACGGCCGTACCGGCCCGGTTTCGGGCGTACCGGCCGGTACGCCCGAAACCGGACCGCTACCGGTCCGGTACAGTCATTTTTATCTTTTTTTTTTTTTTTTACGGTACCGGCCCGAAATGGGGGTACCGGTCCGGGCCGGTACCGGTACGTACCGGTACCGGCCGAAACTGCCATCCATGACCCCCCTCAATTTTTCCAGGCAGTATAGGACTAAAGTACCCCACCCAGAAAATGAAAGGGATGCTGTTTGGTGCTGTCTGATCCTGCAGGATCATGAGATTCATACCTATTTAGGGGTGATCCCCCTCAGGCCCTCACCCATTTCCCCACCCATGAACAGGAAACTGTTACATTATCATCTGCTTCTAGGTGGTGTTCTTCTGGGAATTTTTATGTTGTCATAAAAATTTCAAGTAATCAGGCCTTGTTGAAAGATCCTACTTGGAATGTTTATGCGGTGGAATAAATTTCAAGGAATCAGGCTTCAGTGAAGAGATCCCTACTGTTCAGGCATATCTCCCACATCCAGAATAGTTATTCAATTTTGATAACAATTTTTTCTAATATATTGTTTGGTCCCTTGTATTGTCGTTTAAGTCTAGTGCATTAGCTTTCCTGGGGAAATTCTAAGTGCAGCATTCTTGTTGTTTGGATGTTAAATTTCTTGATTACTTTTCAGCAGCATTCATTAGTGAATGGATTTGTCGTGTCCTCCTTTGGAGGTCATGAGCTTACTATTATTAAACTTTAGTTTCTTTGACATTAGCTGGTAAGGGTCAACATTTGTATTTGGTGTCGACATAATGGTTTAATGCATGACACATCTGATTTCTGACCTCTGCGTGCCCAATTCACTTGGCTATTATCAGTATACAAGAATGAAAATATTATGTCGACTTCAAGTATGTTCTAAATTGTATGGAATATTGACAGGTAAAACGAATATATGTTCCTCTTCCAGATGAAAAAGTAAGGATGATTCTTCTCAAGAACCAGCTCAAAGGCCGAGATTTCTCACTACCTGGTGAGACAACGTGCAAAATACATGTTAAATTCACTATGATACAGTTTTTTTACTTTCCACTTTAAAAACCATTTGAATATAGTGGTCTTCCAGCGCTTTGGAAATCTAAAACGTTAGTTCCTGAGGAAATGTTTCCAGGTAGTGCACTTAGTATATGATGCTCTCATGGCTATTTTATCCACCTCATGGAACCCCAAGAGTAGGAAGAATGGTGCTGATTATGCTGCTTCTCTACTAAGTTGCATATAGGTCATGGATGTTTAACAAGGTAAGGATGGCAGTCTACCGGTCTTGGTATCGGTTGGTACCGGTATCAGTGCACTGTTAGACCAAAGTCCAGCGGTGCAAGAGGGGCCCCCTCTTGCACCACTGGACTTTGGTCCAACAGTGCAGTGAGAGGATTTCAACTCTTAAGTTTAGGCTTCCCATTTATAATCTATATTGTCGCTTAACTGATGTGGAATTATATATATAAGGAATGCTGTGATGCAACGCTCTGTAGCAACGTGCAACCGGGTTGCATGCTTCGTTTTCGACTCCTTTCCCCCCTCTTGCACTGCTGGACTTTGGTCCAACAGTGCAGTGAGAGGATTTCAACTCTTAAGTTTATGCTTCCCATTCTCATCTATATTGTCGCTTAACTGATGTGGAATTATTATTATTATTATTATTATGGAATGTTGTGGTGCAACGCACTGTAGCAACGTGCAACCAGGTTGCACGCATCATTTTCGACTCATATATATATATATGAGGAATGCTGCGATGCAACACACTATAGCAACGTGCAACCGGGTTGCACACATCATTTTCGACTCCTTTACCCCCTCTTGCACTACTGGACTTTGGTCCAACAGTGCAGTGAGAGGATTTCAACTCTTAAGTTTATGCTTCCCATTTCTCATCTATATTGTCACTTAACTGATGTGGAATTATTATTATTATTATTATTATATATATAATGTTGTGGTGCAACGCACTATAGCAATGTGCAACCAGGTTGCACGCATTGTTTTCGACTCCTTCTCCATATTAAAAAATAAAATAAAATTCATCATAAATTTTTAAATATTCAATAACCCTCTTTAGGGTTGTTTCCATCCCTTGGGCTTTATTTTCATTGTCCGATTGTAGTTCGATCCCAATCTTAGCCGTCCATCGAGTACATGCAAATCCCGATATCTAAAATTCATGAAAAAATAGTCAAAAAATAAAAAATTAGTCAGATTACTCTTAGGGTTGTTCCCATCCCCTGAGGTTTTAATATTCATCACCAACTAATTCGCACAAGCTTGGACGGCTACAATCAATTCGGATACGATCTAACGGTAAAATTTAAGCTCCAAAAGGTGAAAATTACCTTATGAGGGTAATTGAATATTTTAAAATTTTACGGTGATTTTTATTTATTTTTTTAACATGAGAGTAGAGCCAAAACATATTATGCAACTAGGTTGCACAGATGGCCTTAGTTGCACCACAATATATATATATATATATATATATATGCTACAGTGCGACACATGTAGCAATATGCAACCGGGTTGCACACATTTTTTTTGGCCCCTTCTCTATATTTAAAAAATAAATAAAATTCATCATAATTTTTTAAATATTCAATAACTCCCCCTAGGGTTGTTTCCATGACTTTATTTTCACCATTTGATCGTGGTTCAATCTTAAAACTCAATGTTAGCCGTCCATCAGGTACATGTAAATTCTAATTTTTAAAAGTCATGAAAAAAATAGTCAAAAAATACAAAATTAGTCAGGTTGCCCTTAGGGTTGTTCCCATTTCTTGAGGTTATAATATTCATCACCAACTAACTCACAAGATTGGACGGCTACAATCAATTCGAATACGATCCAATGGTGAAATTTAAGCTTCAAAGGGTGAAATTACCTTATGGGGGTAATTGAGTATTTAGAATTTTATGGTGATTTTTTTTTCCAACATGGGAGTGAGGCCAAAATGTACTGTGCAACCAGGTTGCACAGAAGGCCCGGTTGCACCCAGCAGCCGTCCGATCAGCTTTGAGCGGACAGCTACAACAGCAAGTGTCATTTTTTTTATTTTTAAAAAACCCAGGAGGCTCTTTTTTTTTTAAATCTTTTGGATCATTCGTCAAACATCGGACAGTATAGATGGCTCCCTTAGGTTTTCCCCAACTCCTGGATTTAAAAAGATAAAAATAAAAAAAACATACATGCTGCTGCAGCCATCTGATCAAAGCTGATAGGACGGCTGCTGCAATTCCCCAATTGAAGCAAGTATTTCTCTATATATAGTGTTCTTGTTGAGTTTGTTGCCAATGTAGTCTAACAATGCATCAACAAATTATTCTTTGTTTTTTTGTGCAGGTAGGGATTTGGAAAGACTTGTAAAAGAGACTAAGGGTAAGATAAGTAAGTAAACATTTTCCACTGCATAATGTCTTTTGTATCTAAGCATCCCAAGCCCCTGAAATGTTAGGATATTCTGGAAGTGATCTACGAGCTTTGTGTGAAGAGGCTGCAATGATGCCACTGAGAGAACTAGGTCAACAAATTCTTACCATCAAGCCTGATCAGGTTTGCTATACACAACTGCCTGTCTTTGAAGTTTTTATTTCTAATTGGCATGAAAGCTAAGACAAACAAAGAGGGAATAATTTAAAGAAATTTGACTTTAAATTCTACATTACTTATTGACTATAACTGACAAAAGTTTTCTTAAATGGCTGCCTACCTTCTGAATATTTTTTGGCAACCAAGTATGGTTAGAAATTAATGCCATTCAGAGAACATCTGTTTTTCATCGGTCTACCCTCCCGATTTTTTGTTCCCTTGATTGTCTCCATATATGTCTAATATGCAACTATGACTCTTGTTCCATTTTATCATGAATAGTTTGTTATCATTGCCTACTGGCAAGCTTTGGTTAGTTTCATCTGTTTAGAAGTAATATTTTGGATACTTTAATGATGCTGTATGATGCAGTCGTGCCAAAACAAATGTCACCGTGCAATAAGCTCATTCCTTCCATTGTTTTGATATGTCCACTCATCTGATAACCATCCTAAACTGGAAGTACTGATCTTTCTCACACATCTCATCTGAGACAACATTCACCTATGAAAGTGTTGTCATTTTGGTGGCAATTTACATTACATAAACAACAGGAAATCACCACCCTCATAATTGATTTGGATAACATTATCTGATTGTAGGCCTTACATTGTAGTAATGGGTATGTTGCATGATCAGATCCATCATGGGATAAAATGCTAGACAAATGCAGTATATCCGTATATTTTGGCTGCTCCCGTACCATCGTTATCCTCTATTCACTGTTTCTGTTTATTTATGTTTTAAGTTATAATTAAGTTGCTTTCAACAAAATGATTTACTACCTTCTTGCCTAAAAAAGTTTTGGAATGTGTGGTAGCTTAGTTTTGAGAGTTTAAATACCCAACAAGTTGGATTGACCTTAGAGGCCCATTAGTCCTGATGAGTGTGTTCTTCACACATCTTTTTATTTTAGAGAAATACTTAAATACCCAACAAGTTGGAATGACCTTGAGGCCCATTAGTCCTGATGTGTGTGTGTGTGTGCACGTCTTTTTATTATAGAGAAATACTTGTTGCACCGCCGCAGGTGCAGCAGGCACTCCCACACAATCTGACAACTTGGATCACACATGGGCAATTTGTTTTTAACCATCCGATCAAAAGGTCGGACAGTATGTAGGCCAAGCTGGGGCAATTCAGCATTTTTTTCAAAATAAAAAAAGCACAATTGGACAGCAGCACCAGCGTGTGTACGGTCCGCGTCGGATTGCATGCAGCTAGTGTTTTCTCTTTATTTTAAACTCTCGTGATCATCTTATTAGGACTCGAGCCAAAAATGTTGTCATTTCTGATTTCACAGGTAAGGCCATTGAGGTATCAAGATTTTCAGAAAGCAATGACTGTCATAAGGCCTAGCTATCAGAAGAGCAGGTGGGAAGAGCTTGAGCAATGGAACAAGGAATTCGGTTCTAATTAACAGGCTAAACTTGAATTCTCTATTTTTTTGCTACTTTGCTCCAAGTCACGGACGGGCCCATTTCGTATCAGCTGCCGACAGTTTTAAACTTGTCAGTGCCATAGCCCGCCTCATGGAATCCAAATTGTTACCCCGTCCTCAATTGTATCTATCTGTACGAAGAATACTTCAACACTGGCTTGACAAGAGCAGAGCTATTCATACATTTGAAATTAAAATTACCAGTGGTGTAAATGACATTCTTGTATATTGTCATTAGTATTTTATGAACTTACAATCCCATCTCGTTCTGAAATGCATGTCGGAAATCTATGTGCGAATGCAACCCAAACATGTTACTCATTGCGATGGATGCGGCAGCAATAAATTCATGCAACAGGACTCGAGATCATAGAGGTTCCAACTACACAGAAGATAGTTACATGAGAATACTACGTTTAGTTTATTGTAAACTATTTGCACTTGGTAGTTACATGGTTCTTGTCAATTAAGCCTTTTGCATTTGCAACAAGACATTAACGGCCGGCGATGTAATGTCATTTCGAAAAAATCACAATTTACTACTTAGATCGTGTCTTGACCAATGTAGTAAATCATGATATTGTTCCAAGCACTGATGGCTAATCAGGGGGTTGATATTACCATGCCTCCTTAGTTTTATAAGTACATCTAGTTCATGTATCATTTTTCTGATCAAATAAGGCCCCAGTTTTTTTTACTAGCTATAGTTAATAACATCGTAACTATACATGACAATGGGTGCTCATTCTTTTTCTTGCACAGTCGACATCCTGTGGATCCATGCTAGTGCCGAGATCATCACATAATCCAGTGATGTTTGAATGTGGGTCTCAGCCTTGAGTGGATTAAACTCAAATTCGTATCATTTGGGGTTGACAACAGTCTTTCGGATGAGCCTGAGGCCAACGAAGGTCTTTCACTGACATGAGTGAGGGGGATTGGAAAAAGAAACTCTTAATGCCAATAGCCTTAGTAATATTGATCGAGTCCGGTCCAGGCAGAGCCATCGAAGATTTTCAACTATAATGTCGAAGAGACAAACGCTAACAAGTATTGGGATTGAATCCAGAAAACCAAGGACTCTCTTGGGCTTTTCTCAAGCTCACGTGACCCGCAAAAGTGGCGTTATTATGAAATCTGAATGTTCGTTTAATGCCTTGTATGAAATCCAAATTCCTGTTTAAGTGATGATGAGAAGGTGTTAAGCTCCTAAGTGGATTTTGATGTTAGGAATTAATACCCATATAAGTATGTTCACATCAATTTATTTTTAAAAGGATATGTTGTTGTTGTTAAGTATCCTTTTATATGAGTATGAATGTAATGCTATTCATGGTTGGAAACAACCATTTTTTTGTAAGCAAAATGTACCTTAAAGAAGAAACTCTGAAAAGAAAGGTAAGCAAGAAGACCAACACCCAGCAGTAGGACATTGATCGACCAACTTTGGTAGTACTCAGTTTTTTTAGTCTACTTGGATCAATCGACCAACTCAAAATTGGTCGACCAATGGTAGATCTATGTTTCCCGACTCTCCTTGGATTGATCGACCAACATAGAATTGGTCAAGATTAATGCCAAAACTTTCTGTTAAGGCTGTCTACTAGTCCCTTTAGGCTGGTCAACCAACCAAGATACGTTGGTTGACCGATTCACCCAGATCGCTCAGGTGGCAGGTGGACTGACCTGTCCTTGTCTCGTACAATCTAAGGATAAGTCACATGGATGTTGCTTTTTCGAAAGATTGTCCTAACTTGTTTTATAGCCAGTTTTTTCTCCTATCACAGTATAAGATCCTCTCACTTTTTCTAAGATGCATAGGTACTTTTTACAAGTTTACTTGTTCCTATTTCTTGCAACACATCACCATCAACTCTCACCTAGGGGTATTCACTATTCGGTTCAAACCGAAAAATCAAACCAAACCGGCTAGTTCTGTTTGGTTTGGTTCGGTTTGAATTTTTTGAAAACTTTAGTTTAAGTTGAAACCAAACCAAATTAAGAAGTTTGGTTCGATTTGGTTTCCCTTGTTCATAAATCAAACCAACCTAAATAAACCGAATTAAGTTAAAGTAGCATAATATACGTGTTAAATTTTTAGGTTAAGTATGAGTTAATATAAATTACAAAGTACAAGATCTCAAATTTTTTTAGATAATATTTTTTAGATTGCCATCTTGTGCAAAAAAAGGTGTTGAGTCCTTAATAAAGTAGGGTGTTTAACTATAATGGCCATTTCAAGATCCAAACCTCTAAATAACTTTAAATTTGAATAACTATTTTTTAGAAAATAATGTTAAAGTGGACTATTTAACCATAATGTCCATTATAAGGCCCAAACCGTAAACCAAACCGAACCAAATCGAATTATTTTGGTTTGGTTTGGTTCGGTTTCAAACTTTTGCAATTGAATTTGGTTTAGTTTGACTCTCCATTACGGTTTGATTTGGTTTCTAAAATTTTGTCTTCAAATCAAATCAAACCAAACTGTGAACATCCCTACTCTCACCTACCACTTAGCTGACGTTCCAAGAGAACTTTCTGCATGGATTTCTTTTGTCCAAGTGACATCTCGTAATGTACCTATTAGCCAGTACAAACATGGGAAGTAATTAGAGGCTAAGATTTCAAGTAGACATGGAATGCTTTTGGATTAAAAAATAAAAAACCAAGAGACTTCTCCTACCTTATACTTAATGGTTTGAATCTAATTCTATGGCTATAAAAGGGAGACCTTTTTATAAGTTTGAGGCTAAGGTCTTGGAGGGAAACATGTGCTCATTGAAAGGGAAACTTACATGTTCTTTATGTCATCCTCTTGCTTTTCTTTCTAACTATTTGAGAGGAGATTTTTTTTATTTTTTTTTGAGTTTCTTCATGTGTACATGTCAGGAAAACAAAAGGATGCTAGTTTGATGTAGCTCATCTTCATACTCTTCTTGATCACGACCAAGACCAAGAACAATAGGAAGCCTCCTCGATGCTGAAGGTATCTTCTTCCTCTTAGAAGAAGGTCTTAGTAAAGCTTCTCAAGTAAGGACTATTAAGAGAACTTGAGGATCATCATCTACATCAACAAGTTCCTAGTACAAGACATCATAAGAAAGGATTTAAAGGCTTGAACTTTTTTTTCTTCTCTCATTACTTGTAATATTTAAGAAAGTATAACATTGTAATTGGTTAGAGGTTTATAGTTCCTATCTTATAATCATTTTATTGTTGTTATCTTTCTTTAAGGAAGAAGGCCAATCTTTAAGAGGATTAGATGTTATATTGTCATCCTTTAAGGAAGATGGCCAATTTTTAAGAAGATTGGAGGTTGCATTGCCTTCCATTTGAAAGAGGGGCCAACCCTAAGGAGGGTTGAAGGTTAGCCCAACTAGAGGCTTGGTATCAAGAAAGAGTCTGACTAGAGGTTTGGTATCTAAGAAAAACCCAACTAGAAACTTGATATATCAGGAGAGCCTAGTTAGAGCCTTGATATCTAATGTATCTGGTTGGTTAGGACTAGATCTACTAGCGATATATTAGAATTGAATTTCTAGTAAAAAAATCCAACAAGGTTGGAGAGCAGACATAAATCATCATTTGGTAGATTGAACCACTATAAATCTTAAGCCTCTTGTGTAGTTGTGCTTTGTGCGTTTATCATCTATTTCTCTATTGTGCATTTTGATTTAAGTTTAAATCTACCTGAAGGGAAATGTGTCAGAACATGGCTAGAGTGCTTTCCTCACTCGGAAGAGCTTGGCGCAAATTCTGCAACTTCATCAAATTGCATTAAGGGATATATTTCTCAAGTTTCAAAATAGACTCCAAGAACTAAAAGGCTTTATATCTTTAACATGTAAGTAATTATTTCTGCACATGTTAAGATCAACCATTTTATCTTGGGAGCCCATAATTTCAAGCCAATTTTCACAATAATCACAATCTATAACATCTAATAGAAGTCACTGTTGTGTTCTTTCGTCCGATTCATATTTCTCGATTCCCTTTCTTTTCTGTTCATCTCTTGGGACTCCTTCCTCATCCTCTCTCTCTATATCCCTCCATCTATCCAGCTCCTTATCTCGCTCCATCTCTTTATCCCATTTCATCTCTTTGACGGTTACCCAATTTGCCCCAACTCAGTAAAGATGTCTCTCCCATCCGCTCCAACCTTGGCATCTTCTCCACATTCTTATCTATTAACTATTATTATCCCTATTCTCCATGGATTAATCTCTCTCTGATCAATATCAAGGATGCAACGTGTGTAACTCTTACTATGACGGGTAGACAAGCAGTTAAACCCATTCAAGTTCCCTCATTTCTTTGAGAAAAAAGTTTCCATATGTAGCTGTAATCCCAAGCCTTCATCCTCCTCTTCATTCCATGTTCTCGCCATCATATTCCAATAAGGCGTGGCACCCTATTTTGTGTATCACCGGTCATCTTCCTTAAGAAGTAGAGTTTTGCGTACATCATCTACTGAAGTTGAAGATGCTGCATATTTCAATAGAGTTTATGAAGAAAGGAAGAACATGAGTGAGGTCTGTTGCAATTAACAAGTTTTGAACTCTGATATGTTGCATATTTTAAAGAGTATTCCTTCGGGATAATACTTGTGGGTTCTATGGATTTCTCCATGTGCCTCATACGTCATTCTTACCACCTTTTAAACGAAGGTTTCTTTCAATGCCTTAAGATGACTTCCCGACTTTTCTAACTTTTCTTTATATTTTGCATCAAAGGACATTTTTGTAGCTTCCCTTTGGAGTTTCTAAAATGATTTAGAGAATTTTTAAACATGCAAGCATATGTCTTTTGAATTTTATATTTTTCATGAATGTCCAACTTATTAGAATACGTGTTTTTTCTCCTTCAAAAAATGTTGCTATTCTTCATCTCCCTAGGCTCATGCATGGGCAGGACATTTCGGGGTCCCATTCCTACTCCCCAGTAGTGCGGTTTCTCTCAGTACAGATTTGGACTAAATTCAATCCGTACAAAGAGGGAAGGAGGGAGTCTTTCATAAAATCCCTTCCTCGGAAATGGGAAAAGCACCATATGAGGGGCTTTTATGAAACCTTCATCTCTCTTTACTGACTGAGTTCAGTCCAAACTTGCATGTAGAGGATCTCTATTCATCTTTTTATGGCCTCTTCCCTCTGGGATTCAAATGGCATACACTTGAACAGCAAAATGGGTGGCAGTTACATGGGAGAGGTGGGAGTTGTTAGATAGTCATCGAAAAGGATGTCATTTTATTCCTTCTAAAACACAATCTCCAACAAATGAGAAAAGGACCAACTCTCTAACCACACTGGGAGTTCTCTGTTTCTCATGAGAAAAGAGGTAAGATCAGATGAGCTCCTCTCCGACCAATTCTTCTGCTTCCATCCCTCACGGTTTAGAGATTTTTGTATCCAACATAAGGGGAAGTATTGAGATTCAAAAGCTGGAGTGAGAATTTTACATACTTTCATGATCAAAGTGCATTTTCGCACCAAAGGTAGTTATTGAATATAAGCACTTTTTAATATTCTTTTTTATTTAGATTATTTTCATAAAAAAAAAATCATTGCTGTTAATATCTTGAAGAGTAATTTAATAGTGTTTATGTGGTTATTTATGTGCTTAGGAAATGTGGATTGCCCAAATCGGAGGTTATCTTTGCTCAAAATACGCTCCACTTGATTCTGTCTGATTTGGGCAATTCATGTGGTCTTCGATGGTGGGAGCGTAGATCTCCTTTCTGCGGGAAACTACCAGCAATTTAAGGGACAACCAACCTCCTCACTTCTTTCTTGACTTGTCAACAAAGAAGTACTTGGGAGTATCAATAAGGAACTGGTTTTCGTGATTTTGGTCTATCTTTGGCAGATTAAGAGAAATTGTTCAAGCCAATCATCTTATTCTCTTTTCGTCTGATCATTAATTTGCAGGAGATTTAGCAAGGTAAAAGAAGATTTGTGTATATGTGCCGATTGTTCTATCATCTTTATTAGCTTTTCTTAATTTGATGAATTCCAATCTTCCCTTCTTCATATTTCCATTTATTATTCATTCGTTGGAATTTTCGCTTATGGTTTGTCCCATTCTTCTTTGTTACCACACAAATCAATGTTTAGCTTTCCACCGACTAATTGGTTTCTCAAATTAATATTTTTTTTTTATTGCTCTTCGATTTGTAGTGTGGCTGCAATGAAAAATAAAATATATCCACTGAAAATTTTAATTTGTATAGTTTAATTAAGATAAGTGTACTTTCATCTAAATGTATTCTAAAATATAAAATTATTGTTGACATTTACAATGTCATCTTAGAATTCCTAAACACCAATACATAATTATAATATCCTTCTTTCTCTCTGTATGTGTAATAATGTGAATTTTCTATAATGTTACGCCATAATGCCACGCATCATAATATGCACTTATGCTTCTGAACTAACACAGAATCCAGTGATCTATGCCGTCTTCATCCACTGTTTACTTCAGTTTGCCGTCCTCTGAGCATAGTCAAATAAAAGGGGAGCATGAGCACTGTAACGCCCCCGCCGACCCGTTTCGATTGTGCCAGTCTATCACGAATCTGACGGAACTGTCACAATGGGAACAACTCAAATATCTTATTAGTTCCAAAATAAGCACATACATATATCTAGGGGTGTTCATGGGTCGATTTGGTTCTGTTTATACAAAAAAAAATTCAAACTGAACCAAACCGAATGAAGGCCTTAAACCGAACCAACCAAACAAATTTTATTCGATTCGGTTAACTTTGAACCGTTGGGAATTGAGAGAATCCACCAGTCAAGACTTTGCAGCTTAGTCCAACGAGGAGACAAAGGCACGTGTACCTTTTAGAGACTTCCTTTGTCGAAATATTTTCTATTATCTCGATGTAGGATTAAACAAGGAACTCGTACACCAACAATCCACGCATCGCATGCAGAACGATGACCGCTGAAGCCTGGAGATCCTCATCTCGGGAAGGTGCCTAGCCCACCTCCTTTGTAGAGCAACTCCCTCTTCATTGACGGCAAGCTCTTGTTGTTTCGTGATTGGTTAGTATGGTACCGGAGGCAAAAGATAGTGAAACTTCAGAAGTTCTTTTAAATTCCCCTTCGTGTATGGACCTCCCCACATAAGCCCAAGCCAAGTGTGCGCTTCATGCCCTGATCCTTGGCCCAAAATTGTGCATAGTATGGGACATGATATAACATACTTAAAAGAACATATAAGTTTGGTTTGAAATGATCTAGTTCGGTTTGAATCTTTTATAAACCCGAACTAAATCGAACATCTTTTCAAACCGAACCAAACTGAAAATTTGATTTGGTTCGGTTTGGTTTCTCGGTTCAAACCGAATACTAAATATCTTATATACATCCATAACACCATAAAACAACCTTCATAAGCACAAATCAAATCTACTAAATAAACTACAAATAATACTAATAATAACGGTAATAAATTAACTATTATATAAGTTGAAACATACTTCTAATTAACTCTTGAAAATAAGCTCCTAGATATCTTCTTAAGTTCAGTATAAATCTTTAATCTTTACCTGAAAAATGTTAGCAAGCAAAGGTGAGTCTACAACGAACTCAACAAGCTCATAATCCAGAAAACCACAATTTTTTCTACTCTATAACATGAAAGTAAAATTTTACATGATAATATCGATTAACTGAGCATGGAGGTAACATATAAATATATCTTCATCTTAAATATGCATTCTTTCACACATGAACATGATATAAAGTAATATGCATAGTCATTTTTCATATATGTATGTGGTATGAAAATTATTAACATGAATATCTAGCATGGAACATGTATGCAACCAACATGTATACCTTACTTAGAACATAAACATAGATTCATAAATATGAAGCATGAAATTAAACATGATCTTAACATGTTTCGTATCATTAAATCTAAGTTATAACATATACAAATTTAACATGGAGGATCTTATCGCATGGCATACATCATCTTAATATAACATAACATGGTTTATAACTATACATGTTCTTATCATGCATCTTATCATCATATCATCATAGCATAGCTTCATCATGAACACACTCATATCATGATCTTATCACTTTCTTAACTGAGGACAAACAACTAAACTACAACATAGAGACATCATTATATCATTTTCTTCTTTACTCAGCGGTTAGGTCATAACACATCGAGTCTTCAACTGCATAGTTGGAAGACATTCTCAGATCCTACCTAAAGCATGTAAGCATACATCTAGGATTTTTAGTATGTGCCACAGGTCAATACAACCTCATGATCGTAACCAAAGAGATAAGGGATTCTAGAGGTGGCCATTGCAGGTTCAAGAGGTGGCCTCCACCATGTAGTACTTTGTCTGGTAAGGATTCAAGAGGTAGCTCCCGTAGTATGACACTTCGTCCAACGTGGCACTTAGTTTCCAAGCTACCAACTGATACATCTACATCATTAACATCTTATACATCTTAATTTATATCATGCATGCAAATATAAATATATAATAAGCAGAAAATAATCAAATGTGCTAATAGAACATTAATTATCCAAATATATGCTGAAAATAGGCAATTAGGAGGTTACTATTTTTCACCCTGAAACGCATCATGATCAAATGACGAAGATCACAAGACACGTCATCCACCTTGACGCCTTTTGGGATATCAAGAGGATTTTTAGAAATAAATTTTCAACCCTTAGATAATAATTATGCATCATTATATTATGCTACTAAATATGTTGTAACATATTGGATAACAAATATACATGATCATAGATTTATTATGGATATTCTCATGGATTTATACAGAAAATATATCAAGGATTATTTACACATTAGCATGCTAATCATGATTAGACTCCACATAAAGCGTATTTTCGAAAAATATATTATTACAGTATGAGACTGATAATCTAAATGTCGTACAATTATCTCATAATTTAAAACTTTCCTAAACAGAGTCATAACTATAATACAAATCATAATTTCTATATAAATTAATAAGAAATAACTTACCAGATTATTAATAGGCTAGATCACGTCATACAAAGTTGACGCCTTTCACATAATCGATTACAACACCAAGACATAATCGATTATTACAAGTAATTGATTACCTAAAGCATGTCAACCAAGGGTAACACCTTAGATAATCAATCGTGCCAAATCAATTATCAAGGATAAAATGCGCCTATGGTGGCATTGTCCATAATAATTTAACATCTTAAACATGCATGCAGTATGCTCCTTGATAGTGTCATGAACAAAAGTGCATAAACAATAAAATAACAACGCTGTGAAAATAGAATATGCATGCTTCAGGGTCTAGCGGCCTTAATCACATTAGACACAGATGACACGAATAAAAATTCGTGTCACCTCCCCCTAATGCCTTCAGGCTATCAGAATCAGTTCAAACACAATAACTTTCATAATTTCATAGCTTAACATAGATATATTCCTGATCGAAACGTTGCTACACATGGCACGCACAAAATTAATCAGTGTACTTCGTATACTACTATAGATTCACGAATAAAAGATGGGTTCTCATATAAAAATATCTATAAAATAATATTACAGCTACACCTCATGCACGTAGTATCAAAACAATACTTAACTTATTAACATGAACTACTATGTGCCACTTAAATATGAAGAACAAAACATTAAGTATAACTAACATGAGTTTTAATTGCGTCATGATCCCCTAACATGATTACCAAATCGCGTCAAGGTCATCTAACGTGTTTAAGCTCATAGACTAGGGTTTCTACATGAAATTCTAGGATTTCTTATAACGTACGGGAATATGAAAGAAGGGATCATGCATGAAGGATTCTAGTACGCATACAAAACTCAAAGTCATCTTTTTCATGATGCCATCATTGTAATAGGAAAACAGCTTGAAAATATAGTTTTATTTACTTAAAAATAGCTATGAACGTCAAAATTCGTCATCACTTGTCCAGGCAAGGCCTCCTAAGTAAGGCAACCAACTCCTCTCACGCACAACAACACCACTGCACCACCATCTCACGCCGCACACATGAAGAATGCGAAGAACATTGCCTCTCATGCTAGGAACCCCTCTAATCTCTCTGTTACGACTGCTCTAGGATTTAGAATGCACTAAGGGTCCATTTGGTTTCCTGTAAAACATGTCATAGGAAATAGTTTTCTGGAAAAATTGAGACAAGTGAGTTATTTGGTAGCATGTAAAACCGCAGTTAACAGGAAAAGCATTTTGTTGACTGCTCCTAAATCCTAATTTGTGCATCCCAAAAACAGTTTGGTGGCCTCTTCTCTCCATGTATAAGTGTCTGGCCTCCTTTTCTTTTTGCAGTTTTTACAAGTAACTCCCTAAAAGATTCAATATTTATGGAAGAGAATAACTTGTTGCATCATCACATCCAAAAAAAATTAATTTTTTTTAAGGCCCCCAACATTGCCTGCATCCTCATATAATTAGACTTTTCATAGGACAACTCAAAAAAACATGAAAATTAAAAAATCTTAGCTCCATGAATGGTACACTACTGTTTCACTCAGTTAGGTTTTTAAATTTTCATCTTTTTTTGGGATGTTTGATATAAAATCGAATTAGATAGACATGTAGGACATGTCGGGGGCTTTCACAAAAAAAATCAAAAAATAAAAAATCGAGCTCAAATGAATAGTACACTACTGTTTATTGGGGCTCAATTTTTGAATTTTCATCTTTTTTTGAGATGTCCGATTGAGCCTTAGTTTTTTAATTTTTATTATTTTTTAAGATGTCCGATCGAAATTTCAATTATGTGGACATGTAAGACATGTTGGGGGTTCAAAAAAAATTTAATTTTTTTAATTTTTAGTTTGATTGTACCATCAGACGACGTAATATCTCGTAACAGTATAGTAAGTTATTCTCCTTTTGGAATGACTTATATTAATACCCTTAAAACTTAAGATATTATAATTTTACGTATAACCAGATCAAACTTACCCCAAGCTGAAAATTAAAAAGAAAGAACAAATATTCTCTAATGTTGAGATTCAAATTTTGATCATGTGAAGATATGACCTTTTTTATTTGAATTGTCTAATCAAATGTAGAGTTGGGATATTCTCTTTCATATCTAGTTAAAAAAAAATTTAATGCTAAAATTCTTTTATAAGCAAACAAATGTATGAAATCATTTTCAAGAAAAGATTTTATGGGTAAACAAATGAATGAAAAGATTTTCAAGAAAATATTTTCAGAAGTGTCAAACGGTCGATTACGTTTTCATTTTTCTCGTAAATTAATTTCTTTAGAAAACCTTTTCCATCCGATTATGTTTTATGTGCAACCAAACGGACCCTAAACGTCTCTCTCTCGCCCGAATAGAAACAAACACTTTGGAAGGAAAGAACTCTTTCAAGAGAGTGCGCACTAGAATTAGACTTAATCGCGTCAGGACGATACGCCACCTTCTAAGCATTCCTCTTAATCTTAATCGCGTCAAGGGGGTATGACGCGAATAAGCTCTCTCAGCTAGGCCCTCTAAAGGCTCAGCTTGACCCACTAATAGGCCTATCTAGGCTACTAATGAACTCTAACTAAGACTCTAATGGACTAGGTATTACACGGGTGCAGGTGCTAGGCCCACCCTCGATAGGGGCACAGGGCCTGGCCCTGCCCCGTGAGCGAGCGAGGGTTCCAAGCCTGCCCTTAGAAGGGGCATGATGCCCGCCACCCCGCTCCCCCCTCCCCCGCGCAAGGGTGTGGTCGCCGACGCTCGCTGCATCGCCTTGCCACTCTATCCGTCATTTGCATGGGATCCATCTTCCTCGTCATTGGAGTCGCTGTGGACATCATCGCCTTCATCGCAGTGTTCGTTCTTGGATGGGACATAGTCGCAGTTCAAAATCATACTACACTTGCCGCCGAGGTACGCATGATATTCTGGCACGGTAAGTCGATGGCAGACGGGAGGGAAACTTGGGCGCATCCGGACCTCACTCGATGGCTTCTCATCATAGTCCGTCAGCTCCTCGGATTCAACCTCTTTTGGCTCAACTAGGCTGATGGGGGACCAAATTACCATAGTATCATCGTAACCTAGCTTTGATACCAATGACGAGAAAAAGATCACGCATAAAATCTAAAATTTGTGGAAGCATGCATGAAGGAGGCCATGGCGACGGGATGAGGATTTATACCTTACTGGTCTATGTGAAGGGAGATACGGGAGCCCTCTTTCTCTCTCTCTTATTCTCTCTCTCCCTCTAATTCAAATTCCAAGTAGGAATAGGTGAGAGATGGGCAGACGTGGGGGAGTGCGTGCAGTTCCAACCGCAGGCCATTTTTTTTCCCTCCCTTAACTTCTCATAGCACGTGCATGAGAAGGAGAGGGAGACGAACGTGTTGTACATGGGAAGAGGCCAACAGGTCCCACGTTCTTATCCTTGTGGGTCCTAGACCCGTACCTTCCTCATCTCCACGTTACCTTCCCCTTGTGGGCATTAGAAAATGGGCCTAGACCAGTTTGGTAACATGCAAAAATTTGTTGATGGTATCTTAGCCTGATTTGGCCCTCCGTAATGCGCAATTGATCGTAGCATCAGCCTGATTTGGCCCTCCACGATGTGAAATGTGCATTGAAATTCCTAGAGATACAAACTTGTAGTTTTTAAAATGCCAAAGTTGATTACAAACTTTATTACACATTATGTCATGTGTGGAGATTAAATGCCCAGTGAGTCACAAGACCCACTCTATTAGAAGAGATGTCCAAAGATATTTCTCTTGACTACAAACATTTTGTTTTTTTGTTTTTTTTAGAAAGGGCAGGTCAGTGGACCGTGTGCGGTGGCTCCCAGGTAAATCTGCACAACAAAACTTCCGCCTACACGGGAATTTTTTTGTGTTATTAGGACGAATATTCCGGGTCCGAAACTATCACTAGGGATAGATGAAAAGGCGGTCTTTGAACCGGCGATCTCCCACATGGGGCAGTCATTCTTTATCGAGTAATATTTGCTGCAATATCCCTCCTCTCAATCGCAACGGAAGGTATTACAGTGTGTAAAAGTATTTTTTTTTATTTTTTGCATTTTTTTTAGATTGGCCCCGAAGTGTTGTACTTGGCCATGCAGTGTAATACTCGATCAGATGATCCAAAAAAATCGAAAAATCGAAAAATCAAAAACCCACCTAATGAACAGTGAAAAATGCCCCGTAATGTGCCAAACCTAATAACAGTTTTTTATTTTTCAAATTTTTTTAAGTCGATCAAACATTGCATTGTACGGCTGGAACAATTATCAAGTTGCACAGAACAACGTTACATAGTGATTTTAGTATCATCCGACTCCAGTGGCCGGAACATTACAGATGGGAATCATTTGATGATCAAACGTTGTATTAGTAGGAAAGTCAGGAGGATTTTTGGCTCCCTGGCTTAGTTTCAGGCCGCTTTCTGATCTACACAAGAAATATGGGAGTACTTCCACAAAAAGACCTAATTAAACTAGTGGACCTAAAGCAAAATATTCTTCGTGATTACACGTGATTCATTGGAGCACAATGACCAATAAGTACGTTTTGTTGTAAAAAAAAATGTATTAGAGCATTGTCTTTCATTTATAATTGGAACAGTTATATCCTTGAGATTCCAATCGATAGGTGTACTCTGTATGATGAGATGCAGTTAAAATCTCTTAACGGTTCTTCTGTACTGGGATGATGCCCAGGTGGGAGAATTAATCTTCCACCTAAACACTTACTCTATTCATTTTAATAAAATTGGTACTACATTCCACAATAATCTTTAAAAGAGATTTTTGTATATATATATATATACTCCTGTAAACCATCATATTTATATCTGTACTCCTAACTCCCACACATTGTCATAAATACCCTGATACTTTTGGAAGGATGAAAACACATGTTGGGACCAAACTTATTTCCAAATGAAGAAAAAAGGACTATAGCAAGCCAGTTCCCTGTGAAAGAGATGAAAATTGATCAAATGAAGGCTGTCATCCAAAGTTCACAGAAGGCACCCTTCCCAGACCATGCTCTGTAGTCTGTACCAACAGAAAGGGCAGAAAGATGAAATTCTGCATCCCAGAAGTGCATTTTCTCCTGTAATTAGTTTGAGAATCAACAGTTTCCTCAGATTCAGGACATGATCTATCAAAACCTAGAGTGGCAACGCATTCAAGGCTCCAAACCAATGGCATTATATAATTGCCCTTGGGCACGTGATCGAGTCCACTATACAGAACTTGAAACCTGCTATTGCAGACTGGCAACTTGCAGTTCCTCTGTTTATTTAAAATGAGTATGTACACGGGTGTGAGTTCTTGGGACCGGAAGCATAACAATGCCTTATCTTTACAACGGTTGTGAATGCTTGGTGCAGGGCCATTCACTGCTCTGATATTATGAGTTGGAACCCCTATTTTTTCAAGAATCTGTCATCACCACATTGATCAACCACAATATGGAGCAATAGCATTTGTCATGAAACCACCAGAAAATTCAGCATCAAGCCATAGGAATTTTGGATTGCTCACAGCCGCGAATGGGTTCCGTAGAAGTTAGGTGCATCAGTATCATTTATGGTATTGCTATTGCCTTGGATAATTGGTGTATGGCCAGTAGAATTTGTTTGGGAGCATAGATAACAGAGAGACTGTAACCATGAAACTAATGTTGGTTTCCGTACGACATCATCTGAGTCTGCAATGTAACCATGTAGCTCACCCAGTATGGTGTTCTGGCCCTCCTTTGGCAGTTGGCTAGTGAACTGTGCTAACAGCTTCAGAAGGTATGGCAGTACCTGACAAGGAACAAGAATTAAATCACCAAAAGGAGGGAGAAATAAAATTAAGGAAAAATAAATAAAGAAGTTTTTTTGGCCATTTATTGTGTCAAGAATTTGGCTCAAATGCAAAACACCCATTTAAAGGAGAACAGTAGCCAATGGAGAAGCGTCAAAATAAGTGAGGAAAGATGTATGTGTATCTTTCGTACATAGGCTGGGCTCCGCCACTACCCCAAAATAGTGCAGTTTGCCGATTACGGATCCCATACTCCCTCCCATGAACTGAAAATCCATGACCCCAATTGGTATGGAAATACCATTTAGTTGACCCGTGCCCATCTAAGTGTTTTTTCTCTTTTCCGTTGGTGGCAAGGGGGGGCGGCGGTCAACCATCAACTCTCGAAATGCACAGCCCCTTCAAACCAAGGAGGAGTTGACAATGACGGTGATGAGGAAGAGACTCTATTAGGCAGAATGCTTTTACCTATTATTACTAAAAAGCTCAATAAAACCCCTTCTTCCCTCTTAGCGCGTAAAAGTCAAAGTGGGAAGAGTGACCTTGGCTTGAATTCTTGGTATCCCGATAGAGAGAGATCTATGAAAGTCCACAAGCACCTGTTTGAAGTCCAGGCACAACAAATATGGTACTCTTTCTACCACTATGTTAGTACTAAAAAAGTTTAAAAATAAAAAAAAATGCATAGTTGCTAGACCTGAGATCGCCCCGATCCAGACTCTCAGGAAAGGGCCAGGCGCTACGTGGATTCTTATCTCTCCGATACTGATTCTGATAGGTAAAAGTGCTAACATGCAAAGAGAAAGAGCGGATTCAATAGCAAAAGAGATTCACCCAACAGTGGCTAGGTCTCTGTCATTGTCTGATTTTTGGTTCGATGAATACACTCGATCTTATGTATCTACTTATAGTCTTTTTGCCTTCACTCAGTAGTTCCGTAGCAGGTTTTTTCGGACATTTTCTAGGATCAGAAGGAACCACCATAGTCAAAGCAGGAGCCCATCCTTAGCAACGTCCCCTCAAGAATTAAAATGACAAGCTTTTCATTACTCTCGCTCCATTCACTCCTGTGGGATTGCTTGAGCGAATGGCCTCCCTTTCACTACAGGTATTTTCATCCTGCAGCTTCGAGTACTTTTGACACCTCCTCACTAACTGGTACAGCTGACTAGCAAGAAGTGCTTTCTTCAATGAAAGTTTGAGTCTTCCTCGCACACCAAAATAAAAGCTTATTCCAGCAAACGTTCTGAAACAGCTGGAAAGTAAAGGGAGCTGCACTAAGATCAAACCAGAATTCAAGGGGAATCCAGGTCGTCAACGTACTTTCGATTCCCAAATAATAGATTCTCAGGTAACAGGGTGTTTGGTAACAAGTTTTTGATCGTTTTGTCTTCCAAAGTTTATGTCAAGAGAGAAAATGGGGTCTAACCCCCTCTTTGGCACTACCTTCCCTGTTTTTAGGAAGGGATCTCTTCATAAAACTTCCTCAAAAATAAAACAAGTCCAAACCTTTTCTTTTTTCAAGAGAGAACTTGTGTTCCCGTGTCTCCCCTACCTCCTTTGCAATCTCATCAGGACAGGGATAAGCTCTTCTTGAGCTCGTCAGTGTCAAACTCAAGGACATGGGCCACCACTCAGCACCTACACCTATGTTGGTGTTGCGCATCTATGTTCTGAGCCCAACACTCTGGTGAGATCATCCCACTCTTCCTCTTCATCTGTTTTGGTGACCTATGTGCAAGCCAAAATCATGGCAAATGAGGTTGCGTATGATGGCAAGATTGCATCAGGACTAGTGTCAACAATGGTGACCAAGATGCATCTGGACAAGGATAAGCTCCTCTTGAGCTCGTCGGCAAATTCTTGTTGAGGCCACTGCATCTTGCTCACCCTTGCTGGCCCTAATAATGGTGAAGGAGGTAAGGAGGTGGTACATGGTGGCAAGATTGGATAGGTTATTTAACCAGGGCCTGGTTGGAGAAGTGGGTGCTGTTTGTTGGAACACTGGTTTATTTCCGCCAAACAGATCATGAGGGAAGATAAGACTATTTCAAAATTTAAGACAAAAAATTAAAAAGAACATTTTTTTAAGTACAACATGGTTAAGAAAATAGTAGTTCCACACACCCAGTAAGACTGATGCATAAGGATGATCATCTTCTGTGAAGCACCATTGTTGAAGCTTCAATCCAAAGGCTTTGTGGTACATTGTACGAAGTGAATGACTTCTAGACCATGGTACTCTCAAAGACTAGAAAATGCATGTGATCATTGCTACTATTTATCGGATCGCTGTTGACATGCATTGTGCTTGCTATATTTGCACCTTTTCGTTCTCATCACATGTCACCTACCATTTTGGTCCCTTAAATGCTTGCCATGTTACCATTGCAAGTGAGGGGTGGCATGCACGAAGACTACATGGCATCTTAGCTTAATTTTCTGAGTCTACTTTATTACCAGCCTATTATTCCCCTGTTAAGCTAGAAAAAAAATGAGAGAGTGAGACTGCTAGCCATCCCCCTTAGCTCAGCCCTTGCCTCACTATGAGTGAGATAAAAAGGCTGGAGAAAGAGCCCAGTAAGGATGGAGGAGGAGGAGAAAGAAAGAAGATTTGAAAGTACAGAAAGGGAGATCTAGAGGAATATTGCAGAGGCAAGAGAGACCAGACACGGAGGTGTGTTATAAGTGTTTTTGGTGTTATAGGTAAAGCCTCAGCCCTAACCAGTGCTATGGTATACCAGGACGTGACAGGAACAAGGTTCCATGGAGATGGTGTTTCCAAGTTCTATGTAAGCGACAGTTGTGTTCGAGTGGAGCTTCCAGGGAGTAAAAACTCAAGTATATAAGTTCTCATGAAGTTAGAGTATATCATGCTTAGTATAGGCTATCGCTCTCATTTTGCCCTGGATGAAACAGATTTAAAATTTCCTTGCATGATCTATGTTTTCATGATTTTATATTGGGATCCATGAAATAATGCATAATCTTAGTCATAAAAGTGTTTAATCATGCCTAGCTAGGGAATTTTACGCTTGTGATTGACTCAACAACAGTAGTCTTGCTTAGAAAGCTAGAGAATTTCGTGTTTATGATCGAGTGGCAAAAGAATATTGACAGGACTCTGGCATCTGGCCTTCCAAGCTTTTCCTAGATGGGCATCCAAATGATTGGATGCCTAATCCAGTACAGCATCCACCTCGAGCTAATGCCTAACTAGGTGGGTTTCTCTAGGACCACCACTAGTTCAGCATCTGCTGGGGTGGATGGATGCCCAACTCAAGAAGCAAATGATGTTGTGATGCGGGACGAAGGGGAATAAGAAGTGGGGTTTAGAGGAGGGGGGACCAATCGGCGTCGCACCGATGGGCAGTCTCCGACGTCACACCGGAGCAGGGGTTCCCTCGGCGTCGCACCAAGGAAGAGGGGTGGAGAGGGTCTCTGTCGCAGAGACCAAAACACACAATTAGGTTTTTTTTTTTTCTCTCTCTCGAAATTCATCATCTCCTACTTCTATTCTGTAACAACATACATATAGGGAGTTCTGTAACTCCTGACTCTTGGAGATCCCCATCCGACTCTTGGACTACCCTTATTCATATTTCTTTAATTCCTAGGAAATAAAAACAAACATAATGGACTATAAATGGTCCTAATAAAAGCCAATAAAAGAGAACTCCAGCTATGCATCGTCTTCTGCATCAATCTCCCTTGGTTCAAAAAAACTCGTCCTCGAGTTTTGAAATGCGCTAGTATAATCAAGCGGATGATTGGATCATCTGTGGGAGTCTTCAAGCAGAGAATCATATCAAGAATCACCACCCAGTCTGTTGTATGTGAATCACAGAAAGTTTGTCATATCATATCAGTAAGATCCGATCCTGATTCCACAACTAACAGAGAATCTGAACTCTCTGGAGAAATGAGGTCATGCCCACCACTGCATAATAAGTCATCATCGGAAACAACATCATCGAACATGTGTAACCCAGAATACACAAATAAACTGTGATCCTATGAATCTACAACCAATAACTCACTAGCAGCTGACAACAATGGGTTGTCTTCACATACATCCTCTGATCGATCATCTTTTATAGCTGGCGAGACTGTATCAAGCAACTTGGACGATATTTCCATTACCTTAGGAGAATAAAATGACGATTCTGGAAACGTGAACTCACGTCCATCAAGATGAGGGTGTACGAGGGAGCATCGACGTCTATAGCCACTCTCGACCCAAGCAAATAGAAGAGCTCCTTGGATTTATAGTACACCAAGCTCCATCCACATAAGTAGTGGAGTGTCATGTGGTGACACCCTTAACTCGTCGATAAAACTCCACAAAAGCCTTATCACCGTATACAAGAATCTCGTCCGTCTTCAACAGTGAATCAACAATATATTGGGGAATCATATTATCACTCGCTCGCTCATCTAACATCAATGTCGTCCATTTTTTATTCGGCAAGAACACATCAAAACAGAAATAAGTGGAAGACATGTTGCAAGAGATTACCCCGGACTCTAATTCTGTTGAATCAATCAGCGGCACGTAGAACGAGGTGCCGTAGGGGTAGCACCACTCTGGAACTGAGTCCGTCTTGCTGAGACGAAGCCAATGACGCAATCAGTACAAGAAACGGAGCCCAAAGGATGACCTCGATATGTGTGCAGCAGTGGCACGCAAAACGAGGCAGGTCGGAAACTCAACGTGCCGGATCTGATCGGTCTCGTCAAGACGAAGCCATCGGCGTGAACGATGCACGAAATGGAGTCCGAAAATGACCTTGAACAATGAGCCCAAGTGTCCTCGTAAAGCGTGCAAGTGTGGCACGCAAAACGAGGTAAGTCTGCCGCTAGCCGCTGCAAAACCAGTGAGCTGAAAATTGATGCGCCGGGGAAGTCGACACGCAAACCGAGGTGGATGACACGGGCCTCGGGATCCTCGGTATGTGTGCAGAAGAGGCATGCAAAATAAGGCAACCGGGGATGCAGCGCACTGAATCTGGAATGGTCTCGTCGAGACGAGTCCAACGGCGCAGACGGCGCGCGAATCAGAGTCCAGACGTGCTCAGAGCGGGGGCGGTGCACTAGCGACTCCAATTGCATCACCCGGTTCCCAGTATCAGACTGGGAAGGCTGGCTCGGACCCGACCGCACCCTGGCTCGAACCAGGGCTGAACGTGGCTTGGACCACTTGGCTATGGTTCGGTCCTAATTGGGTCAAACCCGATTTGACCGAGTTAGGGTTAAGAAGGGCCCGAACCCTTCGTTCTCTTCCCCTCCCTCCCTTCCTTCCAACTCATAACAGAAAGAAGGGGAGGGGCGACGATGGCAGCTAGTGGCGGGGAGCGGATGGTGCCGTCGGCAGGGCGGCGACGACGGTGGGGCGGGCCCATAGTTGTCAAGGCGGTAAGGCGACCAAGGCGTGCTCGGGGTTCTGAACCGCCTAAGCGCTTAGGCGCCCGCCTAGGCGTTAACTTCATAATATAATATTTTAATTTAAGATATATATATATACATATATATAATATATATATATGTACACACATATTACATACATACATTTAGATACATATATATATATATATACACATTTAGATTTACACACATATTACATACATACATTTAGATACATATATATATATATATACATTTAGATTTACACACATATATATACATACATACATATATATCTATGTATAAATGTATGTATGTAATATGTGTATATGTCTAACTATATAATATATACATACATATATATACACAAATATATTTAAATGTATGTATGTAATATGTATATGTATATAGATGTATATATATATATACATATTTGTATATATATATATATGCATATAATATTTTAATTTAAGATATATATATATATATATAATATACATACATATATATACACAAATATATCTAAATGTATGTATGTAATATGTATATGTATATATATATATATACATTTAGATTTACACACATATATATACATACATACATATATATCTATGTATAAATGTATGTATGTAATATGTGTAAATGTCTAATTACATAATATACACATATATATACACAAATATATCTAAATGTATGTATGGAATATGAATATGTATATATATATATATATAGATAGATAGATAGATAGATAGATAGATAGATATATATATATATACACATTTTACATACATGATACATATATTTATATGTACACATATACATATATATGCATGTTTGTATATATAAATCTAAATATATGTATGTAATATGTCTATATATATGTATTAGTATAATACATATATATAGACATATTACATACATATATGTATATATATATAATATACATACATATATATACACAAATATGCCTAAATGTATGTATGTAATATGTATATATATATATATATACATTTAGATTTACACACATATATATACATACATACATATATATGTATAAATGTATGTATGTAATATGTGTAAATGTCTAATTACATAATATATACATATATATACACAAATATATCTAAATGTATGTATGGAATATGAATATGTATATATATATATATATATATATATATATATATATATATAGATAGATAGATAGATAGATAGATAGATATATATACACATTTTACATACATGATACATATATTTATATGTATACATATACATATATATGCATGTTTGTATATATAAATCTAAATATATGTATGTAATATGTCTATATATATGTATTAGTATGTATTTATATAATTATATGTGTATATATATACATATATGTATATAAAAAAAAAAAAAGGGGCAAGAACCCCAGATTTCAAAAATCTGGGCGCCTTGGGCGCCTAGGCAGGCGCCTTGGGCGCCTTGGCGCCTTGGCGGGCGCCTTGGGCGCCTTTCCAACATGTTGGAAAGGCGCCCAGCGCCTTGGTGCTTGTGAAAGCGCCTTGGCGCCTAGGCGACGCCTAGGCGGCGCCTAGGCGAGCGCCTTGACAACACTGGGCGGGCCCTCCTCTTTCCTCGTCTTCTCCTTCACCTTTCTTCTCACACGAACCAGGCGAGGAAGGCACGGCTCGGGGCACAGGGTTGCGCTCCAGCGGCGGCGGGCCAAGCGGCGGGCCAAGCGGCGGGGCGAGCGGCACCGATGGCGACGTCGACGGCGGTGACAGTGCTGGGACAGCTTCGTCCCTCCCCCTCTTCTTCTGCTTCTTCAACACGGGAACCAGAAGGGGGGGTTCGAGCTATGTAGTCAGAGGCGAGAGGCGAGCGAGGCGACCCGCCTCAGCCTCAAATGCCTAGGCGATCGCCTAGGTGTTTAAGGCGATGTGTTTTCTCCCATACAACACCGTGAAAAAAGAAAATGACAATATGAGAAAACTAAATAAATATCCAAGATAATCATATATAAGACCTTGAGAAACACTGATCATGATCAACATGTAATCGTCAATTTGTATAAAGCACTCATATATATAGTGCATGGTCTTAAGAATCATAAAAAATAAGAAAACAATATAGCAACATGTAAGAAAAAAGGAAAAAAAATGTGGCAACATATAAGAGAAAATGGTATTGGATATTGTTAAAAGAGGCATTCATTTTGGAATAATTAAGAGTAAGAAAAGTAGTACCACATAATTAAAAAAAAAACAAATATTTGACATAGATTTTATAGGCAAGTATCTAGGTGAGTGAGGCGAACATGAGGCGAGGCGAAGCGCTCTTGGCTCGCCTCAACCTTTTTCATCGCCTAGGCGAGCGAGGCGATCGCCTCTGATAACATAGGGTTCGAGTGTTGGGCAAGATGGCCACGGGCAGCACGGGCGGCAACGGCCGGGTGGATCGACGGTGAGCGCGGCGGTGGCGGACGGCGATGGTGGCAACGGCGGAGGGGCCCGACAACGCAGTTGTCAATAGAAGCCGATGACGGCTGCTTCCGCGGCGAAGCCTGCAGAGGGGGGGCAACAGCGGTTGCAGTCGTGGCTGCAGAGCTGGCGGTGGGTGCGGCCGCGGCGACGGCGAGCAGCGACGCCTGCGAAGGGGGGGGCAACAGAACAGCGGCGCAGTGGGGGATCGAGGTACGCTCTGATACTAAACTTGATGCGGGACGAAGGGGAATAAGAAGTGGGGTTTAGAGGAGGGGGGACCGATTGGCGTCGCACCGATGGGCGGTCTCCGGCGTCACACCGGAGCAGGGGTTCCCTCGGCGTCGCACCGAGGAAGAGGAGTGGAGAGGGTCTCCGTCACAAAGACCAAAACGCACAATCAGGTATTTTTTTTTTTCTCTCTCTCAAAATTCATCATCCCCTACTTCTATTCTGTAACAACATACATATAGGGAGTTCTGTAACTCCTGACTCTTGGAGATCCCCATCCGACTCTTGGACTACCCTTATTCATATTTCTTTAATTCCTAGGAAATAAAAACAAACATAATGGACCATAAATGGTCCTAATAAAAACCAATAAAAGATAACTCCAGCTATGCATCGTCTTCTACATCATGTTGGCATCTAACCGGTGTGGCAACCCCAATGAGTGGGTACATAGCTCCAAGACTCAGGCACGTACATATGCTTGCCAAGCATATACATGGAGGATTTAAGATGCCCATGAGTAAAGGACTAGAGCATAGTTGTCAAGGTGGTAAGGCGACCAAGGCGTGCTTGGGGTTCTAGACCGCCTAAGCGCTTAGGCGCCTGCCTAGACGTCGTCTAGGCGTCAACTTCATAATATAATATTTTAATAATATATATATATATATATAATGTATGTATGTAATATGTATATATGTATGTAAATCTAAATATGTATATATATATATACCTACATACACATATATATATATATACATATATATCTAAATGTATGTATGTAAAATGTGTGTGTGTGTGTATATATATATATATACACACACATATTACATACATGATACCTATATTAAGATGTATGCATATACATACATATATATATGTTTGCATACATAAATCTAAATATATGTAACATGTATATATATATACATGTATTAGTATGTATTTATATAATTATACATATATATATGTGTGTATATATACACATATATGCATATATACAAAGAGAGAGGGGCAGGGGACCTTGGGTTTAAGCAATGTGGGCCCCTTGAGCGCCTAGGCAAGCGCCCTAGGCGCCTTTTGAGCTATTGGAAAGGCAGCCCAGCGCCTTGCTTTTGGAAAACCACCTGGGCGCCTAGGCGACGCTTAGGCAGGCACCTTGACAACTATGGACTAGAGTCGTACTCACTATCCAATATCTATATTTGTCACATGTAATTTGTGTATATCTCAAGTCAAATTAACGGATGGTTGAAGGGCTGATTGGTTTGTGTCATGCAATCAAATGAGTAGGAAGAACTGCTGACATGTGTGACTTATGTGTTAAGATTGCTTACATCTTCTAGTCTGCTTCTATGGGTTCGCGTGCACTTGTGTTCTGACTCATGCATGTGTGTATCTTAAGCAGGATCTTATGGAGTAGCAGACTCTTAACATGTATTGGCTACTAGTTTGTGTGTGGATATGTAGATCTTCTATGTCCACTCAGCATTGTCTCCATGGGTGCAATTCATGACCTTGGTATACATATGATTTTCTTTTGGAAACATAGATGGTACTGCATAGTGTATTAAACATGGAAAAAGAGGAGAATGTATAAGCATAGTGAATAAAAACCCTAAAAAATTCTCTCTATATAAAAAGCACCAAAGTGATGTGCAACTCAACTCTGCCCCAAAAGAACAAAAATGAAGGAACTAGAAACATCCACATTGCATAAGGCTTTCATTCATTCCCTCTATGACAAACAAAAATAGCAGTCCTCTGGTGTCAATATTTCACTCTTCTTTCTCTTGTTCCTTTCTCCCCAAATAGACCATAGGGTAGAGTAAGGAATCAGCCACCAGATCTTGGCATCCTTCCTGGGTGCGGCATGCATACCCCACTTGTGTAGGGATAGTCCACTAAGTCTGCTGAGCCTTCCCGGTCATGGAGCTTGTTGAAGAGGATCTGCCACACCTCTAGAGCAAATGTTCAAGACAAAAATAGTTGATCAAGTGACTCATTCTCCTTCCCACATAAACAGCAAACAATGGGTAATCAACTGCAAATTGGGACAGCCTACTGTAGGTACTAGGTAGGCAATCTACCAAGAGGTATCCTCCATAAAAGCAGCTTGACCTTCAGAGGGCTCTTAGGTGACCAAATCTGTTTCTGGAACAGATGCTGACACTGCCATCTGCTATGCCCTAATAAGCTAATCTTACCGAAAAGGATCGCGATGCCTCCCACCTCCATGACCAAACATCCTTTGTGGCAGGTTCCACTTTGAACTCCCACAAGGGCATTAGAAGCTCACCAAGATCACCAATTTCCTCTGCATGCACCCCCCCACCCAGACCACCACCACCAATTTGTGCATTATCAAGAACCTGCGTCACCTCCACCATAGGCTGCAAAGAGATGGCAAACAATCTAGGAAACCTAATGGAAAGCAGAGTAGCACCACACCACTTATCCTTCCAAAACAGACAAGTATACCTATTACCAAGAGAAAAATGTAGGAGCTCGGATGGCACCTGTACAAAGAAGCATGCCTCTCCAAATATGAAAGACTCTGTGCATCAACGTCGGGTTGATATACCAAGCTCTAGCTTTGCTATAATATTTCTGCCGAACCACCTCCAACCAGAGTCCAAGCTCAGCCGAACCTAATTTACACAGCCACTTAGTGAGGAGTGCTAGGTTGAAATTAGAGATGCCTTTGACCCCCCCCCCCCCAAAGCCTCCATTCTCCTTGCTCTTACACACTCTCTGCCAACACAAGTAATAGATAGGGAGTCTATCCAAGACCACTTTACACAACACCAGCCTCTCCCATAGGAGAGGAGTCTACCTTTCCATCCAGCCAGTTTGGATTCAAAGTTCTGGATCACCTCGTTGTCAATTCCTATTGTGCAGGCTTCTAATTGTGAGGGAAGGTCCAAGAAGAAGATAGGAAAATTCCTTATCTGACATCCTAAGATGGTGGCCCCCCTGAGTAGCATCTTGTTGTCCATGTTCACACCTATAACTTAGCTTTCATGGAAGTTCACCTTAAGACCACTAACCTCCTCAAGTAGCTCCAAAATAAGTTTTAACCACAATTGATTGCTCCTTGTCTTTAGAGAATAATAGGATGGTATCATCAACATAATGAAGGTGTGTAATCTACCTCCCATGGGCACCCACTCAAAAACCTCAATGAAACTAGCGTCCTCCACCCTCTCCCGCATTATGCTCAATATGTGTGCAACCAGGACAAAGAGTAGTGAGGTCATAGGCACCCCTGCCATTATGTAAATAAGGTGTAGGTTTCCCATTTGTAAGGACAAAAAAAAGGTCAAAATTATGCAAGCCCTGATCCTAGTAACCCATCTCCCACCAAAACCCATCTTCCTTATAACCTAAAGAAGACATTCCCAATTGACTCTTTCATATGCCTTCCCAAAATCTGGGTTCACTATTAAAACCTTTTTATGTTATTGCTCCATGGCATGGATGCATATTCATAGGCCTCAAAAAATTCTCTTAGATCTGCCTTCCTCTGATGAAGGCACCCTGATTGTAGATTACCACTCTGTATTTCACCTTCTCCATACTCAGTGCCAACATCTTGGTAATGATCTTGCACAACCCACTAAGTAGACTGATAGGACTGAATTTTGTAAGGCTGTTTGCTCCCTATTTCTTAGGGATGAGCATTAGGTAGGTCATGTTGATGCCTTCAAGGTGGGCCTTTCCCTCCTAAAACTCCAACACTACATTTAGCAGTAGATCTTTGACCATTTCCTAATAGCCTTGGTGAAACAACAGAGGAAAACGATCAGGACTTGCAGCGTTATCTCCAAGAGAGCAAACAACATTCTTTTGACCTCCTCCTTAGTAAAGTAGCTGATAAATAATCACCCATGCTTTCATCCTGCAGTAATTGAGGTAGAAGGTCAACAACAATGGTCAGTTGCCACTTGTCCTGTTCTGTGAATAGTCTGGAAAAGTACCTCCATGTGTGCCTTCTAAGTTTTAAGTGTATTCCTCTGGGCATTAAGTAGGTCACAATCCTTGAGGCTTCTATTGAGGTTCATTCTCCTCCTTCCAGAAGCCATCCACTTAAAATAAGTTGTGTTTCTGCCCCCTTCCTTTATCCATCCCTCTCCAAATCTTTCTTTCCAGTATATCTACTTTTTAAGAACAATGGCCTCATAACCTATCTTCAGCTTCTTCCTCACCTCTCTGTCACCCTCATGTAACAACCTTGTTTCCTCCCAAGCATCAGACCATCTAGGTGATTGAAAAACCCTACCCTTCATGCAGCAACCTAAAGGTACTCCAATATGAAGAGCTTGTGCCAAAGACTTCAATTTTCTAGCCAAATACAGCCAAAGCAGATCTCCCCTATTGTCCATTCCAGACTCTTCTAGCCTCATCCACAAACCTTTCTTCCTTCACCAAGTACTTTGTCTTAAATCTAGGTTTGTGAAAATTCTTAAAAGTATGTCCTAAGCAGAATGGGTTTGTGATTTGACAATGACCTATGCAGGCGTAATGCTGCAGATGAAGGAAATGATCCTCCAATCAATTGAAATCAGGAACCTGTCAAGCTTGGAGCATGTGGGGCTCACCCTCAAGTTGGACTAGTTGAACGAGGAGTTAGAGGAGTGTGGATGTGGATGTAGATGTGGATTAGGATTCTATCAACTATAAAGTCCTAGAAATCATCTATAACCTTCATTGAAGAGGGAACATCGAATCTCTCCTCTGCAGATGATGTAGGTCACCCACCCATACACCACCATCTACCTGCCTACCAATGAAAAACAAGAGATTCCACCTATATGTCATTTTATCATCTATCCCTTGGGGGGCCATGCACTTCAGAGAAATCCCATAAAAAACTATCCTCCATACATTGGAAGGTAACCGATACCACATGCTTCCGCACCTACCTTTCTATGCTTCCACACTTGCCTTTCTATCTCCTCTACTATACATTCCATAACACCATTATTATCCCTGACCGCCCCAACGCCAAAGAGATAACCCCTTTAGAGAGATCGGTCCCTCCTATCTCCCTCATAAGCTCATTCCCCCTCTCCTCACTTTTTGTCTCTTGTATACAAAGAATCTATTTTGCATCTTCTAATAAACTCATTCAATACCACCTTCTTCTCCCTCCACCCAAACCCCCTTTACATTCTAAGAGAAAATTCTCATTAAGATGAGCACATCCTCACCTCATTAGCACATCCCCTCCAAATTCCTTTGTTCATGGACAATTCCCCCTGGCATCTTTAGCTAACCCTAGCTGGCCCCAATTTTGGATTTTATAGAAAATCACCTTCATATCCCTTCGCCAACCTTCCAACCTTCACTAGTAGCTCCTTCACCTCCTCCTTGTATAGCCAATCACTAGCCCTCAGCCAATGTTTACAGAACTGGCCAGTTCAAACTGGAACTGGGAAAACCAGATTGGGATCGGCAGTCCTCGGTTCAGTTTGAATAGGAACCGGATCCTTTCATGCAAACCTTGCTTCAGCTCCTGTCTTCTACTTCCTTTTGCCCCTTGCCAATCCCTCCCCTTATCAAACTCCACCTCATCTGCAGATAAAGCATGAAGTCCACCTCTTCTGCACTCCAGTCTACATCCATATCAGATTCAGGTGAGGACCGGATGGAGAAAGTTCCCTTCATCTCACTAGGGGTGGGCACCAGAGACCAGACCAGCAAGGCACAGTCCAAGGTTTCCCCCGTCAAAAGATATCTCCCCAACAGGGCTCTCTCCTCTGTGACTGCTCTGGCTGCTGCAATTGGAATTTGGAAGTGCTTTTAGACTTTTTCCTAGTTATTTTGAGAGAAAAAAAGTAGGTGTTGGAAGCCACTTCCAAAGTATTTTGGTTATTTTTTGGCTTCAAATCAAAAGCTCCAAATTGGAGCTTCCTAAATTGGAGAAAAGTGGGGTTGTTAGGAGAGGTTTGACTTTTTTAACTACCTTTTAAGCTCTGACCATCCAGGCATCCAACTGCTCCCTAGCACCTCCACTCCTCGAGACAAACCAAGAGGCTCCACCTACTTTCGGGCTCCGCCTGCCTGGAGAAACATAGACACTGTGGATGCTTGTGCACCTTAGTCAAAGTAGAACTTTACCATTTGTCTAGTCAGTCTTTTGTTAGCAGCTCTTCTTAAGTTCCGTAGGATATACAAAGGTTACAACATAATTAGTTGATTATTAGTTAGCAAGTAAAAATAAAATGTTAACAAGATGATGCAAACTTATTTGTAAGGACCTATACATGAACTATGGGGTATTTACACAATAATATAAAGCATGGGCTTTAAATGTAAAAAGATAAAAAGGTAGGGTCTTAATTAAATTCTCCGCGCTCTAAATCAACCCCTTAAACAAAGCATAATTTCAAGCCTATAGTATAAACTTGGGAGGAGCCTTCCTCAGTGCTCCATTTGTTGGATGGGTAGGGTAAATGTTGTCCAATCTCAGCCGAGGAGGAGTTATGATCCCTATTCCTTCCAGCTTTTCTGTGGGGGGTCTGGACAGAAAGGAATTTCAGAAGGTTCATAGATTCGATAGTCCAGACTTAAGACATCCTAGGGTAGTAGCTAGATAAACCACTTAAATACACTCGAGACTAGAGCCAGGACGACATAGCTTTGGACTGTGAGTTCCAGTCGACCAAGAACATTAGGCAACCTACTCAATTAGATAAAGACCATTGGTGAATGATATATCTCTATTACCTCCCTTATTTGAGTGAGCTACATAGTCGGAGGGGCGACCGACTATCAAGATGGATCCAAAAGGAAAGTAAATGAAAAAAGATCAGAATAATATCTGATTGTAGCTCATCTCTAAGAAATAAGACTTTTAGAATATATATATATATATATATATATATATGAACTTGTATTATTTGATAGTCACTTATCTATATATCATTCCTAAAGAAGAAGACAAAGTGTTAAACAACTAATTAAAAGAAAATATTCTAAAAGAACTCAATGTTAAGTTATTCTGATGTTAAAGCTTTTTTGAGGTTTCTCTCTAGATCATTAAATTGCCTGCATTTTCCTTATAACATTGTGTCCTATTCATTCATTTAAGAGATGTGATGAGCTTAAGGTTGCAGCAAGGACTAAATGATCCCTACTGAGTTCTCAACAAAGACTCATAAGGTTCCTTAACCTTTTTTTTTTTCAGGGAAAGCTAGTTCTGTGGAATCTTAGTTCTGTTTCAGTTCAGCCATTTTGTAACGGTGGTTAGTGTACAGATCTTTGCTATTGTAAGCATCGGCCAAGTACGCCACTTTTGTACTCCTTTTATTCAAGTTGTATAAGGACATGTTTAATGTAATGTAACCTTCTCTTTTACTTCCATATGGTGTGATTTCTTCTCATTAATTACAGTTTTATGTCCTACTGATCGAACCAATTGTAAAACGGATTTAGATTTTCATCTAGATCCAGGTGACAGAACTGCATTATATGAAAATTAAGATAGTATGCAAGAGTTATGTAATGCAGGTTTGTTATATTTTTTGTCATCACAGCACGTGTAAAAAAGAGAAAAACAAAACACTGGGTTGTATTCCTTTAGCCATGTGATTATGCATTGTGGTTATCATTGGTTACTTGTGCTTTGCACTAGCCTTATGATTATTCCTAATAACTTGCCTATGCACATCATTACTTGGCACATGAAGAGATACTAAGTTGATACCATACATGTTCTTATGACCTCAGCCCTTACCATACTCATGGTAGCTTAATGACAGCTTGTAAATAAATGAGTGCAATTCATGACTACTTATAAAACATGACTTGCAACAGGGGGCAGTACAAAGGTGACACGACTGGAAATCTTCAATTCTACTTGGGCAGGGAACCCAGCCATGGTATCCAATGCAATATTTTGGGTTTCTTTCTGTTTGGTTTATTTTTTCCCTTTTACTTCAGTTTATAGCCATCAGGTCCTCCGTGATAGTCACCTCTCTAGAGAAAAGGCTTCCATTTTCGTTTCCTTGTTCTTTCCCCAATTTTTTACAATAGAACTTGTGTATGCAACTGACACTGGATAAATGGCAATAACAAAAAAAAGGACCCAGAATGGCAAGCAGACAAACTGAGCAAAACTATCAGCATACCTGAATATCAACAATCGAGATGAGGCGCAAAAGCAAATCTAAGACTTTCTTGCAAGGCTCTGACTCTCTTTGCCAATTCTTCCAAAGATCAGCATCTTCATTCATGGCTGTACTGCAGAGAAAGTTGACTTTTTCCAAAAGGCTGTTGACACAGTAAAAGGTGGCCGGACTCCCAGCAGGAAGATGCCGAACTAAGGCTGCAACTCCAGAAGCCATTCCTTCAAATGGGGTTGTCCCAGGATAAGCCTACATATTCAGACAAGATAAGATCAATCACAATAACTAACAATCTGTAGCTTAAGCATAAGCTTGTAATTACTTTACCTCCAATGACCTCTGCATATAATAGAAAACAAGCTTCTCCTTTAATCCCATCTCATCGTTCTCATCAGAATCCTTTCCAGATGATATATAAGCCACAAAAACAGAATGTGAAGCCCGAGCAACTTTTTCAAGGTGGTGATGCATATATCTGCACTGTGCACTAAGGAGAACTCACCGTCCACAGCCATCAGTTTGCTCATTGATCACAACAGTTTAATACATACATACATATGTGTATAAACCATCAAAAAGGAAAAGGGAGAAAAAAAAGAGACTGAGATTTTAAGAATTGCTCAATACAATAAGGATACAGAAACATGGTTGGAACTACTGTTTTTCCAAAAATGTCACCGGGAATATGGCTGATGCAAGTTGGAATCACCCGGAGATAAAACAGCATGCGTGCAGTCTGCACTTCATCTTCTGACCAAACATATGTCTTCCCTCCTAAGCCCCCAGTACCTTTAAAGGAAATTTCTCAAGCAAGTCAGAAGAGAATATGATGCAAATTACATCATAGAAAGAGATCAATGTTGCACCTGGCAGATTTGTCAACTCAGCATAAGAGGGCATTGACTCCACAAATGAAGTGCAAGCAGTTCCGTTTTCCTGAACCGCTAGAACAGCACGACGGACAGCATCCGTGTACTCTGGCAGGCGAATGCGCCGCAAATACTCTATGCAAGAAAATGAAATTAAGACCTTCACCGAGACATCCGACTTGATTACATTGGACATTTTCAAATCCAACTTTTTCTTTGTTGCTTCAGCTGCAAATACTACAACCATAAGAAAAAATGCCTCAGCAATTTCATCCAAACCCCTGAGCAGCTCTTCGTCCCTCCCATGAAGCAACAAGAACACTAACCGATGCTTCCCATAGAACTCTTCACAGTATCTCCAGATAAAACTCTCCACAGCAGCCTGACTCCCCTCATCAGCAAAAGAATACATATTACACAAAACACCTGACACTGCACCAGCCTCCTTGAAAAGAACACTACCAACATGTTCTTTCACTTCATTAAGACTGAGGACCCGGGCGCCTAAATTTTGCCCTTCAATGGCCCTTGTAAAGAAAGAAACCAAGGGAAATATATCATTCAGCAAGGCCACACAAACGCAGAGGAACACAGGAGCATGGAAGCTAAACGGACCACATCGAGCCAACCCAATTGCAATGCACTGGAGAAGAAGATGGGTTTCGGGATCAGCATCCAAAAAAGGCTCATCTTTCATTCTGGAGATTACATAGTTGGCCACAGCCGCAATGGAACCTTCAATGGAATTCCTCAGTGAAGCACTTAGCCCGACCTTGCCGCCAGGGGAGACCCTACGGAAAGCCCTCAGGACCCCAGCGGAGGCCATGACAGCAGCAAAACTAGCACGCCCGCCCACCTCCAAATTCCCAGCAGAAACCCCTCTACAGAGTGACTCAATCTTCTCCATCGACTTCGAATTGATGAAGGCAGCGACCACCCACTCCACCAAGCTCAAAACCATGAGCCCATGCGCGACATTAGGGGAAGGCCCACCCAACAAGGAACCCAAAACTCGGCTAAAGGTGCCACCTTTCGCCCCGAGGAGCGCGTACCCGATCCCCGCCAGGACATCCGGAACGAGCGCCCCCTCCGATCCCCACATCGCCTCCCTCTCCTCTTCCAGGAGGCGGCAGAGGAGACCCAAGCAGGCCTCCCGGGAGCCCTCAGAGAGGGCGGGTGCCGCCGAGAGTGCCCCCAGGAGGAGGACGCCCTGGGCGGGACAGGGCGCCGGGGGGGCGAGGAGGGCGCAGAGGGCGGAGGCGATGGAGTCGAGGAGGGGCGGGGCGGGGCGGGCGGAGCGGCGGAGCCATATGTAGAGGAGGCGGAGGATTGGGGGGAGGGACGGCGGCGGGGGTGGGGAGGGGGAGACAAGGAGGGAAAGGAGGAGCTTGGCGTGGGGATCGGCGACGTGGAGGGAGGCCTGGGAGCGGAGGAGAGTGTGGAGGGCCGCGAGGCAGCGGCGGAGGTCAGGGGAGGGGGAGGCATGAAGGTCGCGGAGCTCCGACCAGGCGTGGAGGATGGAACGGGCAGTGGAGGGGGGTTGAGGGGGAGGTGGGGGTGTGCTGCTGCTGCTATTGCTGTGGGCAGCGGCGCCGCTGGTGGTAGCGGTGGCAGTGCCGCTGCTGGTGCGCAACCAGTCTTCTAGGAACACGGGTGGGGCTGACATGGTTTTGGTGGCGGTGGTAGTGGTAGTGGTAGTGTTGGAAAACCACAGCATAAAATTCTCGCAATCGATAAGCGACGGTGGAGGTTCTCAAAACTTACATTTAATAAAAAAAAGTTTAATTTTTCTCTCACTATTAAAATATATAAAAGTTACATCCCGTTAGTGATGTCATTTATGACTGAGGGATGAGGTTATGACATGATATCTTACTTACGAGAGGTAATTATAAAAAAAAATATGATACAGCTAAAATAACAGTAATAGATAATTGAACAGTTGAACGAAAATATTCTCTCGCATATTTTTTATTTTAAATATCTTTTAACATGGGAGTGTTGTAATAAATATTCAAATATTACGAGAACTTATGAAAAGATAGTTCAATTAAGAGGATTTTTTTGTAATATAAAAAGTTTATAGAATTAGAAAGTAAAGATCCTTTTTTAAGGTGCTTTTGATATGATTCCCTCCACCCAAAATTATAAGGTCCCGTTTGGTATCGGGATAAGCCTGGGATAAGCCAGGGATATCCCCGTTCTTCGTTTGGCATTGCAAAAAGTCACGAGGATAAGAGGGGTTAAGGGGAATAGGGATAAGGGAGCTTAACCTCATTTTTGGGGTTAGATATGGGGATAACTTATTCCACCAAAAAGGTGGAATGACTTATCCTTGCCCCTTAACCTCATTGTTACCCTCATTTGCCCCTTCTCTTGGTTCATAAAATAATAATATATTTAACTCTAATAATTATTTTATTACTATCTAATGACGTTAAATATATTATTAAATAAAATTCTTAATCAAATCGATACCACCTATAGAATATATTATTATATTTATCTTATATATCATTATCTTTAAATAGTGCTAATAAGTATTTTAATATATTATTATATATAATATAATATCATATATTATTATCTTAAATTAGTATTTGTACTTAAATTATTAGTATTAGTACTAATAAGTATTAGTATTATATCGTGTTCTTAAAATAGTAATATAATTAACTCTAATAACAACTTTATTTCTAGTTAATGACATTATGTCATTAAATAGAAATATGAATCAAGCCAATACGGATGGAATATATTATTGTACTAAATAATAGTAATAAGCATCTTTAATATATTATTATACATAATATAATAATATATATTATTATCTTCGATAGTACTAATAAGTTTTTTAATATATTATTATATATTATAAAATAACATATATTATTATCTTAAATTAATATTAGTACTTATATTAGTAATATTAGTACTTACATACTAATATTAGTATTAATAAGCATTAGTACTACATTAGATTTATAAAATAATATACTTAAATTCAATAACGGCTTCATTACTAGCTAATGACATAATGTGTACTTTAATATATACTTTAATATATATTTAAATTCAATAATACTTAAAATAATATATATAATACTTAAATAAATCTATAAGCATCTTTAATATATTTTATATGTAATATAATAATATACATTATTATTTTAAATAACACTAATAAATATTTTAATAGATTATTATATAATATAATACATATATTATTATCTTAGATTAGTATTAGTACTTACATACTAGTATTAGTACTAATAGACATTAGTATTACATCGGATTTATAAAATAATAATATAATTAACTTTAATAATGGTTCATTTACTATATTGAATAATACTATTAAGTTTATTTAATATATTATTATATTCTAATTATATGTTAATTATGTGTAGTATAAATTGAGTGTCTTTAAAATATAATTAAATTCAATAACTTGAATTAAGTATGTTTAGTGTATCATGATACGAATAATAAAAAATAAAAACATATTTACACTTAATATACTACATATATATTGAATATATAGTTATATTACATAAAATAATATAATACCCATGTTACTTTAGATTAGAAGGGTAGCAATGTCTTTTTCACAACTTATCTTCCATACTGTGTTCATTTTCACCAAATAGAGAATATGATTAACTTTTTTCTTATCCCCTCACATACCAAACACATCACAGAATAAAGATAGGGATAAATTAATCTAGGTTAATTTATCCCTATTCTTCTCCTTTTCTATCCCGATACCAAACGGGACCTTATTTATATGCACTTTATTCTTTTTCAGTTTATAAAAACAAAATGTTATAAAATAACAAGTTGAAAGAAAAATTATGACTCTTTTCCTTCTAAGAACTTTTGGATTTTATATTTTTATTGTTGGAATATTTTTCAATAAGATTAGTCAATCTACCATTTACAAGTCCCTCTTGAATAGAGATGTTTTTTAGAGTATCGGTCCATTTTCAGCCCTTCTTAAGGTATTAAAATAGAATTATTATAGGCTCTTGATGAGGTTGGAAACAAGTATTTAATTGAGTATTGAACGAGTACTTAAACAAAGTTGTTCGTGAACATAATTGGGCCGAGTTCACCAATATTCGAACTCAGCTTGTTTAATGAATCCAACTTAAATTTTTGTTCAAATTTATTTATTTAACTTCCAAGTCTAGGCTATTATTAAGTAGCTTCATGAGTTATTCATGAAGAGTATCGGTCCATTTTCAACCCTTCATAAGGTATTAAAATAGAATTATTATATATAGATATACATATATAATTTTCATATTGTATAGAAGACAGTCTAAATTGAAAAACAGAGTTCAGTCAAGTCTCTCTCTCTCTCTTTATATACATATATATATAAACATATTATAACTTTACATAAAATTGCAAGCATTGAAATATAACATAAACTTGTTGATGCAAGTAACTTTTAGATTTTTCATATCATGTCCTGTATAAAACCAAGTAAATAAAATCGAGAAATTGTTGAGCACCAGTACCGTTGACCTAAATCTCGTTTTATAAACTAAAGGAAATTAGAGTGACTGAGATATAACCAATTTTCATAAACATACTGCATTGATGGAGTTATACTACCCTAATTTGCATTCACGAAGGTGATAATACTACAACCTAGGCTGTTTTTTAGACAATAAACTACTGCCATCATACAAACAAGAAACAGGGGAGAGCACAGTCAGAAGCAGGAAACCAGGGAGCACAGTACACCCGGTCAGAGGACCATGCAGACTGTTCAATGTGGTAAATGATATATAAATTACTTCTATTTCCCTACAATGGAGAGCACACAAGCATTATCCGAAGGCCATGCAGACCATTTACAACGTGATGCTTGACCATTCAACGACGAGTTAAAACTAAAAATTCTACCATGTGATAAAGGATGAATTGGAGTAGAGTTGACTCAAAAAGGATGAATTGGATAAGGATTGACTCTTTACAATTCAATGTGAATTAGAACCCTAATACATGGTTAAAGGGTTTCCATTCTAGTCAATCTCAATTAAAAAAACATAATTAATTAATATACCCCTAAATCTTCATGAATAACCGTTCTACCTCTACCTCTAGGGAAACTATCATAAGCCTTAAAATCACAAAACTCCAATTCAGCTCTCTCTCATGTTACTTGCCGATGGAGAATTTTTGGGAATAATCTAGAAATGAAAGTTATGTTAACCATAATATTTTTATCCATTGAAAAAAAGATTAAAAAAAATCATCCCTCTCCCAACTGGACGATGGCCTAGAACTAAGGTGGTCCAACCCCACATCGGAGGAGTCCTACACCATGAAGCAGAAGTTCCCTTCTTCTCTCTGTGTGCTTTTCTTCTTCTTCGTTTCTTCCTCTTTCCCTTCTAATCCTTCTATTCTCCTTCCTTTCAAGGCCATCTCTCCCACTGCCGTGCCGTTCCTGTGTTCCCCGTTTTCTTCCTCTACTTTCTTTCTTCTCCTTTGTCCCCACCCCTCCCAGTTCGCCGTTGTGTACCCCCATATCTTCCTCTATCTTCTCCTCATCTCTGGTCTCCCCTAACGCGACCACCCCCCCACCGCCCTCAGCCTCTCGAGGTCGCCTTGCCCCCACCTACCTTCTTCCCCTCCGCCAACCCCCTTGTTCCCTCCCTCCCCTCCCTTGTCACCCCGCTCCTCTCTTTTCTCACCGTTCTCGCCACCCCCATTTCTTTTCCCTTGTGTTGCCGCATCCCCTCCGATCTCCCACCTATCCTGTCTTCCCCTCCTGCTGCCTCCTAGTCCTACCTCAAAACCTTGTGTTTTGCCAGCCTCTGTCCTCGGAGGTTTTCTTGCTCGATTTTGGGCCTGGATCTTTCCAACTGTCGGTGTATTATCTCTGCTGCCATTGTGTTTGTGTATTTCCCATTTTGCAAGCTTCTCTCCGACTCACTCTTGGGCAGACGGCTATGATCCGGTGTTAGATCTCGAAGAGGGTGTCAGGAACTCGAGTTCTATGCATCCCCATGCGTCCTTGTCTTCTTTTTTTTTTTTTTTTTTTTTTGACATTTAAGATAACTTCATTTGAACTGAGGAGTGAAATGTCATTATAGATAGTAAGTCTAATATGTTCAGGAAGAATGGAGGAGGTCCAACAATCTTCCTTAATATTAAAAACAGAGAATCTAGCGATGGCATGCGTCACCTTGTTACGTGAACGAGAAGCAAACTTAAGATGCATAGGATAAGAGTTCAGGATGAACTGGCAGTTGCCTATCAGGGTTTTAACTATCTAAAGAGGAGCTTTTAATTTTAGACAAGCGTCTATAAGAACTTAAGCATCTCCTTCGACAGTAACATTAGGAAAATTTTGAAATAGCAACAAAGCTTCATATAAAGTAGTGGCTTCAACAACAATAGGGTCATTTGAATAAATCAGTCTGGAGAAGTAGAGTGAAGGTGAACCATGACTGTCTTTAACGACAATACCATAAGCACCACTTGAGTGAGAAGTTGCCCCATCAAAATTAATTTTAATCAGACCTGACTGAGGAGGTAACCAAGTAGTTAGATGAGCTAAATTGTCCTGTAAATAAAAATGTTCTGACTGCAAAGATGAATACCAAAATTGTACATCAGATATAGTTCTACGTACCACAACATTTGGATTAATTTTTGAATCATTTAGAATCCAGTTGCATCTATTTTTCTGTACACGCCCCCGAGCCTTCTCACATTTAGCTGCGGATAGATACAGTTCCTTCGACTTATCCCTTGTCGACGTCTCCACGGAAGTTATCCTACGCTCGACTGAAGCCTCATCCCCATTTGCAACTCGGAGCTCAAGGCTGTGGCCTGACTTTGATGATGTTTATCTTACCTCGTGTTCTTTGTTTTCTGCACTCTACGGTTGAACGTATCTGTTTCTTACCTATATCTATATATAGTCCTTTACCATCTGTTGTACTCTCCCAATTTAAGTGAATTAGATAGCAACTTTTATTGATTAAAAAAAAGAAGAAAAATGTTCTGTCCTCCCCGATGGAGCCATGAGAAAATAAGTACCGACATAAGAGTGTTTCTGCCCTTCTACACAAGTTACTTGTAAAAAAATTTCAGGAGTCTTACCGGTTATTTTTCCAAAAAAAGACTTTTAATTTTCAATTTCCAAAATCTTTAATATTCCTTGGAAAGCCCCTACAATCTTTATACTCCTTATTAGTCCCCACAATTACTTAAAAGATCCCTACGAAAAACCCCTCGATCCTCCCTAAGCCCCCTTGCTGGGACATTTTAATGACGATTCAAAAATTGTGACGAGTTTAAAGAAAAATGAAGATTACAGGACTTGAAAGGAATATTGGAAGATTATAAGAACTTGAAAGTAAAAATCTCTAAAAAAATTTCTTGGTAAAGTTGTTCCGACTAGACCGCAAGAGCATCATATGTTTCTAGGATGTTCAAAACTCCTGCGAATGCCGACATAACAGTGGGCTTTGAACTAGATAAAATAGCCAATGTGGTTTTCATAATAAAGAATATTCGGAGCGTTGTTGAAAGTAAGGGTATCATCTCGTAAGTCGATCAAACCGGATCTCTTAGATACCAAAAATAATTTTCTCATCCATTTAATAATCAAACCTTCGAGTTAAACTGAATACACAATCGAACCTAAAAAAAAAAACGAAATGAATACAACAAAATAAAGGGTGACAATTTATATCAAAACTTCAAGAGATCCTGTATTAGACACGATTATACCTATCAAAATCTCTCCCTTTCTTCTCTCACCGTGCTCTTGGAATTATGTGTTTGGAACTATACTCCACAAGCTATGTTCTTCAGATTAATTGATCATCTGTAAGGCTATCACCTCTGTACGCTTCTCAAGTTTCTCCGATTATATCTGTTGGCACCATCTCTCCCTGTCTTCACTTACTGTGTTCTTGGAATTATGTGATTATCTCTAAGTATCCATAAGCTATGTTCTTAGGATCTGAAACCTTTTCAATCCCTCCGATAAAATCTGTTGGCACCACCACCCCTGCCTCTACCACCAGAAAATCTACCATTACCACCTCGCCCACCAGAGAAGCCACCTCCGCCTCCATATCTTCCTCCTCTACCACCATATCCTCCCCTGGACTGCTCTTTCTCTTGCAAGGGAGGCAGCTCTTTCAACACCTCGATGTTCACCATACTAGCATTTTCCTGGCCTGCTTGAAAAAGTAAGCCACAAGAGTAAAAATGTGTGCAAAGCAATAGATGTGAATGTGCATAAAACTTTTCAGGCATTTTGAAATACAATAAGACATTGCAACAGATAATAAAGGGAGAACCAAATCTAATGGTGGTTAGGATCCGCAGGCCTATGGGCATATGTTTTAGACATTTTGAAATGCAGGACCTTTTTTCTTTTTGGGTGTGTTTTTCTTTTTTTTTGTTGGGTGGGGGGGGGGGTGTTGTTTATACCTTCGATGAACAAGCTCACATCATCAGCAGGCACATCAAAAACAGCAGCCATTCCATCAACTGTAAGAGATAGGTCACTTACTCCTACCATCTTCTCATCGGGCATAAATCTCCTCAAAACACTATATGCCTGCCTGAGATACACCATTACAAAGGGATGAGATCAGGCAATAACAGAAATACATAGATCCATCAAACAAATTAAGCATTCACTACAACCCATCGCTATAAGGATAGCGTCAACTCCTAATGCCACTGCTCACTCAGGGTTCTTTTGTGTGGCATAACCACATAAGAAGATGCAGGACATCATAAAATGTTGTAAAATGGCGTTTTCTTTATGTTCAGAGTACCACAAACTGTTTTGTGATCTTGTCATGCATTTAGAGTGTCATGAGCTGCTCGGTTTCAGACTCCTGTTAACCTATACGTTACTCAGGTATCTCTGATTTTGGTATCAGTCGAACATTACTGAAAATGGAAACTGAAACTGGTGATTTCAAAACCGACATTTTACAGTATTTTATGTCAAACCAAGTGACCCCCCTTAGGGACAAATGATCTATTTGTCAAATCATCTGTACTTTGGGTTGATGCTCTCAGCCATAGAATCTTTGAACAGAAAATGACCATCTGGGGTAACAAGGCCCTTAGAGACCAACTCACAAGCAGTCAACATCATCCCATGGTCCCAGAATTTGACACCATTGATGCTGGCTACACACTGCTACCAATGGCTGTTTGAAAACATTAGCATTAATAACTAATACAAAACAATTTAATATGATATTTTCTGGGACACCATTGATGCTGGCTACACACTGCTACCAATGGCTGTTTGAAAACATTAGCATTAATAACTAATACAAAACAATTTAATATGATAAAACAGAGAAAGAAACCAAGATAAAAGAGCAACATGTAACCATACTACCAGAATGTCACGATTTAACATTTATGTCGGATGTATTTCAAATTCCAATGATCCAATTAAAATCTGCCCCTCGGCCCCCTCCCCAACACATTCAACGCCGGGAGGGGAGACAAATACGTTTTTGGCTTAAATCAGATGTCCAATCTCTGGACGTACTGTCAATGGACCAAAAAGGAAAAAAAGGTTTAATTCAGATGATGAGACAACAATCGACATGAAGAGCTTCTACGAGTTGTTCAGCTAAGTGAACCAGCCTGTGTGTTCCCTATTGATAATCTTTGAGGCTTCACATATTGCATAAACCTAGGGCTGTCAACGGAAATCCGATTATCCGATTTTTCAAGCCGTTACCGAAAAAAATATCCGTTTCCGATAAAAAATATCCGTCTAATAGCTATCGGAATCGGAATCGGATATTTCTGATAAGCTATCGGAATCGGAAACAGAAACTCATGTTTCCGTATCCACTTTCCAATTTCCGATTCTGATTGTTATTAAATTTATTATTAAGAATAATATTAACCTTAGGATTGTTTTAATCTTATTAATCATTATCTAATATACTAAGACGTATTGGTTATATTTAGGTTTCATTTTATATGTTTTAAACAAATAAATCAAGAAATCAGTAATTTTTGATAATTATCGGAAATAATATCCAATTCCGATATCGGAATCGGAAACAAATCAGAAACGGAAAATAGACTTTCCGATTTTATCGGAAACGGAAACGGATAATGCACTTTCCGATCTTATCGGAATCGAAAACAGAAACAGGCTATCCCTATCAGAATCGGAAAACAGAAACACTTGTTTCCGTATCCGTATCCTACCCGTTTACAGTCCTACATAAACCTTCTCAGTAGAATCATTCTAATCAAAGACAACATAGGATGCAAGAGATGATTTCTTACGATGGTGAATAAATGGACTGCCCTGTCCGAAGGAGTAGAGTCACAAAATCCTCCTTTGAAGACAGAAGTGACCTATTCTTTATGTCAGTATAACCCTGCAAAAGAAATCAAACATAAGCAAAACAAAAACACAATATAAAAATTTTAAACCGCTTCAAAGAGCAAGGACATAAACTTACTGCAGCCTTTGCAAGAGCTTTTGCAAGTAAGTCAACTGCTGATAGACCTGACGAGCTTAGGAGTTGCTCAGCTTGAGATCGAAAAATTGGGACAACACTGCATATTAAGATATCTGTTACTTGTTCAAATCTCTTGAAAGACATCTAAAATCCAACAGCATCAAGCCCAAAAGTATTTCAAACACATACCTATCAGATATTTTTGAGATGGAATCAGCTGCTTCAGAACCAACAGATTCTGCAACATCAGCAGGTTGGGGGGGAGATATGCGTTCAAACTTGACACCTGTTTCTCTTTCTATCCTTGCAATGTTGCGCGAGTATCTTGGCTCATACAAAAGGATGGCAACTCCTGTATTACCTGGAAGAACATGGAGATGATAGCTTCAATAAAAATGAAACCAATGCATCGATACCTAGCCACAAATAAATGAGCAATGGGATGCTAAAGTATAAGGACTTTGGGAGCATACCAGCCCTCCCTGTACGCCCTGAGCGGTGAATGTAAGCTTCAACATCTCTGGGAGGTTCACACTGAAATAGAAGTAAAATATCATAAAATTGTCTTTTGTTGACTTGAATCAGACATTTATTGTATATACAGATGTGATGCACAAGCATAAAATATATGAATTTAACAATAAAAACAACATGCGAAGAGTTATTCCACTAAGATAAACAATTGCCTGAATAATCAATTGCACATCGTTAATGTCCAACCCTCGTGCAGCAACATTTGTTGCCACCAACACCAAGAAGCTGCCTGATCTGAAACCAGCAATTATGACCTGCATAAAATCCAAGGAAATATAAGTCCGAGAAAAGAATGCATAGCTTTGAAAATCAAACATGCACAGCACCTACCTCACGCTGAGCCTGTACAACATCTCCATGCAAAGCACGTGCACCAGGAAGCAATCCAGAAAGTTCAGAAGCTGAATCTTTTGTCTCAGTGAATATAATAGTGCGGCCTCCCCTGAATCACAAAAGACACCACAATGTAACTTTTCATGAATGGTACAGAAAGAACATAAAAAATATAATAGATATCGTAAAACAGAAAACACACCGGCTATAACAACGAATAATATCTGGTATAAGATGATTTCTAGCAGCACGGGTGCAAGGAAGTGCAAGGTGCCTGACATTTGCGCTGGCCTTCAATTTCTCATTACCAACTAGGTCTGCAGTCCTTTTTGTTGGTTTCAGAAACCTGGTCGATATCTGCAAAGAAAAATAGTATTTAAATATGCACCAAATGGAAAGGTGAGGAACTAATTTATGAGAAAAAGGAACTTTCAAATCATTGCCAGGATGAAGCACACCTTGTTCACCCATTGAGGCAATGTCGCACTAAAGAGAAGAGTCTGGACTTTATTTACATCCTCAACCTTCCCTGTAAAGGTTAGCAATAAATGAACAATCCTTTTTGGGAAATAACTTAAAAAAATGTATAGTTAATAAAATGATTATAACATTAACATAAAAACAAACAATACCGAAAAAAACCTGAATGCTTTGGAATCAAACATTTAAGAAGGATGCAAGAAAACTCAATCAGCATAATCAATGAGCATTCAGTTGAGCTAGCAAGTAAAACTCATAGCAGAAAATGTATATGACAACAACGAAACTATGGTATTTAGTAAAATGTATAAGGCTGCATGTAGCATCAGCTGTCCAATTTATCTGCCTGATTGTGATCAGGCAGCTAGGCAGCTTTCCCATGTCTGCCTGCAGAGGCCTCCAAGCACACCAGGTACTCCAATCAAGATCAGGCAGCTGATGTCACATGCAGTGACGGTAGGGGGGAGTGCCATGCGCACGCGGAAGAATGCTACAATGTGTTCAGGGTCTCTGTTAGGTCTGACAAGACCGACTACCAAAAAAAGGAAAAGAAAAAGAAATAGTGTGTGCAACTGACTCCTGCTCAATGCAGCCTTTTTTTAGGAACATCGGATGGCTAGCCTACTGTGCAGTCAGACCTCACAAGAGGTCCTGGCTGCATAATAACACTCCTCTACATATATTCATACAAACATCTCTCTCTCAGAGTGCATGCACGAAGTCCGGGAGGGGGGGGGCAGTGTATGTGTGTATGTGCATGTGTGAAAGAGATGTGCCCCGCCCCAACTGCATTCCAAATACACGCACACGTGTCTGCCAGCCAGACCACCACACAAGTTTCTATCTGCTGGCAGCGGACAGAAAAAACTACCAGAGAAGTGGAAAAAAAAGGGGCAAAAACTGCCCCTGCGTGCATGGGGCCTATGATTTGGTGGGCACTTCTGCTTACATTAGAGAGCCATGTTACACCCATATCTAACTCCCTACTTCAAGATTTTTATAATAATTCACAGAATACTTAGCATATCTTCTCAGAATATCTGTCTATATGATAAAGTTTGATATATTTTTGTTATATCCTTTATATTTTAAACAAATTTCAGTAATTATGTTTTATTATATACATGTGTAACTACAGATTCATGTGTATATATTCGTATATTCTCCATATCCTCACGTCCTATTTTTGAGATATTGATGTGTCCAACGCATGTGCCCGTGTCGACACTTGACACTCGTGTTTGTGTCCCACAGATCATAGCATGGGCCCATGGGGTGCATAGGAGCATGCAGCCCGACACTCACACGACTTCTCGCCACGTGGGCACTCCAGTGCCATCCAATCACAACTCCAAGAGTAATCCAATGGCTTCCCTTTTTTTTTTTGAGCAATTAGTTCTGTCCATCAGGGCTCACCCTTCCTGTGCATGATCCTTTGGAGTTGCTCCCTAGTTGCAAACTTAGACTTCACAACTAGTAAGTTTTTTTCTTTTTAACACGTCAACTAGTTTCATGGAACTTCCAACAGTCCCTCTGCTATCCAACGTAATCTAAATGGCATATTTGGCGCCACATGATAGACTGTATAGCATGCAGTACATCATAGACCTTTGACAAATCCTCGGATTCTTCATCACATAGCCAACCTGAAATTGATCGAAACAGGCTTATGATGATAATGACAGGAATACCACCAATATTAGCACTACAAACAGAGCAAATAATACTTAACATGGGTAGCTTCATTTATGTCTAGAACATAAACTATTCAACAAAAAGTGACGAAATACTGGGTGAAGCGTTCTTTGCACGAAATTTATTAATCATCTTACTATCAAGGATAAAAGCAGTACAACAAAACTTATAATTTATTCCATTTTCAAATGCATTCGACCATGGATGAAGATATACTTCAAAAAGACCACCAAGATTCCATTTCTGTATATGGTATATTTTGGTAGAATATGCTACTTCAGGTAATTAAATATAGAAGCAGATTACTCTGTCCTGCCCATACACAGTATAATCTCCGTTTATTTGGACATGTAGATAACGCTGTTTCTTAAACTATGAGGAAAAAAGGAAAAAATGGACTAATCAACAAAAAAACACCAAATGTTCCTGCCATCATTCAAAATCACTTTTCTCTTGCTTTTCCAAAATGTGAAGGAGAAAGCACGTACCAAGTATAAGTTCAACATCATCAACAAAACCCATGTTCAGCATTTCATCAGCCTCATCAAGAACACGAAACTTTAGTGACCTTAAGTCCAGAGTTCCCCTCACTATATGGTCCTAAACAAGCTCAACATTAAAAAAACCAATGTAGTTAAATCGACAAGACTGAACTGAAATTCAGGCAGGCACAAACATATAAAATGCTGAAGAAGGGAAGAGAAAATGCAAAAGAAAGGAAGACTAACTTTAATGCGCCCTGGTGTACCAACAACTATATCAATGCCTCTTTTCAGTGCAACCTCTTGAGCACGATAGGGAGCTCCACCATATAAACAGCATGCAGATAATCCAACTGCCCCACCATAGAATTCAAAATCCGAATGAACCTGAAATGAAAAATAAGTTACATCCCACAATAGTAGAAGGAAGATGACTAAATTTAGATATCCAGAATAAACTCAGCACAATGCTTTGTACCTGATTCGCAAGTTCCCTAGTAGGCAAAAGTACCAAGACACTAGGTGACCTCCCATGTCCCGTCTTCCTTGATGCCTTGTGTTGACCATTTGTTAATGATTCCAAGATCGGCAACACAAATGCCAAAGTTTTACCCTGAAGCCAAAATGAGAGGGATGTGGCAGGTCAAGATCCATAAAAGCAAGGTGAGAAGGGTAACAAAAGTGTGTAAATAATAGTACAACAACATAAGCAAAAGGGTAGAGTTGACAGATGCAATGATGGCAATCTCGGTATTGGTACCCACACCAGTGAGTACCGGCTGTATCCACCCGAAACAGGTTTCTTTTTCTTTCAATTTTGTTTAGGTGGGCCGGTATCGGACTACCCAGTATCGGTACCGGGCAGGGCTGACACCAATACGTATTAGTATCAGCTGATACTGTCATCCATGGACAGGTGCAGAAGGTCCAATATCCAGTCTCAAAGAAAATAAGAATCGCTAAGCAGGACATGCTTTTAACACGTGCTTTACCAAGTCTTTGTTCACCAAAAGTCAACAACAGGTTTAGCAGAGAGTGGATTGAACGTACATACAAGCAAAGGCAATAACTACAAATAGCAAATGCAGCGTCGGATTAGACAAGGTCGCAAGGGTCATGAATCAACACCAACTTACACAAGATATGTGGCATGCCTACGCTCAGAGTTCAAGCATGTGCCAGATATTCTCAACCATTAGTCTGCTCATACCATGACCCACTTATCATCTCAGTTATACATACAATTCATTCTTATCTAAATTATCTTGGCGTTCAGTGGGGAAATTTTATCTAGTGCTTTCAACTCAATAAAAGGTTACAATGAAGCTTTTCATCGTCTAATGTATCACGTCCATCTTTTTCTAGATTTAAATGCCTGATCACCGTACAGAAACCATAGAGAAATGACAGAGTGTGTTTAATGGTCAAATAGAAACCAACATAACAACTCAACTAGAAACTACAACACCCCAATAGTCTTGGGTTATAAACAATCACCAATACTCACCAAAAAGATGCAGAACGTTATGCTCAGGGCACATGATATGTGTCAGGTATCCTCAAATATTATTCATACTGTGCTCCACATACCAAGTACTCAGCTATATGATCAATTTTCTTCTCACAGAATACTCATTTATCTTTTGTTCAATATATGACAAACACATTCATATGGATCAAAGTGCTTAATGTTCAGTGTACAATCTATCTCAAAGACTACTCAAATGAGACAATAACTCTCTTGAATTCACTACATTGCTCCAACATGTGAAACTTAGAAGTAGTGCAATCAGTTCTTGAAGTTCTAAAAAAATGTCAAAGGCACGGGTAGATAGTGAAGGATGATAGAAGAAAGAACTCCAAATGTGATCTTCTCTTCAATATTAAGAGAAGAGGACAAGAGATGGGAAAAACACATAGAAGAACCTTACTTTTTCCCTCTGCTGGCTAGATTGTGAAGGATGATTCATAATACTTGTACCCCAGATATGGAAGTTAGTTAAAATATCTAAAATATGTAATGGGAAAATAGTGAAATTTGCTGCATGGTACACTGCCGGCAGTGTTTTCGAAAACAAATTTTTTTTGAAATTTTTTAGGTAGGCCCCAACCCAACCTACATACATGTCATATGAGTAGGTCGAATTGGGGCCCACCTTTTTTTTTTCTTTTTTGAAATCACCGCCAGACGGTGTGGCATGTTTTACTCGTATGAAAATGGATGATCAGTCCATCCTAGACTATGGTTTTCAACATATCTCACTTTCATATGTCTTCCGTATGTGAAAACCTCTGAACCATAAAATCGGGCATAGAGTTTGAATTAGAAATCAGTTTCAAAAGGAGAGAACTTCACCTTGCTATATATGTATGTTAGAATTTTTTTTAGCCGAGTTTGCATACAATTCAATAGGTTTGTAAACGGGTAGGATACGGACACAGAAATAGGTGTTTCTGTTTTCCAATTCCGATTCCGATAATCTATTTCCCTTTCCGATTCCGATAAGATCGGAAAGTGTATTTTCCATTTTCGTTTCCGACAAAATAGGAAAGTTCATTTTCCGTTTCCTATTCCGATACCGGAATTGGATATTATTTCTGATAATTACCAAAAACTGTTAATTTCTTGATTTATTTGTTTAGGACATATTGAATGAGACATAAATATAACTAATACTCCTTAGTATATTAGATAATGATCAATAAGATTAAAACACAATGAATGTAACCATGTATCCTTAAAGTTACATTTAAAAATCTTTAATAATAATAATCGGGATCGGAAAGCAGATACGGAAACATGTGTTTCCGTTACCGTTTCCGATAGCTTATAAGAAATATCCTTTTCCAATTCTGATAACTATCGGATGGATATTTTTTATCGAAAACAGATATTTATTTTCGGTAACAGATCGAAAAATCAGATATTTATTTTCGGTAACAGATCAAAAAATCAGATAATCGGATTTCCGTTGACAGCCCTACAATTCAGAAACCACAGTGTACAACATAAACTGGGTAACCAAAGGCAATTCGTCTCCCCCATTTGATGGCTAGGATCTTCCCTAGATTTACAGAATCTGAGCAACATCAGATTCCACGTAATATAGCTTCAGGAGCAGCCTTAATGTTAACGTCAAATTTCCATATTTTTCACTTTCCCCTTCCTCGGTTCTGGATTCTGGAAGCACAAAACTTTACGCTACTAGTATACTAATGCCAAATAAGATTTTTTCTAATCTTGCAACTATTCGTGCATTATTCTGCCACATATTCTTCCCGGAAACAGAAAAAGGAATCATTGCATTGAAAGCTCGAGTTGGGAAACGAATTCATACCTGACCAGTCCGCGCCCTGCCCACCAAATCAGACCCATCAAGAATGAGGCCAAAGGTCATGGCTTGGATCGGGAACAGCGCTTCGATCCCCCTGGACTTCAGCTTCGCCCTGAGAGGCTCCGAGATCCTAAACTTAGACACGCCGTTGGGGTCGGCGGCCGCCGGCTCCTCCCGCTCTACGGATCCATCGTCGCTGTCGGACGAGGGCAGAAGCTTCCCATTGACCTCCTTCCCCACAACCTTCCGCTTCTTCGATGGTTGCCCGTTGGCCAGGGCCGTCGCCCCTCCATACTCGAAGCTCGTGTCGCTCTTCACCTCCTCCTCATCGTCGGACGTCTTCCTCTTCTTCTTCTCCTCCTCCTCTACATCCCCTTTCTTTTTCTTCTTCTTCTTCTTCTCTGGCGATGCAGAGCAGGCAGCGGCTACCTCCTCGGATTCGAGCTTCCTGTGCTTCTTCTTCTTCTTGTGCTCCGACGCCTCGGTGTCCATGGGATCCTCCCGGGCCGCGCCGTCGAGCTCGGGGGCGGGCTTCTTGGGCTTCTTGATCTTGGTCTTCTTGCCGTCGGAGTCCGGGGAAGAGGGGGCAGCAAGGGCGAGGGAGGGCATGGCGGGCGGTGGCGGCGCTGGAGGAAGCAGGAGAGAGGGGGCAGCGGCCGCGCCGACCTGAGGGGAAGAAGGGTTGCCTTTTTCTCCACAGGCGGCAGCGGCCTGGCCGAAAGAGGAGGAGGGAGTTAGGGTTTTGGCGCTTATAAGGCGGCAGAGCCGCGGAGGCCGCAATACGTGCGCCAGCATTGCGGACGAAAGAATTTTCTGGTCCGTGGCCCAGTACGCCTAGAGAAGTCAGAATCCCATATATTATTTTTATATATTATTACTTATTTTTATTATTTGATTTCTAAATTTTTTAGTTCCTCTGATATTTTTAATTTAGGAAGAACTCCTTTAATCTCTCTATAATCTCACTTTTATTTTGAAAAACCTTCTCTCAAGGGGGTTATTTCAAAAAATTCAAGGACCTTTTAAAAGATTCTTGAGCTATTTTCTAAATAGAAGTGAAATTATAAGGAAATTTTACTGAGTAAAAACATTATAGGGATTTTTTTTCCAAATTAATTATATTGGAGGTACTAAAAACTAAAAAAACCAATATTAATGCAGTATTTAATATGGAAAAAATATGAAAGGTGGCAGCCAAATAAATAGAAAAAAGGAGGGAACCGGAGGTGCAGGAAGGAAAGGAGATCCATAACTCTTAAAATGGGAGTTATAGTATTTTTAGTATATCTTTTAAAGGGATTTTTTTAGTTGTTGTCCTTCTAAACTGTTTAATCTATGAAAAGCTTCCTATAACCCCTATATATATTTCATTGAAAAAACCCTATATTCTTACTTTCTGAAAAAGGGGGTTTCCAAATAAAAGTGGGATTACATAATATTTTTATAAATATAGAGGTTAATTAAAGCAGTTCTTGCCAAATTAAGGTAATTAGACGGATAAAATCTAAAAAATCAGTAGCAATATTAAAATTCTTATGGCTACAAACATTTAACACAAATAAATGAATGCCTCTTAAGGGATTGGATTACTTGGAGTTGGTCTTCTCATCTCTTGTGTATATGTACAAAGTTGACTGGACATCAGCTCAGTAAATAAGCAGCAACACTGATAAGTTGACTGGGGTAAATGGAAATTGGACACATGACCTAATTTTGATGTAAAGAAAGTTAAATTATCTAGTTTCAAGTATCGAAAATATTCAAACCTATCTAAGAGTGTAAAATATATTTATACTATCATATGATTTTAGAATAATAGAATTAATATAGTATACTACTGTATAATTCAAAATGGTTAACGTTATTGTGCTTGTGTTCTTTCCTGTTTTTTGTACTTTCTACAAGTAATAATTCATCATGTTCATTTTTTTCAATCCTTTTGATACAATTAGGGTCATTCATGAGTTGCTTCAGTTTGGTTTGAGAACAACCAAGTTTGGCTCAATTGGGTGCAAATGAGGAGCCATGAAAATAACATAATGAATAACTTGGTGGGTTATTTAATTGACTTTGGATTGGCTTGTTAAGAACACACTGTTAATAGCAATCCATGTCTCCATCAAGAACAAAAAAACAACAATGAGTAGATAAAAAGCACACCCGCTCGCATAGTGCAGTGGTACGCCTCTCCCAGGCGGGGAGGTCGCGGGGTCATGTGGAGACGGGGGTCTCCCCGTGGCATTATCGCTCTTTGAGCAGAAAAAATCATCTGTTTGGGCGGATATTTCGTGTATTAGCGGATTCGAACTCAGCTCCTTGAACTGGATATTTGGCTTTGTAACCATCGAGTCACTTCGACCAAAAAAAAGAAAAAGAAAGTAGATAAAAAGCACAACCATGTGGATAATAGAATATTAGTGCGAAGCTAATTAGGTATCACGAGTGTCTTTACAACTAGAAGCATCTAAGTAACAAGGGTAAAAGCTCTATTTTTCAAAAAAGAAAAGAATCAAAACCACTCTAAAAAAAGGAAATTCCTAGGAAATCGACCTAATAAATAAAACAAAGAGAAAAACAAAAATAAAATCCACAAGTTCCTAAAAGGCGTTGCCCCAATCGCAGACAGCCGACTTGGTGGGGGTCATCCGTGACTTAGGGCAAGCTGCCTAATGACTGTGTTAGGACTAGCAAATTTGTCATCTAAAAATTATCCAACTCAATCATCTAATTAAGCCCTTCGACTCTAGGTCATGCCTAATGAGCAAGAATTCTAGGGCTATGTGTTAGCTTTGAAGGCGTTATTTCCCATTTTTTAACATAGAGTGCAAGTCTAAAACTAATACAATGCACGGATTCATAACAAAGGTATATTGCAATTATCCTCCTCCCTGTGATCTATGCACTTTGTTCTAGTGGGACCAAGCATTAGATGATCTAGAGCACATTACTATGTAGTAAAAAATCTGAATAAGCGAAAAAAGCTTTGGCATCTAATTTAAAGGCAAAATTAAAAATCTAGGCTTTTAATAATCTAAGCAATCTGTCATAAAAAATCACTACGAATAAACTTTGCAATTACTCATACACAAGAAAAGAGTCAATAAGCAAATAAATAGAAGAAAAAAAGGAAAAAGCCTAGCTACTCCCACAACATTCACTGGAAAAAAAAAAAAGGAAACAAACTCAAATCAATGATGAGAAGTGAAATTTATTAGGAGAATAGTCATAAGCTGATCCTCATAAAGACTTACTAAACAATAACAAAATCGTTGGCGGAAACGAAAGAGAGATCATAAATGCCACAATGGACTTACTGAACTCTACACAATACAAAGACAAAGCAACTATAACTTTGTAGCAGACAATTATACTAGAGGGTTGTTTGTTTTAGGAGTTGTTTGTTTTAGTGTAAAATTTTGTAAATCACCGGTTTCAAAATCACTGATTTCAAAATAAGTGAATTTTATTGTTTTAAAATCAAGAAATGTTTGTTTGGTTGTTTGTAAAATAAAACAAGAGGGATGTTTAGTTACAGCGGACCTTTGCTGTAAATTAAAATAAGGGAATTGGACTGTCAAGTGGGCGGACAAGGCTTAGACATGATTTTACTTTATATTATTTTACATTATTCCAAACAATATGAAAATACTGTAAAATGAAACAATTGTTTCAATTTACGTTGTTTAACACTAAAACAAACAATCCTTTAGTGTAAAACTTTGTAAATCACTTGTTTCAAAATCGTTGGTTTCAAAACAAGTGAAATTTTCTTGTTCTAGAATTAAGAAATATTTGTTTGGTTGTTTGTAAAATAAAACAAGAGGGATGCCTCAATCTTCTTGTTTTAATTTATAGTGGACTTTTGTCGTAAACTAAAACAAGGGAATTAAGTTGTTAAGTGGACAGACAAGGCCCATACAAGATTTTACTTTATATTTGTTTTACATCATTCCAAACAACTGAAAACACTGTAAAATGAAACAATTGTTTTACATTGTTTTACGCTAAAGAGTTGTATCCGTTCAGAGGACGAGCTAAGTCGGGAAGGGTTCTAGGGACTTGCATACTCGAGCACTCACATCAGTTGACGTTCGAGAGATGTTCCCAGGGAGGTCCCTTCGACGCTTAAGTCATCTGGAGACAAGTGGCAAAGAATGTTGGAAGGTGAATATTCCACATACCCGCCTTTATAAAAGGCCTTAGGTGAAGGCTTCTTGAAGTCTCCTATATAGGACTATTCTTGGAGTAGCATGGTTTCCTCTCACTAGCCAAGTCTATGGGCCGAACGGGCCGACCCGCTATCACTGGGCTTCCAAGCTATTCTTGCCACTAGGTCGGGCCCAGCTCGTCGGGAATTCCCATCATCACAATCTATTTTGTTTCATCTCTTTTCATTAATTTTTAAAACAATAAACCTAAATCTAGATTAATTTTAGATAGTATTTTTTATTTTGTATTGTGTTAATTTTTATTAGAAAACAACAAATTACTCATAGCTCTTTCAAAGTTCTGGTGTATTATATTCATATTCATCTAATATAATAGCATGGTCTCCTAGTTCATTTTAGTAGAAAACTATTAAAGATTATATATACAAGCTATAAATTTACAAATAATGTCCTCTTAAAGAAGATTTTATTCCCACAAAAATCATCGGCAACCGTATCTATATATCTATCTATCTCTCTCTCTCTATATATATATTACTTAAATAAATTTTCACATATTTGTTATTTTTTAACTATGGATAGTTCATTAGTTAAGCATGCACAATACCTCACGAGTGAAAGAAGTTCAGATCTCTATGTCTCCCCTGTTGGATATATTCTGTCTACTTGGATGACTATTTCGAGTTAACTCCATCATCGAAGGAAAAACCTCATGGACCAGATGTTTGGTTGATATTCTGATGATGATGTTGGCCAAAAAAAAATAAAAAAAGTCATATGCCTATTCCCCCCACCCCCAAGATAAAATCCTGGGTCCACCTGTGCTGTATGGATATCTAATATTGTGCTTACTTAAATAGACGTATGTCCATCTAAGGTACGTAGTATCTTATAAAACAAGATGTTTGCACTAATACAACTCTCATGCTCAGATCCACTCTATATCCTCTCACTTTTGATGACTCAAATCACTACCGAGGCAAACCTTAAAGTACTCATCTTTCACAATGTTCAACATCAAGACGAAATATTACAGTGGTAAGAGTAACTGTGGAAGATGTTCTTAAGGTTTATTTAGAATGAGATGGAGGTTTCTGAAGAAAAATGAAACATAATGCATAAAGTTTCTAAAGGTGCCTTATCTAATCTATTTTCCCACATGGAAATAACGTAACTAGAGAGATCTAATGTCAATAGAAGATAAATAAAAGAAGGAAAAATTATCCCTATATCCTTAAAATCTTTACAAATAACTCCTATACCCCTGCCTTTAGGAAAACTACCTACATAACTCTCAAATCCTTAACTATTGGTCTTCTTACACCTGCTGTTAATGGCCATCCAAAGTAAGGGAATATTCTTCGAATTATTCTCTCAGCCTAGTTTTGCTGTCCCCTTCCTGCCCGCGGGTGAGGGAGTCTGAGCAAGACAGCTGCAACCGTCACTCTCTGGCCACATCCTCTTGGATCCCCAGCACCAGTGGCAGCAAATAGCCTCCTCAACCTAGCACCAGCAGCAACAGCGGCGGCAGCGACCACCCCTATCTTCTCTGCCCAGCACTCCCTCCCATAGCCGGCCGCCACCATCTGCTCTGCGATGCCATCGAGGTCCTCCACCGCATCGGCCAGCGCCAAATCGATCTCCCAGATACAGCTCGCTGATCTATAGCTTTGGTTGTTGGCCGCCGTGCTCCTCCTACTGATGGTGCCGCCGCCACGGCCACTGCCCTCGACGGCATTGTCCTCGACCTCGTCAGCTGTGGCCTCGTCCTCGCCTGTCGCAGAGATGGACATGGAGAAATCGGAGGCGAGGGAGAGGAAGCTCAAATCGGAGGCGAGGAGTCCATCTCGACGGCGTTGACCCGGGTGACCATGATGTGGCGGAACTCTTCCTTCAGCCCGGCCATGGTGGCTTGGATCGCGCCACTTGCGGCTGAGGTAGAGGAGTGGCGAGGGTCGAGGGAGTGTCGGTTCTTGTTGACGCTGTAGAGGTAACGGTCAGCCTTGGCTCGGTCGGCGCAATCAAAGAGCATCTGCGTGGTGGCAGCGAGGTCACCCTCGGAGGTGGCAGCATCCCATCACATGATGAGGCACTTGTCTCCCTCCACGTCGTCCGCTCTCGGCGGCGAGGACGTAGCGGGCGCCGCCGCCGCTCCTCCATCGGACCTGTCCATCTTGCGAAGCTCTAGAGAGAGAAAGTAGAGAGAGAGAGAGAGTAGAAGTAACAGTCCCCGTGCATTACCCGTACCTAAGATCAGGGTAGGTTAAACATTTCATCCACTTAACTCAATGCTGATTAACTTTTGTGAACGGGCTTTAACGGTAAGGGTATTTCGTAGTAAGGGTTACTTGTAAAGATTTTAAGAATATAGATGTAATTTTTCCTAAAAGAAATTGTAGAGGAAGAGAATACAAACAAATAAACAACAATCCTTTATCTCTCCAATATCTTCCTACCAAATCCTTTCTCCTAACACCACAAAACACGATATGACAGTTATAATTAAATTGGGAAGTGAGGATTTCTCTTTTTTTGTTTTTAGGAGGGGGCATCATGGGAGATGCAATGAAGTGAAAAAATGTAAGTTGTCATCAAGTAAGTAAGCGTGCACGTGCTTATAGCCTCCAAAGTTATGGAAGGAAAACTTACACTAAAAGAACAGAGGAGATCCTCTCGATATCTGTTTGAACTGGAGTCGAGTATTACTGAGAAGGGGAGGAAAGACCAAACATTGCAAAAAATCTTTTCATATGATCTCAAAATTTGACAAATACTTGAGCTCTCTCCTTTTTAGTACTATTGGACTCCAGTCCAAATGTATGCTGAGAGGATCTCTTCTCCTAAAAGACTGTCGAGACAAGGAATGGGATACTAAAGAGCATGCACCAGCCATTTTGTGATGATCACATCTCACACTAGATATTTCAAAATCTTAACATGAGCATCAAACAATGCATGAACATTAAAAACCATAAATTAAAATCTCATTCAACTAAGCATAGTATGTTAAATTTGAAACTCAGTCAATCCTATAAAGTGCCTTACCTATTAAGAATACATGCATATCTCATGGAACTATCTTGTTGCTATTCACTAGTCCTCTGCCTCATTTGGATACTTACAAGAGTCTACACCCTGTTTGGTTAGAGTATCAAATTTGATATAGTATGAATTTTGATATTGTTATTTTTATGATGTAGAGTATTAATATTAAAATTGATAAGATACAATATTTAAGTATTTGGTTGAAGTTGTAACAAGAAACGATACAAAAGGTTGTTTAGAAGATTCTTATTATCAATTTCAATTCACTATAATAATTATGTGGCCATTTGGTGTGCCGTTAAATATTATAAAATATTATAAATTATCTTAAAATAATATTACCTTCTACTTGATGTGCTACAAAATATCTTGCAATGTTTTCAATACCTTGAGGCACACATTTTATCTGATTTTAGTCATTATAATACTATCTTTTTCAAAATAATAAATTAAAATTAAAGGCTTGAAATGTTACGTCTTTTTATCTTATTCTTGGTCCAAAACTGCCTAAAATCAAATTAAGGATTTTTGCACTAGTAATTTAAAATGAGATATTTTTAATTAATATTTTTATTTAATGAAGCAGCATTTGTCCGATTTGTGGATTGCAATACATGGACAACAACTGCTGGGTCTTGGGGGGTCGATTTTTTATTTTTTTGGATTTTATGTTCATATTTTTCAAATTATTTTGGAGCGCTTGATCAAAGGTCGGATGGTACAGTTGGGTTGCTCGGTCGACTTATCTGTATATTTTTTTTAAAAAAAATGACACAAACTTAGATTTACGTGTAAAAAATAAAAAAAGTTTTTTTTTATAAAAAAAATTATACAGTCGGAGGGGCGCCGACCCAAACTAACCCGACTGTACCGCTTGATTTTTGATCGGACGTTCTAAAAAAAAATTAAAAATCTTAACAGAAAATAAAAAAATGAAAAAATGTCCTCTCAAATCCAAATGGATTGCATAGCAGCCGTCCGATCCGACTCGATCAGACGGCTACTGCCTGAATTGCTATGCATAGGCATTGCAACAAGTATTACTCATTCATTAATGTTGTATATCCCGTTTGCCCTAGAGGGGGGGCAATTTTTCAAATTTTTGATTTTATGTTCCAAGTTTTTAAATTTTTTAGAGCGATAAAAAATCGGACAATACAACCGGGTTATTCGGATTGGTCCCCATGGGATTATATATTTTTTTTCTAAAAGAAAAAAATTGACATAAATCTTGGTTTACGTGTAAAAAATAAAAAAATCATACAATTGTATCGGATGCTCCAAAAAAATTAAAAAATAAACTGAACAAAAAAAAAACTGTTGCAGCAAGTGTTCACTCTTCTATATCAAGTTCAATATAGGCACAATGTTGTATTAAATTGGATAGAGTTAGGGGGCTTAATTGTGAATGAATCTTAAAATTAATACAACTCAGTCAAACACCTAAAAAAAACTCTATCCCTATTAATATTAAAAGTGATATTAATATTAGATCTAATACCGAAACCAAATAGGGCGCTAGAAACAATAAATTTATGGGAAGGAAGGTACTGTCAAAGTGAAGGAGAGCTATCAAGTCTTGAAAAGATGAGTTGGGTTCTGTAATGGGTTGTTTGTTTTAGCGTAAAATTCTGTAAATCACCAGTTTCAAAATTGCCGATTTTAAAATAAGTGAAATTTTCTTGTTTTAAAATCAGAAAAATGTTTCCTTAGTTGTTTGTAAAAGAAAATAAAAGGATGTTTTAATCTTCTTATTTTGGTTTTCAGTAAGCCTTTGTTGTAAATTAAGTGAGCAGACAAGATCTAAATAGAATTTTGTTTTACATTGTTTTATAATATTTCAAATAATTAAAAACACCATAAAATAAAATATTTTTTTCAAATTAAGTTGTTTTACGCCAAGTAAACCTGTTGGATGAAAACATTTTCTCAAAAAGATGAACAGAAACGACCATCTGGCAACTCATAAAACCTGCGGTCAACAGAAATGGTAACCGGCTGACTCCTCCTTTTCCCGATTTCGGCATCCGCAAGCCCATTTCGGATGCCGTTTTCTGCAGTTGACATGCGGGTCTCGTCTCCAAATATAATCCCCTCTCACAATGCTCATCACCTTGCTTTCTTGATGGCCGTAGACGTCATTCCATATTAATACATCATGCATTTTGTTTGTCTTTTTAATAACGTGATGAGACAGAATCCGATTCGACCCATTTAAGCAAGCCCAATGCAGATCAGCCCAAAAACAGCACTAAAAGGTCCACTGGCAGCATTCGGCTTATTAAGCGGCATAGTAGCCCTCGGCCCAATAAACAGTCCAGTGGTCTTCGGCCCATCAGCGGCCCAACAACCTTCGGCCCGTCAGCGGTCCAATAGCCTTCGGCCCATTAGCGGCACAGCAGCCCTCGGCCCAACAAGCTCCAGCCCATTATGCGGCATTTGGCCCATCAGCGGCCCAACCCCCTTCGGCCCAGTAACCGTATCCGGCTCACTCCGATGGGAGGGTTAGGCACTATGGTGGTTTACCAGTAAACCCAGAACATAGTCCTATATCGGTTGCCACCGTTAAGCAACCTCTATCCTCCGCTATAAATACACGGCTATTTATTACCAAATGTATGTCTTCGTGACCCCAAGGACTACAGTCCAAAAAGCATTAAAGCTATTTCTTCCTCTTCTTTGACTTCTAAATCGAATCATCTTCAGAAGCTAACTTAACCGCCGGAGGGGATTCCTTAGGGCTGAAGCCCGGGACTCCTACTGACTGGTTTTTCTTCTTCTTATCCTCCTTCCGCAGGGGCTTCGGTTTGAATCTTCGCCGACCTCTCCGAGTCGGTCTCGGCCGCCGACCTCGGGTCTTCTCCCTCCGGTCTCGACGCCATTCGCTGGCTGGTCTGCCTCGCCCGAAGGTGCCTCGGCCCCGCCTCGCGCCGGCTGTTCCTCATCCGGAGGAGCCTCGGCCACACCTTCCGTGGGCCGCACCCACATCCGTCCGAGGGAGTCTCGGCTTCGCTCTCGTCCGGGCGTCCCCTGGCTCGGGATCTTCGGCCTCGTCTCCGCCCTCGCCGCGTTCCGGATCCCCGTCGGGCCTCTTCTCCGATCCGATCCAGTTTAGGATCCCAACCTTAGATTCCAGTCTCGGAATCCGGTCGTGATAGCTTCGGCTACATCACGTGGCGCCGTCTGTGGGAAACTAGCAAAAAATCATGTCTCATCGTCCTATGACCCGACGATCTGGACAAGACGAGGCAGAGACGCGGACAACTTCGGCACAACCGCTTCACTCTGAAGGTGCCTCATCTACTCCACCACAAGGCGCGGCTCTGCTTGTCATACCAGAGTCCCTCGCTCCCGGAGACAACCGGATAGAGGAACTTCAGCAGCAAGTGGCGACATTAGCCGCCGCCGTTACCTCTCTAATGCCCCTACAAGATATGGTATCCGCCATCACCCAGCGCATGGGATTACTGGGCCAGCTCCCCCGACAAGTGCCGCCTCCTCCACTCTATCCCGTCCAAGATACAAGGTTCCGGTCGGCACCCTCGCAGGTCTTCCCTGACGAGACCGCCACGGCGTGTAGTGAGCCCTCGGCACCACCTGCCTGAGTCCCTCGCACCGACCGCATTATGACGGAGCAAGGTTATGCTTCGTCCGAATTTCGTCCAACCGGAACCGGAGGACGTTCGGTCACCACTTCAACTGCCCCGGACCTGGACCGGCGGTTGACGGCAATGAGGAAAGAGATGCAACAGATGGTGTCTCGGCCATACGGAGCGCCTCTTGCCAGCACCATCCTGGAGCAAACTCCGTTCTCGCCAGAGCTCCTGGCTACCGAGGTACCTCCTAACTTCAAACTGTCGAAAGGCCCCCTCTACGAAGGGATGACGGATCCGGTCTGCCACTTCCAGAGGTTCAACACCTACCTCTCTGTCCGAGGGGTCATTGAGGCAGTCCGCTGCCGTCTCTTCCCCCTCACTCTTGAAAAGACAGCCCTAACCTGGTTCGAGACATTGACCCCCAAGTCTATCCACTCTTTAGTCCAGTTGGGCCAATTGTTCATCGACCAGTTCTATGATGTCACCCGACAGTGCAAAACATCGACCAGTCTGTTAGCCATTCGGCAAGGACCGACCGAGACCCTCCAAGAATATTTCACTAAATTCCGAGCCGAAGCCGCCCAAATCCCGAACCTGGACAGTTCGATCGCGGTCTCGGCCTTAATCAGTGGGTGCCGGGACGAGGGGCTTCTCGGCTCTATCGGGAAACGCCATCCCTCCACCTTCCAGGACCTCGTGGCTCGGGCCCATAAATACATTAACCGGGAGGCCCTGATGATGTCCAAGGGCAAGAGTACCGCCAAAGCAATACCGGCGCCTGCGCCTCCGGCGGTTCATCCTCGACCCGAAGATCAAGAACCCTCTCGTAAGCGATATCGGAGGGAGGAGTGGGACCGAGACAAGTGACGGGATCCGCAGCCGCGGTACCTGCCGCTACCTGCTCCCCCTTCTCGAATGCTTATGGAGGTGAAGGGCATGCTCCGACGGTCGGAGCGCATCAAAACTGATCCTCGCCGAAGGGACCCCGGCAAATATTGTGAATACCATCGGGAGATCGGCCATTCGACTGACGAATGCCGGTACCTTCGGGAAGAAATTGATCGCCTCATCAGAGAGGGCCGACTGCCACAATACCGGCGAGAGCAGCCTCAACAGTAAGGGAACCGAGACGTCCCTGAAACGGTCAGGCCACATCAACCCCCGGAGAAAGAAGCCGCTCCTTCGCCGAAGGTCACCTCGGCCCCGGTAGAAACATCGCACCAACGACCCAATGTCGGGTCTATCATGATGATATCCGGTGGACCGGGAGAAGGTTCGAGGCGTCGTCAGCACAGCACTGCAACAGTAGCAGGAGTCGATGTCGAGCCGAAGCGGTCTTGTCAAGAAGACATTACCTTCGGCCAAGAGGATCTGACGGACATTCAGGTTCCTCACGACGACGCCCTCGTTGTAATTGCTGTAATAAACAGTTACGATGTTCATCGTATTTTTGTTGATAATGGAAGCGCCCCAAATGTATTGTTCTACGATTGTTTTGTAAAGATGGGATTGAATGAGGCTAATATGAAGCCTCACCGGGGGCCTCTATTCGGTTTTAACGGCTCGCCTGCCGAGAATAAGGCATTGTCCGGCTCCATGTAACCATAGGTTCGGCTCCCCGACAATTAACCGTAGAAACGAATTTTGCCGTTGTCAAAGTTGATTCAGCCTACAACGCCATCTTTGGCCGAAGGTTGATCAGCAGGATAGGAGCTGTACCCTCGTCCCTCCACCAGAAGCTAAAATTCCATACCAGTCATGGAATCGGCGAAGCCAAGGGGAATCAAGAAGCAGCTCGGCAATGTTATATGATTTCGGTTAAGGGAAAGGCTGCGGCCGAATCCCTATCAATCGAATCTTCAGTCGAAGCATCCCCGGGAGAGGAACTTATCGCCATCCCAGTTCCGGGAGGCGAAGGACGGACCCTTATGATTGGCTCCGGTCTAGAAAAAACTGAAGCCGAAAGACTTGCCGAGTTCCTGAAAGAGAACCTCGACGTCTTCGCCTGGTCTCTTGCAGATATGCCCAGGGTCGACCCGGAGATAGCGGAGCATCGACTGCATGTCGATCCCAACCAGCCCCCGGTCAAACAGAAGCGGCGTACCTTCAATCAGGAAAGGAGGACCGCCATCCAAGCCGAAGTACAAAAAGGGCTGGACGCCGGGCATCTCCGAGAGGTACACCACCCAGACTGGATCTCCAATGTAGTGATGGTGCCCAAGAAAGATGGAAAGTGGCGGATGTGCGTGGACTTCACCAACCTCAACAAAGCCTGTCCGATGGATAGCTTCCCGCTGCCTCGGATAGATCAGGTGGTGGACGCGACCTCCGGCCACGAGCTGCTAAGCTTCCTCGACGCCTACTCAGGCTACCATCAGATCCGAATGCTTCCGGAGGACGAGAGCAAGACCAGCTTCACAACTGATCTCGGTCTATACTGTTATATCCGGATGCCCTTCGGCCTGAAGAATGCCGGAGCGACATATCAACGCCTCGTCAACAAGATGTTTGCTCCGCAACTCGGCCGCAACATGGAGGTCTACATCGACAACATGATGGTGAAAAGCCGCGTCGCTGCAGATCATCTGGCTGACTTGGCCAAGACGTTCTCTGCGTTGCGCAGATACAAAATGAAGCTAAATCCCGCCAAGTGCGCCTTCGGCGTGGCCTCCGGAAAGTTCCACGGCTATATGGTCACTCACCGAGGGGTGGAAGCTAACCCCGCGAAGGTCTCGGCCATCATTCAAATGCGCCCTCCAGCTAACATTCGAGAAGTCCAAAAGTTAAACGGAAGGATTACCGCTTTAAGCCGCTTCATGTCAAGGGCGACAGATTATTGCTTTCCCTTCTTCAAACTATTGAAGAAGACCAACAGCTTCTCTTGGACTGACGAGTGCCAATCGGCCTTCGAGCAGCTGAAGGTCTATCTCTCCAATGTTCCCATCCTGTGCAAGCCGGTCCATAGAGAGCCGCTGTTTCTCTACCTCGCAGTATCTGAGACAGCTATTAGCGTCGTCCTCGTCCGGGAGCAAGACGGCATTCAGAAGCTTGTCTATTATATAAGTCGGGTCCTCCAAGGAGCAGAGCTTCGGTATCCTGCTCTTGAGAAGCTAGCCCTAGCACTCGTCTCCTCCGCAAGAAGGCTCCGACCTTACTTCCTCGTTCACTCAATAAAGGTCTTCACCGATCAGCCTTTAAGGCAGGTCCTCTCCTGGCCGGAGGTATCCGGGAGGTTAGCAAAATGGGCGATCGAACTAGGAGAGTTCGACGTCTCTTACGGGCCGCGGATGGCAATAAAAGCTCAAGCCCTAGTCGACTTCATCGCCGAGCTCACTCCCGAAGCCTCCTCGGCCCCTCAACTGGAAGTCAATATATCCGAGGCCGAGGGTACTTCGGCTACTACGCCATCGGCGGATGAATGGCAGCTCTTTGTAGATGGCCCCGCATGCTCCATGGGTAGCGGCGCCGGATGGATCTTGGCGTCTCCCGAAGGAGTCATCACGGAGTATGCCCTGCGCTTCTCCTTCCCGGCTACCAATAATGCCGCTGAGTATGAAGCCCTCATCTCCGGCCTTCGGGTTGCCAGAAAGCTCGACGCGCAGAACATAAAGGTATTTAGCGACTCTCAGCTGATAGTCAGCCACATTTCCGGGGAATACGAGGCCCGTGACGCATCAATGATATCCTATCTCCAGGTAACTCGCAAGTTCCTCGCCCAATTCAATTCCTATGAAATTGTGCGGATCCCGAGAGTCGAGAATGCTCGAGCCGATGCTCTCTCCCGGCTAACATCGACTCAGGACGGGGGAGGAGGCCGAATGATTCTCGTGGAAGAACTCGCCGAGCCAAGCCTCGAGGAGTCCGAAGTCATGCAAGTGACCGAATCTGAAACCAAGACCTGGATGACCCCCCTAGTCACTTTCCTCCTTCGAGGGGAAATCCCGTCCGATCCGAAGGAAGCAAGACACATTCGGCAACGCTCTTCTCACTTCCTTCTCCTGGACGGGCTACTATATAAAAAATCCTTCGGCCGACCACTCTTGTGATGCCTCGGCCCGGCCGAAGCAGACTACGCACTACGAGAGGTACATGAAGGGATATGCGGAGCACATGCAGGAGGAAGGGCCCTAGCTCACAAGCTTCTAAGGCAAGGATACTGGTGGTCGACGCTCCGAGAGGACGCAACTGCCCTCGTCTGTCGCTGCGATCAATGCCAGAGGTTCAGCTCCCTCATCCACCAGTCAACAACCCTTCTAACTCCTTTATCAGACCCCTGGCCTTTCTCCCAATGGGGAATTGACCTCCTAGGGCCCTTTCCCGTCGCCACCGGCCAAAGGAAGTTCCTTATCGTGGCGGTAGATTACTTTACTAAATGGGTAGAAGCCGAACCCCTCGCGTCCATAACCGATAGCAATGCATGGAACTTCATATGGAAGTCCATCATTTGCCGGTACGGCATCCCTCGGGCCATCATCTCAGACAACGGCAAACAATTTGACAGCCATCGGTTCAAGGACAATTGTGCCAGCTTCGGCATTCTCCACAAATTTACATCAGTAGCACACCCCCGGACAAATGGCCAGGTCGAGGTTACTAACCGAAGTCTATTACAAGGACTGAAGACTCGCCTCAGCGAAGCCAAAGGCCGATGGGTGGAAGAGCTACCAAGCGTTCTGTGGGTTTATCGGACTACAAGCCGAACCCCAACCGGCGAAACCACGTTCCGCATGGCTTATGGGGTAGAAGCCGTTATTCCTGTCGAAATTGGCCTTCCCTCACCGAGACTCCTTACTCATAATCCGGAAGCCAATGAGGAGGCCTTAAAAGATCACCTTGATATTATAGAAGAAACCAGAGATAAAGCTCGCATTCGGCTAGTAGCTTATCAGCAGCGCATGGCCAGGTATCACAACATTCAAGTAAAGCCCCGAAGCTTTGAAACCGGGAGCCTCGTGTTGAGGAATGCTCATGCATCTAAGCCGGCCGAAGCCACAGGGAAGCTTTCTCCCAATTAGGAAGGACCGTATTGTATAAAGGAAGTAATCCGACGAGGGGCTTATCGGTTGGAAACCCTTTCGGGCCAACCTCTCCCTCGTACCTGGAATGTGGAACGCCTTCGGCGCTACTTCATGTAAGTTATTTCCCCCGGAATTTAGCCGGAAGGCATGAATAAAATTCTTCTTTTATATCATATCCGGCATTATTCTTTAAGTCCGCATAAACCGTACCGGGAGTGGCTTCGGCCATGCAAACCGTATCGGGAGCGGCATGGTATTTCTCTAAGTTCGTATAAACCGTACCGGGAGTGGCTTCGGCCATGCAAACCGTATCGGGAGCGGCATGGTATTTCTCTAAGTCCGTGTAAACCGTACCGGGAGTGGCTTCGGCCATGCAAACCGTATCGGGAGCGGCATGGTATACTCTAAGTCCGCATAAACCGTACCGGGAGTGGCTTCGGCCATGCAAACCGTATCGGGAGCGGCATGGTATTTCTCTAAGTCCGTATAAACCGTACCGGGAGTGGCTTCGGCCATGCAAACCGTATTGGGAGCGGCATGGTATTTCTCTAAGTCCGTGTAAATCGTACCGGGAATGGCTTCGGCCATGCAAACCGTATCGGGAGCGGCATGGTATTTCTCTAAGTCCGTATAAACCGTACCGGGAGTGGCTTCGGCCATGCAAACCGTATCGGGAGCGGCATGGTATTTCTCTAAGTCCGTGTAAACGTACCGGGAGTGGCATGGTATTCTCTAAGTCCGCATAAACCGTACCGGGAGTGGCTTCGGCCATGCAAACCGTATCGGGAGCGGCATGGTATTTCTCTAAGTCCGTATAAACCGTACCGGGAGTGGCTTTGGCCATGCAAACCGTATCGGAAGCGGCATGATATTTCTCTAAGTCCGTGTAAACCGTACCGGGAATGGCTTCGGCCATGCAAACCGTATCGAGAGCGGCATGGTATTTCTCTAAGTCCGTGTAAACCGTACCGGGAGTGGCTTCGGCCATGCAAACCGTATCGGGAGCGGCATGGTATTCTCCAAGTCCGTGTAAACCGTACCGGGAAGTGGCTTCGGCCATGCAAACCGTATCGGAAGCGGCGTTATTTTCTAAGTCCATATCCGAATCCAGATTGGCTTCGGCCGTGCGAGCCACATCTAAAACAACAATATGGTCTCGGCCACAAGGAGAGCTAGACTCGGTCATTCATTCAGAACACACAAGTGGAACCAAAGTACTTTTTCATATATAGGTGAACAGAGTACAAAATTAGCCATACATTTGGCCGCAGCCTTTTCAAAAAGCAAACAAAAACTGGGACAAGCCCCCGTACTAGCTTTTGGCATCATCGCCGTCTACACCGACAGGGGTCTGACCGGGAGATGGAGAAGGAGAATCCTCGACCTGAACAGCCTCGACAGGAGCGACCTCATCAGGAACGGCCGCGTTGCCTTCCTCCGGGGCCGAAGCTCTTTCGGCCTTAAGCTTCTTCCACCAGGCCAGAAGCTCATCGCCTTCCTCATCCGTCGGAAGGACGATGCCGGTCAGATCTACGGCCGGGCACGCCTTTTGGGCAATAGCCAGCCCTATACTGAACACGGACGCCGCCGCCTCGAGATGAGCCTGCATTATCTCCTCAGCATAATCCGGGCCAGCCTTATAGCTGGCTACGGTTGTATGAGCAGCCTCTTCGGCCTTAGCCTCCATATTTGCCTTCAGAGACGAGACCTCCTCGGCGTGGCGGCGGCGTTCCGTGACCCGCTGATCGACCTTGTCCTGGATCTCGGCCTTAAGAATTTCATTTTCGGCCCGGACCGCCTCTAGTTCCTTCTCGGCCTTCTCCCTCTCCTGCTCGGCCTTCGTCTTGGCCTCGGAGGTGGCACGGATTGCCTCTTTTTGCTCCCCCAGCTCAGCCCGCATCCGGGCATTTGCTTTCAGGAGCAGATCAACGTTGGCCTCGAAGCTACGTCGCACCGAGGCGACTTTGCCTGAAGCTAGCTGATCCAAAGCCTGGTCGATGTCCGGGAGCCTGTGCTGAATGGCCACCTGACGGCGGACGAGTCCCCCGCACATGACTGAAGCCTACAGCAGAAAGCAAGCAAAAATCATCAAGTACAAACGAGCCAAGGAAAATACTAGACCAAGGAAAAATAAAAGGTTTTTACCTGGACAGCGTATCAGGCGCATTGCATCGCCAAGCCCTCCGAGAACAACGCTTTTATCTCGTCCTCGGCCATCGGGAGGGTTAAGCCGCAGAGCAGGCGCAGGCATGTCCGAGAGTCCTCCAGACTCTCGTCCGCGTAGACCCCCAGATTCGGGACCCAGGGCTCATGCCCGTATTCACGGGACATGTGCATCCCGGAACCCCCGAAGGGGAAGGAGAGGTCCTCTGTGCCGGCCATCGCAGTCGGAGGGGAGTCGCCCCTCGGTGGTTCTGGAAGCGTCGAGAGAGGGGCCCCTCGGGCAGCCACCGGCCTCTTGGCTGTCGAGGCGGATTTTGTTTCGCCAGGCTTATCCGCCCGGCTCCGCTTCGCTAGTCGGCCGCCCCCTCGCGCGACCGACTTTCCCTTTCTCTCTCTTTCGAGAGTAGCAGCTGCAGCGCGGCCCTCGACCGAAGCCGCCGTCTGCCCTACGGCTGGAGCACTCGGGGCCACGTCTCGTCCAGCCTCTCCTCCCGCCGCCTGCGGCTGGGACGGTTGAGATTGGCCGGGCTGCTTGGCGAGCCGGCCGAGGAGTCCCCGAAGCCCAGTCATCTCTGCAAACAGAAAAAGGGTTAGCAACTTACAACACATGACTCTCCTCAATTCAAGACCAACTTACCCTCGGCCGAAGCCTCAGCACCCTCTTCGGTCGGAGGAGCTTCGGCCGGAGATTCAACCTCGGCAGCTCCCTCGGCCTCCCCCGGGACATCCTCGGGAGGAAGGTAACGAAAGACCCGAGGAGGATCCTTCGTCGGATCCGGCCAAGCCCCCGTCTGCACGAGCCGCTCCTCTTCGTCGAAAAGCTCCGCTATGTCATACGGAGCCTCGGCTTCCAGGAGGTGCACGATATGAAGCTGATCGGGGTTAAGGGAAGGCAGATCGGAGAGGCCTTCGGCCAGTGGTGCCCACTCAGTGGGGAAGGGCCACACACTCTTCTCCGTCTCCAGAAGAGAGATGAAGATGAAGCTCTTCTTCCAATGGTGAATGGACGAAGGCTTCCCGGAAAAGATACCCCGGCCGAAGCGGGGGACGAAGCAGTACCAATTGGATTTCCCCTGCTGCTGTATCTTGAAAAGAAAGCGGAAGATGTTTACCGAAGGGGTGACGTCAATATAGGCGTGCACAGCCAAGAAGGCATAGACTGTCCGCCAAGAGTTCGGGAAAAATTGAGACAGGGCCAACCCGTAGAAACTCAGAAGATTAATTACAAAGGAAGGAAGGGGAAGACAAAAGCCCGCCCGGAAGCTCTCCTCGTAAATAGAAAAGCTGCCCGGTCGGACAGAGTTAGCCCTGGTGTTCATTCCGTGCCGATAGGGAATCGTCCAAGATGGGAGCTGATAGTAGGAAGCAATGGACTTGACCCCATCGTCAGAAAGAATACACATGACATCGGAGACTGTCTCGGCCCGGCATCGGCCAGAAGTGGAAGCCTGGCCTATGGCAAGAACTTCCTCAGCTTCTTCAGCCTGAGACATCTCGGCCTCTTCCGCCATGGAGGAAGCAAGGGAACTGGAAGAAAAGGAAGATAAGGAAGATTCGGGAGGTCGGGACGATGAGCAAGAAGAATAACCTTCGGCCGAGGAGCTACACTCGACCGAAGAAGGGCTACTGAGCATGAATCACGGAGCAGAGAAGGAGAATTAAGGATTACCCTCAAACAAGATCTCCTCGACTCCCCACCACCTCTCAAACAACCGAAAGCTCCCCGGCGACAGCTCCGAGCAACAAAGAGCTTCCCAGCGACGGACAGGGCGCTCCCAATCACCTTTGATGACTCGCTCTTCGCCGGAGAAGCAGGAAAGCTCGGAGAAGATGCTCGCAGGAAGGCACAGGCGTAGAAGAAGGAGAAAGCGAAACAGTGCCCTGAGGAGGGGGGCTCCTATTTATAGGATAAAGTTGAAAGCATTCCCCGCCAAAATCAATGGCCAAGATCTTCCCCCTCATCGGCACCGCTTCCCTCAGATGCGCGCTACGTAATCTGTCCTTAAGCAATGATGACGGGCAGGCTACCAGATCGAGAAAAAGCAATCTACGGTCGGACGCGGTCTGACCCTTCGGCTTATCATCCGGATGCTCGCCACGTGTTATGATCCGCGTGCCGGAAGCAGAAGAGGCGGCGATCCAAGTAAAATCTTGGGCAGAGAGCCGAAGTGACCCGCGATCCGCGTGATCACCAGTACGGCCAGGATCTTTTTTGTGCTTTCGGCAAGCCAGTTAGATGTGCGATGCGTGTCCTGTGTTTTCTCGCGACACGACCGTTCTGACGGAAAGCTTGACGTCTTATCCGTCCTTTTGTCAGGAGTTCTGACGCGTTCAGAAGACTCGTCCCTTCGCAACCGAGGACGAAGGCATCCATCGCTAAGTCCCGACCTAAGACGGGGTTGACTATTGCTAACCCTCGGCCGACCGAAGGCATTCCCTTCTCTATGACAAAGCCGAGAAAGTTTCAGACGGCACGTATCATATTACTCCTCCGAGGAGGCTTCGGACTTTACTCTCGCCATCTCGTGAAACTGAGGAAGGCAAGAGTGGGGGGCTATGTGATGAGGCAGAATCCGATTCGGCCCATTTAAGCAAGCCCAACGCAGATCAACCCAAAAGCAGCACTAAAAGGCCCAATGGCAGCCTTCGGCCTATTAAGCGGCACAGCAGCCCTCAGCCCAGTAAGCAGTCCAGTGGTCCTCGGCCCATTAGCGGCCCAACAACCTTCGGCCCGTCAGCGGTCCAATAGCCTTCGGCCCATTAGCGGCACAGCAGCCCTCGGCCCAACAAGCTCCAGCCCATTATGCGGCATTTGGCCCATCAGCGGCCCAACCCCCTTCGGCCCAGTAACCGTATCCGGCTCACTCCGATGGGAGGGTTAGGCACTATGGTGGTTTACCAGTAAACCCAGAACATAGTCCTATATCGGCTGCCACCGTTAAGCAACCTCTATCCTTCGCTATAAATACACGGCTATTTATTACCAAAGGTATGTCTTCGTGACCCCAAGGACTACAGTCCAAAAAGCATTAAAGCTATTTCTTCCTCTTCTTTGACTTCTAAATCGAATCATCTTCAGAAGCTAACTTAACCGCCGGAGGGGATTCCTTAGGGCTGAAGCCCGGGACTCCTACTGACTGGTTTTTCTTCTTCTTATCCTCCTTCCGCAGGGGCTTCGGTTTGAATCTTCGCCGACCTCTCCGAGTCGGTCTCGGCCGCCGACCTCGGGTCTTCTCCCTCCGGTCTCGACGCCATTCGCTGGCTGGTCTGCCTCGCTCGAAGGTGCCTCGGCCCCGCCTCGCGCCAGCTGTTCCTCATCCGGAGGAGCCTCGGCCACGCCTTCCGTGGGCCGCACCCACATCCGTCCGAGGGAGTCTCGGCTTCGCTCTCGTCCGGGCATCTCCCGGCTCGGGATCTTCGGCCTCGTCTCCGCCCTCGCCGCGTTCCGGATCTCCGTCGGGCCTCTTCTTCGATCCGATCCAGTTTCGGATCCCAACCTCGGATTCCAGTCTCGGAATCCGATCGTGATAGCTTCGGCTACATCATAATGTATCTAGTGTCGAATGGAATTTACAAAGAATCCTCAATTTCATTTCTTTATGGAATTCTTAAAGAGTCCTCAATTTCATTGCTTTTCCCATAATAATTAACTTTAGCATAAGAGTTAAACTTGGTCCACTGGCATCCGGTCTAGCACTGGCTGCCGGTATTTTTATTTTTATTTTAAATTTTTCATTGCCCCCCATATGTCCTAAATGGCCCACAATCCAATATTTGATCGTACACCTTAAAAGAAGCTGAAAAAATCGAAAATTAACTCTAAATGAAGAGTGAAACATCTTTTTTTTTTTTTTTTTTCATTTCAATGTTCATTTCGGACTGATTTTTTTTTCATCTATTTTAGAGGTGTACGATCGAAAATCAGATTGTACGATCATTTAAGATATATTGGGGGCCATCAAAAAAATTTAAAACTTATTTTTTAAATAAATACACCGATAGCCAGTGTAGAACTGGATGCCGGTGGAACAAGTTTAACTCTTAGCATAATGATTTGTCTTATAACACGTTCATTTCTTTCCGTTGTGATTTGATGTAGCCGAAGCTATCACGACCGGACTCCGAAGCCGGAATCCGAAGAGATGGATCCGATGCTGGGTCGGATCGGTGTTCAGAGGCCCGACGGGGATCCGGAAGACGAAGGATGCAGAGGCTGCGGAGCCGAAGGTCCGAAGGCTGGCTCGCTCCGGGAAGTCGGGGCCGAAGCTCCTTCGGCGGACGAAGGGGCGGCGCGAGACCGAGTCTCCTCCGTCGCAGGGCAGTCGGCGCACGGCGTCGAGACCAGGGAGAGGAGTCCGAGGTCGGCGGCCGAGACCGACTCGGGAAGGTCGGCGATGATTCGAACCGAGCTCCTGCAGGAGGGGAAGAAGAAGAAAACCAGTCAGCAGGAGTCCCGGGCTTCAGCCCTGGGGAACCCCCTCCGACGGTCAAGTTAGCTCCTGAAGAAGATTCGATTCAGAAGGCAAAGAGAGTAGCTTTAATGCTTTTCGGACTGTAGTCCTTAAGGGTCTCGGAGGCTTGGGGAAGCATCCTTTGGGCAATAAATAGCGGTGTATTTATAGCAAAGGATAGCGGATGGTTAACGGTGGCAGCCGATATAGGACTAAATGCGAGCTTACTGATAAACCGCCATAGTGCCTGATCCGCCACCGGAGTGGGCCGGATTCGGCTACCGGGCCGAAGGGGGTTGGGCCGTTGATGGGCCGAAGCCTGTTGGGCCCTGGGCTGCCGCGCTGTTCCCGGGCCGTAGGCTGGTGGGCCGCTGACGGGCTGAAGCCTGTTGGGCCGGGAGTGACGGTGCCGCTTACGGGCCGAGGGCTGTTGGGCCGCTGATGGGCCGAAGGCTCCCGGAGGGCCTGGTACTGCTGCTGTTGGGCTGAATGGGGTTTGGGCTTGTTTTAAAGGGCCGAATCGGATTCTGCCTCATCACATAGCCCCCCACTCTTGTCTTCCTCAGTTCTGAGATGGCGAGAGTATAGCCCGAAGTTAACAGGAGAATAGCGTAACATGTGTCTTACCCGAAGCTCTGTTCTTTTTCTTCGAGAAGAGGGTGCCCTCGGTCGGCCGAGGGCTATGCGGTTGCTTCGTCTTCGCTCGGAGTGGCGACGAAGGCTCAAAGCTCAAAAGCCGAAGGGCCGAGCCCTCTGATTCGTGTCAGGCTTTATTAAATGGACGGGATGGGCGTCGCCTCGCGAGGAAACACGGGACACGCGTCGCGCATCCGGCCGCTCCGTCAAAAGCACAAAAGGATCCTGACCGCCCGCGGGTCGCGGATCGCCTCGGCTCTCTGCCCGAGGCTCCACTAGGATTGCCGCCGCTCCCTTCTTCGGCACGCGGATCGGGACACGTGGCGGGCATCCGGGTGATCAGCCGAAGGGTCGGAGCGCTCTCGGTCATTGATCGCTCTGCTGCGAGTCCCGGAGCCGGCCCGTCATCATTGCCGAAGGACGGTGCACGTGGCAGGCATCCGAGAGGAGCGAGGGGACGAGAGGGATGATCTCGGCCGTTGGCTTCGGCGGGAGGCGCTTCGGATGGGGCTTATAAATACAAGCCCTCAGCAGGGCACTGTTCTTCTTCCTGCTGCTGCGCTTGCGTTTCCCCTGCGATCACCCGAGCTCTCCCCCTTCTCCGGCGAAAGGCTAGCTCTCTGAAGGCTTCGTCCGAGCTCGCCGGCCACCGTGGGAGGATCTCCATTCCTCAGAGCGCATCGCTGGTGGAGCTGGGTGGCTTGAGAAGCTGCGCTCGGTTCATGAGAGATTTCCTCCCACTTCCTGCGAGTAAGCCTTGGCCTTCTTTCTCCCCTTCGTGGCCTTATGGTCCGGAGTCCTTCTAGTGAGATTACTCCTTCGGACGAGGAGTATACTCCTTCCCACTCTCCGTAATATTCTTTGTCAGATCCCCTCACCTTGGATTCCCTCACATCTGCGATGTGTGAAGAGCCTGAGGTCTCTGGGGCTGAGGGGTCTGAGGCTTCCGGGGCCGAGGTCTCCGGGGCCGAGGCTTCCGGGGCCGAGGCTTCCGGGGCCGAGGCTACCGAGGAGGTCCGGAACCCAGGCCGGGCTTCTACCTCGGGACGCCGTCATCCCGACACCGCCTCGGAAGCATCCTGCGCTCTTTCGGACGCAGAGGTGAGGAACCTTGTTTCTTACTTCCAGCTTCCTTCCTGGACGACCCCTCATCGGCCTGGCTCCGCCACCAGGGCCAACACTCTCCGCCCGGGTTCCTTCTCTATTTATGTTTATAGTTTCCAGGCGGGCTTCCGTCTTCCTCTTCCCACCTTTGTCATCAACCTTCTAAGCTTCTACGGGCTGGCCCCGTCTCAGCTCTTTCCCAACTCTTGGCGCACCGTATACGGTTTCTTGAGCGTTTTTGCCCGTATACGGATCAACCCTTCTATCAACGTCTTCCGCTACCTCTTTAAAATCCAAAGGCAGGGGAAATCCGAGTGGTACTGCTTCGTCCCTCGGGTCGGCCGAAGCATATTCTCCGGGAAGTCCTCGTCCATCCACGGCTGGAAGAGGAAGTTCATCTTCATCTCTCTGCCGGAGAACGAGAAGGGCGTGTGGCCCTTTCCTACTGAATGGGCGCCGTTGGCCGCAGGCCTCTCGGACCCTCATGCTCTGACCTCCGTACAGACCACCCTCGTGGGCCATATCCAGATCATGGCCCCGTACGACATCTGGGGGCTCCTCAGCGCGTCAGAGCGGCTGGTGAACGCCGGGGTATGGCCGGACCCCCGGTCCGATCCAGAGCGAGCCTTCCCCTACCTTCCTCCCGGGGAGACTCCGCGGGGCCGCGGAGGAAGGGCTGCCGCTCCTCCGGCCGAAGCTCCTCTGGCTGAGGAGGTTGATGAAGTTTCGGCCGAGGGTAAGTCGGCTTTAAGTTTGCACTTGGTCGCTGTTCTGTTTCTATGTTCTTCTTGCTTGCAGCAATGGCCGAGCTCGACGCCCTCCGCGCCTGGATATCCGACCAGCGCGGTCCAGGCCGGGCACCGGCCCCGCAGGCGGCAGGCGGGTCCGGCCGAGGCGCTGGAGCCCCGAGGACCCGAGGCGGGGTCCCAAGGACTGCGGCCTCCGCCGAGGGCCGTGCTGCCGCCGCCGCTCTCGAGAGGGAGCAAAAGACCAAGTTCGCCGCTCGAACGGGCGGCCGACCGTCGAAGCGCCCCCGGGCGGAGGAGGCCGAAGAGGCGGAGCCAGCTCCACTGATCAGGAGGAGTGCCGTGGCCCGAAGGGCCGCAAGGCTGGCGTCTCCCGAGGCGCCGAGGGGCGACTCCCCTCCGGCCGTATCGGCAGGGGCCGATGACGAAGGCGCCGGGTCGCAGGCGCCCCGGGCGCAACGCGAGTGGTGGCACCCCGAGCCGGGGGTTTACAAGGACGAGAGTATGGAGGACTCGCAGACGTGCCTCCGTCTGCTCCGCAGCCTCACTCTCCCTTCGGCTTTCGAAGAGCTGAAGGATCATTCGGTCACCGACCTGGCGGCGATGAGCACTCGGTTGGCGGTCCAGGTAAGAAGCTTGAATGTGCTTCAACTTAGCTCTCCTTAGTTGTTGTTTGATTGATCTTCTCTGATCCTTGTCTGCTTTCGGTCCGCAGGCCGCGGTGACGGGTAGCGTCCTGATGCACCATCAGGAGCTGCTCCGACTCAACCTCCTGGAGGCCGAGGGGGAGTCGGCCGGTTCGGGTGAGGGTCCCTCAGTGGTGCCCCGTATCGAGCCCATGATCGATGGGCTCGTAACCGCGAGCGCCCGGACGCGGGCGCAGCTGGAGGAGAGGGCAGCAGAGGCCCGTGCTTCCGTCGAGGCAAAGGTGAAGGCCGAGTGGGAGAAGGAGAAGGCCGAGGGTGAGCTCGCTGCGGCTCAGTCTGAGATCCGGGCCCTCAAGGCCCAGATCCGGGATAAGGACTCCCGGCGGGCTTCGGAGAAGCGCCGCCATGCCGAGGAGGTATCGGCTCTGAAGCAGGAGCTGGAGGAGGTGGCGGACTCGGCCGTAGCCGATTACAAGGCCGGCCCGGACTACGCCGAAGAGATCCTCCAAGCTCAACTGCTGGCGTCTTCTTCGGTCTTCGACCTCGGGTTGGCTGTCGCCCAGAGGGCCTGCCCGAGCGTCGATTTAACCGGGGTCGCCCTACCGATGGGCGAGGAAGCCAGGGAGCTCCTATCCTGGTGGAAGGAGCTCATGGCCGAGAGGGCCTCGCCCCCAGCTCCGGATGACGAAGCCGTGCCCGCCGAGGAGGCCCCTGAGGAGGCTGCCCCGCCCGAAGCTGTGCAGATCGTTGACTCCCCCTCTCCCTCTCCTGGCCGAAACGCCGTCGAAGCGGAGGAGGAAGGGGTTGTCGAGGGCTGATACGAGGGCTCCCCTCGGTTTTTGTTTTCCTTTTCTACTTTTGTAAGCCTTCGGCCAGGCGGATGGCCGATTTTGTACTTCCTCTTCTGTGAATACAGGAAGTGTTTCTGAATGTTACCTCGTTGTCTTCTGCATGACTTGACTGGATCTGGCCTTTCAGAAATCCGAGACCCTGCTGTCGTTCGCGATAGTTCGCGAAGCCGAGACCCGAGGTAGGTTCGGATAGGAAGTCGGTAAAATATTGCCAGTAGATACGGCCGGGGCCTTCGCTAATGTGGTTCATAACATCCGAAGGGATATTCTGCCGCCCTAGATGCGGTTCGTGTGGCCGAAGCCACTCCTGCTTCGCCTTATGTAGACTTAGAGAATAACATGCCGCTCCCGATACGGTTTGCATGGCCGAAGCCACTCCCGGTACGGTTTACACGGACTTAAAGAAAACCATGCCGCGTCCTGATCCGGATTACATGGCCGAAGCCATTCGTCGGATCGAAGGACTTGCGGACTTTGAGAGAATACCATGCCGCTCCCGATACGGTTTGCATGGCCGAAGCCACTCCCGGTACGGTTTACACAGACTTAAAGAAAACCATGCTCCGTCCTGATCCGGATTACATGGCCGAAGCCATTCGTCGGATCGAAGGACTCGCGGACTTTTGGAGAATACCATGCCGCTCCCGATACGGTTTGCATGGCCGAAGCCACTCCCGGTACGGTTTACACGGACTTAGAGAAAACCATGCCGCGTCCTGATCCGGATTACATGGCCGAAGCCATTCGTCGGATCGAAGGACTCGCGGACTTTTGGAGAATACCATGCCGCTCCCGATACGGTTTGCATGGCCGAAGCCACTCCCGGTACGGTTTACACGGACTTAGAGAAAACCATGCCGCGTCCTGATCCGGATTACATGGCCGAAGCCATTCGTCGGATCGAAGGACTCGCGGAGTTTTGGAGAATACCATGCCGCTCCCGATACGGTTTGCATGGCCGAAGCCACTCCCGGTACGGTTTACACGGACTTAGAGAAAACCATGCCGTGTCCTGATCCGGATTACATGGCCGAAGCCACTCGTCGGATCGAAGGACTCGCGGACTTTAAGAGAATACCATGCCGCTCCCGATACGGTTTGCATGGCCGAAGCCACTCCCGGTACGGTTTACACGGACTTAGAGAAAACCATGCCGCGTCCTGATCCGGATTACATGGCCGAAGCCATTCGTCGGATCGAAGGACTCGCGGACTTTGAAAGAATACCATGCCGCTCCCGATACGGTTTGCATGGCCGAAGCCACTCCCGATACGGTTTACACGGACTTAGAGAATAACAACAGGTTTCCTGAAAAAGAAATCTTTATTCATACCCTCCGGCTGAAAGCCTGGGGAAAGGTGACTTACATAAAATAACGCCGAAGGCGCTCTATATTCCAGGTGCGAGGAAGAGGTTGGCCCGAAAGGGTCTCCAACCGATAAGCTCCACGCCTGATCACCTCCCTGACCTGATAGGGCCCCTCCCAGTTGGGGGCAAGCTTCCCTGAGGCTTCGGCTGGCTTGGAAGCATGAGCATTCCTCAACACGAGGCTCCCTACTTCAAAGCTTCGGGGCTTTACTCGAGTGTTGTGGTACTTGGCCATGCGCTGTTGATAAGCCGCCAGCCGGATACGAGCCTTGTCTCGGGTCTCTTCAATGAGGTCCAGGTGGTCTTTCAAACCTTCTTCGTTGGCCTCCGGATTGTAAGCAATGACCCTGGGAGAGGGAAGGCCGATTTCCACCGGAATAACGGCCTCTATCCCATAGGCCATGCGAAAGGGAGTTTCGCCGGTGGGGGTTCGGCTTGTCGTCCGATAGGCCCACAGAACACTTGGCAACTCCTCTACCCATCGGCCTTTAGCTTCGCCGAGGCGGGTTTTCAATCCCTGCAGCAGGCTTTGGTTAGTGACTTCGACTTGGCCGTTTGCTCGAGGATGCGCCACCGAAGTGAATTTGTGAAGTATGCCGAAACTGGCGCAGTTGTCGCTGAATCGTCGGCTGTCGAACTGCTTTCCATTGTCAGAAATGATGGCCCGAGGGATGCCGAACCGGAAAATGATGGACTTCCACACGAAGTTCCAAGCATTGCTATCGGTTATTGACGCGAGGGGTTCGGCTTCGACCCACTTAGTGAAATAGTCTACCGCCACGATGAGGAATTTTCTTTGGCCGGTGGCGACGGGAAAAGGTCCCAGGAGGTCGATTCCCCATTGGGCGAAAGGCCATGGATCGGACAAGGGGGTCAGAAGGGTGGCCGCCTGGTGAAGGAGGGAGCTGAACCTCTGGCACTGGTCACAGCGCCGTACGAGGGCTAATGCGTCCTCTCGGAGTGTCGGCCACCAGTAGCCTTGCCTCAAGAGCTTGTGAGCCAGGGCCCTTCCTCCCGCATGCGCCCCGCATACTCCTTCATGGACTTCTCTTGTGGCGTAGTCGGCTTCAGCCGGGCCGAGGCACCGCAGCAGTGGTCGGCCGAAGGATTTCTTGTATAGCACCTGTAGACACGCTAATTTTGACATCATTTTGAGTAAATTTCATATCATATAATAATGCCTCAGAATGGTCTGATATTTAATCATTGATTAATTTTTATTGATCTTTTTTAAGTGTCGGGTCGAACAGACATATTTAAGTTAATCAATTGAATTGATTTTAGCTCAAATTTAAGTTAAAATATGAAGAATTCTAAAACGCGTCAACCTGTGTGGACGCGATTTAGAGTTTATTCATGTTTTAACGTTTAAATTTGAATTTTAATCAATTGATTAATTAGCTAAAAGGCGTCTTTGAGGATCGACGCGTTTTAGGTCTCCTAGGCTATTTTAACTTCTCTTCCGGATGTTTATCCTTATCTTAATTAGTGTAAAAGACGTCTGCACATGTAGACGCGTTTTAGCTAATAAAGATAAAGATAAGTTTTTCCGGATATTTATCCTTATCTTAATTAATCTGAAAGGCGTCAGCCATGGTGGACGCGTTTTAGATAATTACAGATAAAGATGAATTAATCAGTATTTATCTGTCGGTTAAAGTAGATAAATCCTAAATTTTTCTATGTTAATCGCGAACGCAGAAAATGCCTATAAATACCTTACATATCAAAGAGTTAAAAAAAAAAAGAGAGAGAATTGAATTGAGTTGAGCCATATCGTTATAGCGAGTTGAAGATCGGACCAACAACGTCGGAACGCCGGAGCGCGGCCCTTTCCAGAAGACGGCGTCCCTTTTAAGATCTTCATCTTTTCAAGGCTTCAACAATTGGGCATAAGTGTTTCAATTCTGCATTCATTCTACATCTTCATTAATTTCATTCTTCATAATCACTTCATGCAACACACACCACAACATCAATTTTCCAAAACCCAATTGATTTAAGGGGTTTCAAAGCCATTTAAACAAGTGAGTTTGCTGTTTAAACATGCTTAAAATCATGATCAGTTTGGATACTACTTCCACTTAAGTTCTCATCACCATTATTTCTTCATTCTGATTTTCTGTCTCTGCTGCACTCAACCTCAACAAGAGATCAAAAGGGGAAATCAAGCACAAAGCCAAAAGGACTTCTGGACGATCCTCAACATCAAACTCAACAGCAAGAACAAAAGAACAAAGAAAGGGCTCTCTTTCTTCAGCCGGCTGAAGGAGGGGAACCAAGGACTCAATCTTCCGCGTTCAAACAGGTAGGCGATCATATCTCTTTTGAAACTTTTAAGTTAAAAGTTTCTGGCGATCACTGCACTTTAGTTGCTGTTTTTAATAGGTTAGTTTACACTAAACAACATAGCTTTTTCATGTTAATCACACGAGCATTTTAAGCACCTACAGCACCCCGTCCAGAAGGAGGAAGTGGGATGAGCGCTGCCGAATGTGCTTCGCCTCCCTTGGGTCTGGCGGGACTTCTCCTCGGAGAAGAAAGGCGACGAGGGGAGTCATCCATGTCTCGGCCTCAACCTCGGTGACTAGCATGGCTTCGGCTTCGCCGAGGCTTGGTTCGGCGAGCTCCTCGACGAGGATCATTCGGCCTCCTCCCCTGTCTTGTGTTGACGCTAGCCGGGAAAGTGCGTCGGCTCGGGTATTCTCTGCTCTCGGGATCCTCACGATTTCATAAGAGTCGAATTGGGCGAGGATTTTGCGAGTCACCTGGAGATAAGACGCCATTACTGCGTCCCGAGCCTCGTACTCCCCGGAGATGTGGCTGGCGATTTGCTGGGAATCGCTGAAGGCCTTCAGGTTCCGGGCGCCGAGCTTCTTCGCGGCCCGGAGGCCGGAGATGAAAGCTTCGTACTCGGCGGCATTGTTAGTTGCTGGGAAGGAGAGACGCAGGGCGTACTCCGTGGCATCACCCGAATGTGATGCCATGATCCATCCGGCGCCGCTGCCCGTGGAGCACGCGGAGCCGTCCACGAAGAGTCGCCATTCGTCTGCTGGCGCAGGAGCCGAAGTAGCCTCGGCTTCGGGTGCGTCGGGTGCCGGCTGAGGCGCCGTGGAGGCGCCGGGGGTAAGTTCGGCGATGAAGTCTGCCAACGCCTGGGCTTTTATTGCTACCCGAGGGGCGTAGGAGATGTCGAACTCTCCTAACTCGATTGCCCATTTCGCCAGCCTGCCGGACACCTCCGGCCGGGAGGGAATTTGCCTTAGGGGCTGGTCGGTGAGGACCTTCACGGAATGAGCCAGAAAGTAAGGCCGGAGCCTCCTCGCGGACGAGACGAGGGCCAGTGCCAGCTTCTCCAGGGCAAGATACCGGAGTTCTGCTCCTTGAAGGGCTCGGCTGGTGTAGTAAACCGGCTTCTGAACGCCATCTTGTTCTCGGACGAGGACGGCGCTGAGAGCCGTCTCGGAGACTGCAAGGTATAAGCTCAGGGGTTCCCCGGGAACCGGTTTGGACAAGATGGGGACTTTGGAGAGGTAGGCCTTCAGTTGATTGAAGGCTGCCTGACACTCATCCGTCCAGTCGAAGTTGTTGGCCTTCTTCAGCAGCTTGAAGAAGGGGAAACAGTAGTCTGCCGCCCTTGACATGAAGCGGCTCAGGGCTGCGATCCTCCTGTTCAGCTTATGTACCTCTCGGAGGTTTGCCGGGGGGCGCATCTGCATGATGGCCGAAACCTTCTCGGGATTGGCCTCCACCCCTCGGTGGGTGACCATGTAGCCGAGGAACTTCCCGGAGGCTACTCCGAAGGCGCACTTGGCCGGGTTCAGCTTCATCTTGTACCGCCTAAGGGAGGAGAAAGTCTCGGCCAGGTCGGCTAAATGCTCCGCAGCAACGCGGCTCTTGACCAACATGTCGTCTATATAGACCTCCATGTTTCGGCCGAGCTGCGGGGCGAACACTTTGTTGACCAGACGCTGATATGTCGCGCCAACGTTCTTCAGACTGAAGGGCATTCGGGTATAGTAGTACATGCCCAAATTGGTCGTGAAGCTGGTCTTGCTCTCATCATCCGGATGCATCCGGATCTGGTGGTAGCCTGAATAGGCGTCGAGGAAGCTTAAAATCTCATGGCCGAAAGTTGCATCCACCACCTGGTCTATCCGAGGCAGCGGAAAGCTGTCCATCGGACAGGCCTTGTTGAGGTTGGTGAAGTCCACGCACATACGCCATTTGCCATCTTTCTTTGGCACCACGACCACGTTGGCGATCCAGTCCGGATGGTGCACCTCTCGGAGGTGTCCGGCGTCCAGCCCCTTTTGCACTTTGGCTTGGATGGCGGCCCTCCTTTCCTGATTGAAGGTGCGCCGCTTCTGCTTTACCGGGGGCTGGTTGGGATCGGTATGGAGTCGGTGCTCTGCTACCTCCGGGTCAACCCCGGGCATGTCTGCCGGAGACCAGGCGAAGACGTCGAGATTCTTTTTCAAGAACTCGGTAAGCTTCTCTGCTTCAATCTTTTCTAGGCCGGAGCCTATCATCAAGACTCGTCCCTCGCCTCCCGGAATAGGGACGGCGAGGAGTGCTTCTCCCGGAGATGCCTCGGCTGATGATTCGATCGTCAGGGTTTCAGCTGCGGTCTTCCCTTTGACCGAAATCATGTAGCACTGCCGGGCCGCTTCTTGGTTCCCTTTGGCCTCGCCTATTCCATGGCTGGTATGAAATTTCAGCTTCTGATGGAAGGACGAAGGCACGGCTCCGACCCCGCCGATGAGCCTTCGGCCGAATATGGCGTTGTAGGCTGAGTCGATTTTTACAACGGCAAAGTCCGTTTCAACGGTTAATTGCCGGGGGGCGGAGCCTAAGGTTACAGGGAGTCGGACAACGCCCTCTACTCGGCAGGGCGACCCGTTAAAACCGAAGAGGGGGCTCCGGTGAGGCTTCATATTAGCCTCACTCAATCCCATTTTTTCAAAACAGTCATAAAACAAGATGTTTGGGGCACTTCCATTATCCACAAATATTCTATGTACATCATAGCTATTTATTACAGCATTGACGACGAGGGCGTCATCGTGAGGGACCTGAACATCGGTCAGGTCCTCGGAGCCGAAGGTGATGTCTTCTATACGAGGCCGCTTCGGTTCGCCGTTAACCGCCGCTACGGTGCTGTGCTGTCGCGGCCTTGATCCTTCCCCCGGCCCTCCGGATATCATCATGATAGACCCAGAACTGGGCCTTTGATGAGATGATTCCACCGGGGCCAAGGTGACCTTCGGCGGAGGAGCGGCTTCTATCGCCGGGGGTTGTTGTTGCCTGGGCGCTGTAGGGACGTCCCGGTTTTGCTGCGGCGGCTGCTCCCGTCGGTACTGCGGCAATCTCCCCTCCCGGATGATGCGGTCGATCTCCTCTCGGAGCTGCCGGCACTCATCCGTTGTGTAACGACCCGCCATCCTATGACCGGAGACCCGGTCACTAAATGGATGTCGGCCCATTAACTGCGGGTTCACACCCGGATCTCACACAACACGTCTGGAGGAGTAAGTGCTAAACAAAGCTAAATATAACAAACACACGGACTACAAGGGAAGCAAGTGCGCAGGAAGGAAAATAACAATGTCCGTATACAGTCCAACAATAATTACATGTCCAACAATTAAATAAGTACAGGCAGAAGGAAGTACAACAACATAGGGGCATACCCCGGAACAAAGACAGCTGCTGGTCCGCACACCAAGAAGGCACCACACGCCTCCACACGCCACGAGGTCCACACCTGAAACCGCAGGGAGTGAGCCACACCAGAAATGGGCTCAGTAGGGATCATCCGATCCCCTGCCTCCCACTCACACACCCACAAGTGTAACAACAGGAATATATATGGCAATTAAGTAAAGCAGTAAACATAGCACCCAACTCTGATATGAAATGCACGATAAGCAGTGTAGCAAGGACCATTCTAAGCAACACAAAGAACCCAACACAGAGTCACGTCTCACAGTCAAAGTCCACGAAGCGACTGAACCACACTGTCGACCGCAGTCAAACGTCGCCTCCCAACACTACCACCACTACTCACGCCTGTCCACCCCTACAGTGTTCCGGGGCACGGTAGGGTGAGGCAGTGAGCCAAACTAGGACTAGCTGGACTCAGTGTACCGCCACTGCCAGCCACGTGTGCATACAAGCAGTCTAGACTACTGTCCTACCACCGGATTGCCTCCACGCTAGGCCTCAGCGCTTCAGGAGGGCCCTGGGGACCGGCGAGCCCCCGTCAAGCCGAAGCTACAGGAACTACCCACAAACCCAACTCTCCCGGGCTGCGTCAGGCCAAAGGGCTAAGGGTACCACTCGTAACCTTGATCAAAGGTCACATCAGGCCCAATGGCTAAAGGGTAAACCAACTCCCACCAGAAACACCACCAGCTCCACAGTAAGAAACACGCCAGAAGCTGTCACGATAACCAAGGGAAACCCCGACCCGCTGAGACCAAACAGCAACCCCTCGGATAGCACACCAGCTGCTCCGGCCCGACGGGCTCAAGGTGGTTCTGCTTTTCTCAGCCAAGGGTAAAACATAACATACACCACTCCACAGACACCATGGTCCTTCTCCCATCGGCCCATGGTGACATACGTAAACCTCAGTCTCAGTATATAGTTAAAGCACACACACACACACACACAGGTGATGTAATTCCACTCACGTAGAAGTCCTCCGTCTCAGTATACAACCCAAAACATGCATTTGAACCATCCCACCGTGAAACATACACGAAATAACAGAGTTTAATCATTCCTGTCTTGAATCGCGTCGACCGAGGTCGACGCCATTCAAGACCCTAAGACAGGTTTATTAAAAGCCAGATTATCTCTTAAAACGCGTCCACTGTTGAAGTCGCCTTTTAAAACGCGTCGGGGTGTCCCGACGCCATTCAACCCAGAAATCCAGATTGCAGAACCCTTAAACGGGGGCATTTCCTGCCTAAATGGCGTCATGGTGGCCCGACGTCCTTCTAAAAGGCGTCGTCCATCCATGATGTCATTTAGCGCAGAACCCCTAACTCAGGAAACCTCGCACAGGGAGGTTTCTGCCCTAAAACGCGTCGTACTGACCCGACGTCTTTCGGAAAGGCGTCGACCAGGCACGACGCCATTTAGCGCCAGAAACCAGGTTTCCTGGTTCAACCCGAGGGTCTCACCCTTGAACCCCAAGCACCCCGAAAAGTCCCAAAACCAAAAGGGGGAAGATGAGAACGTCAAGCACCACGATCATGCTATGAAACCACGTCCACAAACACCGCCATTCCCACAAGGAATCCCCCTAAACAAGCTCAATCTAACCCCAAATACACCACATCACGCTAAGAAGCAAACGAGCACACATGCAAGGTTTCGTCCCCCTACCGGTTCTTGAACTCCTCCAAGCTCCTCGCTGCCGACCCGCCGCACCGCAGACCGCCGCCGGTACCCTCGAGGACGCCGCCACTCCGCCGGGATGTCGGCCGCCGTCCGGAGAAGGGAACGCCGCGAAGGAGGTGGTGGAGGTAGAGGTGAGAGGTAAGGAGGCTATGGAGTGGTTGGAAGAGGAAGAAGAGGAAGGGAGGGGAAGAAGAGCGTCGGAGAGGGCAGAGAGGGTGAGGAGAGAGAGAGTGAAGGTGAGAATGAGGGAAAGAAGGGGAGGCTCGCGGGGTCAACCAGAATCCCGCTAAAACGCGTCGATCTAGGCAGGCGCCAATCAATCTGACAGGACGGCCGTACCGACACCGCTCTGAAACGCGTCGCCCACCGTGGACGCCGTTCAGACGACAAGACAGGCCGTACTGACAACGCTCTGGCGCCGTACCCTGACACCGCAGGTGATGCAGTCTGAAACGCGTCGACCGAGCTGGACGCCGTTCAGACAAATCTGACAGGGGCCGTACTCTCGCGGCCCGAAACCCGCCCACGTGGCGCACACGTGGCACAACAATCTGCGGAGCTAAATGGCGTCCACACAACCTGACGCCTTTTAAAAGGCGTCGAGCAGTGCTGACGCCGTTCAGCCGGGAATCTCAAGACCCCCCACAGGGTCCAAACCAGGGGATCCGACCCGAACCCGACCCGAATACAGAACCCGAAACCTCAGTCCTTACAATCTCCCCCCCTTAAAAGAATTTCGTCTTCGAAATTTGCAACCGCTCAATGCTCAACTCGGGTAACCCACACATGCCGACAAACATCAATAACAACAATCATTCTCACCAATCACCCACACAGGGTTCCAACATATACACGCCAAGCTAACCAAGATTCTCAATTCTGACAAGAGTTGATAGATTAAAACAACCATAGATTAACAAGGCACAAATTACAAAACCGATTTCTCCACCATCCCGAATACATACAAGTGCCACACGAGACCACAACCATCTCTAAACAAGGCAAGATAAAAGTGCTCATCTAGCACAACCTCTCGAATTTCCACAAAGAGACGCGACTCCAACCACACCTCGAACACCTACTCACCGCTCGGTCCCTGACCTGCCTTGTTCTTCTGGGGATAGTTCCTCGCGAGATGTCCCTTCCTACCACAGGCAAAACAACTACCAGTGATCAAGGGACATATCCTGTTGCCATGAAACCTGCCACAACGGGGACAACGATCCGCAGTGTCCCGCCTCGCCTCCTGCTGCCAGCCGTCCTCTGTCTCCATCTGCTGAACCGAACCATCCTCTTCCTCATAAGGTGCCTCCTGAAGCTCGACCTCGAATGAACTCGAACCGCCTGCCGAGAAGGCCGCTGATCTATCCTTGCTAAGCTGCTTCTCTCGTGCTGAATGCTCCGATTCCCTCGCCGTGTGTTGGAACTGCATCTCCACTGCTGCCGCGCGCTGAACTGCTGACGCCAAATCTTCACAACAATGGGCCGCCACAAACTCCCACAAACCATGCCGAAGTCCATCCACAAATTTCTCCGTCCTCAGATCCTCACGCTCAGATATGTGTGGAGCAAACCTTCCCAGGGCCACAAATTTCATCTGATAGTCTAGAACTGACATATCACCCTGCACCAATTCCATAAACTCCCTTTCCTTGGCCCTGCGAACATGCCTCGGAAGGTACTGCCCACTAAACTCTCTCACAAAGCCTTCCCAAGGAATCTCCCTCAAAGACCTATCTGGAAACATCAACCCCTTGATGGTAACCCACCAATCATAAGCATCGCCCTTCAGCAAGTAGGTTGCCAACAAGGTCTTGTCACTCTCAGCACATTCTAGAACATCAAACACCTTCTCCACTTCCTTAATCCACTGAGCTGCCGTATCTGGAACAGGTTGACCCGTGAAAGAAGGGGGCTTCAGCTTCAAGAACCGCTCCACCACCGTAGAATGGCCACCTCGGGAATTGGACCCCTCAGTTCCATCCCTCTGCTGATATCTAGCCATAGCCCCAATCATGGCTTCCATGAAATGTTCCACATCATGTCCTTCTGCCCTCGAACCACCACCATCTGCTCTCGCACCCCGAGCCACCGGAGCTCTCCGCTTCGGCGCCATCGCTGCTCCACGACACGCAAATCGAACCAAAATACGTCAAATCCTATCAATCTACACCAGCAGCCATCGCCTGTACAGACTCGCACTTATTGTTGGACTATAATATCTAACCCAGTTTATCACATACTCGACCAAACTGAGCTCTGATACCAACTGTAACGACCCGCCATCCTATGACCGGAGACCCGGTCACTAAATGGATTTCGGCCCATTAACTGCGGGTTCACACCCGGATCTCACACAACACGTCTGGAGGAGTAAGTGCTAAACAAAGCTAAATATAACAAACACACGGACTACAAGGGAAGCAAGTGCGCAGGAAGGAAAATAACAATGTCCGTATACAGTCCAACAATAATTACATGTCCAACAATTAAATAAGTACAGGCAGAAGGAAGTACAACAACATCGGGGAATACCCTGGAACAAAGACAGTTGCTGGTCCGCACACCAAGAAGGCACCACACGCCTCCACACGCCGCGAGGTCCACACCTGAAACCGCAGGGAGTGAGCCACACCAGAAATGGGCTCAGTAGGGATCATCCGATCCCCTGCCTCCCACTCACACACCCACAAGTGTAACAACAGGAATATATATGGCAATTAAGTAAAGCAGTAAACATAGCACCCAACTCCGATATGAAACGCACGATAAGCAGTGTAGTAAGGACCATTCTAAGCAACACAAAGAACCCAACACAGAGTCACGTCTCACAGTCAAAGTCCACGAAGCGACTGAACCACACTGTCGACCGCAGTCAAACGTCGCCTCCCAACACTACCACCACTACTCACGCCTGTCCACCCCTACAGTGTTCCGGGGCACTGTAGGGTGAGGCAGTGAGCCAAACTAGGACTAGCTGGACTCAGTGTACCGCCACTGCCAGCCACGTGTGCACACAAGCAGTCTAGACTACTGTCCTATCACCGGATTGCCTCCACGCTAGGTCTCAACGCTTCAGGAGGGCCCTGGGGACCGGCGAACCCCCGTCAAGCCGAAGCTACAGGAACTACCCACAAACCCAACTCTCCCGGGCTGCGTCAGGCCAAAGGGCTAAGGGTACCACTCGTAACCTTGATCAAAGGTCACATCAGGCCCAATGGCTAAAGGGTAAACCAACTCCCACCAGAAACACCACCAGCTCCACAGTAAGAAACACGCCAGAAGCTGTCACGATAACCAAGGGAAACCCCGACCCGCTGAGACCAAACAACAACCCCTCAGATAGCACACCAGCTGCTCCGGCCCGACGGGCTCAAGGTGGTTCTGCTTCTCTCAGCCAAGGGTAAAACATAACATACACTACTCCACAGACACCATGGCCCTTCTCCCATCGGCCCATGGTGACATACGTAAACCTCAGTCTCAGTATATAGTTAAAGCGCACACACACACACACACAGGTGATGTAATTCCACTCACGTAGAAGTCCTCCGTCTCAGTATACAACCCAAAACATGCATTTGAACCATCCCACCGTGAAACATACACGAAATAACAAAGTTTAATCATTCCTGTCTTGAATCGCGTCGACCGAGGTCGACGCCATTCAAGACCCTAAGACAGGTTTATTTAAAGCCAGATTATCTCTTAAAACGCGTCCACCGTTGAAGTCGCCTTTTAAAACGCGTCGGGGTGTCCCGACGCCATTCAACCCAGAAATCCAGATTGCAGAACCCTTAAACGGGGGCATTTCCTGCCTAAATGGCGTCATGGTGGCCCGACGTCCTTCTAAAAGGCGTCGTCCATCCATGATGTCATTTAGCGCAGAACCCCTAACTCAGGAAACCTCGCACAGGGAGGTTTCTGCCCTAAAACGCGTCGTACTGACCCGACGTCTTTCGGAAAGGCGTCGACCAGGCACGACGCCATTTAGCGCAAGAAACCAGGTTTCCTGGTTCAACCCGAGGGTCTCACCCTTGAACCCCAAGCACCCCGAAAAGTCCCAAAACCAAAAGGGGGAAGGTGAGAACGTCAAGCACCACGATCATGCTATGAAACCACGTCCACAAACACCGCCATTCCCACAAGGAATCCCCCTAAACATGCTCAATCTAACCCCAAATACACCACATCACGCTAAGAAGCAAACGAGCACACATGCAAGGTTTCGTCCCCCTACCGGTTCTTGAACTCCTCAAAGCTCCTCGCCGCCGACCCGCCGCACCGCAGACCGCTGCCGGTACCCTCGAGGACGCCGCCACTCCGCCGGGACGTCGGCCGCCGTCCGGAGAAGGGAACGCCGCGAAGGAGGTGGTGGAGGTAGAGGTGAGAGGTAAGGAGGCTATGGAGTGGTTGGAAGAGGAAGAAGAGGAAGGGAGGGGAAGAAGAGCGTCGGAGAGGGCGGAGAGGGTGAGGAGAGAGAGAGTGAAGGTGAGAATGAGGGAAAGAAGGGGAGGCTCGCGGGGTCAACCAGAATCCCGCTAAAACGCGTCGATCTAGGCAGACGCCAATCAATCTGACAGGACGGCCGTACCGACACCGCTCTGAAACTCGTCGCCCACCGCGGACCCCATTCAGACGACAAGACAGGCCGTACTGACAACGCTCTGGCGCCGTACCCTGACACCGCAGGTGATGCAGTCTGAAACGCGTCGACCGAGCTGGACGCCGTTCAGACAAATCTGACAGGGGCCGTACTCTCGCGGCCCGAAACCCGCCCACGTGGCGCACACGTAGCACAGCAATCTGCGGAGCTAAATGGCGTCCACACAACCTGACGCCTTTTAAAAGGCGTCGAGCAGTGCTGACGCCGTTCAGCCGGGAATCTCAAGACCCCCCACAGGGTCCAAACCAGGGGATCCGACCCGAACCCGACCCGAATACAGAACCCGAAACCTCCGTCCTTACACGTTGTGTGGCCGATCTCCCGGTGATACTCACAGTATTTGCCGGGGTCCCTTCGGCGATGATCGGTCTTGATGCGATCAGACCGCCGGAGCATGCCCTTTACCTCCATGAGCATCCGGGAAGTGGGAGCATGTAAGGGTAGGTACCGCGGCTGCGGGTCCCGTCGCCTCTCCCTGTCCCAGTCCTCCCGACGATATCGCTTTCGGGAAGGCTCTTGGTCTTCCGGCCGAGGTCGGACCACCTGGGGAGCAGGTGCTGAGGCGGCTTCGGCTGCGCCTTTACCCCTGGACAGCATCAGGGCCTCCCGGTTAATGTATTTATGGGCCCGGGCCACAAGGTCCTGGAAGGTAGGGGGATGGCGCTTCCCAATGGAGCCGAGGAGCCCCTCGTCCCGGCACCCACTGATCACGGCCGAGACCGCGATCGAGCTGTCGAGGTTCGGGATCTGGGCGGCCTCGGTCCGGAACTTGGTGAAGTACTCCTGGAGAGTTTCGGTGGGGCCTTGCCGGATGGCCAGCAAGCTGGCGGAGGTTTTGCATTGCCGGGTGGCATCATAGAACTGGTCGATGAACAACTGGCCCAACTGGACTAGGGAGTCGATGGAGTTGGGGGCCAGTGTCTCGAACCAGGTAAGGGCGATTTTTTCAAGGGTGAGGGGGAAAAGACGGCAGCGGACTGCCTCGGAGATCCCTCGGACCCGGAGGTAGGCGTTGAATCTCTGGAAATGATAGACCGGATCTGTCATTCTGTCGTAGAGAGGGCCCTTCGGCAGCTTGAAATTGGGGGGCACCTCGGTGGCCAGGAGCTCCGCCGTGAATGGGGTATGCTCCAGGATGTTGCTGGCGAGAGGCGCCCCGTGAGGCCGAGACACCATCTGCTGCATCTCTTTGCGCATTGCCGTCAGCCGCCGGTCCAGGTCCGGGGCGGTCGAGGTGGCGACGGATTGTCCTCCGGTCCGGGCCGGACGGTACTCCGACGAAGCATAATCCTGCTCCGTTAGGCGATCAGCGCGAGGAGCTCGGGCAGGTAGCGCCGAGGGCTCGCTGCGCGTCGCCGCGGTTTCGTTGGGAGAAACCGGTGTAGGCGCCGGCCGGAACTGGGCATCTTGTACTGGGTAGAGTGGGGGGAGCGGTGCCTGCTGAGGAAGCTGCCCCATCAGTCCCATGCGCTGGGCGATGGCGGACACCATCTCCTGAAGAGGCGCTAGGGACGTGACGGCAGCGGCCAGCGTTGCCATTTGCTGCTGGAGCACCCCCACTCGGTCTTCCGAGCCGAGAGACTCCGGTATGGTTGGCAGAGGCAGGCTCGGCGGGGCAGAAGGGGCACCTTCGGAAGGCAGCATCTGCGTCGAGGCCTCCCGCGCTTCAGCTTCGCTTTGTCCGGACCGTCGGGTCACAGGTCGCTGAGACATGACTTGTTTTGTTGGTTTCCCACAGACGGCGCCACGTGATGTAGCCGAAACTATCACGACCGGACTCCGAAGCCGGAATCCGAAGAGATGGATCCGATGCTGGGTCGGATCGGTGTTCAGAGGCCCGACGGGGATCCGGAAGACGAAGGATGCAGAGGCTGCGGAGCCGAAGGTCCGAAGGCTGGCTCGCTGCGGGAAGTCGGGGCCGAAGCTCCTTCGGCGGACGAAGGGGCGGCGCGAGACCGAGTCTCCTCCGTCGCAGGGCAGCCGGCGCACGGCGTCGAGACCAGGGAGAGGAGTCCGAGGTCGGCGGCCGAGACCGACTCGGGAAGGTCGGCGATGATTCGAACCGAGCTCCTGCAGGAGGGGAAGAAGAAGAAAACCAGTCAGCAGGAGTCTCGGGCTTCAGCCCTGGGGAACCCCCTCCGACGGTCAAGTTAGCTCCTGAAGAAGATTTGATTCAGAAGGCAAAGAGAGTAGCTTTAATGCTTTTCGGACTGTAGTCCTTAAGGGTCTCGGAGGCTTGGGGAAGCATCCTTTGGGCAATAAATAGCGGTGTATTTATAGCAAAGGATAGCGGATGGTTAACGGTGGCAGCCGATATAGGACTAAATGCGGGCTTACTGATAAACCGCCATAGTGCCTGATCCGCCACCAGAGTGGGCCGGATTCGGCTACCGGGCCGAAGGGGGTTGGGCCGCTGATGGGCCGAAGCCTGTTGGGCCCTGGGCTGCTGCGCTGTTCCCGGGCCGTAGGCTGGTGGGCCGCTGACGGGTTGAAGCCTATTGGGCCTGGAGTGACGGTGCCGCTTACGGGCCGAGGGCTGTTGGGCCGCTGATGGGCCGAAGGCTCCCGGAGGGCCTGGTACTGCTGCTGTTGGGCTGAATGGGGTTTGGGCTTGTTTTAATGGGCCGAATCGGATTCTGCCTCATCATGATTAATTAAGGTGTGACATAGATGCTCAAGAGGATGGTATATGCAGTGGCTTTTTAAAAACTAATAATGTATTTCATTAATAAAGTATTATATTTCCACCGATAGAGATCGCATCTCTTGCACAGCCATGAGATTGTTTTTGTGCAATTTGACAGCTTCCATCATGTGGGGTCGTGATCTTTTTTGTTTATATAATCTAATGAAATGTCAAGGTGGAGCGTTCTCTCAACTACAAAGATAAAAAGAAACAAAAAATCTTTCTGAAGTTGCCATTCGAATTTGAAGATCGAATAGTAGTGCTAAGAATTCACAATCTTGTAAAACTGAAAATTTAAATGTACAAATGTATGCAAATGTTTTACAGAGAAACAAATAAATAAATAAAAATTCAATTTTTTTTTCAAAAATATCAAATGATAAGTTATGTTTTCATTTTTCTTGTAAATTTGTTTTCTTTTAAAACTTTTTGCATTCAAATGTGTTTTACGTAGAATCATACGGACGACTGCAACTGTCCGATCCGATCCGATCTAATAGATCGAACGGCTGCCCGCATGCTGTGCGGGCTGCACCCGGCCCACGTGATGCAGCAAGTCCTACTCTTGTGCCATATATATGTTAGCAATTCCGTAATTAAAGATTGTTTTAAAAGCGAACAAACATATAAAATAATTTTCAGGAAAATGTTTTACATAAAAACAAACAAATGAAAATGTTTTCAAAAAAATATTTTCAGAAACATCAAACAATTGATTCTGTTTTTATTTTCATTGTAAATTGATTTCTTTGGAAAACCTTTTCACTCTGAATCTGTTTTACATGTACCCAAATCGACCTTAAGTGCAGGCTTGAATGAGGTTGGATAAGTGCAAAAGGGAAAATGGAGGCTTTCAAGAAACCCCCTCAAGTGAAATGGGAAAAGTTTTATGTGAGGGATTGTTTTGAAATTCTCTCTTCTTCTACAAAGATGGAGTGCCAAGTGAAGGAAAACAAAATGAACAGAAGAAAGAAAATAGACCGGACGAAAACTCAACGTTTGAACGAAGAAAGCGGAATTAGGTAGGACATAAACTCACAGCTTGAATGTATAATACCTGGTCTATTTATAATATCAATTTTGATATAGTGTATTGGATAATATTTTTGATATTTATAAGATTGATACTAAAATTAACACTAGAGGAGTAAGAAAGAGAGAGTGATATGTGGCCAAGGAAGAGAACAGAAGGATTTAGGACTCCCAATGACTAAATTTGAATGTTTTTAATACATATTAAATTTCTTAGGACAACAAAGAGTATCAATGAATTAATATCAAAATTGATAGAAGATATTTAAATATCTATTAGTAATAGTGATACCAAAATTAATATTGAAGGATTCTCTAATGTGACATCCAAATATCCAAGAGATTTTAAAATTTATAAACTAATTAACAGTCGTCGTTGACCTTGCTCATCATCAATCCAAAAGGGCAACGGTGCAAGACAAGCTAGGTAACAGATTAACACTATGCATGCGTGAGACCAGTTCGTCTACTGCACAGCGATGGAGATGGGGCTTCTCACGGCGTGTTTAGACGACACCCACCGCAGGCTGCCCTCCAAGAACACCATGGCCTTGCCCCCTTGCGCGGTGAAGCTCACCGTGAAGCTCTGCTTCTCCTTCACCTTCGAAAACCTCAGCGTCCGCGGGCTCACGCTCACCTTCACCCCCGCCGGCTCCTCCACCTCCACCGTGTAGGTTTCCCCCGCCTCCCCCACGTTCGTCACCGTCCGGTTCACAGCCACCGTCGCCTTCGAAGATGACAGGATCACCGCTATGGAGGGGTAGTTCAGCTGCCCGCCGGAGATGCTCGCGACGGTGGAGCAGGCGCCCCTCCGGCCGACGATCGCCGCGACCTGCTCGTTGGTGTAGCCCAACCCGCAGATGTAGGCGACGTAGTCGCCTGCGCCAAGGTCGTAGACGAGGCCCGGGTCGGCGGCTCTGGTGGCGTTCACGTGGCCGGCGCCCATGGCGAAGACTGAGGCCGGCGCGAGCTTCTCGTCCTTGATGGGCTCCCCATCGTTGCCGCGGACGTCGGAGGTGGTCATGATGGCCGACCTGATGGACGCGGGAGACCACTCCGGGTGCGCGCTCTTCAGCAGCGCCGCGATCCCGCTGAGATGCGGAGTCGCCATGGAAGTCCCCGATATCATGTTGAAGGGGGCGGTGCCGCCTGAGGCGGCGGTGATTGCCGTCGGCGGAACGAACGGATGGAGAGTCCAGGCGGCGAGGACGCTCACACCCGGGCCGACGACGTCGGGCTTGAGCACCCCGGGGCTGAAGGTGGTGGGGCCCCTTGAAGAGAAGGAGGCCACTGCCGGCGCCGGAGAAGAAGAGCCAGAACCCAGCTTCGTGCCCTCGAAGGTGATGGACGCCGTGGGGGGGTGCTTGGACGCTTTGATGTAGTCTTTGATCCTGGAGCCGTCGGCGAAGCTGAGGTGCGACGCGGGGAGGACGTGCGCCGAGGCCTCCGTGGTGTAAGCGTCAAGCACGTCATTCACAAGTATCATGGCGGCCCCGCCCGCTCGGAGCACTTCGGCGCCCTTCTGGATGGGGGTGACGCCGCCGCCTTTGTTGCATATGACGATCTTACCCTTCACGCCGGCGCCCTCCAGGGAACCCTGGTCGCAGAAGAGCATCGAGAGGTTCTTTCCGCCGGGTAACACCAGAGGGAGCTTGTCGCCGGGGAAGCCGCGTGGCTGGAACGCCGACTGACCCTGGAACTTCCGCCCGTCGCCGAGCTCCACGGAGGCCACGACGGACCTGTCCATGGTGCTCGCCGCAACTGTGAGGATCCACGGCGCCTGGTTGGTGACGGTGGCCTCGGTGGGGCCGTCGTTGCCGCCGGCGCAGCTGACGAAGATCCCCCTGCGCATGGCGCCGAAGGCGCCGATGGCGAGCACGTCGGAGTGGAAGGCCATGGGCCACGCGGACAAGGACAGGGAGAGCACGTCCACCCCATCCGCCACGGCGGCGTCCATGGCGGCCAAGATGTCGGACGACTGGCAACCCTCCAATCTGCACACCTTGTATATGGCCAGGTGCGCGCGAGGGGCCAACCCCGCCGCCGTCCCCTTGGCACTGCCCAGCACGCTGGCGCCCTTCACGAACGCCCCCGCTGCGGTGCTGGCCGTGTGCGTCCCGTGGCCGACGTCGTCGGTGGGGTCCCTCGTGGCACCCTCGCCGGTAATGAAGCCCCTGGCGCCGATGACCTTGTTGTTGCAGAGGTCGGGCCGCTCGCAGGAGCCCTTCCAGCGGGGAGGCGGATGCGGCATGCCTTCGTCGTTGAAGGAGGGGTGGCCGGGGCTGAAACCAGTGTCGACCACCCCCACGATGACCCCTTTGCCTAGGCCCCCGCCGGAGGCCGCGCCGCTCCACAGGCCGCTGCCTAGGCGCAGCCCCAGGAACTCTGGCGTGTGGGTTGTGGCGAGGGGCACGATGGTGTCGGGGTAGGCGTGGAGGAACCCTTCCTTCTTCTTCACGGCCGTGAGCTCCTCCTCTGTGAGCCTGGCGGCGAAGCCGCTGAGCACCTCGTGGTAGGAGTGCACCCACCGCGCCTCCCCAGCGGCCGAGGGCACGAAGGACCTGTACCAGCTGTGCCTCTCCTCGGCGTCCGCGAACGCCGCGGCGCCGTCCGGCTGCTGCACGTGGACGATGTAGGTCTGCAGCCGTGGGCCAGCGGCAGCACCGCGCTGGCCGCGGCCTTCACCTCCGTCGTAGCGGCTCAATGCCAACCAGGGAATGTTACATATCATGCAGCTGAAGATGAGCAATAAGGGGAAGGGGAGAGAAGGGAAGAGCTTGTGATCCACCACCATCATGAAAGAAGAAGAAGAAGAAGAAGAAGAAGAAGAAGAAGAAGAGAGGAGAACTGGTTCATGAAGAATGGCAGATGCAGTAGTGTGTGGGAGAGGAGGAAGAAACACAAGGCCATATATAGTACTATGTATGAGCCTTACAGAAGATGAAGAATAATAGTGTAAGAATGGGAAAGTGAGAAGGTTGCCATTGATGGATTGAGATCACGTGGATCCATTCCTTGAACTCTTCCCACCTTTAGATCTTATTGATAGGAAAATGGTTTTATTAATGGAGTAAGGTCCATCTCAATCCCCCATAGATCCGGTTTAGACGTGGAGCCAAGGATTCAAACGGCCGTGCTCCCATAATTGCTGGCTCTAATTTGATCCATGAGTCTGTTCTTCTGGTTATTGTTGCCTCCATTTGTTCAATGGATTTCAAAAGGAGGAGTCGAGATTTGGAAGGAAGAGATTTACTTACCAAGTTCGGCCCGCCCATGTGTGATGCACTGCATGGATTTTCCCGGGCAGTGATGAGAGCACCTCTTTGGTTTCTTTCAAGTAATGCATCACGCGAAGATGGCAACCATGCAGGCAAGGCCTTAAAGACTGGACGGACTAAGGACCCGTTTGGTATTGAAGGAGGGAAAGTTTGCCCCGCCTAAAAGTACAGTTGGGCCGGCCTACCACACCTTTCTTCCTCTAAGCCCATAGATCTACTAAATCTCGCGGCCTAAGAAAGACAGTCCAAAGAAAGAAACTTCGATGCAGAAGTCGGAATCGGATGCTCATCATAACATAAACCCTTGTTCCGATCAAGAACCAGAGGTTCCTAACCGCATGTGTTCAAGAGCTAAGTCAAGTATCAAAATACATCTCAGATGAGACTTTCATGGCCAAGAGTTATCTCTTTACATAGGGCAGGACTTACTGAATTAACTTCCCTCGATCAGACTAAGAACCGCTCCTCAGAAGGGCTCTCTACCTGACTACTATGTAAGGCCCCATACCGCTGTGGGCACATATATGCTCTTTAGCACCTAAGCTTCTACAGCTTTTCCTTATGCTTCTCCAGTCTTTTGATTTAGGCATTGGAGGGGGCTTTCTCGGTCACTATCGAGGACTCCTCTAACGGTTATATTTTGCAGGTACTACCCCGCGACGTCCCTCGGATCGGAGTTTGAAGACCTTGATCGTCGTGGATGAGATTTTGGTTTATCATCTTTTGACGCTATCTGTAGAAAACAACTGTAAAAAGTCATAGTCGAGGAAAATTATCGGTAGGTCGACCAGAGAAGATATAATTTACGTGATTCAGGCGACGATAGTATCTGGTCGACTGTGGAAACAGTGAGAAGAGGAAATATGCCCACGCCTCCGGAGTCCAACATCATGTCCGAGAGAGTGAAGGACGGTCCCCTAGCAACTGACAAATAATAACCTTCTCATATCAGAACCTCCAAGATATAGTGTTTCCTTACAATGATGCATTGGTAATAGAAGTTGACATTAAAGGATGACAAGTAAGGAAAGTCCTTGTTGACATCGGAAGTCCCATGAGTGTTCTCTTCTCCAACAACTTCTAGCCATTTGATTGAGCGAATACATGGGGAGAAAGCAACCGATCGATCGAGATCCATGTCTTCCTCCCGAAGACAATACGTAACCCCCCGATGTCAACTCAGACAATCATGTTTTGAGATAATGAACGTCTCCTCACCACATGACGCAGTCCTAGGGAGAGGATCCCTGGGACAACTCGGGGCCGTCCCATCAAGTATGCATTAGAAGTTCAAGTTTCTAATCGAGATAGGGGTTGGAGAAGTTCGTGAGATCCAAAATATCTCAAGATAGATGTACTTAGCTGTGATCAAGGAGCAAGCACGGAGGATTGTTAAGCCTGCTCACGAGTTATCGGACAGGTCAAAAGAGATAGCTGAACCATCTAAAGAGTTGATTATTGTAAAGTCGGCCTTGCCGCTGATCAAGAGCTGAAGGTGGGAGCTTTTCTGACCTACAAGAAAAAAGAAGAGTACCAAAAATTTATGGATGATCATCCGAATGTGTTTGCTTGGACAAACACCCCTATTTTAGGAGTAACCGAATACATCGCCTTGCACTCGCTCAACTTTGACCTAAGGTTTCCATCGATTCAACAGAGGAAGCGTCGTTTTACTGTAGAGTAACAAGATGCCATCAAGGAGCAAGTGACTTCTCCACTAAATGCAGGAGTGATCCTAGACGTCCACTACCCGATTTGGGTAGCCAATGTCATTCTAGTGAAAAAGGACTCAAGAAAGTAGCACATGTGTTACGTCCCGGATTTGGTTCATTTTTTTTTAAACTCGGAGTCTGACTGCGTAATATCAGAACAAATTCCACCATAACAAACATATATGAGAGCTCAACAATCACAAGACGATTTAAATAAATGCCATAACCATCACTTAATCTAAAACATCCAAATATATCTAATACCAAAATTCACAAATCTCACTAAATAAAGAAAAATTCATCAATCTCTCATTATCCCTACTACATCAAATCTAAGAAAACTGTAAATTTAAACCTAAATATCCTTCTGAAAATTTCAAATGCCTTAATCAAAAGTCTTCTCAAATTTCAGATTCTCTTTCTCATACTCGAAAAAGGTTAATAGGGTTTATGAATACAATCACTCAGTAAGCTTCAAACCATCCACATGACCTAATATATAACAAATTTTACAAATCACATTATATAATTATATTAAACATGATCTTACATAGTTTTACATATAGTTCAAATAAGAACATGATACAAAACATGGTCAAATATAAATTTATCAAATCAAATATATTTTCTAATAGTATGAATGGATCGACCAACATATAGCATATATGGCATAATTAGATTCTTATCTAACTAAATAAGTCTACTAGCCATAATCAGAACATATCATATATTAAATTGAACATATCGAATTGAACATATAACAAATTTATCATGACATGGTAGCTTATCAAATCAGAATTAAATTATCAAAATAGCTAATCAGAATGAATATGGAATCATAATCAAATAAGCTGAGATTAAAATTACCTAGCGTAGATGTCAAAAGATCAAATTGAGCATATCATAAGATGAATCAAATGGATATAAATAGCAAATTATGTTTCATATTTATGTGCCAAACAAATCAAATAGATATACATTCAACCACCATATAAGGAATCAAACAAACAAATATCAGGACATATAGGCAAGTATGCTAAGATCATGATATGTGTATAGGCGGAGAGTCTATTGTCCTACTTCGGATGACTGCAAACAAAACACAACCACCGGAATTTTTCCCTTGTCCACGGGCAGAACTCATCTACGGACGTTTATGGAATGAGCCCCAATCTCCTTAAAATGTAATGTCCAAACAAATATGATACAAACATATTTTCACAGATTTCATAATAGATGATAGATCTGAAAATTAATTTGACAAAGTGAGACTTACATATAAGAGTTAAAATACATATTTTTATATATAAAATAATTACTTAAAGAGTCAACATGATCTTATAGATAGATAATCAGAATAAAACTGATCAAAATAGGTTTTTAGACATAAAAATGGTCAGATGAATTTTTTAAGAATTTTTAGAATGATAAATGTATTTTTCGGCCATGAAAAATAATTTTCAAAGTTGAAAAATCAACAAAAAAAGTTGAATATTATCAAACAGATTCAGAAAATTGCCAAACTCGAGGATCATGTTAAATATATCATATTTAAAGTGTATACAAAGTTTTCATCAATTTATGCATTGGTTTGATATGAGTTTGGATTTTCACTTTCATTCGGAGAATCCGACTTAAATAGAAATCCAACAAATCAAAACAGAGGGCAAAATAAATACCAAACGAAACTATAAAATTCTCAAACTTTTTAGAAATGTCAAGAATAGCATGAAAAATTTCTAAACAAAATTTTGCATGATTTTGATATAAATCAAGAGAGATATAAGATTAATAAGTTAGGATTTTAAAACTATCATGATAGATTATATAGTCTGAGAATAAGATTACAAAATAAATATCAAACGAGCTCATAAAATTAAAAAATTTATTGGATATAAATATAACATGAAAAATAGACTTATATCTAAATTTTAGCTCAATTGAGCATCGGAATAAGGAGAACAAATATCTGTAACTCATATGATCATAATTAAAACAAAATAAATTGAACAGGTAGATTACATAGGCTGAGATAATAATCATGGAATAAATAATAAATAAGATCACAAAAATCTGAAACTTGATGATGATGAAATAGACATATAAATCAAACTTATTACTTATTTATTTGATTTTTAAAGCTATTAAAATAATATAAATTTTGATATAAAATAGATCATGCTTAGAGTTATCCACCTACCTCTTGAAGAAAGATCGGCTCTTGACTCCCTTATGACTTCATTGTTATCTATCTATAGTTTTTTCTTTTTATAATCTATTTTCTACATTTTCTAATCTCTTTCCTACGTTCTATAAGTCTTCAATAATATAAAACATTGATTAAACTCAAACCTCAAAAGAAATAACAATGAATCAACTCTATTCTTTCAAGAACACCACATGAATTTACCATTGGAAGAGAGCTGCATGCAATAGAGTTTTGAGCACGACCCCAATGCTCTATTTATGCTTATTTACCTTCTTAATACAACTACTAACACTCCCTTTCTTTATTGGAGTCGAACTCCTACTCCTCGTGACTTAATCTTCAAGTCAATGTTACTTTCTAGTACAAATCGGACTCTATTCATGCGACCTGCAGTTTACTTTTCTGAAGACCATTAAATTCGACTCCTTAAACGTCCGAATTAAGAAACCCTCTCTTCTACAAAGTTTTAGAACCTTTTATTATATTTCTAATGCCACTAATCTAACTATTTTTTGACATTTTTACAAAACGTTATGCCCATTTTACTGACCTGTTGTCCTGAGTACTATGAACTCAGAAATCTGGTAGATTTTCTTTCCGTCTAAAGATGTCCTGATTATGATTAGCAAACAACTTATTTTAAATCTATAGTCTTCATAAAACTTCTAAACATTTGTATCATTGTTCTAATGGGAGTTATCTTACTTAATTTAGAATTTTATACACGAAGTTATGTTTAAAACACTAGCTCTATGTTAAGTAAATATGTATATAGAATCCTAGTCCACGTAAGATTCCAATTATGACTTTCTACCAATTAATTAGAATTTTAATTATATTCAAATTTATTATGTTATTCTTTTAATTCAAGTCAAATATATCATACATAGTTTTTTATATCGTAGTTAATTTTAATTATATCATCTTTTATTTATTAACTTAAAAATCCTAGCCCGATTATGACTTGTTCTCTATGGGCAGCCCTTTCAAGAATTGATCATAGATATATTTGTTGTCTAAGACATTTGAATTAGTAAAAATGATCTTCTACAAAGTTATAGATATTTTTATGATTTTTCCAATGATACCAACTATGCCTTAATCAGAATTTTTAAAAGAAAGTTATCATTATTTTATGATGTTGCTGTCTAATGCATCAACCTAGAATTTTAACTAAACTAGTAGGCTATTCTTAGTAATATAAATAGACTAATGGACTTTTATAATTTGGTTAATTGGATTAAATAATTTTACATAAATTTACTAATGGACTCCTGTAATTAATTAATTGGTCTAATTTAAATTAATTAAATTTATTAATGATTGTAAAAATGCAGGGCATACCTGTAACGACCCGCCACCCTATAATCGGAGATCCGATTACTAAATGGGTACCGAATCATTAATTTGGAGCCAAACCAGGATCTTGATAAGTCTGGGAAATAAATGATAAACTAAGCTAAACATTCACATCGCATTGAATTAAAAAGGAAATGTAGGAATTACAAATTATTACAATGCGACTCGACTCAACAAATAATTACATACTCCAACAGAAAGGAAATAATTAAACATACATGCCAAAAAATAAAATGACAACTACATCGGGGCACACTCCGAAACAACAGCTGCTGGCGCGCGGCTCAAAGCAACACTCTCCTTGCTACGCCTGTCTGGAACCCTCACCTGAAAACCGCAGGGGTGAGTTTCATTGAAAAGACTCAGTAGAGATCCTTCGATCCCCACCGCCCACTCACGCACCCACAAATGCAACAACACAAATATAGATAATTTAAGCAAGTAAAGCAGTAAACATAATTCCTAGATTTCAATATAAAACAGATGCATTCGAAATATAACATGCACAATTCTGAAAACCATTCTACCACAGAGTCCACAACCAGCGTCGGCAAAACACGCCAACCACACGGCCGAACGCGAGAAACTCCGACCCGCTGAGACCAAACAACAACCCCTCGGATAGCGTGTTGGCTACTTCGGCCTTACAGGCTCCAAGTGATTATGCTTCCCCCAACACGAGTGACACTCCGAATGTACCACTCCCACACTGGTACTAGCTATGCCCTGGGGTACACCAGGTGACCCTCTCTCTAGGCGTCACCTCGCCACTCCCACACCGGTGCCGTGTCACTCCCATACCGACACAGGGTGTATAAGCGCTAACAACTGTCACTCTAGGCCCACGATCGCACAAAACACAACACGGTGCGATCGATCATATAGAATCCATCGTCATCGAGTACATTTATAAGCATGCAATTAACTAAACTATCTAACAATGTAAACACGTGTTAATTGCAGGGATTAATGGAATTTTGGCTTGAATCGCGTCGCCCAAGGCCGACGTCATTCAAGTTTCCTAAATTGGTTTATATAAAAACTGGCCGAAAACGCGTCGTCATATGTAGCCGCCTTTTGAAAGGCGCCGCTGTCCCTAGTCTCTTGATAACGACAGAAACAGAGACAGACTTCGGGTGATTTCACTTTAAAATGCGTCGAGCATGGAAGTCGCCGTTCAAAAGGCGTCGCTGCTCCTGGACGCTCATCAGTCCAGAGACAAAGTATGTTATTTGGGCTAAATCGTGTCGTGGGTTGAAGTCGCCTTTCTAAAAGGCGTTGCTGTCCCTCGACGCCATTTAACCCTCACAGACAGGTTCTTCCTCTGCCAACTCCCAATCCACGGGGTGTGATTTCCTCCCCCAATTTGTGTAAAAACACTAAAAAAAGTGGAGAGGAGGAGAAGAACCTAAATACCCATTAAAACACCCAAATTCTCATTACATGCAATTAGTATTTTCACCCCAAGAAAATCCCTAAACATGCTCCAAAGCGGGAAAAACATAGTTTTTAAACGAAATACAACGGGGATCGTCACCCTACCGATTACTCGAACTCCTCCTAGCTCCAACCCGCCTCGCCACACGCCGCCGCCGGTACCGCCGTGGACGCCGTTATTCCTCCGGGACGTCGGCCGCCGTTCGGAGAGAAAAACGTCGCGGAGGAGATGGTGGTGGTAGTAGTGGGAGTTAGGAGTTTGATGTTAGTATTAGATGGTTTCAAAGCCAATCCGATACTATGTACTTATTCAGATTATTAATAAATGACAATAATTCATTGTGTGTAATTAATTCGATCTGTGTTTATCGTATCACGATGAAGTCCATGAACATGTGCAATAGTCTTCGGATTATAATGAGATCATAATTACGGGACCGAAGACTTATAAACACATGTTCTTAATTGTTCCTAGTCATAGGATGTTTGAGATAGGACATCGAACATCCGGATAGACTAGTATAGGTTACTTCAGCTCATATGATGAGGGTGACTGATCCCCTAAGTCACTTGTGTGGAGACACTATGCTGAACCTATAGGTGCTCATTGGTCAATGAGTTCACTGAACTGATCCGACTATGAATCGCTGGATGGTAATCACCTCACTGTTAACCAGCTCGATTCATTTGTCACGGTTGCGTGGATGATCCTTGGACTTGAGACTCCAAAGATATCTTGTTGATAGGTTTCTGAGCTTTGACCTTAACGAACGAATCCCTAATCATGGGTTATCAATAAGTCAAGCGATCGGGTTCAGAGAAATGCCCTCGAAGGTAATTGTGTGTTCAATATGGGATCATCCACTCTCGGTTGTTTGAGAGAGAATGTTCCAGGAATGATGCGCTTAAAGTCCCTGGCTAGGGTGGACTCTGTAATCGATAAGGAGTTATCGGATTCAGATTAGCGGCATCTGATTCAAATGAATCGACCAAATAGGGTTTAACAGTAAACCATGCCCTAGGTCGATTCGGGAACATTGTACGGATGAAGGATTATATCCGCGCGCTAACCGATGACAGAAAGGTTCCAATAGAGGGTTGCGATAACCCCAGTGCCATCCAGGATCACGCGATGTTACTTGGCATCCAACGTGATCGGCAGTCCGTCCGAATTTATTGTGGGACATTAAATTCGGCTGATTAATTGAATACAAGGATATTAATTAATTCAGTGGGTCAGTAAAGGGTTACTGGACTTAATTGGCTATTAACTGAACTGGTATTTGGGCCTAGAGGGTCATACGCAAATGGTTTTCAAGTCGATGGATAATCCGACAGGATTTCGGATAAGTCTGGGTTTTTTATGAAAAACCGCAAACAGACTTCTTATAAAAGAACGGATTCTACGTCCGAGGCCAGCAACCCTGACCTAGCCATCATTCGTTCCTCCCCACTTTCTCTCTCCTCTGGGCGTGCGGTTCCCAACTGCTCCACCTTCCGTTCGACGGGAATTTTGAATCCGCATGTCGCGGCGGATTACGCGCAGTCAGACGGGATCTTCGAGCGCCGCAGCGAGCGAGGAAGCGAGGATAATCCATCGCGAGGAGAACCGCGTGGATACCGCTAGAGGTCGGGCATCTGCACGACTTGCGGCATCGCTCCGACGGAACCGGAAAACGGACGCGGATTCGAATCCGCGCAAGGTAAATCGATCTACATCGGTTTTAGTTTTAACGACCGAAACGGGACAGATCCGGTCCCGAAAATTTAATTCCGCTGCGTTTTTGGATCGGATCCCGACACAATGATCCCAACAGTGGTATCAGAGTAAGGTTCCACTGTGTTTTCGCCGTTTCGGTCTCTAAAATTTATGGTTTTTGAATTTATTCCATGCTTAAATTTATGTTCTTGAAAGATTTATAATCATTAGATGATTACTGCGATGAGATCGCGATTTAAATATGAAGAAAATTTTATTTTTTTGGGTTTTTCGTCGTGTTCTTCGTCGGACGAAGAACGGGGTGTTTTTGATATGGTCGGATCCATATAGATGGATTTTAAGGGGTTCTAATCGCTGTAAATCATGCCCAATGACCCTGGTCGAGTTGTTGGTGGCATGGGAAGCCGTGAAAGAGCGGCCATGGACCTTCTTCTTCCTCCCCACGGGTTTGAGAAACCTGCAAAAATAGAATTTTTGGAGGAAAAAGGGGGCCGAATAAACCCCTTTCTGGGGCACCTCCGTGGCCATCACCGGTCGCCGGAGCTCGCCGGCGGTACGGGCTTCGCCGGCGATGAGGTCTGGTCCCCGGTCGCCGCCGGGACCGGCGCCGGAGAGGAAGCCCAAAGGGGCACGGCGCCGTCAGGTTCCCTGCACAGTAGGGAACCCTTGGGCTACCCGGCCGGGCGGCTAGGGTTTCCCTAGCCGCCGACCGGGTCGGCCCGGCTGGACCCTGGCCCGGGCCAGGGGTCCGAGCCAGGGCCGGCCAGTTGTTAGATTAAGCCCAAATTATTTGAATTCTTCAAATTGAGCATGGAATGTTTCTAAAGCCATTAATTTTAGATTTTATGCATATTTGATGTGTTATTGATTTGCTTGTTTAAATTGGATTTAAATTAGCATGCTTGAAATAAATACTAAAGTTTTCGAAAATCCTAAATCCAAATTTTGTTTGATCCCTGGTTTTATGAAATCAAAATTATTATTATTTTCAAAAATTTTAATTTAGCCATTTGATGCGCTATTCATGTGTGGTTTGTTTAATAAAACACATGGTGGTCATGGACGAGCATAATTGTGGATGTGGAATGTGATTGTGTGGTTTATTGTCTATTAATAAATAGAGGTCTGCGAACCTCTCCCTCTCATATTCTATTGTACTTCTACCTTCCTCCTCGATGTAATCGCTATAAGGCTTCCTCTTCTGAATTATCATGTAATTGGTAATTACGATGTAATTTGATCGATGCGGATGCGCGCGGAGCGAGGATGATCCACAACTGCTGACCAGATGAAAATGAAGGAGTTCATTGAATCCATGGGTTTGTAGACTCATGATATAAGTTGTTATATTGTGTATGTGTGTGCGTTTGACTATCTGGCTCAAGTCAAACCGCAGTGCCGTCCATGACCACACTAATGACATGTATGTGATGTGTGTGCTTTATATTTGCTAGGTTATTAGTATTTATAATATATTCGATATTTTTAATACTATCACCTAGGATGAGACCGAACTAAATAAGTAAAACCTTCGTTACAAATTCTAAGCCGTAGAGCGAGTCATTGAGAATGCACCGCGTGGCTCTCCATCAATATGATCAATGGAACTTTCCGCTTTTGTGAAACAGTGCGTGGATAAACGAGCTTCGGCTTAGCACTGAATTACAAGAATTGGTATCTTGACTCATTAATGACAATTTAACAATATTATCCTTGATTAATTTATATTTTATTTGACTTTATATTTTTCTTTTAGCCCAGCATGCATCATATAGGACTTTGAAATCACTGTGGTAAGGATTAATTACTGATTAAGTTTCAGACCATTAAATCAAATAACTCCAACATGATATGAAATATTCCATTCCGAATTGAGTATCTTGATTATCTTTGAGGTTCGCTTGAAGATATCATTGGAATTCTATACTTTTTTGGACTCTTTATCCAATATTTCTTGTTTTCTTTTAAGATCCATCATGGCTGCAGCACGTCCACATTGGCTAGCAAACGCTCCCCATGATGAAACCTACAGTATCTACGACCTGGGGTACTTCCCACTCCGTGGAGGTTGATCGACTTTATTTTATTTTCTTATCTACCTCATCCAGACAGGATTGATTCCATTGATCTCCTTGAACTATCTTCATCGATGATTTTAAGAAAAATTCCAATCATGTGATGTTGAGAGCGTGTCTCATCACACCTTGGCATCACCTTTTCAGTATATTCAATTTCATTTCACTCCCTTGCAAAGACGATGTCAAAGTGAGGCAGCTGTAGACACGCTAATTTTGACATCATTTCAAGTAAATTTCATATCATATAATAATGCCTCAAAATGGTATGATATTTAATCATTGGTTATTTTTTATTGATCTTTTTAAAGTTAATTATCTAAATAGTGTCGGGTCAGACAGATATGATTTAAGTTAATTAATTCAATTGATTTTAGCTCAAATTTCAATTAAAATATGAAGAAGTCTAAAAGACGTCGACCCATGTAGACGCCATTTAGACTTTATTCATATTTTAATGTTTAAATTTGAATTTTAATCAGTAGATTAATTAGCTAAAAGACGTCTGTATGTCATGACGCCATTTAGGTTTCCTAAGTTGTTTCTACTTCTCTTCCGGATGTTTATCTTTATCTTAATTAGTTTGAAAGGCGTCTTCAAATGATGACGCGTTTTAGTTGATTACAGATAAAGATAAATTTTTTCCGGATGTTTATCCTTATCTTAATCAATCTGAAAGGCGTCTACAAGTAGCGACGCGTTTTAGATAATTACAGATAAAGATGAATTAATCTGGATTTATCTGTTGGTTAAGATGGATAAATCTCAAAATTTCTTCATGTAAATCCACGGACGCAAAGAAGTCTATAAATACCCTGCCTCTTGAATGGGTGACAGAGTTAGTGATTGAAGTGATATCAAAGTGATAATTGAGTGAAAATCGAAGCAACGACGTCCAAATGCTGAAGTGCTGCTTCCAGAAGTCGGCGTCCATTCTTCATCATTCATCATCCATCCAAGACCAAGGCTTCCAGGGGCCATCCATCATTAACCTTCAATTCAATTTCTGCACTCTTTTTTTTCATATTTTTCATCTTATTAGTCTTACATTCTTCATCACATCACTCCATGCAACATACACAACACTAGCATCATTTTCAAAACCTATTTGATTAAGGGGTTTAAAAGACCACTCAACAAGTGAGTTTTCTGTTTAGTTGCATGCTTAAAAACTTTGTTTGGAATGGATACTACTTTTGCCTGAATTCTCATTATTCCTTCTTCTTTCTATTTCCTGCAAGGTACGAAGGAGAATCAAATGGAGGGAATCAATAGCAAACAACAAAGACTTTGGACGATCCTCAAGAATTCAACAGCAGTCAAAGCAAGAACAAAGACAAAAAAGGGCTCTCTTTTTTCAGCCGGTTGAAGGAGGGGAACCAAGAATTCATTATCTCCCACGTCCAAACAGGTAGGCGATCAAACCTTCTTTTGGAACTTTTAAGTCAAAAGTTTCTGGCGATCACATCACTTAGTTTCTTTTTAATAGGTTTATTTTGCACCTAAACAACATAGTTTTTTTTCATGATAATCACACACTCATTTTAAGCACTCATAGTGCTTAGGTACCTTGTGTCGGTGTGGGAGTGACATGGTGCCGGTGTGGGAGTGGTAGGGTGACACCTAGAGAGAGGGTCACTTGGTGTATCCCGGGGTATAGCTAGTACTGGTGTGAGAGTGGTAAATTCGGAGTGTCACTCGTGCTGGGGGAAGTAGAACCACCTGTAGCCTGTCAGGCTGGTGTAGCCAGCGCACTATCCGAGGGGTTGCTGTTTGATCTCAGTGGGTCGGTGCTTTCTGCGTTCGGCCGTGTGGTTTGCGTGTTTAGCCGAGACGCTGCTTGTGGGCTCCGTGACGGAATGGTTTCAGAGTTGTGCATATTACACTTCGAATGCATGCGTTTTATATTGAAATTGAAAAATGTGTTTAGTGCTTTAATTGTTTAAATTGTCTATATTGTGTTGTTGTATTTGTGGGTGCATTAGTGGGTGGTGGGGATCGAAAGATCCCTACTGAGTCTTTTCAACGAGACTCACCCCTGCAGTTTTCAGGTGAGGGTTCCAGGCAGGCGTAGCGTAGAGAGTGTCGCCTTGGGTTGCGCGCCAGCAGCCGCTGATCGGGGGTATGCCCCGATGTAGTTGTTATTTTATTTTCTGGCCTGTACGCTTAATTATTTCTTTTCAGTTGGAGTATGTAATTATTTGTTGAGTCGAGTTGAATTGTAATAATTTTTAATTCCTGCACTTCCTTTACAATTCGATGCGATGTGAATGTTTAGTTTAGTTTATCATTTATTTTCCAGACTTATTGAGATCCTGATTTGACTCCAAATTTAATGATTCGATACCCATTCAGTAATCAGATTCCCGATTATAGGGTGGCGGGTCGTTACACGATCGGTCTACTACCTCTGCCGACCCTCGCATCGCAGAGAAGGAGCTCCCCACCCGAAGATGGGACAAAATTCGATTGGTCTGCTACCTCTGCAGAGCCTCGCCTCGTAGAGAAGGGGCTCCCTACTCGAAGATGGGCTAAAACTCGGTCGATCTACTATCTCTACTTCGTCTCACCTCACAGAGAATGGTCTCTTCATCCGAAGATGGGATAAAACTTGATCAGTCTACTACCTCTGCTGAACCTCGTCTCGCAGAGAAGGGGATCCCCACCTGAAGATGGAATAAAAATTGATCAGTCTACTACCTCTACAGGGGCGCCTCACCTGAAGATGGGATAAAACTCGGTCAATCTACTACCTATACCAAGCCTAGTCTCGAAGATGGGATCAAACTTGATCGGACTATTACCTTTACCAAGCCTCGCCTCGCTGATAAGGGGCTCCCTATTCGAAGATGGGATAAAACTCAGTCGATCTACTACCTTTGTTAAGCCTTGCCTCATAGAGAAGGGGCTCCCCACCTGAAGATGGGATGGAATTCGATCAATTTATTACCTCTATTAAGCCTCACCTCGCAAAGAAGGGGCTCCCCATCTGAAGATGGGACTTATGCCAACTGATGAACCTCATGTCGAGCAGAAGAAGCCACCCACTACAAAATCCCTTATATCTCTTGCACATACGAATGCAATCTAAGTTGCCGAGTCAAACTTAGCTTGTTCAATTCGGGGAGAAGAAGGAGAAGGAACATTTGTCAATTGACATTTGTACAAATTTGGACCAAGGTGCATACTATACAAAAGTATCTATTAAAAGCCAACACGAAAGCTTGACCAAAACATGATAAGAAGACAAGATGGACTGTGAAAGTGGGAAGTGGCCAGTTGTAACAACCCGCCACCCTATAATCGGGGATCCGATTACTAAATGGGTACCGAATCATTATTTGGAACCAAACTAGGATCTAGATAAGTCTGGGAAATAAATAGTTAACTAAGCTAAACATTCACATCGCATTGAACTGAAAAGGAAGTGCAAAAGTTAAAAGTTATTACAATGCGACTGGACACAACAAATAATTACATACTCCAACAGAAAAGAAATAATTATGTGTACAGGCTAGAAATAAAAAAACAATTACGTTGAGGCATACCTCGGAGTAACAACTGCTGGCGCGCAACTCGAAGCAGCACACTCCTCGCTAAGCCTGCTTGGAACCCTCACCTGAAAACCGCTGGGGTGAGTCTCAACAAAAAGACTCAATAGGGATCCTTCGATCCCCACTGCCCACACGCACACCCACAAGTGCAGAAACGCAATTAAAGGTAAAGTAAGCAAGTAAAACAGTAATTACTACTCCTAAATCTCGATATAAATCACATGCATTCGAAATATAACATGCATATCTCTGAAACCATTCTACTAGGGAGCCTACAACCAACGTCTCGGCAAAACACGCCAACCACACAAACGAAAGTGGGAAACACCGACCCACTGAGACCAAACAGTAACCCCTCGGATAGCACGCAAGCTACTCCGGCCCAACTGGCTCAGGTGGTTACTCCTTCCCCCAGTACGAGTGACACTTCACAGGTACCTCTCCGACACCGGTACTAGCTAACCCCGGGGTTCACCAGGTGACCCTCTCTCACTAGGCGTCACCCCGCCACTGCTCCCACCGGCGCTGTGTCCCTCCCACACCGACACAGGGTGTCAAGCGCTACAACTGTCACTCTAGGTCCATAGTAGCACAAAACACAGCACAGTGCGATCCGGTCACGTGAAAAGTCCACGGTCACACGAAACACAAGCAGTGTGATCAGGTCACATCGAATCCATCATCATCGAGTATATTTAAAGCATGCATTAACTGAATTATCTAACAGTGTAAACACATATTAACAGCATGAATTAATGTGGTTCTGTCTTGAATTGCATCGCCCAAGGCCGACGCCATTCAAGCCTCTTAAACTGATTTATGAAATCTCGGCCTCATAATATGGCCTAAAAGGCGTCGCCATAGGTAGCCGCCTATTTAAAACGCGTCGCTGTCTTTGGACGCCATTCACAACAGAAGTCCCCTCCGACAGAAACCGTTGCCGTGACAATTTCTGCCTAAATGGCGTCGTGCTGGCCCGTCGTCATTCTGAATGGCGTCGTCCTAGCGCGACGTCATTTAGCGCAAGAAACTAGATTTCTGCAGCTCGACCCGAGGGTCTCCTTTAACTTCAAATTTGCCCCAAAGCCACCAAAGAAGCGGAAAACGAAGAGGGAAACCAATCCATCACATGAAAACCCACAAATCCACATTCATAGAAACCACCCTATCCATCAAGAAAGTCCCTGAACATGCTTAGTCTACCCAAAGATCCCTTACACGCATCATGCTTCAAAGCGGGAAAACATGGTTTTTAAATGAAACACTACGGGAATCGTCACCCTACCGGTTGCTTGAACTCCTCCAAGCTCCAAGACGCCAACCCGTCTCGCCCCCACGCCGCAGTCGGTACGGTCGAGGACGTCGTTACTCCACCGGGACGTCGGCCGCCGTCCGGAGAGAAAACGCCGCGGAGGAGGCGGTGGTGGTAGTGGTGGGAGTTAGGAGGTCGATGGAGTGGAGGGAGAGACGAAATGGTGGAAGGAAAAGATGGAGGGGGAGGAGGCGTCGCCGGAATCGCCGGAGGAAGGGAGGAGAGAGAGAAGGAAGGAAGAAATGAGGGAAAGGAAGGAGGGTTCGCGGGGTAACCAGAAACTGGGTAAAACGCGTCGTAAGGTACAGACGCCTATCAGTTGACGTGACGGGCCGTACTGACAGAAGTCTGAAACGCGTCGCCTATCTAAGACGCCGTTCAAATGACAAGACCGACACCGTACACTGACAACCCAGGGTCGTACTCTAAAAGGCGTCGTCTATCAAAGACGCCATTCAGACGATATGACCGGGGCCGTACTCTCGCGACCCAAGGCCAACCCACGTGGCACCCACGTGGCACAGTCTAAAATGCGTCTATATTGCTGGACGCCGTTTAAACCGCGTCTTGCAGGCTTGATGCGAAACAGAACTGAGTTTCAGCCCCAACAGGGCCCTTTACTAAGGGATCCGACCCCGAAAACTGAACTGATAACCGAAACCGAAAACCTCAATCCTTACACCAGTGACCTGTTGCCGTTGAAAACCAAGCCACCTTGCAGTTTCGCCACTGGGGGCGTATCCCCCGCACTCCACCATCGTCACGGTCCGCAAGTGGAACATCTCTTCGGGAGTGGCTCCCTAGCTTCGGCTACCAGCTATCGCCTCCAACTCGTTAGCTAGAAGGACTCACCAATAGCTCTGGCCGGAGAAAGATCACTTCGAGTCTCCTCGAAGTAAGAAATGCCTGAAGTCAAGCAACCGGATGTAAATAATTACCTAAGAAAAGAAGAGGAAATCTAAGGCTTGGTAGCGACATGAAAGCTTGAGAAAAGTAAGCCCCTAACGTGGACAAAACAAGATGATGACAGGTCCCTCCCGTTGAAGTCGAGAGGAAACCTTGAATGAATGTGACCTTTCTACCAAGACGTGAAGAGCCTCGGCCCCATGTCGGAAAAGGAATTAAATTGCGCCGTGCAGAGGTTCCCTTCACCACCTCTGAGTCCCTGATAGGAGAAGACTCTGCTCTGCTGGGAGCGACACCCTTCATCAGAAAAGAAGGGCCATACAAGGCTAACGATGGAAAACATGGTAGTTAGCCCCCCACCCCTTTTTAAAGAAGAACCAATCTTTGCCGAAAGGAGATATGGAAAGGAGTACTCGAAGGACTATGGCGGTTCTAAAAACTGATGGACAAATGGGACCCATCGAAAAGCACACAAGTCATACCTCCGAAAGCCCTTGAGCTAAAAAGTATTACGTGAAACCCCTCCTTTCTTTTTCATTACGACTGACATAGTTGCTTCGCAAAGCATAAGCAGATAGTCTGTAGTGACAAGACACTCAGGCCAAGTCAGGTCTGACTGGCTGACAGATGCTACGGGCTGATTGGACGGAACTTGTCATAACGTGATCTGGCACTGGATTGATACGCCATGATTCGACTCATCCACAAATCATGGATGCACGAAGATAAAAAGGGCCAGTTGTTCCATTAAATGCACCAAAAAGGTGCGACAAATTTACAAAAACTAAAGGGAAGCAACAAAGAAGATAACAAAAGTCATGGAAGGCCTGTCTCCCCCCTACACTGACCAATTTAGGCCCGTCTACAGCCATCGTCCTCGCCATCATGCCGCCGATGGCCACTCGGACCCGAGTCAGGATTCTCTTCTCCTCCACGAGGATGCTTCGAAGAAGACAACCTTACTCGCTGCAATGACTCTTCTAAAAATTGCAGCCCGATGGCCATAGGGGGGCCATATTAGAGAACGACGAGAACATGCGCGTCTCATCTGGAAGCTCCTCAACCTAGCACTCAAGAGGAGGATCTACGGAGAGGTCTCGAAAGGATGTGGGAAAGGCCATTTCACGGGGCCCTTTCGACCCAGAAGAAAAAGTCCTTCCACCAATGAGAGGACCCGAGGCCGAGTGCCACCAGCATGACATCCCGAGCTTCGAATTGAATGCAGCCATGTCATTTGGGGAAGAGCATGTCGGGCTTGAAAAATGTGACGAAACATGTTGACTGTTGCGCCTAGATGAGGCAGGTCCCGGATGAGTGTGGCAAACCCTAGAATCTCACGCCAGGGGTTTGACATCACCTGAGCAAGAGTGATCTTAAAGAATTGTTAGCAACTAGGTGACAAATGCCGGAGCCAGTAGCCAGAAGTCAGCCTCAAACATGCCCGAGTATGCCATGAATGCCCCTGGCCTCTCTTAGAAGAGGCGATCTTTAGGCGACGGCAAGACGAGCAATACTCGCTTGGGATGCGATAGACTCCCAAAGCTTGGCCAAAAGGTTGATTGTCATATGTGAAGGGCCCATGGCATGGCGATCCTCTGCAACCTTTCCAGTATAATACATGATGTCGTCTTCAAAGGTGGACCCTATGATACGCGCCTCCCGACGGTTTTAAAGCCTCGTACGGAAGGCGAAGCATTGCCCGCCATCAAGGCAGACACGACCGTTGCACAACTCCCTAGAGCCACTTCTCGGGTAGATGAAGGATGACCGTTAAAGGATATTAAATGAAGAAGCATCTTTCTATGCGTCTCTTTGCTCCTCGCCATACGAGTATGGCAAAGAGCAAGGGGGTAAGTGGAGGAGGAAAAGTTTGCTGGACCTAAAAGCACAATCAGGCCAGCCCACAAAAACTTTCTCCCTTTAAGCACATGCATCCAGTAAATCCTGCAGCCTATGAAGGACGGTCCGAGGAAAGAAACCGATGTAGAAGTCGGAATCGAATCCTCATCATGATTCTCCCGGTCGAGCACTACCCCTTGTTCCGACTAGGAGCCCGAGGTTCCTAACCGCACGAGTTCGGGAGCAGAGTCAAATCTCAAAAAACACTTCGGACGAGACTTTCCTAGTCAAGAGTTATCCCTTCACGCAGGGTAAGACTTACTGAATTCTTCGGGAGTCTACTCCCCACGATTGGACTAAGAATTGGCCCTCAGAAGGGCTCTCTATCTGACAGGTATATAAGGCCTCATACCCATGCAAGCACATGTATGCTCTTTAGCACCCAATATGTAGATTTCCCTTCTACTTCCCCAGTCTTCTGACTTAGGCATTAGAGGAAGCTCCCTCGGTCATTGAGTAGGGCTCCCCTAACGGTGTTATATTTTGTAGAGACTACCCTACAACATCCCTCGGATTGTAGTTTGAAGGTCTTGATCGTGGTGAACGAGATTTTAGTTCACCAGGTACTTAGTAAAATATTTTACAGAATCAAGTTTCCGGAAAAGGCCTTTCCAAATTGATTGTCTAGAAAATATATTTTTTCCTTATAAAGGTTTTATCCTAAAATAATACTTGTAGCAATGCCCTATTGCTACCGTATAGGATATTGTAGTGAGTATAAAATGATTTTTAAGGTTGGGCGCACATGGCTTACGCATCCTTGCAGATCAGTCGTCAATAGAATATCTAAATTTTTTTAAAACATTAAAAACTATTATTAGGCTTTATTCATTAATGACATTTTTAAGTAAAAAATTGTCATTTGCAATTAGAATCAAAATTTTAAAAGATCATAAACTTTTGTTGGTAATAGAACTAGAATTTAAATAATTTTTGAGAAAATGTTTTACGTGAAAGCGAATGAATGAATTTTTTTTTGAAAAATATTTTCAGAAGTACCAAACAAGTTTTTCTTGAAATTAGTTTCCTTGTAAAACATTTTCTAGTCGAATCTTATTTACATGTAACCCAATGGACCCTAAGTCAACCAGTGCTACGTGGACTATATAAAGGGAAATGCTTGTTGCACACCCAATCGTGGCGCATATATACTCTTAAATTGTATTTGCATTTATATCTTAACCTCTCACATATTACTTTTAATGTTCCTAAATGTCGGAAACGTTGCGATTATACCTCTCTATCAAAATGTTGTTAGATTAAACTCAAAGATTTTGCATACATGTCCCTAAATTTCCTAATATTTTAAATATATACATTTAAATTTATTGGGATTGCATATGTACCTTTGATGTTATTAAAATTTACTGATTTCTTTTAGCATATTCGTTTGAAGTTAACGGAGGGCCATAGTCACAACATTTCTAAGATTTAAGGGATGTTAAAACCAATACGTGGGAGTTAAGGGTATATGCGCAAATACATATTTTTTAGGAATATATATGAAAAGATCCCTTTTCAGTTAACCTAGATATGTGCAAGGCGAGTTACACATTAGATAAGAGTAATGCTTATTGCATGGAGGGTCAGGATTAGTGCAGCAAGTTCAATCATCTTGCAATGTAATATGTCATTGGTCCACCTAGGTTGGAGTCATATGAGTTGGATATTTTTTTTCATAGGTGGGCCACTCAAACAATAAATGTGGCTATAAAGTTCTGAACGTGACAAATGTATGTATGCGTGACAAATACTTCGTAGGCGTGATAAATACTATTTATCATGCCTAAAAAATATTTGTCATCTTTAATATATCTTCGTACATATTTTTTAACGTGACAAATATTTTACAGATGTAACATACTTGATAGGTATGATAAATAATATTTATCATGTCTACGAAATATTTATCACACTTGAAAAGTATTTATCATCTCTATGCATATGTACAGGTTTATAAGCTTGACATATAATTTTTGGGTGTGACAAATACTCCGTTGACAAGACAAGTAGTATTTGTCATGCCCATAGAGCATTTGTCACGCGTACATATATTTATCGTAAAACCTTGCGCTTGCGTTTAATACTTGTGTGACCTACGTGTGAAAAGAATTGCCTAGTCTATATGACTACTACATAGGTGAACCAATCACATCTTATATTGCAAAATGACTCTACTTGCTGTATTGACCCTCTCGGTACAACAAGCATTACTTTATAGATAGTTCTCAGGATAGCCATGAAGCAAATACCCTCCCAAGAAATAGAACACATCAGGAACGAAGATGAAGGTGCCTGATCTATCGATGGTCATCTCCCCTCTAACAAGATCATGTATAGCTTGAGCAGAGAAAAACATTAGTGACCTCTGATGTGTATAAGAATAGTTAGCCGAAGCATTTGCCACCTTGGTGCACTGTCTGACCCATGAGAAAACTAAATATCCATTATAGTCCGCAAATCACAAGAAATCTCCCACCAAAGATGAAGGCACCAAGGGACTAGAGTGGAGGCAGCATTTATGAGAGTAATCAGTACCAAGCCGTCAGACTTTAAAATAACTGAAGTGATACCTTAACTCTAAACAAATCTAAACTTTTCAAAATAATAGCTCTCAGCTTAGCAATAATACTAATAATGTGGCCTAAGCAATAACAACCAACAACATCCAAGTGACCTGCATTATCTCTAACAATAGTAGCTAACATAGAAAGACCTAGATTACCTATAGAACATCAATTAGTGTTTTACATTAGTTTCCCTCGAGTAGGAGTCGTCAATTTCACAAAAAAAAAAAGTCATCAATTTCACCAAAAAAAAAAAAAAAAACTCGTATTTGAGAAGCCATCAGTAATACCCAATACATGAGGAGAATCCTTCTGAGGGAGCGTACAAGCATGCTTAGGGTGAAACATGGAAGCAATGTCTCTAACAAGAGATAGGTTGTGGTGCAAAATACTTTGTTTGATGCAATTCTTATTATCATATTTCATAGAGCATCTAGCTTTCTAGATATGTCAAGCAACCGCAGATGGAACTATACCCACGCAGAAAGAATAAATAGATGTGCCGTCAGAAAGAATAAATACATGTGCCCTTGGTGTGGGATATGAAACAAGCAAATATCTGATCAAATGAGGTCATCTGAGTAGAAACAAAGAAGTCATTTCTAAAGAAACTCCAACAAAACAACGCTCATTCACTCGAAACAAGCACATGATCATCGAGAGTTTCATAAGATGGGGAAGGACAACAAACACACTTAGAAGTGAGAGGAATACCAAGTCTTTAAACATTTGCAAAAGGGCAGCTTATCAACAAGAGCTCTATACATAAAAATGGAGATTTTCTAAGTAAGTTGAGACCACCAAATCCATTTAGTAATAGAAAGAACAGACTCTTGTTGCCATATAATAACCCATGCTGATTTGGTATTAAATAAACCATAAGTATTTGGCTTTTAGATAATCTTGTCATAACCATGATACTGAGAAAAGGAGCCAATGCAAGCTGTAATAATAGAAAGAATATCATGTGATAAACCTTGCAAGAAATCTTGCCCAGAATGAATAAAATCAGCCACCAACTAGCCATGAAAGAGGCCAATAGAGTCCCATTGAACTTGGAGATTTTTATCTTTTAGAGGACCATGCCCTGTCTAGACATCAAGCCAAAAGGAAATACAACCATCACCAACCAACCAGCATGTATTATCAATGATCTAATGTCTATGTTTAGTGAGGAGAACCAAAAAGAGGGCAATTAGATAAATAGTGTCTCTTCATGTATGTATGCTGAATATAATCACCCATACACCTTTATTAGCATAAACTTTCCAAGCAAACTTTACTTTGAGAGCTGCTCCAGGATCAAATAAAGATCTAACACCTATGCCTCATTCACTGGTGGGTCAAGACAAATGTTTCCAAGCAATCTAATGTCTTTCAGCACTTGTACTTGAAGAAACCCAAAGAAACGCAGCAAAGCATCTGTCAGAGAATGCAAAATACTCTTGGGAGGAGAGAGGACAACAAGGATACAGATAGGAATAAATGAAAGAACATGCACGATTAGAATAAGTCTACCTCTAGACGAAAGAAGCCGAGACTTCCAACTAGCAAGCTTGTTCCTTACCTTGTCTAATAAGGGCTAAAAATACATGACTTTGGCAACACCCTTAAATAGAGGAGCCCCAAGTTAGATGAGAAGGAAATCCTTGGGGGAATAGTGGTAAGAGTTGAAATTTGATTCACTCTCTGAAGAGGAGTTGGCTTTGAACATGGCATTAGTTGTTTAGGGGAGGGGATGAAGAAAAGATGAGGATAGGAGACGGTTGGGTTAAGAGGAAGGGTACACATGGGTGAGAAGACAGGGAAAAGTTGGCTGTAGCTCATGAGCCTTTTGTGGCATGAAAAGGATACACAGATAAAGGTACGTATAATTATTTAAAGACGCATATGGATGTCAAATATGATTTGTATGTAGTTTTATTCCACCACTATGATGGATTTGTACATATTGTCATTAAACAAATGTCGTCCTCCAGACTATTTAAACCCAAGGCAATAGTCGACACGGTTGAAAACTTTAAAACTTTTGCAAAAAATTTACATGATTTTTAGAAAGAATTTAAATATTTTCTTAATTGGAGGTAATGATTACCAAGTTCGCACGTTTGGAGGGGCACACGTGCACATTATGAGATGAGAACAGCTTGCTGCAGCCGTCGCTTGTCGCGACCCAATTGGGTGCGCGCTCTCGCTTGCGAGATTTGATTATTCCTTAAATTACAAAGTTACATGTAGCTAAACAAATTAAATTTGTTGAGATTTTATGCAGCTATGTGATGCAAACTCAGTGATGTTGACGAGACTGGAGCGCGAAGATAAGGAAAAAAAAAAAGAATTTGAAAAGGAATTTAACATCCTATTAGTAAAAGGGGAATAATCTTTTACACGAACGTTAGATTTGTGCACAAAACCTCAATTCAGAACTGTCACTCTGAAAGATTTCTTTTCCAACTCAAATTCCACCAATTTGCTAGTGAACGGTCTAGGTTTAGTTAAAATTTATTATTTTTTGATATGTTTTTAGATAGAGATTATTAGACTTAGTGTCTGGTTTTGACAATAATAATTATTCAATTTTTTTTTTCATTTGATACTTTTTAATAAAATTAAAAAATTCATGTTTACAAATACATGTTTCCGTAGATAGAATACTAGTTGAATAACATTTTGTATCTTTCCAGTTTCATTATAAATTATGAGTCCTCTCTCATTCTGCCTCACTCCTTATGTTATTATTCCTCTGTTGTACAACTAGGCAGTTGCTTCATTATTTGACTATATATAATCACAGTATTTTAAGTTCCTAAATAATTAATAGCAGGAATATGAATGCAAAAACTAATGTCTGAACGATTCTAAAGGGAGTAACATTGAATATGATCATAAATAACTTGTAGGTAGGTGGTTGTGTGTTTTTCTTCTTTTTCCTCTCTTTTGAAATGCACAGGTTTATATTCCTGCAAAAGTCTATGGAAGTAGAAGAATCATATAATTTTGTTAAGGATTATTTACGTTAAGTTTCTATATATGATTAATGAATTACTAAAAATGTTCACTTAAAGGATCTCAACTAATGATTCGCGAATTTGTCCTTTAAGTTAGCAAGCAGAAAAGACAAAAGAACACCATTGTTATCCTCACTTTCATCACGGCACCTTCCCCTTACCTGGTCTCTTTCTTCACGGAAACAGAATCTTCTCAGTGTACATGCTGATCGAATTCGGTCAGTGCACGGGGATGGTCAGTGGTGGAGGCATAAATTTTGTCCAATAAGATCACTCGGACATTAAGTTATAAGTATGATTTAGGACTGTAAACAGGAATGATACGGATACCAAATTAAATAAGTGTTTTTATTTTCCGATCCGATAAAGATAGCCTGTTTTAGTTTCCAATTCCGATAAGATGGGAAAGTGCATTATCCATTTCCGTTTTCGATAAAATCGAAAAATCTATTTTTCGTTTCCGATTTGTTTTTGATTCCGATATCGGAATCGGATGTTATTTCTGATAATTATTAAAAATTACTGATTTCTTGATTTATTTGTTTAAAACATATAAAATGAAACCTAAATATAACTAATACGTCTTAGTATATTAGATAATGATTAATTATATTAGATAATGATTAATAAGATTAAAACAATCTTAAGATTAATATTATTCTTAATAATAAATTTAATAACAATCGGAATCAAAACGAGGATACGGAAACAAGAGTTTCTGTTTCCGATTCCGATAGTTTATCGGAAATATCTGATTTCGATAACTATCAGATGGATATTTTTTATCGGAAACGGATATTTTTTTCGGTAACAGATCGAAAAATCAGATAATTGGATTTCAGTTGATAGTCCTAATATGATTAGGTCAGTAGGATCTTGGGTTAGGTCATATTGGGTCCTGAACTGGACTAGTGGGAGCCTGGGCTACGTAAGTGGAGTTCGATCTTCCGAATTAAACTGTTTTGAATTGGGCCAATAGACTTACAAAATCCAGTGAGTACCGGGACCCCACTGGATGCACATTAGATCTGCCATTGGGAGTGGGGTTTTTTGAAAAGAATTCTTTTCTGTCGAGTTGAAAAGTTCAATGGATCCCATCCTTCCCAAACTCGATCAATCCTTGCACTGAGAGGATCCGATTTCTTCTTTCACCAGTCTACGACAGTGCTCGTTCCTCTCTTTGCAACAAGTGCCAAATGATGTCTCTTTGTCTTTGGGTTTAGTTTTGTGGGTCTATAATAGATCATAGTGATGAGTGTCTAGATTTGTGCATTTTTTTTTCCTTCTCTTGCCGAAGAAGCCTCTTACTGAACCGTCCAGTATAGGCTTTTTACATTAGCATTCATTTTTACGAAGTCATTCTTATTTAAGATGAAGAATGAATCAACTAAAATCACTTTGACATCTTTTTTTTTATTATTCGTAAAAGAAGACGGGTCATGCCCGATAGAATGCATTCGAAATCTCATTTTCATATTTACAAGAATTTCCTACAAAGTCTGATTCTTACTCCAAAGACTTTCCTCGTTCAACTCTTAATTGAGGAATAAGAAAATTTTCCAAGAATGGATACCAAAGGTAATTTTTGTTTTTCAGTCATTCTATATTAATCAACGCTTCACGGAAATGTCTATTTGCTTCCTCTTGCATAAGATAAAAGAAGGCAAAAAACACCTTACTAAACAAATCTCCACAAGTATATTTAAAAATGATCGATTGATGTTGTGAAACAAGTTAACCACGAAATGCATCATTTTAAAAATATATAAAATTAAAGAAAATTTCAAATGAACTATTGTTTAGAAGCAAAGTAGTCTCCAATGAAAATTGTTCCCAAACACCTTATACTCCCAAATCTACAAAAAAGTTGCTATATACCCCTCGTGTTAAAATGTCATGAACTTCAATATGGTATTGCAAAAAAAAAAAAATAGATATTTTTGCTACCACTAAGTTCATCAAAATTTACAAATATGCCGCTAACTTTGTTAGAATTTACAGAATTTTTGACATATTCTATTGAAGTTCACAATATTTTAATGGAAGGATATTTATGTCAATATGTAGAAGTCAGGATATATACATAAATACGACAGTTTACTCTCTCAAATACTCCCTTAGGATGTTCTTTTATCGCTTAGGAAGTCCTTTATCTCTCAAACGTCCAAATTATATTTAGATATTTTACATTTTAACCTTTAAAAATATAACATATTTACAAACAAATCATTTTAATAAAATTATTTACAAATAACCCCTCCATTGTATTTATTATACTGAACCTTTCATTGAGCTGACGGAACCGAAGCACATTCAATTGACAGAATGCAGGAGAGGGATTGTCTCAAATAAATGAGAACAGATCCTCCCGAGTTTGGACAAGACTCCAGAGTCAAATATTGCAAAGACACCCGTCATATCATTCAAAATTTTTGCAAATTGTTCGCGTCCTCTGGACTCAGCTTTAACCAGTAGATTAATTACAAGTCTTTTCCTGACCTAGGGACGCCAATAACTTACGAGGGATCGGGTGTTCACTGTTCTCAACGAGGTAGACAAGAAAGAGAGACATATAAGTATCACTAACATAACATGCATGCATGCGCACGTCTCGTACTTAATTCTCTACAGGATGGCGATGGAGATGGGGCTTCTCACGACGTGTTTCTCCGACACCCACCGCAGGCTGCCCTCCAAGAACGCCTTGGCTTTGCCCCCTTGCGTGGTGAAGCTCACCGTGAAGCTCTGCCTCTCCTTCACCTCCGAGAACCTCAGCGCCTGAGGGCTCACGCTCACCTTCACCCCCGCTGGCTGCTCTACCTGCACCGTGTAGGTTTCCCCCGCCTCCCCCACGCTCGTCACCGTCCGGTTCACAGACACCGTCGACTTCGAAGATGACAGGGTCACCGCTATGGAGGGGTAGTTCAGCTCCCCGCCGGAGATGCTCACGACGGTGGAGCAGGCGCCCCGCCGGCCGACGATCGCGGCGACCTGCTCATCGGTGTACCCCAACCCGCAGATGTAGGCGACGTAGTCGCCTGCGCCCAGGTCGTAAACGAGGCCCGGGTCGGCGGCCCTGGTGGCGTACACGTGGCCGGCGCCCATGGCGAAGAAGGAGGCCGGCGCGAGTTGCTCGTCCTTGATGGGCTCCCCGTCGTTGCCACGGACGTCGGAGGTGGTCATGATGGCCGACTTGATCACCGCCGGAGACCAGTCCGGATGTGCGCTCTTCAGCAGCGCCGCGACCCCGCTGAGGTGAGGAGTCGCCATGGAAGTGCCCGAAATCATGTTGAAGTGGGTGGCGACTCCGGCGGCGGCGCTCGCTTCCAGCGGTCCAACCGGTGAGGGCCACGCCGCGAGGACGCTCACGCCGGGGCCGGCGATGTCGGGCTTGAGGACATCGGTGCTATAGGTGCTAGGGCCCCTGGAAGAAAAGGAGGCAACTGCCGGAGCCGGAGAAGTACGCAGCCTTGTTCCCTCGAAGTGGATGGACGCCGTGGGGCGCTTGGACGCTTTGATGTAGTCTTTGATCCTAGAGCCGGCGGCGAAGCTGACGTGCGAGGCGGGGAGAACATGCGCCGAGGCCTCCGTGGTGTAGCCGTCGGCCTCCGCATTCGCAAGTATCATGGCGACGCCGCCCGCTTCGAGCACTTGGGCGCCCTTGTCTATGCGACTGACGCCGCCACCACTGTCGCACAGCACAATCTTTCCCTTCACGTCGGTGCTCACCATGGACGGATCGCAGTAGAACGAAGTGGCATTCCCTGCGGGGTACACCAGGGGGAACGGGTCGCGTGGGAACCTGCGAGGCTGGAAAGCCGACTGCCCCTCGAACTCCTGTCCGTCGCCGAGCTCTACAGAGGCCACGATGGACCTGTCCATGGTGCTCGCCGCCACTGTGAAGATCCATGGCGCCTCGTTGGTGACGGTGCCCTCTTCGGGGCCCTCGTTGCCGCCCGCGCAGCTGACGAAGACACCCCTAAGGGCGGCGCCGAAGGAGCCGATGGCAATCCCGTCGGAGTAGAAGGGCACAGGCTTCGGGCTGCCCAGGGAGAGGGAGAGCACGTCCACCCCATCCGCCACGGCGGCGTCCATGGCGGCCAGGATGTCGGATGAGAGGCATCCCTCCGTACACGCCTTGTAGATGGCCAGGTGCGCGCGAGGGGCTATCCCCGCCGCCGTCCCGTTCGCGCTGCCCAGCACGCTGGCGCCCTTCACGAACGCCCCCGCCGCTGTGCTAGCCGTGTGCGTCCCGTGGCCGATGTTGTCGGTAGGGGCGTTCATCGCGGCGACGTCGTCGACAGTGGCGAAGTTCCTGGCGCCGATGACCTTGTTGTTGCAGAGCTCGGGCGGCTTGCAAGACCCCTTCCACCGGGGGGGCGGAGGCGGCATGCCTTCGCCGTCGAACGAGGGATGGCCGTGGGTGAAACCAGTGTCGACCATCCCCACGATGACCCCTTCTCCCATGCCCTCGCCGGGGGCCGCACCGGCCCACAGGCCGCTACCCACACGCAGCCCCAGAAAGTCGGGCGAGTGCGTGGTTGCAAGGGGGACGACGGTGTCGGGGTACGCGTGGAGGAACCCTTCCTTCTTCTCCAGGGCGGACAGCTCCTCCTCGGTGAGCCTGGCGGCGAATCCGCTGAGCACCTCGTGGTAGGAGTGCACCCACCGCGCCTCCCTGGCAGCCGAGGGTACGAAGGACTCGTACCAGCTGTTTCTCTCCTCGGCTTCGGCCAAGGCGGTGGCGCCGTCCGGCTGTTGCACGTGGACGATGTAGGTCTGCAGCCGTGGGGCAGCGGTAGCGTGGCCCTGATCATGACTTCCCTGGTACCGGTCCGATGCCGAGCAAGGAACGTTAGTGTTACATATCATGAAGAAGATAAGCAGTGCAGAGAAGCGGAGGGGAGGGAAGAGCAAGCGATCCGCCATCATCATATGCTGGTTGCAGAAGGCAGAAGAAGTGGGAAGACCTGGCGCATGCACAATGGCAGTTGTACGTGGGAGAGAAGGAAGAGAAAGGTATCATATATATAGCGTTTGTGAGGCTTGGAGGACGAGAAGTGTTGGGAATACGATGGTGCGATTGATCTGTTTCAGAGGGGGAGCCGAGGATTTATGGGGTGGTTCCATAATCGCTGTATCTAATCGATTGATCTGTTTCCGGAAGAGGAGTCGAGATTTGGGACGAGGAGATTTAATAACCAGGGAAATGCTTTTTGTACTCCCTTAATTAAGTTCGGCCCGTCCATGCATGATGCGTGCATCGATTCCCCGGGCAGTGATGGAAGCAACTCTTTGGTTTCGTGCAAAGAATGGTGTCACGCAAAGATAGAAGCCATGCATGCAGGCCTTAAGGCCGGGAGTGGGGAGGGGATCAGAGAGGTGGATCTAATGTACACAAGAAGCGGATTACCGCTACATGGATTAGTAACTCTCCGATTCGGTGTTGTAACTGTTCTTCTTAATTTACTAGTCAATGAGAGATGTGTGGGGCGAGTTATACATGTACATGTAGATAATTAATTCTTCACCGTAAGCACTTATATATCTCAATATATATATTACTGTTGTATAGACAAGTTGTTGAACGATACAAATATATTGTTGGTTTTTTTTTTTCACTTTTTGTTCTTTATAATTATTTAATATTTTTTATTAATTCTTAAAATTTCTGTATTTCTTGTTAATCCTTAAAATTATTTAAAATGTCCTTGAAAACTCTTCAATCCTTCCTAGAAATTCTTCTGGAAGGGATTTTTTAAAAAGAATAATACTTGTTACATCACATGCGGTGTAGTGCAACTCGCACTACATGTTGGTAGTTGTTTGATCTATTAGCAGGCTGTGGTAGTAGTATTTTTTTTTTTTTTACTTTTTAATTTTTTTTTTGAATGTCGGCCGTGTCATGCCTAACACGTCCATACACCGACCGGACGTTCAATTTATTAATTTTAAAAATTTTTAGATCATCCATTGAAGATCGAATTGTATGGACGTGCTGGGTATGATGAGGCCGACCTAAAAAAATTATCATTTTTTGTGCCGGTGCGGTGCATTAAGTATTACTATTTTAATAAGAATCGAAAGATGAGAGGATTTCAAGAAAATATAAAAATTGTGCAGACTGATAAAGAATATTGAATAATTATATAATCGAGAAGTAAAAAATTTATCTTCTTCTTCTTCTTCTTCTTCGCCAGAAAAGTTAAGTATGGTGATCGTAATCCAAGAAACTAAAGGTCTATTTGACTACACTTAATTGGCCACTTGAGTATGAAGTAGTTAGACATCATAAGTTTCAAACTGTTTGACAGAAATTGATGTTTAATTCATCCAATTATGTCTAGAATACTTCTTATTTTTTTTTAAAAAGTTACTTCTTTATTTTCAACTATTTATTTCTCAGTGCAAATTTGAATGAGAGAGTGTGTGGGAAAGAGACTCTTCAAAAAGGACATTCTTCGGGAATGGAAAAAGTACCACAAAAAGGAGTTTTTTTACAGGTTTTTTCACTCTGCATTCGCCCAATCATGTCCAAATCTGCACTTAAAAGATCTCTATTCTTGCGAGAACAATCACCCGCACGCCGCCTCCTCATTGTTTAAAAAACGAACCTTGTGAAGACGAGCCTTGCCGTAGTAATCCGGATCGTCTGCGTTTACGAGTCGCAGCAGTTGCAGCGACTTCACGGAATAAGCACATGCACGAGAGACGTCCACAAATCCAAACACCCTAAGGTGCCGAATCGATGGCTTCTTCCTGCTCCATGCTCATTTAGTAGTCTTTTTGGATATACTTTTTGTAGGACATCTATTCAATACATAAACTGCACAAGCGGCTGCTTCAACTTAAAATATTTTAGGAAGACCTTTTTCAATCAACATGGTCCTTACCATCTCCACAATGGTTCTGTTCTTCCTCTCTGCTATGCCGTTTTGCTGAGGAGTGTAAGCAGTTGTGCTTTGGTGCTCAATTCCTTGCTTCCTGCAAAATTCATTAAACTGTGAAGAGAAATATTCTCCTCCACCATCAGATCTCAGAACTTTCACATAATAACCACTTTGTTTCTCAACTAGTGACTTGAACTGGCAGAAGGTATCAAAGGCATCATACTTTTCTTTCAAGAAATAAATCCATGTCTTTTAACTGAAATCATCAATAAAAGTCATGAAATATCTGCACTTTCCAAAAGAAAGAGTACCCATCTCACATAAATTAGTGTGAATCAACTGCAAAGACTTCTTTGCTCTTACAAACTCTCCTTTAAGAAAAAGACTTCTATGTTGCTTTCCACGAATACAACTTTCACAAATCTGGTTTGGATGATTAATGCTAGGTAACCCTTTTACTATGTTTTGTCTAGCAAGATTTTTCAGTCATTCAAAATTCAAGTGACCAAATCTCTAGTGCAAAAGCCAAGACTCATCATGAACAATTGTTTTAAAACATAGTAAAGCAGCATTTTCAATCTTTATCGGGAACATCCTATTTTTGGTCATAGATACTTTAGCAATTAATCTCTTCTGCTTATCTCTCAATTCACAATTCCCTTTCTCTAAAACCAGACTGTAGTCCTTTTCTTGTAATTGACCAACACTTAACAAATTACATTCTAGTCCGGACACATAATAGACATCTGATAGAATAAGATGATCATCATTACGTGTACGAGTTAGAATATTTCCTTTCCTTTGATTGGAATTTTACTATTATCTCCAAATCTAACCATAGTGCTAACCGACTCATCCAGATCTACAAACATATCTTTCTTTCCACACATGTGATTACTACATCCGGAGTCTATGTACCATAAATTATTGTTACTAGACTCAGATGAATCACAAATTAAAAGTAAGGGAACATCATCATTATTCTCAACAAAATTTGTATTATTTTCTTCTTCTGCTGCCTTCTTTCTACACTCGTACTGATAATGACCATATTTATCACAATGATAACATTGGATCTGAGATTTGTCATACCTCTGATAATTTGATCTACCTCTTCCTCTGCCTCTGCCTCTATCTCTATTATTATTCGGCTACTATTCTTTATCATTTGATGTTGAATCCTCCTGACCACGGCCTTTACCACGTCCACGGCCTTGACCGCGTCCTGATCTTCCACCTACTTCTTTAATGAGCTTTGTCATTCACCATCAGTTGAGTTTTGAGAGCTTGCTCAACTGACTGCACTGATCTCTACTGTAACCTGTGCTCATGGACTTGCAAAGAACCCATAAGGCCTTCTACTGTCAAATCATCAATTTCTTTTGACTCCTCAATTGCACAAACAACATGATCAAATTTAGCTGTCAGTGTTCTCAAAATCTTTTCTACAACTCTTGTGCCTGGAATGTCCTCTTCATTCAGACGAATCTGATTGGAGACGGAGATCACCCGACCAAAGTAGTCAGAGATCGACTCCTTATCTTTTATCTTCAAAATTTCAAATTCTCCTCTAAGTGTTTGTAAGCGTACCTTTTTGGTTTTTTCTTCTCCTTTGTAACTCTTCTCCAGCAAAATCCATGCCTCCTTTGTAATGGTCGCCCTTGAGATCCTCTCGAAGACGACTTTATCTACCGCCTGGTAAATGAAAAATAGCGCCTTTTTGTCTTTCTTGCGGCTTTCTCTCAGTGCATCTTTGCGCGTTTGCGGAAGAACGTCAAACTCCTGTTGATTTGCCACCTCGGTGTAGCCCGACTCCACGACATCCCACAACTCTTGAGATGCAAATAAGCACCGTATCTGAGTGCTCCAATACTCGAAGTTCTTCCCTGCGAACTTCGGTAGTTGTGGTTGGATCATGTTATTTGTCGCCATGATCAACCACTAACAACGGTAGAGCACGAACGTCACCAATTTTTTTCGGCCTCTCGCAAGAGATCGAGCTGCAACAACAACATTGAGATGGGCCTACAATCAAAGTGGCTCTGATACCACTTGTTAGAAAAACAAACCTTGTGAAGAGGAGCCTTGCCGCAGTAATCCGGATCGTCTGCGTTCACGAGTCACAGCAGTTGCAGCAACTTCACGGAATAAGCACATGCACGAGAGACGTCCACTGTATGCACCAATTGTCTTTGAAGACTTTCACGTGGCTTTGGGATCTTTCACAGCCACCATACTACATAGGCTACTCAGCAATATGCATTAACATGAGAAGAGAAGGAGGGACGTGGAGAACAAGAAGGGCAGGTGGAGAATATGATATTCTATATCATTGTCTTCTGTTACATTCGTTGGACACTAGGCCATATATATAGACCCATGATAAACTCTAATCCATTATCTAGATAAATACATTAACATATAATAACTATATATGGACTCTTAGATAAAAAATGAAATCTAATCACGATAACTTCTAAAATCAATCCGGATAACTACGATTGGGATTATCTTTCAACACTCATCTCTCTGTATACTCTTCTTCCTCCTCGATGTCGTGCCCCTTCTTCCTCTGTCGCTCTTCCTCTATAGCTCCTGATTTCTCCCCTGCCCTCCTCTTCTCCTTCCAGTTCCATGCTGCCATTGGATCGTGGTCGCCACCCCTACGTGTGCCATTGTGGATCGTGGTTCCGTGGCGTTGCTGGATCGTGGTCGTTGGCCCTGCTTTCGCCACAGCTGATGGTGGTCACCGTCTCTGCCTGTGCCGTTGCTGAATCGTGGTCGCTGCCGCTAGATCGTGGTCGCCGGCCCCCCTGCCAATGCTCTGACGCCCACCGCACCTCTGCAGCCTCTATGGTTGATAGCCCCTGATGCTGGGCGATGCCGTCATGCCCCCGAGAAAGGAGCCCCACCCGCCACAGCGCTGCGTCCTCCTTGATGCCATCAACGAACAGAGTGCACTGTTGAGGGCGTGCGCCATGGCCAAGCTGCTGGGACGTTGCCATTGATGGTGGCACCCTGGCTGTGGGTAACCCGTGTCAGAGATTGGAAAATTGGAGAAGAAAGGACGTGGATGGCTTCTATGAAATAAAAATAGTCTTTTCTGTGGCATTGTGAATGTTGTTCAAGGTGAACTACCATTGGAGGCCCTGACGTAGTGCAGCGCAGGGGTTGCTCACGCTGTCCGTCTCCAAATATAGTGGCTGTACTACGAGAGAAGTTTGTATTTTTCAATCTTGTGAAGAGCTCGTATTTTGATCTAACTTCAAATATGTAGTTTGTTTTTATTCTAATTGAACTGGTTTGTAAGTTTCAGATTTGTACTCTTCAAATCTATAGAATACAATGATAAATAATCTTTATTCAGAATTTTAGATGTTAGTTAAGTAAGACTGCATTTCAAACAAAAAATGGTCTATAATATGAATTATTATCAGTACTTTTTTGAGACACTACCCTTCCCAAGACATTATATGGTAAATATATTTTTCATGACACTACAAGGGAGGCAGATTTTGTTAGCGAATATATGTCAACGGCTATAGATACTTATCGACAAAGAGAATATTAGTCGACGGCTATGAAGTTGCCGTTTACAATATGCTTATTTGTCGGCGGCTAATATAACCGCTTACATATACTGAATATATGTCAACGGCTTTACTTTAGCCGTTGATATTTGTAGGTTATACGTTTACGACTGTTTCTTAACCGTCGACATATGTAATAAATAGAAAAAAAAATAACAGTAAAAATTATATGTCAACGGCTAAAACTGTAGCCGTTTACATATCTAATATATGTCAGCGGCTAAACTTATAGCCGCTGACAAAAGACCGGCCCTTTCCCTGTCTCCCTCCCGAGCCCTAGCTCCCTGTTTCCCTCTTTTCCCCTCTCCTAGCCCTAGCCACTGCCGGTCGCGTCCGCTGTGCCCGCCATTGTCGCCGGTCGCGTCCGCTGTGCCCGCCATCGAGCGCGCCGGAGATGCTCCCAGGGCGAAACCCTAGCAGCGGCAGCTGACGGATCGCGCCGGCGGAGGGGGAGGAAGACGACGCGGGCGGGGCAGCGATGCAGAACCACATTCTAAACAGCATCCGCAGCCTCAAGCTCCCCGATGGCTGCAAGGGCGGCAGCAGCCAGGTCTACGCCCTGAACCCCTCCTCCGCCGGCCACGACAAGACCCACCCCCATCACCGCCACCACCCTCCCCACCATCCGCATCACCATCGCCGCACCCCCTCCCAGGACGCCGGCCACCACCTCCGCGCGGCCGCTTCTGGTTGCCCCGACAGCCTCCTCCCCTACGGCCTCCCCTCCCCGGACCTCATCGATCCCCCCATCGACCCCTTCATCCGAGAGGTCGACCAGGTCTACGCCCTCGCCGCCTCCTTCCGCCGCCTCGCGGGCGCCGCGGAGCCCGAGCGCGCTCCACCTGGAGCAGCGCTCCCTCCTCAGGGCCCTCGGCGACCCAAGGCTCCTCCGCCGCTCCCTGCGCTGTGCCCGCCTCCACGCCCCGGACGTGCACCACAAGATCGTGCTCTCCGCTTGGCTTCGGTTCGAGCGGCGGGAGGACGAGCTCGAGGCTCACCCCTCGTCCTCGCCCGCCGCTTCCTCCTGCGGTCCCGCGATGGAGTGTCCCCGCGCAGCGCTCGTCCCTGGTTATGATCCCGAGTTCTCCTCGGGCCCCTGCCCGTGCCGCCGCGCGGCCAAGCGCGCCGCATCTGGTTCGGGGGCCGCAGAGCGGGAGCAGAAGGAGGGGGAAGAAGCGGAAGAAGAAGAAGAATAAGAAGAGGAAGGCGACGTGGTTTTCTGTATCGGCGATGAGGAGGTTGTTTGCGTTCGGTACCGGATGGTGGCGCTGTCGAAGCCGCTCAGCATGATGATGTATGGAGGGTTCATGGAGTCAAGGAGGGAGAAGATCCACTTCACACACAACGGGATCTCCGCCAAGTGTATGACGGCGGTGGGCGTCTTCAGCCGCACGACGTCCTTGGAGGGCTTCCCGCCGGATATCGTCCTCGAGCTGCTCTCCTTCGCCAACAGGTTCTGCTGCGAAGGGTTGAAGTCCGCTTGCGATGCGCATCTGGCGTCGCTGGTGGGAGGCACGGAGGACGCCCTGTTGCTCGTGGAGTTCGGGCTGGAGGAGACGGCGCACCTGCTGGTGGGATCTTGTCTGCAGGTGTTCTTGAGGGTGCTGCCCAGGTCTTTGAACGACCCCAGGGTAATCCGGCTCCTCTGCAGCGCGGAGGCCAAGCAGAGGCTGGTCTCGGCTTGGCATGCGTCGTTCGCCTTGTACTACTTCCTTAGTCAGGTGGCCATGGAGGAGAACATGAGGTCGAACACGACGGTCATGCTCCTGGAGAGGCTTGGCGAATGTGCGGTTTCCGAGTGGCAGAGGCAACTGGCGTTTCACCAGTTGGGTTGTGTGATGCTTGAGAGGGATGAGTACGAGGACGCCCAGGGTTGGTTTGAAGAGGCGGCCAACGCGGGTCATGTATACTCTCTGGCTGGCGTCGCCCGCCCGGGCGAAGTTTAAGCGCGGGAATAGGTACTCGGCTTTTAAACTCATGACATTGAATCCTGAGTACATGATGTTCCATGGGAAGGTTCATGGGGAACAACTGGTTGAGGTTCTCCGGCAGCATGTTCAGCAATGGAGTCTAGCAGATTGCTGGATGCAATTATATGATAGATGGTCTTCTGTGGATGATGTTGGGTCTCTTGCTGTGGTACATCAGATGTTGGCAAATGATCCTAGCAAAAGCATATTGTGGTTTAGACAATCTCTCCTTCTGTTGAGGTAAGTTGTTTGGTAGACACTTATCTGTTGATTGAACTTATTAGAACACTACACTAGTGCATTATCTTATTCTACATGCTCTATGTAACTCTGGATGTGTGTTGATGACTTTTCCCGAGTTTGTATCCCTTTGGCACGCGTTTATTGGCTAAAAAGGCAACAACAAGAAAGAAAAGAGGGGATGCAGAGCTAGCGTTCTTGAAGCATTGACTTGACTATCTTATGTGGGTAGGGCTCCGGATATCATATGGCATTTCCATACATCCCCTCCACAATCTGATGATATGAATGCTGTGGTCAAATGGTGGACATTCGGATTGCCTGGCCATCGAAACAAATTAATTAAGCAATGTTAATAATATGTAGTTGGGTCTAGCTATAATATTCATGGGATTGAGAAACTTGATGATGCTAATTATGTGGCTCTTATATATATATACACCACGGTTAGGTTAGGCAATTGCAAATGTTGATATATATATTTCTAGGCTCTTACTTGCTCCTCAGCATCCCATCCCCATGATCTCTCATCCCATATTCATGTCGCAACATTCTTGAGAAGAAATCGCCAAAAAAATTGTAGTTTACCATGTGAGTTGCGAATTTTAATCAACTTAATTTAGTTCCTGTTTACTACTACGTACTGCAGGCAGGCATAAGATGGGAGGGGCATCTGTCTTTCTGTCGTTTACCATGTGAGAAGGAAGGGGCTTAGAGGTTACAATGAACCATAGTTTAAATAAACAGTGCTTAAGTTGGTGAGGGAGCAAGTATAGGATTACATGTGCTACATTTTGTTTTACGTTCATCACCTACTAATTATGAGCATGAATTATTCAAATACCTCTGCAACGATTATTATTTTTTATTTAAAAAACTGACAAAGAAAACACAAGAAAAAATGGTGGCGAGGAAAACCTCAAATGTATGAATCTTCTAAACAAGATTATGCTGCATGACTTACTTTCAATGCAATAATTATGTCGGAATATTCTAGGAGCATATAGCATACAAAGCATATTTGGCAAAATTGTCTAGGTATCTATGCTTCATGTCGTCCCTTTTCCCCTACCCCTTTCACCATGGTTTCTCTTCTGGTGTTCTCTGTGTAAACAAATAGAGAGGTCTTCTCTCTCTCTCTCTCTCCCCAGAATGTTTTATCTATTGTTTCACTTTTTTCTACAGCTAAGCATAGCTTTACAATCTCCTCTTCCTCCTCCTCATCTTATCAATCATTTTGATCTGTTGAAAATACTGTACATCTGTACCTATGAAGAACTTTGGTGAATTTCAATTTTGTAGTGTAATGATCAGGGAACCCTATTCTCTCACTTTTTCTACAGTGAAGCATATCTTTACTTTCTCCTCCTCTTCCTCTCCCTCCTCACCACCCCATTGATCATTTTAACTTGTTGAAAAGTGCTAATATCTCTGAATTGTAATGTTTGGTGAATTTTGTTCTCATAGTGTAATGATTAGGGCACCCTATGTTTTCATATCAATCGATCTTTACTTGCACAATCCAGTGTTTGTAGTGGAGCAATTATAGTGATGTAATGAATAGTGAAATTTATCTATTTCTATCCAAAGATCTTTTGAAGCTTTTTTCCTCAAGGCATATGCTTTGGCCGATACAAGTCTGGATATTACATCTTCATCATACGTAATTCACCTTCTTGAAGAGGCTCTTAGGTGTCCATCTGATGGGCTTCGGAAAGGGCAAGTAGGTATCCTACTGAGCTGCTTGATTAAACAGTTATGATAAGAGTGTTTTGGTAAACTTACCATCCTTCGTTACTCTTGTGGTTGCAACACTTTTCTGTAGGCACTAAATAATCTTGGGAGTGTCTATGTGGATTGTGATAAGCTGGATCTAGCTGCAGACTGTTATGTCAATGCTCTTAACATAAGGCACACACGAGCCCATCAGGGTCTTGCACGTGTGTATCATCTAAAGAATTAGAGAAAATCTGCTTATGATGAGATGACGAAGCTGATAGAGAAAGCACGTAACAATGCATCAGCATATGAAAAGCGTTCAGAGTACTGTGATCGTGACATGGCAAAAAATGATCTTACTAGGGCAACAGAGTTAGATCCATTAAGGACCTATCCTTACAGATATAGGGCTGCAGGTAAGGCTGTTTGTTCTATCTTAAAGTCCTTTAATGCACCTGAAGATAGACATCTGCATTGCACTTTCAATATTTAAATATTGTTGTCATCAGATTGTGGTTGTAATGTTGTACATAGAAAGCTGATGCATTTGCCTGAATAAATATGACATCACTTAGGATAGTTCATGCATTTCAAGAAATTAACTATTTTTTGGTTAAAGAGATAATTTATCCGTTTTTTGTACTCCATGAGGGAGATGATTTTGATGGTGATGACGAACAGTGAGCCGATGATAATTGATACATTTAGTTGTGGATGTGTAATCTGAATTTTTCGGGGATGTGTAATGTGAATTTTTCATGAATGTGTTTTTTAATGTTATGTGAATGTTTATTTATGTATGTGGATGTATTTTTTTTGTGATTTTATGAATGTATTTATTTGAAAGTGTGAATGTGTTTATTTGTACATGTTGATGTGCTTTTGTATATGTTTGTAACTACAAATCTGTATATACAGGAAAAATATATAATTTATTAATTTAATATATATATATTTTTTTCTTAGTAACTATTAGTCAGCGGTTTTATAGCCGTCGACAAATAATATTTGTCAGCGGCCTCAGTCAGCGAAAACGTTTTGTCAGCGGCTTTAAAGCCGTCGACAAATAGTATTTGTCGGCGGCTTACGTCGCTGACAAAAATATTTGTCAGCGGCTCTGAAGCCGTCGACAAATAATATTTGTCAGCGGCTAACGTTAGCCGTGGACATATGCACTATTTGTCAGCGGTTAACCTCCGTGGACATAGGTTGTATATGTCAGCGGCTCTACGTAGCCGCTGACATATGTGTTATATGTCAGCGGCTACTGTGTGTAGACATATAATGTATATGTCAGCGGCTTCTGTGTGTAGACATATATAGTATATGTCAGCGGCTCTACCTAGCCGTTGACAAATATATGCCAACGGGACTTTTGTCCACGGCTTTGTCAGCGGCTGGGAAGCCGTTGACATAAGTGTTTGTCAGCGGCTGTTTGGGATTTGTCAGCGGCTCTTAGCCGCTGACAAATCCTGTTTTCCTTGTAGTGTGATAAACATATTTTTTGTGGTACATTAATTTTACATTTAACGTAAAAATTTAGAAGACCATATAGTCAGTGTAACTTAAACGATACCTATATAAATGGTGCAAAATTTGTAATTACAACTAGAAAATGTAACATTACTATAAATATGGTGATACATGTAAACAAGTTTTTTCACTTATGTCTTATTTGTCAATATGCATTTTATAACAGTGATTATCAAAATTTTATCCTAAATACATATACATGTGTAGTGGTCGGAAACGTATAGAGCATATGATGTTCTCCCCATTCCCACTGATGGACGATGTGCATGGTTGGACCTACAAGAGAGAAAAGGCATTGAAAAGGGGGCATTACTTCTGGCTGTTAATCGGAGGCATGGGTACTAAAACCGTAGGACCTTTACCTGCGAATGTATATAAATATATTGAGAGTATGATTAAGCTATACCTACGGTTAAGAAATTGTGAGAAAAGTATTCAAAATCTATAGATGATACCAATATGTGGCCATATGTTTTAGAGTTTAGCTGTGATTCAGTATAGCTACTTCCCTTAACCTAACTTCTTTAAAACCGTAGTAAATTATTTTTACTTTACTCTTTTAATTACCATAGGTAAATAACTTTTTTTTAACAATATATATACAAGAAATGGTAGGCACCTGGTGTCACCTATAACCTACATGTCGAAACTCATTGTAACGTTCCTACATTCACATTGTCGGGTATGTTCTCAACTTGTCATAGAAGCTTTTTCACAAAAGCATTAAAAAAAAAAAGGAAACATCACCGCCTATACATGATGGATATAGGTGTCCTCTAAGCCAATCATAAGGCATCTATTTCAATCTGGTTCACTAATAAATGGCATTAAATTCATTATGTAGATTGGCATATTTATAATTGCGCATAATGAAGTCCATGAATATGTGCAATAGTCATCAGATTATGATGAGATCATAATAATGAGACTGATGACTTATAAACACATATTCTCAATTGTTCCTAGTCGTAAGATGTTTGAGAAGGACATCAAACATCCGGTTAGACTAGTACAGGTTATTCCAGCTCATATGATGAGGGTGACTGATCTCGTTAGTTACTAGTGTGGAGACACAATGGTAAACCTGTAGGTGCTCATTGGAGAATGAGTTCACTGAACTGATCCGACATGAATCGCCGAATGGTAATTTACCTGACTGTCAATCGGCTTGATTCATCGTCACAGTAGCGTGGTTGATCCTTGGACTTGAGACACCAAAGACACCTTGTCGGTGGACTTTTGGACTTTGACCTTGACCTACGAATTCCTATCCACGGGATCTCAAATAGTCAAGGATCGGGTCCAGCGGAAGACCTTCGAAGGTGATTGTGTGTTCAATAAAGGATCGTTCGCTCTCAGGTAACTGGAGAGAGAATGCTCTAGAGTAGATCCGCAGGAGTCTCTGGCCAGAGCAGAAACAATATCAGAAAAGTGGTTTTCGGATATTGTACAGCGGAGTCTGATTCAAGTGAGTTGACCATCTAGGGTTTGACAGTTGACCATACCCTAGGTTAACTCGAGAGCATTGTGCGAACGAAGGATTATAGCCACGTGGTAACTGTGGACGGACAGGTTCCATGAGTGGGTTGCTGAACCCCATTACCTTCCGGGATCATGCGGTGTTGCTTGGCACCCAACTTGATCAGAAGTCCGACCGAATTCACATGCGATGTCAATTCGGTTAAGTAATTAGTTAATATCAAGATATTAATTAATTACAATAAGTCAATAACTAGTTATTGGACTTAACGGGCTGAAAACCGGACTGGTGAATGGGCCTAGAGGGTCACACGCAATAAGATTCTCAGTCGGTGGTACATAAGTGGGATTTATATTAACTCGGGGACTTTTGTGAAAAGTCGCGCCGACTTAATATATATACACGCTGTTGAGAAACCCTGGGCCAAGCTCTAGGATTCCCTTGCTGGCCGTCACCCCCCCTTTCTCTCTCCCCCTCTGGGCGTCCCGTTCGGCGCGCCAGAACAGCTTTCGTCTCCGCCGCGTGTGATTCCCGAAAGTCGGGAATTCCCGTCGGCGGGATTTCCGCAACCGTTGCGGCGACGGATCTTCAGCGAGCGAGCTGTAACGGACGAGGGATCGAGGACAAACCACCGCGGAGGATCGCGTGGATACCGCTGGAGGCCGGACGCTTGTGCGGCTTGCGGCATCACCTCGACGGAACCGAAACGGATGCGGATTCGAATCCGCGCACGGTAATCGGATTACTTCTCGTAGTTTTCGGTTTACGTTTTTCGTTCCGAATCGGATCAGCGGGCATCGGGCGGGATAAATTTTGTTCTTCGTTTCCGCTGCGTTCTTCGCGTCCCGCCCGGATCCCAACAATACATTCATTGTAGGTAGGGTTGTCAACGGGTCGGAGACGGAAACGGAAATAACACATTCCTCTTCCGTTTCTTATAAGGTTTATCGAAGACGAAAACGGAGACGGAAGTGAATGTTTTCGCTTCCGCATCTATTTTTATTTTTAAATAGGAAATCAAAAATAGAAGTAAACGGAAGTTTTCGCTATCATCATCGCTATATTAAGAAGATATTTAAAATTACTATTACTATTCACTTTTTAATAAACTTTCTTCTAATAATTAAAAAAATTAAACTTACGAAATTTTAATATATGCAAAAATTAACAATTTATGAATTTTAAAATTTGAAATCTACTTTATCTATCAATCTAAATTTACATATGAATATACCCAAACATGTGTCATAAGATCATATTAAAATGTTAAAAAGTTTTCAACTTCTTACTGTGGCCTTTCTTTTATGTGTGTGAGGTACATGATTATTCAGAAATGAAAATGGGTTAGTGGATGCGGAAATGAGTGTTTCCATTTTTGACTGCTATATCGGAGATCTATTTTCGTTTCCTATAACTTAACAGGTGGGCTTTAATGGAGTTCCGTATTCATTAATAAAAATGGAGATGGAGTAGATAATCGGAACTCAAATATCTATTGACAGCCCTAATTGTAGGTAAACAATGCCACATCTACATACATAGTTTCGTTTAGAAAGAAAAATACATTGATCGACAATGTCACATTTTAAAAGATGTTGTACAACTTTAACTAACACAACTTTATTTCATTTAAGTTTGAATCGAAGTTCTATGCACATTGAAAGGGGGTAAAGGCATGTCTTAAAATCTAAAATTTCCTCTAGGTCTTGATTCAACATAAGTAATGAAACTTGTTGACCAACAAATAACTAGATGCGTGAGGTCCTCTGTCTTCAACTAGTGATGGCATAGTCTAATTGTGAAATGGGCAAAAGGAAAGGAGGCCAACGATTGCAACATCAGATATCCTCAAAACTTGTCTCTCATTTTGTGGACCATATATAGATAGTAGTAGGGCAAATTACATGTGCATAGAGATACGCATCATCCCTTTTCCTAACCTCAAAAATAATTTTGAAGATAAGTATTATAAATTATCATGTCAAGACAAATCTAAACCTACTCAAGGAGGTTATACACTGATAGGTATTAGAAATTACCATACAACTGGTCGGTGCATAGCCAACAATAGCTAATCTTCCCACTCCTTCGATTTGAAAACCTTTCGCTTCTTTACACCCAATAACATGGTCGAGACTTTCTGGTTTGTAATAGGTTGGGAGACAATTCCAACCATATTATCCAAAAACAAAATAAGAAGAAACATAGATAGTATGAGAACAAAGAACTATACGAAATATGCCAAAGGTAGATATGCTACATTATCTACAACTATTTGCATGTGGTTCTTGGAGATGGCTCAACTTTCATATATATTGCCTATCATATGTGTTTTCCAACTAACATGGTGCAAAATCTTATCTACAATTGGATATCACAATTTGACAAAAATCATTATATATATACACACATTTAATATGAAATGTTACACATCTACAAAAATATTAGAACTCGAGTAATATTCCTTAAGTTTAGGAAGTAGTTTATCCAAGAGAACCATTTCACCAACATATGAGTGGTATCTTAGTAACATTGCAAACAACTAACAAGCATGAAATGGCTCAAACAATTAAGGTACCTACGTTTGTATAAGATGCTCTCCTATAGTGTAAGACAGGCTACAAATATTGGTGATTACAACATTTACAGATTTGCATGACAATATTTAGAAGATGTTTTTGCTCTCAACTAAAATTAATAACCTCCAAATCTTTGTGAAGTAAAGTATGATAATAATGCTTCTTCATCTAGGACAACCTAAATTAAGTATGGTTTCCTTCTTGGGAGGAAGACCACTACCAACACTAGATTTCCACCATCAAGCAAGAAATGGAGAAGGTCCTTTCAAACATAAATATATAAGAATATGTATATCCGTCAGCAAACAATGACAAATAAGAAGGCAGTAGTATCTTATATTATGATGAGGGAGTAGAGATTGCTTTAATAGGTAGTAGAATCTTCCTTTAAGGTACCCAGAGATGAAGGCAGAGCAGTTTTAGCCAATTTGACTATGAGACTGGCTGTGTATCACCAAGTTATTGAAGCACAAATAACTTACTCAAAGATTGTAGGGACTGAAGTTTCGGGTTCAGTTTTCGGGTCGGTTTCGGGTCGGATCCCCTGGTCTGGACCTTGAGGGGTCTTGAGAGTTTCTTTTGAATGACGTCTACACTTCACGACGCCTTTCAAACGGCGTCTTGATAGGTGGACGCCATTTAGATCTATTGCTGTTGTGCCACATGGACGCCACGTGGGCGGGTTTCGGGCCGCGAGAGTACGGCCCCTGTCTCGTCGTATGAATGGCGTTTATGATGGACGACGCGATTCAGACTGCGACCCTGCGGTGTCAGTGTACGGTGCCTGACATGTCAGCTGAACGACGTCCGTGGTGGTCGACGCGTTTCAGAGTGCTGTCAGTACGGCCCGTCCTGTCATCTGATAGGCGTCCTTTTCGCTCGACGCGTTTTAGCCAGTTTCTGATTGACCCCGCGAGCCTCCCTTTCTTTCTCTCATTCTCACCCTCTCACTCTCTCTCCTCTCCCTCTCCGCCTCCTCCGACCCCTCTCTTCCCCTTTCCCTTCCTCTTCTTCCTCTTCCACCACTCCAACGCCTCCCTACCTCTCACCTCTACCACCACCACTTCCTTCGCGGTGTTCTATTCTTCGGACGGCGGCCGACGTCCCGGCGGAGTGGCGACGTCCTCGGGGGTACCGGCGGCGGTCTGCGGTGCGGCGGTTCGGCGACATGGAGCCTGGAGGAGTTCAAGTAACCGGTAGGGGGACGAACCTTGCGTGGATTGTACACGTTTCATCTGTAGTTTCCATGTGATGCATGATGTGTTTGGGGGTAGAACGAGCATGTTTAGGAGCTTTTCTTGATGGGGATGAGAGTTTCTATGAATGAGGATTTGTGATGATTCGGCTTGCTCCTCTTCCTCCTCTGTTTGGTTTGGTTTTGGAGCATTTGGGGGTGAAAAGGGAGCCCTCGGGCTGAGTACAGAACCTGGTTTCTGGCGCTAAAAGACGTCGTACCTAGACGACGCCATTTCGAATGGCGCCGGGACAGCACGACGCCTTTTAGGCATAAATCTTCCTGTTTGAGGTTCTGTCAGTCTGGATTTCTGGCGTTAAATAACGTCGTACCTGGACGACGCCATTTCGAATGGCGACGGGCCAGTACGACGCTATTTAGGCAGAAATCACCCAGATTAAGGTTTTCTGCAAGTTTTGTATTCTGGTATGACTGGTGTCTGAGGATAGTGACGCCTTTTTGAAAGGCGGCTTCCCAGGACGACGCGTTTTAAGAGGAATCAACTGTGGCATGTCTATGTTTCTGTCACCGATAGGCGACGAGAGATAGCGACGCGTTTTAAAAGGCGACCTCTGGTGTCGACGCCTTTTTAGGCCTGAGGCCGGTACTTCATGAACCAGTTTAGGATGCTTGAATGGCGTCGGCCTTGGGCGACGCGATTCAAGACAGTACTACACTAATCCATGCTAGTAAAATGTGTTTACACTGTTAATATAGTTGGTTAAATGCATGCTTTAATTATGCTCGATGATGATGGATTCTTCGTGACCGGTTAGCACTGTGTTGAGTGTCGTGCGACCGTGGACTTCTCACGTGACCGGATCGCACTGTGCCGGGTTTTGTCTTACTGTGGACCTGGAGTGATAGTTGTAGCGCTTTATCACCCTGTGCTGATGTGGGTGGAGCACAGCGCCGGTGGGGGCATGGGCGGGGTGACGCCTAGTGAGAGAGGGTCACCTAGTGAACCCCGGGGTCAGCTAGTACCGGTGTAGGAGTGGTACATTCGGAGTGTCACTCATACTGGGGGAAAGAGTAACCACCTGAGCCAGTTGGGCCGGAGTAGCTAGCGTGCTATCCGAGGGGTTACTGTTTGGTCTCAACGGGTCGGTGTTTCCCACTTTCGGTTGTGTGGTCGGTGTTTCCCACTTTCGGTTGTGTGGTCGGTGTTTCCCACTTTCGGAGGCGTGGTTGGCGTGTTTTGCCGAGACGCGAGTTGTAGGCTCCTTGATAGAATGATTCTAGAGATATACATGTTACATTTCGAATGCACATGGTTCATATCGAGATTTAGGAGTAGTGTGTTACAACTTTACTTGCCTTAATCACCTGTATCTTTGTTATTGCACTTGTGGGTGTGTGAGTGGGAGGCGGGGGATCGGATGATCCCTACTGAGCCCAATTCTGGTGTGGCTCACTCCCTACGTTTTCAGGTGTGGACCTCGTGGCGTGTGGCGGCGCGTGGTGTTCTCCTTGGTGTGCGGACCAGCAGCTATCTCAATTCCCGGGGTATGCCCTGATGTTGTTGTACCTTATTTCTGCCTGTACTTAATTAATTTGTTGGACCATGTAATTATTGTTAGACTGTGTACGGACATTATCACTTTAGTTCCTGCGCACTGTACTTCCTTGTAGTCCGTGTGAGTGTTATATTTAATCTTGTTTAACGCTTACTCCTCCAGATGTGTGTTTAAGATCCGGGTGTGAGACCGTTGGATAATGATTCGACACCCATTTAGTGATTGGGTCTCCGATCATAGGGTGGCGGGTCGTTACAAAGATATCCCAAGTCTTGCAATGGCCAAAAATAGTGTTGCAGGATAATGATACTGTCACATTTAGGGGTCGGTTGTATGTACCAGTAGAAGAAGAGTTGAGAAGCATGGTGCTGCATGAAGCTCATCATTCTCGTTACGTCATTCACAAAGGTAGTACCAAGATGTACCATTACTTGAAGAAGCACTTATGGTGGCCAAGGATGAAGAAGGACGTTGCAGAATTTGTAGCCATATGTCTTATTTGTCAGCATGTTAAAGTGGAATATCAGAGGCCTGGAGGTTTACTTCAGTCATTACCCATTCCAGAATAGAAGTGGGAGAATGTGACAATGGACTTAATGATGGGTTTACCCCTGACTCCAAGCAAGTGTGATGTGATTTAGGTCATAATGGATCGATTAACCGAGATAGCTCATTTCTTAGCTATTAAGAAGCATTGGACAGTTGGTAAGCTGGCAAGTTTCTATGTGCACAAGATTGTTTCTTTGCATGGTGTGCCTTTTTCTATTGTATCAAATAGATATCTTAGCTCACTTCAGGTTTTTAGAAGAGTTTCTAGAAGGCTTTTAACACTCAGTTAGTTTTAGCTCAACTTAGCACCCAAAGACAGATGGTCAGTCGAAAAAGACTATTCAAATATTAGAAGATATGTTGAGGGCATGTCGTTTGGAGTGAGGATGCTCTTAGGAATAATATTTGCTTGAGGTAGAGTTTTCTTATAATAACAACTACCATTTGAACATTGGCCTGGCACTATATGGGCGATCATATTGTTCTCCCCTTCGCTAGTTTTGTTGAGCTCCTTTGGTTTGATTTTGATGAAAGAAAACACTTAAAATACTTAAATGGATGTTATTGATAAAGATTAAGGTAATTGAGTAATTTACTTCTTAATTTTTAAAAAGAATATATTGCCAAAATCTCTTTATTTTAGATATAAATGCAATAAATTTTAGAGTTACAAATAAGTTTTTTTAGTGCAAAATGATCCTTAAAAGATCTCCCAAAAGTCTCATTTAAAATGAAAAGGCCTGAATCCAACTCAACTGGTTGACCAGTACTAGGGCTCAGCTTAACTGAGCTAGCTTGGTTGATCGACCAACCACCAGTTGGTCAACCAGTACTAGTGCACAGGTTTTCCTGTGCTTGCACATTGGTTGACCAATCTTGTACCTAGTCGACCAGTATCGGTAGGGATCTATCTGGTCAGTCTTCACCTGCATTGCTTATGGATGCCCAGTTCTGGGTCCTAGACGACTAGAGTGATCCAATCACCTAAGTGAACGTACAGACTGACACGACCTTTATCTGTCCAATAAAAGCATAGTCACATGGAGTGCTTTTTGACTCATGACTGACACGCCAACCTTTTTTCTCCTATGATAGGATACTGTGTTTCAATGGTTCTTTGTTCTTGAAGTACATTTTGCATGACATATTTTTCTATTTGTATGTAACCCATCACACTCACCTTTTTACCTATCACCATGAGTACTCTAAGACGACTATTTATAGGATTTTTTTGGAGTAAGAGACGTCACAAACAGAGTTATTACTAGCCGGTACAAAAGAAGTAAAAAGAAGAGGATTTCAAGTCAATCTTGGGATCCTCTGCGGAAACTTTTTAGAGGAAAAAAGGATCTTTTTTCCTACTTACCTTCCAACAGTTAAGGATTCCTTTGGGCCTATAAAAGAAACAGCTATGGGCTCTTCTGATAGAGATCTTGCAGAGCAAAACATGCCTTATATCTTTTTGAGATTAAGAAAGTTTCTTGAGCTAACTTGTCCTCCTATTTGGTTCAAGTTCTAACCTCTTAAAAAGAAGGTTTCTTGTGTAATTTTCTTATGTGTGCAGGTCAAGGGGAATGGTCACAACTTGTTGGATCTTCTTCCTCTTGATCAAGATTGAAGCAAGTCCTAGAAGAAGCTTCTTTGGTGACTATATGAAGATCATTTAAGAAGGAAGGAGAAGCTTCTCAAGAAAAGACTACTGGGAGAATTCAAAGGAGAAACACTTAAATCATCTTCATCTCTTAAATCAAGATCACTACAAGAATGGAGTTTACAGTCTTTTGCTTTCTTGTTCATTCAAATTATAATATTAAGAAAGCTACAATCTCTTGTGTGTGAGTTGTAGGATTTTTTATTTTCCTACTTTAGTTGTTTTCCTTCCTTGGTGGTAGATGGTCAACCTTTGTAGAGGTTGGAGGGTATTTTCTTTCTTTAGTAAAAGAGGGTCATCCTTTGGGAAAGATAGATGTTGTATTCCTTCTTAGGTGGAAGAGGGCAATCCTTGCGAAGATTGGGCGTGTACCTTACTAGAGGTCTTTTGTCTAGGAAGATCTTTACTAGAGGCTTAGTATCTAGTTGTTTGGTTAGTTAGGACCATATATACCTATTAGCGGTGTACTAGAAATATTTTTCTAATGAAAAAATTTATCGAAGTTGAAAAGTGGACATAGGTCACCATTTATTGAATCGAATTACTATAAATCTTGTGCCTCTTGTGTGGTGGTGCTTGTTCTTTATTGCATGAACCTCATGGCATAATATTATTTCAAAGTACACCGATTTACTTAAAGATTTTACAAAAAAAATTTTAACACTCTATTCATCCCCCTCTAGAGTGTAGGACATAGGTATAAATTTAACAATTGATATAAGAACAGAGTCTCTTGAGGAAGACTTAACAGTGCGAGAAAGATCCTAATAGCTATGGCCAATATGGGTGAAGGATTTTCATCTATCGCTCTTTGACACGTCTAATTAAATGTATTGGAAGGCTCACATGAACATCTTCCTTAAGACTATAGACATTGGTATGTGAACGGTCGTAGAAAATGGTCCACATATAGCTGTCAAAGGAGAGAATGAATGTGATGATGAAGATTACTGAAAATTTTCTTTTTAACCGTCGCGAATAATATTATATTAGTGACGATTTTTTTATAATTGTCGCTAATAATATTAAAATAACGACAATTGACATTCCAACCATCGCGAGGACTTTCTTATGAGCCGTCACTAATAATATTATTTATGATGGCCTTTTTAATTATTTTGAATAATATTATAATAACAATAATTTATTTATAAATCATCGTTAATAATATCATTCACGACAATTTTTTATAGCCGTCACTAATGCTACGATCTCTACTGGTGCCACCTTCAGCGGTTCCCCGTAGAGCAGCAGCTACAGCTGTGAACGCTGGCCAGGTCGAAGGTGCAGTCGACGGCCACCTAGTGTTGCTGCTAGAGTTCTCCCACCATGGCACCCTATCTAAGTGCAGGTAAGGATGGGACGGCCTTAATAAATGTATAGTAAAAAAAACTTTAAAGCAACTCCTCACATGAAACTTTTTCCCACTTCCTATAAAAAGGTTTTTTAAAAAATTTTATCTCCCCCCTTACACTTACCCAATTAGATCCAGGCCTGCACTTACAACAACCCAACTCCAGGAAACGTGGTGCCTTGGATGCTGATCGTATCGATACAACGATGAAAGGGCCGGCAGCACATCCGTACAGCAATCCGGTATGTTAAAACGCCGTGAACTTCAATCCGGTATGTTAAAAAAATTCAGATATTTTACTACCCCTAAATTCATCAAAATCTTGCAAATATATGCTTAACTATGTCAAAATTTATGCAATTTTTTCTGATATATTTGATCGAAGTTCACAATATTTTGACGGAATGACATTTATAATAAGAGTTATACTTATTGGGGCATCACGTGTAGGTTAGATCGGATGGCTCCAGCAGTAATAATTTTTTATTTTTTTATTTTTTATTGTTTTTAGATTAGTCCTATCACATTCGACACATCTTCTTCATTGCGTTCGATTTTTTATTTCTTACGCTTTTTTGAGTTGTCCGACCGAAAATCAGGTTATACGAACGTGTCAAATAGGAAGTGCTCGACTTAAAAAAATTTCAAAAAAATTATCATTTTTTTATGTTGTAGCCAATGCGATGCAGCAACTCGATGCACTGTGTGTATTAGTCTTATAATAGTATGTAGAAGTTAGATATATATATGCAAATAGCACAGTTTACACTCCTAACTACTCCCACAGGATGTTCTTTATCTCTCAATATATACTCCCTTGGGTGGCTCTTTATCTCTCAAATATCTAAATTATATTTAGGTTATATATTTTTACATTTTAACTCTTAAAAAATATAACATATTTATAAATAAATCTTCCTAAGCTAATTATTTACAAATAAGTCCTTTGTTGTATTTATTATACTGAACCTTCCATTAGGATGCCCGAAGGGAAATTGACGCTACGTACGGGTGCACGTTGTATTTTGGGTTGGGTTCTGCCAAGTGCCGGTGAGAATGGGGTTGCGTAAGGGTAGAGGGAGGTTTTCAGAAAAATCTTCATGGAAATAAAAAAGTTTCATGTCAGGGGTGAATTTGAAAATTTTTCTTCTCTGTACTTAGTGAGTCCCATCCAGGATAACTCGACCGCAGATTAATTACAAGCCTTTTCCCCACCTAGAGACGCTAATAATTAACTTGGTTGAGATTTAGTAAATGCAGAAAGAGGGGAGAGAATGATTCAAATTCACTTTTTATTAGGAATGAAAAAAGTTGGGCACGATAAAGTTTTTTTTGAAATCTTATTCTCTTGTACTGACTGAGTTGAATCCAACCGCAGTTCTCTTATAACTAAGATAACATGCATGCATGCGCACGTCCGGTACTTAATTCTCTACAGCATGGCGATGGAGATGGGGCTTCTCACGACGTGTTTCTCCGACACCCACCGCAGGCTGCCTTCCAAGAACGCCTTGGCTTTGCCCCCTTGCGCGGTGAAGCTCACCGTGAAGCTCTGCTTCTCCTTCACCTCCGAGAACCTCAGTGCCTGAGGGCTCACGCTCACCTTCACCCCCGCTGGCTCCTCCACCTGCACCGTGTAGGTTTCCCCCGCCTTCCCCACGTTCGTCACCGTCCGGTTCACAGACACCGTCGCCTTCGAAGATGACAGGGTCACCGCTATGGAGGGGTAGTTCAGCTCCCCGCCGGAGATGCTCACGACGGTGGAGCAGGCGCCTCGCCGGCCGACGATCGCGGCGACCTGCTCATCGGTGTACCCCAACCCGCAGATGTAGGCGACGTAGTCGCCAGCGCCCAGGTCGTAAACGAGGCCCGGGTCGGCGGCCCTGGTGGCGTTCACGTGGCCGGCGCCCATGGCGAAGAAGGAGGCTGGCGCGAGTTGCCCGTCCTTGATGGGCTCCCTGTCGTTGCCACGGACGTCGGAGGAGGTCATGATGGCCGACTTGATCACCGCCGGAGACCAGTCCGGATGTGCGCTCTTCAGCAGCGCCGCGACCCCGCTGAGGTGAGGAGTTGCCATGGAAGTGCCCGAAATCATGTTGAAGTGGGTGGCGCCTCCGGCGGCGGCGCTCGCTTCCGGCGGTCCAACCGGTGAGGGCCACGCCGCGAGGACGCTCACGCCGGGGCCGGCGATGTCGGGCTTGAGGACATCGGTGCTATAGGTGCTAGGGCCCCTGGAAGAAAAGGAGGCAACTGCCGGAGCCGGAGAAGTACGCAGCCTTGTTCCCTCGAAGTGGATGGACGCCGTGGGGCGCTTGGACGCTTTGATGTAGTCTTTGATCCTAGAGCCGGCGGCGAAGCTGACGTGCGAGGCGGGGAGAACATGCGCCGAGGCCTCCGTGGTGTAGCCGTCGGCCTCCGCATTCGCAAGTATCATGGCGACGCCGCCCGCTTCGAGGACTTGGGCGCCCTTGTCTATGCGACTGACGCCGCCACCACTGTCGCACAGCACAATCTTTCCCTTCACGTCGGTGCTCACCATGGACGGATCGCAGTAGAACGAAGTGGCATTCTCTGCGGGGTACACCAGGGGGAACGGATCGCGTGGGAGCCCGCGAGGCTGGAACGCCGACTGCCCCTCGAACGCCTGTCCGTCGCCGAGCTCTACAGAGGCCACGATTGACCTGTCCATGGTGCTCGCGGCCACTGTGAGGATCCATGGCGCCTCGTTGGTGACGGTGCCCTCGCTGGGGCCGTCGTTGCCGCCGGCGCAGCTGACGAAGACACCCCTGCGGGTGGCGCCGAAGGCCCCGATGGCAATTAAATCGGAGTGGAAGGGTAGGGACCCCCTGCCGCCCAGGGAGAGGGAGAGCACGTCCACCCCGTCAGCCACGGCGGCGTCCATTGCAGCCAGGATGTTGGAGAAGAGGCACCCCTCCGTGCTGCACGCCTTGTAGATGGCCAGGTGCGCCCGGGGGGCCATCCCTGCTGCCCTCCCGTTCGCGCTGCCAAGCACGCTTGCGCCCTTCACGAACGCCCCCGCCGCGGTGCTGGCCGTGTGCGTCCCGTGGCCGATCTCGTCGGTGGGGGCGCCCTTCGCCGCTCCGTCGCCGCCAGTGACGAAGCTCCTGGCGCCGATGATCTTGTTGTTGCAGAACTCAGGCGGCTCGCAAGACCCTTTCCAGCCGGGGGGCGGAGGCGGCATGCCATCGCCGTCGAAGGAGGGATGGCCGGGGGTGAAGCCACTGTCGACCATCCCCACGATGACCCCTTCTCCCATACCCTCGCCGGAGGCCGCACCGCCCCACAGGCCGCTCCCCTCGCGCAGCCCCAAGAACTCGGGCGAGTGGGTGGTGGCGAGGGGGACGACGGTGTCGGGGTACGCGTGGACGAACCCTTCCTTCTTCTCCAGGGCAACCAGCTCCTCCTCGGTGAGCCTGGCGGCGAAGCCGCTGAGCACCTCGTGGTAGGAGTGCACCCACCGCGCCTCCCTCGCTGCCGAGGGCACGAAGGACTCGTACCAGCTTTTCTTCTCCTCGGCGTCGGCCAACGCGGTGGCGCCGTCTGGCCGCTGCACGTGGACGATGTAGGTCTGCAGCCGTGGGGCAGCGGCGGCGTGGCCCTGATCATGACTTCCGTGGTACCGGCCCGATGCCGAGCAAGGAACGTTAGTGTTACATATCATGAAGAAGATGAGCAACGCAGAAACGCGGAGGGGAGGGAAGAGCAAGTGATCCGCCATCATCATATGCTGGTTGCAGAAGGAAGAAGAAGAAGTGGGAAAGAACGAAGAGGAGCCTACACATATATATAGCGTTTGTGGGGCTTGGAGAAGAGGTAGAGTATTTGGAATCAGAGGATTCAAGGGTTGCTTCCATAATTGCTGTATCTAATATTTGATTAATGTGTCTCTTATTCTGTCTTAAGTTAACTTACGCTCTTAAGTTCGACAAGCGAATGCACGTTGATACAAGCAGGCCTTAAAGACGGGAGAGGGAAGGGGCGGGGATCCTTTTCGTAAAATGGCGCCATTTAAGTATTATTTTTCATAATTCATTTTTAAAACTTATTACAAAACATGAGACAGGTTTGACCGATCGACACATCCTGCCCGCATGGTCCCTCGTGAGGGCGCCCTGCTAGCGCAGCCGCTTTTTTTAATTGAAAATAGAAGTTGCCCGTGTCAGACCCGTACACTTCTTGTCAAACCTTAAAAAGTAAAAGTCACTTCGATGTGGTTCCTGGCATAGGAGTTGTGCCATTTCAGTAAGACTTCCATGTAAATAGAAGTCTTGCAGATGTGTTACTATTCTACCTTGCTAAGTGATCCCACTGGACAAAATATTTGCATCCGCTACTATCTGAAATGCGTCTACCTTAGTTGACGCGATTCAAGCGAGTTGAATTGCCTCCCGTTAAGCAAACACGATTCAGAATTCTATGAGTCCGACATGTGGCCAGTACTATCTTCTCTAAGAGCTCTAGGAGTTTACTTGAGGCTCATGTTAGATATCTATTTAATCACCCATAGTGCGGCCAATGTCCTTCTCCTGATCTCCAAGCCATAGAGAACTCTAGAGATAGATTCGGAGAGAGAACGAGTGCGGCATGGTGTCTCTTCACAAGATATAAGGAGGAGGAGGACGAGAACAATCCTATGAGCGTTGTTGTGCATGGAAGAGGTGTGCCGCCTTGTCGGAGGTGGACTTCTTCTCATGGGTCTAGTGTGGGAGAGAGGTAAGTGACGACGTATCATGAATACATAGTATTTTTATGTATAAAAATCTTATTTCAACCTATTTTTCTATCTAGTATACGTAAGAGATGTTTGGCTACGTGAACATAGTTGCTGGAACACATATATGATGCATAGATCCTTTCTTTCTTTGTCTTCATTTTTGTTCCCGAATTTTATGAAAAATCAGACGTGAAACACATCTATGTAGGTTGACACGATTCGTGAATAGCATCAATCATGCATGACGCGATTCACATTGAATATTAGCTATTGTAATGAAAGTTTTATGTTAATCCATGCTTCATCCATGTAACATGAATATATAGTTCTATAACGATTAAGTATGAGCACAGAAAATAGTTCTTTTCTATTTAATTTCATGCCGTGAAAATGATATTATTGTCAAATAAACATGCTAAGATATTCATGTCACGATGCTGGTTAATTCCTATTGATTTATGTAATTATTTCATAAGCATGTACAAACCATGATGTATCTATTATAGCATGTTTAGATCCATGATAGTTCGTGCATATTCATAGTTTTTCAAAATAATTACGTTTTAATAAAAATATGGGATGTTGAATGACGTCGAGGTAGGTCAACACAATTTACAAATTGTGTTACATGTGCCTGACACGATTCAGAGGCTTAACAACTAAATTATTGTTAATTCTAGGCTTGATCTCATGCTATTCCTATATGTTATGCATTAGAGTATGTTTAGCATTTAATAGAAAAGTTTATGCATGCATAGGGTTAATGAAAGAGATTAAGATGTTAAGTAGATATACCAAACCGGTGATGTGGGCCGTAAGTATCACGTGGACTAAAGTGCTACGCTATGGAGGCCATCTCTTGATTCCTTCGAAATTAAAATGTCACGCAACAGGAGTCATCTCTTGATTTCACAGAAGTTACCTATAGATTTCCTCATTCATTCAGTTAATGACTAAAAAGATAAGAAAAATATATGAGGCAACGGGTTAAATTCTAAAAGTCTATTTACATGCTACTCGGTGAGATCTGAGAACGTCTTCCGATTGTATAGCCGAAGATCTAGTGAGTTTTTTATAATCACTAAATAAAGAAAAAGAAGAAGTATCCGATATCATTGTATAATTGTTTGTCCAATGATAAAGTGAAAGATGTGATATGTGTGATCATTTATAATATTTAAAGCCAAAGAAAATGTTAACGTGGAAAAATTAATGCATGTTTTCATGTCGTATAGTATGCTAAAAATTCATGATATTATTATTATATAACATGCCCACGTGAAGCCATGATCATGTTAATTGTTCGATATACTTATTTTACGTTTAATCTGAGTTGAGATGTATGTTTAGTTGCTGAAATTAACCATGTTTAGGATGTTAGATTAATGTTTATATTTAAGTTTATGCCAATGATCCATATATAATTTATGCATATTCACCTTGCTATCATATTATTAATTATGCCATCATGTTAAAGAAGTATGGTATGATAAAGAATTGATACTATATACTAGAATTGATGTTTATGCGTAGTAGATATATGCAAGTTTCTTTTATCTTATAGTTATGTAAAACCTTTGTCCTTGTTTATTCTGAGCTCGCTCAGTCCTATGTAACTTAATCTTTCTCACTAATATGTCTCAGAGGACCATGAGATGGAGGTTGAGGATGAGGATCGTAAGACTCGATCCTGAGCCCAAGACTATCTATATTAGGTATTGAATTGATTATTTTTAATTTAATAGATTAGAAAGGGATGTATATATAGATTAGTTTGTTTTCAACAAATGAGATGTACTTTCCTTTTATTGGACTTTTAGAGATCTTGGATATTATAGTAGTTGTTATATCATATTTATACATAGTTCAGTAATTTGATTTGCTTATGGCTACGAAAGTTGTGTTATTATTTTATCTATGATCTCATGCATATACTCTTCACTACTGATAAACAATGTGTGGGTTGTTACTACTGTGACGACTCCACTGACAATTCACATTAAGTTGGCATAACGGAACCAACGGTAGGGCGTTACAATTATATATTATTATATTATATATACTATATTATAGAATAATATATTATAGTATATATGATATTAAACTCAAGATGCTTTAACATGCTATCTATTATTCTAGTAATAGTATATAGTATAATATAATATAATATAATACAATGTATAATATAATAGAGAAAAGTTAATATGTTATTAGTTCATACGACAACTTCATGGTTTGCCCCTGTCAGACCCGGACACTTCTCGTCAAATCTTAAAAAGTTAAGAAAAGTGAAAGTCACCTCGATGTGGCAGGACATTATGCTTCCTGGCATAGGAGTTGTGCCATTTCAGTAAGATTTCCATGTAAATAGAAGTCTTGCTAATGTGCTACTATCTGAAATGCATCTACCTTGCTAAGTGATCATACTGGACAAAATATTTGCATCCGTTACTATCTAAAATTCGTCTACCTTAGTTGACGGGATTCAAGCGAGTTGAATTGCCTCCCGTTAGGCCAACACGATTCAAGATTCTATGAGTCCGACATGTGGCCAGTTCTCTCTTCTCTAAGAGCTCTAGGAGTTTACTTGAGACTCATGTTAGATGTCTATTTAATCACCCATAGTGCGGCCAAAGTCCTTCTCTTGATCTCCAAGCCATAGAGAACTCTAGAGATAGATTCGGAGAGAGAACGAGTGCGGCATAGTGTCTCTTCACAAGATATAAGGAGGAGGAGGACGAGAACAATCCTATGAGCGTTGTTGTGCATGGAGGGGGTGTGCCGCCTTGTCGGAGGTGGACTTCTTCTTATGGGTGTATTGTGGGAGAGAGGTAAGTGACGACGTATCATGAATACATAGTATTTTTATGTATAAAAATCTTATTTCACGTAACCAAACATTTCTTACGTATACTAGATAGAAAAATAGGTTGAAATAAGATTTACGACATGCTATCAGGGGAGTCACAAATGTCATTCTCTCAGTCACCCAGACATCTACAACATCCTTCACAGATAAGGATCTAGGTCTCCCTGAATGTCAATCCTTTCCCTCATACTTAACTGCAACACTCAATGGTCACTCATTGGACTCCATCCTGTTGGATACCGGCGCATCAATTAATGTTTGTCCACTCAAGACCATCAAGAAAATAGGGATTGATCCAGAAAAGATTGAGTCTACTTCCATGATGGTCTCAAATGGGAAACTGGTAATTGGCCCAGTGGCTATGATCTTTGAATTCTACATCCTTGATGTCGAGCCCATATACAACGCCATTCTAGGAAGGCTTTGGATGGACCAAACCCTGGGAGTACCCTCCACTAATCATCAGTGCTATAAATTTTCATACAATGGGAAGATTGTCAAAATGAAGAGAACCCCCTATCTTGAGTCTTTGGACTCAGTCTCGACTGAACAAATTCCATCCATAATCACTTCTGAAAAAGGAAAAGAGTCTATCTTTTCATCGATTGCCTCTCAGCCCAACCCCCAGCCTACCATAGGTTGGCAGCTTATGGACAAAATGGGATATAGTTCGGGATCTAAGTTAGGCGAGGAAGAGCAAGGAATTCGAGAACCTATCTTTGAAAATCCGACCATTGGGAGATTCAAATTGGGTTACCTACCAACCGAACCAACTGAAGGATCAAGAAAATGGAGTCTCTTGGATCACTTAGTGAAGGAAAGTCAAGAAGTACTCAAGATACACTATCTTGAGGATGAATTGAAAGAAACAATCAATGAAGTTCAAAGAGAAGATGAAGAAGATTTCGCTACACAGCTGCTGTTCTATGAACCAACCACTCGACGAGAAGGAGCCTCCTTAGTGAGGGATGAACCGGTACCCACCGCTCTCATTCCCTTCCTATTTCACACACCTTCCCTTCTCAGACTTCTATCACCGGTCGTAGCACATTCCCCTCAGTGTCTTATGCTTGGAGACTACGACCCCCAAAAAGAGGAAAAGTCCCACTCCCATATCGGAGGGTATAAAACCACCAATGAGGAGCCAACATACTGGGGCAATTCTGCCATCATTGGGTCTCTGTCTCAAGGACCCACCTTTGCAACATATCTGACTCACTCTCAGAGTCTTGTGCATAATCGCTTAGGAATTGGATAGCTTCCTCTTTATCTAAGAGTTGTAGAGATAAGTAAGTTCTTTCGTTTCTAGTTCAAGAGTTAGCAAATAAGTGTAAATATTTGAAAAATATTTTTCTTTGGATAAGAGTCTATCTAAAAAAATTCTACCCTTTAAATGCAAAAAAAAATAAAAACAACTCAAAATCTAAAAAAAATTCGAATATTCCAAAAAGCAACAAAAATATTTGTAAATATATGCATACCTCAATGAAAATGACAAAAAAAATTAGAAAATACACAAAATCCAGTTGTCTGGTGACTGCCACATAATCCCCTGTCTAGGTCTAGTTGCATGATAGATTGGGTTGACATTAAGGTTTGGCTAAGATCTTGGTCCACCAGAACCTTAGACGTGTCTACTTTACTTTCATACGGATCCCTATGATCATCATGAGATGCACACACCTACACATTTTTCAAAAAGAACTTTCTTAAAATGAGTTCGAAGTCTTTAGTGCACTGTCAACTGCAACCTTTGCTCTTCGTCTCTCGACTGATCAGGACAGTCGACGCCCTTAAACGGTCGAGCTCAGCAAACTGTGGTTCCTCAACAATCCGATAGATGTAACCCCTCAAATAGCCCCAAAAATGAAATGTAAAAGGCCAGAGTACGTGAAGAGGGCAGTGTCCCCGTAGGCGGAATATCAAATAACCCCAATATATATATATATATATATATATATATATATATATATACATATCAAAAGAGGAAAAGAAATACAAAAAGAAAGGGGTTCAAGCAATCATACAAAAAATCCTGGACGTGACCGTGCCTGGCCATGAAATCTACCAAAGGCCTAAAAAGTCAAAATAGGGGCATCTAGGAGGTCAAAAGGGGTCTGTTTTGTCACAGCTCGCCCTTTTAATGGTTTTGTCGATCTTCCTGTGAGGTTTGTTTCCAAAATTTCTTCACTTTTTCTCTCCCAAGGTTTAGCACGAGATAGCTGTCTAAAGATCGAACATTATTTTAAAATGGTTCGTTTTTCAAACATCGTCACATGCTCACATGATCACAGGAGTCCAAAATGAGTGAAGAGTAATGTCAGTGTTTCTAGTGAACCAATTTCTTAACCATAATCTCAATGAGCACTCTCAAAGACTTCAGGCTTAGGTCAATGCATGCGCGTCACCAATAGGTGCTAAGGCGTCTGATTCTGGGTCAGCGTCGCGCGGTTGACCGTTAGGGTTCCAAGGTGTTCCATCTTATACCTTCTAGATTGTGAGGAAAGAGACCGGGGTCGGGCAAATCATTTACCTCGAAAGCTTTTTGGACAAACTTGGTGGTCGGAAGCAGCTGGGAGCCTAAGCATGGAATGACGGTATTGTCATCAGTATGAGTCTTAGCCGGTCAAGGTTAGTTTGAGGAGTCTAGAGGCCCAAATCAATCTAGATGTGTGCTTATGATACCTGGAAAGTTGAGTGTGCATTTCCCTTACATCATTCAACCAGGCTAAGTTGGGCAATCACTAGGTAGGCGGAATCAAAAAACATGTTTTCATTTATCACACACCTCATTTGTTAATATCCATCAGCATTTGCATATTTAGTTGTCGCATCAGTTTCAATATTCTTCCTTTTGTCTGGTTAGTAGGACACACCTCCTTGACCCTATGCGAAGGCTAGAGAAAAGATAGTTGCTCTTTTTTTGGGTAAGGGGCCGAAAACAGATACTACTAATTGTTTTCCCCTCATTATTGTGCATACAGGAAAAGGATTTTATATCCAAAAGGTGGACACTTTTGCTGTCGAGTCGAAGCCAAAAGCAGCCGGATTGGCATTCGACTTTGAGAATGGCCATATCTTCCGTTCTGGCTTCGACTCAACAGGGACCTTTGACCCTCGTTTCCTTGCAGCTTGTCATTAAGATATTGTGGATCATTGATTATTTACATTTACTGATGTACGTTCTTGCAGCTGCAGGGAATCTGAAGCAAGTTGGATTGAAGATACAGGAGGCTAATAGCTTTGGGCGTATAGACTCTGAGTTCCTCTTTAAACAAAACAATGAGGAGTCTATATTCTCCAAGTTATTCGATTGGCCAATAAATCCCTCCTGTTTGCATTAGGAATTTGTTTTTCCAATTTTTAAACAGCATGCATTTGCATAAGCATCCATCCTCGCCCTAGGGGAAATGACCATAATTTATCACTCTGCTTAACCCATTGTTGATTTATAAGTCTGGCAATTGTTTGTCCGTTAGCCCTTTTGAATTGCAAGACCTTATCCTTTTCCAGTTCGTGTGCTTGAGATTCTCTCACTTGGCGATCATGTGATGCGCCAGGCCACCGCGCGCCCATTGTGTCGAGACCTTTTCAAGTCACACCCCTCTATCTTTCATGCTTGAGATCCCCTTGGGCCAGATCGTTGCATCCTAGTGCGCCAAGGCCTCGCGGTTCCAGCACCCGAGGGTCCCACGGATTGTGATTCTCTAGTTTGAACTTTGTTCCCCTTCTTAATCACCCTTGCAATCCAAATAGCCAACTCTCATCCATTTACCACATTCGCATATCATCCTTGGATATAGCTCATTTCTTTTCAGGCTGTCCAAAATCAGGTTCGATTTCTGAGACACTTATTTATCATTCTGTTCCACTCCACTGCAAAAAAGGTGTCCCGGAGGGGCATTTGTAGACACCGATTTTGGACCCCTTTATAATTATAAACCCCCATCACCTTGTCCATCTCATTTAGCCCATCAGATTTTCTAACATAATTCAACCTACTAAATAATCAGGCCCATTAACCAATCTCCACTTCCTCTCACCCGTGGAAGGCCAACCAGGCCGCCTTCCACCACCTGCGGAAGGCCAACTACCTTGCGTTCCACCTTTTGGCCACCTTTTTCACTTTTTACCACCTTTTAGTGGAAGGCCAACCAGGCTGCCTTCCACCACCCGTCGAAGGCCAGCCACCTTGCCTTCTACCTTTTAGACACCTTTTTCACTTTTCACCACCTTTTTCGTGGAAGGACAACCAGCCCGCCTTCCACCATCCTTGGAAGGCCAACCAGCCCGCCTTCCACCACCCTTGGAAGGTCACCCCTTGCCTTCCACCACCCTTCGAAGGCCAACTGGGCCGCCTTCCACCTCTTCGTGGAAGGCCAGCTACATGGCCTTCCACGGGATTGGAAGGAAAGATGGTTGGCCGCCCACTCCCCTAACTCCCATCTTGACCTTGTCTTCCTACGATCTCCTCTACTCGCCACCCTCACCCCCACTACTCCGATCATTCCCCACTCCGGCGACTGCAGCGCGCACCACCTCCGACTCTTGACCACTTCCCATTGGCTCTTTGATGATTTACGGAGATTTAGACCACTATTTTCTCCTATTTTCCCTTCACTTATTTAAACTCCCCCATGTCCCCTCGAGAGAGGGGGTTGGCAAGTGGGTTGGTTTTAAGGTTAGAGAGGGAGTTGAGTGGGCAAGGAGTCAGAGAGCTTAAGGAAGAACTTCAAGTGGGAGAAAGTCTCGGCAGTCGACAAGCCGGAGGGATCTTTCGCATTCCAAATGGGCTTGTTCTCTTAACTCTCTCCTTATTTTTCTCCTTTCCGTTTCATTGCATTCCCATTCTCCATCCACTTTGTAACATCATCTCCTCCTCTCACTCTTTTTCCTTCTAACACATCTCTTCACTTTTCACACACGAGCACCCCCATCTGCATGCATGCATGTTAGGATGACCTAGCAACCCTTACTCCCCAGAGGTTTTAAACAAACAAAACGGGAGGTGGGTGGCCATAACATATGGTCATCTTCCCTCCCCAAACATCCATCCGGTGCATCTCCTTCTAATTTTAGTTTATTTCTATATTTGCATGGATAGATTCTACATATCATAGTCCTAATCGGGTTATCTTCTTCTTTTGTCTTGTCTTTTCCTTTCAGGGACCCTTACCGCATTTCTGCGTGCAGACTGCCGAGCTCTCCTCCTCTGGCCAGCCAAAGGAAGAGAAGAGGAATTCGCCGTCTCCCGCTCCCTCAGAACGCGATCACTCTCACCATCCTGCGGAGCATAGGGACCGTAAGGTAATGCTCCTGGCGATCACACACTTTGATTTCTAACCCTTCCAAATCGCCGCAGCGCGAAGACGAATGGAGAAGCCCTCGCCCGACGCTCGCAGCAGTGACGGGGGACGTTCCGGGCGCCTACAAGCACGTGTGGATTTTAACTTGTGTGACCACTGAGAAGAAGGCACGTGTCCGGGAAGGTAAGTGCACCTACACATATTTCGGCCTTCCCTTATACAGAGGTTTGCAAATCTGGAACTCTAGAACTCTAAGAATTAGACCTTTGTTTTACTCCTCAGCCCACTAGTCGAACTAACTTGATGGTCGCGGGGTTTTCTCTAGATCCACGGTCCGGGCCTAATGCCTCTACTCACTGGGCACCTCATCGGATCTCAGCGGCGACTTCTTCAGGTCATCATCAGTTTGCACCACGGCGTGACAAGTAGTCGTGGCAAGAAATTAATCGCTGGATTTACGAAAGACATTCATGCATATTTAGATTCGTACATGTCATGATTTCGTAATTTAAAGGGGAAGTACGTACTTTGGAAGATTTTAAGTATATAGTGAATCATCATTTGCTTATGTATTGTGTACCAAAATTATAAAAATGAACTTAGTATTTTTTTTTCTCAATTGTCAAACTCACAAAGTTGTAGTTTCTTGGATTATAAATAACTTTCTCATGAATAATAATAAAATGGAGTTTTTACTTTTTGGTTCTATAATCATTCAATATTTTTATTGGGTCCTATAATTTAAATATTTCTTTAAAATCCTCCGCACTTTTTGAATTTTCTTTAAAAAGTCTCCTGTAGAAGAGTTTTTTTAGGGAGGATTGAGGAGTTTTTAAGGGACATTTTAAATAATTTTGAGAGTTATATTACAAGAACTAAAGAAAAATATTGAATGATTAGAGAGACCAAAAAATAAAAAATTCCCAACAATATAATATATGTATCATCCGACAACACCATATATTGCGAGATAAGTTTTTATAGTGAAGAATTCTCTACATTATTACTCGCCTCACGCATCTCTCATTGACTTGTAAATTAAGAATACCAAAAGGGAGAGTTACTAATCCATGTAGCAGTAATTCACTTGTGTACATGTTAAACCACCTCTCTCCCCTCCAAATGTATATTTTTTAAATAATATCGTTTAAATATTATTTTTTTACATATAACGCACCTTCAAAACTTATTACAAATATAACACACTTTTAACTGGTCAACACGTATGTGTGGTAAGCATGGCCCCACCTTACAGGATGCCACGCTGGCACGACTGCTTTTTTTGTTAAATTTAAAATATAAGTCATGATTCTGTATCACAATCTCATGGTATGCTCGTGTCAGACTTGCACACCCACTGTAAAGGCTTGGGAGTTGAATGTGAAAGTCACGAAACTACTACACGACTTCAGTTGCTAGAAGTTGTTATACCATAGGATGACTTTAGAGGCAAAACCATAGCTCCTTTACCTACCCTCTCTAACTTGTTCATACTAATACTTAATATTATTATAATATATACATAATTAAGATAATTTATACTAATTTTTACTACATATAGTGGATTTAAGTGATTCTTTTATATTTGATGTGATGATTAGAGTTTGTGAATGTTATACCCCGCACTTTTACAACTATTAATAAATTTAATTAATTTAAGTTAGACTAATTAATTAATTATAAGAATTTATGACTGAGTTTAAGTAACATAATTTAGTCTAATAAACCTAATTATGAAAGCTTAATAGCCCAATTATACTATTAAGAATAGCCTACTAATTTAGTTTAAATTATGGGTTGATGTATTAGACTGCAACATAGTAAAATAATGATAACGTTCTATAAAAAATCCTGATTAATGCATAAATGATATCATTAGAAAGAGAATAAAAAGATGTATAACTTTGTACAAGACTATTTTTACTAATTAAGATATTTTAAAGATAAAAAATATCAAACATCAGTTTTAAAAAGGGCTACCCATAAAGAACAAATCTTAATCAGATTAGGATATGAATTAGAAAACAAAACTTAGTATAATTAATGTTAACCACGACCTAAAAAGTTATATATAATATATTTGACTTAGAATTAGAAGTAAAACATAATAAATTTGAACATAATTAAGATTTTAATTAATTAGTAGAAAGTCATAATTAGAATCCTACTTAGACTAGGATTATGTATATAGATTTATTTGACATAGTCTCAATGTTATATCCGTAACTCCGTATATAAAATTCTAAATTAAGTAAGACAAATCCCATTATAACTATGACTCAAATTATAGAAGTTTTACGAAGAACACATGTTTAAAATAAGTCGTTTCTTAATCGGAATTAGGATATCTTTAGACATTAAGGAAATCTACTAGGTATTCTAGATAATAGGTCAGTAAAATATGCATATCATTTTGTATAGATGTCCAAAAATAGTGATCTTGGTGGCGTTGGAAAGATAATAAATAGTTATAAAACTTTGTAGAAAAGAGTTCTTCTTACTTCAGATATTTAAATGGCTGAATTTAAAGGTCTGCAGAAAAGGAAACTATAGGTAGCGTGAGCAGAGTCCGATATGAACTAGGAATTGACTTTGACTTAGAGATTAAGTTATGAGGAATATGAGTTCACCTCAAGCAAAGAAAAGAGGTGCTGATGGTTATATTATAAGGGTAAATAAGCATAAATAGAATCTCGTGCTCAACCTCTATAGCATGTAGCTCTCTTCTAAAGGGTAATTTCATGTGGTGTTCTTGAGAAAATAGAGTTGTTCATGGTTATTTCTTTTGGAGATTTGATTCTAATCAATATTTTGTGTTATTGGAGGCTTAAAAAACGTGAAAAAGAGCTTAGAGAATGTAAAAAAGAGTTTAGTGGAAGGCGAAAGTATTGTTAAATAGTAAGGAAGTCATATGGGAGTCAAAATCTGATCTTTCTTCAAGAGGTAAGTGGATAACTGTATATACGATCTATTTTGTATTAAAAAACTATACTATTTTTTAAAGTTTTCAAAAGTTAATCAATTAGTAAGAACTTATATGTCTACTTCATGATATTCAAGTTTCAGATTTTTGTGATCTTTTTTAATATTTATTCCATGATTATTATCTCAACCTATATAATATGTTCATTCAATCTATTTTGTTTCTAATTATGATCACATGAGTTACAGATATTTATTTTCCTTAGTCATATGTCCAATTGAGTCGAAAATTGAACAAAAGTCTATTTTTTATATTATCTTCATTTCCAATAAGTTTCAAAATTTTCAGAGTTTGTTTGTTATTTATTTCGTAATATTCTTCGCAGACTATATAATCTGTTATGTCAGTTTTGAAATCTTAACTTATGAATCTTATATCTCACTTGATATATGTCCAAATCATACTAAATTTTCTGAATACCTTTGTTATACTATCCTTACTTCTCTGAAAAGTTTGAGAATTTTATGTTTTTGTTTGCTATTCACTTAGCTCTCTGTTTTGATTTGCTAGAATTTTATTTAAGTCGGATTCTCAGAATCGAAATGAAAATTTAAATCAGATCAAATCCATCCAGAAATTGATGAAATTTTGTACAAACTTTAAATATGATCTATTTGACATGATCATCAAGTTTGGTAATTTTCTAAATCTGTTTGATATTATTCGGCCTTTTTTTGATTTTTTAATTCTGAAAATTAGTCTTAATGGCCGAAAAATATGTTTATTATTCCAAAAATTATGAGAAAATTTTCTTGGTTATCGTTTATGTCCAAAAACTTATTTTGATTAGATTTACTCTGATTTTTCGTATATATGACCGTGATGACATTCTAAGTGACTATTTTGTATATAAAAGTATATCTTTTAACTCTTATATGTACGTATCAATTTGATAATTCAATTTTTAGATCTATGCTCATATTTTGTCATCATTTGATCTCTGTTAATTTAATTGTGTCATAATTATTTGACTTTGCTTAGACATTGTCATCTTAAGGAGATATTTGGTCTGATTCGATTATAAGCATCTATATTAGATATGATATTTTGTTTGGAATCCGATGACAAACAGGTGGAATCTTGAGTTTTAACCGGCTAAAACTACGGGACGACGATATGTAACGCCCTGGTGGTTTGGAGTTGGGTGGGACTTAGACTCCCCAGTTGTTCGCAGTGACCAAGACCTTTGCATCTCTGCCTAGATGGTTTGATATTTGTTTTGTTTGACCCCCTATGTTGTGGTTTGGCTGCATATCCGTTATGATATGATTTGATTTGTTTTAAATCTGAAATCTTTGCTCCATATATTCATTTGAATTCAGTTTAGCCATTTGAATCATTTGATCATCTTGTTTAACTATTCCTTTGCAATCATATGAATTTGTCTTAAGTATATGATCCGTGATAAGAATTTGATTTGATAACCTACTACACTATGATATTTGCTATTTGATATGATATGTGTTTAAGAGACGGCGATACGTAATGTCCTGACAATTTGACAATTTGATAAGTTCTATTCGGTATCTGATACATTCTGATCATTGTTAGTAGAATTTCATATGTATGATATGATCCCGACCCGTTGTAAGGAAAACTATAACCGAAATCTTTTTTATCCGGCATTAACTTATAACCGCTTGTATCTAAAGCATATTTTTAAATAATGCTATATATACTATATATTAGTTTGATCTATTTATACTATTAGAAAACACATTTGATTTGATAAGCTTATATCTGACCATGTTCTGTATCATATTCTTATTTGAGCTATATGTAGAACTGTGTAAGATCAAGTTTAGTATAATTGTATAATGTAATTTATAAAAAATTACAATATGTTCAGTCATGTAGATTGTTTAAAGTCTACTGAGTGATTGCACTCAAAAACCCTATTAACATTTTCAGAGTTTAAGAAAGAAAACTAAAATTTAAGGAGACTTCTGATTGAGACATTTGACATCTTCAGGAGGTTATTTAGATTTAAATTTATAGTTTTCTTAGATTTGATGTAGTAGGAATAATGAGAGGTCAATGTATTTTCTTTATTTGGTGAGATTGAGAATTTATGTACAAATTGATGGATATCGTAATTTGTAAATTTTAGTATTGACTATATTTAGATATTTTAGATTAATTAATGGTTATGACATTTATTTAAATTATTTTATGGTTGTTTAACTCTCATATATGTTTGTTATAGTTGAATTTGTTATATTATTTCATTCATGTTTGAATCATATTGTGAGTTATATTGTGATAATATGAATAAATTAATTGTATTGTGATAATGTGAATGATAGTTTATTGTTATAATGTCATTAAATGCCTCTTGTTTATTGTGATAATATGATGCGATGATTCTATTTTTATAAAAAAAACAATCACTTTGAATGAAATAATTTGTCATGTTATTTTATTCATATTTCAATCATATTATGGATTTTAATGTGATAATGTGAGTGGTAGTTTATTGTCATAATGTGATTATTAAACGCCTCTTGTTTATTGTGATAATATATATTAGTTATTAAATTATTAATTTATAGTATAATATAATAATATATGTTATTGTAATTTATAATATATTTTAGTAGTGTATATGAGTAATGAATATAGTATATTTATATTAGATTATAGTTTATTATTCTATTTACACACTATTTTATTAATATGAAGATTTATAATATAATATATTAGTATATGTCATTGTAATCCTTGGTGCATTTTATTACACTCATTATACAGTATGGTACCATATATTATACATTATTACAATAATAATATAGTATATTAGCATATTATATATCATATTATTGATAGTAAATATTATCTTATATTAGATCATAGATTACTATATTCATAATATGGTGGGCTGCATATTATAATATGGTATAGATTATTATACTTATTATTAGTATACATTACTAATCTATAATGTTTTATATTATATTATATATTAAATAATAATATATAATATATGATAGTATTTCAAGCTCCAAATGTATATTATATTATACTATACCATACTATATTAAACAATAATAAAATATAGTATGTCATGGTGTCCTGAGTTTAATATTATATGTTTTGCTTTTTGCATAGGTACCCCTATAAACACATATTTGCATCTATATCTTCAACTCTCACATATTGTCATTAATACCTCTGAAATCTTCAAAATGTTGCATTTATATCCCTCCATCAAACTAAGTGAATTTCACAAAATATGCTAAAAAAATTCCATAGATCATGATGACGTTGGAGAGTTAGGGGTAAATATGCAAAATTTTAGTGAGTTGTCAGGTATAGATGGAAAATATTAGTGAATTTAGGACTATCTGTACAAAAATTTTAGACGAAGGGATAAAAGTGCAACCTTTCTAAAGATTTCAAGGGCATTGATGATTATATGTGAGAATTGAGATATAGATGTAAGTATCATATTTTGTAGGATTATATATGCAAAAAATTCAATATTGTATATGATATATTATAGAATAGTATACTATACTTAATCTATAGTATTCTAAATTACATTATATCTAATGTAAGAATATATAATACGATTATTGTATTTTGAGATAAGAAATATAATATACTACATTATACCAAATTATATGGTAACATACTATATTATATCATAGTATAATAATACATAATATATTATAGTATCTTGAGTTTAATAATATATAGTACATTATAGAATAGTACATTGTATTGAGAGTTACAAGTCCGTTATCAAGTAACAGAAAACTTTTCTGTTACCATTTTTTGAACCCTAATTTTTTGCGTTGCGGCATTGGTAGGTAATTAAAAGAAATGTGGAATTTTATTTAAAAAATAAAAAAAATTAGCAACTAATCGTGCCCAGCACGGCAACTCTTGCTGTTCTGGCACAGAAACCGTACGAAAAATTCGTGCCTTGCAAGGCACTATTTTCACGCCCAGCGTGGCACTGCGCTGGGCACCGGTATTGTCCTTTTATTTATTTTTTTTGTTTTATTATTTTAAACCATTAGATCAAGATTTAACAGTTAATTAAAAAGTGTTAGCAAAAACTTTTATGTTAACTAATAACATATTAACTTTTATCTATTATATTATACATTGTATTATATTATATTATATTATACTATATACTATTACTAGAATAATAGATAGCATGTTAAAGCATCTTGAGTTTAATATCATATATACTATAATATATTATTCTATAATATAGTATATATAATATAATAATATATAATTGTAACGCCCTACCGTTGGTTCCGTTATGCCAACTTAATGTGAATTGTCAGTGGAGTCGTCACAGTAGTAACAACCCACACATTGTCTATCAGTAGTGAAGAGTATATGCATGAGATCATAGATAAAATAATAACACAACTTTCGTAGCCATAAGCAAATCAAATTACTGAACTATGTATAAATATGATATAACAACTACTATAATATCCAAGATCTCTAAAAGTCCAATAAAAGGAAAGTACATCTCATTTGTTGAAAACAAACTAATCTATATATACATCCCTTTCTAATCTATTAAATTAAAAATAATCAATTCAATACCTAATATAGATAGTCTTGGGCTCAGGATCGAGTCTTACGATCCTCATCCTCAACCTCCATCTCATGGTCCTCTGAGACATATTAGTGAGAAAGATTAAGTCACATAGGACTGAGCGAGCTCAGAATAAACAAGGACAAAGGTTTTACATAACTATAAGATAAAAGAAACTTGCATATATCTACTACGCATAAACATCAATTCTAGTATATAGTATCAATTCTTTATCATAGCATACTTCTTTAACATGATGGCATAATTAATAATATGATAGCAAGGTGAATATGCATAAATTATATATGGATCATTGGCATAAACTTAAATATAAACATTAATCTAACATCCTAAACATGGTTAATTTCAGCAACTAAACATACATCTCAACTCAGATTAAACGTAAAATAAGTATATCGAACAGTTAACATGATCATGGCTTCACGTGGGCATGTTATATAATAATGATATCATGAATTTTTAGCATACTATACGACATGAAAACATGCATTAATTTTTCCACGTTAACATTTTCTTTGGCTTTAAATATTATAAATGATCACACATATCACATCTTTCACTTTATCATTGGACAAACAATTATACAATGATATCGGATACTTCTTCTTTTTCTTTATTTAGTGATTATAAAAAACTCACTAGATCTTCGGCTATACAATCGGAAGACGTTCTCAGATCTCACCGAGTAGCATGTAAATAGACTTTTAGAATTTAACCCGTTGCCTCATATATTTTTCTTATCTTTTTAGTCATTAACTGAATGAATGAGGAAATCTATAGGTAACTTCTGTGAAATCAAGAGATGACTCCTGTTGCGTGACATTTTAATTTCGAAGGAATCAAGAGATGGCCTCCATATCGTAGCACTTTAGTCCACGTGATACTTACGGCCCACATCACCGGTTTGGTATATCTACTTAACATCTTAATCTCTTTCATTAACCCTATGCATGCATAAACTTTTCTATTAAATGCTAAACATACTCTAATGCATAACATATAGGAATAGCATGAGATCAAGCCTAGAATTAACAATAATTTAGTTGTTAAGCCTCTGAATCGTGTCAGGCACATGTAACACAATTTGTAAATTGTGTTGACCTACCTCGACGTCATTCAACATCCCATATTTTTATTAAAACGTAATTATTTTGAAAAACTATGAATATGCACGAACTATCATGGATCTAAACATGCTATAATAGATACATCATGGTTTGTACATGCTTATGAAATAATTACATAAATCAATAGGAATTAACCAGCATCGTGACATGAATATCTTAGCATGTTTATTTGACAATAATATCATTTTCACGGCATGAAATTAAATAGAAAAGAACTACTTTCTGTGCTCATACTTAATCGTTATAGAACTATATATTCATGTTACATGGATGAAGCATGGATTAACATAAAACTTTCATTACAATAGCTAATATTCAATGTGAATCGCGTCATGCATGATTGATGCTATTCATGAATCGTGTCAACCTACATAGATGTGTTTCACGTCTGATTTTTCATAAAATTCGGGAACAAAAATGAAGACAAAGAAAGAAAGGATCTATGCATCATATATGTGTTCCAGCAACTATGTTCACGTAGCCAAACATCTCTTACGTATACTAGATAGAAAAATAGGTTGAAATAAGATTTTTATACATAAAAATACTATGTATTCATGATACGTCGTCACTTACCTCTCTCCCACACTAGACCCATGAGAAGAAGTCCACCTCCGACAAGGCGGCACACCTCTTCCATGCACAACAATGCTCATAGGATTGTTCTCGTCCTCCTCCTCCTTATATCTTGTGAAGAGACACTATGCCGCACTCGTTCTCTCTCCGAATCTATCTCTAGAGTTCTCTATGGCTTGGAGATCAGGAGAAGGACATTGGCCGCACTATGGGTGATTAAATAGATATCTAACATGAGCCTCAAGTAAACTCCTAGAGCTCTTAGAGAAGATAGTACTGGCCACATGTCGGACTCATAGAATTCTGAATCGTGTTTGCTTAACGGGAGGCAATTCAACTCGCTTGAATCGCGTCAACTAAGGTAGACGCATTTCAGATAGTAGCGGATGCAAATATTTTGTCCAGTGGGATCACTTAGCAAGGTAGAATAGTAACACATCTGCAAGACTTCTATTTACATGGAAGTCTTACTGAAATGGCACAACTCCTATGCCAGGAACCACATCGAGGTGACTTTTACTTTTTAAGGTTTGACAAGAAGTGTACGGGTCTGACACGGGCAACTTCTATTTTCAATTAAAAAAAGCGGCTGCGCTAGCAGGGCGCCCTCACGAGGGACCATGCAGGCAGGATGTGTCGATCGGTCAAACCTGTCTCATGTTTTGTAATAAGTTTTAAAAATGAATTATGAAAAATAATACTTAAATGGCGCCATTTTACGAAAAGGATCCCCGCCCCTTCCCTCTCCCGTCTTTAAGGCCTGCATGCATTCGCTTGTCGAACTTAAGAGCGTAAGTTAACTTAAGAGATTACAAAAACCCTGGTAATTAAATCCCCTTCCAAATCTCGTCTCCTCCTTTTGTGGAAATCCATCGAATAGAGACAGAATAAGAGACACATTAATCAAATATTAGATACAGCAATTATGGAAGCAACCCTTGAATCCTCTGATTCCAAATACTCTACCTCTTCTCCAAGCCCCACAAACGCTATATATATGTGTAGGCTCCTCTTCGTTCTTTCCCACTTCTTCTTCTTCCTTCTGCAACCAGCATATGATGATGGCGGATCACTTGCTCTTCCCTCCCCTCCGCGTTTCTGCGTTGCTCATCTTCTTCATGATATGTAACACTAACGTTCCTTGCTCGGCATCGGGCCGGTACCACGGAAGTCATGATCAGGGCCACGCCGCCGCTGCCCCACGGCTGCAGACCTACATCGTCCACGTGCAGCGGCCAGACGGCGCCACCGCCTTGGCCGACGCCGAGGAGAAGAAAAGCTGGTACGAGTCCTTCGTGCCCTCGGCAGCGAGGGAGGCGCGGTGGGTGCACTCCTACCACGAGGTGCTCAGCGGCTTCGCCGCCAGGCTCACCGAGGAGGAGCTGGTTGCCCTGGAGAAGAAGGAAGGGTTCGTCCACGCGTACCCCGACACCGTCGTCCCCCTCGCCACCACCCACTCGCCCGAGTTCTTGGGGCTGCGCGAGGGGAGCGGCCTGTGGGGCGGTGCGGCCTCCGGCGAGGGTATGGGAGAAGGGGTCATCGTGGGGATGGTCGACAGTGGCTTCACCCCCGGCCATCCCTCCTTCGACGGCGATGGCATGCCGCCTCCGCCCCCCGGCTGGAAAGGGTCTTGCGAGCCGCCCGAGTTCTGCAACAACAAGATCATCGGCGCCAGGAGCTTCGTCACTGGCGGCGACGGAGCGGCGAAGGGCGCCCCCACCGACGAGATCGGCCACGGGACGCACACGGCCAGCACCGCGGCGGGGGCGTTCGTGAAGGGCGCAAGCGTGCTTGGCAGCGCGAACGGGAGGGCAGCAGGGATGGCCCCCCGGGCGCACCTGGCCATCTACAAGGCGTGCAGCACGGAGGGGTGCCTCTTCTCCAACATCCTGGCTGCAATGGACGCCGCCGTGGCTGACGGGGTGGACGTGCTCTCCCTCTCCCTGGGCGGCAGGGGGTCCCTACCCTTCCACTCCGATTTAATTGCCATCGGGGCCTTCGGCGCCACCCGCAGGGGTGTCTTCGTCAGCTGCGCCGGCGGCAACGACGGCCCCAGCGAGGGCACCGTCACCAACGAGGCGCCATGGATCCTCACAGTGGCCGCGAGCACCATGGACAGGTCAATCGTGGCCTCTGTAGAGCTCGGCGACGGACAGGCGTTCGAGGGGCAGTCGGCGTTCCAGCCTCGCGGGCTCCCACGCGATCCGTTCCCCCTGGTGTACCCCGCAGAGAATGCCACTTCGTTCTACTGCGATCCGTCCATGGTGAGCACCGACGTGAAGGGAAAGATTGTGCTGTGCGACAGTGGTGGCGGCGTCAGTCGCATAGACAAGGGCGCCCAAGTCCTCGAAGCGGGCGGCGTCGCCATGATACTTGCGAATGCGGAGGCCGACGGCTACACCACGGAGGCCTCGGCGCATGTTCTCCCCGCCTCGCACGTCAGCTTCGCCGCCGGCTCTAGGATCAAAGACTACATCAAAGCGTCCAAGCGCCCCACGGCGTCCATCCACTTCGAGGGAACAAGGCTGCGTACTTCTCCGGCTCCGGCAGTTGCCTCCTTTTCTTCCAGGGGCCCTAGCACCTATAGCACCGATGTCCTCAAGCCCGACATCGCCGGCCCCGGCGTGAGCGTCCTCGCGGCGTGGCCCTCACCGGTTGGACCGCCGGAAGCGAGCGCCGCCGCCGGAGGCGCCACCCACTTCAACATGATTTCGGGCACTTCCATGGCAACTCCTCACCTCAGCGGGGTCGCGGCGCTGCTGAAGAGCGCACATCCGGACTGGTCTCCGGCGGTGATCAAGTCGGCCATCATGACCTCCTCCGACGTCCGTGGCAACGACAGGGAGCCCATCAAGGACGGGCAACTCGCGCCAGCCTCCTTCTTCGCCATGGGCGCCGGCCACGTGAACGCCACCAGGGCCGCCGACCCGGGCCTCGTTTACGACCTGGGCGCTGGCGACTACGTCGCCTACATCTGCGGGTTGGGGTACACCGATGAGCAGGTCGCCGCGATCGTCGGCCGGCGAGGCGCCTGCTCCACCGTCGTGAGCATCTCCGGCGGGGAGCTGAACTACCCCTCCATAGCGGTGACCCTGTCATCTTCGAAGGCGACGGTGTCTGTGAACCGGACGGTGACGAACGTGGGGAAGGCGGGGGAAACCTACACGGTGCAGGTGGAGGAGCCAGCGGGGGTGAAGGTGAGCGTGAGCCCTCAGGCACTGAGGTTCTCGGAGGTGAAGGAGAAGCAGAGCTTCACGGTGAGCTTCACCGCGCAAGGGGGCAAAGCCAAGGCGTTCTTGGAAGGCAGCCTGCGGTGGGTGTCGGAGAAACACGTCGTGAGAAGCCCCATCTCCATCGCCATGCTGTAGAGAATTAAGTACCGGACGTGCGCATGCATGCATGTTATCTTAGTTATAAGAGAACTGCGGTTGGATTCAACTCAGTCAGTACAAGAGAATAAGATTTCAAAAAAAACTTTATCGTGCCCAACTTTTTTCATTCCTAATAAAAAGTGAATTTGAATCATTCTCTCCCCTCTTTCTGCATTTACTAAATCTCAACCAAGTTAATTATTAGCGTCTCTAGGTGGGGAAAAGGCTTGTAATTAATCTGCGGTCGAGTTATCCTGGATGGGACTCACTAAGTACAGAGAAGAAAAATTTTCAAATTCACCCCTGACATGAAACTTTTTTATTTCCATGAAGATTTTTCTGAAAACCTCCCTCTACCCTTACGCAACCCCATTCTCACCGGCACTTGGCAGAACCCAACCCAAAATACAACGTGCACCCGTACGTAGCGTCAATTTCCCTTCGGGCATCCTAATGGAAGGTTCAGTATAATAAATACAACAAAGGACTTATTTGTAAATAATTAGCTTAGGAAGATTTATTTATAAATATGTTATATTTTTTAAGAGTTAAAATGTAAAAATATATAACCTAAATATAATTTAGATATTTGAGAGATAAAGAGCCACCCAAGGGAGTATATATTGAGAGATAAAGAACATCCTGTGGGAGTAGTTAGGAGTGTAAACTGTGCTATTTGCATATATATATCTAACTTCTACATACTATTATAAGACTAATACACACAGTGCATCGAGTTGCTGCATCGCATTGGCTACAACATAAAAAAATGATAATTTTTTTGAAATTTTTTTAAGTCGAGCACTTCCTATTTGACACGTTCGTATAACCTGATTTTCGGTCGGACAACTCAAAAAAGCGTAAGAAATAAAAAATCGAACGCAATGAAGAAGATGTGTCGAATGTGATAGGACTAATCTAAAAACAATAAAAAATAAAAAAATAAAAAATTATTACTGCTGGAGCCATCCGATCTAACCTACACGTGATGCCCCAATAAGTATAACTCTTATTATAAATGTCATTCCGTCAAAATATTGTGAACTTCGATCAAATATATCAGAAAAAATTGCATAAATTTTGACATAGTTAAGCATATATTTGCAAGATTTTGATGAATTTAGGGGTAGTAAAATATCTGAATTTTTTTAACATACCGGATTGAAGTTCACGGCGTTTTAACATACCGGATTGCTGTACGGATGTGCTGCCGGCCCTTTCATCGTTGTATCGATACGATCAGCATCCAAGGCACCACGTTTCCTGGAGTTGGGTTGTTGTAAGTGCAGGCCTGGATCTAATTGGGTAAGTGTAAGGGGGGAGATAAAAATTTTTAAAAAACCTTTTTATAGGAAGTGGGTAAAAGTTTCATGTGAGGAGTTGCTTTAAAGTTTTTTTTACTATACATTTATTAAGGCCGTCCCATCCTTACCTGCACTTAGATAGGGTGCCATGGTGAGCATCTCACACCCTCCATACATCTCTGATGCTTCGTCTCTCTCGTGGGAGAACTCTAGCAGCAACACTAGGTGGCCGTCGACTGCACCTTCGACCTGGCCAGCGTTCACAGCTGTAGCTGCTGCTGGCCCCCAGAGGTTGCTGCTAGCTAGCTAGTATTAGGTTTTCACGGCAAGTAGTTTCCACAGAGGATGAAGGCACTGTTGTTGTTACTTCTATTACTAAGTAGAAGGTAGAGCTACGTGAGAACTTCGTGGCTGTAGATCCAATGCAGTTTGGCATCGAACCACTGTCGCCATTGCTGGGGTCTTCAGGTGCAGATAGACACTGAGGAGAGTACGGTCAAAGCAGGAGGATGTGAAATGCTCACCCTGTGGCTGCTCTACGGGGAACCGCTGAAGGTGGCACCAGTAGAGATCGTAGCATTAGTGACGATTTGTTTGTGACGGCTATAAAAAATTGTCGTGAATGATATTATTAACGATGATTTATAAATAAATTATTGTTATTATAATATTATTCAAAATAATTAAAAAGGCCATCATAAATAATATTATTAGTGACGGCTCATAAGAAAGTCCTCGCGATGGTTGGAATGTCAATTGTCGTTATTTTACTATTATTAGTGACAATTATAAAAAAATCGTCACTAATATAATATTATTCGCGACGGCTAAAAAGAAAATTTTCAGTAATCTTCATCATCACATTCATTCTCTCCTTTGACAGCTATATGTGGACCATTTTCTACGACCGTTCACATACCAATGTCTATAGTCTTAAGGAAGATGTTCATGTGAGCCTTCCAATACATTTAATTAGACGTGTCAAATAGAGATAGATGAAAATCCTTCACCCATATTGGCCATAGCTATTAGGATCTTTCTCGCACTGTTAAGTCTTCCTCAAGAGACTCTGTTCTTATATCAATTGTTAAATTTATACTCTGGAGGGGGATGAATAGAGTGTTAAATTTTTTTTTGTAAAATCTTTAAGTAAATCGGTGTACTTTGAAATAATATTATGCCATGAGGTTAATGCAATAAAGAACAAGCACCACCACACAAGAGGCACAAGATTTATAGTAATTCGATTCAATAAATGGTGACCTATGTCCACTTTTCAACTTCGATAAATTTTTTCATTAGAAAAATATTTCTAGTACATCGCTAATAGGTATATATGGTCCTAACTAACCAAACAACTAGATACTAAGCCTCTAGTAAAGATCTTCCAAGACAAAAGACCTCTAGTAAGGTACACGCCCAATCTTCGCAAGGATTGCCCTCTTCCACCTAAGAAGGAATACAACATCTATCTTTCCCAAAGGATGACCCTCTTTTACTAAAGAAAGAAAATACCCTCCAACCTCTACAAAGGTTGACCATCTACCACCAAGGAAGGAAAACAACTAAAGTAGGAAAATAAAAAATCCTACAACTCACACACAAGAGATTGTAGCTTTCTTAATATTATAATTTGAATGAACAAGAAAGCAAAAGACTGCAAACTCCATTCTTGTAGTGATCTTGATTTAAGAGATGAAGATGATTTAAGTGTTTCTCCTTTGAATTCTCCCAGTAGTCTTTTCTTGAGAAGCTTCTCCTTCCTTCTTAAATGATCTTCATATAGTCACCAAAGAAGCTTCTTCTAGGACTTGCTTCAATCTTGATCAAGAGGAAGAAGATCCACTAAGTTGTGACCATTCCCCTTGACCTGCACACATAAGAAAATTACACAAGAAACCTTCTTTTTAAGAGGTTAGAACTTGAACCAAATAGGAGGACAAGTTAGCTCAAGAAACTTTCTTAATCTCAAAAAGATATAAGGCATGTTTTGCTCTGCAAGATCTCTATCAGAAGAGCCCATAGCTGTTTCTTTTATAGGCCCAAAGGGATCCTTAACTGTTGGAAGGTAAGTAGGAAAAAAGATCATTTTTTCCTCTAAAAAGTTTTCGCAGAGGATCCCAAGATTGATTTGAAATCCTCTTCTTTTTACTTCCTTTGTACCGGCTAGTAATAACTCTGCTTGTGACGTCTCTTACTCCAAAAAAATCCTATAAATAGTCGTCTTAGAGTACTCACGGTGATAGGTAAAAAGGTGAGTGTGATGGGTTACATACAAATAGAAAAATGTATCATGCAAAATGTACTTCAAGAACAGAGAACCATTGAAACACAGTATCCTATCATAGGAGAAAAAAGGTTGGCGTGTCAGTCATGAGTCAAAAAGCACTCCATGTGACTATGCTTTTATTGGACAGATAAAGGTCGTGTGAGTCTGTACGTTCACATAGGTGATTGGATCACTCTAGTCGTCTAGGACCCAGAACTGGGCATCCATAAGCAATGCAGGTGAAGACTGACCAGATAGACCCCTACCGATACTGGTCGACTAGGTACAAGATTGGTCAACCAATGTGCAAGCACAGGAAAACCTGTGCACTAGTACTGGTTGACCAACTGGTGGTTGGTCGATCAACCAAGCTAGCTCAGTTAAGCTGAGCCCTAGTACTGGTCAACCAGTTGAGTTGGATTCAGGCCTTTTCATTTTAAATGAGATTTTTGGGAGATCTTTTAAGGATCATTTTGCACTAAAAAAACTTATTTGTAACTCTAAAATCTATTGCATTTATATCTAAAATAAAGAGATTTTGGCAATATATTCTTTTTAAAAATTAAGAAGTAAATTACTCATTTACCTTAATCTTTATCAATAACATTCATTTAAGTATTTTAAGTGTTTTCTTTCATCAAAATCAAACCAAAGGAGCTCAACAAAACTAGCGAAGGGGAGAACAATATGATCGCCCATATAGTGCCAGGCCAATGTTCAAATGGTAGTTGTTAGTATAAGAAAACTCTACCTCAAGCAAATATTATTCCTAAGAGCATCCTCACTCCAAACAACATGCCCTCAACATATCTTCTAATATTTGAATAGTCTTTTTTGACTGACCATCTGTCTTTGGGTGATAAGTTGAGCTAAAACTAACTGAGTGTTAAAAGCCTTCTAGAAACTCTTCTAAAAACTTGAAGTGAGCTAAGATATCTATTTGATACAATAGAAAAAGGCACACCATGCAAAGAAACAATCTTGTGCACATACAAACTTGCCAGCTTGCCAACTGTCCAATGCTTCTTAATAGCTAAGAAATGAGCTATCTCGGTTAATCGATCCATTATGACCTAAATCACATCACACCTGCTTGGAGTCAGGGGTAAACCCATCATTAAGTCCATGGTCACATTCTCCCACTTCTATTCTGGAATGGGTATTGACTGAAGTAAACCTCCAGGCCTCTGATATTCCACTTTAACATGCTGACAAATAAGACATATGGCTACAAATTCTGCAACGTCCTTCTTCATCCTTGGCCACCAGAAGTGCTTCTTCAAGTAATGGTACATCTTGGTACTACCTGTGTGAATAACGTAACGAGAATGAAGAGCTTCATGCAGCACCATGGTCCTCAACTCTTCTTCTACTGGTACATACAACCGACCCCTAAATCTGACAATATCATTATCCTGCAACACTATTTTTGGCCATTGCAAGACTTGGGATATCTTTGAGTAAGTTATTTGTGCTTCAATAACTTGGTGATACACAGCCAGTCTCATAGTCAAATTGGCTAAAACTGCTCTGCCTTCATCTCTGGGTACCTTAAAGGAAGATTCTACTACCTATTAGAGCAATCTCTACTCCCTCATCATAAGATAAGATACTAATGCCTTCCTATTTGTCATTTTTTGCTGACGGATATACATATTCTTATATATTTATGTTTGAAAGGACCTTCCCCATTTCTTGCTTGATGGTGGAAATCTAGTGTTGGTAGTGGTCTTCCTCCCAAGAAGGAAACCATACTTAATTTAGGTTGTCCTAGATGAAGAAGCATTATAGGAAACGGAAGAGGAATGTGTCATTTCCGTTTCCGTCTCCGACCCATTGACAACCCTACCTACAATGAATGGATAGGCGGTGTTGTTTCTTTTTTTTTAATGCTTTTGTGAAAAAGCTTCTATGACAAGTTGAGAACATACCCGACAATGTGAATGTAGGAACGTTACAATGAGTTTCGACATGTAGGTTATAGGTGACACCAGGTGCCTACCATTTCTTGTATATATATATATATTGTTAAAAAAAAGTTATTTACCTATGGTAATTAAAAGAGTAAAGTAAAAATAACTTACTACGGTTTTAAAGAAGTTAGGTTAAGGGAAGTAGCTATACTGAATCACAGCTAAACTCTAAAACATATGGCCACATATTGGTATCATCTATAGATTTTGAATACTTTTCTCACAATTTCTTAACCGTAGGTATAGCTTAATCATACTGTCAATATATTTATATACATTCACAGGTAAAGGTCCTACGGTTTTAGTACCCATGCCTCCGATTAACAGCCAGAAGTAATGCCCCCTTTTCAATGCCTTTTCTCTCTTGTAGGTCCAACCATGCACATCGTCCATCAGTGGGAATGGGGAGAACATCATATGCTCTATACGTTTCCGACCACTACACATGTATATGTATCTAGGATAAAATTTTGATAATCACTGTTATAAAATGCATATTGACAAATAAGAGATAAGTGAAAAAACATGTTTACATGTATCACCATATTTATAGTAATGTTACATTTTCTAGTTGTAATTACAAATTTTGCACCATTTATATAGGTATCGTTTAAGTTACACTGACTATATGGTCTTCTAAATTTTTACGTTAAATGTAAAATTAATGTACCACAAAAAATATGTTTATCATGAAAAATATATTTACCATATAATGTCTTGGGAAGGGTAGTGTCTCAAAAAAGTACTGATAATAATTCATATTATAGACCATTTTTTGTTTGAAATGCAGTCTTACTTAACTAACATCTAAAATTCTGAATAAAGATTATTTATCATTGTATTCTATAGATTTGAAGAGTACAAATCTGAAACTTACAAAACAGTTCAATTAGAATAAAAACAAACTACAGATTTGAAGTTAGATCAAAATACGGGCTCTTCACAAGATTGAAAAATACAAACTTCTCTCGTAGTACAGCCACTATATTTGGAGACGGACAGCGTGAGCAACCCCTGCGCTGCACTACGTCAGGGCCTCCAATGGTAGTTCACCTTGAACATCATTCACAATGCCACAGAAAAGACGATTTTTATTTCATAGAAGCCATCCACGTCCTTTCTTCTCCAATTTTCCAATCTCTGACACGGGTTACCCACAGCCAGGGTGCCACCATCAATGGCAACGTCCCAGCAGCTTGGCCATGGCGCACGCCCTCAACAGTGCACTCTGTTCGTTGATGGCATCAAGGAGGACGCAGCGCTGTGGCGGGTGGGGCTCCTTTCACGGGGGCATGACGGCATCGCCCAGCATCAGGGGCTATCAACCATAGAGGCTGCGGTGGGCGTCAGAGCATTGGCAGGGGGGCCGGCGACCACGATCTAGCGGCAGCGACCACGATTCAGCAACGGCACAGGCAGAGACGGTGACTACCATCAGCTGTGGCACAGGCAGAGACGGTGACCACCATCAGCTGTGGCGAAAGCAGGGCCAACGACCACGATCCAGCAACGCCACGGAACCACGATCCACAATGGCACACGTAGGGGTGGCGACCACGATCCAATGGCAGCATGGAACTGGAAGGAGAAGAGGAGGGCAGGGGAGAAATCAGGAGCTATAGAGGAAGAGCGACAGAGGAAGAAGGGGCACGACATCGAGGAGGAAGAAGAGTATACAGAGAGATGAGTGTTGAAAGATAATCCCAATCGTAGTTATCCGGATTGATTTTAGACATAATTGGATGAATTAAACATCAATTTCTTTTTGAAGAGTCTTTTTCCACACTCTCTCATTCAAATTTGCACTGAGAAATAAATAGTTGAAAATAAAGAAGTAACTTCTTAAAAAAAAAAAAAAAGAAGTATTCTAGACATAATTGGATGAATTAAACATCAATTTCTGTCAAACAGTTTGAAACCTATGATGTCGAACTACTTCAGAGTCAAGTGGCCAATTAAGTGTAGTCAAATAGACCTTTAGTTTCTTGGATTACGATCAGCATACTTAACTTTTCTCACGAAGAAGAAGAAGATAGATTTTTTACTTCTCGATTATATAATTATTCAATTTTTTTTATCAGTCTACACAATTTTTATATTTTCTTGAAATCCTCTCATCTTTCGATTCTTATTAAAATAGTAATACTTAATGCACCGCACCGGCACAAAAAATGATAATTTTTTTAGGTCGGCCTCTTATTATCCAGTAGGGATAATAAGAGATTGATGTGCTTTTCTTTATCTGATGAGATTGAGAATTTATTTACAAATTGATAGATATTATTTGTGAACTTTGGTATTGACTATGTTTGGATACTTTATATTAATTAATAGTTATGACATTTATTTAAATCACTTTGTGGTTATTTAGCTCTCATATCTATTTATTATAGTGTAATTTATACTGAGATCATGTAGTCGGACTCCGAGTTGAAAAAAAAAAGGAATCGGATCTGGAGAGTAACAACAGGCAGCCGTTTGCCTCCCCTTCTTCCACCGCTCCGATAGAGGAGAGAAGTCTTTGGACTTCAACAACCCACTCAACCACCACAACTACCGACCAGGGCCAAGCTTCGATGGAGGAGTTCATTGGCTCTAGCTCCCCGCCCCCTCCCCCGTTCATCGTCGCCGCCCCCCCTGCCAACCCGGTCCAACAGCTTTCCGACCCAATCGCCCGTGCCTTCCACCACCGCCTCCGCCTCGTCCACTGCTCCAACGACGTCCTCTTCATCCTTAGCGCCACGGGCAACGTCTACACCGTCACCCTCTCCTACGTGCCTCCATCTTGCACCAACCCTAATCGCGCGGCGTCCCATTACAAGCACACGCCTTCATCCTCCTCCACGTCCTTGGCCTCCCCCCCGACGCCGCCTGCCTCCAGTAAAGGACCGCCCTCCTCCCGCCTCAACTCTGCCACCTGTTGTGGTCCCACATCCCGCCGCAGGCCCTAGCCGGGTCCCGCCCGGGAGTTGTTCTACCAGCTCTTCTCCACAGAGCCAACCGTGGCACTACGCACTACTGGGAGGTGGGGCGAGCGGGACCATAGAAGGAGGAGGAAGAAGAGGCATGGGCTCCTGGGCTAATGGGCTCGGCCCGTTGGCCTGTTCACAGGCCCGATTTTGGCCCGTAGGCTCAAAGTCTTAGCTCGAATTCAGCCCACCTTTAGCCCAGCCCAGAAGCCTGCGGGCCAGACCGACCCATTGACAATCTTACATAGGATCCATACAAAAGCAATACATCGAACCCATTTGATGTAAGTCTCCTTTATGTAAAATTATCATAATGATCTTGAATATTGTTCTTCTATTGTAAAAGGGTTATATATATCTTTAAAAAATATTATATTTGCATTTATACCCCCAACTCTCACAAATGTCATCAATATCCCTAAAATCTTTAGAAAGGTTGTATATTTCTCTATCTAAAGATTTTGCATAGGTAATCTAAATTCATTAATATTTTTCGTATACACCCCATAGTTCACTAAAATTTTGTGCATGTACCCTTGACACCCTCGATGTTATCATTATTTATAGAATGTTTTTGACATATTTCGTTGAAATTCACCCTAGTTTGATAGAGAAGTATAAATGCGACATTTTGAAGATGTTAGGGGTATTGATGACAACATATGAGAGTTAGAGGTATAGATGTAAATATGATATTTTTCAAAGATATATATACAAAAAAACTCATTGTAAAATTATTCCGATATTCTACTCCTTTTCACATGTAGTCCGTCCTTGTCATGTAGTTTGCTTGGTAGTTTGTGATGGGGCCCACTATACAAGGCCCACAGTCGACCCAAGATTGGAAACAGGGCCTACGGCCACTGGGCCGTGGTCACTATGGCAAACGAAGCTCACAACAGGCCCCAGTCCCCCCGGTGAGCACCCACTAGCCTTAACTAGAGGCCGACGTCACACATGGGTCTCCATTATTCGCTAGCAGCACGTGTGGATCGCAACTTGTGTGACCACTGAGAAGAAGGCACGTGTCCGGGAAGGTAAGTGCACCTACATATATTTCGGCCTTCCCTTATACAAAGGTTTGCAAATCTGGAACTCTAGAACTCTAAGAATTAGACCTTTGTTTTACTCCTCAGCCCACTAGTCGAACTAACTTGATGGTCGTGGGGTTTTCTCTAGATCCACGGTCCGGGCCTAACGCCTCTACTCACTGGGCACCTCATCGGATCTCAGCGGCGACTTCTTCGGGTCATCATCAGTTTGCACCACGGCGTGACAAGTAGTCGTGGCAGGAAATTAATCGTTGGATTTCCGAAAGACATTCATGCAGATTTAGATTCGTACGTGTCACGATTTCGTAATTTAAAGTGGAAGTACGTACTTTGGAAGATTTTAAGTATATAGTGAATCATCATTTGCTTATGTATTGTGTACCAAAATTATAAAAATGAACTTAGTATTTTTTTTTTCTCAATTGTCAAACTCACAAAGTTGTAGTTTCTTGGATTATAAATAACTTTCTCATGAATAATAATAAAATGGACTTTTTACTTTTTGGTTCTATAATCATTCAATATTTTTTATTGGGTCCTATAATTTTAATATTTCCTTAAAATCCTCCGCACTTTTTGAATTTTCTTTAAAAAGTCTCCTGTAGAAGAGTTTTTTTTTGGAGGATTGAGGAGTTTTTAAGGGACATTTTAAATAATTTTGAGAGTTATATTACAAGAACTAAAGAAAAATATTGAATGATTAGAGAGACCAAAAAATAAAAAATTCCCAACAATATAAAATATGTATCATCCGACAACACCATATATTGCAAGATAAGTTTTTATAGTGAAGAATTCTCTACATTATTACTCGCCCCACGCATCTCTCATTGACTTGTAAATTAAGAGTACCCAAAGGGAGAGTTCCTAATCCATGTAGCAGTAATTCACTTGTGTACATGTTAAACCACCTCTCTCCCCTCCAAATGTATATTTTTTAAATAATATCGTTTAAATATTATTTTTTTACATATAACACACCTTCAAAACTTATTACAAATATAACACACTTTTAACCGGTCAACATGTATGTGTGGTCAGCATGGCCCCACCTTACAGGATGCCACGCTCGCACAACTACTTTTTTTGTTAAATTTAAAATATAAGTCATGATTCCATATCACAATTTCATGGTATGCTCGTGTCAGACTTGCACACCCACTGTAAAGGCTTGGGAGTTGAATGTGAAAGTCACGAAACTACTACACGACTTCAGTTGCTAGAAGTTGTTATACCATAGGATGACTTTAGAGGCAAAACCACAGCTCCTTTACCTACCCTTGTAGGTGCTGAAAATGTTCGTGTGATTAATGTGAAAAAAAACTATGTTGTTTAGGTGCAAAATATCCTATTAAAACAGTAACTAAAGTGCAGTGATCGCCAGAAACTTTTAACTAAAAAGTTTCAAAAGAAGTTTGATCGCTTACCTGTTTGAACGCGGAAGATTGAGTCCTTGATTCCCTTCCTTCAGCCGGCTGAAGAAAGGGAGCCCTTTCTTTGTTCTTTTTGTTCTTGCTGTTGAGGTTGAGGATCGTCCAGAAGTCCTCTTTGCTTTGTGCTTGATTTCTCTCTTTTTGATCTCTTGTTGAGGTTGTTGAGTGCAGCAGAGACAGAAACAGAGAAATGAAGAAGAAACAATGATGAGAATTTAAATAGAAATGATATCAAAGTTAACCATCATTATGAACATGTCTAAACAGCAACTCACTTGTTTAAATGGCTTTGAAACCCCTTTAAAACAAATGGGTTTTGGAAAATGGATGCTGTGGTGTGTGTTGCATGGAGTGAATATGAGAATGAAACTAATGAATGATGTAAAAAATGAAATTCAAAATGAAACACTTATGCCCAGTCCAGTTGGTTGAAGCTTTGAAGGGATGAAGATCTTGAAGAAGGATGCCGACTTCTGGAAATGGCAGCGCTCCGGCGTTCCGACGTTGTCGCTTCGATCTTCAAATCGTTATAACGCTGTGGCTCAATAATTCTCTCTCTCTTTTTTTTTTAACTCTTTGATGTGCAATGTATTTATAGGCATTTCCTGCGTTCGTGATTAACATAGAAAAATTTAGGATTTATCTATGTTAATCGACAGATAAACACTGATTAATTCATCTTTATCTGTAATTATCTAAAACGCGTCCACCATGTATGACGCCTTTCAGATTTAATTAAGATAAGGATAAATATCCGGGAAAACTTATCTTTATCTTTATTAGCTAAAACGCGTCTACGTGTGTAGACGTCTTTTACACTAATTAAGATAAGGATAAACATCCGGAAGAGAAGTTAAAACAGCCTAGGAAACCTAAAACGCGTCTACCGTCACAGACGCCTTTTAGCTAATAAATCAATTAATTAAAATTCAAATTTAAACGCTAAAATAGGAATAAACTCTAAATAGCGTCCACATGGGTCGACGCCTTTTAGGATTCTTCATATTTTAACTGAAATTTGAGGTAAAATCAATTCAATTGATTAACTTAAACATGTCTGTGAAACCCGACACTCAAAAATATCAATAAAAATTAATCAATGATTAAACATCAGACCATTCTGAGGCATTATTATATGATATAAAATTTACTCAAAATGACGTCAAAATTAGCGTGTCTACAGCTGCCTCACCTTGGCATCGTCTTTGCAAGGGAGTGAAATAAAATGGAATGTACTGAAAGGGTGATGCCAAGGTGTGATGAGACACGCTCTTAACATCACATGATTGGAATTTTTCTCAAAATCATCAATGAAGATAGCTCAATGAAATCAATGGAATCAATCCTGTCTGGATGAGGTAGACAAGGAAATAAAATAAGGTCGATCAACCTCCTCGGAGTGGGAAGTACCCCAGGTCATAGACACTGTAGGTTTCATCATGGGGAGCGTTTGCCAGCCAATGTGGACGTGCTGCAGCCATGATGGATCTTTAAAAGAAAACAAGAATATTGGATAAAGAATCCAATCAAGGATAGAATTCCAATGATATCTTCAAGCGAACCTCAAAAATAATCAAGATACTCAATTCAGAATAGAATATTTCATATCATGTTTTATTTATTTGATTAAATGGTCTGAAACTTAATCAATAATGAATCCTTATCACAATGATTTCAAAGTCCTATATGATGCATGCTGGGCTAAAAGAAAAATATAAAGTTAAATAAAATATAAATTAATCAAGGATAATATTGTTAAATTGTCATTAATGAGTCAAGATACCAATTCTTGTAATCCAGTGCTAAGCCGAAGCTCGTTTTTCCACACACCGTTTCACAAAAGTGGAACCGTCGTCCTCACTGATTAACAATCCAAACGGCCTATCCGTGCGATTAAGAATCCTCTGGAATTATCATTGTTTTTGTTGAAGGGGAACTCAAATTCCAGTTTCATCAAAACCACAAGGTCCTTGATATACTCTAATAAATATTTATCATATAGTAATGCAAATGCACAATAATTACATGAAATAATACAAGGGTAGAGATAACCGTCTTTTTAGCCACGGTTGAGACTTCTTGACTCCCACAGTGAGATCTTCTTGATATTTCCAGTTTTACTCAGATTTTCTTTGAATTTCCTGCAATCAAAATTATTAGTAATTCCAAATAAAATATTCAATTTATGGAATTTCGGATAAATCATATAAAGAGCTGAAACGCGTCGTGTCGCGCAGACGCCTTTTAAAGTTAAAACGCGTCACTTATCCTCGACGCCTTTTACTCACAGAAACAGGTTTCTAGCTGTTCTCTACTCGAATTCCAACTCTATCAATGCACATCCCTTTTCCAATCCGGAAAAGTCTTCCTAGAATCGCAATGCTGTCTATATAAACACTCTTAGGTCGTTCCCAAGCAATCCCACTACAATCCAAAGATCAAGAGTTGAGTTTTCTTCAAGGTTTCTTCAAAGTTCCAAGGTTTCCAAGGTTTTTTCTAGCTTCAAGAAGGAGGAACTCCGAAAAACTTCAAGTAAGAAGATGAAGATGTCTTTGGAGCAGTTTTCTAATGTGGAGAATCATCTCAATGGTAGAAATCCCAATCTCCAAGTAAGTTCAATCAACTTCTTTCTCAATTCTCTTCATGTTTTTCACGTTCTTCATCATGTTCTTCACGTTCCTCATCATGTTCTTCGTCTTTTCTTTTGATTTTCAGAACTATCCCATGTTTCCTGGCCCAAGGAAATTTACTTCCTTACCTTGGATCCGTAAACTTGCAAAAAGCATCAAGATTTCCATGCAAGTATTCATATCCAAGTGGAATCTTCAAGGTCTTGTAGTGCTTGCCAAGCATTACAAGAGCGCGAACGCAGATTGGGCGGCTATGGGTGCCTTGATCGAGTGGTGGCATCCCCAAACTCATACGTTCTTCTTCCAAGACTTCGAGTGCACGATTCTTCTAGAGGAGGCGGAGCTTCTTTTAGGTCTCCCAAAGACCAAAGAGAACAAAGAAAAGATAGCTTTGATGAAGGAGAGAATTACCGGTCAACAATTGTTGACATCTATTATGAAAGATCCTTCAGAAGCTAAAGGATGCCTCACTAAAAAGGGGATCAATCTCACCAAGCTAGCCGAGTGGACGCTGTACGAAATTGATGATCTAAGAGAGGATGAAGCGGAGGATGTAACGAAAGCTTTAGTTACATGCCTAGCCGGTGCCTTGTTCTTCTCTGCGCAGGATAACATCTTAGAAGATGACCAAGTTAGTGCCATATGCGCAATCTTCGAAGGTAAATCCATTAGCACCGCACTCTTAGCATATCTTTACAGTGGGCTTTCTGCAGCGTCTGTGGGCCGTCCTCCTTATGGATGCATGCTACTCTTCGCTTTATGGGTTGAACTTCACTTCAAGTTTGAGCACAGCAAGAAAAGGCCGTTGAATCCATCTCAAATTTACTTGAATAGCCCAATTCATTGCATAGCTAATATTGTAAAGTTCAATGAGCATATGGTTAACAAGGTTCCAAAACTCAAGACCCGAGCTGATTGGAGAGAGTATTTGAAGCTCATGACGTCCGACATATTCGACTCGTCTCCACTTGCTCTGGTTGGAAAACCCGTGTGGGTGCGCTGTGCAGCAGGAGCAGACCTTAAGTTGATCGGAGCCACCGAATTCGTGCTGTACAATCCACATCGGTGCCTTACTCAACTTAGCTTGGGCCGTCGTGAATTTCCCGAGTTCTCTCCCACACTTCCGATCAAGAAGCGCGACTTGGAATCTGACGAAGACTATGAAGCCGTACAAATCATTACTACTCTATGGAATCTTGGCTTCAGTTACCGTGTAAGATCTTCTAAGGATAGAGATAAAGGATTGAAATTTCCCTACCTTAAAGGTCTCCATGAAATCCTTCCTTAAATGTCTTCTTTCTCTTTTCTTTTTTTTTCATGATGTAACAAAGAATTTTATTGAATAAAGAAGTTTTCCATATCTTGGAATCTTTCCCAAACTTTCTGTGATGTGCACATGATTTTTCCTTTAGAGAAAACTTGATTTTTCCTGAAAATTCAACAGTTCGGATTCTGTAAAAATGTAAAACACGTCCATTCAGAAAGACGCCTTTCAGTCATAAATTCTTTTCCCGAAATTAAATTTAATCCTCAAAAACCCATTTTAACCTTAAAACGCGTCTGCACATAATGACGCCTTTCAACCATAATTCTTTTCCAGAAATTCGATTTATTCCTTAAAAACCAGATTTAACCTTAAAACGCGTCTTTCCATGTTGACGCCTTTCAACTCTCTCTCCTACTTTTCCAGGATTCTGTCATTAATTCCATGATTAACTCTCTGAAACGCGTCTAGACAAGACGACGCCTTTCATGATTTTCCTCTGTACGGCTCTGACGAAAATATTGAAACGCGTCAACCGTAGTAGACGTCTTTCAGTCAACTTCAAACCTCTGTCAGTGCCGCCTCAACTTTTGTGCCCGTAAAACGCGTCACCATGAGTCGACGCCTTTCACACTTTCGTTAACAGACCCGCGAAGGCCCCTTTCTTCCTCACTTTTCCCAAAACTCTTCTTTCTCTCCTCTCTCCGGCGACGACCTCCGGCGATCTCTCCCTCGAATCTCCCTCTTCTCAAGCCATGGAGCGCGGTGAAGGCTCAAAGAAGATGAAGACCCTAGCCAAGAGGCGGCGAAGGCAAGAGGAAGAAGCTCCCGAGGAGATTCCGGCAGCCCTTGCGGAGGCGGCGGCTTTCTTGGAGGAGGAACTCCCTCTACCGGCACCCATGGCGGTAGAAGAAGAAGAGGAGGGCGACCTCCATACGGTAAGCTTCCTGTGGGATGAATGGATGAGAAGAGCGGGGAGAAAACGGGATTCTTGAAGGAATCCGGAATCTGGACTTGAAAGGCGTCCAGACCAGGTGATGCCATTCAAAAGGCGTCATCATGGGTCGACGTCTTTCAAGATAAATTCCGTTTTTTTTTTTTTTTTTTAATTAGGAATAAAGAGTTTGAATTGCGTCAATGCACGTGGACGTGTTTTAAAACACGTCTGCGTGTGCTGACGCGTTTCAAAACAGAACTGATTTTCCTTATTTTTATTAATTACTGACCCTTTATTTTATGTTTTTATTTGCAGGGAGTGATGAGGGCTAGGATCAGTTGGGACCTTGTTATAGGGGCTTACAGAGGGCTCCCGGATTTCCAGAAGGCGCGCCTGCGTCAGATGGGATTCGGCGAGGTACTGGACATTGAGCCCTTTTGGCTTGATCTGGTCCTGCTGCAGGTTTTGAGGGAGAGGTGGCATGCGGAAAGCCGTGCTTTCCTGATGCCATGGGGGCATATGGTCCCCACCCTAGAGGATGTGGCCAGGATTACTGGCCTCAGGGTAGATGGTCGACCTGTTAGTGGGGTTACTTACCCCAACTATCAGGGATTGGCTGAGGCATTGTTAGGGATAGAGGTGTCTAGCCTAGGTAGAGAGTCTAGGATGGTCCCTCGGGTGGAGGTAGAGGCTGCACTAGGATTAGACGAGCCCCGGCGTCGGTCTGACGAGACCCGGGAGGAGTTTAGGATTAGACTAGCCGAGTCGTCCTCCTCAGTCTACTGTAGCGATCCTGGCCAGGTAGAGGAGGTGGATAGACAGCTTAGGGTTTTCTTAGTTTTCTTTTTCGGTCGGTTGCTCTTCGGTACGAAGGGCGACCATATCCACTGTAGATTTCTTTATTTATTAGATGATTTAGCCAGCCTAGGAGAGTATGCCTGGGGTGCAGCCCTTCTGGCTCACCTCTTTGCCGACCTATCCGCGGTCACGCCGGACCGTGAGACCACCATCAGTGGCTTCTCGCCATTTCTTCAGGTATTAACTTGTTTAATTATTTGTTATATGCAATGCAATATGATATGATGCTTTTTTTTTCTAACCTATATGTTCATGAATGCAAGTATGGAGCTATTACTACTTCCCGCTCGGCAGAGCGAGAATTGTTCGACCGAATGTCGTCCCTTTTGCCTGCCGTTGGCAGCCGATTGTGGACACGGCTCCACAGCATCATCAGCTGACGGCCCTCCGCCGTCAGTTCCTAGATTATCCCGAGCTTCTGGTGAGTTTTAACTTGTTCAATTTATTAATTAAATGCAATCTTTTTTTGTTCATTAAATGCAAGTCATTTATGAATGCATCTAACCTATATGCAGGTGATCTGGCGCCCATACCTGGGCATGAATGAGGAGGGTCAGCCGTGGGTGACGGCTGGCAGGAGGAGATTCGGGAGGCAGATGTGGGTACATTGCCTCAACGAGATCGAGCTACTCCGCCTCCGGCTCGTGATGAGGACACTGGGCCTCCATCAGGAGTGGATAGATGAAGAGGTCCCGGAGGGCATCGGAAGGAGCATGAGGGGGAAGCAAGCCCTCACCGATTGGCATGCCAAGTTCCCAGAGCAGTACGAGGACTGGCACCGTCGCGGCATCAGAGTGGAGTCACGAGCGGAGAGTAGCGAGGCCTACCTCCAGCAGTACCGGGCTCACTATGCCGATCAGCTTCGGCTCCTCCGACCACTCGATGTAAGTATGCATTCATGCGTCTTTCATTTTATTATTATCTTAATTTATATTTGTAAATGATTGTATGTATGTCATGCAGGACGCGCGTGATGCGGTCATCGTCGACCTCCGGGCCCGCCTACATGATGCGGAGGCCCAGCTAGAGCAAGTCCAGAAGGAATTATATGACTTGGTATGTATGAATGAATATGAATGCATGTTTTAATCAATTGTTTTGGCGATTAACCACTGATAGTTGTCTTTCGGTGCAGCGAGCCGTCTACACCCAGGCGGCTCCTCCTTCCCATGGAGCTTCGTCTTCATCCTCTGCTGCTCATGATGCCGCTCTGGCTGACCTCCAGAGTCAGCTTGCCTCCGCCATCCACCGGGCTTCTCTCGCGGAGGAGGACCGTGCTGCTCAGGTAAGTTCTTCAACTTTTGAATGCTGAAATTGATTATTCGATTATTTGATTGTTTTGAACTAACAATGACTTCCTTTCAGGTTGCTGAGCTTCAGGAAGCCCTTCAGAGGGCTGAAGCGGAGATAGAACATGCCCGGGCTGCAGCGGCTCGTGCTGAGGCTGATGCAGAGCGGATCCGGGCTTTGGAGGAGCAGGTGGCTCATCTCTCCACTGGAGATCTTGCGCGCCTTCAGATTCGCCTGGAAATCATCAACGAGGATCGAGAGCGGGAGAGGCAGGAGCGGCAGAAGATGGATACTGAGATATCCGCTCTTCGAGTCCAGCTTGGCATTGCAGAGCACGAGCGCCGGAGTGTGGAGGAGAGGTACAGGCGTGCTCGACAGCGTGCACAGGAGCGCGGTTTGACGAGTGCCTTCACTGCCAGTGCTGCCGTGTCTTCTGGTCAGGCGGGTCCGAGCGCGATGCGGCCACCTCCGCCTCCTAGTCGAGAGCCAGCACCGGATGCACCTGACGAGGCCCAGAGCCAGTTGGACGAGGGCGGAGGGGAGAGTCAGCCTTGAGGGCTCATGTATCTTCTTTTCTTCATATATCATGTACAAACAAAATCTTTTGATAATATACATGAAACTTTTGGCTCCAATCTTGTGTTCTTGTGTTTATCTTGCATCCTGTACACACTTAACAAACATGTTAAGTATCTATTTAGGCTTAGCCCCTTGCCTGACCAAATAAATGGTCAATCAATCTTTTCTTCAATAAATGGTCAAGGGGCGTAGCCTTTATTAACAAAGGTAATGAGAATAATCAAACTTAAATAAAACGCAACATACAAGCAGACAGATGCTCGCTGAAAATAAAAGGAATGATACATACTAAATGCAACAAGCAAATGCTAATTGAAATATTTTTGTTGTTTTGAAATATTCATTTTTGTTTGGGGTTTTGAAATATATGCCTTTTTTTTTAATTTTGACATATGTATTTTTTTTTGAATTTTGAAACATATGTATTTTTTTTTGGGTTTTGGAAACATGTATATTTTTTTTATTTTTTTATTTTTGACATATGTATTTTTTTTAGATTTTTGTTATATGTATTTTTTTTGTATATTTTTTTTTTGAATTTTTGACATATGTATTTTTTTTGAATTTTTGACATGTGTATCTTTTTGGATTTTGACATATGTATTTTTTTTTGGATTTTTGACTAAAAGATCAGCATGGTACTTGGATCAAAAGATCATATTCATTTATTAACTTAATTTCCAAATTGTTCTTCAACAACTCAACTTAAACCCATCGTGTTTGAATTTGTGTTTCCATTCGTGATCCCATTTGATGATTTGACCCTTAGTCAATCTAAGCCATTCCTTAAGTTTGGAGTATATCTCTTTAGAAAGAAAAGATGAATAAGTTTAGAAAGCCCATGAGAAGGTTCCGGAGACTTAAAAAGATGTCCCTTTCCTACCCTAATATCCGTTGGGGTTCGGTCATTTTCTTTCTGGGGTATTTATCGACCTTGCATTCCCTTTTATTTCATTTCATGGCCTTGATGTAACGTTTGTAATGTAATGGCCTTTTGATTTGACATTTGGCTTTTGCCTTTTTTTGCCTTTTCTTTTCTTTTCAGGACGGATCTCCCCCATTTTTTTATAACGGCCTCCTACTAAGATGGCGGATATTCTCGGTAGTCTATTCTAAGCCTCGTTCCGACATCATGGGCCGAGTTTAAAACAGAATTTTTGTTTTAAAAACGAATGATTTGTACTTTACACTTCCGGTCAAGCTTTCGATATTCTTTAGGACTTGTCATCTCTTGTTATTCACGAATCAAACGTGTCAGTGTGTGCAGTAATGAGCTTAAAGTTAAATTATCCAGACTGATAAGGAAATTTGAGTTTATAAATTTTCTGATTCCACTGGTCTTTGTACCATACTGATCGACTCTTTAACCTAAGGGTAGTATTTTTTAAGATGTAAACCATTCCAGGGATGTTTTAGCTCTTCTCCTTCTGCATTAATAAGACGATAAGCATTACCAGGAAAAGCATGCGATACAACATAAGGTCCTTCCCAGTTGGGTTGGAGCTTAGAACGCGGACCACCAGGTTTTATAAATATTCTTTTGACAACCATTTCACCGACTTTGAACTTACGTTCAATGACTTTCTTTTGATAAAAACGTGCTAGTCTATTTTGATAAACTTTTGCATGATTAGCAGCTGACCATCTTTTCTCGTCTAAAAGTTCCAATTGAGCAAGGAGTGCTGAACGATGTTCATCAATGGAAAATTCCTTATTCAATTGTACTCTTAATGACGGTATGAGGATCTCATATGGAACTACCGCCTCCATTCCAAATGTTAAGGAATAAGGAGTTTGTCCAGTAGGCGTGCGGATTGAAGTTCGGTAGGCCCATAGAGCCTCAACCAATTTTTCTGGCCAATCTGCGAATTTGTTAGATTTACACGTCTTTTTGATGATTTTTATCAAAGTCTTATTTGTTGCCTCTGCTTGGCCATTGCCTTGCGGATAATAAGGAGATGAATGATGCAATGCAATTCTATACCTGTTACAGAGGTCCTTCAATTCTTGTGACACGAACTGTGGTCCGTTGTCGGTGACGATGGTGCTTGGAATTTCGAATCGGGTGATGATGTTCTTCATGATGAACTTGCAGACGGTTGATGCTTTGATCTCCACGTATGCTTCAGCTTCTGCCCACTTGGTGAAGTATTCCGTTGCCGTGAGAATGAAAGATTTTTGCTTGATGCCGGAATCTGGATTACCAAGAGGTCCAATAATGTCGAAAGCCCACATGGAGAAAGGCCATGGGGAGGAAACAGGATGGAGTGAAGATGCAGGAGAATGAATTTTGTCGGCGTGAAGTTGACACTTAGCACACCTACGGACATATCCTACACAGTCTTCTTCCATGGTTGGCCAATAAAATCCTTGTCTAAGGATCTTCTTTGCTAGCATCTGTCCATTGACATGACCACCACAAACTCCACTATGAGCTCCTTCCATAACCTTCCAAAGCTTATCTTCGTCTAGACATCTCAGAAGAACTCCATCAAAACCTGTTTTATACAATGCTCCTCCAACTAGGGTATATCTTTGAGCAACTCTCCTGATAGCTCTCTTCTCCTCAGTTGTAGCTTCCTCAGGATATGATTGATCTTCACAATATTTTGCAATTTCATAATACCATGGCTTTTGTTCATTATCCATCTCTTCTAACAGCTCCATTAACATGATTTCTCTTTTCTCAATGATATCTCCGTCCCTGACTTTCTTCAGCAACTTCTCCTTAGTTCTAAGGAATGAAGGATCTTTCACGGCAGGTGAAAGACGCCTATGAACTATGATTGATTCAGATTGTTTGCTGATTGGAAAATTAAGAGAAGATGCGAGTGAAGCTAGAGCGTCAGCTAAGATGTTTTGATTCCTAGGGACATGGACGAAGATCAATTTCGTGAAAAGCTTTGAGTAAGCAGAAGTAAGCTCCTGATAAGACTTGAGCTTAGGATCGAGAGTTCGATACTTGGTCAGCACTTGGCGAAGAATTAATTGGCTATCACCTACAATCCTGAGTTTGGTAGCACCATGGAAATGAGCAGCCTCGAGGCCAGCAAGAAGTGCCTCGTATTCAGCAATATTGTTTGTGACTGGAAAATCAAGCTGAAAGGCTTGTGGAATGGTGATACCTTCAGGTGATAACAGAACAATACCGATCCCTTTTCCATGAGAATTCAGAGCTCCGTCAAAATGCAGAGTCCACATATCATCTCTGATTTGATTTACGGACATCAGTTCCTCATCCGGAAACTCTGATCGCACTGGATCGAATCTAGGAAGGGGATGATGAGCGAGATGTTCTGCTATGGCATAGCCCTTGATCGCTTTCTGTTGAATATAAGTGATGTCGAATTGAGATAGAAAGCTTTGCCATCGCGCTAACCTATCAGTAAGAACAGATTTCTCCAGAAGGAATTTGATCGGATTCATCATAGCGATGAGATGGACTTCATGGGCCAGAAAATAATGCTTCAATTTCTGTACAACCCAGACCAATGCTGCACATGTTTTCTCCATCGCCGTATATCTCTGTTCAGCGGGGTTGAGAAGTTTAGAGAGATAGTAGGCTGCCCTCTCTTTTCCTTCTTCATCCTCTTGTGCTAAGACAGCCCCCACAGCATCATCCAGGACTGAAATGTAAAGTATCAATGGTTTGCCTGGAGATGGTGGTCTCAAAACAGGAGGACTTGCTAAATAGTTCTTTAATCCATCAAATGCCTCCTGACACTTATCGTCCCAATCAAATTTGACTCCCGGCTTGGTAAGCTCGTAAAACGGCTTACACCTTTGTGAGTGCTGGGAGACAAAACGGCGAATAAATTGCAACCTCCCGATTAATCCTCTCAGCTCTTTCAAGTTTTTAGGAGGTGGCATTTCTCTAATAGCCTTCGCCTTGTTAGGATCGATCTCAATTCCCCGTTTACTAACAATGAATCCAAGCAATTTTCCTGAAGATACCCCGAATACACATTTCTTGGGGTTCATCTTTAACTGATATTCTCTCGATCTTTCTAATACCCTTGCCAAAACTTTAGCGTGCTCAGCCTTTGTTTTCGATTTAACCAATAAGTCATCCACATACACTTCCAGATCTATATGCATCATGTCATGAAATATTGCCATCATGACCCTCTGATAAGTGGCTCCAGCATTCTTTAATCCAAACGGCATGACAACATAACAATATGTTCCCCAAGGTGTAGTGAATGATGTTTTTTCTTGATCCTCTTCTGCCAGCTTAATCTGATTATATCCTGAAAATCCGTCCATGAATGACAAAGTCTCATAGCCAGCAGTGTTATCGATGAGCACATCAATATGAGGCAATGGAAAATCGTCTTTAGGACATGCCCGGTTCAGATAACGGAAGTCAATGCAAATTCTGACCTTTCCGTCCTTTTTCATAACCGGGACTATGTTAGCCACCCATTGTGGATAAAGGACAACTCTAATAAATTTGGCTTTGTGCAATTTGTCGACTTCTTCCTTCATCTTTAAAGCCATTTGTGGGTGGAATCGCCTTAATTTTTGTTTGACCGGGCTAGCTCCTTCCTTTAATGTCAATCTATGTTCAACTAAAGATGAGTCTAACCCCGGCATATCTTCATAACTCCAGGCGAAAGTGTCCTTATAGTCCTTAAGTACTTGTACCATTGCTTTCTCATCCTCTGAAGAAAGACTTTAATGACGAGGACAACCTTAGGTTCGTCTTCAGTCCCTAAATTGATTTCTTTGGTGGGCTCTTCTACGGCAGCTGAGGGTTCATCGAATCTCTTCACTCCACTGGCATATGCCTCAGCCGCGTCCTCGTCATCTTCCTCAATGGGGTCCTTTTCATGTATTAATTCATATACCCCGTACCCATCATTGACTAACTCATCGTCCATGCAATCTTCTGGCATCTGAATTGGATTTTCTAAAAACTGAGGGATTAAAGAACAAGAAGAACACTTATCAGCTAAGTCCTGGAGGTATCTATCTGAAATTTGCCTACCCTTAGGCTTCCTAGACTTCCTAACCTGACTAGACTGCCTAACTTCACTATCATAACCTAACGAAGACGAAGCAGGATGAAAATCCTGGGATACAAGTGGAAATACAAGAGAATCCTCCCGAGGGGAGGGACAGAGTAGATCTAGGAGAGAAGCTTGACCGAAGGACCCGCGCAACGGGGTGCAATCGGACAAGTAGGATGTTTCCTCAATGAGGATCTGGGAAGAATTTGTTGCCAAATTGGCGTTTTTTTTTTTGGTAATGAAAGAATTAAACATAAAGCAGGAATGAATAAAAATGGGAGGAGAATCAGACGGAGGAATTGGCACCAAGGCCAGAGGATTAGGGGGATCATATAGTAATATGTCCCAGATCAGATTATACAACCTCTCTAGATCGAGAGGAGGTTGTGGAATATGGTCCCGAGGGGACAGAGTAATCATGACGGGCGGAGCCCGTGGAATATCTTCAATTATGACCCGCGACCAAGTCGGGGTCAAAAGCAGTGTACGAAATAAAGTATGGAGCATGAAGACATGTGAAGGATATGTCCCCCTCCAGAGCAGATCTGTTGTGTAACCAGCTTCATAGGGGTCATCCGGCTCCCCTTCGTCAGTCTCTTCAGATAGCAGTATCCGCTTGTCAAATATGGCACCAGGGCTTTCAATCAGCTCGTCAATCTGCGGCGGCCACTTAGGTTCTGCAGGATCCAGAAATAGTATGTTCAGTGCTATATACAGGTCCCTCAGGTCGAACCACCTGTACCATTCACATTCAGGATCATGAAATTTCCTCCTTTTCATAGGCCGCAGAGCCTCCAAGGATTGGTACGTAAGCAGTTCGGAACAATGTCTGGCCAAGTCCCTCCCGTATATGTCATGGAAGTCAAAACAGGAAGTAATGACTACCGTATTGTCTTGGCTAAGTATGGGCCCTTTTACAAAGTGCGTACATAAGGTCCATGTTAGGGGATCTCGGCCTTCTTTAGGTGGTGTAGACATTGCCTCCCAGATCTTCGGGCCTTCTTTGATCTCTGTTTTCTGAACTGGATCTTGTTTCAATTTTATTGGCCTATAGCCCAGACCACTTCCAGGTGCTGCTCGATGATTTTTGACAGGAGTGGTCCTGCCTTGCAATTGTGTGCCCAAACCTTTCCCAGGCTCGTAGCCGTTTTTCATCATGATCCTCCATCCTGGAGTACTCATGCACTTCCCCCTTTTGATAGCATCTAATGGGTATGGAGAAATACTAGCGGCTTTCAGAGGATCAGCCACTGGACGGTAGACCTGTAATACCGACAGAAAAGGTTGTCGGCCAGGTAAAACAGCAGATTTAATGTTCAAGGTATGAGCAGCAGCAAGGATCGGCATGCTCGTCACTTTAATAATTCGCCCTTTATAAGGAAATTTGAGGCATTGATGATTCGTAGAAGGAATCGCCTCGAGAGTTTTAATATAAGGACGACCTAAAATGGCATTTATGGAAGGGTCGATTTCCAAGATGTGAAATTCGACCTTTGCATAACTTACAGGGCCCAGCTCCACCTTTAAATAAACCATTCCCAGAGGGGAACGGGTAGAATTGTCATATGCTGTTACTGAGATTGGGCTGGGCAGCCATTTCTCTTTGGGCACACCGCACAGCTCCAGGGTCTTCGGGGGTAAAACATTGATCGAAGCCCCTGTGTCGACTAGGCATGCATCCACGGCCTTCTTGCAGATGTTGACCGTGATACTCAGAGCCATGCTTCTGGCTGCTGGCGGTGCTAGTTCCGATGTATGAAATGTTATGGAGGGCTGATCCCCCTGAGGAACTAGTAGTGCTGCGATTTTCTCTACCGGCACGTCTTCGTTGACCATCACCTTCTGCAGATATTCCATTAAAGCTTCTTGGTGAATCTTGGACCTTTTGATTAGTTCGAGTATAGTGATCCGTGCCGGTGTCCGATCCAGGTGTTTCAACAGGTCGTATTGAGTGCCTGGTGCACTCTCTTCATTATGGGCTTCCTCAGTCGGCTGTGATGGGCCGTCTCTGACTGTGGACTGAGGGAAGACCTTGTTGAAAATTCTGCCACTCCGGAGCGCGTGTTCTTCAACCGTGGAGGATCCGGGTGACACTTTAAGTACCGCAGAATTGGATGGTGCGGATGGCGTAGAGGGTTGGTATGTAGGTGATGGCGTAGTGCGGATTAAAGGCTTAGAGGGTTGGATGGTGGATGGGTAAGTGGTTGGTGAAGTGGGGAATGGTACGCGTAATAGCGGTCTAGATGGTAAGGGGGTATCTGGATAGGTGGTAGTGGTAGCGGGTGAAGTAGGAAATGGTATGCGTAATAGTGGCCTAGATGGTAAGAGGGGCGCGTTATTGGTTTGCGGGGGGTTATATGATGGAGGCGTAGTGGTGCGGGACGTAATGGGTCTAAGGAAGGCGGGTAGTGGTAATGGGTTATTGGGCGTAGGCGAGTGATATGTGGGTGTGGGTATAGGGGTGATGGTAATGGGTTGTGGTCTGGGTATGTGGATGGTGCGGCGTGGCGGTCGCTCTGCGGTACTTTGAGTGTGACCCGTTGAACAAAGAGAGGAAGAGTCCTCTACTCTCCACTGCTGCCCACGACCAGCCTCAGACTGGCTGTTCGTCAGAATGGGAGCAACCTGGTTTTGGTTCTGGTGCTCCGGGAGTGGATTCTGCACTATGCCCATATTGGGTGGTGCTGCTGCTTGTGCCGGTGGTCTTGCTTGCTGCTGCTGCTGCTGCGGTCTCCCCGCCTTCAGGGCTGTTATGTACTTTTTCATCTCCTCTCAGTCTATGCCGCCCTGCTCGTTGAGATCATGGATATAGTCTCTGAATTGAAAGCAGGTGTCAATGGTATGCCCAGGCTGCCTATGGAAGTAGCAATACCTAGATGTATCGGCATTTTGAGGCCAGACGGCCTTCTCCCTCGGCAAAACTAAGGCATTGGCTGCCATTAAAGCGCTAAAGATATCCGCCAAGGATTCTGGGAGGGCCGGGTATTCTGCCCTCTTCGGGCCTGGAGGTCTCCTCTGCTGGTTGTAGTCACCAGGAGGAGGGACATTGTGGTACGCCGGCGGTGCACGCGGTTGGTACTGTGGCTGTTGCTGTTGCTGATACTGCTGCTGAGGGGGCTGCTGGTACTGCTGTTGCCGTTGCGGCTGTTGCTGGTTTTGATTCGGCTGCTGGGGCCGCTGGTACTGCTGTTGGTAATGGGGGTTCTGCTGTTGCCTGTACCCTTGTTGGCTCGGTTGCGGTGGCCTCTGATACTGCTGCTGGTTCCTCACAAACTGGGGCGAGTTATTGTTCATGGTACTGACTTGCTCATGAGAGAGCGTGCCCTCAGTAGTTGGACCTGTGCTAGGAGAATTCGGCACTGCAGGCTTTCGAGGTGGAGGCCTGCTAGGTCTGTGAGGATCAAAGACGCTAGAGAATGTAGCGTCCTTGAAGGCATTCTGGCAGTACCATGCCCTTTCATAGAGCTCTGCCATATTAGTCAAATTGTTCAAGGAGAGGACTAGCTTGAACTGGGGCGTGGCGTTAGAAATTAGCATCTTCACTTGTTCAGATTCAGACAAGTGATCTTTCACCTTTTCAGCCAGGCCCCGCCACCTGTCAGCAAAACTGACAAACTCCTCGTCCGGTTTCATCTTTTCTGCAATGAGGTCCGTGATAGACAAGGAGGGTGCAACTCTGTCCTGGTATCGTTGGATAAATTTGCATGAAACGATACCGTAATCCTCTACTTCGGAGGGTTCCAGAGAAACGAACCACTCGAGGGCTGGTCCCTCTAGAGATCTCCTGAACAAGAAGGCCAATGACCTCTTATCATTCTGCCAGAACGAGGATTCATACATGAACTCCTTCAGATGCGTGAAGGGGTTACCAGTACCGTTATACTTTCGATATACTGGCATTTCAGAGGGTGGCAGATGGAATACGGGCAGGCTCGGTAAACTGATTTCTGGCACAGCTTTAACCCCCATCATCTTTTGGAGGTTGTTGAACTGTTCATCCATGCGCTCCATCTTGGCCAGCAACGCTTGCGTGGTCAGATCTGCCTGGGGAGGAGGAGGAGGAGGAAGTACTTGATAGGCCTGTTGCCTAGAGTACGTTGGACAAGGAGGATAATAAGGATGAGGTCCGGCAGAGCTTCCGCCATGCCCGAGGGCATTTTGATGAATAGGCGTTTGCGGTCTAGCTGGCTGCCTGGATGATGAAAGCTGCGGCCCAGTGGGCCGAGAAGTAATGTGAAGGCCTTCCATGGCCTGATGGATATAAGGAGGAGGATGGGGAGGTTGTTGAGGAACAACAGGGAGAGCCATAGGGTTCGGCTCAGCAGGCTGCATGGGTGCCTTCCCCTTCAAAATAGACTGGATGGCCTCGAACTGCTGAGGATCCAGTCGGGAGGCAAGAACTCCCAGAGCATTGACGAGATCCATAGGATCGGAGGATGAGGGATCATTCTGATTCATGTCCCCCTCTAGATCAGGATTTGGGATCGCATATTCATGCGGGGGAAGGTCATGATATTCATCGTGTGGATGAAAGAGAGGAGTCCGGACATTCCCATCATGTCGGACTGGAATGGGGACAGAATTACGGGAGGCATCAGCATCTCTCCCGTTCTCATAGTTGAAATCTGAATTGCGAGGGGCATTAGCATCTCCCTCGTAGTTGATAATGGCGTCTTGGGCCATACTCAAGTCTCTGCCTGATCGCAGCAACATGATATTAGATTCCCTTTTCAAAGATTTAATCAGACAAGTTGTACAGAGATTAATCAAACAAGTGGATGCTTAACGTGATTTTAGGGTTCCTTGTTGAGTTATTTGAATTGGATTAAACCACAATTTCGCTCAGGGAAGGATCCTAGTTTCAGTTCAGTTTCCACCGTTATTTTTTAGGGTTCTCTCTCACAACGCTTTCGGAATCTAGCCGGGACTTCAATTGGTACAACCAGCCCGATGATCAAGGAGGAATACCTTGATTTTGGGGACTTATGGAGGTCTCAACGTCAACTTCTCTAGTCTGATCAAGGGACCAACCCAATCAGAGAGAGTTGCTGACGTCGAGTAATGTGTTCCTAAGAAGAGGAGGGTTTTAGCCTCAATGCGTATGTCCTGCGACCTGGATGGCCTCTAATACTTAATAAAATAATGGGTAGCTAGCACTCAACCACAGAAATCTGGAAACTGAGAAATAATTAGGAAACTGTCTGAATCGCGTCGAGTATGGTCGACGCTATTCAAAAACAGAACTTAATTCTTTCGCAGAAACAACTCTGAAAAATAACTAAAAACTGTCTGAATAGCGTCGATGGTGGTCGACGCTATTCAACACAGAACTTAATTATTTCGCAGAAACAGATGCAAACAGCAGAGACAGTCTGGGAACTAAAAGGCGTCTAGGTGTAATGACGCGGTTTTGAAACGCGTAACTATTCCTAGACGCTTTTTATTTCGCAGAAACAGATTTTCAGGAGGATTTTCTGGGTCGAATCCTCCTCAAACATGGTAAAATGCAGTAAACAATCGACTCATGCAAAGATTTTTAGTTTCAGATTTTAAACAGGATGATTTACTAACTAAACAACTAGGAAATCACTCAATCACACATCATTTTTAACACAAAACATCTTTTTTTTCTGAACTAATCAAGGGGAGGCAACTTCTTGCCACTGGGGTGTGCACGTGGTGCACGAAGGAAATTAATTAAACTAAACACTCACCAATTGGTGAGGACGTGTCGAGAGACACAAATGGTGCACCGTGGGTGCCCGATACGATGACAGCAAGAATAAAAGAGAAACTAAAAGATGGCGAGACCAAGTCCCACCGTGATCGCCAAAAAGAGATGTAGGTGCTGAAAATGTTCGTGTGATTAATGTGAAAAAAAACTATGTTGTTTAGGTGCAAAATATCCTATTGAAACAGTAACTAAAGTGCAGTGATCGCCAGAAACTTTTAACTAAAAAGTTTCAAAAGAAGTTTGATCGCTTACCTGTTTGAACGCGGAAGATTGAGTCCTTGGTTCCCTTCCTTCAGCCGGCTGAAGAAAGAGAGCCCTTTCTTTGTTCTTTTTGTTCTTGCTGTTGAGGTTGAGGATCGTCCAGAAGTCCTCTTTGCTTTGTGCTTGATTTCCCTCTTTTTGATCTCTTGTTGAGGTTGTTGAGTGCAGCAGAGACAGAAACAGAGAAATGAAGAAGAAACAATGATGAGAATTTAAATAGAAATGATATCAAAGTTAACCATGATTATGAACATGTCTAAACAGCAACTCACTTGTTTAAATGGCTTTGAAACCCCTTTAAAACAAATGAGTTTTGGAAAATGGATGCTGTGGTGTGTGTTGCATGAAGTGAATATGAGAATGAAACTAATGAATGATGTAAAAAATGAAATTCAAAATGAAACACTTATGCCCAGTCCAGTTGGTTGAAGCTTTGAAGGGATGAAGATCTTGAAGAAGGATGCCGACTTCTGGAAATGGCAGCGCTCCGGCGTTCCGACGTTGTCGCTTCGATCTTCAAATCGTTATAACGCTGTGGCTCAATAATTCTCTCTCTCGTTTTTTTTTAACTCTTTGATGTGCAATGTATTTATAGGCATTTCCTGCGTTCGTGATTAACATAGAAAAATCTAGGATTTATCTATGTTAATCGACAGATAAACACTGATTAATTCATCTTTATCTGTAATTATCTAAAACGCGTCCACCATGTATGACGTCTTTCAGATTTAATTAAGATAAGGATAAATATCTGGGAAAACTTATCTTTATCTTTATTAGCTAAAACGCGTCTACGTGTGTAGACGTCTTTTACACTAATTAAGATAAGGATAAACATCTGGAAGAGAAGTTAAAACAGCCTAGGAAACCTAAAACGCGTCTACCGTCACAGACGCCTTTTAGCTAATAAATCAATTAATTAAAATTCAAATTTAAACGCTAAAATAGGAATAAACTCTAAATAGCGTCCACATGGGTCGACGCCTTTTAGGATTCTTCATATTTTAACTGAAATTTGAGCTAAAATCAATTCAATTGATTAACTTAAACATGTCTGTGAAACCCGACACTCAAAAATATCAATAAAAATTAATCAATGATTAAACATCAGACCATTCTGAGGCATTATTATATGATATAAAATTTACTCAAAATGACGTCAAAATTAGCGTGTCTACAACCCTCTCTACCTTGTTCATACTAATACTTAATATTATTATAATATATACATAATTATGATAATTTATACTAAATTTTTCTACATATAGTGGATTTAAGTGATTTTTTTTATATTTGATGTGATGATTAGAGTTTGTGAATGTTATACCCCGCACTTTTACAACTATTAATAAATTTAATTAATTTAAGTTAGACTAATTAATTAATTATAAGAATTTATGACTGAGTTTAAGTAACTTAATTTAGTCCAATAAACCTAATTATGAAAACTTAATAGTCCAATTATACTATTAAGAATAGCCTACTGATTTAGTTTAAATTCTCGGTTGATGTATTAGACTGCAACATAGTAAAATAATGATAGCGTTCTATAGAAAATCCTGATTAATGCATAAATGATATCATTAGAAAGAGAATAAAAAGATGTATAACTTTATACAATACTATTTTTACTAATTAAGATATTTTAAAGGTAAAAAATATCAAACATCAGCTTTAAAAAGGACTACCTATAAAGAACAAATCTTAATCAGATTAGGATGTGAATTAGAAAACAAATAATTAATGTTAACCGCGACCTAAAAAGTTATATATAATATATTTGACTTAGAATTAGAAGTAAAACATAATAAATTTGAACATAATTAAGATTTTAATTAATTAGTAGAAAATCATAATTGGAATCCTACTTAGACTAGGATTATGTACATAGATTTATTTGACATAGTCTCCGTGTTATATTCGTGACTCCGTATATAAAATTCTAAATTAAATAAGACAAATCCCATTAGAACTATGACTCAAATTATAGAAGTTTACGAAGAACACATGTTTAAAATAAGTCGTTTCTTAATCGGAATTAGGATATCTTTAGACATTAAGGAAATCTGCTAGATTTCTCAGTTCAGAGTATTCTAGATAATAGGTCAGTAAAATATGCATATCATTTTGTATAGATATCCAAAAATAGTAATCTTGGTGGCGTTGGAAAGATAATAAATAGTTATAAAACTTTGTAGAAGAGAGTTTTTCTTACTTCAGATATTTAAAAGGCTGAATTTAAAGGTCTGCAGAAAAAGAAACTGTAGGTAGCGTGAGTAGAGTCCGATGTGAACTAGGAAGTGACTTTGACTTAGAGATTAAGTTATAGAGAGTAGGAGTTCACCTCAAGCAAAGAAAAGAGGTGCTGATAGTTATATTAGAAGGGTAAATAAGCATAAATAGAATCTCGTGCTCAACCTCTATAGCATGTAGCTCTCTTCTAAAGGGTATTTTCATGTGGTGTTCTTGAGAAAATAGAGTTGTTCATGGTTATTTCTTTTGGAGATTTGATTTTAATCAATGTTTTGTGTTATTGGAGGGTTAAAAAATGTGAACAAGAGTTTAGAGAATGTAAAAAAGAGTTTAGAGGAAGACGAAAGTATTGTTAAATAGTAAGGAAGTCATATGGGTGTCAAAATCCGATATTTCTTCAAGAGGTAAGTGGATAACTGTATATACGATCTAAAAAACTATGCTATTTTTTAAAGTTTTCAAAAGCTAATCAATTAGTAAGAACTTATATGTCTACTTCATGATATTCAAGTTTCAGATTTTTGTGATCTTTTTTACTAATTATTCCATGATTATTATCTCAACCTTTATAATCTGTTCATTTAATCTATTTTGTTTCTAATTATGATCACATGAGTTACTGGTGTTTGTTTTCCTTAGTCATATGTCCAATTGAGTTGAAAATTGAACAAAAGTCTATTTTTTATATTATCTTCATTTCCAATAAGTTTCAAAATTTTCAGAGTTTGTTTGTTATTTATTTCGTAATATTCTTCGCAGACTATATAATTTGTCATGTCAATTTTGAAATCTTAACTTATGAATCTTATATCTCACTTGATATATGTCCAAATCATACTAAATTTTGTGAATACCTTTGTTATACTATCCTTACTTCTCTGAAAAGTTTGAGAATTTTATGTTTCTGTTTGCTATTCACTTAGCTCTCTATTTTGATTTGTTAGAATTTTATTTAAGTCAGATTCTCAGAATCGAAATGAAAATTCAAATCAGATCAAATCCATCCAGAAAGTGATGAAATTTTGTCCAAACTTTACATATGATCTATTTGACATGATCATCAAGTTTGGTAATTTTCTAAATCTGTTTGATATTATTCAACCTATTTGTTGATTTTTTAATTCTGAAAATTAGTCTTAATGGCCGAAAAATATGTTTATTATTCCAAAAATTATGAGAAAATTTTCTTGGTTATCGTTTATGTCCAAAAACTTATTTTGATTAGATTTACTCTGATTTTCCATATATATGATTGTGATGACCCTCTAAGTGACTATTTTGTATATAAAAGTATGTCTTTTAACTCTTATATGTACGTATCAATTTGATAATTCAATTTTTAGATCTATGCTCATCTTTTGTCATCATTTGATCTCTGTTAATTTAATTGTGTCATAATTATTTGACTTTGCTTAGACATTGTCATCTTAAGGAGATATTTGGCATGATTCCATTATAAGCATCTATATTAGATGTGATATTTTGTTTGGAATCCGATGGCAAACAGGTGGAATCCTGATTTTTAACCGGCTAAAACTACGGGACGACGATATGTAACGCCCTGGTGGTTTGGAGTTGGGTGGGACTTAGACTCCCCAGTTGTACGTAGTGACCAAGACCTTTGCATCTTTGCCTAGATGCTTTGATATTTGTTTTGTTTGGCTCCTTATGTTGTGGTTTGGCTGTATATCCGTTATGATATAATTTGATTTGTTTGATTGGCACATAAATCTAAAATCTTTGCTCCATATATTCATTTGAATTCAGCTTAGCCGTTTGAATCATTTGATCATCTTGTTTAACTATTCCTTTGCATTCATATGAATTTCTCTTAAGTATATGATCCATGATAAGAATCTGATTTGATAATCTACTACACTATGATATTTTCTATTTGATACGATATGTGCTCAAGAGACGGCGATACATAATGCCCTGACAATTTGACAATTTGATAAGTTCTATTCAGTTTGTGATACATTCTAATCATTGTTAGTAGAATTTGATATGTCTGATATGATCCCGACCCGTCGTAAGGAAAACTATAACCGAAATCTTTTTTATCCGGCATTAACTTACAACCGCATGTATCTAAAGCACCTTTTTCAATAATGCTATATATACTATATATTAATTTGATCTATTCATACTATTAGAAAATACATTTGATTTGATAAGCTTATATCTGACCATGTTCTGTATCACATTCTTATTTGAGCTATATTTAGAACTGTGTAAGATCAAGTTTAGTATAATTGTATAATGTGATTTATAAAAAATTACAATATGTTCAGTCATGTAGATTGTTTGAAGCCTATTGAGTGATTGCACTCATAAACCCTATTAACATTTTCAGAGTTTAAGAAAGAGAACTAAAATTTAAGAAGACTTCTGATTAAGACATTTTACATCTTCAAGAGGTTATTTAGATTTAAATTTATAGTTTTCTTAGATTTGATGTAGTAGGAATAATGAAAGGTTAATGTATTTTCTTTATTTGGTGATATTGATAATTTATGTACAAATGGATGGATATTGTAATTTGTAAATTTTAGTATTGACTATATTTAGATATTTTGGATTAATTAATGGTTATGACATTTATTTAAATTATTTTATGGTTGTTTAACTCTCATATATGTTTGTTATAGTTGAATTTGTTATATTATTTCATTCATGTTTGAATCATATTGTGAGTTATATTGTGATAATATGAATAAATTAATTGTATTGTGATAATGTGAATGATAGTTTATTGTTATAATGTCATTAAATGCCTCTTGTTTATTGTGATAATATGATGCGATGATTCTATTTTTATAAAAAAAACAATCACTTTGAATGAAATAATTTGTCATGTTATTTCATTCATATTTCAATCATATTATGGATTTTAATGTGATAATGTGAGTGGTAGTTTATTGTCATAATGTGATTATTAAACGCCTCTTGTTTATTGTGATAATATATATTAGTTATTAAATTATTGGTGTATAGTATAATATAATAATATACGTTATTGTAATTTATAATATATTTTAGTAGTGTATATGAGTAATGAATATAGTATATTTATATTAGATTATAGTTTATTATTCTATTTAGCACACTATTTTATTAATACGAAAATTTATAATATAATATATTAGTATATGTCATTGTAATCCTTGGTGCATTTTATTACACTCATTATATGGTATGGTACCATATATTATACACCATTACAATAATAATATAGTATATTAGCATATTATATATCATATTATTGATAGCAAACATTATCTTATATTAGATCATAGATCACTATATTCATAATATGGTGAGCTGCATATTATAATATGGTATAGATTATTATACTCATTATTAGTATACATTACTAATCTATAATGTTTTTATATTATATTATATATTAAATAATAATATATAATATATGATAGTATTTCAAGCTCCAAATGTATATTATATTATACTATACCATACTATATTAAACAATAATAAAATATATTATGTCATGGTGTCCTGAGTTTAATATTATATGTTTTGCTTTTTGCATAGATACCCCTATAAACACATATTTGCATCTATATCTTCAACTCTCACATATTGTCATTAATACCTCTGAAATCTTCAAAATGTTGCATTTATATCCCTCCATCAAACTAAGTGAATTTCACAAAATATGCTAAAAAAATTCCATAAATCATGATGACGTTGGAGAGTTAGGGGTAAATATGCAAAATTTTAGTGAGTTGAGAGGTATATATGGAAAATATTAGTGAATTTAGGACTATCTATACAAAAATTTTAGACGAAGGGATAAAAGTGCAACCTTTCTAAAGATTTCAAGGGCATTGATGATTATATGTGAGAATGGAGATATAGATGTAAGTATCATATTTTGTAGGATTATATATGCAAAAAATCCAATATTGTATATGATATATTATAGAATAGTATACTATACTTAATCTATAGTATTCTAAATTATATTATATCTAATGTAGGAATATATAATACGATTATTGTATTTTGAGATAAGAAATATAATATATAAAAACATTATACCAAATTATATGATAACATACTATATTATATCATAGTATAATAATACATAATATTTTATAGTATCTTGAGTTTAATAATATATAGTACATTATAGAATAGTACATTGTATCGAGAGTTACAAGTCCATTATCAAGTAACAAAACTTTTATGTTATCATTTTTTGAACCCTAATTTTTTGCGTTGCGGCATTGGTAGGTAATTAAAAGAAAGGTGGGATTTTATTTAAAAAATAAAAAAATTAGCAACCAATCGTGCCCAACACGGCAACTCTTGCCGTTCTGGCATAAAATCGTACGAAAAATTCGTGCCTTGCATGGCACTATTTTCGCGCCCAGCGTGGCACCGCACTGGGCACCGGTATCGTCCTTATTTTTTTATTTTTTTTGTTTTATTATTTTAAACCATTAGATCAAGATTTAACAATTAATTAAAAAGTGTTAACAAAAACTTTTCTGTTAACTATTAACATATTAACTTTTCTCTATTATATTATATATACTATACTATAATATACCATAATATAATACATTGTATTATATTATATTATATTATACTATATACTATTACTAGAATAATAGATAGCATGTTAAAGCATCTTGAGTTTAATATCATATATACTATAATATATTTTTCTATAATATAGTATATATAATATAATAATATATAATTGTAACGCCCTACCGTTGGTTCAGTTATGCAACTTAATGTGAATTGTCAGTGGAGTCGTCACAGTAGTAACAACCCACACATTGTCTATCAGCAGTGAAGAGTATACGCATGAGATCATAGATTTTATAACACAACTTTCGTAGCCATAAGCAAATCAAATTACTGAACTATGTATAAATATGATATAACAACTACTATAATATCCAGGGTCTCTAAAAGTCCAATAAAAGGAAAGTACATCTCATTTGTTGAAAACAAACTAATCTATACATCCCTTTCTAATCTATTAAATTAAAAATAATCAATTCAATACTTAATATAGATAGTCTTGGGCTCAGGATCGAGTCTTACGATCCTCATGCTCAACTTCCATCTCATGGTCCTCTGAGACATATTAGTGAGAACGATTAAGTCACATAGGACTGAGCGAGCTCAGAATAAACAAGGACAAATGTTTTACATAACTATAAGATAAAAGAAACTTGCATATATCTACTACGCATAAACATCAATTCTAGTATATAGTATCAATTCTTTAACATAGCATACTTCTTTAACATGATGTCATAATTAATAATATGATAGCAAGGTGAATATGCATAAATTATATATGGATCATTGGCATAAACTTAAATATAAACATTAATCTAACATCTTAAACATGGTTAATTTCAGCAACTAAACATACATCTCAACTCAGATTAAACATAAAATAAGTATATAGAACAATTAACATGATCATGGCTTCACGTGGGCATGTTATATAATAATAATATCATGAATTTTTAGCATACTATACGACATGAAAACATGCATTAATTTTTTCATGTTAACATTTTTCTTTGGCTTTAAATATTATAAATTATCACACATATTACATCTTTCACTTTATCATTGGACAAACAATTATACAATGATATCGGATACTTCTTCTTTTTTTTTATTTAGTGATTATAAAAAACTCACTAGATCTTCGGCTATACAATCGGTAGATGTTCTCATATCTCACCGAGTAGCATGTAAATAGACTTCTAGAATTTAACCCGTTGCCTCATATATTTTTCTTATCTTTTTAGTCATTAACTGAATGAATGAGGAAATCTATAGGTAACTTCTGGGAAATCAAGAGATGACTCCTGTTGCGTGACATTTTGATTTCGAAAGAATTAAGAGATGGCCTCCATAGCATAGCACTTTAGTCCACGTGATACTTACGACCCACATCACCGGTTTGGTATATCTACTTAACATCTTAATCTCTTTCATTAACCCTATGCATGCATAAATTTTTCTATTAAATGCAAAACATACTATAATGCATAACATATAGGAATAGCATGAGATCAAACCTAGAATTAACAAGAATTTAGCTGTTAAGCCTCTGAATCGTGTCAAGCACATGTAACACAATTTGTAAATTGTGTTAACCTACCTCGACGTCATTCAACATCCCATATTTATATTAAAACGTGATTATTTTGAAAAACTATGAATATGCACGAACTATCATGGATCTAAACATGCTATAACAGATACATCATGGTTTGTACGTGCTTATGAAATAATTACAGAAATCAATAGGAATTAACCAGCATCGTGACATGAATATCTTAGCATGTTTATTTTACAATAATATCATTTTCACGGCATGAAATTAAATAAAAAAGAACTACTTTTTGTGCTCATAGTTAATCGTTATAGAACTATATATTCATGTTACATGGATGAAGCATGGATTAACATAAAACTTTCATTACAATAGCTAATATTCAATCTGAATCGCGTCATGCATGATTGATGCTATTCACGAATCGTGTCAGCCTACATAGATGTGTTTCACGTCTGATTTTTCATAAAATTCGGGAACAAAAATGAAAACAAAGAAAGAAGGCATCTATGCATCATATATGTGTTCCAGCAACTATGTTCACGTAGCCAAACATCTCTTACGTATACTAGATAGAAAAATAAGTTGAAATAAGATTTTTATACATAAAAATACTATGTATTCATGATACGTCGTCACTTACCTCTCTCCCACAATACACCCATGAGAAGAAGTCCACCTCCGACAAGGCGGCACACCCCCTCCATGCACAACAACGCTCATAGGATTGTTCTCGTCCTCCTTCTCCATATATCTTGTGAAGAGACACCATGCCGCACTCGTTCTCTCTCCGAATCTATCTCTAGAGTTTTCTATGGCTTGGAGATCAAGAGAAGGACTTTGGCCGCACTATGGGTGATTAAATAGACATCTAACATGAGTCTCAAGTAAACTCCTAGAGCTCTTAGAGAAGAGAGAACTGGCCACATGTCGGACTCATAGAATCCTGAATCGTGTTGGCTTAACGGGAGGTGATTCAACTCACTTAAATCGCGTCAACTAAGGTAAACAAATTTCAGATAGTAACGGATGCAAATATTTTGTCCAGTGGGATCATTTAGCAAGGTAGACGTGTTTCAGATAGTAGCACATTAGAAGCTTAATGTCGTGCCACATCGAGGTGACTTTCACTTTTCTTAACTATTTTCAATTAAAAAAAGCGGCTGCGCTAGCAAGGCGCCCTCACGAGGGACCATGCCGGCAGGATGTGTCCATCGGTCAAACCTGTCTCATGTTTTGTAATAAGTTTTAAAAATGAATTATGAAAAATAATACTTAAATGGCGCCATTTTACGAAAAGGATCCCCGCCCCTTCCCTCTCCCGTCTTTAAGGCCTGCATGCATTCGCTTGTCGAACTTAAGAGCGTAAGTTAACTTAAGAGATTACAAAAACCCTGGTAATTAAATCCCCTTCCAAATCTCGTCTCCTCCTTTTGTGGAAATCCATCGAATAGAGACAGAATAAGAGACACATTAATCAAATATTAGATACAGCAATTATGGAAGCAACCCTTGAATCCTCTGATTCCAAATACTCTACCTCTTCTCCAAGCCCCACAAACGCTATATATATGTGTAGGCTCCTCTTCGTTCTTTCCCACTTCTTCTTCTTCCTTCTGCAACCAGCATATGATGATGGCGGATCACTTGCTCTTCCCTCCCCTCCGCGTTTCTGCGTTGCTCATCTTCTTCATGATATGTAACACTAACGTTCCTTGCTCGGCATCGGGCCGGTACCACGGAAGTCATGATCAGGGCCACGCCGCCGCTGCCCCACGGCTGCAGACCTACATCGTCCACGTGCAGCGGCCAGACGGCGCCACCGCCTTGGCCGACGCCGAGGAGAAGAAAAGCTGGTACGAGTCCTTCGTGCCCTCGGCAGCGAGGGAGGCGCGGTGGGTGCACTCCTACCACGAGGTGCTCAGCGGCTTCGCCGCCAGGCTCACCGAGGAGGAGCTGGTTGCCCTGGAGAAGAAGGAAGGGTTCGTCCACGCGTACCCCGACACCGTCGTCCCCCTCGCCACCACCCACTCGCCCGAGTTCTTGGGGCTGCGCGAGGGGAGCGGCCTGTGGGGCGGTGCGGCCTCCGGCGAGGGTATGGGAGAAGGGGTCATCGTGGGGATGGTCGACAGTGGCTTCACCCCCGGCCATCCCTCCTTCGACGGCGATGGCATGCCGCCTCCGCCCCCCGGCTGGAAAGGGTCTTGCGAGCCGCCCGAGTTCTGCAACAACAAGATCATCGGCGCCAGGAGCTTCGTCACTGGCGGCGACGGAGCGGCGAAGGGCGCCCCCACCGACGAGATCGGCCACGGGACGCACACGGCCAGCACCGCGGCGGGGGCGTTCGTGAAGGGCGCAAGCGTGCTTGGCAGCGCGAACGGGAGGGCAGTAGGGATGGCCCCCCGGGCGCACCTGGCCATCTACAAGGCGTGCAGCACGGAGGGGTGCCTCTTCTCCAACATCCTGGCTGCAATGGACGCCGCCGTGGCTGACGGGGTGGACGTGCTCTCCCTCTCCCTGGGCGGCAGGGGGTCCCTACCCTTCCACTCCGATGGAATTGCCATCGGGGCCTTCGGCGCCACCCGCAGGGGTGTCTTCGTCAGCTGCGCCGGCGGCAACGACGGCCCCAGCGAGGGCACCGTCACCAACGAGGCGCCATGGATCCTCACAGTGGCCGCGAGCACCATGGACAGGTCAATCGTGGCCTCTGTAGAGCTCGGCGACGGACAGGCGTTCGAGGGGCAGTCGGCGTTCCAGCCTCTTGGGCTCCCACGCGATCCGTTCCCCCTGGTGTACCCCGCAGAGAATGCCACTTCGTTCTACTGCGATCCGTCCATGGTGAGCACCGACGTGAAGGGAAAGATTGTGCTGTGCGACAGTGGTGGCGGCGTCAGTCGCATAGACAAGGGCGCCCAAGTGATCGAAGCGGGCGGCGTCGCCATGATACTTGCGAATGCGGAGGCCGACGGCTACACCACGGAGGCCTCGGCGCATGTTCTCCCCGCCTCGCACGTCAGCTTCGCCGCCGGCTCTAGGATCAAAGACTACATCAAAGCGTCCAAGCGCCCCACGGCGTCCATCCACTTCGAGGGAACAAGGCTGCGTACTTCTCCGGCTCCGGCAGTTGCCTCCTTTTCTTCCAGGGGCCCTAGCACCTATAGCACCGATGTCCTCAAGCCCGACATCGCCGGCCCCGGCGTGAGCGTCCTCGCGGCGTGGCCCTCACCGGTTGGACCGCCGGAAGCGAGCGCCGCCGCCGGAGGCGCCACCCACTTCAACATGATTTCGGGCACTTCCATGGCAACTCCTCACCTCAGCGGGGTCGCGGCGCTGCTGAAGAGCGCACATCCGGACTGGTCTCCGGCGGTGATCAAGTCGGCCATCATGACCTCCTCCGACGTCCGTGGCAACGACAGGGAGCCCATCAAGGACGGGCAACTCGCGCCAGCCTCCTTCTTCGCCATGGGCGCCGGCCACGTGAACGCCACCAGGGCCGCCGACCCGGGCCTCGTTTACGACCTGGGCGCTGGCGACTACGTCGCCTACATCTGCGGGTTGGGGTACACCGATGAGCAGGTCGCCGCGATCGTCGGCCGGCGAGGCGCCTGCTCCACCGTCGTGAGCATCTCCGGCGGGGAGCTGAACTACCCCTCCATAGCGGTGACCCTGTCATCTTCGAAGGCGACGGTGTCTGTGAACCGGACGGTGACGAACGTGGGGAAGGCGGGGGAAACCTACACGGTGCAGGTGGAGGAGCCAGCGGGGGTGAAGGTGAGCGTGAGCCCTCAGGCACTGAGGTTCTCGGAGGTGAAGGAGAAGCAGAGCTTCACGGTGAGCTTCACCGCGCAAGGGGGCAAAGCCAAGGCGTTCTTGGAAGGCAGCCTGCGGTGGGTGTCGGAGAAACACGTCGTGAGAAGCCCCATCTCCATCGCCATGCTGTAGAGAATTAAGTACCGGACGTGCGCATGCATGCATGTTATCTTAGTTATAAGAGAACTGCGGTTGGATTCAACTCAGTCAGTACAAGAGAATAAGATTTCAAAAAAAACTTTATCGTGCCCAACTTTTTTCATTCCTAATAAAAAGTGAATTTGAATCATTCTCTCCCCTCTTTCTGCATTTACTAAATCTCAACCAAGTTAATTATTAGCGTCTCTAGGTGGGGAAAAGGCTTGTAATTAATCTGCGGTCGAGTTATCCTGGATGGGACTCACTAAGTACAGAGAAGAAAAATTTTCAAATTCACCCCTGACATGAAACTTTTTTATTTCCATGAAGATTTTTCTGAAAACCTCCCTCTACCCTTACGCAACCCCATTCTCACCGGCACTTGGCAGAACCCAACCCAAAATACAACGTGCACCCGTACGTAGCGTCAATTTCCCTTCGGGCATCCTAATGGAAGGTTCAGTATAATAAATACAACAAAGGACTTATTTGTAAATAATTAGCTTAGGAAGATTTATTTATAAATATGTTATATTTTTTAAGAGTTAAAATGTAAAAATATATAACCTAAATATAATTTAGATATTTGAGAGATAAAGAGCCACCCAAGGGAGTATATATTGAGAGATAAAGAACATCCTGTGGGAGTAGTTAGGAGTGTAAACTGTGCTATTTGCATATATATATCTAACTTCTACATACTATTATAAGACTAATACACACAGTGCATCGAGTTGCTGCATCGCATTGGCTACAACATAAAAAAATGATAATTTTTTTGAAATTTTTTTAAGTCGAGCACTTCCTATTTGACACGTTCGTATAACCTGATTTTCGGTCGGACAACTCAAAAAAGCGTAAGAAATAAAAAATCGAACGCAATGAAGAAGATGTGTCGAATGTGATAGGACTAATCTAAAAACAATAAAAAATAAAAAAATAAAAAATTATTACTGCTGGAGCCATCCGATCTAACCTACACGTGATGCCCCAATAAGTATAACTCTTATTATAAATGTCATTCCGTCAAAATATTGTGAACTTCGATCAAATATATCAGAAAAAATTGCATAAATTTTGACATAGTTAAGCATATATTTGCAAGATTTTGATGAATTTAGGGGTAGTAAAATATCTGAATTTTTTTAACATACCGGATTGAAGTTCACGGCGTTTTAACATACCGGATTGCTGTACGGATGTGCTGCCGGCCCTTTCATCGTTGTATCGATACGATCAGCATCCAAGGCACCACGTTTCCTGGAGTTGGGTTGTTGTAAGTGCAGGCCTGGATCTAATTGGGTAAGTGTAAGGGGGGAGATAAAATTTTTTAAAAAACCTTTTTATAGGAAGTGGGAAAAAGTTTCATGTGAGGAGTTGCTTTAAAGTTTTTTTTACTATACATTTATTAAGGCCGTCCCATCCTTACCTGCACTTAGATAGGGTGCCATGGTGGGAGAACTCTAGCAGCAACACTAGGTGGCCGTCGACTGCACCTTCGACCTGGCCAGCGTTCACAGCTGTAGCTGCTGCTCTACGGGGAACCGCTGAAGGTGGCACCAGTAGAGATCGTAGCATTAGTGACGGCTATAAAAAATTGTCGTGAATGATATTATTAACGATGATTTATAAATAAATTATTGTTATTATAATATTATTCAAAATAATTAAAAAGGCCATCATAAATAATATTATTAGTGACGGCTCATAAGAAAGTCCTCGCGATGGTTGGAATGTCAATTGTCGTTATTTTAATATTATTAGCGACAATTATAAAAAAATCGTCACTAATATAATATTATTCGCGACGGTTAAAAAGAAAATTTTCAGTAATCTTCATCATCACATTCATTCTCTCCTTTGACAGCTATATGTGGACCATTTTCTACGACCGTTCACATACCAATGTCTATAGTCTTAAGGAAGATGTTCATGTGAGCCTTCCAATACATTTAATTAGACGTGTCAAAGAGCGATAGATGAAAATCCTTCACCCATATTGGCCATAGCTATTAGGATCTTTCTCGCACTGTTAAGTCTTCCTCAAGAGACTCTGTTCTTATATCAATTGTTAAATTTATACCTATGTCCTACACTCTAGAGGGGGATGAATAGAGTGTTAAAATTTTTTTTGTAAAATCTTTAAGTAAATCGGTGTACTTTGAAATAATATTATGCCATGAGGTTCATGCAATAAAGAACAAGCACCACCACACAAGAGGCACAAGATTTATAGTAATTCGATTCAATAAATGGTGACCTATGTCCACTTTTCAACTTCGATAAATTTTTTCATTAGAAAAATATTTCTAGTACACCGCTAATAGGTATATATGGTCCTAACTAACCAAACAACTAGATACTATGCCTCTAGTAAAGATCTTCCTAGACAAAAGACCTCTAGTAAGGTACACGCCCAATCTTCGCAAGGATTGCCCTCTTCCACCCAAGAAGGAATACAACATCTATCTTTCCCAAAGGATGACCCTCTTTTACTAAAGAAAGAAAATACCCTCCAACCTCTACAAAGGTTGACCATCTACCACCAAGGAAGGAAAACAACTAAAGTAGGAAAATAAAAAATCCTACAACTCACACACAAGAGATTGTAGCTTTCTTAATATTATAATTTGAATGAACAAGAAAGCAAAAGACTGTAAACTCCATTCTTGTAGTGATCTTGATTTAAAAGATGAAGATGATTTAAGTGTTTCTCCTTTGAATTCCCCCAGTAGTCTTTTCTTGAGAAGCTTCTCCTTCCTTCTTAAATGATCTTCATATAGTCACCAAAGAAGCTTCTTCTAGGACTTGCTTCAATCTTGATCAAGAGGAAGAAGATCCACCAAGTTGTGACCATTCCCCTTGACCTGCACACATAAGAAAATTACACAAGAAACCTTCTTTTTAAGAGGTTAGAACTTGAACCAAATAGGAGGACAAGTTAGCTCAAGAAACTTTCTTAATCTCAAAAAGATATAAGGCATGTTTTGCTCTGCAAGATCTCTATCAGAAGAGCCCATAGCTGTTTCTTTTATAGGCCCAAAGGAATCCTTAACTGTTGGAAGGTAAGTAGGAAAAAAGATCCTTTTTTCCTCTAAAAAGTTTCCGCAGAGGATCCCAAGATTGATTTGAAATCCTCTTCTTTTTACTTCTTTTGTACCGGCTAGTAATAACTCTGCTTGTGACGTCTCTTACTCCAAAAAAATCCTATAAATAGTCTTCTTAGAGTACTCACGGTGATAGGTAAAAAGGTGAGTGTGATGGGTTACATACAAATAGAAAAATGTATCATGCAAAATGTACTTCAAGAACAGAGAACCATTGAAACACAGTATCCTATCATAGGAGAAAAAAGGTTGGCGTGTCAGTCATGAGTCAAAAAGCACTCCATGTGACTATGCTTTTATTGGACAGATAAAGGTCGTGTGAGTCTGTACGTTCACATAGGTGATTGGATCACTCTAGTCGTCTAGGACCCAGAACTGGGCATCCATAAGCAATGCAGGTGAAGACTGACCAGATAGACCCCTACCGATACTGGTCGACTAGGTACAAGATTGGTCAACCAATGTGCAAGCACAGGAAAACCTGTGCACTAGTACTGGTTGACCAACTGGTGGTTGGTCGATCAACCAAGCTAGCTCAGTTAAGCTGAGCCCTATTACTGGTCAACCAGTTGAGTTGGATTCAACCTTTTTCATTTTAAATGAGATTTTTGGGAGATCTTTTAAGGATCATTTTGCACTAAAAAAACTTATTTGTAACTCTAAAATCTATTGCATTTATATCTAAAATAAAGAGATTTTGGCAATATATTCTTTTTAAAAATTAAGAAGTAAATTACTCATTTACCTTAATCTTTATCAATAACATTCATTTAAGTATTTTAAGTGTTTTCTTTCATCAAAATCAAACCAAAGGAGCTCAACAAAACTAGCGAAGGGGAGAACAATATGATCGCCCATATAGTGCCAGGCCAATGTTCAAATGGTAGTTGTTATTATAGGAAAACTCTACCTCAAGCAAATATTATTCCTAAGAGCATCGTCACTCCAAACGACATGCCCTCAACATATCTTCTAATATTTGAATAGTCTTTTTTGACTGACCATCTGCCTTTGGGTGATAAGTTGAGCTAAAACTAACTGAGTGTTAAAAACCTTCTAGAAACTCTTCTAAAAACTTGAAGTGAGCTAAGATATCTATTTGATACAATAGAAAAAGGCACACCATGCAAAGAAACAATCTTGTGCACATACAAACTTGCCAGCTTGCCAACTGTCCAATGCTTCTTAATAGCTAAGAAATGAGCTATCTCGGTTAATCGATCCATTATGACCTAAATCACATCACACCTGCTTGGAGTCAGGGGTAAACCCATCATTAAGTCCATGGTCACATTCTCCCACTTCTATTCTGGAATGGGTAATGACTGAAGTAAACCTCCAGGCCTCTGATATTCCACTTTAACATGCTGACAAATAAGACATATGGCTACAAATTCTGCAACGTCCTTCTTCATCCTTGGCCACCAGAAGTGCTTCTTCAAGTAATGGTACATCTTGGTACTACCTGTGTGAATAACGTAACGAGAATGAAGAGCTTCATGCAGCACCATGGTCCTCAACTCTTCTTCTACTGGTACATACAACCGACCCCTAAATCTGACAATATCATTATCCTGCAACACTATTTTTGGCCATTGCAAGACTTGGGATATCTTTGAGTAAGTTAATTGTGCTTCAATAACTTGGTGATACACAGCCAGTCTCATAGTCAAATTGGCTAAAACTGCTCTGCCTTCATCTCTGGGTACCTTAAAGGAAGATTCTACTACCTATTAGAGCAATCTCTACTCCCTCATCATAAGATAAGATACTACTGCCTTCCTATTTGTCATTTTTTGCTGACGGATATACATATTCTTATATATTTATGTTTGAAAGGACCTTCCCCATTTCTTGCTTGATGGTGGAAATCTAGTGTTGGTAGTGGTCTTCCTCCCAAGAAGGAAACCATACTTAATTTAGGTTGTCCTAGATGAAGAAGCATTATTATCATACTTTACTTCACAAAGATTTGGAGGTTATTAATTTTAGTTGAGAGCAAAAACATATTCTAAATATTGTCATGCAAATCTGTAAATGTTGTAATCACCAATATTTGTAGCCTGTCTTACACTATAGGAGAGGATCTTATACAAACGTAGGTATCTTAATTGTTTGAGCCATTTCATGCTTGTTAGTTGTTTGCAATGTTACTAAGATACCACTCATATGCTGGTGAAATGGTTCTCTTGGATAAACTACTTCCTAAACTTAAGGAATATTACTCTAGAGTTCTAATATTTTTGTAGATGTGTAACATTTCATATTAAATGTGTGTATATATATAATGATTTTTGTCAAATTGTGATATCCAATTGTAGATAAGATTTTGCACCATGTTAGTTGGAAAACACATATGATAGGCAATATATATGAAAGTTGAGTCATCTCCAAGAACCACATGCAAATAGTTGTAGATATTGTAGCATATCTACCTTTGGCATATTTCGTATAGTTCTTTGTTCTCATACTATCTATGTTTCTTCTTATTTTGTTTTTGGATAATATGGTTGGAATTGTCTCCCAACCTATTACAAACCAGAAAGTCTCGACCATGTTATTGGGTGTAAAGAAGCGAAAGGTTTTCAAATGGAAGGAGTGGGAAGATTAGCTATTGTTGGCTATGCACCGACCAGTTGTATGGTAATTTCTAAAACTTATCAGTGTATAACCTCCTTGAGTAGGTTTAGATTTGTCTTGACATGATAATTTCTAATACTTATCTTCAAAATTATTTTTGAGGTTAGGAAAAGGGATGATGCGTATCTCTATGCACATGTAATTTGCCCTACTACTATCTATATACGGTCCACAAAATGAGAGACAAGTTTTGAGGATATATGATGTTGCAATCGTTGGCCTCCTTTCCTTTTGCCCATTTCACAGTTAGACTCTGCAATCACTAGTTGAAGACAGAGGACCTCACGCGTCTAGTTATTTGTTGGTCAGCAAGTTTCATTACTTATGTTGAATCAAGACCTAGAGGAAATTTTAGATTTTAAGACATGCTTTTACCCCCTTTCAATGTGCATAAAACTTCGATTCAAACTTAAATGAAATAAAGTTGTGTTAGTTAAAGTTGTACAATATCTTTTAAAATGTGAAATTGTCGATCAATGTATTTTTCTTTCTGAACGAAACTATGTATGTAGATGTGGCATTGTTTACCTACAATTAGGGCTGTCAATAGATATTTGAGTTCCGATTATCTGCTCCATCTCCATTTTTATTAATGAGTACGGAACTCCATTAAAGCCCACATGTTAAGTTATAGGAAACGAAAATAGATCTCCGATATAGCAGTCAAAAATGGAAACACTCATTTCCGCATCCACTAATCCATTTCCATTTCTGAATAATCATGTACCTCACACACATAAAAGAAAGGCCACAGTAAGAAGTTGAAAACTTTTTAACATTTTAATATGATCTTATGACACATGTTTGTGTATATTCATATGTAAATTTAGATTGATAGATAAAGTAGATTTCAAAATTTATAATTCATAAATTGTTAAGTTTAAAATTTTTAATTATTAGAAGAAAGTTTATTAAAAAGTGAATAGTAATAGTAATTTTAAATATCTTCTTAATATAGCGTTGATGATAGCGAAAACTTCCGTTTACTTCTATTTTCAATTTCCGATTTATAAATAAAAATAGATGTGGAAGCGGAAACATTCACTTCCGTCTCCATTTTTGTCTTCGATAAACCTTATAGGAAACGGAAGAGGAATGTGTCATTTCCGTTTCCGTCTCCGACCCTACCTACAATGAATGGATAGGCGGTGTTGTTTCTTTTTTTTTAATGCTTTTGTGAAAAAGCTTCTATGACAAGTTGAGAACATACCTGACAATGTGAATGTAGGAACGTTACAATGAGTTTCGACATGTAGGCTATAGGTGACACCAGGTGCCTACCATTTCTTGTATATATATATATATTGTTAAAAAAAAGTTATTTACCTATGGTAATTAAAAGAGTAAAGTAAAAATAACTTACTACGGTTTTAAAGAAGTTAGGTTAAGGGAAGTAGCTATACTGAATCACAGCTAAACTCTAAAACATATGGCCACATATTGGTATCATCTATAGATTTTGAATACTTTTCTCACAATTTCTTAACCGTAGGTATAGCTTAATCATACTGTCAATATATTTATATACATTCACAGGTAAAGGTCCTACGGTTTTAGTACCCATGCCTCCGATTAACAGCCAGAAGTAATGCCCCCTTTTCAATGCCTTTTCTCTCTTGTAGGTCCAACCATGCACATCGTCCATCAGTGGGAATGGGGAGAACATCATATGCTCTATACGTTTCCGACCACTACACGTGTATATGTATCTAGGATAAAATTTTGATAATCACTGTTATAAAATGCATATTGACAAATAAGACATAAGTGAAAAAACTTGTTTACATGTATCACCATATTTATAGTAATGTTACATTTTCTAGTTGTAATTACAAATTTTGCACCATTTATATAGGTATCGTTTAAGTTACACTGACTATATGGTCTTCTAAATTTTTACGTTAAATGTAAAATTAATGTACCACAAAAAATATGTTTATCATGAAAAATATATTTACCATATAATGTCTTGGGAAGGGTAGTGTCTCAAAAAAGTACTGATAATAATTCATATTATAGACCATTTTTTGTTTGAAATGCAGTCTTACTTAACTAACATCTAAAATTCTGAATAAAGATTATTTATCATTGTATTCTATAGATTTGAAGAGTACAAATCTGAAACTTACAAAACAGTTCAATTAGAATAAAAACAAACTACAGATTTGAAGTTAGATCAAAATACGAGCTCTTCACAAGATTGAAAAATACAAACTTCTCTCGTAGTACAGCCACTATATTTGGAGACGGACAGCGTGAGCAACCCCTGCGCTGCACTACGTCAGGGCCTCCAATGGTAGTTCACCTTGAACATCATTCACAATGCCACAGAAAAGACGATTTTTATTTCATAGAAGCCATCCACGTCCTTTCTTCTCCAATTTTCCAATCTCTGACACGGGTTACCCACAGCCAGGGTGCCACCATCAATGGCAACGTCCCAGCAGCTTGGCCATGGCGCACGCCCTCAACAGTGCACTCTGTTCGTTGATGGCATCAAGGACGACGCAGCGCTGTGGCGGGTGGGGCTCCTTTCACGGGGGCATGACGGCATCGCCCAGCATCAGGGGCTATCAACCATAGAGGCTGCGGTGGGCGTCAGAGCATTGGCAGGGGGGCCGGCGACCACGATCTAGCGGCAGCGACCACGATTCAGCAACGGCACAGGCAGAGACGGTGATTACCATCAGCTGTGGCACAGGCAGAGACGGTGACCACCATCAGCTGTGGCGAAAGCAGGGCCAACGACCACGATCCAGCAACGCCACGGAACCACGATCCACAATGGCACACGTAGGGGTGGCGACCACGATCCAATGGCAGCATGGAACTGGAAGGAGAAGAGGAGGGCAGGGGAGAAATCAGGAGCTATAGAGGAAGAGCGACAGTGGAAGAAGGGGCACGACATCGAGGAGGAAGAAGAGTATACAGAGAGATGAGTGTTGAAAGATAATCCCAATCGTAGTTATCCGGATTGATTTTAGAAGTTATCGTGATTAGATTTCATTTTTTATCTAAGAGTCCATATACGGTTATTATATGTTACTGTATTTATCTAGATAATGGATTAGAGTTTATCTTGTAAGAGGTTATGTCCACCTGCCCTTCTTGTTCTCCACGTCCCTCCTCCTCTTCTCATGTTAATGCATATTGCTGAGTAGCCTATGTAGTATGGTGGCTGTGAAAGATCCCAAAGCCACGTGAAAGTCTTCAAAGACAATTGGTGCATGCACTGGACGTCTCTGGTGCATGTGCTTATTCCGTGAAGTTGTTGCAACTGCTGCGACAAGTGAATGCAGACAATCCGGATTACTGCGGCAAGGCTCGTCTTCACAAGGTTCGTTTTTCTAACAATGAGGAGGCGGCATGCGGGTGATTGTTCTCGCAAGAATAGAGATCTTTAAGTGCAGATTTGGACATGATTGGGCGAATACAGGGTGAAAAAATCTGCAAAAGTACTCCTTTTTGTGGTACTTTTTCCATTCCCGAAGAATGTTCTTTTTGAAGAGTCTTTTTCCACACTCTCTCATTCAAATTTGCACTGAGAAATAAATAGTTGAAAATAAAGAAGTAACTTCTTAAAAAAAAAAAAAAAGAAGTATTCCAGACATAATTGGATGAATTAAACATCAATTTCTGTCAAACAGTTTGAAACCTATGATGTCGAACTACTTCAGACTCAAGTGGCCAATTAAGTGTAGTCAAATAGACCTTTAGTTTCTTGGATTACGATCAGCATACTTATCTTTTCTCACGAAGAAGAAGAAGATAGATTTTTTACTTCTCGATTATATAATTATTCAATTATCTTTATCAGTCTACACAATTTTTATATTTTCTTGAAATCCTCTCATCTTTCGATTCTTATTAAAATAGTAATACTTAATGCACCGCACCGGCACAAAAAATGATAATTTTTTTAGGTCGGCCTCTTATTATCCAGTAGGGATAATAAGAGATTGATGTGCTTTTCTTTATCTGATGAGATTGAGAATTTATTTACAAATTGATAGATATTATTTGTGAACTTTGGTATTGACTATGTTTGGATACTTTATATTAATTAACAGTTATGACATTTATTTAAATCACCTTGTGGTTATTTAGCTCTCATATCTATTTATTATAGTGTAATTTATACTGAGATCATGTAGTCGGGCTCCGAGTTGAAAAAAAAAAGGAATCGGATCTGGAGAGTAACAACAGGCAGCCGTTTGCCTCCCCTTCTTCCACCACTCCGATAGAGGAGAGAAGTCTTTGGACTTCAACAACCCACTCAACCACCACAACTACTGACCAGGGCCAAGCTTCGATGGAGGAGTTCATAGGCTCCAGCTCCCCGCCCCCTCCCCCGTTCATCGTCGCCGCCCCCCCTGCCAACCCGGTCCAACAGCTTTCCGACCCAATCGCCCGTGCCTTCCACCACCGCCTCCGCCTCGTCCACTGCTCCAACGACGTCCTCTTCATCCTTAGCGCCACGGACAACGTCTACACCGTCACCCTCTCCTGCGTGCCTCCATCTTGCACCAACCCTAATCGCACGGCGTCCCATTACAAGCACACGCCTTCATCCTCCTCCACGTCCTTGGCCTCCCCCCCGACGCCGCCTGCCTCCAGTAAAGGACCGCCCTCCTCCCGCCTCAACTCTGCCACCTGTTGTGGTCCCACATCCCGCCGCAGGCCCTAGCCGGGTCCCGCCCGGGAGTTGTTCTACCAGCTCTTCTCCACAGAGCCAACCGTGGCACTACGCACTACTGGGAGGTGGGGCGAGCGGGACCATAGAAGGAGGAGGAAGAAGAGGCATGGGCTCCTGGGCTAATGGGCTCGGCCCGTTGGCCTGTTCACAGGCCCGATTTTGGCCCGTAGGCTCAAAGTCTTGGCTCGAATTCAGCCCACCTTTAGCCCAGCCCAGAAGCCTGCGGGCCAGACCGACCCATTGACAATCTTACATAGGATCCATACAAAAGCAATACATCGAACCCATTTGATGTAAGTCTCCTTTATGTAAAATTATCATAATGATCTTGAATATTGTTCTTCTATTGTAAAAGGGTTATATATATCTTTAAAAAATATTATATTTGCATTTATACCCCCAACTCTCACAAATGTCATCAATATCCCTAAAATCTTTAGAAAGGTTGCATATTCCTCTATCTAAAGATTTTGCATAGGTACTTCTAAATTCATTAATATTTTTCGTATACACCCCATAGTTCACTAAAATTTTGTGCATGTACCCTTGACACCCTCGATGTTATCATTATTTATAGAATGTTTTTGACATATTTCGTTGAAATTCACCCTAGTTTGATAGAGAAGTATAAATGCGACATTTTGAAGATGTTAGGGGTATTGATGACAACATATGAGAGTTAGAGGTATAGATGTAAATATGATATTTTTCAAGGATATATATACAAAAAAACTCATTGTAAAATTATTCCGATATTCTACTTCCTTTTCACATGTAGTCCGTCCTTGTCATGTAGTTCGCTTGGTAGTTTGTGATGGGGCCCACTATACAAGGCCCACAGTCGACCCAAGATTGGAAACAGGGCCTACGGCCACTGGGCCGTGGTCACTACGGCAAACGAAGCTCACAGCAGGCCCCAGTCCCCCCGGTGAGCACCCACTAGCCTTAACTAGAGGCCGACGTCACACATGGGTCTCCATTATTCGCTAGCAGCACGTGTGGATCGCAACTTGTGTGACCACTGAGAAGAAGGCACGTGTCCGGGAAGGTAAGTGCACCTACATATATTTCGGCCTTCCCTTATACAAAGGTTTGCAAATCTGGAACTCTAGAACTCTAAGAATTAGACCTTTGTTTTACTCCTCAGCCCACTAGTCGAACTAACTTGATGGTCGTGGGGTTTTCTCTAGATCCACGGTCCGGGCCTAACGCCTCTACTCACTGGGCACCTCATCAGATCTCAGCGGCGACTTCTTCGGGTCATCATCAGTTTGCACCACGGCGTGACAAGTAGTCGTGGCAAGAAATTAATCGTTGGATTTCCGAAAGACATTCATGCAGATTTAGATTCGTACGTGTCACGATTTCGTAATTTAAAGTGGAAGTACGTACTTTGGAAGATTTTAAGTATATAGTGAATCATCATTTGCTTATGTATTGTGTACCAAAATTATAAAAATGAACTTAGTATTTTTTTTTTCTCAATTGTCAAACTCACAAAGTTGTAGTTTCTTGGATTATAAATAACTTTCTCATGAATAATAATAAAATGGACTTTTTACTTTTTGGTTCTATAATCATTCAATATTTTTTATTGGGTCCTATAATTTTAATATTTCCTTAAAATCCTCCGCACTTTTTGAATTTTCTTTAAAAAGTCTCCTGTAGAAGAGTTTTTTTTTGGAGGATTAAGGAGTTTTTAAGGGACATTTTAAATAATTTTGGGAGTTATATTACAAGAACTAAAGAAAAATATTGAATGATTAGAGAGACCAAAAAATAAAAAATTCCCAACAATATAAAATATGTATCATCCGACAACACCATATATTGCAAGATAAGTTTTTATAGTGAAGAATTCTCTACATTATTACTCGCCCCACGCATCTCTCATTGACTTGTAAATTAAGAGTACCCAAAGGGAGAGTTCCTAATCCATGTAGCAGTAATTCACTTGTGTACATGTTAAACCACCTCTCTCCCCTCCAAATGTATATTTTTTAAATAATATCGTTTAAATATTATTTTTTTACATATAACACACCTTCAAAACTTATTACAAATATAACACACTTTTAACCGGTCAACACGTATGTGTGGTCAGCATGGCCCCACCTTACAGGATGCCACGCTCGCACAACTACTTTTTTTGTTAAATTTAAAATATAAGTCATGATTCCATATCACAATTTCATGGTATGCTCGTGTCAGACTTGCACACCCACTGTAAAGGCTTGGGAGTTGAATGTGAAAGTCACGAAACTACTACACGACTTCAGTTGCTAGAAGTTGTTATACCATAGGATGACTTTAGAGGCAAAACCACAGCTCCTTTACCTACCCTCTCTACCTTGTTCATACTAATACTTAATATTATTATAATATATACATAATTATGATAATTTATACTAAATTTTTCTACATATAGTGGATTTAAGTGATTTTTTTTATATTTGATGTGATGATTAGAGTTTGTGAATGTTATACCCCGCACTTTTAAAACTATTAATAAATTTAATTAATTTAAGTTAGACTAATTAATTAATTATAAGAATTTATGACTGAGTTTAAGTAACTTAATTTAGTCCAATAAACCTAATTATGAAAACTTAATAGTCCAATTATACTATTAAGAATAGCCTACTGATTTAGTTTAAATTCTCGGTTGATGTATTAGACTGCAACATAGTAAAATAATGATAGCGTTCTATAGAAAATCCTGATTAATGCATAAATGATATCATTAGAAAGAGAATAAAAAGATGTATAACTTTGTACAAGACTATTTTTACTAATTAAGATATTTTAAAAGTAAAAAATATCAAACATCAGCTTTAAAAAGGACTACCTATAAATAACAAATCTTAATCAGATTAGGATATGAATTAGAAAACAAATAATTAATGTTAACCGCGACCTAAAAAGTTATATATAATATATTTGACTTAGAATTAGAAGTAAAACATAATAAATTTGAACATAATTAAGATTTTATTTAATTAGTAGAAAATCATAATTAGAATCCTACTTAGACTAGGATTATGTACATAGATTTATTTGACATAGTCTCCGTGTTATATTCGTGACTCCGTATATAAAATTCTAAATTAAATAAGACAAATCCCATTAGAACTATGACTCAAATTATAGAAGTTTACGAAGAACACATGTTTAAAATAAGTCGTTTCTTAATCGGAATTAGGATATCTTTAGACATTAAGGAAATCTGCTAGATTTCTCAGTTCAGAGTATTCTAGATAATAGGTCAGTAAAATATGCATATCATTTTGTATAGATATCCAAAAATAGTAATCTTGGTGGCGTTGGAAAGATAATAAATAGTTATAAAACTTTGTAGAAGAGAGTTTTTCTTACTTCAGATATTTAAAAGGCTGAATTTAAAGGTCTGCAGAAAAGGAAACTGTAGGTAGCGTGAGCAGAGTCCGATGTGAACTAGGAAGTGACTTTGACTTAGAGATTAAGTTATAGAGAGTAGGAGTTCACCTCAAGCAAAGAAAAGAGGTGTTGATAGTTATATTAGAAGGGTAAATAAGCATAAATAGAATCTCGTGCTCAACCTCTATAGCATGTAGCTCTCTTCTAAAGGGTATTTTCATGTGGTGTTCTTGAGAAAATAGAGTTGTTCATGGTTATTTCTTTTGGAGATTTGATTTTAATCAATGTTTTGTGTTATTGGAGGGTTAAAAAATGTGAACAAGAGTTTAGAGAATGTAAAAAAGAGTTTAGAGGAAGACGAAAGTATTGTTAAATAGTAAGGAAGTCATATGGGTGTCAAAATCCGATATTTCTTCAAGAGGTAAGTGGATAACTGTATATACGATCTAAAAAACTATGCTATTTTTTAAAGTTTTCAAAAGCTAATCAATTAGTAAGAACTTATATGTCTACTTCATGATATTCAAGTTTCAGATTTTTGTGATCTTTTTTACTATTTATTCTATGATTATTATCTCAACCTATATAATCTGTTCATTTAATCTATTTTGTTTCTAATTATGATCACATGAGTTACTGGTGTTTGTTTTCCTTAGTCATATGTCCAATTGAGTTGAAAATTGAACAAAAGTCTATTTTTTATATTATCTTCATTTCCAATAAGTTTCAAAATTTTCAGAGTTTGTTTGTTATTTATTTCGTAATATTCTTCGCATACTATATAATTTGTCATGTCAATTTTGAAATCTTAACTTATGAATCTTATATCTCACTTGATATATGTCCAAATCATACTAAATTTTGTGAATACCTTTGTTATACTATCCTTACTTCTCTGAAAAGTTTGAGAATTTTATGTTTCTGTTTGCTATTCACTTAGCTCTCTATTTTGATTTGTTAGAATTTTATTTAAGTCGGATTCTCAGAATCGAAATGAAAATTCAAATCAGATCAAATCCATCCAGAAAGTGATGAAATTTTGTCCAAACTTTACATATGATCTATTTGACATGATCATCAAGTTTGGTAATTGTCTAAATCTGTTTGATATTATTCAGCCTATTTGTTGATTTTTTAATTCTGAAAATTAGTCTTAATGGCCGAAAAATATGTTTATTATTCCAAAAATTATGAGAAAATTTTCTTGGTTATCGTTTATGTCCAAAAATTTATTTTGATTATATTTACTCTGATTTTCCATATATATGACTGTGATGACCCTCTAAGTGACTATTTTGTATATAAAAGTATGTCTTTTAACTCTTATATGAACGTATCAATTTGATAATTCAATTTTTAGATCTATGCTCATCTTTTGTCATCATTTGATCTCTGTTAATTTAATTGTGTCATAATTATTTGACTTTGCTTAGACATTGTCATCTTAAGGAGATATTTGGCATGATTCCATTATAAGCATCTATATTAGATATGATATTGTGTTTGGAATCCGATGGCAAACAGGTGGAATCCTGATTTTTAACCGGCTAAAACTACGGGACGACGATATGTAACGCCCTGGTGGTTTGGAGTTGGGTGGGACTTAGACTCCCCAGTTGTACGTAGTGACCAAGACCTTTGCATCTTTGCCTAGATGCTTTGATATTTGTTTTGTTTGGCTCCTTATGTTATGGTTTAGCTGCATATCCGTTATGATATAATTTGATTTGTTTGATTGGCACATAAATCTAAAATCTTTGCTCCATATATTCATTTGAATTCAGCTTAGCCGTTTGAATCATTTGATCATCTTGTTTAACTATTCCTTTGCATTCATATGAATTTCTCTTAAGTATATGATCCATGATAAGAATCTGATTTGATAATCTACTACACTATGATATTTTCTATTTGATACGATATGTGCTCAAGAGACGGCGATACATAATGCCCTGACAATTTGACAATTTGATAAGTTCTATTCAGTTTGTGATACATTCTAATCATTGTTAGTAGAATTTGATATGTCTGATATGATCCCGACCCGTCGTAAGGAAAACTATAACCGAAATCTTTTTTATCCGGCATTAACTTACAACCGCATGTATCTAAAGCACCTTTTTCAATAATGCTATATATACTATATATTAATTTGATCTATTCATACTATTAGAAAATACATTTGATTTGATAAGCTTATATCTGACCATGTTCTGTATCACATTCTTATTTGAGCTATATTTAGAACTGTGTAAGATCAAGTTTAGTATAATTGTATAATGTGATTTATAAAAAATTACAATATGTTCAGTCATGTAGATTGTTTGAAGCCTATTGAGTGATTGCACTCATAAACCCTATTAACATTTTCAGAGTTTAAGAAAGAGAACTAAAATTTAAGGAGACTTCTGATTAAGACATTTTACATCTTCAAGAGGTTATTTAGATTTAAATTTATAGTTTTCTTAGATTTGATGTAGTAGGAATAATGAAAGGTTAATGTATTTTCTTTATTTGGTGATATTGAGAATTTATGTACAAATGGATGGATATTGTAATTTGTAAATTTTATTATTGACTATATTTAGATATTTTGGATTAATTAATGGTTATGACATTTATTTAAATTATTTTATGGTTGTTTAACTCTCATATATGTTTGTTATAGTTGAATTTGTTATATTATTTCATTCATGTTTGAATCATATTGTGAGTTATATTGTGATAATATGAATAAATTAATTGTATTGTGATAATGTGAATGATAGTTTATTGTTATAATGTCATTAAATGCCTCTTGTTTATTGTGATAATATGATGCGATGATTCTATTTTTATAAAAAAAACAATCACTTTGAATGAAATAATTTGTCATGTTATTTCATTCATATTTCATTCATATTATGAATTTTAATGTGATAATGTGAGTGGTAGTTTATTGTCATAAGGTGATTATTAAACGCCTCTTGTTTATTGTGATAATATATATTAGTTATTAAATTATTAGTGTATAGTATAATATAATAATATACGTTATTGTAATTTATAATATATTTTAGTAGTGTATATGAGTAATGAATATAGTATATTTATATTAGATTATAGTTTATTATTCTATTTAGCACACTATTTTATTAATACGAAAATTTATAATATAATATATTAGTATATGTCATTGTAATCCTTGGTGCATTTTATTACACTCATTATACGGTATGGTACCATATATTATACATCATTACAATAATAATATAGTATATTAGCATATTATATATCATATTATTGATAGCAAACATTATCTTATATTAGATCATAGATCACTATATTCATAATATGGTGAGCGGCATATTATAATATGGTATAGATTATTATACTCATTATTAGTATACATTACTAATCTATAATGTTTTTATATTATATTATATATTAAATAATAATATATAATATATGATAGTATTTCAAGCTCCAAATGTATATTATATTATACTATACCATACTATATTAAACAATAATAAAATATATTATGTCATGGTGTCCTGAGTTTAATATTATATGTTTTGCTTTTTGCATAGATTCCCCTATAAACACATATTTGCATCTATATCTTCAACTCTCACATATTGTCATTAATACCTCTGAAATCTTCAAAATGTTGCATTTATATCCCTCCATCAAACTAAGTGAATTTCACAAAATATGCTAAAAAAATTCCATAAATCATGATGACGTTGGAGAGTTAGGGGTAAATATGCAAAATTTTAGTGAGTTGAGAGGTATATATGGAAAATATTAGTGAATTTTGGACTATCTATACAAAAATTTTAGACGAAGGGATAAAAGTGCAACCTTTCTAAAGATTTCAAGGGCATTGATGATTATATGTGAGAATGGAGATATAGATGTAAGTATCATATTTTGTAGGATTATATATGCAAAAAATCCAATATTGTATATGATATATTATAGAATAGTATACTATACTTAATATATAGTATTCTAAATTATATTATATCTAATGTAGGAATATATAATACGATTATTGTATTTTGAGATAAGAAATATAATATATAAAAACATTATACCAAATTATATGATAACATACTATATTATATCATAGTATAATAATACATAATATTTTATAGTATCTTGAGTTTAATAATATATAGTACATTATAGAATAGTACATTGTATCGAGAGTTACAAGTCCATTATCAAGTAACAGAAAACTTTTCTGTTATCATTTTTTGAACCCTAATTTTTTGCGTTGCGGCATTGGTAGGTAATTAAAAGAAAGGTGAGATTTTATTTAAAAAATAAAAAAATTAGCAACCAATCGTGCCCAACACGGCAACTCTTGCCGTTCTGGCATAAAATCGTACGAAAAATTCGTGCCTTGCATGGCACTATTTTCGCGCCCAGCGTGGCACCGCACTGGGCACCGGTATCGTCCTTATTTTTTTATTTTTTTTGTTTTATTATTTTAAACCATTAGATCAAGATTTAACAATTAATTAAAAAGTGTTAACAAAAACTTTTATGTTAACTATTAACATATTAACTTTTCTCTATTATATTATATATACTATACTATAATATACCATAATATAATACATTGTATTATATTATATTATATTATACTATATACTATTACTAGAATAATAGATAGCATGTTAAAGCATCTTGAGTTTAATATCATATATACTATAATATATTTTTCTATAATATAGTATATATAATATAATAATATATAATTGTAACGCCCTACCGTTGGTTCAGTTATGCAACTTAATGTGAATTGTCAGTGGAGTCGTCACAGTAGTAACAACCCACACATTGTCTATCAGCAGTGAAGAGTATACGCATGAGATCATAGATAAAATAATAACACAACTTTCGTAGCCATAAGCAAATCAAATTACTGAACTATGTATAAATATGATATAACAACTACTATAATATCCAGGGTCTCTAAAAGTCCAATAAAAGGAAAGTACATCTCATTTGTTGAAAACAAACTAATCTATACATCCCTTTCTAATCTATTAAATTAAAAATAATCAATTCAATACCTAATATAGATAGTCTTGGGCTCAGGATCGAGTCTTACGATCCTCATGCTCAACCTCCATCTCATGGTCCTCTGAGACATATTAGTGAGAACGATTAAGTCACATAGGACTGAGCGAGCTCAGAATAAACAAGGACAAATGTTTTACATAACTATAAGATAAAAGAAACTTGCATATATCTACTATGCATAAACATCAATTCTAGTATATAGTATCAATTCTTTAACATAGCATACTTCTTTAACATGATGTCATAATTAATAATATGATAGCAAGGTGAATATGCATAAATTATATATGGATCATTGGCATAAACTTAAATATAAACATTAATCTAACATCTTAAACATGGTTAATTTCAGCAACTAAACATACATCTCAACTCAGATTAAACATAAAATAAGTATATGGAACAATTAACATGATCATGGCTTCAGGTGGGCATGTTATATAATAATAATATCATGAATTTTTAGCATACTATACGACATGAAAACATGCATTAATTTTTCCATGTTAACATTTTTCTTTGACTTTAAATATTATAAATGATCACACATATCACATCTTTCACTTTATCATTGGACAAACAATTATACAATGATATCGGATACTTCTTCTTTTTTTTTATTTAGTGATTATAAAAAACTCACTAGATCTTCGGCTATACAATCGGAAGATGTTCTCATATCTCACCGAGTAGCATGTAAATAGACTTTTAGAATTTAACCCGTTGCCTCATATATTTTTCTTATCTTTTTAGTCATTAACTGAATGAATGAGGAAATCTATAGGTAACTTCTGGGAAATCAAGAGATGACTCCTGTTGCGTGACATTTTGATTTCGAAGGAATTAAGAGATGGCCTCCATAGCATAGCACTTTAGTCCACGTGATACTTACGACCCACATCACCGGTTTGGTATATCTACTTAACATCTTAATCTCTTTCATTAACCCTATGCATGCATAAACTTTTCTATTAAATGCAAAACATACTCTAATGCATAACATATAGGAATAGCATGAGATCAAACCTAGAATTAACAAGAATTTAGCTGTTAAGTCTCTGAATCGTGTCAAGCACATGTAACACAATTTGTAAATTGTGTTGACCTACCTCGACGTCATTCAACATCCCATATTTATATTAAAACGTGATTATTTTGAAAAACTATGAATATGCACGAACTATCATGGATCTAAACATGCTATAACAGATACATCATGGTTTGTACATGCTTATGAAATAATTACAGAAATCAATAGGAATTAACCAGGATCGTGACATGAATATCTTAGCATGTTTATTTTACAATAATATCATTTTCATGGCATGAAATTAAATAGAAAAGAACTACTTTCTGTGCTCATAGTTAATCGTTATAGAACTATATATTCATGTTACATGGATGAAGCATGGATTAACATAAAACTTTCATTACAATAGCTAATATTCAATGTGAATCGCGTCATGCATGATTGATGCTATTCACGAATCGTGTCAGCCTACATAGATGTGTTTCACGTCTGATTTTTCATAAAATTTGGGAACAAAAATGAAGACAAAGAAAGAAGGCATCTATGCATCATATATGTGTTCCAGCAACTATGTTCACGTAGCCAAACATCTCTTACGTATACTAGATAGAAAAATAAGTTGAAATAAGATTTTTATACATAAAAATACTATGTATTCATGATACGTCGTCACTTACCTCTCTCCCACAATACACCCATGAGAAGAAGTCCACCTCCGACAAGGCGGCACACCCCCTCCATGCACAACAACGCTCATAGGATTGTTCTCGTCCTCCTTCTCCATATATCTTGTGAAGAGACACTATGCCGCACTCGTTCTCTCTCCGAATCTATCTCTAGAGTTCTCTATGGCTTGGAGATCAAGATAAGGACTTTGGCCGCACTATGGGTGATTAAATAGACATCTAACATGAGTCTCAAGTAAACTCCTAGAGCTCTTAGAGAAGAGAGAACTGGCCACATGTCGGACTCATAGAATCTTGAATCGTGTTGGCCTAACGGGAGGCAATTCAACTCGCTTGAATCACGTCAACTAAGGTAGACGAATTTTAGATAGTAACGGATGCAAATATTTTGTCCAGTAGGATCACTTAGCAAGGTAGACGCATTTCAGATAGTAGCACATTAGCAAGACTTCTATTTACATGGAAATCTTACTGAAATGGCACAACTCCTATGCCAGGAAGCTTAATGTCCTGCCGCATCGAGGTGACTTTCACTTTTCTTAACTTTTTAAGATTTGACGAGAAGTGTCCGGGTCCGACAGGGGCAAACCATGAAGTTGTCGTATGAAATCGCAACTTCTATTTTCAATTAAAAAAAGCGGCTGCGCTAGCAGGGCGCCCTCACGAGGGACCATGCGGGCAGGATGTGTCGATCGGTCAAACCTGTCTCATGTTTTGTAATAAGTTTTAAAAATGAATTATGAAAAATAATACTTAAATGGCGCCATTTTACGAAAAGGATCCCCGCCCCTTCCCTCTCCCGTCTTTAAGGCCTGCATGCATTCGCTTGTCGAACTTAAGAGCGTAAGTTAACTTAAGAGATTACAAAAACCCTGGTAATTAAATCCCCTTCCAAATCTCGTCTCCTCCTTTTGTGGAAATCCATCGAATAGAGACAGAATAAGAGACACATTAATCAAATATTAGATACAGCAATTATGGAAGCAACCCTTGAATCCTCTGATTCCAAATACTCTACCTCTTCTCCAAGCCCCACAAACGCTATATATATGTGTAGGCTCCTCTTCGTTCTTTCCCACTTCTTCTTCTTCCTTCTGCAACCAGCATATGATGATGGCGGATCACTTGCTCTTCCCTCCCCTCCGCGTTTCTGCGTTGCTCATCTTCTTCATGATATGTAACACTAACGTTCCTTGCTCGGCATCGGGCCGGTACCACGGAAGTCATGATCAGGGCCACGCCGCCGCTGCCCCACGGCTGCAGACCTACATCGTCCACGTGCAGCGGCCAGACGGCGCCACCGCCTTGGCCGACGCCGAGGAGAAGAAAAGCTGGTACGAGTCCTTCGTGCCCTCGGCAGCGAGGGAGGCGCGGTGGGTGCACTCCTACCACGAGGTGCTCAGCGGCTTCGCCGCCAGGCTCACCGAGGAGGAGCTGGTTGCCCTGGAGAAGAAGGAAGGGTTCGTCCACGCGTACCCCGACACCGTCGTCCCCCTCGCCACCACCCACTCGCCCGAGTTCTTGGGGCTGCGCGAGGGGAGCGGCCTGTGGGGCGGTGCGGCCTCCGGCGAGGGTATGGGAGAAGGGGTCATCGTGGGGATGGTCGACAGTGGCTTCACCCCCGGCCATCCCTCCTTCGACGGCGATGGCATGCCGCCTCCGCCCCCCGGCTGGAAAGGGTCTTGCGAGCCGCCCGAGTTCTGCAACAACAAGATCATCGGCGCCAGGAGCTTCGTCACTGGCGGCGACGGAGCGGCGAAGGGCGCCCCCACCGACGAGATCGGCCACGGGACGCACACGGCCAGCACCGCGGCGGGGGCGTTCGTGAAGGGCGCAAGCGTGCTTGGCAGCGCGAACGGGAGGGCAGTAGGGATGGCCCCCCGGGCGCACCTGGCCATCTACAAGGCGTGCAGCACGGAGGGGTGCCTCTTCTCCAACATCCTGGCTGCAATGGACGCCGCCGTGGCTGACGGGGTGGACGTGCTCTCCCTCTCCCTGGGCGGCAGGGGGTCCCTACCCTTCCACTCCGATGGAATTGCCATCGGGGCCTTCGGCGCCACCCGCAGGGGTGTCTTCGTCAGCTGCGCCGGCGGCAACGACGGCCCCAGCGAGGGCACCGTCACCAACGAGGCGCCATGGATCCTCACAGTGGCCGCGAGCACCATGGACAGGTCAATCGTGGCCTCTGTAGAGCTCGGCGACGGACAGGCGTTCGAGGGGCAGTCGGCGTTCCAGCCTCGCGGGCTCCCACGCGATCCGTTCCCCCTGGTGTACCCCGCAGAGAATGCCACTTCGTTCTACTGCGATCCGTCCATGGTGAGCACCGACGTGAAGGGAAAGATTGTGCTGTGCGACAGTGGTGGCGGCGTCAGTCGCATAGACAAGGGCGCCCAAGTGCTCGAAGCGGGCGGCGTCGCCATGATACTTGCGAATGCGGAGGCCGACGGCTACACCACGGAGGCCTCGGCGCATGTTCTCCCCGCCTCGCACGTCAGCTTCGCCGCCGGCTCTAGGATCAAAGACTACATCAAAGCGTCCAAGCGCCCCACGGCGTCCATCCACTTCGAGGGAACAAGGCTGCGTACTTCTCCGGCTCCGGCAGTTGCCTCCTTTTCTTCCAGGGGCCCTAGCACCTATAGCACCGATGTCCTCAAGCCCGACATCGCCGGCCCCGGCGTGAGCGTCCTCGCGGCGTGGCCCTCACCGGTTGGACCGCCGGAAGCGAGCGCCGCTGCCGGAGGCGCCACCCACTTCAACATGATTTCGGGCACTTCCATGGCAACTCCTCACCTCAGCGGGGTCGCGGCGCTGCTGAAGAGCGCACATCCGGACTGGTCTCCGGCGGTGATCAAGTCGGCCATCATGACCTCCTCCGACGTCCGTGGCAACGACAGGGAGCCCATCAAGGACGGGCAACTCGCGCCAGCCTCCTTCTTCGCCATGGGCGCCGGCCACGTGAACGCCACCAGGGCCGCCGACCCGGGCCTCGTTTACGACCTGGGCGCTGGCGACTACGTCGCCTACATCTGCGGGTTGGGGTACACCGATGAGCAGGTCGCCGCGATCGTCGGCCGGCGAGGCGCCTGCTCCACCGTCGTGAGCATCTCCGGCGGGGAGCTGAACTACCCCTCCATAGCGGTGACCCTGTCATCTTCGAAGGCGACGGTGTCTGTGAACCGGACGGTGACGAACGTGGGGAAGGCGGGGGAAACCTACACGGTGCAGGTGGAGGAGCCAGCGGGGGTGAAGGTGAGCGTGAGCCCTCAGGCACTGAGGTTCTCGGAGGTGAAGGAGAAGCAGAGCTTCACGGTGAGCTTCACCGCGCAAGGGGGCAAAGCCAAGGCGTTCTTGGAAGGCAGCCTGCGGTGGGTGTCGGAGAAACACGTCGTGAGAAGCCCCATCTCCATCGCCATGCTGTAGAGAATTAAGTACCGGACGTGCGCATGCATGCATGTTATCTTAGTTATAAGAGAACTGCGGTTGGATTCAACTCAGTCAGTACAAGAGAATAAGATTTCAAAAAAAACTTTATCGTGCCCAACTTTTTTCATTCCTAATAAAAAGTGAATTTGAATCATTCTCTCCCCTCTTTCTGCATTTACTAAATCTCAACCAAGTTAATTATTAGCGTCTCTAGGTGGGGAAAAGGCTTGTAATTAATCTGCGGTCGAGTTATCCTGGATGGGACTCACTAAGTACAGAGAAGAAAAATTTTCAAATTCACCCCTGACATGAAACTTTTTTATTTCCATGAAGATTTTTCTGAAAACCTCCCTCTACCCTTACGCAACCCCATTCTCACCGGCACTTGGCAGAACCCAACCCAAAATACAACGTGCACCCGTACGTAGCGTCAATTTCCCTTCGGGCATCCTAATGGAAGGTTCAGTATAATAAATACAACAAAGGACTTATTTGTAAATAATTAGCTTAGGAAGATTTATTTATAAATATGTTATATTTTTTAAGAGTTAAAATGTAAAAATATATAACCTAAATATAATTTAGATATTTGAGAGATAAAGAGCCACCCAAGGGAGTATATATTGAGAGATAAAGAACATCCTGTGGGAGTAGTTAGGAGTGTAAACTGTGCTATTTGCATATATATATCTAACTTCTACATACTATTATAAGACTAATACACACAGTGCATCGAGTTGCTGCATCGCATTGGCTACAACATAAAAAAATGATAATTTTTTTGAAATTTTTTTAAGTCGAGCACTTCCTATTTGACACGTTCGTATAACCTGATTTTCGGTCGGACAACTCAAAAAAGCGTAAGAAATAAAAAATCGAACGCAATGAAGAAGATGTGTCGAATGTGATAGGACTAATCTAAAAACAATAAAAAATAAAAAAATAAAAAATTATTACTGCTGGAGCCATCCGATCTAACCTACACGTGATGCCCCAATAAGTATAACTCTTATTATAAATGTCATTCCGTCAAAATATTGTGAACTTCGATCAAATATATCAGAAAAAATTGCATAAATTTTGACATAGTTAAGCATATATTTGCAAGATTTTGATGAATTTAGGGGTAGTAAAATATCTGAATTTTTTTAACATACCGGATTGAAGTTCACGGCGTTTTAACATACCGGATTGCTGTACGGATGTGCTGCCGGCCCTTTCATCGTTGTATCGATACGATCAGCATCCAAGGCACCACGTTTCCTGGAGTTGGGTTGTTGTAAGTGCAGGCCTGGATCTAATTGGGTAAGTGTAAGGGGGGAGATAAAAATTTTTAAAAAACCTTTTTATAGGAAGTGGGTAAAAGTTTCATGTGAGGAGTTGCTTTAAAGTTTTTTTTACTATACATTTATTAAGGCCGTCCCATCCTTACCTGCACTTAGATAGGGTGCCATGGTGAGCATCTCACACCCTCCATACATCTCTGATGCTTCGTCTCTCTCGTGGGAGAACTCTAGCAGCAACACTAGGTGGCCGTCGACTGCACCTTCGACCTGGCCAGCGTTCACAGCTGTAGCTGCTGCTGGCCCCCAGAGGTTGCTGCTAGCTAGCTAGTATTAGGTTTTCACGGCAAGTAGTTTCCACAGAGGATGAAGGCACTGTTGTTGTTACTTCTATTACTAAGTAGAAGGTAGAGCTACGTGAGAACTTCGTGGCTGTAGATCCAATGCAGTTTGGCATCGAACCACTGTCGCCATTGCTGGGGTCTTCAGGTGCAGATAGACACTGAGGAGAGTACGGTCAAAGCAGGAGGATGTGAAATGCTCACCCTGTCGCTGCTCTACGGGGAACCGTTGAAGGTGGCACCAGTAGAGATCGTAGCATTAGTGACGATTTGTTTGTGACGGCTATAAAAATTGTCGTGAATGATATTATTAACGATGATTTATAAATAAATTATTGTTATTATAATATTATTCAAAATAATTAAAAAGGCCATCATAAATAATATTATTAGTGACGGCTCATAAGAAAGTCCTCGCGATGGTTGGAATGTCAATTGTCGTTATTTTACTATTATTAGCGACAATTATAAAAAAATCGTCACTAATATAATATTATTCGCGACGGCTAAAAAGAAAATTTCCAGTAATCTTCGTCATCACATTCATTCTCTCCTTTGACAGCTATATGTGGACCATTTTCTACGACCGTTCACATACCAATGTCTATAGTCTTAAGGAAGATGTTCATGTGAGCCTTCCAATACATTTAATTAGACGTGTCAAAGAGCGATAGATGAAAATCCTTCACCCATATTGGCCATAGCTATTCGGATCTTTCTCGCACTGTTAAGTCTTCCTCAAGAGACTCTGTTCTTATATCAATTGTTAAATTTATACCTATGTCCTACACTCTAGAGGGGGATGAATAGAGTGTTAAATTTTTTTTTGTAAAATCTTTAAGTAAATCGGTGTACTTTGAAATAATATTATGCCATGAGGTTAATGCAATAAAGAACAAGCACCACCACACAAGAGGCACAAGATTTATAGTAATTCGATTCAATAAATGGTGACCTATGTCCACTTTTCAACTTCGATAAATTTTTTCATTAGAAAAATATTTCTAGTACACCGCTAATAGGTATATATGGTCCTAACTAACCAAACAACTAGATACTAAGCCTCTAGTAAAGATCTTCCTAGACAAAAGACCTCTAGTAAGGTACACGCCCAATCTTCGCAAGGATTGCCCTCTTCCACCTAAGAAGGAATACAACATCTATCTTTCCCAAAGGATGAACCTCTTTTACTAAAGAAAGAAAATACCCTCCAACCTCTACAAAGGTTGACCATCTACCACCAAGGAAGGAAAACAACTAAAGTAGGAAAATAAAAAATCCTGCAACTCACACACAAGAGATTGTAGCTTTCTTAATATTATAATTTGAAGGAACAAGAAAGCAAAAGACTGTAAACTCCATTCCTGTAGTGATCTTGATTTAAGAGATGAAGATGATTTAAGTGTTTCTCCTTTGAATTCTCCCAGTAGTCTTTTCTTGAGAAGCTTCTCCTTCCTTCTTAAATGATCTTCATATAGTCACCAAAGAAGCTTCTTCTAGGACTTGCTTCAATCTTGATCAAGAGGAAGAAGATCCACCAAGTTGTGACCATTCCCCTTGACCTGCACACATAAGAAAATTACACAAGAAACCTTCTTTTTAAGAGGTTAGAACTTGAACCAAATAGGAGGACAAGTTAGCTCAAGAAACTTTCTTAATCTCAAAAAGATATAAGGCATGTTTTGCTCTGCAAGATCTCTATCAGAAGAGCCCATAGCTGTTTCTTTTATAGGCCCAAAGGAATCCTTAACTGTTGGAAGGTAAGTAGGAAAAAAGATCCTCTTTTCCTCTAAAAAGTTTCCGCAGAGGATCCCAAGATTGATTTGAAATCCTCTTCTTTTTACTTCTTTTGTACCGGCTAGTAATAACTCTGCTTGTGACGTCTCTTACTCCAAAAAAATCCTATAAATAGTCGTCTTAGAGTACTCACGGTGATAGGTAAAAAGGTGAGTGTGATGGGTTACATACAAATAGAAAAATGTATCATGCAAAATGTACTTCAAGAACAAAGAACCATTGAAACACAGTATCCTATCATAGGAGAAAAAAGGTTGGCGTGTCAGTCATGAGTCAAAAAGCACTCCATGTGACTGTGCTTTTATTGGACAGATAAAGGTCGTGTGAGTCTGTACGTTCACATAAGTGATTGGATCACTCTAGTCGTCTAGGACCCAGAACTGGGCATCCATAAGCAATGCAGGTGAAGACTGATCAGATAGACCCCTACCGATACTGGTCGACTAGGTACAAGATTGGTCAACCAATGTGCAAACACAGGAAAACCTGTGCACTAGTACTGGTTGACCAACTGGTGGTTGGTCGATCAACCAAGCTAGCTCAGTTAAACTGAGCCCTAGTACTGATCAACCAGTTGAGTTGGATTCAGGCCTTTTCATTTTAAATGAGACTTTTGGGAGATCTTTTAAGGATCATTTTGCACTAAAAAAACTTATTTGTAACTCTAAAATCTATTGCATTTATATCTAAAATAAAGAGATTTTGGCAATATATTCTTTTTAAAAATTAAGAAGTAAATTACTCAATTACCTTAATCTTTATCAATAACATTCATTTAAGTATTTTAAGTGTTTTCTTTCATCAAAATCAAACCAAAAGAGCTCAACAAAACTAGCGAAGGGGAGAACAATATGATCGCCCATATCGTGCCAGGCCAATATTCAAATGGTAGTTGTTATTATAAGAAAACTCTACCTCAAGCAAATATTATTCCTAAGAGCATCCTCACTCCAAACGACATGCCCTCAACATATCTTCTAATATTTGAATAGTCTTTTTCGACTGACCATCTGTCTTTGGGTGATAAGTTGAGCAAAAACTAACTGAGTGTTAAAAGCCTTCTAGAAACTCTTCTAAAAACTTGAAGTGAGCTAAGATATCTATTTGATACAATAGAAAAAGGCACACCATGCAAAGAAACAATCTTGTGCACATACAAACTTGCCAGCTTGCCAACTGTCCAATGCTTCTTAATAGCTAAGAAATGAGCTATCTCGGTTCATCGATCCATTATGACCTAAATCACATCACACCTGCTTGGAGTCAGGGGTAAACCCATCATTAAGTCCATGGTCACATTCTCCCACTTCTATTCTAGAATGAGTAATGACTGAAGTAAACCTCCAGGCCTCTGATATTCCACTTTAACATGCTGACAAATAAGACATATGGCTACAAATTCTGCAACGTCCTTCTTCATCCTTGGCCACCAGAAGTGCTTCTTCAAGTAATGGTACATCTTGGTACTACCTGTGTGAATAACGTAACGAGAATGAAGAGCTTCATGCAGCACCATGGTCCTCAACTCTTCTTCTACTGGTACATACAACCGACCCCTAAATCTGACAATATCATTATCCTGCAACACTATTTTTGGCCATTGCAAGACTTGGGATATCTTTGAGTAAGTTAATTGTGCTTCAATAACTTGGTGATACACAGCCAGTCTCATAGTCAAATTGGCTAAAACTGCTCTGCCTTCATCTCTGGGTACCTTAAAGGAAGATTCTACTACCTATTAGAGCAATCTCTACTCCCTCATCATAAGATAAGATACTACTGCCTTCCTATTTGTCATTTTTTGCTGACGGATATACATATTCTTATATATTTATGTTTGAAAGGACCTTCCCCATTTCTTGCTTGATGGTGGAAATCTAGTGTTGGTAGTGGTCTTCCTCCCAAGAAGGAAACCATAATTAATTTAGGTTGTCCTAGATGAAGAAGCATTATTATCATACTTTACTTCACAAAGATTTGGAGGTTATTAATTTTAGTTGAGAGCAAAAACATCTTCTAAATATTGTCATGCAAATCTGTAAATGTTGTAATCACCAATATTTGTAGCCTGTTGTAGGTGCTGAAAATGCTCGTGTGATTAATGTGAAAAAGCTATGTTGTTTAGTGTAAACTAACCTATTAAAACAGCAACTAAAGTGCAGTGATCGCCAGAAACTTTTAACTAAAAAGCTTCAAAATAAGTATTGATCGCCTACCTGTTTGAACGCGGAAGATTGAGTCCTTGGTTCCCCTCCTTCAGCCGGCTGAAGAAAGAGAGCCCTTTCTTTGTTCTTTTGTTCTTGCTGTTGAATGTGAGGTTGAGGATCGTCCAGAAGTTTTTCTGGCTTTGTGCTTGATTTCCCCCTTTTGATCTCTTGTTGTTGTTGTTGAGTGCAGCAGAGACAAAGAAACACAAAAAAAAGAAGAAACACTGATGAGAATTTAAGAGGAAGCAATGTCAAAACTAACCATGATTATGAACATGCTTAAACAGCAACTCACTTGTTTAATTTGCTTTGAAAACCCCTTTAAAACAAATGGATTTTGGGAGATTAATGCTGTGGTGTGTGTTGCATGAAGTGAATATGAGAATGAAACTAATGAATATGTAAAAAGAAATTCAAAAATGAAACACTTATGCCCAGTTGGAGCCTTGAAAGGATGAAGATCTTGAAGAGGGACGCCGTCTTCTGGAAATGGCAGCGCTCCGGCATTCCGACGTTGTTGCTCCGATCTTCAACTCGCTATAACGCTATGGCTCAATTCAATTCTCTCTTTCTCTTTTTTTTTTTTTTTTAACTCTTTGATGTGCAATGTATTTATAGGCATTTTCTGCGTTCGCGATTAACATAGAAAAATCTAGGATTTATCTACCTTAACCGACAGATAATTACTGATTAATTCATCTTTATCTATAATTATCTAAAACGCGTCCACCTTGGCTGACGCCTTTCAGATTTAATTAAGATAAGGATAAATATCCGGGAAAACTTATCTTTATCTTTATTAGATAAAACGCGTCCACTTGTGTAGACGTCTTTTACACTAATTAAGATAAGGATAAACATCCGGAAGAGAAGTTAAAACAGCTTAGGAGACCTAAAACGCGTCGACCTTCACAGACGCCTTTTAGCTAATAAATCAATTGATTAAAATTCAAATTTAAACGCTAAAATAGGACTAAACTCTAAATCGCGTCCACATGGGTCGACGTCTTTCAGACTTATTCATATTTTAACTGAAATTTGAGCTAAAATCAATTCAATTGATTAACTTAAATATGTCTGTTCGACCCGACACTCAAAAATATCAATAAAAATTAATCCATGATTAATTATCAGACCATTATTAGGCATTATTATATGATATGAAATTTACTCAAAATGACGTCAAAATTAGCGTGTCTACAGCTGCCTCACCTTGGCATCATCTTTGCAAGGGAGTGAAATGGAATGGAATGTACTGAAAAGGTGATGCCAAGGTGTGATGAGACACGCTCTTAACATCACATGATTGGAATTTTTCTCAAAATCATCAATGAAGATAGCTCAACGAAATCAATGGAGTCAATCCTGTCTGGATGAGGTAGACAAGGAAATAAAATTAAGTCGATCAACCTCCTCGGAGTGGGAAGTACCCCAGGTCATAGACACTGTAGGTTTCATCATGGGGAGCGTTTGCCAGCCAATGTGGACGTGCTGCAGCCATGATGGATCTTAAAAGAAAACAAGAAATATTGGATAAAGAATCCAATCAAGGATAGAATTCCAATGATATCTTCAAGCGAACCTCAAAGATAATCAAGATACTCAATTCAGAATGGAATATTTCATATCATGTTGAGATTATTTGATTTAATGGTCTGAAACTTAATCAATAATTAATCCTTATCACAATGATTTCAAAGTCCTACATGATGCATGCTGGGCTAAAAGAAAAATATAAAGTCAAATAAAAGATAAATTAATCAAGGATAATATTGTTAAATTGTCATTAATGAGTCAAGATACCAATTCTTGTAATCCACTGCTAAGCCGAAGCTCGTTTATCCACGCACCGTTTCACAAAAGTGGAACCATCGTCCTCACTACTTAACAATCCAACGGCCTATCCGTGCGATTAAGAATCCTCTGGAATTATCATTGTTTTTGTTGTAGGGGAACTCAAATTCCAGTTTCACCAAAAACACAAGGTCCTTGATATACTCTAATAAATATTTATCATATAGTGATGCGAATGCAAAATAATTACATGAAATAATACAAGGGTAGAAATAACCGTCTTTTTAGCCACGGTTAGACTTCTTGAATTCCCACAGTGGGATCTTCTTGATATTTCCTCAGGTTTTCTTGAATTTCTGAAACGCGTCGTGTCGCGCCGATGCCATTAACATGAACCAAAACACGTCGCTGTTCAACGACACCTTTCAATCGCAGAAACAGTTTCTGACTATCTTCAATCCATATTCCAACTCTCTTCATGCCTTGTGTCCTGTATATGACTTGAACAAACAGGTTAAGCATCTATTCAGGCTTAGCCCCTTGCCTGGTTAAGTAACCGACTACTTGATCCTATCCTTGATAGAAGGGTCAAGGGGCATAGCCTTTATTAACAAAGGTAATGAAAATAATCGAACTTAAGCAAAATGCAAGCAGACAGATGCTCACTGAAAACAAAAGGAATGAGACATACTAAATGCAACAAGCAGATGCGAATCGAAACATTTTTGTTGTTTTGAAATATTCATTTTTGTTTGGGTTTTGAAATATATGTTTTTTTTTAAATTTTGACATATGTATTTATTTTTTTTGAATTTTTGGCTTATGTATTTTTTTTGAATTTTTGATGTATATGCATTTTTTTGGGTTTTTGATGTGTATTTTTTTTTTTTTTTTTTTTTTGACATATGTATATTTTTTTGGGTTTTTGACTAAAAGATCAGCATGGTACTTGGATCAAAAGATCATATTCATTTATTAACTTAATTTCCAAATCGTTCTTCAACAACTTAACTTAAACCCATCGTGTTTGAATTTGTGTTTCCATTCGTGATCCCATTTGATGATTTGACCCTTAGTCAATCTAAGTCATTCCTTAAGTTTGAAGTACATCTCTTTAGAAAGAAAAGATGAATAAGTTTAGAAAGCCCATGAGAAGGTTCCGGAGACTTAAAAAGATGTTCCTTTCCTACCCTAATATCCGTTGGGGTTCGGTCATTTCTTTCCGGGGTATTTATCGACCTTACGTTCCCTTTCATTTCATCTCATGGCCTTGATGTAATGTTTGTAATGGCCTTTTGATTTGACATTTGGTTTTTTGCCTTTTTGCTTTTGCTTTTTTTACTCTCTCTTTTTTTCGGGACGGATCTCCCCCATTTTTTTTTATGACGGCCTCCTACTAAGATGGCGGGTATTCTCGGTAGTCTATTCTAAGCCTCGTTCCGACATCATGGGCCGAGTATAAAACAGAGTTTTTGCTTTTAAAATGAATGATCTGTACTTTGCACTTGTGGTCAAGCTTTCGATATTCTTTAGGACTTGTCATCTCTTGTTACTCACGAATCAAACGTGTCAGTGTGTGCAGTAATGGGCTTAAAGTTAAGTTATCCAGACTGATAAGGAAATTTGAGTTTATAAATTTTCTGATTCCACTGGTCTTTGTACCATACTGATCGACTCTTTAACCTAAGGGTAGTATTTCTTAAGATGTAAACCATTCTATGGATGTTTTAGCTCTTCTCCTTCTGCATTAACAAGACGATAAGCATTACCAGGAAAAGCGTGCGATACAACATAAGGTCCTTCCCAGTTGGGTTGGAGCTTAGAACGTGGACCACCAGGTTTTACAAAAATTCTTTTAACGACCATTTCACCGACTTTGAACTTACGTTCAATGACTTTCTTCTGATAAAAACGTGCTAGTCTATTTTGATAAACTTTTGCATGATTGGCAGCTGACTATCTTTTCTCGTCTAAAAGTTCCAATTGAGCAAGGAGTGCTGAACGATGTTCATCAATGAAAAATTTCTTATTCAATTGTACTCTTAATGACGGTATGAGGATCTCATATGGAACTACCGCCTCCATTCCAAATGTTAAGGAATAAGGAGTTTGCCCAGTAGGCGTGCGGATTGAAGTTCGATAGGCCCATAGAGCCTCAACCAATTTTTCTGGCCAATCTGTGAATTTGTTAGATATGCACGTCTTTTTGATGATTTTTATCAAAGTTTTATTTGTTGCCTCTGCTTGGCCATTGCCTTGCGGATAATAAGGAGATGAATGATGCAATGCAATTTTATACCTGTTACAGAGGTCCTTCAGTTCTTGTGACACGAACTGCGGTCCGTTGTCGGTGACGATGGTGCTTGGAATTCCGAATCGGGTGATGATGTTCTTCATGATGAACTTGCAGAGGTTGATGCTTTGATCTCCACGTACGCTTCAGCTTCTGCCCACTTGGTGAAGTATTCCGTTGCCGTGAGAATGAAAGATTTTTGCTTGATGCCGGAATCTGGATTACCAAGAGGTCCAATGATGTCGAAAGCCCACATGGAGAAAGTCCATGGGGAGGAAACAGGATGGAGTGAAGATGCAGGAGAATGAATTTTGTCGGCGTGAAGTTGACACTTAGCACACCTACGGACATATCCTACACAGTCTTCTTCCATGGTTGGCCAATAAAATCCTTGTCTAAGGACCTTCTTTGCTAGCATCTGTCCATTGACATGACCACCACAAACTCCAGTATGAGCCCCTTCCATAACCTTCCAAAGCTCATCTTCGTCTAGACATCTCAGAAGAACTCCATCAAAACCTCTTTTATACAGTGCTCCTCCAACTATGGTGTATCGTTGAGCAACTCTCCTGATAGCTCTCTTCTCCTCAGTTGTAGCTTCCTCAGGATACGATTGATCTTCACAATATTTTGCAATTTCATAATACCATGGCTTCTGTTCATCATCCATCTCTTCTAACAGCTCCATTAACATGATTTCTCTTTTCTCAATGATATCTCTGTCTCTGACTTTCTTCAGCAATTTCTCCTTAGTTCTAAGGAATGAAGGATCTTTCACGGCGGGTGAAAGACGCCTATGAACTATGATTGATTCAGATTATTTGCTGATTGGAAAATCAAGAGAAGATGCAAGTGAAGCTAGAGCGTCAGCTAAGATGTTTTGATTCCTGGGGACATGGACAAAGATCAATTTGGTGAAAAGCTTTGAGTAAGCAGAAGTAAGCTCCTGATAAGGCTTGAGCTTAGGATCGAGAGTTCGATACTTGGTCAGCACTTGGCGAAGAATTAATTGGCTATCACCCACAATCCTGAGTTTGGTAGCACCATGGAAATGAGCAGCCTCGAGACCAGCAAGAAGTGCCTCGTATTCAGCTATATTGTTTGTAACTGGAAAATCAAGCTGAAAGGCTTGTGGAATGGTGATACCTTCAGGTGATAACAGAACAATACCAATCCCTTTTCCATGAGAATTCAGAGCTCCGTCAAAATGCAGAGTCCACATATCATCTCTGATTTGATTTACGGACATCAGTTCCTCATCCGGAAACTCTGATCGCACTGGATCAAAACGAGGAAGGGGATGATGAGCAAGATGTTCTGCTATGGCATAGCCCTTGATCGCTTTCTACTGAATATAAATGATATCGAACTGAGATAGAAAGCTTTGCCATCGCGCTAACCTATCAGTAAGAACAGATTTCTCCAGAAGGAATTTGATCGGATTCATCCTAGCGATGAGATGGACTTCATGGGCCAGAAAATAATGCTTCAATTTCTGCACGACCCAGACCAATGCTGCACATGTTTTCTCCATCGCCGTATATCTCTGTTCAGCGGGGTTGAGAAGTTTAGAGAGATAGTAGGCTGCCCTCTCTTTTCCTTCTTCATCTTCTTGTGCTAAGACAGCCCCCACTCCATCATCCAGGACTGAAATGTAAAGTATCAATGGTTTGCCTGGAGATGGTGGTCTCAAAACAGGAGGACTTGCTAAATAGTTCTTTAATCCATCGAATGCCTCCTGACACTTATCGTCCCAATCGAATTTGACTCCCGGCTTGGTAAGCTCGTAAAACGGCTTACACCTTTGTGAATGCTGGGAGACAAAACGGCGAATAAATTGCAACCTCCCGATTAATCCTCTTAACTCTTTCAAGTTTTTGGGAGGGGGCATTTCTCTAATAGCCTTCGCCTTGTTAGGATCGATCTCAATTCCCCGTTTGCTAACGATAAATCCAAGCAGTTTTCCTGAAGATACCCCGAATACACATTTCTTGGGGTTCATTTTTAACTGATATTCTCTCGACCTCTCTAACACCCTTGCCAAAACTTTGGCGTGCTCAGCCTTTGTTTTCGATTTAACCAATAAGTAATCCACATACACTTCCAGATCTATATGCATCATGTCAGAATAAAGTGGAAATACAAGAGAATCCTCCCGAGGGGAGGGACAGAATAAATCTAGGAGAGAAGCTTGACCGAAGGACCCGCGCGGCGGGGTGCAATCGGACAAGTAAGATATTTCCTCGATGAGGATTTGGGAAGAATTTGTTGCCAAATTGGCGTTTTTTTTTGGATAATGAAAGAATTAAATATAAAGCATGAATGAATAAAAATGGGAGGAGAATCAGACGGAGGAAGTGGCACCAAGGCCAAAGGATTAGGGGGATCATATAGTAATATGTCCCAGATCAGATTATACAACCTATCTAGATCGAGAGGAGGTTGTGGAATATGGTCCCGAGGGGACAGAGTAATCATGACGGGCGGAGCCCGTGGAACATCTTCAATTATGACCCGCGACCAAGTCGGGGTCAAAAGTAGTGTACGAAAAAGAGTATGGAGCATGAAGACATGTGAAGGATATGTCCCCCTCCAGAGTAAATCTGTTGTGTAACCAGCTTCATAGGGGTCATCTGGCTCCCCTTCGTCAGTCTCTTCAGATAGCAGTATCCGCTTGTCAAATATGGCACCAGGGCTTTCAATCAGCTCGTCAATCTGCGGCGGCCACTTAGGTTCTGCAGGATCCAGGAATAGTCTGTTCAGTGCAATATAAAGGTCCCTCAGATCAAACCATCTGTACCATTCACATTCAGGGTCATGAAATTTCCTCCTTTTCATAGGCCGCAGAGCCTCCAAGGATTGGTACGTAAGTAGTTCAGAGCAATGTCTGGCCAAGTCCCTCCCATATATATCATGGAAGTCAAAATAGGAAGTAATGACTACCGTATTGTCATGGCTAAGTATGGGCCCTTTCACAAAGTGCGTACACAGGGTCCATGTTAAGGGTTCTCGGCCTTCTTTGGGTGGTATGGACATTGCCTCCCAGATTTTCGGACCTTCTTTGATCTCTGCTTGCTGAACCGGATCTTGTTTCAGTTTTATTGGCCTATAGCCCAGACCACTTCCAGGTGCTGCTCGATGATTTCTGACAGGAGTGGTCCTGCCTTGCAATTGTGTGCCCAGACCTTTCCCAGGCTCGTAGCCGTTCTTCATCATAATCCTCCATCCTGGGGTACTCATGCACTTCCCCCTTTTGATAGCATCTAATGGGTATGGAGAAATAGTAGCGGCTTTCAAAGGATCAGCCACTGGGCGGTAGACCTGTAATACCGACAGAAAAGGTTGTCGGCCAGGTAAAACAGCAGATTTAATGTTCAAGGTATGAGCAGCAGCAAGGATCGGCATGCTCGTCACTTTAATAATTCGCCCTTTATAAGGAAATTTGAGGCATTGGTGATTCGTAGAGGGAATCGCCTCAAGAGTTTTAATATAAGAATGACCTAAAATGGCATTTATGGAAGGGTCGATTTACAGGATGTGAAATTCGACCTCTGCGTGACTTACGGGGCCCAGCTCCACATTTAAATAGACCATTCCCAGAGGGGAACGGGTAGAATTATCATATGTTGTCACTGAGATGGGGCTGGGCAGCCATTTTTCTTTAGCCACACCGCATAGCTCCAGGGTCTTCGGAGGTAAAACATTGATCGAAGCCCCTGTGTCGACCAGGCATGCATCCACGGCCTTCTTACAGATGTTGACCGTGATGCTCAAAGCCATGCTTCTGGCTGCTGGCGGTGCTAGTTCCGATGTGTGGAATGTTATTGAGGGCTGATCCCCCTGAGGAACTAGTAGTGTTGCAATCTTCTCTACCGGCACGTCTTCATTGACCATCACCTTTTGCAGATATTCCATTAAAGCTTCTTGGTGACTCTTGGATCTTTTGATCAGCTCGAGTATAGTGATCCGTGCCGGTGTCCGATCCAGGTGTTTCAACAAGTCATATTGAGTGCCTGGTGCACTCTCTTCATTATGGGCTTTCTCAGTTGGCTGTGATGGGCCGTCTCTGACTGTGGACTGAGGGAAGACCTTGTTGAAAATCCTGCCACTCCGGAGCGCGTGTTCCTCAACCGTGGAGGATCCGGGTGACACCTTAAGTACCGCAGGGTTGGATGGTGCGGATGGCGTAGAGGGTTGGTAGGTAGGTGATGGCGTAGGGCTAGGTGGTGATGGCGCGGTGCGGATTAGAGGCCTAGAGGGTTGGATGGTGGATGGGTAAGTGGTTGGTGAAGTGGGGAATGGTACGCGTAATAGCGGTCTAGATGGTAAAGGCATATCTGGGTAGGCGGTATTGGTAGCGGGTGAAGTAGGAAATGGTATGCGTAATAAAGGCCTAGATGGTAAGAGGGGCGCGTTATTGGTTTGCGGGGGGTTATATGATGGAGGCGTAGTGGTGCGGGGCGTAATGGGTCTAAGGAAGGTGGGTAGTGGTAATGAGTTATTGGGCGTGGGCGAGTGATATGTGGGTGTGGGTATAGGGGTGATGGTAACGGTTTGTGGCCTTGGTATGTGGATGGTGCGGCGTGGTGGTCGCTCTGCGGTACTTTGAACGTGACCCGTTGAACAAAGAGAGGAAGAGTCCTCTATTCTCCACTGCTGCCCACGACCAGCCTCAGACTGGCTGTTCGTCAAAATGGGAGCAACCTGGTTTTGGTTCTGGTGCTCCGGGAGTGGATTCTGCACTATGCCCATGTTGGGTGGTGCTGCTGCTTGGGCCGGTGGTCTTGCTTGCTGCTGCGGCGGTCTCCTCGCCTTCAGGGCTGTTATGTACTTTTTCATCTCCTCCCAGTCTATGCCGCCCTGCTCGTTGAGATCATGGATATAATCTCTGAATTGAAAGCAGGTGTCAATGGTATGCCCAGGTTGCCTATGGAAGTAGCAATACCTAGACGTATCGGCATTTTGAGGCCATACGGCCTTTTCCCTTTGCAAAACTAAGGCATTGGCTGCCATTAAAGCACTGAAGATATCTGCCAAGGATTCTGGGAGGGCCGGGTATTCTGCCCTTTTCGGGCCTGGAGGTCTCCTCTGCTGGTTGTAGTCACCAGGAGGAGGGACATTGTGGTACGCCGGCGGTGCACGCGGCTGGTACTGTGGCTGTTGCTGCTGATATGGCTGCTGAAGTGGCTGCTGATACTGCTGTTGCCGTTGCGGCTGTTGTTGTAGCTGTTGCTGGTTTTGATTCGGCTGCTGGGGCCGCTGGTACTGCTGTTGGTAATGGGGGTTCTGCTGATGCCTGTACCCTTGTTGGCTCGGTTGCGGTGGCCTCTGGTACTGCTGCTGGTTCCTCACAAACTGGGGCGAGTTATTGTTCATGGTACTGACTTGCTCATGAGAGAGCGTGCCCTCAGTAGTTGGACCTGTGCTAGGAGAATTCGACATTGCAGGCTTCCGAGGTGGAGGCCTGCTAGGTCTGTGAGGATCAAAGACGCTAGAGAATGTAGCGTCCTTGAAGGCATTCTGGCAGTACCGTGCTCTTTCATAGAGCTCTGCCATATTAGTCAAATTGTTCAAGGAGAGGACTAGCTTGAACTGGGGCGTGGCGTTAGAAATTAGCATCTTCACGTGTTCAGATTCGGACAAGTGATCTTTCACCTTTTCAGCCAGGCCCCGCCACCTGTCAGCAAAACTGACAAACTCCTCATCCGGTTTCATCTTTTCTGCAATGAGGTCCATGATAGACAAGGAGGGTGCAACTCTGTCCTGGTATCGTTGGATAAATTTGCGTGAAACGATACCGTAATCCTCTACTTCGGAGGGTTCCAGAGAAAAGAACCACTCGAGGGCTGGTCCCTCTAGAGATCTCCTGAACAAGAAGGCCAATGACCTCTTATCATTCTGCCAGAACGAGGATTCGTACATGAACTCCTTCAGATGCGTGAAGGGGTTACCAGTACCGTTATACTTTCGATACACTGGCATTTCAGAGGGTGGCAGATGGAATACGGGCAGGCTCGGTAAACTGATTTCTGGCACAGCTTTAACCCCCATCATCTTCTGGAGGTTGTTGAACTGTTCATCCATGCGTTCCATCTTGGCCAGCAACGTTTGCGTGGTCAGATCTGCCTGGGGAGGAGGAGGAGGTGGAAGTACTTGATAGGCCTGCTGCCTAGAGTACGTGGGACAGGGAGGATAATAAGGAGGAGGTCCGGCAGAGCTTCCGCCATGCCCTAGGGCATTTTGATAAATAGGCGTTTGCGGTCTCGCCGGTTGCCTAGATGACGAAAGTTGTGGCCCAGTTGGCCGAGAAGTAATGTGAAGGCCTTCCATGGCCTGATGGATATAAGGAGGAGGAGGAGGAGGTTGTTGAGTAACAACGGGGGGAGCCATAGGGTTCGGCTCAGCAGGCTGCATGGGTGCCTTCCCCTTCAAAATAGACTGGATGGCCTCGAACTGCTAAGGGTCCAGTCGGGAGGCAAGAACTCCCAGAGCATTGACGAGATCCATAGGATCAGAGGGTGAGGGATCATTCTGATTCATGTCCCCCTCTAGATCAGGATTAGGGATCGCATATTCATGCGGGGGAAGATCAGGATATCGATCCTGTGGATGAAAAAGAGGAGTCCGGACATTCCCATCTTGTCGATAAGGAATGGAGGCAGAATTACGGGAGGCATCAGCATCTCTCCCGTTCTCATAGTTGAAATCTGAATTACGAGGGGCATTAGCATCTCCCTCGTAGTTGATGATGGCGTCCTGGGCCATACTCAAGTCCCTGCCTGATCGCAGCAATATGATATTAGATTCCTTTTTCAAAGATTTAATCAAACAAGTTGTACAGAGATTAATCAAACAAGTGGATGCTTAACGTGATTTTAGGGTTCCTTGTTGAGTTATTTGAATTGGATTAAACCACAATTTCGCTCAGGGAAGGATCCTAGTTTCAGTTCAGTTTCCACCGTTATTCTCTAGGGTTCTCTCTCACAACGCTTTCGGAATCTAGCCGGGACTTCAATTGGTACAACCAGCCCGATGATCAAGGAGGAATACCTTGATTTTGGGGACTTATGGAGGTCTCAACGTCAACTTCTCTAGTCCGATCAAGGGACCAACCCAATCAGAGAGAGTTGCTGACGTCGAGTAATGTGTTCCTAAGAAGAGGAGGGTTTTCGCCTCAATGCGTATGCCCTGCGACCTGGATGGCCTCTAATGCTTAATAAAATAATGGGTAGCTAGCAATCAACCACAAAAATCTGGAAACTGAGAAATAATTAAGAAACTGTCGGAATCGCGTCGAGTATGGTCGACGCTATTCAAAACAGAACTTAATTTTTTCGCAGAAACAGCTCTGAAAAATAACTAAAAACTGTCTGAATCGCGTCGATGGTGGTCGACGCTATTCAACACAGAACTTAATTATTTCGCAGAAACAGATGCAAACAGCAGAGACAGTCTGGAAACTAAAAGGCGTCTGGGTGTGATGACGCGGTAATGAAACGCGTCACTGTTCCTAGACGCTTTTTAGGTCGCAGAAACAGATTTCCAGGAGGATTTTCTGGGTTGAATCCTCCTCAAACAGGGTAAAAAGCAGTAAACAATCGACTCATGCAAAGATTTTTAGTTTCAGATTTTAAACAGGATGATTCACTAACTAAACAACTAGGAAATCACTCAATCACACATCATTTTTATCACAAAACAGCTTTTTCTGAACTAATCAAGGGGAGGGCAAGATCTTGCCACTCGGGTGTGCACGTGGTGCACGAGGGAAATTAATTAAACTAAACACTCACCAATTGGTGAGGACGTGTCGAGATACACAAATGGTGCACCGTGGTTGCCCGATATGATGACAGCAAGAACAAAAAAAAAACTAAAAGATGGCGAGACCAAGTCCCACCGTGATCGCCAAAAGAGCTGTAGATGCTGAAAATGCTCGTGTGATTAATGTGAAAAAGCTATGTTGTTTAGTGTAAACTAACCTATTAAAACAGCAACTAAAGTGCAGTGATCGCCAGAAACTTTTAACTAAAAAGCTTCAAAAGAAGTATTGATCGCCTACCTGTTTGAACGCGGAAGATTGAGTCCTTGGTTCCCCTCCTTCAGCCGGCTGAAGAAAGAGAGCCCTTTCTTTGTTCTTTTGTTCTTGCTGTTGAATGTGAGGTTGAGGATCGTCCAGAAGTTCTTCTGGCTTTGTGCTTGATTTCCCCCTTTTGATCTCTTGTTGTTGTTGTTGAGTGCAGCAGAGACAAAGAAACACAAAAAAAAGAAGAAACACTGATGAGAATTTAAGAGGAAGCAATGTCAAAACTAACCATGATTATGAACATGCTTAAACAGCAACTCACTTGTTTAATTGACTTTGAAAACCCCTTTAAAACAAATGGATTTTGGGAGATTAATGCTGTGGTGTGTGTTGCATGAAGTGAATATGAGAATGAAACTAATGAATATGTAAAATGAAATTCAAAAATTAAACACTTATGCCCAGTTGGAGCCTTAAAAGGATGAAGATCTTGAAGAGGGACGCCGTCTTCTGGAAATGGCAGCGCTCCGGCGTTCCGACGTTGTTGCTCCGATCTTCAACTCGCTATAACGCTATGGCTCAATTCAATTCTCTCTCTCTCTTTTTTTTTTTTTTAACTCTTTGATGTGCAATGTATTTATAGGCATTTTCTGCGTTCGCGATTAACATAGAAAAATCTAGGATTTATCTACCTTAACCGACAGATAATTACTGATTAATTCATTTTTATCTGTAATTATCTAAAACGCGTCCACCTTGGCTGACGCCTTTCAGATTTAATTAAGATAAGGATAAATATCCGGGAAAACTTATCTTTATCTTTATTAGATAAAACGCGTCCACTTGTGTAGACGTCTTTTACACTAATTAAGATAAGGATAAACATCCGGAAGAGAAGTTAAAACAGCTTAGGAGACCTAAAACGCGTCGACCTTCACAGACGCCTTTTAGCTAATAAATCAATTGATTAAAATTCAAATTTAAACGCTAAAATAGGAATAAACTCTAAATCGCGTCCACATGGGTCGACGTCTTTCAGACTTATTCATATTTTAACTGAAATTTGAGCTAAAATCAATTCAATTGATTAACTTAAATATGTCTGTTCGACCCGACACTCAAAAATATCAATAAAAATTAATCCATGATTAATTATCAGACCATTATTAGGCATTATTATATGATATGAAATTTACTCAAAATGACGTCAAAATTAGCGTGTCTACACCTGTCTTACACTATAGGAGAGGATCTTATACAAACGTAGGTATCTTAATTGTTTGAGCCATTTCATGCTTGTTAGTTGTTTGCAATGTTACTAAGATACCACTCATATGCTGGTGAAATGGTTCTCTTGGATAAACTACTTCCTAAACTTAAGGAATATTACTCTAGAGTTCTAATATTTTTGTAGATGTGTAACATTTCATATTAAATGTGTGTATATATATAATGATTTTTGTCAAATTGTGATATCCAATTGTAGATAAGATTTTGCACCATGTTAGTTGGAAAACACATATGATAGGCAATATATATGAAAGTTGAGTCATCTCCAAGAACCACATGCAAATAGTTGTAGATATTGTAGCATATCTACCTTTGGCATATTTCGTATAGTTCTTTGTTCTCATACTATCTATGTTTCTTCTTATTTTGTTTTTGGATAATATGGTTGAAATTGTCTCCCAACCTATTACAAACCAGAAAGTCTCGACCATGTTATTGGGTGTAAAGAAGCGAAAGGTTTTCAAATGGAAGGAGTGGGAAGATTAGCTATTGTTGGCTATGCACCGACCAGTTGTATGGTAATTTCTAAAACTTATCAGTGTATAACCTCCTTGAGTAGGTTTAGATTTGTCTTGACATGATAATTTCTAATACTTATCTTCAAAATTATTTTTGAGGTTAGGAAAAGGGATGATGCGTATCTCTATGCACATGTAATTTGCCCTACTACTATCTGTATATGGTCCACAAAATGAGAGACAAGTTTTGAGGATATATGATGTTGCAATCGTTGGCCTCCTTTCCTTTTGCCCATTTCACAGTTAGACTCTGCAATCACTAGTTGAAGACAGAGGACCTCACGCGTCTAGTTATTTGTTGGTCAGCAAGTTTCATTACTTATGTTGAATCAAGACCTAGAGGAAATTTTAGATTTTAAGACATGCTTTTACCCCCTTTCAATGTGCATAAAACTTCGATTCAAACTTAAATGAAATAAAGTTGTGTTAGTTAAAGTTGTACAATATCTTTTAAAATGTGAAATTGTCGATCAATGTATTTTTCTTTCTGAACGAAACTATGTATGTAGATGTGGCATTGTTTACCTACAATTAGGGCTGTCAATAGATATTTGAGTTCCGATTATCTGCTCCATCTCCATTTTTATTAATGAGTACGGAACTCCATTAAAGCCCACATGTTAAGTTATAGGAAACGAAAATAGATCTCCGATATAGCAGTCAAAAATGGAAACACTCATTTCCGCATCCACTAATCCATTTCCATTTCTGAATAATCATGTACCTCACACACATAAAAGAAAGGCCACAGTAAGAAGTTGAAAACTTTTTAACATTTTAATATGATCTTATGACATATGTTTGTGTATATTCATATGTAAATTTAGATTGATAGATAAAGTAGATTTCAAAATTTATAATTCATAAATTGTTAAGTTTAAATTTTTTAATTATTAGAAGAAAGTTTATTAAAAAGTGAATAGTAATAGTAATTTTAAATATCTTCTTAATATAGCGTTGATGATAGCGAAAACTTCCGTTTACTTCTATTTTCAATTTCCGATTTATAAATAAAAATAGATGTGGAAGCGGAAACATTCACTTCCGTCTCCATTTTTGTCTTCGATAAACCTTATAGGAAACGGAAGAGGAATGTGTCATTTCCGTTTCCGTCTCCGACCCTACCTACAATGAATGGATAGGCGGTGTTGTTTCTTTTTTTTTAATGCTTTTGTGAAAAAGCTTCTATGACAAGTTGAGAACATACCTGACAATGTGAATGTAGGAACGTTACAATGAGTTTCGACATGTAGGTTATAGGTGACACCAGGTGCCTACCATTTCTTGTATATATATATATATTGTTAAAAAAAAGTTATTTACCTATGGTAATTAAAAGAGTAAAGTAAAAATAACTTACTACGGTTTTAAAGAAGTTAGGTTAAGGGAAGTAGCTATACTGAATCACAGCTAAACTCTAAAACATATGGCCACATATTGGTATCATCTATAGATTTTGAATACTTTTCTCACAATTTCTTAACCGTAGGTATAGCTTAATCATACTGTCAATATATTTATATACATTCACAGGTAAAGGTCCTACGGTTTTAGTACCCATGCCTCCGATTAACAGCCAGAAGTAATGCCCCCTTTTCAATGCCTTTTCTCTCTTGTAGGTCCAACCATGCACATCGTCCATCAGTGGGAATGGGGAGAACATCATATGCTCTATACGTTTCCGACCACTACACGTGTATATGTATCTAGGATAAAATTTTGATAATCACTGTTATAAAATGCATATTGACAAATAAGACATAAGTGAAAAAACTTGTTTACATGTATCACCATATTTATAGTAATGTTACATTTTCTAGTTGTAATTACAAATTTTGCACCATTTATATAGGTATCGTTTAAGTTACACTGACTATATGGTCTTCTAAATTTTTACGTTAAATGTAAAATTAATGTACCACAAAAAATATGTTTATCATGAAAAATATATTTACCATATAATGTCTTGGGAAGGGTAGTGTCTCAAAAAAGTACTGATAATAATTCATATTATAGACCATTTTTTGTTTGAAATGCAGTCTTACTTAACTAACATCTAAAATTCTGAATAAAGATTATTTATCATTGTATTCTATAGATTTGAAGAGTACAAATCTGAAACTTACAAAACAGTTCAATTAGAATAAAAACAAACTACAGATTTGAAGTTAGATCAAAATACGAGCTCTTCACAAGATTGAAAAATACAAACTTCTCTCGTAGTACAGCCACTATATTTGGAGACGGACAGCGTGAGCAACCCCTGCGCTGCACTACGTCAGGGCCTCCAATGGTAGTTCACCTTGAACATCATTCACAATGCCACAGAAAAGACGATTTTTATTTCATAGAAGCCATCCACGTCCTTTCTTCTCCAATTTTCCAATCTCTGACACGGGTTACCCACAGCCAGGGTGCCACCATCAATGGCAACGTCCCAGCAGCTTGGCCATGGCGCACGCCCTCAACAGTGCACTCTGTTCGTTGATGGCATCAAGGACGACGCAGCGCTGTGGCGGGTGGGGCTCCTTTCACGGGGGCATGACGGCATCGCCCAGCATCAGGGGCTATCAACCATAGAGGCTGCGGTGGGCGTCAGAGCATTGGCAGGGGGGCCGGCGACCACGATCTAGCGGCAGCGACCACGATTCAGCAACGGCACAGGCAGAGACGGTGATTACCATCAGCTGTGGCACAGGCAGAGACGGTGACCACCATCAGCTGTGGCGAAAGCAGGGCCAACGACCACGATCCAGCAACGCCACGGAACCACGATCCACAATGGCACACGTAGGGGTGGCGACCACGATCCAATGGCAGCATGGAACTGGAAGGAGAAGAGGAGGGCAGGGGAGAAATCAGGAGCTATAGAGGAAGAGCGACAGTGGAAGAAGGGGCACGACATCGAGGAGGAAGAAGAGTATACAGAGAGATGAGTGTTGAAAGATAATCCCAATCGTAGTTATCCGGATTGATTTTAGAAGTTATCGTGATTAGATTTCATTTTTTATCTAAGAGTCCATATACGGTTATTATATGTTACTGTATTTATCTAGATAATGGATTAGAGTTTATCTTGTAAGAGGTTATGTCCACCTGCCCTTCTTGTTCTCCACGTCCCTCCTCCTCTTCTCATGTTAATGCATATTGCTGAGTAGCCTATGTAGTATGGTGGCTGTGAAAGATCCCAAAGCCACGTGAAAGTCTTCAAAGACAATTGGTGCATGCACTGGACGTCTCTGGTGCATGTGCTTATTCCGTGAAGTTGTTGCAACTGCTGCGACAAGTGAATGCAGACAATCCGGATTACTGCGGCAAGGCTCGTCTTCACAAGGTTCGTTTTTCTAACAATGAGGAGGCGGCATGCGGGTGATTGTTCTCGCAAGAATAGAGATCTTTAAGTGCAGATTTGGACATGATTGGGCGAATACAGGGTGAAAAAATCTGCAAAAGTACTCCTTTTTGTGGTACTTTTTCCATTCCCGAAGAATGTTCTTTTTGAAGAGTCTTTTTCCACACTCTCTCATTCAAATTTGCACTGAGAAATAAATAGTTGAAAATAAAGAAGTAACTTCTTAAAAAAAAAAAAAAAGAAGTATTCCAGACATAATTGGATGAATTAAACATCAATTTCTGTCAAACAGTTTGAAACCTATGATGTCGAACTACTTCAGACTCAAGTGGCCAATTAAGTGTAGTCAAATAGACCTTTAGTTTCTTGGATTACGATCAGCATACTTATCTTTTCTCACGAAGAAGAAGAAGATAGATTTTTTACTTCTCGATTATATAATTATTCAATTATCTTTATCAGTCTACACAATTTTTATATTTTCTTGAAATCCTCTCATCTTTCGATTCTTATTAAAATAGTAATACTTAATGCACCGCACCGGCACAAAAAATGATAATTTTTTTAGGTCGGCCTCTTATTATCCAGTAGGGATAATAAGAGATTGATGTGCTTTTCTTTATCTGATGAGATTGAGAATTTATTTACAAATTGATAGATATTATTTGTGAACTTTGGTATTGACTATGTTTGGATACTTTATATTAATTAACAGTTATGACATTTATTTAAATCACCTTGTGGTTATTTAGCTCTCATATCTATTTATTATAGTGTAATTTATACTGAGATCATGTAGTCGGGCTCCGAGTTGAAAAAAAAAAGGAATCGGATCTGGAGAGTAACAACAGGCAGCCGTTTGCCTCCCCTTCTTCCACCACTCCGATAGAGGAGAGAAGTCTTTGGACTTCAACAACCCACTCAACCACCACAACTACTGACCAGGGCCAAGCTTCGATGGAGGAGTTCATAGGCTCCAGCTCCCCGCCCCCTCCCCCGTTCATCGTCGCCGCCCCCCCTGCCAACCCGGTCCAACAGCTTTCCGACCCAATCGCCCGTGCCTTCCACCACCGCCTCCGCCTCGTCCACTGCTCCAACGACGTCCTCTTCATCCTTAGCGCCACGGACAACGTCTACACCGTCACCCTCTCCTGCGTGCCTCCATCTTGCACCAACCCTAATCGCACGGCGTCCCATTACAAGCACACGCCTTCATCCTCCTCCACGTCCTTGGCCTCCCCCCCGACGCCGCCTGCCTCCAGTAAAGGACCGCCCTCCTCCCGCCTCAACTCTGCCACCTGTTGTGGTCCCACATCCCGCCGCAGGCCCTAGCCGGGTCCCGCCCGGGAGTTGTTCTACCAGCTCTTCTCCACAGAGCCAACCGTGGCACTACGCACTACTGGGAGGTGGGGCGAGCGGGACCATAGAAGGAGGAGGAAGAAGAGGCATGGGCTCCTGGGCTAATGGGCTCGGCCCGTTGGCCTGTTCACAGGCCCGATTTTGGCCCGTAGGCTCAAAGTCTTAGCTCGAATTCAGCCCACCTTTAGCCCAGCCCAGAAGCCTGCGGGCCAGACCGACCCATTGACAATCTTACATAGGATCCATACAAAAGCAATACATCGAACCCATTTGATGTAAGTCTCCTTTATGTAAAATTATCATAATGATCTTGAATATTGTTCTTCTATTGTAAAAGGGTTATATATATCTTTAAAAAATATTATATTTGCATTTATACCCCCAACTCTCACAAATGTCATCAATATCCCTAAAATCTTTAGAAAGGTTGCATATTCCTCTATCTAAAGATTTTGCATAGGTACTTCTAAATTCATTAATATTTTTCGTATACACCCCATAGTTCACTAAAATTTTGTGCATGTACCCTTGACACCCTCGATGTTATCATTATTTATAGAATGTTTTTGACATATTTCGTTGAAATTCACCCTAGTTTGATAGAGAAGTATAAATGCGACATTTTGAAGATGTTAGGGGTATTGATGACAACATATGAGAGTTAGAGGTATAGATGTAAATATGATATTTTTCAAGGATATATATACAAAAAAACTCATTGTAAAATTATTCCGATATTCTACTTCCTTTTCACATGTAGTCCGTCCTTGTCATGTAGTTCGCTTGGTAGTTTGTGATGGGGCCCACTATACAAGGCCCACAGTCGACCCAAGATTGGAAACAGGGCCTACGGCCACTGGGCCGTGGTCACTACGGCAAACGAAGCTCACAGCAGGCCCCAGTCCCCCCGGTGAGCACCCACTAGCCTTAACTAGAGGCCGACGTCACACATGGGTCTCCATTATTCGCTAGCAGCACGTGTGGATCGCAACTTGTGTGACCACTGAGAAGAAGGCACGTGTCCGGGAAGGTAAGTGCACCTACATATATTTCGGCCTTCCCTTATACAAAGGTTTGCAAATCTGGAACTCTAGAACTCTAAGAATTAGACCTTTGTTTTACTCCTCAGCCCACTAGTCGAACTAACTTGATGGTCGTGGGGTTTTCTCTAGATCCACGGTCCGGGCCTAACGCCTCTACTCACTGGGCACCTCATCAGATCTCAGCGGCGACTTCTTCGGGTCATCATCAGTTTGCACCACGGCGTGACAAGTAGTCGTGGCAAGAAATTAATCGTTGGATTTCCGAAAGACATTCATGCAGATTTAGATTCGTACGTGTCACGATTTCGTAATTTAAAGTGGAAGTACGTACTTTGGAAGATTTTAAGTATATAGTGAATCATCATTTGCTTATGTATTGTGTACCAAAATTATAAAAATGAACTTAGTATTTTTTTTTTCTCAATTGTCAAACTCACAAAGTTGTAGTTTCTTGGATTATAAATAACTTTCTCATGAATAATAATAAAATGGACTTTTTACTTTTTGGTTCTATAATCATTCAATATTTTTTATTGGGTCCTATAATTTTAATATTTCCTTAAAATCCTCCGCACTTTTTGAATTTTCTTTAAAAAGTCTCCTGTAGAAGAGTTTTTTTTTGGAGGATTAAGGAGTTTTTAAGGGACATTTTAAATAATTTTGGGAGTTATATTACAAGAACTAAAGAAAAATATTGAATGATTAGAGAGACCAAAAAATAAAAAATTCCCAACAATATAAAATATGTATCATCCGACAACACCATATATTGCAAGATAAGTTTTTATAGTGAAGAATTCTCTACATTATTACTCGCCCCACGCATCTCTCATTGACTTGTAAATTAAGAGTACCCAAAGGGAGAGTTCCTAATCCATGTAGCAGTAATTCACTTGTGTACATGTTAAACCACCTCTCTCCCCTCCAAATGTATATTTTTTAAATAATATCGTTTAAATATTATTTTTTTACATATAACACACCTTCAAAACTTATTACAAATATAACACACTTTTAACCGGTCAACACGTATGTGTGGTCAGCATGGCCCCACCTTACAGGATGCCACGCTCGCACAACTACTTTTTTTGTTAAATTTAAAATATAAGTCATGATTCCATATCACAATTTCATGGTATGCTCGTGTCAGACTTGCACACCCACTGTAAAGGCTTGGGAGTTGAATGTGAAAGTCACGAAACTACTACACGACTTCAGTTGCTAGAAGTTGTTATACCATAGGATGACTTTAGAGGCAAAACCACAGCTCCTTTACCTACCCTCTCTACCTTGTTCATACTAATACTTAATATTATTATAATATATACATAATTATGATAATTTATACTAAATTTTTCTACATATAGTGGATTTAAGTGATTTTTTTTATATTTGATGTGATGATTAGAGTTTGTGAATGTTATACCCCGCACTTTTAAAACTATTAATAAATTTAATTAATTTAAGTTAGACTAATTAATTAATTATAAGAATTTATGACTGAGTTTAAGTAACTTAATTTAGTCCAATAAACCTAATTATGAAAACTTAATAGTCCAATTATACTATTAAGAATAGCCTACTGATTTAGTTTAAATTCTCGGTTGATGTATTAGACTGCAACATAGTAAAATAATGATAGCGTTCTATAGAAAATCCTGATTAATGCATAAATGATATCATTAGAAAGAGAATAAAAAGATGTATAACTTTGTACAAGACTATTTTTACTAATTAAGATATTTTAAAAGTAAAAAATATCAAACATCAGCTTTAAAAAGGACTACCTATAAATAACAAATCTTAATCAGATTAGGATATGAATTAGAAAACAAATAATTAATGTTAACCGCGACCTAAAAAGTTATATATAATATATTTGACTTAGAATTAGAAGTAAAACATAATAAATTTGAACATAATTAAGATTTTATTTAATTAGTAGAAAATCATAATTAGAATCCTACTTAGACTAGGATTATGTACATAGATTTATTTGACATAGTCTCCGTGTTATATTCGTGACTCCGTATATAAAATTCTAAATTAAATAAGACAAATCCCATTAGAACTATGACTCAAATTATAGAAGTTTACGAAGAACACATGTTTAAAATAAGTCGTTTCTTAATCGGAATTAGGATATCTTTAGACATTAAGGAAATCTGCTAGATTTCTCAGTTCAGAGTATTCTAGATAATAGGTCAGTAAAATATGCATATCATTTTGTATAGATATCCAAAAATAGTAATCTTGGTGGCGTTGGAAAGATAATAAATAGTTATAAAACTTTGTAGAAGAGAGTTTTTCTTACTTCAGATATTTAAAAGGCTGAATTTAAAGGTCTGCAGAAAAGGAAACTGTAGGTAGCGTGAGCAGAGTCCGATGTGAACTAGGAAGTGACTTTGACTTAGAGATTAAGTTATAGAGAGTAGGAGTTCACCTCAAGCAAAGAAAAGAGGTGTTGATAGTTATATTAGAAGGGTAAATAAGCATAAATAGAATCTCGTGCTCAACCTCTATAGCATGTAGCTCTCTTCTAAAGGGTATTTTCATGTGGTGTTCTTGAGAAAATAGAGTTGTTCATGGTTATTTCTTTTGGAGATTTGATTTTAATCAATGTTTTGTGTTATTGGAGGGTTAAAAAATGTGAACAAGAGTTTAGAGAATGTAAAAAAGAGTTTAGAGGAAGACGAAAGTATTGTTAAATAGTAAGGAAGTCATATGGGTGTCAAAATCCGATATTTCTTCAAGAGGTAAGTGGATAACTGTATATACGATCTAAAAAACTATGCTATTTTTTAAAGTTTTCAAAAGCTAATCAATTAGTAAGAACTTATATGTCTACTTCATGATATTCAAGTTTCAGATTTTTGTGATCTTTTTTACTATTTATTCTATGATTATTATCTCAACCTATATAATCTGTTCATTTAATCTATTTTGTTTCTAATTATGATCACATGAGTTACTGGTGTTTGTTTTCCTTAGTCATATGTCCAATTGAGTTGAAAATTGAACAAAAGTCTATTTTTTATATTATCTTCATTTCCAATAAGTTTCAAAATTTTCAGAGTTTGTTTGTTATTTATTTCGTAATATTCTTCGCATACTATATAATTTGTCATGTCAATTTTGAAATCTTAACTTATGAATCTTATATCTCACTTGATATATGTCCAAATCATACTAAATTTTGTGAATACCTTTGTTATACTATCCTTACTTCTCTGAAAAGTTTGAGAATTTTATGTTTCTGTTTGCTATTCACTTAGCTCTCTATTTTGATTTGTTAGAATTTTATTTAAGTCGGATTCTCAGAATCGAAATGAAAATTCAAATCAGATCAAATCCATCCAGAAAGTGATGAAATTTTGTCCAAACTTTACATATGATCTATTTGACATGATCATCAAGTTTGGTAATTGTCTAAATCTGTTTGATATTATTCAGCCTATTTGTTGATTTTTTAATTCTGAAAATTAGTCTTAATGGCCGAAAAATATGTTTATTATTCCAAAAATTATGAGAAAATTTTCTTGGTTATCGTTTATGTCCAAAAATTTATTTTGATTATATTTACTCTGATTTTCCATATATATGACTGTGATGACCCTCTAAGTGACTATTTTGTATATAAAAGTATGTCTTTTAACTCTTATATGAACGTATCAATTTGATAATTCAATTTTTAGATCTATGCTCATCTTTTGTCATCATTTGATCTCTGTTAATTTAATTGTGTCATAATTATTTGACTTTGCTTAGACATTGTCATCTTAAGGAGATATTTGGCATGATTCCATTATAAGCATCTATATTAGATATGATATTGTGTTTGGAATCCGATGGCAAACAGGTGGAATCCTGATTTTTAACCGGCTAAAACTACGGGACGACGATATGTAACGCCCTGGTGGTTTGGAGTTGGGTGGGACTTAGACTCCCCAGTTGTACGTAGTGACCAAGACCTTTGCATCTTTGCCTAGATGCTTTGATATTTGTTTTGTTTGGCTCCTTATGTTATGGTTTAGCTGCATATCCGTTATGATATAATTTGATTTGTTTGATTGGCACATAAATCTAAAATCTTTGCTCCATATATTCATTTGAATTCAGCTTAGCCGTTTGAATCATTTGATCATCTTGTTTAACTATTCCTTTGCATTCATATGAATTTCTCTTAAGTATATGATCCATGATAAGAATCTGATTTGATAATCTACTACACTATGATATTTTCTATTTGATACGATATGTGCTCAAGAGACGGCGATACATAATGCCCTGACAATTTGACAATTTGATAAGTTCTATTCAGTTTGTGATACATTCTAATCATTGTTAGTAGAATTTGATATGTCTGATATGATCCCGACCCGTCGTAAGGAAAACTATAACCGAAATCTTTTTTATCCGGCATTAACTTACAACCGCATGTATCTAAAGCACCTTTTTCAATAATGCTATATATACTATATATTAATTTGATCTATTCATACTATTAGAAAATACATTTGATTTGATAAGCTTATATCTGACCATGTTCTGTATCACATTCTTATTTGAGCTATATTTAGAACTGTGTAAGATCAAGTTTAGTATAATTGTATAATGTGATTTATAAAAAATTACAATATGTTCAGTCATGTAGATTGTTTGAAGCCTATTGAGTGATTGCACTCATAAACCCTATTAACATTTTCAGAGTTTAAGAAAGAGAACTAAAATTTAAGGAGACTTCTGATTAAGACATTTTACATCTTCAAGAGGTTATTTAGATTTAAATTTATAGTTTTCTTAGATTTGATGTAGTAGGAATAATGAAAGGTTAATGTATTTTCTTTATTTGGTGATATTGAGAATTTATGTACAAATGGATGGATATTGTAATTTGTAAATTTTATTATTGACTATATTTAGATATTTTGGATTAATTAATGGTTATGACATTTATTTAAATTATTTTATGGTTGTTTAACTCTCATATATGTTTGTTATAGTTGAATTTGTTATATTATTTCATTCATGTTTGAATCATATTGTGAGTTATATTGTGATAATATGAATAAATTAATTGTATTGTGATAATGTGAATGATAGTTTATTGTTATAATGTCATTAAATGCCTCTTGTTTATTGTGATAATATGATGCGATGATTCTATTTTTATAAAAAAAACAATCACTTTGAATGAAATAATTTGTCATGTTATTTCATTCATATTTCATTCATATTATGAATTTTAATGTGATAATGTGAGTGGTAGTTTATTGTCATAAGGTGATTATTAAACGCCTCTTGTTTATTGTGATAATATATATTAGTTATTAAATTATTAGTGTATAGTATAATATAATAATATACGTTATTGTAATTTATAATATATTTTAGTAGTGTATATGAGTAATGAATATAGTATATTTATATTAGATTATAGTTTATTATTCTATTTAGCACACTATTTTATTAATACGAAAATTTATAATATAATATATTAGTATATGTCATTGTAATCCTTGGTGCATTTTATTACACTCATTATACGGTATGGTACCATATATTATACATCATTACAATAATAATATAGTATATTAGCATATTATATATCATATTATTGATAGCAAACATTATCTTATATTAGATCATAGATCACTATATTCATAATATGGTGAGCGGCATATTATAATATGGTATAGATTATTATACTCATTATTAGTATACATTACTAATCTATAATGTTTTTATATTATATTATATATTAAATAATAATATATAATATATGATAGTATTTCAAGCTCCAAATGTATATTATATTATACTATACCATACTATATTAAACAATAATAAAATATATTATGTCATGGTGTCCTGAGTTTAATATTATATGTTTTGCTTTTTGCATAGATTCCCCTATAAACACATATTTGCATCTATATCTTCAACTCTCACATATTGTCATTAATACCTCTGAAATCTTCAAAATGTTGCATTTATATCCCTCCATCAAACTAAGTGAATTTCACAAAATATGCTAAAAAAATTCCATAAATCATGATGACGTTGGAGAGTTAGGGGTAAATATGCAAAATTTTAGTGAGTTGAGAGGTATATATGGAAAATATTAGTGAATTTTGGACTATCTATACAAAAATTTTAGACGAAGGGATAAAAGTGCAACCTTTCTAAAGATTTCAAGGGCATTGATGATTATATGTGAGAATGGAGATATAGATGTAAGTATCATATTTTGTAGGATTATATATGCAAAAAATCCAATATTGTATATGATATATTATAGAATAGTATACTATACTTAATATATAGTATTCTAAATTATATTATATCTAATGTAGGAATATATAATACGATTATTGTATTTTGAGATAAGAAATATAATATATAAAAACATTATACCAAATTATATGATAACATACTATATTATATCATAGTATAATAATACATAATATTTTATAGTATCTTGAGTTTAATAATATATAGTACATTATAGAATAGTACATTGTATCGAGAGTTACAAGTCCATTATCAAGTAACAGAAAACTTTTCTGTTATCATTTTTTGAACCCTAATTTTTTGCGTTGCGGCATTGGTAGGTAATTAAAAGAAAGGTGAGATTTTATTTAAAAAATAAAAAAATTAGCAACCAATCGTGCCCAACACGGCAACTCTTGCCGTTCTGGCATAAAATCGTACGAAAAATTCGTGCCTTGCATGGCACTATTTTCGCGCCCAGCGTGGCACCGCACTGGGCACCGGTATCGTCCTTATTTTTTTATTTTTTTTGTTTTATTATTTTAAACCATTAGATCAAGATTTAACAATTAATTAAAAAGTGTTAACAAAAACTTTTATGTTAACTATTAACATATTAACTTTTCTCTATTATATTATATATACTATACTATAATATACCATAATATAATACATTGTATTATATTATATTATATTATACTATATACTATTACTAGAATAATAGATAGCATGTTAAAGCATCTTGAGTTTAATATCATATATACTATAATATATTTTTCTATAATATAGTATATATAATATAATAATATATAATTGTAACGCCCTACCGTTGGTTCAGTTATGCAACTTAATGTGAATTGTCAGTGGAGTCGTCACAGTAGTAACAACCCACACATTGTCTATCAGCAGTGAAGAGTATACGCATGAGATCATAGATAAAATAATAACACAACTTTCGTAGCCATAAGCAAATCAAATTACTGAACTATGTATAAATATGATATAACAACTACTATAATATCCAGGGTCTCTAAAAGTCCAATAAAAGGAAAGTACATCTCATTTGTTGAAAACAAACTAATCTATACATCCCTTTCTAATCTATTAAATTAAAAATAATCAATTCAATACCTAATATAGATAGTCTTGGGCTCAGGATCGAGTCTTACGATCCTCATGCTCAACCTCCATCTCATGGTCCTCTGAGACATATTAGTGAGAACGATTAAGTCACATAGGACTGAGCGAGCTCAGAATAAACAAGGACAAATGTTTTACATAACTATAAGATAAAAGAAACTTGCATATATCTACTATGCATAAACATCAATTCTAGTATATAGTATCAATTCTTTAACATAGCATACTTCTTTAACATGATGTCATAATTAATAATATGATAGCAAGGTGAATATGCATAAATTATATATGGATCATTGGCATAAACTTAAATATAAACATTAATCTAACATCTTAAACATGGTTAATTTCAGCAACTAAACATACATCTCAACTCAGATTAAACATAAAATAAGTATATGGAACAATTAACATGATCATGGCTTCAGGTGGGCATGTTATATAATAATAATATCATGAATTTTTAGCATACTATACGACATGAAAACATGCATTAATTTTTCCATGTTAACATTTTTCTTTGACTTTAAATATTATAAATGATCACACATATCACATCTTTCACTTTATCATTGGACAAACAATTATACAATGATATCGGATACTTCTTCTTTTTTTTTATTTAGTGATTATAAAAAACTCACTAGATCTTCGGCTATACAATCGGAAGATGTTCTCATATCTCACCGAGTAGCATGTAAATAGACTTTTAGAATTTAACCCGTTGCCTCATATATTTTTCTTATCTTTTTAGTCATTAACTGAATGAATGAGGAAATCTATAGGTAACTTCTGGGAAATCAAGAGATGACTCCTGTTGCGTGACATTTTGATTTCGAAGGAATTAAGAGATGGCCTCCATAGCATAGCACTTTAGTCCACGTGATACTTACGACCCACATCACCGGTTTGGTATATCTACTTAACATCTTAATCTCTTTCATTAACCCTATGCATGCATAAACTTTTCTATTAAATGCAAAACATACTCTAATGCATAACATATAGGAATAGCATGAGATCAAACCTAGAATTAACAAGAATTTAGCTGTTAAGTCTCTGAATCGTGTCAAGCACATGTAACACAATTTGTAAATTGTGTTGACCTACCTCGACGTCATTCAACATCCCATATTTATATTAAAACGTGATTATTTTGAAAAACTATGAATATGCACGAACTATCATGGATCTAAACATGCTATAACAGATACATCATGGTTTGTACATGCTTATGAAATAATTACAGAAATCAATAGGAATTAACCAGGATCGTGACATGAATATCTTAGCATGTTTATTTTACAATAATATCATTTTCATGGCATGAAATTAAATAGAAAAGAACTACTTTCTGTGCTCATAGTTAATCGTTATAGAACTATATATTCATGTTACATGGATGAAGCATGGATTAACATAAAACTTTCATTACAATAGCTAATATTCAATGTGAATCGCGTCATGCATGATTGATGCTATTCACGAATCGTGTCAGCCTACATAGATGTGTTTCACGTCTGATTTTTCATAAAATTTGGGAACAAAAATGAAGACAAAGAAAGAAGGCATCTATGCATCATATATGTGTTCCAGCAACTATGTTCACGTAGCCAAACATCTCTTACGTATACTAGATAGAAAAATAAGTTGAAATAAGATTTTTATACATAAAAATACTATGTATTCATGATACGTCGTCACTTACCTCTCTCCCACAATACACCCATGAGAAGAAGTCCACCTCCGACAAGGCGGCACACCCCCTCCATGCACAACAACGCTCATAGGATTGTTCTCGTCCTCCTTCTCCATATATCTTGTGAAGAGACACTATGCCGCACTCGTTCTCTCTCCGAATCTATCTCTAGAGTTCTCTATGGCTTGGAGATCAAGATAAGGACTTTGGCCGCACTATGGGTGATTAAATAGACATCTAACATGAGTCTCAAGTAAACTCCTAGAGCTCTTAGAGAAGAGAGAACTGGCCACATGTCGGACTCATAGAATCTTGAATCGTGTTGGCCTAACGGGAGGCAATTCAACTCGCTTGAATCACGTCAACTAAGGTAGACGAATTTTAGATAGTAACGGATGCAAATATTTTGTCCAGTAGGATCACTTAGCAAGGTAGACGCATTTCAGATAGTAGCACATTAGCAAGACTTCTATTTACATGGAAATCTTACTGAAATGGCACAACTCCTATGCCAGGAAGCTTAATGTCCTGCCGCATCGAGGTGACTTTCACTTTTCTTAACTTTTTAAGATTTGACGAGAAGTGTCCGGGTCCGACAGGGGCAAACCATGAAGTTGTCGTATGAAATCGCAACTTCTATTTTCAATTAAAAAAAGCGGCTGCGCTAGCAGGGCGCCCTCACGAGGGACCATGCGGGCAGGATGTGTCGATCGGTCAAACCTGTCTCATGTTTTGTAATAAGTTTTAAAAATGAATTATGAAAAATAATACTTAAATGGCGCCATTTTACGAAAAGGATCCCCGCCCCTTCCCTCTCCCGTCTTTAAGGCCTGCATGCATTCGCTTGTCGAACTTAAGAGCGTAAGTTAACTTAAGAGATTACAAAAACCCTGGTAATTAAATCCCCTTCCAAATCTCGTCTCCTCCTTTTGTGGAAATCCATCGAATAGAGACAGAATAAGAGACACATTAATCAAATATTAGATACAGCAATTATGGAAGCAACCCTTGAATCCTCTGATTCCAAATACTCTACCTCTTCTCCAAGCCCCACAAACGCTATATATATGTGTAGGCTCCTCTTCGTTCTTTCCCACTTCTTCTTCTTCCTTCTGCAACCAGCATATGATGATGGCGGATCACTTGCTCTTCCCTCCCCTCCGCGTTTCTGCGTTGCTCATCTTCTTCATGATATGTAACACTAACGTTCCTTGCTCGGCATCGGGCCGGTACCACGGAAGTCATGATCAGGGCCACGCCGCCGCTGCCCCACGGCTGCAGACCTACATCGTCCACGTGCAGCGGCCAGACGGCGCCACCGCCTTGGCCGACGCCGAGGAGAAGAAAAGCTGGTACGAGTCCTTCGTGCCCTCGGCAGCGAGGGAGGCGCGGTGGGTGCACTCCTACCACGAGGTGCTCAGCGGCTTCGCCGCCAGGCTCACCGAGGAGGAGCTGGTTGCCCTGGAGAAGAAGGAAGGGTTCGTCCACGCGTACCCCGACACCGTCGTCCCCCTCGCCACCACCCACTCGCCCGAGTTCTTGGGGCTGCGCGAGGGGAGCGGCCTGTGGGGCGGTGCGGCCTCCGGCGAGGGTATGGGAGAAGGGGTCATCGTGGGGATGGTCGACAGTGGCTTCACCCCCGGCCATCCCTCCTTCGACGGCGATGGCATGCCGCCTCCGCCCCCCGGCTGGAAAGGGTCTTGCGAGCCGCCCGAGTTCTGCAACAACAAGATCATCGGCGCCAGGAGCTTCGTCACTGGCGGCGACGGAGCGGCGAAGGGCGCCCCCACCGACGAGATCGGCCACGGGACGCACACGGCCAGCACCGCGGCGGGGGCGTTCGTGAAGGGCGCAAGCGTGCTTGGCAGCGCGAACGGGAGGGCAGTAGGGATGGCCCCCCGGGCGCACCTGGCCATCTACAAGGCGTGCAGCACGGAGGGGTGCCTCTTCTCCAACATCCTGGCTGCAATGGACGCCGCCGTGGCTGACGGGGTGGACGTGCTCTCCCTCTCCCTGGGCGGCAGGGGGTCCCTACCCTTCCACTCCGATGGAATTGCCATCGGGGCCTTCGGCGCCACCCGCAGGGGTGTCTTCGTCAGCTGCGCCGGCGGCAACGACGGCCCCAGCGAGGGCACCGTCACCAACGAGGCGCCATGGATCCTCACAGTGGCCGCGAGCACCATGGACAGGTCAATCGTGGCCTCTGTAGAGCTCGGCGACGGACAGGCGTTCGAGGGGCAGTCGGCGTTCCAGCCTCGCGGGCTCCCACGCGATCCGTTCCCCCTGGTGTACCCCGCAGAGAATGCCACTTCGTTCTACTGCGATCCGTCCATGGTGAGCACCGACGTGAAGGGAAAGATTGTGCTGTGCGACAGTGGTGGCGGCGTCAGTCGCATAGACAAGGGCGCCCAAGTGCTGGAAGCGGGCGGCGTCGCCATGATACTTGCGAATGCGGAGGCCGACGGCTACACCACGGAGGCCTCGGCGCATGTTCTCCCCGCCTCGCACGTCAGCTTCGCCGCCGGCTCTAGGATCAAAGACTACATCAAAGCGTCCAAGCGCCCCACGGCGTCCATCCACTTCGAGGGAACAAGGCTGCGTACTTCTCCGGCTCCGGCAGTTGCCTCCTTTTCTTCCAGGGGCCCTAGCACCTATAGCACCGATGTCCTCAAGCCCGACATCGCCGGCCCCGGCGTGAGCGTCCTCGCGGCGTGGCCCTCACCGGTTGGACCGCCGGAAGCGAGCGCCGCTGCCGGAGGCGCCACCCACTTCAACATGATTTCGGGCACTTCCATGGCAACTCCTCACCTCAGCGGGGTCGCGGCGCTGCTGAAGAGCGCACATCCGGACTGGTCTCCGGCGGTGATCAAGTCGGCCATCATGACCTCCTCCGACGTCCGTGGCAACGACAGGGAGCCCATCAAGGACGGGCAACTCGCGCCAGCCTCCTTCTTCGCCATGGGCGCCGGCCACGTGAACGCCACCAGGGCCGCCGACCCGGGCCTCGTTTACGACCTGGGCGCTGGCGACTACGTCGCCTACATCTGCGGGTTGGGGTACACCGATGAGCAGGTCGCCGCGATCGTCGGCCGGCGAGGCGCCTGCTCCACCGTCGTGAGCATCTCCGGCGGGGAGCTGAACTACCCCTCCATAGCGGTGACCCTGTCATCTTCGAAGGCGACGGTGTCTGTGAACCGGACGGTGACGAACGTGGGGAAGGCGGGGGAAACCTACACGGTGCAGGTGGAGGAGCCAGCGGGGGTGAAGGTGAGCGTGAGCCCTCAGGCACTGAGGTTCTCGGAGGTGAAGGAGAAGCAGAGCTTCACGGTGAGCTTCACCGCGCAAGGGGGCAAAGCCAAGGCGTTCTTGGAAGGCAGCCTGCGGTGGGTGTCGGAGAAACACGTCGTGAGAAGCCCCATCTCCATCGCCATGCTGTAGAGAATTAAGTACCGGACGTGCGCATGCATGCATGTTATCTTAGTTATAAGAGAACTGCGGTTGGATTCAACTCAGTCAGTACAAGAGAATAAGATTTCAAAAAAAACTTTATCGTGCCCAACTTTTTTCATTCCTAATAAAAAGTGAATTTGAATCATTCTCTCCCCTCTTTCTGCATTTACTAAATCTCAACCAAGTTAATTATTAGCGTCTCTAGGTGGGGAAAAGGCTTGTAATTAATCTGCGGTCGAGTTATCCTGGATGGGACTCACTAAGTACAGAGAAGAAAAATTTTCAAATTCACCCCTGACATGAAACTTTTTTATTTCCATGAAGATTTTTCTGAAAACCTCCCTCTACCCTTACGCAACCCCATTCTCACCGGCACTTGGCAGAACCCAACCCAAAATACAACGTGCACCCGTACGTAGCGTCAATTTCCCTTCGGGCATCCTAATGGAAGGTTCAGTATAATAAATACAACAAAGGACTTATTTGTAAATAATTAGCTTAGGAAGATTTATTTATAAATATGTTATATTTTTTAAGAGTTAAAATGTAAAAATATATAACCTAAATATAATTTAGATATTTGAGAGATAAAGAGCCACCCAAGGGAGTATATATTGAGAGATAAAGAACATCCTGTGGGAGTAGTTAGGAGTGTAAACTGTGCTATTTGCATATATATATCTAACTTCTACATACTATTATAAGACTAATACACACAGTGCATCCAGTTGCTGCATCGCATTGGCTACAACATAAAAAAATGATAATTTTTTTGAAATTTTTTTAAGTCGAGCACTTCCTATTTGACACGTTCGTATAACCTGATTTTCGGTCGGACAACTCAAAAAAGCGTAAGAAATAAAAAATCGAACGCAATGAAGAAGATGTGTCGAATGTGATAGGACTAATCTAAAAACAATAAAAAATAAAAAAATAAAAAATTATTACTGCTGGAGCCATCCGATCTAACCTACACGTGATGCCCCAATAAGTATAACTCTTATTATAAATGTCATTCCGTCAAAATATTGTGAACTTCGATCAAATATATCAGAAAAAATTGCATAAATTTTGACATAGTTAAGCATATATTTGCAAGATTTTGATGAATTTAGGGGTAGTAAAATATCTGAATTTTTTTAACATACCGGATTGAAGTTCACGGCGTTTTAACATACCGGATTGCTGTACGGATGTGCTGCCGGCCCTTTCATCGTTGTATCGATACGATCAGCATCCAAGGCACCACGTTTCCTGGAGTTGGGTTGTTGTAAGTGCAGGCCTGGATCTAATTGGGTAAGTGTAAGGGGGGAGATAAAAATTTTTAAAAAACCTTTTTATAGGAAGTGGGTAAAAGTTTCATGTGAGGAGTTGCTTTAAAGTTTTTTTTACTATACATTTATTAAGGCCGTCCCATCCTTACCTGCACTTAGATAGGGTGCCATGGTGAGCATCTCACACCCTCCATACATCTCTGATGCTTCGTCTCTCTCGTGGGAGAACTCTAGCAGCAACACTAGGTGGCCGTCGACTGCACCTTCGACCTGGCCAGCGTTCACAGCTGTAGCTGCTGCTGGCCCCCAGAGGTTGCTGCTAGCTAGCTAGTATTAGGTTTTCACGGCAAGTAGTTTCCACAGAGGATGAAGGCACTGTTGTTGTTACTTCTATTACTAAGTAGAAGGTAGAGCTACGTGAGAACTTCGTGGCTGTAGATCCAATGCAGTTTGGCATCGAACCACTGTCGCCATTGCTGGGGTCTTCAGGTGCAGATAGACACTGAGGAGAGTACGGTCAAAGCAGGAGGATGTGAAATGCTCACCCTGTCGCTGCTCTACGGGGAACCGTTGAAGGTGGCACCAGTAGAGATCGTAGCATTAGTGACGATTTGTTTGTGACGGCTATAAAAATTGTCGTGAATGATATTATTAACGATGATTTATAAATAAATTATTGTTATTATAATATTATTCAAAATAATTAAAAAGGCCATCATAAATAATATTATTAGTGACGGCTCATAAGAAAGTCCTCGCGATGGTTGGAATGTCAATTGTCGTTATTTTACTATTATTAGCGACAATTATAAAAAAATCGTCACTAATATAATATTATTCGCGACGGCTAAAAAGAAAATTTCCAGTAATCTTCGTCATCACATTCATTCTCTCCTTTGACAGCTATATGTGGACCATTTTCTACGACCGTTCACATACCAATGTCTATAGTCTTAAGGAAGATGTTCATGTGAGCCTTCCAATACATTTAATTAGACGTGTCAAAGAGCGATAGATGAAAATCCTTCACCCATATTGGCCATAGCTATTCGGATCTTTCTCGCACTGTTAAGTCTTCCTCAAGAGACTCTGTTCTTATATCAATTGTTAAATTTATACCTATGTCCTACACTCTAGAGGGGGATGAATAGAGTGTTAAATTTTTTTTTGTAAAATCTTTAAGTAAATCGGTGTACTTTGAAATAATATTATGCCATGAGGTTAATGCAATAAAGAACAAGCACCACCACACAAGAGGCACAAGATTTATAGTAATTCGATTCAATAAATGGTGACCTATGTCCACTTTTCAACTTCGATAAATTTTTTCATTAGAAAAATATTTCTAGTACACCGCTAATAGGTATATATGGTCCTAACTAACCAAACAACTAGATACTAAGCCTCTAGTAAAGATCTTCCTAGACAAAAGACCTCTAGTAAGGTACACGCCCAATCTTCGCAAGGATTGCCCTCTTCCACCTAAGAAGGAATACAACATCTATCTTTCCCAAAGGATGAACCTCTTTTACTAAAGAAAGAAAATACCCTCCAACCTCTACAAAGGTTGACCATCTACCACCAAGGAAGGAAAACAACTAAAGTAGGAAAATAAAAAATCCTGCAACTCACACACAAGAGATTGTAGCTTTCTTAATATTATAATTTGAAGGAACAAGAAAGCAAAAGACTGTAAACTCCATTCCTGTAGTGATCTTGATTTAAGAGATGAAGATGATTTAAGTGTTTCTCCTTTGAATTCTCCCAGTAGTCTTTTCTTGAGAAGCTTCTCCTTCCTTCTTAAATGATCTTCATATAGTCACCAAAGAAGCTTCTTCTAGGACTTGCTTCAATCTTGATCAAGAGGAAGAAGATCCACCAAGTTGTGACCATTCCCCTTGACCTGCACACATAAGAAAATTACACAAGAAACCTTCTTTTTAAGAGGTTAGAACTTGAACCAAATAGGAGGACAAGTTAGCTCAAGAAACTTTCTTAATCTCAAAAAGATATAAGGCATGTTTTGCTCTGCAAGATCTCTATCAGAAGAGCCCATAGCTGTTTCTTTTATAGGCCCAAAGGAATCCTTAACTGTTGGAAGGTAAGTAGGAAAAAAGATCCTCTTTTCCTCTAAAAAGTTTCCGCAGAGGATCCCAAGATTGATTTGAAATCCTCTTCTTTTTACTTCTTTTGTACCGGCTAGTAATAACTCTGCTTGTGACGTCTCTTACTCCAAAAAAATCCTATAAATAGTCGTCTTAGAGTACTCACGGTGAAAGGTAAAAAGGTGAGTGTGATGGGTTACATACAAATAGAAAAATGTATCATGCAAAATGTACTTCAAGAACAAAGAACCATTGAAACACAGTATCCTATCATAGGAGAAAAAAGGTTGGCGTGTCAGTCATGAGTCAAAAAGCACTCCATGTGACTGTGCTTTTATTGGACAGATAAAGGTCGTGTGAGTCTGTACGTTCACATAAGTGATTGGATCACTCTAGTCGTCTAGGACCCAGAACTGGGCATCCATAAGCAATGCAGGTGAAGACTGATCAGATAGACCCCTACCGATACTGGTCGACTAGGTACAAGATTGGTCAACCAATGTGCAAACACAGGAAAACCTGTGCACTAGTACTGGTTGACCAACTGGTGGTTGGTCGATCAACCAAGCTAGCTCAGTTAAACTGAGCCCTAGTACTGATCAACCAGTTGAGTTGGATTCAGGCCTTTTCATTTTAAATGAGACTTTTGGGAGATCTTTTAAGGATCATTTTGCACTAAAAAAACTTATTTGTAACTCTAAAATCTATTGCATTTATATCTAAAATAAAGAGATTTTGGCAATATATTCTTTTTAAAAATTAAGAAGTAAATTACTCAATTACCTTAATCTTTATCAATAACATTCATTTAAGTATTTTAAGTGTTTTCTTTCATCAAAATCAAACCAAAAGAGCTCAACAAAACTAGCGAAGGGGAGAACAATATGATCGCCCATATCGTGCCAGGCCAATATTCAAATGGTAGTTGTTATTATAAGAAAACTCTACCTCAAGCAAATATTATTCCTAAGAGCATCCTCACTCCAAACGACATGCCCTCAACATATCTTCTAATATTTGAATAGTCTTTTTCGACTGACCATCTGTCTTTGGGTGATAAGTTGAGCAAAAACTAACTGAGTGTTAAAAGCCTTCTAGAAACTCTTCTAAAAACTTGAAGTGAGCTAAGATATCTATTTGATACAATAGAAAAAGGCACACCATGCAAAGAAACAATCTTGTGCACATACAAACTTGCCAGCTTGCCAACTGTCCAATGCTTCTTAATAGCTAAGAAATGAGCTATCTCGGTTCATCGATCCATTATGACCTAAATCACATCACACCTGCTTGGAGTCAGGGGTAAACCCATCATTAAGTCCATGGTCACATTCTCCCACTTCTATTCTAGAATGAGTAATGACTGAAGTAAACCTCCAGGCCTCTGATATTCCACTTTAACATGCTGACAAATAAGACATATGGCTACAAATTCTGCAACGTCCTTCTTCATCCTTGGCCACCAGAAGTGCTTCTTCAAGTAATGGTACATCTTGGTACTACCTGTGTGAATAACGTAACGAGAATGAAGAGCTTCATGCAGCACCATGGTCCTCAACTCTTCTTCTACTGGTACATACAACCGACCCCTAAATATGACAATATCATTATCCTGCAACACTATTTTTGGCCATTGCAAGACTTGGGATATCTTTGAGTAAGTTAATTGTGCTTCAATAACTTGGTGATACACAGCCAGTCTCATAGTCAAATTGGCTAAAACTGCTCTGCCTTCATCTCTGGGTACCTTAAAGGAAGATTCTACTACCTATTAGAGCAATCTCTACTCCCTCATCATAAGATAAGATACTACTGCCTTCCTATTTGTCATTTTTTGCTGACGGATATACATATTCTTATATATTTATGTTTGAAAGGACCTTCCCCATTTCTTGCTTGATGGTGGAAATCTAGTGTTGGTAGTGGTCTTCCTCCCAAGAAGGAAACCATAATTAATTTAGGTTGTCCTAGATGAAGAAGCATTATTATCATACTTTACTTCACAAAGATTTGGAGGTTATTAATTTTAGTTGAGAGCAAAAACATCTTCTAAATATTGTCATGCAAATCTGTAAATGTTGTAATCACCAATATTTGTAGCCTGTTGTAGGTGCTGAAAATGCTCGTGTGATTAATGTGAAAAAGCTATGTTGTTTAGTGTAAACTAACCTATTAAAACAGCAACTAAAGTGCAGTGATCGCCAGAAACTTTTAACTAAAAAGCTTCAAAATAAGTATTGATCGCCTACCTGTTTGAACGCGGAAGATTGAGTCCTTGGTTCCCCTCCTTCAGCCGGCTGAAGAAAGAGAGCCCTTTCTTTGTTCTTTTGTTCTTGCTGTTGAATGTGAGGTTGAGGATCGTCCAGAAGTTTTTCTGGCTTTGTGCTTGATTTCCCCCTTTTGATCTCTTGTTGTTGTTGTTGAGTGCAGCAGAGACAAAGAAACACAAAAAAAAGAAGAAACACTGATGAGAATTTAAGAGGAAGCAATGTCAAAACTAACCATGATTATGAACATGCTTAAACAGCAACTCACTTGTTTAATTTGCTTTGAAAACCCCTTTAAAACAAATGGATTTTGGGAGATTAATGCTGTGGTGTGTGTTGCATGAAGTGAATATGAGAATGAAACTAATGAATATGTAAAAAGAAATTCAAAAATGAAACACTTATGCCCAGTTGGAGCCTTGAAAGGATGAAGATCTTGAAGAGGGACGCCGTCTTCTGGAAATGGCAGCGCTCCGGCATTCCGACGTTGTTGCTCCGATCTTCAACTCGCTATAACGCTATGGCTCAATTCAATTCTCTCTTTCTCTTTTTTTTTTTTTTTAACTCTTTGATGTGCAATGTATTTATAGGCATTTTCTGCGTTCGCGATTAACATAGAAAAATCTAGGATTTATCTACCTTAACCGACAGATAATTACTGATTAATTCATCTTTATCTATAATTATCTAAAACGCGTCCACCTTGGCTGACGCCTTTCAGATTTAATTAAGATAAGGATAAATATCCGGGAAAACTTATCTTTATCTTTATTAGATAAAACGCGTCCACTTGTGTAGACGTCTTTTACACTAATTAAGATAAGGATAAACATCCGGAAGAGAAGTTAAAACAGCTTAGGAGACCTAAAACGCGTCGACCTTCACAGACGCCTTTTAGCTAATAAATCAATTGATTAAAATTCAAATTTAAACGCTAAAATAGGACTAAACTCTAAATCGCGTCCACATGGGTCGACGTCTTTCAGACTTATTCATATTTTAACTGAAATTTGAGCTAAAATCAATTCAATTGATTAACTTAAATATGTCTGTTCGACCCGACACTCAAAAATATCAATAAAAATTAATCCATGATTAATTATCAGACCATTATTAGGCATTATTATATGATATGAAATTTACTCAAAATGACGTCAAAATTAGCGTGTCTACAGCTGCCTCACCTTGGCATCATCTTTGCAAGGGAGTGAAATGGAATGGAATGTACTGAAAAGGTGATGCCAAGGTGTGATGAGACACGCTCTTAACATCACATGATTGGAATTTTTCTCAAAATCATCAATGAAGATAGCTCAACGAAATCAATGGAGTCAATCCTGTCTGGATGAGGTAGACAAGGAAATAAAATTAAGTCGATCAACCTCCTCGGAGTGGGAAGTACCCCAGGTCATAGACACTGTAGGTTTCATCATGGGGAGCGTTTGCCAGCCAATGTGGACGTGCTGCAGCCATGATGGATCTTAAAAGAAAACAAGAAATATTGGATAAAGAATCCAATCAAGGATAGAATTCCAATGATATCTTCAAGCGAACCTCAAAGATAATCAAGATACTCAATTCAGAATGGAATATTTCATATCATGTTGAGATTATTTGATTTAATGGTCTGAAACTTAATCAATAATTAATCCTTATCACAATGATTTCAAAGTCCTACATGATGCATGCTGGGCTAAAAGAAAAATATAAAGTCAAATAAAAGATAAATTAATCAAGGATAATATTGTTAAATTGTCATTAATGAGTCAAGATACCAATTCTTGTAATCCACTGCTAAGCCGAAGCTCGTTTATCCACGCACCGTTTCACAAAAGTGGAACCATCGTCCTCACTACTTAACAATCCAACGGCCTATCCGTGCGATTAAGAATCCTCTGGAATTATCATTGTTTTTGTTGTAGGGGAACTCAAATTCCAGTTTCACCAAAAACACAAGGTCCTTGATATACTCTAATAAATATTTATCATATAGTGATGCGAATGCAAAATAATTACATGAAATAATACAAGGGTAGAAATAACCGTCTTTTTAGCCACGGTTAGACTTCTTGAATTCCCACAGTGGGATCTTCTTGATATTTCCTCAGGTTTTCTTGAATTTCTGAAACGCGTCGTGTCGCGCCGATGCCATTAACATGAACCAAAACACGTCGCTGTTCAACGACACCTTTCAATCGCAGAAACAGTTTCTGACTATCTTCAATCCATATTCCAACTCTCTTCATGCCTTGTGTCCTGTATATGACTTGAACAAACAGGTTAAGCATCTATTCAGGCTTAGCCCCTTGCCTGGTTAAGTAACCGACTACTTGATCCTATCCTTGATAGAAGGGTCAAGGGGCATAGCCTTTATTAACAAAGGTAATGAAAATAATCGAACTTAAGCAAAATGCAAGCAGACAGATGCTCACTGAAAACAAAAGGAATGAGACATACTAAATGCAACAAGCAGATGCGAATCGAAACATTTTTGTTGTTTTGAAATATTCATTTTTGTTTGGGTTTTGAAATATATGTTTTTTTTTAAATTTTGACATATGTATTTATTTTTTTTGAATTTTTGGCTTATGTATTTTTTTTGAATTTTTGATGTATATGCATTTTTTTGGGTTTTTGATGTGTATTTTTTTTTTTTTTTTTTTTTTGACATATGTATATTTTTTTGGGTTTTTGACTAAAAGATCAGCATGGTACTTGGATCAAAAGATCATATTCATTTATTAACTTAATTTCCAAATCGTTCTTCAACAACTTAACTTAAACCCATCGTGTTTGAATTTGTGTTTCCATTCGTGATCCCATTTGATGATTTGACCCTTAGTCAATCTAAGTCATTCCTTAAGTTTGAAGTACATCTCTTTAGAAAGAAAAGATGAATAAGTTTAGAAAGCCCATGAGAAGGTTCCGGAGACTTAAAAAGATGTTCCTTTCCTACCCTAATATCCGTTGGGGTTCGGTCATTTCTTTCCGGGGTATTTATCGACCTTACGTTCCCTTTCATTTCATCTCATGGCCTTGATGTAATGTTTGTAATGGCCTTTTGATTTGACATTTGGTTTTTTGCCTTTTTGCTTTTGCTTTTTTTACTCTCTCTTTTTTTCGGGACGGATCTCCCCCATTTTTTTTTATGACGGCCTCCTACTAAGATGGCGGGTATTCTCGGTAGTCTATTCTAAGCCTCGTTCCGACATCATGGGCCGAGTATAAAACAGAGTTTTTGCTTTTAAAATGAATGATCTGTACTTTGCACTTGTGGTCAAGCTTTCGATATTCTTTAGGACTTGTCATCTCTTGTTACTCACGAATCAAACGTGTCAGTGTGTGCAGTAATGGGCTTAAAGTTAAGTTATCCAGACTGATAAGGAAATTTGAGTTTATAAATTTTCTGATTCCACTGGTCTTTGTACCATACTGATCGACTCTTTAACCTAAGGGTAGTATTTCTTAAGATGTAAACCATTCTATGGATGTTTTAGCTCTTCTCCTTCTGCATTAACAAGACGATAAGCATTACCAGGAAAAGCGTGCGATACAACATAAGGTCCTTCCCAGTTGGGTTGGAGCTTAGAACGTGGACCACCAGGTTTTACAAAAATTCTTTTAACGACCATTTCACCGACTTTGAACTTACGTTCAATGACTTTCTTCTGATAAAAACGTGCTAGTCTATTTTGATAAACTTTTGCATGATTGGCAGCTGACTATCTTTTCTCGTCTAAAAGTTCCAATTGAGCAAGGAGTGCTGAACGATGTTCATCAATGAAAAATTTCTTATTCAATTGTACTCTTAATGACGGTATGAGGATCTCATATGGAACTACCGCCTCCATTCCAAATGTTAAGGAATAAGGAGTTTGCCCAGTAGGCGTGCGGATTGAAGTTCGATAGGCCCATAGAGCCTCAACCAATTTTTCTGGCCAATCTGTGAATTTGTTAGATATGCACGTCTTTTTGATGATTTTTATCAAAGTTTTATTTGTTGCCTCTGCTTGGCCATTGCCTTGCGGATAATAAGGAGATGAATGATGCAATGCAATTTTATACCTGTTACAGAGGTCCTTCAGTTCTTGTGACACGAACTGCGGTCCGTTGTCGGTGACGATGGTGCTTGGAATTCCGAATCGGGTGATGATGTTCTTCATGATGAACTTGCAGAGGTTGATGCTTTGATCTCCACGTACGCTTCAGCTTCTGCCCACTTGGTGAAGTATTCCGTTGCCGTGAGAATGAAAGATTTTTGCTTGATGCCGGAATCTGGATTACCAAGAGGTCCAATGATGTCGAAAGCCCACATGGAGAAAGTCCATGGGGAGGAAACAGGATGGAGTGAAGATGCAGGAGAATGAATTTTGTCGGCGTGAAGTTGACACTTAGCACACCTACGGACATATCCTACACAGTCTTCTTCCATGGTTGGCCAATAAAATCCTTGTCTAAGGACCTTCTTTGCTAGCATCTGTCCATTGACATGACCACCACAAACTCCAGTATGAGCCCCTTCCATAACCTTCCAAAGCTCATCTTCGTCTAGACATCTCAGAAGAACTCCATCAAAACCTCTTTTATACAGTGCTCCTCCAACTATGGTGTATCGTTGAGCAACTCTCCTGATAGCTCTCTTCTCCTCAGTTGTAGCTTCCTCAGGATACGATTGATCTTCACAATATTTTGCAATTTCATAATACCATGGCTTCTGTTCATCATCCATCTCTTCTAACAGCTCCATTAACATGATTTCTCTTTTCTCAATGATATCTCTGTCTCTGACTTTCTTCAGCAATTTCTCCTTAGTTCTAAGGAATGAAGGATCTTTCACGGCGGGTGAAAGACGCCTATGAACTATGATTGATTCAGATTATTTGCTGATTGGAAAATCAAGAGAAGATGCAAGTGAAGCTAGAGCGTCAGCTAAGATGTTTTGATTCCTGGGGACATGGACAAAGATCAATTTGGTGAAAAGCTTTGAGTAAGCAGAAGTAAGCTCCTGATAAGGCTTGAGCTTAGGATCGAGAGTTCGATACTTGGTCAGCACTTGGCGAAGAATTAATTGGCTATCACCCACAATCCTGAGTTTGGTAGCACCATGGAAATGAGCAGCCTCGAGACCAGCAAGAAGTGCCTCGTATTCAGCTATATTGTTTGTAACTGGAAAATCAAGCTGAAAGGCTTGTGGAATGGTGATACCTTCAGGTGATAACAGAACAATACCAATCCCTTTTCCATGAGAATTCAGAGCTCCGTCAAAATGCAGAGTCCACATATCATCTCTGATTTGATTTACGGACATCAGTTCCTCATCCGGAAACTCTGATCGCACTGGATCAAAACGAGGAAGGGGATGATGAGCAAGATGTTCTGCTATGGCATAGCCCTTGATCGCTTTCTGCTGAATATAAATGATATCGAACTGAGATAGAAAGCTTTGCCATCGCGCTAACCTATCAGTAAGAACAGATTTCTCCAGAAGGAATTTGATCGGATTCATCCTAGCGATGAGATGGACTTCATGGGCCAGAAAATAATGCTTCAATTTCTGCACGACCCAGACCAATGCTGCACATGTTTTCTCCATCGCCGTATATCTCTGTTCAGCGGGGTTGAGAAGTTTAGAGAGATAGTAGGCTGCCCTCTCTTTTCCTTCTTCATCTTCTTGTGCTAAGACAGCCCCCACTCCATCATCCAGGACTGAAATGTAAAGTATCAATGGTTTGCCTGGAGATGGTGGTCTCAAAACAGGAGGACTTGCTAAATAGTTCTTTAATCCATCGAATGCCTCCTGACACTTATCGTCCCAATCGAATTTGACTCCCGGCTTGGTAAGCTCGTAAAACGGCTTACACCTTTGTGAATGCTGGGAGACAAAACGGCGAATAAATTGCAACCTCCCGATTAATCCTCTTAACTCTTTCAAGTTTTTGGGAGGGGGCATTTCTCTAATAGCCTTCGCCTTGTTAGGATCGATCTCAATTCCCCGTTTGCTAACGATAAATCCAAGCAGTTTTCCTGAAGATACCCCGAATACACATTTCTTGGGGTTCATTTTTAACTGATATTCTCTCGACCTCTCTAACACCCTTGCCAAAACTTTGGCGTGCTCAGCCTTTGTTTTCGATTTAACCAATAAGTAATCCACATACACTTCCAGATCTATATGCATCATGTCAGAATAAAGTGGAAATACAAGAGAATCCTCCCGAGGGGAGGGACAGAATAAATCTAGGAGAGAAGCTTGACCGAAGGACCCGCGCGGCGGGGTGCAATCGGACAAGTAAGATATTTCCTCGATGAGGATTTGGGAAGAATTTGTTGCCAAATTGGCGTTTTTTTTTGGATAATGAAAGAATTAAATATAAAGCATGAATGAATAAAAATGGGAGGAGAATCAGACGGAGGAAGTGGCACCAAGGCCAAAGGATTAGGGGGATCATATAGTAATATGTCCCAGATCAGATTATACAACCTATCTAGATCGAGAGGAGGTTGTGGAATATGGTCCCGAGGGGACAGAGTAATCATGACGGGCGGAGCCCGTGGAACATCTTCAATTATGACCCGCGACCAAGTCGGGGTCAAAAGTAGTGTACGAAAAAGAGTATGGAGCATGAAGACATGTGAAGGATATGTCCCCCTCCAGAGTAAATCTGTTGTGTAACCAGCTTCATAGGGGTCATCTGGCTCCCCTTCGTCAGTCTCTTCAGATAGCAGTATCCGCTTGTCAAATATGGCACCAGGGCTTTCAATCAGCTCGTCAATCTGCGGCGGCCACTTAGGTTCTGCAGGATCCAGGAATAGTCTGTTCAGTGCAATATAAAGGTCCCTCAGATCAAACCATCTGTACCATTCACATTCAGGGTCATGAAATTTCCTCCTTTTCATAGGCCGCAGAGCCTCCAAGGATTGGTACGTAAGTAGTTCAGAGCAATGTCTGGCCAAGTCCCTCCCATATATATCATGGAAGTCAAAATAGGAAGTAATGACTACCGTATTGTCATGGCTAAGTATGGGCCCTTTCACAAAGTGCGTACACAGGGTCCATGTTAAGGGTTCTCGGCCTTCTTTGGGTGGTATGGACATTGCCTCCCAGATTTTCGGACCTTCTTTGATCTCTGCTTGCTGAACCGGATCTTGTTTCAGTTTTATTGGCCTATAGCCCAGACCACTTCCAGGTGCTGCTCGATGATTTCTGACAGGAGTGGTCCTGCCTTGCAATTGTGTGCCCAGACCTTTCCCAGGCTCGTAACCGTTCTTCATCATAATCCTCCATCCTGGGGTACTCATGCACTTCCCCCTTTTGATAGCATCTAATGGGTATGGAGAAATAGTAGCGGCTTTCAAAGGATCAGCCACTGGGCGGTAGACCTGTAATACCGACAGAAAAGGTTGTCGGCCAGGTAAAACAGCAGATTTAATGTTCAAGGTATGAGCAGCAGCAAGGATCGGCATGCTCGTCACTTTAATAATTCGCCCTTTATAAGGAAATTTGAGGCATTGGTGATTCGTAGAGGGAATCGCCTCAAGAGTTTTAATATAAGGATGACCTAAAATGGCATTTATGGAAGGGTCGATTTACAGGATGTGAAATTCGACCTCTGCGTGACTTACGGGGCCCAGCTCCACATTTAAATAGACCATTCCCAGAGGGGAACGGGTAGAATTATCATATGTTGTCACTGAGATGGGGCTGGGCAGCCATTTTTCTTTAGCCACACCGCATAGCTCCAGGGTCTTCGGAGGTAAAACATTGATCGAAGCCCCTGTGTCGACCAGGCATGCATCCACGGCCTTCTTACAGATGTTGACCGTGATGCTCAAAGCCATGCTTCTGGCTGCTGGCGGTGCTAGTTCCGATGTGTGGAATGTTATTGAGGGCTGATCCCCCTGAGGAACTAGTAGTGTTGCAATCTTCTCTACCGGCACGTCTTCATTGACCATCACCTTTTGCAGATATTCCATTAAAGCTTCTTGGTGACTCTTGGATCTTTTGATCAGCTCGAGTATAGTGATCCGTGCCGGTGTCCGATCCAGGTGTTTCAACAAGTCATATTGAGTGCCTGGTGCACTCTCTTCATTATGGGCTTTCTCAGTTGGCTGTGATGGGCCGTCTCTGACTGTGGACTGAGGGAAGACCTTGTTGAAAATCCTGCCACTCCGGAGCGCGTGTTCCTCAACCGTGGAGGATCCGGGTGACACCTTAAGTACCGCAGGGTTGGATGGTGCGGATGGCGTAGAGGGTTGGTAGGTAGGTGATGGCGTAGGGCTAGGTGGTGATGGCGCGGTGCGGATTAGAGGCCTAGAGGGTTGGATGGTGGATGGGTAAGTGGTTGGTGAAGTGGGGAATGGTACGCGTAATAGCGGTCTAGATGGTAAAGGCATATCTGGGTAGGCGGTATTGGTAGCGGGTGAAGTAGGAAATGGTATGCGTAATAAAGGCCTAGATGGTAAGAGGGGCGCGTTATTGGTTTGCGGGGGGTTATATGATGGAGGCGTAGTGGTGCGGGGCGTAATGGGTCTAAGGAAGGTGGGTAGTGGTAATGAGTTATTGGGCGTGGGCGAGTGATATGTGGGTGTGGGTATAGGGGTGATGGTAACGGTTTGTGGCCTTGGTATGTGGATGGTGCGGCGTGGTGGTCGCTCTGCGGTACTTTGAACGTGACCCGTTGAACAAAGAGAGGAAGAGTCCTCTATTCTCCACTGCTGCCCACGACCAGCCTCAGACTGGCTGTTCGTCAAAATGGGAGCAACCTGGTTTTGGTTCTGGTGCTCCGGGAGTGGATTCTGCACTATGCCCATGTTGGGTGGTGCTGCTGCTTGGGCCGGTGGTCTTGCTTGCTGCTGCGGCGGTCTCCTCGCCTTCAGGGCTGTTATGTACTTTTTCATCTCCTCCCAGTCTATGCCGCCCTGCTCGTTGAGATCATGGATATAATCTCTGAATTGAAAGCAGGTGTCAATGGTATGCCCAGGTTGCCTATGGAAGTAGCAATACCTAGACGTATCGGCATTTTGAGGCCATACGGCCTTTTCCCTTTGCAAAACTAAGGCATTGGCTGCCATTAAAGCACTGAAGATATCTGCCAAGGATTCTGGGAGGGCCGGGTATTCTGCCCTTTTCGGGCCTGGAGGTCTCCTCTGCTGGTTGTAGTCACCAGGAGGAGGGACATTGTGGTACGCCGGCGGTGCACGCGGCTGGTACTGTGGCTGTTGCTGCTGATATGGCTGCTGAAGTGGCTGCTGATACTGCTGTTGCCGTTGCGGCTGTTGTTGTAGCTGTTGCTGGTTTTGATTCGGCTGCTGGGGCCGCTGGTACTGCTGTTGGTAATGGGGGTTCTGCTGATGCCTGTACCCTTGTTGGCTCGGTTGCGGTGGCCTCTGGTACTGCTGCTGGTTCCTCACAAACTGGGGCGAGTTATTGTTCATGGTACTGACTTGCTCATGAGAGAGCGTGCCCTCAGTAGTTGGACCTGTGCTAGGAGAATTCGACATTGCAGGCTTCCGAGGTGGAGGCCTGCTAGGTCTGTGAGGATCAAAGACGCTAGAGAATGTAGCGTCCTTGAAGGCATTCTGGCAGTACCGTGCTCTTTCATAGAGCTCTGCCATATTAGTCAAATTGTTCAAGGAGAGGACTAGCTTGAACTGGGGCGTGGCGTTAGAAATTAGCATCTTCACGTGTTCAGATTCGGACAAGTGATCTTTCACCTTTTCAGCCAGGCCCCGCCACCTGTCAGCAAAACTGACAAACTCCTCATCCGGTTTCATCTTTTCTGCAATGAGGTCCATGATAGACAAGGAGGGTGCAACTCTGTCCTGGTATCGTTGGATAAATTTGCGTGAAACGATACCGTAATCCTCTACTTCGGAGGGTTCCAGAGAAAAGAACCACTCGAGGGCTGGTCCCTCTAGAGATCTCCTGAACAAGAAGGCCAATGACCTCTTATCATTCTGCCAGAACGAGGATTCGTACATGAACTCCTTCAGATGCGTGAAGGGGTTACCAGTACCGTTATACTTTCGATACACTGGCATTTCAGAGGGTGGCAGATGGAATACGGGCAGGCTCGGTAAACTGATTTCTGGCACAGCTTTAACCCCCATCATCTTCTGGAGGTTGTTGAACTGTTCATCCATGCGTTCCATCTTGGCCAGCAACGTTTGCGTGGTCAGATCTGCCTGGGGAGGAGGAGGAGGTGGAAGTACTTGATAGGCCTGCTGCCTAGAGTACGTGGGACAGGGAGGATAATAAGGAGGAGGTCCGGCAGAGCTTCCGCCATGCCCTAGGGCATTTTGATAAATAGGCGTTTGCGGTCTCGCCGGTTGCCTAGATGACGAAAGTTGTGGCCCAGTTGGCCGAGAAGTAATGTGAAGGCCTTCCATGGCCTGATGGATATAAGGAGGAGGAGGAGGAGGTTGTTGAGTAACAACGGGGGGAGCCATAGGGTTCGGCTCAGCAGGCTGCATGGGTGCCTTCCCCTTCAAAATAGACTGGATGGCCTCGAACTGCTAAGGGTCCAGTCGGGAGGCAAGAACTCCCAGAGCATTGACGAGATCCATAGGATCAGAGGGTGAGGGATCATTCTGATTCATGTCCCCCTCTAGATCAGGATTAGGGATCGCATATTCATGCGGGGGAAGATCAGGATATCGATCCTGTGGATGAAAAAGAGGAGTCCGGACATTCCCATCTTGTCGATAAGGAATGGAGGCAGAATTACGGGAGGCATCAGCATCTCTCCCGTTCTCATAGTTGAAATCTGAATTACGAGGGGCATTAGCATCTCCCTCGTAGTTGATGATGGCGTCCTGGGCCATACTCAAGTCCCTGCCTGATCGCAGCAATATGATATTAGATTCCTTTTTCAAAGATTTAATCAAACAAGTTGTACAGAGATTAATCAAACAAGTGGATGCTTAACGTGATTTTAGGGTTCCTTGTTGAGTTATTTGAATTGGATTAAACCACAATTTCGCTCAGGGAAGGATCCTAGTTTCAGTTCAGTTTCCACCGTTATTCTCTAGGGTTCTCTCTCACAACGCTTTCGGAATCTAGCCAGGACTTCAATTGGTACAACCAGCCCGATGATCAAGGAGGAATACCTTGATTTTGGGGACTTATGGAGGTCTCAACGTCAACTTCTCTAGTCCGATCAAGGGACCAACCCAATCAGAGAGAGTTGCTGACGTCGAGTAATGTGTTCCTAAGAAGAGGAGGGTTTTCGCCTCAATGCGTATGCCCTGCGACCTGGATGGCCTCTAATGCTTAATAAAATAATGGGTAGCTAGCAATCAACCACAAAAATCTGGAAACTGAGAAATAATTAAGAAACTGTCGGAATCGCGTCGAGTATGGTCGACGCTATTCAAAACAGAACTTAATTTTTTCGCAGAAACAGCTCTGAAAAATAACTAAAAACTGTCTGAATCGCGTCGATGGTGGTCGACGCTATTCAACACAGAACTTAATTATTTCGCAGAAACAGATGCAAACAGCAGAGACAGTCTGGAAACTAAAAGGCGTCTGGGTGTGATGACGCGGTAATGAAACGCGTCACTGTTCCTAGACGCTTTTTAGGTCGCAGAAACAGATTTCCAGGAGGATTTTCTGGGTTGAATCCTCCTCAAACAGGGTAAAAAGCAGTAAACAATCGACTCATGCAAAGATTTTTAGTTTCAGATTTTAAACAGGATGATTCACTAACTAAACAACTAGGAAATCACTCAATCACACATCATTTTTATCACAAAACAGCTTTTTCTGAACTAATCAAGGGGAGGGCAAGATCTTGCCACTCGGGTGTGCACGTGGTGCACGAGGGAAATTAATTAAACTAAACACTCACCAATTGGTGAGGACGTGTCGAGATACACAAATGGTGCACCGTGGTTGCCCGATATGATGACAGCAAGAACAAAAAAAAAACTAAAAGATGGCGAGACCAAGTCCCACCGTGATCGCCAAAAGAGCTGTAGATGCTGAAAATGCTCGTGTGATTAATGTGAAAAAGCTATGTTGTTTAGTGTAAACTAACCTATTAAAACAGCAACTAAAGTGCAGTGATCGCCAGAAACTTTTAACTAAAAAGCTTCAAAAGAAGTATTGATCGCCTACCTGTTTGAACGCGGAAGATTGAGTCCTTGGTTCCCCTCCTTCAGCCGGCTGAAGAAAGAGAGCCCTTTCTTTGTTCTTTTGTTCTTGCTGTTGAATGTGAGGTTGAGGATCGTCCAGAAGTTCTTCTGGCTTTGTGCTTGATTTCCCCCTTTTGATCTCTTGTTGTTGTTGTTGAGTGCAGCAGAGACAAAGAAACACAAAAAAAAGAAGAAACACTGATGAGAATTTAAGAGGAAGCAATGTCAAAACTAACCATGATTATGAACATGCTTAAACAGCAACTCACTTGTTTAATTGACTTTGAAAACCCCTTTAAAACAAATGGATTTTGGGAGATTAATGCTGTGGTGTGTGTTGCATGAAGTGAATATGAGAATGAAACTAATGAATATGTAAAATGAAATTCAAAAATTAAACACTTATGCCCAGTTGGAGCCTTAAAAGGATGAAGATCTTGAAGAGGGACGCCGTCTTCTGGAAATGGCAGCGCTCCGGCGTTCCGACGTTGTTGCTCCGATCTTCAACTCGCTATAACGCTATGGCTCAATTCAATTCTCTCTCTCTCTTTTTTTTTTTTTTAACTCTTTGATGTGCAATGTATTTATAGGCATTTTCTGCGTTCGCGATTAACATAGAAAAATCTAGGATTTATCTACCTTAACCGACAGATAATTACTGATTAATTCATTTTTATCTGTAATTATCTAAAACGCGTCCACCTTGGCTGACGCCTTTCAGATTTAATTAAGATAAGGATAAATATCCGGGAAAACTTATCTTTATCTTTATTAGATAAAACGCGTCCACTTGTGTAGACGTCTTTTACACTAATTAAGATAAGGATAAACATCCGGAAGAGAAGTTAAAACAGCTTAGGAGACCTAAAACGCGTCGACCTTCACAGACGCCTTTTAGCTAATAAATCAATTGATTAAAATTCAAATTTAAACGCTAAAATAGGAATAAACTCTAAATCGCGTCCACATGGGTCGACGTCTTTCAGACTTATTCATATTTTAACTGAAATTTGAGCTAAAATCAATTCAATTGATTAACTTAAATATGTCTGTTCGACCCGACACTCAAAAATATCAATAAAAATTAATCCATGATTAATTATCAGACCATTATTAGGCATTATTATATGATATGAAATTTACTCAAAATGACGTCAAAATTAGCGTGTCTACACCTGTCTTACACTATAGGAGAGGATCTTATACAAACGTAGGTATCTTAATTGTTTGAGCCATTTCATGCTTGTTAGTTGTTTGCAATGTTACTAAGATACCACTCATATGCTGGTGAAATGGTTCTCTTGGATAAACTACTTCCTAAACTTAAGGAATATTACTCTAGAGTTCTAATATTTTTGTAGATGTGTAACATTTCATATTAAATGTGTGTATATATATAATGATTTTTGTCAAATTGTGATATCCAATTGTAGATAAGATTTTGCACCATGTTAGTTGGAAAACACATATGATAGGCAATATATATGAAAGTTGAGTCATCTCCAAGAACCACATGCAAATAGTTGTAGATATTGTAGCATATCTACCTTTGGCATATTTCGTATAGTTCTTTGTTCTCATACTATCTATGTTTCTTCTTATTTTGTTTTTGGATAATATGGTTGAAATTGTCTCCCAACCTATTACAAACCAGAAAGTCTCGACCATGTTATTGGGTGTAAAGAAGCGAAAGGTTTTCAAATGGAAGGAGTGGGAAGATTAGCTATTGTTGGCTATGCACCGACCAGTTGTATGGTAATTTCTAAAACTTATCAGTGTATAACCTCCTTGAGTAGGTTTAGATTTGTCTTGACATGATAATTTCTAATACTTATCTTCAAAATTATTTTTGAGGTTAGGAAAAGGGATGATGCGTATCTCTATGCACATGTAATTTGCCCTACTACTATCTGTATATGGTCCACAAAATGAGAGACAAGTTTTGAGGATATATGATGTTGCAATCGTTGGCCTCCTTTCCTTTTGCCCATTTCACAGTTAGACTCTGCAATCACTAGTTGAAGACAGAGGACCTCACGCGTCTAGTTATTTGTTGGTCAGCAAGTTTCATTACTTATGTTGAATCAAGACCTAGAGGAAATTTTAGATTTTAAGACATGCTTTTACCCCCTTTCAATGTGCATAAAACTTCGATTCAAACTTAAATGAAATAAAGTTGTGTTAGTTAAAGTTGTACAATATCTTTTAAAATGTGAAATTGTCGATCAATGTATTTTTCTTTCTGAACGAAACTATGTATGTAGATGTGGCATTGTTTACCTACAATTAGGGCTGTCAATAGATATTTGAGTTCCGATTATCTGCTCCATCTCCATTTTTATTAATGAGTACGGAACTCCATTAAAGCCCACATGTTAAGTTATAGGAAACGAAAATAGATCTCCGATATAGCAGTCAAAAATGGAAACACTCATTTCCGCATCCACTAATCCATTTCCATTTCTGAATAATCATGTACCTCACACACATAAAAGAAAGGCCACAGTAAGAAGTTGAAAACTTTTTAACATTTTAATATGATCTTATGACACATGTTTGTGTATATTCATATGTAAATTTAGATTGATAGATAAAGTAGATTTCAAAATTTATAATTCATAAATTGTTAAGTTTAAATTTTTTAATTATTAGAAGAAAGTTTATTAAAAAGTGAATAGTAATAGTAATTTTAAATATCTTCTTAATATAGCGTTGATGATAGCGAAAACTTCCGTTTACTTCTATTTTCAATTTCCGATTTATAAATAAAAATAGATGTGGAAGCGGAAACATTCACTTCCGTCTCCATTTTTGTCTTCGATAAACCTTATAGGAAACGGAAGAGGAATGTGTCATTTCCGTTTCCGTCTCCGACCCTACCTACAATGAATGGATAGGCGGTGTTGTTTCTTTTTTTTTAATGTTTTTGTGAAAAAGCTTCTATGACAAGTTGAGAACATACCTGACAATGTGAATGTAGGAACGTTACAATGAGTTTCGACATGTAGGTTATAGGTGACACCAGGTGCCTACCATTTCTTGTATATATATATATATTGTTAAAAAAAAGTTATTTACCTATGGTAATTAAAAGAGTAAAGTAAAAATAACTTACTACGGTTTTAAAGAAGTTAGGTTAAGGGAAGTAGCTATACTGAATCACAGCTAAACTCTAAAACATATGGCCACATATTGGTATCATCTATAGATTTTGAATACTTTTCTCACAATTTCTTAACCGTAGGTATAGCTTAATCATACTGTCAATATATTTATATACATTCACAGGTAAAGGTCCTACGGTTTTAGTACCCATGCCTCCGATTAACAGCCAGAAGTAATGCCCCCTTTTCAATGCCTTTTCTCTCTTGTAGGTCCAACCATGCACATCGTCCATCAGTGGGAATGGGGAGAACATCATATGCTCTATACGTTTCCGACCACTACACGTGTATATGTATCTAGGATAAAATTTTGATAATCACTGTTATAAAATGCATATTGACAAATAAGACATAAGTGAAAAAACTTGTTTACATGTATCACCATATTTATAGTAATGTTACATTTTCTAGTTGTAATTACAAATTTTGCACCATTTATATAGGTATCGTTTAAGTTACACTGACTATATGGTCTTCTAAATTTTTACGTTAAATGTAAAATTAATGTACCACAAAAAATATGTTTATCATGAAAAATATATTTACCATATAATGTCTTGGGAAGGGTAGTGTCTCAAAAAAGTACTGATAATAATTCATATTATAGACCATTTTTTGTTTGAAATGCAGTCTTACTTAACTAACATCTAAAATTCTGAATAAAGATTATTTATCATTGTATTCTATAGATTTGAAGAGTACAAATCTGAAACTTACAAAACAGTTCAATTAGAATAAAAACAAACTACAGATTTGAAGTTAGATCAAAATACGAGCTCTTCACAAGATTGAAAAATACAAACTTCTCTCGTAGTACAGCCACTATATTTGGAGACGGACAGCGTGAGCAACCCCTGCGCTGCACTACGTCAGGGCCTCCAATGGTAGTTCACCTTGAACATCATTCACAATGCCACAGAAAAGACGATTTTTATTTCATAGAAGCCATCCACGTCCTTTCTTCTCCAATTTTCCAATCTCTGACACGGGTTACCCACAGCCAGGGTGCCACCATCAATGGCAACGTCCCAGCAGCTTGGCCATGGCGCACGCCCTCAACAGTGCACTCTGTTCGTTGATGGCATCAAGGACGACGCAGCGCTGTGGCGGGTGGGGCTCCTTTCACGGGGGCATGACGGCATCGCCCAGCATCAGGGGCTATCAACCATAGAGGCTGCGGTGGGCGTCAGAGCATTGGCAGGGGGGCCGGCGACCACGATCTAGCGGCAGCGACCACGATTCAGCAACGGCACAGGCAGAGACGGTGATTACCATCAGCTGTGGCACAGGCAGAGACGGTGACCACCATCAGCTGTGGCGAAAGCAGGGCCAACGACCACGATCCAGCAACGCCACGGAACCACGATCCACAATGGCACACGTAGGGGTGGCGACCACGATCCAATGGCAGCATGGAACTGGAAGGAGAAGAGGAGGGCAGGGGAGAAATCAGGAGCTATAGAGGAAGAGCGACAGTGGAAGAAGGGGCACGACATCGAGGAGGAAGAAGAGTATACAGAGAGATGAGTGTTGAAAGATAATCCCAATCGTAGTTATCCGGATTGATTTTAGAAGTTATCGTGATTAGATTTCATTTTTTATCTAAGAGTCCATATACGGTTATTATATGTTACTGTATTTATCTAGATAATGGATTAGAGTTTATCTTGTAAGAGGTTATGTCCACCTGCCCTTCTTGTTCTCCACGTCCCTCCTCCTCTTCTCATGTTAATGCATATTGCTGAGTAGCCTATGTAGTATGGTGGCTGTGAAAGATCCCAAAGCCACGTGAAAGTCTTCAAAGACAATTGGTGCATGCACTGGACGTCTCTGGTGCATGTGCTTATTCCGTGAAGTTGTTGCAACTGCTGCGACAAGTGAATGCAGACAATCCGGATTACTGCGGCAAGGCTCGTCTTCACAAGGTTCGTTTTTCTAACAATGAGGAGGCGGCATGCGGGTGATTGTTCTCGCAAGAATAGAGATCTTTAAGTGCAGATTTGGACATGATTGGGCGAATACAGGGTGAAAAAATCTGCAAAAGTACTCCTTTTTGTGGTACTTTTTCCATTCCCGAAGAATGTTCTTTTTGAAGAGTCTTTTTCCACACTCTCTCATTCAAATTTGCACTGAGAAATAAATAGTTGAAAATAAAGAAGTAACTTCTTAAAAAAAAAAAAAAAGAAGTATTCCAGACATAATTGGATGAATTAAACATCAATTTCTGTCAAACAGTTTGAAACCTATGATGTCGAACTACTTCAGACTCAAGTGGCCAATTAAGTGTAGTCAAATAGACCTTTAGTTTCTTGGATTACGATCAGCATACTTATCTTTTCTCACGAAGAAGAAGAAGATAGATTTTTTACTTCTCGATTATATAATTATTCAATTATCTTTATCAGTCTACACAATTTTTATATTTTCTTGAAATCCTCTCATCTTTCGATTCTTATTAAAATAGTAATACTTAATGCACCGCACCGGCACAAAAAATGATAATTTTTTTAGGTCGGCCTCTTATTATCCAGTAGGGATAATAAGAGATTGATGTGCTTTTCTTTATCTGATGAGATTGAGAATTTATTTACAAATTGATAGATATTATTTGTGAACTTTGGTATTGACTATGTTTGGATACTTTATATTAATTAACAGTTATGACATTTATTTAAATCACCTTGTGGTTATTTAGCTCTCATATCTATTTATTATAGTGTAATTTATACTGAGATCATGTAGTCGGGCTCCGAGTTGAAAAAAAAAAGGAATCGGATCTGGAGAGTAACAACAGGCAGCCGTTTGCCTCCCCTTCTTCCACCACTCCGATAGAGGAGAGAAGTCTTTGGACTTCAACAACCCACTCAACCACCACAACTACTGACCAGGGCCAAGCTTCGATGGAGGAGTTCATAGGCTCCAGCTCCCCGCCCCCTCCCCCGTTCATCGTCGCCGCCCCCCCTGCCAACCCGGTCCAACAGCTTTCCGACCCAATCGCCCGTGCCTTCCACCACCGCCTCCGCCTCGTCCACTGCTCCAACGACGTCCTCTTCATCCTTAGCGCCACGGACAACGTCTACACCGTCACCCTCTCCTGCGTGCCTCCATCTTGCACCAACCCTAATCGCACGGCGTCCCATTACAAGCACACGCCTTCATCCTCCTCCACGTCCTTGGCCTCCCCCCCGACGCCGCCTGCCTCCAGTAAAGGACCGCCCTCCTCCCGCCTCAACTCTGCCACCTGTTGTGGTCCCACATCCCGCCGCAGGCCCTAGCCGGGTCCCGCCCGGGAGTTGTTCTACCAGCTCTTCTCCACAGAGCCAACCGTGGCACTACGCACTACTGGGAGGTGGGGCGAGCGGGACCATAGAAGGAGGAGGAAGAAGAGGCATGGGCTCCTGGGCTAATGGGCTCGGCCCGTTGGCCTGTTCACAGGCCCGATTTTGGCCCGTAGGCTCAAAGTCTTAGCTCGAATTCAGCCCACCTTTAGCCCAGCCCAGAAGCCTGCGGGCCAGACCGACCCATTGACAATCTTACATAGGATCCATATAAAAGCAATACATCGAACCCATTTGATGTAAGTCTCCTTTATGTAAAATTATCATAATGATCTTGAATATTGTTCTTCTATTGTAAAAGGGTTATATATATCTTTAAAAAATATTATATTTGCATTTATACCCCCAACTCTCACAAATGTCATCAATATCCCTAAAATCTTTAGAAAGGTTGTATATTCCTCTATCTAAAGATTTTGCATAGGTACTTCTAAATTCATTAATATTTTTCGTATACACCCCATAGTTCACTAAAATTTTGTGCATGTACCCTTGACACCCTCGATGTTATCATTATTTATAGAATGTTTTTGACATATTTCGTTGAAATTCACCCTAGTTTGATAGAGAAGTATAAATGCGACATTTTGAAGATGTTAGGGGTATTGATGACAACATATGAGAGTTAGAGGTATAGATGTAAATATGATATTTTTCAAGGATATATATACAAAAAAACTCATTGTAAAATTATTCCGATATTCTACTTCCTTTTCACATGTAGTCCGTCCTTGTCATGTAGTTCGCTTGGTAGTTTGTGATGGGGCCCACTATACAAGGCCCACAGTCGACCCAAGATTGGAAACAGGGCCTACGGCCACTGGGCCGTGGTCACTACGGCAAACGAAGCTCACAGCAGGCCCCAGTCCCCCCGGTGAGCACCCACTAGCCTTAACTAGAGGCCGACGTCACACATGGGTCTCCATTATTCGCTAGCAGCACGTGTGGATCGCAACTTGTGTGACCACTGAGAAGAAGGCACGTGTCCGGGAAGGTAAGTGCACCTACATATATTTCGGCCTTCCCTTATACAAAGGTTTGCAAATCTGGAACTCTAGAACTCTAAGAATTAGACCTTTGTTTTACTCCTCAGCCCACTAGTCGAACTAACTTGATGGTCGTGGGGTTTTCTCTAGATCCACGGTCTGGGCCTAACGCCTCTACTCACTGGGCACCTCATCAGATCTCAGCGGCGACTTCTTCGGGTCATCATCAGTTTGCACCACAGCGTGACAAGTAGTCGTGGCAAGAAATTAATCGTTGGATTTCCGAAAGACATTCATGCAGATTTAGATTCGTACGTGTCACGATTTCGTAATTTAAAGTGGAAGTACGTACTTTGGAAGATTTTAAGTATATAGTGAATCATCATTTGCTTATGTATTGTGTACCAAAATTATAAAAATGAACTTAGTATTTTTTTTTTCTCAATTGTCAAACTCACAAAGTTGTAGTTTCTTGGATTATAAATAACTTTCTCATGAATAATAATAAAATGGACTTTTTACTTTTTGGTTCTATAATCATTCAATATTTTTTATTGGGTCCTATAATTTTAATATTTCCTTAAAATCCTCCGCACTTTTTGAATTTTCTTTAAAAAGTCTCCTGTAGAAGAGTTTTTTTTTGGAGGATTAAGGAGTTTTTAAGGGACATTTTAAATAATTTTGGGAGTTATATTACAAGAACTAAAGAAAAATATTGAATGATTAGAGAGACCAAAAAATAAAAAATTCCCAACAATATAAAATATGTATCATCCGACAACACCATATATTGCAAGATAAGTTTTTATAGTGAAGAATTCTCTACATTATTACTCGCCCCACGCATCTCTCATTGACTTGTAAATTAAGAGTACCCAAAGGGAGAGTTCCTAATCCATGTAGCAGTAATTCACTTGTGTACATGTTAAACCACCTCTCTCCCCTCCAAATGTATATTTTTTAAATAATATCGTTTAAATATTATTTTTTTACATATAACACACCTTCAAAACTTATTACAAATATAACACACTTTTAACCGGTCAACACGTATGTGTGGTCAGCATGGCCCCACCTTACAGGATGCCACGCTCGCACAACTACTTTTTTTGTTAAATTTAAAATATAAGTCATGATTCCATATCACAATTTCATGGTATGCTCGTGTCAGACTTGCACACCCACTGTAAAGGCTTGGGAGTTGAATGTGAAAGTCACGAAACTACTACACGACTTCAGTTGCTAGAAGTTGTTATACTATAGGATGACTTTAGAGGCAAAACCACAGCTCCTTTACCTACCCTCTCTACCTTGTTCATACTAATACTTAATATTATTATAATATATACATAATTATGATAATTTATACTAAATGTTTCTACATATAGTGGATTTAAGTGATTTTTTTTATATTTGATGTGATGATTAGAGTTTGTGAATGTTATACCCCGCACTTTTACAACTATTAATAAATTTAATTAATTTAAGTTAGACTAATTAATTAATTATAAGAATTTATGACTGAGTTTAAGTAACTTAATTTAGTCCAATAAACCTAATTATGAAAACTTAATAGTCCAATTATACTATTAAGAATAGCCTACTGATTTAGTTTAAATTCTCGGTTGATGTATTAGACTGCAACATAGTAAAATAATGATAGCGTTCTATAGAAAATCCTGATTAATGCATAAATGATATCATTAGAAAGAGAATAAAAAGATGTATAACTTTGTACAAGACTATTTTTACTAATTAAGATATTTTAAAGGTAAAAAATATCAAACATCAGCTTTAAAAAGGACTACCTATAAAGAACAAATCTTAATCAGATTAGGATATGAATTAGAAAACAAATAATTAATGTTAACCGCGACCTAAAAAGTTATATATAATATATTTGACTTAGAATTAGAAGTAAAACATAATAAATTTGAACATAATTAAGATTTTAATTAATTAGTAGAAAATCATAATTAGAATCCTACTTAGACTAGGATTATGTACATAGATTTATTTGACATAGTCTCCGTGTTATATTCGTAACTCCGTATATAAAATTCTAAATTAAATAAGACAAATCCCATTAGAACTATGACTCAAATTATAGAAGTTTACGAAGAACACTTGTTTAAAATAAGTCGTTTCTTAATCTGAATTAGGATATCTTTAGACATTAAGGAAATCTGCTAGATTTCTCAGTTCAAAGTATTCTAGATAATAGGTCAGTAAAATATGCATATCATTTTGTATAGATATCCAAAAATAGTAATCTTGGTGGTGTTGGAAAGATAATAAATAGTTATAAAACTTTGTAGAAGAGAGTTTTTCTTACTTCAGATATTTAAAAGGCTGAATTTAAAGGTCTGCATAAAAGGAAACTGTAGGTAGCGTGAGCAGAGTCCGATGTGAACTAGGAAGTGACTTTGACTTAGAGATTAAGTTATAGAGAGTAGGAGTTCACCTCAAGCAAAGAAAATAGGTGCTGATAGTTATATTAGAAGGGTAAATAAGCATAAATAGAATCTCGTGCTCAACCTCTATAGCATGTAGCTCTCTTCTAAAGGGTATTTTCATGTGGTGTTGTTGAGAAAATAGAGTTGTTCATGGTTATTTCTTTTGGAGATTTGATTTTAATCAATGTTTTGTATTATTGGAGGGTTAAAAAACGTGAACAAGAGTTTGGAGAATGTAAAAAAGAGTTTAGAGGAAGACGAAAGTATTGTTAAATAGTAAGGAAGTCATATGGGTGTCAAAATCCGATATTTCTTCAAGAGGTAAGTGGATAACTGTATATACGATCTATTTTGTATTAAAAAACTATGCTATTTTTTAAAGTTTTCAAAAGCTAATCAATTAGTAAGAACTTATATGTCTACTTCATGATATTCAAGTTTCAGATTTTTGTGATCTTTTTTACTATTTATTCCATGATTATTATCTCAACCTATATAATCTGTTCATTTAATCTATTTTGTTTCTAATTATGATCACATGAGTTACTGGTGTTTGTTTTCCTTAGTCATATGTCCAATTGAGTTGAAAATTGAACAAAAGTCTATTTTTTATATTATCTTCATTTCCAATAAGTTTCAAAATTTTCAGAGTTTGTTTGTTATTTATTTCGTAATATTCTTCGCATACTATATAATTTGTCATGTCAATTTTGAAATCTTAACTTATGAATCTTATATCTCACTTGATATATGTCCAAATCATACTAAATTTTGTGAATACCTTTGTTATACTATCCTTACTTCTCTGAAAAGTTTGAGAATTTTATGTTTCTGTTTGCTATTCACTTAGCTCTCTATTTTGATTTGTTAGAATTTTATTTAAGTCGGATTCTCAGAATCGAAATGAAAATTCAAATCAGATCAAATCCATCCAGAAAGTGATGAAATTTTGTCCAAACTTTACATATGATATATTTGACATGATCATCAAGTTTGATAATTTTCTAAATCTGTTTGATATTATTCAGCCTATTTGTTGATTTTTTAATTCTGAAAATTAGTCTTAATGGCCGAAAAATATGTTTATTATTCCAAAAATTATGAGAAAATTTTCTTGGTTATCGTTTATGTCCAAAAACTTATTTTGATTAGATTTACTCTGATTTTCCATATATATGACTGTGATGACCCTCTAAGTGACTATTTTGTATATAAAAGTATGTCTTTTAACTCTTATAAGTACGTATCAATTTGATAATTCAATTTTTAGATCTATGCTCATCTTTTGTCATCATTTGATCTCTGTTAATTTAATTGTGTCATAATTATTTGACTTTGCCTAGACATTGTCATCTTAAGGAGATATTTGGCATGATTCCATTATAAGCATCTATATTAGATATGATATTTTGTTTGGAATCCGATGGCAAACAGGTGGAATCCTGATTTTTAACCGGCTAAAACTACAGGACGACGATATGTAACGCCCTGGTGGTTTGGAGTTGGGTGGGACTTAGACTCCCCAGTTGTACGTAGTGACCAAGACCTTTGCATCTTTGCCTAGATGCTTTGATATTTGTTTTGTTTGGCTCCTTATGTTGTGGTTTGGCTGCATATCCGTTATGATATAATTTAATTTGTTTGATTGGCACATAAATCTGAAATCTTTGCTCCATATATTCATTTGAATTCAGCTTAGCCGTTTAAATCATTTGATCATCTTGTTTAACTATTCATTTGCATTCATATGAATTTCTCTTAAGTATATGATCCATGATAAGAATATGATTTGATAATCTACTACACTCTGATATTTTCTATTTGATATGATATGTGCTTAAGAGACGGCGATACGTAATGCCCTGACAATTTGACAATTTGATAAGTTCTATTCGGTTTGTGATACATTCTGATCATTGTTACTAGAATTTGATATGTCTGATATGATCCCGACCCGTCGTAAGGAAAACTATAACCGAAATCTTTTTTATCCGGCATTAACTTACAACCGCATGTATCTAAAGCACCTTTTTCAATAATGCTATATATACTATATATTAATTTGATCTATTCATACTATTAGAAAACACATTTGATTTGATAAGCTTATATCTGACCATGTTCTGTATCACATTCTTATTTGAGCTATATTTAGAACTGTGTAAGATCAAGTTTAGTATAATTGTATAATGTGATTTATAAAAAATTACAATATGTTCAGTCATGTAGATTGTTTGAAGCCTATTGAGTGATTGCACTCATAAACCCTATTAACATTTTCAGAGTTTAAGAAAGAGAACTAAAATTTAAGGAGACTTCTGATTGAGACATTTTACATCTTCAAGAGGTTATTTAGATTTAAATTTATAGTTTTCTTAGATTTGATGTAGTAGGAATAATGAGAGATTAATGTATTTTCTTTATTTGGTGAGATTGAGAATTTATGTACAAATGGATGGATATTGTAATTTGTAAATTTTAGTATTGACTATATTTAGATATTTTGGATTAATTAATGGTTATGACATTTATTTAAATTATTTTATGGTTGTTTAACTCTCATATATGTTTGTTATAGTTGAATTTGTTATATTATTTCATTCATGTTTGAATCATATTGTGAGTTATATTGTGATAATATGAATAAATTAATTGTATTGTGATAATGTGAATGATAGTTTATTGTTATAATGTCATTAAATGCCTCTTGTTTATTGTGATAATATGATGCGATGATTCTATTTTTATAAAAAAAACAATCACTTTGAATGAAATAATTTGTCATGTTATTTCATTCATATTTCATTCATATTATGAATTTTAATGTGATAATGTGAGTGGTAGTTTATTGTCATAAGGTGATTATTAAACGCCTCTTGTTTATTGTGATAATATATATTAGTTATTAAATTATTAGTGTATAGTATAATATAATAATATACGTTATTGTAATTTATAATATATTTTAGTAGTGTATATGAGTAATGAATATAGTATATTTATATTAGATTATAGTTTATTATTCTATTTAGCACACTATTTTATTAATACGAAAATTTATAATATAATATATTAGTATATGTCATTGTAATCCTTGGTGCATTTTATTACACTCATTATACGGTATGGTACCATATATTATACATCATTACAATAATAATATAGTATATTAGCATATTATATATCATATTATTGATAGCAAACATTATCTTATATTAGATCATAGATCACTATATTCATAATATGGTGAGCGGCATATTATAATATGGTATAGATTATTATACTCATTATTAGTATACATTACTAATCTATAATGTTTTTATATTATATTATATATTAAATAATAATATATAATATATGATAGTATTTCAAGCTCCAAATGTATATTATATTATACTATACCATACTATATTAAACAATAATAAAATATATTATGTCATGGTGTCCTGAGTTTAATATTATATGTTTTGCTTTTTGCATAGATACCCCTATAAACACATATTTGCATCTATATCTTCAACTCTCACATATTGTCATTAATACCTCTGAAATCTTCAAAATGTTGCATTTATATCCCTCCATCAAACTAAGTGAATTTCACAAAATATGCTAAAAAAATTCCATAAATCATGATGACGTTGGAGAGTTAGGGGTAAATATGCAAAATTTTAGTGAGTTGAGAGGTATATATGGAAAATATTAGTGAATTTTGGACTATCTATACAAAAATTTTAGACGAAGGGATAAAAGTGCAACCTTTCTAAAGATTTCAAGGGCATTGATGATTATATGTGAGAATGGAGATATAGATGTAAGTATCATATTTTGTAGGATTATATATGCAAAAAATCCAATATTGTATATGATATATTATAGAATAGTATACTATACTTAATATATAGTATTCTAAATTATATTATATCTAATGTAGGAATATATAATACGATTATTGTATTTTGAGATAAGAAATATAATATATAAAAACATTATACCAAATTATATGATAACATACTATATTATATCATAGTATAATAATACATAATATTTTATAGTATCTTGAGTTTAATAATATATAGTACATTATAGAATAGTACATTGTATCGAGAGTTACAAGTCCATTATCAAGTAACAAAACTTTTCTGTTATCATTTTTTGAAACCTAATTTTTTGCGTTGCGGCATTGGTAGGTAATTAAAAGAAAGGTGGGATTTTATTTAAAAAATAAAAAAATTAGCAACCAATCGTGCCCAACACGGCAACTCTTGCCGTTCTGGCATAAAATCGTACGAAAAATTCGTGCCTTGCATGGCACTATTTTCGCGCCCAGCGTGGCACCGCACTGGGCACCGGTATCGTCCTTATTTTTTTATTTTTTTTGTTTTATTATTTTAAACCATTAGATCAAGATTTAACAATTAATTAAAAAGTGTTAACAAAAACTTTTCTGTTAACTATTAACATATTAACTTTTCTCTATTATATTATATATACTATACTATAATATACCATAATATAATACATTGTATTATATTATATTATATTATACTATATACTATTACTAGAATAATAGATAGCATGTTAAAGCATCTTGAGTTTAATATCATATATACTATAATATATTTTTCTATAATATAGTATATATAATATAATAATATATAATTGTAACGCCCTACCGTTGGTTCAGTTATGCAACTTAATGTGAATTGTCAGTGGAGTCGTCACAGTAGTAACAACCCACACATTGTCTATCAGCAGTGAAGAGTATACGCATGAGATCATAGATAAAATAATAACACAACTTTCGTAGCCATAAGCAAATCAAATTACTGAACCATGTATAAATATGATATAACAACTACTATAATATCCAGGGTCTCTAAAAGTCCAATAAAAGGAAAGTACATCTCATTTGTTGAAAACAAACTAATCTATACATCCCTTTCTAATCTATTAAATTAAAAATAATCAATTCAATACTTAATATAGATAGTCTTGGGCTCAGGATCGAGTCTTACGATCCTCATGCTCAACTTCCATCTCATGGTCCTCTGAGACATATTAGTGAGAACGATTAAGTCACATAGGACTGAGCGAGCTCAGAATAAACAAGGACAAATGTTTTACATAACTATAAGATAAAAGAAACTTGCATATATCTACTACGCATAAACATCAATTCTAGTATATAGTATCAATTCTTTAACATAGCATACTTCTTTAACATGATGTCATAATTAATAATATGATAGCAAGGTGAATATGCATAAATTATATATGGATCATTGGCATAAACTTAAATATAAACATTAATCTAACATCTTAAACATGGTTAATTTCAGCAACTAAACATACATCTCAACTCAGATTAAACATAAAATAAGTATATAGAACAATTAACATGATCATGGCTTCACGTGGGCATGTTATATAATAATAATATCATGAATTTTTAGCATACTATACGACATGAAAACATGCATTAATTTTTCCATGTTAACATTTTTCTTTGGCTTTAAATATTATAAATTATCACACATATCACATCTTTCACTTTATCATTGGACAAACAATTATACAATGATATCGGATACTTCTTCTTTTTTTTTATTTAGTGATTATAAAAAACTCACTAGATCTTCGGCTATACAATCGGAAGATGTTCTCATATCTCACCGAGTAGTATGTAAATAGACTTTTAGAATTTAACCCGTTGCCTCATATATTTTTCTTATCTTTTTAGTCATTAACTGAATGAATGAGGAAATCTATAGGTAACTTCTGGGAAATCAAGAGATGACTCTTGTTGCGTGACATTTTGATTTCGAAGGAATTAAGAGATGGCCTCCATAGTATAGCACTTTAGTCCACGTGATACTTACGACCCACATCACCGGTTTGGTATATCTACTTAACATCTTAATCTCTTTCATTAACCCTATGCATGCATAAACTTTTCTATTAAATGCAAAACATACTCTAATGCATAACATATAGGAATAGCATGAGATCAAACCTAGAATTAACAAGAATTTAGCTGTTAAGCCTCTGAATCGTGTCAAGCACATGTAACACAATTTGTAAATTGTGTTGACCTACCTCGACGTCATTCAACATCCCATATTTTTATTAAAACGTGATTATTTTGAAAAATTATGAATATGCACGAACTATCATGGATCTAAACATGCTATAACAGATACATCATGGTTTGTACATGCTTATGAAATAATTACAGAAATCAATAGGAATTAACCAGCATCGTGACATGAATATCTTAGCATGTTTATTTTACAATAATATCATTTTTACGGCATGAAATTAAATAAAAAAGAACTACTTTCTGTGCTCATAGTTAATCGTTATAGAACTATATATTCATATTACATGGATGAAGCATGGATTAACATAAAACTTTCATTACAATAGCTAATATTCAATGTGAATCGCGTCATGCATGATTGATGCTATTCACGAATCGTGTCAGCCTACATAGATGTGTTTCACGTCTGATTTTTCATAAAATTCGGGAACAAAAATGAAGACAAAGAAAGAAGGCATCTATGCATCATATATGTGTTCCAGCAACTATGTTCACGTAGCCAAACATCTCTTACGTATACTAGATAGAAAAATAAGTTGAAATAAGATTTTTATACATAAAAATACTATGTATTCATGATACATCGTCACTTACCTCTCTCCCACAATACACCCATGAGAAGAAGTCCACCTCCGACAAGGCGGCACACCCCCTCCATGCACAACAACGCTCATAGGATTGTTCTCGTCCTCCTTCTCCATATATCTTGTGAAGAGACACTATGCCGCACTCGTTCTCTCTCCGAATCTATCTCTAGAGTTCTCTATGGCTTGGAGATCAAGAGAAGGACTTTGGCCGCACTATGGGTGATTAAATAGACATCTAACATGAGTCTCAAGTAAACTCCTAGAGCTCTTAGAGAAGAGAGAACTGGCCACATGTCGTACTCATAGAATCTTGAATCGTGTTGGCCTAACGGGAGGCAATTCAACTCGCTTGAATCACGTCAACTAAGGTAGACGAATTTTAGATAGTAACGGATGCAAATATTTTGTCTAGTATGATCACTTAGCAAGGTAGACGCATTTCAGATAGTAGCACATTAGCAAGACTTCTATTTACATGGAAATCTTACTGAAATGGCACAACTCCTATGCCAGGAAGCTTAATGTCCTGCCACATCGAGGTGACTTTCACTTTTCTTAACTTTTTAAGATTTGACGAGAAGTGTCCGGGTCTGACAGGGGCAAACCATGAAGTTGTCGTATGAAATCGCAACTTCTATTTTCAATTAAAAAAAGCGGCTGCGCTACCAGGGCGCCCTCACGAGGGACCATGCGGACGAGGGACCATGCGGGGAGGATGTGTCGATCGGTCAAACCTGTCTCATGTTTTGTAATAAGTTTTAAAAATGAATTATGAAAAATAATACTTAAATGGCGCCATTTTACGAAAAGGATCCCCGCCCCTTCCCTCTCCCGTCTTTAAGGCCTGCATGCATTCGCTTGTCGAACTTAAGAGCGTAAGTTAACTTAAGAGATTACAAAAACCCTGGTAATTAAATCCCCTTCCAAATCTCGTCTCCTCCTTTTGTGGAAATCCATCGAATAGAGACAGAATAAGAGACACATTAATCAAATATTAGATACAGCAATTATGGAAGCAACCCTTGAATCCTCTGATTCCAAATACTCTACCTCTTCTCCAAGCCCCACAAACGCTATATATATGTGTAGGCTCCTCTTCGTTCTTTCCCACTTCTTCTTCTTCCTTCTGCAACCAGCATATGATGATGGCGGATCACTTGCTCTTCCCTCCCCTCCGCGTTTCTGCGTTGCTCATCTTCTTCATGATATGTAACACTAACGTTCCTTGCTCGGCATCGGGCCGGTACCACGGAAGTCATGATCAGGGCCACGCCGCCGCTGCCCCACGGCTGCAGACCTACATCGTCCACGTGCAGCGGCCAGACGGCGCCACCGCCTTGGCCGACGCCGAGGAGAAGAAAAGCTGGTACGAGTCCTTCGTGCCCTCGGCAGCGAGGGAGGCGCGGTGGGTGCACTCCTACCACGAGGTGCTCAGCGGCTTCGCCGCCAGGCTCACCGAGGAGGAGCTGGTTGCCCTGGAGAAGAAGGAAGGGTTCGTCCACGCGTACCCCGACACCGTCGTCCCCCTCGCCACCACCCACTCGCCCGAGTTCTTGGGGCTGCGCGAGGGGAGCGGCCTGTGGGGCGGTGCGGCCTCCGGCGAGGGTATGGGAGAAGGGGTCATCGTGGGGATGGTCGACAGTGGCTTCACCCCCGGCCATCCCTCCTTCGACGGCGATGGCATGCCGCCTCCGCCCCCCGGCTGGAAAGGGTCTTGCGAGCCGCCCGAGTTCTGCAACAACAAGATCATCGGCGCCAGGAGCTTCGTCACTGGCGGCGACGGAGCGGCGAAGGGCGCCCCCACCGACGAGATCGGCCACGGGACGCACACGGCCAGCACCGCGGCGGGGGCGTTCGTGAAGGGCGCAAGCGTGCTTGGCAGCGCGAACGGGAGGGCAGTAGGGATGGCCCCCCGGGCGCACCTGGCCATCTACAAGGCGTGCAGCACGGAGGGGTGCCTCTTCTCCAACATCCTGGCTGCAATGGACGCCGCCGTGGCTGACGGGGTGGACGTGCTCTCCCTCTCCCTGGGCGGCAGGGGGTCCCTACCCTTCCACTCCGATGGAATTGCCATCGGGGCCTTCGGCGCCACCCGCAGGGGTGTCTTCGTCAGCTGCGCCGGCGGCAACGACGGCCCCAGCGAGGGCACCGTCACCAACGAGGCGCCATGGATCCTCACAGTGGCCGCGAGCACCATGGACAGGTCAATCGTGGCCTCTGTAGAGCTCGGCGACGGACAGGCGTTCGAGGGGCAGTCGGCGTTCCAGCCTCGCGGGCTCCCACGCGATCCGTTCCCCCTGGTGTACCCCGCAGAGAATGCCACTTCGTTCTACTGCGATCCGTCCATGGTGAGCACCGACGTGAAGGGAAAGATTGTGCTGTGCGACAGTGGTGGCGGCGTCAGTCGCATAGACAAGGGCGCCCAAGTGCTCGAAGCGGGCGGCGTCGCCATGATACTTGCGAATGCGGAGGCCGACGGCTACACCACGGAGGCCTCGGCGCATGTTCTCCCCGCCTCGCACGTCAGCTTCGCCGCCGGCTCTAGGATCAAAGACTACATCAAAGCGTCCAAGCGCCCCACGGCGTCCATCCACTTCGAGGGAACAAGGCTGCGTACTTCTCCGGCTCCGGCAGTTGCCTCCTTTTCTTCCAGGGGCCCTAGCACCTATAGCACCGATGTCCTCAAGCCCGACATCGCCGGCCCCGGCGTGAGCGTCCTCGCGGCGTGGCCCTCACCGGTTGGACCGCCGGAAGCGAGCGCCGCTGCCGGAGGCGCCACCCACTTCAACATGATTTCGGGCACTTCCATGGCAACTCCTCACCTCAGCGGGGTCGCGGCGCTGCTGAAGAGCGCACATCCGGACTGGTCTCCGGCGGTGATCAAGTCGGCCATCATGACCTCCTCCGACGTCCGTGGCAACGACAGGGAGCCCATCAAGGACGGGCAACTCGCGCCAGCCTCCTTCTTCGCCATGGGCGCCGGCCACGTGAACGCCACCAGGGCCGCCGACCCGGGCCTCGTTTACGACCTGGGCGCTGGCGACTACGTCGCCTACATCTGCGGGTTGGGGTACACCGATGAGCAGGTCGCCGCGATCGTCGGCCGGCGAGGCGCCTGCTCCACCGTCGTGAGCATCTCCGGCGGGGAGCTGAACTACCCCTCCATAGCGGTGACCCTGTCATCTTCGAAGGCGACGGTGTCTGTGAACCGGACGGTGACGAACGTGGGGAAGGCGGGGGAAACCTACACGGTGCAGGTGGAGGAGCCAGCGGGGGTGAAGGTGAGCGTGAGCCCTCAGGCACTGAGGTTCTCGGAGGTGAAGGAGAAGCAGAGCTTCACGGTGAGCTTCACCGCGCAAGGGGGCAAAGCCAAGGCGTTCTTGGAAGGCAGCCTGCGGTGGGTGTCGGAGAAACACGTCGTGAGAAGCCCCATCTCCATCGCCATGCTGTAGAGAATTAAGTACCGGACGTGCGCATGCATGCATGTTATCTTAGTTATAAGAGAACTGCGGTTGGATTCAACTCAGTCAGTACAAGAGAATAAGATTTCAAAAAAAACTTTATCGTGCCCAACTTTTTTCATTCCTAATAAAAAGTGAATTTGAATCATTCTCTCCCCTCTTTCTGCATTTACTAAATCTCAACCAAGTTAATTATTAGCGTCTCTAGGTGGGGAAAAGGCTTGTAATTAATCTGCGGTCGAGTTATCCTGGATGGGACTCACTAAGTACAGAGAAGAAAAATTTTCAAATTCACCCCTGACATGAAACTTTTTTATTTCCATGAAGATTTTTCTGAAAACCTCCCTCTACCCTTACGCAACCCCATTCTCACCGGCACTTGGCAGAACCCAACCCAAAATACAACGTGCACCCGTACGTAGCGTCAATTTCCCTTCGGGCATCCTAATGGAAGGTTCAGTATAATAAATACAACAAAGGACTTATTTGTAAATAATTAGCTTAGGAAGATTTATTTATAAATATGTTATATTTTTTAAGAGTTAAAATGTAAAAATATATAACCTAAATATAATTTAGATATTTGAGAGATAAAGAGCCACCCAAGGGAGTATATATTGAGAGATAAAGAACATCCTGTGGGAGTAGTTAGGAGTGTAAACTGTGCTATTTGCATATATATATCTAACTTCTACATACTATTATAAGACTAATACACACAGTGCATCGAGTTGCTGCATCGCATTGGCTACAACATAAAAAAATGATAATTTTTTTGAAATTTTTTTAAGTCGAGCACTTCCTATTTGACACGTTCGTATAACCTGATTTTCGGTCGGACAACTCAAAAAAGCGTAAGAAATAAAAAATCGAACGCAATGAAGAAGATGTGTCGAATGTGATAGGACTAATCTAAAAACAATAAAAAATAAAAAAATAAAAAATTATTACTGCTGGAGCCATCCGATCTAACCTACACGTGATGCCCCAATAAGTATAACTCTTATTATAAATGTCATTCCGTCAAAATATTGTGAACTTCGATCAAATATATCAGAAAAAATTGCATAAATTTTGACATAGTTAAGCATATATTTGCAAGATTTTGATGAATTTAGGGGTAGTAAAATATCTGAATTTTTTTAACATACCGGATTGAAGTTCACGGCGTTTTAACATACCGGATTGCTGTACGGATGTGCTGCCGGCCCTTTCATCGTTGTATCGATACGATCAGCATCCAAGGCACCACGTTTCCTGGAGTTGGGTTGTTGTAAGTGCAGGCCTGGATCTAATTGGGTAAGTGTAAGGGGGGAGATAAAAATTTTTAAAAAACCTTTTTATAGGAAGTGGGTAAAAGTTTCATGTGAGGAGTTGCTTTAAAGTTTTTTTTACTATACATTTATTAAGGCCGTCCCATCCTTACCTGCACTTAGATAGGGTGCCATGGTGAGCATCTCACACCCTCCATACATCTCTGATGCTTCGTCTCTCTCGTGGGAGAACTCTAGCAGCAACACTAGGTGGCCGTCGACTGCACCTTCGACCTGGCCAGCGTTCACAGCTGTAGCTGCTGCTGGCCCCCAGAGGTTGCTGCTAGCTAGCTAGTATTAGGTTTTCACGGCAAGTAGTTTCCACAGAGGATGAAGGCACTGTTGTTGTTACTTCTATTACTAAGTAGAAGGTAGAGCTACGTGAGAACTTCGTGGCTGTAGATCCAATGCAGTTTGGCATCGAACCACTGTCGCCATTGCTGGGGTCTTCAGGTGCAGATAGACACTGAGGAGAGTACGGTCAAAGCAGGAGGATGTGAAATGCTCACCCTGTCGCTGCTCTACGGGGAACCGTTGAAGGTGGCACCAGTAGAGATCGTAGCATTAGTGACGATTTGTTTGTGACGGCTATAAAAATTGTCGTGAATGATATTATTAACGATGATTTATAAATAAATTATTGTTATTATAATATTATTCAAAATAATTAAAAAGGCCATCATAAATAATATTATTAGTGACGGCTCATAAGAAAGTCCTCGCGATGGTTGGAATGTCAATTGTCGTTATTTTACTATTATTAGCGACAATTATAAAAAAATCGTCACTAATATAATATTATTCGCGACGGCTAAAAAGAAAATTTCCAGTAATCTTCGTCATCACATTCATTCTCTCCTTTGACAGCTATATGTGGACCATTTTCTACGACCGTTCACATACCAATGTCTATAGTCTTAAGGAAGATGTTCATGTGAGCCTTCCAATACATTTAATTAGACGTGTCAAAGAGCGATAGATGAAAATCCTTCACCCATATTGGCCATAGCTATTCGGATCTTTCTCGCACTGTTAAGTCTTCCTCAAGAGACTCTGTTCTTATATCAATTGTTAAATTTATACCTATGTCCTACACTCTAGAGGGGGATGAATAGAGTGTTAAATTTTTTTTTGTAAAATCTTTAAGTAAATCGGTGTACTTTGAAATAATATTATGCCATGAGGTTAATGCAATAAAGAACAAGCACCACCACACAAGAGGCACAAGATTTATAGTAATTCGATTCAATAAATGGTGACTTATGTCCACTTTTCAACTTCGATAAATTTTTTCATTAGAAAAATATTTCTAGTACACCGCTAATAGGTATATATGGTCCTAACTAACCAAACAACTAGATACTAAGCCTCTAGTAAAGATCTTCCTAGACAAAAGACCTCTAGTAAGGTACACGCCCAATCTTCGCAAGGATTGCCCTCTTCCACCTAAGAAGGAATACAACATCTATCTTTCCCAAAGGATGAACCTCTTTTACTAAAGAAAGAAAATACCCTCCAACCTCTACAAAGGTTGACCATCTACCACCAAGGAAGGAAAACAACTAAAGTAGGAAAATAAAAAATCCTGCAACTCACACACAAGAGATTGTAGCTTTCTTAATATTATAATTTGAAGGAACAAGAAAGCAAAAGACTGTAAACTCCATTCCTGTAGTGATCTTGATTTAAGAGATGAAGATGATTTAAGTGTTTCTCCTTTGAATTCTCCCAGTAGTCTTTTCTTGAGAAGCTTCTCCTTCCTTCTTAAATGATCTTCATATAGTCACCAAAGAAGCTTCTTCTAGGACTTGCTTCAATCTTGATCAAGAGGAAGAAGATCCACCAAGTTGTGACCATTCCCCTTGACCTGCACACATAAGAAAATTACACAAGAAACCTTCTTTTTAAGAGGTTAGAACTTGAACCAAATAGGAGGACAAGTTAACTCAAGAAACTTTCTTAATCTCAAAAAGATATAAGGCATGTTTTGCTCTGCAAGATCTCTATCAGAAGAGCCCATAGCTGTTTCTTTTATAGGCCCAAAGGAATCCTTAACTGTTGGAAGGTAAGTAGGAAAAAAGATCCTCTTTTCCTCTAAAATGTTTCCGCAGAGGATCCCAAGATTGACTTGAAATCCTCTTCTTTTTACTTCCTTTGTACCGGCTAGTAATAACTCTGCTTGTGACGTCTCTTACTCCAAAAAAATCCTATAAATAGTCGTCTTAGAGTACTCATGGTGATAGGTAAAAAGGTGAGTGTGATGGGTTACATACAAATAGAAAAATGTATCATGCAAAATGTACTTCAAGAACAAAGAACCATTGAAACACAGTATCCTATCATAGGAGAAAAAAGGTTGGCGTGTCAGTCATGAGTCAAAAAGCACTCCATGTGACTGTGCTTTTATTGGACAGATAAAGGTCGTGTGAGTCTGTACGTTCACATAAGTGATTGGATCACTCTAGTCGTCTAGGACCCAGAACTGGGCATCCATAAGCAATGCAGGTGAAGACTGATCAGATAGACCCCTACCGATACTGGTCGACTAGGTACAAGATTGGTCAACCAATGTGCAAACACAGGAAAACCTGTGCACTAGTACTGGTTGACCAACTGGTGGTTGGTCGATCAACCAAGCTAGCTCAGTTAAACTGAGCCCTAGTACTGATCAACCAGTTGAGTTGGATTCAGGCCTTTTCATTTTAAATGAGACTTTTGGGAGATCTTTTAAGGATCATTTTGCACTAAAAAAACTTATTTGTAACTCTAAAATCTATTGCATTTATATCTAAAATAAAGAGATTTTGGCAATATATTCTTTTTAAAAATTAAGAAGTAAATTACTCAATTACCTTAATCTTTATCAATAACATTCATTTAAGTATTTTAAGTGTTTTCTTTCATCAAAATCAAACCAAAAGAGCTCAACAAAACTAGCGAAGGGGAGAACAATATGATCGCCCATATCGTGCCAGGCCAATATTCAAATGGTAGTTGTTATTATAAGAAAACTCTACCTCAAGCAAATATTATTCCTAAGAGCATCCTCACTCCAAACGACATGCCCTCAACATATCTTCTAATATTTGAATAGTCTTTTTCGACTGACCATCTGTCTTTGGGTGATAAGTTGAGCAAAAACTAACTGAGTGTTAAAAGCCTTCTAGAAACTCTTCTAAAAACTTGAAGTGAGCTAAGATATCTATTTGATACAATAGAAAAAGGCACACCATGCAAAGAAACAATCTTGTGCACATACAAACTTGCCAGCTTGCCAACTGTCCAATGCTTCTTAATAGCTAAGAAATGAGCTATCTCGGTTCATCGATCCATTATGACCTAAATCACATCACACCTGCTTGGAGTCAGGGGTAAACCCATCATTAAGTCCATGGTCACATTCTCCCACTTCTATTCTAGAATGAGTAATGACTGAAGTAAACCTCCAGGCCTCTGATATTCCACTTTAACATGCTGACAAATAAGACATATGGCTACAAATTCTGCAACGTCCTTCTTCATCCTTGGCCACCAGAAGTGCTTCTTCAAGTAATGGTACATCTTGGTACTACCTGTGTGAATGACGTAACGAGAATGATGAGCTTCATGCAGCACCATGCTCCTCAACTCTTCTTCTACTGGTACATACAACCGACTCCTAAATCTGACAGTATCATTATCCTGCAACACTATTTTTGGCCATTGCAAGACTTGGGATATCTTTGAGTAAGTTATTTGTGCTTCAATAACTTGGTGATACACAGCCAGTCTCATAGTCAAATTGGCTAAAATTGCTCTGCCTTCATCTCTGGGTATCTTAAAGGAAGATTCTACAACCTATTAGAGCAATCTCAACTTCCTCATCATAAGATAAGATACTACTGCCTTCCTATTTGTCATTGTTTGCTGACGGATATACATATTCTTATATATTTATGTTTGAAAGGACCTTCCCCATTTCTTGCTTGATGGTGGAAATCTAGTGTTGGTAGTGGTCTTCCTCCCAAGAAGGAAACCATACTCAATTTTGGTTGTCCTAGATGAAGAAGCATTATTATCATACTTTACTTCACAAAGATTTGGAGGTTATTAATTTTAGTTGAGAGCAAAAACATCTTCTAAATATTGTCATGCAAATCTGTAAATGTTGTAATCACCAATATTTGTAGCCTGTCTTACACTATAGGAGAGCATCTTATACAAACGTAGGTACCTTAATTGTTTGAGTCATTTCATGCTTGTTAGTTGTTTGCAATGTTACTAAGATACCACTCATATACTGGTGAAATGGTTCTCTTGGATAAACTACTTCCTAAACTTAAGGAATATTACTCTAGAGTTCTAATATTTTTGTAGATGTGTAACATTTCATATTAAATGTGTGTATATATATAATGATTTTTGTCAAATTGTGATATCCAATTATAGATAAGATTTTGCACCATGTTAGTTGGAAAACACATATGATAAGCAATATATATGAAAGTTGAGCCATCTCCAAGAACCACATGCAAATAGTTGTAGATATTGTAGCATATCTACCTTTGGCATGTTTCGTATAGTTCTTTGTTCTCATACTATCTATGTTTCTTCTTATTTTGTTTTTGGATAATATGGTTGGAATTGTCTCCCAACCTTTTACAAACCATAAAGTCTCGACCATGTTATTGGGTGTAAAGAAGCGAAAGGTTTTCGAATGGAAGGAGTGGGAAGATTAGCTATTGTTGCCTATGCACCGACTAGTTGTATGGTAATTTCTAATTCTTATCAGTGTATAACCTCCTTGAGTAGGTTTAGATTTGTCTTGACATGATAATTTCTAATACTTATCTTCAAAATTATTTTTGAGGTTAGGAAAAGGGATGATGCGTATCTCTATGCACATGTAATTTGTCCTACTACTATCTATATATGTACTATACATTTATCAGTGTATAACCTCCTTGAGTAAGTACAGATGATAAGATATTTTTTAAAATATTATATACTAACAGTTTGATTTGCGTATGTTTAGGGTGTTTTCCGTAGGTATAGATCAATCTGTAATTACGGTTACTAAACCGACGGTATAGATTTTGTCAACTTACGGTTGCATAACCGTAGATATAGACTATAGGAACGGTTGCTACACGTACGGTTGGTGGTCGTAGAAGGTTTCGTAAGTAAAGATATTTACTAACGGTGTTTGGTACACAACTTACGATTATCTGCCGTAAGTATAGACCAAGTTTGTTGCAGTGGCATTTTAACATATGGGGGTGTAAAGCAACCATTCTGTAGAATTCAGGAGTCAATATACACAGTACAGGAGGGATGTAATGCTGTACGGATGTGCTGCCGTCCCTTTCATCGTTGTATCGGTACGATCAGCATCCATGGCACCACGTTTCCTGGAGTTGGGTTCTTGTAAGTGCAGGCCTGGATCTAATTGGGTAAGTGTAAAGGGGGAGATAAAAAATTTTAAAAAACCTTTTTATAGGAAGTGGGAAAAACTTTCATGTGCGGAGTTGCTTTAAAGTTTTTTTTACTGTACATTTATTAAGGCCGTCCCATCCTTACCTGCACTTAGATAGGGTGCCATGGTGAGCATCTCACACCCTCCATACATCTCTGATGCTTCGTCTCTCTCGTGGGAGAACTCTAGCAGCAACACTAGGTGGCCGTCGACTGCACCTTCGACCTGGCCAGCGTTCACAGCCGTAGCTGCTGCTGGCCCCCAGACGTTGCTGCTAACAACAACAGTGCCTTCATCCTCTCTGTGGAAACTACTTACCGTGAAAACCTAATGCTAGCTAGTAGCAACCTCGGGGGGCTAGCAGCAGCTACAGCTTTGAACGCTGGCCAGCTGGTCGAAGCATCAGAGATATATGGAGGGTGTGAGATGCTCACAATGGCACCCTATCTAAGTGCAGGTAAGAATGGGACGGACTTAATAAATGTAAAATAAAAAATATTTTAAAACAACTCTTCACATGAAACTTTTTTCATTTCCTATAAAAAAGTTTTTTAAAAATTTTATCTCCCCCTTTACACTTACCCAATTGTATCCTGGCCTGCACTTACAAGAACCCAACCCCAGGGAACGTTGTGCCTTGGCCTGCACTTACATCCCTCCTGTCCTGTCGTGTGTATATATTGACACCTGAATTCTACAGAATGGTTGCGTTACACCCCATGTTTATGTTAAAAAAAATTAGATATTTTATTAACCCTAAATTCATCAAAATCGTGCAAATATATGTTTAACTTTGTGAAAATTTATGCAATGTTTTCTGATATATTTGATCGAAGTTCACAATGTTTTGACATAATGACATTTATAATAAGAGTTACACTTGCTGGCGCACCGCGTGTGGTTTGAATCGGACGGCTCCAGCAGCAGCAATAAATTATTTTTATTTTTTTACTTTTTAAAATTTTTTAGGTCGGCCCGATCACGTTCGACACATCTTGTTCATTGCGCTCGATTCTGTATTTCTTAAATTTTTTTTGAGTTGTCTGATCGAAAATCAAATTATACGAACATGTCAAAAATGAAGGGGTCAGCTTTAAAAAAAAAAGATAAAAAAAATTATCATTTTTTATCCTGGATCCAATGCGATGCAGCAACTTGCTACACCGTATGTATTACTCTTATAATATTATGTAAAAGTTAAAGATATATGATGAAGCAGAATCCGATTCGGCCCATTAAAACAAGTCCAACCCAGTCCAGCCCAACGGCAGTTATAAAAGGCCCAGCGGCCCACGGCCCAGCTAGCAGCCAGCGGTCATCGGCCCGTCCGCGGACCAAAAAAGCCTTCGGCCCGTTAGCGGCACAGTAGCCCGCGGCCCAGCAGGCTTCGGCCCGACAGCGGCCCAAAAGCCTTCGGCCCGTTAGCGGCACAGTAGCCCGCGGCCTAGCAGGCTTCGGCCCGACAGCGGCACAGTAGCCCTCGGCCCAGCAGGCTACGGCCCATCAGCGGCCCAACCCCCCTTCGGTCCGATAGCCGTGTCCGGCCCACTCCGGTGGAGGACTAGGCACTATGGCGGTTTACGAGTAAGCCCGGAACATAGTCCTATATCGGCTACCACCGTTAACCATCCGCTATCCTCCGCTATAAATACCCTGCTATTTATTGCCAAAGGTATGTCTCCGTGACCTTAAAGGACTACAGTCCGAACAGCGCTGTAGCAACATCTTTCACCTCTTTGACTTCTGAATCGAACCATCTTCGGAAGCTAACTTGACCGTCGGAGGGGGTTCCTAAGGGCCAGAGCCCGGGACTCCTACTGACCGGTTCTTCTTCTTCTTTCCCTCCTGCAGGGGCTCGGTTAGAATCTTCGTCGACCTCCCCGAGTCGGTCTCGACCGCCGACCTCGGACTCCTTCCTCCGGTCTCGACGCCGTCCGCCGGCTGACCCTTCTCGAGGCGCCTCGGCTCCGCACCGACCGCCCTCTGACCGGAGAGACCTCGGCCGCGCCTACCTGAGGCTGGCCGACATCCGACCGAGCGACCCTCGGCCTCGGACCCTCCGCCGCGTCTCCGCCCCGTCGCCTTCCGGATCTTCGTTGGGCCTCTGAACCGATCCGACCCAGCTCCGGATCCAAAACTTCGGATTCCGGCTTCGGAATCCGGTCGTGATAGCTTCGGCTACATCAATATATATGCCAATAGCACAGTTTACACTCCTAACTACTCCCTTAGGGTGTTCTTTATCTCTCAATATATACTCCCTTGGGTGGCTCTCTATCTCTCAAACATCCAAATTAAATTTAGATATTTTTACATTTGAACTCTTAAGAAATAATTAACATATTTATAAATAAATCTTCCTAACTTAATTATTTACAAATAAGTCCTTTATTATATATATTGTACGGAACATTCCGTTACGGGGCCCGAACGGAAATCGACGGTGCCTACTGCACTACAAGGAAGATAGGTTTTGTCAACGAGTATATGTCGACGGCTATGTGCACTTATCGACAAAGAATATATTAGTCGACGGCTAAAAAAAAATCGTTGACAATAAACTTATATGTCGACGGCTAATCCAACCGTTTACACATACCTGATATATGTCAACGGCTGGACTACAACCGTTGACATATGTAGCATATATGTTAACGGCTCCGAGTAATCCGTCGACATAAGTAATAAAAAAATAAAAAAAAATTGATTAAAATGATATGTCTACGGCTATAATTTTAGCCGTTGACATATCTGCTATATGTCAACGGCTAATTATTAACCGCGGACAAAAACTATAACCCTAGATCATACTCTTCGTTCACAGGGCGCCCCCAAACCCACACCCTTTCCCCCCTTAAACCCGCGCCCCCTTCGTTCACAGAGGCACCGATGATCGCCGCCTCCAACCCCACCGCCGCCTCCAACCGCCGGCGACCCCATCGCCGCCTCCAGCCGCCCGACCCCATCGTTGGACGGAGGGGCCCGCTCGGGGTCGCCGACGTGCGAGCAGAGGGGGAAGGGGAAGCACGCGGGAACACTCCGGATCTGCTTGCCGCAGATGGAACTCGCGGGGAAGGCTGCTCTGGTCCACGTCTCGCGGGCAGGAGGATGGGTCGTGGGAAGCCGCCGGAGTTCGCGGGGATCCGTCTCGGCCTCGCTTGCGGCGGCTTCGCGTGCCGCAGGGTGGGGGGACCTCGCGGGGAGCCGTCGTTTGCGAGCGGCCGATTCGAGCAGGGGATGCCATTGTGTGCGGCGGAGCTGGAGGAGGGGTCCTCGGACAGAACCCGTCGGGCTCGCAGGGTGGCGACTGGAGGCGAGGTTCGCCGGAGTTGGCGGTGACCGGGAAGGATGCCGCTGGCGATGGAGGCCCGCGGGATTCGACCAGGTGGCTCTGACAGCCCGAGGGTGACGGCTCCTTTCCGAGAGGGGGGGGATGCGACGAACGCGGCGCAGGGGAGATTGAAAACACACATAGAGAGTGAGAGGAGGAAGAAGACAAGGAGGAGGAAGAAGAAGGAGTTGCAGCGGGAAGAGGGGAGGGGACGACGACAGGGCCTAGGGCTTCTCGCCCGAGACGCACACGCTTGGCGGCTGTAAGCTTTTTCTCTTCTATTCAAACATCGTCAAATAAAGTAAGGTCCAATAATTTCTTACTCCTCCTCCGAGAACTGTGGCAGCCACGGGGTCCCAATGGAAGCTGCGGTGTTGTCTTCAGTTTTCTCCTCTGGCACTGGCCTCTGTAAACACAAAACAAGGACATGTCTGTGCTGTGTAGTCATTGTATTATATTCTATGCTTCTGCGCAAACGAACGTGAGCTGCTGTACCATTATATTGCTTAGTGTTCATGTTTTTATATTTTTGATCTTTCCATTTGGCAGGGAAGCATTGCATTGAGGTCACTCTTGCATCGAATATTGCCTTTATCTCAGAGGAATTATGCATTGGATGTGGAATTTGTGCCAAGGTCTGTCATTTACTCAACATCAGGTTCTTTTCTTCTTTTTCTTTTGAATACCATTTTTTTGAAGTTTATTTGTTTTGGATGCAGAAATGTCCTTTTGAGGCCATTCAAATCATCAACCTGCCTAAGGATTTAGATAAGGACACAACTCATCGTTATGGCCTGAATACCTTCAAGCTTCACAGGTTAGCAATTAGGTTTTAATCTTTCTGTGTTCAAGTCTTTCTTTTTCCTTTTCTTGGTGGGTAAGCTTAGGAAGTTGTTGTGCTGTTATTGCAGGCTGCCAGTTCCGCGTCCTGGTCAGGTTCTGGGTCTGGTTGGAACAAATGGTATTGGGAAGTCTACTGCCCTGAAGGTGCTGTCTGGAAAGCTGAAACCAAATTTAGGTCGTTTCAATGTAATGCTTCACAGTAACCTGATTTATTTCCTTTGTACTATCTTGTGTCATTTGGTTTTGATGATGTGTGATTGTGAATCCTGTTCTTGTTCATCTCTCCTCTGCAGAATCCACCTGACTGGCAGGAAATATTGACATACTTCCGTGGGTCTGAACTCCAAAATTACTTCACCCGTATTGTGGAGTATAAGCTTAAGGTACTGTGCAGGATTTTGTCTTTCATGTTTATATCTGACTATAGCCAACTGATCTTATAACTTTGATATCGATACATTTTGAAGCTTAACTTTTTTTTTTAACTTATTCATGACTCATGAGGCCATTAACTTTCATGGAATTGAGAAAACATAAGCAACTCACTGTATAGTGTGGATGTGAGAAAAGTGGCTTTTCATCATGGTCTTTTTCCAGCTACCATCCTGACGAATTTTGTAGACATGGAAACACCCTTCAGAACACATATAGGAGAAAAATCCTCTAAATGATCATTACGTGCACAGTCACCCGTTGTTACTACTCAACTTTCCATTCATTTGGCTGCTAAGTAAGGACTGTTTGTGGATGTAAGCTATCTGGGAGAGGGATTTTTTGCATGTATGTGATTCTTAAGGGGGTTTTATGCTTAACATCCCTTTCATTATAAATACCCACATTTTGACCTCTTTATTGCCTTAAAAATATAATTAATATTTCCTCAGTCTTACTATGCTGTTATATTCGTCATATTATATAGCCTACTTTTTTGATGGTCCGCAGGCCTGCTTTATAAGTACCTTAATGTGGCTTGGTAACTTGTCATTTTTACCTAAGTGTGGATCGCATATAATTTTCCATCCCATATTCCTACCTATTTTTTGTTTTCCCTTCCCTAATTATTTTATATATCCTGCCCTTCTCATGTTTAATTCTGCTTTCCGAATAACGGCTCAATTTGTTGCAACAGGCAGTCACTAAGCCCCAATACATTTACGTCATTCCAGAAAAAATTCAAGGGACAGTTGGAGGGATACTGGACCAGAAAGATGAGAGAGGATTAAAGAGTAGTCTCTGTGATGATCTTGAGCTGAATCAGGTGATTGATCGTAATGTTGGTGATTTATCTGGGGGAGAGCTGCAAAGGTTTGCAATTGTCGCTGTTGCTCTGCAGAATGCTGAAAGTTACATGTTTGACGAGCCATCAAGTTATCTTGATATAAAACAAAGGCTTAAAGCTGCACAGGTTATTCGTTCTTTGCTTCGGCCTAACAGGTGTCAGCAGTCTACTTGTATGAATTATGTTCATTGCATTCCTGCTATGGATTCAGAGTGTAATTCTCTTTCTTTTTTTTCAGCTATGTAGTTGTTGTAGAGCATGATCTTAGCATCCTGGATTACCTATCAGACTTCATTTGCTGTTTATATGGGAAACCAGGAGCATATGGAGTTGTTACTTTACCTTTTTCTGTCAGAGAAGGGATCAATATCTTTTTGGCTGGTTTTGTGCATACTGAGAACCTACGCTTTTGGGATGAATCACTTACATTTAAGGTAACATTTCCATATGCTGTGAAGGCTTTGAACCAGCTGCCTAGGGCAGTTGGTTTGCCACTTGCCTCCCAATTGGGAGGTCTTAAGTTCGATCATGGTTGGAGCCTAAAAACTCCCCAGCCATGCAGCCTAAAGTGCTGTTGGGATCTTTATCCCCTGGTCCATGGGATTACTTCTCCGGATAATCAAGCGGACCTGGAAATTCTCATCTAATTAGGCTGCCTTCTCGACCGGCACAGAATTATCTCCAACTCTGAAAGATATCTCTGGTTCGATCCCTGGTCGCTTGTAAATACCTGTACATACCTGGCCACTGTGCCACTGATCAAAAAAAGTGAAGGCTTTTGATGTCCAAGCAGTCTCTTCATGTGATAACTGTACTACCTGATTTTTCAGGTTGCTGAGATCCCTCAGGAGAGTGCTGAGCAGGTTCAGACATATGCACGATACAGATACCCTATGATGAGCAAAACTCAGGGTAATTTTAAACTTACTGTCATGGAGGGTGAATTTACTGACATATATATTATTGTGATGCTGGGTGAGAATGGAACAGGGAAGTCAACATTCATTCAACTGCTGGTAATGTACCTAGCTTGTGTCAAGGCCATCAATATTATTTATTAGGATAACTACCATACGTGGAACTTCAAATTGCTCGTTGTTGCTGTGACCGGGAATTGTTTCATAACGTTGACATGCTATATGAAAATGTAAGCACCATGCATGATGTTATAGTTGCTTGCAGGTTAGCCATGCAGGATAGGGTCAGTGTATAAAATCTTCTTCTTGTGTTTTCCTTATTAAATGCATCACCAACTGGTTTGGGGAAAAAAATCAGCTTTGTTGCTATGATTTTTTGATAAAGCTCATTAGCTTGCATGTATATGGTGAATTTTCGCTCCACTTGGGATTTGTGTCTCTTTTTCTTTTATTTATTTATTTTCTTTGTGGGGATTGGAAGGTTGGGGGTATGTGACTATTTGTTTATTTGTGTGTCTCTTTTCCTTTTATTTATTTATTTTTTTTATTTTTTTTTCTTAGTAACTATTTGTCAGCGGCTAAGAAAGCCGTTGATATATATAACATTTGTCAGCGGCTTCTGTTGCTGACAAACCTATTTGTCAGCGGTTAACCTCCGTGGACATAAGTTATATATGTCAGTGGCTTTAAGTAGCCGTCGACATATGTATCATTTGTCAGCGGTTAACCTCCGTGGACATAAGTTGTATATGTCAGCGGCTTTAAGTAGCCGCTGACATATGTATTATATGTCAGCGGCTACTGTGTGTAGACATATAATATATATGTCAGCGGCTTTGAGTAGCCGCTGACATATAATACATATGTCAGCGGCTTTGAGTAGCCGCTGACATATAATACATATGTCAGCAGCTATTGTGCGTAGACATATATATTATATGTCAGCGGCTTTGTATAGCCGTTGACAAATATATGTCAACGGGACTTTTGTCCACGGCTTTGTCAGCGGCTAAGAAGCCGTTGACATAAATTTTTGTCAGCGGCTCTTTAGGATTTGTCAGCGGCTTTTAGCCGCTGACAAATCCTGTTTTCCTTGTAGTGCTGGTGCACATTGTATTTAGGGTTGGGTTCCTCTAACTGCAGGTGAGGATGGGGTTCGGTAGGTGCAAAACGAAAGATGAAGGTTTTCACAAAAATTCTTCATGGGAATAAAAAAATTTCATGTCATGGGTGATTTTACAAATTCCCTTCTCTGTACTTATCAGTACAGTGGTTGAGATTTAGTAAATGAGAGACTGGGGAGGGAATTATAAAAATTCATTTCTAGAAAGGGTTTTTTGAAATCCTCTTATCTTTGACTGAGTTCAGCTCAACCTTATACTTAAAAGATCTCTATTCCACATATAAATACCACTAACAAGCGGTTCTCTTATAACTAAGATAACATGCATGCATGCGCACGTCCGGTACTTAATTCTCTACATCATGGCGATGGAGATGGGGTTTCTCACAACGTGTTTCTCAGACACCCACAGCAGGCTGCCCTCCAAGAACCCCTCGGCTTTACCCCCTTGCGGGGTGAAGCTCACCGTGAAGCTCTGCTTCTCCTTCACTGCCGAGAACCTCAGCACCTGAGGGCTCACGCTCACCTTCACCCCCGCTGGCTGCTCCACCTGCACCGTGTAGGTTTCCCTCGCCTCCCCCACGTTCGTCGCCGTCCGGTTCACAGACACCGTCGCCTTCGAAGATGACAGGGTCACCGCTATGGAGGGGTAGTTCAGCTCCCCGCCGGAGATGCTCACGACGGGGGAGCAGGCGCCTCGCCGGCCAACGATCGCGGCGACCTGCTCATCAGTGTACCCCAACCCGCAGATGTAGGCGACGTAGTCGCCAGCGCCCAGGTCGTAAACGAGGCCCGGGTCGGCGGCCCTGGTGGCGTTCACGTGGCCGGCGCCCATTGCGAAGAAGGAGGCTGGCGCGAGTTGCTCGTCCTTGATGGGCTCCCCGTCGTTGCCACGGACGTCGGAGGTGGTCATGATGGCCGACTTGATCACCGCCGGCGACCAGTCCGGATGTGCACTCTTCAGCAGCGCCGCGACTCCGCTGAGGTGAGGAGTTGCCATGGAAGTGCCCGAAATCATGTTGAAGTGGGTGGTGGCGCCTCCGGCGCCGCCGCTCGCTTCCGGCGGTCCAACCGGTGAGGGCCACGCCGCGAGGACGCTCACGCCGGGCCCGGCGATGTCGGGCTTGAGGATGTCGGTGCTATAGGTGCTAGGGCCCCTAGAAGAGAAGGAGGCCACTGCTGGGACCGGAGAAGAACGCAGCTTTGTCCCCTCGAAGTGGATAGACGCGGTGGGGCGCTTGGACGCTTTGATGTAGTCTTTGATCCTTGAGCCGGCGGCGAAGCTGACGTGCGAGGCGGGGAGGACATGCGCCGAGGACTCCGTAGTGTAGCCGTCGGCCTCCTCGTTCGCAAGTATGATGGCGACGCCGCCCGCTTTGAACACTTCGGCGCCCTTGTCGATGGGAGCGATGTCGCCCCAAATGTCGCACAGCACGATCTTTCCCTTCACGTCGGCTCCCTTCATGGAATCCGGATCGCAGTAGAACGGAGTGGCATTCTTTGCGGGGTACACCAGGGGGAACGGGTCGCGTGGGAACCCGCGAGGCTGGAAAGCCGACTGCCCCTCGAACTCCTGTCCGTCGCCGAGACCTACAGAGGCCACGATGGACCTGTCCATGGTGCTCGCGGCCACTGTGAGGATCCATGGCGCCTCGTTGGTGACGGTGCCCTCTACGGGGCCATAGTTGCTGCCGGCGCAGCTGACGAAGACACCCCTACGAACGGCGCCGAAGGCGGCGATGCCAATCCCGTCTGAGTAGAAGGGCACAGGCTCCGAGCCGCTCAGGGAGAGGGAAATCACGTCCACCCCGTCCGCCACGGCGGCGTCCATGGCGGCCAGGATGTCGGATAATTGGCACCCCCCTGTACACGCCTTGTAGATGGCCAGGTGAGCGCGGGGGGCCATCCCCGCCGCCGTCCCGTTCGCGCTGCCCAGCACGCTGGCGCCCTTCACGAACGCCCCCGCCGCGGTGCTGGCCGTGTGCGTCCCGTGGCCGATCTCGTCGGTGGGGGCGCCCTTCGCCGCTCCGTCGCCGCCATTGACGAAGCTCCTGGCGCCGATGATCTTGTTGTTGCAGAGCTCGGGCGGCTCGCAAGACCCTTTCCAGCCGGGGGGCGGAGGCGGCATGCCATCGCCGTCGAAGGAGGGATGGCCGGGGGTGAAGCCACCGTCGACCATCCCCACGATGACCCCTTCTCCCATGCCCACTCCGGAGGCCGCACCGCCCCACAGGCCGCTACCCACCCGCAGCCCCAGGAAGTCGGGCGAGTGGGTGGTGGCGAGGGGGACGATGGTGTCGGGGTACGCGTGGAGGAACCCTTCCTTCTTCTCCAGGGCGGACAGCTCCTCCTCGGTGAGCCTGGCGGCGAATCCGCTGAGCACCTCGTGGTAGGAGTGCACCCACCGCGCCTCCCTCGCTGCCGAGGGCACGAAGGACTCGTACCAGCTGTTCCTCTCCTCGGCGTCGGCCAAGGCGGTGGCGCCGTCTGGCCGCTGCACGTGGACGATGTAGGTCTGCAGCCGTGGGGCAGCGGCAGCGTGGCCCTGATCATGACTTCCGTGGTACCGGCCCGATGCCGAGCAAGGAACGTTAGTGTTACATATCAGGAAGAAGATGAGCAGTGCAGAAACGCGGAGGGGAGGGAAGAGGAAGTGATCCGCCATCATCATATGCCGGTTGCAGAAGGCAGAAGAAGAAGCGGGAAAGAACGAAGAGGAGGCCATATCATATATATAGCGTTTGTGGGGCTTGGAGAATGGCTAGTAGCAGTAGTATGTTGTAAAGAACGAAGAGGAAGCTATGTCATATATATAGCTTGTGCGGGGCTTGGAGAAGACGTAGAGTATTAGGAATCCGAGGGTTCAAGGGTTGCTTCCATAATTGTTGTATCTAATTTGATTCATGTGTCTCCTATTCTGTCCTATTCGATGGATTTCCACAAAAGAGGAGGCGAGATTTGGAAGGGGATTTAATTACCGAGGTTTTTGTACTCTCTTAAGTTAATTTACTCTCTTAAGTTCGGCCGGTCCATGTATGTGATGGTACAACTTTTCGATTTCTTGCAAGATATCGCGTCGCGCAAAGATAGAAGCCATGCATGCAGGCCTTAAAAACGGGAGTGGGAAGGGGGCGATTTTTTCTTAAAATGGCATCATTTAAATATTATTTTTCACGTATGGCACATTTTTAAAACTTTTTACAACATGAGACAATTTTGACCAATCAACACGTCAGCATTGTCCCTTACGGGACGCCGTGCTCGCGCAGCTCCTTTTTTTAATTTAAAATGAAAGTCGTGGTTCCATAGCACAACTTCATGAGGGTCAGACCTTCTTGTCAAGTCTCAGAAATTCACACGCTGATGTGGTACGATGTTAAGTTTACTGGCATAGGAGTCGTGCCATGTCTGTAAGACTTCTGTCTACGTAGAAGTCGTGCTAATGTGGTACTACTCCGATGTCAATAAGCTTGAAATCCTATCACATCAATATGACTTCTACAAAATCGTGTGGACATGGCACAACTTCAAACGTACCATATCAAAAAGGGAAAAAAAATCTTTCTTATTTCCAATTCCTGTAAGTCCAAATATTTTAATAGTCATCCAAAATGATCACAATAACTTACAGATGACACTTACGGTTTTGTTAACTGTTAATATAGAGAGTGATTTCTTACGATTTATTAAGTTTTAGTTACATAATATTAAACCGTAAGTATGTCTCTGTAAGTAAAAGATATGTTTTATTTGTTTTAAAATAAAACTCCGTAAGTATTTGCCCGCCAAACCGAAAGACTACCGCGCTACCGAAAACCCCCAAATATTATTCCCCGCCCTCACACAACCCCCAAATCCTAAAGAAGGCCTTCACCCCTAAAACCCCCAAATCCCCCAAAACAAACCCTCGAAGCACCGTTGCCGCCGCTAGCTTCTTCTTCTCGGTCTTGCGCGCCCCCGCTCGCCGTCTTCAAGAACAAGGCACTGCGCGCTTGGTGGTACGCTTCCAGGTAACGGTCTGAGAAACGAACATTTGGACCCCAAATGTTCACCTGATTTCCAGTTCTTCTCTTCTGCCTCCGTTCCCCTTTGCTACCAGTGGAAGAGGTGAAGACCAACTGAAGCTACCAGTAGACGAGCTGAAGGGTTCACCGGAGTCCGGCGACGGCACTAGAGCTCCGTCGTTGTTGACGGACCACGAGAGCGGCTCTCAGAAACCTACAGGTTTTCGTTTCTTTTACTTGAAGCGTCCAGTCTGCAAACGTGTTGTAGAAGTGATCATGGGAATGCTTTCTTCTTCCTTTTTTTTAAATTTTTTTCAGCTTGTATCAGTTTCCATGGTCCCTCCACTGGCCATTTTCCAGGAAAAAGTTGTGGGCTTTATGCCCTTTTCTTCTTTAATCCCAAAGTTCTTAATTTTCCGTTGCCAAATTTGTCTTCTTCTTTTTTTTCCTTAGATTTCTGCCAACAATCTTCCAAGGAAAGATGTAGGGTTCATGTCTATTTTCTTGTTTTAATTCCAACGTCAAAACTTGTTTTTTATTCCTTTGATTTCACCATTTAGATGGAGGAATGCCCACCACTTCTATGTTTTTTTCTACCAAGCTACACGCTTTAACATAAATTTTCTCCGCTCTGGCTACTGTCCCTGTCACGTTCTCAAGAAACTGACGAAAGCTTTGAAAATTTAGTGAAAATTAGTTAAAATGTTAATTTTGATATACAAAAAACAATTTTGGAAAATAAAAATAAAATCAGTTTTCTTAACAGTTTCATTCTAGAGAATACATAAAAATTTATTAAAATTCTTCAAATGAATCATTTTTTTGTAAAGATTCTGATTAATTTTTTTGTTAAAAAAACCACAAATTTACCTTTGTTTATCCTCCTATCCTGTCGGCAGCCTCTGCGCGCTCTCCTCTTCGATCCCACCCAACTGCGTCCACCTGGTGAAGTCATGTATTTTTTTGATCGATGGGGAGTGGTGTTGGCATTGTTGGCGTTGGTTCTCAAGAAAACTTGTACGACTCCCTAGTCCCTTCCCTTCCCCTCTTTCTACACCCTCCTACAAGTGCCCATTAACAAACTTTCAATTGCAGAAGCCTGAAGCCACCAACTTCACTTTTAGATTTTTACTTTAGAATACCCAGAAGCAACACTCTTTAAAAGGCAACAATAATTACCGACTAAAGAAGCTTTATAGGAAAAGAAGAATTAGAGGAAAAAAATAATTAACAAGTTAATGATCTTTTAAAAATTAACAGGCTAATGATCTTTTCCTCTCCCTTCAAAATTCCCTAATGTAAAAATTATTAGTCTTGATTAAAAATATAGACTCTGGTAACTTTGTTATTATAAGTTCCGCACACTTCTATGCATTTTTATTTGCTGAAGTTTTCCATATACTAACTTTATTTTGCTTTTATCTTGATTATATGTGTTCTTATGTCATATTGTTACGTTTTAGTTTGCTTATATCATGGATAAAAGATAAGAATGTGTTCTCAACGAAATACACTTTTGTTCCAATGTCTTTGGTGGGTTAGCTTATAAATATAGTCATTACTTGTATAGCACAATGTATGTATATATGTTTCACTAATACTTTGTATTTCTTAATAGGGGGCATTGGAGCCTTCTAATCTTATGTCACTTTGGCCAGAGCTTTCACTCTTCAGCTAACCCTCCAATTATGTTGCTTTTGGATTCACTTTTGAGGGCAGAACTAAAAGAACTACTTGTCGACATTAGAAGGTAAGTTTTTATGGTATGTTGAAGGTTATTTTTAGTTGATCTATTGGTTACTTGTTAACTTGACATGCTTTCATATAGGTTCGCAGTTGATGTTTATTCTTTAGAGAGAAGGAAAGAAAGAGAAAAGGATATCTCGACTATTCCACTTCTTATTCCACAGGTAAATTTTAAATTATTGAAAACACTTTGCAATTTTTTGGAGGTCAGAAATTTGAGGGAACCTTGTCCCCACCACTTCAGGCCAATTGAGAAGTTAGCCCAAACATGAAGCAAACTGTTGTATCATAACTTGATCACTACTTTATACAGAAACTAGGTTTGCATAACTTTAGGTCTAATGTTCTTTTGACGGTCTTCAAATATCTAGCTTTTCGAATTCATGAACCATGCACAACTAGCCCTGAAATTAATTTTGGAGATGTTTACCCACTTGCCTGACTGGATTTCCAGTCAAACATCTGAGCTGCTTGAGACGCTTTACCTATCATTCTTGGTGGAGTGAATTCTCCTGAGATCAATGGGCTCCAGATTTCCCTCCCACCAACTCAGCAATGGCCTGTATGTTTCAGGCAGGCCTGAGCAACCAAAGGAGAAGCCTGTGACAATGAGCTCCACGGCTATGCCCTACACCGGGGGAGATATTAAAAAGTCTTGAGAACCGGGGAAGTTGTTTCATCTGGTCCTGTTTCATCTGTTGGAGGTCCTGTTACAGGTTCAAATAGACAAAAATCCAATTCTGGGCCTCTTAATAGACATGGTGATCCAATCAAGAAATCACATTTTCCTAAAAGGCAGGTCTTTCAATCCTATCATATTTTCTTGTACTCTTACATAAAATTTACATAAATCTGGGAAGGCCTTTGAAATGATAAGAGACTAAAATTAATAGACTAAAATAAGATCCTTAAATGAACGAGGAGTTCATCGGCAGATTTGTGCAACTTGTTGAAGTGATCGTCAGTCCAATCACAGAAATAAGCATTGTTCGACTCTGCTTTTGGCAGGGTTCGTGTAAATGTTCTTCCCCTAGTTTTGATTTCGAGGGACAATATTGAAACTTCTTAAAATCTTTCAGATCTTAAGCGAATCCAATAATGGAAGGATTGAGGCTTTAGGTGATTGATGTAACCGACAGATAGCCTTCATTTTTCGTAGGTCTAAACTAAACAGCCAAAAGGCCTCACTTCTGTTGTTCCCTCACTTTCTTTTGCGCCCTCCATCGTCTGCAACTCACCTCTTTAGAGACCTTGAATCAGCCTCTCTCTCTCTCTCTCACTTCCCTCATTGCTAACCGAATAGGTTTTGGAAAGGTTTCTAACAGAAATGCCCCGGTGATTGGTTAAACAATGAAAAATATCCCGGCATTGGTGGAATTTTAGACGACGATAAAATTTGAGCTGGGGATATTAGTTTAGTCAGTTGTCGAGATTACCTGCAGACAGGTGTATAATACTTGTTTATCCTTGGCGATGATTCATTGTGTATGCTCAGTTGTTTATTTTCTACAGTTTTGAAGACGGCTTTTTAAACCTGTGTGATCTTATTGATTGTATTGGTTCAATATTGATATAACTATTAACACATTTGTGAACAATTCAACCTTTTTTTTTATTTGATCAGTGTTTAGATTAGCATTTGCCAGTGATGACTGGCTCTGGCAAATATTCAGGGTACTCTGGCTTCTCAATTTGTAGACTTGCATAAAATTTTTTTTAAGTCATGTACAGAAAAAATGGTTGCCATGATCTGGAAAATTCGGTGTCCCTGAAATTTCAGTGCTTTGTGTCCATGATCGGCAACCGACAGCTTGCAAACTCTTCAGTGTGATATATGCTAGTATGTCACTCATTTTTATCATTATCCATTGTGATTTGTAGAAGAGAAGTGTCGCATTGACACTTCATGGGTAATTATTAGCTTCTCTAGTGAGGCAATCATAAAGACGTTCAATGGACAATTATTGTTGTGAATAACAAAGAAGAATGGCAAAAGGGTATGACACACTAACATTCTCTAATTGATCAGGATATTAGATAGTGTGCATCTTTTACAGCCTACTGTACCCTTTAAGGCTGTACAGTATCGTGTGCCATCCAATCAAAGAAGTATGGATTCGGATTAGATTAAGATCAAATTTAATTTGAAGCCGATCCATTTTTTTAAACCTTCAGATCCAGGTTCAGATCGGGTCATAAGTTCTTCGGGTCAGATTCCTGAACCGGACCCCATTTAGCACCAAAGTATGGTAATCTCGGGAATAGGTATCAGCTGAGATGCCAACTCTACAACAAGGGACTTGAGTCTAGCAGCCATCTTTTAGGATGTATGAGCATCAACCTATTACCTATGTGAAGGCGCACTTAGCATGTTACCTTTGGAATTCCAAGTGCTGGGATGCTACTGTGAATCAACCTCGACAGCTAGGCAGTAAACTGTCTCTTAGAGTTTTAGGTGTCCACCTTGCCACTTATGCAGTCTGCCTAGGCAGTAAGGGGGGTCATCCAACTCACTTCACTCGGACATTTTTAAAACATTGGTCTGTTTATGTGTTACTCGGCCCTTATTATTAGATGTTGTCACTTCCGGTACAAGAAATCCTGTTGAAGCATCTTATATTGAGCTTGTTTTTTTCTGTTTTATCTTTTTTTTTTTCTGTCAAAACTTATGAACATGGAATTAAAGTTAAGTTTTTCTGAGTAGTTTTGATTCAAGAGATGGCAAGGCAGCATGCTCCTACTCCTGTTATCTTGCATTACTCCTGTTATCTGGATTATTCCTGTAGATAATCATGATACGTATTTGTATCCTTATTTTAAATATTTCTTCTGGATATCTGCACCACTGTTTGTCAAGGATGCAGAAAGAATAAATATGAGAGATGTTGTGGATAGCCACATTGTTTGGTTTAAAGATTATGTAAGATTCTTCTTTTATTTAAATTTTTAGGTGTAATTGTTTATTTAGACTTTGAAAATAATCTTGTGAATTTTTTTTTTTCTTACAGGTTCAACCTTATATGGTGTACTTTGGATGAAGGAGATATCAACTTTATGGTCTTATGGTTTATGGATATTTTTTTTATTGTACTTCTGAAAAACGGATGGACTATGTAATTGATAGATAGATGTAAATTTTCTTCCCGTGACGATTTCGTTTGATGTTGTGATGTGTTTTTAAACTTTACAGGTGGAATATATTGACACAAGTATACATTTTGTTATACAAAAAAATTTATTCAATGTGTGATATAATGTGTCCACGTGATAGAAATGTGTTACGCGTACATTATACGTGAAATGTAGAATGAGTGCATAATTCTTTTTATGTGAAATGACATAAATAAAAAAGATATAAATTGTTAGGTATTGTTCGATAAGTTATATTCTAACAGTTTGACCAACAAATACTTACGGTTTTTTGAGTAAGTACATATGACAAGATGTCTTTTAAAATATTATATGGTAACAGTTTGGTTTGCGTATGCTTACGGTGTTTTTCGTAGGCATAGATCAATCTGTAATTACGGTTACTAAACCGACGGTATAGATTTTGTCAACTTACGGTTGCATAACCGTAAGTATAATCTATAGGAACGGTTGCTACACGTACGGTTGGTGGCCGTAGGGGGTTTCGTAAGTAAAGGTATCTACTAACGGTGTTTGGTACACAACTTACGGTTATTTGCCGTAAGTATAGACCAAGTTTGTTGTAGTCAGTGGTGGATCCAGTTTAGCCCAGTGGGCTCTTGGAACCTCACTGGATTTTACCAAGTCCTTTAACCCAATCCAACGTAGTCTAGCTCAGGACCTACTGACCCAATTTAGGACACCACTGGTCCAACCCAAGACCCCATTAATCCAGCCATGCTTATGACTTACTGTCCAAGTGACCTCACTGGATAAAATTTCTACGTCTATCACTGTCTGAAATGCGTCGACCTTGGTTGACACGATTCAAGCGAGTTGAATCTCGTCCCATCGAGTTAACGTGATTCTGGATTTTATGGGTCTGACCTGTGGCTAGTTCTTTCTTCTCCGAGAGTGCTAAGAGTCTGCTTGGGACTCATATTAGATGCCTATTTAACCACCCATAGCGCGGACAAAGTCCTTCTCTTGATCTCTAAGCTATTAGAAAATCCTAGAGAAAGATTCAGAGAGAGAACAAGTACAACGCGGTGTCTCTTCACGACATATAAAGAGGAGGACGAATAGGACGTTCATATGAATGTGGTTGCACGTGGAGGGGGTGTGCCGCCTTGTCGGAGGTAGACTTCTTCACATAGTTGTACTGCGGGAGAGAGGCAAGTGACGACGGACCATGAGTACATAATATTTTTACTTATAAAAATCTTATTTCAACCTATTTATCTATCTAGTATACGCAAGAGATGTTTGATGACTACGTGAATATAATTGATGGAACACACATTTGATGCATAGATCCTTTCTTTCTTTCTCTTCTTCATTGTTTTTAGATTTTATGAAAAACCAGCTCTTAGACATGAAACACGTCCATATAGGTTGATGCGATTCGTGAATAGCGTCAGCCATACATGACGCGATTCACACTGAATATTGACTATTGTAATGAAAGTTCTATGTTAATCCATGCTTCATCCATGTAACATGAATTTATGGTTCTATAACGATTGACCATGCATGCAGCAAGTAGTTCTTTATTTCATACCATGAAAATGATATTATTGTAGAATAACCATACTAAGATATTCATGTCATGATACTAGTTAATTCTTATTTATTTATGTAATTATTTTATAAGCATGTACACACCATGATGTATTTGTTATAACATGTTTAGATCCATGATAGTTCATGCATATTCGTAGTTTTTCAAAATAATCACGTTTTAATGAAAATATGGGATATTGAATGATGTTGAGATATGTCGACACAATTTACAAATCGCATCACATGTACTCGACACGCTTCATAGGCTTAATAGTTTAGCTAAATTCTTGTTAATTCTATGTTTGATCTCATGATATTTGTACATGTTATGCATTAGAGTATGTTTTGCATTTAACATAAAAGTTTATGCATGCATAGGGTTAATGAAAGAGATTAAGATGCTGAGTAGATACACCAAGCCAGTGATGTGGGCTTTAAGTATCACGTGGACTAAAGTATTATGCCGTAAGGGCCATCCCTTGATTCCTTCGAAATCAAAGTGTCATGCAATGGGAGTCATCTCTTAATTCTATAGGGACCACCTCTAGATTCTCTTATTCATTCGGTTAATGACTAAAGAGATAAGAAAAATATATGAGACAACATGTTAAATCCTAAAAGTATGTTTACACGCTATCTCGGTAGGATCTGAGAGCGTCTTCCGACTGCGTAGGTAAAGATCTAGTGAGTTTACTACAACTATTAGGTAAAGAAGAAGAAGAAGTACCTGATGTCATTGTATGATTACTTGTCTTATGATAAAGTGAAAGATGTGATATGTGTGACCACTTATAATATTTGAAGGCTAAGAAAGATGTTAAGATGGAAAAGTTAATGCATGTTTTCATGTCGTATAGTATGCTAAAAATTCATGATATTATTCATACATAACATGTCTACGTGAAGCCATAATCAGGCTAGTTGTTCTATATGCTTATTTTATGTTTAATCTATGAGTTGATATGTATGTTTAGCTATTGAAATTGACTATGTTTAAGATGTTAAATTATTGTTCATGTTTATGTTTATGCCAATGATCCATATGTAATTCATGCATGTTCACACCTTGCTATCATGTTGTTAATTATGTCATCATGTTAAAGAGGCATGTTAAGTTGAAGATTTGATATTTATACTAGAATTGATGTTTATGTGTAGTAGGTGTATGTAAATTTCTTTTATCTTATAGTTATGCAAAATCTATATTTTTGTAGATTCTAAACTTGTAGAGTCCTATGTGACTTAATCTTTCTAACTAATATTTTTCAGAAGACTGTGAGACAGAAGTTGAGCATGAGGATTGTGAAACTCGATCCTGAGCCCAAGACTATCTATAATTGATTATTTTCAATTTGATAGATTAGGAAGAGATGCATACATTAGTTTCTTTTCAACAAATAAAATGTACTTTTCTTTTATTGGACTTTTAGAGATCCTGGATATTGTAGTAGTTGCTATCTCAGATTTATAAATAGTTCAGTGGTTTGGTTTGCTTGTGGCTATGAAGGTTGTGGTATTATTTTATATCTGATCTTATGTTTATACTCTTCTCTGTTGATATACAATGTATGGGTTGTTCCCACTATAACGACTCCACCGACAATTCGCGTTAAGGCTTCCTCTTTTAAATTATCATGTAATTGTGAATTTATGATGTAATTTGATCGAGGTGACTGAGTATGGAGCGATGATGATCCACAACTGCAACCAAGAAGGAAATGAAGGAATTAATTCAACCTTTGAATTTACAGACTCATAATATAAATGTTATATTGTGCATGTGTGTATTTAACTGTCTGGCTCAAGTCAAATCACAATACTATCCATGACCACACCATGACATGTATGTGATGCGTGTATTTTTTTTTTGATTACGAATCAAACTATCTAGGTTATTAGTATAAATAATATATAAAAAATGTGATATATTTAATACTATCACCGAGGATGAGACCAAAGTAAATAAATAAAACATTCATTACAAAGTCTAAGTTGGAGTACGAGTTATTGAAAATGTACCGTGTGGCTCTCTACAATATAGTTTTTAGAATTTAATTCAATGGTGCCATTTTCTACGTGTTTACCTGAGATTTTCCATCATCTGATGAGAGGACTATTAACTATGGCATTAGATGTCTTAAGATTAGAGTAGAGGAACAATATAGCTATCCTCGTGTTTACCCGGGAGCTACATTTCTACTCTACTCCATCACGTATTGATGGTAACGCTTAGACCAGGTATAATGGTGTACTGTGTTTACCCGGGACCATTAATAACCTGGAAGTCGAAATAAGATATGATATTGCAAGGAGTTACAATTACTATTAGATGGTTGCTATGAGATAACAGTATGATACTATGTGTTTACCCGAGGTCATACTGTGATACTTGAAAATTCTGATCCCCAATAGGAGACAGTCGGCATCTCTCGTTCTGTATATCTGAAGGTTTATATAATCCAACAAAAATTAGTGGTAGTAAAACTAGATAATAAAAGTCCATATCTTGTTTTCATTAATAAATCAAATTTCTACTAATTAAAATTTGATTATCTCATGTAGGCTAAAATATCGCACCATAACCCGTTGCATGGCATACTGGAAGCCAATCGTTTGACAGGCCCTAACTACTCAGACTGGCTCAAGAACTTGAAGATTGTCTTCATGTCTAAGCAAATTGCATATGTCCTGGATGAAGAACCTCCTACTGAACCAGCATTAGATGCTCCAGAGGAGGACATGTTAACATATGAAAAATTGAAGGAATATTCCATCATGGCCCAATGCTACATGTTAGCCTCTATGAGCAATGAGTTGTAGAGGCAGCATGAGGAGATAGATGCTAGATCCATCATATTCTATTTGAAGGAGCTACTCGGTGAGCAGAGCAGAATTGAAAGATATGAGATATCTAAGAATATGTTCAAGGCTCAGATGGTAGAGGGATCTTCAGTATAGACTTACGTGCTGAAGATGATAGAATGGGTGGAGAGACAGGATGCTCTTGGGGTTCCACTCCCCAAGGAGATGGATACAGATCTTGTGTTATCTTCACTTCCACAATCATATGCTCAGTTCGTAGTTAACTTTAACATGAACAAGATACATACCATTTTGGCTGAATTACTGAATATGCTGAAGACTACGGAGGGGAATCTTGTGAAGGATAAACCCCAAGTCCTTAGGGTGGGTAAGACTAGCCTAAAAAGACTAGCAGTTCAAGCCTTTAGGAAAGGTAAATGTAAAAATCAGGACGAGCCAAAAGTTGTCAAGAAGGATAAGGCCAAGAGTGCTGAGAAGGGTGAATGTTTCTACTGTCATCAGAAGGGCCACTAGAAGAAGAATTGCAAAGAATACCTCAAGGATAAGGCTCAAGGAACTGTGAAGCAGCAGGACACTTCAGGTATCTATATGATAGATGTTAACTTGTTAATTAGATATTATATATCATGGGTATTAGATACTTGATGTGTTTCTCATATTTGTAATTCTATGCAGGTATTGATAAGAAGGCGTAAGCTGAGAACCGACGAGGTAGAGCTGAGGCTAAGTAACGGCGCAAGAGTTGCGGCGATCTCTGTGGGAACAGTGAAGTTCAAGCTACCATCCGGAGATACATTTTCATTAGATGAATGTTATTATGTACCTAGTATAATAAGAAATATTATTTCTATTTCATGTTTGGATAGAATTGGGTACACTTTATCTATTGGGAACAATTGTTGTTCAATTTATTTCAAAAATAAATTAATAGTTTATGTTTCATTATATAATGGATTGTACTTATTGAATGTGTCTTACGATAATTTAAATATCGGTTCTTTAATTAAAAGAAATACGTATGAAGTGAACAAAGCCTACCTATGCCATTGTAGGCTTGGCCACATTGGTGAAAACAAACTCCAAAGACTACATAAAAATGGATAGTTAGATCCATTTGATTATGAATCATATGCAACATATTAGTCATCTTTAATGGGTAAAATGACAAAATCTCCATTTACTGGAATAGGAGAGCAAGCCAATGATTTATTGGAACTAATACATTCTGATGTACGTAGTCTTATGTCTACTCAAGTCATTGGTGATTTCTCATACTTCATTACATTCACTGATAATTACTCAAAAGTTTTGATTCATATACTTATTGAAATATAAATCAGAAGTTTTTGAGAAATTCAGAAAATTCAAGAATGAAGTAAAGAAATAAACTGGAAAGAGTATCAAAATCATTTGATCCGATCGTGGTGGAGAATATTTGAGTACAAAGTTTACAAAATACTTAAAGGATAATAGTATATTTTCTCAGTTTACACATCCTTACACACCTCAAATGAATGGTGTATCATAAAGGAGGAATCGCACATTAATGGAAATGGTGCGATCGATGATGAGCATATCCAAATTACCAGTGTCCATATAGGGATATGCACTTAGCACGGCTATGTATATCCTGAACAAGGTACCCAGCAAATATGTTGCAACCACTCTATATGAGATATGCAATGGAAGGGAACCAGACCTTAAACATGTTACACTCTAGGAATGTCCTGCTCATGTCAAAAGACATGATGCAGATAAGTTGGAGTCAAAACTGACAAATGTAGATTTGTGGGATATTCGAAGGAAACTTACGGATATTACTTTTATCATCCTGGCGAATAAAAGGTGTTTGTAACCAAGAGAGCTATCTTTTTGGAAGAATATTATATTCTCTAAAAGGACAGTGAGAGTAAAGTAACTCTGGAAGAAATTCCAGACCTACAAACTGTTAATGGTTCATTAGATGAACTGTCAGTTTCTGAACCTATTCAAGAAAGTACACAAAACCTCATAGGTCAGAAAAAGTACCTAAACCATCCGAAAGATATGTAGGACATATCAATTTGGATGGTTCTAGAATATTGTCAGTAAGGATGATGATCCTAAGACTTACCAAGAGGCCATTGAAAGTCTAGAGGCCGGGAAATGGCCAGAAGCTATGAATTCTGAAATTCAATCTATGTGCATCAACCAAGTTTGGAGTTTGGTCGACTTGCCGGAAAGTATAGTACTTATCGGTTGCAAATAGATCTTTAAAAGAAAGATTGGTGCAGATGGACGAATTGGAACTTATAAGGTAAGGTTACTGGCGAAGGGCTATCATCAAAGGCAAGGTATTGATTATGACGAGACATTCTCTCTCGTTGCCATGATTAAGTCTATCAGAATTCTTCTCGCTATTGCTACATACCATGATTACGAAATCTAGTAGATGGATGTGAAGATAGCCTTCCTCAATGGAAACCTTGAGAAAGAGGTGCATATGATACAACGAGAAGACTTCACATCAAAGGAATCTCCAGATATGATATTTAAGTGGCAAAGGTCCATTTATGGACTGAAGCAAGCTTCCCAGAGCTGGAACATAAGGTTAGATGATACAATCAAATCTTATAGCTTCATTAAGAATGAAGATGAGCCTTGTTTATATAAGAAAAATAGTGAGAGCGCAATCACATTTCTAGTTCTTTTCGTTGACCACATCCTATTCATAGGGAATGATGTAGGGATGATGCCATCGGTAAAGATATGGCTATCCAAGAACTTCTCCGTGAAGGATTTGAGAGAAACATCTTACATTTTGGGAATACAGATCTATAGAGATAGATCAAAGAAGATGCTTGCTTTAACCCAATCCATGTACATAGAAACTATTGTCAAAAGGTTTGGCATGGAAAATTCCAAGAGAGGTCTCATTCCAATGAGACATGAAATTTATCTCTCCAAAGGTCAGTCTCCCAAGACTCCTGAGGAGAGGGCAATGATGGATAAGGTTCCATATACTTCAGCCATAGGTTCCATCATATACATCATGCTATGTATTAGACCTGTTGTTGCATACGTTCTAAGTGTTACGAGCAGACATCAGGCAGATCTAGGTGATGAATACTGGAAGGCTGTAAAATGTATCTTCAAGTACTTAAGAAGAACAAAGGATATGTTTCTGGTCTATGGAGGAGGAGATTTAAAGCTGCAAGGATATACTTACTCGAATTTTCAGTCTGATCCGGATAACAGCAAGTCGACATTAGGGTTTGTCTTCACACTCAACGGAGAAACAGTGAGCTGGAAAAGTTCCAAGCAAGAAACTGCTGCTTATTCGACAACAGAAGCTTAGTACATTGCTGCTGCTAAAGCCGCCAAAGAAGCAGTCTAAATGAAGAAGTTCATCAACGATCTTGGTGTGGTGCATAGCATCTCTAGTCCCGTCTTACTGCTGTGTGACAATAATGGGGCGATTGCTCAAGCGAAAGAGCCGAGGTCTCATGAGAAGTCGAAGCACATTCTGCGGCGCTTTTATCTGATCAGAGAGATTATAGCTCGAGGAGATGTCATGGTGGAAAGAGTTCCTTTAGCCGACAACATAGTGTAGACACGCTAATTTTGACGTTATTTTGAGTAAATTTCATATCATATAAGAATGCCTCAGAATGGTCTGATATTTAATCATTGATTAATTTTTATTGATCTTTTTAAGTGTCAGGTTTAACAGACATGTTTAAGTTAATCAATTGAATTGATTTTAGCTCAAATTTCAGTTAAAATATGAAGAATTCTAAAAGACGTCGACCTGTGTGGACGCCATTTAGAGTTTATTCATGTTTTAACGTTTAAATTTGAATTTTAATCAGTTGATTAATTAACTAAAAGGCGTCTGTGAAAGTTGACGCTATTTAGGTTTCCTAGGCTATTTCTACTTCTCTTCCGGATGTTTATCCTTATCTTAATTAGTGTAAAAGACGTCTGCACATGTGGACGCGTTTTAGCTAATAAAGATAAAGATAAGTTTTCCGGATATTTATCCTTATCTTAAATTATTCTGAAAGGCGTCAACCATGGTGGACGCGTTTTAGATAATTACAGATAAAGATGAATTAATCAGTATTTATCTGCCGGTTAAGATAGATAAATCCCAGATTTTTCTATGTTAATCCGCGAACGCAGAAGAGGTCTATAAATACCTTACATGTTGAGCGCCATTAAAGAAAAAAAGGCGTAATCTTGAGTTGATTGAGCGATAGCGAGTTGAAGATCGAAGCAACAACGTCGGAACGCCGAAGCGCTGCCATTTCCAGAAGTCGGCATCCTTTCAAGATTCTTCATCCATTCAAGAATTCAACTATTGGGCATAAGTTTTTATTTTCTGCATTTTCATTTCATTTAGTTCTACATTCTTCATCATTCACTTCATGCATCACACACACCACATTCATTCTTTTCAAAACCTATTTGATTAAGGGGTTTCAAAAGCTATTAAACAAGTAAGTTTGCTGTTTAATTGCATGTTTAACATCATGATTAGAATAGATACTACTTTTGCTTAAAGTTCTCATCATTGTTTTCTTCATCTCTTTTCTTTCTATTTCTGCTGCACTCAACAAGAGAATCAAAGGGGAAAACAATCAAAGTCAAAAGGATTTCTGGACGATCCTCAACCTCAAATTCAACAGCAAGAACAAAGAACGAGAAGGGCTCTCTTTCTTCAGCCGACTGAAGGAGGGGAATCAAGGACTCAAAATCTTCCGCGTTCAAACAGGTAGGCGATCAAAACGCTCTTTTGGAACTTTTTAGTCAAAAGTTTCTGGCGATCACTGCACTTAGTTTCTGTTTTTAATAGGTTTATTTTGCACGCTAAACAACCTAGATTTTTCATGTTAATCACACGAGCATTTTAAAGCACTCACACATAGCAGATCCACTGACGAAGCTTTTGTCTCAAAATGTCTTTGAGGGTCACTTAGAGAATATGGGTATTTTGTATAAAAGTGATTGGCTTTAGTCCAAGTAGGAGATTGTTAGTATTAGGTGGCCCGAAAGCCAATCCAATACTATATATTATCTAGTTTATTAATCTAATGGCAATAATTCATTGCGTATTTAATTCGATCTCTGCTTGTCGTATCACGATGAAGTCCATGAACATGTGCAATGGTCTTCTGATTATGATGAGATCATAATTATGGGATCCAAGACTTATAAAAGCATGTTCTTAATTGTTCCTAGTCGGAGGATGTTCGAGAAAGACATCAAACATCCGGATATACTAGTACAGGTTTTTTCAGCTCATATGATGAGAGTGACTAATCATATAAGTCACTTGTGTGGAGACACTATACTGGACCTGTAGGTACTCATTAGTAAATTAGTTCACTGAACCGATCCGACTATGAATCGCTGGATGGTATCTACCTAACTGTTAACCAGCTCAATTCTTTTGTCGCAATTACGTGGATGGTCCTTGGACCTGAGACACCAAGGATACCTTGCTGGTAGGTCTCTGAACTTTAACCTTGACTAACGAATCCCTAACCATGGGTTATCGATAAGTCAAGTGATCAGGTTCAGGGAGATGCCTTCGAAGGTAATTGTGTGCTCAATACGGGATCATCTGCTTTCGATAATAGGAGAGAGTATGTTCCAGAAATGATGTGCTTAAGTCCCTGACTGTTTAGTTCGCTGTGTCGAGATCCGACCGAAAACGCAGTGGAAATAAATAATTCGGGATCGTATCTATCCCATTTCGATATACAAAAACCTAAAGCGGTAAATCGGATTTACCTTGTGCATATTCGAATCCGCGTTCGTTCTTCGGTTATGTCAGAACGATGCCGCAAGCCGCGCAAGTGCCCGACCTCTAGCGGTATCCACGCGGTTCTCCTCGCGACGGATCATCCTCGCCTCCTCGCTCAATGCGGCATCTGTGGATCCCATCTAGCTGCGCGTAATCCGCCACGACATGCGGATTCGGAAACTCCCGTCGAGCGAGAAGCGGAGCTGTCAGGAGCCAGAGCAGATCCTCCAGGGGGCCAACCTCGAGAGGTGCGCCCAGGAGAGAGAGAGAGAGAAGAGAGAGAGGGCGGCGGCTAGGTCAGGGTTGTTGGCCCCCGACCTAGCGGCCGTTATTTTATAATAAGTGTATTTGAAGTTGTGAGTGCTTAGAATGAGTGTGTGATTAACATGAAAAATCTATGTTGTTTAAGTGCAAAATAAAGCCTATTAAAAAGAAACTACGTGAAGTGATCGCCATAAACTTTTGACTTAAAAGTTCCAAAAGAAAGTTTGATCGCCTACCTGATTAAACGCGGAAGATATTGAGTCCTTGATTCCCCCTCCTTCAACCGGCTGAAGAAAGAGAGCCCTTCCTCTTCTTTTGTTCTTGCTGTTGAGTTTTGAAGTTGAGTTTGAGGATCGTCCAGAGTTCTGGTGATTTGTTTCTTTTCCTTCCTTTGATTCTCCTTTTTGTCCCTTTCAAGAAATATAGAAAGAGAAATGAAGAAACAATAATGAGAACTTAAGCAAAAGCAGTATCCATTCTAATCATAGTTTTAAGCATGCAACTAAACAGAAAACTTACTTGTTGGATGGCTTTTAAAACCCTTTGATCAAATAGGTTTTGAAAAGAATGATGTTATGGTGTGTGTTGCATGAAGTGATGATGAAGAATAAGAGATTAATGAAGATCTAAAATGATAATGCATAAATGAAACACTTAGGCCGAATTGGATGAAGCCTTGAATTAGATGAAGAATGGACGCCGACTTCTGGAAATAGCAGCGCTTCGGCGTTTGGACATCGTTTCTTCAATCTTCAATCACTAACTCTGATTCTAACTTCTCTCTTTTTTTTTTTAACTTTCAAGATGCAAGGTATTTATAGACTTCTTCTGCGTCCGCAGATTTACATGGAAAAATCTTAAGATTTATCCATCTTAACCAACAGATAAATACATATTAATTTATCTTTATATGTAATTATCTAAAACGCGTCTACCATTGCTGACGCCTTTCAGATTGATTAGGATAAAGATAAACATCCGGGAAAACTTATCTTTATCTGTATTAGCTAAAACGCGTCTACATATATAGACGTCTTTTACACTAATTAAGATAAGGATAAACATCCGGAAGAGAAGTAGAAATAGCTTAGGAAACCTAAAACACGTCGTACCTGACAGACGCCTTTTAGTTAATTAATCAATTGATTAAAATTCAAATTTAAACGTTAAAATAAGAATAAAGTCTAAATGGCGTCCACACAAGTCGACGTCTTTTAGACTTCTTCATATTTTAATTGAAATTTGAGTTAAAATCAATTCAATTGATTAACTTAAACATGTCTGTTTGACCCGACACTCAAAAGATCAATAAAAATTAATCAATGATTAAATATCAGACCATTCTGAGGCATTATTATATGATATGAAATTTACTCGAAATGATGTCAAAATTAGTGTGTCTACAGCTGCCTCACCTTGGGATCGTCTTTGCAAGGGAGTGAAATAGAATGGAATGTACTGAAAAGGTGATGCCAAGGTGTGATGAGACACGCTCTTAACATCACATAATTAGAATTTTTCTCAAAATTATCAATGAAGATAGCTCAAAGATATCAATGGAATCAATCTTGTCTGGATGAAGTAGACAAAGAAATAAAATAAAGTCGATCAACCTCCACAGAGTGGGAAGTACCCCAGGTCATAGACACTGCATGTTTCATCATGGGGAGCGTTTGCCAGCCAATGTGGACGTGCTGCAGCCGTGATGGATCTTAAAAGAAAACAAGAAATATTGGATAAAGAGTCCAAGAAAAGATAGAATTCTAATGATATCTTCAAGCGAACCTCAAAAATAATCAAGATACTCAATTCAGAATAGAATATTTCATATCATGTTGAAATTGTTTGATTTAATGGTCTGAAACTTAATCAGTAATTAATTCTTATCACAGTGATTTCAAAGTCCTACATGATGCATGCTGGGCTAAAAGAAAAATATAAAGTCAAATAAAATATAAATTAATCAAGGATAATATTGTTAAATTGTCATTAATGAGTCAAGATACCAATTCTTGTAATTCAGTGCTAAGTCGAAGCTCGTTTATCCACGCACCGTTTCACAAAAGTGGAACCATCGTTCTCACGAATTAACAATCCAACGGCCTATCCGTACGATTAAGAATCCTCTGGATTATCACTGTTTTTGTTGAAGGGGAACTCAAATTCCAGTTTCATCAAAACCACAAGGTCCTTGATATAATCTAATAAATATTTAATATATAGTAATGATACAAATGATTTACATGGAATAATATAAGGGTAGAAATAACCGTCTTTTTAGTCACGGTCAGGACTTCTTGACTCCCATAGTGGGATTTTCTTGATATTTTCAACTTTACTTGAATTTTCTGATTTTCCTGCAATCAAAATCATTAATAATTCCAAACAAGTATTCAATTTAAACCACAAAAATCACAGAATTTCAGGTAAATCATAGAAAAGCCAAAACGCGTCACATCGCGAAGACGCCATTCAACATTGAAACGCGGCGCTGTTCCTCGACGCCTTTTACTCACAGAAACAGGTTTCTGGTTGTTCTCTATTCGAATTCCAACTCTATCAATGCACATCCATTTTCCAATCCGGAAAAGTCTTCCTATGATCGCAATTCCTTCTATATAAACACCCTTAGGTTGTTCCCAAGCAATCCTACCATAATCCAAAGATCCTAGGTTGAGTTTTCTTCCAAGGTTTCAAGGTTTCTTCAAAGTTTCTAAGGTTTCCAAGCTTCAAGAAGGAAGAACTCCGAAAAAGATGATGGATTCTTCAAACAAAAGGATGAAGATGTCCCTAGAGAAGATTTCAGACGTGGAAAATCACCTCAACGGAAGGGATCCTAATCTCCAAGTAAGTTAAATCAACTTCCTTTCAATTCTTGTTCTTATTCTTCATGTTTTTTTCTTCTTGTTCTTCACGTTCTTCGTCTTTTGTTTCCAGCATTACCCCATCTTTCCTGGCCCAAGAAAGTTTACCTCTCTCCCTTGGATTCGCAAACTTGCAAAAAGTGTTAAGCTTTCCATGCAAGTTTTCATATCTAAGTAGAATATTCAAGGTTTAGTGGTACTTGCCAAACATTACAAGAGTGCGAACGTAGATTGGGCGGCTATAGGTGCCTTGATCGAGTGGTGGCATCCCCAAACTCATACGTTCTTCCTCCAAGACTTCGAGTGCACGATCCTTTTAGAGGAGGCGGAGCTTCTATTGGGTCTCCCAAAGACCAAAGACAAGATGGCTTTAACAAGATAGAGAATTACCGGTCAACAATTGTTGACATCAATCATGAAGGATCCTTCAGAGGCTAAAGGATGCCTTACCAAAAAGGGGATCAATCTTGCAAAGCTCGCTGAGTGGACTCTATATAAAATTGATGATCTAAGGGAGGACGAAGCGGAGGATGTGACGAAAGCTTTCCTCACATGCCTTGCCGGTGCCTTGTTCTTCCCTACGCAGGACAACATCTTGGAAGATGACCAGGTTAGTGCCATCTGGGCAATCTTCGAAGGTAAATCCATTAGCAATGCACTCTTGGCATATCTTTACACCGGGCTTTCTGCGGCATCTGTGGGTCGTCCTCCCTATGGGTGCATGTTACTCTTTGCCTTATGGGTTGAACTTCACTTCAAGTTTGAGTACTGCAAGAGGAGGCCTCTAAGACCATCTCAAATTTTCTTGAATAGTCCAATCCATTGCATTGCTAACATTATAAAGTTCAACGAGCACATGGTCAACAAGGTTCCAAAACTCAAGACCCGAGCCGACTGGAGAGAGTATCTGAAACTTATGACATCCGATATATTTGACTCGTCTCCACTCGCTCTTGTTGGAAAGCTTATTTGGGTGCGCCGTACAGTAGGAGCGGATCTCAAGTTGATTGGAGCCACCGAGTTCGTGTTATACAATCCCCACTGATGCCTTACTCAGCTTAGCTTGGACCGTCGTGAATTTCCCAAGTTCTCCTTTACATCCCCGATCAAGAAACGTGCCTTAGAATCCGACGAACATTATGAAGCTATATAAATCATCACCACTTTATGGAACCTTGGCTTTAGTTACCGTGTAAAATCCTCTAAAGATAAAGATAGAGGATTGAAATTTCCTTACCTCAAAGGTCTTCATGAAATTCTTCCTTAAATGTCCTCTTTCTCTTTTTTTTATTTTATAATGTAATAAAATATTTCCTTGAATAAAGAATCCTTCCTTAACTTCTTGTGATGTGCCCATGATTTTTTCTTTAGCAAAAACTGGATTTTTCCTGAAAATATGACAGTTCGGGTTCTGTTAATGAAAAACGCGTCCACTTAAAAAGACGCCTTTCAACCATAATTCATTTTCCAGAAATTCAATTTAATCCTCAAAAAAACTGATTAAACCTTAAAATGCGTCTACCATATAAGACGCCTTTCAATTATCTCTCCTACTTTTCCCAGGATTCTGCCATTAATTCCGTGATTAATCTCCTAAAACGCGTCTAGGCACTCAGACGTCTTTCATCATAATCCTCTGTACGGCTCTGGCGGTAATCTTAAACGCGTCATTCCACGTGGACGTCTTTCACTCAATTTCAAACACCTGTCCTTGCCGCCTCAACTTATGCGTCCTAAAATGCGTTAATATGAGTAGACGCCTTTTATCTTTGCGTTTACAGAATTGCGAAGGCCTCTTTTCTTCCTCACTTTTCCAAAAACTGTCTCTCTCTCCTCAACTCCGGCGATCTCCAAGCTCCGACGATCTTTCCTTTCTCTCTCTCAAAAACTCCTTTCGAACCATGGAACGCGGTGAGAGCTCTAGGAAGATGAAGGCTTTGGCCAAGAGGCGACGGAGGCACGAGGAAGAAGTTCCAGAGGAGGTACCGACGGTGCTAGCCGAGGCGGCGGCCTTCTTGGAGGAAGAGATCCCTCCACCGGCGCCTATAGCCATGGAAGAAGAAGAGGAGGGCGACCTCCACACGGTAAGCTCTCTATGGAATGAATGCGATGAGAAAAACAGGGGAGAAAGGGGTTCTGTTAAGAACCCGGAATCCGGTGTTGAAAGGCGTCCAGACCAGGTGACGCTATTCAAAAGGCGTCACACTGGGATGACGTCTTTCAAGCTTAATTCCAAATTTTTAATTAGGCAGAAAATGATCCTGAAGCGCGTCAGTCCCTGTTGACGTGTTTCAAAAGACGTCCATAGGTGATGACGCCTTTCAAAACAGAAGTAATTTTTCTGTTTTTATTTATTACTGACCCTATTTTTTATGTGTTTTTTATTTGCAGGGAGTGATGAGGTCCAGAATCTCTTGGGACTAGATTATAGGAGCATATAGAGGGCTCCCGGACTTCCAGAAGGCGCGCCTGCGCCGGATGGGATTTGGCAAAGTCTTAGATATCGAGCCGTTTTGGCTCGACCTGGTCCTCCTGCAGGCGCTGCGGGAGAGGTGGCATGCGGAAAGCCGGGCTTTCCTAATGCCGTAGCGACATATGGTCCCCACCTTAGAGGACGTGGCCAGGATCACTGGCCTCAGGGTAGAGGGCCGACCGGTGAGTGGGGTGACTTACCCCAACTACCAGAGACTGGCAGAGGCATTACTAGGGATAGAGGTGTCCAGCCTAGGCAGAGAGTCTAGGATGGTCCCTAGGGTGGAGGTAGAGGCCGCCTTAGGATTAGAGGAGCCCCGGCGTCAGTCAGACGAGACCTGGGAGGAGTTTAGGGATAGGCTAGCAGAGTCATCCTCCCTGGTATACTGTAGTGACCCTAGTCAGGGGGAGGAGGTAGATAGGCAGCTTAGAGTCTTTCTAGTTTTCTTTTTCGGTCAGTTGCTCTTCGGTACGAAGGGTGACCACATTCATTGTAGGTTCCTTTATCTGTTAGATGATTTAGATAGCCTAGGAGAGTATGCATGGGGTGCGGCCCTTCTGGCCCATCTCTTCGCCGATCTGTCTGCGGTCACGCCGGACCGTGAGACTACCATCAGCTGCTTCTCGCCGTTCCTTCAAGTATTAATTGTTTTATTATTTATTTATGCAATGCAACATGATATGATGCTTTACTAACCTATGTGTCCATGAATGCAGGTGTGGACCTATCATTACTTCCCGCTCGACAGAGCGCGGATTACGAGACCTAGCGTTGTTCCATTGGCCTGCCGTTGGCAGCCAATCGTGGACACCGCTCCTCAGCACCATCAGCTGACGGCCCTCCGCCGTCAGTTCCTTGATTACCCCGAGCTACTGGTGAGTCTTTAACTTGTTTAATTTTATTAAATGCAATTTTTTTATTCCTTAAATGCAAGTTATTTAATGAATGCACTTAACCTATATGCAGGTGATCTGGCGCCCGTACTTGGGCATAGGCGAGGAGGGTCAGCCGTGGGTGACGGCTGGCAGGAGAAGGTTCGGCAGGCAGATGTGGCTGCACTGTATGAACGAAATCGAGCCCCTCCGCCTCCGGCTTGTGATGAGGACCCTGGGCCTCCACCAGGAGTGGATTGACGAGGAGGTCCCGGAGGGCGTCGGGAGGAGCATGAGGGGCAAGCAAGCCCTCACCGATTGGCGAGCAAAATTCCCGGAGCAATATGAAGACTGGCATCGCCGGGGTGTTAGAGTGGAGTCCCGAGTAGAGAGTAGCGAGGCCTACCTCCAGCAATACCGGGCTCACTACGCCGATCAGCTTCGGCTCCTCCGACCACTCGATGTAAGTATGCATTTATGCATCTTTAATTTTATTATTATCTTTCTTATATTTGGTGAATGAATGTATGTATGTGTGATATGCAGGATGCATGTGACGCGGTCATCATCGACCTCTGGGCCCGCCTACATGCCGCGGAAGCCGAACTAGAGCAAGTCCATAAAGAACTGTTCGACCTGGTACGTATGTAAGTTTATGAATGCATGTTTTAATTAGTTAATTGTTTTGGCGACTAACACTGACGGTTGTCTCTTGGTGCAGCGAGCCGTCTATACCCAGGCGGCTCCCCCTTCCTTCAGAGCTTCATCATCTTCTTCTACTGCGCACGATGCTGCCCTGGCTGACCTCCAGAGCCAGCTCGCCTCCGCAATCCACCAAGCTTCTCTTGCAGAGGAGGACCGGGCTGCTCGAGTAAGTTCCATCCCTTGACTTTTTCGAATTTTGATTTTAATTACTTGATTGCCTTGGACTAACAATGATTTCCCTTCAGGTTGCTGAGCTTCAGGAAGCCCTTCACAAGGCAGGACCACTCCTGTCAAAGATCATCGAGGAGCACCTGGAAGCGGCCTGGGCTATAGGCCGAAAAAATTGAAACAAGACATCGTTCAACAAGCAGAGAATGAAGAAGGTCAGAAAGTTTGAGAGACGATGTCTACACCACCCAAGGAAGGCCGAGATCCCCTAACATGGACCTTGTATACACATTTTGTGAAGGGGCCCATAATTAGTCATGATAACACGATGGTCATTACTTCGTGTTTTGACTTCCATGATATATATGGGAGAGACTTGGCCAGGCATTGCTCAGAACTACTTACGTACCAATCCTTGGAGGCTCTGCGGCCTATGAAAAGGAGAAAATTCCATGATCCTGAATGCGAATGGTACAGGTGGTTTGATCTGAGAGACCTCTACATTGCACTGAACAGGCTGTTTCTAGATCCGGCAGAATCCAAGTGGCCGCCGCAGATTGATGAGCTGATTGAAAGTCCTGGTGCTATCTTTGACAAACGGATATTGCTGTCTGAAGAGACCGATGAAGGGGAGCCAGATGACCCCTATGAAGCTGGCTACACCACAGATCTGCTCTGGAGGGGGACATATCCTTCTCATGTTTTCATGCTCCATACTTTGTTTCGTACATTGCTCCTGACCCCGACTTGGTCGCGGGTCATTATTGAAGATATCCCATGGGCTCCGCCCGTCATGATTACTCTGTCCCCTCGGGACCTCATTCCACAACCTCCTCTCGATCTAGAGAGGATGTATGATTTGATCTGGGACATACTGTTGTATGATCCCCCTAACCCTCTGGCCTTGGTGCCACTTCCTCCATCTAATTCTCCTTCTATTTGTATTCATTCATGTTTTATGCTTAACTCCTCCACTGTCCAAAAAAAAACGCCAATTTGGCAACAAATTCTTCCCAGATACTCATCGAGGAAACCTCTTACTTGTCCGATCACACCCCATTGCGCGGGTCTTTCGGTCAAGATTCTCTCCTAGATCTACTCTGCCCCTCCCCTCGGGAGGATTCTCCTGTATTTCCACTTGTATCCAGTATTTCCATCCTGCTTCATCTTCATTAGGTTATAATAGGGAGTTTAGTGAAGTTAGGCAGTCTAGTTTTAGGCAGGTTAGTCAAGTTAGGAAGTCTAGGAAGCCTAAGGGTAGGCGAATTCCAGATAGATACCTCCAGGACTTAGCTGATAAATGTTTTTCTTGCTCTTTAATCCCTCAGTTCTTAGAAAATCCAATTTAGATGCTAGAAGATTGTATGGACGATGAGTCAGTCAATGATGGGTATGGGGTGTATGAGTTAGTGCATGAAAAGGACCCCATTGTTGAAGATGAAGAAGATGACGAGGACGCAGCTGAGGCATATGCTAGTGGAGTGAAGAGATTTGATGAACCCTGAGCTGCCGTAGAAGAGCCCACCACAGAAATCAATTTAGGGACTGAAGACGAACCTAAGGTTGTCCTCGTCAGCAAAAATCTTTCTACAGAGGATGAGAAGGCAATAGTACAAGTACTTAAGGACTATAAAGACACTTTCGCTTGGAGTTATGAAGATATGCCAGGGTTAGACTCATCTTTAGTTGAACACAGGTTGACATTAAAGGAAGGAGCTAGCCCGGTCAAGCAGAAACTAAGGCGATTCCACCCACAAATGGCTCTAAAGATGAAGGAAGAGGTCGATAAATTACATAAAGCCAAATTTATTAGAGTTGTCCTTTATCCACAATGGGTGGCCAACATAGTCCCGGTCATGAAGAAGGACGGGAATGTCAGAATTTGCATTGACTTCCGCGATCTGAACCGGGCGTGTCCTAAAGATGATTTTCCATTGCCTCATATCGATGTACTCATTGACAATACTGCTGGCTATGAAACTTTATCGTTTATGGACGGATTTTCAGGATACAATCAGATTAAGCTGGCAGAAGAAGATCAAGAGAAAACGTCATTCACTACACCTTGGGGAACATACTGCTATGTTGTCATGCCATTTGGGTTAAAGAATGCTGGAGCCACTTATCAAAGGGCTATGATGGCGATATTTCATGACATGATACACATAGATCTGGAAGTGTATGTGGATGATATATTGGTTAAATCTAAGACAAAGGCTGAGCACGCCAAAGTTTTGGCAAGGGTATTAGAGAGATCGAGAGAGTATCAGTTAAAGATGAACCCCAAGAAATGTGTATTCGGGGTATCTTCAGGAAAGTTACTTGGATTCATCGTCAGCAAACGGTGAATCGAGATCGATCCCAATAAGGCGAAGGCAAAGCTTTCTATCTCAATTCGATATCATTTATATTCAGCAGAAAGCGATCAAGGGCTATACCATAGCAGAACATCTCGCCCATCATCCCCTTCCTCGATTTGATCCAGTGCGATCAGAGTTTCCGGATGAGGAACTGATGTCCGTAAATCAGATCAGAGATGATATGTGGACTCTGCATTTTGACGGAGCTTTGAATTCTCATGGAAAGGGGATCGGTATCGTTATGTTATCACCTGAAGGTGTCACCATTCCACAAGCCTTTCAGCTTGATTTTCCAGTCACTAACAATATAGCTGAATACGAGGCACTTCTTGCTGGCCTCGAGGCTGCTCATTTCCATGGTGCCACTAAACTCAGGATTGTGGGTGATAGCCAACTGATTCTTCGCCAAGTACTGACCAAGTATCGAACTCTTGATCCCAAGCTCAAGCCTTATCAAGAACTTACTTCTGCTTACTCAAAGCTTTTCACGAAATTGATCTTTGTCCATGTCCCTAGGAATCAAAACATCTTAGCCGACGCTCTAGCTTCATTGGCATCTTCTCTTAATTTTCCAATCAGCAGACAATCCGAATCAATCATAGTTCATAGGCGTCTTTCACCCGCCGTGAAAGACCCTTCATTCCTAAGAACTAAGGAGAGGTTGCTGAAGTAGGTCAGAGACGGAGATATTGTCGAGAAAAGAGAAATCATGTTGATAGAGCTGTTAGAAGAGATGGATGATGAACAGAAGCCATGGTACTATGAAATTGCCAAATATTGTGAAGATCAATCGTATTCTGAGGAAGCTACAACTGAGGAGAAGAGAGCTATCAGGAGAGTTGCTCAATGATACACCCTAGTTGGAGGAGCATTGTACAAGAGAGGTTTTGATGGAGTTCTTCTAAGATGTCTAGACGAAAATAAGCTTTGGAAGGTTATGGAAGGAGCTCATAGTGGAGTTTGTGGTGGCCATGTCAATGGACAGATGCTAGCAAAGAAGATCCTCAGACAAGGATTCTATTGGCCAACCATGGAAGAAGACTGTGTAGGATATGTCCGTAGGTGTGCTAAGTGTCAACTTCATGCCGAAAAAATTCATTCTCCTGCATCTTCACTCCATCATGTTTCTTCCTCATGGCCTTTCTCCATGTGGGCTTTCGACATTATTGGACCCCTTGGTAATCCAGATTCCTGCATCAAGCAAAAATCTTTCATTCTCACGGCAACGGAATACTTCACCAAGTGGGCAGAAGCTGAAGCGTACGTGGAGATCAAAGCATCAACCGTCTGCAAGTTCATCATGAAGAACATCATCACCCGATTTGGAATTCCAAGTACCATCGTCACCGACAACGGACCATAGTTCGTGTCACAAGAACTGAAAGATATCTGCAACAGGTATAGAATTGCATTGCATCATTCGTCTCCTTATTATCCGCAAGACAATGGCCAAGCAGAGGCAACTAATAAGACTTTGATAAAAATCATCAAAAAGACGTGTAAATCTAATAAATTTGCAGACTGGCCAGAAAAATTGGTTGAGGCTCTATGGGCCTACCGAACTTCAATCCGCACGCCCACTGGGCAAACTCCTTATTCCTTAACATTTAGAATGGAGGCGGTAGTTCCATATGAGATCCTCATACCATCATTAAGAGTACAATTGAATAAGGAATTCTCCACTGATGAACACCGTTCAGCACTCCTTGCTCAATTGGAACTCTTAGACGAGAAAAGATGGTCAGCTGCTAATCATGCAAAAGTTTATCAAAATAGACTAGCACGTTTTTATCAAAAGAAAGTCATTGAACGTAAGTTCAAAGTCAGTGAAATGGTCGTTAAAAGGATTTTTGTAAAACCTGGTGGTCCGCGTTCTAAGCTCCAACCCAACTGGGAAGGACTTTATGTTGTATCGCACGCTTTTCCTGGTAATGCATATCGTCTTGTTAATGCAAAAGGAGAAGAGCTAAATCATCCCTGGAATGGCTTACATCTTAAGAAATACTACCCTTAGGTTAAAGAGTCGATCAGCATGGTACAAAGACCAGTGGAATCAGAAAATTTATAAACTCAAATTTCTTTGTTAGTCTAGATAATTTAACTTCAAATACATTATTACACACACTGACACGTTTGATTCGTGAGTAACAAAAGATGCTAAGTCCCAAGGAATACCGAAAGCTTGACTGAAAGAGTAAAGTACAAATCAATCGTTTTAAAACAAAAAATTGTTTTATACTCGGCCCATGATGTCGAAACAAGGCTTAGAACAGACTACCAAGAATACCCGCCATCTTAGTAGGAGGCCGTCATAAAAAAAAGGGGGAGATCCGTCCCAAGAAAAAAGAATAGAAAAGCAAAAGGCAAAAATCCAAATGTCAAATCAAAAGGCCATTACACTACAAACGTTACATCAAGGCCATGAAATGAAACGAAAGGGAACACAAGGTCGATAAATATCCCGGAAAGAAAATGACCAAACCCCAACGGATATTAGGGTAGGAAAGGAACATTTTTTTAGGTCTCCGGAACCTTCTCATGGGCTTTCTAAACTTATTCTTCCCTTCTTTCTAAAGAGGCGTACTCCAAACTTAAGGAATGGCTTAGATTGACTAAGGGTCAAATCATCAAATGGGATCACGAATGGAAACACAAGTTCAAACACGATGGGTTTTAAGTTAAATTGTTAAAGAACAATTTGGAAATTAGGTTAATAAATGAATATGATCTATTGATCTGGGTACCATGCTGATCTTTTAGTCAAAAATCCAAAAAAAAATACATATGTCAAAAATCCAAAATATACATATTTCAAAAATCCAAAAAAATACATATGTCAAAAATCCAAAAAAAAATACATATTTCAAAAATCCAAAAAAATACATATGTCAAAATAAAGAAAAGCATATATTTCAAAACCCAAACAAAAATGAATATTTCAAAACAACAAAAATATTTCATTTAGCATTTGCTTATTACATTTGGTATGTCTCATTCCTTTTATTTTTAGTGAGCATCTGTCTGCTTGCATGTTGCATTTTGCTTAAGTTTCTTTATAATTCAATTACCTTTGTTGATAAAGGCTATGCCCCTTGACTATTTATTGAAGGAAAAGATTAATCGACCAATTATTTGGTCAGGCAAGGGGCTAAGCCTAAAAAGATACTTAACCTATTTGTTAAGTGATGTATAGGATGCAAGACAGACATAGGAACACAAGATTAGAGCCCAGAAAGTTCTATGTATATCATCAAAAGGTGTTTTGTACATGATACACAGAAGAAAAAAGAAAATACATAAGCCCTCAAGGCTGGCTCTCCCCTCCACCCTCGTCAAGCTGGCTCTGGGCTTCGTCAGGCGCATCCGGCACTGGTCCTCGGCTGGGAGGTGGAGGTGGCCCCATCGCGCTCGGCCCTGCCTGGCCAGAAGACATGGCGACACTAGCGGTAAAAGCACTCGTCAAGCCACGCTCTTGGGCACGCTGTCGAGCTCGCTGATACCTCTCCTCCACCATCTTGCGCTCGTGCTCCGCTACCGACAAGCGACCCTGAAGACTCTCCAGTCGAAGACGGTCGCGATCTCTCTCTTCGGTCACAACCTCCAGGCGAATCTGGAGACGTGCAAGATCTCCAGTGGAGAGACGGGCCACCTGCTCCTCCAGAGCTCGGATCCGCACACCATCAGCTTCGGCACGAGCAGCCGCTGCACGAGAACGCTCCAGCTCCGCTTCAGCCCTCTGAAGGGCTTCCTGAAGCTCAGCAACCTGAAGGAAAGTCATTGTTAGTCCGAGGCAATCAAATAATCAAAATTCGGAAAAGTCAAAGGATGGAACTTACCCGAGTAGTGCGATCCTCCTCCGCAAGAGAAGCTCAATAGATGGCGGAGGCAAGCTGGCTCTGGAGGTCCGCCAGGGCAGCCTCGTGAGCAGCGGAAGAAGATGATGATGAAGTTCCGAAGGAAGGGGGAGCTGCCTGGGTGTAGACGGCTCGCTACACCAAGAGACAATCGTCAGTGTTAATCGCTAAAACAATTAATTAATTAAAACATGCATTCATATTCATGTATACATACCAGATCGAATAGTTCCTTCTGGACCTGCTCTAGCTGGGCCTCCGCGTCATGTAGGTGGGCCCGGAGGTCGATGATGACCGCGTCACGTGCATCCTGCATATCACACATACATACATTCATTCACCAAATATAAGAAAGATAATAATAAAATTAAAGACGCATAAATACATACTTACATCGAGTGGTCGGAGGAGCCGAAGCTGATCGGCGTAGTGGGCCCGGTATTGTTGGAGGTAGGCCTCGCTACTCTCCGCCCGTGACTCCACTCTGACACCCCGGCGATGCCAGTCTTCATATTGCTCCGGGAATTTCGCTCGCCAATCGGTGAGGGCTTGCTTGCCCCTCATGCTCCTCCCGACGCCCTCCGGGACCTCCTCATCTATCCACTCATGGTGGAGGCCCAGGGTCCTCATCACAAGCCGGTTGCGGAGGGGCTCGATTTCGTTCATGCAGTGCAGCCACATCTGCCTGCCGAACCTCCTCCTGCCAGCCATCACCCACGGCTGATCCTCCTCGCCTATGCCCAAGTACGGGCGCTAGATCACCTGCATATAGCTTAAGTGCATTCATATAAATAACTTGCATTTAATAAATAAAAGATTGCATTTAATGAATAAAATTGAATAAGTTAAAGACTTACCAGTAGCTCGGGGTAGTCGAGGAACTGACGACGGAGAGCCGTCAGCTGATGGTGCTGAGGAGCGGTGTCCACGATTGGCTGCCAACGGCAGGCCAATGGAACAGCACTAGGACGTGCAATCCGCGCTCTGCCGAGCGGGAAGTAATGATAACTCCACACCTGCATTCATGAACATATAGGTTAGTAAAGCATCATATCATATTGCATTGCATAAACAAATAATAAAACAATTAATATCTGGAGGAACGGCGAGAAGCCGTTGACGGTAGTCTCACGGTCCGGCGTGACCGCAGACAGATCGGCGAAGTAATGGGCCAGAAGGGCCGCACCCCATGCATACTCTCCTAGGCTATCAAAATCATCTAACAGATAAAGGAACCTACAATGAATGTGGTCGCCCTTCGTGCCGAAGAGCAACCGACCAAAAAAGAAAACTAGAAAGACTCTAAGCTGTCTATCTACCTCCTCCACCTGACTAGGGTCACTGCAGTATACAAGGGAGGATGACTCTGATAACCTATCCCTAAACTCCTCCCAGGTCTCGTCAGACCGACGCCGGGGCTCCTCTAATCCTAAGGCGGCCTCTACCTCCACCATAGGGACCATCCTAGACTCTCTGCCTAGGCTGGACACCTCTATCCCTAGTAACGCCTCCGCCAGTCCCTGGTAGTTGGGGTAAGTCACCCCACTTACCGGTCGGCCCTCTACCCTGAGGCTAGTGATCCTGGCCACATCCTTTAGGGTGAGGACCATATGTCCCCACGGCATTAGGAAAGCACGGCTTTCCACATGCCACCTCTCCCGCAGCGCCTGCAGGTGGACCAAGTCGAGCCAAAACGGCTCGATGTCTAAGACCTCGCCGAATCCCATCCGGCGCAGGCGCGCCTTCTGAAAATCCGGGAGTCCCCTATATGCTCCTACCATTAAGTCCCACGAGATTCTGGACCTCATCACTCCCTGCAAATAAAAAAAAAACATAAAAAATAGGGTTAGTAATAAATAAAAACAGGAAAATCACTTCTGTTTTGAAAGGCGTCAGCACCTATGGACGTCTTTTGAAACACGTCCACGTGTCCTGACGCAATTCACTTCCATTTCCTGCCTAATTAAAAATTCAGAATTTGACCTTGAAAGACGTCAGCCCAGTGTGACGCCTTTTGAATGGCGTCACCTGGTCTGGACGCATTTCCATGTCCGATTCCAGGTTCTTAACGGAACCCCTTTCTCCCCTCTTTTTCTCATCCCATTCATTCCATAGAGAGCTTACCGTGTGGAGGTCGCCCTCCTCTTCTTCTTCCATTGCTATAGGCACCGGTGGAGGGATCTCTTCCTCCAAGAAGGCCGCCGCCTCGGCTAGCACCGCCGGTACCTCCTCTGGAACTTCTTCCTCCTGCCTCCGTCACCTCTTGGCCAAAGCCTTCATCTTCCTAGAGCCTTCACCGCGTTCCATGGTTCGAAAGAAGGAGTTTTTGAGAGAGAGAAAAGAAAGATCGCCGGAGCTCGGAGATCGCCGGAGTTGAGGAGAGAGAGAAAGCAAGGGAAAAAGTGATGAAGAAAAGGGGCCTTCGCGGGTCTATAAACGCAAAGATAAAAGGCGTCTACTCATATTGACGCGTTTTAGGACGCATAAGTTGAGGCGGCAAGGACAGCTGTTTGAAAATGAGTGAAAGACGTCCATGTGGGTTGACGCGTTTTAGGTTACCGCTAGTTCTGGTCAGAGCCGTACAGAGGATGATGATGAAAGGCGTCTGAGTGACTAGACGCGTTTTAGGGGATTAATCACGGAATTAATGGCATAATCCTGAAGAAAAGTAGGAGAGATAATTGAAAGGCGTCTTGTACGGCGGACGCAATTTAAGGTTTAATCAGGTTTTTGAGGATTAAATTGAATTTCTGGAAAAAGGAATTATAGTTGAAAGGCGTCTTTTTAAGTGGACGCGTTTTTCATTAACAGAACCCGAACTGTCATATTTTCAGGAAAAATCCAGTTTTTGCTAAACGAAAAATCATGGGCACATCACAGGAAGTTAAGGAAGGATTTCAAGACATGAACAATAGTTCTTTATTCAAGAAAATCTTTTATTACATTATAAAAAAAAAAAAAAAAAAAAGAGGACGTTTAAGGAAGAATTTCATGAAGACCTTTGAGGTAAGGAAATTTCAATCCTCTATCTCTATCTTTAGAGGATTTTACACGGTAACTAAAGCCAAAGTTCCATAAAGTGGTGATGATTTCTATGGCTTCATAATCTTCGTCGGATTCCAAGGCACGTTTCTTGATCGGAGGTGTAAAGGAGAACTCAGGAAATTCACGACGGCCAAAGCTAAACTAAGTAAGGCACCGATGAGGGTTGTATAACACAAACTCGGTGGCTCCAATCAACTTGAGATCCGCTCCCGCTGTACGGCGCACCCAAACAGGTTTTCCAACAAGAGCGAGTGGAGACGAGTCAAATATGTCGGATGTCATAAGTTTCAGATACTCCCTCCAGTCGGCTCGGGTCTTGAGTTTTGGAACTTTGTTGACCATATGCTCGTTGAACTTTACAATGTTAGCAATGCAGTGGATTGGACTATTCAAGAAAATTTGAGATGGTCTTGGAGGCCTCTTCTTGCAGTACTCAAACTTGAAGTGAAGTTCAACCCACAGAGCAAAGAGTAACATGCACCCATAGGGAGGATGATGCACAGACGCCGCAGAAAGCCCGCTGTAAAGATATGCCAAGAGTGCAGTGCTAATGGATTTACCTTCGAAGATTGCGCAGATGGCACTAACCTGGTCATCTTCCAAGATGTTGTCCTGCGCAGGAAAGAACAAGGCACCGGCAAGGCATGTGACGAAAGCTTTCGTCACATCCTCCGCTTCGTCCTCCCTTAGATCATCAATTTCATATAGAGTCCACTCAGCGAGCTTTGCAAGATTGATCCCCTTTTTGGTAAGGCATCATTTAGCCTCTGAAGGATCCTTCATGATTGATGTCAAGAATTGTTGACCGGTGATTCTCTCTCTTGTTAAAGCCATCTTATCTTTGGTCTTTGGGAGACCCAATAGAAGCTCCGCCTCCTCCAAAAGGATCGTGCACTCGAAGTTTTGGAAGAAGAACGTATGAGTTTGGAGATGCCACCACTCGATCAAGGCACCCATAGCCGCCCAATCTACGTTCGCACTCTTGTAATGTTTGGCAAGTACCACTAAACCTTGAATATTCCACTTGGATATGAAAACTTGCATGGAAAACTTAACACTTTTTGCAAGTTTACGAATCCAAGGGAGAGAGGTAAACTTTCTTGGGCCAGGAAACATGGGGTAATTCTGGAAACAAAAGACGAAGAACATGAAGAACAAGAAGAAAAAACATGAAGAATAAGAACAAGAATTGAAAGGAAGTTGATTTAACTTACTTGGAGATTAGGATCCCTTCCGTTGAGGTGATTTTCCACGTCTGAAATCTTCTCTAGGGACATCTTCATCCTCTTATTTGAAGAATCCATCTTCTTTTTCGGAGTTCTTCCTTCTTGAAACTTGGAAACCTTAGAAACTTTGAAGAAACTTTGAAACTTTGGAAGAAAACTCAACCTAGGATCTTTGGATTATGGTAGGATTGCTTGGGAACAACCTAAGGGTGTTTATATAGAAGGAATTGCGATCCTAGGAAGACTTTTCCGGATTGGAAAAGGGATGTGCATTGGTAGAGTTGGAATCCGAATAGAGAATAACCAAAAACCTGTTTCTTTGAGTAAAAGGCGTCGAGAATAACCGCCGCGTTTCAATGTTGAATGGCGTCTGCTCGACACGACGCGTTTCAGCCTTTCTGTGATTTACCCAAAAGTTTGTGGTTTAAATTGAATATTTGTTTGGAATTATTAATTATTTTGATTGCAGAAAAATCAGAAAATTCAAGTAAAGCTGAAAATATCAAGAAGATCCCACTGTGTGAGTCAAGAAGTCCTGACCGTGGCTAAAAAGACGGTTATTTCTACCCTTGTATTATGTAAATCATTTGCATTACTATATGTTAAGATGATATCAAGGACCTTGTGGTTTTGATGAAACTGGAATTTGAGTTCCCCTTCAACAAAAACAGTGATAATCCAGAGGATTCTTAATCGTACGGATAGGCCGTTGGATTGTTAATTCGTGAGAACGATGGTTCTACTTTTGTGAAACGGTGCGTAGATAAACGAGCTTCGGCTTAACACTGAATTACAAGAATTGGTATCTTGACTCATTAATGACAATTTAACAATATCATCCTTGATTAATTTATATTTTATTTGACTTTATATTTTTCTTTTAGCCCAGCATGCATCATGTCGGACTTTGAAATCACTGTGATAAGAATTAATTACTGATTAAGTTTCAGACCATTAAATCAAACAATTTCAACATGATATGAAATATTCTATTTTGAATTGAGTATCTTGATTATCTTTGAGGTTCGCTTGAAGATATCATTGGAATTCTATCGTTTCTTGGACTCTTTATCCAATATTTCTTGTTTTCTTTTAAGATCCATCAAGGTTACAGCACGTCCACATTGGCTGGCAAACGCTCCCCATGATGAAACATGCAATGTCTATGACCTGGGGTACTTCCCACTCTGTGGAGGTTGATCGACTTTATTTTATTTCTTTGTCTACTTCATCCAAACAAGATTGATTCCATTGATCTCTTTGAGCTATCTTCATTGATAATTTTGAAAACAATTCCAATTATGTGATGTTAAGAGCGTGTCTCATCACACCTTGGCATCACCTTTTCAGTACATTCCATTCCATTTCACTCCCTTTCAAAGACGATCCCAAGGTGAGGCAGCTGTAGACACGCTAATTTTGACATCATTTCGAGTAAATTCCATATCATATAATAATGCCTCAGAATGGTCTGATATTTAATCATTGATTAATTTTTATTGATCTTTTGAGTGTCGGGTCAAACAGACATGTTTAAGTTAATCAATTGAATTGATTTTAACTCAAATTTCAATTAAAATATGAAGAAGTCTAAAAGACGTCGACTTGTGTGAACGTCATTTAGACTTTATTCTTATTTTAACGTTTAAATTTGAATTTTAATCAATTGATTAATTAACTAAAAGGCGTCTGTCAGGTACGACGTGTTTTAGGTTTCCTAAGCTATTTCTACTTATCTTCCGGATGTTTATCCTTATCTTAATTAGTGTAAAAGACGTCTATATATGTAGACGCGTTTTAGCTAATACAGATAAAGATAAGTTTTCCCGGATGTTTATCTTTATCCTAATCAATCTGAAAGGCGTCAGCAATGGTAGACGCGTTTTAGATAATTACATATAAAGATAAATTAATATGTATTTATCTGTTGGTTAAGATGGATAAATCTTAAGATTTTTCCAGGTAAATTTGCGGACGCAGAAGAAGTCTATAAATACCTTGCATCTTGAAAGTTAAAAAAAAAAAAGAGAAGTTAGAATCAGAGTTAGTGATTGAAGATTGAAGCAACGATGTCCAAACGCCGAAGCGCTGCTATTTCCAGAAGTCGGCGTCCATTCTTCATCCAATTTGGCATAAGTGTTTCATTTCTGTATTATCATTTTACATCTTCATTAATCTCTCATTCTTCATCATCACTCCATGCAACACCCCAACACTAGCATTCTTTTCAAAACCTATTTGATCAAGGGGTTTCAAAAGCCATCCAACAAGTAAGTTTGATGTTTAGTTGCATGCTTAAAACTATGATTAGAATGGATACTGCTTTTGCTTAAGTTCTCATCATTGTTTCTTCATTTCTCTTTCTATATTTCTTGCAAGGGACAAAAAGGAGAATCAAAGGAAGGAAAAGAAGCAAATCACCAGAACTCTGGACGATCCTCAAACTCAACTTCAAAACTCAACAGCAAGAACAAAAGAAGAGGAAGGGCTCTCTTTCTTCAGCCGGCTGAAGGAGGGGGAATCAAGAACTCAATATCTTCCGCGTTTAATCAGGTAGGCGATCAAACTTTCTTTTGGAACTTTTAAGTCAAAAGTTTCTGGCGATCACTTCACGTAGTTTCTTTTTAATAGGCTTTATTTTGCACTTAAATAACATAGATTTTTCATGTTAATCACACACTAATTCTAAGCACTCACAGCTTTTTTAACTTTCAAGATATGATGCTTTACTAACCTATGTGTCCATGAATGCAGGTGTGGACCTATCATTACTTCCCGCTCGGCAGAGTGCGGATTACGAGACCTAGCGCTGTTCCATTGGCCTGCCGTTGGCAGCCAATCGTGGACACCGCTCCTCAGCACCATCAGCTGACGGCCCTCCGCCGTCAGTTCCTTGATTACCCCGAGCTACTGGTGAGTCTTTAACTTGTTTAATTTTATTAAATGCAATTTTTTTATTCCTTAAATGCAAGTTATTTAATGAATGCACTTAACCTATATGCAGGTGATTTGGCGCCCGTACTTGGGCATAGGCGAGGAGGGTCAGCCGTGGGTGACGGCTGGCAGGAGAAGGTTCGGCAGGCAGATGTGGCTGCACTGTATGAACGAAATCGAGCCCCTCCGCCTCCGGCTTGTGATGAGGACCCTGGGCCTCCACCAGGAGTGGATTGACGAGGAGGTCCCGGAGGGCGTCGGGAGGAGCATGAGGGGCAAGCAAGCCCTCACCGATTGGCGAGCAAAATTCCCGGAGCAATATGAAGACTGGCATCGCCGGGGTGTCAGAGTGGAGTCACGGGCGGAGAGTAGCGAGGCCTACCTCCAACACTACCGGGCCCACTACGCCGATCAGCTTCGGCTCCTCCGACCACTCGATGTAAGTATGCATTTATGCGTCTTTAATTTTATTATTATCTTTCTTATATTTGGTGAATGAATGTATGTATGTGTGATATGCAGGATGCACGTGACGCGGTCATCATCGACCTCCGGGCCCGCCTACATGACGCGGAGGCCCAGCTAGAGTAGGTCCAGAAAGAACTGTTCGATCTGGTATGTATGTATGTTTATGAATGCATGTTTTAATTAATTAATTATTTTGGCGACTAACACTGACGGTTGTCTCTTGGTGCAGCGAGCCATCTATACCCAGGCAGCTCCCCCTTCCTTCGGAGCTTCATCATCTTCTTCTACTGCGCACGATGCTGCCCTGGCTGACCTCTAGAGCCAGCTCGCCTCCGCAATCCACCGAGCTTCTCTTGCAGAGGAGGACCGGGCTGCTCGAGTAAGTTCCATCCCTTGACTTTTTCGAATTTTGATTTTGATTACTTGATTGCCTTGGACTAACAATGATTTCCCTTTAGGTTGCTGACCTTCAGGAAGCCCTTTAGAGGGCTGAAGCGGAGCTGGAGCGTTCCCGTGCTGCAGCTGCTCGTGCCGAAGCTGATGCTGCGCGGATCCGTGCTCTAGAGGAGCAGGTGGCCCATCTCTCCACTGGAGATCTTGCACGTCTCCAGATTCGCCTAGAGGTCGTGACCGAGGAGAGAGATCGTGACCGCCTTCGACTGGAGAGTCTGCAGGGTCGCTTGTCGGTGGCTGAACACGAGCGCAAGATGGTGGAGGAGAGGTATCAGCGCGCTCGACAGCGTACCCAGGAGCGTGGTTTGACGAGTGCTTTCACCGCCAGTGTCGCCATGTCTTCTGGCCAGGCAGGGCCGAGCACGATGGGACCACCTCCGCCTCCCAGCCGAGGACCAGTACCGGACACGCCTGACGAGGCCCAGAGCCAGCTTGACGAGGGCGGAGGGGAGAGCCAGCCTTGAGGGCTTATGTATTTTCTTTTCTTCTATGTATCATGTACAAAACACCTTTTGATGGTATACATAGAACTTTTTGGGCTCCAATCTTGTGTTCATGTGCTTGTCTTGCATCATGTACATCACTTAACAAACCAGTTAAGTATCTATTTAGGCTTAGCCCCTTGCCTGACCAAATAAATGGTCAATCGATCTTTTCCTTAAATAAATAGTCAAGGGGCATAGCCTTTATTAACAAAGGTAATTGAACTATAAGCAAACTTAAGCAAAATGCAATATGCAAGCAAACATATGCTCACTGAAAATAAAAGGAATGAGACATACTAAGTGCAATAAGCAAATGCTAAATGAAATATTTTTGTTGTTTTGAAATATTCATTTTTGTTTGGGTTTTGAAATATATGCCTTTTTTTAGATTTTGACATATGTATTTTTTTTTATTTTTGACATATGTATTCTTTTTCGATTTTTGACATATGTATTTTTTTTTGTTTTTGACATATGTATTTTTTTTGGATTTTTGACATATGTATTTTTTTTGGATTTTTGACATAAAAGATCAGCATAGTACTCAGATCAAAAGATCATATTCATTTATTAACTTAATTCCCAAATTGTTCTTTAACAACTTAACTTAAAACCCATCGTGTTTGAACTTGTGTTTCCATTCGTGATCCCATTTGATGATTTGACCCTCAGTCAATCTAAGCCATTCCTTAAGTTTGGAGTACGCCTCTTTAGAAAGAAGGGAAGAATAAGTTTAGAAAGCCCATGAGAAGATTCCGGAGACCTAAAAAGATGTTCCTTACCTACCCTAGTATCCGTTGGGGTTCGGTCATTTTCTTTCCGGGGTATTTATCGACCTTGCGTTCCCTTTTATTTCATTTCATGGCCTTGATGTAACGTTTGTAATGTAATGGCCTTATGATTTGACATTTGGATTTTTGCCCTTTGCTTTTGCTTTTCTATTCTTTTTTTTCTGGGACGGATCTCCCCCTTTTTTTTTTTTGACGGCCTCCTACTAAGATAGCGGGTATTCTTGGTAGACTATTCTAAGCCTCGTTCCGACATCATGGGCCGAGTATAAAACAGAATTTTTGCTTTAAAACGAATGACTTGTACTTTACACTTTCAGTCAAGCTTTCGGTATTCCTTAGGACTTGGCATCTTTTGTTACTCACGAATCAAACGTGTCAGTATGTGTAATAATGTATTTGAAGTTAAATTATCCAGACTAATAAGGAAATTTGAGTTTATAAATTTTCTGATTCCACTGGTCTTTGTACCATGCTGATCGACTCTTTAACCAAATGGTAGTATTTCTTAAGATGTAAGCCATTCCAGGGATGATTTAGCTCTTCTCCTTCTGCATTAACAAGATGATAAGCATTACCAGGAAAAGCGTGCGATACAACATAAGGTCCTTCCCAGTTGGGTTGGAGCTTAGAACGCGGACCGCCAGGTTTTACAAAAATCCTTTTGACGATCATTTCACCGACTTTGAACTTACGTTCAATGACTTTCTTTTGATAAAAACGTGCTAGTCTATTTTGATAAACTTTTGCATGATTAGCGGCTGACCATCTTTTCTCGTCTAAAACTTCCAATTGAGCAAGGAGTGTTGAACGGTGTTCATCAATGGAGAATTCCTTATTCAATTGTACTCTTAATGACGGTATAAGGAAATCGTATGGAACTACCGCGTCCATTCCAAATGTTAAGGAATAAGGAGTTTGCCCAGTGGGCGTGCGGATTGAAGTTCGGTAGGCCCATAGAGCCTCAACCAATTTTTCTGGCCAATCTACAAATTTATTAGATTTGCACGTCTTTTTGATGATTTTTATCAAAGTCTTATTAGTTGCCTCTACTTGGCCATTGCCTCGCGGATAATAAGGAAACGAATGATGCAATGCAATTCTATACCTGTTGCAGAGATCTTTTAATTCTTGTGACACGAACTGCGGTCCGTTGTCAGTGACGATGGTGCTTGGAATTCCAAATCGGGTGATGATGTTCTTCATGATGAACTTGCAGACGGTTGATGCTTTGATCTCCACGTACGCTTCAGCTTCTGCCCACTTGGTGAAGTATTCTGTTGCCGTGAGAATGAAAGATTTTTGCTTGATGCCGGAATCTGGATTACCAAGGGATCCAATAATGTCGAAAGCCCATGTAGACACGCTAATTTTGACATCATTTCGAGTAAATTTCATATCATATAATAATGCCTCATAATGGTCTGATATTTAATCATTGATTAATTTTTATTGATATTTTTGAGTGTCGGATTTAACAGACATGTTTAAGTTAATCAATTAAATTGATTTTAGCTCAAATTTCAGTTAAAATATGCAGAATTCTAAAACGTGTCAACCTGTGTGGACACGATTCAGAATTCTAAAACGTGTCAACCTGTGTGGACGCGATTCAGAATTCTAAAACGTGTCAACCTGTGTGGACGCGATTTAGAGTTTATTCTTGTTTTAACGTTTAAATTTGAATTTTAATCAATTGATTAATTAGCTAAAAGGCGTCTTTAAGGGTCGACGCGTTTTACGTTTCCTAAGCTATTTTAACTTCTCTTCCGGATGTTTATCCTTATCTTAATTAGTGTAAAAGACGTCTACACATGTAAACGCATTTTAGCTAATAAAGATAAAGATAAGTTTTCCCGGATATTTATCATTATCTTAATTAATCTGAAAGGCGTCAGCCATGGTGGACGCGTTTTAGATAATTACAGAAAAAGATGAATTAATTAGTATTTATCTGTCGGTTAAGATGGATAAATCCTAGATTTTTCTATGTTAATCGCGAACGCAGAAGAAGTCTATAAATACCTTACATGTTGAAGAGTAAAAAAGGTTGAGCCATATTGAGCCCCATTAAGAGAGAGTTGAAAGCCATTAAGATTATTATAACGAGTTGAAGATCGGAGCAACAACGTAAGAACGCCGGAGCGCTGCCATTTCCAGAAGTCGGCGTCCTTTCAAGAATCTTCATCCTTTCAAGGCTTCAACCAATTGGGCATAAGTGTTTCATTTCTGCATCTGCATTTTCATTCTACATCTTCATTAATCTCATTCTTCATAATCACTTCATGCAACAAACACCACTGCATAATCTTTCAAAACCTATTTGATTTAAGGGGTTTCAAAAGTCATTTAAACAAGTAAGTTTGCTGTTTAAACATGCTTAAAACCATGATCAGTTTAGATATTGCTTCTACTTAAGTTCTCATCATCATTGTTTCTTTATTTTGTCTCTATTTCTGCTGCACTCAACAACAACGAGAGATCAAAAGGGGAAATCAAGCACAAAGCCAGAAGGACTTCTGGACGATCCTCAACCTCAAACTCAACAGCAAGAACAAAAGAACAAAGAAAGGGCTCTCTTTCTTCAGCCGGCCCACATGGAAAAAGGCCATGGGGAAGAAACATGATGGAGTGAAGATGCAGGAGAATGAATTTTGTCGGCGTAAAGTTGACACTTAGCACACCTACGGACATATCCTACACAGTCTTCTTCCATTGTTGGCCAATAAAATCCTTGTCTAAGGATCTTCTTTGCTAGCATCTGTCCATTGACATGGCCACCACAAACTCCACTATGAGCTCCTTCTATAACCTTCCAAAGCTCATCTTCGTCTAGACATCTCAGAAGAACTCCATCAAAACCTCTCTTGTACAATGCTCCTCTAACTAGGGTGTATCGTTGAGCAACTCTCCTGATAGCTCTCTTCTCCTTAGTTGTAGCTTCCTCAGGATACGATTGATCTTCACAATATTTGACAATTTCATAGTACCATGGCTTCTGTTCATCATCCATCTCTTCTAACAGCTCTATCAACATAATTTCTCTCTTTTCCACAATATCTCCGTCCCTGACTTTCTTCAGCAACTTCTCCTTAGTTCTAAGGAATGAAGGGTCTTTTACGGCGGGTGAAAGACGGCTATGAACTATGATTGATTCGGATTGCTTGCTAATTGGAAAATTAAGAGAAGATGCCAAAGAAGCTAGAGCGTTGGCTAAGATGTTTTGATTCCTAGGGACATGGACAAAAATCAATTTCGTGAAAAGCTTTGAGTAAGCATAAGTAAGTTCTTGATAAGGCTTGCGCTTGGGATCAAGAGTTCGATACTTGGTCAGCACTTGGCGAAGAATCAGTTGGCTATCACCCACAATCCTGACTTTGGTGGCACCATGGAAATGAGCTGCCTCGAGGCCAGCAAGGAGTGCCTCGTATTCAGCTATATTGTTAGTGACTGGAAAATCAAGTTGAAAGGCTTGGGGAATGGTGACACCTTCAGGTGATAACAGAACGATACCGATCCCCTTTCCATGAGAATTCAAAGCTCCGTCAAAATGCAGAATCCACATATCATCTATGATCTGATTTACGGACATCAGTTCCTCATCCGGAAATTCTGATCGCACTGGATCAAATCGAGGAAGGGGATGATGGGCGAGATGTTCTACTATGGCATAGCCCTTGATCGCTTTCTGCTGAATATAAATGATATCGAATTGAGATAGAAAGCTTTGCCATCGTGCTAACCTATCAGTAAGAACAGATTTCTCCAGAAGGAATTTGATCGGATTCATTCTAGCGATGAGATGGACTTCATGGGCCAGAAAATAATGCTTTAATTTCTGCACAACCCAAACCAACGCTGCATATGTTTTCTCCATCGCTGTGTATCTCTGTTCAGCGGGGTTGAGAAGTTTAGAGAGATAGTAGGCTGCCCTCTCTTTTCCTTCTTCATCTTCTTGTGCTAGGACAGTCCCCACTGCATCATCCAGGACTGAAATGTAAAGTATCAATGGTTTGCCTGGAGATGGTGGTCTCAAAACAGGAGGACTTGCTAAATAGTTCTTTAATCCATCGAATGCCTCCTGACACTTATCGTCCCAATCGAATTTGACTCCCGGCTTGGTAAGCTCGTAAAACGGTTTACACCTTTGTGAGTGCTGGGAGACAAAGCAGCGAATAAATTGCAACCTCCCGATTAATCCTCTTAACTCCTTCAAGTTTTTGGGAGGTGGCATTTCTCTGATAGCCTTCGCCTTATTGGGATCGATCTCAATTCCCCGTTTGCTGACGATGAATCCAAGTAACTTTCCTGAAGATACCCCGAATACATATTTCTTGGGGTTCATCTTTAACTGATACTCTCTCGATCTCTCTAATACCCTTGCCAAAACTTTGGCGTGCTCAGCCTTTGTCTTAGATTTAACCAATAGATCATCCACATTCAGTTCCAGATCTATGTGTATCATGTCATGAAATATCGCCATCATAGCCCTTTGATAAGTGGCTCCAGCATTCTTTAACCCAAATGGCATGACAACATAGCAGTATGTTCCCCAAGGTGTAGTGAATGACGTTTTCTCTTGATCTTCTTCTGCCAGCTTAATCTGATTGTATCCTGAAAATCCGTCCATAAACGATAAAGTTTCATAGCCAGCAGTATTGTCAATGAGTACATCGATATGAGGCAATGGAAAATCATCTTTAGGACACGCCCGGTTCAGATCGCGGAAGTCAATGCAAATTCTGACATTCCCGTCCTTCTTCATGACCGGGACTATGTTGGCCACCTATTGTGGATAAAGGACAACTCTAATAAATTTGGCTTTATGTAATTTATCGACCTCTTCCTTCATCTTTAGAGCCATTTGTGGGTGGAATCGCCTTAGTTTCTGCTTGACCGGGCTAGCTCCTTCCTTTAATGTCAACCTGTGTTCAAGTAAAGATGAGTCTAACCCTGGCATATCTTCATAACTCCAAGCGAAAGTGTCCTTATAGTCCTTAAGTACTTGTACCCTTGCCTTCTCATCCTCTGTAGAAAGATTTTTGCTGACGAGGACAACCTTAGGTTCGTCTTCAGTCCCCAAATTGATTTCTGTGGTGGGCTCTTCTACGGCAGCTCAGGGTTCATCAAATCTATTCACTCCACTAGCATATGCCTCAGCTGCGTCCTCGTCATCTTCTTCATCTTCAACAATGGGGTGCTTTTCATGTACTAACTCATACACCCCATACCCATCATTGACTGACTCATCGTCCATACAATCTCCTGGCATCTTAATTGGATTTTCTAAGAACTGAGGGATTAAAGAGCAAGAAAAACATTTATCAGCTAAATCCTGGAGGTATCTATCTAGAATTCGCCTACCCTTAAGCTTCCTAGACTTCCTAACTTGACTAACCTGCCTAAAACTAGACTGCCTAACTTCACTAAACTCCTTATTATAACCTAATGAAGATGAAGCAGGATGGAAATTGTAAGGACTGAGGTTTCGGGTTCCGTATTCGGGTCGGATTTGGCTTGGATCCCTTGGTTTGGACCCTGTGGGGGGTCTTGAGATTGATGACTGAATGGCGTCAGCACTGCTCGACGCCTTTCAAAAGGCGTCAGGCTGTGTGGACGCCATTTAGGGTCTGTTGGTTGTGCGCCACGTGGGCGGGTTTCGGGCCGCGAGAGTACGGCCCCTGTCAGATTTGTCTGAACGGCGTCCAGCTCGGTCGACGCGTTTCAGACTGCGACACCTGCGGTGTCAGGGTACGGCGCCAGAGCGTTGTCAGTACGGCCTGTCTTGTCGTCTGAACGGCGTCCGCGGTGGGCGACGCGTTTCAGAGCGGTGTCAGTACGGCCGTCCTGTCAGACTGAAAGGCGTCTGCCTCGATCGACGCGTTTTAACGGGATTCTGGTTGACCCCGCGAGCCTCCCCTTCTTTCCCCTCATTCTCACCTTCACACTCTCTCTCCTCACCCCCTCCGCCCTCTCCGACGATCTTCTTCCCCTCCCTTCCTCTTCTTCCTCTTCCAACCACTCCAACCCCACCTTACCTCTCACCTCTACCTCCACCACTTCCTTCGCGGCGTTCCCTTCTCCGGACGGCGGCCGACGTCCCGGCGGAGTGGCGGCGTCCTCGAGGGTACCGGCGGCGGTGTGCGGTGCGGCGGGACGGCGGCACGGAGCTTGGCGGAGTTCAAGAACCGGTAGGGGGACGAACCTTACATGTGATGTTCGTGTGATTCTCGGCGTGACGTGGTGTTTGGGGGATAGATTGAGCATGCTAAGGGGGGATCCCATGTGGGAATGACGGTGTTTGTGATCGTGTTTTCGTAAGCATGATTGTGTGGTTGAGCTTCTCTCCTTCCCCCTTTGATTTTGAGGTTTTCGGGGTGCTTGGGGTTCAAGGGAGAAACCCTCGGTTCGAACCAGGGAACCTGGTTTCTGGCGCTAAACGGCGTCGTTCCTGGTCGACGCCTTTCAAAAGGCGTCTGGGCCGTACGACGCCTTTTAGGGGCAGAAATCCCCCTGTTCGAGGCCTTATTAAATAGAGTTCCTGGCGCTAAATGACGTCATGGGTGGACGACGCCTTTTAGAAGGACGTCGGGCCACCATGACGCCATTTAGGCAGGAAATCGCCCCGCTTGGGTATTGGAATTCTGGGTTTTTAATGTGAATGGCGTCGATGGTTGCGGACGCGTTTCAAAGGGTGTCTCCTTGTGAAGACGCGTTTCAAGGAATAATCTGACGTTTAACTGAACCTGTCTGAGGGACTTGAATGGCGTCGACCTCGGTCGACGCGATTCAAGACAGAAGTGTTATATTGCTGGTTTTAACATGTATTTCACTGTTGAAGGTTCTGAGGCATGTTTTATGTTGTACACTGGGACTGAGGACTTATGTGTGAGTGGAATTACAGCTTCTGGCGTGTTTCTTGCCGTGGAGTTTCTGGTGGGAGTTGGTTTACCCTTTAGCCATTGGGCCTGATGTGACCTTTGATCAAGGTTACGAGTGGTACCTATAGCCCTTGGCCTGACGCAGCCCGGGAGAGTTGGGTTTGTGGGTAGTTCCTGTAGCTTCGGCTTGACGGGGGTTCGCCGGTCCCCAGGGCCCTCCTGAAGCGCTGAGGCTCAGCGTGGAGGCAATCCGGTGGTAGGACAGTAGTCTAGACTGCTTGTGTGCACACGTAGCTGGCAGTGGCGGTACACTGAGTCCAGCTAGTCCTAGTTTAGCTCACTGCCTCACCCTACAGTGCCCCGGAACGCTGTAGGGGTGGACAGGCGTGAGCAGTGGTGGTAGTGTTGGGAGGCGACGTCTGGCTTCGGTCGACAGTGTGGTTCAGTCGCTTCGTGGACTTTGACTGTGAGTCGTGACTCTGTGTTGGGTTCTTCGGGTTACTTAGAGGTGTTCTTGTTACTCTGCTTATCGTGCGTTGCATATCGGATCTGGGTGCTATGTTTACTGCTTTACTTAATTGCTACATATATTCCTGTTGTTACACTTGTGGGTGTGTGAGTGGGAGGCAGGGGATCGGATGATCCCTACTGAGCCCAATTCTGGTGTGGCTCACTCCCTGCGGTTTCAGGTGCGGATCAGAGTGGCGCAGCGGTAGCGTGGTGTCTTCCTGGTGTGCGGACCAGCAGCTGTCTTAGTTCCGGGGTATGCCCCGATGTTGTTGTACTTCCTTCTGCCTGTACTTATTTAATTGTTGGACATGTAATTATTGTTGGACTGTATACGGACATTGTTATTTTCCTTCATGCGCACTTGCTTCCCTTGTAGTCCGTGTGATTGTTATATTTAGCCTTGTTTAGCACCTGCTCCTCCAGACGTGTTGTGTGAGAGCCGGGTGTGAACCCGCAGTTAATGGGCCGACATCTATTTAGTGACCGGGTCTCCGGTCATAGGATGGCGGGTCGTTACAGATGGTATCAGAGCTCAGTTTGGTCGAGTATGTGATAAACTGGGTTAGATATTATAGTCCAACAATAAGTGCGAGTCTGTACAGGCGATGGCTGCTGGTGTAGATTGATAGGTTTTGACGTGTTTTGGTTCGATTTGCGTGTTGTGGGGCAGTGATGGCGCCGAAGCGGAGAGCTCCGGTGGCTCGGGGTGCGAGAGCAGATGATGGTGGTTCGAGGGCAGGAGGCCATGATGTGGATCGTTTCATGGAAGCCATGATTGGGGCTATGGCTAGATATCAGCAGAGGGATGACACTGAGGGGTCCAGTTCCCGAGGTGGCCATTCTACGGTGGTGGAGCGGTTCTTGAAGCTGAAGCCCCCTTCTTTCACGGGTCAACCTGTTCCAGATACGGCAGCTCAGTGGATTAAGGAAGTGGAGAAGGTGTTTGATGTTCTAGAATGTGCTGAGAGTGACAAGACCTTGTTGGCAACCTACTTGCTGAAGGGCGATACTTATGATTGGTGGGTTACCATCAAGGGGTTGATGTTTCCAGATAAGTCTTTGAGGGAGATTCCTTGGGAAGGCTTTGTGAGAGAGTTTAGTGGGCAGTACCTTCCGAGGCATGTTCGCAGGGCCAAGGAAAGGGAGTTCATGGAACTGGTGCAGGGTGATACGTCGGTTTTAGAGTATCAGATGAGGTTTGTGGCTCTGGGAAGATTCGCCCCACACATATCCGAGCGTGAGGATCTCAGGACGGAGAAATTCGTGGATGGACTTCGGCATGATTTGAGGGAGTTTGTGGCAGCTCATTGTTGTAAGGATCTGGCATCAGCGGTTCGGTGCGCGGCAGCGGTGGAGATGCAGTTTCAACACTCGGCAAAGGGATCGGAGCATTCAGCACAGGAGAAGCAGCATAGCAGGGATAGATCAGCGGCCTTCTCGGCAGGCGGTTCGAGTTCGTTCGAGGTCGAGTTTCAGGAGGCACCTTATGAGGAAGAGGATGGTTCGGTTCAGCAGATGGAGTCAGAGGACGGCTGGCAGCAGGAGGCGAGGCGGGACACGGCAGATCGTTGTCCCCGTTGTGGCAGGTTTCATGGCAATAGGATATGTCCCTTGATCACTGGTAGTTGTTTTTCCTGTGGTAGGAAGGGGCATCTCGCAAGGAACTGTCCCCAGAAGAACAAGGCAGGTCAGGGACCGAGCGGTGAGTAGGTGTTCGAGGCGTGATTGGAGTCGCGTCTCTTTATGGAAACTCGAGAGGTTGTGCTAGATGAGCATTTTTATCTTGTCTTGTTTAGAGATGGTTGTGGTCTCATGTGGCACTTGTATGTATTCGGGATGATGGAGAAATCGGTTTGCAATTTGTGCCCTGTTAAGGTATGGTTGTTTTAATCTATCAGCTCTTGTCAGAATTGAGAATCTTGGTTAGCTTGGCGCGTTTATGTTGGAACCCTGTGTGGGTGATTGGGGAGAATGATTGTCGTTACTGTTGTGTGTTGGCATGTGTGCGTTAGCCAAGTTGGGCATTGAGCGGTTGCAAATTTCGAAGACGAAATTCTTTTAAGGGGGGGAGATTGTAAGGACTGAGGTTTCGGGTTCCGTATTCGGGTCGGATTTGGGTTGGATCCCTTGGTTTGGACCCTGTGGGGGGTCTTGAGATTGCTGACTGAATGGCGTCAGCACTGCTCGACGCCTTTCAAAAGGCGTCAGGCTGTGTGGACGCCATTTATGGTCTGTTGGTTGTGCGCCACGTGGGCGGGTTTCGGGCCGCGAGAGTACGGCCCCTGTCAGATTTGTCTGAACGGCGTCCAGCTCGGTCGACGCGTTTCAGACTGCGACACCTGCGGTGTCAGGGTACGGCGCCAGAGCGTTGTCAGTACGGCCTGTCTTGTCGTCTGAACGGCGTCCGCAGTGGGCGACGCGTTTCAGAGCGGTGTCAGTACGGCCGTCCTGTCAGACTGAAAGGCGTCTGTCTCGATCGACGCGTTTTAGCGGGATTCTGGTTGACCCCGCGAGCCTCCCCTTCTTTCCCCTCATTCTCACCTTCACACTCTCTCTCCTCACCCCCTCCGCCCTCTCCGACGATCTTCTTCCCCTCCCTTCCTCTTCTTCCTCTTCCAACCACTCCAACCCCACCTTACCTCTCACCTCTACCTCCACCACTTCCTTCGCGGCGTTCCCTTCTCCGGACGGCGGCCGACGTCCCGGCGGAGTGGCGGCGTCCTCGAGGGTACCGGCGGCGGTGTGCGGTGCGGCGGGACGGCGGCACGGAGCTTGGCGGAGTTCAAGAACCGGTAGGGGGACGAACCTTGCATGTGATGTTCATGTGATTCTCGGCGTGACGTGGTGTTTGGGGGATAGATTGAGCATGCTTAGGGGGGATCCCATGTGGGAATGACGGTGTTTGTGATCGTGTTTTCGTAAGCATGATTGTGTGGTTGAGCTTCTCTCCTTCCCCCTTTGATTTTGGGGTTTTCGGGGTGCTTGGGGTTCAAGGGAGAAACCCTCGGTTCGAACCAGGGAACCTGGTTTCTGGCGCTAAACGGCGTCGTTCCTGGTCGACGCCTTTCAAAAGGCGTCTGGGCCGTACGACGCCTTTTAGGGGCAGAAATCCCCCTGTTCGAGGCCTTATTAAATAGAGTTCCTGGCGCTAAATGACGTCATGGGTGGACGACGCCTTTTAGAAGGACGTCGGGCCACCATGACGCCATTTAGGCAGGAAATCGCCCCGCTTGGGTATTGGAATTCTGGGTTTTTAATGTGAATGGCGTCGATGGTTGCGGACACGTTTCAAAGGGCGTCTCCCTGTGAAGATGCGTTTCAAGGAATAATCTGACGTTTAACTGAACCTGTATGAGGGACTTGAATGGCGTCGACCTCGGTCGACGCGATTCAAGACAGAAGTGTTATATTGCTGGTTTTAACATGTATTTCACTGTTGAAGGTTCTGAGGCATGTTTTATGTTGTACACTGGGACTGAGGACTTATGTGTGAGTGGAATTACAGCATGTTAAATGTGTGTGTGTGTGTGTGCCTGTACGAATATGGATTCGGAATGACTGTGGTTTCCGTTTGTCACCATGGGCTGGTGGGAGAAGGGCCATGGTGTCTGTGAGGAGGGGTGCTCGTTGTATTTTACCTTTGGCTGAGGGAAACAGAACCCCCTTGAGCCGACGGGCCGGAGTAGCTGGTGTGCTATCCAGGGGGGGTTGCTGTTTGGTCTCAGCGGGTCGGGGTTTCCCTTGGTTGTCGTGACAGCTTCTGGCGTGTTTCTTGCCGTAGAGCTGGTTGAGTTTCTGGTGGGAGTTGGTTTACCCTTTAGCCATTGGGCCTGGTGTGACCTTTGATCAAGGTTACGAGTGGTACCTATAGCCCTTGGCCTGACGCAGCCCGGGAGAGTTGGGTTTGTGGGTAGTTCCTGTAGCTTCGGCTTGACGGGGGTTCGCCGGTCCCCAGGACCCTCCTGAAGCGCTGAGGCCTAGCGTGGAGGCAATCCGGTGGTAGGACAGTAGTCTAGACTGCTTGTGTGCACACGTAGCTGGCAGTGGCGGTACACTGAGTCCAGCTAGTCCTAGTTTAGCTCACTGCCTCACCCTACAGTGCCCCGGAACGCTGTAGGGGTGGACAGGCGTGAGTAGTGGTGGTAGTGTTGGGAGGCGACGTCTGGCTTCGGTCGACAGTGTGGTTCAGTCGCTTCGTGGACTTTGACTGTGAGTCGTGACTCTATGTTGGATTCTTCGGGTTACTTAGAGGTGTTCTTGTTACTCTGCTTATCGTGCGTTGCATATCGGATCTGGGTGCTATGTTTACTGCTTTACTTAATTGCTACATATATTCCTGTTGTTACACTTGTGGGTGTATGAGTGGGAGGCAGGGGATCGGATGATCCCTACTGAGCCCAATTCTGGTGTGGCTCACTCCCTGCGGTTTCAGGTGCGGATCAGAGTGGCGTAGCGGTAGCGTGGTGTCTTCCTGGTGTGCGGACCAGCAGCTGTCGTAGTTCCGGGGTATGTCCCGATGTTGTTGTACTTCCTTCTGCCTGTACTTATTTAATTGTTGGACATGTAATTATTGTTGGACTGTATACGGACATTGTTATTTTCCTTCCTGCGCACTTGCTTCCCTTGTAGTCCGTGTGATTGTTATATTTAGCCTTGTTTAGCACCTGCTCCTCCAGACGTGTTGTGTGAGAGCCGGGTGTGAACCCGCAGTTAATGGGCCGACATCTATTTAGTGACCGGGTCTCCGGTCATAGGATGGCGGGTCGTTACAGAAATCCTGGGATACAAGTGGAAATACAGGAGAATCCTCCCGAGGGGAGGGGCAGAGTAGATCTAGGAGAGAATCTTGACCGAAAGACCCGCGCAATGGGGTGTGATCGGACAAGTAAGAGGTTTCCTCGATGAGGATCTGGGAAGAATTTGTTGCCAAATTGGCATTTTTTTTTGGACAGTGGAGGAGTTAAGCATAAAACATGAATGAATACAAATAGAAGGAGAATTAGATGGAGGAAGTGGCACCAAGGCCAGAGGGTTAGGGGGATCATACAGCAGTATGTCCCATATCAAATCATACATCCTCTCTAGATCGAGAGGAGGTTGTGGAATGAGGTCCCGAGGGGACAGAGTAATCATGACGGGTGGAGCCCATGGGATATCTTCAATAATGACCCGCGACCAAGTCAGGGTCAGGAGCAATGTACGAAACAAAGTATGGAGCATGAAAACATGAGAAGGATATGTCCCCCTCCACAGCAGATCTGTGGTGTAGCCAGTTTCATAGGGGTCATCTGGCTCCCCTTCATCGGTCTCTTCAGACAGCAATATCCGTTTGTCAAAGATAGCACCAGGACTTTCAATCAGCTCATCAATCTGCGGCGGCCACTTGGGTTCTGCCGGATCTAGAAACAGCCTGTTCAGTGCAATGTAGAGGTCTCTCAGATTAAACCACATGTACCATTCGCATTCAGGATCATGAAATTTTCTCCTTTTCATAGGCCGCAGAGCCTCCAAGGATTGGTACGTAAGTAGTTCTGAGCAATGCCTGGCCAACTCTCCCATATATATCATGGAAGTCAAAACACGAAGTAATGACCACTGTGTTGTCATGACTAATTATGGGCCCGTTCACAAAATGTGTATACAAGGTCCATGTTAGGGGATCTCGGCCTTCCTTGGGTGGTGTAGACATCGTCTCCCAGACTTTCTGACCTTCTTCATTCTCTGCTTACTGAACGATGTCTTGTTTCAGTTTTCTCGGCCTAAAGCCCAGGCCGCTTCCATGTGCTCCTCGATGATCTTTGACAGGAGTGGTCCTGCCTTGTAATTGTGTGCCCAGACCTCTTCCAGGCTTATAGCCACTCTTCATCATAATTCTCCATCTTGGGGTACTCATGCACTTCCCCCTTTTTATGGCATTTAACGGGTAAGGAGAAATAGTGGCGACTTTCAGAGGATCAGCCACTGGATGGTAAACCTGTAATATCGACAGAAAAGGTTGTCGGCCAGGTAAAGCAGTAGATTTAACATTCAAAGTATGAGCAGCAGCAAGGATCGGCATGCTCGTCACCTTAATAATTCATCCTTTGAAGGGAAATTTGAGGCATTGGTGATTCGTAGAGGGAATCGCCTCGAGAGTTTTTTATGTAAGGACGACCCAAAATGGCATTTATAGAAGGGTCGATTTCCAGAATGTGAAATTCGACCTCTGCATGACTTACAGGGCCTAGCTCTACTTTCAAATAAACCATTCCCAGAGGGGAACGGGTAGAATTATCATATGCTGCCACAGAGATGGGGCTAGGCAGCCATTTCTCCTTGGGCACACCGCATAGCTCCAGGGTCTTCGGAGGTAAGACATTGATTGAAGCCCCTGTGTCAACCAGGCATGCATCCACGGCCTTCTTACAGATGTTGACCGTGATGCTCAGAGCCATGCTTCTGGCTGCTGGCGGTGCTAGTTCCGATGTATGAAATTTAATGGAGGGCTGGTCCCCCTGAGGAACTAATAGTGCTGTAATCTTCTCTACCGGCACGTCCTCGTTGACCATCACCTTCTGCAAATATTCCATCAAGGCTTCTTGGTGACTCTTCGATCTTTTGATCAGTTCAAGTATGGAGATCCGTGCCGGTGTTCGATCCAAATGTTTCAACAAATCATATTGAGTGCCTGGTGCACTCTCTTCATTGTGTGCTTCCTCCGGCGGCTGTGATAGGCCGTCTCTAACTGTTGACTGAGGAAATACTTTGTTGAAAATTCTTCCACTCCGGAGCGCATGTTCCTCAACCGTGGAGGATCCGGGTGACACTTTGAGTACCGCAGAGTTGGGTGGTGTAGGTGATGCGGAGTGTTGGTATGTAGGTGATGGCGTAGGGTTAGGTGGTGGTGGCGTGGTGCGGATTAAAGGTTTAGACGGTTGGATGGTGGATGGGTAAGTGATTGGAGTGGATGAAGTGGGGAATGGTACGCGTAGTAGCGGTCTGGAAGGTTGGATGGTGTCTGGGTAGGCGGTAGTGGTAGCGGGTGAAGTAGGAAATGGTACGCGTAGTAGGGGTCTGGATGGTAGGAGTGGCGCGTAGTTGGTTTGCGGGGGGTTATATGATGGTGGCGTAGGAGTATGGGGCGTAATGGGCTTGAGGAAGGCGGGTGGTGGTAATGGGTTATTGGGGGCAGGTGTCGGTAGAGGGGTGATGGTAATGGGTTGTGGCCTGGGTATGTGGATGGTGCGGCGTGGTGGTCGTTCTGCGGTACTCGGAATATGACCCGTCGAATAAAGAGAGGAAGAGTCCTCTATTCTCCACTGTTGCCCACGGTCAGCCTCAGACTGGCTGTTTGTCAGAATAGGGGCAACTTGGTTTTGGTTTTGGTGCTCCGGGAGCGGGTTCTGCACTATGCCCATATTGGGTGGTGGTGCTGCTTGTGCTGGTGGTCTTGCTTGCTGCTGCTGTGGTCTTCTTGCCTTCATGGCTGATATGTACTTTTTCATCTCCTCCCAATCTATGCCGCCCTGCTCGTTGAGATCATGAATATAATCTCTAAACTGGAAGCAAGTGTCAATAGTATGCCCAGGTTGCCTATGGAAATAGCAATACCTGGACGTGTCGGCATTCTGAGGCCAAACTGCCTTTTCTCTTGGCAAGACTAAGGCATTAGCTGCCATTAGAGCACTAAAAATGTCTACCAAAGATTCTGGGAGGACTGGGTATTCTGCCCTCTTTGGGCCTGGAGGTCTTCTCTGCTGATTGTAGTCAGCAGGAGGAAGGACATTATGATACGCCGGCGGTGCGCACGGCTGATACTGCTGTTGCTGCTGGTACTACTGTTGTTGTTGCTGCTGGTACTGCAATTGCCGTTGCGGCGGCTGCTGTGGCTGTTGCTGTTGTTGGTTCGGCTGTTGGGGCTGCTGATATTGAGGGTTCGGCTGTTGCCTATACCCCTGCTGGTTCGGCTGCGATGGCCTCTGGTACTGCTGCTGGAGGCCTGCTAGGTCTGTGAGGATCAAAGACGCTAGAGAACGTAGCGTCCTTGAAGGCGTTCTAACAGTACCGTGCTCTTTCATAGAGCTCTGCCATGCTGGTCAGATTGTTCAGGGAGAGGACTAGTTTGAATTGGGGCGTGGCATTGGAAATCAGCATCTTCACTTGCTCCGACTCGGACAAGTGATCTTTCACTTTCTCGGCCAAGCCTCGCCATATGTCGGCAAAACTGACAAACTCTTCATCAGGTTTCATCTTTTCTGCTATGAGGTCAGTGATGGACAGGGAGGGTGCAACTCTGTCCTGGTATCGTTGAATGAATTTGCGAGAAACGATACCATAGTCCTCTACTTCGGAGGGTTCCAAGGAAAAGAACCATTCAAGGGCTGGTCCCTCTAAAGATCTCCTGAACAAAAAGGCCAACGACCTCTTGTCGTTCTGCCAGAAGGATGATTCGTACATGAACTCCTTCAAGTGTGTGAAGGGGTTACCCGTACCGTTGTACTTCCGGTACACTGGCATCTCGGAAGGTGGTAGATGGAACACTGGCAGGCTCGGTAGATTGATCTCTGGTGCAGCTTTAACCCCCATCATCTTCTGGAGGTTGTTGAATTGTTCATCCATGCGCTCCATCTTGGCCAGCAACGCTTGTGTTGTCAGATCTGCCTGGGGAGGAGGAGGAGGTGGAGGTACTTGATAGGCCTGTTGCCTAGAGTACGTCGGACAAGGAGGACAGTAAAGAGGCGGTCCGGCAGAGCTTCCGCCATGCCCGAGGGCATTTTGATAAGTAGGCGTTAGTGGTCTAGCCGGTTGCCTAGAAGATGAAAGTTACGGCCCAGCTGGACGAGAAGTAATATGGAGGCCCTCCATGGCCTGATGAATGTAAGGAGGATGAATAGGAGGTTGCTGAGGGATAGCAGGGGGAGCCACAGGGTTCGGCTCGGCAAGCTGCGTGGGTGCCTTCCCCTTCAGAATAGACTGGATCACCTCGAACTGCTAAGGGTCCAGATGGGAGGCAAGAACTCCCAAAGCATTGACAAGATCCGAAGGATCAGAGGACGAGGGATCATTCTGATTCATGTCTCTCTCAAGAATGGGATCGGGAATCGCATACTCATGCGGGGGAGGATCAGAATATTGATTATGAGGATGAAAGAGAGGGGTCCGGACATTCCCATCATGTCGAACCGGAACGGGGACAGAATTACGGGAGGCATCAGCATCTCTCCCGCTCTCATAGTTGTAATCAGAATCACGAGGGGCATTAGCATCTCCCTCGTAATTGACCATGGCGTCTGGAGCCACACTCAAGTCCCTGCCCGATCGGAGCAGCATGATGTTAGATTCTTTTTTCAAGGATTGACAAACAAGTTGCGCAGAGATTTAAACAAACAAGTGGATGTTTAGCGTGATTTTAAGATTCTTTGTTGAGTTATTTGGATTTAATTAAACCACAAATTCGCTCAAGGGATAGGATCCTAGTTTCAGTTCAGTATCCACCGTTATTTTCTATGGCTTTCTCTCACAACGTTTATGGAATCTAACCGGGACTTCAACTGGTACAACCAGCCCGATGATCAAGGAGGAGTACCTTGATTTTGGGGACTTATGGAGGCCTCAACGCCAACTTCTCTAGTCTGATCAAGGGACCAACCCGATCCGAGAGCGTTGATGACGTCAAGTAGAGTATTCCTAAGAAAAGGAGGGTATTAGCCTCAATGCGTATGACCTGTAGCCTGGATGGCCTCTAATGCTTAATACATAATGGGTAATTAGCACACAGGTCACAAAAATCTGAGAACTGAAGAAAAATAAGAAACTGCCTGAATCGCGTCGAGGGTAGTCGACGCCTTTCAAACAGAACCTTAATTTTTCACAGAAGCTCGGATTGCAGACAACAGAGAAATAAGACTAAAAGGCATCTGGGTATGACGATGCAGTTTGAAATGCGTCGCTGTCCCTGGACGCTTTTTAAGTCACAGAAACAGTTTTCCAAGAGGAATTTCTGGGTTGATTCTTCCTTAAACAGGATAAAAACAGCAAATAATCAATTCATGCAAGATTTTTTTGTTTCAGATTTTAACAGGATGATTTTAGCAACTAAACAACTAAGATATCAATCAATCACTCAGCATTTCATCACAAAAATAGCTTTTTAACTAATCAACGGGGAGGGTAAGATCTTGCCACTGGGGTGTGCACGTGGTGCACGTGGGAAATTAACTAAACTAAAAACACTCACCAATTGGTGAGGACGTGTCGAGAGACACAAGTGGTGCACCGTGGATGTCCGATTGATGATAGCAAGAACAAAAGAATTAAAAGATGGCGAGACCAAGTCCCACCGTGATTGCAAAAAAAGTTGTGAGTGCTTAGAATGAGTGTGTGACTAACATGAAAAATCTATGTTGTTTAAGTGCAAAATAAAGCCCATTAAAAAGAAACTACGTGAAGTGATCGCCAGAAACTTTTGACTTAAAAGTTCCAAAAGAAAGTTTGATCGCCTACCTGATTAAACGCGGAAGATATTGAGTCCTTGATTCCCCCTCCTTCAGCCGGCTGAAGATAGAGAACCCTGCCTCTTCTTTTGTTCTTACTGTTGAGTTTTGAAGTTGAGTTTGAGGATCGTCCAGAGCTCTGGTGATTTGCTTCTTTTCCTTCCTTTGATTCTCCTTTTTGTCCCTTGCAAGAAATATAGAAAGAGAAATGAAGAAACAATGATGAGAACTTAAGCAAAAGCAATATCCATTCTAATCATAGTTTTAAGCATGCAACTAAACAGCAAACTTACTTGTTGGATGGCTTTTGAAACCCCTTGATCAAATAGGTTTTGAAAAGAATGATGTTGTGGTGTGTGTTGCATGAAGTGATGATGAAGAATGAGAGATTAATGAAGATGTAAAATGATAATGCAGAAATGAAACACTTAGGCCGAATTGGATGAAGCTTTGAATTGGATGAAGAATGGACGCCGACTTCTGGAAATAGCAGCGCTTCGGCGTTTGGACATCGTTGCTTCAATCTTCAATCACTAACTCTGATTCTAACTGCTCTCTTTTTTTTTTTTAACTTTCAAGATGCAAGGTATTTATAGACTTCTTCTGCGTCCGCGGATTTACATGGAAAAATCTTAAGATTTATCCATCTTAACCAACAGATAAATACAGATTAATTTATCTTTATATGTAATTATCTAAAACGCGTCTACCATTGCTGACGCCTTTCAGATTGATTAGGATAAAGATAAACATCCGGGAAAACTTATCTTTATCTGTATTAACTAAAACGCGTCTACATATATAGACGTCTTTTACACTAATTAAGATAAAGATAAACATCCGGAAGAGAAGTAGAAATAGCTTAGGAAACCTAAAACACGTCGTACCTGACAGACGCCTTTTAGCTAATTAATTAATTGATTAAAATTCAAATTTAAACGTTAAAATAAGAATAAAGTCTAAATGGCGTCCACACAAGTCGACGTCTTTTAGACTTCTTCATATTTTAATTGAAATTTGAGTTAAAATCAATTCAATTGATTAACTTAAACATGTCTGTTTGACCTGACACTCAAAAGATCAATAAAAATTAATCAATGATTAAATATCAGACCATTCTGAGGCATTATTATATGATATGAAATTTACTCGAAATGATGTCAAAATTAGCGTGTCTACAGCAGTTTTTCATAAAAACCTACACTTACTCGAAATCCCGTCAAATTATCCATTAACTTGAAAACCTTTTGCGTGTGAACCTCTAGGCTCAATCCAATTAATGGCCCATTAAGCCCAATAACTCTTTACGGACCCACTGAATTAATTAATATCTTTATATTAATTAATTAGTCGAATTTAATGTCCCACAGTAAATTCGGACGAGCTTCTAATCACGTTAGATGCCAAGCAACATCGCGTGATCCTAGATGGCATTAGGGCTATCGCAACCCTCTATTGGAACCTTTCCATCATCGATTAGCACACGAATATAATCCTTCATCCGTGAAATGCTCCCGTATCGACTTAGCGTATGGTTTATTGTTAAACCCTAGCCGGTCGATTCACTTGAATCAGATGCCGCTAATCTATATCAGACAACTCTTTATCTGAAATAGAGTCCACCTTGACCAAGGACTTTAGCGCATCATTTTCGGAACATTCTCTCTCATGATACCGAGAGTGGATGATCCTATATTGAACACACAATTACCTTCAAGGGCATTTATCTGAATCTGATCATTTGACTTATTGATAACCCATGGTTAGGGATTCGTTAGTCAAAGTTAAAGCTCAAAGACGTACCAACAAGGTATCTTTAGTGTCTCAGGTCCAAGGATCATCAATGCAACCGTGACAAAAGAATCGAGCTGGTTAACAGTGAGGTATATATACCAACCAACGATTCTTGGTCGGATTAGCTCAGTGAACTCATTCCCCATTGAGCACCTACAGGTCCAGTATAGTGTCTTCACACAAGTGACTTATAGGATCAGTCACCCTCATCATATAAGCTGAAGAAACCTATACTAGTCTATCCGGATGTTTGATGTCCTTCTCAAACATCCTCTGACTAGGAACAATTAAGAACAAGTGTTTATAAGTCTTCGGTCCCGTAATTATGATCTCATCATAATCCGAAGATTGTCGCATATGTTCATGGACTTCATCGTGATACGATAAACATAAATCGAACTAATTACACACAATGAATTAATACTATTTATTAATAAACTGAATAATACATAGTATCGGATTGACTTTCAGACCACTTAATATTAACAATCTCCTACTTGCACTAAAGTCAATCACTTTTATACCGAATACCCATATTATCTAAGTGACACTCAAAGACATTTTGAGGCAAAGGCTTTGTCAGTGGATCTGTTATGTTGTCAGCTGAAGGAACTCTCTTTACTACGACATCTCCTCGAGCTATTATCTCTCTGATCAGATGAAAGCGCTACAGAATGTGCTTCAACTTCTGATAAGACCTCGGCTCTTTCGCTTGAGCAATCGCCCCATTGTTGTCACACAGTAGTGGGACAGGACCAGAGTTGCTTTCCACCATACCAACATCGTCGATGAATTTCTTCATCCAGACAGCTTCCTTAACGGCTTCAGCAGCGGCAATATACTCAGCTTCCGTTGTCGAATCAACAGTGGTTTTCTGCTTGGAACTTTTCCAGCTCACTGCTCCCCGTTGAGTGTAAAGACAAACCCTGATGTTGACTTGATGTCATCAGGATCAGACTGAAAACTCGAGTTAGTATATCCTTGCAGTTTCAAGTCTCCTCCTCTATAGACTAGAAACATATCTTTAGTTCTTCTTAAGTACTTGAGGATATATTTCACAGCCTTCCAGTGTTCATTACCTAGATCTACCTGATGTCTGTTCATAACGCTTAGAGCATATGTAACATCAGGTCTAGTACATAGCATAGCATACATGATGGAACATATGGTTGAAGCATAGGGAATCTTATCTATCATTGCCCTCTCCTCAGAAGTCTTGGAAGACTGACCTTTGGAGAGATAAATTTCATGTCTCATTGGTATGAGACCTCTTTTGGAATTTTCCATACCAAACCTTTTGACAATAGTTTCTATGTACATGGATTGGGTTAAGACTAGCATCTTCTTTGATCTATCTTTATAGATCCGTATTCTCAATACGTAAGATATTTCTCCCAAATCCTTCATGGTGAAGTTCTTGGATAACCAAATCTTTATCGATAACATCATTCCTACATCATTTCCAATGAGTATGATGTCGTCAATGTAAAGAATTAGAAATGTGATTGCGCTCCTACTGTTTCTTGTATACACAAGGCTCATCTTCATTCTTAATGAAGCCATAAGATTTGATTGCTTCATCAAACCTTATGTTCCAGCTCCGGGAAGCTTGCTTCAGTCCATAAATGGACCTTTGCAACTTTCATACCATATCTGGAGATTCTTTTGATGTAAAGCCCTCTCGTTGTATCATATACACCTCTTCCTCAAGATTTCCATTGAGGAAGGTTGTCTTCACATCCACCTACCAGATTTCGTAATCATGGTATGCAGCGACGGCGAGAAGAATTCTAATAGACTTAATCATGGCAACGAGTGAGAAGGTCTCGTCATAGTCAATGCTTTGCCTTTGACGATAACCCTCCGCCACCAGCCTTGTCTTATAAGTCTCAATTCGTCCATCTGCACCAATCTTTCTTTTAAAGATCCATTTACAACCGATAGGTACTATACCTTCGGGCAAGTCAACTAAATTCCGAACTTTGTGGATGTGCATAGACTGAATTTCAGAATTCATGGCTTCTCGCTATTTCTCGGCCTCTGGACTTTCAATGGCCTCCTTGTAATTCTTAGAATCATCATCCTCATTATAGAGTATCATAGAATCATCCAAATTAATATGTCTCACATATCTTTCTAGTGGTTTAGGTACTCTTTCTGACCTACGAGGTTCTTATGTACTTTCTTGAACAAGTTCAGAAACTGATAGTTCATCTGATGAACCATTAACAGTTTGTGAATCTTGTATTTCTTTCAGAGTTACTTTACTCTCATTGTCTTTTTGGAGAATATAATTATCTTCTAAAAAGACAGCTCTCCTGGCTACAAACACCTTTTGTTCGCCAAGATGATAAAAGTAATATCCGTAAGTTTCTTTCAGATATCCCACAAATCTGTATTTGTCAGTTCTAAACTCCAGCTTATCTGCATCATGTCTTTTAACATGAGCAGGACATCTCCAGACTTTAACATGTTTAAAGTCTGGTTTCCTTCCATTCTATATCTCATACGGAGTAGTTGCAACAGATTTGTTGGGTACCTTGTTCAAGATGTACATAGCCGAGCTAAGTACATATCCCCATAAGGACACTGGTAATTTGGACACACTCATCATGGATCTCACCATTTCCATTAATGTGTGATTCCTCCTTTCTGATACACTATTCATCTGAGGTGTATAACGAGGTGTAAGCTGAGATAGGATACCATTATCATTTTAAGTATTTAATTAACTCTGTGCTCAAGTATTCACCACCACGATCAGATCGGATGGCTTTTATACTTTTTCCAGTTTGTTTTTCTACTTCATTACTAAATTCTATTAATTTCTCAAAGGCTTCAGATTTATACTTCAGTAAGTATGTGAATCCGAATCTTGAGTAATCATCAGTGAATGTGATGAAGTACAAGAATCCACCAATGGCTTAGGTAGACATAGGACCATATACATCAGAATATATTAGTTCTAGTAAGGCTTTGGCTCATTTTCCAGTTCCAGCAAATAGAGATTTAGTCATTTTACGCATCAAACATGACACGCAGGTCGCATATGATTCATAATCAAATGGATCTAAGTATCCATCTTTATGCAACCTTTGGAGTTTGTTTTCTCCAATGTGACCAAGCCTACAATACCATAAATAGGCTTTGTTCATTTCATACTTATTTCTTTTAGTTAAGGAACCGATATTTAAATTATCATGAGACACATTCAACAAGTACAATCCATTAGATAATAAAGCAGAAGCTATTAATTTATATCTGAAATAAATTGAACAACAATTGTTCCTAATAGATAAAGTGTACCATATTCTATCTAAATATGAAATAACAATAATATTTCTTATTATACTAGATACATAATAACATTCATCTAATGAAAATGTGTCTCCTGATGGTAGCTTGAGCTTCACTGTCCCTACAGCGATCGCCGCAACTCTTGCGCCGTTACCTAGACTCAGCTCCACCTCGCCAGTCCTCAGCTTACACCTTCTTGTCAATGCCTATACAGAATTGCAGATATGAGAAATACATCCAATATCTAATACCCATGATGTATAATCTCTAATTGACAAGTTTACATATATTATATAGATACTTGAAGCATCCTGCTGCTTCAAAGTTCCTTGAGCCTTATCCTTGAGGTATTCTTTATAATTCCTCTTCCAGTGCCCCTTTTGATGATAGTAGAAGCATTCACCCTTCTCAGCACTCTTGTCTTTGTCCTTCTTGACAACTTTCGGCTTCTTCTTATTCTTGCCTTTACCTTTCCTAAAGACTTGGACTGCTAGTCTTTTCCGGCCGATCTTACCAACCATAAGGACTTGGGGTTTCTCCTTCACAAGGTTCCCCTCCGCAGTCTTCAGCATGTTCAGTAGTTCAGCCAAGGTGCTCTGGATCATGTTCATATTAAAGTTCACAATGAAGTGAACATATGATTGTGGAAGTGAGGACAACACAAGGTCAGTATGCATCTCCTTGGGGAATGGAACCCTAAGAGCATCTAGTCTTTCCAATCATCTTCAGCACATGAGTTTGTGCTAAAAATCCCTCTGCCATTTGAGTTTTGAACAGATTCTTAGATATCTCATATCTTTCATTCTACTCATTCAGATGGAGCATGATGAATCTAGCATCCATCTCCTCATGTTGCCTCTACAACTCATTGCTCATAGAGGCTAACATGTAGCATTGGGCCATGGTGGAATCTTCTTTCCATTTCTCATATGTCAACATGTCCTCTTCTGGGGCATCTAATGTTGGTTCAGTAGGAGGTACATCATCCAGGATATAAGCAATTTGCTTTGATCTGAGGACAATCTTCAGGTTCATGAGCCAGTCTGAGTAGTTTGGACCTGTCAAAGGATTGGCATCAAGTGTGTCACGCAACGGATTATGGTGCGACATTTTAGCCTACAGGAGATAATCAAATTACAATTAGCAGATATTCAGTCATTAATTAAAAACAAGACATGGACTTTGTTTATTTAGTTTTACTCCCGCTAATCTTCATCAGACTGTATAACCTTCAGGTATACAGAACGGGAGACGCCGACAATCTCCTAGCGGGGATCAGAATCTCCAAGAATCACAGTATAACCTCGGATAAACACATAGTATTATATTGTTTTCTCAGAGCAACCATCTCATGGTAATTGCAACTCTTTGCAATATCCAATTATATTTCAGCTCCCAGGTTATTAATGGTCCCGGATAAACACAGTAGACCATTGTCTCCGGTCTAAGATTTACCATTAGTACGTGATAGAGTATAGTAGAAATATAGTTTCTGGGTAAACACGTAGATAACTATATCGTTCCTCTATTCTTATCCAAAGGCATCTAATGCCATAATTAATAGTCCTCTCAACAGACGATGGCAAATCTCGGGTAAACACATAGTATATGCCACTACTAAATTAAGTTCTATTAATTATATTGATGGAGAGCCACGCGGTATATTCTCAATGACTCACGCTACGGCTTAGATTTTGTAACGAAGGTTTTATTTATTTACTTTGGTCTCATCCTAGGTGATAGCATTAAATATATCGAATATATCACATATACTAATAACCTAGCTAATTTGATTCATAATCAAAATAAAACACACGCATCACAAATATGTCATTAATGTGGTCATGGACGGCACTGCGGTTTGACTTGAGCCAGACAGTCAAACACACGCACACAATATAACAATTTATATCATGAGTCTGCAAACTCATAGATTTAATGAACTCCTTCATATTCATCTGGTTGCAGTTGTCGATCATCCTCACTCCATGCTCAGCCGCCTCGATCAAATTATATCATAAAATTCTCAATTACATGATAATTTAAAAGGGGAAGCCTTATGGCGAGTACATCAGGGAGGGAGGTAGAGACACAATAGAATATGAGACAGGGAGAGTGTAACGACCCGCCACCCTATAATCGGGGATCCGATTACTAAATGGGTACCGAATCATTAATTTGGAGCCAAACCAGGATCTAGATAAGTCTGGGAAATAAATAATAAACTAAGCTAAACATTCACATTGCATTGAATTGAAAAGGAAGTGCAAGAATTAAAAGTTATTCCGATGCGACTTGACACAGCAAATAATTACATACGCCAACTGGAAAGAAATAGTTAAGCGTATAGGCCAGAAAATAAAATAACAACTACGTCGGGGCATACCCCGGAACAACGGCTGCTGGCGCGCAACTCAAAGCAGCACTCTCCTCGCTAAGCCTGCTTGGAACCCTCACCTAAAAACCGCAGGGGTGAGTCTCAACGAGAAGACTCAGTAGGGATCCTTCGATCCCCACTGCCCACTCACGCATCCACAAGTGCAGTAACACAGATACAGGTAGAATAAGCAAGTAAAGATGTAACACAATTCCTAAATTTCGATATAAAACACATGCATTCGAGATATAACATACACAACTCTGAAACCATTCTACCATGAAACCTACAACCAGCGTCTCGGCAAAACACGCCAACCACACAGCCGAACGGGGAAAACACCGACCCGCTGAGACCAAACAGTAACCACTCGGATAGCACGCTAGCTACTCCGGCCCAACTGGCTCTAGGTGGTTTCTGCTTCCCACAGCACGAGTGACACTCCACAGGTACCACTCCTACACCGGTACTAGCTGACCCCGGGGTACACCAGGTGACCCTCTCTCTAGGCGTCACCCCACCACTCCCACACCGGCGCTATATCCCTCCCACACCGACACAAGGTGGCAAGCGCTACAACTGTCACTCTGGGTCCATAGTCGCACGAAACACAACACAGTGCGATCCGATCACGTAAAAATCCTCATCCTCGAGTACGATTTCAAAACATACAATTAACCAAACTATCTAACAATGTGAAGATATGTTAATAGCATGAATTAATGTGATTCTGCCATGAATCGCGTCGCCCATGCAAATCGCCTTTTGAAAGGCGTCGCTGTCCCTGGACGCCATTCAGTTCCAGAGATAGAGTCTTGTATTTGGGCTAAATAGCGTCGCGGGTGGAAGCCGCCTTTCTAAAAGGCGTCGTTGTCCCTGCAATTTTCCGGTCCACGGGGTGGGATTTCCTCCCCAAAATCGTATAAAAACACGAAAAACATGGAGAATGGGGAGAAGAACCTAACTACCTATTTAAAACACCCAATTTCTCATTTCATGCATTTAATATTTTTACCCCAAGAACACTCATAAACATGCTCCAAAGCGGGAAAACATGATTTTTAATAAAATACTACGGGAATCGTCACCCTACCGATTACTTGAACTCCTCCAAGCTCCAAGACGCCTACCCGCCTCACCCCACGCCGCCGCCGGTACCGCCGTGGACACCATTACTCCACCGGGACGTCGGCCACCGTCCGGAGAGAAAAACACCGCGGAGGAGATGGTAGTGGTAGTGGTGGGAGTTAGGAGGTCGATGGAGTGAAGGGAGAGATGAAATGGTGGGAGGAAAACGAGGAGAAGGGGAAAAATGTCGCCGAGTCGCCGGAGGAAGAGAGGAGAGAGAGGAGGAAGGAGGGGAATGAGGGAAAGGAAGGAGGGGTTCGTAGGGTCAACCAGAAGCTGGGTAAAACGCGTCGTGCATGCCCGACGTCTTTCAGGTGACAAGACCGGGCCGTACACTGACAAGCCAGAGTCGTACTCTGAAAGGCGTCGTCCATCCAAGACGCCATTCAGACGATATGACCGGGGCCGTACTCTCGCGATCCAAGGCCAGCCCACGTGGCGCCCACTAAAACGCGTCTACATTGTTGGACGTCGTTTAAACCGCGTCGAGCCTGGCTCGACGCGAAACAAAACAGAGTCTCAGCCCCATCAGGGCCCCGAACTAAGGGATCCGACCCCGAAAACTGACCCGCCACCCTATAATCGGGGATCCGATTACTAAATGGGTACCGAATCATTGAATTTGAGCCAAACCAGGATCTAGATAACTCCGGGAAATAAATAATAAACTAAGCTAAACATTTACATCGCATTGAATTAAAAGAAAGTGCAAGAATTAAAAGTTATTACAATGCGACTCAACACAGCAAATAATTACATATTCCAAATGAAAAGAAATAATTAAGCGCACAGGCCAGAAACAAAATAACAACTACGTCAGGGTATACCCCGGAACAACGGCTGCTGACACGCAACCCAAAGCAGCACTCTCCTCGCTAAGCCTGCCTGGAACCCTCACCTGAAAACCACAGGGGTGAGTCTCAACGAAAAGACTCAGTGGGGATCCTTCGATCCCCACCGCCCACTTATGCACCCACAAGTATAGTAATACAGAATGAAGGCAATTAAGTAAAGCAGTAACACAATTCCTAAGTTCCGATATAAAACACATGCATTCGAGATATAACATGCACAACTTTGAAACCACTCCACCAGAGAGCCTACCACCAGCGTCTCGGCAAAACACGCCAACCACACAGCCGCCCGCGGGAAACACCGACCCGCTGAGACCAAATAGTAACCCCTCGGATAGCACGCTAGCTACTCCGGCCCAACTGGCTCAAGGTGATTACTACTTCCCCCAGCACGAGTGACACTTCACAGGTACCACTCCTACACCGGTACTAGCTAACCCCGGGGTCAAGGTGGTTACTACTTCCCCCAACACGAGTGACACTTCACAGGTACCACTCCTACACCGGTACTAGCTAACCCCGGGGTACACCAAGTGACCCTCTCTCTAAGCGTCACCCCGCCACAACCACACCGGCGCTGTGTCCCACCCACACAGACACAGGGTGGCAAGCGCTACAACTGTCACTCTAGTTCCACTGTCGCACGAAACACAACACAGTGCGATCCTGTCACGTAAAAAGTCCACGGTCGCACGAAACGCAACACAGTGCGATCCGGTCACATAGAAATCCTCATCCTTGAGTATAATTTAAAGCATGCATTAACTGAACTATCTAACAGTATAAACACATTAATAGCATGAATTAATGTGATTCTTTCTTGAATTGCGTCGCTCAAGGCTGACGCCATTCAAGTCTCCTAAACTGGTTCATGAAATCTCGGCCTCAGAACATGGCCTAAAAGGTGTCGTGCCCAGTCGTCGTCTTTCAAAACGCGTAGCTGTCCCTAGTCGCCTGTTAGTGACAGAAATAGAGACCAACTATGATTTATTCACTTGAAACGCGTCACCCATGCAAGTCGCCTTTTGAAAGGCGTCGTTGTTCCTGGACGCTCATCAGTCCAGAAACAGGGTCTGTTACTTGGGCTAAATCGCGTCGTGGGTGGGAGCCGCCTTTCTAAAAGGCGTCGCTATACCCCGACGCCATTTAACCCTCACAGACAGGTTCTTCCTCCGCATCTCCTGATCCACGGGGTGGGATTTTTCCCCCAAAAAATCGTGTAGAAACACAAAAAACATGGAGAATGGGGAGAAGAACCTAACTAACCGTTAAAATACCCAATTTCTCATTACATGCATTTAGTATTTTCACCCCAAGAAACACCCCTAAACATGCTTCAAAGTTGGAAAACATACATGCTTCAAAGCGGGAAAACATGATTTTTAAATGAAATGCTACGGGGATCATCACCCTACAGGTGACTCGAAATCCTCCAAGCTCCAAGCCGCCAACCCGCCTCGCCCCACGCCGCCGCCGGTACCGCCGAGGACGTCGTTACTCCACCGGGACGTCGGCCGCCATCCGAAGAGAAAACGTCACGGAGGAGGTGGTGGTGGTAGTCGTGGGAGTTAGGAGGTCGATGGAGTAGAGGGAGAGATGAAATGGTGGGAGAAAAGGAAGGAAGGGGAAAAGGGGTCGCCGGAGCCGCTGGAGGAAGAGAGGAGAGAGAGGAAGGAGGAAATGAGGGAAAGGAAGGAGGGTTCGCGGGGTCAACCATAAGCTGGGTAAAACGCGTCGTGCGGGACAAACGCCTATCAATTGACATAACGGGCCGTACTGACAGAGACTCTGAAACGCGTCGCCTATCACAGACGTCGTTAAGACGACAAGACCGGCGCCGTACACTAACAACCCAGGGTCATACTCTGAATGGCGTCGTCCATCAAGGACGCCGTTCAGACGACACGACAGGGGCCGTACTCTCGCGGCCCGAAGCCTGCCCACGTGGCGCCCACGTGGCACAACACCAACTCAACTAAATGGAGTCCACTCAACAAGACGCCGTTCAAAAGGCGTCGTGCACCCTAAACGTCATTTAGAAGGCACTCCTCAGACCCCTCATGGTCCAAACCAGAGGATCCGACACAGAAACTGACCCGATAACTGGATCCGAAACCTCAATCCTTACATTCTTCCCCCCTTAAAAGAATTTCGTCCCCGAAATTGCCTGCCACAATTAACGAGGTTGAGACATAAAGATACAAGTTCACAAGAGAACTTACGAGAAAAGGTAGGGAAACTGCTCCTGCATCTCATCCTCGCGTTCCCAAGTCGCCTCGCCCCCGGAGCGATACTACCAAATCACCTTAACCAGAGGTACAATCTTGTTCCGAAGGACCTGATCCCTGCGATCCTCAATACGTACTGGAAACTCTGGAAAGGACAAGTCCTCAGCGACTTCCAATTCTGAAAAATCTAAAACATGAGATGGATCCTAAACATATCTCATCAGGAAAGAAACATGGAACACATCGTGCACCCCTGCAAGATTGGGCGGCAAGGCTAGCCGATACGCCGCTTCCCCAATTCGAGCAAGAATGGGAAAAGACCTAATATATCGCGGACTCAGCTTACCTCGCTTCCCGAATCTCATCACACCCTTGGAAGGTGAGACTCGGAGAAACACGTGGTCCCCAACCTCAAACTCAAGCGGTCTCCTACGGATGTCTGCATAACTCTTCTGTCTACTCTGAGCTGTAATCAATTTCTGCTATACCACTCTGACAACCTCACCACACTGCTGTACCAACTCTGGTCCTGTTATCTGCCTTTCGCTAATCTCATACCAATTTACGGGGGATCGACACGGTCGTCCATACAATGCCTCATAAGGCGCCATGCCAATACTAGAATGGTAACTGTTATTGTAAGCAAACTCCACTATAGACAAGTGTTGCTCCCAAGAACCTCCCCAGTCTAGGCAACATGCCCTGAGCATATCCTCCAGAGTTTGAATGGTCCTCTCCGACTGCCCATCAGTCTCGGGATGATAGGCCGAGCTGAAGGCCAACTGCGTGCCCAAGGCCTTCTGAAAACTCTTCCATAACCTAGAAGTAAATCTCGGATCCCGGTCTGACACGATGGATAAGGGCACCTCGTGCAGAGAGATGATCCGATCCACAAACAGCTTAGCCAACTTACCGACTGACCAGTCTTTCCTAATAGCCAGGAAGTGTGCCGACTTGGTCAATCGATCAACAATGACCCAGATCGCGTCTCTTCTGCCAGGGGACACAGGTAATCCCATCACAAAGTCCATAGTCACATGCTCCCATTTCCATTCTGGGATCGGCAAAGGCTGCAACAATCCACCGGGTCTCTGATGTTCTACCTTAACCTGCTGACAAGTCATGCACCTAACCACAAAATCAGCCACATCCTTCTTCATACCAGGCCACCAAAAGTGCCTCCTCAAGCAATGATACATCTTAGTCGTTCCGAGATGCACTGCATATCTAGAACGGTGCGCCTCATCCAGGACACTCCTGCACACATCCTCCTCGGCTGGAACATAGAGTCTGCCTCTAAATCTGACTGTACCATCATCCCTCAATTCCACCACTGGTCTCTAGAAAATCTGCGGTAACTCTACATCTGCCCTCTAAGCCTCAATTACGGCATGGTACACTACTGGGCTCACAGTTAAGCTGGCCAACACGGTTCTATCAGCCTCTCACAGAACCCTAAAGGAAGATTCCACAACCTACTCAAATAACCTCCACTCTCGAACCATGACATATGACACGATCGTCTTCCGACTCAAGGCGTCTGCCACCACATTCGCCTTGCCCGGATGATAAGAAAGGTCGAGATCATAATCCTTGATAAACTCCATCCACCTACGCTGCCTCAAATTCAAATCCTTCTGCGTGAATACATACTTCAGGCTCTTGTGATCAGTAAAAACCTGAAATTTCTCTCCATACAAATAATGTTGCCAGATCTTCAATGCAAATACCACAACTGCCAACTCTAAGTCATGAGTGGGATAGTTCTCCTCATGCTTCTTCAACTGCCTAGAAGCATAGGCCACAACCTTACCATGCTACATCAGAACTGCACCCAAACCTCGACGTGATGCATCTGAATAAACCACAAATCCACCAGAACCTGATGGAAGCACCAATACTAGAGCCGAAGTGAGGCGAGTCTTCAACTCGATGAAACTCCGCTCACACTCCTCGGTCCACACGAAACGAACTCCCTTACGAGTCAACCTCGACAAGGAGGCGGCTATCGAAGAAAAACCCTGGACAAACCGTCTGTAATAACTTGCTAGTCCAAAGAACCTCCTGATCTCAGTTACTGTTGTTGGCCTGCTCCAATCCATCACTGCCTCAATCTTGGTTGGATCCACTGCAATGCCATCGCCAGAAATGACATGCCCCAGGAAATGCACCTTGTCTAACCAGAATTCACACTTGCTAAACTTGGCATAGAGTTGGTGCTCTCTCAAAACCTGCAATACCACCTGAAGATGTGTGGCATGATCTTCCTCAGAAGAAGAATATATCAAAATATCATCTACTAATACCACCACAAACTGATCCAGATAGGCCCTGAAGACCCGGTTCATCAAATCCATAAAAGCCGTCGGGGCATTGGTCAAGCTAAAAGGCATAACCAAAAACTCATAATGTCCATACCAAGTCTTAAAGGCCGTTTTACTAACATCATCCTCACGGATCCTGATTTGATAATACCCTGATCTCAAGTCAATCTTTGAAAACACCTTCGCAGACTGCAGCTGATCCATCAGATCAGCGATCCTCGGAAGTGGGTACTTGTTCTTTATCGTCACTTGGTTCAGCTGTCTATAATCGATACACAACCTCAGAGAACCATCATTCTTCCTGACAAATAGAACTAGAGCACCCCACGGAGAAGTACTGGGACGAATGAAACCCTTATCTAGCAATTCCTGCAACTGCGTCTTCAACTCAGCAAGTTCGGCTGGCGCCATCCGATACGGGGCCTTAGACATGGGCGCCGTACCTGGTGCGAGCTCAATAGTAAACTCAACCTCTCGCTGAGGAGGAAGGCCAGGCAACTCCTTAGGAAACACATCTACAAAGTCACAAACTACAGGCACCTCCCAAGGACTGGGACTACCACTAACAACAGCTAAAACAATAGAGGCGAGGAAGGCCTCACAACCAACAACAAGCAACCTCTGGGCCTTAAAGGCAGAAATGAGAATACCTCGAAAAGAGGGCCTAATACCTTGGAAATAGAAGGTCGGGATGTCCGGAATAGAAAAATGCACCCTCTTTCTGTGGCAGTCCACCTCGGCATAATAAGCCTCCAACCAGTCCATGCCCAGGATGACATCAAAGTCGTGAATGGCGAGCACAACTAACTGGGCAGGTAACTCATGGCCCTCAATGGTCAAGGGAACTTCACTCAAACAGTTATAAGACAACATGAAATCCCCAGAAGGAACCTCTACCATCAATCTATCAGAGATCTCATCAACGGGAGCAGAAAGAATATCTACAAACTGCTCAGAAATAAAAGAATGCGAAGCACCCGAATCAATCAACACATGTGCAGAGTTCTCAAGGACAGAAAGTGTACCTTCTACCAAGTTGGATGCGCGAGCCTCCTTCCTGGTGATAGCTAAAACTCTCCCCTAGGTCCTCGGCTTCTTCTGATCACCTGGTCCCTGCCCCTGACCATGCCCCTGCGGGCAATGCCTCGCCAAATGGCCCTGCTGGCCACAACTGTAACACCTCCTAGAAAAAGCAGGACACTGAGTCCCACCGTGAGTGACACCGTAATGCTGATAGGCTGCCGGAAGCCTCTGAGCTGTCTCCCGCTGAGCACTGGACATCGACTGACTCTGCTGGGTCTGTCTGGGTCTGCTGCTATCGCTGCCTAGAAAGAACCTCCTAAATCTAGAGCCGAGTGAAGACGATCCTGATCCGGACGAAGGAGCTGCTGCTGTTGCCTTTCCCCTGCCACGAACTGGCCCCTGAGTAGTCAGTCCCCTCTCTCGGGCTGACTGATCCTGCTGTGCCTCTACTGCCGCAGCACACCTAACCGTCGATGCCAAATCTGTACAACAGTGGGATGCCACCAAACTCCTCAGATTGGACCTAAGTCCATCCACAAACCTCTCAGTCCGACACTCCTCATCTCCTGAGATAAAAGGCACAAACCTCCCAAGTGAAACAAACTTCGTCTGGTATTCAAGTACTCTCATGCTTCCTTGGGTCAGCTCCATAAATTCCCTCTTCTTGGCCCTCTGAACATGCCTAGGGAAGTACAATGCATTGAATTCCTTCACAAAAGTCTCCCATGGAATCTCCCTGAGACTCCTATCCGCGTATGACAAACTCTTCAAAGTGGTCCACCAATCATAGGCATCATCCTTCAACATAAAGGTAGCCAACGGAGTCCTCTCAACTGCCGCACAATCTATAGTATCAAAAGTCTTCTCCATCTCCCTCAACCAATGAACATCCTCATCAGGGTCGGGACGACCGGTGAAATGAGGCGGCCTTAACTTTAGGAATTTTTCCAGTGTAGCTGAAGACCCTCTCCGAGCACTGGAACTCTCACTAGGGTCTCGAGTCTGGTATCTAGCCATCATGTCCATCATAGCCTCTATGAAATGCTCCATACTCGACCTACCGGCCTCAGATCCACTAGGGACATCTCCCCGCTCTCTAATAACTGACATCATCTTCCTAGGAGTCATCTAATCGCCTAGAATCATAAAAATCGAAAAGTTCTAATTAGAATCCTAAAACCTACACTACCGTCGTGCCTGTACGGGATAATGTAATTATTTGCCGGAATTATAATAGTTAACCTGGTTATTCATTTATTTGCCAGACCAGGATCTAGATAAGTCCGAAAAATAAATAATAAACTAAGCTAAACATTCACATCGCATTGAATTAAAAGAAAGTGCAAGAATTAACAGTTATTACAATGCGACTCAACACAGCAAATAATTACATATTCCAACTGAAAAGAAATAATTAAGCATACAAGCCAGAAACAAAATAACAACTACGTCGGGGCATACTCCGGAACAACGGCTGCTGGCGCGCAACCCAAAACAGCACTCTCCTCGCTAAGCCTGCCTGGAACCCTCACCTGAAAACCGCATGGGTGAGTCTCAACGAAAAGACTCAGTAGCGATCTTTTGATCCCCACCGCCCACTCACGCACCCACAAGTATAGTAATACAGAATGAAGGCAATTAAGTAAAGCAGTAACACAATTCCTAAGTTCCGATATAAAACACATGCATTCGAGATATAACATGCACAACTCTGAAACCACTCCACCAGAGAGCCTACCACCAGCGTCTCGGCAAAACACGCCAACCACACAGTCGAACGCGGGAAACACCGACCCGCTGAGATCAAACAGTAACCCCTCGGATAGCACGCTAGCTACTCCGGCCCAACTGGCTCAAGGTGGTTACTACTTCCCCCAGCACGAGTGACACTTCACAGATACCACTCCTACACCGGTACTAGCTAACCCCGGGGTATACCAGGTGACCCTCTCTCTAGGCGTCACCCCGCCACAACCACACCGGCGCTGTGTCGCACCCACACCGACAAAAGGTGGCAAGCGCTACAACTGTCACTCTAGGTCTATGGTCGCACGAAACACAACACAGTGTGATCCTGTCACGTAAAAAGTCCACGGTCGCACGAAACACAACACAATGCGATCTGGTCATATAGAAATCATCATCCTTGAGTATAATTTAAAGCATGCATTGACTGAATTATCTAACAGTGTAAACACATATTAATAACATGAATTAATGTGATTCTTTCTTGAATCGTGTCGCTGAAGACCAACGCCATTCAAGCCTCCTAAACTGGTTCATGAAATCTCGGCCTCAGAACATGGCCTAAAAGGCGTCGTGCCCAGTTGTCGTCTTTTCAAACGCGTCGCTGTCCCTAGTCGCCTGTTAGTGACAAAAACAGAGACCAGCTACGATTGATTCACTTGAAACGCGTCGCCCATGCAAGTCGCCTTTTGAAAGGTGTCGCTGTTCCTAGACGCTCATCAGTCCAGAAACAGGGTCTGTTAATTGGGCTAAATCGCGTCGTGGGTGGGAGCCGCCTTTCTAAAAGGCATCGCTGTACCCCGACGCCATTTAACCCTCACAGACAGGTTCTTCCTCCGCATTTCCCGATCCACGGGGTGGGATTTTCCCCCCCAAAAATCGTGTAGAAACACGAAAAACATGGAGAATGGGGAGAAGAACCTAACTAACCGTTAAGATACCCAATTTCTCATTACATGCATTTAGTATTTTCAGCCCAAGAAACACCCCTAAACATGTTTCAAAGCTGGAAAACATACATGCTTCAAAGCGGGAAAACATGGTTTTTAAATGAAATGCTACGGGGATCGCCATCCTACCGGTGACTCAAACTCCTCCAAGCTCCAAGCCGCCAACCCGCCTCGCCCCACGCCGCCGCCGGTACCGCCGAGGACGTCGTTACTCCACCGGGACGTCGGCCGCCATCCGAAGAGAAAACGTCACGGATGAGGTGGTGGTGGTAGTGGTGGGAGTTAGGAGGTCGATGGAGTAGAGGGAGAGATGAAATGGTGGGAGAAAAGGAAGGAAGGGGAAAAGGGGTCGCCGGAGCCGCTGGAGGAAGAGAGGAGAGAGAGGAAGGAGGAAATGAGGGAAAGGAATGAGGGTTCGCGGGGTCAACCATAAGCTGGGTAAAACGCGTCGTGCGGGACAAACGCCTATCAATTGACATGACGGGCCGTACTGACAGAGACTCTGAAACGCGTCGCCTATCACAGACGTCGTTCAGACGACAAGACTGGCGCCGTACACTAACAACCCAGGGTCGTACTCTGAATGGCGTCGTCCATCAAGGACGCCATTCAGACGACACGACAGGGGCCGTACTCTCGCGGCCCGAAGCCTACCCACGTGGCACAACAGCAACTCAACTAAATGGTGTCCACTTAGCAAGACGCCGTTTAAAAGGCGTCGTGCATCCTAGACGTCATTTAGAAGGCACTCCCCAGACCCCTCAGGGTCCAAACCAAGGGATCCGACCCAGAAACTGACCCGATAACCGGATCCGAAACCTCAATCCTTACAATTTAAGTCTCGAATTCACTTCTTACCTGAAGAACAATGGAATAATTTCTCAGTGGACCTCACCATATACGTCACAGCACAATAGTGTATCTGAAAGGAGAAAAAGGACCTTGTTAGACATGGTCCATTCTATTATGTCCTTGTCAAAATTATCATTTTCTCTATAGGGATATGCTTTAGAGACTGCAACCTACTTGTTAAACAGGATTTCGAGTAAGTCAGTTCTTACCACACCATATGAGATATGGAAGGGAAGGAAACCGAACTTTAATCATATTAAAGTTTGGGGGTGTTTTGCCCATATAAAGAGGAATGACGCAAATAAGCTAGAGTTAAGAACAGACAAGTGTAAGTTTGTGGAATATCCAAAAGAGACATTTGGACATTATTTCTATCACCTTTCTGAGCAAAGGGTCTTAGTAGCCAAGAGATCTGTATTCTTGGAAAAGGAATATCTCTTCCAGAAAAACAGTAAGAGCTAGATAGAACTGGACGAGGTCTATAAACCACAAACTAGGGACACAGTCTCATTAAATGGGACACCACTTGCGAAAAATGCTCAAAATGAAACACAGATATTGCGAAGATCTGGTAGGGTACCTAGAGAACCTAAGAGATATGTTGGACATATCTCTAATAGTTCGTCTAAGGTACAAATAAATGATGATGATGATCATCAATCCTATTAGGAGACAATTCGTAATTCTGACTCCGAGAAATGGAAGGAAGCTATAGATTCAGAAATCTAATCTATGTATACCAATCAAATTTGGAACTTGGTTGACATACCTGAAGGGAAGGTCCCTATCGGCTGCAAATAGATCTTCAAGAGGAAGATCGGAGCAGATGGACAAATTGACACTTATAAGGCTCGACTAGTGGCAAAGGGATATCGTCAAAAACAAAGAATTGACTATGACGAAACTTTGTCACTAGTAGTAATGATAAAGTCAATTAGAATCCTCATTGCCATTACAGCATACCTAGATTATGAGATCTGACAGATGAATGTGAAGACAACTTTCCTTAATGAAAACTTGTCAGAAAAGGTGTACATAGTACAACCTGATGGAATCACATCTAAGCAGCATCCCAATAAGGTATGCAAGCTTCATAAATCCATTTATGGATTGAAGCAGGCGTCTCAAAGTTAGAATTTGAGATTTGATGAGTTTATCAAATCTTTTAACTTCATTCGAAATGAAGACGAACCCTATGTTTACAAGAAGGTCAGTGGGAGCTCAGTAACCTTTTTAATCCTCTATGTTGATGACATCTTACTCATTAGGAATGATGTAAGGATGTTGACATCAACAAAGTCTTGGTTATCCAGGACATTCTCCATGAAGGATTTAGGAGAAGCATTCTATGTGTTGGGCATAAGGATCTATCATGATAGATCAAAAAAGATGCTGGGAATGTCCCAATCTATGTACATAGATACTATACTCAGAAGATTCCAGTTGAAAATTTTCAAAAGAGGTCTCATTCCTATGAGACATGGAATTTATCTATCTAAGGGCATGGCCCCTAGAACACCTGAGAAAGTAGAGCACAGGAGTCGGGTACCCTATGCCTCGACAGTTGGGTCGCTCATGTATATCATAATATGTACTCGCCCTGATGTGGCCAATGCTTTGAGCATTACCAGCAGATATCAGAGTGATCCAAGCGAACGGCACTGGAAAGCAGTGAAATGCATCCTTAAGTACTTGAGAAGAACTAAGGATCTTTTCTTGCTATATGGAGGAGAAGAAGACTAGCAATTGAGAGCATATACAGACTCTAGTTTCCAGTCAGATTCGGATGATAGCAAATCCATGTCTAGATTTGTATTTATGTTGAATGGAGGGGCAGTCAGTTGGAAGAGTTCTAATCAAGAAACGACTGCGGATTCAACAATAGAGGCAGAGTATATAGCTGCGGCTGAAGCTGCCAAGGAAGTGGTCTGGATGAAGAAATTCATCTCGGAACTTGACATAGTTCCCAGCATATCAGATCCCATCCCATTATTATGTGATAATAATGGAGCCATCGCGCAGGCGAAGGAACCTCGGTCTCACCAAAGGTTGAAGCATATTCTAAGGCGCTTCCACCTGATTCGGGAGATTGCTGTAAAGGGAGATGTGATGGTAGAGCGTGTACCATCAAAAAACAATATTGTAGATCTACTGACTAAGCCTTTGTCACAGATTGTGTTTGAGTGTCATCGGGAAAAGATGGGCCTCAAGACTGTGGGCAAGCTGTAGTACAAGTGGGAGATTGCTAGTTTTTGGGTGTCCTAGAGACCAATTATAGGCTGTGTAGGCCCAATGTGTTGACAATCTTGTTCAATATAATTAAGTTACCGCCATAAATCCTTTATATAACCCATCTTTTCCCAACCCGTAAAGGAGGATTCCAACATCCCTAAAGCTTGCCGTCCGGAGATTGGAAGAGTTGGACTCTTCCGAAGGGTGAGGTTTTTGTATTGTGCGGAGTTGGGAGAAAGAAAATTCCATTGCTACAAGATTTGTGTGGATCGGCTCTAGAGGTCGGACGTTTGTGCGGCTGAAAGCTTCGTGGAGTTTGGCATCGATTTTCACAAGATAACATATTCTGTGCAATGTGATAAATCTCATGTGATTTATTTAAGAACGTTTTTGTTGCATCAATTGGAGTCCGAACCGGTTTGGGAAATCATTTTGTTTTATATTCTTCCGCTGCTGTGATTTCCCGGGGCTCCGACCGTAACCAACAGTTCGTTCTTCGATTCTGTCGGAGCAATGCCGCAAGCCGCACAAGTACCCGACCTGTAGCGTATCCACACGGTTCTCCTCGCAATGGATCATCCTCGCCTCCTCGCTCGATGCGGCGTCCATAGATCCCGTCTAACTGCGCGTAATCCACCGCGACATGCAGATTCAGAAACTCTCGTCAAATGAGAAGCGGAGCTGTCGAGAACCGGAGCGGATCCTCCAGGGGGCCGACCTCGAGAGGTGCGCCCAAGACAAAGAGAGGAGAGATAGAGAGGGCGGCAGCTAGGTCAGGGTTGCTGGCCCCCGACCTAGCAGCCGTTCTTTTATACTAAGTGTATTTGCGATTTTTCATAAAAACCCACACTTATCCGAAATCCCGTCAAATTATCCATCAACTTGAAAACCTTTTGCGTGTGACCCTCTAGGCCCAAATACCAGTCCATTTAATGGCCCATTAAGCCCAGTAACTCTTTACAGACCCACTAAATTAATTAATATCCTTATATTAATTAATCAGCCGAATTTAATGTCCCACAGTAAATTCGGACGAGCTTCCGATCACGTTAGATGCCAAACAATATCGCGTGATCCTAGATAGCATTGGGGTTATCGCAACCCTCTATTGAAACATTTCGGTCATCGGTTAGCGTGCGGATATAATCCTTCATCCGTGTAGTGTTCCCGAATCGACCTAGGATATGGTTTATTGGTAAACCATAACCGATCGATTCACTTGAATCAGATATCGATAATCTATATCGGACAACTCTTTATCTGAAACAGAGTCCGCCCTGGCCAAGGACTTAAGCGCATCATTTTCAGAACATTCTCTCTCATGATACCGAGAGCAGATGATCCCATATTGAACACACAATTACCTTTGAGGGCATTTCTTTGAACCCGATCATTTGACTTATTGATAACCCATGGTTAGGAATTCGTTAGTCAAAGTCAAAGCTCAGATATGTACCAACAAGGTATCTTTGGTGTCTCAAGTCTAAGGATCATCTACGCAACCGTGACAAAAGAATCGAACTGGTTAATAGTGAGGTATATATACCATCCAACGATTCTTGGTCGAATCAGTTCAGTGAATTCATTCCCCAATGAGCACCTATAGGTCCAGCATAGTGTCTCCACACAAGTGAGTTATAGGATCAGTCACCCTCATTATATGAGCTGAAGAAACATATACTAGTCTATCCGGATGTTTGATGTCCTTCTCAAACATCCTCCAACTATGAACAATTAAGAACATGTATTTATAAGTTTTTAGTCCCGTAATTATGATCTCATTATGGACTTCATCGTGATACAATAAATATAAATCGAACTAATTACACAGAATGAATTAATGTCATTTATTAGTAAACTGAATAATACATAATATTGGATTGGCTTTCAGACCACCTAATACTAACACTGATTAGGGTGGACTCTGTATCAGATAAAGAGCTATCTGATATAGATTAGCGGCATCTGATTCAAGTAAATCGACCGGCAAGAGTTTAACAGTAAACCATATCCTAGGTCGATTCGGGAACGTAGTAGAATGAAGGATTATATCCGCGCGGTAACTGTTGACGGAAAGGTATCCATAGTGGGTTGCATAAACTCCAATGCCTTCCGGGATCACGCAGTGTTGCTTGGCACCCAGCGTGATTGGAAGCTCGTCTAAATTTATTATGAGACATTAAATTCAGCTGATTAATTAATATAAGGATATTAATTAATTCAGTGGGTCCATAAAAGGTTACTGGACTTAATAGGCTATTAATTGGACTGGTATTTAGGCCTAGAGGGTCACACGCAAATGGTTTTCAAGTTGGTGGATTTTTTGACGGAGTTTCGGATAAGTGTGGGTTGGATAAGTGTGGGTTTTTCTAAAAAACTGTAAAATGCTTATTATAAAATATCAGGGTTAGGTTAGTGGTAGGCAATACTGACCTAGCCGCCGCCCTCTCTCTCCTCTCTCTCTCTGGGACCCCCCACCTCTGGCCGGCTCCGGAAGACTCCGCTCCGGCTCCCGCCTGCTTCGTCTTCCCATACGACAGGAATCTGAATCTACATGTCGTGAAAAATTATGCGTAGCCAGACATGATCTACGAACGCTGCTACGAGCGAGGAAGCAAGGATGATCCACCAAGAGGAAGACCACATGGATAACACAGCGGCATCACACCGACGGAACCAGACGAATGCGGATTCGAACCCGCGCAAGGTAAATACGATTTATCGTTTAAGATTTTTGTTGATCAAAACGGGACGGATCCAATCCCAATTATTTTATCTGCTGTGTTTTGGTCGGATCCGGACACAGCCGAACCCAACATTTATAACTAACCATGATATCCTACTCAACTACTAGCCTAGCTGGCACTAAGTCAATGACACGGAGAATGGTACCACTCATCCTTAGAGTTGTAGCAGTCATATCCAATGAAGATGGCAGACTATTCAAAATAGTTGCCACCTGCATTCTTTCTGAAATCTCTGTTCTAGCAGTAGAAAGATCCTTAGCCATGATGATCATTTTGTTCACATGTTCTATAGTGCTATCTCCCTCTTGCATGTGGCAAGAATTATACCAATATAATAGGAGCTGAGTATTCACCTCAAAAGTGGTGTCATACTTCTCCTTAATAGCGTACCATAAATTTCGAGCAGTCTCATAAGTTTCAAAAAAAATTATGAGATTGTCTTCTATAAACATGAGTAATTAGGCTTCTAGCCTTTTTGTCCTCTGTCAACCACTGCTCTTTTTTCCTGATATCTCTCTCTCCGAGGTTATCACTTAGTTCTGGAGTAGTTCCATTAAGGATATGTTCAATGTTGTCATGGTAAGTGCATATCTTATCTTCGTATACCACATTTCATAGTTTATACTATTCAACTTGTCTAATTTTGTCAATTCAGAAGCAATGAGTTTACTAGCCATTTGGGACTTTGGAGCTAAACAGATAATGCAAACTAAATTTTAGTAAAATTGTGATTCAAATTCTTTGTATAAATAAATTTAATTTGATTATTATAATATTTTAATGTGCATGTATCAAATAGGATTCTAGTCTTGTTGATTTAACAAACAAACTAAAAAAAAAACTTAAATGATTAACTATTCAATATAAAAGGACATGTGAATTATAAATGTGACTATTAACATGCAAGAAGATATTATAATTAATTTTTTTTAATTTTTCTCGTAACAAATAAATGAGTTCTAGCATGAAATAACTAAACATTGTGCAATAATATGAATCAACAAAAAAATGAATTCTATCTAAGTTTATATAATGAACGCACATAGATGCTATATATATATATATAATTTAATTTTAGTGTGACAGAAATTTTATTCTATGAATTCTAGTTAAAGTTTACAGGAGAATAAACATGAGCAATTCTCGAATTTGGTACAAAAATAAATTATTACCTAAACTTCTCAGAACTACTAACACCAACAGGGAGAATAATTATACAAATAGATCATATTAAAATAAATTTGCACAAAACAAAAAAAACTTGATGTATGCTTCTAATTTTGCAAATCTGTTAACAGACAGATATAAATGCAAAAGGAGTTTACAAAACTGCAAGACAGGAAGCTGCACACCATATATTAACCTATGGGAAGAAACTGCAAAGATAGACGTATAGTCTACTAAAAGTGGCTTAGTCTAATATGCATTACAGGGACCAAAACACAATTAGTTTTTATAGAAAAGGGTAAAGGCAATAACCCACTTCACCACATACAAAAAAAAGTAGTCTATAGCAGCTTTCACAGGAGGGTATGAACCAGCCTTTTAAACTGATATTATTATATATCAGTTTTGTAAATCAAGAACCCAACAGATGCTGATAATAAACGCAGGTCATTGCCAAAAAAAAAATGCCGGTCAAAAAATTGTAACTCTAATAGGGCAATAGAACGTAGAATGCTTTTCAAGTGTAAGATATATTATATGTTACCTTTCAACGTCGTTTACTACTTATTGTCTTTTAGTAATGATGATCTAACTAAATAAATTTCTATTTTGCCAACATAAAGAGAACGAGTGCAATAAAACCTGAAGCGCCATCTCAAGCTACCAACGTGAAGAAGCCCGACGAAGCCCAGCGGTGCTCTGGTTTGTTGCGTAGCGCGGCGGAGGGGCAAGGTCACCACAGCGGCGCGGGGGGAGGTCTTCGTTGTGCAGTTCGACGTCGAGGCTCGTCAGGTATGACGGAGCTGCGCGATGGGGTGCGTTGGATCGTAGTGCTGCGGTTGCGCGGTGATGCTGGGCAACAGCGGTGCTATAGCGGGGGGGACACGGCAGGCACGACAGCGGCAAGCAGAGGCACGACGGACAGCAGAGCGGTGACCGGAGTTGCGGTTGCCGTGGTGATGCTGGGCAATGGTGGGGCACAGCGGGCAGCAGCGGTGCTGCATCAGCGGGACAAGGCGGGCAGCGGCGGGGCGTGGTAGGGCTGCAGAGGCGAGGCGGAACGGTGCACTACAGCGGCGAGCAGTGGCCCGGCAGGCAGCGGAGTGATGAACCATAACTCTGATACCAATGTTGGAAACACTGGGAAGGAGTGGGGAGAAAGCTCCCATGGCCGACCAGAGAATTCTTCCAAAATATGATCTCTGTTTTTTACTTCTGTTCTGTGTACTCGTAGGGTAAGGAACCCACCTTTTAATAGAGGCCGATACTTCTAAAGATAAGAATGAACTCCCGTTATTTGTAGACTTAGTGGTCATCGTATTGTATATTGTAACGTATATAAGATATATCTATTACCATGTCGTTAAACTATAGGCTTACAAATGTTATCTATTAATTATTTTCTAAATTAATTATTGATGAGATAAGTAGATCTTAGTGTGTCATATTTAGTCGGTCAGAAAAAAAAAAATTGTGTCCATTATCTGCCATGATCCTCATTAAAAGAGAAATACTTGGTTGTGCACCAAGTTTTTTTGCTTTTTTATTTTATAAAAATTATATTTTTTTGTCAAGACCGAGCTGGCCTACACGTTCATATGAGCCACATTCTATTTCAATGTCTAGAAAAAATTTAAAAATAAAAAATTATTTTAATATTTTTCATTCTTCAAATCGGTTTTTGAATTTTAAGTTTTTGTTTTAAACGTCAAAATAAGATGTGCCTTGTACGGACATGTAGGTCAACTCTACTCCGACTTAAAAACATAATTTTTAAAAAATAAAAGGTAAAAAATTTGATGCACTCTAAATATGTACACACCTAGTGTGCACCAAGTATCTCTCTCTCCAGAACGCACGCTTGTTGTCCTCGCTCTCTAGCTGCCCTTTGTGAAGGATGCTCCACATGTCACCATCTTCAGCAGCCCTCGCCAAGGACGCTCGGTGGTGATCCTCTCCGAAGATTCCCCACCATGCTAGTCATCTCCTACCGCCTTCTAGCCAAGGGGACTCTACCACTTGGCATCTTCAGCAGCCCTCGATAGGCACGCTTCCATACCGTATACTTTTTTTTTTTACCGTAACATAATATTCTATTACTTCAACCAACCTTACAAGGAAGGACAAAGATAACAAAAAAACACCTATACAACACCACTAAAAGGAAGACAACGTATACATGTACGTCCAAACAAAAATCAAAAGGCAAAATAACAAAACAAGAGGTTCTTTGGAAGTCCATTAAAACGTTGTAGATCGCCCAGATCTGAGACGCCAATCACAGAAGAGAAATCGACAAGAATCACCGGAAGGCCGCTGCAATCTACTTCAGAGCAACCAAACATGGTAGAGATTCGAGAACGCTCGCCGGCAGTCGACGAACGGAATATGCTCACATCACGAGCCACACCAACATACACCAAGAACTCAAGGTGGATCTCTAATAGTACGACGGAATATGCACAAGGCAATCAGCGCAATACCCTCCGACAAGGACTAAGAAAACAAGCAACAAACCTAGCTCAAAATGGGTGCCAAAGAAACCCTCACACAGGGGATAACCACAAAATAAGATGACGGAGGGTGAGACGATAGGGAAGGTAGGGCGATGGCAGAGGAAGAAAGTAAATGGACAAAGGATGGTGGGCTGGGGAAGGAAGAGAGGCGATGACAAAGGAAAGTGAGAGACAAGGGGGGATGTGCTGGGGAGGAAAATAGGTTCATTGAGAGATGTGCATGTTAAAGAGGAAGGGGGAGGCTAACCAGATGGGGAAGGGAAATCTGAAGAGGAAGATGGCAGTGAAAGGAGAGAAGAAAGGATAAGAGGAGGGAGCTAATAAATGCACCTGATGGGGGGTGCTCTCTACACAGGATCCGCCAGAGATCGGCCACCAGTCCGGCAAAATGACGTTCCTCCGAAGAGAGCAAAGCCTCTCTCTAGAAAAGTCCAGAGAGAGAGAGAGGACACTTGCAAAGGATAGAGTGCTTCCATACTATATACACTGAGGCCTATCTCCCTCCCAACATGTTGAACCTGCAACATCCCCCCCCCCCCCAGATAGGTTCGACCTCTCTTATCTCCTCTTTTCTTCCCCTTCTCTGACCTCGCCATCGCCCCCTTCGTTTCCTTCATTGCCATCCTTGCCGCTTTGCCGCTATTTTTCCCGTTTCCTCATTTCCCAGCAGCCCTTCTTCCTTTCTCCTCCAAAACCTCTGCCTTTGCTTGTCATCTTCACATCCCAGCACCAGCCACTCCCCACCTCCATCCTCCCTTTCCTTTTTTGGGCTTTGTAAGTTTGGCTTACTATTTTGCTTCCCCCTTGTGGGCTATCTCCGTCGTCCCCCCGGACTGCATTGAGAATCTCGGCTTATAGGTATTTCTTGTGCTGCCTTCCCCCTCCTCTCCTCCCTTGTGTTGCAGTTTCTCCCTTTGTGTTTGTGTTTCGCCTTGTTTAGGTTCACATTTATTATGCCATCGTCAGTTGGAGGATTGTTCTAATCCACTATGGTAGATCCCGATTTGGGGTCATGGAGCTTTGTGGTGGACCTCGAGATCGTGATCTCCTTCCATGCGTCCTTCAGTGGCATTTGGCCTCCGTTTCTTTTAATACCAAACAAGAGAAATGCTTGCTGCACCGCGGGCACAGCACATTTTGTCCTGCACCTGTACTACAGTCTGAACTCTTTTTGATTGGACAGTAGCGAGTGCTGCAGCACTTATTTTTTTTTTAAAGAAAAATTGCCGAGTCGGGAGAGATCCTAGCTCAGAATCCCTATCATCCCATCAGAAATCAAATGATTAAAAAAAAAATCAAAAAGAAAATGGAACAGCATATTCATGTGATCTGAGCCGTCAAATTGCACGAGCAGACGATCCGATGCTGCACCACGCGTGGTGGTGCAAGTATTATTTCTCACCCAACAAATGTTGCAGCGTTCTCTGGCTTACTTCGTCGGATCCTCCGATGAGGTCAATCATCGCTTCCTACATGCTATGGTAAAATAGTCACTCTCTGATGGCAGCTCGGACAACCTTTAGACTATCCGATTGCACTTATTAACTATTGGTTTTTATGTTTTTTGTTGTACTTCTCTGTTTACTTAGGCACCGTTCACCAATCCTCCATCCTTAAATGGGCTAGCTAGGTAACTCCTCTCTCCCCTGCGGCATATGTTGACTGTTTCTCCCTTCTACCTTTGTATCTTCTACTAGTTTAATGAATGGCAACTACTTTCAATGTAAAAAAAAAAAAAGAGGTACATTTGCTGTTCGATCATTTGGTTTTCCTAGCTAGCTAACACATGTTATCTCACGAATCAGGTTTTCCTAACATGTATGCTATAACAATCCGTTTTAAAAAAATATTGAACTACACGCTCTGACTATTCCCTTTACTCGGCGTGTTATCAGGTCAAAATCCGATCAAAATCATCTCATGCAATGAGAACGATAAATTTGAATTAGAAATAAGAGAAGTAAGCATACACATATATTATAAGAGTCTCATACATTCGACTATTGATACATAACCAAAAAAGATAATCAAGAAACAAAGTTCAAATAAGTTATTACATGGCCCAAAAGGTTCTCTGAAGGAAGGAAGATAACTACTGAATCTTGCCAGCATACATGGCCAAAAGTGCAAAGTCCCAAAGTCCACAATTCCTTAAAGACTCCTGCTCCTCAAAATTTGTAAATAAAAGGGTTGTCTCTCCAAATAGAGAGGTCAATATTCACAATTCAATGTCACCGCTCAATCATCTATCAAGCATTTCTAATCACATGGATTATAATTCATATGATTGATAATTCTATAGTCACTCGTCAAGTCATTTCATGACATCACGTACTAGTCACGTCATCAATAAGATCTAGCTTTACTATAATTCACAACACAGGTAATTAAATGGAATGACAGGGAAGATGTTAGTACCAGTAATTTATCAATCATTATCATATCTATTAGGTTTGAAATTCCGTCCTCCTTAGATCTCTAAAATTTTTTGAAAGTGTGACAAAAAATCAAGATTGTGTGAAGTACCAAGCACATTATCACGTAAGCCAAATCTTCAGCTGAAGTGCACACATAAATAGGTTTCACCTGCCTCTACTCTTAGTTAAAAAGTAATATCAAAATATGCTATGTTTCTATATACCATTGTTGAACTACTAAAAAGGTTATCACTTAAAGGATCTTCAACTAATGTTCGTAAATTTGTCATTTAAATTTGGCAAGCAGAAAAAGACAAAGGAACACGATCGTTATCCTCGTGTTTATCCTCATCCAGCTGTGAAGCAGCTTCCTCCCCACCCGGTCTGCTTTGTTCACCAGCCTACATCAATGCTCGTCTCCCCACTCTACAACCGATGTCAAACGAGTTATACTTGGTGCACTGCGTGTGATGCAGTACAACTTGCACCGTAGTCGAGTAGTCTATTGCAGTAGCAGTTTATTTTTCATTTTATTTTTAACTTTTTTAAGTTTGGCCCACCATGTTTGACACATCTACATAATTTGATCTCTAATCAGTTGACAAAAAGATCAAAAAATCAAAAAAATATTATTGTTCATTGGTTCAATTTTTTTATTTAGATTTTTTTAATCATCCGATTAAAGATCAAATTATATAAGCAGGTCGAGTCGGACATTATGAGACTTACTATAAAAATAATTTAAGAAATAAAAAAACTTGAGCTGTACTAGTGCCAAATAAGGTTTCTTTGTTTTTGGGTCAGGTTTTTTGGGTCTACAGCAGAAGTCTCTTTATTGAAGGAGGTTTATATTAGCATTCTCACTTAACATGAGGAATGAATCAACTTAAATAGTTTATAGGGTGTTTTGGTTGTAATATAATATTTTATGTAGTTTTGTTATAAAAAATTATATTAAAATAAAAAGTACAATGACTTTTAAATTATAAAATACATATAGTTATCATGTTTGATAAGAGCATGATAATTTTTTAAAAAGATTACACAGTTGATTGGAGAATGTTGAGGGCCAAGACAGAGTATCTGCAGCCTTGCCACAAACTTCGGCATCTGCTTGGACCTCCTCCGCGACAAGACTGGTTGACATGGCACTGCACCATGATCATCTCGATGTCAACTACCATGTACTGATTTTATGCAGACAATCCACTATTGATGCTGCTAACAATGGGTAGCGAATGGCAACTTCTTCTCTTGTAAGCCTTCATCTCTATGTTTAAGGAGGCACGGCTGTAAGTTTGCATGCATGCTATAAGAGCATCTCGTCGAACAGGTAGTGGGCACCTGTATATACCCAAAAGCATCAAAAATTTGCTGTGCAACTATGCTTCATCTATGGTGGCCAGAGCCCGCGCACACCACCACTCTGTTAATGGCGAGCTCTGTTAATGGCTGTAATGCGGAATAAGAAGGATAAGTAATTTTTGAGTTTAAGGTCGAATTGTTTATTCTCCGAATAAACTATTATGTACCGGTATAAATCATTCCGCTCGTCAAAGTTAAATTAAGCTTATTCTCTCCTTATTCTCTTTTATTCTTCTCTTATTCTCCAATCAAAGTGGCACTGCAGAAGAAGAAGCATGTTTTCATATGGTAATACTTGAGACAATAGAAAATAGGATGATAAATATATAATTTACATTTCAATAAGGCATATATTAGGAAAAAAAAATCTTCGTTTTGGTGGCTTGTCGTTGTGGGTGGAGTCTAATTTATTGGTAAACCCAATTTAATCATGGCTCCGTCACCGTGGAAGGCGGCGATCGCCGTCGTGAATCGGAAAGAAGACCCACCTGAACGCCGAGTAGGAATCGGGCCAGACGCCACGCAGAACCGCCTGGTCCTCCGCGCCGGCCGGCCGCAACCACCGGAACTCCTCCTTGGCGCCACGCCGCCGCCGCAGATACCTCCCCAGCTCCCCCCTCCTCGCCCCCGGGATCCCGAACACCACCGCCGCGACCTCCATCGCCGCCCGCACGTCCCCCTCCGAGACCCTGTGGCCGTCGATCCGGAACGCCCTGACGACCGCGGCTGACGCGAGGAGCCACTCCGCGAAGACCGCGTCCCCCGCCAGGAGCGCCCCCAGGTCGACCTCCGCAGGGATCCGGCGGCGGCGGAGGGCCGAGGAGAGGGAGCAGGGCTCAAGGAGGGAGAGCTCGGGGATGTGCAGGGACCGCTCGAGGTACTCGGTGAGGACGCTGTCGTCCACTGCCGCGGACCGGGAGCCCTTGCCGGCGGCGATCGGCGTGGGCGGCGGCCCGCGGGAGGGCCGGCCGTCCCCGGGGCAGGAGGCGCAGTCCATGGAAGCCGGGAAGGCCCGACACCGCTCGCCGACCCCGCCGGATTCCATGTCCGTTCTGCCACGACGGAAGCCGGGAAGGCCCGACACCATCCTCCCGCGAGCGCCCCACCTCCCCAGTCGCGAAGGGCTCCCGCTCCAGCCGGATTTAAAGAGTCCGATTCCTCTACGATGCTCGTTGGACCGTAGAGGCCCCTCAGTAGTGACGCTCTATCTAAATAAAACAGAGTCCCAAATAGGCTAAGTAAGAAATGCATCATTTTTAAAATTTAAATAAAATTCAAATCAACTAGTATTTAGGAGCAAAGCAGTCTGCAAAAGCAAATCTTACCCAAACACCTTATAAAAGTTATGGATTCAAAATTAGAGTTTTTTTGTATATATGACTTTGAAAATAATCGTATTCGTATATGTACTCATGACTCTCACTTATTGTCATAAATACTCGTGAAATCTGCAAAAAGGTTGCTTTATATCGGTTCATGTTAAAATGCTATGAAGTTCAATTGAATTTGCCAAAAAACATAGATATTTTTGCTGCCCCTAAATTCATCAAAATTTTGCAAACACATCCTTAACTTCACCAGAATTTGCAAAATCTTTTTGACATTTCTGTTGAAGTTTATAATATCTTGACAAAAGAATAGTTATAACAATATGCAAGAGTCAAGGATCTATATACAAATATGAAAGTTTATAAGATAGATACAAAAAATATTACTTATCCTCTCCTAAATGCTCCCTTGAGAAATTCTTTATATCCCAAACAGATTTAGATCATTTACTACACTTTGCTTACATCATTTGTAATTTATTCAACTTGATTAGTTTAAGATCTTTAAAAAGTAAGAATCTTCACTCTTTTCAAGTCCCACTTTCCTGTTAGGTTATACTTTTGGACTGGAGTCCGGCATTACTGAGATAAGAAAGAGGTCAAATATCAATCTAATTGTTTTATTATAATGACCAAACCAGTGCGTAGCAGAAGAGCACCTCAGAGAAATACTTTAATAGAGTAAGAACACCATTAACGCATAGATTAAGTACGAGTCTTCCTTAACCTAGACGCCAAATTAAGTCTTTCTTAATTAGACTAAATTAAGACAAGCAAGCGAGAGATATAATTAACATGCATGCATGCATGCGCCCAGTTCGTCTACAGCACGGCGATGGAGATGGGGCTTCTCACGGCGTGTTTCCCCGACACCCACCGCAGGCTGCCCTCCAAGAACACCATGGCCTTGCCCCCTTGTGCGGTGAAGCTCACCGTGAAGCTCTGCTTTTCTTTCACCTCCGAGAACCTCAACGCCTGCGGGCTCACGCTCACCTTAACCCCCGCCGGCTCCTCCACCTCCACCGTGTAGGTTTCCGCCGCCTCCCCCACGTTCGTCACCGTCCGGTTCACAGCCACCGTCGCCTTCGAAGACGACAGGGTCACCGCTATGGAGGGGTAGTTCAGCTCCCCGCCGGAGATGCTCGCAACGGTGGAGCAGACGCCCCGCCGGCCGACGATCGCAGCGACCTGGCCATCTGTGTACCCCAACCCGCAGATGTAGGCGACGTAGTCGCCAGCGCCCAGGTCGTAAACGAGGCCCGGGTCGGCGGCCCTGGTGGCGTTCACGTGGCCGGCGCCCATGGCGAAGAAGGAAGCCGGCGCGAGTTGCTCGTCCTTGATGGGCTCCCCGTCGTTGCCACGGACGTCGGAGGTGGTCATGATGGCCGACCTGATCGCCGCCGGAGACCAGTCCGGATGCGCGCTCTTCAGCAGCGCCGCGACCCCGCTAAGGTGAGGAGTCGCCATGGAAGTCCCCGAAATTATGTTGAAGGGGGCGGAGCCTCCGGCGGCGGGGCTCGCTTGCGGCAGTCCCACCCGTGAGGGCCACGCAGCGAGGACGCTCACGCCGGGGCCGGTGATGTCGGGCTTGAGAACGCCGGGGCTAAAGGTGGAAGGGCCCCTGGAAGAGAAGGCGGCCACCGCCGGAGCCGGATGAGAAGAAAAACCCAGCCTTGTACCCTCGAAGGAGATGGACGCCGTGGGGCTCCCGGACGCGTTGATGTAGTCTTTTATCCTTGAGCCGGCAGAGAAACTGACGTGCGAGGCGGGGAGGACATGCGCCGAGGCCTCCGTGGTGTAGCCGTCGGCCTCCGCATTCGCAAGTATCATGGCAACGCCGCCCTCTCGGAGCACCTCGGCGCCCTTCTCTACGGGGCTACTGAGGCCGCCGCCTCTGTTGCACAGGACGACCTTACCCTCCACGCCCCACAGGGAATTCTGGTCGCAGTAGAACGACGAAGGGCTATCTGTGCCAAGGTACACCAGAGGGAGCATGTCGCGGCGGAACCCGCGGGGATGGAACGCCGACTGCCCCACGAACTTTTGCCCGTTGCCGAGCTCTACCGAGGCTATGATGGACCTGTCTATTGTACTCGCGGCCACTGTGAGGATCCATGGCGCCTCGTTGGTGACGCTGCCCTCGCTGGGACCGTCGTTGCCGCCGGCGCAGCTGACGAAGACACCCCTGCGGGCGGCGCCGAAGGCGCCGGTGGCAATTCCATCGGAGTAGAAGGGCACGGACTCCATGCCGCCCAGTGAGAGGGAGAGCACGTCCACCCCGTCAGCTACGGCGGCGTCCATCGCAGCCAGGATGTTGGACGAGAGGCACCCCTCCGTGCTGCACGCCTTGTAGATGGCCAGGTGCGCGCGGGGGGCCATCCCCGCTGCCGTCCCGTTCGCGCTGCCAAGCACGCTTGCGCCCTTCACGAACGCCCCCGCCGCGGTGCTGGCCGTGTGCGTCCCGTGGCCGATCTCGTCGGTGGGGGCGCCCTTCGCCGCTCCGTCGCCCCCCGTGACGAAGCTCCTGGCGCCGATGATCTTGTTGTTGCAGAGCTCGGGCGGCTCGCAAGACCCTTTCCAGCCGGGGGGCGGAGGCGGCATGCCATCGCCGTCGAAGGAGGGATGGCCGGGGGTGAAGCCACTGTCGACCATCCCCACGATGACCCCTTCTCCCATGCCCTCGCCGGAGGCCGCACCGCCCCACAGGCCGCTCCCCTCGCGCAGCCCCAGGAACTCGGGCGAGTGGGTGGTGGCGAGGGGGACGACGGTGTCGGGGTACGCGTGGACGAACCCTTCCTTCTTCTCCAGGGCGACCAGCTCCTCCTCGGTGAGCCTGGCGGCGAAGCCGCTGAGCACCTCGTGGTAGGAGTGCACCCACCGCGCCTCCCCCGCGGCCGAGGGCACGAAGGACTCGTACCAGCTGTGTCTCTCCGCGGTGTCGGCGAAGGCGGCCGCGCCGTCCGGCTGCTGCACGTGGACGATGTAGGTCTGCAGCCGTGGCCGTTGGGCAGCGGCAGCGTGGCCCTGATCATGACCTCCATGGTAACGGCCCGATGCCGACCAAGGAACGCTAGTAGTACATATCATGAAGAAGATGAGCAGTGCAGAGAAGGGGAGGGAAGGGAAGAGCGCTTGATCCGCCATCATCATATGCTGGTTGCAGAAGGAAGAAGAAGAAGTGGGAAATAACGAAGAGGAGGCAATATCATATATATATATATATATATATATAGCGTTTGTGGGGCTTGGAGAAGAATGGCAGATGTAGTAGCAGTAGTACGTGGTAAAGAACGAAGAGGAGGTTATATCATAAATAATATAGCGTTTGTGGGGCTTGGAGAAGACGAAGGGTATTAGGAAGCCGAGGATTCAAGGGTTGCTTCCATAATTGCTGTATCTAATTTGATTCATGTGTCTCTTATTCTGTCTCTATTCGATGGATTTCCACAAAAGGTGGAGCGGAGATTTGGAAGGTTTTTTTAAAAAAATATAGTACTATTTAAAAAGAAATTATTTAAAATTTTATTTTTAAACCTAGTACAATTTGAAAAGTAATTACAGAGATAACACAGATTCGACTGGTGAAAGGGTGCCATTCTTTTTTCTTTTTTCCTTTTTTTTTAATTTACAGAAGGAAGAAGAGGAAGAGGGGAGAGCTGGCGAATGCAGAATTGAGATTGGTCTGGTTCAGACGGGAAGCCGAGGATTTATGGGGTGCTTCCACAGTTGCTGCATCTAATTTGATTCATGCGTCCCTACTTCTGGTTGTTGCCTCACCTGGACCCTTATCCCAGGATCGATCTTTGCATGGATCTTGAAATTTTATTGGTTAGAATTTATTTTTTTAGTCTTCATGAATATAATGAATTTTACAAATAAATAAATTCTAATCATTATAATTTTAAGATCCATGCAAAGAGTCTAGAGAAAGGTCTAGAGGATCCATGTCCGTGCGATGCATGCATGGATTTCCCGGGCAGTGATGGAAGCACCTCTTTGGTTTCTTGCAAGAATGGTGTCACGCAAAGGTAGAAGCCATGCGTGCAAGCCTTTAAAGACGGGAGGGGAAGGCGGATTCGCGTGTGCACAAATGGATTACCGCTACATGGATTAGTAACTCTAGTACTTGTAGGTGTGTTCTTAACTCACTAGTCGATGAGAGATGCGTCTGGGCGATTTCCACATATAGATAATTCTTCAAACTTAGTATATCTGAAAAGTACTGATGCGGCCAAGAGTCTGGCCTCCCACGGATGGGATCACAGAAAAGATGTCAGGCTTCCACAAGATGAGACAATGAACCTTGTAATTTAGGTGGACTAAATGGAGTCTATGACGCAGATGAAGTCCCCTTCAGAATTTGTGCAGGGAGGTTGAGGCAAAGGCCGACTGGCTGACGGACGAGTGGGCCAAGTGGGCCAAGGCCAACTGGCATCGGGTGGGCCAAGTGAGAGGAGGCCAATTAGTGAGGCCAAGCTGACGGTGGGTCGAGTGAGTCAAGGCCAACTGGTGTTGGGGCCGACTCGGTCAACTGGCGCCGAGTGGGCCGGGTGAGACGAGACCGACTGGTGAGGCCAAGTTGACCTACGCATGTGAACACCACGTTAGTGGGGGTCCCAAATTTTGTCCCCAAGGAAGCCCCTCTGACGCTCAAGTCAGTGAGTACCAAGTAGTGAAAAGTAAGTGGCTAAGCTGGAGAGTAAAAGACTTGCCCCTTAGGGCATGAGGGGCCCTTACTTCAGAGGGAGGGAGTAGTTCCCTTGCTTCCGAAGTCATCCAAAGTGGACTTTAGGACCAAGGCCGAGCTCATAGTCAAGCCATTACATGAGAGGCGGCTGACTAGCTAAGGGGGTCGTGGCCGAGTGTAATGTGGACGAGATGAGCATGACCATCCTCTAATTTCTAGACTGGAGGATGAGACAGATTGGCCCTGTGTAGTTGCTGATAAAGTGTTAAATTGATCATTTAAGGGCAACCATATGCATCATACTCATGTTTTTATCTGCAAAATAGCATAAAATGATAGATAATTGTGTAACAAGTCCAACGGTACCAATTTCATCAAATTCTGACTTAAAAACATCGTCATTTCATGTGATCAAAGGAGTGTAGCGCATTTGCGGTTTTTCGACAAAACCGAGACGAAATGAATAAATATGATGATATTTTTATGATAATGCGCTAAATTATATTTATTTGATGTGAACAGGACATGCCGATGATGCAGTGCAGCTGGTGGAGTTTTCGGAAATTTGGGAGTGGTCCGGTGTGCGGATTTCAACTAAAACAGGGATAAAAATACAATTTGATTCCTTCCTTCGCTGGAGTTTCCTAAAACCCACTATTTCCCTCCGTCTCTTCGATTTCCTAAACACATCCCTTCCTTTATTTAAAAAAAAAAACTCTCTCTCTCTTCCCGTTTTAGAAAGTCGAATCCTATTCCAATTTCCTCTTCCAAATCCTGTCCCTTCTCCAAGTCTCCCACATATCCTCCTCCTTTTCCAACTCAAACCCAGCACCTCTCCTCCTCCTCCTCTCTATAAATTCCCACAAATTCCTCTCACCCAGGGGGCTCCCCACATTTTTTTGTTTTTCAGAATTCCTAGCCCTTTATATTTCCCGTTTTCCTCCTTCGTAGCTTTTCTCTCCGCAGCCTCTCGTTCTCTCCCCCACGCTCTCTCTGGTTTTCCCTTCTATCTCTCCCTCTCTCCGGTTATTCCTCTCTAACTTTTCCTTCCGGCAGCAACTCCACCTTCTCCACGCATACAGCAGTGAGCATCAGCCGCGTACAGCAGCAAAGCCACCAACCTGCAAAGCTGTGCTTCCTCCATGCAAGCATCCCAGCAAGCTGCGGTGAAGCCTACACCTCCACACACGTAGCCGGCAAGCTTGTCCAGCATCCCAGCACCTGTCCACGTCCAGGTTCCTCCTTCCTCCAAAGCAGCACCCGGCTGTTTCCTCCTCCCCAACGCAACAGCAGCAGCACTTGAAGCTTCTCCGGTGTACCTCCTTCATCCACGTGCTGTCCCAAGCCAGCACCCCTTCCAGCAGCAGCTTCATCAAGGGGAATTGTTGTTAGAATTTATTTATTTCAATCATGTTGTTATTGTTTCTTACATTTGATCTAATGATTAGTTAATTAAGTACTAATAGTTCAAGTATTTTTATTTCTTATCATTAAATATTTGCATATTATCGTTAATTTAGTTGTTTAGATAGTTGCATGAATAGTAACATCACTATTCACCTCTAACTTCCAGAATTTTATTCTTCCAATGTAAAATCTTTTTATTCAAATCAATCGATATCTAGTACTTGTTTTGATTTAAATTTTATTTAAAAAATGTTAAAAAAATAAAATAAAATGAAAAAAATCTTTTGATGAATAGTAACAAGGGGGTACGTGGCTAAGTTTGATTGGGCTCCATCACTATGCATGCGTATGCAGGGGCTTTGATTGAGTGTTCTTTTCATCATTTGTATTAATACCTTTGTTTAATTAGTTAAAGTTAATTGATTCCAATATTTTTTTTACATTGTTTTTTTTTATATAAAAAAAAAGAAAAGATATCTAAATTTCCAAAATCCAAAGTTTTCAAAGTTAAAAATTTAACTCCCTGTGGTTCGACTCGGACTCACCGCTATTAAATTTCCAAATTTTGATTTGAGTGAGCCGGATAAATTTAGATTGAACGTTTTCATGTGTTTAACGACGCACACTTCGAAACGATCAATTTTTGGCGCCGTTGCCGGGGAGTTAGATTTTTAATTTTGATTACCTTGGATTTAGTGTAATTATTCTTTAGCTAACCTTCTTTTTCTTATTTTTGCAGGGTATAAATTGAAAAAAAAGAAAAAAGGAAAGCGAAATCATGGTAAGTGTGTTCCAACTTTCTATATTTCAATTTCCTGACTTTAGTTAGTTTCTATTTTTGTAGTTTCTAATTTAGATAGGTTTCCATTAACTAAAAAAAGGAACAAAAAGAAAAACATCCAAATTTAAAAATCTCCATTTCTAAGATTATAAACCTTCCATGTTAGGTCATGCATCATGTAGGACTGCATTTTTAGACTGTTTCCTTTCTTGTAAATTTCCATTTTGTTGAAGATTGCGGGGGACAAGGTGAGATTTCTACCTTCCTTAAATACCATGTTCATGTATTTCCATGATTGCATAGAACCCCTTGTTTGATTTGGTTGTGCACTTCACATAAAAATATCTTAAGGGCAAGTCCATTAACAAAATAAGGTGGGGATTTGACTACCCTTCCTTGGCCCAAAAACAACCATCCCTTGCACTCTTTCACTAACCCAAGCCCATTAAAAGTGAGTAGGAATTCAATTTAGGGTTCACAATGAGATTTGGGTCTAGCTTGAGCCCACTATCACTTTTGGAAACCGGTGTCTAAGGCTAGAGGTCAATGGCGAACGCTTAAGTGGGTCGGTGGTTCTTTAATTAGGTCCCTACGAAAGTAGGGGGAGCCTCCCACCACCCCACCTCTTACCTGGCCGATTGATAATTGTAAGGGTGGACTTGAATTAAACCTAGATTAATTTGTGAGAAACACATCATGTAGGCTAGTTTAACCATAGTTATCTTAGGAATAATTGTGTGATAACTTGTTTGCATCATTAATAAATAAAAAAATAAAAAATAAAAAGATTTTCAGCATGGAGTGGACTCAAATGAACCAATTTCTTGGCCCATGTCTTAATACCATCACACCTTTCCCTCCACCACCTAATATGGATTTGGCTCACAGATTAGCTAAGCTAGACAAGTTGGCCCACACAATTGATCAATTTCTAGCTTTGGGCCCAGAATCGTCCTCATATCCCACACAATCATATACCTATCAAGAAAGATGTCCCGTTTGGACCAATCAGGACCATTATGATACCCCACCTGCTCTTCAATTTCCACCTCACCAGGCCCAAGCTCCAAGTCTAGCTATCCAAGACTTCTCGGATTGGCCCCAATTCCAAGTCTACTCTGGAGGTTTGGCCCACAATCATGGACACTCCGATTATCCATTGTCTACAAGCTCTTGTCCACCTTGCTTCCAATCAAATTATTCGACATATTCTTCGCAGTCTGATTATCAGCCCAGTTATCCGCATTCTCAAGATGATCAATTCATGCAACTTGAACAAATAGTCTTGGCCCAACAACAAACCATTGGTAGAATGCAGGCCCTGGTTGACTGTTTGACTGAAACTAATCTAAGGATGGATTTAGAAGAAGTGCTTAGCAAGCCCATTGAAAATCTGCAATCTTTTTCACCTGATTTTGACCAACAAATCAACTCACAAATTCAACTTGACATCGTTCAATCTGGTAATGGTCACATCATGCATGATCTTGCAAACGGAGAGTATCTTACGGAGTCGCATCAGGTGAGAATAGGGAATGCTAGCATGAATCAATCTATGAAAAATCCTGAGACTGGTCAACAAGATGCATCCATGATCATACCTGTCTGTCCTGAGGAAAGCTTAAGTGATAGAAAAGGAGAAGGGGAAGTGAGTGATCTTTTAGAGGTTAATCCGGATTTTGAACACTTCATATTCCCCACAGTGGAAGTCAATATGCATGCTAGTCCGAACCTCGAATATTTTTTCTTCCCAATAGAGAAAGTGGATATTCTAGAAGATATATACCCGGTGGATAGAGAGAAGATGGAAAACCCTCAGACTGACCAGCAAAGTGAAGTCACGATCACACCTATCTCTCTTGAGGTGAGCTTGAAGGAAAAAGGAGAAGGAGAAATGAGTGATTTGCTGGATATTGAACTGGACTTTGAACGATTTCTATTTCCCACAGAGGAATTAAATACACATGATGGTCCGGATCTTGAATATTTCTTCTTCCCAATGGATCAGAAAGTGGATAATCTTGAGGAATTACATCAAGAGAAAACTGAAGCCATAGACTTAGCTAATCATCAAGAAGAGCCTATTGAGGGTAAGTTGGGGGGAGATGAAGGAGACGAGAAGGATTCTAGTGAGAGCCCAGATATTCACCTACCTATGATCTGTTTCCCGAGTGTTAGAGAATCTCAGCCCAATAGCCTCCAAAAGCTAGCCCGACTCAAGGAGGTGATGGAATTACTAGGCCAAGTCCACATCAACAGCCATTTTTTCAAAGAAACTCACTGTGTTGCCCAACTCAATTCTTACAAGATCGATAACATCAATCTTTACTGGATTTTATTGAAAGTTGAGGCCAAACTGAACATGTTCTCAGTCTCTATCTTTGAGAAATTTGGAATCCACAAATTAAAGTGTATGTCGGTTGCTTTGCAGTCAATTGATCATTTCATTAAGCAGCCACATGACATGATCCAAGATACTCTTATTCAGATGGATAGGAGCCACATATTTGCTGATTTCCCCATCTTCGACATTAGATCATCCCCTACATTGAATCAATGGTCCATCATTCTGGGAACTTTTGATCTTTTTATCGATGATCAAGTCCTTCAGTTCAGTCAAGGAAACGAAGTGGGGTACGTGGTTGACATGGCCTATGAATCAAGTAGAACCAATATCCTATTGACCATGTTGAAAAATTCTTTTCTTTGGAATCTCAATGATAACATTCTGACTCATCAGCTACATGCAATGCTAAGTGCACTCCAACCAACAAATTTCAAAATGCATGCACTGAAATTTGTGCTAGTAGGCATTGGATAGTGTGCACATTCCGTCTGGCTGAAGACGATAAACTTAGCGCTTGTTGGGAGGCAACCCAATATTTTACTTCCGTCTTTGTATTTCTTTTCCTTTTAGGTCCCTGAGCAGCAATCGTCGTGGGTATGTCGCATCATCTTCATTACAGGTTGTTTCGCTCCTTCACAAATTCTCTTCTGGCTGACATGTTTTCCATATCTTTTATCCCATTGAGGACAATGTCAATCAAGTTGGGGGGTGGGACAATCAATTTGATATGCATTTATTGGAAATCTTTTGAAGAAAACTGATACCTTTTACTGAAAAATGGTCAAAATTTTAAAACTTCTTCTCACATCCTATGAAAATTGCATGAAAATCATGTCTCATTAAGTAAATCTTAAACAAATCAATTTTCTGTTAGTCACATTGGTTAAAGAGCCTTTAAAGTTTAAATATCCCACTTTACAAAAATCCACGGCAGGATGATTTTCACACACACACGGCAACTTAGAATAAATACAAGGACTTAAAAGTATAGAAATGCTGGAATTAACCTCAAGGATAAGACTACTTATTCTAATTTTTCTTTTGGGTTGAACGAAAGGAATGTGTAAGATCCGTAATAGGGGACTGTCCCACTCAGCACTCTAAAAGAGGCGGTCATTTAAAATGGACAGCTGTAAACACTAAAGGCAAAAGAAGGCGATAAAAGAGCTAAAGGAAGGTAGGTGGCAAAAAGTACGCACCTCCCCTCAAGCAATTCAAAGAGAGTGGCAAAAAGTACGCACTCTCAAAAGCAAAAGTACAATAAAATGAAGAAACGCCATGCTAAAAAGTCCATCGTACCAAAATATGACCAAGTCGTGAAAAGTGCTGAGTTGGGACGGGAACTGAAAAACGGTCCTCACTGACTGATCGGGAAATCTTTTATTCTCTTCTCCTCCTCGAGTAGTCTTATCGAAAGGGTAATAAAGGCAAGAATATATCAGAAAGGTCGGAAACGAGTTCTAAGCGTGTCGATTTTCATGCACAATCACCTGTCTGAATCAAAATATTGTGGGATATGAAAATTTTTTAGCTCAACCAAACAGTTACCACTTAAATTGATTGTGAAAGATACTACAAATGAAGCATGATAATTCATTATTTGTCCTAAACTTTTCCTTATTTGCATTGCTAAGGGACTAGCAATGAGTAAGTTGGGGGGTGTGATAAAGTGTTAAATTGATCATTTAAGGGCAACCATATGCATCATACTCATGTTTTTATCTGCAAAATAGCATGAAATGATAGATAATTGTGTAACAAGTCCAACGGTACCAATTTCATCAAATTCTGACTTAAAAAACATCGTCATTTTATGTGATCAAAGGAGTGTAGCGCATTTGTGGTTTTTCGACAAAACCGAGACGAAATGAATAAATATGATGATATTTTTATGATAATGCGCTAAATTATATTTATTTGATGTGAACAGGACATGCCGATGATGCAGTGCAGCTGGTGGAGTTTTCGGAAATTTGGGAGTGGTCCGGTGTGCGGATTTCAACTAAAACAGGGATAAAAATACAATTTGATTCCTTCCTTCGCTGGAGTTTCCTAAAACCCACTATTTCCCTCCGTCTCTTCGATTTCCTAAAAACATCCCTTCCTTTATTTAAAAAAAAAAACTCTCTCTCTCTTCCCGTTTTAGAAAGTCGAATCATATTCCAATTTCCTCTTCCAAATCCTGTCCCTTCTCCAAGTCTCCCACATATCCTCCTCCTTTTCCAACTCAAACCCAGCACCTCTCCTCCTCCTCCTCTCTATAAATTCCCACAAATTCCTCTCACCCAGGGGGCTCCCCACGTTTTTTTGTTTTTCAGAATTCCTAGCCCTTTATATTTCCCGTTTTCCTCCTTCGTAGCTTTTCTCTCCGCAGCCTCTCGTTCTCTCCCCCACGCTCTCTCTGGTTTTCCCTTCTATCTCTCCCTCTCTCCGGTTATTCCTCTCTAACTTTTCCTTCCGGCAGCAACTCCACCTTCTCCACGCATACAACAGTGAGCATCAGCCGCGTACAGCAGCAAAGCCGCCAACCTGCAAAGCTGTGCTTCCTCCATGCAAGCATCCCAGCAAGCTGCGGTGAAGCCTACGCCTCCACACACGTAGCCGGCAAGCTTGTCCAGCATCCCAGCACCTGTCCACGTCCAGGTTCCTCCTTCCTCCAAAGCAGCACCCGGCTGTTTCCTCCTCCCCAACGCAGCAGCAGCAGCACTTGAAGCTTCTCCGGTGTACCTCCTTCATCCACGTGCTGTCCCAAGCCAGCACCCCTTCCAGCAGCAGCTTCATCAAGGGGAATTGTTGTTAGAATTTATTTATTTCAATCATGTTGTTATTGTTTCTTACATTTGATCTAATGATTAGTTAATTAAGTACTAATAGTTCAAGTATTTTTATTTCTTATCATTAAATATTTGCATATTATCGTTAATTTGGTTGTTTAGATAGTTGCATGAACAGTAACGTCACTATTCACCTCTAACTTCCAGAATTTTATTCTTCCAATGTAAAATCTTTTTATTCAAATCAATCGATATCTAGTACTTGTTTTGATTTAAATTTTATTTAAAAAATGTTAAAAAAATAAAATAAAATGAAAAAAATCTTTTGATGAATAGTAACAAGGGGGTATGTGGCTAAGTTTGATTGGGCTCCATCACTATGCATGCGTATGCATGGGCTTTGATTGAGTGTTCTTTTCATCATTTGTATTAATACCTTTGTTTAATTAGTTAAAGTTAATTGATTCCAATATTTTTTTTACATTGTTTTTTTTTATATAAAAAAAAAGAAAAGATATCTAAATTTCCAAAATCCAAAGTTTTCAAAGTTAAAAATTTAACTCCCTGTGGTTCGACTCGGACTCACCGCTATTAAATTTCCAAATTTTGATTTGAGTGAGCCGGATAAATTTAGATTGAACGTTTTCATGTGTTTAACGACGCACACTTCGAAACGATCAATTTTTGGCGCCGTTGCCGGGGAGTTAGATTTTTAATTTTGATTACCTTGGATTTAGTGTAATTATTCTTTAGCTAACCTTCTTTTTCTTATTTTTGCAGGGTATAAATTGAAAAAAAAGAAAAAAGGAAAGCGAAATCATGGTAAGTGTGTTCCAACTTTCTATATTTCAATTTCCTGACTTTAGTTAGTTTCTATTTTTGTAGTTTCTAATTTAGATAGGTTTCCATTAACTAAAAAAAGGAACAAAAAGAAAAACATCCAAATTTAAAAATCTCCATTTCCAAGATTAGAAACCTTCCATGTTAGGTCATGCATCATGTAGGACTGCATTTTTAGACTGTTTCCTTTCTTGTAAATTTCCATTTTGTTGAAGATTGCGGGGGACAAGGTGAGATTTCTACCTTCCTTAAATACCATGTTCATGCATTTCCATGATTGCATAGAACCCCTTGTTTGATTTGGTTGTGCACTTCACATAAAAATATCTTAAGGGCAAGTCCATTAACAAAATAAGGTGGGGATTTGACTACCCTTCCTTGGCCCAAAAACAACCATCCCTTGCACTCTTTCACTAACCCAAGCCCATTAAAAGTGAGTAGGAATTCAATTTAGGGTTCACAATGAGATTTGGGTCTAGCTTGAGCCCACTATCACTTTTGGAAACCGGTGTCTAAGGCTAGAGGTCAATGGCAAACGCTTAAGTGGGTCGGTGGTTCTTTAATTAGGTCCCTACGAAAGTAGGGGGAGCCTCCCACCACCCCACCTCTTACCTGGCCGATTGATAATTGTAAGGGTGGACTTGAATTAAACCTAGATTAATTTGTGAGAAACACATCATGTAGGCTAGTTTAACCATAGTTGTCTTAGGAATAATTGTGTGATAACTTGTTTGCATCATTAATAAATAAAAAAATAAAAAATAAAAAGATTTTCAGCATGGAGTGGACTCAAATGACCCAATTTCTTGGCCCATGTCTTAATACCATCACACTTCTCCCTCCACCACCTAATATGGATTTGGCTCACAGATTAGCTAAGCTAGACAAGTTGGCCCACACAATTGATCAATTTCTAGCTTTGGGCCCAGAACCGTCCTCATATCCCACACAATCATATACCTATCAAGAAAGATGTCCCGTTTGGGCCAATCAGGACCATTATGATACCCCACCTGCTCTTCAATTTCCACCTCACCAGGCCCAAGCTCCAAGTCTAGCTATCCAAGACTTCTCGGATTGGCCCCAATTCCAAGTCTACTCTGGAGGTTTGGCCCACAATCATGGACACTCCGATTATCCATTGTCCACAAGCTCTTGTCCACCTTGCTTCCAATCAAATTATTCGACATATTCTTTGCAGTCTGATTATCAGCCCAGTTATCCGCAACTTGATTCACTTCTAAGTAGATGAGTCGGAGTCCCCAACTGATTTCCTCATGTAGGAAGTTTTATGAGGATGAGGCTGACTAGCCGAATAGGCTGAGTTCGCACCTAATTCGCTCCCATAGGCGAGAAGGCTTATGCAGATGAGGCCCACTAACCGACTGGCCGACTGGCCGAATAGGCTGAGTCTGCATCCGACTCACTCTCAGAGGTGAGGGCTAATGCGAATGAGGCCAATTGGCTAACTAGCCGAAAAGGCCGAGTCTGCACCTGACTCGCTCTCGTAGGCGAGAAGGATTGACCGAACAAGCCATCCACAATCGACTTGCTCCCATAGGCAAGAAGGGTTACATGGATGAGGCTGACTCGCCAACTGGCAGAATAGGCCGAGTCTGCACCCGACTCGCTCCCGTAGGCGAGAAGGCTTACACAAATGAGGCCGACTGGCCGAACAAGCCAAGTTTGCACTCGACTTGTTCTCATAGGCGAGAGGGCTTATGCGGATGAAACCGACTAGTCGACTGGAAGAATAAGCCGAACATGACGACTCCATACTTCACTCGCTTTCGTAGAAGAGAGGGCTTATGTAGATGAGGACAACTGGCCAAACAGGTCGAGTCTGCAACGGACTCGCTTTCATAGGCAAGAAGGCTTATGCAAATGAGGCTGACTGGTCGAACAAGGCCGCATCCGCACCCAACTCGCTCTTGTAGGCAAGAGGGCTTATGCAGATGAGGCCGACTGGCCGAATAGGCCGAGCCTGCAACCTACTCGCTCCCATAGGCGAGGATACTTATACAGATGACGCCAACTGCCCGAGCAAGCCGAATCCCCAAATGACTCACTTCTGTAGGCAAGAAGGCTTACGCGGATGAGGCCGACTAGCCGAACAGGCCAAATTGGCACCCGACTCGCTCTCGTAGGCGAGAGGGGTTATGCAGATGAGGCGGACTTGCCGAATAGGCCAAATATGCAACTAACTTACTCCCATAGACGAGAAGGCTTATGTAGATGAGGTCGACTGACTGAACAAGCCAAACAAGCTGAGTCTTCACCCAACTCGCTCTCAAGCCACTGACATATGTGGCTAATGTCAACAGTTATAGCCGCTGACAAATATTTCATTTGTCCACGACCTTAGCCAGGGACATATGATGTACATATGCTAACGGCTGTAGCCGCTGACAAATAATATATGTCCACGGTTTCTAAAGTCGTTGACATATATTCAACAGAAGATTTTGTCAACGGTTTAAGCCGCTGACAAATGTTATTAATTTAAAAAAAAGAATTCAAATAATACACAAAAACCTGCATATACGCAATAACCTGTAGATAACATTCATAGACACAAATAAGCACATCCATACACAATAACCTGTAGATAGCATTCATAGACACAAATAAGCACATCCATCCATCACACTGGGTCCATGAATTTGACTCATGGTGACACTAATTCAAAATCCATCCATTATTATAATGTACAAGCTATAATGTACAGGAAAATATTATTAAAAAGCTCAATTGTTCCCCAAAAGGGTCAAAACACAAGAACAGTCCTATTGATGCACCATGTCAAGCCAACAAAGACACTAAGCACCAGCAAGTCCTAGCTATAACAGACTCTCTCCTTAATATTATTTTCCTCTCAGAACCTAAAATTCACAGACTGAATTCTTAAATATGAGAATTCAATGGGGATCTCATACCTATAAAAGCCCACGAAAACTGCTATTGAATGAAACACAATAAAATTCAAGCTCAAAAAAAAATTGTCAAAAAATCACCAAAATAAATATCAAACGCATAACTAAATGAGAGATTTATAGCTGAAAGTCCATGGTGACACATCCATATAGCGAGATCAATCAAATTCTCTATCATAATCATTTTTTCCAAACCGTTGTTAGCTCAATAGTTCGAACAGCTCAGGCACAAGCTCACGATTTGCATCTTATCATTTCGCTTGAGATGAAAGTAAGGGATTGTGGTGACTCAATCATCCCTGCCAAATAACTAAGGGCCTGTTTGATAGTACTTATTCAACTACTTAAATCTGATACGTTCAGACAATTTCGACTTTAGATTGATTGTTTGATAATACATCTTAAATAATGTTTAATTCTAGTTTTAGTATGAAAAAACCCTCTTAAATTTTAAGTAACTGCAGGATTATTTTTTCTTTTTCAGGCATTCGTTTTCTTCCCTCGAAAGGGAACCTTTATCCAAGAAATCTCCCCGTGCGTCGCTGCCTCACCTCTTTGCATCTCCCTATGCTCGACACATCTACCCGCCTCCGTCGCTGCACTCTGCTTCCTCCACAGTGCTGGCGTCGCCACCGCCCTCCTCTGCTTCCAGTCTTGCACTGCCACCATCTTCGTCTATCCTCCCCCTACCCTACCCTCACATTGCCTGGGACCGCCCACTCTCCCTCTCCCCGCCTAACCGTTGGACGTCCACCACTACTTCACTTGCCTCCACTGCTGGTAGATGTTGGTGGTGAGTGATGCCGCCATTGCTCTTGCCGGAGGACTTGAAATTCATGTTCTTATGAATGGAAAGTCATTAAGGATATGAATTTGATATTAAGGTAAGATAAAAGTTCCCATGAAAAGAAACACCATTAAGAATATGCTTGATCCTATTTACCATGTAAGATCCCCCACAATCTGGCATTTGTCATGTTACATACATAATGCAACAAAAGGGATGTCTAAAACATTTTGTTCAACCCTTCAAGAATCTCCAGTCTCATGTCGTTTCCAAATTAACCTAACTAAGGTCTTAAGAAATGTGATGATGACAACGTAGAGCGTCGCCCCAGCTGAGTATCACATTTCTCAACTTCCAATGTAAGTTACAATGTAATCTAACAATGTGATTCCACACAAATATAGACCACCAGAAATGCAATCTGCTCTTTTACCTGAATTGCAAATGCATTGCCTTGAAAGCCTTTCCTTTCTATTTTGTCTTCAATTTCTTCCTTTGAACCATAACCTCCTAAAATATTCGTTTGTATCCTCCCACATCATCCCATGGTTGGTGGAAGCATCCATAATAAAAGCCTTTCCAAGCTGCTCCATGTGGGATGCTGACACAATTCCCACACTGGGTCAAGTTCTGTCATGGCTAGCTGAAGATGACGAAATTACACAGCAACCTTAAAAACGTAATTAAAACCAGAAAATCAGTAAGCCAAAACCAGAAAATTTTCAAAATATTTCGTTAGTGGTATAAAAGAGAAAAATTTTAAAGGGTTCGTGGGTGCTCGGATAAAAAATGGCCAACTCGATAAAAATTGCTGGTGCTCGGATTTGGGGGTACTCGTGCAGCTGGCATATGCATTGATCTCACTGTGAGGCATGAGTCTAGAGCAATAAGAAAAGCATAGCAAACAAAAGATAGGAATGGTACAAGAGACATGTTCCAAAGTGGAATATGGCAGAAAAATGATATAACAAATAGGTAAGAGATAAAGTGCAAGATCACCTTAAGAGCTTGTGATACATTTTCTCTCTGATGCTTTACATCTATTAGCAACAGGAGTAACTTTACGTTCAAACCATATCATATCCATTGTCTTTTGAAAAAACCTACAGGCTTGCTCCCTTCTCAGATACTAGAAGGTCAATTCAGAATGATGGTGCATCATACCTCACGGTTCCTGTACGCACCACTTTCGCCAGAATAATATACTGGAAACTTCCAAGGAGCATTTTGTCGAACAGGTTGCGGGGTTCTGATCAATCGGACTCCTGAAGCCCCCCGAGCACCACGGAGCCCACGAGCAGCCCCACCGCACCGACCCTGAGCGCCGCCGTGAGTAGGGCCTGCGCGGCCACGAGCGTCACTGAGTCATCAGGGATCACCACCGCCGCCGCCGTATCTCTGAATGATAACTGAGATCATAGTCTTCCAAATTCCCCCTTCCCTGCCAGAACCGAAGAAGATGCCAGCGGCGGCACCCTGCTCGAACCCCCCTCCCCGACGTACGTGGACTCCTTCATCCTTCAATATGCCTGCGACGGCGCCCCTGGAAACCCTTCGGCCCTTCCACTGTCGTCGTCATCATCCTCGATCATGGGCTTCAGGCTCACTAGGGAAACGCTCCACGATCCCTCCCATGCCAAGATATACGACGCGGATGCGCAGCGCACGACGAATACGAGATTTTTGGTCGCTGCGGGAGGCCATGGCGGCTTCGTCTCCTTTTTTTGGGTGGACTTGATGGAGGAAGGTGATGCCGAAGGTTGTGGAGGTGGTGATGGCACGGCGATGGCCCAAAGAAGGCCGAGCAGGAGGGGAGTGACGGACGACAGCCTACCGAGTAGGAGGCCAGCGGCAACGACGAGAGTGGCGGACGACTCGTGCCGAGCTGAGGGAGGGGGGTGGCAATCGATTAGGGCATGGGAGGGGGTAAAGAGGGGGAGATGGAAAGGGAAGGGTGGGGTAGGATGGCGGTCGGGGGTCGGCAACCGGAGCGGGGGAGGATGGCGGTCGGGGGTCGACAATCGGAGCGGGGGAGGATGGCGGTCGGCGGCGGTGACACACAGAGGGGCAGACGACGGCGGCCAGCCGAGCTGGGGGGGGGGGGGGGGGGGGGCAGCAATTAGGGCATGGAAGGGAGAAAAGAGGGAGAGAGGGAGAGGGAAAGGGAAGGACGCGCGGGGCTTAGGTCTTACAGGTCTTTGTCCACGGCTACAGATCTAACCGTTGACATGAGGATATGTCAATGGCTAATTTGTAGTCGTTGACATATAAAGGGATATGTCAACGGCTACAAGTGTAACTGTTGATATAACTTAAGTATATTTATTTGTATTTTTTATCTTTATTATATGTCAACGGCTAGAGTTATAGCCGTTGACATATACAACATATGTCAACGGCTACATCTTTAGTCGTTGATATATCTTAAATATATGTAAACGGTAGTCATAGCCGTCGACATATAGTACTATTGTAGACGGTCATGTTTTAGCCGTTGACTAATATTTCTTTTATCGACATTTATCTTTAGCCGTCGACATATATTCGCTGACAAATCTCCTCCTCCTTGTAGTGCGGGCTGAGGCTTAATGCTGGCAGGCTAGTTGCACAGTCTTATCGTGCTGGGAAGCCCCCTACCCGATCTTGCGCCGAGTCGAACTCGGGCTTCATTGCATCAACTGGAAGAATGTAAGTTCAGGATCGAAAAAAATATATATTGTTCTTACCCAGTCGTACCTTCTTAGATGGGACACTACCCCCTAGTACAAGAATAAGGAATGTTGCTTGTTGTAGTAGTGCCAGGTGTGATGACTTTTTGTCACGTTTCCCATAGACGGCGCCAAGTGATACAGCTAAGAGTCCGACCTCCCATGGATGGGGTTAGAAAGAAGATGCCAGGCTTCCACAAGATGAGATGATGAACCTTGTAATTTAGGTGGGCTAAACAATATCCATAACGCAGAAGAAGTCCCCTTTAGAATTTGTGTGTAGGGAGGTTGAGGCCAAGGCCGACTGGCTGACTGGACCAGTGGGTCGAGTGAGCTAAGGCCGACTGGTGCTAAGGCCGACTGCCACAGGGTGGGCTGAGTGAGCCGAAGCCAATTGGTGAGGACGAGCCAACCGAGCGGGCCGAGTGAGTCGAGGCCAATTGGTGCTAGGGCCGACTTGGTCAACTAGTGCCAAATGGGCCGGGTAAGCCAAGGACGGCTGGTGAGGCCAAGCCAATCTGCGAACGTGAACACCACGTTAGCGCAGGCCCCAGGTTTTGTCCCCAGGAAAGCCTCTCTGACACTCAAGTCATTGAGTGCCAAGTGGCGAAAAGTAAGTGGCTGAGCTGGGGAGTAAAAGACTTTCCCTTTAGGACATGAGGGACCCTTACTTTAAGAAGTGGGGTAGGTGATCACTTATGGTGGCAGCCGATGTGGGACTAAAGGTTGCATTTACTATTGCAGTGACTCTTTTTCCCCCTTTATTGTAGCCTTCAATTGCTTCATGGGCCGACTGGCTTAGGCCCAATTTGTGGGCTGATCACGGTCCTGCTTAAATGGGAGCTAAGGGAAATCTCCTCATCAAGTAGTGTTATATTCCTTGTTAATCCCTACAATTATTTAAAGTGTCCCTTGAAAACTCCTCAACCCTCCCTAAAAAATTATCCTGGAGTGGACTTCTTAAAAAGGATTTAAAGATTATGGAAGATAAGGAAAAGTAAAACAAATCGGTATCATTATTATTTGTGAGAAAAGTCATGTAATCGTCATAATCCAAGAAACTACAACTTTGTGAGTTCAACAATTGAGAAAAAAACTACTAAGTTCATTTTTATAATTTGTGTACTCACTACATAACCAAATGATAATTCACTAAGTTTAAAATCTACCAAAGTACGTCCCCTTGAGATCACAAAATCGTGAAATGTGCCGTTTAGAAAGTTAGAGGATCCTGGTTCGTTTGGAAACGGCCACCCTGACAATTCCAATCACTGGAATTGGGGACAAAGGTGTTCTCGTTCCCAAACGAGCACAAAAGTCCTCAAGAACGTCACTATCTGCTTCTCGCTCCCAACAAGCATAAAAAAGGGGGTTTATCTACTTCTTGCTCTCAAAAAACAGGAAAAAAAAAAAGGCGTTTTTTGGGGGCATGGAGTGATTTTGGGGTGTGCTTTCACGTTTACCCGCTGTCAAATGGGATTCTTTACATGTTCACCAGGGTATATTTTACATTTGGAAATCCAACGAGTAATTTCCAAGGCACTACTCTTCCCAACTGATAAATGGTCAATATATTTTTCATGATAAACACATTTTTTGGTGCATTTTACATTTAAAATGACAATTTATAAGACCATACATTGGGTGTAACTTAAAAGATATATATAGGAATAGTGTAAAATTTTAATCATAACTAAGAAAATGTAATACTACTATAAACATAGGTAAACAAGTTTTTACTTATGTATCATTTGTCAATATGCATTTTATAATAATGAATATCAAAATTTTATCATGTGTAGTGGTCGGGAACGCATAGAGGATTTCCATGATTTCCACATCCCTTTCCGCCCACCGATGGATGATGTGGATAGTTGGACCCACAAGAGAGAGAAAGATGTTAGGGGTCCTCCGCCGATTGATAGGGAATAACCGTCCAATGGGCTATATGCCAACTAAAAAGTGGGTTTGGAGAACAAGAGATGAAGGTGGTCTGTTGGTGGGGACACCAAGCAATAGACGAGCACACGTTGAGCACGTACTACGCACACATCTTTGTGATTTGGTAACGAACTCCATATCTAAGATCGAGTCTAGTCTTTATTATGCATTTTCTTTTAGTCTAGCCTATAGTGTGATCTTAAGGACTTTTCTGTCATTTCTTGTCCTTAGGACATGTTTGGTATGCTGTCATTTCTTGTCCTTAGGATATGTTTGGTATTTTTCTTCTGAATATGGTCATTTTTGTCTTGACAGAGAGATACCCTTCCCTATATAAAGGGGTCATCTCTTCCCTTGTAAGCATAGTAGATTGAATAAAGTTTCTTGCATGTGTAATTCTCTTCTAGTGTGAAGATGAGAGCCCTTCCCTCCAAGGAGGTCCCCTGAGAGAGGTTCCGACGAGAGGTTGTGGTTGTGGGGCCCGTGTTCGTGTCTCCCTTTCTGCATCGATCCACCATTGCGCCACTGTTCCGCATCATTTGTTGGATGCATATGGTGTGTGTCTTTTCTCAAGGTCAAGATTGTGCATTTATATTAAGAAGAGATCCTCTCAGTACATGTTTGGACCGGAGTCCAGCAGTATTAAGAGGCGGAGGGCCCAGTATTTGCCAAGTTTTGAGATCATATGAAGGGGTTTTTTTTTTGTAATGTTTGGCCTCCCTCCCCTTCTCAGTACTGCTGGACTCCGGTCAAAACATGTGATGAGAGGATCTCCTCTTATTTATATTGCCTTCCAAGTATACAGAAGAGAGGATACATGTCCTTTAGCGAGGTACCTGTGTATTGATTGGGACGTCCCAAGATACTAGCCCTCAGAGTGGCGGCGAAGGAGGGACATCTTGGTGGGTTCCGGGCGGGACGCGAAGAACGCAGCGGAAACGATGAACAAAAATTATCCCACCTGATGCCCGCTGATCCGATTCGGAACGAAAAACTAAAACCGAAAACTAACGGGAATAATCCGATTACCGTGCGCGGATTTGAATCCGCTTCCGTCTCGGTTCCATCGAGGCGATGCCGCGAGCCGGCCTCCAGCGATCCTCTGCGGTAGTTCGTCCTCGATCCCTCGTCCGTATCAGCTCGCTCGCTGAAGATCCGTCGCCGCAACGATTGCCAAAATCCCGCCTACGGGAATTCCCGACTTTCGGGAATCACACGCGGCGGAGACGGAAACTGTTCTGGCGCCTTGAACGGGGCGCCCAGAGGAGGACAGAAAAAGGAGGGGATGACGGCCAGCAAGCGGAAATCCTAGAGCTTGGCCCAGGGTTTCTCAACAGCGCGTATATATATTAAGTCGGCGTGACTTTTCACAAAAGTCCCCGAGTTAATATAAATCCCACTTATGTACCATCGACTGAGAATCTTATTGCGTGTGACCCTCTAGGCCCATTTACCAGTCCGATTTTCAGCCCGTTAAGTCAAATAACTAGTTATTGACTTATTGTAATTAATTAATATCTATATATTAACTAATTATTTAACCGAATTGACATCGCATGTAAATTCGGTCGGACTTCCGATCAAGTTGGGTGCCAAGCAACACCGCATGATACCGGAAGGTAATGGGGTTCAGCAACCCACTCATGGAACCTGTCCGTCCACAGTTACCACGTGGCTATAATCCTTCGTTCGCACAATGCTCTCGAGTTAACCTAGGATATCGCCAACTGTCAAACCCTAGATTGTCAACTCAGTTGAATCAGACTCCGCTGTACAATATCCGAAAACCACTTTTCTGATATTGTTTCTGCTCTGGCCAGAGACTCCTGCGGATCTACTCTAGAGCATTCTCTCTCCAGTTACCTGAGAGCGAACGATCCTTTATTGAATACGCAATCACCTTCGAAGGTCTTCCGCTGGATCCGATCCTTGACTATTAGAGATCACGTGGATAGGGATTCGTAGATCAAGGTCAAAGTCCAGAAGTCTACCGACAAGGTGTCTTTGGTGTCTCAAGTCCAAGTATCAACCACGCCACTGTGACGATGAATCAAGCCGATTGACAGTCAGGTAAATTACCATTCGGCGATTCATGTCGGATCAGTTCAGTGAACTCATTCTCCAATGAGCACCTACAGGTTTACTGTAACGACCCGCCACCCTATAATCGGGGATCCGATTACTAAATGGGTACCGAATCATTAATTTGGAACCAAACCAGGATCTAATCAAGTCTGGGAGATAAATAATAAACTAAGCTAAACATTCACATCGCATTGAACTGAAATAAAAGTGCAGGAATTAAAATTATTACAATGCGACTCGATACAGCAAATAATTACATATTCCAACAGAAAAGAAATAATTAAACGTACAGGCCAGAAATAAAATAACAACTACGTCGGGGCATACCCCGGAACAACTGCTGACGATGCTCAATCTCACGGTCGCACTCTCCTCGCTAGGTCTGCTGAGAGTCCTCACCTGAAAACCGCAGGGGGGTGAGTCTCAAAGACAAGACTCAGTAGGGATCCTTCGATCCCCACTGCCCACGCACACACCCACAAGTGCAAGGTACAGTTAACGGTAAAGTGATAAGCACAAGAGGTACAATTCCTAATTCTTAACGTGAATCACATGCAATCATAATATAATAAACATGCATATATTAAACTAGCCGGCTAGGAAACCCGCAACTGCTGTCTCGATAGAACTCGCTAGCCACACAACAACGGTGGAAAAACCTCGACCCGCTGAGAACAAACAGTAACCCCTCGGATAGCACACTAGCTACTCCGGCCCAACCGGCTCAGGTGGCTACTCCTTCCCTCAGCATGAGTGACTCTCCGAATGTACCACTCCGACACCGGTACTAGCTGACCCCGGGGTTCACCAGGTGACCCTCTCTCACTAGGCGTCACCCCGCCCACGCCCCCACCGGCGCTGTGCTCACGCCCCCACCAGCACGGGGTGATAAAGCGCTACAATGTCACTCCAGGTCCACAGTAACACAAAGCCCAGCAAGTACGATCCGGTCACGTGAAAAGTCCGCGATCGCATAACATACACGTAGTATTGTCCGGTCATGAAGAATCTATCTCTACCGGGTACACTAAAACATGCACTAACCATCCGTCTAACAGTATGAACACATTTTACTGGCATGAATTAGTGAGGTTCTGTCTTGAATCGCGTCTCCCAAGGTCGACGCCATTCAAGCTCCATGTACAGGTTCATGTAAAACAGTCTTCAGAATCAGGCCCTAAAAGGCGTCGACACCAGTGGTCGCCTTTTAAAAGGCGTCGACATCCTCAGACGCCATTCAGCACAGAAATCCAGAATTTCCAAAGAAACCACCCAGGGAATTTCTGCCTTAAAAGGCGTCATGGCCTACCGACGCCATTCAAAACGCGTCGCCGTCCCATGACGTCTTTTAACCCCAGAATCCCGAACTGGCGACCCCTCAGCCAGGCGATTCCTGTCTAAAAGGCGTCGCGATGGTCCGACGCCCTTCAAAAAGGCGTCGTCCATACACGACGTCTTTTAACCCCAAGAACCAGAGTTGCCATGAGCCCGAGGGCTCCCTTTCCAACCCAAATAACCCCAAATTCAACCAAAAACGGAGGAGAAAGAGGGGCAACACAATTCATAGGAAATCACATTCATAGCAAACCCCCATATCATCAAAAGAACACCTAAACATGCTCATTCTACCCCCCGAAACCAAAGATTCAAACAAGCTTAAACGGGGAAAAACATGGCTTAACACGATGCTTATGGGAACCGTCACCCTACGGGATACTTGAACGCCGTGGTCGTCCTTGCTCCACCGTGACGTCGGCCGCCGTCCGGAGAGTAGAACGCCGCAGTGGAAGTGGAGGTGGTAGTGGTAGGAGCTAGGTAGAGGATGGAGTGGAGGGAGGGATGAAATGGTGGGAGGAAAAGAGGGAGGAGGAGGGATCGCCGCCGGGTTCGTCGGAAGGGAAAGAGAGGAAGAGAGGAGAAAATGAGGGAAAGAAGGAGGGCTCGCGGGATTAACCAGAGACTGGCTAAAATGCGTCAACATCCACGGACGCCTATCAGTTGATGTGACAGCTGCTCTGACAAGACTCTGAAACGCGTCGTTCAAGGCAGACGCCGTTCAGACGACATGTCAGGGCCGTACTCTGACAAACCCAGAGTCGCAGTCTGAAAGGCGTCGACACACGTGGACGCCGTTCAGACGACAAGACAGGGCCGTACCCTCGCGGCCCGAAACCAGCCCACGTGGCACCCACGTGGCAGAACTTGAAATGCGTCTGCGACGGTGGACGCCGTTCAAAACGCGTCTCGATGTCCTGACGCGAATCAACACAGAACCTCCGCCCTCATTAAGGTTAGAACTACAAGGTCCGATCCCGAAAACCGGATCCGAAGGTCACGATCCTTACAATCTCCCCCCCTTAAAAGAATTTCGCCCCCGAAATTGACTGCTTAGAATTAACAAGGTCAAAACAGGGATACAAGTTCACAAGGAAACTTACGAAAAGAGGTAAGGGAACTGCTCCCGCATCTCATCCTCTCGCTCCCAGGTTGCCTCACCTCCGGAGCGGTACTGCCAAATCACCTTGACCAACGGTACACTCTTGTTCCGCAGGACCTGTTCTCTGCGATCCTCAATACGAACAGGATATTCTGGAAAGGACAGGTCCTCAGCGACCTCCAACTCTGAAAAATCCAAGACATGGGACGGATCCTGAACATACTTTCTCAGTAAGGAAACATGGAACACATCGTGCACCCCTGCAAGACTGGGTGGCAAGGCCAGCTGATACGCGGTTTCCCCAATCCGAGCAAGAATGGGAAAAGGCCCAATATATCACGGACTCAGCTTGCCTCGCTTCCCGAATCTCATCACACCCTTGGAGGGTGAGACTCGGAGAAACACGTGGTCTCCAACTTCAAACTCAAGTGGTCTCCGTCGGATGTCAGCATAACTCTTCTGCCTACTCTGCGCTGCGGTCAACCTTTGCCGAACTAACCTGGCAATCTCAGCACACTGCTGTACTAACTCGGGTCCCGCTATCTGCCTTTCACCGATCTCGGACCAACATACTGGAGATCGGCACGGTCGCCCATACAAAGCCTCGTAAGGCGCCATGCCGATACTAGAATGGTAATTGTTGTTATAGGCAAATTCCACTGTGGACAAATACTGCTCCCAAGAACCTCCCCAGTCTAGACAACAAGCTCTGAGCATATCTTCCAAGGTCTGAATAGTCCTCTCCGACTGCCCGTCAGTCTCGGGATGGTAGGCTGAGCTGAAAGCCAACTGAGTGCCTAATGCTTGCTGAAAGCTCTTCCAGAATCTGGAAGTAAACCTTGGATCTCGATCTGATACAATAGACAAAGGTACCCCGTGCAGAGAGACGATCCGGTCTATAAACAACTTTGCCAGCTTGCCGACTGACCAGTCCTTCCTAATAGCTAGGAAGTGTGCCGACTTGGTCAGCCGATCAACGATGACCCAGATGGCATCTCTCCTGCTAGGGGATGTAGGCAATCCCATCACGAAGTCCATCGTCACATGCTCCCATTTCCATTCTGGAATCGGCAAGGGCTGCAGCAATCCACCAGGTCTCTGATGCTCGGCTTTAACCTGCTGACAAGTCATGCATCTGGACACATATTCAGCCACATCTTTCTTCATACCGGGCCACCAGAAGTGCCTCCTCAAACAATGATACATCTTTGTTGTCCCAGGATGCACTGCATATCTCGAACGGTGCGCCTCATCAAGAACACATCTGCGCACGTCCTCCTCAGTCGGAACATAAAGTCTACCTCTGAACCTGACCGTACCGTCGTCCCACAACTCCACCTCTAACCTCTGGAGGATCTGTGGTAGCTCAACATCTGCCCTCTAAGCCTCAATTACTGCATGATACACAGCTGGTCTCACAGTCAAACTGACCAGCACGGCTCTGTCATCTTCACGTGGAACCCTAAAGGAAGATTCCACCACCTGTTCAAACAATTTCCACTCCTGAATCATAAGGTATGATATGACCGTCTTCCGACTCAAAGCGTCTGCCACCACATTCGCCTTGCCCGGATGATAAGAAAGGTCAAAGTCATAATCTTTAATGAACTCCATCCACCTTCGCTGCCTCAAATTCAGGTCCCTCTGAGTGAACACATATTTCAAACTCTTATGATCTGTGAAAACCTGGAATTTCTCCCCATATAAATAATGCCTCCAGATCTTGAGTGCAAATACTACAGCTGCCAGCTCCAAATCATGAGTAGGATAGTTCTCTTCATGCTTCTTCAGCTGTCGAGAAGCATAAGCCACTACCCTGCCATGCTGCATTAGAACTACGCCCAAACCTCGACGGGACGCATCAGAGTAAACTACAAATCCACCTGATCCAGATGGAAGCACCAGCACAGGGGCTGACGTGAGACGGGTCTTTAACTCAATAAAACTCTGTTCGCAATCCTCGGTCCACACAAAGCGAACTCCCTTTCGAGTCAATCTCGACAAGGGGGCTGCTATCGACGAAAAACCCTGAACAAACCGCCTGTAATAACCGGCAAGCCCCAGAAAGCTCCTGATCTCAGTCACTGAAGTCGGCCTGCTCCAATCCATCACTGCCTCGATCTTGGCTGGATCCACTGCGATACCATTGCCAGAAATAACATGCCCAAGGAAATGCACCTCGTCTAGCCAAAACTCACACTTGCTAAACTTGGCATAAAGTTGGTGCTCCCTCAGGACCTGCAACACTGCCCGAAGATGGATGGCATGCTCTTCCTCAGAAGAAGAATAGATCAGAATATCATCAATAAACACAACCACAAACTGATCCAAGTAGGTCCTGAAGACTCGGTTCATCAGCTCCATAAAGGCCGCTGGAGCATTGGTCAAGCCAAAGGGCATAACCAAAAACTCATAATGTCCATACCGAGTTCTGAAAGCCGTCTTACTAACATCAACATCTCGGATCCTCATCTGATAATACCCGGATCTCAAGTCGATCTTGGAAAATACCCTCGCGGACTGCAGCTGATCCATCAAATCATCGATCCTTGGAAGTGGGTACTTATTCTTTATCGTTACCTGGTTCAGCTGCCTATAGTCAATGCACAACCTCATAGATCCATCTTTCTTTCTAACGAACAGGACTGGAGCACCCCAAGGAGATGTACTGGGACGAATGAAACCCTTATTCAGCAGCTCCTGCAATTGCGCCTTCAACTCAGCGAGTTCGGCTGGCGCCATCCGATACAGGGCCTTAGACAAGGGCGCCATACCTGGTGCAAGCTCGATGGTAAATTCGACCTCTCGCTGAAGAGGATGGCCAGGCAGCTCCTCAGGAAATACATCTATGAACTCACATACAACAGGTACCTCCCCAGGGCTGAGACTATCCCGGACATCAGAGACGACAACAGAGGCAAGAAAAGCCTCACAGCCACCAGCAAGCAACCTCCGTGCCTTAAAGGCAGAAATAAGAATACCTCGGGAAGAAAGCCTAATACCTTGGAAGAAGAAGGTCGGGATGTCCGGAATGGAGAATCGCACCCTCTTTCTGTGGCAGTCCACTTCCACATAAAAGGCTTCTAACCAATCCATGCCCAGGATGATATCAAAGTCACGAATAGCAAGCACAACCAACTGGGCAGGTAGCACATGACCCTCGATGGTCAAGGGAACATTCCTCAAACAATTATAAGATATCATAAAGTCTCCAGAAGGAACCTCCACCATCAAACCATCAGATAACTCATCAACAGGTGCAGAAAGAATATCTAGGAACTGCTCATAAATGAAAGAATGCGAAGCACTCGAATCAATCAATACGTGTGCAGAGTTCCCAAGGACAGAAAGTGTACCTTCCACCAAGTTGGACGCGCGAGCCTCCCTCCTGGTGATAGCTAGCACTCTCCCCTGGGTCCTCGGCTTCTTCTGCTCACCTGAACCATGTCCCTGACCATGCCCCTGCGGGCACTGCCTCGCCAAATGGCCCTGCTGGCCGCAAGTAAAACACCTCCTGGGGAGAGTGGGACACTGAGTCCCACCATGGGCACCCCCACAGTGCTGACAGACTGCCGGAAGCCTCTGAGCTGGCCCCTGCGGTGCACTGGATACAGACTGACTCTGCTGGCCTTGCCCGGACCTGTTGCTGCCGCTACTGCCACTACTGCTGCCACCACCCCTGAAGAATCTCCTGAATCGGGAGCCGAGTGACGATGATCCCGATCCGGCTGAAGGGGCCGCTGCCGCTGCCTTACCCCTGCCACGAACTGGGCTCTGAGCGGCCAGTCCTCTCTCCCGGGCCGACTGGCTCTGTTGAGCCTCCACTGCTGCTGCACATCTAACCGCAGAAGCCAGATCCGTGCAACAGTGAGATGCCACGAAGTTCCTCAGACTGAGCCTCAGTCCGTCCACGAACCTCTCAGTACGACGCTCCTCGTCCCCAGATATGAAATGCACAAACCGTCCTAGCGAAACAAACTTCGCCTGGTACTCGAGTACCGTCATACTCCCCTGCGTCAGATCCATGAACTCCCTCTCCTTGGCCCTCTGGACGTGTCTAGGGAAATACTGTGCGTTGAACTCCTTAACAAAAGTCTCCCATGGAATTTCCCTAAGACTCCTGTCCTCGTAAGACAAACTCTTCAAAGTGGTCCACCAGTCATAGGTGCTATCCTTCAGCATGAAGGTAGCCAACGGGGTCCGCTCTACTGCAGCACAATCTATGGTATCAAAAGTCTTCTCTATCTCTCTAAGCCAGTGGATGGCCTCGTCAGGGTCGGGACGACCGGTGAAGTGAGGTGGCCTCAGCTTCAGAAACCTCTCAAGTGTAGCTGTGGACCCTCCCCGCGCACTGGAACTCTCACTGGGGTCTCGCGTCTGGTACCGGGCCATAGTATCCATCATAGCCTCCATAAACTGCTCGACACTCGGCCTCCCGGCCTCGGACCCACTAGGGACGTCTCCCTGCTCTCGAATAACTGGCATCCTCCTTCTGGGAGCCATCTACTCGCCTACAATTACAAAATCAAAAGTTCTAATCGGATTCCTAAAGCCTATGCTACCGCCGTGCCTGTACGGGATAATGTATTTATTTGCCGAATTTATGATATTTAACCTAGTTATTTATTTATTTGCCAGACCGTATGCTCTGATACCAACTGTAACGACCCGCCACCCTATAATCGGGGATCCGATTACTAAATGGGTACCGAATCATTAATTTGGAACCAAACCAGGATCTAATCAAATCTGGGAGATAAATAATAAACTAAGCTAAACATTCACATCGCATTGAACTGAAATAAAAGTGCAGGAATTAAAATTATTACAATGCGACTCGATACAGCAAATAATTACATATTCCAACAGAAAAGAAATAATTAAACGTACAGGCCAGAAATAAAATAACAACTACGTCGGGGCATACCCCGGAACAACTGCTGACGATGCTCAATCTCACGGTCGCACTCTCCTCGCTAGGTCTGCTGAGAGTCCTCACCTGAAAACCGCAGGGGGGTGAGTCTCAAAGACAAGACTCAGTAGGGATCCTTCGATCCCCACTGCCCACGCACACACCCACAAGTGCAAGGTACAGTTAACTTTAAAGTGATAAGCACAAGAGGTACAATTCCTAATTCTTAACGTGAATCACATGCAATCATAATATAATAAACATGCATATATTAAACTAGCCGGCTAGGAAACCCGCAACTGCTGTCTCGATAGAACTCGCTAGCCACACAACAACGGTGGAAAAACCTCGACCCGCTGAGACCAAACAGTAACCCCTCGGATAGCACACTAGCTACTCCGGCCCAACCGGCTCAGGTGGCTACTCCTTCCCTCATCATGAGTGACTCTCCGAATGTACCACTCCGACACCGGTACTAGCTGACCCCGGGGTTCACCAGGTGACCCTCTCTCACTAGGCGTCACCCCGCCCACGCCCCCACCGGCGCTGTGCTCACGCCCCCACCAGCAAGGGGTGATAAAGCGCTACAATGTCACTCCAGGTCCACAGTAACACAAAGCCCAGCAAGTACGATCCGGTCACGTGAAAAGTCCGCGATCGCACAACATACACGTAGTATTGTCCGGTCATGAAGAATCTATCTCTACCGGGTACACTAAAACATGCACTAACCATCCGTCTAACAGTATGAACACATTTTACTGGCATGAATTAGTGAGGTTCTGTCTTGAATCGCGTCTCCCAAGGTCGACGCCATTCAAGCTCCATGTACAGGTTCATGTAAAACAGTCTTCAGAATCAGGCCCTAAAAGGCGTCGACACCAGTGGTCGCCTTTTAAAAGGCGTCGACATCCTCAGACGCCATTCAGCACAGAAATCCAGAATTTCCAAAGAAACCACCCAGGGAATTTCTGCCTTAAAAGGCGTCATGGCCTACCGACGCCATTCAAAACGCGTCGCCGTCCCATGACGTCTTTTAACCCCAGAATCCCGAACTGGCGACCCCTCAGCCAGGCGATTCCTGTCTAAAAGGCGTCGCGATGGTCCGACGCCCTTCAAAAAGGCGTCGTCCATACACGACGTCTTTTAACCCCAAGAACCAGAGTTGCCATGAGCCCGAGGGCTCCCTTTCCAACCCAAATAACCCCAAATTCAACCAAAAACGGAGGAGAAAGAGGGGCAACACAATTCATAGGAAATCACATTCATAGCAAACCCCCATATCATCAAAAGAACACCTAAACATGCTCATTCTACCCCCCGAAACCAAAGATTCAAACAAGCTTAAACGGGGAAAAACATGGCTTAACACGATGCTTATGGGAACCGTCACCCTACGGGATACTTGAACGCCGTGGTCGTCCTTGCTCCACCGTGACGTCGGCCGCCGTCCGGAGAGTAGAACGCCGCAGTGGAAGTGGAGGTGGTAGTGGTAGGAGCTAGGTAGAGGATGGAGTGGAGGGAGGGATGAAATGGTGGGAGGAAAAGAGGGAGGAGGAGGGATCGCCGCCGGGTTCGTCGGAAGGGAAAGAGAGGAAGAGAGGAGAAAATGAGGGAAAGAAGGAGGGCTCGCGGGGTTAACCAGAGACTGGCTAAAATGCGTCGACATCCACGGACGCCTATCAGTTGATGTGACAGCTGCTCTGACAAGACTCTGAAACGCGTCGTTCAAGGCAGACGCCGTTCAGACGACATGTCAGGGCCGTACTCTGACAAACCCAGAGTCGCAGTCTGAAAGGCGTCGACACACGTGGACGCCGTTCAGACGACAAGACAGGGCCGTACCCTCGCGGCCCGAAACCAGCCCACGTGGCACCCACGTGGCAGAACTTGAAATGCGTCTGCGACGGTGGACGCCGTTCAAAACGCGTCTCAATGTCCTGACGCGAATCAACACAGAACCTCCGCCCTCACTAAGGTTAGAACTACAAGGTCCGATCCCGAAAACCGGATCCGAAGGTCACGATCCTTACATTTACCATTGTGTCTCCACACGAGTAACCAACGAGATTAGTCACCCTCATCATATGAGCTGGAATAACCTGTACTAGTCTAACCGAATGTTTGATGTCCTTCTCAAACATCCTACGACCAGGAACAATTGAGAATATGTGTTTATAAGTCATCAGTCTCATTATTATGATCTCATTATAATCTGATGACTATTACACATATTCATGGACTTCATTATGCGCAATTATAAATATGTCAATCTATATAATGAATTTAATGTCATTTATTAGTGAACCAGATTGAAATAGGTGCCTTATGATTGGCTTAGAGGACACCTATATCCATCAATCTCCCACTTAGGCTCAAGCCAATCACCTTCGCATTTGATCTCCATCAAATCTAGGTGATGCTCACAAAAAGTTTGTGACTAAGACTTGGTCAGAGATCTGCTAAATTATCTATTGATGGAATATTTTCCATTACGTTATTTCCTATTTATCCTTTGTCTCCGAACCTGTGAAAGAACCTCAGAATGTTCTGGAACTTCTGAAGAGACCATGACTCGATCACACAATTCATTGCTCCCACTGTTGTCCTACAACGATAGGATGGTATCAGAGACCTTTTAGAACTACATCTAGTTCAGGGATGAACCTTTTCATCCATACTGTTCTAATAACAGTATCACTTATTTATGTCGTCACCTTAATATCGAGTTCTGGATTGGAACCATTCCAATCCATTCCTTTCTACTAGAAGGTTGAATCCATTATTTGACTTGAAATTTGAGTCAGTGTGACCTCATAGTTTCAAATCATCATCTCCATATACGTGAATGCATCCTTAGCACTTCTCAAGCGCTTAATAGTGCATTCCACTCATGTATCCTTTAAGGAATCTTTTCTTTAAAGAAATAAATTCCAAATCTCAACAATTGAGACTTGTTATGAAACTTATGCCAAACATCTTGACATACAGGTCAATATAATATCCCCACCGATCTATCTTAATAGATTCGTATTTCCAATACGTGGGATATTATAATTAAACTTATTATGGAGGAAAATATGGTTAACAATGCTTTCACTAATAGTACCATCCTGAAGTCATTCTTAATGACTTTGATGTTATCATCATAAAGCATTACTAAAGCGACCGTGCTCCCAGTGTCCTTTCTGAACACACACAATCCGTGATCATTCTTAACGATCACATAATATTTGACCATTAAGTCAAAACTATTATTAGAACTTAGGAAGCTTCAGTTTGATTCAAAATAATTTTTGAAATCATAACTTGCTTCCTGGACATTCTAAAAGTTTTAAAGGTGTATCATATACATCTTTACCTCAATCACATTGAGTGGACGCTTTTAATATCCAACTGTCATCATCTCATGATAGGCAGTATTGACAAGTAGAATTCTAATAAACTTATCAATCTCAAAGTTGTAATGACAGAGAGCATCATTATCATAGATTTTAGATCATAATCTATTTTAAGCTCCTCTCATCTTGCTAAATCAGATATGTCAAACATATCTTTTTAGTCACTGAGAGAATCTATGAAGCTCTCTGATGTGTGTCATGAGTGGTTCCAAACAACTAAAGATTATCTAATAATCTTATGTTAACTTGTGAATCTAGAACATCTTCTAGTTTTTTATCAGCTCCCACTATCTTCTTTGAGGACATATTCCTCTTCACAGAAGACAGCTTTCAAGACGATAATTATTTCATTATCGTGTGGCCAATAATTGTAGTGTCCAAACTCTTTAGACATTCACAAATTCACATCACGATAATACATGACTTTTAAATCAAGTTTGTTCATAATTCACATCTCGTATGAATTATTTGGTTTCCATATCTTATATGGACACACACTGACTTATTTGGAACCATCTTTAAAGTATGGACATCTAATGTTCATATTCATGTTCAAAAGGATAAGAATTAGGCAAATCTTATTATGTATTGCACCATATCTTAATAAGGTGCAATTCCTCATTCTATCATATTGCTATGATGCACAATGAGGATTAATCGAGCAAAGATATAATTATCCTCTTTGTGATTTATGTGTATCATACATTAAAGTATCAGTTTCTTTGATCAAATCAAAAATTCTAATACTTCATATTGATCTCATACATTAATCTCTCAGATGAATTCGACTTATACTACATTAAGTACATACAGCCGAATCATTCCAAGAGTAAACTATAAGGTAAGTCAATAGTAGTGATTATCTTTGGCCTTTGAGTTGTTTACATCCATATGCATCAGGATCAATAATTTCTTATTGTACAACCCTATGTACAATACCATAGATAATCAAGATTCACACAGTTCATTTCTATAGGAGACTTGTGAATGTTCATCATATAAAATGTCACATCAAGAATCTATAGTACATTGACTGATTCGAACAACTATTATTCTTTCTCAATCAATGTTATCCTTGATATGCAACTAAATAACAGTTATTCAGTTTCATATTTGACTCCTATAGATATACAAAGATTTACTGTCTAACAGTAACCTATGAATATCATGAACAATAGTTGAGTCTAACTCAACACTTGCATTTTCTCGATTTCCTTTTACTTGTCTAAGTCTACACACTATCGCAGCTCTGATAATCATTTCCAATATCTCATATTAGATATGCTAATTCTCCAATAGACATGCAAAAGTTGATAACAAGAATATGAAACTTCTTTCAAGTTTCATATTCATTTTGCCTTTACCAATATCCTTATATTGGTTGCAGTGGGAGAACTGCTACTTCTCTATCTCAGCTGACTTTTCTTTATCCTTTCAGGTGTGGGTTCGACCGTTTAAAATCTTACTACTTGCCTTTCTCAAAAGCACATCATAAATATCTCTTCATCTTGGTCTATCCAAATAAGAGATTTCATGACAATGATTAAGTCTTTCAAAAAAAGGCATATCATGAGTACCTCTTCACCTTGGTCTATCCAAGTAAGACGAATCATGATACATGATTAGGATAGTGACTTTCACTTACCTCTAAAGACATTCTTTACAGTTTTCTAGTCAGTCTGAGTATGAGAAGTATTGGCATCCAATATGCCAACTTCTCGAATAGACGACATTTAAGTGAATCGAAGGAAATAACGTGATTTAAGCAGATAGTTCTGATAATTCAATTATGGTCTTCTATCTTGAATTATTTCCCACTATTTTTCGACAGACTGTATAACCTTCAGGTATACAGAACGGAAGACTCCGACGGTCTTCTAGTGAGGATCAGAATCTCCAAGAATCATAGTATGACCTCGGGTAAACACATAGTATCATACCATTATCTTAGAGCAACCATCTCATGGTAATTGCAACTCCTTGCAATATCCAATCTTATTTCGGCTCCCAGGTCTTTAATGGTTCCGGGTAAACACAGTAGACTATTATACCTGGTCTAAGCTTTACCATCAATACGTCACAGAGTAGAGTAAAAATGCAGCTCCCGGGTAAACGCGAGGATAGCTACACCGTTCCTCTATTCCAATCTCAAGGCATCATAATGCCATAGTTAATAGTCCTTTCATCAAATGGTGGCAGATCTCGAGTAAACAGGTAGAAACTGTCATCACTGAATCAAGTTCTAAGAACTATATTGAAGGAGAGCCACGCGGTACATTCTCAATGACTCGCGCTCTGGCTTAGACTTTATGTTGAAGGTTTTGTTTATGTTAAGTTGGTCTCATCTTAGGTGATAGTTTATAAATATATCGAATATATTTAACTATACCTAGATATTAGCAATCGATTCATAATCAATAACTAAAAGCATGCATCATCCATGCATGTTCATTATGTGGTCATGGACAACACGGTAATTAACTGGAGCCAAACAATTAATCACCAAAACTATATAACATTTATATAATCTAAACATGCAAACGCATAGCCACTGGTGATCTCATCTCCTGTCGCCTTCCTGGTTGCATTTGTGGATCATCCTCGCTTTTCCTCGGCCGGCGCGATCAATTACAAATAATATTAATTTTGAAACAATTTCAAATACAAATAAATTGTAAGAGAAAGCCTTATGGCCGAGTACAATGACAGAGGGAGATAGAATTATAATGGAATGAGAAAGAGAGAGAGACACGCAGGCCTCATTAATTAACACTTAATTAATGTACATCACATCCCATAACAATTCATATAATCACACACCATCACATGATATGAAATTAACTAAGTGCATGTCTATGACCACCGCAAATTTTAACCATCTACACATGATAAAGCACATCACATGAAGGCTAAAATTTTGAAATTATAATAATTTTGGCTTTCTTAAAACCTGGGTACCAATCAAAATTGGATAATTTGAATTTTCAAAAATCTTATTTTCTAACATGTAATTAAATCTAATTTAAAGCATTAAACACATCAACATGTGCAGACAAAGCTAAAATTAAAATTCTAAAATATTCCATGCTTAATTTATAACATTTCTAAATTAATTAATCTAACACTTAGATTAATTTTAATTCACATTAATAACAATTATTAATGCGAAACAATCTAACATTTAGAAAGAATTAAAAATTCATAAATAACATTTATAAAAGAATTTTCAACTCAAATTATTAACCCCTTAACAACTCCTTGTTAATAAACCCCTTCACTTAAAGCATATTTCTCAATAACAATTATTAAGAAATAATAATTAGAACATTTCTAATTAAAATAGTCTAACATCTTAGACTTAATTTAATCCTTTAATAACATTTATAAAATATTAAATTCCAAGTAGATTAGATCATTAAAACCAATAATTAAGAGATACTTGAGTAAACTAATTAATAATCTTAATAACTATTATTAAGACTTAATTAATCCTTAATAACTTTCATTAAGGTTTATTACTCAAAAAATAATTAACTTAATTATAACTATTATAATTAGTTAATTAATCACTTAACAACTATTATTAAGTGTCTCTAAATTATTAAAACAATTTCCTAACAACAATTGCTAAGAAATTATTAATATTAATCTAATCACTTAATTATAACAAAATTAACAACTTTTGTTAATTCTATTCAAAATCGTAACTTAAAATTAAATTAATAACATTTGTTAATTATATTTAGGTCACAACTTAAAGTTTAATTAACAACACTTGCTAATATTTAATTTAAGATCATATCTTAAATATTAAAGCCCTCTAAACACTTAAAGAAATGTAAATTAACAACAATTGATAATTTGAGTTAAGATCACATCTTTATGAAACCCATTAATCACTTATAAAATTATATTAACAACATTTGTTAATTAAATTAAGATCAAATCTGAAATAACCATCTAATAATTTTATTAAAAGAATTTAACAACACTTGTTAAATCTAATTAAGATCATATCTTAATAATAACACTTATTTAACTGAAAATTGTAGATAAAAGTCTAAAACATATTTTAAACTTTATTTAAAATAATTTTCAGTTAATTAAAAGTGGGTTACAAACATTAATAAAAAGTATTAGAGGGTTTAATGGGGTTAAGGGGTTCAATAACAGGTTAATGGGCTGGGGTAATAGGAGTTAATGGGGTTAGGCCCAATGGGCTTAGGCAAAGGGCCAATTGGACTCGGGCAGCAGGGAACCAGGTCTAGCCTGGTCCGGCCTGGCTCGAGCCAGGCAGGCGCCCGGGCTCAAGCCAGGCAGGTGCCTGGCGCGCCCGGCCCAGGCCAAGCTGGCCCCGGTCAGGCTGGGCCGGTCCGGGTCCAGCCCGCCTGGACGGGGCGCTCGGGACCGCCCGGTCCGGCGCCCAGCGCACCAGGCTCGCCCGGCCCGCAGGTTAGGGTTTTGCCCCCCCCTTTTAGGCAGGTTTAGGTCAGCGCCGCCGCCTCCGCCGGCAGCGAGGCCGGCCGGAACCTGAGGGGGGGTGGTACCCCCTTCGTCCTCGACGCCGACAGTTGTCGGCCGGCGAGCCGTTCGCCGCCGGTAGCCCCCAAAAGATGGCAGTTTGGACTGTTTAATGCCATGGCTTTCCCCTTAAAATTCTTCCAACATTTGGAGAAATCTAACGAGGAAAGCTACACCGCTGACTGTCGGTCACAGCAGGGACATTGTCGGGGTCAAGAAGGTATTGCTGATCACACCAGCGAGGTAACAGTGGTTTCCGACCACCATATAACCCAGTTTGAAGCCGGATCTTCAACATCATGAAGAGCGCAAACGAAAAAACCCCAAATATTAAATTCGTTTTCTTCATGAAAAATTAAATCTAATATTTAATGTTCATCACATGAACAATTTCTCAGAGAATAACGAATCATTGCATGGAAATAATTTTAGAACAATAATTTTATCGTTTCGGAGCGGATCAGAGCGGAACCTGGCTCTGATACCACTGTTGGGTTCCGGGCGGGACGCGAAGAATGCAGCGGAAACAATGAACAAAAATTATCCCGCTCGATGCCCGCTGATCCGATTCGGAACGAAAAACTAAAACCGAAAACTAACGGGAATAATCCGATTACCGTGCGTGGATTCAAATCCTCTTCCGTCTCGGTTCCGTCGAGGCGATGCCGCGAGCCGCACAAGCGTCCGGCCTCCAGCGGTATCCACGCGATCCTCCGCGGTAGTTCGTCCTCGATCCCTCATCCGTATCAGCTCGCTCGCTGAAGATCCGTCGCCGCAACGATTGCCGAAATCCCGCCTACGGGAATTCCCGACTTTCGGGAATCACACGCGGCGGAGACGGAAACTGTTCTGGCGCCTTGAACGGGGCGCCCAGAGGAGGAGAGAAAAAGGAGGGGATGACGGCCAGCAAGGGGAAATCCTAGAGCTTGGCCCATGGTTTCTCAACAGCGCGTATATATATTAAGTCGGTGTGACTTTTCACAAAAGTCCCCGAGTTAATATAAATCCCACTTATGTACCACCGACTGAGAATCTTATTGCGTGTGACCCTCTAGGCCCATTTACCAGTCCCGTTTTCAGCCCGTTAAGTCCAATAACTAGTTATTGACTTATTGTAATTAATTAATATCTATATATTAACTAATTACTTAACCGAATTGACATCGCATGTAAATTCGGTCGGACTTCCTATCAAGTTGGGTGCCAAGCAACACCGCATGATCCCGGAAGGTAATGGGGTTCAGCAACCCACTCATGGAACCTGTCCGTCCATAGTTACCACGTGGCTATAATCCTTCGTTCGCACAATGCTCTCGAATTAACCTAGGGTATGGTCTACTGTCAAACTCTAGATTGTCAACTCATTTGAATCAGACTCCGCTGTACAATATTCAAAAACCACTTTTCTGATATTGTTTCTGCTCTAGCCAGAGACTCCTGCGGATCTACTCTAGAGCATTCTCTCTCTAGTTACCTGAGAGCGAACGATCCTTTATTGAATACGCAATCACCTTCGAAGGTCTTCCGCTGGATCCGATCCTTGACTATTAGAGATCCCGTGGATAGGGATTCGTAGATTAAGGTCAAAGTCCAGAAGTCCACCGACAAGGTGTCTTTGGTGTCTCAAGTCCAAGGATCAACCACGCCACCGTGACGATGAATCAAGCCGATTGACAGTCAGGTAAATTATCATTCGGCGATTCATGTCGGATCAGTTCAGTGAACTCATTCCCCAATGAGCACCTACAGGTTTACCATTGTGTCTCCACACGAGTAACCAACGAGATCAGTCACCCTCATCATATGAGCTGGAATAACCTGTACTAGTCTAACCGGATGTTTGATGTCCTTCTCAAACATCCTACGACCAAGAACAATTGAGAATATGTGTTTATAAGTCATCAGTCTCATTATTATGATATCATCATAATCTGATGACTATTGCACATATTCATGGACTTCATTATACGCAATTATAAATATGTCAATCTACATAATGAATTTAATGTCATTTATTAGTGAACCAGATTGAAATAGGTGCCTTATGATTGGCTTAGAGGACACCTATATCCATCACATGTATCCTACTAAGATATCTATGCTATGACGTCATAGTACATAGGATTAGACACTTTTAATGGTATGCTTTTCTCTCACGCAGTGAATAAGACAAGACGAAGGACTGGGTTAGTGGAAAGCATAATGGCTGGCCACCCCATCGTTAAATGAAGAGGCAATAAATGAATATCCCTTAGCATTGTCCAATTAAAGGGGTTTTCTTCATGGTCCTCCCATAGAGTGGGCTAGCCCCTCCAAGTGGGGGGAGGGGGTGCTCGCCTTTGACCTCTTGATTTCTCAAGGGAATAGGAGGATTAATATCATGGTCCCAATGGAGCTTAGCCGTTAGGACCGTCGAGGGAAGCAAGCCCTTGATCTTCAAAGATGGCTATGACTCTCCGAGAGTTCTATGGAAAATCTTGAGAGCACCAAAAGGTTACCCTGATAAGTAGGTTTGTGATTGTTAAGTCCACGATTTTACATAAATAACAGATCAAATTTACATAATTTGCTATCAATTTAACGGACAAAATCACATGGAATGATAAGATAAACCATTTGCACATTCAGAATCTGAATTTTAAAATTTCATCACTCCATGGATGGAATAAGGGTAGCAATTCCATTTTCTCAGCAATTATTTAATGCGCAGTTGAATGATTTATGGCTAATGAGAACTTAACTGTTATTTTATGTGAAACAGGACATGAACAAGCAGATGGCATAGTGGTTGGACCACCCGAACGTCAAGGAAGCAACCAGGGTTCGAATCCCAGCAAAAACATCATTTTATTTTCGTATTTTAGCTTCAACTGGGGCCCACATGCCAACTAAGAGAGAAAGAAGGAGGGAATTCTGAAATTCAAAGAAAGAAGGATCCATTTCAGAAATTCGAAATTCAAAAATACCAATTAAATGCTTTAAAGATGATCCCCTAAATCAAGGGGAACTTAATAACAGGATTTTAAAAAATCTCTTTTGAAATTCAAAACCCCCTTTCTTTTCTATAAAACTAAGGGAGGAGGTCAAGGTGGGGTGTGTCCAATTTTCAGAATTTTCTAAGCTCTCTCTCTCCCCCACACAGCATCTCTCTTTCTATCTCTCCTTGTCGGTTTGCTCTCTCTACCTCTGCATCTCTCTCTCTCTGCATTTTTCTCTCTTTCTTTCTCACACTTTATCTCTCTCTCACTCTCTCCTTTGAGCACTCTCTCTCACGCACTTTGCGTCGCCCTCCCCTCTCTCCACCTTTTTCTCCCTCTCCTGTTATCTCTTCCTCTCTCCTCTCTCCTGCGAGCCCCGTTGACCACTGTTGTCCCCCGTACGCGCCAGAGCGCGTCCTGCAACGCACCGCCTCTCCTCCCGAGCCCGCCAGCCACGCGTCGCCGTCCGCCTCAGCCAGCAGCAGTGTCCGGGCCCGCCCTTCGCCACGCGGCGCCTCAGGCGTGTTCGCCCCGCTCGGCCTCGTCGCCTGTGCCGCAGCGTTGCTGAACGCGCCGCAGCGCTCCGCCACGCGGCAGCGCTGACGAGTTCGCGCCGCCGCGCCTCGTCACCCGTGCGCACAGGAGCAGAAGCTCCCGCTCTGCCGCCGCCACGCGTCAGCCGCGCGTGGCACCTCGCCTACAGCGCCTGCCTCGCCTGCAGCGCCCGCCTCGCCTGCCGTGCACCTCGCCTGCAGCGCCTGCCTCGCCTGCCGTGCGCCTCGCCTGCCGCTGCGCCGCGCCTGCCGCCTCGTCTGCAGCGCCTGCTGCCTCGGTTCACTGCCCCCCCTGCACTCAGCAGCCGCCACGCACCCCTGTGCGGACCAGTGTGCCCGCGCCATCTGCACCAGGCGCCTCTTAGCCAGCAGCCCTTCTGCTGCGGTTCTCACCGCTGTTGAATTTCTAGTTTGTTCATTTTATTTTAATAAGCTTAGTTCAATCAGCCTTGAAAACTCACATTGTAATTTCTCTTTAAATAATGTTGTATCAGTTTTCTTTTATGCAGTAGCTTGGTAATTTAGTCTTCTAGAAATATCTATCTTCTTAGGATAATATATTTATGTTGTCTATTATTCAATCATTTAGTTAGATTTACATATAGATCATTAGTTGAGTATTGTTAGTATTGTCTTAATAAAACTTAGGTGATTTAATGTTAAGGATCCATTTCAGAAATTCGAAATTCAAAAATACCAATTAAATGCTTTAAAGATGATCCCCTAAATCAAGGGGAACTTAATAACAGGATTTTAAAAAATCTCTTTTGAAATTCAAAACCCCCCTTCTTTTCTATAAAACTAAGGGAGGAGGTCAAGGTGGGGTGTGTCCAATTTTCAGAATTTTCTAAGCTCTCTCTCTCCCCCACACAGCATCTCTCTTTCTATCTCTCCTTGTCGGTTTGCTCTCTCTACCTCTGCATCTCTCTCTCTCTGCATTTTTCTCTCTTTATTTCTCACACTTTATCTCTCTCTCACTCTCTCCTTTGAGCACTCTCTCTCACGCACTTTGCGTCGCCCTCCCCTCTCTCCACCTTTTTCTCCCTCTCCTGTTATCTCTTCCTCTCTCCTCTCTCCTGCGAGCCCCGTTGACCACTGTTGTCCCCCGTACGCGCCAGAGCGCGTCCTGCAACGCGCCGCCTCTCCTCCCGAGCCCGCCAGCCACGCGTCGCCGTCCGCCTCAGCCAGCAGCAGTGTCCGGGCCCGCCCTTCGCCACGCGGCGCCTCAGGCGTGTTCGCCCCGCTCGGCCTCGTCGCCTGTGCCGCAGCGTTGCTGAACGCGCCGCAGCGCTCCGCCACGCGGCAGCGCTGACGAGTTCGCGCCGCCGCGCCTCGTCGCCCGTGCGCACAGGAGCGGAAGCTCCCGCTCTGCCGCCGCCACGCGTCAGCCGCGCGTGGCACCTCGCCTACAGCGCCTGCCTCGCCTGCAGCGCCCGCCTCGCCTGCCGTGCACCTCGCCTGCAGCGCCTGCCTCGCCTGCCGTGCGCCTCGCCTGCCGCTGCGCCGCGCCTGCCGCCTCGTCTGCAGCGCCTGCTGCCTCGGTTCACTGCCCCCCCTGCACTCAGCAGCCGCCACGCACCCCTGTGCGGACCAGTGTGCCCGCGCCATCTGCACCAGGCGCCTCTCAGCCAGCAGCCCTTCTGCTGCGGTTCTCACCGCTGTTGAATTTCTAGTTTGTTCATTTTATTTTAATAAGCTTAGTTCAATCAGCCTTGAAAACTCACATTGTAATTTCTCTTTAAATAATGTTGTATCAGTTTTCTTTTATGCAGTAGCTTGGTAATTTAGTCTTCTAGAAATATCTATCTTCTTAGGATAATATATTTATGTTGTCTATTATTCAATCATTTAGTTAGATTTACATATAGATCATTAGTTGAGTATTGTTAGTATTGTCTTAATAAAACTTAGGCGATTTAATGTTTTAGGAGTGTGAGTAAATTTCGGCAATTAATTGATCATTTTCACAAGATTTGCAGCTCAAAGTCACACTTGCTCACATTGTTTCCACTAAAAAACTCAAGATTTTCAAAATCAAAAGTCTATTTCCTTGTGGATCGACCCGGTCTCAACCATGCACTACCTTGCTATTTTTAATTGAGATTCGGATATTAAGATTGATGTTATTTGTGTTTTAACGACGGCATTTAAATACGCATCAATTTTTGGCGCCGTTGCCGGGGAAATTAGAATTTTAATTTTGATTATTTTGGCTCCATTTGTATAAATCCATACTCACATTCATTTTCTCTTTTTGCAGGAATTTAAAAAAAAAAAAAAAGACAAAAGGAAAGCTCCACTTGGTGAGTTTGTTCCAATCTTGTTAATATTTTTATGTTTAGATTTGTTTAAATAGACATAGCCCTCATTAAATAAAAAAAAAAAATCAGAAAAACAAAATTAAAAAAATTGCATGTCAAGATTAGAAACCAAAACACCATGTTTTAGGACATACATCATTTAGGAAGGCATTAGTTTCATGTTGAAGAGTGCGGGAGGCAAGGTAAGTTTTTCAATATGTGCAAACAACATGTTCATGCATTATCATTTCATTATTGCACAAAACAAACTTGATTGAATTGTGGTGTGCATCTCATTGATCAAATAATTTAAGGGCATCTTCATCACAAGATAAGGTGGGGATTTCATCACCCTTCCTTGGCCCACAAACCACAAACACTCCATCTTGCATTGTCCCAAGCCCAATAAAAATCAAGTAGCAATTGCACCTAGGGTTCACACTATGATTGGACCGAGCTTTGAATTCATTTCTACTTTGGACAACGGTGTCTAGGCTAGAGGTTACAAAGGCAAACGCCTAAGTGGACAAGTGGTTATTTAATTAGGTCCCTACGAAAGTAGGGGGAGCCTCCCACTATCCCACCTCTTACCTGGCCGATTGATCTATTGTAGGGGTGATTCATAGTGAATTCTAGCCATTTTGTGAGAAATCTCATCTTTAAGTCTAGGACACACTTAGGTCATTAGGAATTTGTTGTTAACTTGTTTGTCTTTGCATTAATAAACATAAAAAAATATATATATATAAAAATAAAAATCACAAAAATAACCATTCTCATCTCATCTTGGTCTAGTGTATGCTAGGTAGAAGATCTCAAAAGCCATATATTATCAAACCCATTCAAGAAATTGAGAGATACCTACATCACCAAACCAACATTCAACATCAAATGGCTGGAAACAATCAACAAATGCCAAAACAAATGAAGGAATACTTCATTCCTCAAGACTATAACCCTTCATCTTGTATCCAATTGCCTAATGTCCATGCTAGCCATTATGAGATCAAGCCAAGCACCATCCAAATGCTCCCATCTTTTTATGGGAATACCAATGAAGATCCATATAAACATTTGGATGAATTCTTTGAAATTTGCTCAACCGTGAAAATTCAAGATTTCACGGAAGATGCCCTTCGACTTACCCTATTCCCTTTCTCACTTAAGGACAAAGCCAAATATTGGCTTGGAACGATAGGGAAGCCCATTAAGACTTGGCCTGAAATGCAACAAGAATTCCTAAAGAAATTCTATCCTATTGGGAGAACAAATACAATGAGAAGGGCTATAACTGGATTCTCACAATTACCAGGAGAACAAATTCATGAATCTTGGGAACGATTGAAAGAATTGTTGAGAAAATGTCCACATCATGGATTGTCTAGATGGCAAATTGTGCAAGCATTCTATGAAGGTTTAGATGCACAATACAGGCAAATGGTAGATGCATCTTGTGGAGGAGCATTCATGAGCAAAAGTGAGGAAGAAGCTTATGATTTGTTTGAAATGCTAAGTGAAAATTCAATAAATCATGCTTCACTTTCATCATATGAAAGATCTGTGGGAACATCCAAACGGACTGGAGTCTATGAAATAAGAAATAGAGGAGAATTTGAACCTAAGATGGATATCAATGCCTAGGCTCAAAAGTTGGATAAGGTGGACCTTCTGGCCCAACAAATGAGCAAAATGGATCTTATGGCTCAAAAGCTAGACCAAGTCCTAGCTTCGAATAACCAAGGATCTAATATCCATGCACAATCAAGACCTTACTCTGAATCCTCTTCATCTTACCAAGAAGCTTGTAGTCTTTGTGCCAGCCCAACTCACCATGTCAGTGAGTGTCCCACGGCAGCCCAATTGCCACCGTTCATCCAAGAACAAGTCCAAGCAGCCCAGGGTTATTCAAAGCCCAATCATGATCCATATTCTAACACCTACAACCCTGGTTGGAAGAATCATCCTAATTTTTCATGGAAATCTCAACAAGCCCAAGCTCCAAATCCACAAGCACAAAATTTTCAGAACAGGGCCCATCAACAGAATTACTATCCAAATCAATCTTTCAACAAAAGCCAACATGCTCAAGCCCCTTACTTTCAACCCAATAACAACCAGAATATGTTCTCTCAACCTCCATATCAAATCCCACAACATCAGCCATCAAATCAAAATGATGACAAATTCAATATGCTGCAACAATTACTCATGAATCAACAACAACAACAGCAACAATTGCAACAATTGGTCATCTCTCAACAACAATCCATTTCAAAATTGGAAGCCCAATTGGGTCAAATGGCTGATACAACCATGAGAAGGGAAGTGGGCCCATTACCAAGTCAACCCATTGCAAACCCGCGAAACTATCCTCCGGGTTTCCAACATCAACCAATCCTACCTAATCCTCAAACCCAACCTCAAATGGGCACAAATCCACCAAGAGGCCCACAGTTAGAAAATGCGAAAGCAATTTCGGCCTTAAGAAGTGGTAAAGTCTTGCCGGATCCTTACCCAAATCAAGGATCTAGTCAGCCCAATCTTGAACAAAATGAAGAAGAAAAAGGAGAAGAAGATGAAGATGAGAATGAACAACCCAATATCATTCAAGGAAAAGGAAAAATGGAGGAATGTCCTGAGAAGTATAAACCGAAAATCCCTTTTCCACAAGCTTTAGAAAATGGCAAAGAGCAAAGAAAGCATCAAATCCAAGCCAAAAATGAACAGTTAATGGACTTATTTAAACAAGTCTACATTAACATTCCATTGGTTGATGCAATCCAACATGTGCCGGCCTATGCCAAGTTTTTGAAAGAACTTTGCACTCACAAGAGAGAGCCTAAAGCAAATCCCAAAAAAGTCTTTTTGTCTGAAGAAGTGAGTGTCATTTTGCTCAACCAAATGCCTAAAAAGATGAAAGACCCTGGAGCACCACTTATCTCTTGTGTTGTTGAAGGAACCACCTTTGATAAGGCATTATTGGACCTTGGAGCAAGTGTGAACCTATTACCCACTTCAGTTTATGAAAAATTTGGGATAGGAGAATTGAAACCAACTCCGGTGGTCCTACAATTGGCCGTTAGATCTCTTAGGACACCGAAAGGAATGGTGGAAGATGTCATTGTCAGGATTGATACTTGCTACTTCCCAGTTGATTTTGTCATCCTTGACATGGAGCCCGTTCAACATCTGAGAAATAGCCCAATCATATTGGGCCGACCTTTTCTAGCTACTGCAAATGCCATCATCAACTGCAAATCTGGGTTAATGGATATCTCATTTGGAGATCACAAATTATCCCTCAACATTTTCAAAGCCTCTGGCCATATGCAGGATGGGGAATATTGTTTTGCAATTGATGTGATTGATAATATTATAGAAACATCCCCTTCGACTCAATTTGAAGAGGAAGAGGAGTTAATGGCCATATCAGATTTGAATAAAAGGACTTGGCAGCCCAATAAGGTTGAGCCTTTACCTGAACTCAATCTAGAACCTACTCCTCCATCTCTCCAGGTTCCTCCTCAATTAGAGCTCAAACCTTTGCCGGAATCTCTCAAATATGTCTTTTTGGGCCCATCTGAAACTCTACCTGTGATCATAGCTACGGATCTTAACCCTACCCAAGAAGAACAACTCATTGAAGTTCTTCGAACTCATAAAGAAGCCATAGGGTGGTCAGTAGCTGATTTGAAAGGAATAAGCCCAACCACATGCATGCATCATATTTATCTTGAAGATAATGCAAAACCAAGCAGAGAAATGCAAAGGAAATTGAATCCTATTATGATGGAAGTGGTTAAGAAAGAAGTGGTGAAATGGCTAGATGCGGGTATCATATACCCAATATCTGATAGCAAGTGGGTAAGCCCAACCCAAGTAGTGCCAAAGAAGTCTGGCTTAACTGTGATAACAAATGAAAAAGGTGAAGAAATGCCCACTAGGCTAACCACGGGGTGGAGAGTTTGTATTGATTACAGAAAATTGAACACAATGACAAAGAAAGATCATTTCCCACTCCCGTTTATTGATCAGATTTTGGAAAAGTTAGCGGGTCAGAAATATTTCTGTTTCTTAGATGGGTATTCGGGATATAATCAAGTGGCTATATACCCAGAAGATCAGGAGAAAACCACATTCACATGCCCATTTGGCACATTTGCATTCCGAAGAATGCCATTTGGACTATGTAATGCACCAGCAACTTTCCAAAGGTGCATGTTGGCCATCTTTTCAGATATGGTGGGAGAATTCCTTGAAGTATTCATGGATGATTTTTCAATATTCGGGGATTCATTTGAAATTTGTCTGGAGAATTTGAAAAATGTATTGGGAAGATGCATAGAGACCAATCTGGTTCTAAGTTGGGAAAAGAGCCATTTCATGGTTAAAGAGGGCATAGTTTTGGGCCATATAGTGTCTGGAAGAGGTATCGAAGTGGATAAAGCTAAAGTTAGCCTAATCGCTAATCTTCCTCCACCCACTTCGGTAAAGCAAATTCGGTCATTCTTGGGCCATGCCGGCTTCTACCGCCGGTTTATCCAAAATTTCTCCCAAATTGCCCGACCATTAACTCTTCTCTTAGCCAAAGATGTCCCATTCCATATTGATGAAAAATGCTTGGAAGCATTTAAATCTTTAAAAGAGGCTCTAATCAAAGCTCCCATTCTCCAATCGCCTGATTGGTCTTTGCCATTTGAGATAATGTGCGATGCTTCTGACTATGCTATGGGGGCAGTACTGGGACAAAGAATAAATAAAAAGCCTGTGGTGATTTATTATGCAAGTCGTACACTTGTAGATGCTCAAATGAACTATACCACCACAGAAAAAGAATTGTTAGCTGTTGTTTTTGCCCTGGAGAAATTTCGATCTTACCTTTTGGGGGCAAAAGTGATTATTTATTCTGATCACTCGGCATTGAAATATCTGTTGACAAAGAAAGATGCCAAACCAAGATTAATCAGGTGGATCCTACTCCTCCAAGAATTTGATTTGGAGATTCGGGACAAAAAGGGGTCCGAGAATGTGGTTGCCGATCATCTCTCCCGAATCATGATTTCAGATAATGAACCAATGAGAGATTCATTCCCTGATGAACACCTCTTAGCCATTTCCCACATGTCACCACCATGGTATGCACATATTGTGAATTTTAAGGTGACTGGTCAAATCCCACAAGGATGGAAAAAAAATGAAAAAGATAAATTCTTCTCTCAAGAGAAGTATTATTTTTGGGAAGACCCTGAACTCTTCAAAATTTGTCCAGATCAAATAATCCGGAGATGTGTGCCTGAAGAAGAACAACAAAGTGTTTTAAACTTTTCCCATAACCTTGCTTGTGGAGGTCATTTCTCCGGAAAGAAAACCGCAGCAAAGGTTTTACAAAGCGGTTTCTATTGGCCCACACTCTTCAAAGATGCTTATGAGTTCAGCAAAACATGCCTAAGATGTCAAGCTGTTGGAAATATCACTAAAAGAGATATGATGCCTCTAAATCCAATCTTAGTGATTGAAATTTTTGATGTTTGGGGAATAGATTTCATGGGCCCTTTTCCACCATCTTTTGGATGCGAATACATCTTAGTGGCAGTGGACTATGCGTCTAAATGGATTGAAGCAATAGCCACCCGAACCAATGATCACAAGGTGGTGATGAAATTTGTACAGAAAAATATCTTCTCTAGGTTCGGATGGCCAAAGGCTATCATTAGTGATGGGGGTTCGTACTTCACTCATTCTCAATTTCGAGGATTGCTCAAAAGATATGGGATTACTCATAAGCTTGCTACTCCTTACCATCCCCAAACTAGTGGCCAAGTGGAGATATCCAATAGAGAAATCAAGAATATCTTGCAAAAATCTGTTAGGCCTGACAGAAAAGATTGGTCTGAAAGGTTAGATGATGCTTTGTGGGCCTATCGGACTGCTTATAAAACTCCTATTGGCATGTCACCATACAGACTAGTTTTTGGAAAAGCCTGCCATCTCCCAGTGGAATTAGAACATAGAGCTTATTGGGCTATAAAACAGGTCAATCTTGATCTAATCAAAGCAGGTTCACACCGAACCTTACAATTGAGCGAACTAGATGAAATAAGAAATGAAGCCTATGAGAACTCGAAAATCTATAAAGCCAAGACTAAAGCTTTTCATGATAAACATATTGTGAGGAAATCTTTCCACCCTCATCAAAAAGTCTGGCTATTTAACTCAAGGTTGCGTTTGTTTCCTGGGAAATTGAAATCAAGATGGGATGGGCCATTCTTGGTAATTAAAGCTTTTGACCATGGTGCGGTCAAGATCATGGATCCAAAAAATGGACAGACATTCACTGTTAATGGGCAACGCTTAAAACCTTACATTGAAAACCTTCAAAATTGTCCATTGGAATCCATGCAGCTAAGTGACCCACAATAAAAATAATTTCGTCTGGCTGAAGACAATAAACTTAGCGCTTATTGGGAGGCAACCCAATCTTCTCATTTCTATTCTAATTATTCTCTTTTTCTTTTATTTTAGAAAATTCATAAAAAAAAAAAAAAAAAAAATCCACCATGGAGAACAGAGAAAAGCTTCGCCACATCTCAGGTTGTATCTCTCCTCATCATTAATTTTTGTGCATTTTTATGCCATTGAGGACAATGTCATTCAAGTTGGGGGGAGAATCATAATGCATATTAAATAAAATCAACAAAAATTGTGAAATTTTTTTCAATTTTCACACAAATTTTCAAAAGAAAAATTGTTTCATTTTCACACCCCAACAGAAATTCATATCTACCACACTTCATTTAGGGAATCTTGATCAAAAATTGAGGTAAAAGGATGAGTAAAAGTTTAAGTTAACCCCTCTCTCTACAATGAATCACGACAGGATGATTTTCACACACACACGGTAACTTGGAAAGAGTGGAAGATCTTGAAAGTGTAGAGTTGCTTGAGTTTCCCGAAGTGTAGAATTACCCATTCTATTTTTAGGTCAAACGAATGGAAAGTTAGGATTCGTAATAGGAAATCAAACCACTTAATACTCTAAGGAGGCGGTCACTTCAAAAAAAAAAGGGGACAATCAGAAGCGTGAAAAGCAAAAATATGCTTCAAAAGAGTCAAAGGAAGGACGGTGGCAAAAAGTATGCACCTCCCCTCAGACAGAAATAAAGAGAGTGGCAAAAAGTACGCACTCTCAAAGCACAAAATAATCGTGCTAAAGTCCTTCACAGCAAAATAAGACCAAATCCTAAAAAGTTTTAAGTCGGGACGAAAACCGAAAAGCGAACCTAGCCAACTAATTCAAAGACCTCTTTTTCTATTCTCTCCCCTGGATAATTTTACTCCAAGAGGCAGTAAAGGCAACGATATACCAAACAGGAAAGAAATGAACTCCAAGTACCTCAAATGATATGCACAATCACTTGTCATGATTCTAAGTATAGTGGGCGGGAGAACGAAAAACTTGAATTCCAATTACCTACCATTTGCAATAGATATCCTTTAAAGAGAAGTGTGATTCTTTTTACTAATCATGGTAGTCCTAATTTTTCAAATGATTGTATTGCTAAGGGACTAGCAATGATTAAGTTGGGGGATGTGTTAAGTCCACGATTTTACATAAATAACAGATCAAATTTACATAATTTGCTATCAATTTAACGGACAAAATCACATGGAATGATAAGATAAACCATTTGCACATTCAGAATCTGAATTTTAAAATTTCATCACTCCATGGATGGAATAAGGGTAGCAATTCCATTTTCTCAGCAATTATTTAATGCGCAGTTGAATGATTTATGGCTAATGAGAACTTAACTGTTATTTTATGTGAAACAGGACATGAACAAGCAGATGGCATAGTGGTTGGACCACCCGAACGTCAAGGAAGCAACCAGGGTTCGAATCCCAGTAAAAACATCATTTTATTTTCGTATTTTAGCTTCAACTGGGGCCCACATGCCAACTAAGAGAGAAAGAAGGAGGGAATTCTGAAATTCAAAGAAAGAAGGATCCATTTCAGAAATTCGAAATTCAAAAATACAAATTAAATGCTTTAAAGATGATCCCCTAAATCAAGGGGAACTTAATAAAAGGATTTTAAAAAATCTCTTTTGAAATTCAAAACCCCCCTTCTTTTCTATAAAACTAAGGGAGGAGGTCAAGGTGGGGTGTGTCCAATTTTCAGAATTTTCTAAGCTCTCTCTCTCCCCCACACAGCATCTCTCTTTCTATCTCTCCTTGTCGGTTTGCTCTCTCTACCTCTGCATCTCTCTCTCTCTGCATTTTTCTCTCTTTCTTTCTCACACTTTATCTCTCTCTCACTCTCTCCTTTGAGCACTCTCTCTCACGCACTTTGCGTCGCCCTCCCCTCTCTCCACCTTTTTCTCCCTCTCCTGTTATCTCTTCCTCTCTCCTCTCTCCTGCGAGCCCCGTTGACCACTGTTGTCCCCCGTACGCGCCAGAGCGCGTCCTGCAACGCGCCGCCTCTCCTCCCGAGCCCGCCAGCCACGCGTCGCCGTCCGCCTCAGCCAGCAGCAGTGTCCGGGCCCGCCCTTCGCCACGCGGCGCCTCAGGCGTGTTCGCCCCGCTCGGCCTCGTCGCCTGTGCCGCAGCGTTGCTGAACGCGCCGCAGCGCTCCGCCACGCGGCAGCGCTGACGAGTTCGCGCCGCCGCGCCTCGTCACCCGTGCGCACAGGAGCAGAAGCTCCCGCTCTGCCGCCGCCACGCGTCAGCCGCGCGTGGCACCTCGCCTACAGCGCCTGCCTCGCCTGCAGCGCCCGCCTCGCCTGCCGTGCACCTCGCCTGCAGCGCCTGCCTCGCCTGCCGTGCGCCTCGCCTGCCGCTGCGCCGCGCCTGCCGCCTCGTCTGCAGCGCCTGCTGCCTCGGTTCACTGCCCCCCCTGCACTCAGCAGCCGCCACGCACCCCTGTGCGGACCAGTGTGCCCGCGCCATCTGCACCAGGCGCCTCTCAGCCAGCAGCCCTTCTGCTGCGGTTCTCACCGCTGTTGAATTTCTAGTTTGTTCATTTTATTTTAATAAGCTTAGTTCAATCAGCCTTGAAAACTCACATTGTAATTTCTCTTTAAATAATGTTGTATCAGTTTTCTTTTATGCAGTAGCTTGGTAATTTAGTCTTCTAGAAATATCTATCTTCTTAGGATAATATATTTATGTTGTCTATTATTCAATCATTTAGTTAGATTTACATATAGATCATTAGTTGAGTATTGTTAGTATTGTCTTAATAAAACTTAGGCGATTTAATGTTTTAGGAGTGTGAGTAAATTTCGGCAATTAATTGATCATTTTCACAAGATTTGCAGCTCAAAGTCACACTTGCTCACATTGTTTCCACTAAAAAACTCAAGATTTTCAAAATCAAAAGTCTATTTCCTTGTGGATCGACCCGGTCTCAACCATGCACTACCTTGCTATTTTTAATTGAGATTCGGATATTAAGATTGATGTTATTTGTGTTTTAACGATGGCATTTAAATACGCATCAGTGATCAACATATACCTTAGCCTCATTCCTGGATCTTGAAGGCCATCCAGGGCCGAGGGAAACATATTCCCGACCTTGGAAAAGGGTCTTTGCTCTTGAGGAGCTCCTATAAAGGCTCCAAAGAATGCATAGTCAACACAGACTTTTTTTTATCTTAAGGAGCTTTTGGACTTTTTCGTCTAGTTTGGTATTTGGATAAGAAAGGAGAGGAATAAGCATAACTTAACCTAATATAATTTATTTCCATCCTTATTCTTTGGTACTTTTGGTATGCAAGGGATAAGAGAAACGTTTATGTTGTTCTTCGTTTGGTGAAAACATGGACAGTGAGTGGGATAAATTACAGACAAGACTCTTTCACCCTGCTTATACCAGATTAAGAGAGGTGCTTAAGCTCTGTTTGGATGGGAATAACAAGACTTGTCAATTTTTTCACCATTTCATACCATTGTTTGATTAGCTCTTCCATTTAATCATATAATAAATATAATTAGGCTTTACTTATTAATCTAACGATACATTAAGTATGCTTATTAGTAGTAATGCCCATTAATTTGAGTATTCAACTTTGTACTAAGTACTAATCTAAGTATGCATTAATAATGGCAATAATAACTCTCACATTTAGTGAAATACTAATTCCAAACCTGTGTGATGCACGGTGATGTAGACTGGATCTATCACGACCGGACTCCGAAGATGGAATCCGAAGTTGCTGGATTCGGAGCTGGATCGGATCGGTGTAAGGTGGCCCGACGGGGATCCGAAGCGGACGAAGGGAGACGAAGGCTGGAAGCCGAGGGGTGCTCGGGCGGTGGCCTGCCGAGTGCGAAGCCGAGACCCCTTCAGATGGCTCGGACCGGCCCTCGGGACGCGGGGCCGGGGCTCCCGAAGAAGTGGCCGAGGCTGGGCGGAGGCTTCTCCAGGTGATCTGGACCACCCCGCGGGGGGCGTGGATGAAGATCTTTGAAGTGGATCTGCCGACTGACGTCGATGGAGGCGAGCCGAAGGTCCGGGGCCGAGGGTGGCTCGGATATGGCTTTCTCTTGGGTAGTGAGCCCAAATAGCTCCTTCGGCGGACGGAGGGGCAGCGCGAGACCGAGCTCCTTGTCTTGGGACAGCCGGCGTACGGCGTCGAGACCAGGGGGAGGAGTCCGAGGTCGGCGGCCGAGACCGACTCGGGGAGGTCGGCGACGATTCGAACCGAGCTCCTGTAGGAGGGAAAGAAGAAGAAAAACCGGTCAGCAGGAGTCCCGGGCGTCAGCCCTGGGGAACCCCCTCCGACGGTCAAGTTAGCTCCTGAAGAAGATTCGATTCAGGAAGCAAGAAGAAATAGCTATAACACTATTCGGACAGTAGTCCTTTAAGGGGTTTCGGAAGCTTGGGGAGGCATCCGTTTTTCCCACCACCCATTTGGCCACAAATAGCGGGATATTTATAGCAGAGGGTAGCGGATGGTTAACGGTGGCAGCCGGTATAGGACTATGTCTGGGTTTACTGGTAAACCGCCATAGTGCCTGGTCCGCCACCGGAGTGGGCCGGACACGGCTATCGGGCCGAAGGGGGTTGGGTCGCTGACGGGCCGAAGGCCTGCTGGGCCGCTGACGGGCCGAAGGCCTGCTGGGCCGCTGACGGGCCGAAGGCCTGCTGGGCCGCTGACGGGCCGAAGGCCTGCTGGGCCGCTGATGGGCTGATCTGGGCGCTGGGCTTGTTTTAATGGGCCGAATCGGATTCTGCCTCATCACATAGCCCCCCACTCTTGCCTTCCTCAGTTCTGAGATGGCGAGAGTATAATCCGAAGCTCGTTGAAGAATAGAGTAATCAGGTTTCCTACCCGAAGCCTTCTATTCCTTTTCTTGAGAAGAGGGTGCCCTCGGTCGGCCGAGGGTCTATCAGCCGCTTCGTCTTCACTCGGAGTGGTGACGAAAGGCTTCTGCTTCTGAAGGTGAAGAGCCGAGCCCTCTGATTTGTCAGAGGACTCCGAAATCCATGCCGCTTCCCGATCGGTACGGGTTATTCGCGGACTTTAGAAATCCATGCCGCATCCTGATCCGGAAATACATGGCGGAGGGCCATTCGTCGGATCAAAGGACCGGACTTAGAAAAGCCGGAGCCGTGCCGCGTCCTGATCCGGATTATATGGCCGAAGGCCATTCGTCGGATCAAAGGACCGGACTTAGAAAAGCCGGAGCCGTGCCGCGTCCTGATCCGGATTATATGGCCGAAGGCCATTCGTCGGATCAAAGGACTCTCGGACTTTAAGAGAATCATGCCGCTCCCGGTACGGTTTGCATGGCCGAGGCCACTCCCGGTACGGTTTACACGGACTTAGAGAAAACCATGCCGCGTCCTGATCCGGATTACATGGCCGAAGCCATTCGTCGGATCGAAGGACTCTCGGACTTAGAATACTTTGCCGCTCCCGATACGGTTTACATGGCCGAGGCCACTCCCGGTACGGTTTACATGGACTTAGAGAAAACCATGCCGCGTCCTGATCCGGATTACATGGCCGAAGCCATTCGTCTGATCGAAGGACTCTCGGACTTAGAATACTTTGCCGCTCCCGATACGGTTTACATGGACGAGGCCACTCCCGGTACGGTTTACACGGATTTAGAGAAAAACCATGCCGCGTCCTGATCCGGATTACATGGCCGAAGCCATTCGTCGGATCGAAGGACTCTCGGACTTAGAATACTTTGCCGCTCCCGATACGGTTTACATGGCCGAGGCCACTCCCGGTACGGTTTACATGGACTTAGAGAAAACCATGCCGCGTCCTGATCCGGATTACATGGCCGAAGCCATTCGTCTGATCGAAGGACTCTCGGACTTAGAATACTTTGCCGCTCCCGATACGGTTTACATGGACGAGGCCACTCCCGGTACGGTTTACACGGATTTAGAGAAAAACCATGCCGCGTCCTGATCCGGATTACATGGCCGAAGCCATTCGTCGGATCGAAGGACTCTCGGACTTAGAATACTTTGCCGCTCCCGATACGGTTTACATGGCCGAGGCCACTCCCGATACGGTTTACACGGACTTAGAGAAAACCATGCCGCGTCCGGATCCGGATTACATGGCCGAAGCCATTCGTCGGATCGAAGGACTCTCGGACTTAGAATACTTTGCCGCTCCCGATACGGTTTACATGGCCGAGGCCACTCCCGGTACGGTTTACACGGACTTAGAGAAAACCATGCCGCTCCCGATCGGTACGGGTTACCTGCGGGCTTATACCTTGCCGCTTCCCGATCCGGTATACGTGGCCGAGGCCAGCCTCGGATCAGGATTACCTGCGGTCTTAGAAATACCGTGCCGCTTCCCGATCGGTACGGGTTACTTGCGGGCTTAGAAATACCGTGCCGCTTCCCGATCGGTACGGGTTACCTGCGGGCTTATACCTTGCCGCTTCCCGATCCGGTATACGTGGCCGAGGCCAGCCTCGGATCAGGATTACCTGCGGTCTTAGAAATACCGTGCCGCTTCCCGATCGGTACGGGTTACTTGCGGGCTTAGAAATACCGTGCCGCTTCCCGATCGGTACGGGTTACTTGCGGGCTTAGAAGTACCGTGCCGCTTCCCGATCGGTACGGGTTACTTGCGGGCTTAGAAATACCGTGCCGCTTCCCGATCGGTACGGGTTACTTGCGGGCTTAGAAATACCTTGCCGCTTCCCGATCGGTACGGGTTACTTGCGGGCTTAGAAATACCGTGCCGCTTCCCGATCGGTACGGGTTACTTGCGGGCTTAGAAATACCTTGCCGCTTCCCGATCCGGTATACGTGGCCGAGGCCAGCCTCGGATCAGGATTACCTGCGGTCTTAGAAATACCGTGCCGCTTCCCGATCGGTACGGGTTACTTGCGGGCTTAGAAATACCGTGCCGCTTCCCGATCGGTACGGGTTACTTGCGGGCTTAGAAATACCTTGCCGCTTCCCGATCGGTACGGGTTACTTGCGGGCTTAGAAATACCGTGCCGCTTCCCGATCCGGATTACATGGCCGAGGGCCATTCGTCGGATCAAAGGATTTGCGGACTTTGAGTAATGTCGCTCCGATCCGGGACTCGTGGCCGGAGCCACTCCTGGATCGGGTTGGCGAGGAAAATCGGTGCGGGTGCTGGCCGGAGCCTCGCATCTTGAACCGGGTAGAGTGGGGGGAGCGGTGTTTGTTGAGGAAGCTGTCCCATCAGTCCTATGCGCTGGGCGATGGCGGGCACCATCTCATGAAGAGGCGCTAGGGACGTGACGGCAGCTGTCAGCGTTGCTACATGCTGCTGGAGCACTCCCACCCGATAGTCTTCCGCGACAAGGGGCTCAGTTATGACTGGCAGAGTCGCACTTGTCGGAGCACAAGGGGCGCCTTCAGACGGCAGTAGCTGCGCCGAGGCTTCCCGTCCGTCTGTTTCGCTCTGCCCGGACCGTCGGGCTATAGGTCGCTGAGACATGACTTGTTTGTTGGTTTCCCACAGATGGCGCCACGTGATGTAGACTGGATCTATCACGACCGGACTCCGAAGATGGAATCCGAAGTTGCTGGATCCGGAGCTGGATCGGATCGGTGTAAGGTGGCCCGACGGGGATTCGAAGCGGACGAAGGGAGACGAAGGCTGGAAGCCGAGGGGTGCTCGGGCGGTGGCCTGCCGAGTGCGAAGCCGAGACACCTTCAGATGGCTCGGACCGGCCCTCGGGACGCGGGGCCGGGGCTCCCGAAGAAGTGGCCGAGGCTGGGCGGAGGCTTCTCCAGGTGATCTGGACCACCCCGCGGGGGGCGTGGATGAAGATCTTTGAAGTGGATCTGCCGACTGACGTCGATGGAGGCGAGCCGAAGGTCCGGGGCCGAGGGTGGCTCGGATATGGCTTTCTCTTGGGTAGTGAGCCCAAATAGCTCCTTCGGCGGATGGAGGGGCAGCGCGAGACCGAGCTCCTTGTCTTGGGACAGCCGGCGTACGGCGTCGAGACCAGGGGGAGGAGTCCGAGGTCGGCGGCCGAGACCGACCCGGGGAGGTCGGCGACGATTCGAACCGAGCTCCTGTAGGAGGGAAAGAAGAAGAAAAACCGGTCAGCAGGAGTCCCGGGCGTCAGCCCTGGGGAACCCCCTCCGACGGTCAAGTTAGCTCCTGAAGAAGATTCGATTCAGGAAGCAAGAAGAAATAGCTATAACACTATTCGGACAGTAGTCCTTTAAGGGGTTTCGGAAGCTTGGGGAGGCATCCGTTTTTCCCACCACCCCTTTGGCCACAAATAGCGGGATATTTATAGCAGAGGGTAGCGGATGGTTAACGGTGGCAGCCGGTATAGGACTATGTCTGGGTTTACTGGTAAACCGCCATAGTGCCTAGTCCGCCACCGGAGTGGGCCGGACACGGCTATCGGGCCGAAGGGGGTTGGGCCGCTGACGGGCCGAAGGCCTGCTGGGCCGCTGACGGGCTGAAGGCCTGCTGGGCCGCTGACGGGCCGAAGGCCTGCTGGGCCGCTGATGGGCTGATCTGGGCGCTGGGCTTGTTTTAATGGGCCGAATCGGATTCTGCCTCATCACACGGCATTTGTTTGAATTTATTTAAAAAAATATCGAATTGAATTTTAAGATAAAAAGTATGATATTAATTTAAATAACTTCATGTTAATAAAAAAAATTAAAATCCATATTAATTAAGACATAATACTATCAATTCCATTGCTATGTCATAGTAGTATTTTTAAATCACCTCAATAAAAACTACTAACCTCAAAAATAAAATTCAGTAAAGTTTTCAATTTGATATAATTCAACCTTAAAGACACTTTTTTCAAGGCCATTCCTATCTATAAATTTTCATTAAACATCACACAATTTCATCCAGTCTAAAATTAACTACAAGGAATTTATCTTCCTCTACTTTAACATTCTTCCGCTTCTTGGTATATGATTCTTGAGGCGTGATAACATCTTTTAAAAGAACTCTCTCACTTCCATAGTTTGAAGATCTTTTGAACAGTGTTATGTTGTTCGATACAGAATTTTCAAGAATATTATCACAAGTTATAGATATAAAATCTTGCAACACAAATAAAATTGACATTAACATTAGATAAAAAAAACTAATTACAACACTATAAATAATAAACTATCATATTGATGTAATAATGTTTGTACATTCTTCTTATAGGATTCTGCATAGTTCTCCTCCTACTAACATTTAAAAATTAAATATCAATTAAAAATTAAAAATTAAAAATTAATTTATTCAAAAAAAATTGTTAATTTTCATAATGTTACTTGAGAATGATCAGAATTTGCAATAAAAGAAGTAATAATACCTTCATCATCCGTCAAACTTTGAGACTTGAATTTTAAATAGAAATTTCTTTTCTAGTAAGACATCTAATTTCTCGGAAAAAGTATCTTCCTCTCCATCTTATTTATATCACAAATATACTTAAAAAATATCTGAAATAATTTTATTAATAACATTCAAGAAATAATCTAAATTTGCATACCTTGATTAGTTTGTCTCTCCAATCAAGTGTAGATTTGTGGAGCACATGAATAGCTTCCCTCTCAAACATTATCAAAGAGACGTTAAGCAGAGCGATCAATAACTCTAACTTGCACTTTGTACCCATCGAATATATTAAAAAATAATTTTTTAATTATATATGCATTAATAGGTAACATTATAATTATATATTAAAATTTTCATAAAAGCACTTTGGCAGAACTATTTTTTGCGTATTCATCACATGTACCACACCAAAATTTTTGATTTTCTAGTTTCACTTTTCTTCAACAGTTTTTGCAAGAATTGTAAAATCAATTATAATCAGTCTCAATTTTCATTATAGTGGCCAATACTATGCATGTGCAAACTTGTATTTTTATATAGTAGAAGTAATGAGATGAACTATAATTATTTTATATTTGATAAATTTATATATATATATATATATATATATATATATATATAATTAACAGTACTTCTTGTATTTCTCGAATTTCGTCTAATATCATTCTTTCAGTAGTTGATAAAAAATCATCTTTTATTGAGCAAGCCCTCAATGTGGAAACTTGACTAACCGTATGTGTTGAAGAATCCTCACTAGCATTAGAGCTTATAAAAAATAAATATATATGTAACTAATAATTAATTAATCTTAAAATTTATGATATTAATAACAATCATCAAAAAATACGACCAATGGCATAATTTACCTATTCTTAAATTGAAGTACTTCATAGATATTTAGATTGAACAACAATTTAGGGTTCCTTTGGTTACACGTAAAACATATTCTAGTGGAAAATATTTTTCAAGGAAAATAGTTTACAAGGAAAATAGAAACGGAATCAATCATTTGGTACATCTAAAAATGTTTTTCCAAAAAGTTTTGCATTTGTTCGTTTTCACGTAAAACTTTTTTTCTAAAAAAGATTTCTATAATTGTTAACTTCAAAAATATTTTTTAATTACAAAATCACTAACATAGATATAAATTATTGTTTCAGGGACTTCTTCAAATAATCTCCTAAAAGATTTTATATTTATAGCTAACCCCATATATGATTCATATTTATGTATAACCCTCTTAACTATCATATTATTTGAGTATAACCTCTTTAACTATGTATGTTTACTTTGAATTTTATCTAAGGTTCCATTTGGTTCTAGTAAAACATATTTAAATAGAAAATCTTTTTTAAGAAAATCAGTTTACAAGGAAAATGAAAACGCAATCAATTGTTTATAGGGTGTTTGGTTGTAGTATAATACTTTATATTGTTTTGTTATAAAAAATTATATTAAAATAAAAAGTACAATAACTTTTAAATTATAAAATACATATAATTATCATGTTTGGCAAGAGCATGGTAATCTTTAAAAAAGATTACACAATTGATTGGAGAATGTTGAGGGCCAAGGCAGAGTACCTGCAGCCCTGTCACCAGGTTCAGCATATGTTTGGGCCTCCACCGCGATAGGACCGGTTGGCCATCTCGATGTCAGCTACCGTGTACTGGTTCTCCGTGGACAATCCACTGTTAGTGCTGTCAACAATGGGTAGCAAATGGCAACTTCTTCTCTTGTGAGTCTTCATCTCCATGTTTAAGGAGGCACAACCGTAGGTTCGCATGCATGCTGGAAGAAGCATTTCATCACCTGTGCATACCCAAAAGCATCAAAAACTTGCTGTGCAACTGTGCCTCATCCATGGTGGCCAGGGCCCACGCACACCACCACGCTTCTCCTTGTTGCAGCAGCTCCTCTCTACATATAGAAAGCTCCGTATTCGAAACAGTGACGTTGTAGACATTTGAGGTCTTACAACATAATGAAATTATAAGAAATATATAAATAGAAACTAACATAATTAACAGTATGAGAAATATGTTTTCATAGGTTCTCTTCCCTCAGAAATAAAAATATATTAAATAATTTTATGATTTATTTAATCCAAATTAATTTAATTTATAATTTAAAATATTAAAAGAACAACAATATTTATTTTAAATAAAAATACTTTTAGATAAATACTCGCTTGAAGCGAGTTTTATTAGCTACTCAATAAGTGGCTTCCACTGACAGAGGAACCATATCTGAGAAAAGTGCATTCAAAGCTGCTGCCATGGACCCCTCTGCAGGGCACCGACGACCCAGCCATTATTGAAGTCCACAAGCTCTAGTTGTCGAAGATGGAGAGCAAGGGGTTCACGACAATGACCTCGCCGTCCACCATCAGGTTGTGCCCGCTCACGTAGCTGGACTCGTCGCTCGCCAGGTACAGGGCTATGAGGGCGATGTCCTCCACCTTTAGCACCTGCCCCTTCAGGTTGGCGGTCTCGCATGCAGCCCTCTATCACTTGGCCCTCCCCATGCCCGTGACCTCCATGCTCATCGTAGTCGCCACCCCATACGGCGACACACAGTTGCCCAACACCCCATACTTCCCAGACTCCACAGCATGCTGTGCTTGGAGTCTTCATGACCCCCAGCATGCTGTGCTTGGAGGCCATGTAGCCGTACGTGGCCATGCCGCCCACCACTGCCGCGATGTTCGCCGTGAAGATGATGATGCCACTATGGGCGGGCAGACAAGAAACGAAATAGGATCCCCCCTCTTTTTAATTTTATCATGTTTTGTGAGTTAAGAATGTCATTAAAACATATTTTGATAGTGTCACCAAACACCTATTTTAATATATTTTTATTATAAAAATATATATTTGTAAAAAAATGTTATATTATAATGCAACCAAACACTCTATTAGTACTTTTAAAAATATTTTCCTGAAAATCTTTTCACTTTTTATTTTCTTGTAAAAAAAAAATGAACTACCTAATCAGACACTTATGAGATCACTAACATACATAACAAAGTCAATTGACCTTTTTTTTTTTTCCTAAGTTGAGAGAATAACCTACTCGACCTTTGATCAGACATTTCAAATAAGAAAAAGATCATGTCCTTACACCATCAAAATTCGAAAAGTTAGTATAAATTTTTTTCTTCTTTTGAGTTTGGAGAACATCTTAGCTCGACATTAGGTTAGATTATTCAAATTAAAAAAATTTATGCCTCAGTACGATCAAAGTTCAAATGTCAAAGTCAAAAGATCTTTTTAGTTTTTTTCTATTTTTCAAGTTGTAGAATTCTCTAACTTGACATCTAATTAGATGGTTCAAATAAAAAAAATCATGTCTCTACACGAATCACATTATAGATTTGGTTGTATTTAAAATACAATTAGAAGGAAAAATAATTTTAAATTTTAGGTTTTATTATAAAACTATATTTTTTATATATATTTGCTGTAAAAATTGAAGATTTTTAAGTTTCAAGAGTATAAGCGTAAAACTATGCATATTGTTTTAAAGATGTAAGTGTAAAATTATAATATCTTAAGTTTTAAGGATATAAATATAACTAATTCCAAACGGAGAATAACTTACTTCACCCCTGTGAGTTATTACGTCACCTGGTGGTGCAGTCAAACTACAAAAAAACTTTTTGAAATTATTTTTGAAGGCCCCCAACATGTCCTACATGCCAATATAATTGGATTTTTGATCCGACATCCTAAAAAACAATAAAAGTTTAAAAATCAAGTCTAGATGAACAGTAATGTACTATTCATTGGGGATCGATGTTTGAATTTTCATAATTTTTTTTGAACGCCTCCAACATATCCTACATGCACATATAATTCGATTTTGGAGTGGAGCTTCAGAAAAAAAAAAGATGAAAATTCAAAAATTGAGCCCCAATGCTCGGTTCTTTATTTTTTTCATATTTTTTGATTTTTTTTGAAAGCCCTTAACATATCTTATATGCCTATGTAATTCGATTTTCGATCAAACTTCCCAAAAACATATGAAAATATAAAAACTAAGTCCCGACCAACAGTAATGTACTATTCATGGAGCTAACGTTTTTTAATTTTTTTCATAGTTTTTTGAGATGTCCTATGAAAAATCTAATTATATGAGGATGTAGGCAATGTTTGGGGGGCCTTCAAAAAAAAAATTCAAAAAATCTTTGTTTGTTCTTGATGTAGACTGGATCTATCACGACCGGATTCCGCAGACGGAATCTGGAAAAGAGGATCCGGAGCCGGTCCGGACCGAACGATGGAAGGGGACCCGACGGGGATCCGCAACGGGGCGAAGACGGGGCTTCTTGGGATGACCTGGATCCGCCCGCAGGGGGCTCTTGGATAGTGAGCCGCTGCTCCTTCGGCGGACGGAGGCGCGGCGCGAACAGGAGCTTCTCTTGGCCGAGCGGTCGGCGAGCGTCGGAGCCGAAGCCAGAAGGTCCGAGATCGGACGGGGGAACGGCTCGCTCTCCGATAGTGAGCCCGAAGGCTCCTTCAGCGCGAGACCGAGCCTCCTGGCGTGGGGCAGCCGGCGGGCTTGCCCTTGGATAGCGAGCCCGAAGGCTCCTTCAGCGCGAGACCGAGTCTCCTGGCTTGGGGCAGCCGGCGTTCGGCGTCGAGACCAGGGAGGGGAATCCGAGGTCGGCGGCCGAGACCGACTCGGGGAGGTCGGCGACGATTCGAACCGAGCCCCTGCAGGAAGGATAGAAGAAGAAGAACCAGTCAGCAGGAGTCCCGGGCGTCAGCCCTGGGGAACCCCCTCCGACGATCAAGTTAGCTCCTGAAGAAGATTCGATTCAGAAAGTAAGAAAGAGCAGCTTTAATGCTATTCGAACAGAAGTCCTTTAAGGGGTTTCGGAAGCTTGGGGAGACATCCATTTTTCCCACCACCCTCTTGGCCACAAATAGCGGGATATTTATAGCAGAGGATAGCGGATGGTTAACGGTGGCAGCCGATATAGGACTAATTGAAGGTTTACTGATAAACCGCCATAGCGCCCGATCCGCCACCGGAGTGGGCCGGAATCGGCTACCGGGCCGAAGCCTGTTGGGCTCTGGGCTGCCGCGCTGCTCCCGGGCCGTAGGCTGGTGGGCCGCTGACGGGCTGAAGGCCGCCGGAGGGCCTGGTACTGCTGCTGTTGGACTGAATGGGGTTTAGGCCTGCTTCAATGGGCCGAATCGGATTCTGCCTCATCACATAGCCCCCCACTCTTGTCTTCCTCAGTTCTGAGATGGCGAGAGTATAGTCCGAAGTTTGTCAGAAGAATTTTTGTGACAGACGCTTTACCCGAAGGTCCGTTTCTCTTTCTCGTCGCTGGGAAGGGGGTGCCCTCGGTCGGCCGAGGGCTACGCGGTTGCTCCGTCTTTGCTCGGGGTGGCGACGAAGGCTCAGAGCCCAGAAGCCGAAGGGCTGAGCCATCTGACTCGTGTCAGGCTTCATTAAATGGACGGGATGGCGCGTCGCCTCGCGAGGAAGCACGGGACACGCGTCGCGCATCCAGCCGCTCTGTCAAAAACACAAACGGATCCTGACCGCCCGCTGGTCGCGGATCGCCTCGGCTCTCTGCCCGAGGCTCCACTCGGATCGCCGCCGTTCCCTTCGTCCTACGCGGATCGGGACACGTGGCAGGCATCCGAGCGATCAGCCGAAGGGTCGGAGCGCTCTCGGCCGTTGATCGCTCTGCTTCAAGTCCCGGAGCCGTCCCGTCATCATTGCCGAAGGACGGCGCACGTGGCGGTCATCCGGGAGGAGCGAGGGGACGAGCGGGATGATCTCGGCCGCTGGCTTCGGCGGGAGGCGTTTCGAACGGGCTTATAAATACAGGCCCTCCGCAGGGCACTGTTCTTCTTCTTGCTGCTGTGCTTGCGTTTCCCTTGCAACCATCCGAGTTCTTCTTCCTTCTCCAGCGAAAGGCCGGCTTCCTGAAGGCTTCGTCCGAGCTCGTCGGCTACCGTGGGAGGTTCTTCGTCCCTCAGAGTGCATCGCCGGTGGAGCTTGGAGGCTTGAGGTTGCATTTGGCTCAAGAGAGACTTCCTCCCCCTCTCCGCGAGTAAGCTTTGACCTCCTTTTTCCCCTTCGCGGCCTTATGGTCCGGAGCTCTTCCAGCGAGATTACTCATTCGGACGAGGAGTATACTCCCCCCCATTCTCCTAAGTCTTCCCTGTCAGATCCTCTTGCCTCGGGATCCCTTGCTTCCGCAATGTCTGGGGAGTCTGAAAACTCCGGGACCGAGGGGCCCGAGACCTCTGGAGCGGAGGTCTCCGAGGCCGAGATTTCTGGGGCCGAGGCTTCGGGTGCCGAGGCTTCTGAGGCCGAAGCTTCTGGTGCCGAGGCTCCCGAAGCCGAGGCTACCCAGGAAGTCCGGGACCCAGGCCAGGCTTCCACCTCGGGGCGCCGTCCTCCGGACACTGTTTCGGGAGCATCCTGCGCGCTCTCGGACGTAGAGGTGAGGAACCTAGTTTCTTACTTCCAGCTTCCTTCTTGGACGACCCCCCATCGGCCCGATTCTGCCACCAGGGCAAATACTGTTCACCCGGGCTCCTTCTCCATCTATGTTGATAGCTTCGAGGCGGGCTTCCGTCTCCCTCTCCCCACCTTCGTCATTAATCTCCTCAGCTTCTACGGGCTGGCCCCGTCTCAGTTCTTTCCCAATTCTTGGCGTACTGTGTACGGATTTCTGAGCGTCTTTGCTCATATAAAAATCCGCCCCTCCATCAATGTCTTCCGCTATCTCTTCAAAATCCAAACGCAGGAGAAGTCCGAGTGGTACTGCTTCATCCCTCGGGTTGGCCGAAGCATCTTCTCCGGGAAGCCCTCGTCTATCCACGACTGGAAGAGGAAGTTCATCTTCGTCTCTCTGCCGGAGAACGAGAAGGGCGTGTGGCCCTTTCCCACCGAATGGGCGCCGCTGGCTGCAGGCCTCTCGGGCCCTCCTGCTCTGACCCCTGTTCAGAGCACTATCGTGGGCCACGTCCAGGTTAAGGCCCCATACGGCGTCTCGGAGCTTCTCACCGACGCGGAGCGGCTGATAAACGCCGGGGTTTGGCCGGACCCTAAGTTTGATCCGGAGCGGGCCTTTCCTTACCTTCCTCCCGGGGAGACTCCGCGGGGCCGCGGGGGAAGGACTGCCGCTCCTCCGGCCGAAGCTCCTCCGGCTAACGAGGCTGATGAAGTTTCGGCCGAGGGTAAGTCGGCTTTGTATTAGTATTTGACCACTGTCTCGTTACTAACACGTCACTCTTGCTTGCAGCAATGGCCGACCTTGACGACCTCCTCGACCTGATATCCGACCAACGCGATTCAGGCCGGGCGCCGGTCCCGCAAGCAGCAGGCAGGTCTGGCCGAGGCACTGGAGCTCCGAGGACCCGAGGCGGGGTCCCAAGGACTGCGGCCTCCGTCGAGGGTCGCGCTGCCGCCGCTGCTCTCGAGAGGGAGCAGAAGACAAAGTTCGCCGCTCGAAGGGGCGGCCGAGCGTCGAAGCGCCCCCGGGAAGAGGAGGCCGAAGAGGTGGAGATGACTCCGCTGGTCAGGAGGAGCACCGGGACCCGAAGGGCCGCAAGGCTGGCGCCTCCCGAGGCGTCGAGGGGCGACTCCCCTCCGGCCGTATCGGCAGGGGCCGGTGACAAAGATGAAAGTATGCAGGACCCGCAGACGTGCCTTCGTCTGCTCAGCAGCTTCACTCTCCCGTCAGCTTTTGAAGAGCTGAGGGAGCATTCGATTGCCGACCTGGCGGCGATGAGCGCTCGGTTGTCGGTTCAGGTAAGAAGTCCGAAAACTTTTCAACCTATCCTCCATTGGCTCTGGGTTTTCTAACCCTTGTCTGCTCTCGGCTCGCAGGCTGCGATGACGGGCAGCGTCCTGATGCACCAACAGGAGCTGCTCCGCCTCAAACTTCTGGAGGCCGAGGTGGGTCCGGCCGGTTCTGGTGAAGGTACCTCGGCGGCGTCCCGCATCGAGCCCTTAGTTGACAGGCTCACTACCGCGAGCGATCGGGTGCGGGCGCAGCTAGAGGAGAGGGCAGCAGAAGCCCGCGCTGCCGCCGAGGCCAAAGAGAAAGCCGAGGGCGCGCTCGCTGCGGCTCAGGATGAGAACCGGGTGCTTAAGACCCAGATCCAGGACAAGGAGTCCCGGTGGGCTTTGGAGAAGCGCCGCCTTGCCGAGGAGGTCTCGGCCCTAAAGCGGGAACTGGAGGAGGCGGCGGAGTCGGCCATAGCCGATTTCAAAGCCGGGCGTGAATACGCCTGAGAGATCCTCCGAGCCCAGCTGGTGGCGTCTTCTTCGGTCTTCGACCTCGGACTGGCTGTCGCCCAGAGGGCCTGCCCGGACGTCGATCTGACCGGGGAAGCTCTGCCAAGGGGCGAGGAAGCCAGGGAGCTCCTATCCTGGTGGAAGGGCCTCATGGCTGAGAGGGCCTTGCCTCCAGATGCTGAGGGTGAAGTCGAGACCGCCGAGGAGGCTCCCGCCGATGAAGCTCCCGCAGAGGTCGCTGCTCTTGAATCGGTGCAGATTGTTGACTCCCCCTCTCCCTCTCCTGGCCGGAATGTTATCGAGGCGGAGGAGGAGAGGGCCGCCGAGGACTGATACGAGGGTTCCCCTCGGTTTTTGCTTTTTCGCTTTTGTAAGCCTTCGGCCAGGTATATGGCCGAGCTTGTACTTCCTTCTGTTCAAGAATACAAGGAACGTTTTTGGGCTTTACCTTATCGTTTTTTGCATGACGAGTGGACCTAGTCTTTCCGAAATCTGAGATCCTTTCGTCGTCCGCTATAGCCTGCGAAGCCGAGACCTAATGTAGGTTCGGATAGGTCGTCGATAGTATCTCGTCAGCAGATCAGGCTGTTTCAGATTCGGCTTCTGTAGCCGAAGCCGCTCTCGCTTTGTCTCACGCAGACTTAGAAAATAGCCCGCCGCGTCCCGATCCGGATTACATGGCCGAAGCCATTCGTCGGATCGAAGGACTTACGGACTTAGAGAAAACCATGCCGCTCCCGATACGGTTTGCATGGCCGAAGCCACTCCCGATACGGTTTACACGGACTCAGAGAACCATGCCGTGTCCTGATCCAGATTACATGGCCGAAGCCATTCTTCGGATCGAAGGACTTACGGTCTTTAAGAGAACCATGCCGCTCCCGGTACGGTTTGCATGGCCGAAGCCACTCCCGATACGGTTTACACGGACTTAGAGAAATCCATGCCGTGTCCTGATCCGGATTACATGGCCGAAGCCATTCGTCGGATCGAAGGACTTACGGACTTTAAGAGGACCATGCCGCTCCCGGTACGGTTTGCATGGCCGAAGCCACTCCCGATACGGTTTACACGGACTTAGGGAAATCCATGCCGTGTCATGATCCGGATTACATGGCCGAAGCCATTCGTCGGATCGAAGGACTTACGGACTTTAAGAAAACCATGCCGCTCCCGGTACGGTTTGCATGGCCGAGGCCACTCCCGATACGGTTTACACGGACTTAGAGAAATCCATGCCGTGTCCTGATCCGGATTACATGGCCGAAGCCATTCGTCGGATCGAAGGACTTACGGACTTTAAGAGGACCATGCCGCTCCCGGTACGGTTTGCATGGCCGAAGCCACTCCCGATACGGTTTACACGGACTTAGAGAAATCCATGCCGTGTCCTGATCCGAATTACATGGCCGAAGCCATTCGTCGGATCGAAGGACTTACGGACTTTAAGAAAACCATGCCGCTCCCGGTACGGTTTGCATGGCCGAGGCCACTCCCGATACGGTTTACACGGACTTAGAGAAATCCATGCCGTGTCCTGATCCGGATTACATGGCCGAAGCCATTCGTCGGATCGAAGGACTTACGGACTTTAAGAGGACCATGCCGCTCCCGGTACGGTTTGCATGGCCGAAGCCACTCCCGATACGGTTTACACGGACTTAGGGAAATCCATGCCGTGTCCTGATCCGGATTACATGGCCGAAGCCATTCGTCGGATCGAAGGACTTACGGACTTTAAGAAAACCATGCCGCTCCCGGTACGGTTTGCATGGCCGAGGCCACTCCCGATACGGTTTACACGGACTTAGAGAAATCCATGCCGTGTCCTGATCCGGATTACATGGCCGAAGCCATTCGTCGGATCGAAGGACTTACGGACTTTAAGAAAACCATGCCGCTCCCGGTACGGTTTGCATGGCCGAGGCCACTCCCGATACAGTTTACACGGACTTAGAGAAATCCATGACAAGTTTCCTGAACAAAAGAGTTCTTTATTTTTACCCTCCGGCTGAAAGCCTGGGGAGAGTTGACTTACATATAATAACGCCGAAGGCGCTCTACATTCCATGTGCGAGGAATGGGTTGGCCCGAAAGGGTCTCCAACCGGTAAGCTCCACGCCTGATCACCTCCCTGACCCGATAGGGCCCCTCCCAGTTGGGGGCGAGCTTTCCTGAGGCTTCGGCTGGCTTGGAAGCATGAGCATTTCTCAACACGAGGCTCCCTACTTCAAAGCTTCGGGGTTTTACTCGAGCGTTGTGGTACTTGGCCATGCGCTGTTGATAAGCCGCCAGCCGGATACGAGCTTTATCTCGGGTCTCTTCAATGAGGTCCAAGTGGTCTTTCAAACCTTCCTCGTTGGCTTCCGGACTGTAAGCAACGACCCTGGGAGAAGGGAGGCCGATTTCTACCGGAATAACGGCCTCTATCCCATAGGCCATGCGGAAGGGAGTTTCGCCGGTGGGGGTTCGGCTTGTCGTCCGATAGGCCCACAGGACACTCGGCAGCTCTTCCACCCATCGGCCCTTAGCTTCGCCGAGGCGGGTTTTCAATCCCTGCAGGAGGCTTCGGTTAGTGACTTCGGCTTGGCCGTTCGCTTGAGGATGCGCTACCGAAGTGAATTTGTGGAGTATGCCGAAGCTGGCGCAGTTGTCACCGAACCGCCGGCTATCGAACTGCTTTCCATTGTCAGAGATGATGGCCCGAGGGATGCCGAACCGGCAAATGATGGACTTCCACACGAAGTTCCAAGCATTGTTGTCGGTTATTGACGCGAGGGGTTCGGCTTCGACCCATTTGGTGAAGTAATCGACCGCCACGATGAGGAATTTTCTTTGGCCGGTGGCGACGGGAAAAGGTCCCAGGAGGTCGATCCCCCATTGGGCGAAGGGCCAGGGATCAGATAAGGGGGTCATAAGGGTGGCTGCCTGATGAATGAGGGAGCTGAACCTCTGGCACTGGTCGCAGCACCGTACGAGGGCTAGAGCGTCCTCTCGGAGTGTTGGCCACCAGTAGCCTTGCCTTAGGAGCTTGTGAGCCAGGGCTCTTCCTCCCGCATGCGCCCCGCACACCCCTTCATGGACCTCTCTTGCGGCATAGTCGGCTTCAGCCGGGCCGAGGCACCGTAGCAGTGGTCGGCCGAAGGATTTCTTGTACAACACCCCGTCCAAAAGGAGAAAGTGGGATGAGCGCTGCCGAATGCGCTTCGCCTCCTTTGGATATGGCTGGACTTCTCCTTGGAGAAGGAAAGCGACAAGGGGGGTCATCCACGTCTCGGCCTCGGCTTCAGCAACTTGCATGGCTTCGGTTTCGCCAAGGCTGGGTTCGGCGAGCTCCTCGACGAGGATCATTCGGCCTCCGCCCCCGTCTTGGGTTGACGCCAGCCGGGAAAGGGCATCGTCCCGGGTATTCTCGGCTCTCGGGATCCTCACGATTTCACAAGAATCGAATTGAGTGAGGATCTTGCGAGTTACCTGGAGATAAGATGCCATCACCGCGTCCCGAGCCTCGTACTCCCCGGAGATGTGGCCGGCGATCAACTGGGAATCGCTGAAGGCTTTCAGGTTCCGGGCGGCCAGTTTCTTCGCGGCCCGGAGGCCGGAGATGAGGGCTTCATACTCGGCGGCGTTGTTAGTTGCTGGAAAGGAGAAGCGCAGGGCGTACTCCGTGACGACCCCTTCGGGTGACGCCAGGATCCACCCGGCGCCGCTGCCTGTGGAGCATGCGGAGCCGTCCACGAAGAGTCGCCATTCGTCTGGTGGTGCAGGTGTCGAAGTAGCCTCGGCTTCGGTTACTTCGGGTGCTGGCTGTGGTGTCGCGGAGGCGTCGGGGGTTAGTTCGGCGATGAAGTCTGCCAACGCCTGGGCTTTTATTGCTACCCGAGGGGCATAGGAGATGTCGAACTCTCCTAGCTCGATTGCCCATTTTGCTAGCCTGCCGGACACCTCCGACCGGGAAAGAATCTGCCTCAAGGGCTGGTTGGTGAGGACCTTTACGGAATGGGCCAGAAAATACGGCCGAAGCCTCCTTGCAGACGAGACGAGGGCCAGAGCCAACTTTTCCAGGGCAAGGTACCGGAGTTCCGCTCCCTGAAGGGCTCGGCTGGTGTAGTAAACGGGCTTCTGAACGCCTTCCTGCTCTCGGACGAGGACGGTGCTGAGGGCCGTCTCGGAGACTGCAAGGTATACGCTCAGGGGCTCCCCGGGAACCGGTTTGGACAGGATGGGGACTTTGGAGAGATAGGCCTTCAGCTGATTGAAGGCTGTTTGGCACTCTTCCGTCCATTCGAAGTTGTTGGCCTTCTTCAGCAGCTTGAAGAAGGGGAAACAGTAGTCGGCCGCCCTTGAAGCGGCTGAGAGCTGCGATCCTCCCGTTCAGCTTCTGTACCTCTCGGAGGTTAGCCGGGGGGCGCATCTTCATGATGGCCGAAACCTTCTCGGGATTAGCCTCCACCCCTCGGTGTGTGACCATGTAGCCGAGGAACTTGCCGGAGGCTACCCCGAAGGCGCACTTGGCCGGGTTCAGCTTCATCTTGTACCGCCTAAGGGCGGAGAAAGTCTCGGCCAGGTCGGCCAGGTGCTCCGCAGCAACGCGGCTCTTGACCAACATGTCGTCTATATAGACCTCCATGTTTCGGCCGAGTTGTGTGGCGAATACTTTGTTGACCAGCCGCTGATACGTTGCGCCAGCGTTCTTCAGACCGAAGGGCATTCGGGTGTAGCAGTACAGGCCCAAATCGGTGGTGAAGCTGGTCTTGCTTTCGTCGTCCGGATGCATCCGGATCTGGTGGTAGCCTGAATAGGCATCGAGGAAGCTCAAAAGCTCATGGCCGGAAGTCGCGTCCACCACCTGGTCTATCCGAGGCAGCGGAAAGCTGTCCATCGGACAGGCCTTGTTGAGGTTGGTGAAGTCCACGCACATACGCCATTTGCCATCTTTCTTTGGCACCATGACCACGTTGGCGACCCAGTCCGGATGGTGCACCTCTCGGAGGTGTCCGGCGTCCAGTCCCTTCTGTACTTCGGCTTGGATGGCGGCCCTCCTTTCCTGATTGAAGGTGCGCCGCTTCTGCTTTACCGGAGGCTGGTCGGGATCGGTATGGAGTCGGTGCTCTGCTACCTCCGGGTCAACCCCGGGCATGTCTGCCGGAGACCAGGCGAAGACGTCGAGATTCTTTTTCAAGAACTCGGTAAGCTTTTCTGCTTCACCTTTCTCCAGGCCGGAGCCTATCATCAGGACTCGTCCTTCGCCTCCTGGAACGGGGACGGCGAGGAGTGCTTCTCCCGGAGATGCCTCGGCCGATGACTCGATCGTTAGGGTTTCAGCTGCGTTCTTCCCTTTGACCGAAATCATGTAGCACTGCCGGGCTGTTTCTTGGTTCCCTTTGGATTCGCCTATTCCATGGCTGGTATAAAATTTCAGTTTCTGATGGAAGGATGAAGGCACGGCTCCGATTCCGCCGATGAGCCTTCGGCCGAATATGGCGTTGTAGGCTGACTCGATCTTTACAACGGCAAAGTCCGTCTCGACGGTTAATTGCCGGGGGGCGGAGCCTAAGGTTACAGGAAGCCGGACAATGCCCTCTACTCGGCAGGGCGAGCCGTTAAAACCGTAGAGGGGGCCCCGGTGAGGCTTCATATTAGCCTCACTCAATCCCAATTTCTCAAAACAGTCATAAAACAAGATGTTTGGGGCGCTTCCATTATCCACAAAGATCCTATGTACATCATAGTTGTTTATTACAGCATTAACGACGAGAGCGTCGTCATGAGGGACCTGAACATCAATCAGGTCCTCGGCGCCGAAGGTGATGTCTTCCAGACGAGGCTTCTTCGGTTCGCCTTCAACCGCTGCCACTGTGTTCCGCTGCCGCGACCTGGACCCTTCCCCCGGCCCTCCGGATATCATCATAATAGACCCAGAACTGGGTCTTTGATGGGACGATTCTACCGGGGCCGAGGTGGCTTTTGGCGGAGGAGCGGCTTCTATTGCTGGGGGTTGCTGTTGCCTGGGCGCTGCAGGGACGTCCCGGTTCTGCTGCGGCGGCTGCTCCCGGCGGTACTGCGGCAGTCTTCCTTCCCGGATGATGCGGTCGATCTCCTCCCGGAACTGTCGGCACTCATCCGTTGTGTGGCCGATCTCCCGGTGGTATTCACAGTACCTGCCGGGATCCCTTCGGCGAGGATCGGTCTTGATGCGATCTGGTCGCCGGAGCATGCCTTTCACCTCCATGAGCATTCGGGAAGGGGGAGCAGGTAAGGGTAGGTACCGTGGCTGCGGGTCCCGTCGCCTTTCCATGTCCCAATCCTCCCCGCGATAGCACTTTCGGGAGAGCTCTTGGTTTTCAGGCCGAGGTCGGACCACCTGGGGAGCAGGTGCCGAGATGGCTTCGGCTGCGCCTCTTCCTCTAGACAGCATCAGGGCCTCCCGGTTGATGTACCTGTGGGCCCGGGCCACGAGGTCCTGGAAGGTCGGGGGATGGCGCTTCCCAATGGAACCGAGGAGCCCCTCGTCCCGGCACCCGCTGATCACGGCCGAAACCGCGATCGAGCTGTCGAGGTTCGGGATCTGGGCGGCCTCGGTCCGGAACCTGGTGAAGTAATCCTGGAGAGTCTCGGCAGGACCTTGCCGGATAGCTAGCAAGCTGGCGGAGGTCTTGCTCTGCCGGGTGGCATCATAGAACTGGTCGATGAACAATTGGCCCAACTGGACTAGGGAGTGGATGGAGTCGGGGGCCAACGTCTCAAACCAGGTGATGGCGATTTTTTCAAGGGTGAGGGGGAAAAGACGGCAGCGGACTGCCTCGAAGATCCCCCGGACCCGGAGGTAGGTGTTGAACCTCTGGAAATGACAGACCGGATCTGTCATCCCGTCATAGAGAAGGCCCTTCGGTAGCTTGAAGTTGGGGGGCACCTCGGTGGCTAGGAGCTCCGCCGTGAACGGGGTCTGCTCCAGGATGCTGCTGGCGAGGGGCGCCCCGTGAGGCCGGGACACCATCTGCTGCATCTCCTTGCGCATCGCCGTCAGCCGCCGGTCCAGGTCCGGGGCGGCCGAGGTGGCGACGGATTGTCCTCCGGTCCGGGCCGGACGGTACTCCGACGAAGCATAATCCTGCTCCGTCAGACGATCGGCGCGGGGAGCTCGGGCAGGCAACGCCGAGGGCTCGCTGCGCGCCGCCGCGGTCTCGTCGAGAGAGACTGGCGCAGGCACCGGCCGGAACCGGGCGTCTTGTACACGGTAGAGTGGGGGGAGTGGCGCCTGTTGGGGATGCTGCCCCGTCAGTCCCATGCGCTGGGCGATGGCGGACACCATCTCCTGAAGAGGCGCTAGGGACGTGACGGCAGCGGCCAGCGTGGCCACTTGCTATTGGAGTACCCCCACTCGGTCTTCCGAGCCGAAAGACTCCGGTGTGGTCGGCAGAGGCGGGTTCGGCGGGGCAGACGGTGCGCCTTCGGAAGGCAGCATCTGTGCCGAGGCCTCCCGCGCTTCTGCTTCGCTTTGTCCGGATCGTCGGGTCACAGGTCGCTGAGACATGACTTGTTTTGTTAGTTTCCCACAGACGGCGCCACGTGATGTAGACTGGATCTATCATGACCGGATTCCGCAGACGGAATCCGGAAAAGAGGATCCGGAGCCGGTCCGGACCGAACGATGGAAGGGGACCCGACGGGGATCCGCAACGGGGCGAAGACGGGGCTTCTCGGGATGACCTGGATCCGCCCGCGGGGGGCTCTTGGATAGTGAGCCGCTGCTCCTTCGGCGGACGGAGGCGCGGCGCGAACAGGAGCTTCTCTCGGCCGAGCGGTCGGCGAGCGTCGGAGCCGAAGCCAGAAGGTCCGAGATCGGACGGGGGAACGGCTCGCTCTCCGATAGTGAGCCCGAAGGCTCCTTCAGCGCGAGACCGAGCCTCCTGGCGTGGGGCAGCCGGCGGGCTTGCCCTTGGATAGCGAGCCCGAAGGCTCCTTCAGCGCGAGACCGAGTCTCCTGGCTTGGGGCAGCCGGCGTTCGGCGTCGAGACCAGGGAGGGGAATCCGAGGTCGGCGGCCGAGACCGACTCGGGGAGGTCGGCGACGATTCGAACCGAGCCCCTGCAGGAAGGATAGAAGAAGAAGAACCAGTCAGCAGGAGTCCCGGGCGTCAGCCCTGGGGAACCCCCTCCGACGGTCAAGTTAGCTCCTGAAGAAGATTCGATTCAGAAAGCAAGAAAGAGCAGCTTTAATGCTATTCGGACAGAAGTCCTTTAAGGGGTTTCGGAAGCTTGGGGAGGCATCCGTTTTTCCCACCACCCTCTTAGCCACAAATAGCGGGATATTTATAGCAGAGGATAGCGGATGGTTAACGGTGGCAGCCGATATAGGACTAATTGGAGGTTTACTGATAAACCGCCATAGCGCCCGATCCGCCACCGGAGTGGGCCGGAATCGGCTACCGGGCCGAAGGGGGTTGGGCCACTGACGGGCCGAAGCCTGTTGGGCTCTGGGCTGCCGCGCTGCTCCCGGGCCGTAGGCTGGTGGGCCGCTGACGGGCTGAAGCCTGTTGGGCCGGGAGCGACGGTGCCGCTTATGGGCCGTAGGCTGCTGGGCCGCTGACGGGCCGAAGGCCGCCGGAGGGCCTGGTACTGCTGCTGTTGGGCTGAATGGGGTTTAGGCCTGCTTCAATGGGCCGAATCGGATTCTGCCTCATCAGTTCTTATTTTGGCTATGGTGACACCGCAAGTTACTCTCTTCTATTGGTTAGATTGACATATGATTATTCTTTCATCTATACGGCCAACATTTGTTTGAAAAATGACATCAGGTGTCACTGGATGGATGCAGAAATCCTGATTTGAGATGGTGAAACGAAAAAGTTTTAGTTGACTTCTCTTTTTACATATAACAAAACAAATCACTAGGATGACATTTGAGACAAAACGTTCACACGCATCACCTTTTACTCTGTACCAAATGGACCCTTAGTTACGAATAACGAATTTGTTAAGAAAAGTTTATTGTATAAAATTATTAATTTAATATAAAATCATATTCAACAAGCTAAGTACAATTGAAGACAAAAATAAAGCTATCTTATAAGAGCTCTTTTGATTGACTGTATTAAGTTAATTTATTTAAAATACCTTGCCACAACTTTATTCTGGCAAGATGCAATACAATTATAATAGGTTCAAAAATTTGATTCTCAAGATATTTCATCATTTTGCAATATATTATTCCAACATATTACACCTCAATTTTTTGTTACTGTAAAAAATATAATCATGTAAACACATTACTGCATACTATTTTTCAACTTTAATTCAATATAAATAAAATAACTATTCACTTATTATCCTTCATTCTACAGTCAATCTTTTGTTCTTTTATCTATTATTCTCACTTTCTTGTAGATTACCAACTCCAGTTAAGAATCTAATGACACATAAAAAATATATATTGACATTAAATAATAATTTAAATAAGATACAAATATTTTATCAAACAAATAAGTCTCACTTAGCTGGTAAAATATTTTATATTTTTAAAAAAAAATTAACCATTTTACATCGATAAAATATTTGCATCTTAGTTAAATTATTATTTGATGTCAATATATTTTTTTAGATGCCATTGGATTCTTAACTGAAGTTGGCAACCTGCAAAAAAATGAGAATAATGAACAAAAGAACAAAAGATTGACTGTTGAACTAGAGAATAACAAGTGAATAGTTATTTATTTATATTAAATTATTTCTTCGAATAAGATAAAGTTAAAACTATAAAGAGGTAGGATTGTTGCTTCACATAGCTTAAAAGATGTTGAATAAAGGAAGTTGACTTTATATGTATGATGAGTAGCTCTATAATTTCTTGTATTTTCTTCCTCAGTAAAATTCATGATGGCATAGCACATTCCTTCCTTTAATAATGTCTTAAATTTATTTATCAAGAATTTCTTAATAGTAGTTTGAATTTTGTCATCATGTAACATAAAAAAAATATTTTAATAATATTATAAATAATAATTTTATTAATTAATATTTTTATTTTAATATTTTTAATCTTCCTAATAATCGTTAAACGATGTAATATCCCAAAATTTTGATGGTAACAACATTAACACAAAAGGAAATTTAAAAAGTGCATAATGATTTATCATATGTTAATTTTAAAAAATCATAATATAAATAAACTCTGACAAACTTTCTGGTCCAATAGTATCAGTTCTATACAGTTGATTTCATTAGTACTTCCAAATCGTAGTGTGTTTCACATCCTAATAAGTCTCTCAATGATTCTCCAAGTTTCTTTAAAAGAATTGATATCATATATCAAATTGATACTAGGAGCCATCTTTAGTCGTGTGTTCATTATCAATATTGTAAAATTCTATCAAAATAAATGATCATATCTCAAGAAAATAGAAAATATTTACAAAGAGTAAACAATGTATAATAAAAAGATTAAATCAAGTAGGATTGGAGGAGGTGGATTTTCAGTTGTGCTTATCAAATATATCTTTTAAAATATTTTTCCTCTATACTACATTATTTGTCAAATTTTAAATTTGACCTTTTTTATCATGACTAAAAAGTTTTAGTCAATTTTTCACTTCTAACTCTAGAAACAACTACATAAAATTATCCATGATTAAAAATAGCTTTTGGTAGATAAAGACCAATATGGGACAAGGACCGACCACAGCTCTTATTTATAGTCATTACAGAGTAAACAATTAAAGGATATTATCTCTTTTGTAACCTAAAAGGTAGCTTTAAGTTAGACAGGCTCAAACCATTCGAGAAATAAAAATTTTGTATCCAATGTTACTCCATGATACAACTTTAGCTTCAGTGACATGATTTTTCAATTGCGTGACAATTAGTCTTATCTCATTATATAGTGCAAAAGATTAATCTATACTTCTAAGTAACATCACTGGTACTCTAATTTTAAATTTCAACTTATGATTTGAGAGACTTGAACATCTGATGCTATTCAAAAAATCTAGAGTGTATAAATCTTCTTGGCTGTCATCATATCCCGTTGCCCTTCAAATACTATATGAACTCAAATAAATCCTTTCCTCACCGGGTACTAAACCAAGTAGGTATTCATTGATCATTTCAACAATTTCATATGTTGAGGCAAAAATAGCTCTATCTTAGAGGTATTTTGGATCTGACATGTTATCTAAGAATGAAGGATAAGTATTATTAACAATTGATATAAGAGGATTCATAGAATCTTTAATTAGCAAATCATCAGGTATCTCAATTGTTATTTTCTCATCGTTTGGCTCACTAGCTTTTGTATCTCCAATATTCAATATCCACTCAAAAAAATTTCTCAGTTCTTTTCTATCAGTATCATAGGAATGAGATAAAATCTCAGTGATTGTGAGTTTGTGATCAGTCATTCGAAGTAGGACTATTGACTGCCTGGCTATGTAGTACCATGACCTTAGCATATTTGTCTATATGCTTTGATATATATTTTGTTCGACTCTTTATATAATGGTTAGACGTATATCTATTTGATATATTAGTTTGTGATATGATTAACACATAAATATGAAACAAAAATTACCATTATGCTCATTCAAATTCAACTTATTATTTGGTTAATTCGTTCCTTTGACTTTCTTGCTCAACTATTCTTTAGACTATCTATAATCATGAAATCTTTGATTTGCTCATAAGTAAGATTTGATTTGATATGATAAAATATTATACCATGATAATTTGATATGTGATATGTTCAATTCGATATGTGATTTGTTCAGTTCATAGCTAGTAGATTTGTTCAGTAACATAAGAATCTGGCTATGTCATATATGCTATATGTTAGTCGATCTATTCATGCTATTATAAAATACATCTGATTTGGTAAATCTCTATTTGACCAGATTATTCTATCATATTCTCATTTGAGCTATATATAGAATTATGTAAAATCATGCTTAATATAATTATATAATGTAATTTGGAAAGTTACTATATGTTAAGTCATGTTAATGGTTTGAAGCCTACCTATGATCTGTGAGACACAAACACGAGTGTCAAGTGTCGACACGAATACGTGCGTTGGACACAACAATATCTTAAAAATAGGACACAAGGATACGAAGAACATACGAATAATACATGAATACGTAGTTACACATGTATATGATAAAATATATCTAAAATATAAAAGATATAACTTAAATATATCAAATTTTATCATATAGATAAATATTATGAGAAGATATGATAAGTATTCTAATAAATCTCTAGTATTTACTTTGAAATCTTGAAGTAGAGAGTTGGACACTATGTTCGAGTGTCGTACCGTATCCTAGTGTCTGACACGGCTCTCTAATAAATAGAAGTGTCCACCAAATATAGAAGCCTACTGAGTGATAGACTCATAAATCCGACTAACGATTTTTCAACAAAAGCCGACTTAGGATTTGTCTAGGTGGGAATCAAACATGTTAATTTTTCAGAAGACCTTTTGCTTATCAAATTAGTAGTTTGATGTCGTAAGAAATGATCAGAGATTGATATACTTTTATTTATTTATGGAGATTGAGAATTTAGATACTAATTAATAAATATTATAATTTGTAGACATTGATATTGGCTATCTTTTGGATATTTTAGATTAATTGATGATTATGACATTTATTTAAATCGTCTTATAGTTGTTTAACTCTCATAGTTGTTTGTTATGATAGGATTTATCCTGAGATTATGCAATCGGAGTCTCAATTGAGAAAAAAATGAATTGGATTTAGGGCGTAACATATGTCCACAACCATTATGCACTCAAACAACATCTCAAAAGGATATTCTTAGAAGATAAATGAAAATCTTGTAGCCCATTTTCCAATTATCATAGCACTTTAGCTTAGGACTCAAATCCTAACTCACAATCAAGACATCCCATATTATGTCAAACTTAAAAATTTAGAGATCATATAGTAAATCTTGTTAAATCAATCGTTACTCTAACTTATCTCTTAGCAAATCTTCTTTAACTCGTCCTTAAATAAACTTAAACCTGTTTCATGCTCATCACCCTAAAGATCTATGCCATCATGCTAACTGCCTCCTCTATCTCTTTCTTCATTGACCGACACGGGTTATGCGAAACTTACCACCATTAAACCTTTCCAAACTTACCTACATATAACTTCTTATCCATTATTCTTACTATAAACTCGAGTCTAGCCAATTAAGGTTCAGAGTGGTTCATCCTCTCTCTTAAACTTCTTCAGAAGATGTTTTGTGTATCTTCCATCTCTCATACGTCGAGATTGGTTGTGAGAAAAATCACATGGACTACAAATTATGAAATCTTTTACAACTTCATATAGTTCTGGATTTACAGTTTTATCAATAACACCATAATGTAATTGAGAACCTCAACATTTTGCACTTCTATAATCTTCAATTTGCATTGGATGATCCATTGTAATAATGTGCGTTTCAATAGATAGACATTTCTCATTCACTTCACTTCCAAATTGATCAGTATTTGACAACCTCAATACTCTTGAAACATTAGCAGCTAGTGGTATTTTTTTTTTGAACTACAATTAAGTATCATAGAGTTCCCAGATGATGACAACATTTATGCTTCTGTAGGCCTGTTTTCTTGGGGTATTCTACTATGTAAATAAGATCATGCATATGTTTTAAATTCAATACTTGTTGTTTTTACAAAAATGAAATACAATATTATAATATTATTTAATATCTTACTAGAAGAACTTTCTGTCAACAAAGAGAACGAATCTCGTAGATTTAGAACACAACTTGATATATTAGCTAATGGTAGTCTTTTCATTTTCACCTTCTCAATAGAAGTTGTATGACATGATCTTGAATCAAGAAGTTGATTTTCTTAATATGAATTACCATCTAAAAGATAATATGAGAGATCAAATATTAAATTAATCGATTTATCATATATAGTTAAATGATAATTTTAAATAATAATGATTATAATATGTTCAAATAATAGCTTACCATTAGATCTATAGATCCAAAGAGAAGTTGAATATGATACATGTCTCCCAATATTTTGTGTTAAAGAACTTTTAGAAGAATGAGCGTTTGACATGAACACACTAGTATTCGAAGTGAACATATTTTTGCCTCACAAATTAGTACATATTAATCAAATAATATTTTATTATTTTTACAGATATACTTAGACCATACATTAAATTATTACGTCAAGGACATATTGTTGGGTTCTCGAGTTTCTCCAGATCTCCCAGGCAGTAGAAATAAAAAATAAAAACGGAGATCCGTTCCTGTTTCGAAAAACTAAAATCACGATAATCAGATTATCATATCTTACCGTGTGCGGATACGAATCCGCAACCGTTCGGTTCCGTCAGTGCGACACCGCAAGCCGCGTAAGCTCCCGGCCTCTAGCGGAGTCCACGCGATCCTCCTCGCGACGGATATTCTCACGTTCCTCGTTCTTCGCAGCCACGAAACCCCCACCGGTCGCCGCAACGATCACCGCAACGCTCGGACGATTTCCCATCAAACGAGAGTCGGAGAAGCGGCGGAACAGATCCGGAGATCCGGATCTGTCTCGGACGCAAAGAGAGAGAGAAATAGAGGAGGGGGCGGCTAGGGTTAGCAGCAGCTTGGCCTACTCAGCCCGTTCACTATATTTTATACTAATTGCGCGATTTTTCATAAAAACCTTCGGTTTATATAAAACCTACTTATTTATCCATCGCCTTGAGAATCATTTGCGTGTGACCCTCTAGGCCCAATTATCAGTCCGGTTAATAGTCAATAAGTCCAGTGACTCTTTACTGGTTTTATTAATCAATTAATAACTTTTTATTAATTAATTAATCAATCGAATTGATGTCACACATCGAATTCGACCGGGCCTCCGATCACGTTGGGTGCCAAGCAACACCGCGTGAATCCGGAAGGTATCAGGATTAAGTAACCCACTCTTAGAACCTTTCCGCCGACAGTTACCGCGTGGATATAATCCTTCATTCGTACAATACTCTCGAGTCAACTCAGGGTATGGCGTGTTGTCAAACCCTAACCGGTCAACTCACTTGGATTGGATGCCGCTGATGAATATCAGAAAACTCCTTTCCCGATATTATCGTCCGCCCTGGCCAGGGACTTTCGCGCATCCTTCCTAGCGCATTCTCTATCATCGTACCGAGAGTGAATGATTCCTTATTGACACTCAATTCCCTTCGACAGTATTCTGGTGTACCCGATCCTTAGCTGTTTAGAATCCCGTGATTAGAGATTCATAAACCAAGGTCAAAGTACAGAAGTCTACCAACAATGTGTCATTGGTGTCTCAGGTCCGAGGACCATCCACGCAACTGCGACAATATAATCAAACTGGTTGACAGTGAGGTACAATACCATCCAGCGATTCAGTCGGATCAGTTCAGTGAACTCATTCTCCAATGAGCACCTACAGATTCGCCTTAGTGTCTCCACACAAGTGACTATGAGATCAATCACTCTCATCGCATGAGCAGGAGTAATATGTACTAGTCTAACCGGATATCCGATGTCTTTCTTGGATATCCTCCGACTAAGAACGATTAAGAATATGTGTGTTTAAGTGATCAGTCTCACTAGTATGATCTCATCATAATCTGATCACTATCGCACGTATTCACAGACTTCATTATGAGACGATAATTAGTATGATTTACACATAATGAATATTATGCCATTATATTAATAAATGAACGAGATTACATAGTCATATTGGCTTGTAAGCCACCTAAGACTAACATATACCTCTAATGATCTTTCTACGATGATTTTTCTTTTCAATCTTGCATTCTTATTCTTATTTTGTTGAATTCTTGAAATCATTGACCATTATATTTGAAAATAAATAAAACTATCATTAAGGGGATAAATGATTAAAATTACTCAATACTCTAAGCATTTCCAATAGCTTATGCTACAAAAGTATACATAACTTACAATATGGAAAAAATAATTATCTTGCAAAAGATGAAGAGAATACATGAATTAATAAAAACAATAATTACTAAACATAATACTTTTCGACCAAGAGCAAGAATATATATGAGTTAAGATTCTTTAACTAACATAAAATGACGTGTAAAGAAAAATCAATAAAGCGTACTAAAAAGATTTGAAATTGAAATAAAATTTTATATAAAAAGAGTTAAGAATTACCTACATTTCGATGTAATGATTTTTTATAACCTAAAAAAGGCAGAAAATATGTTAAGAAATTAAACTTTTTTAACATATTAATATCACAATTTGAAGCAATAACTAAACAGATAGATTTGTTATAAGAACAACTGAATCAAGAAGGACAACGGTTGCAAGAACAACATGAATAAATTAATATTGTTGTGTATATAAATCTTTATATTATAAATCTTCAAATTCATGATCCTTAAATTTGTTTAGTACTCTAGAATATATTACTAAACATAATACTTTTCGACCAAGAGTAAGAATATATATGAATTAAAATTCTTTAACTAACATAAAATGACGTGCAAAGAAAAATAATAGACGTACTAAAAAGATTTGAAATTAAAGTAAAATTTATATAAAAACAGTTAAGAGTTATGTGCACTTCGATGTAATGATTTCTTATAACTTGAGAAAAGTAAAAAATATGTTAAGAAATCAAAAAAATTTAACATATTAATATCACAATTTGAAGCAATGACTAAACAGATGGATTTGTTATAAGAACAACTAAATCAAGAGGGATGGGTTGTAAGAACAGCATGAATAAGTGTGTATTTATTGTGTATATAAATATATATATATATATATATATATATATATATATATATATATATATATATATATTATAAATCTTCAACTTCAAGATATTTAAGTTTGTTTGATACTTTAGAATATATTTAATTTTTTAAATCATAAATTCACTTATTTCAAATATAATTACTCGTTTTAAATATATGCACTGAAGATGAAATTTATTGAAAAACATATTTATAGAAAAAAAAACTCCTATCCATAATCTATTACATTGTCAAAGGCTCAACTCTTTCGGTACATGATTATAAGAAACAAAGTAATAAACATGACAACTTGAATAAAATACTAAAAGACCACTAAAATAAACAAAAAAGCAACTCATACATAATATGAACTTGATAATTGGTTGGCTTTTTCCTCCGTACGACTTTGGCCACCATCCCCTCACATTCGGATTTTACTAACAACTCTCGTTCTTAAAAACAATGTTTGAAAGTGTTAGATACGTATAGAAGCTTTAACCATCAATTGTTAGAAGAATACTGAATAGTTTGCCACCATCTCTCAACCTCTTTCTCTCCTCACGAGTAAAACGTCTCCTCAACTTCTTGCTTCTAATTTTTAAAATAAGGATTCAATAATTCAAATGGATACATAGCAAGGTAAAATCTCCCTATTCAGTAATAGTGTAGACATATGTGTAGTTCATGAAGATGGAAATTATTAACATTAAAATTAATTAATAATATATATATAATTTTAATATATTATAAAATTTGAGAGAAAGTTTTGAAAATTAAAATGTAAATAATATTTTAAAATATATGAATAGAAAATATACTCTATTTAATGGGTAGCACCTACAAGATAATCAACGATACTTTAATTGGTACTACATGAAAATTATTGCAAAAACTTTTGTAACTCTTGATCTTACATGCCAGAATATTCATAAAAGCTGTTGTAAGTAACATGAAGCTGTTGCTGGTAATACCAAGACACACACAGAGAGGTAGAGAGAGAGAGGGAGAGAGAGAGAGAGAGAAAGATAGGAAGGTTAATATCACAATTTGAAGCAATGACTAAACAGAAGAATTTGTTACAAGAGCATATGAATCAAAAGGGACAATAGGTGCAAGAACAACATGAATAAAATATATATTATTGTGTATATAAATACATGTTATAAATCTTCAAATTCAAGATATTTAAATTTATTTGATATTTTAGAATATATTTATTTTTTTAATAATAAATTCACTTGTTTCAAATACAAATACTCGCTACAAATATATACACTGAATATGAGATTTGTAGAAAAATATATTTATATAAAAAAACTCTGATCTATAACCTATTACATTGTCAAAAGCTCAACTCTTTCAATATGATTATAAGAAATAAAGTAATAGACATGACAATTTTGATAGAATACTAAAAGACCACTAAAATAGACAAAAAGCCAACTCATACACAATATGAAATTGATTATTGGTTGGCTTTTTCCTCCATATATTTTTACTCTGGCCACTGTTTCCTACAAATTTAGATTTTTCTAACAAACTTCACTCTTAAAAATAATATGTCATAATAATCCCTTGAATGAAAGTAATATACATTAAACTATAACTTGTCTCTCAAATGTAGATTTAAAACTTCTACAATCTTCATCCACTCAACACTAGTGATCATATAATTCACACTACTATTTAAAAGTGTTAGATATGTATAAAACTTTTAACCATCAACTATTTGAAGAACAATGAATACTTTGTCACCCTCTCTTAACCCCTTTCTCTCCTTACGAGTAAACTATCTTCTCAACTTCTTGTTTCTAATTTTTGAAATAAGGATTCGATAATTCAAACTAAATACATCACAAGGTAAAATCTCCCTTTTCAGCAATAGTTTGGACATTTGTGTTGTTCATGAAGATAGAAGTTATTAATATTAAATAATAATTAACAAAAAACGTATAAAAAGTTTTTATATATTATGAAATTTGAGAGAAAGTTCTAAAAACTAAAATGTAAATAATATTTTAAAATATATGAACAAAAAATATATTATATTTAATAGGTAGCACCTACAAGATAATCAACGATATTTTAATGGGTACTACATGAAAATTATTTATGTAAAAACTTCAGTAACTCTTGATCTTACATGCCTGAATATTCAAAAAATTAAGCTCTTCTAAATAATATGAAGCTGTTGCTGGCGTTGACATTCTCAAGACACACACATAGAGATAGATAGATATAGATATATATATATATAGAGAGAGAGATGGTGCAGGGTGGGGGGGATGCACACACACTAGGGCACACACTTAATTATCAACTCCCTTAATCGTTAATATTGCCCATGGTTTAGTGTAATAGACATCATCTAACAATGAACAAATTCAATCCCTATGATGTACGGTGACAATATAAATAGCGAGCATGCATTCAAAAGAAATAAAAAATAATTATTATCATTTAAAAAAGTGTAAAAATTTAAGATTATGTATAAATATTATTTTTTAGAAAATCCATAATATTCTAATTGTTATTTATGAAGAATTTAAATATGTATATAATAAAAGTGAGAATTAGGATATTAAAATATACGGACAATGCCCGATGTCACAGTGAGAGTGCAACTTCCTCCTCCTCTCGAACATGTTTGAATGTGCATGTAAAAGGAAAAGTCTTAGCAAATTTAATAATGCCTATTACTCATTTTAAATTTACGATAATATTTGATAAAATATAGGGAGTCAATGGGTTGAATGCATATGCCTATGGTAATTTATTACACTATTTTCATGTCAGTGGCATGCTCTTTTTAGTGCATAATGATTATTTTTATAAGAAGAATAATTAAGTATTTTAAAATATGTTTCTTTTATATGAGTTTAAAATTATTAGTGACTTTGAAAAACAAACATTAAGTAGTTTCCTATATGCAATTGTAACAAAAAACATACTTTTTTGTAATCTAAACATTATATTTTAATAGCATTGGTTAAATGAGCAACGGTTAGAGTTAATGGTCACTTAACACTAAGCATGAGATACAAAAAATTTATAGTTAAAAAATGTATAAGGAAGAAAACAATAAAACTAAAAAATAGAAATTGATATAGCTCCTACCTTAAGCAAGTACGACTAAATTACTATAAAGTTAGTATACATTAGGGTCCATTTTTGAAGAAAAAAATAAAAGGAGATCGAAGCATGATATATAATAATTTGTAGTTGTGAAAAATGTTTAAACGTTATTGGTATCAGATGTTATGTGAATAGTGTTTTTTCTCATATTTGGAGTTTTGGATAGACCATGTATCTAAACTTGTGATACTCCGTATAAGAATATGTTAAATAGATTAAATCAGTAGACCACTAACAACATCGGTTAGCTATTTTTCGGAGTTCGAGTTGAAAAGAACTCTGAAGTTAAGCGTACTCAGTTGGGAGAAGTCCCAAGATGGATGACCTTCTTGAGAAGTCTATCAACTAGCACAGTTCTTGGGTCAGTTAGTTAATTTAGTCGTTACAAATAGTATCAGAGTCACGAACCAGTTGAAAGTGTGGAAGCTAAGTGCCATATAGGACAAAATGCTACACTATGAAATGGTCACCCTAAAGTATGAAGCCGTATGGTGGAAGCCACCTCTTGAACCTATGAGAGCCACTTTTAGAATCCTACATGTCTGATAAATTAGTTGTGAGCTATGTGTAATATGGTCTTGACGTTACAAAATTGTTGACAATTGCATAAACATGCTTGAATTATCCGTCATAAAATAACCAAATAAGAAGAGGATACCGCAAAGGTAGTTACCTCTTGAGAACAGGACACTATGGGAACTCGTAGGATTTCTATTATCCTTAAACTTGGTGATGGAAGGGGGGCCATTAGATATCAACAGCATATACATAAGTGGGTTTATATAGACCCGAAAACCCAGCAAGCCGCTCGTGGGTATCAACATATATACAAAAACCTGTGTGATTGTGTGTTAGAGGGAGAGAGATCTAGAGAGAGAGAAGTGTGTATGTGTATGTGTGCATGTGTGAGACCTTATACTTGGTTGATATCAGTTATGCCATCAGATGAAAAACTTATTATATTTTTGGACTATTCGTAGATGGACCCATATTGATGAGATAAGGCTTATCTATTCATGATAATAGATTGGAATGAAGGGGCAAAATCAAATTAATAGAAGCTGATCACTGGGTGTCTGTGTGTATGTGTCTGTGCCAAAACAGCGCTTAAAACTTAAAAGTGGGCTAGACTCATTTTCTATTGAACTTACGCCCATAAATGTTCTGCTCTATGTCTGCACGGCCACTGCTACAACATACAAAAACCTGTGTGTGTGTGTCTGAGAGAGAGAGAGAGAGAGAGATGTGCGTCTGTGTGTGTGTGCGTATGTTTGCGACATTATGTGTGTGTGTGAGAGAGAGAGAGAGAGAAACTTGCAAGTCCAGGGGGTGGCCATGGCGCCGACTCAGGCAGGGGACCTCAAGGCAATGCATGTGGCCATGGCGGCGGGTAGGCGGCGAGGGGTGCGATTGCGGGGGTGGCTCGGTCAAGAGGAGTCTTATAGATGCAGCAAATGTAACAAAATAGAAACATAGAGAAAGAGAGCTTGTGAAGTGAATAAAACAGAGTGATTGTGAGGTGAACAAACACACTTGAGTGTTAGGAGGTGTAGGTGACGCAAATGCTCGGCCCTTGCTACTTTCCACATCGGCTCGTTCACATTGCACAGCGGCAATGTGTAGGCATTTGCGTCACCTACAATGGAAAGATAGCTAACACCGTCAACAATGGAAATACTTGCGGGAATGTGTAGGCAAGAGGAAGAGAAGTGTGTGATGTGCGAAGCAGAGAAGCAATAGGCAACTCCTGGCCAAACCTGATATGTAGTGTAGGGCGTGCCCAAGATGAAACCTAAGGGATAGCATTGAAGATGGAAGAGGATACCACAGAGCAAATAGGGAGAGGATGGGAATAGGAAAGGTGCATTAATTGGTTTCATCTTTCTACTACCCTTTGTAAGACGTTTGGCCTTCATGGGCTTTAAAGAAACTGTAGAGCAAGATGTTTAGTTTCCTCCTGCCACCATTTGTAAAATGAAAGCCTTCTTGGGCTTTGAAGATACCGTAAGCAAAACATTTGGCCTTCTTAGCAACCACATGTAAACTATTGCAGAGCAAGACGTTTGGCCTTCTTCGGCTTCCCTTAGAAGCAAGTGCAGTCTAAAATGACCCAGAGATGTTCTGTCTTCTTTTCCTTCCCTTTGAAGCAGCTACAATCTTAATGAGTCGAGACGTATTAGAGCGCCACTGGCTGCAGGGAAGAAAGCTACTTAGAAACTTTGAATTTGACGGAAAAGAATATCATAGTGCTACATCAGCTAGATTAGAAATTCTATTTTATTAATATATTATAGATTAAATGTAATTATATTATTTTTATTAATCAAATGATGTATTAAATAGTAGTAATGTCATCATTTTATTATTCAACTTTGTACTAATTACTACTATTCTAAGTATATGTTAAATATAACTACAAAATAGGATTACAAAATGATAAGACTTAGCAATTTTCCACCCTTTTCATTAGGAGAGTTACATTAATAATCCCATTTAATGATATATTAAATATAACCATGCCATTTGTAATGCAATATTATGTTAGTAGTAACGTCATCATTTCATTATTCAACTTAATTTGAACTTAGTGTTAATCTAAGTATGTGTTAAATATAATGAAAAAATAATAGTTGGCAATTTTTTTTCACCCTTTTCCATTAGGAGTGTTAGCTTAACCCTCCCATTAATTATATATTAGAATAAAATGATGTATTAAATATGGTATTGGAAGGACATCATCTGATGAAGTGGGGATGAGAAAAATTTTAATGGGATTGGAAAGGGGGATTAAGTCATTTCAACATGACTTACTGTTTAACTCCGAAAATGGGGATATCCCCCAAAGCTTTAACCCTTCTCATCCCCGCACAAAAAGGGCATATCAAACATAGAACGGAGATAAAATGGGTTTAACCCATCCCTAACGGGATACCAAATAGGGTCTTTGAGAGTTATTGGGCTTTAGGAAGCCCTCAATAACAAGACCTAGAGGCCTTGGTTGATGTAGACCTTATTAGGTAGCAAACTACCCATTGTCATGGGCACTCTGAGCTGTCTGATATCAGACCCTTCGTCGGGCTGAGTTGGTAAAAACTATTTTACTCATCAATTGTGCTTAGGCAAGAATGATATGCATTTTTCTCATAGGAAAAATATTAAATATATTTAACATAGTAACTGACTAAATAATAATTTTCACATTATTGGCATTCCTTATGATAACGCAAAAGTGATAATTCTTTACCTTCTATTCTTGTACTAGTTTAAATGCAAAAGTTCCTTTTTTAGACGTATGAAACATTAATGTTTCAAAGTATGGGTTATTTCGAGTATTTTAGTTAGCAGTACTGTTCAAAGAAAGGAAAAAGTTCGCTTATTTTATGAGCATGTGTGTGGACATGAAAGGCACATAAAGAAATAGAATTACGTAAATAAGAAGCGTACGGATGCCAAATATGATTTCTTGCATATTTTTCTTTCATTATGACGGTGTGTGTCTGATATTGTCATTAAATGAATGATGGTCTTAGACTATTTAAACCCAAAAACATAAATGCTATTGCAAACTTCAAGAATTACACAAAAGATTATGGGATTTTTGAGAAAGAATTGAAATTCTTTAATTATTTCAGACATGATCAAGATGTCAGAAATAGGGACCACCCTGTTCACATATTTGAAGAGAGGCATATGTACATTATTAGACTTGATTCCTCAAATTGTAAAACTACATGTAGCTACACAAAAAAAAAAACTTGTTTAGATTTTATGTTTCACCATCTTTTCAGAGTCTTCAGATCTTTTGTCCCCTTGGGATTTTTATTTTCTTGACCCGATATTTATCCAAGTCTAACTCGACGTGATAACATTGCACCAGTTAACTCGGACCGGGACGAGTCCTGCGGAGTCGGACCGGACTATGCACCGCTCAACTGTGCTACATCTCAAACGCCATGGAGCAATGAGCCCAAAACTAATGTTTCAATGCCCTTCCTCAGATAAAGCCGGTTCGGCGGTGAATCTAAAACAGATCCATGACCATATTCGTTAGACAATCAATTTACAAATATGATCTAATTAATTATCTTATAAACTAATAATCAATTGGATAATCAAATTTTAGTATGTTATATGTATTCGGTCAAAGAAATGTATATCTATAACTTTATTTCTTATGTATATTAAGTCTAAAAAGAGGATCCGTTAACTTGCCCACAAGCTAGAGGTGGATCAAACGATTGGACCATGGGTTGCCACTTGCATCCCTACCTCACTGGTTGGGCGCAATGCGCCACGATGCATAGAGTCTAGTCTTTTTTTACCCCAAGCCACCGCTCCACAGGGACCGTGTGTGGCTCTAGAAGGCTTCCCAGCGTCCTTCATCCCTACTTCCCTCCGTTTACCTTCTCTTCTCCCTACTTGCCGGCTTTTTTGGGCCGCCCCAGAGATTTCACTAAGGGGGGAGGAGAAGGGTGTGGATGCTTGCAATGGGTGCCTGAAAAGACTGTCCTTTTCAATTTCTGAGGAGGGGCTTTGTGCAGTGGTTGTGCTCTCATGCCTTCTTTAGGTACAGCCTTCACCTGTTCACGTGTAATTTTTAGCAGTAGCATTCCCATAGAAAGATTCACCCTTGGAGGTGCAGAAGTTCCATTTGGGATTGTTGTCTGTGCTGGGTTCTTTTCCTTTTCATTTTTCCTTCTCGGTTGCAGAAGCATGAAGCTTCAGAGTAACTGCCAGGGGTTTGCTGCAGTTCATGTTGTTCATGGGTGGCTTTGGTGGCTTATGTTGAGAAATGGGCTTTTGGTTCTACTCTTGTTTTGCCTTGTTATGGGCTTCCCTTTTTTTTTCTCTTTTCTTTCTTTGTTTAATGGTGTTGTGACTGGTGGGGATTGTTGGGCTGATTGCTCTGGTTTCTGGTTAGTGAATGTAGGCTTCTACTGATAGGCAAGTGTTTTGGGGTCAAAATTTCCCCTCTAGGGATTATATAACCTTCGTTGCTTCTTTCTGGTTGAACTTTACCCCCTGCCAGCATGCTGTTCATATTTCTGGGGAATGGAGCTTCTTGACTTGGCAAGTAGGGGTGTTAATAGTTACCCACTGTGGACTTGAGATAATTAAAATTCAAATGTAGTGGCCACTGTCTTCATTCGCCTTTATCCTCTGTTAGTTCCATTTATATTAGATACCTATTTGTTGAATTGCTTAGTTTATTCTCAGTGGTCTCTACTGCATCCTGTAGATGATTTATCCACAGAAACACCTGTGCGTTGGTATGTCCATTGTCTTTGGAATTAGCGGGATGCCACTATCAAGTTCCTTTGTGTGTTTAGCATATTTTTTCCTCCTGCCAGCAAGGTAGTTGATAGTCTACACATGGAAATTTCCAGCGGATTAATAGATGACTTGGTTATATCTTTTCCACACTATTCTATCTGCATTGGGAATGATGAATACTTGTTGGTTTTTTTCTTCAATAGTTGTAGCTATTTAGGTTATTGCATCAATTTAATTCTTCCTACAATAGTTGGAAACTCGGCTCATTCTAAAAAGTCCATGTTAGTCAACGATTTGAGGTGGCCAGATATGCTGTACAATCATCTGTAGGAAAAATCATCTTTTATGTTTTCTAATTTTCTTATATGGATTTCTTGTTCCACATATTTGTGCTTTTTATCAATTATTCTTTGTGGATTCCTGTCTGATCATACGATACTCTCTTTTGTATAACTATGGTCCATCAAATTGTCGCTATACTGGGCATTCTTGTTTCTTTATTTACCACGGAGGCATGAAGGTGATCCCATTAGGTTGTTTATACTCCTAGGGTTTATATCAGAAAATGCCTTTTGGATGAAATTGTTAGACTTGTGTAAAAGTCTGTTAGGAAGAAATTAATAAACAAAGATTATGGTGCATCCTACTTATTAGAATACATAGCATGTGAAGACACAGAGGTGTTTGAAGGTGTCAATTGAACAGTGGAGGTGCTGGTTCCTGCTTGGCAATGACAAGACTTTGGAGCAAGCACCTGATGAGGCAAAAGTCAATACGTTACATCCTGGGTAGGGGGTACAGAAGATAAGCTTGTAAAAAAGAAAATTACTCTTTTCTGAGGAATAGGTGTACGCTATTTTCTGTTTTGGGCAACAACTTTAGAGTGAGATTTTGTATATATGTTTAGTTTTTGAGGTACATTGTTGGAGATCTCTTTTGTGTTTTAGGTTATATGTTTGCATAGCACACTTGCTACACAAAGTCACTGTGATATGTGTTATGTTTTATGGGACTGAGTGCTGGGCAGCAGAGATGAGGATGTTGAAATGAATGTGTGAAAAATCTAAAAAGTCTAAGATCCAGAATGAACACATATGCGAATATTCAGGAGCAAGCCCAATTGACAATAAGGCAGCATTTGACACAGATTTTTTTTCTTTGAAGATTTCAGAAAATCAGATTTTTGGGCTCCATGTCAGAGCTGAAAGGTTTGGAATGATCGTGTCTCTTCCCCTTTCTCATTTGGGAATGAATGTGTGATTTTTTTTCGTTTACTTTTCAGCCCAGTGAACAGGTAAACAACCCTCTTTGACAGGGGTAAAAGTGAAAAAGAGACTCCAAAATCATGCTGCCTCCTCAAAAAGCTCCCTTCTGTCTGCTTCTGGGAGACATGGATGTCCCATCATTGACTCCCCCCCCTCCCCGGGCAATGGAGAATTAGATAGTGGAGAAGGCCTCTCACGATGGCTTGGGAATGGGGAGACCCCTGTCACGGGATTCCAATCATTGGAATCGCTTGGCTGCCCATTCCAGATGGCACCTAAGTTGAGGGAAATAAGGTTAGATGTTTTGGCCATGTCGCATGTGCATGTTTGACAAAATTTTCAGGATGTCTTACCTTGGTGTGGGCCTTGCAGAAAGGCCAAGGTTTGGCCTTTCCCATGTGTGGAACAGCAGCACAAAAGCAGCAGCACCAGCTCCAACAAAAGCAACAGCAGTTGTCAATGGCAACATCAGCACAAAAGCAGTGGCCAATAGCAACACCAACGACTGGCAGCAGGGGCAACAAAGAACAGCAACAGAGCAGCGGCAACAACAAAAATCAGTAGCAGCAGTGGCCACACAGAAAGGAGCCGGCAGTTCCCTGCTCTTTCACAGAACAGGGGTAGGGAGAGAAGAGAGAAAAAGGTGAGAGACCCCCTAGCAGGTGAGTATAAATGCAATAAAAGAGACAAGGGGGGGAGAAGGGGAGTAGAAAGAAAGAAGAGACGAAAACAAGGAGGAGAGAGAGGATCTGATGGGGGGGTGCCACCGAACGGCTTGGCCCCCCATCAGACAGCTATGTGTGCCTCTTCTCTCTCTCTCTCTCTTATTGATCTCTCTTTCCTTTCACTCTCTCTCAACTAAGGAAATTCCAGCCAAGAGTTTCAGCAAAAAAAAAAAAAAAAAAAAAAAGAAGAAGAGAAAAAAGGAAGGATTTTTGGAGGGAAAAGAACCCACTGGGGGGTGCCACCTGATGATTTGAACTCCATCGAATAGTGAATGGCTCCCACACCCCTATGTAAATCCATCAGAAGGCTGCTGCAAAGGAGGACTTTGGAAGGCTTTGTACCACCTCTTACTTGGAGATTTTGAAGATTTGAAGGCAAGCTCATGTATTCTTGAGCTTGATCATTGTTTTAAGTTTTGTGAGGGCTAACTCGTATTCTTGAGTATTGTCTCTTTGGATTTTGTAAGCAAACTCATGTATTCATGAGTTTGCCTGCATGTTTAAGTGCTTTGTCTTAATGACATGAATTCATAGTTATGTGCCCTTGTTTGCATTAATCCATTAATATCATAGATCCTTATTGGAGTTTAATTGGGTCTATCCAAATGGACTCAACAGATCTTGGATGGGTCTCATTAAAATCCTTCAAAAGGATATTATTTAAGGATTCTTTATGGATCCTCAAAAACCCGTTAACCTTTTTTAGTACTTGATCCTTATCTTTTATCCTTTAAGATATAGCCTTTAATTGGATCCACCTAAAGCTCACTAAAGGATATAATCCTAATGGATCTATAATAGCTCTACGACCTCTTTATGTCCTTAATAAATATCCATTAAGGTTGTCCTTTAATGGATTTAGACAAACTTGAACAAGTCCACAATATTTGATACATGTGATTACATTAAAAGATACAATTCTAGTAGATGTATAATATGTCTATGACCTCTTTGTATCTTTAATCAATATCTAATAGGATTATCGTTTAGTAGACTTGGACAAATTTGATAAAGTCCTCTATGCTTAACACAAGTTGCCACAATTTGGTTAAAGCCCAATAAGTTGGCCGATGGTTTTGGACTTTATTTAATTGATGTCCAAATGACCCTAATGCCCTTGGCCTTCTCCTCACCTAAACCCATTTAAGTTCCAAGATACACTTAACCATGAATATACAATAAGTTAACTAAATAAGTAAATATACAACATGTCCTTAATACCCCTAACCTAAATAAAAGACCTAATGCCTGTAAAGGACACATACGCCTTTGTAACTCTTAATGACCCATTCAAGCCCAGAACCAACCCAAAATGACCAATATACCCCTCGAACTAGAAAAAATATAAAAATCACAGAAATCTCAAAAAATGTAAAAATCACCTAATGTATCCTAAATGCCCTTAAAACCCTAAATGTAAAAATTAATAAAATATCCTTAATGCATTAAAAATCATAGAATAAATCATAAAAAATGTACACATTAAATACCCTTAAAACCCAAAACTTTTCAAAAATGACAAAAATATCCTTCATTCCTTTGACCCAAAAAACGTTTAAAATGGCCAAAAAAGGCATCCTTGGGTTTTAAAACTTACCAAATCTACTAAGGCACATTCCAAACACCAAGATGACCCTAACACCCTTCAATCCTATAAAATTACCAAAATACCTTTCGGCCTAAAAATCTGGAATCAATCCAAAACACCTTGAAAGTCTTCAAGATCATAAGAAACCCACCTTGGAGTTGGGTTATTGGGCTCAATCCAAATTATACTCTCATTAATGGCCTTGCAAATTTCATGTGGTATTATTTAGGGACATCATCTATGATAGTTAATCAAAGGTCTTCGATTATTTGAATGATATAATTAACACTAACCGAGATCAGTGGGGAGAGGTCTGGAGAGGTCAAACTTATGGATCGGCATACTTGATCCAAAGTTTCAAATTCTTTTAGAACTCACCCTAAGTTCTCAAAATCTATTCAGATCATCAAAATAAATAAATGAAATAAAGTGAGGACAAGGGTTCGACCTCCCTCACGTCTCTCACAGTGCTCTAGTGTTCAAGTTCGGCATTGGTTAGAAGTTACACTAAAATTCAAGTGGAAGATGGTAACAAGACTCGGGGAAAACCTAAAATGAAATGGCTTGATATAGTTAGAAGAAAATGGGCTTGGCTTTTCTAGGTTTAGCTATGAACTAGGTAGGATTAAGTGGTGTGATAGGGTTCATGTGCCAGATCCTGAATAAATGGGACAAAGCTCTGGCGCTCTGCTGCCCAAGGAATTCCGGGTCGGGTCGGGACCCGGAATCGGGACCCGGTGATCCCGACCCGATCCGATCTGGATCGGCCGGGTCGGCCGATCTAGACGAAGTCTGGCCGGTCCGACTCGGCCGGAAAAAATAAATCAGAAAAAATCATAAAAAATCAAGAAAAATCAGAAAAAATTAAAAAAAAAAAATTACATACATATTATTCAATTGATGTACAATAAGAATGAATGCAATTCATGTACATCCATAAAAAATAAACATTAAAGACAACTAACTAACTAATAATTTTTGTTGTGCATTAATTAAAAAAGACATTGTTGTTGAAAAATACCTTAGAAAGATCACATTTGTGATCCTTCATCATCCGGTTCATAAGTTTGAGCAGGCGGGCCATAATCTGCCGACATGTATGGTGCATATCCATAGCCAAATAAGGAACTAGCGAGGTCTTCGAATCCTCTTTGAATACCTCTAGGTGTGTAAGCTTGTTGGCTTGAACTTTCTCCTGATTGTATTGGAGGGACAAAAATGCCATACTGTATAGGTGGAGGTCCAGAGTACCCTTCAGTAGTGCTGCTGATGTCTGAATACGGCAGTATAGGGGGGGTGAAAAATAGGCGGATAAGAAGGTGCATCTTCCCATGGTGGCCAATCACATCCTGCCTGTCTCTGTTGGCCTTCAAATCCCCTTTCTTGTCCTTGTCTCTGGCCTTGAGTTCCTTCAGAATGACTCGGAGGTGCGGAGTAATCTTCGTATCCTGTGTAACTGCTCCCAAGTGCAGAACCTCCTGATAGTCCAGCAGCAGCAGCGCCATCACTATCACCATCTCCATCATCATCATCATCATCAGTGGAGTCATCACTCCGCACTTGGCTTGTTTTCCTCAACCGCCTTCTTCTACGCCTGTAAGTTTGTCTGTCTGCCTCGTACGTGCTGGCCAAGTGAGGTAGTAAAACTGGGGTGTCCTCAAGTGTCTCTCCAGTCTGCTGAACTCTCCATTCTTCTCCTTTCGATGGCTCCACTCGTTGTTTAGACTTTCTTTTTGATTGTTTTCTCTTTTTGCTGCTCGATGACTGCAATGAAGGTCTCGCTGGCTCTTTCTCCTTTCTTCTTTGTAGATCCACTTGAGTAACTGATCTCCTAAGTGCTGGCTGAGAGGCAGAAGTTCTAGCAGTGTCTTCTAGTGTGGCTGACTTTCGGGGCCTCTGAAGAACTAGTGCACCTCCTTCTTGTGTTGTCTGAAATTCAGGATCTTGAGCAACTACTGCATCTAATTCACCTTCTGCCCAACTCCGATCCTGAGGATCAAACTCAGGCTGTGCATATCTGGCTGCTCTCCTCTCCACCCAAGAATGCAGTGGGTGTTCTTCATCTAACATTTCATCAATATCAATCTGATGTACAGGCTCATCAACTGGTATGCCAGCAAACTCCATGAATCTCTGTCTTTCAAGCATCTGTCTTTTCTGAATCTGCCTGATTTTTAGACGCATGTTGTAGTGACAGTACACCAACTTCTCCAGCCTAGAAACCCCCAATCTGTTACGAACCTTCGTGTGAATAAGACTGAATGTACTCCAGTTTCTTTCACATTGACTGGAAGAAGTGGTTTGACTGAGTACTCGCACTGCAACATACGCCAAAGGATTTGTGGCAGCTTGTCTGTAATTAATCTGGATCTACCATTCAGCTGTTGAGAAAAAAAAGAAGACGACGATATCAATAATCATATGTAGAGTCTACATTGTAGACTAGTAGCATCATTAAATTTAATATTTGACTATTTATTACGTAATTCACTTGTAGTTGTCTTCGTTACTGCAGTCCTGACGTCATCATCTCCATAAATGTCAATCTTCAATTTAAATCTCTCCATGTACAAAGTAAATATAAATATCATAAGTTAATGATAGAGGCATGCATTTTCATAAACTCCTACTTTGTATGTTACCTCTGTTAAGGCATCTATCCTTTCATTCGTATTCCTTGATATTATAGTAATCACGTTAGTTGTGCCTCGAAGGACCTCTCCGTCATTATGCACGCTCTCACTATACTGATACTTTGGGTTGAAAAAATATCTTGCATATAAATTGAATATTAATTAGTTATAAAACTAAATGTGAAAAAATTAATAACATAAAATCAACTTAAATAGATGAAAAATTAACCAGCAGCATGGAGATCATGATGAAGAGTCGACTCCCATCTATCATCGATGATCCTCCACCATTTGTCATGAGAAGTAGGAACGCTTTCGCTCAATTGCTCCTTTGCTCTATCCATGGCCTCATACAAATATCCCATGTCATTTTTGTCATCTCCATCAACTAACCTCAAAACTCGTCAGAGTGGACTAACTGGGCCAACTGATGCTTGTATTTACTCACTCTCTAAAGAAATGAAGTTGAATGCAAATCTAGTAGGGCCAGCACGAAGAAGATCCCGTCCACCTGTATGTTCTCTCATCATATGTAAGATCCTGTTGTAACTATAAATAAATCCCGTGATCATCTGAGCATGTTGTACCACCTCAGCAACAAAATGATCTTTACCTATGTCCTCCATCAAGTCAATAGAATGTGCTGCACAAGGCACCCAGTACAAATGGTGCCTCTTCTGCATCAACAATTTACCGACTGCTTTGTAGCTTGTTTCGTTGTCAGTGACTATCTGCACAACATTTTCTTCACCAATTTCCTCTACCACGTCATCCATTAGCCTGTACAAATAATCAACATTCTTTATTCTGTTTGAGGCATCCACAGACTTCAAAAAAACAGTGCCCTCGCTGCAATATACAAGGAAATTAATCATGGATCTTTTTGTCCAACCATCACACATGATGGTACAACCACGTTCCCTCCACACATTTTTGAAGTTGTCGACCCATACCTTCAAGTCATTATACTCTTCTTCAAGCCCAACATCATAAATGTAGCGAGGTGTGGGGGCCTTTACACCAGGCCCAACATCTGCAATTGCATCCACCATCGTTTGAAAATATGGACTAGATGCTGTATGTGCTGGCACACCTGCATGTAAAAATCATTTCACAATTCCTTTCAAGGTATTTCTTGCTGATGCCTTGACTCCTTCTAATGTTTGCTTGATTCCAGGCTGTCTGACAGACCTTGATCTGTACAAAAATTGGTCCATAGGACCGCGTGCCACATCTGATGTCCGTCCACAACTCAATATAGAACTAGCAGTCCTGCGACTAGAAGAACCCCTAGGAACGAATCTCTCAGGCTGAGAAGCAGCAGGCACTGATCCACCTGACGATCCTATGCCTCTTCACCGGTCCTCATCTTCTCTATTTGACCGCAAACTGGCACGAACAACTCTGGTGTACTCTGCATCAGGGTCATCTGGATCCTCCTCATCCTCCTCATCATCATCTAAATTGATCTGGCGCTGAACAGGTAGACTGTAATCCTTTCGTCTCTAACGCCCTGATATCTCATCTTGCAAATCCATGTGTTGTTGAGACGATAAATCTTTGTGTGCCTTTTTACTCATCATATAAGTCCTCATTTCCTTCTTCAAGTCCAGCGGGACTGACTCACATCTACTGACGTCTCCTGATATGCCAACAAGATGATTTTTTAGGCGATAGATGCCACCACCCATCTCCTTTCCACACCAGTTGCATTTGACCCTCATCCTAACACTGTCCACTAGTGTGCAATGCTGCCAACCAGGATAAGCATCATGCTGCTCTACATCCTGTTCTGCCATATTCCTGCATAACATAAAAACTAAAAAATGCAATCAAGTTCTAACAAGTTCAATTGAGTGGTTGGACACTCAATTGAACCTTAATCATACTAATTATACAAAAGTCCCAATTTTTAACACTTAAGTAGGGCTAATTTTAACTAATTAAAACTAATAACAGGCAATTAATGCAAAAAAATACACATTTATGTCCTAACAAGTTCAATTGAGTAGTTGGCACACTCAATTGAACCTTAATTACACTAATCATAAAAAAGTTCCAATTTTTAATCCCTAATTAAGACTAATTCTAACTATTTAACGCTAATAACATGCAATTAATGCAAAAAAATACACATTTATGTCCTAACAAGTTCAATTGAGTAGTTGGCACACTCAATTGAACCTTAATCACATTAATTATACAAAAGTCCTAATTTTTAACCCCTAATTATGGTTAATTTTAACTAATTAACGCTAATAATATGCAATTAATGCAAAAAAATGTACATTTATGTCTTAACAAGTTCAATTGAGTGGTTGGCACACTCAATTAAACCTTAATCACACTAATCATACAAAAGTCCTAATTTTTAACCCCTAATTAAGGTTAATTTTAACTAATTAACGCTAATAACATGCACTTAATGCAAAAAAATGCACATCTATGTCCTAACAAGTTCAATTGAGTGGTTGGCACACTCAATTGAACCTTAATCACATTAATCATACAAAAGCCCCAATTTTTAAGTCCTAATTAGGGCTAATTTTGAGAATTTTGTCTAATCAACATGCTAAATTTTTTTTCAACCTAAATATTAATAGATCTACACAATATACACAATCATATATCATTTATAATTTTTTTAGAATTTTAAAAAAAATAATTCGAAATATACCTAAACTCGGATCGAGATGTGAAAAGAAAATCCGACGTCGAGGGCGGCGGTGACGGCGACCACAGCGGCGGCGGCGGCAGCTCCCGGACGGCCGGCCGACGATGACGGGATGAAAACCCCCTCCTTTTGGTCGATATCTCAAAAAAAACTAGAAAAGAGAGAGAGGAAAGAGAGGCGGACGCCGGACGACCGGCGGCGGCGGCGGTCGCCGGGGGAGGGGGAGCCGGGGAGGGGCTGGGGGAAGGGGGGCGCCAGCAGCAGAAACGCTGTTGGCGCCTGGCTCCCGATCCCTAAGGGGGGGATCGGGTCCGGCCCGAACCGGACCAGATCGGGTCCGGACCGGCCGATCTGGCCGATCTGGCCGGTCCGGCCCCGATCTGGTCCGGTTCGGGCCGATTTCGGCCAATTTTATTTTTTTTAAATCGGTGGGGGGGAACAGTAAATTCCCTCCCAAATCGGATCGGGACCCGCCGATTCTGATTCGAATCGGAATCGGTCGATTCCGCAATCCATGCTGCTACCGATTCGATGTATAGATGCCATGCAAATATCTTTGGCATGGGTGGGGATATTTCGTCCATTTCTCATATAGTTGGATTTTTGTTAAATCTATTGGTGAGTTCTTTCATCTTTTATTCAAAAAGAGAATGAGGAGATTGTCTTGAAGCTCTTCTCCATTTATATTGCCTTAGAAACAAGATTCAGCACTTTGCCATTGAACCTGCTCTCATAAGTTTTTCCACTCTTATCTCAAAAGAGAAGTGGACTCAAAACTAAGACATACTCCTTCCTCGCCCACTACCATCCTATTCTCCTACCACTGCTTTTGTTCCAGCTCGGTGCTTATAAGGAAGTAAGGATGTATCCCACGAGGCATCACACATGTTGCAAGGAATTAGCACCAAAGAGAATGGAAGATGAGTTTAATTGCAAAAAGCCTTGTCCTGAAGTACATGACTACAGATTAGCTTATATGTGGCACATACATGATTGTGGCTCTAGAGTCTCTTCCAATTATGCTCCTGAACCCAAATGTAAAGGCAAAATTAGATTTCTATTATCCTATAGTGAGTTCCCTACTTCTCATGGTTGGCAGTTTCAGCCGATACCAATATGTATAGGTATTGGTGGGTACCGGTATGATACCCAGTGAAACCCCGATGCTAGTCCATTTCTATTTAAAAAAATATAAAAAAACTTTTATTGGCCGGTGCTGTTGGGCCAAATTTACCAGTACAGGCCGATATCGGCCGATACTCCTGATACTGATATTGGTATGTATCTGTATCGACACTCCCCCGATATATCGGTACTCCCATCCTTGCTACTTCCCTGTTTGTGGAACAGTTTCGTCTTCTTTTGGGTCAATTCTTTCCTGCTTCTGGGAGTAATCTGACCTCCAACCTAAAGTCCAACTCTAAACCCATGTCTTGATACATACAGTCAAACTAGTTGAGAGATTACAGAACCCTTATGGTCTTTTTTATAACCATATAACCCTAGAATAGGCTAGGTTATTGGGGTTACTCAGGGATGGGTCATTTCTATTGCCAGAATGAAATCTTCAGCTGGCAATGGGTTATACCAGGGTAAACCGGTCTAACTCATCCAACAAGCTTGAATTAGTTGTTCCACGTAGAATAGAAGTTGATTTTTATTAATTTTTCCTCTTTTTCCATTTTTTTATCAAACCACTAAAATAGCATCAATTTATTCTCTTCACTTTGTGTAAAATAAGATTTTACTCATAAAAAAAAACGTCATTTATTTGATATATCCTAGCCAATGATAACTCATCCAGGTTAACTTAGTTGGTTATCAAAGAGGCCCTTAGTCATTATTGTCATCGGAATTCTTCATCCAGTAGTAGAGAAAATTACTCCTGTTTTCTAGACACTTATAGCTTATTGGAAAAGAATACATTCTATCACATGAGGACTCTTAATAAACACACAAAGCTTACAGAAGCATTTTCAGGACCGGCCGATTCTGATCAGATATGTCCAATTCGGATCGGGATTGGTCATTCCGAGGGCAAAATCCAATCCCCCCTTTAACTTAGGGAAAAAAAAAGAGAAACATAGTTTTCGAGTTGGACTGGGTACCATTTGTCCGATATTGGCTGATCATAGGTTGATTCTAAGCCAATTCCAGTCTTGATCTGGATCAGATGTGTCCCACCCAATCCCAGGTTCCCAATCCCACAATCCTTGGATGGAAGATAAGAGGGTTTGAGCATGGGATTCCAAAAGTTTTTCAGTAAGATCATTTGCGAGGATATTTGAAGATGGTGGGGTTAAAGCAAGGTGGAAAAGTGTAGCATGGTCAAATCTCGTCCCTTCCTGAATTGGGCTATTTTTGTGGAAGGTGGCCTGTGAGAAGATTTCCAACTGCGTCGGTATTGGGGGGGGGGGGTAATCCCAATTAAAGGAACCCAATGCATCTTCTGCATTTGGCAGGAAGGTGATATTGGTCATTTGATTTTTGCTTGTCGCACTGTGATGCTCTTATTGAAGATTCTATTCAGGTGTGGAGGATATTGTTGGTCCAGTTTTGGGGTTACCCAGTGGTTAATATCATGGCGGAGGAATACTTGTCAATTATGCTACATGAGCTGCTAAACTCAGAGAAGATTGAAAGAAGACTTTAACGGTAACTTTGATATCCTATAAAGACTGGTTAAGGACAGAAGAGTTATCAGTGTCAGGGGATTGTAGCTTACTAGAGACTGCAAGCATTGGGGCGAAGTAATCTTACTAGGGAAATGCAGCATCAGCTTCCTAAAAGAGTTCCACTTTGTCACCTTGATGGAGCTGTTTCTTCTTTTCTCCTTATGTAGTGTGATTATTTTAATGCATTTCATTATTTACCTTTTTAGCTGTTTTATCAGGGAACTATCCATGTGAGTGTTATGATTGGAGAAGGAACATCCCCCTCCCCCACCCCCCACCCCCCCAAAAAAAAAAAAAAGAAAAGAAAAGAAAAAGAAAAAAAAGACAATGTATTCTCTGCTTTGATGAATAGTCACCTTTACAAGAAGGGGAAAACAGATAGAGTGCTATTTCTTTTTCCTTCTTTATTAAGGCATATAATAAAAGGTGACTTTTTCTCCCATCTATTTGAGAGGAAAGTAAGCTTGTCACAGTAGAATTATCTTATGCAGGACAATGAAAGTAGCTACTTCTTACTAAAGAGAATGAATACTTTTATCATTATATGTTTCCTATTCAACCACTACAGCACATAGAAACAAATCACGTAGAGCATGAATATTCACACTATGCTCCATTGTTCTTTATATCTTTTAACTTCCTTGCTTTTTCTTCTTGCTCTTGTCCTCTAATGCTTTTCTGTGTGATGTGCCATCTTTGCAGATATTGTCACTTCGCAGCCGTCTTTTCAGAGTAATTTATGTTCATCAAGAGCCCATGGCCAATTTTTCTGTAGACTGAATTATCAGAAGGAAACAAGGTTGGGATCAGCATGGAAAAACCAAATTCATCTACGAAGTAGAATAATCTTCAAAGAAATGAGTCTTCATAAGCACAATATATCTGTCATCAAGTCCATGGCTACTTTTAAGGCCAAGAGTTTGGATAGTGCTGAGGATAGCTATGGATGTAACCCCATCTTGCACCGTGATTCATATTTTCAAGTTTTACGGCCTTCAACCAAAGGCAAGCCTGAAATGGACAAGAAGGAAAAGTTGAGACGTACAAGGATATCAAAAGCAAACAAAGGAAATGTTCCCTGGAACAAGGGCAGGAAACACAGTCCGGGTACAAGGATTAAGATCTTATTTTTACTATTGGTGTCTGTTTGATATGCTTCTCTCATATTGTCTTCCAATATATTTGCAGAAACCCTCCAAAAGATTCGAGAACAGACAAGAATAGCGATGCAGGACCCCAAGGTGATGTCATGTAAGAATAATTTATGATTTTCTTTTATGAAGAGCCGGAATGAATGGCCTTTCTAGGATGCTAGTGCACAGCATATTCTTTTTGAAATAGATGTCCAATGTGGTTATCCCTTTTAACACATTTCTTGGTCATTACATAAAGATAAAAATGTATATCTATTGCTTATTTGTTTTTTAGCATTTGACGCTATCTTTATGAATTTAAATAGTTCCCTTTTGCTCAAAACTAGCTGGAGCTACCTTTCCTTCCGCTTGCTGTTATTGACTAAGTCCATGAGTAATAATGTTACAATGAAATTGTGGATTTGAAGATCAAAATAAACTGAATGGTTTTTTCATGTTCTTCTGCAATAATCAACTAGACACATTCGTAATAATAATACAGGTTTACTCGTTTACTCTTTATACTTGGTTTTGATGACTCTGTCTGTCAACTTTTACCATGAAATGTATATGTTTGTTCTGCATATTGCCTTAATATCTGCTAGTGAGTTATAAAATATATATATTCTTTATGCCAATTGAAATTTTGAAATTCAGCATTCACTTATGACGAATTGGATATGCAGGTCAGGATGAAGCTGATGAATCTGGGACATGCTCAGAGGTAGGCAAGCATTAATCTGCCTTAGAAGATGTTAAATGAACATCTGTTGGTCCTTATTGCAATAAAAAGGATATCTAAGCCATGGATTGTTGTGGATACGTACCTGCAAAAAGCTAATTCTGCTTGCTTTCTCTTTTTGAAATGATAATGCATCTATGGGGGCATGAAACTGATATACCTGTCTTTTTGGGTTCTATTGTTTGGTGGATGACTGTTGTAAAACATAAATATGTTGGCATCAATTTTCATCATGTTATCACAAACAGATGCAAATACTACAGAATTGGGTCTGAATGTTGCCAACCATTTATAATGTGATGATCATGTTTCTTCTGGCTTTATGAAACAAACATTATGAACTGTTTTTGCGTCATATATTCTTAGACATAATTTGAAATGGCATCAGGACAAAAAAATTGTATTTTCTGCCGTTCTGTCTGCAACAAGTTTACCATTTCTGCTTTCCTTTTATTTGGGATTTTAGCAAATGACCCCTATACATCCACCTATGTTATGAAAGGCGATCACCTCACTTGCCTAGGGGATGAAGTAGACTGAGGTGAGCCAAAATGCCTTGCCTCGCCTCATGTTCGCCTTCTTCCTTTTATTTGGGATTTAAGCATGATTTTGACATCGACTTCGTCCTTCAGTGTGATGCCTTCGATGTCATTTTCAGTGCCAAGGCAGCCCTTGAGTTCAGCCGCCCGTGCATCATCACCATTTCTGTGTCGACTTCCTTGCCCTTGCCACCCATGATTGCCTAGCCATGCTCAACATATGTACTATGTTGTCTGCTTCATCTGGAAGGACAACCTCATATGGTTTGCAGGCAAGAGGCCCCTGCTATGGCCGATGATGATGTGCGTATGCACATATGCGCGCGCGTGCGAGAGAGAGAGAGAGAGAGAGAGAGAGAGAGAAGTTGGAGGTCAGGACAACCATGGCAGCTACCACTTGACTAGGGGCAGCGATCGCGATGAACACTGGCAATCGAGGCTGTGAACAGCATGCAGGTGATGTGCAGAGAGAAGTTGGAGGTCAGGGACACCCATGGCGGCTACCATTTTACTAGGTGCAGTGATTGGGATGAACACTGGTGATCGAGACAGTGAACAGCATGCAGATGAGTGCGGAGACTATGGACAGTGGCAGAGACTGGGTGAGAGTGGGGATGGATTGGGGGAGGGGGTGTGGGAAAGGGGAAGCTTGGATGAGATGGGAAAGGAAAGTGAGAGTGAAAGATGGAAATAATATTTATTTTTATTTTATCTAACAGAATATGATAATAGTATTAATATAGTTTCATTCTTGGATATTTCATTCTAGGCTTTGTCCAAGTAAGAAATAATGTATAGGGAGGCTCATATATGTGAATGATATATGCAGTTTTGCATATAGATGATTGTTTAGAGGATATTTGCCAAAATCTTTATTTTAATTTTGAGATCATCTTTTAGGGAGGGGGACATTTTCAATTATTGTCTTCCTTCACTGAATATGAAATTGCTCGTTATGTTTTGTTTCCCAACTATCTCATGTGCTTCCTCAGTGTTTTGACTTCTATTTCTGTTGGTTAAAAAAAGGAAGAGAAAAAGATTCCCCAATCTTCCTCTGGTTTATCATATATGACAGTCATTTTGTTCATATAATTTAGCAGTGTAAATGTGTTCTGTGAGTGTCATATGTGTTATCATTCAAGTTAATCATTAGCATTAAAAGCTAATATATACATCAATTATGAGATTTGAATTATTCATAGTTGGTTGCCAATATGGCATCTAACAATCTGTGGATTGGTGTCAAATGTCTAGTTGATCTATGCCAGATCTCAACTCTGTTCATGCATTTACCAATAGAGAAGGGCCATGGAGACTTTAAGAAGACCTGATTTTATCAGAGACAAATCACTTGCATAGCTTTTCACTGAAAATCAGTACTAGGTTCCTAAGAAGTGACAAGTGGAAAGTCTTTAAATTGATCTGTTTACGTTAAATTGGATGATGCTTGTTGTCATCTGTTTTGTTGTCTTCTTAATCTTGGACGGCCATGTGTTGGCCCAGAATATTTTATGCATGACAGAATTGTCTAATATGCATATGCATATAGTCATGCGATATGAAAAGAAAACACATGCTCATATGTATGCGAGCCTATGTTGATATGGCAAGAAAACATATGCTCATATGTATGCGAGCCTATGTTGATATTAAAAAAATATGCTCATATGTATGCGAGCCTATGTCATGTGCATGCATACATAAAAGATGACAAAGGGCAGGCGATATACCTTAGTCCAAAACAGCCGCGAGACTCTTCAATGTGCTGTCCAAGACAGCCCCAAAGTGCCTCCAAAATGCTGTCTAAAACAGCCCCGGAAGCCTTCAATATGCGGTCCGAAAATGGCTTCACAAGCTCTCTAAATGGGCTCGTTAAAAAGCCCAATATGCTGCAGCAATATGATTCAAAGGCCTGCGAAATAAAAGCCCAAAAATAGCTTGAGTACTCCTCCAATTGGGGCCTAAAACAGTCCGAAAGAAGGCCCAATAACAGGTGCGGGGCAGCCCAATATGGAGTCTAAGTGATGGCCTAAATACACAGTCCAAATAAGCCCAATAAAAATCTAAAATGGGTCCAAGTATACAGCCCAAAAGAACCCCCACAGTAGAAAAGGACACCAGCAGTAAAAAATGAGAGAGTGGTCCCCTTCCTCTCACCCTCTCTCCTTAAATAACGGGGAGAGGAGGAGAGGAACGGTGGGGGGCCCCCACCGGTTCGTGGAACCCCCCCTCCGGTTCCTCCCTTAGAGGAAACCGGTGGGGGGGGGGGGTCTCCCACTCTCCTCTCATTCAAATTCAAAAAAGAAAAAGAAGGGGAAGGGGATTAATGCCATTAATGGGGTTTTTTTAAAGTTAATTCTGCCTCCCATATTAGTGGAGCCTCCACTAACAGAACATTAAAAGGGGCCTAATTATTGGAAAACCCTTTTCACACATGATCCGAAAGGAAGAGAGGGAAGTGGAGGATTTAATGAGCATCTCCTCATTACTTGCAAGAGAAGGGGGAGAAAAAATAAAGAGAAGGGGGGAGGGGCCACCGGTTTGCTCAACCGGTGGCACCCCCCAGCGGTTGCAACCCCCACCGGTTGAGCAACCGGTGGGGGGAGGCCCCCACCGTTCCTGGCCGGTGCCCACTGGGCCCCCCCTCTCTCTATCCTCTCTAATTTCTTTCACTCTTTCTCTCAAAAATTCTCACAATGGCACCCCCCACCTAAATGTTTTTATGGTGGGTACCTCCACCAGATGTGGCCCTCGAGGCCTATAAATTCCGCCCCATCGGAAGCTTGAAGGACACACTGAACACACCTCATACACACAGAGGCAACATACACACCTTGCCCAAGCATTCTAAGCGAAGGTGCTGCCAATTTGAAGACTAAACTTGGTGCTTTTGCACAAGTTCAAGCGTGCGTGGAGGAGGCTTCATTTCAGGGTCCTTTTCTAAGCTTTTCCTTGGGGAAGTCCTGCCAAATTTTTGTTGTAAAATCGTCCTTCCATAAGACAAAATCATGTCGAAATTTTGAATGGACTATTAACATGATTCGTGTGCATGTGTATGCTCATATTCATGCAATGAACTAATATTTAAATAACACTATGTTAGTGTTTTTACACACATACGTAATTAATTAATTAATCCGATAATCAACAAAATAAACGCTTAAGGAAATACATAACTAAATGCCCTTGGCCTCACCCCTACATATAACTAAGTCTAGATTAATGCTCAAGACTTAATAATGAAACATACATACGCTAAATAATGCACTTAAGTTAAAAAGACCAAAATGCCCATCATCCCTAATTAATTAATAATAAAAATCAGTAAAATTAATAAAAATCAGTAAAAAATAGTAAAAATAGAAAACCAAATATAAAAGAATATATAAATTCTCAAAATAACCTAAATACCCCCAGAATTTAATAAAATTATGAAAATAACCTCCCTCATAATAAAAATCTGTAAAAATCATAGAAAATTCCTAAAAAATGCCAAAACCTCTTACATGCTCAAAATACCCTCCAAACTCTAAAAAATGGTAAAATCTCTGTTATCAAAGGCGGTGGAGGCGAACGCCTAGGCGACGAGGCGAGGCGAGGGTTTGGCGCCTCGCGTTCCCGATTTTCGCCTAGGCGATCGCGTAAAACGCCCAGTTCGCCCAGGCGTTCGCCTAGGCGCGCCTCGCACGCCTTCAGCGCCTTACGAAAGAAGCCCACGACCCGCTACGAGAAAAGCCCATCGGCCCGGTTCATTTGGAGCTTCAACCGGCCCACCCTTATAAACCTCTCCCCCCCACCACGTTTAACCCTAAATCATTTCCATGCGTCCTGATACGAGCAGCGTCTCTGCGGTCTCCCCCGGCGAGGACATGAGCGGGCATTGACAGCAACAGCAGAGAACTTCTCCGGCGACGGCGACGGCAGCGGCAACGGCAGGTAAGTCCTCTCTTTCTCTCTCGCTCTATCTCCCTCTCTCTCTCTCTCACTGTCTCCGTCTCTCTTTCTCTCACGCAGTCACCCTCTCTCTCTGTCTCTCTCTCTCGCACTGTGTCCCTCTCTCTCTCTCTCTCTCGCTCTGTCTCCCCCTCACTCTGTCTATGTCGCACTGTCTCCCTCTCTCTCTATCTCACGCAGTCACCCTCTTTCTCTTTCTCTCGCTCTGTCTCCCCCCCTCTCTCTCTCTCGTTGTCTCTCAAACTCTCACCCCCCGACCCTCTCAATCTCTCTGTCTGCCTCCCCCGACCCTCTCAATCTCTCTCAGTCTCTCTGTCTCTCACACCCGCCCTCATTCTCTCTGTCTCTCATCCCCGCCCTCACTCTTTCTCACCCCCGACCGTAACTCTCTCTGTCTCACCCCCGCCCTCACTCTCTCTCACCCCCGACCGTAACTCTCTCTGTCTCTCACCCTCGCCCTCACTCTCTCTGTCCGTCTCTCAGACACTCACCCCCCGACCCTCTCAATCTCTATGTCTGCCTCCCTCGACCCTCTCAATCTCTCTCAGCCTCTCTGTCTCTCACCCCCGCCCTCACTCTCTCTCTCTGTCTCTCTCCCCCGACCCCCTCATTCTCTCTGTCTGCTTCCCCCGACCCTCTCAGTCTCTCTCAACCCCCAACGCTCACTCTCTCTGTCTCTTTGAATGATTAAAATTTATTTCAATTAGTTTGATTTAAAATTATTTAGTTATATTTGATAATTTGAGTGAATGGATATGTCATTATCTATGATTATATTTGTGTTTTTGAGATTTTGTATAATAAGTAAATTATAAATATTTTTTTTTTAAAATGTCGCCTCAAACGCCTAGGCCGTCGCCTAGGCGTTTGAGGCTGAGGCGACCCCCTGGTCGCCTCGGTCGCCTCTCGCCTCTGACTACATAGGGTAAAATTACTAAAATACCTTTGATGTCATAAAAATAACTGAAAATACAGAAAAATATAAAAATATAAAAACATGGAATAAACCCGGAAATCCGGTTTGGCGTAAAATTATCAAAATACCCCTATAACCCGAATATGCTTAGAATAACCCTAAAATGCCTCCTAAGGTTTCCAAGCCTTTCTAAAATGCTAAAATACATCTTGCAACTTAAAATGACTACAATAACCCCATATCCTAACTTAACATAATTACAGAAATATCCCTATGGGTCCTAGATGGTTGGAATCAATCCTAAATACCCAGAGTCAATCCCAAAACACTTAAAAGTGAGTCTAAACACTTAGGAGTTTAACCTAATACATTGGAATAAATCCAAATACTCTAAAGACTTGGGAGAGGCCAAGAACTTAATATAAAAGCTGCCTTCACATACATGCATGTCTTGTGGTAGTATAGATGGTTTAAAGGACATACCTCGGACGGTTAATCAAGGGTTGTCGAGCGGTTGCTCGACGTAATTAACACTGACTTAGGTCAGTGGGGAGATGTCATATATTCGGATCTTCGTCTGAGCCGAAGTCTCGGACTCCTTTAAGGTTAACCCCAAGCTCTCATAGTCCAAGAAAGAAAATAAATAAAACTGACCTATATTTTCTCCAAACAAAATAAATAAATAATAATAATTCTAGGGGAGATCTAGGTACAGATCCAAACAAATGGCACGCCTGGTGGGACTTCTCTTTTTCTTCATCTCTCCGTCCGTTGATGCCCTCACCGTACCCATACTCCTAACTTCATCATGTCTTATGCAGGTGGTTAAGTCTCCGCGAGTAAGAACATCGATGGCCACGAAAGTAGTCTAAGGCCCACTTGTGGTGGCGACCCACGCCAAATGTGGGTATCTCACCACCCCAATTAGCTTCGGGGACTTCCCCGCGGTTATAGGGTCTCCCTACTTCTTTGGAGTCATCCCAGCGCCGGAGTCCACTCCAGAGAAGGCGAGGAAAAGGCGACCTTCCAGCGCCAAGAAAGGCAACACTGGTGGCCGACAACGACTGTCTTCACCGCCAACACAATCAACGTGTCTCTAGCCTCCTCATCCAACATGAGGCAGAGGCAGAAGAATGCATCATTGAGCCCATCCAGGACAAGGAAGACAATAGTAGTGGGAAATATGCGCATCCGTTTGGACGGCGGAGAGCCCATAATTCCCAAAACCTGACACATCCCAACGGTTCTGGTCCGCAACTGGTTTAGGATTCTACCGAAGATGTGTCAGGATGTGGCGACCTTCACGAAGAAGAAAAGGACTCCAAAGGCCCTTGCTCATCAGGAGCCGATAGTTATGACAAAGCCTACCATGCCTCAAGCATGGGGAAATGTTATGCCCCGAGCATGGGGCAACTCCAAGGAGGATCAAAACCTCTACCTCAAAAAGATGCGGGTGACTAAGGAAGAAGCCCACAAGATACGACGGCTAGGGACACCCTAGCAGAACGACAACCTCGTCAACCCGTAGAGCCGGCGAGGCAAATAGCCAATCCAACAACCTGGCCTTGTCCTTAGTAGGGCCAGAAAAGGAAGGGTGCCTATAAGACACAAGAACCTGTCCAAAAGCGGACATCCGTATTCGAAAGGTTGGGTGCTTTTATTCGGCCAACCCAAAAGAAGAAAAGAACTACCAGGATGACAGAAGATGGCATCCATATATATACGTGCTATACCTTTAGCACCACAAATCGGCAATCCTCTCAGCCGGAGGAGCCAAATGATGTCGCCAGTCTGGCACAAAGAGGCAGTCCAGTAACCCGTCAAATGGAGCAGGCTATGCGCCTGTTAGGCCGAGTAGGCTAGGGGGCAGAGCCATCCCAGATCAACATCGACGATACTGCTAGAGGAACTAAGGAAGGTACAACAAATGTCCAAGATCCCAGAGCCGCTTAGCAGCCGCAGGATCAAGTCCAGCCTCAGACCATAGAGAAGATGAGGCAAGAAAATCAACAACTAAAGGCCTTGCTATATGGCCTAATACAGAAGATGGAAGAGCAGCAGAGCGTAGCCCTAGCCCTTCCGGTGAATCCTCCTCCTCCAAGGGTTGTTCCTGCGACAATAAGGTCTCATGTTGTTGAGGTCAATTTCAACCTTGATGAAATTCAGGAAGATAGGGCCGAAGAGCCCAATAACAATGCTCAGCAATCACACGCGTCAGCCGATGATGCAACGGCGTCGCAGAAGCATCTCATTGAGCAAATTGTCGAAGCCAAGATGGCCGAACAAGAAGGGATAAGCACGTTCGATTTGTACAAAGTGTCATTCCCAGTCCGTCATATGTTCAAAAAGCTTTCGTCGGACCATAACAAACGCCCCAAGGTCACTAGATATGATGGGGAAAGCTCGGCTCATGAGCACATAGCCATTTTATAAGCGACCTAGGAGAATTAGTTATTGAGGAAGTCTACCTCCTGACGTTCTTCTCTACTTCCCTTACGGGGATGACATTCCAATAGTATGTCAAATTAAAGCCCAGCTCTATTGGTAGTAATGCAGAAGAAATTCCTTGATCGCTTCAAAGTATCGGAGCGGAAGGTCACCATCATTGAATTGGTTACGCTAAAGTAAGGAAAGAATGAGTCCGCCATCGACTATATCAAAAAGTGGCTGAATCTCAGCATGAGATGCAATAATCCTCCGGTCCATGAGGACGCAGTGAGGTTATGCAAAAGGGGCTTAAAGCCCGAGATAAATAAGAAGCTGATCGGAGCCAATGTCAGAAATTTCGACTAGCTCAATAATATTGTGACGGAGATCGAGATGTTCTTTGTTGATCATCTGTTGATCCGAAAAAAAATTTCATATGCAATAATATTGCTCAAGCATACATATGCACATGATTGTGCGAAAAAATACCTACATGGCATATGCCCACATTAATGTGAGCTAATGATGTGGAAAATATGCATAACATATGTTCATGTTCGCGTAAGACTATGTTGTGTAAAACCAAAAAATGAATGAACATGCACCTATGATATGAAGGTCGATGTTAAATGAAAGCTCTCTTATATGCATGCAAATACATAAACCTATATGCACATGTTAGGAAGGCAATGGGGCAAGAAATATACCTAGGCCAAGAGGTAATCGAGGCTCTTGCAAAGGCCTAAAAACAGCCCCGAATCGCCCCTATATGCTGTCCAAGTGCAGCCCTTAAATCTCCTTAATGGCTTCGATGAATAGGCCCAATATAGAGGCCCAAAAACACAGCAACAAAATACCCCTAATGCTGCGAAATAAGGGCTCAAAGCAGTCCCGAAATGGGCCTAAAATAGTCCTAAAATGAGTCCAAAATAGCTCCAAATGGAGGTCCAATAGTAAGGATAATGGGCCCAATCAGTGGCCCAATAAGGGACTCAATATAAAGTCTAATAAGGAGACCAAATGGACCCAAAAACCAGTCCTACAGGACTCCAAAACTTGCAGCCCAAAAGGGAAAGTCTTCAAACTCCCAAAATAGAAAAACTGCCCAAAATGGAAAAATAAGCCAAGTGGACCCCCTCTCTCTATTCCCCTTTATTTAAATAGAGAAGGAGGAGGGAGGAGAGAGAGTAGAAACCAGTGGGGGGGACCCCCACCGGTTGGGGAACCCCCACCGGTTCCAAGAGAAGAACCGGTGGGGGGGGGAGTTCCCTCCCTCTTCTCTCTTTTGAAATTCAAAAATAATTGGGGGGGGGGGGGAGATTAATTAAAAGTGAGAATTAATGGGTTCTTAAACCCCATTCACACTTAGTTAAGGATCCCACTAAAAGAACCCAATTCACACTAAGAAAACCAAAAAGTGGGGCAATTAATGGGCTAAACCCCATTAAAATAGTCAAACAAAAAAGGGAGAGAGAGGGGGAACCCGCACCGGTTTGCTCTCCAAGCCGGTGGCATCCCCCACTGGTTGGAACCGGTGGGGGTGTCCACCGGATCCCCCCTACTCTCTTATTCTCTCTCTTCTCTCACCCCTCTTGAATTAAAAAAAGAAAAGAAAAGGGGAGGGGAGAGAAGGAAACCGGTGGCACCCTCCCACCTTGGGCTTCCCCGGTGGCACCCCCCACCGGGCCTAATTTGGGGCCTATAAATAGGACCCCATGGTCCTCAATTCATACACACACAAGGGCATACACCACTCCATATATTCAAAGGGTGGGAAATTTTTAGGGAGAGGTTCTGCTGCGTTCAAGACCAAACTCGGTGTTTCTTATCCGAATTTGCTGCATTTTGGAGGATCCTCTCGTCCCGAAGAGCTCTCTTCCTAAGGTTTAGTCCTAAGGGGAAGTTCTGCCGATTTGTCTCTTGTAAAAGCCTTCTTCATAAGGTGAAGTTTTGTTGAAATAAAAATGGCTATTTTATGTCAAAGTGTGCCTGTGTGTCATCAAAATTAAATAATTAATACCATGTTTTAATATTTTTAATATATATATTTTCTAATTATTCTGAAAAATTGAATTAAAAATCTGTACATTCTCTTAACCTAAAAAATTGGCCTCACCCCATACATAACTAAGCATAGATTCATAAAAAATATACATACTTAAGTTAAAAATGACTTAAACGCCCTTCATGATTAATCAATTAATAAAACCTGTAAAAATTATTTAAAAATTGGTAAAATGAATATGAATATCAGAAAATTCCTGTAAAAATCAGTAATATTCAGTAAAAATCAGAAACCTAAATCTGAAAATCATATGAAACCAAAAATATGACTTCAGTACCCTTCATATATTCAATTAATTAATAAAAATCAGTAAATTAATACAAAAAATAATAAGTAAAATTCAGTAAAAAACAGTAAGAATCAGAAAATTCCTGTAAAAATCATATAAATTTTTCGAAATGTCTAAATACCCCCAAAACTTAATGATATTACAAAAATACCCTCATCCATAATAAAATTTGTAAAAAATCACATAAAATTCTTAAAAAATGTCAAAATCTCTCCTATGTCCAAAATACCCTTCAAAACCTTAACAAAATGGGTAAAATCACCAAAATATCTTTAATATGATAAAAATAAATCTCAAGAAAAATATAGACTCTAAGTCTAATAAACCCAATTTAAGGTAAAATTACCAAAATACTCCTATAACCTAAATATGTTTAAAATAATCTTAAGATATATTCTAAGGGTCTTCAAGTTTTCCCAAAATGCTAAAAAAACTTAAAATGACCATAATGCCCCTATACCTTCCAACTATGCATAATTACAAAAATACCCTTATGGGTCTAAATACTTGGAATCAATCTAGATAACTCGGAGTCAATCCAAAATCATATAAACCCATCCTGAACTTGGGTGAGGCAAAAAGCTTAACCTAAAACATATCTTCATATGCATGTGCTGCATGTAGTAATAGTGTTACATGTTATAAGGACATCAACGGACGGTTAATCAAGGGTTGTCGAACGATTGCTTGACGTAATTAACACTGCTCGAGGTCAGTGGAGAGAGGTCATATATTCAGATCTTCGCCTAATCCGAAGTCTCGGACTCCCTGAGGGCTAATCCTAAGCTCTCATAATCCAATAAATAAATAAAATAAAACTGACCTATATTTTTCCAGATAAAACAAAAAGATCTAAAATATGATCGGATTCTTCAAGTCCGATAAGAGAGACAGCTAGGTCAGGTCCCGAACCAACAGATGGCACGTCCGGTGGGACCTCTCTTTCCCTTCATCTCTCCGTCCGGTGATGCCCTCACCATAACTCCACTACTAACTTTGTCATGTCTTATGCAGGTGATCGAGTTTTCTGCTCAATAGTCAACAATAGCAGCAAGGGTCACGTATGGCCCACTTCTGGTGGTAATCCACGCTCAATGTGGGTATCTCACTACTCCAACTTGTTTTGGGGATTTCCCCGCAATTGTGGGGTCACCATATCTCTTAGGGGTGATCCCAGCACCGGAACCTGCTCCGATACAAAAGAAGTAGCGCACCTCCCACGCAAAGAAAGTCAACAAAGGTGGGCAACGACAGATAGTCTACACCACCAATACTATCAGTACATCTCCCGCTTCCTCATGCAGCAAGAGGCAGAAGCGGAGGGGTACTCCACCGAGTCCGTCCCGGATCGGGAAGACAATATTGATTGGAGATATGCGTATCCGCCTAGATGGCAGAGAGCCGATTATTCCCAAAACCCGGCATGTCCCGACGATTCCAGTCCACAATTGGTTTGGGATTTTGCCTAAGGTTTGCCAAGATGTGGCAACCTTTAAGAAGAAGAGAAGAACGCAAAAGGCCGTTGTTCGTCAGCATGCACCCGCTGCACCCTAATATGCTGGGGGCAACGCCGCATCCCGAGCACGGGACGATACTATTCCCCAAGGTAGGGGCAATTACAAGGAGGAGCGTGGTCTCCGCCTTAAGAAAATGTGGGTGACAAAAAAGGAAGCCCGCGAAATACGCAAGGCTAGGGCCACCCCAGCAGAACAACAACCTCCCCAGCCCACAGAGCCGGTGAGGGAAATAATCCATCCGACAACTGGGCCTCGTCTCAAGCGAAGCCAAGGAAGGGAGAATGTCTACAAGGCACAAGAACCTGCCTAAAAGCGGGTTTCCATCTTTGAAAGACTCGGCGCCTTGGTACGACCAGCACAGAGAAAGAAAAGAACCACACGGATGACAGATGATGGCATCCGGATATATACTTGCTATACTTCTAGCACAACAAATCGGCAACCTTCTCAGTCTAAAGAGCCGAGCAATGTCGCTGGAATGACGCAAAGGGGTGGGCCAATTACCCGCCAAATGGAGCAAGCTATGCGCCTGTTGGGCCAAGTGGGCCAGGGGGCAGAGCCGTCTCAAGCCAATCTCGATGACACTATTAGAGGAACTGATGAAGGTGCGACTAATGCCTGAAAGCCTGGAGTTGCACAGCTGCCACAAGAACAAGTACAACCTCAGACTATCGAGGAAATCAGGCAGGAAAATCAACAATTAAAGGCCTTGCTATATGGTCTGATACAGAAAATGGAGGAGCAGCAAAGGGTGGCCCCCGCTCTTCCAGTAAATCTACCTCCGCCTAAGGCTATTCCTGCACCAATAGGACCTCTGGTTGTTGAGGTCAATTTCAGCCCTGAAGAGATTCAGGAAGACAGGGCCGAAGAACCCAATTATAATGCTCAACAATTACGTGCGTCAGCAGATGATGCAACAGCATTGCAAAAGCACTTGATTGAGCAAATTGTCAAGGCCAAGATGGCCGAACAGGACGAAGGAATAAGCACATTCGACTTATATAAGGTGCCATTTCCGGTCCGTCATATGTTTAAGAAACTTCCGGCAGACCACAATAAGGGCCCTAAAGTCACAAGATATGATGAGGAAGGCTCAGCCCAGGAACATATTGCTCATTACATGAGCGACCTGGGAGAGCTGACAACGGAAGAGGCGTACCTTTTAAGGTTCTTCTCAACTTCCCTCACCGGCACGGCATTCCAGTGGTATGCCAAGTTGAAGCCCAACTCTATAGGTAGTTGGGAAGAAATGCAAAAAAAGTTCATTGATCGCTTCGAAGTATCAGAGCGAAAGGTCACTATTACTTAATTAGTGACACTTAAACAAGGGAAGAATGAGTCTGCCGTGGATTATATTAAGAAATGGCAGAACCTCAGTATGAGATGCGACAATCCTCCGGTCTATGAGGACGCAGTGAGATTGTGCAAAAAGGGTTTGAAACCAGAAATAAATGAGAAACTGATCGGAGCCAATGTCAGAAACTTCGATCAACTCAATAATATCGTGACGGAGATCAAAATGTTCTTCGCGACTATCCCGCTACACGTCCCAATAAAGGGAAAGCCCCAAGGGAGCGAGGCGCTCCGGTTAAAGAAGTGAATGCGGTTGACTTCTCTCCAGCTGTGGAAAAGAATGATGGCAGGGGAGGCCCCAGCACCCTAGTGGCCAATAAAAAAGGAGAAGGAAAGGCACCAGCCTCCTTCTCTTACTGAAAGAATGAGAAAGCCATACTCTTTTACCCGTGAGCATACAAAGAAATTGTTTGAAATATGTATGCGGGCAAAACTTCTATCGCTCCCTGAGCCCAAAAGGCCAGCTGAGGCAGGAAGGGTTAATGAGCCAAATTATTGCCCATATCATCGCATGCTGGGACATGTAATAGAAGATTGCTATGTTTGCAAGGATGAAATAGAAAAGCTTATCCGTGAGGGTGCTGTAGAGATGGGCAAATATTTGATAAGTCCTCCTCAACCTCACCAAAGGAGTAAGCAAACATTTGTTGTTAATGTCATTTATATGAGTGAGAGCTCATCTGGGTATCACCCTGAAGAAGAAGCGGTGAAGGCCTCTCTAGAGCGTGAGGCAACACCAATATATACTCCAGCAACTCCTCCCCCTGGGGATTCAGTTATGGCGGTACTGGAAGAAATCCAGACAAGCCTGACACGACTTTCATGCCAACAGGAAGAGCTCACCCAGATGATGGAGGGACTCTCCAAGCAGTTTTCAGAAACTTTGTCGTTCGGCAAAGTCGACAGATTCTTCTCTTCTGAAGGGTTAGGGTCAGATCCCGATCGTCCTTCGAGAAAAAGATGCAAGCAAACTATATTTCCTAGAGATGATATAGAAACATGTCGCCAAGAATAAACGATCTCTTATAGAAGGAGTCATGAAAGCATAAAAACAGCCGAAAAATGGCGTCAAGCTAGGCGAATAGCCGATAAAGAGGCTGGCATATGCTTCAGAAGTTCCTTGACTTTGAGGGAAAGGCGTGCAAAGCCTTATTCTTTCCCTAAAGACAAAGTTCGGAAACTCTTCTGACTTTGTATGAAAAAGAAAGTCATCGCTCTTTCAAAGCCAATGAGGGAGGAAGAGATGCATATGACAGATGACCCTAACTTCTGTCACTACCATCGTGCTCTTGGTCACCGAACGGAGCACTGCTTCGTCCTCAAGGATGAAATAGAGAAATTGATCCAAGAAGGACAAATAAATATGGGGAAATATCTGGTTGATCCCCCACAGCCTCATGTGACTAACTATTCTGTAAATATGGTCCATAAATTCTCCTTCAATCTGGAGGACGCCATAGAAATTACAGAAGCGGATTTATATGATATTCCGCAAGAAGAACGCCCATATCAATACGGGGGAATGGCACTTGATAGGCCGCCCACTCCTCATACCAAAGCCGCCATTGATACTGTGGCAGCAGTAGGCCGAAAGATGCAAATGTTAGGCATCAAATGGCGACAAGAAAATCCAGAGGTAAGTTCCTCCAAAAAGTCAGAAAAGAAAATATTCGGCGAATATCAAATGTTGCCAAATTCAGTGGTCGAGCAAGCTGTTAAAGCCACTCTTGACCGCAATCAGTCAGAAAGTCCGTGGACTAAGGCAAAGAAGAAAAAGAAGTCTAAACCAGCTAAATCATCGCAAACACATACGGCAAAAGGAAAAGCTATGGTCCGTTTCGATCCTTTTCCGGAAATGCCGGCCCAGCCCAGCTTCATTCAAGAAGCAGCGAGAAGACATAAACGAGAAAAGAATAGAAAAAGAAGTGAGAAAAGAAAGCTGAAGAGGCAAGAAATGCTCGCTAATGCCATAAATATGTCTGAGGACAAAATCTCGCCAGTTCAACGACTTCAGAAGATCATTGATGAATTGGATGAATATCGGCAAAATCAGCCAACAGAGGATGTCCCTCTAAGTCAATATATTCCATGAGAAGAGCTCAGTCGACGAGCCCGCCTCAGAGCATGGCTGTTGGACCTCCGTGGTCGCATACGGAAAGCTAGTGAGGATGATCTCTCAATCCCAGACGATGCTAGTATATTTTGGGATGATGGTCTAACAATGGAAAAAGTGGAACAACAATATCGAGCATGTCATGTAGTGTCGGCTCAATTTCAAGATATTTCGGATGGCGAAGTGAGGCACACTTCACCAGAAATCGGAACTCCTTTGGCTACTTACCAGAGGAGAGGGAACCGAAGCAATCAAAATAGAGGCCGAGATCGGGACCGAAACCACAACAATGGTCGAGGCAAAAGCAAAAGCCAGGCGAATCAAAATAAAATTATCTACTTTATGGGAGAAACCTCAGGACCAATTCCGGAGCCAAAAATCTGAGGTAATATTCGCTTCTGTCCTTCTTCCGATAAAGAGGAGTATTCTTAACAAGCAGAAAATGCTCAACTCATTAAAGAACAAGAAGAGATAAACCCTTCGGCTCAACTTGATCCTGCAGAAGGAGTCGAAGCCTTGGCAGAATTATTTGTTGAAGAAGCACAAATTAATCCCGCAGAAGGGCAAATACAAACAGGAGAATCTCCGACTTCTGGGGGGCAATCAAAAGCTTTGAAGGAGACCCTTCATAGCATGGCAGAAATAATGCCTCCTATTGAGCAAGCCCGAGCCAGGGCAGATCGAAAGGTGCTACAAAATATGAAAAGAATGCCAGCATCCCTCAGCATATGGAAAGCAATAGCCTTGAGCAAGGAACTGAGGGAGGCCTTGATTGCTGCCCTCCAAGATCCCGAAACATATGAGGTCCATATGGCCGAAATAAGAGTTCAGGCATATGAGGCATATGAGGCCACGGTGACTTTTACCGATGATGATATGCTGCTATCGTCACCATGCCATTGCAGACCGCTATATATGCGGGGCAAAATTAATGGCCGAGAGGTCGATCAAATACTAGTAGACTCGGGGTCTGCAATAAATATATTGCCCCTCAAAACATTTCAAGCGTTATACCTTACACCATATATGAAGAAGATGCAAGGTATAACGATATCAAGATTCAACCAAGAGGCAGAAGAACCCTTGGGCGGGTTGATGTGGAGTTATTGTTGGACGACTGGGTGACCCAAGTGTCATTTCTCATAGGCGACTCCAATACCTCCTTCAAGGCATTACTAGGGAGGTCTTGGTTACATAGAAATTGGGTGGTGCCTTCAACTCTCTACCAATGCCTTAAATATACAAAAGACGGCGAGCAACATCGAATATTTGCTGATTTGGAACCGTTTAAAGCATATGGCTGTCATCTGGCGGATGCCCAGTTATACTTTGATAAGGCCTCAGACCCAACGACTGGCGAAAGCCGTCGTAAGGGGAAGAAGATAGTCGATGAGTCTTCCGATGAGGAAGGCGGAATTACAATTAATGAAGCCAAAGTTGCTAGATTCCGGCAAGGAATGAAACCCGGCCAGTCTTATCGAAAGTCAGCTAAATTTGGTAGGCCCGCTGTCAATTTAGAAGCTAATGCTATTAGCGAATAAATAGAGGCTAGCATATGCCTACCCCCTGGCCTTATAAAGCTTATAATCCCAAGGGAAGTCCATACGGTGGAAGAATTAAAGACCCTGATAGTCCGTCACAAGGATGGGCGGTACATTACATTTTATAAGGGAGATCTTGTGCCAGAGAGTCCTCTCGAGGACGGTTTTGGGCATGAAAATGTCCGACCATAAGTTGAAGATGTAGTCTAAGAAATGGACGATATGCCCCAATACATAAGACAAATGTGCAAACATCAAAACATTTTGGAAAGACAGTGCAGCCAGAAACAAATTCTTTCGAGAATTATGGTACCCTGCAAAAGCCAGGGGGCAATCATCATCCAATCAAGATAGAAGAGGCCTCGGGTATAAGCGATGCCATGGATCTCCCACCCTATATGCAGTCTATATGGTGAGTCTACCATCAAGGATAGAGGAGCCAATTGGTCATACCAGACTTGACAGTTCAGGGGATGAAAATGAAGAAATCCCTCCATCTGTCAAGATAGCCTCAATTGAGATAAACTCTACCTGTGAATGGGAGCAATGCCCGGTAGGGCCTTCCCAAAGCAAAAATAAAAGTCAAGACGTCAATGTGGAAGAGCAAAAGGGACCTTCGGGAGCTGCTGATGCAACCTCTCAAGACCCGCATGAAAAAGCAAACGAATGACATAAAGCCTACTCAGCCAATATGGACGAAGAAGAGGATTTCGTCGATTTTCAGCCAGCTCCCCGTTAGATAGAGGATGGAGGACAGGCTATGGTTGACGAACTGGTAGAGATTGATCTCGGCAAACCAAAAGACCCTCGTCCGGTTTTCCTCAGTGCCCTCTTGCGCAATTAGGAAAGACAGGCGTACATTGAACTCTTGATGGAGTTCAAAGATTGTTTCGCTTGGAATTATAAAGAAATGCCTGGCCTGGATCCTTCGGTGGCAGAGCATGAATTATCAATTCTCCCTGAAGTCAAGCCGATAAAACAAACTCATAGACGAATGCGCCCTGAATTGGAAATCATAGTGAATGCTGAAGTTGACAAAATGCGAGAAGTCGACTTCATTGAAGAATGTATATACCCAATATGGCTGACAAATATTGTGCCAGTAAAGAAAAAGAATGGTCAGGTCCGAGTCTGCATTGACTTTCGCGATTTAAATAAGGCATGTTCGAAAGATGACTTTCCGTTGCCGATAATTGAGACTATGGTGGATGTCACCACAGGATATGAAGCCTTGTCTTTCATAGACGGGTCATCAGGCTATAATCAGATTAGGATGACCCTCAAAGATAAAAATCATACAACCTTTCGCATTCCGAAAGAAATATTCAATTACAAAAGGATGCCCTTCGGTCTGAAAAATGCCGGTGCTACCTACCAAAGGGCCATGACCAAAATATTCAATGAAATGCTGCATGATTTGGTCGAATGTTATGTTGATGACCTCATCGTAAAATCGGTAAAGAAAGACGACCATCTTGGAGACTTACGCAAGGTGTTCGAAAGGCTCCGCCAATATCAACTCAAAATGAACCCCATGAAATGCGCTTTTGGCGTCTCTAGTGGGAAGTTCTTGGGCTTCATAGTCAGATACCCGGGGATCGAGATTGACTCCGACAAAATCAAGGCAATCAGGGAGCTACCTCCTCCCAGAACTCTAACTGAGCTTAGATCCTTACAAGGCAGATTAGCCTATATCAGGAGATTTATCTCCAATCTATCTAGAAGGTGCAGGTCCTTCTCAAAATTAACAAAGAAAGGAGCCCCATTTATTTGGGACGAAGAGTGCCAAAAGGCTCTTGATGACATAAAAGAATAATATCTCCTCAGGCCGCCAGTACTGGGGGCACCCATAAAGGGTAAACCACTCATCCTCTATATTGCAGCCTTAGATGCTTCTTTGGGAGCTTTACTGACATAAGAAAATGAGGACGGAAAAGAGCAGCCGCTCTATTACCTCAGTAGGATGTTGGTAGGTCCTGAACACCGATATACTCCAACAGAGAAGATGTGCTTAGCACTTGTATTCGCCACAAAGAAGTTGAGGCATTATTTGTTAGCACACGAAATCAAACTAATATCGCGGTTTGATTCGTTGAAATTCCTACTTCGTCAACATGTATTGTCTGGGAGGCTAGGAAAGTGGGCATTACTCCTCATGGAGTTTGATATTACTTTTGTCTCTCAGAAGGCAATAAAAGGACAGGGTATGGCCGAATTTCTGGCAGCACACCCGATTCTTGAAACTTCCCCTCTGAATAATGAATTGCCTGATGAAGAGGTCTTGCCTGCACAGAAAGTATTGGATGTGCAGCAGGCGGAAGTAAAAACATGGCAGCTATATTTTGATGGGGCCTCGAGAACCATTATAAAGCCGAATGGCACATCAACCACAAAAGCAGGAGCCGGCTTGCTCCTAGTCACTCCAAAAGGCGGGGTATTGCATCACTCATGTGTCCTGATGGAATTCCTAACGAATAATGAGGCGGAATACGAAGCTCTGATTGTGGGGCTGGAAGTTGCCTTGGAAATAGGTGTCAGATGCATCCAGGTATATGGGGATTCCCTGTTGGTCGTCCGGCAAATTCTCGGCATATTCGAAGTCAGAAAGACAGAATTGATAACTTATCATGCGGCGGATGTCCGACTAAGTGGAAGGTTCTATACTTTCACAATAGAACATATCAGAAGAGGCCAGAATGCTCAAGCTGACGCATTAGCTAAATTAGCCGCAGCTCTGAAATTACCTCCTGCAGGAGAAGTAGAAATAATTGTGAGGGATAGGAGACTTTTCCCCACCTCGGTAAATGAAGAAGATGGTCTGACAGTGTTTGAGATCAATATGCCAGAAGACCATAATATCCGAGAGGAAGATGATTGGCGTGCTCCTATCATCAAAATAAAGAATGGTTGGCTCCCTGATAACAAGGCCGAAAGAATCCAGCTGCTGCGAAGGGCAACTTTATACCAGCTGATAGATGACGTACTGTATCGCCTTGTCTCTCAAGACAAAAATGCGGTTTTGCTCCGGTGTCTTTCCCCGAGAGAGTCCCGCAAAATAATGAAAGAAGTTCATGCCGCGATGTGCCTATGTAGTCAGAGGCGACCGAGGCGACCAGGGGGTCGCCTCAGCCTCAAACGCTTAGGCGATGGCCTAGGCGTTTGAGGCGACATTTTAAAAAAAAATTTATTTATAATTTACTTATTATACAAAATGTCAAAAAACAAAAATATAATCATACATAATGGCATAATCATTCACTTAAATTATCAAATATTATATAACCAAATAATTTTAAATCAAACTTAATTGAAATAAATTTTAATCATTCAAAGATGTAATCAACAAATTCATGGACATTTTGCTACTAATTTAAATCCACCATAATGAAAACTTATCAACGAAATGCTAAGCAAACACAATATAAATGTACGGACAGATAGACAAAGAGAGAGATTGAGAGAGACAAACAGACAGACAGAGAGACAGAGAGTGAGAGAGACATTCAGAGAGAGTGGGGGTCGGGGGAGGGGAGAGACAAACATTGAGAGATAGAGGCAGGCAGAGAGACAGAGAGTAAGAGAGAGAGTAGGGGTCGGGGGAGGAGAGAGACAGACATATAGATATAGAGAGACAGACAGAGAAACATAGAGCAAGAGAGAGTGAGAGAGACAGACAGAGAGTGTGGGGGTCGGGGTCGGGGAGAGAGAGAGAGCAAGAGAGAGTGAGAGAGACAAAATGTGCGTGAGAGAGAGGGAGAGAGAGCAAGAGAGAGAGGGAGAGACAGAGTGTGCGTAAGAGAGAGAGAGCAAGAGAGAGAGAGTGAGACAGATTGTATGTGTGAGAGAGAGAGAGTGAGAGAGAGAGAGAGTGGGAGAGACAGAGTGTGCATCAAAGAGAGAGAGAGAGCAAGAAAGAGTAAGGGTAAGACAGAGTGTGCGTGGAGAGAGAGAGAGATAGAGAGAGGGACGAAGCGACAGACAATGAGTGTGTGAGCGGCTGGGAGAGGGCTTACCTGCCGCAGCCGTCGCCGGAGCCAGAGCCGGAGAAGTAGCCCACTGCCGCCGGAGACGCTTCTCGCCGCTACCGCTTCTGTCGTTGCCGGAGAAGAACCCCGCTGCGCTTGTGTCGGGCGGCTCGGGACGCGGGAACGAGTTAGGGTTTGGTTCGATGTGGAGTGAAGGGGGAAGGGTTATGTACGCTGGGCCGGTTTCGTATGGGTCGGTTTCGTATGGGCCCGAATCCAACCGGACGCGTATTGGGCTCGTGGGCTTCTTCTCCTAAGTTGGACCCAGTAAGGCACTAGAGGCGCTGAAGGTGTTGAAGGCGCGCCTAGGCGAACGCCTAGACGAATGAGGCGTTTCCCGCAATCTCCTAGGCGAAAAGTGGGAACGCGAGGCGTTATACCAGCACCTCGCCTCGCCTTGTCGCCTAGGCGTTCGCCTCGGACGCCTTTGATAACACAGGGATGTGCGGAGCCCATCAATCCGGCACAAAAATGAAAATCAACATCAAAACTAAAGGCTTTTATTGGCCAACTATGTTCGCGGATTGCGAGAAAATGGCAAAAAGTTGTCCCCAATGTCAAGCCTATAGGCTCATTCCTAGGCGACCTCCCAATTATTTGCACCCAACGACCCCGACATGGCCTTTCGCCCATTGGGGAATGGACGTTGTGGGTCCATTGACGCCATCATCTCGAGGGTGTAAATATATTCTTACCGCAACAAAATACTTTACTCGTTGGACAGAAGCCATTCCTTTAAGAGAAGTGACCAGCGAGACAGTGTCACGCTTCTTCAGGCACAATATCATATATCGGTTCGGGACTCCTAGCCGGATCACATCAGATAATGGCACGCCATTCAAAAATCAGACGATATACAAGATGGCGGCTAAATTTCATATAGATTGGAATGCGTCTTCAATATATTATCCCCAAGCCAATGGGATGGCAGAAGCTTTCAATAAAACCCTGTGCAAACTCCTGGTGAAGATTAGCGGAGGGTAAAAGCGGGATTGGGATAAGAAGATACATGAAGCATTATGGGCCTATCGCACCGTCTATAAAATCCCAACGGAATGCTCCCCATACTCTTTAGTTTATGGAGCGGAAGCCGTAAATCCCAATAGAAGCAAAACTCGCATTTTATAGGGTCGCTCTGCATTATGGAGTGCATGAGGGCGACATGAGCGAGATTCAAAGGCGCTATGAGGAATTATCAGACCTCGAAGGCGAAAGGCTGTAAGCATATCAACGCCTGCAAATATATCAAGTCCGAATGTCTCGCGCATTCGACAAATTGGTGAAAGAAAGAACCTTCAAAAAGGGGGATCTAGTAATAGTCAAGCATAAAGATGTCATGGCTTCTCGGCCTAAAAATAAATTCAAGTCAAACTAGGTTGGACCATTCATAGTAAGCAGAGTTTACGAGGGCGGTGCTTACAGGCTGGTAGATAAAAAAGGGAATCTAGCCTTCCCACCGCTGAATGGCCGATATATGAAGTTTGTATTACGCACCGGTATATAATCAACCTGAGCGACAGCAGCAACACAAACCAGTGCTGTGAAACCCAATATATATCTTGACGACAAAGATGATCCGGCAACCCGTCGGGGGATAACGCGCAAAAGTCATTTGCGCCGAGAAAAGTCAATAATGCTCGTGTGTAAGCGCATAGGCTCATAAAGCCACATATTTGTTCCCCGGCGGGGGGAAGACTCTCAGCCTGTTGAAGGCAAAGATCGAGTTTTCCCACATCCTTACCTAGGGAGGATATCAGAGTCGCCAATGACGAATAAACCCTTGGTATCACACTAGTGGTACAATAATATCCCTATCAAGAGCTACGACCGAGGCGATGATGACGATGTCCTCCCAACTCGGTAAGGAAGTGGAAGAACTTGCTCTTCTGCTCGACGCAGTATAAGAGAGTAATCCCTATTCCTACTATACCAAATGTAAATACACAGACATATTCTTGAAAGATGTTATATGATTGGAAGAGATTCACCTCCAAAAAAAATTATACTGGAAATTTCCAAAAAATCCCATTTTTTTCCCCAAGGAAGCGTTGTATCCTAAAATCCCATTTTCCGCCCCAGGGAGGCATTGTATCCTAAAATTCCCATTATCGCCCCGAGGAGGCGTTGTATCCTGGAATTCTCATTAACGCCCCAGGGAGGCGTTGTATCCTAAAATTCCCATTACCGTCCCAGGGAGGCGTTGTATCCTGAATTTTCCCTTGGTATACACTAGTCCCACTGATATGTTGTAAAGGGTTAAAAATTTCTTTTGCCCCGAAGAGGCATTGTATCCTAAAACTTTTTCATTTGCCCTTGCGAGGTGATCCTAAAACGGTATATCCCGAAATTCTCCTCATATATCATCTGGTCCCATCGGCATGCCCATATATTATGTAGTCCCATCGGCGTGCCGTAACAAATCGAATCAGCCCCGAGGAGGCGTTAAACCCCGAAGTTTCGCCTACGGAAGGCGTTAAACTCTGGAAGTCGCCTACGGGAGTTTTTGAATCTCGGCATTCGTATTTCGCCTACAAAAGGCGTTAAACTCCGGAATTTGCCTACGGGAGGCGTTAAATCCCAAAATTTATATTTCGCCTACGGAAGGTGTTAAACCCCGGAATTTACCCACGGGAGGCATTAAATCCTGAAATTCATATTTCACCCACGGGGGGTTTTAAATCCTAAAATTCATATTTCGCCTACGGGAGGCATTAAATCCTGAAATTCATATTTCACTCACGGGAGGTTTTAAACCCTGAAATTCATATTCGCCTATGGGAGGCATTAAATCCCGGAATTCGTATTTCGCCTACGGAAGGCGTTAAACCCCGGAATTTGCCCACGGGAGGCATTAAATCCTGAAATTCATATTTCGCCTACGGGAGGCATTAAATTCTGAAATTCATATTTCGCCCACGGAGGGCTTTAAATCTTGGAATTCATATTTCGCCCACGGGAGGCATTAAATCCCGAAATTCATATTTCGCCCACAGAAGGCATTAAATCCTGAAATTCATATTTCGCCCACGGGAGGCTTTAAATCATGAAATTCATATTTCGTCCACGGAAGGCTTTAAACCCTAAAATTCATATTCGCCTACGGGAGGCATTAAATCTCGGAATTCATATTTCGCCTACGGAAGGCGTTAAACTTCCGAATTTGCCCACGGGAGGCGTTAAATCCCAAAATTTATATTTCGCCTACGGAAGGCGTTAAACTCCGGAATTTGCCCACGGGAGGCATTAAATCCTGAAATTCATATTTCACCTACGGAAGGCATAAAATCCTGAAATTCATATTTCGCCCACGGGAGGCATTAAATTCTGAAATTCATATTTCGCCCACGGGAGGCATTAAATCCTGAAATTCATATTTCGCCCACGGGAGGCTTTAAATCCTGACATTCATATTTCGTCCACGAGAGGCATTAAATCCTGAAATTCATATTTTGTCCACGGGAAGCATTAAATCCTAAAATTCATATTCGCCTACGAGGGGCGTTAAATCTCGGAAATCCTTTTATACACTCATATCAAATCGAATTTTCATGTTCCATATTCACCCAATATTCGTTGGCCCGGTCATACCGTATACTTGACGGCAGTCAGAGTTATCTTCTTGTAAAAAAGAAAGAGAGAGAAGAAACAGAAGAAAAATGGGGCTTAAAAATGAGGTGCCCCGACGGACTTAATCGGTCTCATCCTCAAAGAGATCGGTTAAGGGTAAAAAGGTCTTATACCCAGCTAGGGTGAAAATCCGAAAGGACACCTTAGGCAAAATCGGGTAACCCCGCTGCATGAAAACCCGCAAGGGCATGCAGGCAAAAGTAAGAGGGGGCTAATGTTGGTGAAAACCCGAAAGGGCGCTAACATTAGTTAAAAAAAAAAAAAAAGGAGCGATGGAAGATGGTAAAGAATAGACACTATTTGACCAAAGCTCTTTCTGTATAAATAGTCGCGAAGGAGTTCCAGACAAGTCCTTAGGGTGACTCAAAAATAGGCTTCAAACTGAAGCAATATCACAAGATCAAAAAGAAGGGAGGAATTCCCGAAAGCTAATCCCGAGTCGGACTCGGCTCCCGAACTACCAAAGCCTATGAGGCATCCAACAGCAGGCGAAGGGCCTCAAATCTGTCGACCGACTCGTCCCGCTCTCAGGTGAGCTCGTCTAGACAACAGTCAAGGGTCGCCACTTGCTCGACGCCTTTCTCTAAGCCCTTTTCCAATTCTTCTAACTGTAAACGGAGGGCAGCTACTTGCGAGTTGCGACTTCGCTTCGGCAATGCTTGAGCTCATTATTTCCCTGTGCGCCTGAAGTTCCGTGACATCTCTAAGAGCAGACTCCAACTCGGTCCGTAACAAGACTCGTTGAGCGGCATAAGCATTAGAGTCATCCCGGTCTTCACCCTCTGCCAAGAAAAAGAGAGGGGGATTATATAAGGCTAAAATGGAAAAGTGATGCTAGCAAAAAAGTAGAATTGGGCACAAAATTATTACCTGACTTTTTGACCTTCCCCGAATGGGGAGTGCCTACTTCTCCATCCTCTCTAGGAGAAGGAGGAAGAGGTTCAGTATCTCCTGAATGACATGAAAATGGGAAGACTGTAGCTTGATAGTAGAGCTGCTCCATGTTGGCAAATCTACTCTGCGATCAAAAGCGGATGGGCAAGCAACTTCAAGCTCACCCTCATCCTTTGAGAGGACTAATAGTTCAATGGGGGTATGAGCCAGCTCCTCAGTTCTGGATGCTCTGGGAGTCTCTCCCGAATAAGAAAGGCAGACTGTATCCCCCGAATGAGCTGGAGAGTTAGGACACAAGTTCCTCCGAGCTACAGAATACAAAAATGGAGTCAACATCTAGTAATAGTTAACAAAAAACACAAGGAGGAGAAAGCCTCATACCTTCCAATATGTCAATGCTGTTGAGAGCAGAAATTCGGTTAAAGTAAATGGGAGTCGACATTGCCCTAGCACATATCACTGAAGCAACTAATCTTTCAATCCTCCCCAGGAGGAGCCCAGGAGCTGATTTGACCTCCTCCCGGCGTTCCCACCTTTGTGTGGACACAGAGACGACATCTAGTCGAGAAATAGAGGAGGGCAGCAAAACACAAGACATAGTCAGAAGGTATGAGAATGTAATATGTACAGCCCTGAGTATAAGAAAAGAAATTAGTCTACCCGATGTCAAAGTGACATTTTTCTTGGACGACCTCAATTTCTCTAGGCTCATCCTCTACTAAGATAGCTGTAGGAGGCATAGCCAAGTTGTCTTCCGAAGGAGGGACAACAGAAGGGGAGGCAGCCGCCGTCGGTGCCACTTCGACAATCCCTGTGGAAAGCTCGATATTGGCTACCAAAAGAAGATATGGTAGTTGAAAAGAAAAATTACAAGAATTAAAGGATATGCGACTTACCCTCAACTGGAGGACTATCCACTGCAGGGGCAACTGTCGAATCCCCTACAAGGCCCTTCATGAATGAGGAGCCTGAATGACTGGATGCCGACCGCATCAATTCTTCAAAAGTAAAATCTATACAAGAAAAGGGACAGAGGGTCAGGTCCTATGCAAGAAAAGAGAAAAATGAGCTGCAATATGCCAATAAAAATTACTAAAACGGCCATGGTCGTCCAAAAGTTCATGATATAACTGATCGACCAAAGGGATGTCCGAACGGTAAGGTTCATAATCGGCCCAGTTAAGATCTCCAAGCTCCTCTTCGTTGCCTAAGGCAACATTAGTGGTCGCGTCAACATTCTCCTGTGTGAAGCAAAGAAAAAATGATTGTAATCACGATCACTCCCAGCAAGGGATGAAAGAGAATTTGCCAAACAAATATATATACCTCGGCGACGGCCGGTAATGCTACTTGAATGGGGTCTTGAACAGGTGGCTCAGGAACATAAGCCCCTGAAAAGTAAAAATAATGAAAGGTGAGAACCTCATGAGTAAAACAAATAAAAAAAGAAAAAAGAGGGGTTCAGTTAGTCAATCCCACCTGTCATGAGGGGGAGTTCGCTAACAGCAGGCTGGAAGGCGGCCTGAGGAATGTCCTCGCCGATAAGCTCGCCTTCCTCTGTTAGAGAGAAGCGAGAATAATGAAGAACCATATTGCAAAGAGGAAGTAATCCTCAAACAAAGAAAACTGACAAGGTTGTTACCCATAGGCAAAGGTGGCCTCTGAACGATCGCCGGATCCGGTGAAGGAGGAAGAGCCAGTCGGGGTCGAACTGATCGACATCCCGCCTCCCCTTCAGCTGACCGCTTCTTTCAAGTTGCTTGCTTTGCTGCAGCCACTAAGAGTTGCATTTCTGAAGGTGGGCCAGCGCTTGCAGAAGGCACTACGGCCGCGGTGGTTGAAATATGAAGCTCCCCCTCGAAAATAGGGCTCGTAGAAGGTCCCCCAGGGGCCACAGGCGACGGGGAGACGACATCTCCTATAAATTAAGAGGGAGCCGAGTTAAGGCAAATAATGATGCATGAATGTAACGAGAGATATGAAAATATAGATACCTTCTGCGGCAAAAGACCTCGGCTGTTCAGAGATAAAAGAGTCAAAAGACATCCCTAATTGGGTCGCCGCTTGTCCCATCACCCGCCATACGTCGCCGACGGTCTCGGGGCTCAATATTAAAAAGGCTTCTCGGCTTGGGCCGAAATAGAAAAGCATATGGCTAAGATATCGTAGCCAGTCTCTGGCAGGATCCCCGTTGAAACTACCAACGGGCAGTCGGGCATTATGCTCAAACTTTTTTGGAAGTTTGCAATCTGCCAAGAAATGATGCGTCCATATATATTCGGGGGCGGCAAGCCCGTAGAAGCCATCATCTTCACTGCCCCTCTTCTTCTTTGCCTTTGGCACGGGCGGGCTAGCTCGACCCTTATATGTATATCGACCAAGTCCTTTAGTAGACTTAGCCTGGGAGGAACCTCGTACCTGCTCAGGGTCTGGTCTTAGCCGCAACTCTCCTTGGTTCTTATGCCACCAAGCAACAAAGGAAACGGTCATGCCCCCTTCATGAGTAGGGAGAGGCACTGCCACTTGGCCAGATGTATTCTGATGCTGAAAATAATTCCACCATAATCGAGCGACTAGGTGGCTCTTCCGCTTCTGATATACCCGAGGCAGCTCAGTAAAAGTGAGGCTAGAATAGATCATCTGATCATACCCAAAATTTCGCGCGAAGCGGTTTGGGTAATAGGGCTCCAGGATTACATCCCTGCCCTTTTTCAATATAAGCAAGCATGGACGAGTACTCAAAATCCACCCATCTAGTACAACACTATTATAACTCATACAACTTGCCCATGGATCAAACCAAGCTCGATCGGCAGCCCCTCCTCTGTTAAAATATTGCCGAAAATTTCGCGAGGAGTAGTCGAAATCCAGCTTTCAGCAAGAGCTGAAAGGAATGAAGCTCAAATCGGAACGGGCATAAGAGAGTTGACATGTCCCCTGGCTGGCTGGCTGACTGGCCAGTCAAAGAATAGTGGGCAATGATGAAGCCATTTCTCTGCCGATAGGAGAATAACCTGGAAGCAGGAGCCCCGCCCAGGCACTGACATAATGGGTGGCCATAACCACTGATCAAGTATTTGGGGTGCCTGAGCTGCAGAGGACACCAAAAGAATAATATATGCTAGCAAGCGCCGTTGGCGCAATGGCAAGGCGCGTCCCCACTGCAAGTCTCGAGGCCGCCAACAAAACCTCGGGCCGCAAAGCCCCCTCGTCCCCATATGGGACAGCAAAAGTCACTAGCCAATAGGCTAGATAAGCAGCTACATATGTCGTGTCATCAAGGTCCCAGGGGTTTTCAGACTGATGCTCAGGCGCGATAATGATACCTCGGCGAGAAATATCCCTATATAACAATATCGACGGGACCCGTTCATCGAACATGCTGGCAAAGCCTCGATGATAACGGAAAGGTCCCCCAAAGAAGAATCTAACCCAAGCTGCTGGGGATACTTTGCCCGGGCCAGAAAAACTCCTCCCGCTGGAGGAGGAGGCAGCACGCTTCGCCTTGGATAAATCACGCCATATCTTCAATAAATATCTATAGCAATAAGGGATGGTGTAGCTCCCTACGCCGTCGGTAGTGCTGCGATGAAATTCGTCTAACACTCCTTCTTCATAAGGTTCTCCCACAATTGGTAGATCTGAAATCCGATGTAGAGACCAAAAGTCAATAGCAGTCTCACCTTCTGAAGTCGCGATAGTATTGGTGTCGCGAATATAGCGTTCAACAATCGCCTGAATGAAGCCATGATGGCAAGGATAGTCATATTAAGTTGCTGCGACGACCTCATAAATACCAGCTCTATCAAGAATCGGCCGACAGTTCTTCAGAATATACAGAAGCCATTCTGTAGTCCCGAGGCGGAAAACGTGCGAGCTTCTAACTTGCAGACGAGTATCCCAGGCAAGGCGAACTCCCCGACATATGTCTAATAATAATATACTGAAGTCAGAGGAATCATGAATTGAGCCTTCTTCTGCCTCAGTCAAAAATAGCCCCTGCGGGCGCCGGGTAGCCTCATATGGACGACTACCTGCTCGTGTCCACATGGCTAGCTGATAGGTCCTACTTATGTCATGGACCCAAAGTATAGCCTGAATAGGTCCCACCTGCTCGAGGGTAGGAAATTCCCACAACCGATCAATAGAAAAAGGGAAGGCCGAATATGAAAAAAGGAGAAGTCCCTCAATATTATCGCGATCCAGCAAAATGGCGTACTCCAAATCACGACGCTCCAAAGGGAATAATGGTCTTTCGACCCCATCTTCAATGTGAATATATGATTGAAGCAGCTCATATATGGAGGCGTATGATTGAAGATGTTGAGCTATCTCGCCTCGTAAAAAATAGAAGAATTCTCCGTCTCTATAAATGCTCTCCCGGCAGATGGGGACAACATCCTCGATAGTAATCCGCAGGTGTGGTTGAGCCACCCAGCGAAACCCCGCATCCGGGTACACAACAATCTCCTTCTGAAATCCCTCGGCGGGGAATGTCCCTAATAGCGGCCATAATGATGCAAATCAAGAAATATCACCTACAAAAGAAACATCAGCGAAAACGCATATTAGAATCATGCACAAAGCAGCAAGATAGCTAAGTCCCGATAGAAAGTCGGGACAACGCAAAGATACTTGAATATTGCATGTATATGATGAAAGTATGGCCAACCCAGAATGTCTCACATTGAGCTCCTGAAAATGCCTAAGAATGAGGTGCTAATGCTTGCATAGCGCCTATATCATGCCTATAAACCCCTTATGTATATATTGCTGAAGTGGCGGACACTTGGCCAATCCAAAATGTCTCATATTAAGCTCCTGGAAATGCCAAAATAAGGTACTAATATCCCTTGGATAGGAATGACGCCACCAGAATTGAGTGACCCGTTCTATGTTCCCAACTGATCTCCAAGTCACGAAGGCCAAGAGATACCCGAGACCGAGTAATGTGTCGAACAATTCAGATGGCACCAATCCTATAGGACCCTCCAAGTCACGAAGGCCAAGGGGATCCACGATATAGAGGGAATCGAATAATTTCAAACGCCTCCAGGAAACCGCAAAGTCACTAAGACGAGGTTTGCGGGAGCGTTTCTAGAATATTCAAGTACCAAAAAATGAAGGGTGTCCAAACCCACAAGCTCCGTAGGAGCATATTTATATGGCAAATTGTGCAATTGATTGCACAAAGAATATGGGACAGCATTGCTATTTTCCTAAAGAACTCATATATGCTCAAACCACAGGGCAAGATGGGGAAATTAGCAGCATTGCATCAATATATAGTATGAAAATAATCCTTCGGGATATACGAAAAGGGAAATATATATATATATATGGCCAGAAATATATACATATATGAAATGATGCACGGGACACCCGCCTCCGACTTCGTCTTCGACGCGTATCTCGTGGGGGGCATTTGTTGACCGGAAAAAAATTTTCATATGCAATAATATTACTCAAGCATACATATGCACATGATTGTGCGAAAAAATACCTACATGGCATATGCCCACATTAATGTGAGCTAATGATGTGGAAAATATGCATAACATATGTTCATGTTCACATGAGACTATGTTGTGCAAAACTAAAAAATGAATGAACATGCACCTATGATATGAAGGTCGATGTTAAATGAAAGCTCTCTTATATGCATGCGAATACATAAACCTATATGCACATGTTAGGAAGGCAATGGGGCAAGAAATATACCTAGGCTAAGAGGCCTTAATCGAGGCTCTTGCAAAGGCCTAAAAACAGCCCCGAATCGCTCCTATATGCTGTCCAAGTGCAGCCCTTAAATCTCCTTGATGGCTCCGATGAATAGGTCCAATATGGAGCCCAAAAAACGCAGCAACAAAATACCCCTAATGCTGCGAAATAAGGGCTCAAAGCAATCCCGAAATGGGCCTAAAACAGTCCTAAAATGAGTCCAAAATAGCTCCAAATGGAGGCCCAATAGCAAGGGTAATGGGCCCAATCAGTGGCCTAATAAGGGACCCAATATAAAGCTCAATAAGGAGACCAAATGGACCCAAAAACCAGTCCCACAGGGCTCCAAAACCTGCAGCCCAAAAGGGAAAGTCTTCAAACTCTCAAAATGGAAAAGCTGCCCAAAATGGAAAAACAAGCCAAGTAGACCCCCTCTCTCTATTCTCCTTTATTTAAATAGAGAAGGAGGGAGGAAAGAGAGGAGAAACCGGTGGGGGAGACCCCCACCGGTTCCAAGAGAAGAACCAGTTGGGGGGGGTGGGGGGGGGGGGGGGCGAGATTAATTAAAGGTGAGAGTTAATGGGTTCTTAAACCCCATTCACACTTGGTTAAGGATCCCACTAAAAGAACCCCATTCAATTCTAACCCAATTCACACTAAGAAAATCAAAAAGTGGGGCAATTAATGGACTAAACCCCATTAAAATAGTCAAACAAAAAGGGGAGAATAACCTGCGAGGAAGAGTCCTACCCAAGCACTGACGTGATGGGTGGCCATCACCACTAACCAAGCATTGGGGGCTACCGAGCTGCATAAGGCCCCAAAAGCATGATATATAGCGAGCGCTACTGGTGCAATGGCTAGGCAAGTCCCTATAGCCAGTCGAGATGCCGCCAAAAGAACCTCAGGCCTCAGTGCCCCCTCGTCCTTATAAAGGACAACAAAAGTGTCTAGCCAATAAGCTAAATAAGCAGCTACATATGTCACATCATCGAACCCCATGGATTCTCGATCCTATCCTCCAACTCGATGATAACGCCACGGTGCGAGACATCTCTGTGTGAGAGGATGGAGGGAACCCGCTCATTGAAGACGCTGGTGAAATCTCATCAATAGCATAATGGCCCTCCATAGAAAAATCGGGCCCATGCTGCAGGTGACACATTGCCAGGACTAGAAGAACTCCTCTCGTTGGACGAGGAGGAAAGGTGTTTTGCCGTCGATAAATCTTGCCACACCTTGAGCAAATAGTGGTAGCAGTACAGTGTAGAATACTCCCCAGCTCCATCTGTGGTGCTACGATGGAACTCATCCAACACCCCTTCTTCATAAGGTTCTCCTATAATAGAAGACCCAAAATGCGGTGTAAAGCCCAGAGGTCGATCACCGCCTCGTCTTCTGTGGTGGCAATGGTGTTCGTCTCCCGAATATAGCACTCGGAGATGGCCTGGATGAAGCCGCAGTGATAAAGATAATCATAGTGCGATGCGGTAACAACTTCATATATCCCCACTCGGTCCAAAATATGCCTGTGATTTCTCAGGATATGCTGCAACGATTTCTGTGGTTCCGAAGTGAAAGATGTGGGAGTTGCGGACTTGTAGGCGACTGTCCCAGGTTGGACGGACGCCCCGATATATGTTCGAAAATAACATACTGAAGTCGGAAGAGTCGTGCACCGAACCATCCTCTGCAAAAGTCAACATAGCTGCCCTCCCGCATCCACATAGTTGGCTGATATGTCCGAGCCATGCTATGGGTCTAGAGTAATACGTGTAGAGGCCCTCTCTGATCAGGGGAAGGGAACTCCCACAGCCAATCGGCAGACAACAGAAAGGCTGGGTAGGAAAAGGAGACTAGCTCCTCCATATTGTCCCGATCCAGGAGAATAAGCTGCTCCACGTCGCAGCACTCAGCAGTAGATAATAACCTTTCGGCTTCATCCTTAACATACATGTGAGCTCTGAGTAGCTCGTAGATAGAGGCATCCGAAGGGAGGTGTCGGGCCATGCCGTCCTGCACAAAATAGAAAAACTCGCCGTCCCTGTAAATCTGCCCCCACTCGATAGGAGTGGCATCCTCAGGAGTGATCCGCAAATGTGGTTGCGCCACCCAATAAAAGCCAGCATCAGGCTGTACGATGGCCTCTTCCTGGGGTCCCTTTATCGGGATGTCTCCAATACTGGCCATGAGGATATAGAAGAAAGTAGTAACCTGCAAAAGAAAAAAAAAACAGGAAAGAAAGAAAAGATATGATATGCATATCACGGGAAGATGACATGGAAAGAAAGTTTTGGCTAAGTCCCGATAAGGGGTTGGGATGATGCAATATTGCCTATACGGCGGAGACTTGACCAATCCAGAACGTCTCACGCTGAGCCCCTGGAAATGCCGAAATAAGGTACTGATATCCTACAATAGAATTAATGTCAGAGGAATTGAATGACCAGCCCACATGTTTCCAAATGAGTCTTCAAGTCGTGAAGGCCAAGAGACCTCGCAACCGAGCACACGTCAAAGAATTCGAGTGGCACCAACTCTATAGAAACCTCCAAGTCGTGAAGACCAAGAGGATCCATAATATAAAGGGATTTAAGACGCTTTTAAGCACCCCCAGGAAGCCGAAAAGTCATGAGGACAAAGCTTGTAGGTGCGTCTTTGAAGCGCCTAAGTACCACAAACAAGGGGTCTCCGGACCCATAGGCTCAATGAGAGCATATACATGGCAAATCGCGCGTTTAACCACACAGGATATGCGGGACAGCACTGCCATTCCCTAAAGAAAAATATGAGCCCAAGAGATATAGGGCGAGACATGGAGATTAGCGGGGCTACACCAATGCTTTGCACAAGGAAGTCCTTTAGAACATGCAAAAGAAGGCACATGTGGTAGAAAAAGAGATAATGCACGGGACACCCGCCTTCAACTTCGTCCTCGACACGCAATCTGTGGGGGGCATTTGTTACCTCAAAATATTTTACGCATGACAAAATTGTCTAATATGCATATGCATCATACGATATGAAAAGAAAACATATGCTCATATGTATGCGAGCCTATGTTGATATGGAAAGAAAACATATGCTCATATATATGCGAGCCTATGTTGATATGGAAAGAAAACATATGCTCATATGTATGTAAGCCTATGGTGATATGAAACAAATATGCTCATATGTATGCGAGCCTATGTTTTGTGCATGCATACATAAAAGATGACAAAGGGCGGGCGATATACCTTAGTCTAAAGCAGCTGCGAGACTCTTCAATCTGCTGTCCAAGACGGCCCCAAAGTGCCTCCAAAATGCTGTCTAAAACAGCCCCGGAAGCCTTCAATATGCGGTCCGAAAATGGCTTCACAGGCTCGCTAAATGGGCTCGTTAACAAGCCCAATATGCTGCAGCAATATGACTCAAAGGGCTGCAAAATAAAGGCCCAAAAATAACTCGAATACTCCTCAAATTAGGGCCTAGAACAGTCCAAAAGAAGGCCCAATAACACAAGGAATTCCGGGTCGGGTCGTGTCCCCAAATCGGGACCCGGCGATCCCGACCCGATCCGATCTGGATTGGCCGGGTCGGCCAATCCAGATGAAGTCCGGCTGGTCCGACTCGGCCGGATTAAAAAAAATAAATCTGAAAAAAAAATTAAAAAAATTAAAAAAAAATTACATACATATTATTCAATGGATGTACAATAACAATGAATGCAATTCATGTACATCCATAAAAAATAAACATTAAAGACAACTAACTCACTAATAATTTTTGTTGTGCACTAATTAAAAAGACATTATTGTTGAAAAATTCCTTAGAAAGATTACATTTGTGATCCTTCATCATCCGGTTCATAAGTTAGAGCTGGCGGGCCATAATCTGCCGACATGTATATTGGATATCCATAGCCAAACAAAGAACTAGCAAGGTCTTCGAATCCTCTTTGAATACCTCTAGGTGTGTAAGCTTGTTAGCTTGAACTTTCTCCTGATTGTGTTGGAGGGACGAAAATGCCATACTGTATAGGTGAAGGTCCAAAGTACTTCTCAATAGTGTTGCTAATGTCTGAATACAACAGTGTAGAGGGGTGAAAAATGGGCGGATAAGAAGGTGCATCTTCCCATGGGGGCTAATCACATCATGCCTGTCTCTGTTAGCCTTCAAATCCCTTTTGTTGTCTTTGTCTTTGGCCTTGAGTTCCTTCATAATGACTCGGAGGTGCGGAGTAATCTTCGTATCCTATGTAACTGCTCCTAAGTGCATAACCTCCTGATAGTCCAGCAACAGCAGCAACAGTGCCATCACCAATCACCATCTCCATCATCATCATCTTCAGTGGAGTAATCACTTCCCACTTGGCTTGTTTTCCTCAACCGCCTTCTTCTACGCCTGTAGGTTTGTCTTTCTACTTCGTACATACTGGCCAAGTGAGGTGGTAAACCTGGGGTGTCCTCAAGTGTCTCTCAAGTCTGTTGAACTCTCCCTTGTTCTTCTTCCAATGGGTCCATTCGTTGTTTAGACTTTCCTTTTGATTGTTTTTTCTTTCTGCTGTTAGATGACTGCAGTGAAGGTCTTGCTGGCTCTTTCTCCTTTCTTCTTTGTGGATCCACCTGAGTAGTTGATCTCTTGGGTGCTAGCTGAGAGGCAGAAGTTATAGCAATGTCTGCTAGTATGGCCGACTTTCGACGCCTCTGAAGAACAAGTGTACCTCCTTCTTGTGTTGTCTGAAATTCAGGATCTCGAGCAACTACTGCATCTAATTCACCTTCTGTCCAACTCCGATCCTGATGATCAAATTCAGGCTATGCATCTTTGGCTACTCTGCTCTTCACTTAAGAATGCAGTAAGTGTTCTTCATCTAACAGTTCATCAATATCAATCTAATATATAGGTTCATCAACTGGTCTGCCAGCAAACTCCATAAATCTCTGTCTTTCAAGCCTTTATCTTTCATGAATCTGCCTGATTTTTAGGCGCATGTTGTAGTGACAGTACACCAACTTCTTCAGCTTAGAAAACACCCAATCTGTTACAAACCTTCGTGTGAATGAGACTGAATGTACTCCAGTTTCTTTCACACTGACTAGAAGAAGTGGTTTGACTGAGTACTCTCACTGCAACATACGCCAAAGGGTTTGTGGCAGCTTGTCTGTAATTAATCTGGATCCACCATTCAGTTGTTGAAAAAAAAAAAAAAGACGACGATATTAATAATTAATTGTAGACTGGTAGTAATTTATTAAATTGAGTATTTAACTATTTATTATGTAATTCACCTGGAGTTGTCTTCGTTACTGTAGCCTTAACGTCATCATCTCCATAAATACCAATCTTCAATTTAAATCTCTCCATCTACAAAATAAATATAAATGACATAAGTTAATGATAGAAGACTGCATTTTCATAAACTCCTACTTTGTATGTTACCTCTGTTAAGGCATCTATCTTTTCATTCGTATTCCTTGATATTCTAATAATCACGTTAGTTGTGCCTCGAAGGACATCTCCATCATTATGCACGCTCTGACTATATTGATACCTTGGGTTGAAAAAATATCATGCATATAAATTATGGTTCATTAGTTATAAAAATAAATGTGATTAAAATTAATAATATAAAATCAACTTGGAAAGATGAAGAATTAACCAGTAGCATGGAGATTATGATGAAGAGTCGACTCCTGTCTATCATTGATGATCTTCCACTATTTGTTATGAGAAGTAGGAAGGCTTTCGCTCAATTGCTCATTTGCTCTATCAATGGCCTCATACAAATATCCCATGTCATTTTTGTCATCTCCATCAACTAACCTCAAAATATGTACCAGAGGCTCAACCACTTTTAAATAGCGAGAAACTTTATCTCAAAAACTTCTCTCCCCAATTAGCGATTGCACTGCCAACGCAACTTCTCTAGCATCGGCTCTCAGTGTCCTTATATGTGTCAAAAACTCGTTAGAGTGGACTAACTGGGCCAACTGATGCTTGTATTTACTCACGCTCTCTAAAGAGATGAAGTTTGATGCAAATCTGGTAGGGCCAGCACGAAGAAGATCCCGTCCACCTGCATGTTCTCTCATCATATGTAACATCCTGTTGTGACTATAAATAAATCCCGTGATCATCTGAGCATGTTGTACCACCTCAGCAATAAAATGATTTTTACCTATGTCCTTCATCATCAAGTCAATAGAATGTGCTGCATAAGGCACCCAGTACAAATAGTGTCTCTTATGCATCAACAATTTACCGGCTGCTTTGTAGCTTGCTTCGTTGTCAGTGACTAACTGCATAACATTTTCTTCACCAATTTCCTCTACCACGTCATCCATTAGCCTGTACAAATAATCAACATTCTTTATTCTGTTTGAGGCATCTATAGACTTCAAAAAAACAGTGCCCTCGCTGCAATACACAAGGAAATTAATCATGGATCATCTTGTGGTCCCTGTCCAACCATCACACATGATGGTACAACCACGCTCTTTCCACACATTTTGAAGTTGTCGACCCATACATTTAAGTCATTATACTTTTCTTCGAGCCCAACATCATAAATGTAGCGAGATGTGGGGGCCTTTACACCAGGCCCAGCATCTATAATTGCATGCACCATCGTCTGAAAATATGGACTAGATGTTGTATGTGCTGGCACACCTGCATATAAAAATTATTTCACAATTCCTTTCAAGGCATTTTTTGCTGATACCTTGACTTCTTTTAATGCTTGCTTGATTCCAGGCTGTCTAGCAAACCTTGATATGTACAAAAATTGGTCCATAGGACCGCGTGCCACGTCTGATGTCCGTCCACAACCTAACATAGAACTAGCAGTCCTGCGACCAGAAGAGCCCCTAGGAAGGAATCTCCCAGACTGAGAAGCAGAGGCACTGATCCACCTGATGATCCTATGCCTCTTCGCCGGTCCTCATCTTCTTTATTTGTCCGCAAACTGGCACGAATAGCTCTGGTATACTCTGCATCAGGGGCATTTGGATCCTCCTCATCCTCCTCCTCCTCCTCATCATCATCTAAATTGATCGGCCGTTGAACAGGTAGACTGTAATCCCTTCGTCTCTGACGTCCTGATATCTCATCTTGCAAATCCATATGTTGTTGAGATGATAAATCTTTGTGTGTCTTTTTACCAATCATATAAGTCCTCATTTCCTTCTTCAAGTGTAGCGGGACTGACTCACATCTACTGACGTCTCTTGATATGCTAGCAAGATGATTTTTTAGGCGATAGACGCCACCACCCATCTCATTTCCACATTAGTTGCATTTGACCCCTTCCTAACACTGTCCACTAGTGTGCAATACTGCCAACCAGGATCAGCATCCTGCTACTCCACATCATGTTCATGATGTCCTTGCTCTGCCATATTATAACATAAAAACACAAAAATGCAATCAGGTTATAATAAGTTCAATTGAGTGTTTGGCACACTCAATTGAACCTTAATTACACTAATCATACAAAAGTCTCAATTTTTAACTCCTAATTAGGGTTCATTTTGGAAATTTTGTCTAATCAACATGTTAAAAAAAAAAAAAACCTGAATATTAATAGATCTACACAATCATACATTATTTCTAATTTTTTGAGAATTTAAAAAAAAATAGATCGAAATATACCTAAACTCGAATCGGGATGCGAAAACAAAATCCAACGTCGACGGTGACGGTGACGGTGACAACACCGGCGGCGGTGGTTTCCAGACGGCCGGCCGACGATGACGAGGTGAAAACTCCCTCCTTTTGGTCGAGATCTCAAAGAGAGAGAGAGAGAGAGAGAGAGAGAGGAGAGGGAAGAAGATGGTGGCAGGGGGTCTGGCAGCGAGTGGCGGCGGTGGCCGGAGGAGGGGTTGGGGGAAGGGGGGAAGCCAGCAGCAGAAACATTGCTGGCTGCTGGCTCCCGATCCCCCCTTAAGGGGGGATCCGAGAGCACCCGAATCGGGCCAAATCGGACCGGACCGGATTTGGTCCGATTTGGGCCGATTCAGTCCTTTTAAAAAAAAAAATCGGTGAGGGGAACAGTAAATTTCCTCCCAAATCGGATTGGGACTCGTCGATTCCTATTCGAATCGGAATCGGCCGATTCCGCAATCCATGCAATAACAGGCCCGAGGGAACCCAATATGGAGTCCAAATGATGGCCCAGATATACAGTCTAAATAAGCCCAATAAAAATCTAAAATGAGCCCAAGTATGCAGCCCAAAAAAATCCCCCACAGCAGAAAATGACAGCAGCAGTAAAAAATGAGAGTGGTCCCCTCTCTCTCACACTCTCCCTTTAAATAATAGGGAGAGAGGGAGGAGAGGACCGGGGGGGGGGGGGGGGGCACCGGTTTAGGGTTTAGGGTTTAGGGGGGCACCGGTTGGTAGATCTCCCTCCTCCCCCCCCACACACACACGCACCGATTTCCTCCGAAAGAGGAACCGGGGGGGGGGGGCACCGGTTTAGGGTTTAGGGTTTAGGGGGGCACCGGTTGGTAGATCTCCCTCCTCCCCCCCCACACACACACGCACCGATTTCCTCCGAAAGAGGAACCGGGGGGGGGGCACCGGTTTAGGGTTTAGGGTTTAGGGTTTAGGGGGGCACCGGTTGGTAGATCTCCCTCCTCCCCCCACACACACACACGCACCGATTTCCTCCGAAAGAGGAACCGGGGGGGGGGGGGTCTCTTCCCCCCTCTCCTCTCATTCAAATTCAAAAAAGAAAAAGAAGAGGGACGGGATTAATGCCATTAATGGGGTTTTTTTAAAGTTAATTCTGCCCCCATATTAGTGGAGCTTCACTAACACAACATTAAAAGGGACCCAATCATTGGAAAACCTTTTTCACATAATTTGAAAGGAAGAGAGGAAAGTGGAGGATTTGATTAGGATCTCCTCATTAATTGCAAGAGAAGGGGAAGAAAAGTAAAGAGAAGAGGGGAGGGGCCACCAGTTTGTCAAATGGCACCCCCCACCGGTTGCTCAACCGGGGGTAGGGGCCACCGGTTTGTCAAATGGCACCCCCCACCGGGGGGAGGGAGGGGGGCACCGGTTCCCAATCGGTGGGGGTGTCCACTGCCCCCCCCCCCCCCCCCCTCCCTCTCTCTCTCTCTCTCTCTCTCTCTCTCTCTCTCTCTATCCTCTCTAATATCTCACCCTGTCTCTCAAAAATGCTCATGGTAATGCCCCCACCTGAATTTTTTTTACGGTGGGTGCCTCCACCAGATATGGCTCTCGAGGCTTGTAAATTTCGTCCCATCAGAAGCCTGAAGGACACACCGAACACACCTCATCACACAGAGGCAACATACACACCTTGCCCAAGCATTCCAAGCAAAGGTGCTGCCAATTTGAAGATTGAACTTGGTGCTTTTGCACAAGTTCAAGCGTGCGTGGAGGAGGCTTCATTTCAGGATCCTTTCCTAAGGTTATCCTAGGGAAGCCGTGCCGAATTTTTGTTGTAAAATCGTCCTTCTATAAGGTTAAATCATGTCGAAATTTTGAATGGAAAATTAATATGATTTGTGTGTATGCTCATATTCATGCAATGAACTTATACTTAAATAACACTATGTTAGTGTATTGATGCATATACATAATTGATTAATTAACCCGATAATCAAAAAAATACACGCTTAAGGAAATTCATAACTAAATGCCCTTGGCCTCACCCCTAGATATAACTAAGTGTAGATTAATGCTCAAGACTTAATAATGAAACATACATGCACTAGATAATGCACTTAAGTTAAAAAGACCAAAATGCCCATCATCCCTAATTAATTAATAAAAAAACCAGTAAAATCAATAAAAAAATTTATTAAAAATCAGTAAAAATCATTAAAAACCAAAAATAAAAAATATATAAATTCTCGAAATGACCTAAATACCCCTCCAACTTAATAAAATTGCAAAAATACCCTCCCTCATCATAAAAATCTGTAAAAATCATAGAAAATTCTTAAAAAATGCCAAAACCTCTCACATGTCCAAAATACCCTCCAAATCCTAAAAATTGGTACTAAAATACCCTCAATGTCATATGAGTAACTGAAAATTCCAGAAAAAATATAAAAACATGGTATAAACCCAGAAACCCAATTTGACGTAAAATTATCAAAATACCTTATAACCCGAATATGCTTAGAATAACCCTAAAATGACTCCTAGGGTTTTCAAGCCTTTCTAAAATGCTAAAATACATCTCACAACTTAAAATGACTACAATAACCCTATATCCCTAACTTAACATAATTACATAAATACGCCTATAGGTCCTAGATGCTTGGAATCAATCCTAAATACCCGGAGTCAATCCCAAAATACTTAAAAGTGAGTCTAAACACTTGGGAGTTTATACTAATTCATTGGAATAAATCCAAATACTCTAAAGACTTGGGAGAGGCCAATGACTTAATATAAAAGCTGCCTTCACATACGTGCATGTCGTGTGATAGTATAGATGGTTTAAAGGACATCCCTCGGACGCTTAATCAAGGGTCGTCGAACAATTGCTCGGCGTAATTAACATTGACCTAGGTCAGTGGAGAAATGTCATATACTCGGATCTTCGTCTGATCCAAAGTCTCAGACTCTCTAAGGACTAACCCCAAGCTCTCATGGTCCACGAAAGAAAATAAATAAAACTGACTTATATTTTCTCCAAACAATATAAATAAATAAATAATAACTCTAAGAGAGATCTAGATGCAGGTCCAAACACCATGTTAAGCTTCTGAAGATTCATTACCATTTAAAATTAAGAGTCAAAGTTCAGGAATATGTTATCAACTTAATTATCGCTTTGGCTGACATGTGCAAAGTGCAGTACAAAATATAGTCTCACTTGACAGTAGATTTCTTTCCTGCCAACATATACTTTCAGAAGAAAAAATATATATTATAGCTGAAACTGGTGTAGGTACTTAACTGGTTTGTACTTTGTTTTGAGTTTCATGTTGTTTATGCTACTAGAACTCAAGCTAGTTCTGAGTTTGTCTGTAGTTTCTTATTTTCCCTCTTTGGATATCAATGTAGCTCTTTCCTTGTCTTTTATTGTTGCAAGCACAGTGAGGAAACAAGGTTAAAAATAGGAACAGCAGTACGGCAGGGTTGGAAACGGCGTCGTAAACGGTTGTTGGTGCAGGTGACCTGCCATCTTGAATGGCAGAACATAATTGCAGAAGCTTCAAGGAAAGGATATTGCGGCGACGATGAACTGCAGTGGAATTCACATGAGATCTTGGAAGTACAGTTGAAGGAGGAATGGTTGGATAGCATTGAGAAGAGGAAGTCAATGCCAAAACAAAAACGCCACAAGAGAGCACCAAAATCTGCCGAGCAGCGGAAAAAGATTTCAGAGGCTATTTCTGCTAAATGGAAGGATCCAGTAAGGACGTATCTGAAACATGGATGAAAAGGATTATTCCAACAGTCAATTATCATATGATATAATTGTTAAACATTTTTCATAGTTCTCATGGATTGTTTTTTTTTTTTAAGGAATATCGCACCCGTGTTTATAGTGGATTGGCCAAGTATCATGGAACTCCTGTTGGTGCCGAAAGAAAACAGAGGAAGGTAACTGGTGAATCACAATCAATGGAACGAAGAGCAGCAAAGAAGAAAACTACAGAAGCAAAAGACGGTGGTGGAGAAATGAAAGTGGTCAAGAAAGATACAAAAAGGAAAAGGAAAACTTCTGCTCCTCTTTTCAAGGATCCCTTGGCAAGGTCTAAGTTGGAGATGATAAAGAAAATCAGGGAGCAGAGGACAGCAAAGGAAGCCCGGATGTGGGAAGCAACTAAAAGGGCAATGTAAGTGAATTACTGTGTTTATGCATTCCTCTACTTGGAGCAATGTATGAGGCAGTTTCTACTTCTGTTTTTCCATGAACATACAATTATTTTTCTTTACTTCTTCCTGAAGGTGGGAAAAGAATGTGTCTTATGTCTATTTTAAGCTTCAGTGTCACCAGTTAACTTGGATCTGATATCATTGTGAGCAGGCTGTTGATTGTTGAGGCAGAGAAGGCTGCAAATGCCCTTGAGGTGGCTGCACAGAAGAGTGCGCTTGCACGGGCTTCACTTTTGGAAGCAAGAAAGCTTATTGCTGAGGCAAGACGGTCAATAGAAAGTATAGAAAGTGCGCAGTTGACTTCACAAGAAAGTGGAAATGCCCTTTCTTTGGAACCAAACGAAATTGTTAATGACTATTTGGTGAGGACAATCGCGCACAATTCCGTTTCGACACAGTCCAAGTTTACCGCCGTCACAGGACGGCCGCAATAAGTCGAGCAGCATTGTGTCTAGGAGATACGTATTGATACATTTGCTATGCTTTTCTTTGTAATGTTGGACTTGTATTAGGTCCCGATGATGTATTTTCTTTTATTTTAGGCCTCTAGGTGAGAGAATGGCCCATTAGTAGTCCATGTTAATTTTTCTTTTTTTTCTTTTTTTTAGCATTTCTTCTTTTAGGACCTAGGGGTATTTTGGACTTTTGATGGACCTAGGGTTGCCTTTTTGGGACCCTATATATATTCTTATATGCCCAAAAGGGAAAGACCATTAAAATGAAAAAGTTTTCGTTTTGCCCGCTGCAGTGCCTTGTGAGCGTGTCGAGTCCGTGATAAGCGTGTGAGCAAAAAAAAGGGTGGGAATTCCCCTGCTTCGTCTCTTTTTCCTCCCTTCTTATTCCCCTGTTTCATCTTCTTCCCCTTTGTCTTCTTCCTCCTTCTCTAGCCTTCGAGCCCCTCATCCAATTTCCCCTTTCTTGTGTCGCATCAACTGGTATTGGGGCCTAATCCGATCAACACCTCCACCATTCCTTCCTTCCCCCTTCTCTATTTGCGTTCCCTATCCCCTCTCTCTCCCGACATCCCTCGATCAAGAAGAAGAAGAGCGCAAGAAGAGTGCAAAGGTCGGAGAGGAGGGTTGACGCATATTGTGTCGGCGCCAGCGCCCGACGACGCTGTCACTGTTGTCGTCGGTGTCCATCGAGGGCACCGTCGCCTTCTAAGCCCTCCCCTGCACCAGCCGCCGATGTCATCCTCTCCCTCTTCCTCTCCCTTACGCTTGCCGTGCCCAGCCCCACTGGGGCCATCGAAGTCGTCACCAGCCATCAACGTTGACGCCAGGGCCCGTCGGGGTCATCCCTGCCATCGGCGCCGTCCATCGCCATCGGCTCCGTCGCCAGGTGCTGCCATTGTCACCTCTATCGCAGGAGGCACCACCAACTGTCGCTACAGTCAGTAGCCCCAAAAGCCAGCGCAATCACTGGCGCCTCCCCCCACCGCCGCTGCCGTCAGTACCCTCGCTTTCTCTCTCATTCTCTTTCTCTCTCTGCGTTAAGGTTTGAGAGGGGGGGGGGTGCAGGAGATGGAAAGAAGGACATGAGCCCTATTAAATTGAACCTAGTTAGACTAGGTTTGACCTGGTTCGAGCCAGGCCCACCCTCCCTCCTTATTGGATTTGGTCTAAACCAAATCATGACCAGCATGTCCATAGCCAGTAAGCCAAGGGTTTGAGCCACCTTGACCCACTGGTTCGAACTCTGGTCTGCACAGGATCCATGCGCCTAGATTTCAAGTTCGTGGGCTGTGGTCCACTACACCAGGTCGTGCACCAGGCCACTCTTAGTGCACTGTCAAGATCGGGGATTCGTCCGTGCTCCAATTCGAAAGCACTGGCGCCACTGGGATCGTCTCAGCGAGGCCGACCTTGCTGCACATCTCATCTGTCAGCTGGACCTCGTTTTGCATGTCGCACTTATACACTTTACAAAGACATTTGTGCTCGATGTTCGAGGTCGTCTCGGACTCCGATTTGAGCGCCATTAGTACCGTTAGTCTCATCTCAGCGAGACCAACCCAGTTTCAGTGTGCGACAGCTCCAATAGTATCTCGTTTTACATGTTACTATTGCATGCACATCGAGGTCACCTTGTTTGTGCTCTGTTTCGTACGCCAATCGCACCGTTAGCTTCGTCTCAACGAGGACGACTCAATTCTAGCATGGTACTGCCCCGACATTACCTCAATTTTTGTGCCCCGCCCCACAGCGGGTATGTTATCGTGATCAAATCCTTCATATTGACTTGCACGTTTAGTATTTGGATCATATCTGCCGTTGTGATTGTGTGTGGAATTAGGTTGCCTAGCCACTGATTAAAATATCATTGTTGGTTGTATGTGTTTATGAGCGACCTATCTTGTGGTTCTAATTTGAGGTGGTTGATGATGTTGTTGATACCCTAGGCTATTAGTAGTCCTCACAACCATCGATCTGCTCGCTACCCGCTGCGAGGGAGGACTTATCTAGCTTGCATTTCTTGTTATATTTACATACTCTCTTTTATGAAAAATTGTGCTCGATTATGCTTATTTGTTGTCCACTGCAGTGTTAGTGTTGGTTGTTGATCTCAATTCATTAGTAGTAGTCATAATCTTTTGGTGGTTGTTGTTAGTCTCATTTTCATCATTTGCTAGTTATCATTTCATCATGCCATATCACTTTAAGGTCAGTTTCACACTAGTATCGTTGTAACATGCACTCTTAGTTCACTTCACAACTTATGCCCACATATAGTGGTTTTGATTTTTACAGTTCTACTCTCATGGCTAGATCACACACTGGCACACCTACGGTTCTTGAGATGACTGAGTTATTCGGCCAGCTCATGCGCTAGATTGATCAGTTGGGCCATCGTCTTGAAAAGCGTCTCGATCACTTTGAAGAGTCGCTTCGGACCGTGCAGGATAGAATGTCTATTTCAGAGCGAACAGTCCAGGGAATTGCGGGCCATGCTCTCGCTCATATGGGACACCCTCTGTGCCAGGGTCTAGTTCAGGCGACTGACCACCGGAATGAGATTCCAGCCCCAGATCCACACCCCGTGCAGCCCCTGGCATACTCACCACCTCCGGTGAACCCACCTCCACTTGTGCGCACCTACTTCCTTGTGTTGATAGAGTAGTTGACTGGCCAAGGATGATAGGTTTGATTATTGATCTTATGGATGAGATGGGTTACACCAATCGACTTGATGCATGTAGATTCAGGAGGCAGGATAATCCACATGATTTGGATTGGGGGTAGATAGGAGCGTCAGTGGCATCAGGTGATCATCTTGACCACGGTGGTCGGTTGGATCTATTTGACCACTTTGATCAGCGTGGTAGAGATGATCGATTCGATCGACATAACCGATATGATCACTTTGATCGACATAATCGGTGTGATCGGTTCGGTCGTGATGATCTACTTGATCGATTTGATCGAGTGGGCTATGATCAGAGATACCTCCGATACCAAAGAGATCGGGACGACCGAGATGGATTTGGAGATGAGCGGAGGCCCTACCGTGATTATGGCAATGAGGATGATCGTCGGGTCACTCGTACTGAGGCTCCCACATTTAACGGGTCGCTGGACCCAAATGTCTGTCTTGATTGGGAGGCCAGTATGAACCGCTATTTTGATTGGATGGGCATGACCGATGCTTACCGAGCACGCTTCATTTTGATGAAGCTGACAGGCCAGGCTCAGACCTACTGGTCTAATGTTGAGGCGCTTTGTGAGCAGAGGCATCAGGAGCCCATTGAGTCATGAGAGGATATGAAGGTTTTACTTTACGAGAAGTACCTTTCTCCGACTTATCGTCATCGCCTCATCAATTGATGGCAAAACCTCACATAGGTGACTCGTTCAGTGTATGAGTATATTGTTGAATTTGACGAGTACCTGATAAGGTGTAGAGCTAGAGAGGAGAGTGTATTGACTCTTTCCTGCTTCCGGAGGGGTCTGCGTCATATTTATCAGCAGGAGTTATTCCGACAATACATGATGACCATCAAGCATGCTTATCAGGTCATACATGAGATGGAGCAGTTTGAGTTGGAGTTGGCTTTGCCCCCGCTCGCTAGGCCACCTTTCCAGCAACCATTCGATCAGTGTGTCGTACCGGGAGCACAGCCTCAGGTTCCAACTTTCATACTTGTCAAGACTGCTCGTCAGGAGCCCCTTCCTAGACCCTGTTTTCCTCCTGTGAGAGACCTTATTCCGGCTCAAGCTATCCCACGTGCCCGCCCTCCAGTTGGCACTCCACCTTTTAGGCAAAAGGATAAGGGGAAGGCCCCAGCTGTGGGCGAGTCATCCCAGGAGAGTGGACCCCGCAGCCGTTGTTTCAGGTGTCAGGGATTGGCCACTATGCTTCCTATTGTCCCACTAGGTCTTTGGCCATCGAGGGTGTTGATCCTAAGGAGCCTCCACCCGTAGTGCAGGATGTGACTTATGAGGCTGGAACCAATTTGGACGTTGAGTTTTAGTCTAATGAGGAGGAGTTGGTCGGCTATATTCGGCACGCGTATTATCGGGAGAAGGATATTGAGGATTTACTTGATGGGGGCAGGCTTGGAGTCATCCGGTGCATCCTGACTCAGCCTAAGGAGAGTGATGATTGGTGTCGTACGGTGATCTTTCACACCTATTATCGAGTGGGCGATAAGGTGTGTAAAGTGATCATCGACAGTGGAAGTTGCATCAATGCAATCTCCACAAAAGTCGTCGAGTGCCTTGGATTGACTATTGTGGACCATCCTCACACCTAGCGCGCATCGTGAGTGGACTCTACCTCTATTCCCATTCAGACGAGATGCCTCATTTTGATTTTCTTCCCCCCGTACAAGGATCAAATCTAGTGTGACATCTTACTGATGGAGGTCAGGAGTCTTGTCCTTGGCAGGCCGTAGATCTATAATGTGGATGCGGGTCCTTTCGGCCGGTCCAACACGTACGTATTTCTATTTGGCAACGTGTGCATTACTTTGCAGCCCTCTTGGTCAAAGTTTGCACCCCAGCAGGAGGCATCCCAGCCTAGTGCTCCTGCTTCCTCTTCCACTCCTACCTCTGGTGTCGTTGCATCTTCTAGTGTTACACCCACTGGCACTCCAGCCACTCACGGCACGGTTCTGTTGAGTACTCCTTCCACTCCCTGTTCGACCCATTTGAGCAGTGCTGTGGCCCGCTCACCTTCCATCCTTGGCGCATCTCCTACTACGACTGTACAGCTTATTAGCGTCAGGGAGCTTGAGCATGACATTGTTGAAAGCGAGCATGTTTACATTTTGGCAATTAGAGAGGTTCCTGATGAGACCTCGAGTAAGCACCCCACTAACGTCACCTCTCTTCTTCAAGAGTTCCAGGATGTCTTTCCTGAAGATCTTCCGGAGGGTTTGCTGCCCATGCGTAATATCCAGTACGCCATCAATCTAATTCTGAGATCCACATTGCCCAACCTGCCGCATTACCGCGTGAACCCCACTAAGCATTATGAGCTTGAGAGGTAGGTTGAGGAGCTCCTGAGGACGGGTTCATTTCGCGAGAGTATGAGCCCCTGCATAGTTCTCGCACTATTAGCTCTAGAAAAAGATAACACTTGGAGGATGTGTGTGGATAACCGTGCAATCAACCGCATCATGGTGAAATACCGTTTTCTCATTCCCTGCCTGGATGACATGCTTGATATGATGGCGGGAGCCATTGTATTCTCTAAGATCGATCTGAAAAGTGGCTATCATCAGGTTCGGATCCAACCTGAGGATGAGTTGAAGACGGCTTTCAAAACGAAGGATGGGCTCTATGAGTAATTGGTCATGCCTTTCGAGCTGTCCAACGCCCCTAGTACCTTTATACGGCTGATGACCCAGGTATTGCGATCTTTCATTGGTGTCTTCCTAGTCGTGTACTTTGACGATATACTCATTTACAGTCGTTCTGTGGAGGATCATTTGGAACACCTTCAGCAGGTGTGTCTCGTCCTTCATCGCAAGAGTCTATTCGGTAACTTCATGAAGTGTGCTTTCATGACTGATCGAGTGATCTTCTTGAGGTTCATTGTTTCAACTGAGGGTGTTTCTACTGATCCGGAGAAAATCAGGGCGATAGTAGAGTGGCCCGAGCCGCAATCTATCCATGATGTGCAGAGTTTTCACGGCTTGGCGACATTTGACCGTCAATTCATTCGCGGGTTCAGCTCTATTACAGTTCCGATCACTAACTGTATTATGAAGGGAGAGTTTCTTTGGACGAAGGCCACAACTTCAGCCTTTCATGACACTAAAGAGGACATGACCCAGACACTTGTCCTTCGTCTGCCGAATTTTTCGAAGGTATTTGAGGTCTCTTGTGATGCTTCTGGTGTTAGCATGGGTGGGATTTTGAGTCAGGAGGACCACCCCATTACATACTTCAACAAGAAATTGAATGATACTAAACTGAAGTACTCTACCTACGATAAGGAATTTTATGCGGTAGTTCAGGCATTGAGGTATTTGAGACATTATCTGCTACTACAAGAGTTCGTCCTGTATTCGGACCACGAGGCCCTCAGGTTCCTCCATTCTCAGAAGAAGTTGAACCCGAGGCATAGCCAATAGGTGGAGTTTCTTTAGGCCTACACCTTCGTCTTGAAACACAAGATGGGTATGGAGAACCACATGGTCAGTGTAGAGATCACTGGATTTGAGAGACTCCATAAGGAGTATTCAGCTTGCCCAGATTTTGGTCTGATCCATGTCGCTCTTTTTGTCAGGTTCTCGCGTGAGTTCAGTGATTACATCTTGCAGGAGTATTATCTTTTTTGTGGTGATCGATTGTACATTACGCGGCTTCAGTCTGTGATTCTCTCATCTGGGAGGTGCATATGGGTGGCCGAGTTGGTCACTTCGCCGGAATAAGACCATTGAACTTGTTGAGCACCGCTTTTTCTAGCCTAGCCTAAAGTGCGACGTGGCCCAAATTGTCGCTCAGTGTCACACCTGTGCTACGGTAGAGCAAAAGAAGCAGAATATTGGCTTGTACACTCCCTTTCCTGTGCCCAACCGTCTGTGGCAGGATGTCAGCACATATTTTGTCTTGAGCTTGCCGCGGATCGTTCGTCTATACGATTCTATCGTAGTTCGTTGATTGATTCTCCAAAATGGCTCATTTTATTCTATGTTTCAAGACATCTGATGCATCTTGGGTAGCCCATCTCTTTTACGAGAGAGTTGTTCATTTATATGGGTTGCCGAAGTCCATCGTCTCTGACTGGGATGTGCGATTTGTCTGTTATTTTTGGAAGACCCTTTGGCATCTCTTGGGCACCAAGATCAAGTTCTCCACTGCCTACCACTCCTAGACTAATAGATAGACTAAGGTTGTTAATAGAAGTTTGAGTGATTTGTTGCGTTGTCTTGTTAGCGAGCATACACGTAATTGGGATCATGTCCAAAAGCATGTTGAATTTGCATATAATAGTTTGATCAATAGATCTACAGGCATAAGTCTATTTGAGATAGTCACAGGCTATAGACCTAGGAGACCTATAGACCTTGTTCCTTTGTCCATTCATTCATGCATTTCAGAGTCTGCACAGTCGCTAGATTAGTATATTAGGAGTCTTCACGATAGCATTTGTTGTCACATTGAGATCAACAATGAATATTACAAGAGGATGGCAGATGTGCATCGGCGACAACAGGAATTCTAGGAGGGCGACTACGTGATGATCATGGTCAGACCTGAACGGTTTTCTTCTGAAACCGTGAAGAAGTTGCATGCTCGAGGAGTCGGTCCATTTAAAATGTTGAAACGAGTTAAACCGAATGCATACGTCGTGGATTTACTCTCGACTATGGCATCAGAACCACATTCAATGTCCCAAATTTGGTAAATTACCGAGACTCGATAGTGATTCTTAGTGACCCATTTGAGTCTTCTCCTCCCCTTAAGAGAGACCCTGCCTATGATAGTCCACTTCCAGCCCCGTTCCAACACGGCGAGAGTAGATTGACCATGTACTAGATGAGTAGGTTATTACTTTTAAGGATGGGGCCTATCAACGCTACATGGTTCACTAGAGAGGGAGGTCGTCGACTGAAGGCACATGGATCACACGCAAGGAGCTACAGTAGATTGACCTGGATCTCTTAAGAGTGCTATCAGAGTGGCCGGGACCCTTACTCGACGGGGTTGCGTTCCTCTTAGCTGGAGAGGATTGGTAAGGACACCCGCGCGTAATTCTGTTTCGACCTGGCCCAGGTTTACCGCCGCCGCAGGTCAAACATCATTGTGGTTAGGAGATGCGTATTGATACATTTGTTATGCTTTTCTTTGTGATGTTAGGCTGGTATTAGGCACTTATGACATATTTTCTTTTATTTTAGTTATTTTAGGCCTCTAGGTGAGAGAATGGCCCATTAGTGGCACATGTTAATTTTTCTGTGTTTTTTTTTTCCTTCCAACACTTTTCTTCTTTTAGGACCTAAGGGTATTTTGGATTTTTGATGGACCTAGGATTGTCTTTTTGGGACCCTATATATATCCTTGTATGCCCAAAGGGGAAAGGCAATGACTAGAATGGAAAGGTTTTCGTTTTAGCCACCACAGTGCCTTGTGAGTGTGTAGAGCCAATGACGGGCGTGTGAGCAGAAAAAGGGGTGGGAATTCCCCTGCTTCGTCTATTCTTCCTCCCTTCTTCGCCTACTTTGTCTATTCTTCCTCCCTCCTCCTTCGCCTACTTCATCTTCTTCCCCCCTGTCTTCTTCCTGCTTCTCTGGTCTCCAAGCCCCTCGTCCAATTTTCCTCTTTTTGTGCCGCATCACTATCATGATGGTCAACGGGCTCTTACTGGTAACACATCAGATGCACTACAGGTAAATGGAAGACCTATTCACTCATCAAGCCATAGGAACAGAAACAGGTCTAATTTCAGTGACTCCACCAAGCAAAATTCACCAGATGGAGGGGAACCATTGTCTATGATTGAAGGCAAATGCAGCACGGCGAGACCCCGTGGCATTGAGTCAATTTCCTCCATGTCTGATGATGTAAAGGGATTGCTTAGATGTTATGGTGTCAGAATTGGATGGTTCCACAACTTTTGTATCCAAAACTAAGAAAATATGGGTTCGTGGGAGGCTGGTTGAAGTGGATGAAGACTAGTACTTGGCCATGCCTTTGTGTAGTTGCTGATTGTCCAAGTAGATAAATTGGCCCATCCTTATTCCATATATCCAACCATGTAGAACCTTTTGAACTTGTGAGCTGAGAATGCGGATCTGCAAGCGGAACATCAGTTTTATTATACCATGAGATGGAGTCTTTGGGACGACCATTCTCTATAAATGCTTTTTGTAGTTAAGATAGATGGAAAGAGAGGGAAAGGACTGTACCTTATTTGTTGCCATTGTGTTTCTGGGTTAGTAATTGCCCTCCCATCACCCCTGGCATCTGACAAGAATGATGTATTGGCATAACACTGGAAATTAGTATGTTTATTACATGCTAGTGATTATGTAAGGAAAAATGATCACCGGGTTAAGAGAGAGAGGTTAGCCCGCCATGAGAAACTCCGTGACGAATGGAATGGTAGATGTCTTGTGGCTTCTTTCTATGATACAACCACTTTGCAGATAGGTGTCCTAGAGAAGCGCACACATAGGGTTGTAAATGGAAATCTGATTATCTGATTTTTCAATCAGATTCCGATAAAAATAAGTGATTATGTTAAAAATTATATGTTTGGTAGCTATCAGAATCGGAAATGAAAAACCCTATTTCCGTATCCATTTTCTGATTTTTGATTCAAATTAAGAATAACCTTTGGATCAAATGTGATCCCACGGTTTTGAAGAAAGAACTAAGGTGAGAAGTTGGAAACCTAACCATTCCATCTTGCACAGCCCCTAAAGGCCCCCCCCCTCCACCAGTTCCCTCATCTTCCCTCTGCCATTGAGGACCCCAACTCAACAGTTCCCTCCCCTATCTCCCCTATGCACGCTAGTCACCAATTTCCTCTCCATTTTTCTTCTGCCACCAAGGATGCCAGGTCTCTCTGCCGTGCCAGCCACCACGCTCCTCCGACTCCAAGGACGGCAAGGACAATAGGAAGTCGAGGCCTTCATCGCGCCGGCGCCGCCCCGCCGCATTGCCCTCGCCTTCTCTGCCCTCTGCTCCCTCATTGGCGTCTGCAAGCTAGGCTTCACCACCTTCGCCCTCCTTTTCCCGCCCCCACATGGTCCCAGTCTTCTGGTGCGGCCATGCTGGGGACACTGCGGACCTTCTGATCCAATCCCCTCGTCGACTGCCGCCAGCTCCCTCCCTATCTCCATTCCAACAAGTTTGAGTACCTCTCTCACCAACAGGTGAGGATGGGGTTATTTATTTGGTATTTTAGTTTCTTTGGTCAATTGCATGCATTTCTTTTTTGTTTCAGATGGGGTTGAGCGATTTTGGTTGGAGTTGGACACATTGCAAACTACTTGGAAGATGGAAGAGGAAGGAGAATGGGAACAATGGAAGATATGTGGATGTAGTAGTGTACTTGAAAAAATGTGTTAGCATGCTAGGCATTGTCTGCTTGTTGTATGCCTTTGTGTGTGTGTTTTGCACCCAAGGATGGATAAACATTATTATGACCCTTTATTCTGTTGTTAGATGGGGATTTTGTCTTTTTTTTCTTGATCACTGTACCCCTCTTCCAACCTCCACAAGGCAAAGGGAAAAGAAGGGTCTCTTTGTATACTATTTGCCCGTTTTATCATGACTCTATGGTTAATAATATGTTCTATTCCACATCCTTAATGTCCAAAGTAATTTCTTTCACTCATTTACTTGTGTAAACGATGTCTTCGGATCTAGGAATCAATTCGGAATTGACCAATTTGGTATGTTTTTAAGTGTTCGTTAGTCCCATTGATTAGACTCGGTCTTTTAATCCCGTTGATCATTATCTAATGCATTAGGGTCTATTAGTTTTATTTTTTAGCCTCATTTTGTGTTTCAAATAAATGAATTAGCAATTCTCGATAATTATCAGAAACAATATCCGTTTCTGATATCAAAATTAGAAACAAATAGAAAATAGAAAATGTACTTTTCGATCTTATCGGAGTTGAAAATGGAAACATATTTGTATTGCCAAAATCGAAAAACAGAAATATCTATTTTCGTATTAGTATCCTATCCGTTTACGGTCTTATGCACACATCTCTTTAACAATTTGCGTCTTTCATGAAGATTACCATGGCTGTGCGAGTGTAAACTATACAATTACGAAAGTAATTTTGTAGTCTCGTTATATTGTCGTTTAATAGCCCCTTTTCCATCTAGGGTTAGAGTGTAAACATATGCTGTGTAGTAGTGCTGTCAAAATGGGCCCAGGCCCGTTAATAGACCTGTTTGGAGCCATTAGTTATGGGTCTGGGTATAACTGTTTACCCATTAAGCTTTTTATTATCATACATTGCAAAAATTTGTGAGTCAATTTCTTCGATTTTGGACCTAAAATCAAACCCAATTATCTGGCATAGAGATTTAAGATAAATAAATTCTATATCAAACTCACTTATTTTTCAACGTCAAATAAATAAGAAGTAGACCTAAGACCCGACCCATTTACCTATTTACCCATGAACCTTATTGGGTCTGAACCAGGTCTAGGTTCGTTCATTTTGGGCATGGGTCTACCCAGACCTGAACCTTGACAGCTCTATTGTGTAGTGTTTGGGGACGCGAATGAAACCCTTTTTGAATCTTGCATTCCTATTTATCTTCTTTAGGGCGTGTTTGGTAAAACTTCTACTTAAAAGTTACTTTTGACTTCTACTTCTTATATAGAATGAGTTGATGGAGATAAGTTATAACTAATTTTGATTTATTACAAAAGTCAACTCTTTCATAACAATCTCATTTTTTCTTCAATCTTGAAAGCTCCCTCCTTGTAGCTTTTGATTGGAAGCCAAAACACAAGTAAAATACCACATAAATGACTTTTAAGATCCAATGACGTTCATAAAAAATAATTAAATAGAAATGCAAATCCAAATTAAAGCTGCGCCAAACACGCCCTTAACATCAATTGAGTGTAATCGAGTTGCCACCTTTAACCCCATTTATCCAGGCTAACTCACCAAACACTTTATTTATACACAATGCTTTGCACACGTGGATTTGCACTAAAAGGATGTAGTGTTTACTGAAAGTTCCTGTCGACTGTCTTCTCTATTCATATCTCTCCCTTTCATGTCTTCCCTTTGCTGATAAAAAGGCTTATTCTATCAATGTGCTTATGGTCATTCGTACTTTCCTTTCATGTCTTCCCTTTGCTGATAAAAAGGCTTATTCCATATGTCAATGTGCTCATGGTCATTCATACTTTGGTATTAGACCATGGACACTACTAATTCTTCTTTGTCTGCCTTATCTGTTTTTTGGATGTGTTCGGCACAGTTTTTAATTAAAATTACTTCTTCAACTTTTTATGAAAAATACTTACTGCAATATCCGGGACATTACCAATTTACGTGGATTTTAATGTTTGGGTGCTGGAGTCCGTTGATCGGACGGCGCTTATATGATGGGTCATAGGCTTCTACACCGGACCTGCGTAGAAGGGGGCAGAAGAGAAAGAATTTCTGTATTTTCCATTGCTTCAACTGTACATGAGAGGGCCTTCTTATAGGCACCATGTACAATGTAAATGAGGAAATGGTGAAACAGCAAAGACACCTATATATTCTATATTAGGCTAACAACAAATAAGGCAGCATGCCACTATATTTAGTTGGTGTATGAAGGGACAATCAGGCTCATTGCATTTGGTTAATTTATGGAAGACACCACTGTGTGCAATCTTGAACAGCATACAGCATTAGAGTTATCGAGGAATTACGGATGCCCATATCTTCAAGAAGCCATCATATCAAAGATGCTCATAGGTAGTGCTAGTTCTATGCGCGTGCGATGCATGAAAAATATCAGATTTGAATAAATAATTTTTTTAATTAATATAAGTCAAGTTAATTTTTTATAATTATTCAAAAGAATACATTGGTTCTAAAAAAGATTTGTTAAAAATGATAAAATATTAATAAATTTTCATGCTTTTAAAATAAGAAAGTATTTTGTTTAGATGCTTATAAGTTATAAAAGACGTACGCAAAAAGTAAAGAAATGCATAAATATTATATTTCTGGTTTATGGTTGAGGGAGCACATTTTTGCCTAGCCCAATAACGAGTGGGCTGGTCCAGTATTGACGATCGTTAATTTGACGGCAGAACAGTCCAAAAAGGCCTAGAGCCCACAGAAGACGGCCCATCTAGCTGCCTGACTCATGTCCGACCATGGTACAAATCTCCCTGTGACTTCTTATCTTTAGGAAAGATCCACCCTCTCGGCTGGGGATCCGGACAGGCTCAAGAGAGCTCGACCTAGAACAAGATCCCCCTCGGACCTCTCAGAATCAGCTCAGATTCAGTTCCTCCCTAAGGACATACCTCCCCCAGCACATACTCGACTTTGAGATCACACCAAGAGTGCACTTTTCTGATCAAAGTCGGTTTCTCTCGGGACCCTGCATCCCTATGTAAAGATCTTCGAATCGTGTTTATGAGGTGTGCTTTCTAGAGCCTAAGTTACCTGATCTTTCTTTCAGAATTCCCAACCTTTTGACTTAGACATCGAAAGGGGCTCCCCGAGGCCGTTGCCAAGGGCCCTCTGACTGTGTTCTATTTTGCAGGGACTATCAAGTGACGCCTCTCTGATCGGAGATAGAGGGTTTTGACCGTGGTGGACAAAATTTCGGTCCATCACCTTTTAACGCCGTCTCTAAGAAATCGTGACCAAAGGTCATGTTTCTATCTCTTCCTTTTCATTATGTTGAGACCAATATTGCTAGTCTCCGTGATGATACTGTCATCCGTGCCTACCTGAGTCCCAACCTTACCGATACAACGAAGCTCCATTAACCATCCGATGGCAAAGCTTGCATTTCTTATCAGACACCAATAGCAACCATGCTGCCCCTCTCGGCTTCTCTCTCGCCCGGCACCTACAGGGCCACCGCTCCAAAAGCCTCGACTTCTCCACTTTGACCTCCGCCAACCTCTACAGGCTCGTCGCCACCCCTCCTGCCGACTCTGTTGCTGCCCTCTTTGACACTGATGACTGCGTCGAGCTCATTAGCATGGACCTTGCCCATTGGTTCAACGTCGACCTTCTTGTCAGCGCCATGTGGCGCAGCTACACCAGATCCTACTCCAGTTCAACCATGCCAACCCCGATGTACCGTGGTCAACCTCTACATCCACTTCAGTCAACCTTTAAAAAAAATCTTTATAAAAAGAACTTATTTATTTTTATACTAGGTATTTTTAAATTTTAATATTATATATTAGAATTATGTTTTATATATTAAAAATAACTATTTCTTTCATAATTTTTTATGAAATCTTCAATTTTTTGCCAGCTTAAGATTTTTTTCTCAAGTTGTTTTTTCCCGAATCCCAACTTAGTGACATTGCTTGAGAAACCGAAGAGATAACTGAGATGTCTAGATCCTTCATCTCAAATTGTTGCCCGAGGAAAGCTTTTGAGGTCTAACAAACTAGTCGTATCATCTATTATGATAATATTATTAACATATCATAATAGAGGAACAATACCCTGATCTAACTTCCAAATGAAGTAATGACTTGAAGATCATCATAAAGGAAGGCATTCTTAACATCTATGTGGAATAATTGCCATTTATGTGCAATAGCTACCGCTTGTATAGGCTCGAGGTTGAGCCTAACAACAAGAGCAAAGATATCTTTATAATCAATTCCAAACTCTTTGCATATACCCTTTTATAATAAGTTGAACCTTATATTGTTGTATAAAGTCGTCAACATGGGGTTTTGATCACATCCACTTACAACCTACAAAAACTTTTCTAAATAGGAGATCAAATAAAAGCAAATATGAGTTACAAAAAAACGAGATCAATGTAGGAATGTAAATGGTATCTGAAAATCCGTTTATCCATCCGTTTTCGAATCTTAAAGGTCATAAAAAGATACAAGTTAAAGGATAAGAATAATAATATTATCCGTATCCAAATGATTTAGGATAAGGATACGCTTTTTTTCGAGTCCGATTATTCAAGTATCCGTTATTTTCTTTTGCTCATCTTATCTATTGATCATATCCTATTTAAAACTCTCATCTTTAAATGAAATCTCTAATCATGTACTTGTTGGGATGTGAGCGAGACGCGAAGAACGCAACGGAAACAATAAAAATATTATCCCGCCCGATACCCGCTGATCCGATTCGGAACGAGAAACTAAAACCGAAAATCATGTTGTAATTTGATTACCGTGCGCGGATTCGAATCCGCTTCCGTCTCGGTTCCGTCGAGGCGATGCTACGAGCCGCACAAGCGTCCAGCCTCCAGCGGTATCCACGCGATCCTCCGTGGTGGTTCGTCCTCGTTCTCTCGTCCGTATCAGCTCGCTCGCTGAAGATCCGTCGCCGCAACGATGTCTGGAAACCCGCGGACGGGAATTCCCAACTTTCGGGAATCGTTCGCGACGGAGATGGAGACTGTTCCGGCGCCTCGAATGGGGCGCCCAGAGGAGGAGAGAGAAAGGAGGGATGACGGCCAGCATGGGAAAATCCCTAGAGCTTGACCCAGGGTTTCTCAACAGCGCGTATATATATTAAGTCGGCGCGACTTTTCACAAAAGTCCCCGAGTTAATATAAATCCCCCTTATGTACCACCGACTGAGAATCTTATTGCGTATGACCCTCTAGGCCTATTTACCAGTCCAATTTTCAGCCCGTTAAGTCCAATAACTAGTTATTGACTTATTATAATTAATTAATATCTAGATATTAACTAATTACTTAGCCAAATTAACATCGCATGTAAATTCGGTCGAACTTCTGATCAAGTTGAGTGTCAAGCAACACTGCATGATCCCGGAAGGTAATGGAGTTCAATAACCCACTCATAGAACCTGTCCGTCCACAGTTACCGCGTGGCTATAATCCTTCGTTCGCACAATGCTCTCGAGTTAACCTAGGATATGGTCAACTGTCAAACCCTAGATGGTCAACTCACTTGAATCAGACTCCGCTGTACAATATCGAAAAACATCTTTTCTGATATTGTTTCTACTCTGGCTAGAGACTCCTGCGGATCTATTCTAGAACATTCTCTCTCCAGTTACCTGAGAGCGAACAATCCTTTATTGAACACACAATCACCTTCGAAGGTCTTCCGCTGGACCCGATCCTTGACTATTAAAGATTCTGTGGATAGGGATTCGTAGGTCAAGGTCAAGGTCAAAGTCCAGAAGTCCACCGATAAGATGTCTTTGGTGTCTCAAGTCCAAAGATCAATCACGTCACTGTGACGATGAATCAAGCCGATTGACAGTCAGGTAAATTACCATTCGGCGATTCATGTCGGATCAGTTCAGTGAACTCATTCTCCAATGAGCACCTACAAGTTTACCATTGTGTCTCCACACGAGTAACTAACGAGATCAGTCACCCTCATCATATGAGCTGGAATAACCTGTACTAGTCTTACCGGATGTTTGATGTCCCTCTCAAACATCCTACGACTAGGAACAATTAAGAATATGTGTTTATAAGTCATCAGTCTCATTATTATGATCTCATTATAATCTGATGACTATTGCACATATTCATGAACTTCATTATGCGCAATTATTAATATGCCAATCTACATAATGAATTTAATGCCATTAATTAGTGAACCAGATTGAAATAGGTGTCTTATGATTGGCTTAGAGGACACATATATCCATCAGTACTTACATAATTACATATCTTATTGTCAACACTATTCTTTAAACCCCTTCTCTCTCTCATTCACTAGTTTGCAAGGTTTATTCTGACAAATGTCATGTGATTTATAATTAAATTTATAAGAATTAATTAAAAAGAACTTATACATATGTATATTTTGAAAGTAGAATTCCTTCATTCTCTATAGAAACGATAAAAATTTAAGCTATGTTCACATATAGTATTGTCCAATAATCTAACCTTTATGTATCCGTTTCTGATAATTTTCGATAAAATTAAAGGATAAGGATACAAGAATATAAAGATACAAGAAAATAAGGATACACATGTCGCTTAAAGGATAAGGATAAAAATAAAGCCACCATTTGATCCGATATATATCCTTTTATATCTCTAGATCAATGTAAAGAGACAAAAAGTATAAAAACAATGATGATCACGAAGATAGGGAGATGATGCTTTGTAACAGACTAGAAGAAGATATGAAAAGCAGTTGTGTCAATGTGATTAGCAATAATAGACTTGTGATCTTCCCTAAGAGTATCAATAGGGCAAAACAGATTTTGGTTCCACAGGGCGCAACAAGCGTAGGAGAGAGACTTGAAGTTGTGTTATTTGGAAACAACTTAAAATATGCAAAGGAAATATCGAAGTTATTGAGTCATCCAACTCAAAATCTTAAGACATTGAGTAGTGTAGGCACCATTATTTTTTAAACATTATTTATTTTGTCTTCTTTTCGCCGTAAAACTATTTTAACAAGAAATATGTGAAAAGGAGATCTAGAGGAAACGTAGTATGCTCCCAAAGGTAACACAAGGGAAAATTCTAAGAGTTAAAAGAGGAGATTCCAATATCACAAGGAACCAAAAAAATAAAGCACGGTTAGGGCTCCTTTTTTAACTTTTGTGATGTCAGTAATAGGGTGTTATTCCTGCAAATAAGTTTGTTGATGATCATTAACATAATTATACTTTATTGTAATTAAATAAATAATACTTTGTAAAATAGAATATATTAGTTCTTCGAATAAGAATTGTAAATTCCATTTGCTTGTACTCAATGGTTAGTCATTTATAAATATCTTCATGAATAAATAGTGGTTCATCTTGAAGCATGCTGGTCATTTCATTTCACCATCTAAACAAACCTTAGTTGCCCTTTTTTTATTTAAAAAGATAGCTTTGAGGTGCCATTTGACCCAATTGAAATACCTCCCACTGCCTTCATGTCAAGTGAGTGAAATAGAACAATGACCATCAGCTTCACCTGGAGCTTTTAACACTCTGCATTGATGTTGCAGAGAATCCAAGGTCCTCCTCCCTCTCCTTTCCCACCATCTGCCAGGTGCCAATCACTTGAAAGTAATGCTTGTGGTGGTGCAGCTGTTCTCTTCAGGCTTCAGCATTGGAGAAAGCAGTGGGGTTCAAGACCCCATTGAATTTTGTCAAATTTATTGGTCCAATTCAAAGCAGTCTAGTCCGGGATTTCCCTTTACCCAGTCAAGATCTCACTGACTGAACCCAAGAGCCCATATGATCTAGCTCAAGACCACATTGACCCGGCCATGTTTATAACTTAATGTCCGAGTGACCCCACTGGATAAAATTTATGCGTCCACCACTGATAGTGAATGAATGTGGATTAGGGCCGTGAAGCAACCTACGTAGTACACAGGCCTCCAACTACCTTGCCATGTTCATATTTCCCAATTTAATAACATCACCAAATCTTCATATGTCTATGTACATCACAATTGCCGATGATATGGATAAAAATGCTGTTTGGTTTGACGTAAAATATGGTAAATATTTGTACAACATATATTTTTGTAGAATACAGTATTTTACCATATTTTATGTCAAACAAAAGAATCTTAAGGTGCAATAGTACTGAACACCGACCTTAGTGCCCATCCAGTTAGATGTGCTATTTGATTCGGCATATATAAGACATCTTGAAATAATATAAGATATTGCATTTCTACAAAAGACAAAATATAATAGTTTTTAATATTCTAACGCAAATCAAATGACCCTCCAGCAAAGGTTTCCGTGTGTCACAAAGTTGGCTCATTTGTTTTGGATTGTTATTAAATTTATTGGTTTTTCATTGGTTCTAATTCTTTAGATTATCATGTTGGAAACTCTGGTCAGTAGGAGGTAAAACTATGTGCTAAATTTACTGATGTCATCCTGTGCCAACTCATTCTCAAAGCATCACGAGCTACTATGTAATGGAAAAATGCTAGTTTAATGGAAACTCCTTCCCTTTTTCTTATCCAGTAGACATGGGTGCACCATGTGTTTTCTTCTTAAAACATTTTATTGGTTTGTAAAAGCAATCTGAATCCCAATTTCCTCTTTTAAGTGGGTAAGGAAAATAGAGAAAATTCTCCTTCCAGCTAGCATTTCTTTCTAATATTTTTTTCTTGGCAGTAAAGATGTGAATTTGGGTAAGTAATTTAGAACCTAACTCAACACAAATTGGACTTGCTTACCTTGGAAATTGTGCAATTGAGTTGAATTCAGATTGACATTTACTTAACCATGGTTAGCTTAGATTACCTACCTCAACCCGACACCCTGACCCAACCCAACCCATTTTCAGCCTAGATAAAAGTCATGTTAGATTATATTACAAAAATATATGTACTAATCTATTCTTATTATATAAATAATATTCACAAAGCCTAATCCCTATAAACCCTTCTTCCCAATCCCTCAACCCACTTTGAGAGTAAGGCCTAGACTCTGCGTGTTGCTCCTATTGCTATGCACTCTTAGGTATATATCATATTTTATTTTTTACTACTTAAATTTAAATTTATTTTATTTTTTTCCTATCAATGCAAATAAAGCAAGAGACATGATTGTTAGTTAAACGAAGTCTTTACTTCCATACCATTAGCATTGATTAAACTAGTGTTTTTTTATTTCGTATTATTTTTAGAAGATCATGCATGATAAACTTTTGAGTTAGTTATGTATTTTGGTTGTATGTACTACTGTGGAAGACTTAAATATCATAAAATATTATAACTTATCTTTATTTGACATGGGCTCTTTCTTACAATAATGATGTTGTATAATATTGTCTTTGGATTATCATTAAAGTAGAAGTTTATAACATTACATGTCATTACTAAATTTAGGCCAATTCTACTTAATTAAAATTCGTTAAAATGAATTCAAATTAAGTGTATCAAACTTGACCTGAGTTGAGTTGGATAGATGTAAAGTTGTGTCAACCCAGAGGATGTGACTATTTTAGTTGAAATCCCACAGACAAGATTATGGGACGATAGCATAATACACTCACTGTCTAATCATGCAGATTGGACAACAAACAACCATTACACCCTCTAAGCAGGAGTAAGCGAGACATAACTCTATGTACTACACATCCATAACAAAGGATGCAGCTTTAATAACATAGGAAAGAATAGAGATTCTCTACATTCATGTTTGGATTGAACTCAATTAGTAAAGAGAGAAAAAGATTTTAAAAAAATCTTCTTATATGGTACATTTCTCATTCCAGAAGAAGGATTTTTATGAGAGCCTCCTTCTTCCCCCCCCCCCCCCCCTCTCTGTACTGACTGAATTCAATCTAAACTCATATTGAGAGGAATCGTAATCTCCAAAGAAACATGTCATACTGTCCCTCGATCTGTAAAGATATTACTGATGGATTGTAACCCATTTAGTACAGAATGAAAGAGATAAGGTGATTCACTTCAAAGATCGAACCTGAAGTGATAGGATGTTTATGATTTAGTTGAACTGTCCCTGCCACTGTGACAAAGACCTTAAAAAAAGATCTTGTATTTTTCTCCTATTCTCCAATCAAAGTGGAACAAAGCTTGGCTTAATATCAAACTTCAAGTACCAAGATCAAATGAAAGTACTCAAGTCTCTTATCATATGTATGCCGTTAGAGTTGTCACCTTCGAGTTAAGGTATGTTTGTGGCTTCTGCCAATGGCCAATTTGGGCCCTTCATAGGCAGCCTTGATCTCCGTGGAATCTTCTTCAGCTAAGGCTTAACTCTCCATAGGTGATGCACCAAATGTGGCCCCAAATTATAATCTCCAATGAAATAACCATCGGTAGCCACGTTGGTGCCATTACTTGTACAAGCTTCATTAGAGCTAGCTAGCTTGATCCCACAGAGTAGATAAGCTTCCCAGCAGGAAGATGTTGAAGTTGAAGGCAACTCCTTATGGGCCAGCTACGAGAGGTTCAAGTAACCTACTAGTGGAAGGTTTTCTGTGTGATGTACTTATTCCCCTTGTTCAAAAGATTGAAGCTCTGACATGTTTAATGTGCCAGAAAAGCTGATCATCCTGAAGGTTTTGCCATTAGAAGATGCCACAACTCATCCATCCATTGCCAAAGGATGTACATCAATAAAGACCTAAATGGTTGCTATCGTGAGAAAATCTTAACCCATTCCTAGTTTGGATGACCTAAATGGTTTGCTATCGTGAAAAAATCTTCACCCATTTCTAGTTTGCATCCAAATAGGCCCTCAAGACTTGTATGTTTTGCTTGTCGAGTGTGCACCTACTTTACGAGTGAAAAGTTGAGCATCCTACCACAAGTGAGAGCAAGAATGGTACGTCCTCCTTCCCCACACCGTATACACAAGAAAGGGTTCAAGCTCCCCTTCTCCCCTTCACATGGGAGAGGATGCCATCCGAGGCAAGACTTGTTAGCAAGCACCAAAGGATGTCCTTTTCCTGCTGATAAGGTGGACAGGCTACGGATGGCCTGTCCAAAACAGAGTCGAGTGATTGCAACCCCAGTGGGCGTGCACGTGAAGGAGGCCAAGGGAAGGGGGCATACAGCATCACCTCTCCCAACTTGGCACAGAGCCGTTGATGGGTGAGGGCGAAGGGAGAGAGCAAGTGCCCCTCCCACTTCAAATCCCCCACCTGGGTGAGCACCCAAGGAGGGCGAGGTGGTGGCCGCACCACCATTACATGTCCCCAATAAACGCCAAAAGGGTTCGTATATGTAGCTCGGATGTGATGCGCTCCCCTTGAGATCCAAGACGAAGTGATGGCCTCGTTCCAAATGTTTTGGACCACTCGTCTCCACTGGACCTTTGGACCCTCAATTTGATTGCAGAATAGGTTACTCTGAAATTATTTATTTATCCGGAATAGTGTATACTAGAATAAGGGGTGCTTAGTTTTGATAATTCTGTGGGACCTACTGGCGGAATAAGAAGGATAAGCAATTCTTAGGTCTAGGGTCGAATTGTTTATTCTCCTTCTTATTCTCCGAATAAGCTATTCTGCACCGGTATAAGCCATTCTGCTTGTCAAAACTAAATTAAGCTTATTCTCTCTTTATTCTTCTTTATTCTTCTACTATTCTCCGATCAAAGTGGAAAGGGAATTGCTTATTCTCCTTATCCAAGGAATAAGTAATTATGACGCGGTATAACTTATTCCGCCTGTTAAATTAGAATTGATGTTATTTTAAAAATAAAATCCTTATTCTTCTCTTATTTCCCTGTCAAAATGGCGTTGGATTAGATTCACCACAGTAAAAGGAATCTTTCTGTATCTACTCTATGCTTATCCTAAGAGAGAAGAAACAATTTGAAGATAGACTAAAGATGATCTTTTCTCGATTTTATTTTATAGGGAGATGAGATCGTATGGACCACATTTTCTAAATTAGAGTATGTTTTCACTCACACATGAATGATTCAACCATTTCACCAGAAAAAGATGTGTGACATCTTAATTCACCCCTGCACCATATGACAAGAGAAAATAAGGACCCCAAAAGATCTGTTACTGTCATCTATGTGCTTAATTTGTTTTGGTCAAATAATCACTATTGTAATAATTTGACTAACAGCGGATGCCACAGCCTCCTATCAGTAGGACACTAGTACTAGACAAGTTATCAAGAATCGCCATGTCTTCTTCTGATGATTGTAAAATATCATAATTTTTTGGGTTCTAGAATCTAAGTTTTTGTTTATGATGATTTTGAACTGAAAATTAAACTTAAAAAAAGTGAGTCTTAAGATGGCTAACACTATGTTAACATTTCAGTATTTACCGCACATTAAATGTCGAAAAAATTGTGAAAAGATATTTGCTTGCATTTACCTTAAATCGCACCAAACAACATAAGGGATCTGACTCATCAAATTGCCACGTCAAAATACGTTGTCGTCACTACATGACAAAGCCAATAAACATGGGGCCTTATGCGTGTTTATTTATCATGTAGGGGTATTTCAGTAATTGCGCCCTTATAACAACGAACACTAATTCGGTTTGGGGAAAATTTGTCTTGGGACTAATCGTTTAGAAGTAAAGGTTATACACATAGTGCATTAGCATTAAAATAAATTATTATATTAACCAACAATAATTCTACTAGTATTACAAAAATATATAAATATGTATAATTCATGTGTAAGTCCGAATGTTTCCAAAAATACAAAAATATTTACCTAACTTTTGAATTCTTTGTCGAAAATATATCTTTATCAATAATTCATCGTGATAATATATATATATATACGTGCATAAACTAATTGGGGATGGAGGGCTGATGGCGGCAGAAGACTTTTGGGACTAGAGTATAAATTTGTGAGAAATGTTGGCACGTCAAATTGATATTGGCATAGTGCAACCACCTTCTCTTTTTATTATTTAATCCCTAGATCAAATAAGAATATTAACTTAAACTCCATATATACTCCTGTAGAGAGAAGAGAAAATTAATTTTATCATTCGATCAAACAACCAAATAGTAGAAAGAGAGTGTGACATGCCACGTTGATGTTGATTATCAGCACTTCATTCTTCGTACCTTCGTTACACCTAACTAATACGGATTAAAGGTTAAATTTAATGCTTCGTTTATTTGTCTGATAAATATAATTTATTAATCTTTGATATAAGAAATTGGTCGGCTTCAAAGATGAAAATAAAAAATCGACCGAAATCGAACCGTACAAGCATGTAAGGAGAGTTGAAGCCAACCAAATAAATTCAAAAAAATAATTAAAAATACCAACAGTCCATATAATACCGATTGAAGATGCAGCAAGTTATTATGTTTACGTAACAGAAGGAAGAATAATTAATAATATATGAAGGGATGGTAACTATGTGTGGCCCCCACGCTTCCAGTAGTGCACATACAAGGAGCAGATAGATATCACAAGTGGGGAGAAGCAGCCATAAAGCAGTCACGGATCCTATGATGTTGTTCCATCAATGCAATGCCTCTTCACTTCTCAATTAAGAGAGCAGGGCCCAGTCCCATCATTACATTACGAGAAGAGAAATGCCTGGGCGTTGCCTGTTTGGGTGTTGCAGTACAGTTACCGTCTGATCGGCAGATCAGACGGTGTACAGAGCTTAGCACCCATGACCCACCACGATGTTTTGTGTGGAGTGTCGCAGTCATCTACCGATCAGATGGAAATCTCATCTGTAGAATATAGTAATAACTATTTTTTGCAATCTTCTACCCCAATTTGTTTTTGGGAATAGGTTATCTGAAATTACTTATGCGGAATAACTTATATTAGAATAAGTAGCGTTTAGCTTTGATAGTTATGTAAGACCCACCGGCAGAATAGAAGAATACACAATTCTTGAGTCTAAGGTCAAATTACTTATTCTCTTTATTCTAGTATAAGTAAATCCCACCTTGTTTGCATAATAAGTTACTAAGTGGGACTCACTGAACGAAATAGCATTTACTAGAATAAGGAGTTTTGGTTTGATAGTTTTGTGGAGCCCGTTAACAGAATAAGAAGAATAAGTAATTCTTGGGTCTATAGTGGGATGACTTATTCACTTTTTATTCTCCGAATACGCTATTCTAGACGATATAAGCCATTCCGCTGGTCAAAACAAAATTAAGTTTATTCTCTCCTTATTCGTCCTTATTCTTCTTTTATTCTCCAATCAAAGTGACGCCACGTTAAAAATCATTCCGTCCATCAAACTAGAATTAAAATAAGGAGCCAGATTCTGCAAACAAAGTGGGGCAATGCTGCTGTTCGTTCAACTCAGGACATATCTGATTAAAAATTAGAAAATACAAATAGCATTCTCGAGTTGGCTTGAACTCTTTCTATATATTGTTTTTTAAAATAAAAATTGTGCATGCCTTGATGTGTGCAAACAATATATATACAGCAAGTTTGGAGCCAATCCTATCTTAATCTAATAATCTTGGCTACCAGCGTCACCATACTTATCTCTTATGTATATCTCTTGTAACAATTCACAGTAATGTATATCTCTTGTAACACCCACTGTGATACCATCAACGGGCTGAGAGCATTTATTCATCTCTCTCCCTTTCTACGTCTTTCTCTTTTGTTCCGATCTCTATTATTTTCATGTATTGTAATAATGTAGTTTTAGAGGGTTTACCTCTAATTATCCTTTTAATAAAAGTGGTTAAGAGAGAGGAGCCTAGGTTTAAGGTTTTTACCCTCTTGTAACCTTTGTTCCAACTTGGTATCAGAGCCGCCGGAGAGATCCGATCGCCGGAACCCCAGCAGCTTCGTTCCCGTCGCCGGAGAGGGGTGGCCCCGGCGGGCAGGCGCTGGGCGGAGCGCACCGCCGCCCCTGCGCAGCCCCGCCCCGCACCCCGCCCCGCCCCGCACCGCGCATGCCGCCCCTCACCGCACCGCGCACGCCGCTCCGCACCGCACACGCCACCCCTGCGCCACCCCTCACCCACTTCTTCTACATCAGGTCATAACGGTAACAACATTTCTCCAGTTATTCCTGATCTTGATCTTCCTATTGCACAGCGTAAGGGCACTCGCCCTATTGTTCCTCCTGCCCGTTATCGTTATGATATTGCCAATTATGTGTCATATAAGTCTGTGTCTCCTTCCTATAAGTGTTTTGCAGCTGCACTAGACTCTATTTCTATTCCTAGTACACGGCAGATTGATATGGAAGATCCTAAGTGGAGGGAGGCTATGTCAGAGGAAATGAGTGTTTTATCTAGAAATCAAACATGGGAGCTGGTTCCTCTACCTACTGGGAAACGCCCAGTTGGGTGTAAATGGGTGTTTACTGTGAAACAAACACCTGAAGACAAAGTGGAACGATACAAAACTCGATTAGTTGCAAAAGGATACACACAAACATATGGAGTAGACTATGATGAAACATTTGCTCCCGTAGCAAAAATGAACTCTGTTCGCATACTAATTTCATGTGCAGCAAACTTTGAGTGGGAGTTACATCAGCTGGATGTGAAGAATGTTTTTTTACATGGTGATCTCCAAAAGGAGGTATATATGCAGGTACCACCTGGTTTTGAGAGTGAAGCAACTACTGAAAAAGTCTGCAAATTGAAACGTTCCTTATATGGTCTCAAACAGTCTCCTCGTGCTTGGTTTGACAGATTCAGTAGAGCTGCAAGAGACATGGGATACAGACAGAGTAATGCAGATCACACACTGTTTTACAAGCATTCTGCGAGTAAGAGGACTATTCTCCTCGTCTACGTTGATGATATTATTGTTACCGGAGATGATCACCTAGAAATCAAGCAATTGAAGTTCAACCTGCAGCAAATCTTCGAGGTGAAAGACTTAGGTCCACTAAGATACTTCTTGGGTATAGAAGTTGTCATATCAGCCAAAGGCATCTTTCTGTCTCAGCGCAAGTATGTGTTAGACTTGTTATCAGAAACTGGGATGTTGGGATGCAAGCCGATTGCTACCCTAATAGACCCAAATCATCGTTTGATAGCAGATGGTGGCAAGTCAGTTGACAGGGGGAGATATCAGAGGCTTGTTGGAAGGCTAATTTACTTATCCCACACAAGGCCTGATATAGCATATGCGGTCAGTGTCTTCAGCCAGTACATGCATGATCCACGAGAGAAATATTTGGAGGGGATTTATAGAGTCCTGCGTTACCTGAAGGGATGCCCAGGTCGAGGTCTGTTATTTTCTCGACATAGTGCTTTTCAGGTAGAAGGATTTGCCGATGCAGATTGGGCTGGTTCACTAGATGATCGACGATCTACCTCTGGATATTGTATGTATGTTGGGGGTAATTTAGTTGTTTGACAGAGCAAGAAGCAGTATGTTGTCGCCCGATCAACAGCAGAGGCAGAATATAGGGCGATGGCACTGGATGTATGTGAACTTCTTTGGCTTCAGAAGCTACTTCAGGAGTTGCAGTTATTGAATGAATCTCCTCTTCGTCTGTATTGTGATAGCAAGGCAGCAATTGAGATTGCTAACAATCCAGTACAACATGATCGAACCAAGCACATCGAGATTGATCGTCATTTCATCAAAGAAAAAATTGATTGTGGCCAACTTTGTATTCCCTTTGTTCAGTCCTCTGGTCAGGTAGCTGATATCCTGACTAAAGGACTTAGTCCTTCTATTTTTTCTATGTTGGTAGGCAAGATGGGACTTCACGATATATTCGCCTCATCTTGAGGGGGAGTATTGTAATAATGTAGTTTAAGAGGGTTTACCTCTAATTATCCTTTTAATAAAAATGGTTAAGAGAGAGGGGCCTAGGTTTAAGGTTTTTACCCTCTTGTAACCTTCGTTCCAACTTCATGACGCAACTTTTATTTGAAAGTATTTTTATATTTTTATTTAGTTATTTTTCATAGAAGTCATTAAATCTTGAAAGTTATTTATATAGTATTTTATTTTTATTTTGACTTTTAACTAAAAACTACAAGAAGAAAGCTTTCAAAATTAGATAACACATGAGATTGTTACGAAAGAGTTGACTTTTGTAACAAATTAAAATTAGTTACAATATCTCTCCCTCAACTCATTATATATGAGAAGCGAAAATTAAAGTGACTTCTAAGTAAAAGTTTTGTCAAACACACCCTTAATATGGTTCGAAGGAAGCCACAGCCTCTTAGACTTATTTGTGCACCAGGCCAGACTTGTAACACGGTCAGTTAGGATGGCCAATTTACATATACATTTTTGACCTTACCAAAATTGATGGAATCTTTCTTACATATATACCTGACATGAGTTTCCACATTTTGACGGAGGGTTATAACTATAACGTTTCTAAAGATGTTAGAGGTCGTTACAACATTATGCGGAAGTTAGGGACATACAAATACGATAGTTTATAAAAATATATATTAAAAAATCTTATAGTTTCATGCATAACCATGCTTGTATACAGGGGTGGGCCCAAGAATTTTATCTACCGGGAGCTAAACTATTAATAAGGCAACTGTTGATCTCCAAAAGGATTGCAAAAATAGTATTTCTTTCGTATATCCAAGTGGCATTTTGCATAGAATAGCCTAATAATGATTTGTATGCGAAAGATCTATTTTTGCTAATTTACCACATTTCGTGCCTATAATATTAGCACTAATCAGTAGGATGTTCTAAGGGATAAACAAATGTAACGTTTACTACTTGCAGATTTATATTTAGAAATGTTAATGGAAAAGGTAAACCCTAGATATCCTCTTTTGATATTTACACGAAGGTATAGATATGAGTTTGACGATGAGAAGAAAGGTGTAGGTCTTGGCATTTTTAATTAGAACAATGAAAAAGAAACACCTGTTTTTGTATCTGATTATCTAGATATCCTTTATTTTTAATAAGAGATACAATAATAATCGTTAAAACATATAATTTAATTTGACCATTAAAAAATGGATCAATTGATTATAGATTTTATTTATAACATCTAATATTATATCTATTATATACACTTTATAAATTGTTTATTCACTTTGATCATGCACATTAATATAGTATGTTTTCTTGCGTAATCTTCTTTTTTACATGTTTAATAAATATGAGGCTATATATATGTTAAATATTATTATCATGCATGTATTTTGTGAAATACAAAAATAATCTCGGAAGATATAATATGAAAAAAGATAAGTATAAGTGTAGTTTTATCTCATAGCATAATTTATCCAATAACATATAACGTTTATGCATCCAATTCTGAAAATTTTCACGATTTATCCAATCATACGACATTTATATATTTGATTCCAACAATAAGGATATAAGTAAAGGTATAGATATGCAAGGATAAGGATAATATTAAAAATCTTTATTAAAAGATAAAGAAAAAGAGACAAGTACTCAAGGTGTATGTAACCTTTTCCATCCCTACACAAATTCATCATGCAGGAAAAAAGGGAAAGTCAATTATTTGAATAAATGCAAAATCTACCTGAAGTCATTCTTGGTAGTGAGAATTGCCAGAGAAAGTCGAGCCCTGAAATCTAAATGTTTCGTTTGGCGTGTCGTAAAACACGGTAAAATCTCAATTTTGAAATCATCGATTTTAAATTTAACAAAAATATTTTTTTAAATTTTAAATCATTTACTTTGAAATCATCGATTTTGATTGACGGTGATTTTAGACTAAAAACCGAAATTGATTCAAAAAAGAATTTTAAGGGTTTTGAAATATGGCAATTTACGATGCAACAAACGTGGAAAAAAAACATCAGTTTAAATACAAGAAAAATACTAATTTACAGTAAAATCTCAATTTTGAAATCATCGATTTTAAATTTAACAAAAAAAAAATTAATTTTAAATCATTTACTTTGAAATCATCGATTTTGACTGACGGTGATTTTAAACTAAAAACCGAAATCTATTCAATTTTTTTTTTTAAGGGTTTTGAATTATGGCAATTTACGATGCAACAAACGTGGAAAAAAACACGTCAGCTTAAATACAAGAAAAATACTAATTTACGGCTGTTTACAACGTTTTACAGTCTTTTACGACACCAAACAACACACAAGTTGAAGCATGTGAAACCAACCCACTTGACCTTGCCTAAAAATGTTCTCCAAAGACTTGCACAGTAATGAGATTTATATCATGGTCATTTTATGGTATTCCAAGGACGCTTAAGTTTAAAATTCACCAAATTCTACATTCTAGCTACTGTATTCCGATGGAAAGTGTCCAAAATGGATCTCGTGCTAAGAGAGAGATTTGTAAACCTTATTTTCTCCTTCTTGACATATCCCTCATGTAGATTAGGAATGAATCAAGTATTTGATCAGACAAATTAGACAAAGTTCTAAATCTCCCCCTACTCCGTGCAAGTGGAGGCATATCAAAATGCAAAGAAGAGACTCATGGTGTCCCATCTCCCACACCAAATTGATCTGAAAAATGGCACGTGAGAAAGGGCAGGCTAACTTGTGAAAATAGATCCAAAGGTTCACCTGTGATCTTGTGAACCTTTAATACAGCATGACAATATAGAGAAGAAGGCTACTTCCATCCATTGATTTCCTCGACAATTTACGTTTATGTGATTGAAATTTATAGAATTATCATTTATTTTCTGACAGATATGTATAGAGAAAGACTTGCTACACCAGTAGTTAATGTTCCGTTAGTTGCTGGTGTTTTTTATTGAATTTTTTTTCTACTATATGATCGTATTGACTATTCATTTGGGGTCGGTTATTTTTTTCATATCTGACAATGCAATCTCATGTACTTGACGCTATACCTTCAAAAACATTATTTTAGGCATTAAAATTCAAATAAAACCTATGCTCATACGTGTCCAGCCATCCGATTCACAGGTGTGAAAATATTAAAATGAGAGTTTCTTTCTCTCTTTTTTAAGGTATAATTGTTGTTTCATACTTAAAGTAGTAATTAAACTATAATTAAGTAGACTTTGATGGTAAAAGTATGGATGAGAAAATGCAATCTATTTTGGAGTTATGGTAACAAATATCATGAATTCAAAAATTGCATAATTACGCATATACTCCAAAATCTATTGCATTCTTTCATATATCCTTAAATTTCTTAAGATAATTCCATATACCCCTCTGAGAACTATTTATTATGGTATCCTCATATTTTTTACATTCTCATGTATACCTTCATATTTAGTGATGATACTTAGATTTATATCTCTTCGGTTGTATCACGTCGGAACCAAAGGAATAATATTCTTTTACAAACATAATTGAGGCATCAAATATAAGATTTTTTGAGGAATATGTAAGAGAATATGAAAGTTAAACAAACAACATATGATAATAAGACTATAGGTAACAGAATACGAATTATTATGTTGGTTATACAAAGAAGGTAGGAGTGTATATAGAATATAACAGATTTTGAGGGTATTCCTGTAATTATACATACTATTAATATTACCATGTACGCCTTGGCGATCCGCTTATCTAAATTATAGAGAAAAAGGCTAACCTTCCTTTCTTTTGAGCTTCCTCATGTAATCGAGGTAGTTACAAACATATCCATAAAATTCTACTATATACTTCCTCCTAAACCTCAAATTTTATACTTCTGTTATATCTCTAATGAAGTATTTGTCTCTTTCTGCTGTATTGATACTAGAGGGTTATAATTGAAATCATAATATTCATTATAAGAATATACATGACAATACAAAAAAAAATGAGAGTATACATTAGAATGCGAATATGTCATAGATTATGAATATGATTTGTTCGTTAAAAAATATTTAAGGATAATTGCACGCCACTTTGATTGGAGAATAGGAGGAGTAAGGACGAATAAAAAGAGAATAAGCTTAATTTTGCTTTGACAAGTGGAATGACTTATACCGGTGCATAATAACGTATTCGGAAAATAAGGAGAATAAGGCATCCCACTCTAGACCTAAGAATTACTTATTCTTCTTATTCCGTCAGCGGGCCCCACAAAACTATCAAACCGAAACATTTTATTCTGGTATACGTCATTACGGCAGTGGACCTCATGTAATAGCTTATTCTGCAAACAAAGTGGGGCTTAGGATTTGTTCTATTTTATTATGTACTTTCTAATTTTATATGATCACATATACTTTGCTAATAAATCGTGTTCCATCTTTTATAATTCTACTAGCATTTACGATTTGTCTATCTTAATCTTAGGTAGATTAAGAGAGAGAAAAAAGACTAGTCCACCTTTGTTCAACCTCGTCGTATCACATAATCAAGATAACTAGTACCCCTGGAATCTGTCACATCTCTTGCATGCCCCCTGGAATCATTTATTTTACATCAGTTATGTTTTAGATAAAATATTCCTTCAATTCTAAGATGTTGGAATAAAAAAGAATATAAGCAAAATAATATTGTTTATTTTACGGGTATAAAGGAAGTACAAAGAATATGAGGATATTAATATTAGAATTTTAAAAATATATACCCAAATTTTAAGAAAATATAAGAATGAAATATTCGTATAAACACTCCTATTAACTACTATATGTTTATCCACCCTTCTGATTTAGAGATATTATTGTAGAGATTAACTTGCTCGCCAGAAGTTATTACACCGCCTGACAGTGTAGCCAAGTTTTTTTAAAAAAAGGTGAAAATTCTATTTGAAACTCCCTAACCAACTTGATCCGACCGTACAATTCGATTTTGGATCTGACCATGAAATTTTTACTATTCATTTTTTATTTTTCATCTTTTATGGCTCGTCCGATCTAAGATCAGATTGTACAGTCTAGTCGAGCACTATGGCGAGTTTCAAAAAAAAAAATTCTCAATCTGGCTGCACCGCCAGGCGACATAATATAGACTCACAGTTATAAATAGCTTCAACATCCTAGCAACATTGCAATTATAGACTCGCAGTGACCTCTGTTTGCTAAACAATTAAAAGACAAAATTGGTGAACCTACCATTAGGCTACAAAGAGGCCATATGATAATTGTGACTTATGAGATCACATGGCTCTTGAGGTTATTTTTTACATTTGTATTTAATTATGCGTTATGTTGCATATTTCACAAATATTCCTTAGTAGTTGAGGGTTTAGAGAAAGAGGGCTTGACCGCAATATGTTTGGAGATGTCAGGTGATTTATAACAACATCTAAAAAATAAGAGGTATACATAGAAATGAGAAAATTTACAAAGTTATGTACCTCAAAGTCCTTGTAGAGAAACCTTATCCACATTATGGACCACAGTCAAATGTACGGATCATCCGTTGCCGTTCATCTGCTACCATGTCTCCAAACACAGAAACCTTTTTTAAAGAGCTTTTATATATATTCTTACAAAATACCGCACTTGTATGTATACCCTTGACTCTCACATGCTGCCTCTCTGTTAAAATACCCTAAACTTCAATCGGACATGACAAAAAGATTTCATAAATCTTGGTAAAGTCGGTGGTATATATATCATTTTAGTGAATCTAAAGATATGCATGTAAAATATTAATAAATTTAAGAATATATATGTAAAATTGCTCGATCTGATTCCACGGTGCTTCTTTGATGGAAGGGTATCAGTTCACTACAGTATTTAGGAAGATTTTAGGAGTGTCTGTAGCAATGTGGGAGTTAGGGTATATTTACAAATACTATAGTTTATAGGGTAGATATACAAAAATCCCTTTTTGTAAAATATATCGCTCTCCCCGTTTGCCATCTCCGCCCCACAATTAACTAACATACCATCACTAATTAATTATTGCTCCTAATAATGGGCTCTGCAACAGACTAGAAAAGAGCATGCACATTTGGAAACAGTTTCCATATATTTCAACTCTTATCAGTTTGCAATCATGAACAACCATACCTTTTAAACACAGCCCCATCAGTGCAAAGAAGGGTTCTCCCTGCTCCCAACTCCCCTCTTCCCCCTGTTGGGTTCCGGGCATCTCCCCTCTCTCTCTCTCTCTCTACCCCCTTCTCTTCTGTCTTCTTCTCTTCTCCTCTTGATGCCCTGTGTTATCTCTCTCTCTCTCTCTATATGACCCTTCTCTTCTCTCTCTCTCTCTCTCTCTCTCTAGCAGGGTAAGCGGAGGGAGTTAGGGGGTCCCCCGGACTAAACGACGGTCAAGCTGCGTTATCATGCCCCCTCCTCCCTGCACCCCACCACCACCACCTACGGGGTGCGTCACATCCCACTGCCACTGTTTACCGGGTTTGCCTTTACAGGCGTAGCCCGCCCACCCCGTACCGTCCCATTGGCCGCTTCACCCCGCGAGCTACCCAGCTGCGGCCTCTGCTACCCTCAGCCACTGCCCCCGCCTGCCGGCTGCTGCTCCTCCTGCGGCGGCAGCGGGCGCAGCAGCTGCTGCCGTTGGCTTCGCTCTAGCCCAGCTATCCTCCTTGGACCAAAGGCTAGCTACTTCTTCGGTCCTTCCTAGCCAAAGGTGATGCCTGCCGCAGTGTGGGTCTGGAAAAGGCTTCTTGGGGGGCTTCCACTGGTACCCTCTAGAGAGTATCCGCCTTGGGGGCGCGGACCGGTGGGGAAAAGGCGATGCACCCGAGTATCCACCCACGGCTTCGCTTCCTTTTTCTGGGTTTCCCCGTCTGCCCCGCACACCACACAGCTCTCTACTCGGTTGTAGCCTGCCGCCTCTAAATAATAATGCGAATGCCAGAGCGCCACAGAAGAGCGCGTACTACGTATAGGAAGGAGCACACGAAAATATCTACGGTGCCATGGGAGGAGCACCCCGGCAAGAAAGCCACCGTCTTTTCCACCAGGTAGTGAACAGTAGCAGTGTAGCAGTAGCAGTAGCCGTAGTCCCCCCTGCCGATGGAGCGGAGCATATGGGTCTGCTCAGTATTATCTTCTGGTTCTACAGAGATACCCATACGGAGGAGACTTGCTACACAACCAAGACGGGTGGCCAGACAGTAATATCACCATATTAACTGAGACCTGAGATGGGTTTTTAATGGAGGGGAGGGATCCGTGACATGATGGGTGGGAAAGGCTGGGGTTCCCAAGGGTGGGGAGTGGGGAGGATATATCATATATGGCAGGGGAGAGACCCCACATAGATTGGCTGCCACAGACTGTGTGGGTTTTAATCCTTGCACACCACCCCTTTCGTTTGCTTTCGTGTTCTTTCTCGTTCCAAGGCATAAAATAGGGTCTGACCAGCCGCACACACGACAGTCACTGGGCCTCTTTTGAAATTGCCTTTGCTTGCAGCATTTGGACCAATGTCCTCCCTAATTCTTTGGATTAAGGATATACTTTAATAATCTCCTCGGATCAGGACAACGAAAAGACACAGGAGTTTTGTTAATTTATTCTGTATTATACGTACATTTTCTTGCAGCATGCATTGTCAAATTAACTTGCTTAGGAAAGCGTCTGTCCACATGCTCTCCCTCGGGCTTTTTATGAGTATGGTGCCAAGTACATCCTGGTGGTCAAATATCCCTTGGATAAATGGATATGAAAAAAAAATATGTTCTCCTGTTGCAGTTGGCTTAAACATCTATAAATTTAAATTGCAGTATTTTTACTGATATTTATTTTAGTGTCTGAAAATTGGTGTCTTATTACTTGAGCTCCCTGAGATATACAGCTCCTACCTAAAGATATTCAAGTTGGTGAATGTAGGTACATGTTTTAGTGTTAAATACACTACTGTGGCAGGGTGATTATGTGAGAAGCATAAGAATACCCAAAGACAGCAGTACCTCATATTTAACAATAGAGGCCCGATTCGAACGTAACATATGATCAAGCTTCATAGTGAGAAAACTTTTTGCATTTTATTTCTTTTATTTTTTATAAAAAGAGGTAAGTAAAAAAAGTCTTCTGACTCACTGAATCACTTTTCTTAATAATATGGTACTACACTCACCTAGTAATAAGAATATGCACCCTAACAAAGTTAAACTTCAAAACTTATCTCAAAAGAGAGAGGAAAATAAATGAAACAAATCCAGATATAAAATCCAGCCAGAGCCAGCCAGACGCTGTGGGTTCATATCTTTCCAGCCTTGTTAAAAAGTGAAAAAAAAATAAAAAAAGACTCCTGTGTCACTTTTGTGAGGTTGGCCATGGCGTTCTGTTCCGGAGGATTACGCCGGCCGTACGCTGTGGCTGCAAGGGGAAGCAGCAGCAGCACGGAGCGCTAGAACAAGAGCGGTGGAGGGGTCACAAGGCTTTCTCCTTCTGGGTCGAAGACCCACGTCAGGACATGACAGTGGCGTCCCTGTCGCCACCGCCGTTTTGGTGAAGGGACCCCTCCTTCTCACTGCCCATAGCTGGTGGTCTCTTCTCTTCCTCCGCCCCCCACCCCCTCCACTGCGCCAGGTACGGCGACGGCTCGCTACGCATTTCCTGTTTCGGCTGTTGCCCACCTCCTCCTCGCTGCCCTTCTCCTTCTCTCAAGCTTTCCTCCCTTTCGCTACGCCTTCACGAGCCTTCTCTGCGTGTCTGTGTGGGTGTTTGTGGTGTTCACAGTGGAGCACGTAGACAATCCAGCTCTGGTTTTGCTCTTCATCGCGTCTTCTTCACCACAGCAGTGGCAGTAGCAGGAGGGAGTCCCCGGGTTTGCGCTTCTGCTGAAGCACGATGGAGCAGAAGAAGAGGAAGAAGGTTTCCGTGGCGGCAGCTGCAGTGGTGCTGCTGTCGGTGCTCCTCCCGACCGCGGCCGCGCTGTCCAGCGAAGGTGTGGTTTGCTTCTCCTTCTCTTCTTTGTGTAGCAGGAGATAATCCATCTTTCTACCCTGCAACCATGAGCACACCTCCAAGACTATACCTTTCTTCGTACCACCTCTTCTGTGGATGGGCTAACGCGGCTGCCATGGCGTTGGCGCCGTCGGTGGCTTGTGCGTGGTGGGTGCAGGCCGGGCGTTGCTGTCTCTGAAGGCGTCCTTCAGCAATGTGGCCAACGTCCTCCTGGACTGGAATGCCCCGGCCATCGCTGCCAATAGCAGCGCCGGAGGGGGAGTAGCCGCAGAGGACCACTGCTCATGGCGCGGCGTCATCTGTGACAACGTCACCTTCTCTGTTGTCTCCCTGTACGTGCTCTCTCTCTCTCTCTCTCTCTCTCCGTTTGTTCTATTCTTTTCTCTCTAGCTTACTGTTGATTCGATTCTGTGTGTGCCGCAGGAACCTTTCCAACCTGAACCTGGGTGGGGAGATCTCCCCGGTGATCGGAGATCTCAAGAGCTTGCAGTACATGTATGCTTCTGCGCTGGGTGCTGGTCCTTTTTTTTACTGTTCTTATCTATAAACTTCCGCGAAGTTGGCATTGTTCTACTTGTTTAATCTGGTTATGGTTCTGGGTCTTTGTTGCCATGCAGAGATTTGAAAGGGAACCACCTGACGGGGCAAATCCCAGACGAGATTGGGGACTGCGCCTTCCTAAAATACCTGTACGCTCTTCATTCCATGTCTTCCAACATGCGCCGTTTAATAATATAATGTTCTTGTGTTAGCCTGTGTGTGTTTCCAAAAACGTTTCTTTTGGGCAACATCTGATGTTGGTTTGTGGTTATGTATAGGGATCTGTCGGGGAATTCTCTGTATGGGGACATCCCTTTCTCCATATCCAAACTTAAGCAGCTAGAGGAGTTGTGAGTGTTGTTTCTCTTTTGTGTCTGCAATTCTCATGGCAAAGGCAAGGCCTTGACACTAATATGTTGTCCAATTTTGTTATCTACAGGATTCTCAAGAACAACGAGCTTACTGGCCCGATCCCTTCGACTCTGTCACAGATTCCAAACCTTAAGAACTTGTGAGATCACCCTCTTGTTTGTTTCATTTCCGATTCTCATGAGCTTGATGTCTTCTCTTGTTTAATTCCTCATGTTGAGGTCTCAAAAATGTAAAAGAACTTTATAGTTCTCTGGCTTCCTATTGTTTGTGCCTTTGCCAATGCTATCCTGATAATTGTCAGAGATTGATAATTATAGTGACCCAATGGAGACAATGCTTTTTGTTTCTTGTGTGCTTGAGAGTAACTGCTTGCTTTTTCTTGGGTGCTTGAGAAAAACTGTTTGCTTTTTATAATAATTGTTCGTTTTGATACAATAGGTTTTTCTGCTATCTGTGTTTCACTGAACTTCAGTTTGTTAGAGAATGACCATATGCTAAAATGTCATTGATGGTCATTGAGTTGGGCAGGGACTTGGCTATGAACCAACTAACTGGTGACATACCTCGCCTCATCTACTGGAATGAAGTCTTGCAGTACCTGTGAGTCTATTTGCGTTTGGTGGTGTGTTTGTATCCTTTAATTCTCCTTTGGTTTTCTGTTCATTTGGATTGATGATTCTAGGGGTCTAAGGGGCAACTCGCTCACTGGGACATTGTCTCCCGATATGTGCCAGCTGACTGGCCTCTGGTACTTGTGCGTATTTACTCCCTACACTTCTCAACTTCAATTTCCAGGCTTCCATTCACTTGGATTAAGTTGACTTCATAGCTCACAATATTGTGGTATTGACTCTGTTGTTTGCAGTGATGTGCGGGGGAACAACATCACTGGTACCGTGCCTGATAGCATTGGCAACTGCACAAGTTTCGAGATATTGTAAGCTGAGTCTCCATTTCTTAGTGTTTTTCAACTATGTATTTGTCCTGATGATTCTTTATGTCATGATTGCCCTTTATGAAATGAAGGGACATATCTTACAACCAAATTACAGGAGAAATACCATACAACATCGGTTTCCTGCAAGTTGCCACCTTGTGAGCCATTTCTTCCAAAATCACTTTGCAATTTTTACCATTGGTTTAGTGCGGCATGCTATCCACAATTTTGAATGGTTTCAACTCTTTTTTCATCTGTAGGTCACTCCAAGGAAATCGACTTTCAGGGAAGATCCCAGAGGTTATTGGTCTGATGCAGGCCCTTGCAGTCCTGTATGCACCTTGAGTATTTCTATCTCGATTATACCCAAGTCTTTTCTCATGTTGCCTTAGGTTACTTGTCTTGGGATAATAGCAGTTGGCTGGTCAATTTTATTACATATAATGTTGCAAGTGCAACATTCCCTGAGGATGCAGTTTTAATGAAACAACGTACCATTATTCTGGTTGCAAATGACTGCACACTAGACAGTGAAACAACTTAGCCAATATATGCCACTTAATGCGGTTTTCTAGAAACGTGAGCAGCTAGGTACAAAGTGTTAACCAACAGAAGGAGATGACTAAATGCATTTGAAACTTGAATCAAAGAAAAGCGTCATGTATGCTTTCAATGTTCAAATGACATTTGCAACAAGCATAAAGCATTCGAGATATGCACTCCATTTGTTCATCTCAGTCCTAAGGTTGCAACATAGAAGGCTAAGTTGGTGCTGCTTTATTCATCCAAAAGCACACAACATACTATACGGCCTCTTTATGAGCACTTTATTCTGGTTCAAGAAAAGCCATAGTAGTTGGATTCAGTTGGGTAATTACTGTACTATTTTTGCTCCTAAACTATCTTCATTGCCATTTACATATTAATGCCCCCTTGCATGTTGGACAGCTCAGCCATTCCGATCCTTTGGGTTGTTCTGGTGCATTTGATGATTTGCTTCCTGTGCATTTAGCTTGATAAATTTACCCTTGTCATTTTTCTGGTCAGTGATTTAAGTGAAAATGAGCTGACTGGGACCATCCCACCGATTCTTGGGAACTTATCCTACACAGGGAAACTGTGAGTCTGACAATTAACTCTCCTTGTTTGTAAGCTCAATGTGTGCTTCTCTGTTTCTGCTGATTCCTCAGGTAACATAACTCTCCGTGTTCTCATGTTCCCGCAGGTACCTACATGGTAATAAGCTCACAGGCCAAATTCCTCCTGAGTTGGGAAACATGTCGAAGCTTAGCTACTTGTATGTTTCTATGTCAAACACAATAGCTGCATTATTTCGTGTTTCTTGGCTAATGTACTCTAAAACAGGCAGCTGAATGATAACCAACTGGAAGGTACCATTCCACCAGAGCTTGGAAATCTTGAAGAATTGTTTGAATTGTGAGTCTCGGTGAAACGTCTCCCTTTCAAGATTCTTCAAAAAGAAAATTTCAGAGCTACTAATCTTATGGGCTATCTGCACTGCAGGAACCTTGCTAATAACAACCTTGAAGGCTCTATTCCTCGTAACATCAGCTCTTGCACTGCCCTGAACCAATTGTGAGCTTGCTTATTTCTCTAGATTTGTTCAGGAGATATCGCATGTTGTTTCTAACTTCTTGGCCTTTCTTTCAGCAATGTACATGGCAACCAGTTGAATGGGTCCATCCCTTTGGAGTTCCAGAAATTAGAGAGTCTAACATATCTGTGAGTTTCAATAAGAACTGAGAGCCTTCCTTCTTCTAGCTCTCTCTGTAATATTCTCTAAAAATTATGGAATTTGCTCTTCTTCATACTGAGAACATAGGTTGATGTTTATAATTTGCAGCATATGTATTCAGTTGCTTAATTTTATCAGATTTTAATCTTATAGGAACTTCTCATCAAACAATTTTACGGGGTTGATTCCTGTTGAGCTGGGAAGAATAATCAATCTTGACACTCTGTGAGCCAATAGTTCCATTATGTAGTCACATTTTTCTGAGTTAATGAAACTATTTAATATGATGACAAAGGTATGTTCTGACCTCCAGGGATCTCTCTGACAATGATTTTTCTGGACCCATTCCAGACTCACTTGGCGATCTCGAGCACCTTCTCCAACTGTATGACTCAACATGCTTATGTTTCTTCTGTTATAAGATAGTCCTTCACTTAGAGTTTGATTGTTGTGCTTGCACACGTATCTGGTCATTTTGGCCATGTCTTAACCATTTGTCCTCCTTTTTTGTGCAGGAATTTAAGTAAGAACACCTTCAGTGGGCCTATACCAGCAGAATTTGGGAACCTAAGGAGTATTCAAGTCATGTGGGTTCTGTATGCTTATATTTTTTGAGTATATCCTTTTGCATTCCACTGCCTGGAAACTTAAAATTGCTCAAATTGGTGTAGTGACATGTCATACAATATGATCTCTGGTTTGATTCCTGAAGAACTGGGTCAGTTGCAGAACATTGATTCCCTGTAAGATGAAATTTACATATGGATCTAATTTCTTCCTATTCTCCCAAGGTCCAGTTCTTATTATGTGTTTGTTCACACAACATTCTTTCAGAATTCTTAACAACAACAATCTGACTGGGGAAATTCCATCACAACTGACCAACTGCTTCAGCCTAATGTCCTTGTGAGTTAAACTTCTATTGGGAAAGCTACTGTGTGGATATTTCATTCTCATGTCATTGTGTTATTTGGATTCAGGAACCTTTCATACAATAACTTGTCTGGAGATATCCCCCCATTCAAAAACTTTTCAAAGTTTCACCCTGAAAGGTACAAAATCACATATGCTACGTGACAGTTGTCTTCACTATCTATGGTGTTCTTACTAACTCTTCCTTGCAGCTTCATTGGGAATCCATTCTTATGTGGTGACTGGTCTGGGTTCCCCTGTGGAAAGTACCACCATCAATCAAAAGGTATTCTTTAAGTTGACCTAAAGCCCAACTATGCCTCAGTGAGCCTGGTGAGCTGTCTGAAATTCCACTAATACTGAAGTTTTTTCCTCGACAGCCATACTCTCCAGAGCTGCTGTGGTTTGTATAACATTAGGCTTCATCACTCTACTGTCCATGGTTTTAGTAGCAATATATAAATCCCATCAACCCAGGCCATTTGTAAAAGGCGCAAACAAAACTCTGCAGGGTATGTCTGCTGTTTGGATTTTAATGTCAATCATCTTTGAGCTAGGAATCACGCATGGATTTATGCCTGGCAGGTCCACCCAAACTGGTTGTTCTTCAGATGGACATGGCAATCCACACGTATGAAGACATCATGAGAATCACGGATAATTTGAGTGAGAAGTACATTATAGGATATGGTGCATCTAGCACTGTATACAAATGTGTGCTCAAGAATTCTAAGCCTATTGCTATAAAAAGGCTCTACAATCAATATGCAAACAACCTCCGGGAGTTTGAGACCGAACTGGAAACGATAGGTAGCATAAGACACAGAAACCTTGTCAGCTTGCATGGCTATTCACTTTCTCCTCATGGCAACCTTCTTTTCTATGATTACATGGAAAATGGGTCCCTCTGGGATCTTCTACATGGTATGTTTGCTGATTCTCTGACCTGCTTTCTGTTCGTGTGTTCGCAATATTTGGTTGTATAATGTTAAATATATTCATTCATATCAGGTCCTAACAAGAAAGTGAAGCTTGACTGGGACACTAGACTGAAGATAGCAGTTGGTGCAGCTCAAGGACTTGCTTACCTCCACCATGACTGTGATCCCAGAATCATTCACCGTGATGTGAAATCTTCTAATATCTTACTCGATGAAAATTTTGAAGCACGCCTATCAGATTTTGGAATCGCAAAATGCATCTCATCTACAAGAACACATGCCTCAACTTATGTGATGGGCACCATAGGTTACATCGATCCAGAGTATGCTCGAACATCCAGGCTAAATGAGAAATCCGATGTTTACAGTTTTGGCATCGTTCTTCTGGAGCTACTTACCGGAAAGAAGGCTGTTGATAACGAGTCCAATTTGCATCAGCTGGTTAGTAATGCAAACTGCCACCCCTAAGAGCACCACTCGTATCACCATGTCCTTTAATGTTTCTCACCCATGTTGTGACATTTCAGATCCTCTCCAAGGCAGATGACAACACGGTGATGGAGGCGGTTGACTCGGAGGTTTCTGTTACATGCACCGATCTTGGACTCGTCAGGAAGGCCTTCCAGCTTGCATTGCTCTGCACGAAGAGGCATCCTTCAGACAGACCCACAATGCATGAGGTTGCTCGAGTGTTAGTCTCCTTGCTGCCTGCCCCTGCCCCTAAGCCATGGACAACACCTTCAAAGCTGATGGACTACAAGCGGTTCCTGGTTACCCCAGAAGAGAAGGATCAGCAAGAAGACCATAGCACCTCTGATGCTCAGTGGTTCGTCAAATTCGGAGAAGTGATATCCAAAAACACCCTGTGATGAGTCTTACCCTTTTCAAAGGGAGAGGGAAGGATCAAATTTTTGTTTTCTTTGGGGGCTGAGTGGGTTATGGAAAAATTCTGGAACATGTTGCTGTTGATGATGTACTCGTTCTGACGGATGACCCAGAAACTATACATTGAGGATGTCCTTAGATTCTCCACTTTATGTTTTGTACTGCCATGGATAGTTATTTCTATTTCTAGTGATGTCAATGTCACAAAGGTACTCAAATGAGTTAGGTAATGTGGTCAAAGTTTGTAGAACCTTCTGCTTAACTTGTATGAGATGGGGTCTTTTTCTGTTCTATAAACATGTGTAAGAAGCAGGAGTTTTCGTCTGGTCTATGGGTTTTTTGCCCAGTTAGCAGGGTGTTCGTCCGGTCTGTCTTTTTGTCCGGTTCAGCACTGTTCTGCCATGGCCTTGGATCCGACTCGGGTGTCTCCCCTGGTGGCATCTTTTCCCACTTAGGTTTGAACTAATTTGGCAAGCCTAAGGACAATATCCTGTTACTTCTGCATGCTGTTCTATTATATTCTTGTTAATATCAAACTAATGCGACATGCACACAAAAAGGTTGACACGTAGGGATGTAAATAAATTCAAATATGTTTGTTCTTACACCGGATTTGCGTTTGATTTTGTCAGACATGGGTATGTATTTTCCCTTCGTCTTAAATGTTGACATATATATATATGTGGAGGCGGATATAACACCCCCCCAAACTCCACGTTCTGATTTAAAAAAAATATAAATCACCAAAAACATTAAAATATTCAAATAGTCCGCTCTAAGTTGTTTTTAACTTTTTTAGATTTAATTTTTACTGTTGAATCAACAAAATCAACTATAGTCATTCAATCATGTTCTTCATTGTTTGAGATCAAAACTAGAATTTTAAAGGATGAGATCAATCTTATGGACTAATTTGATTATTTTTTTATTATTTTTTTAATATTTTTAGATATTAAATTTTGATATCTATCCTATCGGCTCGAGTTGATTTTTAAGATCAGACGATAAATACTAAACCCTTTAAGATGAGGATCAATCTTAAGGAGTCTATTTTAAATATTTACAAATTTAAAAAACTATTTTTTTAACATGGGGAGGATGGACTTTCGAGTGGGGGCACATCTAAATCAAACATTAAACTTTTTATTTTTAAGATTTTTATATTATTATTAATGACCATGTTTTTTTTCAAGAGAAAAATGCTTCTACTAACTTCCATTAACGAACATTCCTTCATCAACTGTCAAACTTAATAATTAAATAACAACACTCCTATAAAAAGAACCCTTTCAATTAGCACGTTGTGCCAAAGAGAGAGATATGAAAAGAGATCAAAATAGAGTTGACGAAAGAATAAAAGTGTTTTATACTTTTCCAACTATAGTTAAACGTTAACCAAGATTAAATAAGAATTTTTAATAGAACACTAATGAACGATAAATATATGATGTAGCTTGGCTGTTTATAACAATATAACAATAAGATAGATTAAAATTTTAAGAGGAATTTGAAACTATTTCTATTTTAGTTGAGTTTTTTTTTTTTTAGACTAATATTTTAGTTGAGTTCTGTTCATGACAATCCTACTCTTGTCATATTGTTACACAAAGATAGCCTTTTCATCTGTATTGGCACCTAGCTTTGTTGCCACTATATTGTGAAGTTTTTTACTTTGAAATTCTTTTATGCAGTGAGTTTTCTTCAATTTCAAATTCTAAACAAAATTATATTTCGGAAAAAACTATGAAAATCTTGTAATATGCAAAATTTATTTCTCATAATATATTTAATACTTAAATTATAGACAAATTTTTAATATGCATTGTTATAAATGATAATCTAGAAAGATACTTCTTTATATGAGCACAATGCAAGTTACATTTCAATTTTTTTATGTCGTCTCTATAAACAAGGTTGAATCCAGTTGGTTTGATAATATTTTAGTTTCAACTTTGAATAAACAAGATCTAAAAAATAAATTTGAAATATATGTAATATTATAAGTATTTTTTTATTTTATTTGACATAAATTGTAAATTATTTTTAGTATATATAATATTAAATAATAGTTTTTAGACTATTCTAAACTCCTTATCTGAAATGGATGTAAATTATTAATTTGTTAGTCTTAGTCTTATGCATTTATAGGTTCAAACGCCCAAAGATATATTGTTCTCATGTACACATGTTGGCAATTGGCAATACTAATTAACTATAATATTCACGTGTAGGGTGTAGGTGCACATTTAACATTTAATGATGATGTCCCCCTTTGATTGTCACTTTTGATATTTTTATGATTTTTTCATGATTTTTGGTAAAATAGGATAAAAACATTTAAGCTGAAGCGGCCATCGAGGGGGTAGACGGCTTTATAGATTTTTATGGAATTAGGGTTTCTCAAATTTTGGAATTTCATGTCCCTATAGCTGGACATATGCTAAGGTAAGCATCTGGTCGATTGGACGTTTTATCAAGATTTATTCGAAAATGTGAGCTTTTCTTCGGATTAACTTTGTGAGTGATTTATTTCAATGCTTAGTGTGCAAAATTGGTTCATATTTATCTTTAGAGGTCTCTAGTCTTTAGTAGATAATTCGAGAGAGTTTCAACCACATTAATTCACGTTTTATTATGCTAATTATAATTTTTTTAGAATTTATCTCTTAATTTTATGAATTATGAGTGTATCTCTATAAATAGACATTGAGAGTGAAACTCTAATTAAGGGATCTCATCTATCTCGTCACAAGGTTGCTGGAACTTGTCCTCCCCACGAGTCTCGGAGAAGGAAGAGGATCCCTCTTGCTTGAAGTTTTCATCCTTCTAGACTATGCTTCAATGGAGATTACATTCCATCTCTTTATCCCTCACTCTTTTGTCTTGTTTTAGTTCAATTGCATCATACATCATGTTTAGTTTCTTTGTACGCTTGTTAATCATATCATGCACGCAACCATCCGGTTGCACCTTCAAAGAGGGGTTTAAAAGCATCTTTTGAACATTGATATTGTACTTTACAAGTTTTAATCTCTTTTCATTGGTTTCTTGTTTGTGCTTTTTGTAGGGGAAGGTTGAATTTGTTGGAGGGAAGTTGTGTTGTTTGCCGGCCGAGAACGAAAAAGGTGAATTTACATGCGAAAAGAGGTATTTGTTTCTTTTTTTAAGTTAATTAGATTGTAGAGCAATTTTTTTATAGTTTTTAATTAATTTGGTGCCAAAAAATATTTCTCCTCAATATAACTGTTGTATTTTTATTGTGTTTCCATGGAGGTTAAATTATATGTCTAGAGATGAGTTATTTTTAACAAGATTTATTATTTACATATTTTTAACGAGGACTACTTTTCATATATACTCTCTTCAACTTTATCACAATGTATTCAAGTAAAAATTAACTATTTTATCATGTCATGAACTAATTTTTTGTTTATGCTCTCAAAATGTAATCTTCTTAGATTATTTTCAATTCTTTAAATATATTCACACTTTAAATGAAAAACACATATGTAACATGTTAAAAAGTTTATCTTGGCATATAATTTTTGTGAACCTTTAAATTAGTACTTTCAACTTCTTCATACGAATGCGTGAAAGAATTTTTTCGTCATCTAGATTGTTATATATATATATATATATATATATATATATATATATATATATATATATATATATAGTTACCATGGTAAGAAAATATTCTCCACATATAGTTACCATGGTAAGAAAATATTCTCCACATACACGCCAACAAAATATTTGTTGTTTACTATATATATATATATATATATATATATATATATAGTTACCATGGTAAGAAAATATTATCCACATACACGCCAACAAAATATTTGTTGTTTACTTTGTTAAAGGATTTATAAATTTATGCATATATACATTAAGAATTTTATTTAAGAAAAGAAATTTATGCAGGAATTAAATTATAAATATTCTTTTTTACTATTTAAATGTGAATGCCATTATATTTTAAAGACAATATTAGTTAAGGAAATACTCAGGTGAAGCATGTCTTGTTAACTAGCATACCTCTATTCACAAGAGTCGAGTGAACTCGGTACGCAACAGGATGTAGAGGATCATATCTATCTAGTTATTTCATAGCAAGATGGTTAATTATTAGGTTGTTGCCTATATTATCAGTAATGATGTTATTAGGATTGGTACATGCATTCTTTTTGGATTTGCAAGTTCAAAATTGTGAAAGTAAGGATGAAAACAGTAATGAAATATGTCCGCACTGATGTTTAACTCTCATAGGAGGATATAACTTAAAGGATAAGGACAAGGAAATTATTTGTATTCAAAGAAGTTTTGACGAGGATAAGGCACCCATTTCCAAAGCAAACTATCCATCCACTTTTCCTTTCACTCATTTAAACTATTGATCATATCTTGTTTACAACTCTTAGTTTTCATTCATCCATGAATGAAATCTCCCATTTGATCATATCTTGTTTAGTTTTTGATAAATAAAAGCCACCTTCATTAAAACAAAGTATTAGAAGAAGGATACAAAGAGATCTAGGGGTACAGTAAAACTGTTGGTATTGTATGTGTCCGTCAAGTCAATCACATATTTTGTATAATCTTATTCATTTAATAATAATAATGATATTATATTCATTATGTAAATCGTTTACCTGCTTCATGGTGAAGTCTATGAATATGTACAGTAGCTGTTAAATTATGATGAAATCGTAATAATGAGATTGACATTTTTTAACCCTACATTTGTAAGTGTTCCTAGTTAGAGGATATTTGAGAAAGATATCAAATATCTGGTGAGTCTAGTACATGTTACTCCCGCTTATGTGATAAAGGTGATTGGTCCTATAGTCACTTGTGTGGAGACATTAAGGCAAACATGTAGATGTTCATTGGTGAATGAGTTAACTGAACTAATCCGACATGAATCGCTAGATGGTAAATTATCTAACTGTCAAGCAACATGATTCATTGTCTCAATAACGTGGTTGGACCTCAAATCTGAGACACCAACGACAGTTTGTCGGTAGACTTCTAGTCTTTGACCATGGCTAATAGATTTCTAACCAAGGAGTCATAATCAGTCAAGTGATCGGATTCAACAGAATACTTTCGAAGGTGATTGAGTGTTCAATACGAGATCATTTGCTTTCGATAATTAGAGAGAGAATACCTTGAGAATGATGCACGGAAGTCCCTGACTAGGGGGACACTATATCAGAAAAGGTATTTTCTAATATCGTATAGCAACATCTAATCCAAGTAAGGGAACCGGTTGAGATTTGACAGTTGATCATATCTTAGGTTTGCTCGAAAGCATTAGTATGAGTGAAAGATTATAGTTACATGGTAATTGATGAAGGAAAGATTTCTTGAGCAGGTTGTTGAACTACATTATCTTTCAGGATGATGCAGTGTTGTTTGGCACCTATTTTGATCGGAAGTCAAATCGATTATCAAGAGATGATAAATCGATTGAATAATTATTTAATATGAGATATTAGATAAATTATTTTAAGTCAATAAGAGATTACTGGTCTAAAAACTAGACTGGCACTCAATCCTAAAGGGTCACACACACTAAGTTCTCGGTCGATTGATATTTAGTGAGAATTTATATTAACTCATGGACTTTTGTAAAAAGTTACCAAAGATTAATATAAATATACATTGTAGGAAAATCTTAGGCGAAGTTCCAAATTTTCCCACAGCCTGGACGTACTCCTCTCTCTCTCTCTCTCCTAGTCGGCCCTCTTAGAGAAGGGATCCCCCTTCCTCTCTCTCTTCTGGCTTTGCTCTCGCATAGATCGAGGTAACGCTCGCATGCCGTGGGGACCCGTGATAAGAAGAAGGGTAAGAGATCTAGCGAATCCCTCTAGAGAAGAAGTGAGGAGTGTTGCCTTAGGTTAATATTTTCGTCCTCGCACACCCTTTGTACAAGACTCGTTTGAGTGTGCTCCGTTTTGGTCGCGTGAGTTTGTGACTCCATGAGTTACGAAAATATTAACAAGATGCTCATTTTATTTTAAGTTGGCTCACGAGCTACCGAGCCGAATTAGGTGCAACTCGGGCACGACTCCTTTACTTATACGAGCTTGGACCAGACTCGAGTTTAACTTGTTTAGACAAACGAGTCGAGTTTGACTCGAGCCAAGTTCGAGTAGACTCATTGTCAGCCCTAAATATGGTGTATATTAGATAATGACCAATAAGATTAAAACATTTAATTTTTTTTAATAATAATCAGAACCAAAAAATCGAAAAATGGATACGAAAATAGGTGTTTCCGTTTTCGATTCCGATAACTTATCGGAAATATCCGTTTCCGATTCCAATAACTATCGAACGGATATTTTTTTTATCAAAAATGGATATTTTTCTTCTATAACGGATTGAAAAATCGGATAATCGAATTTCCGTTGACAGCCCTAGTGACAAGGTAGCTAAGCCTAAAGTCGAAATCCGACTAAGCCTAAGAGGGGGTCGGGGGATCTCAAAACTGGGTAACAAAAGGTAAGACCCACAAGGTTACCAAACAAAATAGGCTAAGAGGTGAGAAGGGACGGAGGGAAGGGATGGAGGATTACAGCGGGGAGAGGGTATAAACTATCTAGGGTCATGCACGTACCTGATGACAGGTTTTATTGTCCACATTGTTCTTTAACGCTCGTTCACTAGTTTAAAAATTTATTTTAATAAGTTTTTATTAAAAGTTACCACGAAGCTGGAATAGCTCAGTTGGCTAGAGCGTGTGGCTGTTAACCACAAGGTCGGAGGTTCGAGCCCTCCTTCTAGCGTGTTTTTTAATTTTGAAATTAATGTTTGTAAACCGTGGATAAACTTTTGGTGAAATATCTTATAAGGACGGTATTGCAAAATTAATATCAAATAATGGAATTAGCTATCTTTTAGCTCATTTTTGTCCTAAATCCCCTTCTAGAAGTCAATAGATACAATAGATAACATTTAAGAGGACTTTTCTTTGAAGGTAACAACTCTATCATGCCTTCTAGAGTCCAACGAGTTTTTGAAGATTAAAGCCCACTTTTGGTGAAATATCTTATAAGGACGGTATTGCAAAATTAATATCAAATAATGGAATTAGCTATCTTTTAGCTCATTTTTGTCCTAAATCCCCTTCTAGAAGTCAATAGATACAATAGATAACATTTAAGAGGATTTTTCTTTGAAGGTAACAACTCTATCATGCCTTCTAGAGTCCAACGAGTTTTTGAAGATTAAAGCCCACTTTCTATGGGCATCTTTTTATTTGGAAAAATATTTTGTCCTTTTGCAATAGACTCTCAAGTCTATGAATAGTTTTTTCCTCTTCGAGCACTTTTTTTTCATTTCATAAAAGTTTTTATCTTTGCGAGATCCATGATATTTTGTATATAATTTTTTTTCTTCAAGAGAAGAAAGTTCCCCCAGCTGTAATTCCTAATCTCCGCAAAATGAGATTTCTTTGGAACAAAAGTCTGCAGTCTCCGTATGGCTTTTCTCTTTCAAGACAACCAAGCCCCTAAAAGCTTCCCATATGTTTCCAAGAAGAAAAACAAGAGGGGAAACAAATCAAGCCAAGGGTGTGTTTGGTTCTAAATAAAATACATTTGAATGAAAAAGAATTCTAGGAAAACAGACTTTATGAGAAAAATAAAAATAGAATTTGAAATTTGCTACTGAGGAAAATAATTTGAAGGGAAAATTACATATATACCCTTAAAATCTCACTAATAGCTACTATACCCCTGCCTTCAAAGAAGATATCCCAATACCCTCAAAATCTCGAAAAAACCAGTTCTGATGCCCCATTCGATTAATTAATTGCAGTTGACTAATTGAGAACTTTTAGAGAATATTCGGTGAATAGGGGTTAAGTTAAACATGAAAATACAATTTTATCTCTAAATAAAATAACAAAAACTTTCTCCCTCCTCCCCACCCCTCCCCCTAGAAAGCTCTCTCTCTCTCCTCTTGAGCCCCATCTGTAACTCCAAGAACGGCTTCTCCATTGGTGCAGTAGGGCTCCATGCCACAAAAGTGGGAGTTTTTAAAGGGAAACCAAAGCCGCCATCCAACTTGTACTCCTGATACGAGCTCCCCATTCCCTCTCTCTTGCTCGCTACTATCCTTTTTTATTCGCTTATTGCCTGGTCTAGTAGGTTTATTACTTCTCTATTGGGATTAGGGATGTCAATTAGGTGGGCCAGCCCAACCCACTCCATATTAAACAAAATTGGGTTGGCCCAAGTTATATAAATCGTGTTGGATTAAATTTGAATTGACATTAGTTAAATCCGGACTGAGTTGAGCTGAAAATGAATTGGTCCAATTTAATTTAATAACTTGTACAATAATTCATACAAAAACAAAATACTTCTAACAAACCACTTACAAATAAGGCCAGCCCAACTCAACCTAACCCACTTATTATTAGATTTGGGTTGAATTTAAGTTGAATTCGGGTTAAACTTGGATTGAATTTGAGATGGACTAAAATTAGACTGGGCTATTTTGAATTTGAGTTAAACCCAAATTATCACATAACACAGCCCAACCCGCCCAATTTACATCCCTAATTAAGATCTCCCCCTTGTCACCCCCCTCAACATTTCTTGGCTCATTTGTTGGCTAAAGGGATGGTCGATGCTTCAACGCTCATCTGCCTGCCATTGCTCTAGCTCCTTTGGACATCACTTTATTCATTCAAATTTGGGTCTTTACGGTTAGGGGTGTTCATTATCCGATTCAACTCAAAAACCAAATCAAATAGAACTAAAATTTTAATTTGATTTAGTTTTCAAATATCTCAAATTGCACAAACTGAATCGAACCATTGAAACCGAATTATTTAACACGTTCATGTGATTGTATGTTTGCATTCTGCGTGAGCCGAGGCCCATGACCAAGCGCCCACTGGGCTGTGCATTATTAAGGTCTTAACGAGGCCGGCCAGGAGGATACTCTAAGATCTCCTGGAATGCTCTTTCTTTAGTTTTATCTCATATTTGAAATTCTCATATTCAATGAAAAAAACCCACTGTTGTAAGGGAGTAGAACCTCTCTCTGCCGTAGGGATGGGGCCCATGGTGCTATGAGAAATTAGATGATCTCTTATGGGTGTTTTTGTCATTTCCTATGTGAGTTAAGAATTAACCTTAATGTGCGTGAGTTAAACAACGAATGGTTAGCGGGCATGAGAATAGGAGAATGAAGAATTTAAGGATATTAAGATATTTTCTTTAAAGGTAGGGATATAACAGTTATTTACAAAGACTTTAAGGATATCCTAATAATTTTTCCTATTTTTAACTGTTTTTGAGAAAGACATTTAGTCTCATTCCATGGATGCCAAAATTGAGAGTTTTTCATTGACTAAAACTTTTCGGATTACCAAATAAGATGTTATACTTTTTCGGAGAAAACCTGCAACCCACGTTACATGAAACCATACGGTTCAAAGGATGAAAGGAAAATAAAGAAAAGCTTTTGAGAAGCATTGCTAGAAGAGAGGGAAAAAAAGAAAAAAAAAAAACGAATGCAAAATGCGATAGTTAATTAGCTCAAATTTCCACAGGTTTTCCTTTTATATTTTACAATACCATTAGTGGTGATATTTTTGTGTTCATTACGAGGGCTGAGGGTCGTATACAAAAGGGAAGTTTGCATACAAAGCCCTAGGCCCTCTTTCTTTTTCCTTTTTTTTTTGGCACAGAACCTAGGCCCTCTTTCATAACTGGATTAGCTAGGTTTCCAAAAAATAATAATACCTGGATTAGTTACCCCAAAGTAATTGATTTGAGAAGCCTTATATTGGAACAAGTAGCCTTTTGCGTTGATAACCATATTAATATTCTATTTGGAATAAATAAGAAAATTGAATAATATGTAAAAAAAGCAAAGTACGAAATGTAAGTGTCATTAATGTTTATTTAAGTTAGAATTAGTAGTTAAACCTTTTGGTTCAATTGCTTAATTCTAATTTATTATAAAGTAAGTCATTCTCACCCAAAATAATAAGTTTGAGCAATCAAAGCAAATAAGTTCAGACAATCAAATAGATCATTGTGTTTTCTGCTTATTCGTTTACTAAGGAAGCCCTAAAGAATTTTACATATGAGTTAGCATGTGGCTGAAATTTTGCATGCACTATGTGTTAAATGGCCTTACATGTGCTATCACCACCCTGTCTTCAGTCAGCTTTCATCTTAATTGCATCACATATCAAGGAGCTTTACACTAGATTAGGAGGGTTTTCACTGTCTTAAAGATCATTTGCACGTTCTTTTGAGGGTTCTTCTATTCGAAAGCTAAACAAAAAGGAGAACCAAAATTAGGATGAGAAAGAAAACGTAGAGAAGACTTTTGGGAAACATTTGAAATCATAACGAGACATTTACTTCAAGATAAAGTACCACAAAGTGCTGTAAAATATTATACATTGTACCCCCACAAAAATGTGATATTTTATAATATCTTATGGTATTTCTTTTCTTTGGACATAGTGACTACGGGTCTGTTTGATAACTCCTAATAAACCTCTAGTGTCTGAAACGGTCAGACATTAGAAATTTCAGATCGTTTGGTTTAATGACTAAATTGATGTTTTCTTAAATCTGAATTTTTAAGCAAGTGGAAGGACACTTTTTTATTTTTCAGACGAGTCCTAACCCTCGACGCTTCTCGTGACGCCGCCGTAGCTCCGCTCCTCTCGTCTGCTCGGTGCGCGGCTCCGTTCGAGCCTCTCATTCAGTGGTCTTCCCCAAATCTTTGCGTCGCCGTCGCCAACACCCCTCCAGCATAACCATTAGCAACAACTCCGCAAGAATCCAGCTCCTGCAAGAAACCCGGATTTTTCAGGTACCCTTCCTCGTGCAGAGAAGACATCTCTGGCAACACCTCCCCTGCTCGAGCGCTGCCCGACATTAGTGTTAAGTTTAATCAAACAGGGTCTACGTATATACGCACATGTTTACAATTGATCAGAATTCGACTCTTGAGCAATATAAATTTCATGACAAATATGGGCCGAACAACTTTGAGAGTTTTTAGGTTCTCAATTGGATTTATAATTGAGGCCTCCCAAAGGAAGGCCTTGCGGTAATGCGAACTGAGCTGCTTAGCTGATTCATAACTTGTGATATTTCTAAGTTCTGATAACTATGCAAGTATTTCCCATCATCCATAGTTATCAGAACTTGTCCTCGCACTTCTTTATCTCAATGGAAGCAAACTTTTGATCTATATGGCATTGAAGAATACGTAGAAATGCTCCAAGGCCTTTTCCTTAAATAGAGTAGTAAAACCAAAAAAAAACAAGAAATATCCTCCGTTGGAATTAAATTACCCGAGTCGATAGGGGTGTCGGTTTGGTAAGGTCCGCGCCGAGTGCGGGCCCTACTGGGCTCTTTTGGTCTTGGCCAACTCCACTAGCACATGCTATGGGCCCAACACGAGTCCAACAAGTTTTAAGGTAGCCTTGGGACGTATTTGGAAGTCTGATGGATTGTAGATTATTGACTTACGTATGAGAGAGATTTTGGAGAGGAGAAAAAATTAAAACACAAAAAAGAAGAGAGTTCATAATCCCAAAAAGCTATGGAAACCCAACTTTTATATGGAAGTCAAGGAAGGGAATAGAAAAGGACAATAAAATGTATTAATACTTCTCCTCTTTCACCAAAAACATAAAAACAATAGAGTAAAATACTAATTCATAATCTATAAACGCCCAAATGGGATTTTGAGTACTTAAATTCTTGAGAAAAATGTGTATCTTTTGAAATAGTTTTTTACATATATAGCCCTAAAACACTATATTTGCATTGATACTCCCAACTCTCACAAATTGTTTTCAATACCCCTGAAATATTATAAATATGTATCTAAATTCTCATGAGAAAAAGATTTTTTTAAAATAAATTTTTGCATATATATATATATATATATATGTATTTGCATCGATATTCCCTAAAAACATTTGCTTCTTCCATATGATTCTTAACCGGAAGGATTCATTATTAAATTATATTCAGCTCATAGGGAATAATATCAAAATACAAAAGATGTAAAGATTCATTTCAAATCACTATAAATAATAGGGATTAATATAGAAAAAGCCCTATTAATAAGAAACACCATGAAATAGGGTAGGATCTAAAAATAGCACTGTCAAGAAAAGATCTCGCATTTCTTTTAGGCTGTGCAGTAAACTACTATAAAACATCATAAAATATCATAAATAGTATTCTTTTATATTTGTTTGCTGCAAATTATTTTACCAGATTATCCTCATGTTTGGAGTACCGTAAATTATTGGATTTCAAAGTCGGTTGACTCAGTTTTCAAACTAAAACTACGGAAAATCAAAACATGTAATTTTAAAACTGGTGATTTTAAAAAATAATATATATATATTAAAGTCAACGTTTTATAATATTTTACGTCAAGTAAAATGACTCCAAAGAGAAAGTAGGATAATTAGGTGGTATGTTTAGCGATTCACGGTTGTGAGATAATTAAAAAAAATTAAAGAAAACAATTATGTATGCCACCAAAATAAAATAGTAAAGATCAACTGGCATTTTCCACTTTAGCCTCACACGGATACAACCTCGTAGTAAATTCATGTGCAAGCTTCCCAGATCCAACCCAAAACAGCCCAATTAAACAACGGCCCATTCTAACCTACATGCTGCAAAGCTGGGTTTGATCGTGTCATGGACTGGGCCAGACCAAGCTGCTAGCAAGCCTTCAACCTTACCTTGCTGTCACTTTGATCACTAGAGACTAGAGTAACATAGCTCATCTGAAGGACATTTATGGGATTTAGTTTGGAAGAAAATCCTTAGGAGGCACCATGTCATTTCCAAAAAAAAAAAAAAAAAAAGAACAGAAACAAAGGTTGGACTGGTGCTTTGGCTAGATAAACGGGTCCAAAATAGGTTTAAGCTTGTATCTTATCTTGGGAAGCAAGTTTGAAATCTTTGGGATAATTTCGTGGTAAAATGTCGGATTCAAAGACAAGACAATAGTTTTTGCATTTAATTAAAATTTCGGTTCTACCTATTATAATTTGTTTTGATCTTTTGTAGTGTCAGTTGCCATGTGTTACACATAAAAGACATCTTTTAGTCTTGTTTTAATTTTTACTGTAATCTTTTTGTTTTAATCCTAAGAGAACCAACAGATTCTCGAAACACTTTTTTACTTTATGTATGTTCCCTAAAAAATCCTAAATAGCTCATAAATAATCAAGCAGTAATAAAAGGCCTCCATTTCTCTTATTTCGGAACGCATGCATCTCCTAGAAGTCCAGTCGTCGAGCAGCAGCGCATCGTCGGAGTGGGGATGCTCCCTTCCGATCATTGTGCCGCTCGCTGCCGTCCGATTGGCGTGTGTGCAGCAAGCATTTCTCAAAAAAAAAAAAAAAAAGATCTCTCTCCATAAACGGACTTAATGGAAACTGGTCAGATTTGGTATGACTTTATCACTCATCATGCTATCGGTTTATCAGGACTATTCGTCAACATTAGGTCAAAGAAAAGACTACTCCTCAACTAACCTAGAAACTAATAACTAATCACATAATCGGATTATCAAGTACCATGGGCATTTGGTTTAAAAAACAAAAAAAGAACATTTCTATCCATTAACTTATGTGGTGCTTGCTTGCCGTAAATAGCTCTATCAATATACTCATATATCGACAAAGTCTATTGTCATAATAATTTTAACACAGATTCTGAACCTCTATTGAAAATATTACAGTTTGTTTAATCTAAGGGCATCCTCTCCTCTTCCTGTTCCATCTCCGACTGTCTATTTTCTGTTTAGCCATCCGCTTCAGGGCTTCAATTTTAACAAGAATGTCTTAAATTTCAAAAATATCAAATGTTATAGTTCATATATACCATATTAAAACCAATACTATAACCAAACAAAGCATTATCTATCATGCACATTCATCTTGAGAACTAAAGTTTTCATAACAGTCGATCAAATAATCAAATTATGGGTTACCTACCACTTGCACTTCTAAAGCCATTGGAGACCGGATTACCTCTTAATCTATTATAGGGGACGGCCGACAGGAGACCCAACCTGACCTGCTTCACACGAAACAAAGACTAATGTCTCCATCTCCCTCTCCTTTACGCAAGGAAACACTAATAATGTAGCCTCTCCAGAGCACCTGGGTCTCGGTGGGAGAAGGTGGGTAGATGCGACCCAGAGTTTGTTGGATGTCGTACAGGAAATGGCAGCACTAGGAGTGTCAATTGGACGGGTCAGCCTGTAACCTAGTCTAATCCAGTCCATATTAAATGAAATTGAGCTGACTTAAATTATACAAATTAAGTTGGGTTAAATTTTAGTTGACATTAGTTAAATATGAATTGGGTTGGGCTGAAAACTAGCTGGCCCAATTTAATTTATTGATTTTTACAATAATTCATACAAAAAACAAAATACTTCTAACAAACCATTTATAAACAGGACAGTCCAACCCAATCCATTAATTATTAAATTTGGGTTGAATTTGGATTGAATTTAAGTTAAACTTACACTGAATTTAGATTGAGCTAAAATTAGACTGGGTTATTTTGAATTTGGGTTAAATTCAAATTATCACATAATCCAACCCGACCCGCCCAATTTACATCCCTAGGCAGCACCTTCATATCAGGACATACTGTGGAGCAATGCCATGAGGGAAGTTGTATGACTACTATTAACCCTTTCCATGGGTGTGAACCCTTTGCAAAAGTGGGCAAGAGTTGAAGATTTGATGGACAAGTCAGTGTTAAGAGTTGTTTCATAGTAAAAGTATGTAGTTTGTTAGTTTTAAGACAAGAGAGTATTTTGTTTAGATGCTTGCAAATATGTGAAAGAAAAATAAGGGAATACATAAATTCTCTAGTTTTGATTTAATGTGGCCCTTCCTTGGAAATCAGAATAAGAGAATGGACCTTCAATTAGACTTTAAAAAAAAAGATCTGATAGGATTGTCTTTATAATGTTTAACATTAAACTAAACATCTGAAAATATTGTAAAATGAAATAATCTTTTACACTACATTGTCTTAGATTGAAATAAACAATACCTTAGTCGCATTATTTTTACGTAAGTTTAAGCGAAATAGGTCTAGAAAAGTTATCCTGAAATAGTTTCATTTCAATTTGAAGTGTGCTCTCCGATCTTATAAAACATGAGAAATGCTTGCTACAAGGCACACGCACAAGTTTCAAATCATGCCCTACACAATATGAGGCATCTAATTATATAGTGCTTCATTTTTTTCTTATAATTTTATGATTAATGAGCATATAGTATAAAAGTTCTACTCTAGTGGTAGACGAGGTCAATAATTTTCTAAAGAAAACCTTTTCTTTACTTGCTGCACTCCAGCGTTGCAGTGCAGCTAGTGTTTTTCAATAGGAGTTACATAATTTTAACTTGAAATCAAGTCAGGCTAAGTTTAAGCTAATTCCTCGGGCTAAGTTTAAGCTAATTCTAACTCAACTTATTCTCACCTCTGATTAATTCTAATAACTACCGTATACTTGGGTCCATCTTATACCATGGAAGCTCCAAACATTTTTAGATTCAGCAGGTTGGACTTCCTTGTTGGCCACAGTGCAACTTTTACCGTGGGTTATAAAATATTCCCCCTTGTTCCTTCCACAAGTCAATGCTCATGATCAATCTTAGTTTGCTAATTAGAGTGGGAATCCTCTTATTGTGAAACTTGACCTAAGCTGTTTACATTGTATAATCACATTTCTATATATAAAAACATGGTTGGAGTGACTAAAATCCCAACCTAATCTTTAGGTTTTTTTGGTATCGATCCATATAAATATCGTGAATTTGAAATAAGTCTTTTTATCTTACATGTTTTGATAGTAGTCCTTATATACTTCAATTTTTTTAGTTTTTAATTCCTATTGTTTGCCTTTATTAGTTTTTCTTAAGTCTACTATACCTAAGTATGAGTTTAACTCCCTCTAGAAAAGTCACTTATACCTATGTTTAAATTTTGAGTTTTACTTGCTGCACCAGCAATCAGTGTAGCGTAGCTCAAAAAAAATGATTTTTTTAGGTCATTGTAAACTTGCCTCATGTGTCCATGCATCCCGATCTCTGATGAAACGATCAAAAAAATTAAAATTATTATTAGCCTTGGCCCACTATGATCATTTTATGTTGTTTGTTGGGACTCATTTTTTTTTATTTTTTATAGTCATTTCAAATGTTTCCATTCATTTTAACATTGGTTTAAAGAATACATAATTTTTTGCTCCTTTTAAATGATTCTTAATTGGAAGGATTTATTACTAAATTATATTGAGTTTATAGGGAGTAATATCAAAATACGCAAAATACAGGGATCACCTATTTTTAGGATCGATAACAAAAAAACCCAATCTTTATTTGATGATAGAATAGAGTACGGTGTTTTTAAAATCTAAAATGGAAAAACAAAATCTCAATTTTTAAGTATCGCGCTCATCAAGGGCCATTACTGTTGACAACTATTTGAATGTCCTTATTTTCCTTGCCTTCCACTGCAAGAGTTAGCTTACTTTCTCTATTAATTCAAATACTACCCATTTCTACCCAATAACTAGCTCTAGCTTACTTTGTGATTCTTGATCTCTCAATTCGCATTGGTCACAAGTTCAACTATTGGTAGATGCTTGCACCCCACAAATTTGAGTGTGGCCTGTAAGACTACTTCCTTCTATGGTAGAGTTGGCTTAGACATATGCCTAATTAAGCGAAAAAAATCACATTCAGTGTGAAACTATCCCCAGTAAGAGGACTCGTGAGATTCAAACGTCTCCTAACTTAACCATCATAGCACTTAGTAAGAGGACTCATGAGATTCAAACCTCTCCTAACTTGACCATTGGAGCACCTATCCCTAATTTATATGAGAGTTAAGAGTAAATAGAAAGTTGTAGTTCCACTATGAGCTTTCTTAATTTTTAGTCCATATAAATATGACATATTATGAATAAACCCATATATACCACATATTAGATTTTAAATCCCCATATATTTTAAACTTTTATTTTTTTTTAGTTCACTTATGTCAATTTTCTCTTACCTTTCTCTCTCTCTATATATATAGAACAGATCAAATGATCCCCCATGTTTTAAAAAATAAAAATCATCAATAATTTTAAATATTCAAATAGGTCCGTTTGGGTTGTTCTCATCCTCCTAGCTCTAATTTTTAGTATCATATCTTGAAAATTAATTGGAGTCGTCTGATCAAAATAAAAAATTAAAAATAGTCAATAAATAAAAAATTTGTCAGATTAACCCTTAGGGTTGATCTCATCCCTTGGGTTTTAGTTTTGATCTCCAACATATGACTCACTTGATTAGGTTGCTACGATTGAGGTTTTGATCTGATGATGAAATTAAACTCCAAGAGGTAGAAACCAACCTTAAGATAGGTATTTGAATAGTTTAAAAGTATTAATGATTTTGTTTTTGTTTAAATGGAGAAAAGAAAGTTTGGAAGGGAGGCTCGTCTAAGTTAGATGAACCCCACGTCTCTCTCTCTATATATATATACATATATACATATGTATATATATATATATATATATATATATATATAGAGAGAGAGAGAGAGAGATTATCCCCTCAAGGTATTTCATCCATTGGAGATTAGGTTTTATAGTTGGATCGTATCCAAATTGATTGTAACCATCCAAGTAAAATAGTGATGAATACTAAAATCTCGGGGGATGGAAACAATCCTAAGGGTAATCTAACCAATTTTCCTTTTTTGACTATTTTCATAATTTTTAAAATTAGAATTTACAAGTACCCAATGGATAAGTATGATTAAGTTTCAAGATCGAATACGATTAGACAGTGAAATTAAAATACAAAGGCATGGGAATGGGGTTAATTTAATATTTAAAATTTTATGTGAAATTTTTTTTTTAATATAGAGAAGGAGGTCAAAACAGTACGCACAATCAAACCACACGTTCTGCATGGGGTTTGCTATTGTTGTTGGTGGTGGTGACACTGCCTAGTGCACCTCTTCATTTGGGATTGCTACTGCAATAGCCATTAAGAGATATCTATGTTACTAATAAGGGCATTCAATTATGGACTTAAGGTCACTTTGTTTGTCCCACCACTCTCCTTGGTATAAAGTATGCACATCCTCCTAGGCCCCCCTCACTCAATGGAATCAACTAAATGCAACCTTCTCCCTCTCTTTCTCCATCCCACTCCAAGAAGTGCTTTCCAAGGAAGAGAAATTAATAGCAACTTATTAAATAGAATATTTTTGGGTATCAAATATGATTTGTTTTTCATTTCTTTTTATAAATTTATTAATGAACTAGGGATTAGCACAATGCTTGAGAGGCCTCTCATCCCTATTACCAATGGGGAAGCCATCTCAGAGGAGGAGATCAGTTGCCAATTTAAGAAAGAGCACTCATTATTCCATTTCAAAGGTGACTTGGCCTTGTTTCGGAATACCATGCCTGTGAAGCCCTTTGCAATATCAAAACCCCAATTTTGGAGGGAAAATGATGGCACTATTAAGGAGGTGCTTGATGATGGGTTTACAAGTGGTGTCAATGGATGCTATTTTGCATCACAAATTGTGAGAAACGTTTCACAGCCACTGCTCAGGGAGTGTTGGGGAACCCTACTTTGGTTGTTGGAGTCATGACCTTATAGAGGAAAAGATGGACAATGATGATGAGAAGGAATGTAGTGTCGTAGAGGTTAAGACTCTGGGTGAGAACTCTAATTTAGAAAAAGATCCCAATGGTGGGTTTCCAAGAACCAAGGAGGAGGCATCGAAGGATGTTGAAAGGACCTTCTTAAAGTGCTCAATCAAGAGGAGGTTAGCATAGATGGTATATTACTTAAGTACATTGTGGTCAATCGTTCTACTCTATCTGATTCCTCAAACCCAATGGGGATAGGTTATGGTGTTGTCGTTATCTAGATGAATGATTGCACAAGTATATTGAATATTGGTTGGACATGGAAGTTGTCCATTCCTTTTTCCTACTTTGAGTTGGACCTATGTTCAACTAAGGGTTAAGTTGTCGTGTCTTGTGCATTTTCTTGCCAGAAGCCTCTAGCGACATAAGTAATATAGAAGATTGGAGATGAGCAGGATGTTAATGAGCAGCACCATGAACAAGGTGAAAACACTTTCTCAAGAGGTGTACCAATTGTAGGACCAGTAACAAATGCCATGACATATTATGAGGGCGATTAAGTGGAAGCAAAGTTGCTATCATGGAAGATACGGGGAGATTGCTATCACCGTACCACTCTCTCTGCCTCTCTCTCTCTCTCATTTTTCAAGAGAGTAAAAAGGTCTTTTGACATCTATAGATTTGTTTTGGCACCGATTTAAAGAATATTTTGTTCTCTCCTAAATGGTTATTAAGTAGAGGGATCTGTTAACACAATAAGTTAACCTTGTAAAGATTAAGACTTAAATACATGAAATAGAAGGTCTTATTCATAATTTAGTTATATTTGCAGGGATAAAAAAGTAAAAAGCCCTATGTTGTAATATGGATTGGATGCCAAGAACATGTATAAAAAGCACAAGGTTCAATTGAACTTTTAGCTTAATAGGTTTCATCTATGCATACCTACAAGAAAATAGTCTTTCTTTTGAAAATAAAGGAGTTTAGTTTTTAACAAAATGTTAAGAAAAAAATCATTTGTACAATAATATTTTAATATAACCAGATATTGCTACTCAGACATTAAGGTGGCACTTTTTGAAAATAAAACTCACATTATAAAAGTGTGATCTTAGAAACCGTTGGAGGGAAAATTTTAAACAATGCAACTTGTTAAATCCAACGAAGGAGCATGCCTCACCATACTCCATGTTCTCCCTAAACTCTAAACCCTCCTCCACTAGTGACAAAATAAGAATGGTGTCACCTATTCCAAAAACATGTTAATCGAACTCTAATTTCTAATACAAATTGTTAAACCATCTAATAAAACATGAAAACTATATAGATATAAAAAAAATTATTCCATTTTAATATCTAAAAGTCATAAAAGATTATACTAAATATTACACTATCTAGACCATCCATTTTGTACAACTTTGATGCATGAGAAAGACACATCAACGCATTCGGTTTTTCATTCATAGATGCTTTTTTAGTAGTCAAGAAAGTTCAACAACTTGGATTAGATATTAGAGTTTAATTAAGGTATTTCTGGAGTAAGTGGTATCATTCTTATTTTGCCACCAGTGGCAGCGAAATCCTCTCTCTCTCTCTCTCTCTCTCTCTCTCTTTATATATATACATCTATCTATATATATATATATATATATATATATATATACTAAGAAGGATCTCATCGCCACTGATGGCAAAATAAGAACGGTGTCACCTACTCTAAAAAAACCTTAAATGAGCTCTAATTTCTAATCCAAACTATTAAACCTTTTAAAAAAATGAAAAGTATATACATATGAAAAATCATTTCATTCAAATATATAAAATCATAAATTAAGTGGTATTATATATTAAACTATTTAGGCCATCTTATTTTGTACCAGGAAAATAAACATTGGATACATCTCATTTTACTTTACAGATAGTTTTTTAGTAGTTGATAGAATTTAACAGTTTGGATTAGATGTTAGAGTTCATTTAAAGTATTTTTAGCATAGGTGGTATAATTCTTATTTTGCCACTAGTGGCAATGGAACCTTCCTCTCTCTCTCTCTCTAATATAAACAAACACACACACACACACACACACACACACACACACACACACACACACACACACACACATATATATATATAAGATAGTGCCTTTGTCATCTCTAATAAGGGAACCATTGTTGTCACTCTTGAACTATACATTTCAATGAAACTCGCCTATGTAGACACGCTAATTTTGACGTCATTTCGAGTAAATTTCATATCATATAATAATGCCTCAGAATGGTCTGATATTTAACCATTGATTAATTTTTATTGATATTTTTTAGTGTCGGGTTGAACAGACACGTTTAAGTTAATCAATTGAATTGATTTTAGCTCAAATTTCAGTTAAAATATGAAGAATCCTAAAAGGCGTCGACCAATGTGGACGCGGTTTAGAGTTTATTCCTATTTTAACGTTTAAATTTGAATTTTAATTAATTGATTTAACTAAAAGGCGTCTGTGAAGGTCGACGCGTTTTAGGTTTCCTAAGCTATTTTAACTTCTCTTCCGGATGTTTATCCTTATCTTAATTAGGATAAAAGACGTCTACACACGTGGACGCGTTTTAGCTAATAAAGATAAAGATAAGTTTTCCCGGATATTAATCTGAAAGGCGTCATCAATGGTGGATGCGTTTTAGATAATTACAGATAAAGATGAATTAATCAGTAATTATCTGTCGATTAAGGTAGATAAATCCTAGATTTTTCTATGTTAATCGCGAACGCAGAAAATGCCTATAAATACCTTGCATCTCAAGGAGTTAAAAAAAAAAAAAAAAAGAGAGAATTATTGAGCCACAGCGTTATAGCGATTTGAAGATCGGAGCAACTACGTCGGAACGCCGGAGCGCTACCATTTCCAGAAGTCGGCATCCCTCTTCAAGATCTTCATCTCTTCAAAGCTTCAACCAACTGGACTGGGCATAAGTTTTTCATATCTGAATTTCATCTTCATTCATTAGTTTCATTCTCTTATTCACTTCATGCAACACACACCACATCATCAATTTTCCAAAACCATTTGTTCTAAAGGGGGTTTCAAAGCCATTTAAACAAGTGAGTTGCTGTTTATACATGTTTATAATCATGGTTAGCTTTGATATTTCTTCCATTTAAATTCTCATCAGTGTTTCTTCTTTATTTTTCTGTTTCTCTGTCTTTGCTGCACTCAACAACAACAAAGATCAAAAAGAGGGAAATCAAGCACAAAGCCAGGAGAACTTCCGGACGATCCTCAACATTCAACAGCAAGAACAAAAGAACAAGAAAGGGCTCTCTTTCTTCAGCCGGCTGAAGGAGGGGAACCAAGGACTCATTCTTCCGCATTCGAACAGGTAGGCGATCAAACTCTTTTGAAGCTTTTTAGTTAAAAGTTTCTGGCGATCACTTCACTTTAGTTTATGTTTTTAATAGGTTAATTTACTCTAAACAACATAGTTTTTTCACATAAATCACAGGAGCAATTTTCAGCACCTACAGCTCTTTTTGGCGATCACGGTGGGACTTGGTCTCGCCGTCTTTTAATTTCTTTTGTTCTTGCTATTATCATACCGGGCACCCACGGTGCACCATTTGTGTCTTTCGACACGTCCTCACCAATTGGTGAGTGTTTAGTTTAATTAGTTTCCCTCGTGCACCACGTGCACACCCCAGTGGCAAGATCTTGCCTCCCCTTGATTAGTTCAAAAAGCTGTTTTCTGTGATAAAATGATGTGTGATTGCGTGATTTCTTAGTTGTTTAGTTAGTAAATCATCATGTTTAAAATCTGAAACTAAAAATCTTTGCATGAGTCGATTGTTTACTGCATTTTACCCTGTTTAAGGAGGATTCGACCCAGAAAATCTTTCTGGAAATCTGTTTCTACGAACTAAAAAGCGTCCAGGAACAGCGACGCGTTTCAAAACCGCGTCAGCACTCCTAGACGCCTTTTAGCCTCCAGGTTTTCTCTGTCATTTACATCTGTTTCTACGAAATAATTAAGTTCTGTGTTGAATAGCGTCGACCATAATCGACGCGATTCAGACAGTTTTTAGTTATTTTCCAGGCTTTCTCTGCTGTTTGCATCTGTTCTCTGCGAAAGAATTAAGTTCTGTTTTGAATAGCGTCGACTATAATCGACGCGATTCAGACAGTTTCTTAATTATTTTGCAGTTTCCAGATTTCTGTGTTGAGTGCTAGCTACCCATTACTCTATTAAGCATTAGAGGCCATCCAGGTCGCAGGGCATACGCATTGAGGCTAAAACCCTCCTTTTCTTAGGAACACATTACTCGACGTCAACAACTCTCTCTGATTGGGTTGGTCCCTTGATCAGACTAGAGAAGTTGACGTTGAGACCTCCATAAGTCCCCAAAATCAAGGTATTCCTCCTTGATCATCGGGCTGGTTGTACCAATTGAAGTCCCGGCTAGATTCCGAAAGCGTTGTGAGAGAGAACCCTAGAGAATAACGGTGGAAACTGAACTGAAACTAGGATCCTTCCCTGAGCGAAATTGTGGTTTAATCCAATTCAAATAATTCAACAAGGAATCCTAAAATCACGTTAAACATCCACTTGTTTGATTAATCTCTGCACAACTTGTTTGATTAAATCTTTGAAAAAGAGAATCTAATATCATGTTGCTGCGATCAGGCAGAGATTTGAGTATGGCCCAAGACGCCATTATCAACTACGAGGGAGATGCTAATGCCCCTCGCAATTCAGATTTCAACTACGAGAACGGGAGAGATGCTGATGCCTCTCGTAATTCTGTCCCCATTCCAGTTCGACATGACGGGAATGTCCGAACTCCTCTTTTTCACCCACACGATCAATATCATGATCTTCCTCCGCATGAATATGCGATTCCTAATCCTGACCTTGAGGGGGACATGAATCAGAATGATCCCTCACCCTCCGATCCTATGGATCTTGTCAACGCCTTGGGAGTTCTTGCCTCCCGACTGGACCCTCAGCAGTTCGAGGCGATCCAGTCTATCCTGAAGGGGAAGGCACCCATGCAGCCTGCTGAGCCGAACTCTATGGCTCCCCCTGTTGTTACTCAACAACCTCATCCTCCTCCTCCTTATATCCATCAGGCCATGGAAGGCCTTCATCTTACTTCTCGGCCAACTGGGCCACAACTTTCATCATCCAGGCAACCGGCTAGACCGCAGACGCCCATTTATCAAAATGCCCTCGGGCATGGCGGAAGCTCTGCCGGACCTCATCCTTATTATCCTCCTTGTCCAACGTACTCTAGGCAGCAAGCCTATCAGGTACTTCCTCCTCCTCCTCCTCCCCAGGCAGATCTAACCACGCAGACGTTGCTGGCCAAGATGGAGCGCATGGATGAGCAGTTCAACAATCTCCAGAAGATGATGGGGGGAAATCAATTTACCGAGCCTGCCAGTGTTCCATCTGCCACCCTCTGAAATGCCAGTGTATCGAAAGTATAACGGTACTGGTAACCCCTTCACGCACCTAAAGGAGTTCATGTACGAATCCTCTTTCTGGCAGAATGATAAGAGGTCATTGGCTTTCTTGTTCAGGAGATCCCTAGAGGGACCAGCCCTCGAGTGGTTCTTTTCTTTGGAACCCTCCGAAGTAGAGGATTACGGTATCGTTTCACGCAAATTTATCCAACGATACCAGGACAGAGTTGCACCCTCCTTGTCTATCACGGACCTCATTGCAGAAAAGATGAAACCAGACGAGGAGTTTGTCAGTTTTGCTGACAGGTGGCGGGGCCTGGCTGAAAAAGTGAAAGATCACTTGTCCGAATCCGAACAAGTGAAAATGTTAATTTCTAACGCCACGCCCCAGTTCAAGCTAGTCCTCTCCTTGAACAATTTGACTAATATGGCAGAGCTCTATGAAAGAGCACGGTACTGCCAGAATGCTTTCAAGGACGCTACGTTCTCTAGCGTCTTTGATCCTCACAGACCTAACAGGCCTCCACCTCGGAAGCCTGCCGTGTCAAATTCTCCCAGCACAGGTCCAACTACTGAGGGCACGCTCTCTCACGAGCAGGTCAGTACTATGAACAATAACCCGCCCCAGTTCGTGAGGAACCAGCAGCAGTACCAGAGGCCACCACAGCCGAGCCAACAGGGGTACAGGCAGCAGCAGAACCCCCATTACCAACAGCAGTACCAGCGGCCCCAGCAGCCGAATCAGAACCAGCAACAGCAACAGCCGCAACGGCAACAGCAGTATCAGCAGCCACATCAGCAGCAACAGCAACAGCCACAGTACCAGCCGCGTGCACCGCCGGCGTACCACAATGTCCCTCCTCCTGGTGACTACAACCAGCAGAGGAGACCTCCAGGCCCGAAGAGGGCAGAGTACCCGGCCCTCCGAGAATCCTTGGCGGATATCTTCAGCGCTTTAATGGCAGCCAATGCCTTAGTTTTGCCGAGGGAGAAGGCCGTCTGGCCTAAAATGCCGATACGTCTAGGTATTGCTACTTTCATAGGCAACCTGGGCATACCATTGACACCTGCTTCCAATTCAGAGATTATATCCATGATCTCAACGAGCAGAGCGGCATAGACTGGGAGAAAATGAAGAAGTACATAACAGCCCTGAAGGCGAGGAGACCGCAGCAGCAGCAGCAGCAAGCAAGACCACCGGCACAAGCAGCAGCACCACCCAACATGGGCATAGTGCAGAATCCACTCCCAGAGCACCAGAACCAAAACCAGGTTGCTCCCATTTTGACGAACAGCCAGTCTGAGGCTGGTCGTGGGCAGTAGTGGAGAATAGAGGACTCTTCCTCTCTTTGTTCAACGGGTCACGTTCAAAGTACCGCAGAGCGACCACCACGCCGCACCATCCACATACCAAGGCCACAACCCGTTACTATCACCCCTATACCCACACCTACATACCACTCGCCACCACCCAATAACCCATTACCACTACCCGCCTTCCTTAGACCCATTACGCCCCGCACTCCTACGCCTCCATCATATAACCCCCCGCAAACCAATAACACACCTCTTCTACCATCTAGGCCGCTATTACGCATACCATTTCCTACTTCACCCGCTACCACCACCACTTATCCAGATATGCCTTTACCATCTAGACCGCTATTACGCGTACCATTCCCCACTTCGCCAACCACTTACACATCCACCATCCAACCCTCTAGGCCTTTAATCCGCACCGCGCCATCACCACCTAGCCCTACGCCATCACCTACATACCAACCCTCTACGCCATCTGCACCATCCAACCCTGCGGTACTTAAGGTGTCACCCGGATCCTCCACGGTTGAGGAACACGCGCTCCGGAGTGGAAGGATTTTCAACAAGGTCTTTCCTCAGTCCACAGTAAGAGACGACCCATCACAGCCAACTGAGGAAGCCCACAATGAAGAGAGTGCACCAGGCACTCAATACGACCTGTTGAAACACCTGGATCGAACACCGGCACGGATCACTATACTCGAACTGATCAAAAGATCTAAAAGTCACCAAGAAGCTTTAATGGAATATCTGCAGAAGGTGATGGTCAATGAAGACGTGCCGGTAGAGAAGATTGCAGCACTACTAGTTCCTCAGGGGGATCAGCCCTCCATTACATTCCATACATCGGAACTAGCACCGCCGGCAGCCAGAAGCATGGCTCTGAGTATCACGGTCAATATCTGTAAGAAGGCCGTGGATGCATGCCTGGTCGACACAGGGGCTTCGATCAATGTTCTACCTCCGAAGACCCTGGAGCTGTGCGGTGTGCCCAAAGAGAAATGGCTGCCCAGCCCCATCTCAGTAACAGCATATGACAATTCTACCCGTTCCCCTCTGGGAATGGTCTATTTAAAGGTGGAGCTGGGCCCTGTAAGTCATGCAGAGGTAGAATTCCACATCCTGGAAATCGACCCTTCCATAAATGCCATTTTAGGTCGGCCTTATATTAAAACTCTTGAGGCGATTCCTTCTACGAATCATCAATGCCTCAAATTTCCTTACAAATGACGAATAATTAAAGTAACGAGCATGCCGATCCTTGCTGCTGCTCATACCTTGAACATCAAATCTGCTGTTCTACCTGGCCGACAACCTTTTCTGTCGGTATTACAGGTTTACCGCCCAGTGGCTGATCCTCTAAAAGCCGCTACTATTTCTCCATACCCATTAAATGCTATCAAAAGGGGGAAGTGCATGAGTACCCCAGGATGGAGGATTATGATGAAGAACGGCTACGAGCCTGGAAAAGGTCTGGGCACACAATTGCAAGGCAGGACCACTCCTATCAGAAATCATCGAGCAGCACCTGGAAGTGGTCTGGGCTATAGGCCAATAAAACTGAAGCAAGATCCGGTTCAGAAAGCATAAATCAAAGAAGGCCCGAAAATCTGGGAGGCAATGTCCACACCACTCAAAGAAGGCCGAGATCCCCTAACATGGACCCTGTATACGCACTTTGTAAAAGGGCCCATACTTAGCTATGACAATACGGTAGTCATTACTTCCTGTTTTGACTTCCATGATATATATGGGAGGGACTTGGCCAGACATTGCTCTGAACTGCTTACGTACCAATCCTTGGAGGCTCTGCGGCCTATGAAAAGGGGGAAATTCCATGACCCTGAATGTGAATGGTACAGGTGGTTCGACCTCAGAGACCTGTATATTGCACTGAACAGACTATTTCTGGATCCTGCAGAACCTAAGTGGCCGCCGCAGATTGATGAATTGATTGAAAGCCCTAGTGCCATATTTGACAAGCGGATACTGCTATCTGAAGAAACTGATGAAGGGGAGCCAGATGACCCCTATGAAGCTGGTTATACAACAGATCTGCTCTGGAAGGGGACATATCCTTCACATGTCTTCATGCTCCATACTCTTTTTCGCACACTGCTTTTGACCCCGACTTGGTCGCGGGTCATAATTGAAGATATTCCACGGCCTCCGCCCGTCATGATTACTCTGTCCCCACGGGACATTATACCACAACCTCCTCTCGATCTAGAGAGGTTGTATAATTTGATCTGGGACATATTACTATATGATCCCCCTAATCCTCTGGCCTTGGTGCCACTTCCTCTGTCTGATTCCCCTCCCATTCGTATTCATTCATGCTTTATGTTTAATTCTTTCATTTTCAAAAAAAAACGCCAATTTGGCAACAAATTCTTCCCAAATCCTCATTGAGGAAACATCTTACTTGTCCGATTGTACCCCATTGCGCGGGTCCTTCGGTCAAGAGTCTCTTCTAGATCTACTATGTCCCTCCCCTCGGGAGGATTCTCTTGTATTTCCACTTGTATCCCAGGATTTTCATCCTGCTTCGTCTTCGTTAGGTTATGATAGTGAAGTTAGGCAGTCTAGTCAGGTTAGGAAGTCTAGGAAGCCTAAGGGTAGGCAAATTCCAGATAGATACCTCCAGGACTTAGCTGATAAGTGCTTTTCTTGCTCTTTGACCCCTCAATTTTTAGAAAATCCAATTCAGATGCCAGAAGATTGCATGGACGATGAGTTAGTTAATGATGGGTACGGGGTATATGAATTAGTACATGAAAAGGACCCCATTGTTGAAGAGGAAGATGACGAGGACGCAGCTGAGGCATATGCCAGTGGAGTGAAGAGATTCGATGAACCCTCAGCTGCCGTAGAAGAGCCCACCAAAGAAATTAATTTAGGGACTGAAGACGAACCTAAGGTTGTCCTCGTCAGTAAAAATCTTTCTACAGAGGATGAGAAAGCAATGGTACAAGTACTCAAGGACTATAAGGACACTTTCGCCTGGAGTTATGAGGATATGCCGGGGTTAGACTCAACTTTGGTTGAACACAGGTTGACATTAAAAAACGGAGTTAGCCCGGTCAAGCAGAAATTAAGGCGATTCCACCCACAAATGGCTCTCAAGATGAAGGAAGAAGTCGACAAATTGCATAAAGCTAAATTTATTAGAGTTGTCCTTTATCCACAATGGGTGGCCAATATAGTCCCGGTTATGAAGAAGGACGGGAAGGTCAGGATTTGCATTGACTTCCGCGATTTGAACCGGGCGTGTCCTAAAGATGATTTTCCATTGCCTCATATTGATGTACTCATCGATAACACCGCTGGCTATGAAACTTTATCATTCATGGACGGATTTTCAGGATATAATCAGATTAAGCTGGCAGAAGAGGATCAAGAGAAAACGTCATTCACTACACCTTGGGGAACATATTGTTATGTTGTCATGCCATTTGGGTTAAAGAATGCTGGAGCCACTTATCAGAGGGCTATGATGGCAATATTCCATGACATGATGCATATAGATCTGGAAGTGTATGTGGATGACTTATTGGTTAAATCGAAAACAAAGGCTGAGCATGCCAAAGTTTTGGCAAGGGTATTAGAGAGATCAAGAGAATATCAGTTAAAGATGAACCCCAAGAAATGTGTATTCGGGATATCTTCAGGAAAATTGCTTGGATTCATTGTCAGTAAACGGGGAATTGAGATCGATCCTAATAAGGCGAAGGCTATTAGAGAAATGCCACCTCCTAAAAACTTGAAAGAGTTGAGAGGATTAATCGGGAGGTTGCAATTTATTCGCCGCTTCGTCTCCCAGCACTCACAAAGGTGTAAGCCGTTTTACGAGCTTACCAAGCCGGGAGTCAAATTCGATTGGGACGATAAGTGTCAGGAGGCATTCGATGGATTGAAGAATTATTTAGCAAGTCCTCCTGTTTTGAGACCACCATCTCCAGGCAAACCATTGATACTTTATATTTCAGTCCTGGATGATGCTGTGGGGGCTGTCCTAGCACAAGAAGATGAAGAAGGGAAAGAGAGGGCAGCCTATTATCTCTCTAAACTTCTCAACCCCGCTGAACAAAGATATACGGCGATGGAGAAGACATGTGCAGCATTGGTCTGGGTTGTGCAGAAATTGAAGCATTATTTTCTGGCCCATGAAGTCCATCTCATCGCTAGGATGAATCCGATCAAATTCCTTCTGGAGAAATCTGTTCTTACTGATAGGTTAGCGCGATGGCAAAGCTTTCTATCTCAATTCGACATCATCTATATTCAGTAGAAAGCGATCAAGGGCTATGCCATAGCAGAACATCTAGCTCATCATCCCCTTCCTCGATTTGATCCAGTGCGATTAGAGTTTCCGGATGAGGAACTGATGTCCGTAAATCAAATCAGAGATGATATGTGGACCCTGCATTTTGACGGAGCTCTGAATTCTCATGGAAAAGGGATCGGTATCGTTCTGTTATCACCTGAAGGTATCACCATTCCACAAGCCTTTCAGCTTGACTTTCCAGTCACCAACAATATAGCTGAATACGAGGCACTTCTTGCTGGCCTCGAGGCTGCTCATTTCCATGGTGCCACCAAACTCAGGATCGTGGGTGATAGCCAACTGATTCTTCGCCAAGTGCTGACCAAGTATCGAACTCTTGATCCCAAGCTCAAGCCTTATCAAGAGCTTACTTCTGCTTACTCAAAGCTTTTCACGAAATTGATCTTTGTCCATGTCCCTAGGAATCAAAACATCTTAGCTGACGCTCTAGCTTCACTCGCATCATCTCTTGATTTTCCAATCAGCAAACAATCTGAATCAATCATAGTTCATAGGCGTCTTTCACCCGCCGTGAAAGACCCTTCATTCCTTAGAACTAAGGAGAAGTTGCTGAAGAAAGTCAGAGAGGGAGATATCATTGAGAAAAGAGAAATCATGTTAATAGAGCTGTTAGAAGAGATGGATGATGAACAGAAGCCATGGTATTATGAAATTGCAAAATATTGTGAAGATCAATCATATCCTGAGGAAGCTACAACTGAGGAGAAGAGAGCTATCAGGAGAGTTGCTCAACGATACACCCTAGTTGGGGGAGCATTATACAAGAGAGGTTTTGATGGAGTTCTTCTGAGATGTCTAGACGAAGATGAGCTTTGGAAGGTTATGGAAGGAGCTCATAGTGGAGTTTGTGGTGGTCATGTCAATGGACAGATGCTAGCAAAGAAGATCCTTAGACAAGGATTTTATTGGCCAACCATGGAAGAAGACTGTGTAGGATATGTTCGTAGGTGTGCTAAGTGTCAACTTCACGCCGACAAAATTCATTCTCCTGCATCTTCACTCCATCCTGTTTCTTCCCCATGGCCTTTCTCCATGTGGGCTTTCGACATTATTGGACCTCTTGGTAATCTAGATTCCGGCATCAAGCAAAAATCTTTCATTCTCACGGCAACGGAATACTTCACCAAGTGGGCAGAAGCTGAAGCGTACGTGGAGATCAAAGCATCAACCGTCTGCAAATTCATCATGAAGAACATCATCACCCGATTCGGAATTCCAAGCACCATCGTCACCGACAATGGACCGCAGTTTGTGTCACAGGAATTGAAGGACCTCTGTAACAGGTATAAAATTGCATTGCATCATTCATCTCCTTATTATCCGCAAGGCAATGGCCAAGCAGAGGCAACAAATAAGACTTTGATAAAAATCATCAAAAAGACGTGCAAATCTAATAAGTTCGCAGATTGGCCGGAAAAATTGGTTGAGGCTCTATGGGCCTACCGAACTTCAATCCGCACACCCACTGGGCAGACTCCTTATTCCTTAACATTTGGAATGGAGGCGGTAGTTCCATATGAGATCCTTATACCGTCATTAAGAGTACAATTGAATAAGGAATTTTCTATTGATGAACATCGTTCAGCACTCCTTGCTCAATTGGAACTTTTAGACGAGAAAAGATGGTCAGCTGCTAATCATGCAAAAGTTTATCAAAACAGACTAGCACGTTTTTATCAAAAGAAAGTCATTGAACGTAAGTTCAAAGTTGGTGAAATGGTCGTTAAAAGAATTTTTATAAAACCTGGTGGTCCGCGTTCTAAGCTCCAACTCAACTGGGAAGGACCTTATGTTGTATCGCACGCTTTTCCTGGTAATGCTTATCGTCTTATTAATGCAGAAGGAGAAGAGTTAAAACATCCTTGGAATGGTTTATATCTTAAGAAATACTACCCTTAGGTTAAAGAGTCGATCAGTATGGTACAAAGACCAGTGGAATCAGAAAGTTTATAAACTCAAATTTCCTTATCAGTCTGGATAACTTAATTTCAAACCCATTACTGCACACACTGACACGTTTGATTCGTGAGTAACAAGAGATGACAAGTCCTAAAGAATATCGAAAGCTTGACCAAAAGTGTAAAGTACAAATCATTCTTTTTGAAACAAAATTCTGTTTTATACTCGGCCCATGATGTCGGAACGAGGCTTAGAATAGACTACCAAGAATACCCGCCATCTTAGTAGGAGGCCGTCATAAAAAAATGGGGGAGATCCGTCCCGAAGAATAAAAAAGAAAAAAAAGAAAGAAAAGAAAAAGCAAGGCAAAAGCCAAATGTCAAATCAAAAAGGCCATTACATTACAAACGTTACATCAAGGCCATGAAATGAAATAAAAGGGGAACGCAAGGTCGATAAATACCCCGGAAAGAAAATGACCGAACCCCAACGGATATTAGGGTAGAAAAGGGACATTTTTTTAAGTCTCCGGAACCTTCTCATAGGCTTTCTAAACTTATTCATCTTTTCTTTCTAAAGAAATGTATTCCAAACTTAAGGAATGGCTTAGATTGACTAAGGGTCAAATCATCAAATGGGATCACGAATGGAAACACAAATTCAAGCACGATGGGTTTAAGTTGAGTTGTTAAAGAATAATTTGGAAATTAAGTTAATAAATGAATATGATCTTTTGATCCAAGTACCATGCTGATCTTTTAATAAAAAATCCAAAAAAAATACATATATCAAAATCCAAAAAAAAATACATATATCAAAAATAAAAAAAATACATAAGTCAAAACCCAAAAAAAAATACATATGTCAAAAAACTAAAAAAATACATATGTCAAAAATCCAAAAAAAAAGGGCATATATTTCAAAACCCCAAACAAAAATGAATATTTCAAAAACAACAAAAATATTTCAATTAGCATCTGCTTGTTGCATTTAGTGTGTTTCATCCCTTTTATTTTCAGCGAGCATCCGTTTGCTTGTATGTTGCATTTTGCTTAAGTTTGATTATTCTCATTACCTTTGTTAATAAAGGCCATGCCCCTTGACCATTTATTGAAGAAAAGATTGATTGACCATTTATTTGGTCAGGCAAGGGGCTAAGCCTAAACAGATACTTAACCTGTTTGTTAAGTGTGTACAGGATGCAAGATAAACACAGGAACACAAGATTGGAGCCAAAAAGTTTCATGTATATTATCAAAAGGCGTTTTTGTACATGATACATGAAGAAAAGAAGATACATGAGCCCTCAAGGCTGGCTCTCCCCTCCGCCCTCGTCCAACTGGCTCTGGGCCTCGTCAGGTGCATCCGGTGCTGGTCCTCGACTAGGAGGTGGAGGTGGTCTCATCACGCTCGGCCCCGCATGACCGGAAGATACAGCAGCACTGGCAGTGAAGGCACTGGTCAGACCACGCTCATGGGCACGCTGCCGAGCTCGCTGGAACCGTTCCTCCACCATCTTGCGCTCATGCTCCGCAACCGACAAGCGACCCTGCATAGCCTCCAGTCGAAGGCGGTCGCGGTCTCTCTCCTCCGTCACAACCTCCAGGCGAATATGGAGGCGTGCAAGATCTCCAGTCGAGAGAAGAGCCACCTGCTCCTCCAGAGCCCTGATCCGCTCTGCATCAGCCTCGGCACGAGCCGCTGCAGCACGGGCCTGCTCTATCTCCGCTTCAGCCCTCTGAAGGGCTTCCTGAAGCTCAGCAACCTGAAACGAAGATTTTGTTAGTCCAAAGCAATCAAAATAAGCAAGTAATCAATTTCAGAATTCAAAAATTGAAGAACTTGCCTGAGCAGCACGGTCCTCCTCCGCTAGAGAAGCCCGGTGGATGGCGGAGGCGAGTTGACTCTGGAGGTCAGCCATGGCAGCATTATGAGCAGCGGACGAGGAAGACGAAGCTCCATGAGTAGGAGGAGCCGCCTGGGTGTAGACGGCTCGCTGCACCGGAAGACAACTATCAGTGGTTAATCGCCAAAACAATCAATTAATTAAAACATGCATTCATATTCATATTCATACATACCAAGTCATACAGTTCCTTCTGAACTTGTTCTAGCTGGGCCTCCGCATCATGTAGGCGGGCCCGGAGGTCGACGATGACCGCATCACGCGCATCCTGCATGTCATACATACATTCATTCACAAATATAAATCAAGATAATAATAAAATTAAAGACGCATGAATTCATACTTACATCGAGTGGTCGGAGGAGCCGAAGCTGATCGGCGTAGTGGGCCCGGTACTGCTGGAGGTAGGCCTCGCTACTCACCGCCCGTGACTCCACTCTGACACCCCGGCGATGCCAGTCTTCATATTGCTCAGGAAATTTCGCTCGCCAATCAGTGAGGGCTTGCTTGCCCCTCATGCTCCTTCCGACGCCCTCCGGGACCTCCTCGTCAATCCATTCCTGGTGGAGGCCCAGGGTCCTCATCACGAGTCGGAGGCGGAGGAGCTCGATCTCATTGAGGCAATGCACCCATATCTGCCTCCCAAACCGCCTCCTGCCAGCCGTCACCCACGGCTGACCCTCCTCATTCATGCCCAAGTATGGGCGCCAAATCACCTGCATATAAGTTAGATGCATTCATAAATAACTTGCATTTAATAAAAAGATTGCATTTAATGAAATTAAACAAGTTAAAAATTTTACCAAGAGTTCTGGATAATCCAGAAACTGACGGCGGAGGGCCGTCAGCTGGTGATGCTGTGGAGCCGTGTCCACAATCGGCTGCCAACGGCAGGCAAAAGGGACGGCATTTGGACGAATAATCCTCGCTCTGCCGAGCGGGAAGTAGTAGTAGCTTCACACCTGCATTCATAAACATATAGGTTAGAAAAGAATCATATCATATCATATTGCATTGCAAATAACAAATAATTAAACAATTTAATACCTGAAGAAATGGTGAAAAGCCACTGATAGTAGTCTCACGGTCCGGCGTGACCGCGGATAGATCGGCAAAGAGGTGAGCCAGAAGGGCTGCACCCCAGGCATACTCTCATAGGCTACCTAGGTCATCTAACAAATAAAGAAATCTACAATGGATATGGTCGCTCTTCGTACCGAAGAGCAACCTACCGAAAAAGAAAACTAAGAAGACTCTAAGCTGTCTATCTGCCTCCTCTACCTGACCAGGATCGCTACAGTAGACAGAAGAGGATGACTCTGCTAGCCTATCCCTGAACTCCTCCCGGGTCTCGTCAGACCGACGTCGGGGCTCATCTAGACCTAGGGCTGCTTCTACCTCGACTCGAGGAACCATCCTAGACTCCCTGCCTAGGCTAGATACCTCTATCCCTAACAAAGCTTCTGCCAATCCCTGGTAGTTGGGGTAGGTCACCCCGCTCACGGGTCGGCCCTCTGCCCGGAGGCCAGTAATCCTGGCCACATCCTCTAGGGAGGGGACCATATGCCCCCATGGCATTAGGAATGCCCGACTCTCTGCATGCCAACGCTCCCTGAGCGCCTGCAGCAGGACTAGATCAAGCCAAAATGGCTCAATGTCCAATACCTCGCCGAATCCCATCTGGCGCAAGCGTGCCTTCTGGAAGTCGGGGAGCCCTCTATAAGCCCCAACTACTAGGTCCCATGAAATCCTAGCCCTCATCACTCCCTGCAAATAAAAACATAAAAATAAGGGTCAGTAATTAAAAATAAAAACAGAAAAATCAGTTCTGTTTTGAAAAGCGTCAGTACACGCAGACGTGTTTTAAAACACGTCAACGTGCATTGACGCAATTCAAACTCTTTATTCCTAATTAAAAATTCGGAATTTATATTGAAAGACGTCAGCCTTAGGCGACGCCTTTTGAAAGGCGTCACCTGGTCTGGACGCCTTTCAAGTCCAGATTCCGGATTCCATCAAGAATCTCGTTTTCTCCCCTCTTTTCTCATCCATTCATCCCACAGGGATCTTACCGTGTGGAGGTCGCCCTCCTCTTCTTCTTCTACCGCCATGGGTGCCGGTGGAGGGAGCTCCTCCTCCAAGAAAGCCGCCGCCTCCGCAAGAGCCGCCGGAACCTCCTCGGGAGCTTGTTCTTCTTGCCTCCGCCTCCTCTTGGCTATGACCTTCGTCTTCCCAGAACCTTCACCGCGTTCCATGGCTTGAGAAGAGGGATTTGAGGGAGAGATCGTCGGAGCTCGGAAATCGCCGCCGGAGAGAAAAAGAAGAGATTTTTGGAAAAGTGAGGAAGAAAGGGGGCCTTCGCGGGTCTGTTAACGAAAGGCTGAAAGGCGTCGACTCATGATGACGCGTTTTAGGGCGCAAAAGTTGAGGCGGCCCTGACAGAGGTTTGAATTTGAATGAAAGACGTCTACGTAAATGGACGCGTTTCAATCTTTTCGTCAGAGCCGTACAGAGGAAAATCATAAAAGGCGTCTTAGTGGGATGACGCGTTTCAGAGAATTAATCATGAATTAATGACAGAATCCTGGAAAAAGTAGGAGAGAGAGTTGAACGACGTCAACATGTCCAGACGCGTTTTAAGGTTTAAATCCGGTTTTTGAGGATTTCAGGAAAAGAATTACGATTGAAAGGCGTCAGGATGTACAGACGCGTTTTAAGGTTTAAATCGGGTTTTTGAAGATTAAATTGAATTTCTGGAAAAGAATTACGGTTTAAAGGCGTCAGGTTTGGAAGACGCGTTTTATGGATTAAATTGAATTTATGGTTGAAAGGCGTCTTTCGGACTGGACGCGTTTTACATTAAACAGAACCCGAACTGTTGAATTTTCAGGAAAAATCAAGTTTTCTCTAAAGGAAAAATCATGTGCACTTCATAGAAAGTTGAGGAAAGGTTTTGAGTCATGAAAAAACTTCTTTATTCAATAAAATTCTTTATTACATCATGAATAAAAGAGAAAGGGGACATTCAAGGAAGAATTTCATGAAGACCTTTAAGATAAGGAAATTTCAATCATTTATCTCTATCTTTAGAGGATCTTACACGGTAACTGAAGCCAAGGTTCCATAGAGTGGTAATGATTTGTACGGCTTCATAGTCTTCGTCGGATTTCAAATCGCGCTTCTTGATCGGGAGTGTGGGAGAGAACTCGGGGAATTCACGACGGCCCAAGCTAAGTTGAGTAAGGCACCGATGTGGATTGTATAGCACGAACTCGGTGGCTCCAATCAACTTAAGGTCTGCTCCTGCTGCACGACGCACCCACACAGGTTTTCCAACCAAAGCAAGTGGAGACGAGTCGAATATGTCGGACGTCATGAGCTTTAAATACTCTCTCCAATCGGCTCGGGTCTTGAGTTTTGGAACCTTGTTAACCATATACTCATTGAACTTTACAACATTAGCTATGCAATGAATTGGGCTATTCAAGTAAATCTGAGATGGATTCAGAGGCCTTTTCTTGCTGTGCTCAAACTTGAAGTGAAGTTCAACCCATAAGGCGAAGAGTAGCACGCATCCGTAAGGAGGACGGCCCACAGACGCTGCAGAAAGCCCACTATAGAGATATGCTAAGAGTGCAGTGCTAATGGATTTACCTTCGAAGATTGCGCATATAGCACTAACTTGGTCATCTTCTAAGATGTTATCCTGCGCAGAAAAGAATAAGGCACCGGCTAGGCATGTAATTAAGACTTTTGTTACATCCTCCGCTTCATCCTCTCTTAGATCATCAATTTCGTACAGCGTCCACTCGGCTAGCTTGGTGAGATTGATCCCCTTTTTAGTGAGACATCCTTTGGCTTCTGAAGGATCTTTCATGATAGATGTCAACAATTGTTGACCGGTGATTCTCTCTTTCATCAAAGCTATATTCTCTTTGTTCTCTTTGGTCTTTGGGAGACCTAAAAGAAGCTCCGCCTCCTCCAAAAGAATCGTGCACTCGAAATCTTGGAAGAAGAACGTGTGAGTTTGGGGATGCCACCATTCGATCAAGGCGCCCATAGCCGCCCAATCTACGTTCGCGCTCTTGTAATGCTTGGCAAGCACTACAAGACCTTGAAGATTCCACTTAGATATGAATACTTGCATGGAAAGCTTGATGCTTTTTGCAAGTTTACGGATACAAAGTAAGGAGGTGAACTTCCTTGGGCCAGGAAACATGGGATAGTTCTGGAAGACCAAAAGAAAAGACGAAGAACATGATGAGGAACATGAAGAACATGATGAAGAAAATTGACAAAGAAGTTGATTGAACTTACTTGGAGATTGAGATTTCTTCCATTGAGGTGATTCTCCACATCAGAAAACTGCTCCAAAGACATCTTCATCTTCTTGCTTGAAGAATTCATACTCCCTTTTTCGGAGTTCCTCCTCCTTGAAGCTTGGAAAGCTTGGAAACCTTGGAACTTTGAAGAAACCTTGAAGAAAACTCAACTTTGATCTTTGGATTGTAGTGGGATTGCTTGGGAACGACCTAAGGGTGTTTATATAGACAACATTGCGATCCTAAGAAGACTTTTCCGGATTGGAAAAGGGATGTGCATTGATAGAGTTGGAATTCGAATAGAGAACAGCCAGAAACCTGTTTCTGTGAGTAAAAGGCGTCGAGGATAAGCGACGCTTTTCAACTTTAAAAGGCGTCTGCACGACACGACGCGTTTCATCTCTTTATATGATTCCATGTTTTGATGTTTAAATTGAATATTTGTTTGGAATTGTTGACAATTTTTTATTGCAGAAAATTCAAGAAAGTGGAAAATGTCAAGAGAGTCCCACTGTGGGAGTTAAGAAGTCCTGACCGTGGCTAAAAAGACGGTTATTTCTACCCTTGTACTATTCCATGTAAATCATTCGCATTATTATATGATAAATATTTATTAGAGTATATCAAGGACCTTGTGGTTTTGATGAAACTGGAATTTGAGTTCCCCTCCAACAAAAACAGTGATAATTCCAGAGGATTCTTAATCGCATGGATAGGCCGTTGGATTGTTAATTAGTGAGGACGATGGTTCCACTTTTGTGAAACGGTGCGTGGATAAACGAGCTTCGGCTTAGCACTGGATTACAAGAATAAGTATCTTGACTCATTAATGACAATTTAACAATATTATCCTTGATTAATTTATATTTTATTTGACTTTATATTTTTCTTTTAGCCCAGTATGCATCATGTAGGACTTTGAAATCATTGTGATAAGGATTAATTATTGATTAAGTTTCAGACCATTAATCAAATAATTCAAAACATGATATGAAATATTTCATTCTGAATTGAGTATCTTGATTATCTTTGAGGTTCGCTTGAAGATATCTTTGGAATTCTATCCTTTCTTGGATTCTTTATCCAATATTTCTTGTTTTCTTTTAAGATCCATCATGGTTGCAGCACGTCCACATTGGCTGGCAAACGCTCCCCATGATGAAACCTACAGTGTCTACGACCTGGGGTACTTCCCACTCCGAGGAGGTTGATCGTCTTTATTTTATTTCCTTGTCTACCTCATCCAGACAGGATTGATTTCATTGATCTCCTTGATCTATCTTCATTGATGATTTTGAAAAAAATTCCAATCATGTGATGTTAAGAGCGTGTCTCATCACACCTTGGCATCACCTTCTCAGTACATTCCATTTCATTTCACTCCCTTGCAAATACGATGCCAAGGTGAGGCAGCTGTAGACACGCTAATTTTGACGTCATTTCGAGTAAATTTCATATCATATAATAATGCCTCAGAATGGTCTGATATTTAACCATTGATTAATTTTTATTGATATTTTTTAGTGTCGGGTTGAACAGACATGTTTAAGTTAATCAATTGAATTGATTTTAGCTCAAATTTCAGTTAAAATATGAAGAATCCTAAAAGGCGTCGACCAATGTGGACGCGGTTTAGAGTTTATTCCTATTTTAACGTTTAAATTTGAATTTTAATTAATTGATTTAACTAAAAGGCGTCTGTGAAGGTCGACGCGTTTTAGGTTTCCTAAGCTATTTTAACTTCTCTTCCGGATGTTTATCCTTATCTTAATTAGGGTAAAAGACGTCTACACACGTGGACGCGTTTTAACTAATAAAGATAAAGATAAGTTTTCCCGGATATTAATCTGAAAGGCGTCATCAATGGTGGACGCGTTTTAGATAATTACAGATAAAGATGAATTAATCAGTAATTATCTGTCGATTAAGGTAGATAAATCCTAGATTTTTCTATGTTAATCGCGAACGCAGAAAATGCCTATAAATACCTTGCATCTCAAGGAGTTAAAAAAAAAAAAAGAGAGAGAATTATTGAGCCACATCGTTATAGCGATTTGAAGATCGGAGCAACTACGTCGGAACGCCGGAGCGCTGCCATTTCCAGAAGTCGGCATCCCTCTTCAAGATCTTCATCTCTTCAAAGCTTCAACCAACTGGACTGGGCATAAGTTTTTCATATCTGAATTTCATCTTCATTCATTAGTTTCATTCTCTTATTCACTTCATGCAACACACACCACATCATCAATTTTCCAAAACCATTTGTTCTAAAGGGGGTTTCAAAGCCATTTAAACAAGTGAGTTGCTGTTTATACATGTTTATAATCATGGTTAGCTTTGATATTTCTTCCATTTAAATTCTCATCAGTGTTTCTTCTTTATTTTTCTGTTTCTCTGTCTTTGCTGCACTCAACAACAACAAAGATCAAAAAGAGGGAAATCAAGCACAAAGCCAGGAGAACTTCCGGACGATCCTCAACATTCAACAGCAAGAACAAAAGAACAAGAAAGGGCTCTCTTTCTTCAGCCGGCTGAAGGAGGGGAACCAAGGACTCATTCTTCCGCATTCGAACAGGTAGGCGATCAAACTCTTTTGAAGCTTTTTAGTTAAAAGTTTCTGGCGATCACTTCACTTTAGTTTCTGTTTTTAATAGGTTAATTTACTCTAAACAACATAGTTTTTTCACATAAATCACACGAGCAATTTTCAGCACCTACAGCTCTATAGTCTCTTTGCTATAGGAGGGCAACCCCATGAGTTATAGAGGGGGCTACCACACTAGCACCATTAGTAAGGGGAGCTGCCCCCTTCCATGGTGCAATGGAAGTCCCCTTTTCTTGGTAATAGAAGTTGAAGGGGCATCCTCTCTTTCATATATAACAACTCAATATGAAACATTTGATTTAAAAAGGAAAGTATTCCCTCTACTTCTAGTGTAAGCTGTCTGGTGGTAAAGGAGTCCCCTCTCCCCCCACAGAGGGCAGGTAGTGCAAGGGGGACATGCTCCCCATTAAGGAGCAGCACCCTCTAGTACCTAGGTGGCTACTTCTTTCCTTGCAAGAATAGTAACTACCTTGCACTAGAGGGAGCTGCCCACTTTGCCACCAGCTAGGGGAGCCCTCCTTTAGCAATCCCCTCCCAATTTTGAGGGGAGGAGGAGAGGAAGAGGTAAGAATATTTTTTGTTAAAAAAATAGTAATAAACAAGATGAACTATTTTAAATATATTCAACAATAGTTCACCACAAATTGTTGCCCAGGCTATGATGAACTTAGACGAGGGTGAATGTGTTATCAAAAATTAAATAGCTAATTAGCAAAAATAGAGTTTAATCGCAACAGAAAAATTAGGGGTTATGAGAAAAATTCAAATCTCAAAGGCATTAATACCTATCCCAACCATTATTAAGGGAAAGCGGGAAAGGAGAGTGGGAGAGAAATTTGATTGTTTTGCCAAAAAAAAAAAAAAGAATTTTTCTTAGATGGGAGAATTTTGATTGTTTTTCAAAAAAAAAAAGCTTTCCTTAGGTTTAGAAGTAGAAATTTTTTTGGGATAATTTTTTTACTCAAGGAACAAAAAATATTTAGCTATTTATTCTTAAGCCTATTTTTAGCATTTATTCTTGGTAGCATCTTCTTATTCTATCAAGTAAGAAGGCATTTTCATTCTCCAATTTCTAGAATGGGAACCCCTATTTGACTATCAATTTTAACGTTCATAAGAATATCTTCTGAAATTGAGAATGAGTTTATGCAAACACTTTCTCTTTCTCGCATCTCTCTCTCTCTCTATGGGGTGTGTGTGTGTGTGTGTGTGTGTGTTTATGTGTTCACGCTCCTGAGCAATCAAATGGCAAGGCACAATGAGGAAGAAAATAGAGGAACCTTCATGTCCAAAAATTTCAAAGTGCCTTAACAAATTTATGTAAGAAGTGTGTTGAAAAACATGAGCTCAACCTTGACACTAAAAGAAGTGACACCTCTATGAAGGAAAGCTTTTTGCATTTAAGGAGGTTCTAGAGACATTCCTATTCTGTTCCAATAACTCACTTGTTTTCTCGAAAGGTTTTCTGTGAAATGTTACCAAAGATGGTTGAATAGGCTTACTCTTCATTTGTATAAAAATGAATTATGAAAATGGATCTATGGGAATGGATGCCAAAGAGAACCTAAAAAACCTTACATGTAGGGTATTAAGTACAATAAATATAAGTAGACCCAAATTCAAATTAAGTAATTCCCAAACCCAAACTAGACTCTACAAGAATTTGGGTAAATAGGTAAATAACTCAGATTTTTGGGTCTGCATTTTGTTTCTCATAACATTAAACTTGAAACCAACATGAAAAATGAGTCGTTTATGTTAAAGACCCATCTACTTAGTGGAATGCCTAACTTCGTGACTAAATTTGCGAAAAGGTTATTAGATTTCTTTTTCCTTTTTTCCATGGGGACAATGGGTCTCCTATTGGATAGATGGGTATTACTAAATCTAGATTTATAAAGTATCATCCCAAACATATCTATAAAACCTACTTACAAGAGCATGTAAGAAATTAGTGGATAAATATCAATTTCATCTAACTTCCCTTGAAGCTATATAATTATGGTAATTATAAACATCTTCCCTAGAAGCTATACAATTATAGTAATTATCAACATTGTAATTTTATATTCAAGATACTTGAAAACAAATAGAGATCAATTATTAAATAAATGGTCTCATCTATCAAATGGAGAATGAAAAGCAGATAGATGTACACCTCAAGTTATTTCAAAGGACAATTGTCCTGTTAATTTGTAGTACCCAATTCTGGTCTAAGTCATGATTTTTCACTCATTGTTTGGAAAGTGGAACCTTGCAAGGTAATCCCTTGGGCCCATTTAGGAGGCCTATAGGATGGACCTATGTGGCTACTCTTGTTACTATACAAGGGATAAGCTCTAATTTGCATCATCTCATGAGAATTTTTGGAAACAAGTCCTATCTATCTTGGTTTGGAATCCCTTGGGATAGATTTCTCCAAACTTTTGCATGATTCTTAAGTTTCTTCCTTACGGGGTGACCCCATGGAAATTTGAGAAATTCTTCGAAGGATTGACGTTACAAGCTTACATCTCAGTGAGAGAAATTTGTCCTTGGACGGTAAGTCTCTCCATTCCCTTGTGGCTTTGAGAGTTTATATCATCCTAAAATATTGTGAGCTCTACAAATACACCCTACCACGTCAGTCCAATTAAGGAGAACAAATTCAAACTGTTGTTGGAGTGATCCTACCAAAACCCTACCAGATTGTGGAGTGGAACAAGATGCCATCATCTGTTGTGTGTATTTCCTCCATCTTCTCCATTCTATTTCTCCATTTTGCTTTTATGCCATAATGTTAGATATTGGTTTGCATCTTCCTTACATGCTTTTACATAATTTTCATGGTAGTGTGTGCAAACTCACCCATTTTTTGCTCAAAAGGAGGTTTCTATCGAGTTAGTCATCATGCTTGTGCTTTGACTTGGTGTTTAACTCATGAATGGATGTCACCCAAGCCTCGGGACTTTTCTTTTTCTATTGTTTTTTGAACCTTTAAGTGTAGGAAATTGGCAAACTTTTGTCCAATTAGCCAAAATTAAAGGAAGGTGAACCGAAGTTTAGAAGAGCTACATAGTCAAAAAAGAAAAGACAGATCGACAACATTAACCACAATGGAACATACAACAAAGTGAGAAAATTTTCACAAAGATAGCATTGCTTTCAACTAGAATTCCATATTGCAAGAGTAGTAGGGGTAAAAAACATCGAACCTCTTCTTTTAATGCTTCCTTACGAAGATCATATGATTAGGCACTGAGTATCCACTGTATTGCAACACTCTACAGATAGCAGTACATCTCTATGGATGTTGAGTGTTCTTATCTAGGCAGTGCTTGTTACCTTCCCTCATATCCTAATCTCTTAATTCCTAATTTCTTTGTTAACGTTCTTTGTAAATCGCCCTTGTGGAAACAAAGAAGTAGAAGAGCCGTCCATCTAAAACGGCAACCTCTTGAGAGATAAACGTCATTGTGCCATATTGTAGTTGATTAAATTGCGCACATAACATACAGATGACCTAGGGAAAATAATAAAAAATGTCTTGGTTTCTTATTCTTTGCACTCAATATTTTGTCTTGAATAAATAGATGAAAATCTGAAGTTGATAACTTAGTTACTAAATTATCAACTTTGCACTCGTTTTCCCCGCCTATCTTTCAACTTCACACCAATTCTTTTCCCTTCTTGTAGCTTTTCTCTTTTTTCTTCTTCCTCCCATTTTACCATAAAACCTTGAAAGTGCCCAACCATAAAACGGTAGTTCATTAGTGTGTGTAAGTATCTCATGCACAGGAAAACACACATGCGCGCGCACACACATATCTATATATACATATGAAGAGAGAGAGAGAGTGAGAGATCTAGTTATGTTGTCATTATATCCAAGAGTTGTGATCCAGGGTCTCCTGATTGCAACACCTCTCTTGCAATTGATCAAGTGATCCATCACCAACAGGATATGGACAACCCAAGATGCTGTTTGGGCATTTGTTGATTGTGAGCTATCTTATGAATGGAGGTAAGATTCCCAAATCTCTCATTGACCACTAGCCATCTTTGTAAAGCGCCTGCACGTGGAACATGGAGGTAAGCTCCCAATGGTACGGCATACCAAACTTCACCAAGACAAACTGGAACTGCTGTAATTTGTTCAACAGATCCGAACATAGCGTGCCGGAAAAAAGATGAAAACCCTTTTTTACCTCTTTGGCTCTTTTGAATGCAGCCATAGATGCTTGGCCCAGGTGGGGTTCTAACTTCTGAGGCCGGCCTCGTATTCCAGAATCTAAAATTACGGATCTACGGTGGGGTGGGGGAAGTCAATAAACGCATTGAGGCCCACCACTGATGAGTCCTCTCTCTTGCATGATTCTTTGGATCGGGCACAGTGTGCCGAGTAAATTTGATGGTGATGCCATGCTACTGGCTGATCTTTTTTATTTTTTTATTTTTTTTTTTGTCATCAAAATGTTGAAATCAACCAGTGAGCTGCATTTTGTGTGTCATGGATGCGAGGATTTTAGCGAAGCTGGTCTTGGTCCTTTTTGTTAATGACCTCTTTGAATAGAACATTAGTTTTAGTATCTTGGTAGTAATGTTTTAAAAATATATTATGTCATTTTTAAATTTATATTAGGAGAACATAGAAGATAGTATTAGGAAGGAGAAGGGGAGAGTCGTAGAGGTGCGGAAAAAAAAAAGGAGATGAAATTTTAGGCTCTAAAAAGTTAAATTGTCGTATTTTAATCAGATTTGTATTAAATTTTTTATTATAATAGATTTTAATTATTTGCTCCTTTTAAAATTTATAGTAGGGTTAAAAATATTACTAGCATGGCATTTCATAGGAACAGAATATCAGTAAATAGCAAAATTTGTTGTTTAATTTAAGGATTGTTTCAATGTAAAATAGCAAAATTTAAAGAAAGTTATTTTATAGTGTTTTCATATGTTTGGTTTCATGTAAAATATTGTAAAATAAAATCTTGTTCGACTTTTTTCGCCCCACCTGAAGGCCATGCCCACACTTTGGTTTCCAGAGAAGAATCAATGTATATCAAAGTGAGAGTAGTTGTACATTCTTTTGTTTAATTTTGCACATTTCACAAGCATCTAAGAAAAGTATCTTTTGATTTTAAAATTATAAAAAATTATTAATTTTAGAAGTAGTAATTACATAATTGGTAAATTACAAAGTTCTATGATGGAACAAGCAAGAGAAAGACTTGCTGCACCGTTCTTAAAATAAAAAAAAATTACTTTTTGAATTTTTTTTAAGTGAGTCACAACTCAACCTCCATGATCGCAAAATAGATCTTAGATGAGATGATCCAAAAAAATTAAAAAGTGAAAATTTTGATTATATGTCATGTAGGGCATAATAAAATATTTTTTTGTACTTTGAAAAGCATCGACAATCAGTGTGTTGCACGGACTGCCGATGCAACAAGTCTTTCTTTACAAATAATATTACAAGATGTCGTATTTTTGTGAGACATAAAGCATGATATTTTGTAGTATCTTTCTTCACCGGCTGTCTGTCGTCGATGCAACAAATAATATTATAAAATGTCATATTTTTCTGAGACATAAAGCATGGTATTAGACTTTTTTTCCTAACTAGGCACATTAAACCAGGGTCTAGAAGATCTGCCCCCGACCGTCAATTATTCTTCCGCAACATCTGATGGTCCGGAAAGGGGCAGCCAGGTAATTTTGTGCGTCCTTTGTCCTCTGACTGAAGACAGTCACGGGGGGGGGGTGGCAGTGACCGTTCTGCCATGTGATAATGTGCGCAAATTCTTGTTTACACCCAAGAGGATGCAAGAGCAGCCGAGTTTGATCCCCCTCCCAAAACCTCACCCGCATGCCCCCACATGCTGTCCCTCTCGTCCACGTACCGATGAACCTTTTTTTAATCTGTCTATCTGAAATTGAAAAACATAACAATAAAAACACATTCGTTGTCTAAATAACTCTAAATAACAAAGGTAAACATATTTTTGTTGTCAGTTATTCAATTATCTACTTATTTTTCCTAACTCACCGTCATTGTTCATCACATCTTATCTATGACTTTCTTTTCTGGCATACATATGAATACAATCACAAGTGCATACCCCCATATCATTCATTTATTTGTAAAGTTTATTTTCATGCATGCTATATACAAGTGGAAATTGTGTGTAGGGGTGCAAGCCTGACCATATGAGGAATGTCCAGACGCGGATCCTCTCATATGTCCGGATGGGATGAAAGGGATCTACAGTCATATCTAGATTTGGAAAGTAGACCTTTGATGGCATCCACATCTGAGAAAGAAACCTATCCTCATTGCTCCGCTACACCATCGCCGCCTCACCTAGCCTAACATCCTCCACCATGCCTCGTCCTCCATCGCTCCCCCTCCTCCTTCTTGTGCCATCAACGAGGACGTTGGAGTAGTTCTATAGACCATTGGAGGTTTGCAATGTCATCCACAATGGGATTCAGTAGGAGCAACAATGCCTGAAGCACTTGGAGATCGTGTTGACGGCGCTTGAGCCTCGCTAGCAAGCCGTCAGGAGGCCCAACTCCGTTGCACTAAGAAGGCCCTCCGGACCTAATCATCGCCATGTTCAACAACAAGGAGGCTAGGTCTGTGCTTTCCACTATAACTACTCCTTTAGTCGGATGAACATCTCAGGGCAAGACCACCACCAACACGTCGCTGGGGGGCCATGCGCAGTCCCACTCGTGGATGTTGAAGTCAACAGAGACATCCACCACCCCCACGACGGAGACGATGGCCGCAGCCCCAACCACATTGATCAGCGTGGCTATGGTGCCCACCTGCCAATTGTCATCCCTATCCTACACACCAAGGAAGAGAGAGGATCAACACCAAGACCATATAGATATTGCAATTTTGTGGTAATACTATTGTGTGGTTACTATCAAGTGGCAAGGGACCCCGAAGACGCAAAAGGCATGGCCACCGCAGAGGCTTAGCACTTGGAGGCACCACAAGGAGATGCTAGTGAAGGAGCCATCCTTGTAGGCCTCACTCGTCTCGGCGGGGGCCTTGGAGACCCACTCCTCCTCCAACACTCTCCTAGCCAAACGCCGTCCTGTCATCTTCCCTTCCCTTGGTCACTATCGTCGTCACCCATCACCATCATTTGGTGGAAGGGCAGTGAGTAAGAGTGAAGAAAATGGAAAGAGATGATTGATGAGATTTATGTCCGGGCAAGATGCATGGTAGTTCGAAATGATGGCTCCGGCCACGATGGGGGAGTAGTGTACAATAGTTTTTATGAATACTGTGGCAGGGGGAGGGGGTGTCTTCTAATAATGTTGCGAGGGGATATGCAGGTACACTCGAGCTCGAATATGGAGGTCCGTATGTTAAACCTTGCCATCTGGATTTGAGTCTAGATCCGAAGATACATATATGGATATCACTTGGATCTGTGTCGGGTCCAACCTGAATCCGTCCGCTTTGCACCCCTAATTGTATAAACTACTTAGTTTGAGAGAATGTATGTATACTTATTGATGGGGGAGAATCCGATTCGGCCCAGCACTAGGGGGCCGACCCAATGTAAGAGAGACAGTTGAATTTCATTCGGCCCATCAAATAAATCGGACAAAAACAGCCCAGACGCCTTATTGAAATAGTACAGTTTCAGCCCAAGCGGTGGGCTCTGTTAACAACCGTATTCGGCCCAATTGTAGCAAATAATAAGCCAAAGTGGGTCCGACCCATTCCGGTAAACTGCTATCCAACCATCGGCCTATTAACGAGGTATTTCGGCAATTTCCTCTCAAACCCCAAAATAGTCCTATATCAGCTGCAACAAGAAGAGAATCTCCATCCTCCGCTATAAAAAGAAGGCTATTCATTACGGAAAAGGTATACCTTAAGCACTAAAGTTTCTTCCTTCCTTACTTCTGAATTGAATCTTCTTCAGAGGCTAACTTAGCTATCGGAGGGGGTTCTCCTGGGCCGAAACTCGGGATCCTCACTGACTGGTTATTCTTCTCGCAGGAGTCTCGGCTTGAATCTTCGCCAGTCTCTTCGTCCGGGTCGGCTTCGGCAACTAGTCTTTCGATTCACATTTGGATTTTGTCTTCAGAATCCATCAATGATAGCTCCGGCTACATCACTTGGCACCGTCTGTGGAAAATGAACAAAAAGTCAGTAACATGTCCGAGCACCCTTAGCCGGCCTGATCCGTCCAGCGGCTCAAAGTGGTCCGCACACGCTTACTTTCACAGGGGGCTGTGTAGAGGCATAAAAATGGCAAACCGCTTTAGTCCTACATCGGATGTTGTAAAAATAGGCGTGTGCTTATAAGCAGAGCGCAACCTCTCTTCCCAACGAGGGTCCTTCTCTAAGAAAAAGGACAAAACCCCACCTCCGTTCTGGGGACAATACCTCACGGAAGGCACGCAAATTTTCATGCATCATCACTTATAAAAACATACACATAATTATAAGTTAGACATATTTTTTTCTTCTTCTTTTAAAGCAATGCAATAAAAGGAGTTTTCTTTCACTTCCTCGACATCAACATAACAAAAATTTAACTTCACATAAAGTATTATTTGATAATTTATTTTTACTTTTACTTTTAACAATTTAAAAGCTGTTAACACATAAGTACGAGGGGCATATATATATATATATATATGCAATCCGCTGTTAGGATCTTGTCTGTTGGTGTTGGCATTGGATTGTATTCAAGGCCCTAGGATGACATCCAAGGATGAGATTAGAAAAAATACAAAAGGGTTTTCACGTGGAGAGAAACCTCTGTGCATGCGCCCATCCCTTGGCACAATCCGATATTTTGATCGGACAATTACTTTTTTTATTTTTTTATTTTTCTATCTTATTTGCCTTCCTTGTCAAGCCTTACCCTTATGAATTTAAAGTGTCAAAGACACCGCAATGTCCCTAAAATTTTGGAAACACTCCCATCGGATGGAAATAGGGGAGTGCATAGTATCACGATCCATATATGGAGAGAGAGAGAGAGAGAATGCTATGCGGTCAATTAGATGTAATTTCGTTGCATCTAAATGCTAAATCACTTTTTCTCGCATGTCTTCAGTGCCTAAATTTCAAAGGGAAGCTAGGGGGTGTGAAGAGGAGAAGCAGAAGAAGAAAAAGAAGAGAAAAAAAGAAAACAATCATGGGTAATATTTTTTAGACTGTTTAAGTCGCAATCTAAGGACTCTCTGTTTTTCTGTGATGGGGTTGCATCGACTATTCCCATCACATTGCAACATTTGCGTATATATTTATTAGATATAATTATGTTTTAATTTTTAAAAATATAGTGTACTTATTAATAAGTCCTTCTCATTCAACTATTTATTTATGAGTCATCACAATCTCTCTTGAATTGATGTAAGACCTCAAAATATTATAAAAAAACCCTTAAGAGTGTTACAAAAAAGTCCCTAAAAGAGTTTTTTTGTAGAAAGTTGAGATTGTAGGACTTTCTTGTAAATAGTTAGATTAAGTGGAGCTATTTGTAATATCAGAAATTTTGGATGGTTGACACATTAATATTTTAACATATTAATATATCAGGATGTTATGTGTTAAGATGTCAAAACCTTAATTAAGTCGTTAATATCTTAACATGTTAACGCGTTAGCGTTATGATTTATTAACAGAATAACAAAAAGAAATAATTTATTTTTGTAAAATTGTAGATCAATTAACAAATAAAAAAATAATATTAGGCTTCTTACAAAATACTATAATGAATATAAATAAAATAAGGATACGAAAAGGACTACTACTCCGTCCGAGTTGGTTGTGTCCTGTGTACGTCCTTGGCAGCGCCCGCGGGACCATCATCCGGTAACCATTTGCTTATCCCCACTCTCTGTCATCGGAGAAAGAATTTCCGCTCGGAAAGCCCACAGAAAAAGAAAAAAGCAGCAGCAGCCAGAGGGGAGACACGAGAACCGGCCGTGGGGCCAACTACGAGTGTGGGACCCACCCGAAAGCCTCCCCCCATGCCCCCTTTTCTTTTGCCCTTTTCCCAGCGGAGGAGTGCTCCTGGGGTCCTTCACCCACTTTTGCCTGTCCGCCCCTCTGACTAGATATGACCACGACACCATCGCACTCCTCTCTCTCTCTCTCTCTAAAAAACTCCGTTCTTCGTCTTTCTCTCTCTTTCCCCGCCGGTCCTTTTCGTGCCTAGCTTTCCATCTCACTCCCCTTCTCCCATCAGAGAGAGAGAGAGAGAGAGAGAGAGACCACACCACACTTGATCATTGCCCCGTTTGAAACGCTCTCCCCCCTCGCCATCCCGGTTTTGTTTCCCCTTCCACCGCGTCTGTATTTTTAATCGCGTTTTCGAAGTCCTCTTCACTTCCGCTTCACATGGCTCGAGGAGGTCCCATGTGAGAGGCAGCACCAGCAGCAGAAGCGGAGGAGGGGGGGCAGCAGGGAGAAGAGAAGCTTCGGGGGTGGTCTTCCATGGCTTCCGGGACGTACAGGAACGGCGGGGCCGCGAAGCCCGCCGCGAAGCCGCCCCCGGCCGTCTACTCCACCCCCAAGCCCGCCGCCAAATCGCGGGCGTCAGCCGCCCCCTCTCGCCGCGCCGGCTCTCTCGCCACCGGCGCCGCGTCTGCTGCGAAGGACGACTCCGGAGGTCCGTCCCCGTCTCTCCGCCACTTTATTATCTCTTTGTCGTAGGGGCGTTCTCGATGGATTCGTGCGAGATCTGGCTGTTTGGTTGCTGCTGCTGCTATGGCGGTTTGTGTTGCGTTGATCTGTGCTTGTGGGGTGGGAATTTGCCCTACTTGGCGTCTTGGTGGGGTTCAACTGGAAATTGGGGGTTGCGGCTTGCTTGGGGTGCCGTGGTTTTGGTTCTGATGGTTGCTGGTTTGGACTTTGAGGGATTGTCTGTGGCAGTAGATGGTTCTGAGTGGGAAGAATGGATGGTGTAGGGCAGGTTTCTACGAAATGTGCCGTCTGCATCCTGGTGCTATGCAAAATGTACTATGAATTTTGATGAAGTTACTCATCTTGTTTTCGAGAAACCATTGGTGCCAGAGGTTGTTTTTCACCTAAAATTATTTTAAGTGTGCAAAAGATATCCTGCCTTAGTTTTTGGTGTTTGAAGAGGAGATCGATCAGCGTTCCATTGTACTTTTTTCTCCGTGTGGCATTGAAACTTTTGCTACATCTTCTGCACGTGGACGTTCTCGGGATATATCATAGACTGGAATGGTGGAGTGGATTCCATGTCCCTTACACCATTTAACTCGGGTTTGGTTGATGATAAAGGCAATGGTGATGACTAAGATTTATAGTGAAGCACTTGACTGAACTGGGAGATTGTTTCTTTAGAATCTTATGACTTTACAATGTCAACTGTTATCATATCAAGGATGATTTGGAATATTCTCTGGCATTCACATTTGTGCAATTCTAAGGGCACCTTATGAAGGTGCCTGAATTTCTATATAGATAAATCGAGAATTCTTTCTGGCATTCACATTTGTGCAATTCCAAGGGTACCTTACTAACGTGCCTGACGTTTCGAGGGATAAATCATGTGCTTTGGTGCTACTAGTGATTAATGAGTAAAATAACAATGTAGGTAGGTAGGACCTGTAAATGTTCTAGAACTTTTACTGGCACATGCACTTGTTACTTTTCCCTTTTAAGATAAGCAACCATTCTGTTTGGGATGCTGGCAAGCTGGTACACATAAATGTGCAGTGCAATACATTTGAGGGGCTGTTTGGATACATGTGGATGGAGTTATGATAACTTAATTTTTGTAGACTCATTTATCATAGACACATTTAGTGTAAACTCGTGCTTGGTTGTCTTGCATAAATACAATTGAGTTCATGGTTTTGGGAGTGCCTTAAACCTATCTTGGTTTATGGAAGCCCTTCTATAGTGTAAACCGACTTGGTGTTGGTCTGCAATAAACATGTTTATGACAAACGATAGTGAGTCTATTTTAAACTCATTTTTAGACTATCTAAACTAAGGTTACTGTAAAAAGTGTGTTTAAAATAAACCTAGACCAGTTTATGCCTTGCATTCGAACAAGGACTACTTCCTCTGTGTACTTCTTGTTGTTGATAAGGAAAGTTTTGTACATCCTTCAGGCCATCTTAGCACTGTAACATTACGTACTTTGTGAGCACCTTCATGAATGACGATACAACATTCCTCAAAGGAGAAGAAAAAAAAGCATCCTTCTAAGTTATTAGATCTGTTGATAAACGTAAGATTATCTGTTTTACAATCCTGGATGATCATAAAATGATTTTTTTTTTCATAGGGCAGAATACCTGCAAAAAATAGGAGGGTGAGATAAGGTTGAGGTGATCACTGCTACAGAGAAAGGATTAGGGATTCTTACCAGATCCTAGTTGACTAAGATTGTTGGGACAGTGGTTGTGATTTGAATCATTTGATTACACTTCAGGAGAAAACAGTATATGAGGATATCTAGCATGAATTATTATCTTGCCACTTTCTTTGAAAATGTGAGCTTTTAGATCCACTCTATGAATATATACAAAGATCTATTGTTAGATGGGTCCGAATATTTTCCGTTTCTTTTGGTTTGAAGTGAAGGATACAATTGATATCGCTCGAGTTAATTGGTAGCTTTAGGTTGAACTTGGAGTCCTGATTAGCAACCCCTCGGAAACCAAACAAGGGTCCATGAAGTTGGGGGAAAAAAGAACATTGTGCTTCCTTCCTCTCTAAGTGGAAAAGTTCGTCCCTCTCCCCACCTGAACCTGAAGTTTCTTTTAGCTTTTATGGCTGTAGTTGTTCCCCTGCTCGTCTTCTCTGTGGTCTTGAAGCCTTCAACTTGCTTTCACCATTTCTTCCTACTATCACTTACCTGTTGCAGCCAGCATGGATGGCCTAACATTGGCTGCAATCATCCTCTCCCATCTGTGATAAAGAGAATCCATTACAGAACCTTCCAAAAATCCATTGTTGTTTCTCTCAAGCCACCGGACTTCAGTGCGATGTGGCCATCAAGCCTTGGTTTGAAGAGCTACCATGTTTATTAGTGCGCTCCCTCTTATGAGAGCATGAATAACTGCAGCTGTCATGCCTATCTTTGATTGCAACTGCTCCTGCCGGTGCTTCCTCGTGACTGTTCCTGCTGCCATCCATATCTTGCATTGTTGCCTGAGCCACAAGTGGCTTGGATCTTGGGGATGTTTTCTTTGTTCGTTCTGTTCTTGTTAATGTGTCTATTTTCACCCTTCAGCTGTTTTGTTTGTATGGTTTGTTTCTGTAAGTCACCTTTTTTTCACTACTGCAACTGTCCAAGTATCAGTGAAAAACATTGCCAAATGTGTTGTCTGCACCCTCAAGCAGCTGTTGTCCTATTGAAATCCCTGTAGTCAAGAAATGGAATGCACGAGAAAAGGCCCTCAACTGTTTCCTTCTTTCCCCATTCTTTTATCAGAAAAGGAAATCGTATGCTTGCATAACCCTTCTTACTTGCTCGAATTGTTGACCCTGTCCACTGAGTAACTCTGAGCTTTTGCCCACAGCCCAAGTAGAAATCTGCCAGTAAGTACTGTGCTCCTGAAAAGACTATGCATCTCAGTTGAACCTACACTCTGCAAAGCCGACATGTCCCTAGCCTGGTGTTGGAAGGTTTTCTTTTCACAAACTTTTTTGAGATTGTTGTTTGAGTGATTTTGATGATTCACTTACATTTAGGCCAATTGGATTGGCATTTCTGATTTCTTAATTGAGTGTCTCCACTGACCTCAACCAATCTTAATGACATCACCCTGATGGAGGAAAACCCTTGGTTAACTGTCTTTGATGATGCCCTGAAGAAAACAGGCTACATCAGTGCAGGCTTAACGTTGGAGAATGTTAAAAATAAATAAATAAATTGTGGAGCAGTGGAGGTCCAGAAGCTTCACCATGGGTTAGGAGGTATTTTGGTTGTTTTGGAGTGATCGTGGGAGCTTTGGGACTAGGATAGTTTTTTGTTTTTGTTGTAAGGTTTTAGGGCTTAGGGATATTTTGGTCATTTGGGGTGATTTTAGGATTCAGAGGGCATGTTGGTGTTTTAACTATTTTTTTAGTGTTTCCAAGGCATTCTGGTCACATCTGACGAGTTTAGTATTTAAGTGTGTTCTGCACAAGAGGTACTTTGATTATAGGGCTTCCGGGCCTTTTAGTCCTTTTGGGTGATTTTTGGGGCTTCGGCGAAAGTTTCATCAGTTTGGGTGGTTTTTAGATCTTTGGGGTGTTCTGGTCATTTTGGTTGAGTGTTGGGGTTTGGAGGGTGCTTGATCACTTTGGTTAAGTTTTGGGGTCTGGAGGTATTTTGGTCATTTAGGCTGAATCGTAGGGCTTGAGGGGGAGCTTTATGGTAAAGTTGTTCTATTTTGGAACAACCTCTTTGCAGGGTGTGGGTGCATATTGCATGCAAGTGACCCTCTTTAGACCCCGCATTGTCATGTGCCACATGGCACTGGCTGCCTCAGGTTGGATTGTAAGTCTTGGAGGGTGTTTGGTCTTTCTAGTTAAGTTTTAAAGCTTAGATGTTATTTTGTTCCTCTTAGACTATTTTTAAGGTTTGGTGGGTATTTGGTTCATTTTACATGGTTTTTAAGGTTTAGAGGGTATATTAGTTTTCTTAGGTGGTTTTTAAAGCTTGGGGGGCGATGTTAGTCATGTTTGGTGGCTTTTCAGCTTTGAAGGGTATGCTTCTTAGTTGTTACTTTAGTTAAGGTTTAAAGACTGGGTATACATTGAGTTGGGTAAGTTGTAGAGGCAAAAGCGTGCAAAATCACGAGAGCTTAGAATTGGATGGCCCTGGACCGAGTAAGATTTGTTGACCTTGACCTCATCACATGATCTTGACCGACTTGGATATGTTTATAATTTTATATTTTAGAATATACTTTTTTATATACATGCTTATTTTAGATTTGGTATGCAATTTTACTGCCCCCACAAAGAAGGGGAGGAGATAGGTGTCGATGACAACGTCAATAATGGTATGTGAGGATGACAATGTCAAGGGCATCCTATAGTGGCAACTGGCAAGAGTAGTGACATGTTGGACGACCTCCCATGGAAAGTGCGAGGGTTGCGGGGTAGGTTCAAGACTAAGGGTAGGCCAACTAGGCTAAGCTGGTCTGGGTCTAACCCTTCGTTGCATTCACCCACTCCGGCCATGGAATGGGAATCAAAGGAGTGAGATTGAGTCAGTTTATGTAAAGCCCGATCGAATCGTTTGATCCTGGCTCATCCAAGGATGATAGTAACGGTATCTGTACCGGTATCGGAGCGTACCGATATTGGTATCAGCCCTATCGGCCAGTATCAGCCTATACCGGGTCCATTTTGGCCCAGTACTGGGCCAATATCGGCCGATATCAATCCACTCAGTATGGTATCGGTACCCATCGACACTGATACGTATCGGTATCGACCGGTACTGCCAACCATGGGCTCATCTGATTTGATTCTTCCTTCCTTAGTAGAGTCCAAGCACATTTTAAGTATTTCAGCATGTTGCGAGGACTAAGGGTATTTGGATTTTCAAGTGGATTTTGATAAAACTGAAATCTTTACACTGAAATATGAGAGTCACATCTTAAGCCAAACTTGGGTAGAAAAAAGTTTCGAGTATTGAATGAACGAGAGTACGAGACTGTTTGACATCTGAGTGGATGATATGTATATTGTATGCCTCTTATTTGATAATAATGTTTCTATATGGACAAATATTTATTAATAATTTAATATATAATTATAAGCATACTAATGATCATGCATAACATATACTATAAATCTCTTAATCTATGCAATTTTTTTTTTTTTGTGTATTAGGTGGCATTCTCCATAGCCTCTCCCATCACGATGGGAACAAGATGGCTTGTAACGGCCATTTTCATCTCTATCTACATTGAGTCATCATATGGTATGTGCTTTCATAACAACAATTTAAAAACCACACTGACAATTATCTACACGTGCTACTGTGTGTGAAGACTCCACCAAACTTGTAATGCAGTTTCAATATGCTGCTCCTTCGAAGAGTTTCTTCCTTAGATGATAGGTTAACTTTTCTTCTTTAGTCATTAACCGTCAAAATAACTGTAATTAAGAGTTGATCTTAAAGTATTTTGTCAAACACTCTTAATAAAAAACCTCTTACCATTTCAGATATAATAAACTAGTTAAGTGAAAACAAACACAACCTTAGTTAAATTGTGCGTGTATGCATTTATTTAGAAAAACTGTTAAATAGAGATCAGTTTAGAGGCATACCTTTAAGGGAACCAATGACCAAGTAGTTGTCATTATATTCGACGGATTATATTTACGGAAGTTAAAAATGCATTAAGAAGGACAAAGTGGGTAAAACCCTTGGACCGGATGGCTTACCTTTTAAAATTAGGAGAAGTGTAGGTGATGTAGGTCTTGCTAACTAGACTTTTAATAAGATTTTAAAAGAGAAGAGAAAGCCAGATGATTGAAGGAGAAAGTATTGTGGTTCCTTTCTTTGAAAACAAATGGTATTAAGCTTTGCGAGAGAGTAATAGGGAAGCATCTTAGGCTAGTGACTAGTGTTTCTAATAATCAATTTGATTCATGCTAGGTAGATCCACTACATAAGCTATTTTCTTATTGAGACAGTTGATGAAATGTATAGAGAGATGAAGAAAGATTTAGGTATAACCAAGGTTTAGAAACCCGGGATCGGGGCTCGGATCGGCCGGTCCAAAACCGATCGGATCGGCCGATTCCGATCCGAGTCAGTCCGATCCCGGCCGATCCTGGCTGAGTCAGGCTCGGCTGGTTCGGATAGCAGAAAAAAATAGAAAAAAATATGAAAAAATGTGGAAAAATATAAAACACAAGTCTAATGCATAATTGTGTTGAAATACATTGATTTGAAGTACATAAGATGTTGTTGGACAAAAAAACCTTGAATAAACTTACATATATGATTATGAACTTACATTTATTCCAAACGTACATTATACTGAATGAACATATGGCTAACATACTCAGCCCATGACATATAGCTCTGGTAGTATTGTTCATACTGCATCACATACCGGCTATAGTCATCCGTATTGGTATAAATGACTGAAAATTGTGGATATTCTAGACAACCCCCTGAATAGTCGGATGTATCAAAATGTTGAGGAGGGTAAACTACATATCCAGTAGGCTGACTATATGATGATGCATCTGATAGTTGCTCCTGATATTCCTGAGGAGCTTTACCTTTGTCCTTCCTCCTTGATCTGCTGAATGTTTGAATGGAAGATTCTTCACGTCCTCCTCTGCTACCATGATGTTCATCTTGGGTAGCATGTGTGAATTCTTCTTCTCCAGTGAATTGAATTGGTGGAGCTGGAGCTGGGGCATTGGTAGCATCTCCGCCATCCTCAGAACTGTCGGAGCTCGTCTTTGATGTCGAGTCATTTGAGGTTTGATATTGGACCTCATCACTTGGTTCTGGCGTTTCATCATCTTCCTCGATAGTCTCCAGATCAGCAATTTGAATTCCATGACCACTCTTTCTTCTGCTTGGTACTTGTTTTTTGCTCTTCTTCTGACGTTTTGGAGAAGGAGGTTGAAAATCAGTAAGTAATGGAACATTATCTAACTCACCTTCCGCCCATTCCCGATCATTTGGGTTGAATTCAGGCTCATTTGAGGTGCTTGAATCAACCCATGCATTTAGTGGATGTTGCTCCTCGAACAGCTCATCCAAGTCTATGGGTTCTTCTGCATGTGTCGTCTCTGTGGCTTGTCCGGAAATTCTCTCTTTCTCCTGCCTTTGAAGGTTCCTTATGAGCTCCAGATTCTTTAGCTTCAACCTCATGTTATAATGACAGAATACGAGCTTCTCTAGACGGCTCGACTTCAATCTATTCCTTTGCTTGGTGTGAATCAAGCCAAATGTGCTCCAGTTTCTCTCACAGCCTGATGAAGAGGTTGTTTGACTTAAGACCTGAATTGCAACATAGGCTAGATCTTCATACCCATATGTTTTTCCATGATCTAGCCACCAGTCAGCTGTAAATAGAAAATTGGCCATGTCAACAATGTGCAAGTTATAATTAAAATTTAAGTAGAACATCTAGTTAATAATTTTCAAACCTGGACTCAAAATTTTGGCAGCTCTTTGAGCAGTACTTGTCCCAAAGTGGTATAACATCATTCTGTAATCATGCATTTGCTTGCATGTCAATATTGCTCTGTCCTCATCTGCAAGCATACGCTTAATAACAGACTTAGCCCCCATCAACACTTCCGAACAACTATCATAGCTATCCTTCTTCCCATCAGTTCTGAACATGTACTGAGGGTTGAAAAAATAACCTAAATAAATAAGTCGAAGTTAGTTATTACTTAAGAGAAATGTGTATACAAATAATACATATAGAAAGTTAGTAGCTTACCAGATGCATGAAGATCGTGATGTAAAGTGTGTTCCCAACGTCTGTCTATTATGTCCCACCACTTCACAAAGGTTGTTGGGTTGTTCAGTTGAATGAGCTCCTTAGCTCTGTCCATAGCTTCATATAAAAAACCCATATCCGATCTTCTTTCTCCATCACAAGATCGCAAGACACGGACAAGCGGTTCTACAACATTTAACACCGCTTGCACCCCCCTCCAGAAGGGTCTAGACTGAATTAAATCAGCCATTTTCTTACCTTTCTCTCTGACCTTAGTTGGTACATGCCGCAATATGTGATTCTCCCAATCTTCCGATGCCACCATCATAATCAAGTTGTTCTTTTGTTGACTTAAACTATCTAGAGAGATATATTGAGATGCAAACCTGGTGGCTCCCGGACGAAGCAACTCTCTTCCATGAGTATGTGTGCGCATGATATCCAGAATGTTGTTGTGGTTGTAGATGAATGTGGTGATAAATCGACCACTCTTGACCACTCCATCTACCATCGGATCAGAGCAAATGTCTTCCAACATCAAGTCAATACAATGAGCAGAACAGGGAACCCAGTATAAATGTTCTCTCTTTTGCATCAACATTTGTCCAGCTAACTTGAACGCCGCTGCATTGTCCGTAACCACTTGGACAATCTTTTTTTCGCCCACTTCTTCCACCATTTGATCCATTAATTCACACAGGTACTGGGCATTCTTTATCTTTCCAGATGCATCAATGGACTTCCAAAATACGGTTCCAGCTTTACAGTAAATTAAGAAGTTGATCATACTTCTTCTTGTTATCCCTGTAAAATTCCAAACGTGATAAGAAATCAGAAATAGACCTATTCTGATTAAGAAAAAATGAAGATAAGATAAGAAACTGAATATAAGATTTATGTACCTGTCCATCCATCGCACATTAAAGTGCATCCATACTCATCCCAGATCCTTTCAAATGATTTAATGTATGTTCGGATGTCATCAACTTCCATATCCAAGTACTTGTTGTATATCTCATATGGAGAAGGTCCTTCAACCCCTTTGCCAACTTCTTGTATGGTCTCGATCATGGACTCATAATATGGCCCCTTGGCCGCATTAGCAGGGATACTGTTATAGAAAAACCACCTAGATGTAGCTCTCCCTATCTTCTCCTTACAAAGTTTTAAGTTCTTGAATGCAGCACTAATAGAAGGTTGTTTATCCCTCTTCTTGGTGAGCAAGGGATCTATTGGACCTACTCTAGGATCTGCAGCTCTAGTGAACTCCTGAGGCAGCTCCTCGCATACATTAGTGCTCATGCCGGCGCTAGTGCTCCCTTGTGCAGAAGGTGTGGAGCCACTTCCTTGTCCTCCGTATCTTCCAGTGTGCCGAAATAAGTCCTCATCTGCAAAGGACCGCCGGCTTGCTTCCATTGCACGTCGCAATTCAGCTTTAAATGTAAAAGAAAAAAAATTAATCTACTATAACTATTTGTCTGAAAACGTTAAGTGAAGAACATGAAAATAAGTTAAATAAGAAACTTACTTGTATCCCAATCATCAACATTTATGGGTTGATTACTTCCACCAAGCCGGACTCCAGCATCAGACCTTCGCGCTGGTTCAGTCAATTCCTCTCGAATTTCCTGTCTTCTTCTGGCAGTACTTGCTTTGCTTGATTCCTTCTCCTTCATGTAAGTTCGAAATTGGATCCTAACCTCTGAAGGAACTCGAGCACATGCTGCAACTTCACCTTTTATTCCAGCAAGATGTTGTTTGAATCGGTAGACCCCGCCAGAGACAACCCGGTTGCAATATTTGCATTGTACCTTTCTTTGGCTCATGTCCACCGGTGTGCAATGACCCCAAGCAGGATCAGCACTAGGAGGATTCCCAGATGACCGCTCAGCAGCACCTTGAGATGTCATTCCTTCACAGCACAAGAAGATGAGAGATCGCGGAGCTTGTAGTAGACTAGAAGTGACCTCGTGGGAGAGATGGAGAGAGAATTCTATGAGGGAGAGAGAGCAAGAATGTTAGGAGGCTCAAAGGGCATTTGTGGAGCCTTAGGAGGGCCTTGGGGGGGTTTAAATAGACCCCCAAGGCCCAAACTAGCCGTTGCTGGCCGTTTGGGAACGGCCAGCAACGGCTAGTTTGACCCCCAACGGCTAGTCAAACTAGCCGTTGGGGGCCGGGTCGGGCCGATCCGAGCCGACCCGGCCCGGTCCGGTCCCGGATCGCCCGATCCGGCTCGGACCGGCCGATCCGAGTCCAGGACTCGGCAAGGAACCCCGGAATCGGCACGGTCGGCCAAAAACCTGTCCGACTCGGCCGATCCGTGCCGATCCGAGCCGAGTTTTTAAACCTTGGGTATAACTTTCATTGATTTAGAGAAGGTTTATGATTCAGTATCCAGAGAACTAATTTGGTGGATCTATTTTGATATATATCTATAGTTTTTTTTTACACATAAGCCCCTATAATATTTTAATATTACAAATAAGCCCCCTAATTTGACTATTTACAAATAAACCCCCACAATCACAACTTCCTTACAAATAAGCCTAACACTCTTAGGGGCTTATTTGTAAGCTTTAGGGGCCTTTCACTAATTCATGGTAGATTGTGGGGGATTACTTGTAAATAGTCAAATTAGGGGGGATTATTTGTAATATCAATAGATTATAGGGGCTTATGTGTAAAAAAAACCCATATATATATAATATCTTGAGTCTCCTCTTATTCTAGGATTACATCAAGGGTTAGTGCTAGGTCCTCATAGCTTTAGTTATAGATGAAGTTACAAAATAACTACATCGTGGTACCTTAGTGTTTCACTTTTGTTTCCAGAAGAGGTATCCACCACTGCTTTTCTTGATTGTACTCCTTCTATTTATGATTTAATAAACTTGGTGGTGGAATCCACTACCTTTATTCAAAAAAAGAAAGAAAGAAAGTATCCTTGGTGCATGTCATTTGTAGATGATACTGTTTTCATTGGTGAGAATGTTGAGAGCTTAAATGGCAAGTTATAATGGTGGAAAGATTCTTTCAAAAAAAAAAAAAGGTGGAGAGATGCTCTGGAATCAAAAGGTTTTAGAATTAGTCTTAACTAAGATAGAACATGTGAAATGTATTTTCAGTAATACAAGTGTTGACGAAGAGGCATTGGTTATAATTGATGGTTTAGTTTTTTTGGAAGGTGACAAAAATCACAATTCATTAAATAAAAGGAATAGAGAACAAAAATACAACTAACCCTCCCAGTGTCTACTAACACCGACCCCAAAAGGAGCCACAAACACAGGAGGGAAGAAAAAGAACAACCTTCCTCTTACTGAACAGATAATTGATGGTTTAGGTGTTCCTAGAAGTAGGAAATTTTGATTTTTAGGATATGTTATTCAAGAGAACGGAGAGAACCAAAAGGATATCATGCATAGAGTCAAGGCAAGTTGGTTGAAGTGGAAAGCATTTGGGGTTCTTTGTGATTGACAGGACCCCTAAAAATTCAAAGGAAGTTCTATAAGATGTTTGTGAGACTTGCTATGTTATATGGGTGGGTGTTGGGTTGCGTAGAAAGATCAATTATAGAAGTATGTGTTGTAGAGATGAGAATGTTGAGATGGCAGTGCAGAAAGACTAAGAGAGAAAAAGAGTAAGATTTGGAATGATTGCACTAGTGATCTAGGTGTAGCTCCTATTGACGTTAAGCTTAGGGTAAGATGGTTTGGTCACGTACACCGCTGTCCAAGTGCAGCATTGGTTAGGAGGTATGAATAAGTTAGAGTGAAGGAGGGTAGAAGAACTCGAGGAAGACCTAAAATGAGATGGTTGGAGGTAGTAAGAAAGGGCTTGGCCTTCCTAGGTTTAACTACAAATATGGGGGCATTGGATAGATAAAAATGGTAGGACAAGTTTCATACAACATATGCCAAATAAAAGGGATAAGGCTTTGGCAATGAAGATGAGGAGTTTAAGTTGTGACGGGGCATAGAACATGGACAAACTTGTGGACTCAACCTCCCCTACCACACCCCCTTTTTTATTTTGGAAATGCTATAGACTTAATTGAATCATGGTTAAGTCCTCTAACATTAAGGATTTGGTGAAGTTTAACTCAGTCCATTAAAGGTTGCATCCTAAACAGATATTTATAATGCTCATTAAAGGTCATGGACTTGAGAAAACCCATGGAGGGCCCATTAAAGATCCATAGTGGATCCATTATAAATCCTTAAAGCTCTGTCATTCTAGTGGACTTGGTCTGATCCATTAAGGATCCATGAAGACCCACAAACATGAAGCAACAGTAATAGTGAAGTCTTGGCAGATAAAATACTCCGTTAATTTTTCTCAAATTACAATGGGTAAAATAAACAAGTATGAGCACTTGAAGTGTTCTTGTGTTTCTTGAGCTCGAACTCGAAGTCTTGAAGTCTACGAAGTAGTAGTCTTGGAGTCTTCATCTCTGTCTGCGAGTCTTTTTGTCTGGGTCTTATTTGTATTCACTGTGTTGTTGTTGTGTGCTAATGAGGTGAAAAGAGGGTAGTATTTATAGATGGTTTGGTTTCCTGTCTGGTACTTGGTAGGCGGTGCAAGAGCCACCATCCCCCTCGCCCTCTCCCTTTTCTTCTTCTTCTTCTTTTTATTTCTTTTTTCCTCTTTTTTCTTTTTTTTCTTTTTCACCTTTCTTTCATCCTTGTGCACAGCACACACCACCACTTGGTGAGGGGTGTGTGAGGTCTGGGTCACCTCTCTCTCTCTCTCCCTCCCTCTTTCTCTCTCTCTAGTGTGCAGCATGATTGCCTGCCCCCGATTTCTCCTCTCTCTTTTTCTTTTGTGCGAGGGCCTAGTTGGGGTCTTGTGGGCCCCACTGACCTACGGCAGTCTACTGATCTTACCAGTTCCTCTTTCCTTCCCTGTTTTCCCTTTCTTCTCCTTCTCTTGCCCTCCGGATCTCTCTATTTCTTGTGTGTGGCTGGCTGGTAGTGTGGCCCCCACAGTCTCCCTACTGTGATCCGTCCTTTCTCCTCCGCTGTGGTTCCTGCATTCTTCCTTCCACTTAAGTGGAATTGACGTTCCAAGGTCGGCAAGAGCTGAAGGCGCTTGCGGTTTATTTGTATTTCTCATCGAATTTTCATTAAGTTATTCCTTATTTATGTGGTCGAAGCACCACTACACCAGGTGGTAATAAAAAAAGTGTATAGTTCGCAGCCGCATGCGCCTGCCTGCTCGCTTCCACACATGCCTTGCATTCTGAACGGTTGCCCTTCCATCTCCCCCTCTTCAATGGCGGAGGGCGAACCCTGCTTCCGCTTAGATAGAACAGGAGCCCTGCCAGAACTAGAACACTACCACTACCATCTTCTCCTCTGATAACAACGCACTACCATTTCCTGTGCAGCAGCGAGGTGAGGAATTGCTCCTCCACCTCTGTCCATTTCCTCCTCCAGATGCAGTTGCTCTCTAATAGGCAGAGATGGCATGCAGGGGTCTCCCTTGCTTCACAGGGCGGCCTTTTTCCTCATCTTCAGTGGGGAAACCTGCCTCATGTGGGCCAACCTGGCCATGCTGGTGACAGCAATGACAGCAACACCACCAAGTCTTCCCCTTTGGGCACAGCGACAGCTATGCCATCCACCTCTGTTTACTGCTAAATAGTAAATACAGCAGGGAGCACCTCACAGTTTTTAAAAATTGTTATGTTTTGGCTAAACAAGATAATCAGACAACCTAGAATTCAAAAATTATTATCATCTTATGATAATTTTTATCACAAATATATAAAAGTTTATAATTAACCAAAAACCCTATTAGCATCTGAAAAGTTTTATTGGGAGCTTTAAATTATTTTCTTCCTCCTTATATATCGTTCTCTACCGATTAGGGTAGCTAAGTTAGACTCAAATACTTGCCTTAGAGTTACTGCATATGTTGTTATACAAAGGCCTGGTTTGTTTAGCGGATACCTTATTCTGAATTTCTTATTCCTTGATCTCTTGTTCCTATAACAAGGATCATTCACTTTGGTATACTTTTGTTTTATTCTAGGAATAAGGTAGAATAACTGGTTCTACCTTTTTAGATGGAATGACTTATTACACTTTTTCTAGGAACAAGGCATCCGAGCTCCAAATAGCTCATCCGCGCTATCAAACTGGAACAAGCGGAATACGACATCCTGTTCGAGCCTTATTCGCCAATCAAACCAGGCCTTAGGTTGTGGTCTAAATATTGGGGCACTATAGCATGTTTTGCCTTTATGATAATAATTACACATAGGATTATCTTCAGAAAGTTCTGGATATTGTCTCAGTTTAGATAAAAAGAAATGAAGAATGCTGCTGGCACATTTAGAAAAAGTTTACTCTATCTTGTCAGTATCTCAGTAACCATGTCTAGGATAATTGCGAAGTTGATATCTAAATTTATGTGGTAATATTTACCTAGAAGATGCCAAGATAGATTTTGTATGGATACATGCCACCTATGATCAAGTAATATTTGTGTTTACTTGTTTCATTTGGGGTCTACAAGGATCATCACTAAGATGTCGGTTATTATGTTGGAGAAAGTTGTTGATAGTGTGGCTTCTTCCTACCAAGGGGCTTTCATTAATGGGAGACATACAAGAAAACTTCTTAGTGGCACATGAGTGCTTACACTCTATGAAGTTTCATTACAGGAAAGGCCTAGTTCTGAAGCTAGACTTTGAAAAACTTTATGACAGGGTCAACTAGAGATGCTTGTTCCTAATTATGCAAAAGATGAGCTTTGGTGATAGGTGGGTGGGATGGATTAAGGAGTGCGTGTCTTTGGCCTCTTTTGCGGTTCTTGTTAATAGAGTGCCCACACTTTTCTTCCATAGTGGGAGAGGGCTCCGACAAGGGGACCCAATGTCTCCCCTTCTCTTCATCTTAGTGGCACATGTTCTAAGCAGGATATGGGAGAGAGCCAAGTCAGTAGGATTGATCAGAGGTTTCCATGTTACTCAGCAGGGTATGCACATCTCTTACCTCCAGCATCTTGATGATACCATCTTTTCCTTCTTGGAAGGAGAGGAATCTAGATTTATGTTTGAACTACTGGAAGAGGTTTCTGGGCTGAAGGTCAGTTTTCAGAAAGCCAGCTTGTTAGTATGAATATGGACGATAGGGCTGTAAGAAGGGCCACCATCATTTTGGGATGTCAGAGAGGTGCCTTCCCTATAACCTATTTAGGTCTTCCGCTAGCTCCTAGAGCTTTGTTATGTAGGGATTGGGATACTATTGTTCACAGATTTGAAGACAGACTAGCTGAATGGAAAGGCAAACTCTTATCTTATAGAGGGAGATTGACTCTTTTTAGCTCTGTGTTAGCCAACCTCCCAATCTATTTCTTATCTATCTTCAGAATCCCAAACTTTGTGGCCAGTAAGCTGGAATCCATCCAAGCTAGATTCTTTTGGTTTGACAGTGGAGATCCTTAAAGGGGTGGATATGCTATCAGCTGGGACAGAGTGTGCAATAGCAGATAGAATGGGGGCCGGGGTTGAAGAACTTCTTCATTGATTTCGACCTTGCTCTTCTCACCCAGTGGTTGTAAAACTTGTTACTGCTGAGTCAGGCCTTTGGTGGGAGGTCATCTCTCAAAAGTACTATGAGAGGTCTAATGCGTGGGAAGTGAGCCTTCCTACCACTTGTAATGTGTCTTTTGCTTGGAAAGGTATCCTACGGTGTGTTGATATCTTCAAAGTTGGGACACAAGCCAGAATTGGAGATGGTCACATCTGCTGCTTCTGGTGGACAGTGGGTGCACAGCAAGCCCTCTCTGTTGCATTTTCCCTCGACTGTTCATGATCTCGCTTGATCCTGAGGCTATGGTGGGACAATAGTTCAACACTGAGCAGAGTGGTGCAGCATGGAGGCCTACTTTTAGAAGGAATCTCAGAGATGAAGAAGTGGAGGACTTGACGCAGCTGCTTAATCTTCTTTAGGACTGCTGGGTGGACAGTCTTTCTCATGATTCTTGGACATGGAGGTGGGGTCGGTCCAAGACATTTTCGGTTAGGTCAGCCTTCTCCACGATTGCTGATGGGGGTACCCGTTTTCCCTTCATCAGCTGTGTCTAGAAGTCTAAAAGCCCCCTTAAAGTGAAGATCCTTTTGTGGAGACTCTCCTTGGGCAGGCAACCTACCTGTGATAGGCTCTCGTTGTTCATGAAGGATTTAACTACCACGTGCTGTCTTTGTGGCCTAAAGAAAGAAACCCAGGATCACCTATTTGTGACCTGCTCTTTCTCCTGTGCTGTTTGGCAGCTGGTTGTTCATATTCTTCAGTGTGCTTTCAGCCCATGGATGTCTGTGGAAATGCTCCTCAACATGTGGAATAAGAACTGGCCTTGCAAAGGTGATCGCACTATTTGGTGGCTGATTCTCCATGCCACGATTTGGGCTATTTGGCTGGAAAGGAATAATAGAATTTTCAAGAGAGAGGCTCGAAGTCCAGAGAGAGTGTCTTCTTTTGTATGTGAGAAATTGAGGGGCTGGGCTCACCTTTTGTGTAGCGTGGATCACTCTAATTCCTCCTTTTTTGGTCTTCTTGGGAGGAATACTTGAGAGTTACACTTTCTTGGTGTTTTGTCTAGAGGGGATTTTTGTTCTGTACCTCCTACATTCTTGTATATCATTTTCTCTTTTTAACAGCTCTGGTACAATCCACTTCCGAAAAAAAGGCATGTTTACTTGGTTGAACGTCTACATTTTATTCTATCATTTTTCACGTGTGATGATGTGAGACTTGGTTTTATGAAAGAATTGATTTTAAAAGACGGTTTTTAGGGTTTTCGAAAATGGATTCTTTTTACTTTAATCCTTAGAAAGTCTAAGGTTTTGGATCAAGTTTAGATCTGTGCATTTGACCTCTCCCTGTTGATCTCAGTCAGTATTAATTATGCCAATCATTGGCAACCCTTGATTAACCGTCCATTAAAGCCCATTGAGATGACAAGGATAAAAAAGAAATTGAGACATGACAAAGTAATAAGCCATTTATTATTATTATTATTATTATTATTATTATTTACATGGCATACATGGAATTCGTTATTTTGATGATTTCTTTATTTGAGAATCCCTTAGAGGTCTTAAATGATACTTAACGGATTTCAGGTTCACACGAAGACATGAGAACTTATATCTTTCAAATGGTACTAAGGGGTCATGGCTTTGGACATAATTCCCATTAAGACCGCTTAAAGGATATCAAGACACTTAAACAGTATTCGTTGAGCATCTTTTAAAGACCATTGAAATCTTGGACAGCACCTCCCGACTTTTTTAGATTCATTTTTTTTAGGGAGGCAAACGTAAGGAAGAACCTTAATTTATGGGGCATGGAGGCCACCACATACTTGAGGATTATCCTTAATGGTCCTCCAACCAATATGGAGGAACCGTCCTTAAATCGGCCGTTCAACCAATATGAATGAACCACAAAACATATATGAAACTATTAAATAGAATACCATTAACACAACATCTTTCCATTAATGGCTCATGTTACATGGCTTTGGTCATTTTAATGGGAGAAATGACCTATGAGTTATTTGGCTGCTCTACCAATAAGCAAACTAATAACATCATGGTCATTTCGTCATTAAAAAATGCCCCAAGACGTATTTGGTTATTTTACTAATAAGAGTAAACCATCAAAACCAAGGCCGTTTCACCAATAGAAAAGAATCCTTCATTGTTTAATAGAATTACAATGTAAAAAAAAAGAAATGATGAATCCTTTATGTATCTTTTTTGTCTACACACAAACGAATTTCGGGGCTTCCGAGTCTTGGATGGAGCATTCACACAAGCTTTTCTCCACCGACAGAGCCTCCACGTCTAACAGTAGCCCCCCCCCCCCCCCCCCCCCCCCCCTAGGGGTATTTATAGGAGAAAGAGAGGGGGGGGGGGTGGCACCACCCACCGGTGGGGGGAGCCCCCCTCTCCCTATTTTTTATTTTTTTCTTCTTTTTTTTTTTCTCTTCTAAAAAATGTTTCAACAAATGCCCCCTACGGGATATGTGTCGGAAACAGGGGCGGAGGCATGTTTCCCGTGCATCCACTTCATAGTCTCTGTTTGGATGCGATTATCTTGCATCCAATTGAGTGCTTATAGACCCCACCTTGAGTATGTCGCAACCTGCCCAAACCTCTTTAAGATTTTGGGAGTAAAGCATTTTTTGTAGTGTTAACCCTCCATGATTTTATCGCTTCTGAGCAGATATAGCTTGTAGTTGTTAGGAGATAAATCTTTTATCATCTTCCGACATTTACTCACTTCTTCAAAATATTTGGGTATGATTTTTTTTTTTTTGGCATTTTAGGGTATATAGTGGAAGTGACCCTAACAAGTCGATCTTTGGGTATGGATACCTTCTTCTGGCATTTTAGGGTACATGGTGAAAGTAATCCTAACTGGCTGGAGCTTTGACTATAATAAGCCGAACTTTGGATATGAATAACCCACTTTTGGCATTTTAGGGCACATTGCAGAAGTGACCCTAACTAGCTAGGGTTTTTACTATAATAAGCCGATCTTTAGATATGGATGACCCTTTTCTGACATCTAGGGCACATTGTGGAAGTAATCCCCATTGGCCGAAGCTTTGACTGTAACGAGCTGATCTTTGGGTATAGATGACCTTTTTCTGGCATTTTAGGGCACATTGTGGAAATAACCCTAGTTGGTCGAAGTTTTGACTGTAACGAGCCGATTTTTGGATATGGATGACCCTTTTCTTGGCATTTTAGGGCACATTGCCGAAGTGACCCTAATTGGCCGGAGCTTTGACTACAATAAGCCGATCTTTAGGTATAAATAACCTTCTTCTGGCATTTTAGGGTACATAGTGAAAAGTGATCCCAACTGGTCGAAGCTTTGAGACTACATTAAGCCGATCTTTAGGTATGGATAACCCTCTTCTGGCATTTTAGGGTACATAGTAGAAGTGACCATAACTGGCCGAAGCTTTGACTGTGATAAGCCGATCTTTGAGTATGGATAAGCCTCTTCTGGCATTTTAGGGTACATAGTAGAAGTGACCCTAACTGGCCGAAGCTTTGACTGTGATTAGCCGATCTTTGGGTATGGATAACCCTCTTCTGGCATTTTAGGACATATAGTGGAAGTAACCCTAACTGGCCAGAGCTTTGACTACAATAAGTTGATCTTTGGATATTGATAATCCTCTTCTGGTGTTTTAGGTTACGTTGCGAAAGTGACCCTAAGTGGCCGAAGCTTTGACTGTAATGAGCCGGACTTTGTAACTTTGCCATGATCCATAGGCCTTCATCTTGCTTTTTTGCCCTTCAAACTTTTGATAGTAGACCGCTTTCAATTCTTTCTTTCCTTTTGTACGTAGCTTGCTTCTTTCCTCCTTTGTGTTGTGGCTGAGGTAAGAGGACTGTCTTTGTTGCTTCTGGGCGACGTTCGAATTTTTTTTAGTGAATTTGATACAACTTTAACTCACTTCATTATTTGCTATCCCGGATTCTTCGAGTATCGAATACCACCTTCTGCTCCTCAGATGCATTTAATAGCCTCCGGGACCACCTGACTCATAAGCACGATGTCAGATCTCTTCACGAGACTTGTACTTTGGCAGGTTCTTGTTGTAATTATATCGACGTTTTTCCGAAGTTGACTTTGATTTTGACTTCTCACGATTTTGTCTCCCTTTTCTTCGTGATTCGGCTATTAGGGCTTGTCTCGGATAGCGCACTTTCTGTAACTTGGTTGCCCCGAGAGCCTGTCTTGGGCAACACATTTATCCATTAGTGGAACTTTAATTTCAAATCATTCTAATGTTGTGTAATTATTCATCTCTTTTTTAATACTAATTCTAGCGCTCTTTCTGGTTTTCAGCAGAATTAGCCCCCTCTTATTTTTGCATGTACGTCTTTTTAGATTTTCATGCAATAGGGTTATCTATTTTTGCCTAAGGCGTCCTTTCGGATTTTCGCCTTAGCCGGATTTCAGGATCTTTTTACCCTTAATCGTCTATTTTCTGGGGAAAAACAGTTAACTCTGTCGGAACACCTCAGTTTTAAACTCCCTTTTTTATTTTTAGTAGAGAATTATGGCTCCCCTGTGGGCCATACTTGGATAGAGTTTTCAATTTTGTTCGGTAAGAATTATGGCTTCCCTGTAGGGCAAAGTGGTGGGACTTAGGATTGATGTGGGACTAGGAATTCTAGATTTGTGAGGCTATGGGACACAATAGCTCTTCGGGCCGATATATATATATTTTTTCAGGGTGCAACTTTTTTGGAGGGACGAAGGTTTTGGGGGTTTTCCCAGAAAGTGAAAGTTCCAGGTAGCGTGATATACTTTTTTTTTGTTTTTGTTTTTAAGGGGATAAAGGCTCCAAGTAGCCATAGATTTTGAGTTTTCAAGGGGATAAAGACTCCAAGTGGTCATGGATTTTGGGGTATTCAAGGAGGTAAAGGCTCTAAGTAGTCATGAACTTCGGGGTATTCAAGGAGGTAAAGGCTCTAAGTAGCCATGAACTTTGGGTTTATCTATAGAAATTCTCCCAGTGGGACGAGGTGTTTTGGATTTTTAATGTTTTGGGATGCTATAGTTTTCCGGGCCGAAAAACTTGGGATGGTTTTAGGTTTTGGGATACAATGGCTCTCTGGGCTGGAAACTTTGGAAGGTTTTGGGTTTCAGGATATAACAGCTCCTCGGGTCGGAAACTTTGGAAGGTTTTGGGTTTCAGGATATAACAACTCCTCGGGTTGGAAACTTTGGAAGGTTTTGACTTTTAGAATACAACGGCTCCCTAGGTCAGAAATTCTCGGGGGGGGGGGGGGGGAAGCAACTTTAGGATGGAGGAATCTTTTGAACCTATTCAAGGTGATGATCGGATTTTTCCACTTCTTTACTGAGTGGGCAGGACGCCGTCATTGTTGTCTCGGTCGTAGCCCTTTATTGAATGTCACTTCGCCAATTGTGGAGTGATCTAAGGGTTTTCTTGTCATTGACGACTCTGACATCCTCTTTGGATAGGGATGTGGAAAAAGTCAGTCCTCACCAAGGGTGGGCGAGGAGAATTCTTCTCCCATTAGGGTGCTTTTGCGAGTCATTTCCCTAATGGGTTGTTTTTTTTTTTCTTTTTACTAACCATAGCACCTTCATGAGTTTTTGCCAAGGCTAGTCCCTTCTTACTTATGCCTGTGCGTCTTTGCGGTTTATATATGAAGCGCCTTTACGGGTTTTCACCTTAGCCGGGTTCAAGATCTTTTTGCCCTTAACTAGCTCCCTTTTTGGTGAGAAAACCAATTAAGTCTGTCAGGGCACCTCGTTTTTAACCTATTTTTTTGACTTCTTTGGCTGTAGATTCTCGGGAAGTTCGTGTTCCGGAGCTTAATACAACTTCATGTGGCGTCTGTTCAACGGAGGAAATGCCGTTTTTCCTGTTTTATCAACTAATTTGTAGGCTCCTCCTTCATATACTTTGCTGACTATGAAGGGTCCTATCCAATTAGGCTTGAATTTGTTCTTGAGACGGGACACTATCACATCTTTTTGTTTGACCATGACCAGATCGCCTTTCTTGAACACTCTTTCTTTTACCAACTTGTCAAAAGCCCTAGACATCCGGGTCTGATAGACTTGCATACGTTGATAAGCCGCCAATCTTTTGCCTTCCAGGTTTGTCAGCTCCTCATAGCGCCTTTGTATTTCATTTAGGTCACCTTCTTGCCATTCATAATGTAGAGCTACTAGGTAGGAAGCCAATTCAATTTCAATGGAACTACTGCCTTTGCCCCATAAACTAGGGAATATGGCGAGCAGCCCGTAGGGGTTTTGTAGATCGTGCGGTAGGCCCATAGTGCTTCATGCATCTTTTCATCCCAATTCCGCTTGTCTTTCGCTGATTTTTACCAGCAGCTTGCAAAGTGTCTTATTGAATGCTTTAGCCATGCCATTGGCCTGAGGGGTAGTAAATAGAAGACGCATTCCACTCAATGTGGAATTTTGCTGCCAATTTGTAGATTGTCTGGTCCTTGAATATGGTACCATTGTCTGAAGTGATTCGGCTGGGCGTCCCAAAACTTGTATATGATATTGTACCGAACAAAATACGACACTATTTCACTTGTGACTTCCTTTAGCGGGACGACCTCTGCCCAATGTGTGAAATATTCTGTAGCGGCCAAAATATATTTACACCCTCTTGACGAAGGTGCGAGTGGGCCTACAACATCCATACCCCAATGGGTAAAAGGCCACGTAGGGGCTGTGGGGTGTAACTGATTTGGAGGCTTTCTGGGGATTGGCCTAAAAACTTGGCATTGAGGGTAGCTCTTGGCCATCTTCTCACAATCTGCATACATCGTTGGCTAGAAGAAACCCTTGATTTTGATGTTGATCTTCATTTTCAGGCCAGATTGATGCGCTCCGCAGATCCCAGAGTGAACTTCTTCTATTATTTTTCGAGCCTCCATTGGTGAAAGACACCTTAAGAGGATCACACTTTTATCTTCACGGACCAGTTGATATAGGACTCGACCAATCAACCTGTAAGACATTGCTCTACGTAATACTTGGACCCTTTCAACTTTATCATATGGGAGCCAACCTTCCTTGATTTTGATTATGGGAATCCACCAATCATCTTCCTCTGCTTCGCTTTCTTCAACAGCATTGACTTCCAACACTGTCAAGCCATCCTCTTTATTTAGGGAACTTGGGAAGAGTGTCCTATCTTTCACAAAGATTTCAGCCTCGCCTGCTAGTGGCAACTTTAGAGCAGCGACTAGTTAGGCAAGGGCTTCGGCCTGAGCATTCTATCCCCTTTTGACATGTTCTATTTGGAAAGTATAAAACCTTTTGCTTAATCTTACGGCAGCAGTATGATAGGCTATCAATTCTGTCTTCCTGACTTCGAAGATCCTGAGGACTTGTCTGATGACAAGGAGGGAGTCCCCATATATTTGGATACACCAGACACCAATTTCTAGGGCGACTTCTAGGCCAACTATCAGAGTTTCATATTTTGCTTCATTGTTTGTCAAGAGTTCCGTGAGTGCATACAAATGGTGTAACACACTGTCTTCAAGAGTGAGGGACAAGAGCTGCCCCAGTCCAGGTTGTTGATGTGCCGTCGGGCATAGTGATAGTTCTTGATGCTCCATCGAAGTATAACTGCCAGACTTTGATTTCAGCCTGTTGCACTTTCCATGCCTTCGTGCCGGTAACACTTCCTCATCAGGCAATTCACTGTTCAGAGGAGAGTCTTCGGGAATTGGGTGAGCCGTCGAAAATTTGGTCATGTCTTGTCTCTTTATTGCTTTTTGGGGTATAAATGTGATGTCAAATTCCATGAAGAGTAAAGCTCATTTCTCCAGCATTCTTGAAAGTATGGGTTACCGAAGCAAAAACTTTAACGGGTCAAACCGCGATACAAGTTGGACTTTGTGTGCAAGCAGGTTATGCCTCAGCTTCTTGACGGCGAATACCAATGCCAAGCACATATTCTCTATGGGAGAGTAACAGTGCTCAGGATCCACCAGCATCTTGTTGAGATATATAACGGTTGTTCCTCGCCATCTTCATTTTCTTGGGCGAGTAATACCGACAGTGAAGCATTTATGGCCGCAATGTACATGATTAGAGGCTTGCCTTTTACCGGCGCCCCCAGCACCGGTGGCTTGAGGAGGTAATCCTTGAGCTTGTTCAGGGCATGTTGGCACTCCTCGTCCTATACAAAAGGTGTCCCCTTCTTTGTCAGCTTCGAGAAAGGTTGACATCTTTTCGACAGGTTGGAAATAAACCTTCTAACATAGGCTAACCTGCCTTGTAAAGATATGAGCTCGGTAAGATTCTTAGGAGGCAATTTCCGGATGGCTTTAATCTTGTCGGGGTCGATTTATATGCCTCGATATTTGGCCACAAAATCGAGGAATTTGCCGCTAGACACGCCAAAGGTACACTTCATGGGATTTATCTTCAATTTGTACTGTCGTAGCCTTTCAAACACCCTCCGGAGATCTGCCAGACGGTCTTCTTTTCTTTTAGATTTTACAACCAGGTCATCAACATAGCACTCGACCAGGTTATAGAGCATCTCGTGGAATATCTTCTTCATGGCCCTCTGATAGGTGGCACCAGCATTCTTGAGCCTAAAGGGTATTTGCTCGTAATTGAATATATCCTTGGGGGTTCTGAAGGCTGAAAAATTCTTATCTTTAATGGCCATTATTTTCGTGATCGGCAGCGGGAAGTCAAATGTAGTTTGTCTGCTGTCTTCCATTTCCCGTGGAGCTAGTTGAATGTCCACAAAGTCTTCCTCTTCATCAATGTCGGCAACATGCACTTCATGTCAAATTGATTTTTCCTCCACATGACTAGATCCCGACGGAGAGGCTAACTGTAGTGGTTCTTCTTCCGGGAAGGTCACTTGATTCACCTGTGTAGTCTCTTTTGGAAGAGAGATAGGGCCTCCTCCTTCTTCACTATTAGCTTCAAGCTGGTCCTCCAGTACTTGAGGGAGTTCTTCTAAAGAAGGCTTCTGTTTGCAGGCGCGGTTTGAGCCAACCACAACGGATTTTGGAGAAAAGAGGACTTCTTCCTCTTCCTCTCCCGAGCTGTCGAATCTTGCTTCTGAAGTTTGCCCCTCTACCTCAGGTGATGACATGCTCACCATATTCACTGCATAGTGGACAGAGGGACCACGAAGTCATCCGTAGCCCAGACCCCTCCGATCTTGCTTGGAGAAGGGAGGTTACCCCCTCATTTCAGCTAGATACTACAATTCTTGGAAGAATTTACTTCTGGTTGCACTTTGCTTTTCTGGAATCTTCTGATGTTGGCACATCTCCTTGATGTATGTGGGGTGTGTGGCTCCCCCTCCCCCTATTTTTTATTTTTTTTTGTTTTTTCCCCTCCTCTATCCCCCTTTTTTTCTTCTAAAAAATGTTTCAGCAGATGATTACGATAAAAATGAAACCCTATTCCATTTGATTTTATGTTACAAACCCTTTGTTTAGACCGGATTCAGTCAGTTTGAGTCAGTGGAGCAGCTGCTTTTTCTTTGGGGAAGTCATTGGACTCAGAAGCAGGATCGTGTTCTGTGGTGGCTGATCGTACACGCCACCATTTGGGCCTTGTGGTCTGAACGGAACAGATGTATTTTCACCAGGGAGGCTGGGACCCCTCATGGGGTCTTCTCTTTTGTTTGTGATCAGATCTTAGGGTGGGCTAAGGTCTCATGTAAATTGGACAAAGACAGCTCCCTTTTGCTTTCTCTTTTGGAGTATAACTGACTATACTTTTATCCAGCCCGGTGTTGTGTATAAGAGGTACTTTTGTTGGTTGGTCCCTCCTGGAAACTTGGCTTTTGTTTTTTTTATCTTTGGGAGGATAGCTGAGTTTACTCTGCACCAGCTTGGTGTTGTGTATAGGAGGGACTTTTGTTGCTTTCCCTTCTTACTTGTACATTCACTTTGTTATTTTCTTTATAATACAAGTAGTACTACCCACATAAAAAAAATGCTACAAACCCATCGGGTATGCTTTTGTCATCTTCAATTCTGCTCTGTTTTTCATGTTAAAATACTATTCTTAGTCTATTAGCTGTCTGGACAGTTCCTGGAAGAGTTCGTGTAGCTGTAAGACTCCGACCTCGGAACGCAGAGGAATTGGTCGCAGATGCTGATTTTGCTGACTGTGTTGAATTGCAACCTGAGGTAGTATCAGTATTAAATTGAGGTGACTGGATGCTGCACATGTCAAAATTCAAACATCCAGTTGCATTAATAGTTTGCATTGACTCATTTCAATTATTGATTTCTTGTTTATTGTTCAGCTTAAAAGGTTAAAGCTGCGTAAGAATAATTGGGATTCAGATACATATGAGTTTGATGAGGTGTTAACAGAGTTTGCATCACAAAAACGAGTGTATGAAGTTGTCGCAAAACCAGTTGTTGAGGTATGTACCTTCTGAATGTCTCACGTTGTCATGTTCAATTTTTGCAATGCCATCACGATGAGTTAGCTACGGAGACTTAACATCTCTCCTTTTTTTAGTTCTTGTAATCTGGAGGGAAGAACAACTGACATTAATTTGTCTTTAGTTGAGGCCTGATTTAAAATTGTATCGATTCTTCAGTTTGACCAACTCTTCTGATTTTTTGACCGACTCTTCTGATATTTTTGGTTTTCCTCCTAAAGAATATAATTGACACAGTCAAACTTATCATGAACACTGATTATTTTTGGTTTGAGGTTAGGAGGATGTTTTAACATTCAAATTGATCTCTCTCATTTGCTGTAACTTTATCTACTGGACCACTGTTCAATTTCTCCGTTGCAAATATGTCATTTATGTCCATTATTTTCTTCTTGGTATTGAGCAGACTTTAGTCAAGTGTTTAGGGAGTTGTTCTTTGAGGTGATAAATCTATGAACACGACTCACAATGAGAATATTCAAAATGGGCGAGAGGTCAACTGATGAATTAATTAGCACCTGAGCTTCCTAATGGGCTTCACGTTCGTTATGATGATCAGGTTGCGGTGCTTGTGTATAATGTATGTTCAACATCTTTGTTAGCACGGGTTATCATAGTACAGTTCTTGAGCATCATCAGCATTTGATGTCTGCTAACACTTATCACTTGCATCAGTCGTGTATCATTCACGTGAGATGTTTAGGATATCAGGAATTCTATTGGTACAGACTGTATTTTGGAAAAAAATTACTCACCTCAGATTTTGCGTCTGGCCAGGTGAGAATTGATTCATACTATCAGTTTTTTTCAAATATGGGAGGATCAAACTGCACTTCTAATTCTTAACTAGGCTTGCCAAAACCAAGGTTTAAAAACTCGGCTCGGATCGGCACGGATCGGCCGAGTCGGACAGGTTTTTGGCCGACCGTGCCGATTCCGGGGTTCCTTGCCGAGTCCTGGACTCGGATCGGCCGGTCCGAGCCGGATCGGGCGATCCGGGACCGGACCGGGCCGGGTCGGCTCGGATCGGCCCGACCCGGCCCCCAACGGCTAGTTTGACTAGCCGTTGGGGGTCAAACTAGCCGTTGCTGGCCGTTCCCAAACGGCCAGCAACGGTTAGTTTGGGCCTTGGGGGTCTATTTAAACCCCCCCAAGGCCCTCCTAAGGCTCCACAAATGCCCTTTGAGCCTCCTAACATTCTTGCTCTCTCTCCCTCATAGAATTCTCTCTCCATCTCTCCCACGAGGTCACTTCTAGTCTACTACAAGCTCCGCGATCTCTCATCTTCTTGTGCTGTGAAGGAATGACATCTCAAGGTGCTGCTGAGCGGTCATCTGGGAATCCTCCTAGTGCTGATCCTGCTTGGGGTCATTGCACACCGGTGGACATGAGCCAAAGAAAGGTACAATGCAAATATTGCAACCGGGTTGTCTCTGGCGGGGTCTACCGATTCAAACAACATCTTGCTGGAATAAAAGGTGAAGTTGCAGCATGTGCTCGAGTTCCTTCAGAGGTTAGGATCCAATTTCGAACTTACATGAAGGAGAAGGAATCAAGCAAAGCAAGTACTGCCAGAAGAAGACAGGAAATTCGAGAGGAATTGACTGAACCAGCGCGAAGGTCTGATGCTGGAGTCCGGCTTGGTGGAAGTAATCAACCTATAAATGTTGATGATTGGGATACAAGTAAGTTTCTTATTTAACTTATTTTCATGTTCTTCACTTAACGTTTTCAGACAAATAGTTATAGTAGATTAATTTTTTTTCTTTTACATTTAAAGCTGAATTGCGACGTGCAATGGAAGCAAGCCGGCGGTCCTTTGCAGATGAGGACTTATTTCGGCACACTAGAAGATACGGAGGACAAGGAAGTGGCTCCACACCTTCTGCACAAGGGAGCACTAGCGCCGGCATGAGCACTAATGTATGCGAGGAGCTGCCTCAGGAGTTCACTAGAGCTGCAGATCCTAGAGTAGGTCCAATAGATCCCTTGCTCACCAAGAAGAGGGATAAACAACCTTCTATTAGTGCTGCATTCAAGAACTTAAAACTTTGTAAGGAGAAGATAGGGAGAGCTACATCTAGGTGGTTTTTCTATAACAGTATCCCTGCTAATGCGGCCAAGGGGCCATATTATGAGTCCATGATCGAGACCATACAAGAAGTTGGCAAAGGGGTTGAAGGACCTTCTCCATATGAGATATACAACAAGTACTTGGATATGGAAGTTGATGACATCCGAACATACATTAAATCATTTGAAAGGATCTGGGATGAGTATGGATGCACTTTAATGTGCGATGGATGGACATGTACATAAATCTTATATTCAGTTTCTTATCTTATCTTCATTTTTTCTTAATCAGAATAGGTCTATTTCTGATTTCTTATTACGTTTGGAATTTTACAGGGATAACAAGAAGAAGTATGATCAACTTCTTAATTTACTGTAAAGCTGGAACCGTATTTTGGAAGTCCATTGATGCATCTGGAAAGATAAAGAATGCCCAGTACCTGTGTGAATTAATGGATCAAATGGTGGAAGAAGTGGGCGAAAAAAAGATTGTCCAAGTGGTTACGGACAATGCAGCGGCGTTCAAGTTAGCTGGACAAATGTTGATGCAAAAGAGAGAACATTTATACTGGGTTCCCTGTTCTGCTCATTGTATTGACTTGATGTTGGAAGACATTTGCTCTGATCCGATGGTAGATGGAGTGGTCAAGAGTGGTCGATTTATCACCACATTCATCTACAACCACAACAACATTCTGGATATCATGCGCACACATACTTATGGAAGAGAGTTGCTTCGTCCGGGAGCCACCATGTTTGCATCTCAATATATCTCTCTAGATAGTTTAAGTCAACAAAAGAACAACTTGATTAGGATGGTGGCATCGGAAGATTGGGAGAATCACATATTGCGGCATGTACCAACTAAGGTCAGAGAGAAAGGTAAGAAAGTGGCTGATTTAATTCAGTCTAGACCCTTCTGGAGGGGGGTGCAAGCGGTGTTAAATGTTGTAGAACCGCTTGTCCGTGTCTTGCGATCTTGTGATGGAGAAAGAAGATCGGATATGGGTTTTTTATATGAAGCTATGGACAGAGCTAAGGAGCTCATTCAATTGAACAACCCAACAACCTTTGTGAAGTGGTGGGACATAATAGACAGACGTTGGGAACACACTTTACATCACGATCTTCATGCATCTGGTAAGCTACTAACTTTCTATATGTATTATTTGTATACACATTTCTCTTAAGTAATAACTAACTTCGACTTATTTATTTAGGTTATTTTTTCAACCCTCAGTACATGTTCAGAACTGATGGGAAGAAGGATAGCTATGATAGTTGTTCGGAAGTGTTGATGGGGGCTAAGTCTGTTATTAAGCGTATGCTTGCAGATGAGGACAGAGCAATATTGGCATGCAAGCAAATGCATGATTACAGAATGATGTTATACCACTTTGGGACAAGTACTGCTCAAAGAGCTGCCAAAATTTTGAGTCTAGGTTTGAAAATTATTAACTAGATGTTCTACTTAAATTTTAATTATAACTTGCACATTGTTGACATGGCCAATTTTCTATTTACAGCTGACTGGTGGCTAGATCATGGAAAAACATATGGGTATGAAGATCTAGCCTATGTTGCAATTCGGGTCTTAAGTCAAACAACCTCTTCATCAGGCTGTGAGAGAAACTGGAGCACATTTGGCTTGATTCACACCAAGCAAAGGAATAGATTGAAGTCGAGCCGTCTAGAGAAGCTCGTATTCTGTCATTATAACATGAGGTTGAAGCTAAAGAATCTGGAGCTCATAAGGAACCTTCAAAGGCAGGAGAAAGAGAGAATTTCCGGACAAGCCACAGAGACGACACATGCAGAAGAACCCATAGACTTGGATGAGCTGTTCGAGGAGCAACATCCACTAAATGCATGGGTTGATTCAAGCACCTCAAATGAGCCTGAATTCAACCCAAATGATCGGGAATGGGCGGAAGGTGAGTTAGATAATGTTCCATTACTTACTGATTTTCAACCTCATTCTCCAAAACGTCAGAAGAAGAGCAAAAAACAAGTACCAAGCAGAAGAAAGAGTGGTCATGGAATTCAAATTGCTGATCTGGAGACTATCGAGGAAGATGATGAAACGTCAGAACCAAGTGATGAGGTCCAATATCAAACCTCAAATGACTCGACATCAAAGACGAGCTCCGACAGTTTTGAGGATGGCGGAGATGCTACCAGTGCCCCAGCTCCAGCTCCACCAATTCAATTCACTGGAGAAGAAGAATTCACACATGCTACCCAAGATGAACATCATGGTAGCAGAGGAGGACGTGAAGAATCTTCCATTCAAACATTCAGCAGATCAAGGAGGAAGGACAAAGGTAAAGCTCCTCAGGAATATCAGGAGCAACTATCAGATGCATCATCATATAGTCAGCCTACTGGATATGTAGTTTACCCTCCTCAACATTTTGATACATCCGACTATTCAGGGGGTTGTCTAGAATATCCACAATTTTCAGTCATTTATACCAATACGGATGACTATAGCCGGTATGTGATGCAGTATGAACAATACTATCAGAGCTATATGTCATGGGCTGAGTATGTTAGCCATATGTTCATTCAGTATAATGTACGTTTGGAATAAATGTAAGTTCATAATCATATATGTAAGTTTATTCAAGGTTTTTTTGTCCAACAACATCTTATGTACTTCAAATCAATGTATTTCAACACAATTATGCATTAGACTTGTGTTTTATATTTTTTCCACATTTTTTCATATTTTTTTCTATTTTTTTCTGCTATCCGAACCAGCCGAGCCTGACTCAGCCAGGATCGGCCGGGATCGGACTGACTCGGATCGGAATCGGCCGATCCGATCGGTTTTGGACCGGCCGATCCGAGCCCCGATCCCGGGTTTCTGAACCTTGGCCAAAACCACAGTTAAGAATCCAGTACGCTTGAAGGTGAGAATCAATGATGTGAGGTTTTTCTTTTTGGCAAAACTGTAGAAGTATTCATATATTGGAATGATGGAAATGGAATTGGCCGATTTGGATTAGACTTGGTGGTGGCCAATCCTATTCTAGGCCATAAAGCGGATCCTATTGAAAAATGTAAAATAAAGAAGAAAAACAATTTGAAATTTTTTTAAAAGGAAAAGTAAATTGGGATGGTGCTTCTCGGGATGAATCGGTCTGAGTTGGATCGAAATTGGGTGAATCGGACCTGACTGGTCCATTCCCTTGAGAATTGGGTGTCTTGGCTGATTAGGTTTTAAGTGAAAGATGGTGAAATCTTACAGAAATACCATTATATGTTTTTATATTTTCATGAATGCTTTTTGAATTTGTAAATATAGTTTTTTATAGAGAAAAACACCTTTTTATGTTTTAAACTAGATTGGATCACTTCCATTGGATCAGCCGGTCCAGCCGATCAGATCTGATGTGGATTGGGATCAGGGGAATACCCAATCTGGTGTCTGATCTGATCCTTAATTCCATCCCTGGCCATGCTCTAGCTCATTTATAAACCCATTAATCCACCCTAAATGCAATTGTTGCATAAATTTCATGTTATTTCCATGTTATATGTTTATTTTGATCTGTTATATATGTTTATTTTGATGTTACTTGTTGTACATATATATGTTCTGCATTTGTTGGAATATGTATAGGAAAAATTCTGGGATGAAATGCTGGAATTGTCCGGGACATCCCATCCCAATAGCAAAACAGGACCGGGGGGGTGGAGGTGGGGGTGGGATTGACAACAATTCTTTAAACGGCATTGTGTCCTCTCACAAAGCGAAGGCCCCCCTAAGGATAGACTTATCTCCTGCCAGTGAAGTGTATTCCCCTTAACCATTCCCACCTTTCACTTGAATCTGTGGAACCATCTATGGGTCTATGGAATTACTTGGCATATCTGGTCTCCGTTTACACTGCACACCGTCTGCAAACAACCAGTTCGGTGCATCACTGTTTGTTGGCCCACTCACCAGCATGCATTCCATCTGTCATCAACTTTTGGGTGCTGGTCAACATTGAAATTTGAATTTGGATTTTCTTTGACTTTGACTTAAAACATGCGGTCAGCTACTAGGTCAATTGAATGAACCTTCTACATAATATGACATAAGCCAATTAGAAATTAGAAATTTCACTCTACCATTCCCTTCTCCCTCATTTTTCACATTCTTGTTTAGGATTTCTCAGGGCTGGCCCATACATCTTCATTGAGTTCCCTATTCTCCATCTCTGATCACATAATTCAGGATCAGATCATGTACCCAGATTGTGCAGGCCAGATCCCAAATCTGACCTGGATCGGATTGGCAGGTCTGATGGAAGCCAGGCCAATCTAGGATCGGCCTGTTAAAAAGTCAAAAAAATGTTTAGAAGACAGAAAAAAAATGAGAAACAAGTATTCATATAAACAGATATACTTACATAAAAATAAAAAAAAACTATATAATCTTAATTTTGTACGGGCATTCCAATTGGGGTGATCCAGATCAGCCTTACATGAAGTGTTATGTTTTATGTTTGAGGAATTCAGGGTGTTACATATTTGTGTATCTTCCTCCAGATTTTATTGATGATGACAAGCTTCAGCCTGCAATGGTCCAAGATTCACTGGGATGCGAGTTTTTCAGATTACTGCAAATCCAAGTCATTACATCCAGTGTTTACTTTTTATGTTTTTCAGGTTTAAACAATATGGACTGCAGATTACAGGCTGAACTTGAAGCCATTAGATACTCGGTTGTTATTCAGTCAGACACTCAGATGTTATCCAAATTTGGGCAAATATGATGAAGTTGAAGATAGATAAGCAAGTTTCTTGTCAGTAAGATAAACAGTAGGAAGTTGGATAGGGTGGTATCCACTTCATATTCGCTCCATTGACAATCCTACATGTTGTCGCCTTGCTTGCTGGTGCTCATTGCAGTGCATGCTGTTGCCATCATCCAGGCACGCCACTGCCATTCATGCTTTAGTTTGCACACGAGCATCCACGCGATTCAGGCATGTCACCACCAGCGTCGTCTGCATCTGCTGCAATGCATGGCACTACCACGATCTGCGCTCGAGTGTGAACACACCACTGGCATCTCCATCCCCCTTCTTTCTCCTTATTCTTCCCCTGCAAAAACTTCATCCACCCTACACTATTTGAGCCATTTCCAACCTTCATTTTCCGGCTGGTTCCTGTACTTTTCCTAGATGAATCAAATTCTTATCTTGAACATGTTTCCTAGTGAAGATATTTCTTGCTCGGGGTCGCATTTTCCTGCAACTTTTATGTAAGGTGCACAGTAAAGGATGTTTTCTACTTGCTAACTGGTCTTATTGAACACTTGAAAGACCTTACCTGATCAAATGTCTTGTCCAAGTGTTTGGCACCACCTAGCAGAGAGTTCATGTTAGGAAAAGCTGCTAGTTGGGCTTATGATGAAGATGAAGAAGGATATTCAATTGAATATAGATTACTGGAAACTCTTTACTGATACAAATTCGTTGGCTTTGTCCATGATGCTTGAACTTTTCTTTTATTTCTGGGCATGCTTCTGTATTCCTGCCTTACATCAGGAATTCTTCTTTCTTATGCTAAAAAATAATTATCCTTTTTGTCTGTCTTCATTTAGCTTGGCTTAAAAACTGTACATTTACTTGGAATGTAATCCAAATAACAAAGAAACTCTTGGGAATATAGTATCCAACAAGCGTATGCAGCACACTCACTCACTCTCTCTCTCTCTCTCTCCCCCTACGGGGAACCTGGTTGTTAGTTCCTGTTGACTTTTTATTTGTTTATAGGATTATGTTTTCCAGGAAAAAAAAAAGAAATAGAGCAAACTGTCCTGTCTAGGGTCATTGACAGGATAAACTTTGGCAGAAGTGGATATGAAACTGATATGTATATCACAACTTCAACTTTACTACATTGGTACATTGTAATTAAATCAGCATAAGAATACATATGTGCTAACCTTCAATCTCCATCCCTTTTTCCTTTTCATTTCTCGAGTGTCAGCGCATCAAATGATTACGTAATCAGCAGTATTTTCACTCTTGAAGTATCTATTTCTCTTATATTATCGTACCCTAAGATTTTCTCGTTCCATGTAATCTTGCAATTCTCTCATCAGTCATCATTCCTCATCTGACATTCTATATCTTGTAGATAATGGTATTATTCCTTTTGTGCAGAGTGTTCTGGAGGGTTACAATGGTACAATTATGGCTTATGGACAAACTGGTACAGGGAAGACTTATACTCTTGGAAGGCTTGGAGAGGAAGATACTGCTGCCCGGGGAATTATGGTCCGTTCCATGGAGGATATTCTTGCAGATGTTTCTCCAGACAGTGATTCCATATCCGTTTCTTACTTACAGGTTGTTCGGCTCTCCAGACAGCAAATGCTTCCAAATGTTGTGTTGCTTATAGCAGATCTGATATCTTGTGGCCATGCTACTTGAATTTGGAGTCTCATATTTAGTGTAGCAATTCAAACCCGACTTTTAGTTTATAAATTGGTTAATTCTTTTATTTAAATCGTCTGCAGCTTTACATGGAAACCATCCAAGATCTCCTTGTTCCCGGAAATGATAACATTGCAATAGTTGAAGATCCAAAAACAGGGGATGTTTCAGTACCTGGAGCTACACTTGTCGAAATCAGGGACCAGAGGAGCTTTGTGGATCTTCTCAGGTTGGGGGAAGCTCATCGGTTTCTTGCAAATACAAAGCTAAACACAGAATCTTCTCGCAGTCATGCTATCCTTATGGTAATGGTGCTACAATGATAATCGTTCACTAGGTAGCATCACTGTTGGATTGATTTTTGGTTATGCTAAGATGCAAACTTTCTTTTGGTCCAGGTGCATGTTAGGAGGTCTGTCAAGGGAAGGCATGACAGAGATCTATGTATTTCATCTGTTGAAAATGGTAACTCCCCTCCTGTGGTTAAATCGTTAAGGCCTCCGATTGTCAGAAAAAGCAAGCTTGTAGTTGTAGATCTTGCAGGTTCTGAACGAATAGATAAGTCAGGTATGTATAAGCACCATGATTATGATTCCTTTTTTTTTTCTTGTGCTTATGCTCATCTTCTTTTAGTATGCTGACTTTACTATTTAGTTTGATGCAGTACAATGCTAGCTCACTAAGGGTTCATTTGGTTGGATTTAAAATAGGTGCAGGAAGAAAAAATATTTTGAGGAATAGAATTTACTGGAAAAACAAAAAATTACTATCATTTGGCTGTTAAGGAAATCATCTTATGGAAACCCTGTGTTGAGTGCAGCCTGGAAAATGGCCTTCAACCTCATCCGGTGGATGCCAAAATCAGGAAGCCAAGGCAGTCAACGAATCTCATTTTAATCTGACTGTGGTTTCCATGTAACTAAATAACACGCCACTGAGAGGTTTTCTGGAAAAGTTGTACGTGCAAGGCATCTTACATCCATCCAAATGGACTTAAGTATCTACTATATCTTGTCTTTTTTTTTTTTTCTGGGTCATTGATCATTACGGTGCTAGAGCAGTGAGGTTATCTGTATTTTTGAAGACAGAAGGCCTATGGGTCTCCTGTCACAGGTTAGAAGCCTGTTGATTGAAGTCCTCTAGAGTAGGAACCATGGTTGTCAAGGTACCAAGGCGATCCAAGGCATTGTCCAGGCTCTAAGCACTTTAAAGAGGTTGCCTGATGTCTAAGCACCCCTGCTACCGCTGCCAACAACCTATAGGGAGACTCTACTGGTGGCATCCCTTCCCATGGCGATGTTGCGATGTGGAGGTCTTGGTCATTTGAGACTGAGATGCCCTTTTCTCAGGAGGAGATCCTATGCGGAGGTTGTGGTGGGTTCCACCTACCTTAGCCATCCTGTCTGGGCTGGATCTTAGGGTGGAGGGGAATCTTCCAGGTGCGTGGAACTGTGGAAATCTCGCTGCCTGATTCAGAGATCCTCTGTAGTTGGAAACAGCTTTTGAAGTGATGCCTCCAAGCTTTGGTGGTCGATGGGGTTGGATCGCCACAACCCACCCATCCTTTAGCTTTTGGCTGCTAGGTGGGCTTCAGAGGAGTGGGAGGTCCATCAAGTATCTAAGAAGCTATTTCTGGTTGTTTGCCCTTTGGAAGATCTTGCGGTGGACGCTATAGCAGTGGGGTTTTGGTCCACCGGAGCTTGGTAGTCAGGGTCTCGCCATGGAAGCCCCACATGGTTATCTTCCCCAATCCCAGACCCCAGCTGGTGGGACTGCATTTGGTGGGGTCCCCCTGATGCTGATCGAAGAGGGGTTTGGTCCGGTGTTTGGTGTCTTCCTTTGCGACTTGGAGGATATCTCCTCCTGGTTATTTGGAATGGGACCCATCTTGGAAGTATTGATCAAAACCAGGTTATCGTTGGTGAAGGACATCCCGGCGGCGACCATCGAGAAGTTCGAGAGCTCCAGTGTGGTCATCAGGGTCCACCTCTGCAACGGGGAGGGAGGGTGGCGGTGCAACTGGTTCTGACGGGCTAGGGTTGTCACAGGGGAACTTGCGAGAGGTTGAAGAAGCACATGGCGATCACATGTGTCGGGCTGGGGATTTAAAATTCAAACCACCCGCCCAACCCCATTCATTTCATGGGCCTGGCAGACCGGTTCTCTTGAAGGGGTGCATGCGACTGGTGTAGACTTCGCAGTTCACTTGTTGGGTAAGTCATTCGGGCTGACCCGGTGACTTACACGGAATGGTTCGATCGGCTGAACCCGTTCTTCTTCACCTGACTTCTGTCAGTGCAGTGCCTATCCCTATTCTCCAGCCAATTTATGATCTCTTCCCCCTTGCTCCTCTTCGACTCGCCTTGGCGGACGGCTCCTTTGTCCTACTAGCGGCAGAGGACCGAAGGCAGGAGGAACCCTCACTTCATTCGAGACTCTTCTTTTGCTGGTTCTCCCTGACCTCTCTGTCGCGTTGGAGGGCATCCTGTGTCAGTCTTCTCTTGCTCTTCAGGCACGGCGGGGGGTTTCTTGCCTGCTGCTCCCTGATAGGTCCCAGCTCCCTGCCGATACCTGTGGGGACTTTCCTGGCGCTGTGCACTTGATTTTGGCTTTACAGCAAGGGAGCGGTGGCTGGGGAAGTGATTGTGTTGAGGAGCACCACCTGCAAAGGAGTAGGGCCTGTGTTTGGAAGAACATCCCCCCTCTATAGACCGTCCAGATGTTGGAATCTTGGCTTTTATTTAGGACAACGAGAGGCCTCACTTTGTGGGACCAGAGGAGGAGGTGGAGGGTCAAGGCAGTATGGATAGGGAGGAGATTAAGGACATCCTCGCCAGGGTGGAACGGGTGATGATGGTGCATGACAGGAGGTTATTGAAAAGGTCGGGGTATCTTTCAGTGGCCTAGAAAAGGATGTGCAACATGTCTTTTTGAAAATTCAGAGGAGATGACAGCTAGGATTAGCACGCATTGCTAAGGGGTGGGGGGGAAGCTGACAAAAAAGGAGAACAGAAAGGAGAAGGGACGTCTGCATAGTGGGGTGGGAGAGTTAGAGGGGGGTGGGATATCTGTTTCCTTATAAGGATTATATCCTTGAATCTCATGGGGGTGTGTGGGAGAGAAAAAGAGAAGGGCGGTAAGGGAGTTTGTGAGGAGGGATAGACTGGATATTTTTTGTATACAGGAGCCTAAGTGTGATGATGATGGGGAGGATTTTATGCGGGAGATTGGGGGAAGTAGATTAATGAAAAGCATAGTCGTCCTCGTTGTGGCTAATGCGGGAGGGATCATGATTTTGTAGAAGGAGAAGGAAGTGGAGGAAGTGAAGGGATTTAGACATGTGGATAGATGGGTTGTTACTTTGAGATTCCGTTGCCTTGTTGACGGATTTCAGTAGGACTTTTCTGGGGTCTATGTTTTGTAGAGTAGAGCTAAGAAGAAGACCTTATGGGGGCAACTCCTTTCTTTTCACAGGCAAGTGAACCATGGTGCCTTTGTGGGGACTTCAATGCTGTGACATCTCCAGACGAGAGGGATGAACCTCACTCTCCATGGGAGAAATGGAAGACTTCATATAGTTCATTCATGAAGCTGCATTGGTGGATGTGCTCACTCATAATGCATTGTTCACCTGGTCCAGCCTTGGAGAGTATCTTTCCCTCTCGAGGTTGGATGTAGGTTCTTGATGTTAATTGATTGGGAAGAGCATTTCCCTACGGTGCAGGCAAAGTGCATGACAAGGACTCAGATCATAAACCTATTCTTCTTCGTTCGTGTGGCAATCTGAGGTTCAGATTTGAAAAATATTGGCTATGGGAGGAAGGCTTCATTGAAGTGACAAGGAATTAGTAGGAGAATTTTAAACAGGGCTTGAATGCAGTGGCTAGGCTTACAGGTCAATTAAAGAAGGCTAAGGAACTTACAAAGTGGGGAGCCACAAGATCTCTACCAAGGAAGGTAGTTAAGGACAAAATTCTGGAGTAGTTAGATGTCCTAGACACCTTGGGAGAAGTAGGACTTCTAGATAGTGAAGATAAGGTTTGTAGGGAATAGCTCAAGAAGGATTATGAGGAGAGTTTATCGAAAGAGGAGATCTTCTGCGAATAGAGGGCTAGAGAGTAATGGATCAAAGAGGGTGACAGAAACACAAGATACTTTCAGAGGCTGGCCTCAGGAAGGAGGAGACTGAATCAGATTAGGTGCTTTAAGGAGGGGGATCAAGTTCTTCATTTTGACATTCATTCAGATCAAGCACAATGTGCAGTCCATATAGCCGACCCCAATTATTTGGGATTAAGGCTTCGTTGAGTTGAGTATAGTTGAGCATACTCATGGGATTTCCCTTATTGATGATCTCCTTCCTTCTTTGTCTTCGGCAAAAAGGGAAGAGCTCTTGGCTCCCTTCACGGAGGAAGAGGTTAGGAGGGTTACTTTATCTCTTGTAGGAGACTATCTGATGGTTTTCCTTTGCTGTTTTTCCAACATTTTAAAGATTTTGTCAAATCTGACATCCTGGAGGCTTTGCTGGAATTCCAGGAGGAAGAGCACACCTTAATAGCGTTAATAGGACCTTTTTGGTCTTGATGCTAAAGAAGATGGGGCGAATCGTTTGAGAGACTTTAGACCGATCAGCTTCCTGAATGGGGTGTATAAGATCATCACCAAGGTGTTGGCATCTAGATTGGAGAAGGTGGTAGCCAAAGTGGTTAGCAGCAACCAAGGTGTTTTCATCAAGGGCAGACATATTCAGGAGAACTTCCTAGTGGCTCATGAGAGGCTGCACTTTATGAAGCATCACATAGACATGTCATTGTTTTGAGGCTAGATTTTAAAAAAAGCTTATGATAGGGTCAGTTGGGATTGCTTAGTCCAGATCCCGAGGAAGATGGACTTTGGAGAGAAATAGACATCTCGGGTGACTGCTTGTGTTTCCTTTGCTTCTTTTGTTGTCATGGTTAACATGCAACCAATTTCATTCTTTCGCCATAATAGAGGCCTCCGACAAGGAGACCCTATGTCACCTTTACTATATTTTGGTTTCCCACATTCTTAGCTCCTTCTGGACAAGAGCGGAGGCACTTGGTGTTATCCGAGGGTTTCAGGTCATACAACAAGGTATGCAGGTATCTAGTCTTCCATATGCAGATGATACTATCCTTTTTTTGGTAAGGGATGAAGAACAACTATTTATGGCCATGCTTCTCATTGAGCTTCTTGAGGAGATGGTAGGCTTGAAAGTGAAGTTTTTTGAAGAGCCAACTTATGGGTATTAACATGGGGACTAGAGGGCTGAGTAGAGCCTCTCTCATTTTGGGGTGCCTTATTAGGAATTTCCCTATTACCTACCTTGGGATGCCACTGATTCTAGGGGCCCTAGGATGAAGAGATTGGAGTCATGTAGTGTAGAGATTTGAGAAAAGGCTTGCTGGATGGAAATGGAGATTGGTTTCCTATGGTGGTAGAATGACTCTATGTAAATCAGTTCTGGACTGTCTTCCCATCTACTTCCTGTCTTCCTTCAGGATCCCCAGGGATATCTCCAACAAGCTGAACTCCATTCAAGCTAGGTTCTTTTGGCATGGAAGCCGGGAACCTAAGAGGGGAGGCTATGCGGTTAGCTAGGCCAGGATCTGTAGTAGTAAGGAACATGGAGGACTGGGTCTCAAGAATATTGGCTCCCTGAAACTTGGCATTACATTCTAATTTACGACAAGGAGGCTTCTATCCTGTGCTCGAGGCCTACAGATATGACTGAGAAGGAGATAAAAGTGCTGCTGCTGTTACTGGATTTGATTGAGCCATTGCGATTGGGCGTCTTGGCTAAAGATCGGTAGATATGGAGGGGGGATTCCAAGGAGATGTTCTCAGTTAAATCGGCATATGCCTTCATGGCCGTAGGGAGTTCTAGATATCCTTTCTTCTCTATTGTTTGGAAGACCAAGAGCCCTACTAAGGTGCAAGTCCTGCTTTGGAGGGCATCTTTGAATAGAATCCCCACCTGTGATTGTTTGATTCGCTTTATGCAGGATCTGATTAACATTTGCAGGCTTTGTGGGGTGGAGGATGAGTTAGGAGCTCGCCTATTTCTCAATTGCTCTTATTCTCTTGAAGTTTGGGATGTGCTGGGCCACAGGGTGCGTTGTTCAGTTAACTATTGGTACTCAATGGTGCATCTACTCTAGAAATAGGAAAGACCCTGGCCGTGTAAAGGAAATCGGGTTGTGTGGTGGTTGATCCTTCGTGCTACAATATGGGCAATATGGTTGGAATATAACAACAGAGTTTTTAGGAGGGAGGACATTCCCCCGAGCATGTTGTTTCTTTTATTTGTAACCATGTGAAGGAGTGGGCAAAGACCCTTTGTGAAGTGGAGTCTTCTAACTCCACTATTTTTGGTTTTCTTGTAGAGAGTTGAGCACCAGCTCGGCGCTTGTATTTTGGGAGATTTTTTCTTGTCTATTCTCCTCATCTTTTGTATATGCTCTCTTTCTTTTATAATTCACATGGTACTACCCACTTTCAAAAAATGTTATTGATTTTTCCTTTTCACCATATCTGCCAGCGATGTTGCAGCTTCCCTTGGCTGCTGCATTCCATTAAAAACCTCAACCTCTCGCTGGTGCTAGGGTGTACTTTGCTAGATCACTTGATTCTCGCTGACAACTGACATACTGTGTAATGTATTTTCATAGAAGGGGATTTACTTGGCGGTTTACATATGCATTGAAAGATGTCAGCTGCTTGGAGGGTGAACTTTGCTGTATTTTGTTATTGTTGTGTTTGCGAAGATTTTTTTCAAAACCTTCGGTTCGGGACCTGACCTAGGCATATCTCTCCTCCCTATGTCGGATTATTCGGAAATCTATTTTTTTGTTTATCTAGAGGATTATAGGTCGGTTTTATATTTTATCGGATTATGAGAGCTTGGGATTAGCCCTCAGGGAATCCGGGACTTCGAATCAGGCGAAGATTCGAGTATATGACCTCTCTCCACTGACCTCGGTCAGTGTTAATTACGCTGAGCAACTGCTCGGCAACCCTTGATTAACCGTCCGTATGATGCCCTTAATCATGCAAAACTACTACTACAGGCAGCGCATGCATATGGATATGAAGGCATATTTTAGGTTGAATCCTTAGCCTCACCCCTGGTCGGGGGACAATTTTTATATGCTTTAGGATTGTTTCCTGGTTATTAGGATTGGTTCTAAGTTAGGCGGATTAATTCCGATTTATAGGGGTTAATTCCAAATTTTTAATCCCACAGGATTTTTTTTGCTTTTATACACTTTTTAGGGGGTTTTATGAATTATGGGGACTTTATGAAAGTATAGCAGCTTATAAGTGTATAGGGGTGAGTTTTGAAGGGTTTTAAACCTTATAGGAGTTATAAAATCAACTCTTAAAGGTATGAGGGTTTTTTTGTAATTTTCCCTTAAACCAGGTTGTTAAATTTTAGGATGGATATTCAGGTTATATATAGCTAGAAATTCCACTCATGATATGATTTTTAATATTTTCGGGGTTATATATGCAAATATTATACATGGGGGTATTTTGGTAATTTTGTATTTATGTATTATGTATACTATTAATGGTTTATCTTCTTTCAGATTTTTTAATCCCCTGATTTTTTATTCATCTTATTAATTTTATTCGTCATCATTTTTTTTATGAATAATTTGATTAATTTAATTAATTAATTAATTAATTAAGTATATAAGGTTATTTAGGTTTATTATAATTTTCTACAGATTTTTACTGTTTTCTTATGGATTTTTCTGATTTTTACTGGTTTTTTCTGATTTTTAATTAATTTTCCGAATTTTTATTAATTAATTGATTATAAATCATTTTAGGTTCAAACATAATTTTACTAAGATTTCTGAACTTATATTTTATTTATTTATGGAGTGAGGTTAAGGTTAGGTTGAGGGTGTTCATGGATTTTCTTAGCTTTAGGAAATTAGATGTATATATGTATATTATTTTAAAATATAATGATAATTATATAATTTAAATGACACACATAAGGGCACACAAATTCAGATTTAATTTCGACAGAAATTCGCCTTATAGTAAGGCATTTTTACAAAAAAATCCGGCAGAGCTTCCCCTTAGGATTGAACCTTAGGAGAGAGGGCTCTCCGGGGCGAAAGAAGATCTCCCAAAATCGCAGCAAATCCGGGTTTAAAACCCGAATTTGGTCTTCAAGTGGGCAGCACCCTCTCTCCAATTCACTCTTGGATTTTGAGGCCAAGTGTGAATGCCCTTCTTGGTGTTTTGTGTATGCCTCCCTCCCTTTGTATGTTGGAGCCTTGGGGTCCTATTTATAGGCCCAAATTTTGATCCGGTGGGGGGGGTGCCACCGGGATGGGCCGAGGTGGGGGGGTGCCACCGGCTCCACTATCTCTCCCCCTTCTCTCCATTTTTTTATTTCCCAATGGCCAATAGGTGGTAAAGGGGTGAGAGAGAAAGCAAATAAAGGAGAGAGAGGGGGGGGGGGGGTAAGTGGGCACCCCCACCGGTTCCCACCGGTGGAGGGGGGTGCCACCGGTTGGCCCCCCACCGGTTGGGAACCGGTGGGGGGTCTCCCCACCGGTTTTGGGAAACCGGTGGGGGGTCTCCCCACCGGTTTTGGGAAACCGGTGGGGGGGTTCTCCCTTCCCCATTCTTCTCTCCTTTTCCTCTTATCAAGGCCCATCAATGAGGGGGTTTTCAGATTTTGGGGTTTAGTGGGTTTTAGGCCAATGTGAAAGGGGTTTAACCCCATTAACTCCATGTCTTGGCCCCATGTGAAAGGGGTTTGGGATGGTATTTAAGGAGGGCTCCACATGGGATTCTTAACCCATGTGTGAATGGGGTTAAGATCCCCCATTAATCCTCCCATTAAACACCCCCCATTTTTAAACTTCAAAAATCTGAAAAGTGGAGGGAGAGCTCCTCCTCCCCCCCACCGGTTTCCCTCTTGGAACCGGTGGGGGGGGGGGGCCCACCGGCTCCCCCTCTCTCTCCTCCACCTCCCCATTCCTATTTAAATAAGGGGGGAAGAGAGAGGGGGTCCACATGCTCTTTTGCTGGGATTTTTTGGAGGTTTTCTGCCCTCTGGTTTGCAGGTTTAAAAACCTTGTGGGACTAATTTTTTGGGCCTGTTAGGGGTGCCTATTGGGCCTCTTTTTGGGCTCCCCCATTGGGCCATTTATTGGGCCTATCTCTCCCGACATTGGGCCTCCGTTTCGGGGCTGATTTAGGTAAGTTCCAAAACTGGTTTTACCTTATTTCGGGACAGATTTCAGCCCTCTTTGGGAGTGAATTTGGGCCTACTCGGGGGGCTTAATGGGCCTCATTTCGAGCTCCCCCATTGGGCCACTTAATGGGCCTGCCTCTCCCATTATTGGGCCTTCCTTCCGGGGCCGTTTTGGGGGAGTTCTAAGACCAATTACGTCCCACTCCGGGACAGATTTCAGCCCTACTTTGGGACTGAATTTGGGCCTGTTCGGGGGCTTAATGGGCCTTATTTCGGGCTCCCCCATTGGGCCATTTAATGGGCCTGCCTCTCCCATTATTGGGCCTTCCTTCCGGGGCCGTTTTGGGGGAGTTCTAAGACCAATTACGTCCCACTCTGGGACAGATTTCAGCCCTACTTTGGGACTGAATTTGGGCCTATTCGGGGGCTTAATGGGCCTTATTTCGGGCTCCCCCATTGGGCCATTTAATGGGCCTGCCTCTCCCATTATTGTGCCTTCCTTCCGGGGCCGTTTTGGGGGAGTTCTAGGACCAATTACGTCCCACTCTGGGACAGATTTCAGCCCTACTTTGGGACTGAATTTAATCCACTTAGGGACTGATTTTGACCTCTGTTTCGCAGCATTTGGTGCCCCACTTGTCGCTGCGCTTGAGGTCTCCTTCCGGGCTACGCTACCGAGGGTTGCAACGGCGGTTCGGGAATTGACCTTGGAAGCCGAAAGACTTGGGGCTGTCTTAGGCTCCTAAAAGAAAATCTGATTAAGGCCTTCTTGGCCTAGGTATGTTCCTTACCCCGTTGCCCTCGTAATGCGAGCCCGTGACTTCATGCATTCGATGTTCATCCATGCCATAGGCATATATATATTTTTGGCCTAGCATAGTCTTCTATGAACATGTCGTCATGTCCATGTATATGTGTTTTCCTATGGGAATCCCACATCGACGTGGGCATGCGTTGTATATGTATAAATGTATATTCATATAATGCAAATCTGCATATGGGATTATTTTTGGGTTCAACATGTTGTTGGCTCCAAACTCTGTAGATATTTAGAGGATTATTGTAGAACCAACCATTTATTTATTTAACTTTGAGAAGAGTATACCAACTACAATAAGAACCACATCATACAGGCTGTAACAAACAAATAATTCACTCTCCAACAAGATGAGAGGGGGATAAAAGCTAATAGGGTGTTTGGTTATGTTTTTTTGAGTGTTTTCTCTCTCAAATTTTATTTTAAGGAGAAGGCAAGTAGAACATGTTTGGCAACCACTTCCCTAATTTTTAGGTAAGAGTTTAACCCTTCTTAAATCTCTCCCAAAAGAAAAACAACTCACGACTTATTTTATTTTTAGGGAGGGCACGTGCATCCTTTCTCTTCTATCTCGGACGTCTTCCTCTCCACCCTGCATCCACAGCCGATGATTGACTTCTTCTCTCTTGGGTGTCTTCCTCTATGTCTTCTCTTTTGCATCTATGTTCCAACACATGGCAGCCCTTGCAGCACCCTCAGCCGTCAAATCTCCACTAGGAGAAGCTACCATCTCTTTGATAGGGATCCAGATCCGACACATTACGTACGAAGGAGCACTCCTGTAGCCGTCACATAGCAGTTCCAGTTTTATTGCTGCTCAAAGACGGTTAAGAGTTTGTTTGATGCGTGGTATATTTTTAGAGGAGTCCATAGATATTTTATTTGGGCCATCTGCAGCCCATTCAATATGTTTTTGATTTTTTTTTCCTTCTGAATTTTAGGTGTGATTTTCTATTTTTCAGGGATTTGTGCGTATTTTTCCGTAATCTTTATTAAGTTAGGGTATTTTAGTCCATGGTTGAGTTAGAGTTTGAGATGGAGTCCGATTGTTTCCTAAACACTATATATATGGATGTATGGTCTCTTTTCAATTTACGGATGAATGCTATTGCGAATTTTGAGTGAATTTCTGTGAGAATCCTCTCGGAGACGGAGAAGTCGACCCTGGGATGGGGTCGGAAATGCTCTAAGCAATGACTCTATGGAAGCACCATACAATGATGTTGGCATCAACAATTGGAACATGGACGGAGATGAGGATGCAACGTCGATGGAGGGGGGCCACCCACTCCATCCTCATCAGCAATGCTTTGATCATCATCAGCATACTTGCCTATGCATTACCCTCATGTCCAATGTCATAGTCGCTAGGATTAATATACGCCCCCTCCTTCCATGGCGCTCACCACTTAACATCGGCCCAGTGCTGTCGATGTTGTCGTTGCTAGAGAGGAAGTAGTGGACCCTTCCCTAGATGATGCATTGTTTTTTTTTTTTTTTTTGGGGGGGGGGGGGAGGATGCCCACCATGACGGTGCTGCCGATGGCTGCAAAGGAAGGCATGGGCTCATCAAGAAGGGTGGTGACAAACATGTTGTTTTTAAAAATGACTACAACTGTGCTAAACATGTTGAGAATTCAAATACACATTTTTAAACATTGAAACAAAAACATAATTAGAATAATTTTAAAGAACAAAATAGTTTAAAAAAAGAAGCTGCTTCCAAATGCCCTATAAGGTATAACGCCTACTTCCCCATGACAACACACCCACAACTGCTGACTGAGACCTAGAGAAACTCATCAATGTTGCAACCCAAGCAACTCCAAGCTTCAAATCCGGAACAATCAACAGTAAATCAACTAAAAACTGTTGTAATGTCAATCTTAAGCAATTAATCGTTGGTTCCTCTCAGCTGCTTTCCATTAGTATTTTGCCTGAACATTTGGAGATCATGAGCATGCTGGATGCTGTTAGAATAGTCCCACATTGGAAAAGGAACAAATGAACTATGTTTAAATACATGGTGCCTATTCAACTCAATCCTTAAGGTTTTGAGTTGGATGGCCCAATAATTTCAATATGGTATCCGAGCCCATGGTTACAAACCGGACCATACACTCTATTTTTGTGGTCCACGTGACAGAGCCTAAGTTGGCCTGCATGTGAGGGGGAATGTCAGAACAGTCCCACATTGGAAAAGGAAAAAAATCAAAATATGTTTAAAATAGTGGTGCCTACTCCACTCAATGCCTCAAGGTTTTGAGATGGAGGTTTTGAGTTGTAGTGGCCCAATAACTTTAATGGAATAGTCCTACATTGGAAAAGGGAAAAAAATCAAAATATGTTTTAAATAGTGGTGCCTCTGCACTCAATGCCTTTAGATTTTGAGTTGGATGGGCCAATAACTTTAATATGATATCAGCACCATAGTTATGAACCAGGCCATACACCCCATATCTCTGGTCCACGTGACAGAGCCTAAGTTGGCCTGCACATTACGGGGCATGAGACATTGGAAAAGGGACACAACAAAATATGTTTAAGTAGATGGTGCCTAATCCACTCAATGCCTTAAGGTTTTGAGTTGGATGGCTCAATAACTTCAATAGATGCTTGTGCCATGTTTGTCAGGCTCAATTCAAGTACAAGGTAGCTTGTATAGATTATTTTCCCCCATTATTTTGGCTGTTGCAGCTATCAAATTTTGTATTGTTGATCTGGCACGTGTTATGCCACACTAACCTTGACCAATTATGTTGCTTCACACCTCTTTGGCAATCGAAGGTCAAGCTGCACTGGGATTAGAGTGATTTGTTGAAAGCTGAAAAGAGTCAGTATTGCCACCTGATTTTCAATCCTTGTGTGGTGGTAATGATTTCTGAAAGGAAAAGGTTAAAGAAAAAAGGGAAGCAAAAGAAGAGAAAAGGAAGGGAGAGGAGGCAAGAGGGAGAAGTGGAAAAGAAAATAAAAATTTTGGTTGCGAGCTGTCGCAAAGAAGCAGCAGCAATAGTTGTTAATCAGTAGACAGAAGTAGAAGCAATCAGCAAAGTAGTAACATGCAGCAGCATTGTAGCATACCAACTTTAGGGTGACCCTGCCTCATCAAGTGGTCTACCTGCCTATAAGGAGAGACTAAAAAAAGTCATCTGTTGCAGACCTTAGGTCATTAACATATTGAATTCAATTCCTACCTGTAATGAACATAAATTTTCTTTTGGGGGTGGGTGGGTGGGTTGGCTCCATGGTTGGCAGTACCGGCCAATACCGGTACATACCGGAATCGGCCGGCACTGGTACCCTTGATTTAAAGGGTATCGGCCGGTACTGGACCGGTATTGGGCCGGTACGTACCGGTACCGGTACCCACCAATACCGGTACCGGTACTGCCATCCTTGGTTGGCTCTCGGCAAGAACACCTTGCAAAACAACAACATTGGAAAGTATCCATCCATAGAGCAATTAGCAGAGGGATTGCATCTCCCAAATTCTGATGAAGAGCTTTTAGTTCCTAGAATTGTGTGGGAATTTGGCTAATCTGGATTGGACATAAATTCGTGTGTTGATCTCTTTATGGAGGAATTAAGCTACTCTGTCCATATAAGCACTACTTTGGCTGGGATTTCAGCTGGCTTCCATGAGTTGGAACAAGCTGTCCATGGAATAAGCATAATCTACTGGCTCTCATTCGTGGAGATGGCCGATTTTTCTCTTGATGTATGAAAGAAAAAATTTCGAGAATTTGAAATCAGTTGTAGGATTGGGGTATAGACTCTTTTTCCCCTCTTTTTTGTGTAATAAAGGATCAGTTAAACCGACAGCATGTTCTGTAATGTGGTCATTCAGTAAAAACATTTTACAGTGCCATTGTTAATGTTGAGTTTTGACTTCTTTGGATGGTTATAGTTGTTCAATTCACTCTTTGGCTAATAGTTTTTTTTAGAAGGGACTGAAAGTCACTATTCTATTGATACAAGGAAGGGAATAATACAAAGACAACCCCACAACCGAAACACTCCCAGACATGGTGGGACATACCCCCAACCCAGTCTAAACTAACAGAAAATTTACAACAAAAATTGGTTTATCAAGAAGATAAAACATAAACACGGAAAATCTCATAAGAACAGTAATCTCCACCCTTTAGCTTTCTTCAGCAAAATGTGTTCTTCTCTTGAAATTATCTCAATAGCTCTACCCCACTCTTCCACTTTCGTAAAAGTGATCTTTAGTATTTCAAGTGCACTACCATGTTGATCCCTGAACTTTCTTCTGTTCCTTTCACACCAAATGGTCCACATCAAAGCCGGCCCAATTAAGTACCACAATTGATTTTGGTTAGGAAAAGGACAAACCATAGACCACCACTTAAGAAGGTCCATGACGGAAGAGTGATCCACCCTAGTAATTCCGAAAATTCTGCAAATCGCCTCCCACAGGATTTTAATAATGCCACAACCCATAAAAAGATGACTAATGTCTTCCTCGAACATTGCACAAAAGACACATGAAGACTCATTTGAGATATGCAGCTTCTTAGCCCTCTTACCCGTAAGAATTCTATCCCAAGCAACTTTCCACAAAAATACCTTGATCTTATTAGGAAGAATTTTTGCCCTCTTTGGCTAATAGTTGCTCTAGTTTATATCCAACTCGCCTTGTTCTGTCTTACTCTATACTTCTATTGTAGTTTAGGGAATTCAAGGATTGCTGTGTGGTTGCATGAACTTAAAATATGCAACCAAGAAGGTCATTTTCAACCCTGCATCTGGCTTCATTGGTGTCCTTTTAGTCTCTCGTGTCGAAGGTACTTCAACTAGATACCTGAACCGTGATTGCATTTGCAAAGAGTTCATGTCAAGCTGGCATCCGATCAAAACGACTACACTGCTCCCTTGATGGATAATATTTATCACGATGATATGATGTCCTCCTTAGATATCTTATTTTCAGTTCTACTCTAAAAGCTAAGCCGTTAAGTTATGACCAATGTTGTCAGTGCTGTCACAGCTGACTGTTGCATGTGCTGTTGTTTGCAGGAAGTGAAGGACACACTCTAGAGGAAGCCAAGTCTATTAACCTATCGCTAAGTGCACTGGGAAAGTGCATTAATGCACTGGCAGAAAATAGCCCTCATGTACCGTTCCGTGATTCAAAACTTACCAGATTGCTTCGAGATTCATTTGGTGGTGAGAGTCATAAACTAAGCTCGTCACTTTTATGTTTTAAGTGGCCATTTGTGCATAAGTTATCAAAATCAGTCATGTCTTTCCATAATGAATGATAAACATTGATTAAGTGTCAATTACACATACTGGTCTGACAAATTTTGAGTTTTATATTCTGAGTCTGGAATTTATAATTTCATGTAATGCAGAAAAAACTGGTTTTTGTATATATAATAGATATGTAATCTTTTTGTCTTCTTGATGGGTTTGTCGGAAACATGGCATTATTTTTCAAAGTTACATTGCACATGTTTATTTGTTGTGGCTTCCTATATTGAGTAAGTAAAAAATCTCGTAATATTTTGGAGGTAACTGTGTCAAAATGATAAGTAGCTATTCAGTCAAATTCTTGATATGTATTGTGCATGTCATTTCATGGTAAGAGTGAAGGCATAACTGTGTGATATGGTATGTGGTATATGTAGTTAGCTTTATTGAAAGATACTTTTAATCAGTAGGCTTTCATCCTTTTAATTACTGGGTTATTAAGCCCTACTAATTTTCTTTATGAACAGTAAAGAAAGCTCTATGTATACTTCTGATTGGCAAATTTGCCAATAGCTTTATTACATAGTAAGTGTCAACATGGATTGTGCGACTTTGTATTTTATGGAGTATACATATGTATTTTTGTGTATTTGATACCTGTAGTTTCATTAGATTGTCTTGTTAGTGTAAGCTCCTGTCCAACTTGACCAGGGCTTTATGATAAATTCCACTTTTATTTCTATTACATTTGTCTTGTTGACCAGGAACTGCGAGAACGTCATTGGTTATAACTATCGGTCCGTCGCCACGCCATAGAGGGGAGACTGCAAGCACCATAATGTTTGGACAGAGGGTACTGCTCTCATACCTTTAGCAACAGTGTTATTCCATCTTAAAATTTAACTAATCTCTAGGTGCAATTGGTTGTTATGCTTGTGTTCACTCAAGTTTAGGTAGTGTCTCAATAGAAAGGGCGGCCCAGTGCCATGAGACTACCAGCACTGCAGGGTCTGGAGCATGGTTGGCAGTACCGGCCGATACCGGTACGTACCGGTATCGGCCGGCACCGGTACCATGCCTAGAAAGCATGGATGGCAGTACCGGCCGATACCGGTACGTACCGGTATCCGATACATGTAAAGGGTATCGGCCGATACCAGCCGATACTGGGCCGGTACCGGCCGGTACGTACCGGTACCGGTACCGGTACCCACTGATACGTGTACCGGTACCGGTACTGTCATCCCTGCTATAAAGAGTATCGGCCGATACCAGGCCGGTACCGGCCGGTACGTACCGGTACCGGTGCCCACCGATACCGGTACCGGTACCGGTACTGCCATCCATGGTCTGGAGAGGGTTACCTGTGGACAGCCTTATCCCTGCTTTTTCAGAGTCTTTTTCTGGTTTTGAACCTGTGGCCTCCTGATCACAATGGAGCAACCTTAATGTTTCACCAAGATTTCCCTAATTTCCAATGGAATCTTCCCAAAGTTTGTTTCTGTAGACTTCTACTAATTTTGTAGCTTCACTCTCCTCATCCAGAAGTCTGCTGAAGGTGAGTTAGTTCCATAATGGCCCGTCCCGCTTTTCCTCACTCAACAAACCCTTATAAAACTGAAAATTGTGCCTTTGATTTCTTCCCCCTCCTTGAAAACATCCCCATCAATACTCACTGATTGAATCTTAATTATTTTCCCTACTATAAACTGTGCGAATGAAAATCTGGTGTTTCTTTAGCCTAGCTTCAGCCAGATCCTCCATAGCTCTCTGCTTCCACTTAATCTCATCCTGAAGAAGCCATTCATTGTAATCATTCTTCAGCCTCCTCATTCCATCCTTTTGTTTCCCTGGACCCTGACATTACCTTTGTCTTTTTTAACATGGAGAACTTTTAATCTTCCTCAATGTTTCCTGCCAGACTTCTGCTGCAGATACCCAAGTTTTTCTTTTATTCCTTCTCTCGCAGATCCATTCCAATTTTGTTGTAAATGATCTGCATGCTGAAGACTTCGACAATGCTGTTTGCCACCAGCCCTCGACTGGGTCACTTGACCATGGCTAAGGCAAGCGATTTCAGATCTGAAAAATCTACTTCACCTTTCCTTAGGAACTGTAGCTAGCAAAATGGAATGCAGTCTGATAGTATTCTAAGGAGACCTTTAGCTTCTGCCTGGGTGAATTTTTCCTGCAACGTAATATTCGCCAAAACTCTATCCAACCTGGACGTAGCTGGTGGTTTCTGCAAATTGTACCATGTATATCTGGCGTCACCAAGCTGTATCCTTTCCTCTGTTTATAATGTCTAGCTCTTGGACGAACATATTTCTTATTTCTGCTTCATTAGGCACGTAGGCACCAGTGAACGTCCATTCATAACCATCCATTTTATTTCTGAAATTTACAGGCACGCTAAGCACATAGATTTTGATGCTCAAAACACTCCAAGCAGACTCCATGCCGCATGAGAAGTATTCTGCCCGTCACCATTTTCTCATTTAAACTCCCAATGCTTCGGTCTGCCTCCATCCAACTTGCTAATATGCTGTTGGTCAATATTCTTCCAAGTCTCTTGGATGCACAGCAGATTCACACTGTGTTTTGGTTATATCATAAATCTCCCTTGTATTGTCTCTGCCATTAAGCCCTCTCACATTCCATGTGCTCACAGTCATCTAGTTTTATCTCCCTTTTTCCCTTTCTTCTCACACCTTTTTCCCAGTGTTTTTTTTTTTTTTTTTTTTTTTGGGGGGGGGGGGGGAGACAAGAGTTCCTGTTTACTTATTCTTGAGTCACTATGTTCCTCTTTCCTTGGCTGACAACTAAAGCTTGAGCTCTTGTCTGGGTCTCTTAAAGAACTTAAAGAACCTCCTCATCGCCCCTTCCCTTCCTTCATAGGATATTTTTACCAACACCCGTATCTGTCATGGCAACTCATCAGACAAATTATCCTCAACGACATTTCTGATCTGCCAAATTGGAAGAGCATCCTCCAGAATTTCCTCTGACGCTACTAATTTCTTCCTGGTCCAAGCATGGTCCCCTGTGGCGCTGCTTTGGACCTTTCATACAACATGTAGTCACCGATGTTATCTGGCTCTTCCTGCTGTCCCATCATTTCAATGTCCATGCTGCTGCTACATTGAATAAGGCTCTTCTTGCCCATTTTACCCTTAGAAAGAGAAATGCTCTCCCCCCACCTGTTCTGCATTTGAAACACACCATGGCAGAGCTACGAGGTCACCATCAATCCTGCAGGATCCATTCACTGCAGATCTACAAGCAATGCTGCTTCCATCTTTGAAAAATGCTGCACCGTGTAACTTGTCAGATGATCCTGCTATCACTAATGGAGCAAGTGCCTACCTCCCATTCTTCTGTTACCGGCAATGAGGGCTAGAAGAGTCCTCCTTGCCCGTGTCTCAAGAACCCAGCCCCACAACTTTTGTCTCCCACTTGGGATGGAGTCAAACGGGAAAACTGGATGTCTTTTAAGCATTGAACTGGGCAAAAAAATGCCAATTCCACCTCCTCAAACTCCTGGTTCATGAATAAGAGAGGGTCTGGATCCAGATTTAGTTGTCTTTTTTGAAGCTCATGTAAGTCAGACCCTATAGAGCTGAAGTACACAAAAGACAAGAAGATTAAGATACCTAGGAGACTGAAGATAGTCAGGTCGGGAATATTAAACAGGGTGCATGCCAAGGTTTGGGGATCGGAGAGAAGAGTTCTCCAAGAGATCTTGGTAAATCTTGGGAGATCGGGACAAAATCTCAGGACATATATGTATGATAACACTACACACATACATGATACACGTACTAATACACATACACAACCATATGCACATGCACCTACAAGTATGCGTACAAGGAACACCATATTGGGTCTTGGCATCATCTCAGAAGGCCAAAGAGAAGATACCTTGAAGAAATCTCGGAGAGATCATGAGTGAAAGCCATAAATTATGATCTATTATATTTCTTAAAGTAGCTTTTTAATTTTATGCATGTAGCCATTTTGTATGATTTTACATTAACATAATAATACAAGGCTATGTAAAAATTATTTGCACATATAAAAGGATTACTTTCTGGAATCTCAATGTCATCTGAGTGTCCTGAAAAACTCCTCTGCTATTGGCATTTTCATCTATTGTTCTCCTCCTTAATCTTATTATTTCCCATTATTCTTCCACTGTCTCCTCTTACTCTTGTTCCTGGTAGTCCTGGGACCCTTGGAGAGACAAAGATTCTTGAGAGATCTTGGAGATATCAGAATAGATAGCTAACCATAGTGCATGCTAAACTTTTCTTTAAGACACGTCTGTACATTGCCTTTTCTCTTTTTTCTTTTTTGAGTCTGAAAAATGAGAATGTCAGACTTCCACTGAGGCATCTGTGATTACCACAACAACAATTTGGCTGCTTTAGGACAGCCCAACTTTCATGCAGTCCATCCACTCAAAATTCCACCAAGGGCTGTACTTCCATAACTTAACGTACTGCTCCTTTCTCACGAAATCTTGAAGACCATTCTTTGGTCCTGCAAATGAGCATGTAAGCAAACACTTGAAGCACTTTGAACAAATTGTCCAGTGCATCAAATCAAAGTGCCATTAAATGGTTTTATTTAGTGCCTTATAAACCAAGTGAATGCTCCGGGGTAGGTTAGAAGTTGGAACATGGAATATGGTGTTAATACTCAGGAGTGTATTTAATTATCTTGCACACCTCAAGGTCATTTCTGGGAATATGTAATTGGAAATGTCCATTGGGATGGTCTGTTGGAATTAGTTTTGCAATCAGCTAATTCCATGAGCATCACCAAACCCCCCTCCCCCAAACAACAACATGAACAACCACTACCTCCACCACCACCACCAACAACAAATGACCCCTGTAGTCAGAGGCGAGCAATGCAGCCAGGGTTTCGCCTTGGCCTCAAATGCCTACCCGATCGTCTAGGCATTTGAGGCGATGCATTTTCTCTCATACATCACCAAAAAGGAAGAAAATGGCAGTATGAAGAAAATAAAGAAAACATCTAAGATATATGTTAAGACCTTGAGAAACATTGATCATGTCCAACATGTAATGACCAGTTTGTATAAAACACTCATATAAATAGTACATGACCTTAGGAATCATAAAAAAATAAGAAAAAATGTAAGAGAAAAGGGGAAAAATGTGGCAGCATGTAAGAGAAAAATGGTATTGGACATTGTTAAAAGAGGCATTAGCTACTTTGGAATAAGAAGAGCAATACCACATAATTAATAAATAAAATCATTTGGCATATACCTCATAGGCAAGTGCCTAGATGAGTGAAGCAAACATGAGGCGAGGTGAGGCGTTCTTGGCTAGCCTCAACCTATTTCATTGCCTAGGCGAGCGAGGCGGCCTTTGATAACAAAGCAAATGACACACACCGCATGTAGACACCCCTTTTTCTCCATGTGTACTCTGATCTGGTGGTCACCCGTAGGACTGGTGGATGTGGACTTAACTGCTAGATGCTTAGAAGCCATGTTTTAGCAAGATTTGCACCACTCGTGTAGTGGGTTTTATAATCAATGGTTGACTGTGACCAGGTAATGTACAAACTGGGTGGAGCGGGCATTGGGTGGTCAAAGATGGAATAAAGAACCCCAATCCCACCTTTTCTCTGTCTCTAAAATTGTTGTCTCAATCACTGGCTAACTGTTGCCTCTTTGTGGTTCTCTCTCCTATAACCAAGAATCAGTGTTGTTTATGCCTTTGATGAATGGCAGCTTCATGGATCCAGAATCACTGCTTTTGCTTAGTCCCATTCCATATCATTTTTGCCTTCTTCTCCGCCTTGATTTTCTCCACCTTCCACTCTTCTGCAGTTATGCCTATTTGTAAAAAGTTCTTATTCATGTTCAGCTGGTGACATCTGATGATCTTCAGTTCCTCTTCCACCATCTCAATCCACATTGTTGGCCTGCTGTTTTCTCACTGCTAGGGGATTATCTGATTATCTTTTGCACTTTCCATCTTCTGAAGCCTGTTTATAGGAATCTAACGAACAAAAAAATGCAGTTTCCACGTATTTGTCCCTATCTGTGTTTTGACATGTGTAGCTTCTACTTTCCACACTCTAGGCAATGAAGGTGGAGAACATGGTCAAACTAAAGGAGGAATTTGATTACAAAAGCTTGTGTAGAAAGCTTGACATAGAGTTAGATAGACAAATAGCTGAGAATGAAAGACAACATAAAGATTTTGAGGATGAACTGGAGAGGATAAGAGCGGAAGCAGAGAACCGTGCTGCTGAGGCTGAAAGAAGCTATGATAATGCATTAGAGGTATTGTTTTCAACATTGCTTTAACATTCATTTGAATTCCTGATACTGTAATTGGTTTTTTCCCTTCTTTTTTTGTATACTAATGCAATTATGCAAGTGGTAGCTTAATGACCGTCTCTGTTCTTCTCCTCTTTCTCTCTCTCTCTTTGTATCTCTCTCTCTATCTCTATCTCTAAATACTATGCATTGCTGTTGCTGTTGTTCTGCGTGCCTACACTAATATGGAAATACGTTTTCGGCTTTTGTTGGATAACTTAGTTCCTCCCATAGTTTTAATGATAGTTTAGAATCAATCATGAATAAGCCAACAATTTACCTTAACGTCTTATCCATTACTCCAATTGTTCTCTCATCCGTGGTTTTTTTTTTTTTGGGGGGGGGGTGTTGGCAACCAACCATGTGTGCGGTAATTCTCCCCAGCAGAGTTTAGGGTAACTAATAAGGGAACCTGCTTATTTTCACCGCAGGATGGCATATTGTAGTAATCCTCCCCAAAATTTATAGTAACCTGTTGGCCAATTTTTTTTACATACATGACAAAATATATAAACATGCACATGCATGTTGTCATGGAATATAAACAGGGTATATGATGTATGCATGCAATCATATAGACATTCATGAGATATGGCTTGGGGTTTTTACCTTGGATTTAGAGGCGCTCCCATGGGCCCAAAATCCGCCCCAATAAAAGGTCCAAGAGGCAGTCAAAATGGTCCAAGACAGCCCCCCTAAAAAAATCAGTCAAGGTCAGCCCCCAAAAGTCAGCCAAAATGGGCTCAAAAAAATCAGTCAAGGCAGGCCAAGACAGTCCAAGTAAATGGGCCTGCAAAAGGCAAAGAAGCTGCCCCGCATGCGGCAGCGATAGCAGCAGCCAGGTGGGGGTTCTCCTTCATAAATGCAGAAAAAGGAGCGAGATGGGGCAATAAAGAAAGGAGAAAAGAGGGAGGCCAGAACCCCCACCGGTGGGGGACCTGCTCCCATTAAATGCCAAAGAAGCCCCCCACCGGTTACAAGCACACTCCCACCGGTTGGGGGGTGGGTGGGTCTCCTCCATTAAATACAGAAAAATAAAAAATAAAAAGAAGGGTTTATGGCCATCAGTGGTCTTGAAATAGGAGCTTTTAATACTCCAATGGGGGTCCCAAGTTAATGGCCTCTCCACTAGTGGAGAATTCTTTAATGCTCCAATGATTGGCTCAATAATGGGGAGGCTTTCTTTTCCCATTAAATTAAGAAGAGGGGGAGAGAGAGGATTTTATGGCCTCTTAAAGATATTTCATTTAATCATCTCTCTTTCCTTCATATGAATTAAAGAATTAAAGAAAGAGAAGGAGAAGTGGGGACGTACCCACCGGTCGCAAAACCGATGGCAACCCCCCCCCCCCAAAAAAAAAAAAAAAAAAAGAAGAAGAAGAAGACATAGGGAGAAACTACAGGAGGCTCTTTTGTGTTTCCTTTTCTTGAGGTTCACATAAAGGAGAAATTCTGCCGAATTTTTGTTGTAAATCCGGCGAATGCCCTTGGCCTTTTTTCCCTAAACCCATATAAACCCCAAAACATACATAAGCATGAACCCATACTTGATTAATAAACACCCAAAATCATAGCCTTAATAACCTATAGATATTACTATAACCTTTAATAACTCATTTAATTATTGAATTAATCCTAAATGATTGAAATATCCCTCAACTTATAAAAATCAGAGAAAAATATCAAAAAATGTAAAAGCCCTCAACGTACCTTAAATGTCCACAAAACCCTAATTAAATGTCAAAATTACCAAAATGCCCTTAATACACCAAAAATCATTAAAAGTTCTAGAAAAATCATAAAAATATTAAATCAGCGAAAGTATGTTAATTACCCATAAAATCCATATTAACCCAAAATTACTAAAATACCCCTACAACTCAAATATACTTAAAACAGCTAAAAAATACCTCCTAAGGTTTTAAAACCTTCTCAAATCATTGAAACTCATCTCAAACACCAAAATGACCATAATGCCCTTATACCCTCCAACTTGGCATAATTATGAAAATACCTTTACGGGTCTAAATACTCGAAATCAATCTGGATAACTCGGAACCAATCGAAAACCCTTTAAAAGTCTCCCAACCATCATAAACCTACCTAAGCTTGGGTGAGGCCAAGGGCTTAACCTAAAAATATATCTTTATGTGTGTGTTGCATGTCGTAGTAGTGTTGTATGTTACAAGGGTATCAACAGACGGTTAATCAAGGATTGTTGAGCGGTTGCTCTGTATAATTAACACTGACCAAGGTCAGTGGAGAGAGGTCATATATTCATATCTTCGCCTGATCCGAAGTCCCAGACTCCCTGAGGGCTAATCCCAAGCTCTCATAGTCCAAGAAACAAAATAAATAAAATCGACCTATATTTCTCCAAATAAAACAACAAACGAAACAAAATGCTATAGGAGAGATCTAGGCCAGGCCAAACATAACCTTATCAAGAAAGGAAACCTGCCAGGATGGCAAAGATATTGGGATAAGAGTTGTTCCTAATTCCTAAACCTATACAACTCCTACCAATTGTCCCCCAAAACCTGCATTTTTCACCCCCACCCCAACCGACTAAGAAGGTAAACTTGCTTTTTCATCCCCTTCCTCTCCAATGGAATTCATAGTATGTATGACGAAGGAAACCTACTTTTCACCCCACCACAGTAAAGAGAACACAACAACATCTACAAAATTTTATTAGGAGTGGGATTGGAAATGCGTTTCCCAATAAAATTTGTCTTCTTGACCCTCTCATGCTGTGCGTCTATTTGGGTTACTTTCTCTGCAATCTGCACTTTGTGTCACTGTGATATCTCATAGTTCTTCTTTATAGATCTTTTTTCCAATTTTGATAACTCAAAGGAGCATCTGGTTTGGCTGTAAATGCTGTCTCCTTGTTAAGAATGGAAAAAGAGCAGAAAATTTTCATTTTTAACGCTTTTCTTCCAACTAACTATTTTTTCTTCGTAAAAGGGCATAGCCATTTGATTCTGGTCGTATTGAGCAAAACCAGTTGCACAAAGTTTTCTTGCCCAACCATGCGCAGATTTTAGGCACAATTTTCTTGTGTAAGGAAAAAAAGAGAGGAGGATGCCCATTCGATCACAAATTCATGTGTGGGTGTGATGGGCAGGTCCTAAAGCTGCATGAAGTTGCTGCCTTTTCAAACAAAAAATAAAATTTTTAAATTTTCTCGCTTTGCATGGTAGAAAGTTGAGTACAAGGATTGTAAAGTTGCAAAGAATGGATCCCCTCAATGCAGCTACCGGCTAACGCTGTGCTCGGGTAAGAAACTCCCCTTCCTTCTCAGTGTGGTGACTGAACTCAGTGAGTCGCTGCGCTGAGGGGATCCGTTCTCATAGTTGTCTTGGCCCCCCAAGAAAAATTCTTGCATCTGCCCCTGCCCTTCTACAACCACCTAATGCATAGCCCTGTTGCTACCACAAAATTATTACAATGTATATTTGTGCAAATTAATGGGACGATGATTACAGTTGCAGTGGTCCTAACACAAGGGCACTTAGTCATTTTACCCAGTGATGACTTTGCCATTCCTTGCAAGTTTTGATATTTTAATTATCAATTATGAATGCGAAGGTTTAGCAAGGCAGTTCAGTTGAGTAAATGTCTATGCATATCGCCAGCTATGCCCATTACTGTGAACCTTGCCTCGAGCAGTTGCAACTACTGGAGAGCCTTTCCCCCCAGGAGAGCATATGACTAACATGACAAAGGGGTTCAGATTGTGTGCCCTCCTAGTCCCTACATGTCTCTTCTTTGCTTGATGAAGATGTTCGTTTAATTTCCTTTGGCTCGGGGTATACCAATTCGCAGCATGGATGGCAATATCGGCCGATACCGATACATGTCGGTATCGGCAGTGACCAGTAATGATACATGGTATCCCGATACCGGCCCACCCAAATAAAATTAAAAGAAAAAAAAAACCTGTTCCCGATACCGATACCGATATGCATGGGTATTGGTACCCACCGGTATGGGTACAGATGTGGAGATTGCCATCCTTGATTTGCAGACTTATCAAATGTTTCGGTTATTGTTGATCTCTTAGCACCTCTCCTATGCAAGAATTTTGTCAAATAGTTTTGAGAAATTTTCGGCCTTTTCTTGTGCTCAAAGTTTTCGTTAAGGCTCGAGCCAATTTAATGTCCCTTTTGTTGAATACCTGATTCTAGCAAAGACTATAATTGTTTTGCCTATCAGGGTCCTTCTGCTCCATATGTAACCGAACCGATGTTTTGTCATCTGAGTCATGTTTTTGTTGATTATTTTTCAAATGTGTAGAGTTCCTTTGGAAAAGACGTACCATGATTGTTAATGGAGAGAATTACTTATATATATATATTGCTTTGATATTTATAACATATTTAAAGGTAAAAAATATGGGATTCTTAATTTGTGCTAAAACAAACTACATCCCAACTGGTCTGCCAATGTGAAGGGTTTCAAGGTTCCCAGCTGAGGTGCACACAAGCTTCCCCATGCCAGCGCTATCCCACACCGAGCCAAGGGATTTTGAGGTTCGGTTAGTAATGGGCTCTTCCCCCTTCTCCTCTGGTTTGCCTGGTTCTCATGGAGAACATTGTCACCCAGGTCCAAGGGACTCATCTCCACTCAATTTGGAGTCGTCCCTCCACACCATTGTCCATCCACTTGTTGTCGCCAGCGGAGTTCCTACATGTGGTCGTCATTCATGCCTGATTCCACCACAGCAGGGGCCCTGCCTTTGAACAGGGTGCTCGTGTAATGCCACTATTGTCCCATGGACCTTTGACGGGGCCACCACCAGTGCTCTCCAACCTGCGGCATTGCTGTATAGACTGGCCATCTGAACCAGCCGAGATCCACATTGTGTGGATTCATTTTGGGAGCCGGCCCAACGCCCATATTCATATTGCTTTCCATGGAGTGAACCACAATGCACATCTACATCCATTCCAGTAGTGCTGCCATGCAGTTCCTACTCTTCATCCAGGGCATCCACGGTGACCGGGTGGGAATATATTCATCGAGCCTAGATTAGTCCCAATGCACTCGGATGACCCTCTTTGGATAAACTTGTTTATTTAGTATGCTGTCAACTCTGTGATGCATCGAGAGTGAATGATAGAGCCTTTTAGCCACTATAAAATTTTGTCGCTGTAGGATCATCTAAATTTGAGAGAACCTACTCTTTTATTCCCTGTGGTTTCTCGGATAGCATGGATTAAAATTGGAATGATCCTCTATCCTAAGGGTGGTTCCTAGACTGCCATCGATCCCCCGCTTGATTATTTTTGATGGAATGATATTGCGGGATGCTTGCATTACTTGACTTTTTTCATAGTTGTGTGATTGGACTGTTGGATTGCACGTGGATGTTTGCCATATGCTTGTGGGGCTGTTGTTGACGTCATGATGCTTGCTATAGTTTGCATTTTACATAGCTGTCCTGCATCACTCCATGTCATTCTTCTGGTTCTCATACTTCAATTCGTTGCATCAATACTAGAAATGGCAAATGTCCACTTGAAAGAATGGTATGTAGAGGCGGAAACAGCAGATAAATAAAGGAAAGACATGCATGTCCTGAAAATCAAGTTGATTACATGGGCCCATTGAATAAAATACACTCTGCCTCCCTGTCCCTTGCTTTAGGAGGTCTCTTTGTCTTCTGGTGGCCGAAGGAGGGGGAGCGGTAAACAGGAGGGAGACATCGGCCACCGATAGGGTGATTGTGAAACAGCCTCCATTGCCCTTGTTGCGTCGAAGGCTTATGCGGATCTGCTTCTGGGGGAAGCTTCAGATGCATGCACCCCTGCACCCAGTGACCTTCCTCATCATTCCAGTTAGTTGGTGGAGGCTTGTGGAGAAACAAGGTCTCACCCCATTGGGGACCTCTGCTGGGGGATTGGAGATAGAGGTGGTTCCTGATATGCTGCAGCTTAGAGGCAGAGGAGGAGGAGGAGGAGATCTTGATAAGGCTGAGGTGAAGGAGATTCTTGCTAAGGTGGAGTAGGTTATGGAGGAGCAAACTAAAGAAGTGACAGACAAGATTGGAGTGTCCTTTGAAGGGTTGAAAAGGACACTTGGTCGGTGTTTTATAGAATTCAAAAGAGACGGCAGTGAGGTGTGCCCAGGGGTGCTAAGTGGGGGAAGATGATTACGAGTGAAGGAAAGAGAGAAGGGGTTGAGAGAGGGAGAATGGAGAGTGGGGAGGATTGTGCACATTTTCTGTAAGATTTATTGATGAATTATCGGGAGGTTGGGGGAGCATAGACGAGAGCAGAGTGTTGAAAAAGTTGATAAGGAGATGTAGAGTCAACATTCTCTGCATCCATGAGACAAAGTTGGAGGAAGAGGGAGCGGCAGTCTGGAGAGATCTTGGGGGTGCTTGACTGCCAGATGGTGTGGTTTCACCGACCGTAGGAAGATCTGGTGGCATTTATGATGTGGAATAAGTTTGTGGTGGAGGAGGTGGGCAGACCAGGGGGGATGCTATCTCTATTACTTCCAGGAGGGTGGACATGGAATGCAAAATTGGCCAATCCTGAGTTGGATCGGCCGATTCGACCCCGGATCAGCCATGGGCGATCCAGTTTGGGGGGGGGGGACCGGCCATTCCCCTCTGAGAGCTGGAAATCGTTCGGAATTGGCCGATCTCAGCCGACTCAGGGTTGACCCTGGCCGATTCCGACCGGTTCTTAGTCACGGGATCCCATCCGAGCCCCGACCAATCTGATTTGGTTCGGATCGGGATTGCTGGGGTCTGATCCGGACCCCCGACCCGGTCTGGAATTCCATGAATGTGGAGGATGGATTTGTGTGGGATTTCACTGGTGTCTATGGACCTCAAGGGAGGGAGGAGAAGAAGAGTCTATGGGATGAGCTCCTTCACTTCCATTGTTTATCTAGCAGACCTTGGTGTGTGGCGGGGGATTTCAATGCTAATATTTCATTGGAAGAGAGGTCTGATGGGTCTCCTACCAGGGACCTATGGTGGACTTTCAAGATTTCATTCTTGAGGCAGCTTTGATTGATGTCAAAACTGATAATGCCTTCTTCATTTGGTCCAATCTCAGGAAGCAGCCCATTTGTTCTAGGTTGGATAGGTTTTTGGTCTTTACTAATTGGAAGGAGTACTTTCCTAATTTTTAGGCCTCATGTCTTCAGAGGACAATGTTGGATCACAAGTCTATTCTTTTGGATTCCAACTTCAGATTTAGACGGAAACCTCTTTTTAGGCTGGAGAAGTTTTGGCTTCAGGAGGAGGGCTTCGTGGAGGTTGTCACTCAAGCATGGAGGTCTGGTACTTGGCAGGGTTCAGTTATTGCTACCTTGGTTAGAAACCTTAGCTCCCTGGCCTGGGCTCTTATAGACACGGTCTGCAGAACCAGCCGATTTTGATGGGGATCGGGCGATCTGGCTCAAAATCAATGCCTAGCAATTTGATCTGAAGGGGGAAATCCAATCCTCCCGTGCAAACAGTAGAAAATAAAAAAATTAAAATTAAAATAAGTCTGAATCGGCCTTGAATTGTCCTAAAATTGGTCATATTGGCCTCAATTGGGCCAGATACAAGCGATCCAAGCTCTAGGCCAATGTGGCTTGTGTCTGCCCGATCGAGGCCAATGTGGCCTATGAGCAAGGGTTTTTAGTTCAATGTTATGTCATTGAATTTGATTATTAGTGTGTGGTATTCATATTTTCTTATTGTTTTCTTTATTTTTTTTTATCTTGTTTATATTTTTTTCTATTTTTAAAGTAAAATTCAAGTTGTTTCAAGGATCAGCTGATCTGGCTGATCCGATCTCGATCTGGATCCAATCAGGAGTTGTCAATCCCAGGTTCTAATATGATTCTACCTTCCTTGCTTATAGATTGGGGTGCTACTAGAATGCAACATGGGATAGAGGAGAAGGCTGATATTCTATCCTTTAGATCCAAGGTTTGGATGCAGTGGAGGCTGGCATGTTGGGTGAGGAAGACAGAGAAGGAAGGGAAAGATTAAAAGCTGAATTTCAAGATATATTGCTAAAAGCGTAGTTATATTGGAAAAGTTATTCAACAAGTTATTCAACAATTTTCAGTTTTAAGGATCTTACGGTCTCAACCCAGGTCATGGCCCCTCCTCCCATTGCCTTTAGGGCGAATCGGGTGCCTCTAGGTGTTGGAGGACGCCATGTTCCCCTTTGAGCCCTGGTCAGTGCCCCAGTCAGGGATCGCCCTCCTGTGTTCGGTGCCTGCTGACCCAGATGGCTTACCTTTATTGTTTTACCAACATTGTTGGGAAGTGGTACAAACTCTTGTGGTCCAGGTAGTGTTGGAATTCTAACAGGGGAAGGTTCATCTCTGGCATCAACAAGACCTACATTCTTCTCATTCCTAAGAAGGAAGGGGCAGAGTCTTTGGCTGACTTCAGGCCTATTAGCCTCTTCAATGGCGTTCAAAAGATCATTTCTAAGCTGTTGTCCACTAGACTGGAGAAGGTCATTGATAAAGTTGTTAGTGCTAATTAGAGTGCTCTTATCAGAGGGAGGCATATTCAAGAGGGTTTCCTTATAGCTCATGAGTGTTTGCATGGGATGATGATCCTTAAGAAGAAGGGTGTAGTTCTTAAACTAAATTTTGAGAAGGCGTATGATAGGGTCAATTGGAGCTACTGTTCGGTATCCTTCACAAGATGGGTTTTGGGGAGAGGTAGGTGTCCTGAATCAAAGCTTGTATTTCTTCTGCATCCTTCTCCATATTAGTTAAGTGCCTACCCAATTTTGCCATAGCTAGAGAGCGTTTTGACAGGGGGATCCTTTATCTCCTCTCTTGTTTGTTCTAGTGGCTCATATCGTTAGCTGTTTGTGGCAGAGAGTGGAGGGGGCTGGTCTCCTCTTTAGGTTCCGAGCATGTGCATCCAGTAGGCCAATTTCTCACCTTCAATATGCAGATGACACTATTTTGTTTCTGTCTGTAGTTGTTGAGTAGTTGTTCTATGCTAGATTGATCCTTCAGTTGCTGGATGAGATTAGTAGGCTGAGGGTCAACTTCCAGAAGAGTGAGATCATTGGTATTTATTTACCTAATGAGGAATCAGGCAAGGCTGCTACCATTATGGGTATCAGGTTGGTTCCTTCCTTGTCACTTATCTAGGCCTCTTACTGTTGCTGGGGTCTACTAAGTGTGGGGAGTGGGAACTTGTTATCCGTAGATTTGATTCTCGGTTGGCTGGTTGGAAGGAAAAGCTTCTATCCTATAGGGTTTTGCAAATCTATCATTGATACTCTACCTATCTGTTTCCTCTCTATCTTCAGAATCCCGAAGTCGGTGGCAAAGCAACTTGAAGGCCATAAGAAGTAGATCTTCCAGAAGGACGCAAAGAGACTTCTAATAGGGTAGGACATGAGATTGCCCGGGGAAGGGTGTGCAAGAGCAAAGTGAATGGTGGGTTAGGGATCAAGGACATTTGTGACTTCAATTTAGCCCTTCTTCCCAAATGGTAATGGAAGTTATGCACAGTGCCCTCAGGCTTCTGGGTACAAGTGATTAGGGAGAGGTATTACTCTAGGGGGAGAGTCTAGGATGTTTCCACTTAGGTGGAGTATAACATTGGTCATGTCTAGAAGGGTATTATGCAGGTGAATGAGGTTACCCTTGTTGCATCTTTTGTCTCTTTGGGGGTTGGGAGGAGTTGTCCTTTTTGGACTGACATGTGTGTGACATGGTGCCTCTTTTGTTTCTCTTTCCTAGGCCTTTTGCTATCTTAGTCAACCCTGATGCAGTGGTGGTGCACATGGTGGAGGTGTACCCTAATGGCAGGAGGGGCTGGAGCTCCTGTTTTAGGAGAAACTTGAGGGATGTGGAGATTCTGGACTTGGCTTCTTTGTTCACGGCCTTGTAGGGTCTCATGGTTGTTCCATCTTCTCAGTATGCTTGGAAGTGGGGGTGGGATGCCACGTGGACTTTCTCGGTGAAGCGGCCTTCAGCAGATTTGGGTCCCTAAGTCACCTTTGAAGGTCAAAGTCATTATTTGGAGGATCTTCATTGGCAGGCTTCCTACATCTGAACGGCTGATTCGCTTTTGTAGCGACATCCCACCTACCTGCTCTTTGTGCGGAGAGGAAGTTGAGACCCAAGACCATCTTTTGAGATGTGCAGTCACCAGCAAGGAATTCCGGGTCGGGTTGGGACCGGGAATTGGGACCCGGCGATCCCGACCCGATCTGATCTGGATCGGCCGAGTCGGCCGATCCAGACTCAGTCCGGCCGGTCCGACTCGGCCGGAAAAAAAAAACAGAAAAAATCAAGAAAAATCAGGAAAAATTAAAAAAAAAATCAGAAAAATTACATACATATTATTCAATTGATGTACAATAAGAATGAATGCAATTCATGTACATCCATAAAAAACCCTAAACCCTAAACCCAAAACCCAAAACCCTAAAACCCTAAACCCTAAACCCCTAAAACCCTAAAACCCTAAACCCTAAACCCTAAACCCTGAACCCTAAACCCTAAACCCTTAAACCCTTAAACCTAAAACCCTAAACCTAAAACCCTAAACCCTAAACCCTAAACCCTAAACCCTTGAACCCTTGAACCCTAAACCCTAAACCCTTAAACCCTTAAACCTGAAACCCTAAACCCCTAAAACCCTAAACCCTAAACCCTAAACCCTAAACCCTAAACCCTAAACCCTAAACCCTAAACCCTTAAACCCTAAACCCTAAACCCTAAAACCCTAAAACCCTAAACCCTTAAACCCTAAACCCTAAACCCTAAAACCCTAAACCCCTAAACCCTAAACCCTAAACCCTTAACCCTAAACCCCTAAACCCTTAAACCTTAAGGGGGGGATCGGGACTGGCCCGAACCGGACCAGATCGGGTCCGGACCGGCCGATCTGGCCGGTTCGGCCCCGATTTGGTCCGGTTCGGGCCGATTTCGGCCGTTTTTTTTTTCAAATCGGTGGGGGGGGGGGAACAGTGAAATCCCCCCCGAATCGGATCGGAATCGGCCGATTCCGCAATCCATGGTCACCAGGGAGTTGTGGCAATAGCTTTTTTGTAAGCTACACCAAGACATGCAGCTAGGTGACAAGGTGGAGGTCCTTCTTCGGCAGTGGTCTTCTTCAGCTTCTAACAAGGGAGAGGGCATCATGTGGTGGCTCATTCTTCATGCCAGTCCTTGGTCCATATGGATTGAAAGGAACAAGAGGATTTTTTGGAGGGTGGCTCATAATCCGAATAAAGTAGTAGATTTAGTTTGTAGCGGTGTTATAGAGTGAATGGTTTTTTTTTTGTTTTTGTAAAGAAGACATTGATAATGCATCCTTTTTACTTTTTTTGGGGATACATATTGATGTACTCTCTTGGTGCTCTGTACATTGAGATTTTCTGATAGCTTCACTGTCTTTGTCCTTGTAATCTTCTTTTTTATTTGGTACAATTCTGTGGTACTATCCACCTTAAAAAAAAATAATCCATGGCATTTCTTTGTTGAGAGGATATAATTATCCATTTACTACAAGTTGCCAGTGGGAATTGATTCTATCATTTGTTTTAAGAAATCGGAGTCATCTTTTTTTACACAATGTTCTTTGTGAAGCTGTTACTTTTCTGCAGGCCCGCTGCCACCAGTTTTTTTCCATGTGCTACCCACCCTTGCCATCTTCCATTTACTGCACACGATTGCCATCCCATGCGACAGTTTAGCTGCTGCTGGTGCCTACCACATGGTCTCCAATCTGGATAACTGCCCTGTAATTTAAGAGGAAGATATTTTTCAGAATAAATTTGTGGACAATGTGTTCACATTCATGAGTTACTTTGTAAATAATTGCGGTAGTGTAAAATATATGTAGATTGTGCATGGTCTTCAATCTGGATAACTGCCCTGTAATTTAAGAGGAAGATATTTTTCAGAATAAATTTGTGGACGACGTGTTCACATTCACGAGTTACTTTGTAAATAATTGTGGTAGTGTAAAATATACATAGATTGTGTCTAAATTAAATTTGTCTTTGATTCAGGAATCATTCATGTTAAACTCCCTCTTCTTTCTTGAGTTGTTTGCTTTTAACATAGAACATCATGTAATAATTTCATTGGCATAGTCCTCACTTCTTGTGTTGAATTATCTAAATAGACTAGACATGATGTTTCCCAAATAGGAAAGAGTGAATCATTTCATTTACTGATTAAAATCCCTCGGCACTGCAAAGTATCAATTTTATGTGAGTGAATGGGGTCTCAGTAGAAAGTTGGGAAATCAAACAAAAGAGAGAACATACATCTCTAGACAAATGAAATGAAAAAATTAATTGATATATTGTCCAATGATGATTGCTTTTTGCTTAAACAATTCTGCTGTTAAACAGTGCATCACTCATCGTCATGGTTGGCCCATGTGCAGGCTTTGACTCATAGGATGTTAGTCTTCCACGGTTCCACCTAGGAGAATCTGGAGGAGATTCATTTTATTTATGCCAGGGGGAAAATCTATGTAGTTTAAGGCGAGAGGTGAGCGAGGCGATCAAGGGTTCACCTTAGCCTTAAATGCTTAGATGATCGCCTAGGCATTTGAGGTGATGTATTTTCTCCCATAAATCATCACCTAGGCATTTGAGGTGATGTATTTTCTCCCATAAGTCATCATGAAGGAAGAAAACAGGAGAAAAATAAAGAAACATCCAAGTTTATGTTATGTAAGACTTTTGGGAGCACTGATCACATCATATCTAATATGTGAAGACCAATTTGTGTAATGCACTTATATAAGTAGTGGATGGTCTTAGGAATCATAAAAAATGAGAAAAATGTGACAGCATGTAAGAGGGAAAAAGCACTGGACATTGTTGGAGGAGGCACCAGCCACTTTGAAATAATTAAGAATTAGGAAAAACACTACAAATGGGTATCATATAATTAAAAAGGATACTAGCATTTGTCATAGATAATCTAGGAAGTGGTTAGGTGATGATCTAGGACATTGTTAAAAGAGGCACCAGCCACTTTAAAAAATAATTAAGAATTAGGCACTACAATACATATCACATAATGATACTAGCATTTTGTCGTAGATAATCTAGGAAGTGCTTAGGTGATTGAAGTGAACAGGAGGCGAGGCGAGGCGTCATTGGCTTGCCTCGCCCTACTTCATCGCCTAGGTGAGCGAGGCGATCACCTTTGATAACATGGGGGAGGGTGTTGCGGTGAGCCTAAAATTAATGTGTAGAAGAGTGTTTATTACCATGGTAGAAAAGGAAAAGGCATTTGAAGGATAGAAAAGCAGCAACAACACTGGATTGCCTCAGCATAATGTTCACAGTTGAAGGTGCTTAGTTTTGATGGTTGTCTAATGGGAGTAGGCATAGGATTCTTGGCTGGAGACACAGGGAGCTACATTTTCAACTTTAATGTCGATGATTAGTGTTATGTGCATGGCGAACTTGATAATATATATCTTTTGGTGTTCTTAGCATGGGGGAAGGCATTGCCCTTGCAACCATTTGGAGCGGAATAGAAGAATCTTTTGTAGGCAGACCCATACTTTGGAGTCTCTCTCGTCTTTTGTTTATAATAGGGTGAGAGAATGGGGAAAGATTTCTTTGTAATATTGACCCTTGTACCTCCTCAGTTTCTCTTTTGGGCGGGCAGTGAGGGATTGTTACACCTTCTTGATGTTTTTGTATAGGAGTAGTCTCTTGACTTTGTTTTTTCTTTCTCATTTGTACTTGTATACTTCCTTTTTATAATATACGTGCTACCATCCACTTAAAAAAAAAATTCTTTTGGTTCTAGCAACATCACTTATGAAACTTAATTGACCTGAGTGATAACCATATGCCTCTAGTTAATTGACCTGAGTGATAACCATATGCCTCTAGTTGATCCAGTGGTTTTTTGTAGTGGGATAGCTTGGGAAGGTATACATTTGGAGCATTCCATGTGTGTTTTTTTTAATGATCTCTAGCACCTTGTCAAGGCACCAAGGAAGTTGAGTTTGTGGGATGATATTCATTTTTGTCAATGAGTAGGAGTGCCAACAATGTTGCAAGTGATTATTCCACTTATGCCCTATGATGGTGGTAAAATAGCAACCCAGTTCTGGCATTGATGTCATGGGCTTCTCGTTCCAGAATGACCAATGAACCACCATTTCTCTTCTGCTGTGCCTGTGTTTCGAGCATGGTATTGTAACAGGATACTGTGATCTGTTTCTATTCTTCTGTTCCTCAGCCTTGTTTCTGTCAGAAAAGGTCATTCAGTGCATTTACACTCATGCAAACACAACAGCTCACCATCTTATTCCTTTTGACAAGCATGTGCAAATTCCTGGCCAGAAATGTAATTTTGTTGCTGGATTAGCTGAACCACTAAAGCCCAATGATGTCAATGCAATCAGTTTTATCTCGAGAAAACTTAAAGCTACATAGATAAACCCTACATCCCATGTGGTTGCACATTAAAATTCCTGCTCCACTTAAGTGTGACAGCTCAGACCTGGATTGAAGCTGCAACTGATATTTCTGTTGTCCTGCTCCTGCCCCAGATACCATCATCTATTTTCTAATGAGAACTTTTGAAATATAGCTGAGCTTGGGTCCCGTTCCTTCTCGACTAACTCCAACCTGGACGGAGTAATATTTGGCTATCTAAATTAAGAGCCTGTTAAATGTGCCAAGTATCTATAGTGTTTATTTTTCTCACTTCTGCATTGTGCTGATGACTGGGACTGTGATTTGAGGCACATTTATTTTGATATTTTTCTATGTTAAGTTTTTGTTCTTCATGCTGAAATATCGTAATAAACACTCTTATGTTCATTGGTAGAATGAGAGGTTGAAATATCAGAAGGATTATCTGGAGTCAATAAAAAAGCTTGAGGAACATTGGATGATGAAACAACAGGCACATGAGGATGTTAAAAGTGAAGCTGTCCGCGGAGATGATTACTTGGATAAGAAGTGCAATGGAGAGGTTTGTGCCTATATGGAAGTGATGTTTCATGTTTGTTTAGATTGTATTGTTTTTCTAGTATGTGGTTCGGCGTATCTGTTGATGACATCATTTTTCATTAATTGCTTGTGATGGTGGTGTATCATTCTCATCAACCTTGGCTGGCATTAATTACATTGCTGTAACAAATGAAAACCTTCGACTAACCACCAAAAATAATGCCTGAATTAAAAAAAAAAATCAGCCTGTGCAAGTCTACTAAATAGACAATCTGAATTGAGCCCAAAATGTTTACCATGGTCCAATATAGGTTCTGGAAGGTTGGGTTGTGTTTCAAGGTATTTTGGGTTGATTTTAAATTGCTAGGTTAGAAGGATAGTTTTGGTAATTTCCTATGGTTCGAAGGTATGAGAGTATCTTGATTATTTTAAGGAACATAGGATTTTAACAATATCTTGGACATTTCATGTGCCTTTTTTACTTTTAGAATTTTTTTTATAGTTGAAGGATTTTTAGTGTGTTAAGTATATTTTGGCAAATTTTGGCTAGTTTAGGGTTTCAAGGGACATTCCATGTGCTTCACTCTGATTCCACGGGTATTTAATGCACTTGGTGTGGATCATGGTTGTGTTTTTTTTCGAGAAAAATGTGGATTGTATTATTACGAATAAAAAGAGGAAGTACCATCGTTTGGATAGGTGAGGTTCCAAAAAAATCAAAATCCAAAGTGGGTCATGGTTGTGTTAGTTCTTTTAGCTAGGTTTTGAGTCATGGGCATGTTTTGGCCTTTGTTTAAGTTATTTACGACATGGACATTTGAAGTGTTTTTAAGTGGAGAATATTTTAGGGATTTGGTTGGGTTGCAAGGCTATGGATGATCTAGGCATTGGGTTGGATAGTCTTGGGTTATATGGCACATCGTGATGGGGAATGGGGTGGTGGGAGAGGCCTTCAGCAATCGGCATCGCATCGGCGGTGAGATAACAGCCTCCAGTGTCACACCGGCGGCTGGGGCGTCACACTTGACCTATCGCAGTTTTTTTTTTCCAGACCCATCGCAAGGTCATCTTCTTTGTCACAGAGAGAAATACCAGTAAATTCACTCAAAAGTCGTAATAATATTCATTTGTCAATTAAAAGGAGACAACACATCCATATATATGTAGTTTTAGGGAGCCTTTTGACTCCAACTCGACTACCCACCTCCAAGATGGACTAAGACACTCGCTGTTAGATAATTATTGCGACCATTCACACTAAAAATATTTGAAACATAGAAAATCGTACCTAAAATTTAGAAAAAAATAAAAAACATGCTAAATGGTTTCCAAATCGGCCAAATAAAATACCTATGGACTCCTCTAAAGATAATCTACGCTTCAGATGGACTTTGATAAATGTAGAAGAGAGAGTCGCCTCACTGTGCCTCAACATTGCACCATATAATGTCAAAATCATCAAAAACTGCATCGATCACAAGCATTCAACTATATGCAGCAATGCCAAACGAACCATCAGTAATGAACATTAAGGACTCTGCCTTGAAAACATCATTAGATATTAAGTGGATCCCAAGCGATCAACTGAACAAGAGTAACCACATGAAATGATTCAGCTTCAAATATGTATATTTTTAAATCAAATCTAAACTAGATGTTGTAAACAGATCATGATCCGAAGCATCAGAAAGCAATGGATCCACAACTCTTGTGTTGTCAATGCATGACCTGGCATGTGTCACAAGTTTCGCAACCTCTAATGTCTCACCAAAGGGCGTTGACTGCTCTGGGGCTGTTGGGTGTACATGTGCACTAGTAGAAATAAAATTGTACTTGAAATGAAATTTAGTCTTCAAGTGTGCTGACTGGAGAATGCAGTTGCCTTGCTCATAATCAAAAGTGGCATGGTGCTCTTCCAACCGCTCTTTTCCTACAATAATATAAAAGTCCTTCGAAGGACTAACCTTAATCCAAACTCCGTCAAAATATAGAATATCTTTTAAACTAGTGCACCCCTTAAAAGTGTTTTTGAAACTCTATAAAAAATACAATCTGGCTTGATAATAATTTCATCAATCTCAGCAAGTAAATCAACAATAGCTTGGAGACAAAAATCTTGTTGGGATGTAGTAAAAATCATTGAGACTATCCTTTCATTGCGAAGTTGCATCATCATATGAAATCTAGACGACTCCATAGCACTTGAGGCACAGAGGACGAGGATAGGGGTGTCAATGGGCCAGGCCCGGCCCGTGCCACGGTTAACCCAACCCGATCCGTGTTAACTTTGGCCTGACCTGATCTAGCCTGCGGCCCGCCTATCAATTACAAGGCACGTTGGGAGCCCGACTTGTGGCGCCTCACCTACTCCTTCCATTGCTTCCATAGGCTTGCCAATGTTGGGATGTTGAACATGCCATGCCGGAGATATATTGTTGCCATCTCCATTGTCGGAGGAGGAGGGAAAGGACAAGCAGCACCTGCCGCCAATTCCACCACCGCCGCTTAGGTTGCTGAGCCACAACCCCTATGCCCGTGCCACCCTCGGCATGCCCTACTCAACGGTCGGCGCCCGGTCGAGACCCTGCCCACGTGCCTGCAAGTTTGCTGCTGCTGCTCGATCTTCTCACATACGGTGGCCGGATCCAAGTGCTGCGTAGGATGAGGGTGAGAACGGCGGTGCACAGGGCTCCTCCGATTGGTTGCCGCTGGAGGTGAACCGCAAGAGGGTGTTGTCCTTCTGGCTGCAGCTCGAAGGGTCCGCCAGCTTCCTCGTGCGAACGATCTCCACCGTGAAGCCCACTCTGTGCCAACGTTGAGCAGCTTCTTGATCATCCACGAGAAGGGCACCGTATACATGAAGCAGTCGAAGATGAGGTGGTGGCGTCGTCTAGTTCCTTCATGAATCCGGCGGGGTAGGCCGGATCGACGTCGAAGGCGACCCTGCAGATGTTGTCGAAGGCGAAGCATTGTAGGACGTCTTGCAGCTCCAGGGGTTCCCCCTTCTCCCTGGCCTGCTCCAGCAGCGGCCTGCTCCAACAGTAGCAGTAGCCGGCCTACCACCTCAGCGTCCACCATGAACTGCGTAGAGAGTGCTTGTTGAACTCATAGCTGGCCGTCTTGCGTTGCACCCGCCAATCCCGCTGGCTTCCGCCGCACTTTTATCTCCACCCAATTGAGTTGGAGTTTGTTTCAAGGTAGTGTCTGGAGGAGTATAGGGTTCGCGGGAGAGGCATGGAGTGGGCTCCCGGGTTGGCGGGCTTGGCCCGTCGACCCGTTCATAAGCCCGACTTTGGTCCGCGGGCTCCAAGTAGCAGCTCGAAAGTCAGCCCGACTCTGTCCCAGCCAGAAGCCCGTGGGTGGGCTCGGCCCATTGACAGCCCCTAGACGAGGCGATGTGCTACCGAGTGACACCTCGGGAAGTGTACCACTAAGTCGTGTCTGAAAGTTGGCATGCAAATTGAGGTGGATGGTGCATGCCTTAGGATATGCGCACGAACGTCCTCGGGATGCATGTTGAGTAGGCATGCAAAAAGAGGTGCTGTTGGCGGGTGGGACACGGGACGAGGTCAGCCTCATTGCAAGGAGTCCAACGGTGTGCTCGGCGCACGAATTAGAGCACAAATGTGTCCTCAGGGAGCTTGCAAGGTGGCACGCAAAATGATGCACCGTTGGAGGACGGGCTGCTGCATGTGGTCCACCTTGCTGCAAGGATGCCATTGATGCAATCGACATGCAAAATGGAGCATGGGGGTGCCCTTGACGTCTGGTGAGGGCCTCAGGAATAGGCACATAAAATGAGGTGCAGTTGGACAACGACACACAGATCGAGGTCGGTCTTGTTGAGACAAACCCAGTGGTGTGAACAGTATGCAAATCAGAGCACGAATGAGCCCCAGGCGATCGATGGCAGTGTGCTAAGAGCTCTTGTTCCATCACCCAGGTGCACTGCAACGGACTAGGTTAGAACTTGGCTTGGACCTGGAGCACCTAGTGGCTTGGACCACCCTGAACCTGGTCAGACCAGGTAACAACTTATGGCTTGGACCCTTCTAATGGGTCTGGTTTAGATCAGGTAGGGGCCTGGGTTCGGACCAGGTCTTGAACAGTGTTTGGGCTACGGGTGCTTGACCCTGTCAAGCCTAGTTTGACCAGGTTAATATCAAAGGGCATACCAAAATTGATGGGGAACAAAATGATAGGAGAGGCCTCCGACGACGCACCGGTGGTGAGATAATGGCCTCCAGCGTCGCACTGGGGCTAGGGCGTTAAACCTGACCCATTCGTAGGTCCCCCCCCCCCACCCACACACACACACACCCCGTCGTGGGGTCTTCTTCTCCATCGCAAAGAGAAATACCAGAAAATACTCTCAAAATTTATAAAATATTCATTCATAAATTAAAAGGAGAGAATACATGCATATATATAGTGTTTAGGGAGCTTTCTGACTCCAACTCGACTATTCAACTCCAAGATGGACTAAGACACTCCCTATTAAATAATTATTGCGAAAATTGCCACTAAAAATACCTGAAAAATATAAAATTGCACCTAAAATTCAGAAAAAAATAGAAAAAACATGTTAAACGAGCTCCAAATGGCCCAAATAAAATTCCTATGGACTATTCTAAAAAGAATCTACACTTCAGATGACTTTGATGAATTTTTTAGCACAACAAAGCTTGCACTGGTCTTAGATTCCCATCACATCGGCCATGGTATAACTTCTATTCAGCAGTATAAGTCCTACATAATATCCATTAAACATTGTGAACTTCGCCAGATTTGTCTATTAAAGGGTTAACCTTAACGAATATTAGTCAAGGATATGAAAAGGTCGTGGACCTGCGAAAAATCTGTTAGGATTAGATCCTTTGGCCATCTTAGATAGTTTTATTCAAACCAATGAAGGGATATGACCTTAGTGGTCATTGGTTTAGGATACAAGATGTTATTGACCCGTGGGGGCCCCGACAATGATCCAATAAGATCACATCCTTTAGTTGGTTTAAATTGTATTTGATTAATTCCATACAAGATGTACCATGCTAAGTATTTTCTTGTTAAAAAATTGACTGATAGTTGTGTAATGATTGTCAAGTCATACCCAGAGAGAGTATAGCTCCTTGACATAGGATTGTAGTAATAGATTTTTTTTAAATAGATTCTAGTAGTAGATGTTTACATCCAAAAGTGGAATAGAAAGGCTGTAATGAATAGGTGCCTTAAAATCATATGGTTGAACTTGAGAATAGATATTTAGATGCCTTTAAAAATGTCTATTAAAAGAAGGTATATGGCTAATTGTATAAAAAGAGTAGCAATAGAAGGAGAAATTAACGTTATACAGAATAGAATGGTTAATTGTATAAAAAAAATAGCAATAGAAACATTAGGTAAATCTGAAGGTAAAAGGTTCTTAGAAGAGACATGGTGGTAGGATAATGAAATTCATAAGTCTATAACAATAAGCGAGAGTGCTTTAAGGCATGGCAAAGGGGTGGAAATGATCAAACCTTCAAAGAATGCAAAATTGCAAAAACAAACACTAAAAATGTTTAGTGAAGCTAAGTTAAAGGGTTTTGAGGAATTGTATCATAAGTTGGCAACTCGAGAAGGTTACAAAACATATCTATACTTGTTAAACTAAGAGACAATAAGAGGAAGGATTTGGATCATATTAAATGTACTAAGAGCTAGGATAGAAAGAGTACTAGTGAAAGATTGTGAAACTAAGGAGACGTAGATTATTTATTTTGAGAAGCTGTTAAATTGGGATCACTTTGGAGGCGACTCCTTTAAAAGAAGAAATGAGTCTAGTGGACAAACTAATTATCATTATATTCAGAAAATTAGAACTCCAAAGTAGAAGATGCTTTAAGAAGGACAAGAGTAGTTAAGGCCCTTGGACCAGGTGGGATACCTATCAAAGCTTGGAAAAGTGTAGGTAATGTAGGTATTAAGTGGTTGACTAGATTTTCAACAAGATTTTAAGAGAGAGGAAAATGCAAGATAATTAGAGAAGAAGTATTCTAATTTTGTTCTTTAAAAGTAAAGGGGATATACAAAATTGCTATTGCTGTGGTATTAAAGTTGTGAGCCATATATACGACTCTAGGAAAGGGTAGTAGAGAAGTAGGGGTGGCAACGAGCCGAGCTGAGCCGAGCTTTCGCTTGCTCGAGCTCGCTCTGCTCGGCTCGGCTTAAAATAACCAAACTCGAGCTTGAGCCCGAGCCTACTCTAAGCTCAATTCATGGCCTTGAGCTCTGCTCAATAGAAAATTCATCGAACTCATGCTTGGCTCAAATTTGGCTTGTTTAACCAGGTCAACTCAGGCCAAAGGGCAGGCAAATGCAGTTAATACCAGTTCAAATGGCAGCATATGAAGCAAAAGAGGAGGCGACTATCCCAAATTTAAAGAGGTTGAGAGGTCCAAGGTTTGCAGTCTCTAAGGTCACACACTAAAAAGCCCCAAACCATGGCCTGGGCACCTCGGCATCACGGAGATTCTGGATCGCAAAGGTCCAGCATCCCTAGAGAGGTTGATGCGTGATGACACTATCAATGTGGATGACATCTTTCTAGCTAGTGATGGTGGTTAGGAGGGCACGGTTGTTGACAATGGACGGGTAGTAGAGGTCCTACCGTCTGGGATGGGGTCGGGTTGTAGGCAGCTGTCTGAATACAGGGTGGTGGGTCCAGGGGTTGTTGCATTTGCGGTGGGCTTTGGTGCCGAGGACACTGATGTTGGCGTGCCACTAGCTAAGAGGGCGAGGAGGTGGAAGGAGGAGCCTTTTTTAAACCAGTTAAGGTAATGGTGGAAGGGGCACCAGTGGAGATTGGCACTCCGTTGAGGAGCTGTGACTCCTGACGATGGTGTATATTGTCATCATTTGTGTAATCTGCACACGGTTGTAGTTATTGGTGTCCCTTATTTGTTTCCTTGATTTATTTGAGTATATCTGTTTCATAGCAAGATATAGTGTAAGGAGGCCTGGTTCCATTACAAAGTGGACCCATGAGGATGCATATTGCATCTGTGTTTGGGACACAAGTTGTCCATGATGCCAGGCAGGGTGCAGTGGTGGGTTTCTCCTGGACATCGTAAAAAAAGGTGTTGCATTATACATCAATACCCCATAGTTGGGAATGTTGGTGCGCCTTTCCTCTTATATCTTAGATCGCTCAGTGTGATCGCTAGGGGAACTTATGCTATTTCAAGTTCTGACTATGTCAGTTATTAATTTAACCTTTTACTTGAATTTGTTGATGACTTTTTTTTGTTGTGATTTCTTCTATTCATGTCCAGAATATTGTCACATATATACATTTTTTTAAGACCATCTACTTTTGAAGGCTCCAAGTTCATCTGTCTCGGAGGAGGTATCTGAAATCAAGGAATTGCTTCAGAAGGAAATACATTCACGAAAATCTGCAGAAGAGGAAGTTAGGAACCTTAAGAATCAAATGGTACAAATGAAAAGGGCCGAGGTATTGCTGTATACTGGTTTGTAGGGGTAAAGTCTCGAACTCAAGGTGTTCTATAGATATTGTTGCTAAATAGAGGATGTCACATTGCAGGCAGCTGGAAATACTGAAATTTTAAAGCTCCACAAAATGCTGGAGGATGAAGCATATCAGAAAGGGAAACTTGAAGAGGAAATTGCACTACTGAGGAGCCAGTTGCTGCAACTGAGTCTTGAAGCTGATGAGGTATGGGCATTTCTCTAATCATTAAATCCTTTCATGTCTTGTGATGCATATTTCCTTACATCATCTATGCTCATAACTTCATATGATCTGAAATTTGTCCACCATCCCAGAAAGCTAGTTATGTTTTATTTTTTTCATTGTTCCAGCTTTTGTGTTTTGGGACTTCATTTATAATTTCTTCATGTATTTAGACTCGGAGGAGCCTTGAGCGTGGGGGGTCTGGAAAAGTTTTGAATGGTCTCGAGTCCTTCATGTCTCAGGTTAGACATCCACAACTCAGAGACTCAGGGCAGAAGGCCTCTATCGCTAAACTATTTGAACAAGGTAATGACTATTTTTTTCCCTAGTAACATGAATGATACTAAATATCTTGTCCTAACTATGATTGATTATACATATGAGACTACATTTTTCCAAAATGACAGTGGGACTGCAGAAGATCTTGTCATTGCTTGAATCTGAAGATGCAGATGTTCGAATTCATGCTGTCAAGGTAGTTGCGAATCTTGCGGCTGAAGGTAACTTAATGTTTTGGGTGCTATTTTTGTTATCTGCATATTCTCAATCTTATTTGAAATACTGCCACAATGATCTAGCATCATGCATGTTATTCTTTAAGCATTTTTTGATAAAACATATAGGGGATGCAGTGCAGTTTCCTTTTCAAGAGTTGTTTTTGCTATTAGATGTGATAGATTTCCAGCACAGAAGATGATATTTCCATGGAGGTCTGGCATCTATCTTTGATATGTATCTAGTGCTTCCTTGTGGATTTTCTTTTGTGAGGATTGTCTTTTGTGTTTTTTCTATTAAACAGGGTTTTCCATTCTTAGGTATGGGGAAATTAGTTCTTAACTTTGGGGGTGTTTCAGACAGTGGTGCGGTGGTAATCAAGCAGCAGCCAGAAGTTAGTGGAAATGCTCTTTTACATGGCTGCACTGTGGAGAAGCCCCTCCTCCAGCCTTGATGTGATATATCAAATTTGACCTTTCTTTTCTTTTCCATAAATATGTATGCATCCTCATGTCGGGCCATTCTATTGTTATGCTACAGATGATTTTACATGTATCAAAGTGTATATCCACCCCGTCCAACCCTGTGATTAGATGACTATAACCAAGGGTAATATCTTAAACAATTGATAATAGATTTATCTGATGAAAAATTTAGGGCTCTTTTGGATGTTGCCCCTACAAATTACATATGTACGCCCAATACCTATAAGACAGCCAATAGAACTGTCAATTAATAATTTTATTTTTAATGCTAGTCTGTTGGGTAATCAAGAAGGCATATGTCCACAAGCTTCAAGTAAAGGAAATGAAAAATTAGGTCTCTTGGATGTTGCCCCTACAAATTACATACGTACGCACAATATGTATAAGACAGCCAATAGAGCTGTCAATTGATAATCTTTATTTTTAATGCTCAGGCTGTTGGGTAATCAAGAAGGTATATGTCCACAAGCTTCAAGTAAAGGAAATGCATATGCTTTGGTGGAGCAGGGGTAAGATTCTAAGAGACAGGGTTGGAAATGAAATATTAGAAGTTTTGGTGTTGAACCAGTTGAAGCTAAAGCGAAGGAACTACATTTGATTTGGTTCTGACATAATAGATGTACAAGGATGGCACTAGCTAATAGAATGGCACTTGTCACTATATTATCAAAGGCGGTCGCCTCACTTGCCTAGCTGACGAAGTAGGGCAACATGAGCCAACAATGCCTTGCCTCGCCTCATGTTTGCCTCACTCACCTAGGCGCTTGTCTGTGTTGTCTATGCCAAATGCTTTATCTTTTTCAATTATTTATTTTATTTTTGTACTTCCTTTTCTTATTCTTAATTATTCCAAAATGGTTAATGCCTCTTTTAACAATGTCCAATATCCTTTTTCTCTTACATGCTGCCACATTTTTCTTATTTTTGATGATTCCTAAGATCATCCACTACTTATATGAGTGCTTTAAAAAAAAAAAAGTGTTCATATTGGACATGATCAATGTTTCTCAAAGTCTTACATATCATTATTTTGGATGTTTTATTTATTTTCCTCCTATTTGTTTCCTTCCTTCATGAAGATTTATAGGAGGAAACATGTCACCTCAAACATGTGGATTTTTTTTTTTTTGAAAGGTCATGTGGGAGTCGTGAGGGAAAAAACTAAAAATTCCTGGGTGGAGAAGGTGCAAGGGATCCGAACTATCTCTGATCATGAAACAGATTAACCCATCATAGATTTTTAGGAATGTCTAGAAGAGGGATTAAAGCTATTGATACTCTAAAGTGTCCTCATCATTTTCATGTGTGTATCTATTTCTGTTCACTTTTTGTTTTGTTTTGTTCTGCTTTTATTTTTATTTTTTCACCATTCCCTTCCTTTTTGATCTTATTGTAAAATTTGAATTTTGTTGTCTTATTCTATTTATAAAATTGTCTTGTTCTTTGCTTATGTTCCTATTACTCATAAATACACACTTATTCTTGTTAGCGAGAGACTATGGGTTAGGATTTTGCAAATATATCTTCCTTAGATTTTATTTGCAGAATTGATGGTCTTATTTTCTTATTATTTTTATAATCTTACCACAATGCAATACTTGCAAAAATGTCCCTATAGTTAACCTCCGGTAAAAGGTGCAGCGAATGTTCCCTCTTCAACTGTCACATTTAATATTTGGACAAAAGTGCCCCTATAAAAGGAGTTCTTTTGACTGACCCATTATGCCAAGGAGAGAGAGAGAGATTGATGAAGAGTAAAAGAGAGTTGAGGAAAGAATGGGGATATCTTGGACCTTCTTTTTTCACTTCGATGAAATGTTAACCAGAGTTATAGATAAGAAAGTATAATAGAATGCTATCGGGTGGTGATGGTAGGGGTATTTTTACAAGTATGTGATGCAGCGAGGTTATTAAAATAATACAAAGTAAGGCCATCAATTCCGCAAATAAAATCCTAACAAGGGTATATTTACAAAAATCCCTTATATATTCAACATAATATCCTAGGTCTACTTATATTAGGATGAGTAGAGTTTTCTCGTAGTGCTATGCAGAGTAGGATTACTAGAGTCTGACTTAGTTTAGGGCCTGTAGATATTAGCTATACTTGTAATTCTATTTATATCCAATTATATTCCCCTTTAGTTGAGAGCCATCTGATCACTCGTGTTTGGCCAGGCCACATGAAGTGCTTTGGCTGCAAAGTAGCACTCGTCTATCTATATATTGGATATTGCCCTAATATTCAATAGTAAGCTTTTGTTGTTTTTCCTGGTATAATATCTCTTAACATGGTATTGTAGCATTAACATGATCATAGGGTGTTAACATGGCATCAGAGTCAGCAGGTCCAGTTTTGAGTAGATACTTCGTATCTTTCCAATGTCTCATTCTTCTTGTTACTTCAAACTGCTCTTGCATCATTTTTAAAAAAACTTTGGGCTGTAGATGTTCTCTTCTTGAAGCAGAGATCAAGCTTGTCCATGATGCCAAAATTCCCGTGTGCAATATCCTTCCTTTCATTGCATTTGAAAATAAAACTCTGTCTCGCACTGTTAAAAGGCCAATCTTCGTCATCCTCTCCAACGGCAAGTCTTCCCCCAACTGCATCCTTCCTTTAGTTGCATTTGAAGCTCCTTGCTCTGTTTTTTTTTCGATGCCATATTCCGCTTGGGATGTTGTTGCATTTACAAACCTCGTGTAGTGCTGTTTGGCTTCATTGTTATGGTCCATTGATGTCCATTGTCACCATTGCTACACTCGCCTCCTGCTGTCACTGCATTGCAGCTACTATCACCATAAGTTTCATTTTCCATCATTGTCGCCATTCGCTGTCTTCATCAACATCAAGTAGGGTAGGATCTATAGTATCACCACCTTTTTCTTCCTTGAGTCTTTCTCTTTGCCTAGTTGCATTTGCATCTATGAGGACACTGCCTTTGACACCCATCACTATAGCCGGACTGGTGTGCATTATATCGCTGCCCTCCACTGTCACTGCATTGGTAACTGTTGTGGCCAATCTGGTTGCTGATTCTTTTGGTTTCAGCTATTTTGGTACTGGCGTCAGTTCTGTTTGTATTGCCCATTGTTGTCGTCTTCCATTTTCGGTGTTGGTCCATCTTCTTTCCTCACTGTTGATGTTCTCCAGATCCACCTGTGTGTCTGCCTGGCCTTCCTCCTGCCGGCATTCTTAAGATGGCTAGGGCTGAGAAGAAGGGAGCTTCATGGGCCTTGTTAGACATGATACTAGATCTATTGGCTTGAGAGCGGTGGACCAAACCCCATTTTAAGCAAGATCCATTTAAGTTCATGTCTAGCTCTTTCATTTCTGAAGAATATGGTTTGCCGACTCGGTGTGACTTGATATGGCTTGCATGAGTCGTGTTGGTTTTTGGGGTTTATGAGTTGTACCATGTTGACTCAAGTCTTTATAATTCTTTGTGAGTCAGATCAAGTCTTTATGAGTCTGACGTGGTTTTCAGAGAAACTGAGTCATACTGATCCAATGATATGACCAACTTTGCTTGGGAAGACTGGATGGCTTCTTTAGGCCACTTCGGGACAGGGCGCTTCAGGACCTTCTTTAGGCATACATTTGTGGACTTGGGTTCAGCTGGTTTAGATTTTTTTTTTGGTACTAATTCAGATCTCTTTTCAACCGCAATTGACAGCAGGTTAAAGCCCTTTTGGGAGCCTGTTTGAACTCCTTTTGCGGCTCATTTGAGCTCTTTCTTTCACTAGTTTGTGCCTTGATTCTCATTTGGTTTCACTAGCATTATATTGTACATAATTTCCTAGTCCTACTTAAATTAGGATTAATAGAATCCTATGCTGGTACCACGCAGATTAGGATTACTAGAATCCTCCTTAAATTAGGGTTGTAAATACTAATTCTACTTAGATTAGCATATACATACTATTCTGATTAGTATTAGGGAGGCATAGCACTCCCATTTGTTTTGGGAATCATCTTGTATGCTTGTACATATGTGTTGGGCTGCTGTCCTTGTGTTCAATAAAGTGCTTTCATTATTTTCCCTGCTATGTCTCTTATCCTTTGCTTAATCTCCTCAAATAAGTAAATTTTGTTCTACTAGATCAATAGCGTAGCTTAAAGTTGTCGCACCCTCGACAAATCATTCCTCCCATGCCTGCCAAGTGGTGGCTGCTATGTTCTGGACATAAGGGGAGGTTGGTTTCAAGTGAGCAGCTGATGTGAAAATTTTGTTGGTGTTTTTGGGTACTGGTCTTCTGGATCCCAATTCTTCAGATTGTAATCTGAACACGGTTTGGTGGGATGTTGCTTTGTCATGCTGATGAAGTATTTATCTTCATCTTGCTCATGAATGTTTATGTTTTATGACATTGGTGGACTCACATTACTGTACAATCATGATCTTATTTATTCCATGTGGCATATGCAATCTTTCTTCTATCCTTCACGTTCTAACAGCATCATTGGATCTATATCTTCTAAAATTTCTTTGCTCTGCTGATAGTAGTTGTGTAATCATGATTTTGGTCAAATGACGAGGTTGTTCACATCATCAATTCCTGTTGCATGTACCATTATACCCCAAAAGTTGCTTACTACATTCCTGAGTAGCATTTTGTAAAGCAATGACTAGCATGTTCCCAAGGCTTCTAGACTTGCAGTCAGCTGCCAAAGAGCATTATTTGACTGCTTTGTGATTCTAAATTCACATAGTGAATCTCTTGACCTCCACATGGGTTGCGTATGCTTACCTTTGAATGCACCACAGGTCCATAACCTAGCTCAGCACACCTGAGTTTACCTTTATTTGTCATACATGTGCTGACACTTATTCACAAGCGTTTTTTCCCATTTAATGTTTTTATACCTTTTGTTATCTTGATGCCCTTCCAAGGTTCAGTCAAATGTTCTTGCTTCACTACTTGGGTAATGTTTTGGGGCTCAAGATGATGTATTCCACTAACAAATCCACTCTGCTTAGGTCTATTTCATACTTTTTGGCTGGTAGGTTGAGCATTAATTTTGTGGCCGAACCAAGTTCCAATTTCACAATTGGTTGTGATTGTCGTGTGATCTTTTGCTATGTAACTTATTTGCCGTGTGTTTTACTCACTTTTTTGCGCTTACTTGTTAGGACCTTTTTTTACTATGCATGTTGCTCAGGCTGATTTATTGTTGGGGGCTTATTTGCATTCCCTGCCGCCCTAGAACCTCTTCATTCTTCAGTGACTTTGTAACAACTTGTTATGTTATGATATATCACATGAGTACAGGTGCTGTTAAAAGACGTGTGAATTGATTACAATAAAGCTGAAAATTTAGGGTTCATGCTTTCGCTGTATGTTTTAGTTACTAATTATTTTATCAGATGTTTCATCTGGCGTTAAGAAAACACATATATCCTGTTTATTTACGATGCACGCATATAATCGTTATATACGCACTTATAGATGTTTTTCCAGAACCCTTTGAGCCAAATGAGAGCATTTACCCTAATGACATTTGTATGAAAACTCAGTCTAGTGATGAGGATTCTTGCAGCTTCATTGTCATTAGAGTGAATTTGGTGATAATTGCTCTTTACATTAGGTTTTATATGGGTAGAAAAATCTAGATGTGTCTACCATAGAAAATCTAGATTCATCCAGGATCCCAAGCATGCCAAAGCCCTATGCACATTCACAAGGGATTTATCTCTTTGGGATTTCTGCAGCACTAAAACCTTCTGTTGAACCCAAAATAATTTTATATGCAAAACTACGCCGTTTGAGTATGCATGCATATATGCATATGGCATATACTCACATTGACGTGAGCCCACCATAGGAAAATACATACGTATATGCATAGCGACATGTTCGCAAAGAACTATGTTATGCAAGATAAAACATGCACCTATGATATGGGTGAATATCGAAAATGCATAAAGCCATAGGCTCGCATTATGAGGGCAATGGAATAGGGAGCATACCTAGGCCAAAAAGGCCTTGATCGGATTTTTAAGGGAGCCTAAGACAGCCCCAAGTCGCCTTCTTTGGCTGCCAAAATCAACTCCCGAACCTCCTTTGCAACCCTCGATGGTGAGGTCCAAGGGAAGACCCTAAGTGCAGCAACAAACGGGGGGCCGAATGCTGCAAAATAAGGGCCAAAGTCAGTCCCAAAGTGGACCAAAACCTGTCCCGAAATGGGTCAAAACCAGTCCCAAAACTTACCCAAAATGGCCCCAAATGGAGGCCCAATGACAAGGGTGAAAGGCCCAATAAGTGGCCCAATAGGGGAGCCCGATATAAGGCCCAATAAGGACCCGAAATAGGCTCAAAAACAGTCTCACGGGGCACCCAATCTGCAGGCCAAAAGGGGGAGAAAATCTGGAAAAATCCAAGCAAGAAGATGCCCAAAATGGAAAGAAACACAAGTGGACCCCCTCTCCCTTTCCCCCTTTATTTAAATAGGAAAGAGGGGGTGGAGGAGAGAGAGAGGGAACCGGTGCCCCCCCCCCCCCCCCCCCCCCCCCCCCCCCCCCCCCCACTGGTTCCAAGAGGGAAACCGGTGGGGGGGGGGAGGAGGCTTCCCTCCCTTCTTTCCAGATTTTAAATTCAAAAATGAGGGGGGAGATTAATTAGGATAAAGGGGAGTTAATGAGGATCTTAACCCCATTCCCATATGGGTTAAGAATTCCATGTAAAACCCATTAAATATCATCATAAACCCCTTTCACATGGGGCCAAATCTGAATTTAATGGGTCTAAACCCTTTTCACATTGGCCAACCCCCCAAATCTGCAACCAAAGCTCATTAATGAGCCCAAAAAGCAGAAAAAGAAGGAAGAAGTGGGGCAGGGGAACCCCCCACCGGTTTCCCAAAACCGGTGGGGAGACCCCCCACCGGTTCCCAATCGGTGGGGGGTCCATCCGGTGGCACCCCCTCCACCGGTTGGAACCGGTGGGGGTGCCCACCGGGCCTCCTCCCTCTCTCTTTTCCATGCCCTCTCTCTCACCCCTTTTCTCACCCATTGGCCATTGGGAATAAAAAAAAAGAAGAGGGGAGGAAAGAAGGTGGAACCGGTGGCACCCCCCACCTTGGCCCATTCCGGTGGCACCCCCTACTGGGCCGGAATTTGAGCCTATAAATAGGCCCCATGGCCCCCCAAATCAAAGAGACATAGGCATATACAAGCATATACACATTCAAAAAGAGTGTGAAATTGAGAGGGGAGGTGCTGCTTGAAGACCAAATTCGGGTTTTCTAACCCGGATTTGCTGCATTTTCGGAGTTCTCTTTCGTCTCGGGGAGCTGTTCCTCCTAAGGTTCAATCCTAAGGGGAAGCTCTGCCGAATATTTTTGTAAAAAAATGCCTTATTATAAGGCGAATCCCTGTCAAAATAAAGACTGATATTTCTGAAATTGTGTGCTTGTGTGTGTCATTAAAATTATATAATTACCATCATGTTTCAAAATTAATATATGTATATATCTAATTTCAAAAGCTTAAAGAAAATCCGGGTGCACCCTCAACCTAAACTTGGCCTCACCCCCTACATAAATAAAAATAAAGTTCAGAAATCATAATAAAATCATATCTAAATAAAAATGACTTAAAATTAATTAATTAATTAAAATTTAATAAAATTATATGAAATTGGGAAAAATATGGGAAAATCAGAAAAAATCAGTAAAAAACCAGTAAAAATCTGAAATGCAATCTAAACATCATATTAAATCAAATACCCTCATATACTCGATTAATTAATTTATTAATTAAATTAATCATAAAAATCTATAAAATTAATAAAATAAATCAAAAAATCAGAGAATTAAAATCTGAAAGAACATAAATAATTAATGATATGCATAAGACCTAATAAAAAATTACAAAAATACCTTCATATATAATAAAAAATCTAATTTTTTATATAACCCCGAAAATACCAAAACTCATATCATAAACAAAATACCTTCCATATAATCAAAACGTCATTAAAAAATGAACTCTAAACATAATAAACCCGGTCTAGGGTAAAATTACTAAAATACCCTCGTATATTTAAAAATCAATTTCATAAATCCCACAAGGCTTTGAAACCTTTAAAACTCACCCCTATATGCTTATAGACTATAATACCCCCATGATACCTCTATAATTCATAAAAACCCCTAAAAAGTGTATAATTGCAAAAACACCCCTGCGGGTTTAAAATATTTGGAATCAATCCATATAATTTGGAATCAATCTTCATAACTCGGAATTAATCTATATAACTTGGAATCAATCCTAAAGCATATAAAAATTATCCCAAATCGGGGTGAGGCTAAGGGCTCAACTTAAAATATGCCTTCATACTCATATGCATGTGCTGCCTGTAGTAGTAGTGTTGCATGATTAAGGGCATCATATGGACGGTTAATCAAGGGTTGCCGAGCAGTTGCTCGGTGTAATTAACACTGACCGAGGTCAGTGGAGAGAGGTCATATACTCGAATCTTCGCTTGATTCGAAGTCCCGGATTTCCTGAGGATTAATCCCAAGCTCTCATAGTCCGATAAAATATAAAACCGACCTATATTTCTCTAGATAAACAAAACAAAAAAAATGGATTTATCAAATAATCCGATATAGGAGAGAGACGTCTAGGTCAGGTCCCGAACGAAGGGTTTTGAGGAAAAAATCCTTCCAAATAGAGATGGCACGCCCGGTGGGACCTCTCTTCCCCTTCATCTCTCCGTCCGGTGATGCCCTCACCATAACTCTACTATTAACTTTGCCATGTCTTATGCAGGTGGTCAAGTCTTCCGCTCGACAGAATAGCAATGGCGGCAAGGGTCATATATGGCCCCCTCGCAGTGGCGGCCCACGTTCAGTGTGGGTATCTCACCGTGCCAACCTGCTTTGGCGATTTCCCCACGGTTGTGGGGTCCCCATACTTTCTGGGAGTAATCCCGGCTCCGGAGTCAGTTCCGACAGAAGAGAAGAAGCGCGCCTCCCGTGCAAAGGAGGCCAACAAAGGTGGGAAACGACAAGTCGTTTACACCGCCAATACCATCACCGCATCCCCCGCTTCCTCATCAAGTATGAGGCAGAAGCGGAAAAATGCTCCCTCGAGTCCCTCCCGGACCGGGAAAACAATATTGGTTGGGGATATGCGCATCCGCCTGGATGGCGGGGAACCAATCATTCCCAGAACTCGGCATGTCCCGACGGTTCCGGACCGCAACCGTTTTGAGATTCTGCCAAAGGTCTGCCAAGATGTGACAACCTTTAAAAAGAAAAGGAAGACACAAAAAGCTGCTGTTCATCGGCATGCATCTGCTGCATCCCAACATGCTGGGGGCAATACTGCACCCCGAGCGCGGGATAATACTATTCCCCAAAATGGGGGCAGACATCGAGAGGGGCATGCACCCCGCCTCAAGAAAATGTGGGTGACCAAAAAGGATGCCCGTGAAATACGCGATGCTAGGGCCACCCTAGCAGAGCAACAACCTCCCAAGCCTGCAGAGCCGGTGAGGGAAATAACTCATCCAACAACTCGGCTTCACCCTAAACGGAGTCAAGGGAAGAAGAATACTTATGAGGCGCAAGAGCCTGCTCAAAAGCGGGTTTCTGTCTTCGAAAGACTCGGTGCCCTGGTACGACCAGCACAGAGGAAGAAGAGGACCGCCCGGATGACGGATGATGGCATCCGAATATATACTTGCTATACTTCTAGCACAAATCGGCAACCTTCTCAATCAGAAGAGCCGAGCAATGTTGCTGGGATGACAAAAATAGGCGAGCCAATCACCCGCCAAATGGAGCAAGCCATGCGCCTGTTGGGCCAAGTAGGCCAGGGGGCAGAGCCATCTCAAATCAATGAAGGTGCAGCTAATGCCCAAGAGCTTGGAGTTGCACAGCTGCCGCAAGAACAACCACAACCTCAGACTATTGAGGAAATTAGGCATGAAAACCAACAATTAAAGGCTTTGCTGTATGGTCTGATACAGAAAATGGAGGAGCAGCAAAGGGTGGCCCCCGCTCCTCCAATAAATTTACCTCCACCTAGGGCTATTCCTGCACCAGCGGGACCCCCAGTTGTTGAGGTCAACTTCAGTCCTGAGGAGATCCAGGAAGACAGGGCTGAAGAGCCCAATTATAATACCCAACAATCATGTGCATCAGTAGAAGATGCGACAGCGTCACAAAAGCACTTGATTGAGCAAATTGTTGAGGCCAAGATGGCCGAACAAGACGAAGGGATAAGCACGTTTGATTTATATAAAGTGCCATTCCCGGTTCGTCACATGTTCAAAAAGTTGCCAGCGGACCATAATAAGCGCCCTAAAGTCACAAGATATGATGGGGAGGGCTCAGCCTAAGAACATATAGCTCATTATGTGAGTGACTTGGGAGAACTGACAACCGAGGAGGCATACCTTTTAAGGTTTTTCTCGACTTCCCTCACCGGCACGGCATTCCAGTGGTATGCCAAGCTGAAGTCCAACTCTATAAGTAGCTGGGAAGAGATGCAGAAAAAGTTCCTTGATCGCTTCAAAGTATCGGAGCGGAAGGTCACTATTACTGAATTAATGACACTCAAGCAAGGAAAGAATGAGTCCGCCGTAGATTATATTAAGAATTGGCGGAACCTCAGCATGAGGTGCGACAATCCACCCGTCCATGAAGACGCAGTGAGATTATGCAAAAGGGGTTTGAAACTCGAGATAAATGAGAAATTGATCGGAGCAAATGTCAGAAACTTCGATCAACTCAACAATATCGTGACGGAGATCGAAATGTTCTTCGCCGATTATCCCACCATACTTCCGAATAAGGGAAAAGCACTAAGGGAGCGAGGCGCTCCGGTTAAAGAAGTAAATACGGTTGACTTTTCTCTAGCTCCAGAAAGAAATGATGCCAGGGGAGGCCCCAGCACCCCAGCGGCTAATAAAAAAGGGGAAGGGAAGGCGCCAGTTTCTTTTCTTGCCGAAAGAATGAAAAAGCCATATTCTTTCACCCGCGAGCATACAAGAAAATTGTTCGAAACATGTATGCGGGCAAAACTTCTATCGCTCTCTGAGCCCAAAAAGCCAGCTGAGGCAGGCATGGTTAATGAACCAAATTATTGCCCATATCATCGCATGCTGGGGCATGTCATAGAAGACTGTTATGTCTGCAAAGACGAAATAGAAAAACTTATCCGTGAAGGCGCGGTGGAGATGGGTAAACATTTGGTAAGCCCTCCTCATCCTCACCAAAGGAATAAGCAGGCATTTGCCGTTAATGTCATCTATATGAGCGAGCTCATCCGGGTATCACCCCGAAGAAGAAGCGGTGAGGCCCTCTCCAGAGCGTGTCAACAGGAGGAGCTCACCCAGATGATGGAGGGACTCTCTAGACAGCTTTCAGAAACTCTGTCATTCAACAAGGTTGACAGATTCTTCTCTTTTGAGGGGCTGGAATCGGATCCTGATCGTCCTTCAAGAAAAAGAGGCAAGCAAACTATATTTCCTAGAGAGGACATAGAAACATATCGACAAGAAGAAACCACCTCTTATAGAAGGAGCCATGAAAGCGTAAGAATAGTTGAAAGAGGGCGGCAAGCCAGGCGAATAGTCGATAAAGAGGCTGGAATACGCTTCAGAAATTCATTGACTCTGAGGGAAAGGCGCGCAAAGCCCTACTCATTCCCCAAAGACAAAGTTCGGGAACTCTTCCGACTTTGTATAAAAAAGAAAGTCATCGTCCTTCCAAAGCCAAGAAGGGAGGAAGAGATGCATATGACAGACGATCCTAATTTCTGTCACTACCATCGTGCCCTTGGGCACCGAACGGAGCATTGCTTCGTCCTCAAGGATGAAATAGAAAAATTAATCCAAGAAGGACAAATAAATATGGGGAAGTATCTGGTTGATCCCTCACAACCTCATGTAACTAATTATTCTGTGAATATGGTCCATAAGTTCTCCTCCAACTTGAAGGACGCCACAGAAACTATGTATAAGGGAATGACACCTGATAGGCCGCCCACTTGTCACGCCATTGATACTGTGGCAGCAATAGCCAGAGGGATACAAATGTTGGACATAAAATGTCAACAAGAAAATCCGGAGGTGGGTTCCTCCAAAAAGTCCGTAAAGGAAATATTCGGCGAATATCAAATGTTGCCAGATTCGATGGTCGAGCAAGCTGTCAAAGCCACTCTTGACCACGATCAGCCAGAAAGTCCGTGGACAAAGGCGAAGGAGAAAAAGAAGCCTAAAATGGCTAAATCCTTGCAAACACATACGGCAAAAGGAAAAGTTGTGGTCCATTTCGACCCACTTCCAGAAATGCCGGCCCAACCCAACTTCATTCAAGAAGCAGCAAGGAGGAAGAAACGAGAAAAGAATAGAAAAAGAAGTGAGAAGAGAAGGCTAAAGAAGCAAGAAATGCTTGCTAATGCCATAAATATGTCTGAGGACAAAAACTCACCACTTCAAAGGCTGCAGAAGATCATCGATGAATTAGAAGAATATCAGCCAAATCGGCCCATAGAGGATGTCCCTCTGGGTCAATATATTCCGTGGGAAGAGCTCGACCGACGAGCTCGCCTTAGAGCTTGGCTGTTAAACCTTCAGGGTCGCATGCGGAAGGCTAGTGAGGATGAGCTCTCTATCCCGGACGATGTTAGCTTATTCTGGGATGATGGGTTAACAATGGAAAAAATAGAACAACAATATCGAGCCTGTCATGTAGTGTCGGCTCAACTGCAAGATATCTCAGATGGCGAAGCGAGGCACGCTTCACCAGAAACCGGGACTCCTTTGGTTACCTACCAAAGAAAGGCGAACCGGAGGAATCAGAATAAAGGCCGAGGCCGAGGCCGAAGTCGAGACCGCAATGATGGTCAAAAAAAAAGCTGGCCGAATCAAGACAAAATAATCTACTTCAGGGGAGAAACCCCAGGGCCAATTCCGGAGCCAGAAGTCCGAGGTAATATTCGCTTCTGTCCTTCTTCCGATGAAGAGGAACACTCTCAACAAGCAGAAAATGTTCAATCCACCAAGGAACAAGAAAAGATAAACCTTTTGGTTCAGCCAAATCCCGCAGAGGGAGTCGAGGCCTTGGCGGAATTATTCGCCGAAGAAGCACAAATTGATCCCACAAAAGGGGAAATGCAGACAGAAGAATCCCCGACTTCTGGGGAGCAGTCAAAAGCCTTGAAGGAGACCCTTCACAGCATGGCGGAAATAATGCCTCATATCGAACAAGCCCGAGCCAGGGCGGATCGAAAGGTGTTACAGAATATGAAAAGAATGCCAGCATCCCTCAGCATATGGGAAGCAATAGCCTTGAGCAAGGAATTGAGGGAGGCTTTGATTACTGCCCTACAAAATCCCGAAACATATGAGGTCCATATGGCCGAAATAAGGGCTCAGGCATATGAAACATATGAGGCTACGGTAGCTTTTGCCGATGATGATATGCTGTTATCATCGCCATGCCACAATAGGCCACTATATATGCGGGGCAAAATCAATGGCCGAGTGGTCGATCGAATATTGGTATACTCAGGCTCTGCAGTAAACATACTGCCCCTCAAAACATTTCAAGCGTTATACCTCACCCCATATATGAAGAAGGTGCAAGGCATAACGATATCAGGATTCAACCAAGAGGCGGAAGAAGTCCTTGGTCGAGTTGATGTGGAGTTATGTTTGGACGACTGGGTGACCTAAGTGTCCTTTCTCATAATTGACTCCAATACCTCCTTCAAGGCATTACTTGGTAGGCCTTGGTTACATAGAAATTGGGTGGTGCCTTCGACTCTCCACCAATGCCTCAAATATACAAAAGACGATGAGCAACACCGGATATTTGCCGATTTGGAGCCATTCAAGGCATATGACTGCCATCTGGCGGATGTACAATTATACTTTGATAAGGCCTCAGACCCAACGACCGGCGAAAGCCGTCGTAAGGGGAAGAAGATAGCCGATAAGTCTTCCGATGAGGAGGGCAGAATCACAATTAATGAGGCCAAAGCTGCTAGATTCCGGTAAGGAATGAAGCCCGGCCAGTCTCATCGAAAGTCGGCTAAATTTGGCAGGCCAACCATCAATTTGGAAGCTAATGCTATTAGCAAAGAAATAGAGGCTAGCATATGCCTGCCTCTCGGCCTTACAAAGCCTATATTCCCAAGGGAAGTCCATACGGTGGAAGAATTGAAAACCCTCACAGTCCGTCACAAAGACGGGCGGCGCATTATATTTTATAAGGGAGATCTCGTGCCAGAGAGTCCTCCTGAGGACGGTTTTGGACATAGAAATGTTCGGCCGGAAGTTGAAGAAGTAGTCCAAGAAATGGACGATATGCCCCAATATATAAAACAAATGTGCAAACGGCAAAGCATCCCAGAAAGACAAAGTGCAGCCAGGAATAAATTCTTTCGAGAATTATGGCATCCTGCAGAAGTCTGGGGGCAATCATCCAATCAAGATAGAAGAGGCCTTGGGTATAGGCGACACCATGGGTCTCCTACCCTATATGCAGTCTATGTGGTGAGTCTACCATCAGGAGTAGAGGAGCCAACTGGTCAAATCAGGCTTGACAGTTCGGGAGATAGAAATGAAGAAATCCCTCCATCTGTCGAGATAGCCTCAGCTGAAACGAATGCTATTTGTGAATGGGAACGATGTCCTGCAAGGCCTTCCCAAAACACAAATAAAGGCCATGATATCAATATGGAGAAGCAAAAAGGACCTTTGGGAGCTGCTGATGCGATCTCCCAAGACCCGCATGAAAATGCAGACGAATGGCATGAAGCTTATTCGGCTGATATAGATGAAGATGAGGACTTCATCGATTTTCAGCTAGCTCCTCGCGAGATAGAGGATGGAGGACAAGCCACGGTCGACGAACTGGTAGAGATTAATCTCGGCAAACCAGAAGACCCTCGCCCGGTTTTCCTCAGCACCTTCCTGAGCGATAAGGAAAGACAGGTGTACACTAAACTCTTGATAGAATTCAAAGATTGTTTCGCCTGGAATTATAAAGAAATGCCTGGCCTGGACCCTTCAGTGGCGGAGCATGAACTATCAATTCTCCCTGAAGTCAAGCCAATAAAACAAACTCAGAGGCGAATGCGTCCTGAATTAGAAATCATGGTGAACGCCGAAGTTGACAAGATGCGAGAAGTTGACTTCATCGAAGAATGCATATACCCAATATGACTGGCAAATATTGTGCCAGTGAAGAAAAAGAATGGCCAGGTCCGAGTCTGCATTGACTTTCGTGACCTAAATAAGGCATGTCCGAAGGATGACTTTCCATTGCCGATAACCGAGACTATGGTGGACGTCACCACAGGATATGAAGCCTTGTCTTTCATGGACTGGTCATCGGACTATAATCAGATTAGAATGGCCCTCAAAGATAAAAATCATGCAGTCTTTCGCACTTCGAAAGGAATATTCAACTACAAAAGGATGCCCTTCGGTCTGAAAAATGCCGGTGCTACATACCAAAGGGCCATGACCAAAATATTTGATGAAATGCTGCATAATTTGGTCGAATGCTATGTTGATGACCTCGTCGTGAAATCTACAAAGAAAGACGACCACCTCGGGGACTTACGAAAAGTCTTCGAAAGGCTTTGTCAATATCAACTTAAAATGAATCCCATGAAGTGCGCTTTTGGCGTCTCTAGCGGGAAATTTTTGGGCTTTATAGTCAGATATAGGGGAATCGAGATCGACTCCGATAAAATCAAAGCAATCAGGGAGCTGCCCCCTCCGAGGACTCTAACTGAGCTTAGATCCTTGCAAGGCAGGCTGGCTTATATCAGGAGATTTATCTCCAACCTATCCGGAAGGTGCATGCCCTTCTCAAAATTAACGAAGAAAGGAGCCCCATTTATTTGGGACGAAGAATGCCAAAAAGCATTAGAAGATATAAAAGAATATCTCCTCAAGCCGCCAGTGCTGGGGGCACCCATAAAGGGTAAACCACTCATACTCTATATTGCAGCCTTGGATGCTTCCTTGGGAGCTTTATTGGCGCAAGAAAATGAGGATGGAAAAGAGCAGCCGCTCTATTACCTTAGCAGGATGTTGGTGGGTTCTGAACACCGATATACTTCAGTAGAGAAGATGTGCTTGGCACTTATATTCGCCACAAAGAAGCTGAGGCATTATTTGCTGGCACATGAAGTCAAACTCATATCGCGGTTTGATCCGCTAAAATTCCTGCTTCGCCAACCTGTGTTGTCTGGGAGGCTAGGAAAATGGGCCCTACTCCTCATGGAGTTTGATATTACCTTTGTCCTCCAGAGGGCGATAAAAGGACAAGGTATGGCCGAATTCTTGGCAGCACACCCAATTCCTGAAACTTCCCCTCTGAATAATGAATTGCTTGACGAAGAAATCTTGCCTGCACAGAAGATATTGGATGTGTAGCAGGCAGAAGTAAAGACGTGGCAGCTATATTTCGATGGGGCCTCGAGAACCATTATAAAGCCGGATGGCACCTCGACCACAAAGGCGGGAGCTGGCTTGGTCCTAGTTACCCCAGAAGGAGGGATATTGCATCATTCATGTGCCTTGATGGAATCCCTAACCAATAATGAAGCTGAATATGAAGCTCTGATCGTAGGGCTGGAAATTGCCTTGGAAATAGGTGTCAGATGTATCCAGGTATACGAGGATTCCCTGTTGGTCATCCGACAAATTCTCGGCATATTCGAAGTCAGAAAGACTGAATTAATAGCTTATCATGCGGCGGCTGTCCGGCTAAGCGAAAAGTTCTATATCTTCACCATAGAACATATCAGAAGAGGCCAGAATGCTCAGGCCGATGCGCTAGCTAAATTAGCTGTAGCATTAAAATTGCCTCCCGAAGGAGAAGCTGAAATAGTTGTGAGGGATAAGAGACTCTTCCCCGCCTCATTAAATGAAGGAGATAGTCTGACAGTGTTTGAGATCGATACACCAAAGACCATAATATCCAAGAAGAAGATGATTGGCGTGTTCCTATCATCAAGATAAAGAATAGCTGGCTCCCTGATAGCAAAGCCGAAAGAATCCAGCTGCTGCGGAGGGCAACTTCATACCAGCTGATAGATGGCGTACTATATCGCCTTGTCCCTCAAGACAAAAATGCGGTTATGCTTCGGTGTCTTTCCCCGAGAGAGTCCCGCAAAATAATGAAAGAAGTCCATGCCGGGATGTGCGGAGCTCATCAGTCAGGCGCAAAAATGAAGATCAACATCAAAACTAAAGGCTTCTATTGACCAACCATGTTCGCAGATTGCGAGAAAATGGCGAAGAGTTGCCCCCAATGCCAAGGCTATGGACCCATTCCTAGGCGACCTCCCAACCATTTGCACCCGACAACCCCGACATGGCCTTTCGCCCATTGGGGAATAGATGTTGTGGGTCCATTAACACCGTCATCCCGAGGGTGTAAATATATTCTTGCCGCAACAGAATATTTTACTCATTGGGCAGAAGCCATTCCTTTGAAAGAAGTGACCGGCGAGACAGTATCACGCTTTGTCAGGCATAATATCATATATCGGTTCGGAACTCCTAGTCGGATCACATCAAATAATGGCACGCCATTAAAAAATCAGACAATATACAAGATGGCGGCTAAATTTCATATAGACTGGAATACGTCTTCAGTATATTATCCCCAAGCCAATGGGATGACAGAAGCTTTCAATAAAACCCTGTGCAAACTTCTGGTGAAGATCAGTGGAGGGCGAAAGCGGGATTGGGACGAGAATATGCATGAAGCATTATGGGCCTACCGTACCGTCTATAAAACTCCAACGGGATGCTCCCCATACTCTTTAGTTTATGGAGCATAAGCCGTAATCCCAATAGAGATAGAACTCGCATCTTATAGGGTCGCCCTGCATTATGGAGTGCAGGAAGGCGACATGAGCGAGACTCAAAGGCGCTATGAGGAACTATCAGACCTCGAAGGCGAGAGATTGCAAGTATATCAGCGTCTGCAAATATACTAAGCCCGAATGTCTCGTGCATTCGACAAATTGGTGAAAGAAAGAACCTTCAAAAAGGGGGACCTTGTAATGGTTAAGCATAAAGATGTTATGGCCTCTCGGCCTAAAAATAAGTTCAAGCCAAACTGGGTTGGACCGTTTATAGTAAGCAGAGTCTACGAGGGCGGTGCTTATAGGCTAGTGGATGAAAAAGGAAATCTGGCCTTCCCACCACTGAACGGTCGACATATGAAGTTGTATTATGCTCCGACACATGATCAGCCCGAGCGACAACAACAACACAAACCGGTGCCGTGAAGCCCAATATATGCCTTGAAGACAAAAATAATCCGGCAACCCGTCGGGGGATACCGCGTAAAAGCCATTTGCGCCAAGAAAAGCCAATAATGCTCGTGCGCGAGCACATAGGCTCATAAAGCCACATATTTGTTCCCCGGCAGGGGGAGGACTCTCTCCGCTTGCTAAAGGCAGAGATTGAGTTTTCCCACATCCTTACCTAGGGAGGATATCAGAGTCGCCAATGACGAATAAACCCTTGGTACCACACTAGTGGTACAATAATGTCCCATCAAGGGCTACGACCGAGGCGATGATGACGATGACCTCCTGACTCAGTAAGGAAGTGGAAAAAACTTGCTCTTCTGCTCGATGCAGCATGAGAGAATAATCTCTGTTCTTGTTATACCAAATGTAAATACATAGACATATTCTTGAGAGATGTCATATAATTGTGAGTGATTCACCTCAAAAGAAAATGTTTTCCTGTCGAGAATATCATGCGATGAAAATTTTCATATTCGCCCACGGAAGGCGTTAAACTCCAGGATTCGCCTACAGGAGGCTTTGAATCATAGAATTCATATTTTGCCCACGGAAGGCGTTAAACTCTGGGATTCGCCTACAGGAGGCTTTGAATCATGGAATTCATATTTCGCCTGCGGAAGGCGTGAAACTCCGGAATTCGCCCCAGGGAGCCGTTGTACCCTGGAAATTCCCATATTTCGCCCCAGGGAGGTGCTGTATCCTATAAAGGGGAAAGCTTTCCATATTCGCCTCGAGGAGGCATTATATCCTAAGTCTTCCCTGGGCATACGCTAGTTCCACGGGCATGCCATAAAAGGGTTGAAAATTTCCCTATCGCCCCGAGGAGGCGTCGTATCCTGAATTTTCCCTTGGCATAAACTAGTCCCACTGGCATGCCATAAAGGGTTGGAAATTCCCTTTGCCCTGAGGAGGCGTTGTATCCTAAAACTTTCTCATTCGCCCCTGGGAGGCAATATGAAAATTTACTCGCGCCCCTGGGAACGTTATATCCCAAAATTTTTCCCCATAAATCATAGTCCCATCGACGTGCTCGTATATTATAGTCCCATCGGCGTGCCGTAAGGGGTCGTATCCGCCCCGAGGAAACATTATATCCTAAAATTACCCCTGGTACCAGTCTCAATGGTGTGCCGTGATAGGTTGAAATTCATATTTTGCCTACGGGAGGCGTTAAACTCCGGAATTCGCCTACAAGAGGCTTTATATCCTGGAAATTCATATTCGCCTACGGGAGGCTTTATATCCTGGAAATTCATATTCGCCTACATGAGGCTTTATATCCTGGAAATTCATATTCGCCTATATGAGGCTTTATATCCTGGAAGTTCATATTCGCCTACGGGAGGCTTTATATCTTGGAAATTCATATTCGCCTACGGGAGGCTTTATATCCTGAAAATTCATATTCGCCTACAGGAGGCTTTATATCTTGGAAATTCATATTCGCCTACGGGAGGCTTTATATCCTTGAAATTCATATTCGCCTACAAGAGGCTTTATATCCTGAAAATTCATATTCGCCTACAGGAGGCTTTATATCCTGAAAATTCATATTCGTCTGCACGAGGCTTTATATCCTGGAAATTCATATTCGCCCACATGAGGCTTTATATCCTGAAAATTCGTATTCGCCTACGGGAGGCTTTATATCCTGGAAAGTCATATTCGCCTATAGGAGTCTTTATATCCCGGAAATTCCTATTCGCCCACGGGAGGCATTAAATCCCAAAATTCATGTTCGCCCACGAGGGGCGTTAGATCCTGGAAAATCCTTGCATATACTCATCAAATCGAATTCCCATATCACATATTCCTCCAATAGCTGTTGGTCCAGCTTGAGCATATATCTAATAGCCGTTGAAATCATTTCCAAAAAAAAAAAGAAAAAAAAAAGAGAGGGGGGCTTAAAAAGCGAGGTGCCCCGACGGACTTAACCGGTCTCATCCTCAACGAGATCGGCTAAGGGTAAAAAGGTCTTATACTTAGCTAAGGTGAAAATCCGAAAGGGCGCCTTGGGCAAAATCGGGTAACCCCGCTGCATGAAAACCCACAAGGGCGTGCATGCAAAAATAAGAGGGGGCTAATGTTGGTGAAAACCTGAAAGGGCGCTGGCATTAGTTTATAAAAGTAAAAAAAGAAGAAAAAAAATAGAAAATGAACGCCATTTTGACTAAAACTCTTTATATAGATAGCCGCAAAGTGGGAGCCCGAGACAAGCCCTCGGGGTGACTCAAAAATGCGTTTCAGAATGAAACAATACCAAGGACAAAAAAGAAGAAGGGAGGGATGCCCAAAAGCTAGTCCTGAGTCGGAGTCGGCTCCCGGACTACCAAAGCCTGCGAAGTGTCCAACAGTAGGCGGAGAGCCTCAACCCTGTCGACCGATGCGTCTCGCTCTTGAGTAAGCTCGTCCAGGCGGCGGGTCGCCACTTGCTCGACGCCCTCCTCCAAGCCCTTCTCCAATTCTTCCAACTGAAGACGGAGGGCGGAGACTTGAGACCTTGCTTCGGCAATGCTTGAATCTAATACCTCTCTGTCCGCCCGAAGTTCAGAGACCTCCGCGGTCCGCCCGCGACGTCCCTAAGAGTGGACTCCAACTCGGCCCGCAGAAGAGCTTGCTGGGCGGCATAAGCAACGGAGTCATCTTGGTCTTCTCCCTCTGACAAATAAAAAGGAGAAGGGAACTATAAGACTAAAAGAGAAAACGATAGTGTCGACAGATAATTTTGGCAATAAAATGAATGAAGGAGAATATTATCGGGCTCCGCAATCTTCCTCGAGTCGGGAGAACCTACTTTCCCATCCTCTCGGGGAGAAGAAGGGAGGGGCGCAGTGTCTCCTAAATGACATGAAGGCGGCAGCTTGATAGTGGAGCTGCTCCACGTCAGAGAACCTGCCCTCCGGTCAGAGGCAAGTGGGCAAGTGACCTCAGGCTCGCCCTCGTCTCCGAAGTAAATTATCACCTCAGTCGGGGTATAAGCCGACTCCTCAATCCTGGGGGTCCTGGGAGTCTCTCCCGAATAAGAAAGGAGGACAGTGTCCCCTGAATGAGCCGGAGAATCAGGTCGTAAGTTTCCCCGAGCTGCATAATAAAAATGGGGTCAATACCCAATAACATTTGATAAAGGAAAAACGAGGGATAAGGAAGCCTCATACCTGCCAAGATATCAATATCCCCGATGGCCGGGATTTGGCTAAAGCAAATGGGGATTGACCTTGCTCTGGCACGTGCCGCTGATGCTACTAGCCTCTCAATTCTCCCTAGGAGAAGCCCATGGGCTGATCTGACCCCCTCCCGGCGTTCCCACCTTTGGGTGGACACGGGGATAACGTCTAGCCAAGAAATGAAGGCGGGCCAAAAAAAAAGAAGAGAGACATAGTCAGAAGACATGAAGATATAATATGTGCAGTTTCGAGCACAAGATAAAGAAAATAGGTCTACCAGGTGATGAAGCCGCATGCCTTTCCTGGACGACTTCAATTTCTATAGGCCCTCCCTTTGCTAAGGGAATTGCAAGAGGAACAGGCGAACTGTCTTCCGAAGGAAGAGCGACGGAAGGGGAGGCGGCCGCCGTCGGCATTGCTTCAACAACCTCTGCAAAAAACTTGATATTGACTACCAAAGGGGACAAGGTAGTTGAAAAGAAATGCCATAAGAATCAAAACAAAACATAACTTACCCTCAGGTGGAGGACTATCCACTGCGGGGGGAGCTGTTGAATCCCCTACTAGGCCCTTCATGAACGAAGAGCCCGAATGGCTGGAGGCTGATTGCATCAGTTCTTCGAAAGTGAAGTCTACATGGGAAAAAGAGTAGAGAATCAGATCCTGTGCAAGGCAAGAAGTCAAAGGAGCTGCAATATGCCAGTAAAAGAATATATATTACCGAAACGGCCCTGGTCGTCCAAAAGCTTGTGATATAACTGGTCGACCAAAGGGGCGTTCGACCTATAAGGCTCGTAGTCGGCCCAATTAAGGTCTCCCAGCTCTTCTTCGTTGCCCAAAGCAACATCTGTAGCTGCGGCCACATTCTTCTGCAAAAAAAGAAAAGAAAAGAATGATTAAAATCGCAATCACTCCCAGCAAGGGATGAAGAAAGGCTTACCAAAAAATATATATCCACATACCTCGGCAGTGGCCGGCGATGCCATCCGAATTGGATCTTGAGCGGGAGCCACGGGAACATAGGCCCTTGGAAAGTGGGAATAATGGAAGGTGGGAACCTTGCAAATATGTCAAGAAGAGAAATAGAGACATAAAAAAATGAGGTGGCTGATCAGCCCCACCTGTCATAGGCAGGACTTCATTAACGGCAGGCTCCATAGCCGTCTGAGGCACGTTCTCGCCAATAAGTTCGCCTTCCTCTGTTATGAAGGAGAAAAAATATATAGCATAAAGAGCCATATTCCAAAGAGGAATTAATCCTCAAAACAAAGAAAACCAACAAAATTCTTACCTATAGGCGAAGGTGGCCTCTCCGTAGGCGCCGGAGCCGGTGAAGAAGCAAGAGACAGTCGGAGTCGAACTGATCGACATTCTGTCTCTCCTTCAGCCGCTCGCTTCCTTCGGGCCGCTTGTTTCGTCGCAGCCACTAGGAGTTGCATCTCCGAAGGCGGGCCGACGCTGGCAGAAGGTGCAGCCGCCTCCGTGGCAGAAATACGAGGCTCTCCCCTAGACACATGATGCATAGAAGATCCCCCAGGAGCCGCGGGCAAGGGGGAGACAACATCTCCTACAAAACAAAAGAGAGAGAGCCGAATTAAGGCAAATGTGATGCATACATACACTAAGAGATACAATAAAAAAAAAAAAATGAAAATATGAATACTTGCTGCGGCAAAAGACCTCGGCGGTTTAGGGATAAGGGAGTCAAAAGACATCCCTAGCTGGGTCACCGCCTGCCCCATCACCCGCCATACATCACCAACGGTTTCAGCCCTCAATATCAAAAATGCTTCGCGGCGAGGGCCGAAGCAGGCAAGCATATGGCTGAGGTAGCACAGCCAATCTCTGGCGGGATCCCCGTTGAAACTGCCCACGGGCAGCCGGGCGGTATGCTCGAACCTCCTTGGAAGCTTGCAGTCTGCCAAGAAATGATGTGTCCATGTATATCCCGGAGCGGCGAGCCCATAGAAGCCATCGTCTTCGCCGCCCTTCTTCTTCTTTGCCTTCGGCACCGGTGGGCCAGCTCGGCCCTTATATGTATGTCGGCCAAGCCCTTTAGTGGACTTAGCCTGGGAAGAGCTCCTTGTCTGCTCGGGCTCTGGCTTGAGCCGCAATTTCCCTTGGTTTTTATGCCACCAAGCGGCAAAAGAAACGGTCATACCCCCTTCATGAGTGGGGAGAGGCACTGCCACTTGGCCAAATGTATTCTGATGCTGAAAGTAATTCCACCATAGCCGAGCAACGAGGTGGCTCTTCCGCTTCTGATACACTCGGGGCAATTCGGCAAAGACAAAACCAGATGGGATCATCTGATCGTATCCAAAATTCCGCGCGAAGCAGTTTGGATAATAGGGCTCCAAAATAACATCTCTGCCTTTCTTCAATATAAGTAAGGATGGGCGAGTGCTCAGGGTCCACCCATCTAATGCAGTGCCATTTTGACCCATACAACCTGTCCACGGGTCAAACCAGGCGCGGTCGGCGGCTCCTCCTTTGTCAAAATATGGCCTGAAGTTCCGCGAGGAATGGTCGAAATCCAACTTCCAACAAGAGCCGAAGGGTATGAAACTAAAGGCTGAACGGGCATAAGAAAGCTGACCCGTCCCCTGGCTGGTTGGCTGGCTCGCCAGTCGGAGAACGGTAGGCAATGAGGGGACTATTTCCCTGCTGAGGGGAGAATAACCCGGAAGTAGAAGCCCTGCCCAGGCGCTAACATAATGAGTGGCCATAACTACCGAACAGGAATTTGGGGTAGCCGAGCTGCAAAGGGCCCCAAAGGAATGATATATCCTTACGAGTGCCGCTGGCACGATAGCAAGGCGTGTCCCCACTGCAAGTCTGGAGGCCGCCAATAAAACCTCGGGCCGCAAAGCCCCCTCGTCCCCATATGGGACAACAAAGGTGACTAGCCAATAGGCTAGATAAGCAGCCACATAGGTAGTATCATCAAGGCCCCATGGGTTCTCAGATTGATGCTCCGGCGCAATAATGATGCCTCTGCGGGGGATATCCCTGTGTGACAGTATAGAAGGGACCCGTTCATCGAAGATGCTGGCAAAGCCCCGATGGTAACGGAATGGCCCTCCAAAGAAGAACCTGACCCAAGCGGCTGGCGATACTTTGCTCGGGCCAGAAGAACTCCCCCCAGTGGAGGAGGAGGCAGCACGCTTTGCCTTGGACAAATCCCGCCATATTTTCAGTAAATATCTGTAGCAATAAGGAGTAGCGTAGTTCCCCGCGCCGTCGGTGGTGCTGCGGTGGAATTCATCCAATACTCCTTCATATGGATCTCCCACAATCGGCAAACCCGAAATCCGATGCAAAGACCAGAGATCAATGGCAGTTTCGCCCTCTGAGGTCGCGATAGTGTTGGTATCGCGAATATATCGTTCAACAATCGCCTGAATAAAGCCATGATGGCAAGGATATCGTTCAAGAATTGGCCGATGATTCTTCAAGATATGCAGGAGCCACTCCGTAGCCCCCAGGCGAAAGACATGCGAACTCCTGATCTGAAGACGGACATCCCATGCGGGGCGAACGCCCTGGCATATGTTCGATAGCAATATGCTGAAATCAGAAGGGTCGTGAATGGAGCCTTCTTCTGCCTCGGTCAGAAATAACCCCTGAGGGTGCCGTGCGGCCTCAAAAGGACGACTTCCTGCTCGCGTCCACATGGTTGGCTGATAGGTCCTGCTGATGGCATGAACCCGAAGAATAGCCCGAATGTGCTCCATCTGCTCGGGAGTAGGGAACTCCCACAACCGATCAACGGTAAAAGGAAAAGTCGGGTATGAGAAGGGGAGGATCCCCTCCATATTATCGCGATCCAATAAAATAGTACGCTCCAGATCGCGACGCTCTGCAGGGGATAACGGTCTCTCGACCCCATCTTCAACATAAGTATATGACTGGAGCATCTCATAAATAGAGGCATCCGAAGGAAGGTGCCGGGCGGTCTCGCCTCGCAAAAAGTAAAAGAACTCCTCATCTCTGTAGATGCTCTCCTGGCAGATGGGGACGATGTCCTCGATAGTAATCCGCAAATGTGGCTGAGCCACCCAGCGGAATCTGCATTCGGGAAGGCAGCAACCTCCTCTTGAAACCCCTCGAGGGGAATATCGCCGAGTGCAGCCATGATAATGCAAAAACAAGGATATCAACCTGCGAAAGGGCAAAAAACACATACATCAAAACGATGCACAAAGCAAACGATACAACCAAATCTCGACAGAAGGTCAGGATGATGCAATAATATTCATATATCGCCTACAAATGGTGAAAATATGGCCAACCCAGAATGTCTCATATGGAGTTCCTGGAAGTGCCTAGACAAGAAAAAATGACGAAGTGCTAATACTAGCACGACATCCATATCATGCCCTCATATATATGTATATATTGCCTTAGTGGCGGACACTTGGCCAATCCGGAATGCCTCGCATTGAGCTCCCAGAAATGCCGAAATAAGGTACTAATATCCTTTGAATAGGAATGACGCTATCAGAATTGAGTGACCCGCTCTATGTTCCCATCCAATCTCCAAGTCACGAAGGCCAAGAGATACCCGGGACCGAGCAACGTGTCGAACAATTGGGATGGCGTCAATCTTATAAGGACCCTCCAAGTCACAAAGACCAAGAGGATCCAGATAAAAAGGAAGTCGAATAACTCCAAACGCTCCCAGAAAGCCGTAAAGTCATGAAGACAAGGCTCCCTGGAGCGACGTTGGAATATTTAAGTACCGAAAATATATAGGATGTCCGAACCCACAAAAAGTAAATATACACAAATTATGCAATTAATTGCACAAGGGATGCGGGGCAGCATTGCTACTTTTCCAAAAAAGTCCACACATGCTCAAATCATATGGAGCAGGATGGAAGAGTTTAGCAACGCGATATCAACACATATATGGCATAAATATGACCCATCGGGATCTACTAAGAACACATACGTACACACAAACATATGCATATGTATGAAAGGATGCACGGGACACCCGCCTTTGACTTCGTCTCCGACGTGCATCCCGTGGGGGGCATTTGTTGAACCCAAAATAATTTTATATGCAAACCTACGCCGTTTGAGTATGCATGCATATGCATATGACATATACTCACATTGACGTGAGCCCACCATAGGAAAATACATACGTATATGCATAGCGACATGTTCGCAAAGAACTATGTTATGCAAGATAAAACATGCACCTATGATATAGGTGAATATCGAAAATGCATAAAGCCATAGGCTCGCATTATGAGGGCAATGGAATAGGAAGCATACCTAGGCCAAAAAGGCCTTGATCGGATTTTTAAGGGAGCCTAAGACATCCCCAAGTCGCCTTCTTTGGCTGCCAAAATCAACTCCTGAACCTCCTTTGCAACCCTCGATGGTGAGGTCCAAGGGAAGACCCTAAGTGCAGCAACAAACGGGGGGCCAAATGCTGCAAAATAAGGGCCAAAGTCAGTCCCAAAGTGGACCAAAATCTGTCTCGAAATGGGTCAAAACCAGTCCCAAAACTTGCCCAAAATGGCCCCCAATGGAGGCCCAATGACAAGGGTGAAAGGCCCAATAAGTGGCCCAATAGGGGAGCCCGATATAAGGCCCAATAAGGACCCAAAATAGGCCCAAAAACAGTCTCACGGGGCACCCAATCTGCAGGCCAAAAGGGGGAGAAAATCTGGAAAAACCCAAGCAAGAAGATGCCCAAAATGGAAAGAAACACAAGTGGACCTCCTCTCCCTTTCCCCCTTTATTTAAATAGGAAAGAGGGGGTGGAGGAGAGAGAGAGGGAACCGGTGGGGGACCCCCCACCGGTTGGGGAACCCCCCCACCGGTTCCAAGAGGGAAAGCGGTGGGGGGGGAGGAGGCTTCCCTCCCTTCTTTCCAGATTTTAAATTCAAAAATGGGGGGGGGGATTAATTAGGATAAAGGGGAGTTAATGAGGATCTTAACCCCATTCACACATGGGTTAAGAATTTCATGTAAAACCCATTAAATATCATCATAAACCCCTTTCACATGGGGCCAAATCTGAATTTAATGGGTCTAAACCCTTTTCACATTGGCCAACCCCCCAAATCTGCAACCAAAGCTCATTAATGAGCCCAAAAAGCAAAAAAAGAAGGAAGAAGTGGGGGAGGGGAACCCCCCACCGATTCCCAACCGGTGGGGGGTCCATCCGGTGGTTACCCCTCCACCGGTTGGAACCGGTGGGGGTGCCCACCAGGCCTCCCCCCTCTCTCTTTTCCATGCCCTCTCTCTCACCCCTTTTCTCACCCATTGGCCATTGGGAATAAAAAAAAGAAGAGGGGAGGAAAGAAGGTGGAACCGGTGGCACCCCCCACCTTGGCCCATTCCGGTGGCACCCCCTACCGGGCTGGAATTTGAGCCTATAAATAGGCCCCATGGCCCCCCAAATCAAAGAGACATAGGCATATACAAGCATATACACATTCAAAAAGAGTGTGAAATTGAGAGGGGAGGTGCTGCTTGAAGACCAAATTCGGGTTTTCTAACCCGGATTTGCTGCGTTTTCGGAGTTCTCTTTCGTCTCGGGGAGCTCTTCCTCCTAAGGTTCAATCTTAAGGGGAAGCTCTGCCGAATATTTTTGTAAAAAAATGCCTTATTATGAGGCGAATCTCTGTCAAAATAAAGACTGATATTTCTGAAATTGTGTGCTTGTGTGTGTCATTAAAATTATATAATTACCATCATTAAGGGGAAGTTCTGCCGAATATTTTTGTAAAAAAATGCCTTATTATAAGGCGTATCTCTGTCAAAATAAAGACTGATATTTCTGAAATTGTGTGCTTGTGTGTGTCATTAAAATTATATACTTACCATCATGTTTCAAAATTAATATATGTATATATCTAATTTCAAAAAGCTTAAAGAAAATCCGGGTGCACCCTCAACCTAAACTTGGCCTCACCCCCCTACATAAATAAAAATAAAGTTCAGAAATTATAATAAAATCATATCTAAATAAAAATGACTTAAAATTAATTAATTAATTAAAATTTAATAAAATTATATGAAATTGGAAAAAATATGGGAAAATCAGGAAAAATCAGTAAAAAACCAGTAAAAATCTGAAATGCAATCTAAACATCATATTAAACCAAATACCCTCATATACTCAATTAATTAATTTATTAATTAAATTAATCATAAAAATCAATAAAATTAATAAAATAAATCAAAAAAATCAGAGAATTAAAATCTGAAAGAACATAAATAATTAATGATATGCATAAGACCTAATAAAAAAATTACAAAAATACCTTCATATATAATAAAAAATCTAATTTTTTATATAACCCCGAAAATACCAAAACTCATATCATAAACAAAATACCTTCCATATAATCAAAACGTCATTAAAAAATGAACTCTAAACATAATAAACCCGGTCTAGGGTCTAGGGTAAAATTACTAAAATACCCTCGTATATTTAAAAATCAATTTCATAAATCCCATAAGGTTTTGAAACCTTTAAACCTCACCCCTATATGCTTATAGACTATAATACCCCCATGATACCTCCATAATTCATAAAAACCCCTAAAAAGTGTATAATTGCAAAAACACCCCTGTGGGTTTAAAATATTTGGAATCAATCCATATAATTTGGAATCAATCCTCATAACTCGGAATTAATCTATATAACTTGGAATCAATCCTAAATCATATAAAAATTATCCCAAATCGGGGTGAGGCTAAGGGCTCAACCTAAAATATGCCTTCATACTCATATGCATGTGCTGCCTGTAGTAGTAGTGTTGCATGATTAAGGGCATCATATGGACGGTTAATCAAGGGTTGCCGAGCAGTTGCTCGGTGTAATTAACACTGACCGAGGTCAGTGGAGAGAGGTCATATACTCGAATCTTCGCTTGATTCGAAGTCCCGGATTCCCTGAGGGTTAATCCCAAGCTCTCATAGTCCGATAAAATATAAAACCGACCTATATTTCTCTAGATAAACAAAACAAAAAAAATGGATTTATCAAATAATCCGATATAGGAGAGAGACGTCTAGGTCAGGTCCCGAACGAAGGGTTTTGAGGAAAAAAATCTTTCCAAACACCTTCCTCAGTCGTCATTACACCTCTTGAATGACCTAAAATCTTCTTTGTTGATCACATACAACATACTGTCAATATCTATCCTTAGGGGAAGTAACTATCCTGCATTGCATGAAAGCTTAGTGATGTAGGACTAAAAGTGGCCAGTGAAAGTGGTTAACAAATTGGGGCAACTAGAACTAATATAGGCAGAGATGACAAGAGCGGAGAGTGGGGAGCGGGGTGCGGGTGTTAGATGAGGAGCGGGTTGTAGAGATGGAAGTTTGGGCAGGAGGAGTGGGACAGAGCATGCAGAGCTGCAGGGAGAGGATGGGGGAAGGTTCGGAAGCAGACGATAGGAGGAGATGCGCAAGATGTTCGGAGTCGGGCCATTTGGCAGCGGGGTGCAGGAATGCTTTGGTGTGTAGGGTCTGCCGAAAACTTGGGCACATGAGCTATGGATGTCCTGATGGATGGAAGGAACGCAGAGCTTCTAAGAGCAAATGGTTTGATTTTCAGGCACAAAGATCAAGTGAGGTGGGAAAATCAGTTGAGGTTCCTTGGTGTATGGACTTCAAGAAGAATATGGGATATCTTGAGCTGTCTCTAGTAGCATGGGTTTACATGGGATCTCTTAAGCCTGGGGAGTTGCAGAATTATCTTTCACAAAGCTTTTCTGATGGAGGGAGTTGGAGAGTACATGCCCTTGAAGAAGATGCTTTTCTAATGCATTGCTCCTCGCCAGTAATCTTGAAGACAGTTCTTCTCAAAGGGGTTTTAGTGATAGGGGAAGTGAGGGTCTCATTGTCACGCTGGTCGATGGCATCTGGAACACAAGAAGTGAAAACACAGAGTTCAATTTGGTGCAGGTTGTATGGCATCCCGTTATGTTTATGGGATGTTGGAGTCTTCAAAGAAGCTGCATCTGTGGTGGTTGTTTTGAAGGAGTGGGACAGAGCTACCACTCAATAGAAGGAGCTGGAGTATGCTAGGCTTAGAATTGAGTTGGAACAGGGGAGCCTATTGCCTTGCTTTGTCAAACTTAGGTGGAACAATAAGAGCTTCTGGGCGAAGATTGAGGAAGATAATAGAAGGGAGATGGAAGAACAGGAGCAGCCTTGGTCCTACAGTGAGGTGCTTAAGGCGTATAAACTGTTTAGGGTACAACGCGATCACCATTTGCAGGGAGAAGGCGAGAGGTGGAAGACGACGGTTCAAGAGGGAAAAGAACCGGATCTAGAAGAACAGGCTTCTAAACCGGGTCCTGAACTGGCGCAGGTCGCTTCTAAAATGCTTTCTTTGGAAGCGGTGGAAGAACCAAGTTGGGTCAATAGCGATCGGGTCGAGCTATCGTCTTATTTAAGAGCTGAGGTTTCCGTGGAACCATCGTGGAGGAAAGCTATCGAGGAGAAAGTGAACCAGTTGGTTTTGTGGGTGCGGCGGAGTCTGCGGAGTGGAAAAGGGAGTAGGTTTAGGGTTTACAAAAGGAGCATAGAAAGGAGGAAGGCAGTGGGTGCGGGGGTATCCTTGATGGAAGGGGAGGCAAACGGGTTCACTAGTCAGGCTGGCATTATTGAGTCTGGAGGCGGGTCACCAAGGCAGCGGTGGAAGAGTTGGGGTGCAGAAGGCGAGCGCCAGTCCGGATTTCCTGCAATGGAGGATCATTTGCAACGGCCCGATCTAGGAGGATCTCTCAATGATGCGGAATAAGGAGAGCGAATTCAACAGCAAGGGTTTCCTGCAAAGGAGGCAAGTCTTCAGCAGCCCAAGGCAACTGATCAAGTCGTGATTCCAAGAGCTGAACTGGAATCCTCTGATGAAGAAGCCAAATCAGATCATGAATCTTCCTTTGTACCGGGTACGCATGATTTTTGTTTGCAGGACCCCCAGTTTCCCCGACTCATCTTCCACTTTCCCAAATTGCAAAGGCAGCGATATTTTGCAAGAACAATGTTACTGGGGAGGAATGACAAGCAGAGGGGGGGGGAGGTTCTGCACAAGCAAATCATTGACAACTGGACAGATGAAGAGATATGGGAGAAGGTTCACACATTAGGCTTTCAAATTGAGAAGAAGTCAGGCTAGTATTGTCGTTTGTGGGTTTCCAGTAATGAAGCGGCACCTAAGAAGACACATAAACTGAGGGAGCACAGAGAGTTAAACAGCCTGTTGAAGTCTGTGGGGGAGGAAAACTCTTGTTCTATACACTCGCAGTCTGTAAGTAGGAGGGAGTTCAAAACAGCAAATGAATCTGGAATGTGAGGCGCCTGAGTGGGAGGAATAAGAAGATAGCTGTGAAGGAATTAGTAGCTCAGTGTCAAATTGATATTATCTGTATCTTGGAAATGAAGATGGAAGGCTTAGATATTCATCAGGTGAAGGCCATTACAGGGGTGCAGTCTTGTGATTTTGTCTTCAGAAGAGCTGAAGGTCTGTCAGGCGCTATTCTTATATCTTGGAATACTACCAAATGGAAGGGACGGCTAGCGGAGGTGGGTGATTATTCTTTATGAGTAATTCTGAGTTCAGTTGCTGATGGTGATGAATGGTTGTTTTCTGGAGTCTACAGTCCAAACAATTATTCAGATAGAAGACAGTTATATGAAAAATTATTCAAATGCAGTAGAAAATTCAATTTACCGTGGTGTACGGGGGGAGATTTTAACGAGGTCAGAAAACCTAGTGAGAAGAGCGCAGGAGGAAGATTTACTGTAGGCATGAAGGAATTTAACAGGATAGATGATATGGAGCGACTGGAATTACCACTTCAATGTCGGAAATTTACTTGGAGAAATTCCAGAAATCCACCCTCAATGTCAAGAGTAGACAGAGTCTTCATCAATGAGAGGTGGGAGGCTTTGTTCCCATTCGCAAGGTTGAGGGATCAACCAGGCATTGAATCTGACCACTGTGTTCTAATGGTAGATTGCGCTCAGCAAAAGATTTTGAATAAACCTTTCAGGTTAGAGAAGATTTGGCTGAAACAGGAGGATTTTCAAATTTGGTTTCTGTCTCTTGGAATAAGATAAATGTGGAAGCTCTGGACGGGATGAGACTTCTGTCTGTAAAACTCAAGAATTTGAAAATTGTTTTCAAGGGATGGGCTGCGGAGCGAAATAAAGAGAAGAAGATTATTCTTTCTAGATGTTTGTTTGGAACCTAACCTAGCTATCTCTCCTATCGGATTTTATTAAATCCTATGTTTTTGTCTTTTTGTTATATTTGGAGAAATATAGGTCGGTTTTATTTATTTTTATTTCTTGGACTATGAGAGCTTGGGATTAGCCCTCAGGGAGTCCGGGACTTTGGATTAGACAAAGATCCGAGTATATGACCTTCTCCATTGACCTCGGTCAGTGTTAATTACGTCGAGCAACTGCTCGACAACCCTTGATTAACCGTCCGTTGATGCCCTTGTAACATGCAACACTACTACTATAGGCAGCACATACATATAAAGATATGTTTTAGGTTAAGCTCTTGACCTCACCCAAGTTTAGGATGGATTTATAATTGATTGGGAGACTTTTTAAAAAGCTTTGGATTGACTCCGAGTTATCTGGATTGATTCCAAGTATTTTAGACTCATAAGAGTATTTTTATAATTATGCCAAGTTGGAGGGTATAAGGGCATTATGGTCATTTTAGTGTGTGAGGTGAGTTTTAATGGCTTAGGAAGGTTTCAAAACCTTAGGAGGTATTTTAGAGTTATTTTAAGTGTATTTGAGTTGCTAGGGTATTTTGGTACATAATTGGATTTATAGACTTAAATCTATTTTTGGGTATTTTTGTAATTATGTTGCATTGGGGGTCATTATGGTCATTTTAAGTTTTTTTAACATTTTAGGAAAACTTGAAAACCCTTAGGATGTATTTTAAGATCATTTTAGACATATTTAAGTTATAGGGGTATTTTGGTAATTTTACCTTAAATCAGATTTATTAGATTTAGAGTCTAATTTTTATATTTTTTTTGAGATTTTTACTTATTTTTATCATATTGAGGGTATTTTGATAATTTTATCAATCTTATTACGGTTTGGAGGGTATTTTGGGCATAAGAGTGGTTTTGACATTTTTTTAAGAATTGTCTGTGATTTTTACAGATTTTTATCATGGGTGAGGGTATTTTTATAATTTCTATTAAGATCTGGGATCATTTTGGTCATTTTAGAAATTTCATATGTTTTCAGATTTGGTTCTTTGTTTTTACTGATTTTTTTACTGAATTTCACTGATTTTTATTAATTAATTGGATATATGAAGGACATTTAAGTCATGTTTTTGAGTTTATGTAATTTTCAAATCTGGTTTTCTGATTTTTACTGAGTATTACTGGTTTTTACAGAAATTTTCTGATTTTTATATTGATTTTGCTGATTTTAAATAATTTTCACAGATTTTATTAATTAATTAAGTATGAGGGATATTTAAGTCATTTTTTTAACTTAAGTATATTATTTTATGTCTCAATGTTTCATTATTGAGTTTTGATTATGAGTCTAGGTTTAATGATGTGTGGGGTGAGGCCAATGATATTTTAGAGTATTTAATTATGTACTTATGTGTTTTAATTAGTTATTAAACTAATTAATAAATTAATTATGTGTGTGAAAATATAATAACATAATGTTACTTAAGTAATATGTTTATGAACACACATGGACACACATATGTTCAAAGAACAATATTGACATTTCATTCATCATTTCGACATAATCCCGTCTTATAGAACGACGATTTTACAACATAAATTCGGTAGAGCTTCTCCTTAGGAATAAACTTTAGGAAGAGAGCCCTCCGAGATGAAAAATTCCTTCCAAACGCAGCAAACCCGGGCAAGAGCACCGGAGTTGGTCTTCAAATGGGCGGAGTTTCCTCTAGGAAATTTTGGGCCAAGGAGGCATAGAGTTCTTCTTAACCCTTGGGGGGTATTTATAGGGCATGGGGCCTTAACCGGTGGGGGTACCCACTGTGGGTTTTGAGGTGGGGGGTGCCACCGGACATTCTTTTGAGGTGGGGGGTACCCACTGGCAACCCAGGTGAGAGAGAGAGAGTGAGAGAGAGATTAGAGAGGAGGGGGGGGGGGACCGGTGGGCACCCCCCACCGGTTGGACCCCCACCGGTTTGGGAACAGGTGAGGGGGGGGGGGTTCCCCTCCCCCTTTCTTATAAAAAAAAAAAGGCCAAACAATGTCTTAATGAAATCACCAGTTTGGAATTAAAGGAAGAAGATCAGCTTCTGTGTTCTCAAGGAAAAACTAAGTTATCTTCATTGAGGATGCAGTTAACAGAGTGGAAACTGGAGGAGGAGAGTCGACGACGACAGAGATCAAGAATTGCGTGGTTACAGGAAAGCGATAATAACACATGATTTTTTTTTTCATCTGATTGCAAATGGCAGGAAAAGAAGGAATGCAATTTCGTCCCTGAAAGTCAACGGTGTTTGGTCTGATGACGAGGGAGTCATCTTGGGAGAGAGAATTAATTTTTATCAGGTATTGTTCTCTGAAGAACAAAGGTGGTATCTGGGATGGTCCGACACAGGCAATGAAGCTAAATGAGGAGGAACAGGGAATTCTGAGTGCTAAATTTACAGATGAAGAAATAAAGAAAGCTGTTTTTGAATTGGGAAGTGATAAAGCGCCAGGCCCAGACGGATTTCAAAATTTTTTTCTATCATTGTTTTGGGATATTGTCAAGAATGATGTTCTACAAGCTGTTAAGGAGTGGTTTGAGAAGAAGAAAGGTGGAGTATGTAAATCAGATTTTCATTGTACTTCTACCTAAGAAGAAGGTTGAAGAATTGAAAGACTTCAGGCCTATCTGTTTGTTGAACGGATCTTATATTCTGGCTAATAAATTGGGAGGATTTATGGGGAAGATAATCGAGTTGAATCAACATGCCCTTGTACCGGAACGGAAGCTATTTGAAGCATTTCTTGTTGCTCATGAAGCTCTGTTCTCAATGAAACACGGGAAGAAACAAGGCATGCTGATCAAAATAGATTTCATTAAGGCATATGACAGGGTATCATGGCAGTGTTTGTGGAATGTGATGAGACTTCATGAGTTCCCGGAGCAGTGGATCAATGTCATGAAGAACTGTTTATCGACTGCCACTTTTTCCATGATAATTAATGGCAGTGTATCAGGTTTTTTAAAGAGTTCTAGAGGACTGAGGCAGGGAGATCCTCTGTCACCTTATCTCTTTATTTTGGTGGCAAACATGCTCAGTAGGATATGTCAAAAAGCAGAGGTAGCGGGATGGATTAAAGGGGTGAAGTTTATTAGAACTCAGATCAGACTGTCTCATCTGCAATATGCAGATGATACCTTATTCTTCTTGGAGGGGGGTGCAGACCAACTGCAAAATCTGATTTTCATTTTGAAAATTTTTGAATATGCATCTGGTTTGAAGATAAATTTTGAGAAGAGCTCCATTGTGGGAATTAATATGGAGGCCAGCGACATTGATGTTTGTGCTAATATTCTGGGATGCAAGAGAGAGTGGCTTCCAATCACATATTTGGGATTGCCGCTGCACTTTAAAGCCACCAGGAAGGAGGATCGGAAACCATTGATCAATAATCTACAGAAGAAACTCTCTCAGTGGAAGGCCAGGAACTTAAGTCTTGGACGAAGAATCACTCTTTTGAATGCAGTGGTATCATCTATTCCAGTATTTTATATGTCCATTTTTTACATGCCAAAGACAATAGTCAGAGACATTGACAAAATCAGAAGGCAGTTTTTGTGGGGAGGTAATAATGACAATTCTAGAGGAATCCCTTTAGTTGCTTGGAAAAAGGTATGTAAACCAGTCAAGAAAGGAGGACTAGGAGTTAAAAATCTGACATCAATGAATCTGGCACTTCTCGGCAAGTGGGTATGGGGACTATTGTTTGATGAAGTTCACATGTGGAAGACTGTTATCAGAGTATCATACCATTCTAGTCATGGCAGATTTGATTTGGTGACAAATAAAAGAGCAGGGATGTTGCCGATTTGGAGAGGAATTGTGCAATCTGCAAGATGGATTTTCAAATACAGCAAAATCATAGTGGGGGATGGAAATGATACATTATTTTGGTATGATAAGTGGGCTGCAGATAAGCCTCTGAAGGAGTTATTCCCACAGTTTTTTTTTGCCTAGCAGTAAACAAGAGGTCCAATGTCAAGGTCATGTATAGCATAGCTGGGGGGAGGACAAGCTGGAGTATTGTTTTCTATGTTATCAAAGGTGAGTGAGGCGCTCACCTAGGCGACGAGGCGAGGCGAGGTGAGGCGGTGGTAAGTCGCCTCGCTTTGCCCTCTGTCGCTTAGGCGAACGACGAAATCGCCTCAGTCAATGAGGCGCTCGCCTTCGCCCGCCTTTGGCGCTTCAGTCGCCTGATTCGCCTGAAGCCGGTCCGTTCGGCCCAATTGGGCCAGCCTAAAGGGCCCAATTCCCCGCTTATATATCCCCCCGACCCGTTAACCCACCCCCCAGTCTCGATCGAAACCCTAGCGCATTTGTCCTCCACCCCCTCCACGGTTCCCCCCGACCCCGAGCGCCCATCTCCATGGTGCCTCCCCGGCGACGGTGACGGCTCTTCACTCCGGCCACGACGACAGCGACTGCGCTCCACTTCGGCCACGATGACGGCGACGACGCTCCACTCCAGCCACGATGACGGCGACAACGACGATGACAACTAAGGTACCTTCTGGCAACGACAAATCCATGTAAGCCTCACACACTCTCTCTCCCCACCCGCTCTCTGCCTCTCTCCCCTTCCCCGACTCTCTCACTCTTTCTGTCTCTCTCCCCTCCCCCGAGTCCCGACCCTCTCACTCTCTCTGTCTCTCTCCCCTTCCCTGACCCTCTCACTCTCCCTGTCTCTCTCCCCTCTGGCCCTCCCCCAACCCTCTCACTCTCTCTATCTCTCTCCATGTCTCTCTCCCTTTCGGCCCTCCCCAAACCGTCTCACTCTCTCTGTCTCTCTCCCCTCCCTAGACCCTCTCACTCTCTCTGTCTCTGTCCCCTCCAGCCCTCCCCCAACCCTCTCACTCTCTCTGTCTCTCTCTCTCTCCTTGTCTCCTCCTCTCCCTCGACCCTCTCACTCTCTCTGTCTCTCACTCCCTTTTTCTATCTTTCCCACTCACCGTTTCACTCTTTTTCACTCTCTATCTAGCTCTCCCACTCACTGTCTCACTCTCTTTCACTCTCTGTCCATCTCCCACTCACTCTCACTCTCTTTCATTCTCTGTTGAGCTCTCCCACTTTCACTCTCTGAGAGACACTCTCTCACATTCACTCACTGTCTCACACTCTTTGCATGTCTGTTGATATAATGTTTACAATACGTTTATATTATGTTTCTTTAGCATTCTGTTGATAAAATTTCATTATGATAGGTTTAATTAGTAGCAAAATTTTCATGAATTTGTTGACTACATCTTTGCTTGATTAAATTTTATTTCAATTGGCTTGATTTAAAATTATTTGGTCATATTTGAATGCATGAATATGTCATTTTGTATGATTTTATTTCTATTTTTTACATTTCATATAAACATTTGAATTATTTATATATATATTTTTTATAAAGGTCGCCTCAAACACCTAAACCATCGCCTAGGCGTTTGAGGCTGAGGCGACCCTCCGGTCGCCTCGGTCGCCTCGGTCGCCTTATGCCTTTGACTACATAGATTGTTTTGAGAAGAAACCTGAAAGATTCGGAATTAGGTCTTTACTTGGGCCTTCTAAATTTGCTGCATGAAGTGGTGATTTGCCAGAATCAAAGAGATAAGGTAGTGTGGGAGCACAATAACGGAAATTTCTCAGTGAAGTCTTTGTACAATTTAATTGAAGGAGACCCTTCTACTTATCCTCAGTTCGGAGAGGTTTGGAAAGTTAAATCCCCCTTGAAGATAGGAGCTTTCGTGTGGTTGATTTTGCAAAAAAGAATTATTACAAAGGTCTATAGGCAGCATTAGGTGCCAGATAGTCATACAGAATGCTCTTTATGTGGTCTGAATGAAGAGGATGTTGAACACTTGTTTATTCACTGTATTATTAGCAGAGAGGTTTGGAGGGTGATGCGGGACAGGAGAGGGGGTAGACCGGAAGTAGAGAGAAGAGAGGGGTTGGAGGAGAAGAAGGCTAGGGTTCCCGTCCCATCTCGGGAGAAAACACGCAACGGCGGCTCTTCATTTCAAATTTCTTCTTCCATGCTTTCCCACGAGGGGATACATGACAATATATAGACTCTTCAAAGAAACCCTAATATGAAAAGTACTAAACTACCCCTAGGACTCCGAAAATAACTAAAAAACATGGGAAAATTACATGTAAATTAAAAGACTCCAAATGGACCCCTAATGGGCCAACTAAACTGCACATTGGGCCTTTGACCCCATTCCAGTCGTTCCTGGATCCCCATCATTCTCCCCTGGTTCGAAAAAATTCGTCCTCGAATTTTAAAATGAGTCAATATCCATGGGGGAATGATGGTAGCATGCTCGGAAAACAACACCGATGACCCATGAACCATCGCGCGCATGAATGTTCCAACCTGAGGAGAAAATTGTGCCTCGACGTCGCTCCATATGTGGTCAAAATCATGCAAACTGATGACATCTTTAACGACCTTCGGCTGATCGACTACATCTTCCAGTAGCGGTTCTGTCTTCGGCCCATTCCCTTTAGTGGGGAAGAGGTCATTATCTGCTATAGGCGTCACTGATTCGACCTCCTCCAAATATTCATCTTCTAGGACTGGATCGGCGACATAGTGCACCTCCTTCATTTGATTTTCATACTCAAGCATCGTTGGGTCGGCCTCATAGACAACATCTTTTGGCTTGGTCAGCTTGGCCAGCATGGCAGAAATCTTCTGAAGCTCACTCCGCATCTGGGACTTCTCGCGCTCCCAATCAACTGCTTGTTGAAACCTCTCTCGATCCTGGTAAGTGGCATTGAGAATAAGAAAGGGAGCCTGGTATTCCTCAGGTTGTATTAGACAATCTCGTCCAGTATGATCCATCACAACTTGCCGCTCGTCTATCCATTCTCTACCCAAACCGATATACGAGCCATTGGGTATAATCTTGCACCATGCATCATCATAATACCTGACGGCTCGGGAAGTACTGCTGCTCCTTAAGAGATGGAAAAATGGCACATAGACTCGATTTCCAGAGACCCTTACGTAGTCCGTGTGGGAGATAGAATCCACAATAGATTGTGAAATGACGTTGCCGAACGACGTTGCCTCAAGATACATCCGAGTTTTCACGGAATTGGGTAGCTCTACCTCAAAATTAAAATCCATGATGATAAAAGGTACCACTGGCCAAAGAAATGATGGACGAGGTCCGCCTCACTGCAAGGATGCCAACGATACGATCGGCACAAGAATCGGAGCTCAAATCATCATCCTCGATATGCGTGCAAAAAGTGGCACGCAAAACGAGGTAAACGGGCACTAGTTGCTGCGAATCTGTGCGCTGGGATGCTGGCACGCAAATCGAGGCAACTTGGGTTGGCCTCGGGATGCACGATCGGGGTCTTCGGTATACGTGCAGAAGTGGCACGCAAAACGAGACAAATCTGTGGAATAGCACACTGGATCCGAGTTGGCCTCGTTGAGACGGATCCGACGGCGCGAACGGTGCACAAATCGGAGTCCGGAAAGACCTCGAACGGCGCGTCCGAATGTCCTCGTAAAGCGTGCAAGTGCGGCACGCAAAACGATACGCTGCTGTCAGGCGGAACGTACAGCGAGGTCGGCCTCGCCGATACGAACCCAACGGCGCTAGCGGCTCGCAAATCGGAGCACCGATGAGTCTGTGGCACTGGCGGTGCGATAAGAGCCCCTGGTGCACCCCCCCTGGGCACTGTAGCAGACCAGGTTGAGGTCTGGCTCAAGCCTGACCGGACCCTAGCTCGGAACTGCCGGACCTCGGTTCGAACCGGGGCTGGACCCGGGGTGAACCGGCTTGTGTAGTGGGCTCGGGCCTGTCTGGATCGAACCGGGCTCGGTTAGACCCGGTTTGACCGGTCGGGTCCAACGCAAAGGGCACGGGCCCGTCTTCTTCGGCTCGCCCTCCCCCAAACCCTAACAGGGTGCAGAGAGAAAGAGCACGAGGGAGAGGGAGTGGGAGGCGGCGGCGACGAGCGCAGGGATGGCGCCGGCGGCCATCGAGCTCGGCGGCGACGACGGCGGGCGGGACGGTGCCGCCGACGGCAACTGCGGGAGGGCCGTTCAGGCCGGGATGCTCCGGACTGGTGCACGACGGGAAGGAGACCCGCAGGGGGGGGGGGGGGGGGAAGGGACCTCCGGAACCTGCGTGTGACGGCGGGAGTCCGCAGGGGAGGGGCCTCCGGGGCCTGCGGCAGCGGGGGAGGGCAGCCACGAGGAGACCGTTCGGCCTGGGGTGCTGCGGAACGGAGCGTGCGAGCAGGCAGGCTCGTCTTGGCACCGATCGGACTGGCCCGACGCGCTCTGAGGCGAGTGTTCTGGCGCCGACCTCGTCGGGCTCACAGGGGAGCGACAGGGGCGGTGGGACTCGCGGGAGACCGAGAGGTCGTGCGGACGGCTTCTGGGCGGCGGCTCCTTGCTGGGGAAGACGAATGCAGCGCAGAGAGAGAGAGGAGGAAGGTGAAGAAGAAGATGGTGATGACTGTGGTGCGGCAGCGCGATGGGAGAGGCGGCGACCACGGTGGCTCCGGGGGAGCCAGGCGACGGCGACAACGACCCCTAGGTAGGTCACTGCCCTCCGCTCCTCCTTCTTATGCTGTGAACCGAACCAAAGTGGAGAGGGAGAAGGAAAGGGATGGAGATCGAGCAGCAGCTGTGTGGTATCGGGGTGCAGAACTTGGATCGTGAGAACGATCCAAAAAATTGGGTTCTGATACCAAATTGATGCGGGACAGGAGAGGGGGTAGACTGGAAGTAGAGAGAAGAGAGGGGTTGGAGGAGAAGAAGGCTAGGGTTCCCGTCCCGTCTTGGGAGAAAACACGCAACGGCGGCTCTTCATTTCAAATTTCTTCTTCCATGCTTTCCCACGAGGGGATACATGACAATATATAGACTCTTCAAAGAAACCATAATATGAAAATTACTAAACTACTCCTAGGACTCCGAAAATAACTAAAAAACATGGGAAAATTACATGTAAATTAAAAGACTCCAAATGGACCCCTAATGGGCCAACTAAACTGCACATTGGGCCTTTGACCCCATTCCAGCCGTTCCTGGATCCCCATCAGAGGGTCTTCTCAAATTTCTTGGGAACACAGTTCAACATTAATAGTATTCAGCGGATGTGGGAAGTTTTTAGAGACTACAAGGAGTAACAAGTAGAAACAGAAGATTTTTCTTATTCTACCACATGTAGTCTGCTGGAGCATATGGAGACAACGAAATGATTGCCTATTCCGTGGATCCAGGGTGTATGTTGAGAAGATTTGTGTTCAATCATTTTCGTTCTTGTATCAGTGGAGTCGTTTTATTTTGAACATTCCTTTAGGGGAGTGGGAAAAGGTCATGAGAAATATGTAATTTTGGTTTTTTTCGTTTGATTTTTTCAGCATGAGGAACCTCTCCTCAGCTGACTTTGGATGTACTTCCTCTCTTTATTTTTAATAAATGGTGGTACACCAGAATTTCTTTCAAAAAAAAAGGGGCAACTGTTTGACTGATTATGCCTTGATGGCATTCACAGGCTAACAATAAGCCTTGAGGAAGGCTCTAGAATTATGATGTTGGGGCTTATTTGCGAAAGCTGGAAAAAACAGTCACATTGGGCTAAGTAGAGGAGGCAGCAGCTGTGTGCACTGCAGATGGTGGTGGTAGGCAGAGATCGGGACAGTGGTGGATGTGGCTTGCTGGCGGCAAGGCATGGCATTGGTCCATTCCAGATGTTGTCCTGTGGCTGTGGGTGCAGAGCAGTGGGTCATCCGACAGTGATCAAGATGTTGTCCATTCTTCTGTGGCTTCTTTCTTCTCTTCCTTTCTTTCTATGGCGTAAGATCACCAAGGACTTCTCTGCACATGTTCTAGTCCGTGCCTTGCCCATTGTTAGACCCTTACAATATATGTGCTTATAAATAGATTTGTAATCATAATTATGCCTCTATACACTTGAACAGTAAATGTTGATTCACATAAAGTGAAGAGAAAATATTTGGCAAACTGATAAACTTTTTCCTATAAGTCCTACTTTGAAACATTGAAATGGAGATTTGGCATGCCTACCTGCATGTTGTCATGTCCATGCACAGTGATGCTGCTGTGTATATTGTCAATGCCACCTCCATGTTATTAGTTCTCGTCATTGGACAAATTAATGAATTGATTGTGTTTGTCACATCTATCTGATCTTGTATTTCAATTTTTTTTACCAATGGATATTTGAATACATGCAACATTACAGTACATGATCCCTTTATTAATTCTCTTTCCATATCTATCTGATCTTGTATTTCATTTTTTTTCCCAATGGATACGAATACATGCAACATTGCAGTGCATGATTCCTTTATCAATTCTCTTTTCATCTTTGAAAACTTTTTTAGCTAAATCTGAAAGCTTTTTTAGCTTGGAAATTCTGTTTACCAGCTTGTTATCTGCAGAAGCAAATCAGGAGAGGATTGTAGAAGCTGGTGGTCTGACTTCCTTGCTAATGCTATTGAGAAGCTCTGAAGATGAGACAATACGAAGAGTTGCAGCTGGTGCTATTGCAAACCTTGCAATGAATGGTAAAATTCATCCTGTTCATTCATGGAGTTCTTTTTTTTATACTTTTGCAATGTTTTCTCTACATTTTGTCTATAATGTTATTCTGGTTAGCATTATATATAATCATAGATTAAAACTTTTTAACTGTTCTTTTTACTGTAGAAACAAATCAGGAGCTTATAATGGCTCAAGGGGGCATTGCCTTACTGTCAATAACTGCTGCTGATGCTGAGGACCCTCAAACTCTTCGGATGGTTGCTGGTGCAGTTGCTAATCTATGTGGCAATGGTAGAATTATCTTCCATTTCCTTCTTTTCTTGGGTTATATCTTGCAAATTCTGTCTTTGCCACTAAGTTTATCTCAACAACATGAAGGTCTATGACAATAACAGTGCATTTGCCTATGGTTTGTATGCTTAAGATCACCACCATGAGGAGTGTGTACTTCTTGGTCCTTCCTTTCCTCCTATTCCTCCTGCTTCTCCAATGTCTTTCTACACTGCCTACCACTCTCCCCTTCCCCTGGTGTTGTCCATGCTCCCCTATATCTATTTGACTCCTCACATCTCCAGTCCATTGCTCTGTCTTTGCTACCCACAGCTCCACTCAACCATGATAGTTTTTTTTTTTGACAGAAAATCTGACATCCACCTTTCCAGCAGCTATTCTTGTTCTCAATGTCAAATCTCCAAGCGAAACAACTCACAAAGTCCTTTGGTGAGCTTCCCTGTTTTTAGGACTTGGGTATACACTGTAGAATTGTAATTTTTTTAGGAGGTTGGTTAAGGCTACACTATCTAGAGGCCCAAGTTTGATGCACGGATCAAGATTTTGACTTTGATGGCACATGTAGGTTCCATCCGAGTGTCATCTTTGCTGCATTCTGTTTGACAAACACTTGCCACATCTGGCATTGTGTTCCAGAGAAGGTGCATCGTTGGATTGCTCACCACGGACACATTTACTGCGCCTCCCAATGCAAGGGACTATGGAATCATGCAGAGACCCACGTGGCTGGGTTAGGCCATATAGGCCTGGATCGACCGCGAATCGGGCCAATCCCCCTTGGATTGCCCAATCTAGCTGGTGTGAACTCACTGAAGATTAACCCCCTGCCTGGATATTGAATTTTTTTGGTTTATCCAACTAGTAATGTAGTATGCATTCAATTTATCATGTTTAATCATTTATTCAAGTTATGAGTTGAATCCCAAATCCCCAATTGACCACTACTATCCCGAATCCCCAATTGACCACTACCAATACAAATTAATGTAATTCCACTATGGAAGCTATCTTTCTCATTAGGAGTTTGATAGAGAAATATAGAGATATGAAGAAAGATCTACATATGGTGTTTATCGATTTGGAGAAGGCTTATGATAGAGTTCCAAGATATGTCTTGTGGTGGGTGTTAGAGCACAAGAGGGTATCTACTAGGTACATGCAAGTATTAAAAGACATGTAGAAAAGAGCAACTACTAGTGTCCATACGGTCGGAGGGGAAACAAGAGAACTAAGACATAATACATGCATTGTAAGTTTAGTGAAGGTCAGATAGGCGAAAAGAAGAGAGTTAACTTGGATGGGATGGTAATACCCCAAAGCACCAATTTCAAATATCTTGGTTCGATCCTCCAAGAAGATGGAGGGTGCGATGATGATGTTAGCCACAAGGTTCGCCGTATCGTTGATCCGTATCGGATTGTATCTTCTTAGATACGGTACGATACCCATCCGACTCAGGCCGAATCACACGAGTCCAACCAATGTGTTTGTTAAAATCAATGAGTTATTTGTTAAAATTAATGAGTTTAAGTCACACTTTAGAGAAATGTATTTTATTAATTGATATAAAAACATAATCTTACTTATCAAATAGGAAAAATTCAACTTAAAACATTCCATTAAGCATGTATGAGTCGGCACGATTTGGTCCGACTCGGTGTGTATCAGACGATCGGGTCGGCCCAGATACGAGTCGACTCATATGAGTCGGCCCGATCCGGTATGATACGGCAAACCATGGTTAGCCATAGGATTAAAGCAGGATGGGTGAAGTGGAGACTTACCACGGGAGTCTTGTGTGACCGCAAGATCCCAACGAAGCTGAAAAGAAAATTCTACTGTACGGCAAAAAGACCTACAATGTTATATGGTAGCGAATGTTGGGCGATGAAGGGGCAATATGTCTCCAAGATGAGTATTGCCGAAATGAGAATGTTAAGGTGGGTGCGGGCATATTAGGCTAGACAAAATTCGTAATGAATATATTAGAGAAAAGGTAGGAGTGGTACCAATTGAGGACAAGTTGAGAGAAGGGAGACTGAGATGGTTTGGGCATGTTAGGCGTAGATCTAGGGAGACTCCAGTTAGAAAAGTGAAGCATATTATGATAGAAGAGGGGAAGAAAGGAAGGAGTAGACCTAGATTAACTTGGAAGAGGGTAGTACAATATGATTTGAAAGTTTTAAACCTTTCAAAAGAGATAGCCCAAAATCGTTTAGAGTGGAGACAAAGAATCCATATAGCCGACCCCAAGTATTTAGGATTAAGGCTTCGTCGAGTTGAGTTGACTTAGTATGCCATTTTCACTTTTTTTGTTTCTTTTTAACTTTGATGATTTTTACAATTTTATTGATTTTCCTCTTTTTCAGATTTTCTTAAAATTTAAAAATGCAGCCGATCTAAGGATCGACCTTTTTCCGATGGATCAGCTGATTTGGTCGAAGCATTGACAAACCCATTCAGATACTGCAGCTAATGGTGATTGATAGATTAGTCCAACGCAAGCAATCCAGGCATTGAGCTTAAATTTGAACTCTGGACACCAGAGTAGAAAAGCAAGATAAATTTTGGTGGTTTAAATGGGAAGAAAGGTTCCCACCCTTACTACCTTGGACAAAAATGTGAAACAAGTGCAGAAAAACAACATAACTGTTCACTTAAGTGAAAAAAGGGGTTTTCATTTTTTATAATCCAAGCCTCCAAGGGTCTATGTAACATCACAGTCCGTTGATCTTCTGGTTTGCTTGCTTGTTCCTTTTGGACATTTTACCCAAATCAATCTGGTTTTGGGGAGTTCTCCCCCCTCTCCAATGGAATGCTGTCCATTTCCAGGAAAAGAAGACAAGTGATGAGATACATCCACATTAAAATATCCATAAATCATTCTTAATACATCCACATTAAAATATCCATAAATATCATTCTTCATCCACTGTTTATGCACAACAGAATTTCACAACAACATTATTTTTCTTCATCACCCCTCTATGATACAGAAAGATGATAGATGAAATGTGACTAATTCAGAAGATTAAACATGTCCTGTAAATGCTGCACTAAAGAGATCTTGAGAATGAACAGTTGTGGGCTTGTTCATGTTGAATGAAGGCAACGATAATGATGATGGGAGATTAGGCCTACAGTCGAGCTTCATGTGCATTAGAAGCAGCATGAGTGCTAGGCTCTCCAAAATGAAGGGCTGGTCTAAGTCTGGACTTACATGTGGATGAGATACCCTGATGCATCAGTTGCTACCAATGCATCAGCAGCAAGCATAATTTGAATATTTAGATGGATTAAAAGGATCATAATTTTCCTGCCACCAGATTGATAGAAAGCTGGTTGAGCTTTCTTCTATTAATATGACTCTCTTGAAAAGTCAGAACAGTCTATGCAGGCTAACAACATTATAGAGTCGATAACTAGAGGAATGGACGATGGAAGCAAGAAAGAGAAGTTCTTAGTATTTCTTCAGTGTGACAATAGTTGTCTGCCCCACAATTGCCATGATTTCAGTGTGGCAGTTGATCTTTGCTGAACCACTGCTATGCTTTGAGGGAATTAATTGTAAGAAGCATTGAATTTGCGTCAGAGGGGGAATTGGAGGAAAACCAGTGACACCTGGTGCAAATGTCATCCCTTTGCATTAATGTCTAACAACCAGGGATGCTGGAGTCTCTTCCGTTGCCTCTATCTCTGCTAGTGAATGAGAGGAGGAAACACCAGCAGATGCAAACCAAAGGTTTCTGTGCTTTGAGGGAATTAATTGTAAGAAGCATTGAATTCGCGTCAGAGGGGGAATTGGAGGAAAACCAGTGACACCTGGTGCAAATGTCATCCCTTTGCATTAATGTCTAACAACCAGGGATGCTGGAGTCTCTTCCGTTGCCTCTATCTCTGCTAGTGAATGAGAGGAGGAAACACCAGCAGATGCAAACCAAAGGTTTCTGTGGCCAAAATTGGGCAGCTTTGGTTAGGATTTGGTCAGGCTTAAAAGCCTTTTGCTTCCTGTGTGATGGATTGAGACATAAGAAAGGAGTGCAAGGAACCATCCATCGTTTTCATTGCAATGATCTGGAACGTACTACTGACCATTGAGGAGTGCCCGATGACAATCCAGCATCCGTTCTCTATCTGTAACCCAAGATCCAGGCAAACAAGGCAAGGGATTATATACCCATCACGGATAGTGGAATGTAGATTACAAGGATCTGGATAATCTAGTCCATGGAGGAACGTTGGCAATCTAGGTTCCTTGGGAACATGACCTACAGCATATTTATGGCTGACTCCCAGAATGCACACCAGGTCAAATCATGTAGGAGTTGCATATGGACAATGGATCATTGTAATCCCCAAAAAGATTGGAGGAAGGAGAGTACTAGGGAGTTCAGAAGGTTTTCATGAGATATCTTCATCAGTTACCCGTCTAAGGATGCTGACTTAGAAGTGGTGAGTTGTCAATCTTTCGGCGTCTGTAGAAGTGAATATCACATGCTCGATCTTGATATGGATGCAACACTTGGTCAAAGCACTGAGGGTCTACACTGATGGCCGCAAAGTCAACTCTGGATTGACATCCAAAGGAGAAGAGATCTTCAACAGTCAGCAGCATCAAAATCAATGGTGACTGAATGCATTAGGGAATAGTTTGCAGGAACAAACCAGGTTTCATATCTGGGATGTACAATATTGGTCAAAGGAAGAGGGGATGTGAAGGGGGAACATGAACAAGGAGTAACAGAGGTACAGTTCAAAATTCAGAAGTGGGTGGACCAGGTATATATAATACATTCACTCTGTCCTGTTTATCATGGAATATTACAATTGTACCCAATGCGTCAGAAGCATTGGCTGGTCCACAATCCACAAGCACACCAAAGAACAAGCCCGAATCCAAAGGAGTCCAAAAACATACATGTCTGGTATGCAGAATGATGAATAGGCCCAACATAATGATCTGATCCAACCCTGGTGAAGTATTGTCAACTTTGGGCCAAAGTCTGCACATTTTGGGCCAAGCCTGCATAGTTTTGTCCCTAAAAGAAGCTTCACAAGTAACTCACCCCCCACCCCCCCACAAATTTTTCCTAGTTCCTAGTTCATTCTTGCCCAACCTCTAGACATAGTGGTGGCTCCACTTCAACTTATTCTGTGAGCAGCCCTTTCCTATGGATAGCACTCTTCTGGCCAGCTTGTGACTGGATCACTATAGGCCACTAACTTCTGTGGTTCTTCCCAAACTAGTCCATATCATATTGTGCGGGTCCTACTATGATATCATTATGTAAATGATTCAATCCAATCCTTATAAAATATTATCTACTCTAGGTGAAGCCCGCATAGTTTTGCTTCAAAGAGTGGCTTACAAGTTATAGATATGAACCCTTCGTATATAGCCTAATAACCTCTTCATGTTTTTTGGTATGTGACTACTCCAATTCATTCCCGCCCCAACCCTACACACAGTGGTAAGTCCACACCATGGCAGCTCCACTCTAACTTACTATGCTGGTAGTCATTTCCTATAGGTAGCCCTCTCCACCTGCCCAACTCATGGCTAGTGATTCCAGGCCGATGTAGACCCTTTTTATTATTTTGTTAATTTTCTTTGATGGATCGGTTTTCCATCATTAAATTGGATTGGCACCCATCGTCCCTAAATATCAGAAAGTGGTGGATCGAGGAGTTACGGATACAGACTTGCGAGAAGAAAAGGTAAGGGTCATTGTTTTGCCTACAACACTTACAAGTCAAAACTAGATAAACGAGTAAAAGACCTAGGACGTGAGATCAGAGACTGGAATGACTTAACATGGACTCTAGAATGTGAACAAAGTTTTTGATCCCACAAGTTGGGAACCAAGAAGACAGAACCTCTATAAGGAGAGAAGGGATGGTGGAATCGGGAAAATGAAGGTGCTCCAATTGTGATCCCAGATTTAACTCACCCTTCCATCAACTTCAACAGATTCAATAGATGCTTCACTCAGCAGGGTTGTCTAGGGGATCTGCTCCTTCTGTTTGCTTATATTCTCATCTCTGATGTCTCTCCTTCACTCTGTATGTCTATGTTGTCTCAACCTATTGACCCTTTATCACTCTTTGCCTACTCGTCATCCTATTATTCAGGTCTATACTTGTTGCCTTCGTACTTGTGTTGGCTCTTCTGAGATTCTCATTGTTGCTCCCTCTGGTACTGACTTTTTTTTGGGTATTGCCTCTTTGCTTGCGGACCTAGTACCTCATTATCCTCAACAAGTTTGGTATATTTCACATGGATTCAGGAACCAGTTCAAATGAAATAAATGCATAGACAATATTTGATAAGATGAATCTGTTATATTCATGAGATTTACACATGCTGGTTAATCTTCCATTCAACATTGGTGAAGATCACTTGTTTTGGAAGATCGACCTTCATTTCATTTTACCATCAGAAGTTAAATGAAGGTTCTATGCAGCCAATATTCTTCCTAGCTCTAGCTGTGACAATCATGGTGAAGCTTGTTGTAAGAATTTTAGAGTCACAAATATGTCACGTAAATCAGTACCTAACTAATTCTCTTTGGTATTCTACAGATAAATTACAGACAAAGTTGAGAAGTGAAGGTGGCGTTAAAGCTTTGCTAGGGATGGTAAGATGTGGACATCCTGATGTCCTTGCTCAAGTTGCTCGTGGCATTGCAAACTTTGCAAAGTGCGAGTCAAGAGCATATACTCAAGGTAATATCGATGACTGTTAAATCTCCATACCTCCAAATATAAGTGTATAATTCGTTTTATTTTCAGTTTCTGAAGTAGTTAATGACTTCTTTCACAAAATATATTTTCTTCAAACTTCAAATACAGATGTTCTTCATATTTGGAGCTATAATGATTCTTATCCTCATGAGATGATTGTTTTCTGTTCTTGATGTTTAGCACCAACCGGGTCTATAATACCATCATACAGATAAGGATGGCAGCCTCTTGTTCACATGTTGCAACAAACATTACTAGATTTTCATTCTTACTAATTCTTGTCTTTTATTGTATTTCTCCTATTTTCATTTCTGTGGTGTTTGTACATGCATTTGCATTCATTACTTCCCCGTGTTGTTATCTAATGGTGACTAGGGCTTTTGAGACTGACAATCATGCTAGTAGTTCTAACTCCACATGGAGCAGAGTAATGCGTGAGGAACTGGGATGTTTAACCTGAACTCATAGTCTTCGTGATCATGGCTGTTTTGAAAATGCTGCAATGGTCAGCACTTCTGAATTCAAGGTGAGGCCTCACAAGAGGAGGTTTCCCTTTTGATCTGTTTTTAGTGAATAGGAGGTATCGGATCGGTGCCTGGTGCACTTTTTGATCAGCTAGTAATCAGGTATCTGCATGGCTTATTTGGAAATTACTAGCTGTTGGGCCCAGTCCTCAATGAGGTTGAATCAGGAATCCGTATGATTCATTTGGAAATGATTCACCGTTGGGCCCACACCTCAAGGGAGGTTGAATGAGGAATCTGCACTGGTGAATTCATTCAAATTATTCCTCTGTAGAATGACTTCCCTTTTGCGTAGAAGATCCACGGAACTTTCTCCTTGTTAGTGGCCCGGGGATTTATTCAAACTTCTGATAAACTTACAAAGGCATTGTTTATGTCCCGAGGTGTAACTCATCTGTGCAGGGTGATCTAAAAGCTTGCAGTAATCAGGAAAAAGAGAGGCTCATCTTGCCTTCCAAATTTATGCCTTTTTTTCTTCTCATCTTCACAGGAAACAAGACTGGGAGGTCTCTCCTCATTGACGATGGAGCTTTGTCTTGGATTGTCAAGAATGCTAATAACGAGGCTTCACCAATCAGGCGTCACATAGAGCTTGCACTTTGCCATTTGGCACAACATGGTGAGTGGGTTTCTATCCAGATGGAACATCCTGAAAATTCACGTTGTTGCTTGACACTCTTGTATTTTTGTGTTTCAGAAGTGAATGCCAAGGATATGATTGGCGAGGGTGCATTGTGGGAACTGGTTCGCATTTCACGAGACTGTTCCCGGGAAGACATAAGGAGCCTTGCACATCGGACACTGACCTCCAGCCCCACTTTTCAGATGGAGCTGAGACGATTGAGAATTGAATGTTGAGGTATTCTACAGGCAGTGGCTATGACTTTGGGCGCATGGGCATCCTGTTGATGAGCAAGGGATGTGCCAGTGATGGTTAAATGTGTAAGTGGGCATCATTACATTGTTGGGCTTCAACAAGACGAAAATCCTTACAAGGAAGCTTGTCGAGGCCACTTCAGCACTGGACATATGATGCACCTCTTCAAAATTGGACGGGGCACCAGCTTTGTTACTTCATTGAAGATGGATCAGCAGTGCCACTATCATCTTTTATTGTTCTTGTGTATAGATCGGTTGGAGCCATAGTAAGCCCACTTTTGCTGTAAAATAACTGTATAATGTGGCGGGGGAAGAAAATAGTAATATTTGTTGGATGCTTGTTTAGACAGTCATTCAGTTAATTGAGCTTGACATAATTTTTGTCACCCACTTGAAAGTTCAATTTCTTGATTCGTTGGTGTGTCACGCTGACAAGTGATTTATATAAAGTTCTCTCCTTGCCTTTTGCTTCGGTGAATGAGTTTATTGCCAGCATCATCACAAACTTGAGTTCTCAGGCTATTTAGTTTTTGGTGCTTTGTAGGTCTCTGTGGAAGTGAGGATGTTTTGATATTTTTTTTTTTTCAGAATTTAACCATCTATTTGAGCTTTTGACTCGTGCTTGGCTTCTATTCACAACCGTCCAGTATCTATAAAGAGATGATTTCTGTCCCGTTGGAAGACAAAATATGGCTAATGATTGATGAATGGGGGTAGTAGACCCGTTTTCCTGCTGTTTGGTTTGATACAAAAGACCGAAAAATACTATAAAAGTCTGCAATGGTGTGAGACACAAGATGCGGTGTTTTACAGTGTTTTGTAGTATTTTCTGTCAAACCGAACGTCGTCTTGGCGGAAAAATCTTCAATTTTAAAGTCATTTTCTGAGGCAGCTCGAATGCCGTTGATTTGAGTGATCAAATAAATCCACGCCACAGCAATCCTGGACGTAGGCAGTGAAAAGAAGTTATTTTCCCTCTCATGTAATTCATGATGGTAAGTTCCAGATCTACAAAATTATGCTCCGCTAACGGTATGAAAAGGTTGTATAGAATCATCCTCAACTCCGTCTGAGAATAACTTGTTAATGCAAGAAATGCAAAAAACAACAGAATATCTGTATTGGATTTGAACATTCTGCACTTAGCTTTTCTAACCAAATGGCTTTCTCGTGAAAACCCACAATTTTACCTTTTGTAATCAAATGGAAATTGTTTGTGTAATCACGTCGACATCATTTATCATTAGTTATTTATACCATTAGTGACATTATTGTGTTAAGGGGAGTAATTGACCCTATAATGGATCGCTATCCAAAGCTGTGATATGAGAGACATAGATACAGGTGTCAACGGTCGACAAAAGCATGTATGTTGATCGTAACAAATCACTAAAAGAATATGAGAATATGGAAATAGTATAATTTATATATCTAAAATTATATATATCTAGTTATTAATAATATATATGTTTTTAAAACTTTTGATTAAGCTATTGAGTAAGTCATTAAAAATTTGGAGTATTCAATACTTTAGATAATTATAACATATATAAGCAATTTATAATAAACTTTATTAAAGAAAGGACTTAGACATAATTTCTATTCTAAAGAATCTAAAATCATTCTTACTGTGACCCCGCCCATCCATAATTCCTCATCTCTTTCGTAAGATTCTCGAGCTATTTCACACCAAAAGGGAGGAGAATAAGGCACTACAGAAGGAAAGAAGTGCGGCAGAAGTAGAACAGAGGGAGAAAACAGGGTTTTTGCTACATGTTAATAGCTCTTTGGACAATTCACATGTGTTCCCTAATCATAGGTCCAAAGGTTAGAAAGGATATGTATAGGAGTTCTTTTACTATGCCACATCTCTTTGCTATGCTCCTTGCCACTTATTCCCCATGCGGTGACACCCCTGAGAATGCCATGTGTCACTTGTTTGTGAGCGGCAAAGGGGGAATGGCAAAAGACTGACATTCTAGCATTTTTCTAAAGATAATGACCTTCTCCTCTTGGAAAAAGGAAACTTGTTTTCGATTTGGTTAGTTCATCATCCTCAATATTTAACAAATTATTATAGAATATCAATGAAGTAGTTACCTTGATCGTTCATTAGACTTCCAGTGTTATGTCCTTAAAAGACCAAATTATATCCTCTCTCTGCTTTTCCTTACAAGCTTCATCACTCCTACCAACAACTTCCTTCCCCCCTTTCACCAACAAACCCCCCTCCCCCAACATTCTACCACTCTTTTGGCAATCAGACTCCCTTCTTTTGTAACATCCTCTTTGCCCACATGCAGAAATTCTTGAAAGATATTTGATGGGCCAAAATCTCGTCCACCATGAATAGGGCATTTTGTCTTTAATCAGAGAGATGTCGCCATATAGTCCCTGTAAAACAGAATACCATTAGAGGGCCTTCGACAGTGGTCTGGGAGAGTCCCATCCGATGCCTAAGTTAGAAGGCTGGAGATTCTCGGGGAAAGACCAGGTAGTTCTACTCTAGAAAGCGTACCTTTACCAATAGGACTTGGGGTCCTTATGTAGCAGTCGGACCCGTAGGAAGGGTAGATTCTGTTTGAGAAAGCCTTGTCCGAGTAGGTTATGGGACTTGATTCCGCTCACAAGTCCGATTAACCAGGGGGCTCAAGCCTTCTGGTTCTAGTTGGAATAGGGAGTCCTGATTGGAGAGGGTTTTGATTAGGATCCTATCAGGATTTGAGTTTCTATTGAAACTTTTGGCTTTGAGCCGTCCTTTGTAGTCCGTAACGTTTAGCAAGTCCAAGGATCATAAGAGAGAGATTAGTGGGCCGACTCATTAGCGCTTTTGGACTAGGCGAAATTTTCTTCCTTCACTTGCCCCCTTGCTCTTTGCCATGTCTGTATGGCGAGGAGCGAAGAGACATCTGAGGAGACGCCTCTTGGCCTGATGTCCTTTGGCGGTTGTCCTCCTTCCTTCCTGAGTAATGGTTTTGGGAAGTCGGACAGTCACGTCTATTTTGGTGGTCGATAAGCAACACTTTGTCTCCCACCCGAGGCTTTAAAACCCCAAGGGGGACAATTGGGGTGATTCACTTCTGGAAACGACATCATGGATTACGTCAGGAAGGTTGCCGAGGATCACAATGCTATGGGCCCTTCGTGCATGACGCTTGACCTCCTGGCTGAGCTTTGGGCGGCCTACGGTGTCCCGGATGAGTACCCCATCGCCCGAAGATGCCTCTTCTTGGAGAGGCCCGGCACATTCATGGTGTATGCAGGTATGTTTTAGGCGGGCTTTCGGCCCCCGATGCCCACCTTCGTCGCCCCGTTGCTGCAGTTCTTTGGAATCTCACCTGCCCAAGTGATGTCAAACTCGTGGAGGACTATTCTGGAATTCACTACGCTGATTCGGGACCTACGTCACCTTGGTGCGATGGTCGACATGTTCCATCACATCTTGTACGCTTGGCGCTGCTCTTATCCGAGTACGCGTGGCTTCGTTCAGTTCGAAGCTAGGGATGTTATGTTGTTGTTGTTGCTTGGCCTCGGGTCCTCCGGTCGGTGGAAGGGCTTTCTTTTCTGGATCGAAGGGCCCCGCAAGGGGAGCGGTCCTTCCCTACATCTTTTCTAGACCTCTCGGTGGATCCTCCTCTCAAGTGATGGGTTGAGGAGCTTCCGGACAAGGACGTGCATGTCCTTGCCATCCTCCAGTATGGCCCACCTATAGCTATCGGGCCACAACTCCTAGAGGAGGCTCTACAGTGCACTGGTTTGTCTCCTCCGGCCCGACCCGACTGGGGAGAGCGAGACTATGGTAAGGGTTCGAGTGGTCGGTCGACAGCGCGACGGAGAGGGCGACGACTATAGGCGAGCCCATGCTGGGAGATGCCTCCTGCGCATTTTGTTGCTTTGTTTGTTTTCTTTTCTCTTTTTTTTTATAACCCCTTGACACCTCTGCTACATTAATAAAATATCTAGCTTTTTGTTTAAAGTTCTTTGTACACACCTTGGAGTTTCTCTTCAGGAGGGTAGTGGCCCTCTGTTCGGTTAACCAGAGTTGGTCCACGGGCATATTGGGCCATTGCTATCTTTATGGCACAGTGCATTGGCCTGATATTGTATTATCTTGTCATTAGTCTCATTCGATTAGTTCACATCATTCGCTAGCCTTATGGTCGCTTAAAGCTGGCCAGGGCGTTTTGTCATTGTAGGCTGACTCCTTGCACCTGCAGGGTAATTTTGCTAATCGTAATAGAGAAAAGGAGGTACGCGTAGTACCTTATGGCCATGTGGCTTATAGGGTTGTGACCAGTACTTCCCGATGGGTTCCGTCGATCTTCTACTTTTTTTCGACCGTCACCCGTGACCTCCTACATAGGACAAGTCTTCGAGTGCTCTCTTCAAAGCATTCCTTGGTGAGGGCCAGTTCTCTTTAAAAGTAGGAGGCCTCACCACCACATTCTCCATTCTCGGTTATGGAAGGCCTTATCTTCTTTGTGGGTAGTGATGCTTCTAAGGGGGTAGAATCTTCTCCCAAAGAAAATTCGAGGGTAGTGGAGGCGACCCTTTGCATGGCGAGGTTCAATGAGATTTTTCGACGCCAACTTGGGGGTCATCATGACATGGTGGCAGAGTTTTACCTCTTTTGGTCTAGGAGGTCGCCCAACCCTCGATTTTTTTCCAGAGTTTAGGCTCCTCTCATGGCCTTGTCGGGAAAGGGTTATTGTCGTTGTCCAACTTCATCTGTGTCACATACTCTTTCTTTTGGGGCATTCGGGCTACTATCCGGCCTTAGATTTCCTTTTGCAATTTTGTGTACACTGTTTCATGCCGATTCCTCAGTATTATCTGGCTCTCGCATTGAGGGGGCTCGGGGCAACCTCTTTTCATCCAAGATTATCGGGGAATCCATTTAGCTGACGGACTCAATCTAGTAGCCGGTCGATGGAGCTGGGGAGGTTGCCAATATGTCGTGGTGCTGTGCGCCAATTGTCCCATTACTGGTGGGTTCATGGTGCCGCCGTCATAGTCTTGGTTCCTGGCTAGGTGCCTTTTTCTCCCGTTTGACTCGAAGGTCGCCCCTCGAATGGGTAGAAGGGGGGTTGCTGCTTCGTCAGCAGGGTGTGTCCCGCCTGCGGGCCATGACGGTGGCACTAGTGGGAGGCACCGCAGTGGCGAAATTGCAAGGTGGCCTGGTTTTTGGTGATGGTCAGATTTGAGACTTTTTCCAGTTTCACAGTCCATTCTGTCTCTCGCCCGTTTTGGTCGGATCTTTTATGTCAACCTCTAAAGGCATTGATGTTGTTGTTTTGTATATACAAATCTATACAAGTATTATTGAAAAAATGTATAGTATATACTTTTGTGTAGTATGTATCTTCCCCTTCTTTCCCTGAACCAGACATGCTAAGTTGGCTCAGCAACTTAGGCCGTGTATGTGTGTGCTATGTAATGACTCACTACGTTCAAATGCGGTAATTGTTATAGCCCATGGCATCAATTTTAGTCCCATTTGGGGATAGGGAGCCTCTTCAGTGCGAGGCTCGGCTTGGCAGGGATATCGCTGATCATGTTTTGTCCCCTATGAGGGTGAGGAGCCTCTTCCTTGTGAGGTGAAGCTGGGTAGGGATGTTGTCGATCGAGTTTTGTTCTATCTGAGGGTGGGGAGCTCCTTCCCTGTGAGACGAGGCTCAACAGGGTTTTCATCGATCGAGTTTAGTTCTATATGAGGGTGGGGAGCTCCTTCCCTGCGAGACGAGGCTCGGTAGGGGCATTGCTAATCGAGTTTAGTCCCATATGAGGGTAGGAAGCCCCTTCCCTGCGAGACGAGGCTCGACAGGGGCATCGCCGATCGAGTTTTGTCCCATCTTAGGGTGGGAGGCCCCTTCGCCGATTCATAGTCCCATCTTAGGGTGGGGAGCCCTTTACCTGCAAGGAGAGGCTCATCAGGGACGTCGCCGATCGAGTTTAGTCCCGTCTTAGGGTAGGGCGCCCCTTTCTTATGAGGCTCGGCTCGACTCGACAGGGGCATTGCCAATCGCATTTTCTCGAGTCGTCACTGCAAAAATCAGCACATATCTTATAGGCAAATGAAGATAGATTTATTTCAAGATATTAGTCTAGTGCTTATTGGAAAAAAAGGACGTTGGTGTTATGCGTTCCACTTGTTGTCAAGTAGACGGTTGTCCGTTCAGGCCAGCTGGTAAGCTCCGTTACCGTAGTTCTTGACAACTACATATTGTCCTTTCCAGTTTGGGGCCAGTTTTCGTCCGACTTCCAGCAGTCGGGAGGCGTATATGCTTTATAACACAAGGTCTCCTGACTGGAAGTTCTTTGGTCGGACCTTCTTGTTGTAGAGTCTGGCCACCATGCGTTGGTAGTTGATTGTGCGTATCCTGGCCTCTTATCTTGCTTGTTATGCGAGGTCTAGGTTTTCCCTCAGCCTTTTACTACTTGTCTCCTCGACGAAGTCTGGACTTGGATTGAAGGCAGGCTGACCTCAAGCGGGATTATGGCATTTGTCCTATAGGCGAGGTGGTATAGGGTCTTGCCCATCACCGTTCTAGCAATAGTTCTGAAGGGCCACAACACCTTTGAGAGTTGATCGAGCTAGTTACGCTCTCCTTATAGTCATATCTTTATACTGCTCATTATTTCTCTATTGGCATTCTCCACCAACCCCTTATCTTGGGGATGGGTAGGGTTGTAAACGGGTAGGATACGGATATAGAAACAGGTGTTTCCGTTTTTCGATTCCGATAAGAATAGTCTGCTTCCGTTTCCGATTCCAATAAGATCGGAAAGTGCATTATCCGTTTCCGTTTCCGATAAAATCGGAAAGTCTATTTTCCGTTTTCGATTTGTTTCCGATTCTGATATCAGAATATGATATTATTTCCGATAATTATCGAAAATTACCGATTTTTTGATTTATTTGTTTAAAATATATAAAATGAAACCTAAATATAACCAATACGTCTTAGTATATTAGATAATGAATAATTATATTAGATAATGATTAATAAGATTAAAACAATCCTAAGGTTAATATTATTCTTAATAATAAATTTAATGACAATCGGAATCGGAAATCAGAAAGCGGATACAGAAACAGGAGTTTCTGTTTCCGATTCCGATAGCTTATCGGAAATATCCGATTCTGATTCTGACAGCTATCGGATGGATATTTTTTATCGGAAACATAATTTTTTTTTCGGTAACGGATCGAAAAATCGGATAATCGGGTTTCCGTTGACAGCCCTAGGGATGGGCCACCGAAGAAAATCAATGTCAGATATTAAAGTGTCGCCATTGGTTGGTGAACCATTAGTTGGTAAACTGTCGTCCATTGTCGGAGATAAGTACTCAGGGTGCACCGAACCTGTATATAACATGTGAGAGAAAAAAGTTTCAAACGGTATCCTCTTTGCTATTTGTTGTGGCCTCTGCCTCTGGGCACCGCATGAAGTAGTTGATGATAACGAATTGCCTCTGCGTTGTTGTCTTGGGGAAGGGTCCCAAGATAACGATGCTCCACATCGCAAATGGGCATGGTTTAGAGATGGTATGTAGCTCTTCGGTTGGGGTTCGAGGGATCGGGGCATGTGCTTGACAACTTATGTATTTCTTGAAGTAGTCGATGTAGTCTCAACCTAGAGTAGGCTACCAGTATCCATGGCGCAAAAGGGTTTGGCTAATGCCCGGGGGCTCATGTGGCTTTTGCATATTCCTTCATGGACCTCTGTGAGCGCATCTATCTCCTTATAGCGCAGGAGGCATTAGAGTAGGGCATAGTCAAAGACCGTCGGTACAATTCTCCAGCGATAAGGTAAATCGGGTTGCCTAGTATTTAACCCTTCTAGCATTTATCCAATCAGCTGGTAGCTGACTGTCTCACAGGAAGGCCACAATAGGGTCCATCCAACAGTGCTCTGGTTCAATCTGGGCCACTTTCACCAGCTAGATGGCTGGCGTCGCCACATCTTTAACGAAGACCAACGGGAGGCCGGTAATGAGGCAAAGGTGAGTTTTGCTAGTTCTTCTTCTCTTTATTTTTCTTCTCTCGGGATATGCGAGATCTCGAATTCTTTAAGGGTAGAGATCGTCTCCATAATCAGCTCTTTATATTGCCTCATGTAAGGATCTTTGGCTTCATACTTGCACTTAAACTATCGGATAATGAGCTGAGAGCTAGAGACTACTTTGATCTGGATTTCCCCTAATCGACGGGCTACTCGGATCCCTATGACCAATGCCTCGTACTCTGTGACGTTATTCATTGCTCGAAATTGTAAATGAAGGAAAAATTGCAGGCCTTCATCGTCAGTGGTCTTTGGGGAGACCATAATAAGACCTTCCCACATCCATAGGTTTGTGACGATCTGTCAATGTAAATCGACCATATAGCTCCAGGCCCCGATCCCGACCACTTTCTCCTACACAGGGAGGGTGCACTCAACTAGAAAAGTCGGTCAGGGCTTTGGCTTTAATGGCCGTCCTCAGTCGATAGGAGGCATCGAACTCTGAAAGCTCAATCACCCACTTTATCTTCCGTCCCAAAGTGTCTGGTCGTTGGAGAAGCTACCACAAGGGGCGGTCGGTGACGACTTCGATTGGATCGGCCTGGAAGTAAGACCGCAACTTTCGGGTGGCTACCATGAGGATCAATCCAAACTTGTTGGCTATTTGATAGCGTAGTTCCACTCTTTGGAGGACCCGACTACATAGTAGACCGGCCTCTAGATTCCCTCTTCTTCCCTAACTAGCACTGAACTCACAGTGTTAGGGGTTATAGAAAGGTAAAGGGAAAGAGACTCACCCTACTATGGTTTAGAGAGGATGGGCAAGGCAGTCAAATACTCTTCCAGCTACTAGAACGCTTGCTGACATTCTGGCATCCAATTGATGCTTTCTTGGGCATTGGGAGGATTTTCTTTCACCCGTAGCAACTTGAAGAAAGGAAAACACTGCTTGGTGGCTCTTGAGATAAAATGACTGAGGGCGGCCAGGCTTCCTGTTAGCCTCTGGACGTCATTTAGCCGTGTTGGAGGCTCCATCGATAATATGGCATTGATTTTGTTGGGGTTGGATTTGATCCTTCGATGGGTGACCAAGAAACCCAGGAACTAGCCTGCGTTGACCTCGAAGGTATATTTAGCAGGGTTGAACTGCATGCTATATCGCTTTAAAGTGTCGAACGTCTCCAAAAGATCTTCGAAGTGCTCGTTGACATGTTTGGATTTCACCAGCATGTCGTATATATACACCTCCATGTTCCGCCCTACCTGTCAGTCGAGCATTGAATTGATGAGTCTCTAATACGTTGCACTGATGTTCTTTAATCCGAACGGCATGCGGGTGTAGCGGTATACTCCCATGTTTGTGACGAAAGCAATGTGTTCCTCATCCTCAGGATTCATTTGAATCTGGTGGTATCTCGATAAGGCATTGAGGAAGCTGAGTTGTTTATGGCCAGCTGTGGTATCGATCAGTTGGTCGACGTTTGGCAGAGGGAAGCAGTCCTTGGGGTTTACTTTATTAAGGTTGGTAAAGTCGATGCACATCCGCCACTTTTCAGAGGCCTTTTTCACTAGAACAACATTGGCCACCCATAACGGCCAGCGGGTGTCCCATATTACACCTGCATTTAGTAAAGAAGTTACCTATTTTTTGATAGCATCCTGCCGTTCTATAGTAAAATGGTGCTTCCTTTATCGGATTGGTTGGAACCTTGGGTCAAAGTTGAGGGAGTGCAAGGAAATATGCTTGGGTACCTGATCGCTCGAAATTATGTGTCGTTAAGCATATTCGAACATCAATCTTAAAATTCTAATTTCCATATATAATTATTTGAAAAATAGTAAGTGGTGAGATTTGGTCAAATCCACAGAGAAATAAATTTTTAAAGTTGAAAACCTTGAGTTTTTAGAAGAAAAACAGAGAAGAAAGAAGAGGGAGCATGATGATTTGATAGTTAAGAATTGAAATTAACCGGACTTACTATGAACTCACAAAAGGAGCACCTCTAAAAGAGTATAATCAGACCATCTACTGAACTAAGACTACCTCTAAAACACTAATTAAAAGTAGAATGTAAAGTTTGAGTAGTGTCAACAGAAGAAAAAACTAAAAGTTGTAGAATAAAAAGAGGGAGAAAAGATAAGTTTTTTCAAAGGAGCTACTGTCATTCACTATTAGAACTACGTGAAATTTTACAGAAATATTAAAAATAAAAAATTAACATGACTTTTATAAGGAAACGTTTACAGAAAATATTCGAAATACAGTGTAACATGGATAACTCAAAAACTAGAGAGAGAGGCAGTGGAGAAAGAAAATTGATGTTTGCAGCCGTCGTAGCCCTTCGCATGGATCCTTGGTAGCCCTGGACTCCTTTCAGTGGTCAGTTGTAGTGCCTTGAGTCCACCTCTTGTCCTGACAGTCGCTGGTTTGAGAGAGATGTAGAGAGAGAGAGAGAGAGTGAAAGAGAGAGAGAGAGAGAGAGAGAGAGAGAGAGAACAAAATCTAGAGAGAGGGGGGGGGGGCTGCTACAGTACCCGCGGGTACTGTAGCAAAGAGAGGGAGAAAGTGAGAGAGAGAAATTGGGAGAGAGAGATATTTGGATGGAGGGGGTGAGAGTTTAAAATTTTCAAAAATATTTTTTTCCTCCCCCTCCCATGGTTTTATAGAAGAGAGCCCTAAATTTTGAATTTCAAAAAGGATAATAAATAGGCCATTAAGCTTCCCCTTGATTAGGGACTTCTCTTTAAAAACCATGAATGTTTATTTTGAAATGTGAATTTAGAGAGAGATATTTGATTTGATTTTTGAAATTTAGATTTTGAGTAATAAATGTTATTTTCGAAATTTGAATTTTGAAATTTGAAATCCAAAATTTAAAAACAATAAATATTATTTTTGAATTTGAATTTTGAAATTTCCATATCTCTCTCTTAGCTGGCATGTGGGCCCCTTTTGAAGAGTAAAAATACAATCTTGTTCCTTCCGGGATTGAAACCCTCGTCAGTTCATTAAAACTCAGGTGGGCTAACCACTATGCTATATGCTTGCCCATATCCTACATCCACATAAAATAACAGTTAAGTTCATGCAAAAATCAATAAATTATTCAAATATATATTAAATAATTGCCGAGAAGCTTTCATTGGAAATGAAATTATCACACTTACTTAATCCATGAAATGATGATATTTGGCATTCGAATTTTGCAAAATTAATATTTTGAAAGCATAATCAATTTATCTATCATTCAATATGATTTTGTACATAAAATTGACAGTATATTATGTAAATTTCATCTATTGTTTATCTAAAAATGTGTACTTATCACATCCCCCAACTTAATCATTGCTTGTCCCTAAGCAATGCAATCATTTGAAAAGTTAGGACTAAAATGATTAGTAAAAAGAATCAAACTTTATTTTAAAGGATATCTATTGCAAATGGTAGGCAATTTGAATTCAGGTTTTCGTTCTTCCGCCCACTATACTTGGAATCAGGACAAATGATTGTGCATATGATTTGAGGTGCTTGGAGTTCATTCCTACCCTGTTTGATATATCGTTGTCTTCGTTGACCTTTGGTGAAGAACTACCCAGGGAGAGAAAAGAAAAAGAGATATTCGGATTAGTTGACTAGGCCTATTTTTCGGTTCTCGCACCAACTCTAACACCTTTTAGGATTTGGTCTTATTTTGTTGTGAAGGACTTTTTGATTTAGCGCGATTATTTTTTTCATTTGGTTGCTCTTTGAGAATGCATACTTTTTGCCACCCTTTTTACTTTGCCTGAGGGGATGGTGCGTACTTTTTGCCACCATCCTTTCTTTGGCTCTTTTGAAGCATATTTATTTGATTTTCATGCTTCTAATTGTCCTTTTTTCGAGATGACCGCCTCCTTAAAGTGCTAAGCGGATTGATCTTCTATTACGAATCTTAACTTCCCTTTCATTTTGACCTAAAAATAAAAATAAAATGGGTAATCCTACACTTCGGGTCAACTCCAACAACTCTACGTTTTCAGAATTTTACATTCTTTCCAAGTTATCGTGTGTGTGTAAAAATCATCCCGTCGTGACTCTTTGTGAAGAGGGTGGTTAATTCAAACTTTTACTCAACTTCCTACCTCAATAATGATTTGTTTAGGACATCCTAAATGAAGTATGATAGATAAGAATCTTCGTTGGAGTGTGAAAATGAAGAAAATTTTGTGTGAAAAATAAAGATTTTTTTTTTCAAAAATTTTGTTCATTTTAAATGATTATTCAATATGCACTATTATTCTCCCCCCCAACTTGAATGACATTGTCCTCAATGGCATGGCAATGGAAAAAATTATTTAACATGAAATCCATAATGAGGAAAGATACAACCTGAGGTATGTGAGAGGTTTCTCCATGTACACCAATGTGGATGATCTTAGTTTCCTAAAAATAAAAGAATTAGAACAAAAATGAGGAGATTGAGTTGCCTCCCAATAAGCACTAAGTTTAACGTCTTCAGCCAGACGAAAGCATGTTTATTGTGGATCACTCAGCTTCATGGATTCCAATGGATAATTTTGAATGTTTTCAATGTAAGGTTTTAAGCGTTGTCCATTAACAGTGAATGTTTGTCCATTTTTTGGATCCATAATCTTGACAGCACCATGATCAAAGGTTTTAATTACCAAGAATGGCCCATCCCATCTTGATTTCAATTTCACAGGAAACAAATGTAACTTAAAGTTAAATAGCCAGACTTTTTGATTATGATGGAAAGATTTCCTCACAATATGTTTGTCATGAAAAGTTTTAGTCTTGGCTTTATAGATTTTTGAATTCTCATAGGCTTCATTGCGCATTTCATCTAATTCACTCAATTGTAAGATTCTATGTGAATCGGCTTGGGTAGGTCAAAGTTGACTTGTTTGATAGCCCAATATGCTCTTTGTTGTAATTTCACTGGGAGATGGCAAGCTTTTCCAAAGACTAGCCTATATGGTGACATGCCAATAGGAGTTTTGTATGCAGTCCGATAGGCCCATAAAGTATCATCTTTCCTTTCGGATCAATCTTTTCTATCGGGCCTAACAGACTTTTGCAAGATATTTTTTATTTATCTATTGGATATTTCCACTTAGCCACTAGTTTGGGGATGGTAAGGGGTAGCAATCTTATGAGTAATCCCATATCTTTTGAGCAATGCTCGAAATTGGGAATGAGTGAAGTGAGAACCCCCATCACTAATGATAGCCTTGGGCCATCCGAACCTAGAAAAGATGTTCTTCTGAACAAATTTCCTTACCACCTTATGATCATTGGTCTGGGTGGTTATTGCTTCAATCCATTTAGAAACATAATCCACTGTCACCAAGATGTATTCGTATCCAAAGGATGGTGGAAAAGAACCCATGAAATCTATTTTCCAAACATCAAAAGTTTCAACCACTATGATTGGATTGAGTGGCATCATATCTCTTTTGGCCATGTTCCCAACAACTTGACATCTTAAGCATGTTTTATTGAACTCATATGCGTCATTGAAAAGTGTGGGCTAGTAGAAACCGCTTTGTAGAACTTTTGCTACGATTTTCTTTCCTGAGAAATGGCCTCCACAAGCAAGGTTGTGGCAAAAGTTTAAGACACTTTGTTGTTCTTCTTCAGGGACACATCTACAGATGATTTGATCTGGACAAATTTTAAAGAGTTCAGGGTCTTCCCAGAAATAATACTTCTCTTGAGAGAAGAATTTATCTTTTTCATTTCTTGTCCATCCTTGAGGAAGTTGGCCGGTCACCTTAAAATTCACAATATGTGCATACCATGGTGGTGAAGTGTGAGAAATGGCCAATAGATGTTCATCAGGGAATGAATCTTTCATTGGTTCATTATCTGAAATCATGATTCATGAGAGATGGTTAGCTACCACATTCTCGGATTTTTTTTTGTCCTGAATCTCCAAATCAAATTCTTGGAGGAGTAGGATCCACCGGATTAACCTTGGTTTGGCATCTTTCTTGGTTAACAAATATTTCAATGCTGAGTAATCATAATAAATTATCACTTTTTCCCCCAAAAGGTAGGAACGAAATTTTTCCAGGGCAAAAATGATAGCTAACAATTCCTTCTCTATGGTGGTATAGTTCATCTGAGCATCTACAAGTGTATGACTTACATAATAAATCACCACGGGCTTTTTATTGATCTTTGTCCCAGTACTGCCTCCATAGTATAATTAGAAGCATCGCACATTATTTCAAAAGGTAAAGACTAATAAGGAGATTGAAGAATAGGAACCTTGATCAGAGCCTCCTTTAAAGATTTGAATGCTTTTAAGCATCGTTCATCAAGATGGAATGGGACATCTTTTGCTAAGAGAAGGGTTAATGGTCAGCAATTTGAGAGAAGTTCTGAATGAACCGGCGATAGAAGCCGGCATGGCCTAGAAAGGATCGAATTTGCTTTATCTAGGTAGGTGAAGGAAGGTTGGAAATTAGGCTAACTTTGACTTTGTCCACCTCAATACCTCTTCCAGAAACTATATGACCCAAAACTATGCCTTCTTTTACCATGAAATGACTCTTCTCCCAACTTAAAACTAAATTGGTCTCTATGCATCTTCCAAGTATTTTTTTCAAATTTTTTAGACAAATTTCAAATGAGTCCTCAAATATTGAAAAATTATTTATAAATACTTCAAGGAACTCTCCTACCATATCCGAAAAGATTGCCAACATGTATTTTTGGAAAGTTGTTGATGTATTACATAGTCCAAATGACATTCTTCGAAAAACAAATGTGCCATATGGGTAGGTGAATGTGGCCTTTTCTTGATCTTCTGGGTAAATAACCACTTGATTGTAGTCTGAATATCCATCTAAAAAGCAAAAATATTTCTGACCCGCTAGTTTTTTCAAAATCTGATCAATGAACGGGAGTGGGAAATGATCTTTCCTTGTCATTGTATTCAATTTTCTGTAATCGATACAAACTCTCCACCCCGTGGTCAGCCTAGTAGGCATTTCTTCACCTTTATCATTTCTCACCACAGTTAATCCAGACTTCTTTGGTATGACTTGGGTTGGGATTACCCACTTACTATCAGATATTAAGTATATAATACCCGCATCTAACCATTTCACTATTTCTCTTTTGACCACTTATATCATGATGGGATTTAATTTTCTTTGCATCTCTCTACTAGGCTTAGCATTATCCTCTAGATAAATGTGATGTGTGCATATGGTTGGACTTATTCCTTTCAAATCAGCTACAGAATACCCTATGGCTTCTTTGTGAGTTCGGAGGACTTCGTTCCTCCTGGGTAGGGTTAAGATCAGCTGCTATGATCACATGCAAGGTTTCGGACGGGCCCAAAAAAACATGTTTGAGTGAGTCCGGTAAATGTTTAAGTTCCAACTGAGGAGGGACCTAGAGGGATGGGGGAGTAGGTTATGGATTGAGTTCAGGTAGAGGTTCAACCTTATTGGACCGCTAGGCCTTTTTACTCCAATCAGATATGGACATTAGTTTCTCTACTTCTTCAAATTGGGTCAAAGGGGATGTTTCTAAGATGTTATCAATTATATCAATTGCGAAGCAATCTTCCCCATCTTGCATATGTCCGGATGCCTTGAAAATATTAAGGGATATTTTGTGATCTCCAAAGGAAATATCCATCAATCCCGACTTGCAGTTAATGATAGCATTAGCAGTAGCCAGAAAAGGACGGCCCAATATAATCGGGCTATTTTTCAAATGTTGAACGGGCTCCATATCAAGGATGACAAAATCAACTGGAAAGTAACAAGAGTCGATCCTAACATTCCACCATTCCTCTCGGTGTCCTAAGAGATCTATTAGCAAGTTGCAGGATCACCAGAGTCGGTTTCAATTCTCCTATCCCAAATTTTTCATAAACTGAAGTAGGCAATAGATTCACACTTGCCCCAAGGTCCAATAATATCTTATCAAACGTGGTTCCTTCAATAACACGAGATAAGTGGAGCCCCAGGATCTTTCATCTTTTTTGGGCAATTGGTTGAGTAAAATGGCACTCACCTCTTCAGACAAGAAGATTTTCTTAGGAGCTGTTTTAGGCTCTCTCTTATGAGTACAAAGTTCTTTCAGAAATTTGGCATAGGCTGGTACATGTTGGATGGCATCTACCAGAGGTATGTTGATGTGAACTTGTTTAAATAAGTCTATTAACTCTTCATTGCGGGTTTGGATTTGATGCTTCATTCTTTCTTTACCCGTTTCTAAAACTTGTGGAAAAGGGATTTTGGGTTTATAATTCTCAAGAGATTCTTCAATTCTTTGTTTCTCTTTTTCCTGAATGATATTGGATTCTTCACTCTCCTCTTTTTCTTCTTCAGTTTGCTCATGATTGGCCTGATTAGATTCTTGATTTGGATAAGGATTTGGCAAAATTTTACCACTTCTTAAGGCCAAAATTGTTTTCGCATTTTCTAACTGTGGGCCTTTCGGTGGATTAGGACCCATTTGAGGTTGGGCCTGAGGAATAGGCAGAAGTGGTTGTTGTTGGAAATCCGGAGGATAGTTTCATGGATTTGCAATGGGTTGGCTGGGTAACGGGCCCACTTCTCTCCTCATAGTTGTATCAGCCATTTGGCTCAATTGGGCTTCTAATCTTGAAATGGATTGTTGTTGGGAGATGACCAATTGTTACAATTATTACTATTGTTGTTGTTGGTTCATGAGTAATTGTTGCAGCATATTGAACTTCTCATCATTTGATTTGGTGACTGAGAATGTGGAATTTGATACGAAGGTTGAGAGAACATGTTTTGATTGTTATTAGGTTGAAAATAAGGAGCTTGGGATTAAGATTACGTAGATTGACCTTTATTGAAGGCTTGATTTAGATAATAATTTTGTTGGTGGGCCATGTTCTGAAAATTTTGTGTTTGTGGATTTGGAGTTTGGGCTTGTTGAGGTTTCCATGAGAAATTTGGATGATTTTTCCAATCCGGATTGTAGGTGTTAGAATATGGATCATGATTGGGCTTTGAGTAATCTTGGTCTGCTTGGACTTGTTTTTGGATGAAAGGTGGTAATTGGGTTGCCGTAGGACATTCATTGACATAGTGAGTTGGACTAGCACAAAGACTACAAGCTTCCTGATAAGATGGAGAAGGTTCTGAATATGATCTTGATGGTGATTGGATATTAGATCCTTGATTGTTTGAAGCTAGAACTTGGTCTAACTTTTGGGTCATTAGATCTATTTTACTCATTTGTTGGACCAGAAGGTCCACTTTGTCTAACTTTTGAGCTAGTGCATTGATATCCATCTTAGAATCAAATTCTCATCGGTCTAATTTCATAAACTCCAATCCGTTTGGATGCTCCCACTGATGTTTCATATGATGAAAGTGAGACATAATTTATTGAATTCTCACTTAGCATTTCAAACAAATCGTATGTCTTTTCCTCACTTTTGCTCATGAATGCTCCTCCACAAGAAGCATCCACCATTTGCCTATATTGTGCATCTAATCCCTCATAAAATGCTTGCACAATTTGCCATCTAGATAGTCCATGATGTGGACATTTCCTAAGCAATTCCTTCAGCCTTTCCCACGACTCATAGATTTGTTCACCAGGTAATTGTGAAAACCCGATTATGGCCCGTCTCATGGTATTGGTTCTTCCTATAGGATAGAATTTCTTCAAGAATTCTTGTTGCATTTCAGGCCAGGTTCTAATGGGCTTCCCTATTGTACCAAACTAGTATTTGGTTTTGTCCTTAAGAGAGAAAGAAAATAGGGTTAGGCGAAGGGCATCTTCCATTAAATCTTGAATTTTCACGGTAGAACAAATCTCAAAGAACTCATCCAAATGTTTATATGAATCTTCATTGGTATTCCCATAGAAAGATGGGAGCATTTGGATGGTACTAGACTTGATCTCATAATGGCTTGCATGGGTATTGGGCAATTGAATACAAGATGAAGGGTTATAGTCTTGAGGAATGAAATATTCCTTCACCTGCTTAGTCATTTCTTGATTATTTCCAGCTATTTGATTTTGAATATTAGTTTAGTGATGTAGGTATCTCTCAATTTCTTGAATGGGTTTGATAATATATAGATTTTGAGATCTTCTACCTAGCATACACTAGACGAAGAGAGAGAAGAGGATTTGTTTTTATTTTTTTATTTTTTTATTTTTTTTATTTTTTTAATGCAAAGACAAACAAGTTGAAAATAATTAACCTAATGACTCAAGTGCAACCTAGACCTAAAGATGATTTTTCTCACAAAGTAACTAGAATTTGTTGTGAAACACACCCACAAAGGATCAACAGTCAGGTAAGAGGTGGGGTAGTGGGAGGCTCCTCGTACTTTCGTAGGGACCTAATTAAATAACCGCTTTCCCGCTTAGGCATTTGCCTTTGTAACCTCTAGCTTAGACACCGGTGTCCAAAGTAAAAGCAAATTCACAACTTGGTCTAATCACAGTGTGAACCCTTGGTTCAATTGCTAATTGATTTTATTAGGCTTGGGAAATACAAGATGAAGTGTTGGTGGTTTGTGGGCTAAGGAAGGGTGATGAAATCCCCACCTTATCTTGTTATGAAGATGCCCTTAAGTTATTTTAGCAATGAGATGCTCACCACAATTCAAACAAGTTCGTTTTATGCAAAAATGAAATGCCAATGCATGAACATGTTATTGGCACATTTGAGAGAAACTCACCTTGCTTCCCGCACTCTTCAACATAAATTAAAATGACAAAAATTGAAAACTAATGCATTCCTAAATGATGTATGTCCTAAAACATGATGGTTTGATTTCTAATCTTGAAATGATTTTTTTTATTTTGGTTTTCTGATTTTTTTATTTTTAATTAATAGATTCTATCACAATTTTAGCAAAATCTGAAAATAAAAATAAAATAAGTAATAAGTTGGAACAAACTCACCAACTAGGAGTTTTCCTTTCCTTTTTTCATTTTTTTTAAATACCTGAAAAAAAAGAAAATCAATGTGAGTATGGATATACACAAATGGACCCAAAATTATCAAAATTAAAAATCAACTTCCCCAGCAGCGGTGCAAAAAATTGATCGCTCGAAATTATGTGTCGTTAAGCATATTCGAACATCAATCTTAAAATTTCAATTTTCACATATAATTATTTGAAAAATAGCAAGTGGTGAGATTGGGTCGAATCCACAGGGAAATAAATTTTTAAAGTTGAAAACCTTGAGTTTTTAGAAGAAAAACAGAGAAGAAAGAAGAGGGAGCATGATGATTTGATAGTTAAGAATTGAAATTAACCGGACTTACTATGAACTCACAAAAGGAGCACCTCTAAACAAGTATAATCAGACCATCTACTTAACTAAGACTACCTCTAAAATACTAATTAAAATAGAATATAAAGTTTGAGTAATGTCAACAGAAGAAAAAATAAAAGTTTTAGAACAAAAAGAGGGAGAAAATATAACTTTTTTCAAAGGAGCTACTGTCATTCATTATTAGAACTACATGAAATTTTACAGAGATATTTAAAATAAAAAATTAACATAACGTTTATAAGGAAACTTGTATAGAAAATAGTCAAAATACAGTGTAACATAGAGAACTCAAAAACTAGAGAGAGGCGGTGGAGAGAGAAAATTGATGTTTGCAGCTGTCGTAGCCCTTCGTGCGGATCTTTGACAGCCCTAGACTCATTCCAATGGTCAGTTGCAGTGCCTCTAGTCCACCTCTTGCCCTGACAGCCGTTGGTTTGAGAGAGATGTAGAGAGAGAGAGAGAGTGAAAGAGAGAGAGAGAGAGAGAACAAAAGCTAGATAGAGAGGGGGGCTGAAGAGAGGGAGAAAGTGAGACAGAAATTGGGAGAGAGAGATGTTTGGATGGAGGGGATGAGATAGTTTAAAAATTTTGAAAGTGCCTTTTTCCTCCCCCGCCCATGGTTTTATAGAGGAAAGCCCCAAATTTTGAATTTAAAAAAGGATAATAAATAGGCCATTAAGCTCCCCCTTGATTAGGGACTCCTCTTTAAAAACCATGAATGTTTATTTTAAAATTTGAATTTAGAGATAGATATTGATTTTGTTTTTTGAAATTTAGATTTTGAGTAATAAATGTTATTTTCGAAATTTGAATTTTGAAATTTGAAATCCAAATTTTAAAAATAATAAATATTATTTTTGAATTTGAGTTTCAAAATTTCCATCTCTCTCTCTCTTAGCTGGCATGTGGGCTCCTTTTGAAGAGTAAAAATACAATCTTGTTCCTTCCGGGATTGAAACCCTCGTCAGTTCATTAAAACTTAGGTGGGCTAACCACTATGCTATATGCTTGCCCATATCTTACATCCACATAAAATAACAGTTAAGTTCATGCAAAAATCAATAAATTATTCAAATATATATTAAATAATTGCCGAGAAGCTTTCATTGGAAATGAAATTATCACACTTACTTAATCCATGAAATGATGATATTTGGCATTCGAATTTTGCAAAATTAATATTTTGAAAGCATAATCAATTTATCTATCATTAAATATGATTTTGTACATAAAATTGACAGTATACTGTGTAAATTTCATCTAATGTTTATCTAAAAATGTGTACTTATCAGCCCCCTAGGGAGCGAGGTGTCTGTCCGAGCAAACACGTCTAAATGGGCAGCAAGGAATTTTTGATACTCTTCCCTCTTCTGCTGGGGCAGAAGAGCTCCCACCTTAAGCTCTTGATCGACCATAGGCCAACCTTTAAGATGACCAATTCTTTAAACAGCTGGACTGCCTCCCTTGGCCTGTCTGATAATTCGTGAGGGGACTCGACATGCTTCCGCATCTGTTCCTCGACCACGGCCAAGTACGTTTGTCGCGAGACGCTTTGGCTTCCTTGCACTTCTCCGATCTCATTCTCAATCGGGAACTTGAGCTTTTGGTGCAGACTAGAGCGGACGGCCCCAAACTATCTCAGGGATCCTCTTCCCAGGATGACATCATATGGCGAAGAGGTGTCCACTATTTCAAATGTGACTGTCCGAGTGGACAGTAGAGGAGGGGTGCCTAGTGTCACCAGGAGAATCGCATGGCTTTCGGCCAGTCGATTGCCCTTATCTTGCATGTTTGTCTAGTCGAATTGTCAGAAGCTATCAAGAAAGATGACACTTATGAGACTTCCAATGTCGACAAGGATCTTCCTTGCTCATCGTCCTGCGATGTCAGCTTCAATTACTAATGCATCGTTATGGGGAAGTGCTATACCTTGGAGGTATTCATTAGAGAAGGTTATCATTCGTTGGGCGTAAGGAGTTCGTCCTCTATATTCTCGATTGGGATTTTTAGCTCCAGAGGTATAGACATACTTTACCTTGCCGCCGCCTTCACGGCTCGTGTGGGCGCCTTTCCCACTTGGATCATGCAGGTAATCCCTTCCCTAGTCGGTCCGTCAATGATTTTTCTCAACCATTGCTTTTCCTGGTCGTTTTCCATAGACGGCATCATGATGGGCCAAAATGTCATCCACCACGATCATGGCCTTCTGTCTTCAATCAGAGGGACGTTGCCAGATGGTCTTTGCAAAACAGAATACCGTCAAAGGGTCTCCGACAGTGGTCCAACGGAGCCCCCTCTAATGCCTAAGTCAGAAGGCTAGGGATTCTCGGGAAAGAGTAGGCAACTTGGGCTCTAGAAAGCATACCTTTATCAGTAGGACTTGGGATCCTTATATAGAAGTCGGACCCGTAGGAAGGGTTGATTCTATTCGGGAAAGCCTTGTCCAAGGCGGGTTCTGAGACTCGATTCCACTCACAAGTCTGATTAAGAAGGGGACTCAAGCATCCTGGTTATGGTTGGAATAGGGAGTCCTGATTGGGGAGGGTTCTGATTAAGATCCTCTTAAAACTTCTGGCTTTAGGCCGTCTTTCGTAGGCCGTAGCGTTCAGCAAGTCCAGTGATCAGAAGAGAGAGATAGATTAGTGGGACGGCCTATTAGTGTTTTTGGGCTAGGCAAAATTTTCAATAGTGAGATATAATACAAATATTATACTATAAAGTAGATCTTCTAAAATGAAGTTCAATAGTAAATATAGGAGGCAACCTGAATGAAAGTGGAAAGGGATCCATTTTGTGTGCAGATCATGATGGAATTCCTATCATTTATAGACTAACAAACCGTGGACGTAGATGCAACTTTCGAATTAGAAACCACTAAGTTATTTTTAGTAATACACTTGTGGTTTTATACATTGTATAACATATAGGGAAGCGATACAAATTTTGTTAGTAAATTTTGTTTTTATTGTATTACTTGTGGTATTATATATGCTAACTAGGACATAAAGGTGGGTCAAATCATAGCTTTTGAGACTAATTAATATGACTCTTAAGCATAGTGATTGTAGGGAGATAAATGTTTGGATGTGGAAATCTGATTCCTACATGTCTTGTTAGAGTAGGATTGTAAGGGACTCGTTTGTTCAGATCTACTGTAATTTGTACTCTTCTTGATAGAGACACAAAAAGATACTCATTTTTATAAAGTATAGGCTTATCAAAACCAATGCAATAATGAAATATGAACATCACTGCCGCAAAATGAGAAATAGTATTTGTAAAAGGCAAAGGCAAGATTGTGTAAAACTCACCCTTCTTGTACTAATTGATATCGTCGGATGGGAGTGCACCATTTAACTAGTGGCTTGTCAAAAGCAAGTTCTCTTGTTCCTATTTTTCTTTTTCTAGCTATAAATTATCTTTTTTTTATCAGTGGCACAGTGGCCAGGTATTTACAAGCGACCAGGGATCGATCTTAAGATATCCTCCAAAGTTGAAGATAGTTCCGTGCCAATCGAGAAGTCCGCCTAATTAGACGAGAATTCCAAGTCCCTCTGATTATTCGGGGAAGTAATCCCATAGACCAGGAGATAAAGATCCCAAAAGCACTATAGGCTGCATGGCTGAAGAATTTTTAAGCTCCAACCAGGATCGAACCTGAGACCTCCCAATTGGGAGGCAAGTGGTGAACCAACTGCCCTAGGCAACTGGTTCAGCTATAGATTATCCACTATTATGTTCCAGTTTCAAATCAATCCTTTATAGTCTTAGTGTAAGACTTGATGTATGGAAACAATACAAATAGATATGATTAGTAGACTAGACATGATTATGTATTCTTGCACCTAAAATAATTTGTTATATGAATTTATTATGTTACTTTAAAGATTTGTAAGAACACCTAATCAAAGTGATTTAGTGAAGAAGTATACCTTTTCTGGATAAAACCTTAGGATTGTCATAAACCTCACTAATCTACATTTTCTCAAAGATCCAGTGTGCATGATAGTTTTTTACTCGGTCATTCTACCATTTTCCTAGTGAAAAGTCCAATTTTAGGAAAAAAAATTGCTACTTCTCGTAACTTTTTCAAATAGGGATTTTGTAGGCTTTAAAGCTTCACTTTGATAGTAGACTAAGACGGAATAAGGTGGAGCTATTCACGGAAGCTAAATTCTGGTTCGATAAGTGGATCCGTTATTCTGGTGAATGGTATATTTTCGAAATAAGTTGAATAAGTCATTTTTCTCTACACCTAAGGATATAGTATTCCACTTTGTAATCCGTCTCACTATCAAATCAAAACACCTTTTATTTTATAATAAATAATTCAGAATGACTAATCCAGGCATAATCCAATCTACTATCAAAGTGAGGCTTAGCATTTGAATTTGGATATGATTCTTTTGAAGAAGTTACTTAAATTGATAGCTTTTTACTTTATTAGATTTTTATTTTTTAGTAGAAATCAGAAAATTTTGTCTATAGATAGATGTCCCCTTTGTGAAGAAAATTAGTTGAACAATATTTGGTTCGTTTAATTTTTCAGAATTGCAAATTCTCTCTAGAGCGTCACTTCGGTAACAGAATAAGTTATGATAAGATTATGTATTTTGAATTATTTATCCAAGAATAAAGAGTGGTTCACTTTGATAGGAGGTGAATTTTGAGATGGAATTAGGCGGAATAAGTAATTCTTGAGTGTAAAGTGGAATTGCTTATTCTGCTTATTCAAAGAATAAGTAATTCTGACGTAATATAACTAATTATGTGTATCAAAGTAGAATTAGCTTTATTCGCATAATAAGGAGCCTTATTCTCCTCTTGTTCGGCTATCCAAGTGGCACAAAGGCAACATACTCGACAGTAGGGTCTGGTTTCAAGATGCACATTTAGAATGTTCAAAGGATCTCTCCCCCTATATATGTGCAATTCTCACAAAGAGTATGGCTCCGCAATTTTTCAACATCATATTAGATCCATTCTCCTATCATACATGCTAAGATTTATATATGTTTCAAAGTCATATAGAGAATAGTACACTAGCATCCCATCCCATGTTAGCTAACGGAGGGGAGAGAGACATGCAGTTGGCACTTGGGATTCCAAAACTCTGCTTTGGATAGCTAGAATTTAAAGTATTTGACCATGTAATCATCATTAAAATAGATCACATTCTTAGATTAATAGGGAAAGAATGTACTTTGTGCTCTCCTCTCATCACCGTGGATATCTGCAGGCTTGAGATTATATCTACTTTTCAAACACTAATTGTAGACGTCTTTGAAGATATAAGCAAAAAAGTGGCGAATTTAGGACAATTGGATTTCTCCCTTGATTTCTCAAGTTGTGCAGTGCATCACTTCCCACTACGAGATATCATTTTTTTCAATTGAATTAGAAAATTGACACATTATAGATAAGTAGTAGGTAAAGACAGCAAAATCCAACAATTCAAACTAATCACACAAAATTGTATCATCATCAAAATTTTTGAGAAAGAATCTGAGATTAACACAGAAAATATAGACAAAAGATAATATCAGCAAAGCAATTCAACAACTGTGTCTACCTTTTCTAAAATCTCAATAACAAGGGCCATTAGTGACATAATGGAACCTACTCTTTGGAGGCATTTCAAACATAGTTCTTGGAGGGTGGATCTTCTGCAAATGGGAATGTATACAAACCTGCTTGTCAACCAACACAGCACACATTTCTCCTCCTCCCTTCTTCAAAACTTACAACCTCCATTCACCCTCATTTTCTATTACATAAATGTCTTCTGCCTTATGAGATTCTATGCAAATGGTATGTTGTGATGTACTGTAGAATCCATGTGTGCAACCTATATCAGTTCACTGCCAGGCAACCCCTACTACAGATAGAGGATCTTCTCCTTATTTCCCATGGTAAGAGGTCATCGATCACCTTCTCGTGAATGCTAGACTTAATAATATATATTAAATGACCATAGAATTTCTGATACTATAACTACACAAATTAAATTTTTTACACAACATTTGTTGAGATTTTTTTGAACTTCGACTTCACAACAGCAGTACACTACCATCATAATTTTGTCATTGTCAGCATCAGAATGGAATTTTTGAAGAGGAAGTGAAAAAAAAAAAAACCCTCAAAAGTGGGATTCTTTTTTCATAAAAGAAAAGATTGTAATAAAATAAGTTTTTAACATGATTGAAAATACACAAATACGGCTACGGCATAAGACATAACTCTGTATGTACGAATATGTACGTGAAATTCACTTGAAAAATTCTGTGATATAAATCTTCCAGATTTTAAAATCATCTATGCATCTTTCTAACGTAAAACCTCGATCGAAGAAGTTAACCTTGGTACAAAAAATGCGAAATAAGTGAGAAGTAGTTTTACAGACAATAATCATGCATATATTTGTAATATGCGAACTATTTAGTTATTTGGACAAAAGAGTGAGATACATGAGAAGTGGTTTGAGACGAATAATCATGCATTTGTAATATGAGACTGGTTTATTATTTGGATGACATAGCTTTACTAAGGATCGTATATGCACATATTTTTCAAAAAAGTTGATTATAAAATGAGTGTAAAATTTTATTAAATTACCAAATAATTCATATGTTCAATTTTTTTTTGAAAAGAATACATACATTCAACAAATTTTATACTTTCATAAAAAATGCACCATAAGATGAAATCAGTACGTACAACAAATTTTATACTTTATCAAAAGTGCTCCCCAAGATGACCTCGGCATTTGGGTTGAGGTGGTATTTGCACATGTAAAAGCAGAAATTAAAATGTTCAAGTACTTGTAACCCTTGAAGATGTATATATGCAAAAGTTTAAAGATAAGCGACGGCTGAGGTCCGAAGATCAAAATCAAGTATTATGAATTTGTTGGGTTTTCATTTAATATTGTGGTCCACTTGTGGTGTCTGGGCCACACGATAATTAAATACACCATAAGATCCAGTTAGTAGAATACAGTTATTGGACTTAACTCATTAGGTGTCCATTAGGATCCGATTATGTGTGGGATCCTGTTTAGGTGAAATTGGGATTGGTCCCTCCCCTCTATATAACATGAATTCCCATGAGGTCATATACATCAAGAAAGATAGAGAGAGGAAACTAGAGAGAGTTCGTGCTTGGGTTATATATCTATCTGCATCTGATGTTCGCGCGGTTCGTGCACGAGTGGGAGTCGTCTTCTTTTTCGTCTTCTTCCTCCGTGTACGCGAAAGAGGATGACTTCCGTCGCATGTATTCTTATACATCCCTAACATGTGGTATTTTTATATCAAACTGTTTAAAAATGAACCTTTACTCTTTAAAGACCATTAATGGGTCCAAAACAGACCTAGAAAAATAGGCCTAAGATCCATAACTTAATGGACCTTACAGGTTACCATTAGTGAACTTCAAAAGATAAGGATAAATTAAGAAACTTAAATTAAACAGTTTTAAATTTTAAAGGTATATGTTACATTAACGGATATAAACGGATACAGATATTGTGTATCTCGATTTTATTCGGGTTGGATACTAAACGGATACAAATTTAGGTCTTAAATAAGATCCAAACATATCTAATACCCAATATCTAAATATGAAACCCGTTAACTAGATCTGTTACGGATTTTAATCCAAACCCAACATAAAATCCAAAACCTTATAAGAGACCCAATGAACTGGATCTATTATGGAATTATGATTTGTTCTAGATTTGGAAGACATTATTTATGTACCATCTTTTAGTAGAAATTTGGTTTCAGTATCAAAACTTGATTCAAAAGATTTTCGAGTCAGTCTTGAAAATTCTATTGTTATTGGTACTGGTTCTCTATCTGATGGTTTATATAAATTGTGTCTTAGTAATGTGAATGAACAATCTCATAATACCATGCATACTTCAGTTCTTATTGGTCACAAGCTTGATACAGTTAATGAAAATTCATCCATGTTATGGCATAGGAGATTAGGACATATTTCCACGAAGAGACTTAATAAATTAGTGGGAGAAGGAGTGCTTCACACTCTGGATTTCATTGATTTTGAGATATGTATTGATTGCATTAAAGGAAAGCAAACACACATGCCTAATAAGGGTTCCACTAGAAGTTCTGAAATTTTAGAAATAATTTACATTGATATATGTGGTCCGTTTTCACCCTGTCTGACTAGTGAGAGGTATTTTGTCACTTTTATAGATGACTATTCTAGATTTATATATCTCTATTTACTTCTTAAAAAGGTAGATGTCTTTAATGTCTTTAAAGATTTCAAGAAGGAAGTAGAGAAACAATCAGAAAAAGTAATCAAGATAGTTATATCTGATAGAGGTAGTGAGTACTATGGTAGGTACAGAGAGATGGGACAAAGGCCTAAACCATTAGTAAGATTCCTTAAAGAGGAGGGTATTATACCTCAGTACACTACTCCTGGCAGCCCATATCATAATGGGATTACAGAAAGAAGGAATTGTATGCTTAAGGAAATGGTCATGACAATGTTAAGTCATTCTACACTTTCTTTATCCTTGTAGGGTGAGGCCGTTAAGACAGTTGCACATATTGTGAACAAAATCTCTACGAAGGCTACCCCTAAGACTCTCTATGAGTTATGGTGTGGCTAGGAAATCTTCTGTGAACTATATGCGCATATGGGAGTGTTCAGCTGAGGTTATATCATACAATCCACATGAAAAGACTTTTGATCTCAGAACAACTAGTGGACTATTCATTGGTTATCCAGAGAGATTAAAAAGGGTTTAGATTTTATTGTCCATCACATGTTCCCATCATTATAGAGACAGATAAAGCAAAGTTTCTTTAAGACAGCAGAGTTAGTAGGAGTGGACCTTCTCGAGAGATTTCTTTTAAGGAGTTATATGATCAAGATGAAACACTTATAACAACTGACAACATTGTTTCCATATTCATTTTTCAGAATGATATTTTGGGAGAACAACTAGTTGTCGTTGGTCCACTGCAAGTTGCTTCAGAGCCAGTGGATGTCGCAGTAATTGACTAACCACCTCCTCAAGTGGATCAGGAGCCAATACTGCGTCGATCTGAAAGAGTCAGGAGACCTACTATATCTGATGAGTTTATAGTGTATCTACATGAGGACAATGTAGACATGGGTGACGTTGATGATCCAGTGACGTTACTCAAGCCATAAAGAGTGAAAAATCCGCCTATTGGTTTGAAGCTATGAAGGAAGAACTTGACTCAATGACTAAAAACAAAATTTGAGATCTTGTTGACTTGCCAAAGGAGTCTAAACTTGTTAGATGCAAATAGATATTTAAAACTAAAGTAGACTCTAAAGGCAAAGTTGAACGATATAAGGGCCAGAATAGTAGCTAAGGGTTTCACTCAAAGCGAAGACATGGACTATGATCAGACCTTCTCTCCAGTTTCTAAGAAGTTCTCATTCAGGATAGTCATGGCTTTAGTGGCTCATTTTGACTTAGAGTTACACCAAATGGATGTGAAAACGACTTTCCTCAATGGAGACCTAGAAAAAGAAGTATAGATAGAACAACCTCAAAGGTTTCGTGCTAAAGTGAAAGGATACTTAGTATGCAAATTATGAAAATCTATTTACGGACTTAAGCAAATCTCCCGCCAATGGTTCATAAAGTTTAATAAAATCATACTGTCTTTTAGGTTTAAGGAAAACATTATTGATGAATGTTTGTACCTAAAGATTAGTGGGAGATGTCTACTATGTTTTGGACATTAAGATCACTAGAGATAGACCCTCATGCACTCTTAATCTTTCTTAGAAAGCTTATATCTTGAAGGTCTTGAAAATGTTCAATATGCAGTCTTATGCACCTGATAAAATGCCTCTTGTGAAAGGTGATAAATTCAGTGAATTGTAGTGTCCCAGAAATGACTTAGAAAGAAAATAGATGGAGCCTATCCTATATGGTTCAACCATTCGGAGCTTGATCTACTTTCATACTTATATACGTTTAGATATTGCTTTTGTTGTGGATATGTTTAGCAAGTACCAAAGCAACTCAGGCATGGATCATTGAAAGGCTGTCAAGAAAATCATTTATTATATCTGAAAGGCACGATAGATTATATGCTTACATATAGGAGGTCAGATCAGCTAGAGGACATTGCATATTCTGATGCTGATTTTGACGTCTATCTTGACACAAGGAAGTCCACTATAGACTACATCTTCTTTTTGCTAGGAGGAGCTATCACCTGGTGCAGTAAGAAACAGAGTATTACAATAGCTTCTACTATTGCAGCTGAATTTTATTGCTTGTTTTGAGGCTAGTGGACATGGCATTTAGTTGCGGAATTTGCTCACATGTCTACTATTTATTGATTTCGTCTCTAGACCTATTATGATTTAATATGATAATTTTACTGCGGTCTTCTTCTCTAAGAACAATAAGATGTCCAAGAGAGGAGAAATTTAGATATCAAGTATTTTACTTTTAGAGACATAGTGAAGAATCATGAGGTATCTATAAAATATATTGGGACAGATCTTACGGTTGCTGACCCACTCATTAAGAGACTATTTGCTAGCATTTTTTATAGTCATGCGATTCAGATGTCTTGTCAGTTCTCTCGATATGTTGTGATATTTTTAGTTTGACATGTACATTTGTGATCATATTTAAATCTTGATTCTTCTATTATTTTCTGCCTATTCTATTTATTGTATATACATGTTGATTATAGATTATAGCTAGCAGATTGCATACTTAAATAGTGATCAACATATAAATATTAGGTTTGAGTTTATCTACAGTTCCATATTTGGTATTTAATTATAATAAGTTGGTGGCATTATGGTACATAGAAGGAGGTGTGTAATTGAATATATTTGTCACCATGACCCCTGTCATTTGACTTTATATTCTTAAATTCTTTAGATTCCGTTAATTGGAATAGTGTGTAGTTTTATTTTTTTATCGTGGGCGCTCCTACCGTGTTTCTCTCTTAAGGTGTATGCCCATGACATCAAATCTTCAATAGTCTTTTTGAAATAATATATACTTATATTATTTGTATGTTTTCAAAGGAAGATTTGATATATTTATGACAAGTTGAACCAAACGGGAGAATGTTGGATTTTCACCTAATATTGTCACTTGTGGTATTTGGGCCGTAGGATAATTAAACACATCCTATGGTCCAATTAGTGGAATACGGTTATTGGGCTTAACCCATTATGTGCCCATTAAGATCCTATTATAGGTGGGATCCTGTTTAGGTGAAATTGGGACTAGTCCATCTTCTCTATATAAGTAGCACATGACTCGCCATGAAGTCATATGCATCAAGAGAAATAGAGAGAGAAAATCAGATGAAGGTTGTACTCGGGTTATACGTCTCTCCGCATCTGATATTCACGCGGTTGTGCACGAGTGGGAGTCGTCTTCTTCGTCGTCTTCCTCCGTCTACGCAAAAGAGGGATAACTTCCGCAGCAGGTATTTTTATACATCGCTAACATAATCTACTTGTGCTCAGATGTCCACCCAATTTGGCCTAATTCTGTATCATATGACCTGATAGGAATCTCAGTCATCAAACAGAGAATTAGAGAAACTTCAATAATCTCAAACAAAGAAACACCCTGCAGGTAGGAAAGTTATGCTTTAATTAAGACTAATGCTTCCATCTGAAATCTTACGTGCAACTGCAAGATTGGAGAAATGTTGCACAAATCACCGTATGAAGACAAAGGGACTTCTTTCACTTTTTAGTTTGTCCAATCCGGTGCAGGTATAGTCATGAGTTTTCGACAAGACAATGGAGTAGATAGCAGACTAGCTGTGTAATTAAGGTGCCAAATGGTCGTCTACGACACGTGCATGGAACCATTCTTAACCTGCTCGTTAGTCGTCCCACTACGAGAATAGTCTCCCTTTTATTTAATGTTTAATTATTTGGAAGGAAAAAAACAACAGGCATACGTTGGATATTGGAGGTGGAGATGAATAACAGGTTATTCTTCTTCAACTCGAGAGGATTCATTCAATAAAAAGAGAAATATATACTTGCTGTAAGGTTTTTGAAGTGTTGCAGTTTAATTGCCATGGGATAAATAGATTGGATGGTGCAACACTACAACGAACTACAGGATAATGCGGTACAGGCCAACAAGTTTCTATAACAACTTGCCCTGGATAAGAACTTGGGTAAGGAGAATATAATAACCTGCAGCATGTTTGTTTGAAGAACATACTTCACAAGTAGCTTCCGGGATCTACTTTTGAAAGAACAACTTGATCAACGTACTCTGTTGCATAAGGTCTTTGTGATACAACAGAAACAATGATTTGTGTCTAAAAGGTTGCTGTCAGCCAAAACTTGTGCAGAATATCATATGTAGACAGGCTATCAAATTAACTATCAAGAACACTTGCTAGGTAAACCTTGTGCAGAATGAGTTCGACAGATGCTCATCAAACAATTCCATGCAGTTAAAAAAATAATGTTAGAAACTTTTGCAAAGTAATTATGTGCTTGCTCAAGTGACAAACATCATCGGACAGTTAATTAGGGTATGTTTCTTGCAAGGATCACCTTCTAGCTTCAGGTAACGAAAACAGTTTGTTCGTCACTTGTCTACTTAAGCCAGAGTTCCTACTTACATGGAACCTCCAACCTCTTTATTTTTTCGCGAGATTTAATAGCATGCATGGTTACACTGTCCTACAGAAGGAGGTACAGTAAAACTTAGGGTTCATTGTAGCAAGTATTATTCCACTTAAGAAGAGTATTGTAGCAAGTATTATTCCACTTAAGAAGAGTATTGTAGCAAGTATTACTCATAAATTAGTAACCTACCATTGTCTCTCCACTGCTGGTGCCTGCTTCCCGAATCCCAATCCCATTACCATATTCAGGGCATGTATAGAAGAATGTACTGGTATCACAAAATTTGATGCCCGGCCGTGTCCTCACCTGGGTGGCCATTTAATGGTACGTCTGTTTCTTAGTTGCCTCGAAAAGGAGCTCTCTCAGATTCCTGCATGTTTGGGACACCTATCCACACTACCAAACAAACTCCATTTACAGACGATATATATGAGAACATAGGAGGCTAAGGTCAGCTTTGGTGTAGCTAGCCTCTAATCTGGAGCTGTTTAAGCTTCCAAGGTTTCAACCTACTTATATTAAGAGAAAGATATCAGGCCTTAAAAGTTGTTTATGTACAGTTTTTTAATCGTATTCTAACTAAAGGATCCACATTAAAATATTTTAAAGCAAAATACTTACTGCATATCCAGGGTGTGCAGCAAGTTCGTGCACACCCAATGGGTGTGCACTGTGTATGCAGGACGCGCGGCAATTGCACATCCCATCGGAGTGTGCAACAAGCCGTTCTCTATTTTAAGTTGAGGTGATGATAAGACTACAAGAGAAAGTTTAGCTTGTAACTACACACAATCAGTTACTCCATTCAATATTTTTTTCATATTGAAAGTAAAAATAAAAAATAACTTCTAATTAAAAGTTCACAGACATATCCTAATCCTAGTGAGAGTGAGAGCCCAAGAAGATTATCCTAAACCCCAAAATTTAAGATGAGATCCCACGGTGACACATAAACAGAAGTGCGACAAGATGTTTAACAAACAAAGTACTACTTTTGCTTCCTTGAGATGCTCCCTTGTGGAAAATGATCCATGATATTAAATAAAAGGATACACATTTGTCGAGTAGTTTTAAAGGAATATCTTAAGGGAGCAAGTTTAGTACTATCCACTATATGGAGATTGTGAATCTGTGATACACCTGATACCTCTCTGGAGGGATACTTATAAAAGTCCTTGAGATTTGCAGGCTTCAACAGCTCGACCCTTCCCCACCGGAACCAATCGCAGGAATGGTGACATCGACGACAGCAGTTATACTGCAGTCCCCTTTTTATTCTAGTAACTGGAGTGCTGTTACAAGAACAAGGAACACACAAATGGGTTCTTGGATAACGTCGGATAAGACTCCACTGTGTTCAGAAGTAACGTGGCCTGCAGTGGTGAGGAGCATTCTAACTCTATGGGAACATATGCACCGGCCGGGTTTCTCTCTGGTCAATATCTAGCAATGGGTCGCAGCTTTGAAAAAACAAATGTAATCTGAAGACTAGCAAAGTGTACAGTGTACCAACAAGCTCAAGTACGTTAACTTGTTAGTATCCTGTGGAAATTATAAATAAGAGGTCCGATTCAGTGCATCATGCGATCAAGTATTACAGTAAAAATAGCATTGGACCACACCATGTGGCCGAGTCTTCTGAATCACTTTTCTATGAACAAATCATGCACTGCATGGGGATAAAAGCAAAAACCTAGTAAGAAGCGGCGGACACCGGTAGGAAAAAGAGATGCATTGACGAAGCAAACAACTCCACTATAAAGAAAGCATAAGTATAGATGATCACAACACCCAAGTGGGAAAATTAATAAGGTCGAAGTGTGCTCAAATGGAATAAATAATAAAGGATACTAACGTAGAGAGGGAGAAGAGGGGAAGCAGTGCCAAAAGGCCTGGTCTTCCTTTTCCATACATCATTTCTTACTTCTACTCTGGCTTATATATATGTCTCTCCTCCTCCTATTTCAGTGCTTTAATTCAAGGTAGTTTGGAAAAGGTTTTTAAGTTCACAAGCAAATGGAGATTCTTAGTTAAAATATGTTCTTCCTCAACCGTGAATTCATAAACGTATGTACAGGCCTCTTCTGCAACGACTAGAAAGTCTAGAAACCTAAAGTACAAGGAATTAATGAAGAGAAAGAGGAATTAGAATCAAACCAAATTCAGGAGAAGAGAAGAAGAGAAGATCCAAACACGTACCCCTCCCCTCCCCTACCTGTCTTCTTCAAGTGCTACTCCAACGGTGGACAGTACTGAACACAGTCTGATATATAGAAGCATGTGGTGGTGAACTCAGCAGCCCCACCTGGTTCGTTTAGTAGGACGGCCGGCCGCCGGCTGCCGGCCAAGTGTAGGCCTCCGGGGACAGCTGCAAGCTGTTGACAAGGTGGGGTGGGGGGCTCTGGAACAGCTGAGTGCTTGTGTCCGGCAGGAGTTGATGCTGTTGCTGCGATGTGGGCGGCTGCCCCATCAGCTCGGGCGATCCCAAGGGCCCTCCAGCGGCAGGGAGCGCCTCCTCCTCCTCCTCCTCCTCCAGGGGCAGCCTCTCGTAGGCCGCGTTTCCGAACGCCGCGGCCATGATGACCACGGGGCCTGATGCGATGAGCTCCCCCACCACGCTGCCCCCTACGATCTGCCCCTGGCTTCCCGACAGGTAGATGGTGAGGCCCGCGGCCGCGGGCGGCGCCGGAGGTGGCAGGAAGGAGCCCGAGAGGGAGAGGATCTCGAAGCGGCCGTGGAGCGCGAGGACCGCCCCGGGCGCCGCGGGCTGGCGCAGTGTGACGTTAGCGACGGCGCCGCTCCCGCTGAGCACACAGACGCCGCTCTGGCGGCGGCGAGCGAAGGTGGCAACGCTCTCCCAGATGTCGCATCCGCTGGCGACCTCCATGAGGTGGGCACGCAGCGCGTTGGCGCTGTCGCGGGTGATGATGATGGGGGGCCTGGGCTTGTTCCTGGAGCCCGGGGGGCGGCCGCGCGGGCGACGGGTGGTGGTGTCGCCTTCGGCGGGGACGGCGGCGGTTCCCCCCGAAGAGGCCGAGGGGTCGGGGGCCGCTTCCTTGGCTTCCCCGGGACTGTGTCCGGTGCTGCTGCTGTTGTGGTTGGTGTTGTTGCTCCCATTGACGGTGTTGTTCTCGTCAAGCTCGTCCTTTGGGCCGCGATGGAGACTGCTGAGATCGTCCTCGGAGCTGGGTCGCTGCTGGTTGAGCTGCTGCAGGCGCTGCTGGAGGTGGAGGGGGTGTTGGAAAACTCTTGTGTGGAAGGGAAACGGGAGGTGGTGGCCCTGTGAGGATGCAGCCTCTGGATCCATGTTCTTGTGTTACTCCTCTTCTCTTTCTTAGCTCCTCCTTTGTTAGATCACGGAGAAGAGAACTTGGAGATGGAACAGTGGCAGGGAAGGAGAGAGGTGGGGGACAGAGAGGAATCGGGAGATCAAGGAGAGACGGAATTGATGTGGAAAGAATTGAAAAGAAGAAGGGAAAGGAAAGACAGGAAAAGGGAGCTGCAGGGAAAGAAAAGAAGGGGGCTACCTGCTTCACTAGACTCTACCCTTTCTAGCTAGATCAAGGCAATCAAAAACTGCGGCCGCCGGCCTTGCCAAAAGGCGAAAGGGACAAGGAGCAGATCATCTAAGGTTTCGCTATAATCTTTCTCTAGCTCCTCCCATCACCCCCAACAAATTCCGAGAAGAGAGATCTGCACAACTTGGTCTCTTCCTCCTCTCTCGCCCTTTCTATCTCTAAGGTGGGTAAGTCCTTCCCCTATCTGATTCTAGTTGTAACCGGCGCTACTGTTTGTTGGATTGGATGGCTTCTTGTTGCTTTGGTTTGGTTTTTGTTCTTCTTGTTGGTGGTGGCATGGAGAGCGGGTGGGTTGTAGGGGAGGAGGTGCACCAAGGTCTAAAGAGAGATACAGGATGCGGAGAGAGAGAGAGAGAGAGAGAGAGAGAGAGAGAGAGAGAGAGAGAGAGAGAGAGAGAGAGAGAGAGAGTGTCACCACTCATGTGCACGCTACCAAAACCAAACCATCACAGAGGTCTTCTATCCGGAATAACCTAACCCTAACCCTAAAAATTAAAAACAAGAAAGCTGTTGACTCCCAATCCCATCTATCACTCTCTCTCTCTCTCTCCGAGTAGAAAACTAATCCAAACTTAGCTTCTCTCTCTTTTCCGGTCAGACGTAAAAATTTTGTTCAATAGAATTATTCGGACATTAAGTCATAAACATGACTGAATCAATAAGATCTTGTAGGATCTTGTGTTCAATCAGTAAAATCCTAAGTCAATGAGATCGCAAAATAGATTGCGTTGAATTGAGTCAATAAATTTGACAAAATCCAAAAAGATCTCAATAGTGGATCAGCCGTTGCATCCAACATCCTACCAACAGTAAAACATCAAATAATTTATTCACTACAATCCTCCATGCATTCACTTCAATTAACATATATCATAAAAATTAACGACGGAAAAGCTATATTCTTACATTTTCATCTGATCATCTTGCCCCCACACATTGATGCCAACGATGTCCTAAGATTATACTAATCTACTTAAGTTAAAGATCCAAGTCCCTGACGTGCGAGTAGTCCACCACCCACCACTGCCCTGCCGGCACGTCGTGCTTATCACGGTGGCCAGTGGCAGTGCCATAAATTGGACACACAAGGACGGGCCGTTGCCTAGAGAAACGGAGAAGTCCTGCAAGGACGCATGTGGGTTTCATGGGAAACCGTGGCGCCCTTCCCTTACAACATGGTCAGGCCTTGTCTTCTATGGATAGATTGAGAGAGGGAGGGACCAACGCCGTGGCCCGGATTGGTGGTCTCCCACTGCGGCCATCCGCCCAAGTTAAACTCACAGTCCCACTCTTCTCTTCACAATCACATCCACAGCCTCGTGATTGATACGGACTCCATACGCTATGACTTTTCCTTCTGCTGCGGTTTATCTCTGGAGAGCAGATTGCTTTACACTGAAATTTAGGTTTTGTAACAGAAATTTGATTATTTTATTTATCGTCAAAAGAAAATATTTATTTTTAATAAAGAATATCCGTCTGATAATTATCGAAATCGAAAACGGATATTTCCGATAAGTTATAGGAATTGGAAACGAAAACACCTGTTTTTATATTCGTTTTCTTATTCCGATTATTATTAAAGATTTTTAAATGTAATTTTATGGCTACATGATTACATTCGTTGTGTTTTAATCTTATTGATCATTATTTAATACACTAAAGCGTATTAGTTATATTTATGTTTTATTCTATATGTTTTAAATAAATAAATCAAGAAATTAACAGTTTTCGATAATTAACGAAAATAATATTCGATTCCGATATCGAAATTGAAAATAAATCGGAAACGGAAAATAGACTTTTCGATTTTATCGAAAACGGAAACAGAAAATAAACTTTTCGATCTTATTAGAATCGAAAACGAAAACAGGTTATCGGAATCGAAAAATAAAAACACATATTTCCGTACGAATATCCTACCCATTTACAGTCTTAGTGGAATCTAACTATATTGAGAGAAAGAGGATTCAAGCATTTGTCAAGATGAGAGATCACATGAGAGATTTTTTACAAATTTGATAAATATATGTGTCATTCTTCTCTCAATACTAATAGATTCTAGTCCAAAACAATGCCGAGAAGATCTCCTCTTTTATCTCCATCACCGGGGCATTTTTTGTTTCTCTTTTGGGTGGAATTGGAGGTACACACTAGGGGAGATCTTGGGACAGACTTGGCCAAAAAGTGCTGGAGGTCACCCTTGATGGTTCCTTTTTTCTCTTTACGGATAAAAGCTGAAAGAGGGGTAATTTTCTAGGACAACGTGGGAGGAAAGGAGAAATATATGCCCAACAGAGGGCCAGCCGGCCAAGGTATAGGAACGACAGTAAGTCAGAATAAGGTACGATTTAGTGAATTTGTTCGGAGAAGATTTGTAAACATGAGAAAAGCATTTCATAGGCACCTTTTAGGGAATGAATATTATCATTAATTCCAAGGAAGTAAAGTGTAGTAAGTATTCCACTAATGATAAAAAAGTAGGACAGATGATACAAAGAGGTAAAGTATCACAATCTATGTAATCTTTTCTATGCTGCATTTTCTTCCTTTTGCACATCTTTTACGTTGCATGCAGTGCAGTAAATATTACTCTTAGAGAGTACCTTTGATCGTAGACCATATCATTGTATAATACAAATGGAAACTTTACCCTCAAGTCATGTATAGGCTTGCGACTTTTTTCAAGGTGTTGTTTGTTTTAACATGAAACTCTTGTAATTCATCGGTTTCAAAATTATTAATTTTAAAATAAGTAAAATTTTATGATTTTAAAATTTAGAAGCATTTGTTTAGTTGATTGCAAAATAAAATAAGAGAATGCTTCATTCTTCTTGTTTTGATTTACTAGGGTCATTTTTGTAAATCAAAACAAGAAAATTGAGCTGCCAAGTGGATAGATAAGATTTAGACAGAATTTTATTTTACGCGATTTTACATCATTTCATATATCTAAAAGTATTGTAAAAAAATAATTATTTTAGATCCTGCTATTAGGGCATAAGCAATATTGATGGTAGTGTAGATATTTTACAATTATTGATGGTTTCCATTGAATATTGGTGGAATACTATACCCAAGTTCACGGTCAAAAGCTTTTGTTTGGAGTTGCACGACTATAATATTTTGATAGAATTTATAAGTATTACACATAATATCATATTTAAAAAGGTGTAGTCACAATCAAAGAAGAATATAGGAATACAAAAATCTTTGTAATTTCTAGGTGGTCCTTGGAAAATTTATGCCGAAAATATATAAGCATGTAGATGTATGAAATTCTATTAAGTGGTTTTTTCGACCTGCATGCTCCTGAAATTTCTTTATCAGATCATAATCTAAAATTGACCTCTATTTAGTTAAAATCTTAAGAAAAATAATGATCATACCCTCCCGCATATATACAACCATCAATGTGTGGAAGAAAATTCAAAGGGTGTTCCTGCCCTCTTATATATGGTGCCTCCCAACTTAATTGGAGGCTTGAAGCTAGGAACTCCCATTTTTAGTGGCAATTTTTACATGTATATTCCTAAAAAATGATTGTATCTATACCTTCAACCTTCACCTATTGTCATCAATGTATCTGAAATCTTAAAAATATTACAATTATGCCCCTTCGTCAAAATATCGTTAAGTCAGACATGAAGATTTTGGATATATGTCTTTAAATTTACTAATATTTTATACATATATCCTTTAAATTCACTAGAATTTTGCATCTGTGCCCTTGATATTATCAAAATTTATAGAATCTTTTTAAAATATTCAGTTGGAGTTCATGTCACATTGACGGAGGGACATAACCGTAACATTTATGAGATTTGAAGAGTATTGATGACAATATATGAGAGTTGGGGGTATAGATGCAAATACAATATTTCAGGAGCATATATGCAAAGAACCCTTTTCAGTTTGATATAATTTGGTCTATCTTTTTATAGAATAATGCACATTTTAACCACTGAGCAACACTTCCACCTTTGAATTTAGAGCACTATTCTTTAACATAACGTGTGATTCAAAAGTTTTCCTCATTTGCTAGTCGGTAGAACATGTTGTATTTAATTTATAGCTTTCTCAAGGAAAGAGACTAAAAATGCGCTTTTTACTTTATAAGAAATTGTTAGTATGGTTGTATGTGAAAATTTTTGACAGACTAAACGTTGGTCAGTAAAAACAGGGGTATAGTTATACAAATACGTTTTGGGATGTGTGAAAAAGGTTATACATCGAATAAAAAATATTTTCTTGCCTAAGTTAAAAAGGATTTTGCAGTCAATTTCTTGTGATAAATTAGGAATAAATTTGGGGTGAGATCTAGTTATACAAAAGAAATTTCTAAAACTAGAGATCAAATTTTTGCTTAAATGTACTTATGGATACACGTTTATGAATGACTGGAATTCAGTGAACTACCAGATTCCCCGCCCATCTATTACCAAAAGAAAAGAAAAAGAAAATTTCTAAAACTAGAGATCAAATTTTTGCTTAAATGTAGTTATGGATTCACGTTTATTTATAACTAGAATTCAGTGAACTACCAGATTCCCCGCCCATCTACTACTAAAAGAAAAGAAAAAGAAAATTTCTAAAACTAGAGATCAAATTTTTGCTTAAATGTAGTTATGGATTCACGCTTATTTATGACTAGAATTCAGTGAACTACCAGATTCCCCGCCCATCTACTACTAAAAGAAAAGAAAAAGAAAATTTCTAAAACTAGAGATCAAATTTATTTATGACTGGTATATATATATATATATATTATGGTGAGGTTTACTGCCGTGCGTGACTGTTTTGACTATCCTTTTATATTGAAACAATTAAAATATTTAATAAAATTTTAAATATTCAATTACCTCTCTTAAGATTATTTCCTTCTCTTGGGGTCTTATTTTTACCGTCTGATCAAATCTAATCGTGAAATTCAATCATGGCCGTCAAAAGATCATGAAAAAAGAGTCAAAATAGAAAATTGGTCAGGTTGTCTTTTAGGTTGTTCCCATTCCCTATTTTAGTATTTATGTGAAAATTACCTTGCAGAGGAGAATTGAATATGTAGAATTTTATAATGATTTTTATTTTTTTTAACTTGAGGATAAGGCCCAAATGCACTGCATGCTAAAACCACACTACAACACTTCTCTCTCTCTCTCTCTCTCCATGGTGCTATGGTGTGTTTGCTATTTTGACTTTCTCCATATTTTCTTAAAAAAATATGATAAATTTTTAAATATTCAACTCCCCTCTCAAAATAAATTTCATCTCTTTTGGTTTAGTTTCATCATTAGATTGCGAGACTTTCAATATAAGTTGTCTCATTTTACATTCTTAAATTAGTGATCAATACTAAAACCCCAAAAGATGGAAAAAATCTTAAGACTAATATGACAATTTTTTTTTATTTTTTGACTTTTTTATGAATTTTAAAAATCGGGATTTACATGTGATTGATGAATGATTAAGATTGGGTTTCAAGATCAAATCACAATTGGACGGCCAAAATAAAGTCTTAAAAGATGGAAACAACCCTAAGGAGGTTATTGGATATTTATAAATTTATAATTTTTTTTAAATATAGGGATGAGGTTCAAAACAATACATATAATTTAATTGTATGCACTATATATATATATATATATATATATATATATATATATATATGAGCACGCGTGTGTGAAAGTCACATGCTCTCTCGACCCCTCCTCCCTATATTAAAAAAGTAAAAATTATAAAAATATTTAAAATATTTAATTAGCTCCTTTAAGTTTGTTTCTACCTATTGGGATTTATTTTTTACCATATAAAAAAAAAAAACTCAACCTTACCATCCTATCGAGTGTACTTTTCGTTGGAGGCCAAAACTAAAATCTTAAAGGATTGGATCAGCCATAAGGTTTAATCTAACTAATATTTTTTGACCATTTTAACAATTTTAAATATATTTTTTAATGCATATTTGATTGGATGGTTACGATTGACTTTCGTGATTGAATGGTAAAAATTAACAAGGATGAGAACTACTTTGAAGGGCCTATATATATATATATATATAATAATTTTTATTTTTTAACATGATGAGAAAAAGATTTTGAGGCGCATCTAACTTAGATGTGTCTTGAGGCATATGGGGCCGGCTCTAATGAGCCCCAAGGTTCATCTAACTTTGATGGCCTCCCCTCAAAACTCTTACTTTTTCATCTTAAAAAAAATAAATAAAAATTATCAAAAAATTTTAAATATTCTAATACTCTCATCTATGTTGGTTTCTATTTCTTGAGATTTAATTTTTACTGTTAGATTAAAAAATTTAACTATAGACTTCCAATCAAATACGTTGTTGTTTGAGAATCAAAACTAAAATCTAAGGGGATAAGAACAACCCTAAGGACTAATCTGATAAATATTTTTGACTATTTTTTAACATTTTCAGACGTTAACTCTTTATACATATATGATCGGACGGCTAAGATCTGTTGAGTTTAGACGGTGAAAATTAAAACTTCAGATATGGGAACAACTTTAAGGAGCCTATTTGAATATTTAAAAATTATTGATAAAGTTCATTTGATCCGTTACGCGCACGCACGCACGCGCACATACACACATAGAGTCATCTAATCAAAGGCATCATTATTTGAGATCAAAACTAAAATCCTAAGAAATGAGATCAACTATAAAGACTAGTATGATAAATTTCCATTTGTAACTATCTTTTAGTACTTTTGGATGTTGGTTTGTGATATCTACATCGTCAAGATCAGACAATGTAAATTAAAGGTCTAGAGATGAAAACAATCTTAAGGGATCTATTTGAATATTTAAAATTATTAATAAATTTTATTTTATTTAACATGAAGAAAAGAGATTTTCGAGAAAGTGAGCCCGAATATTTATATATATATATATATATATATATATATATATATATATATATATATATATTAAGGTTGTTCCTATTTTTTGTGATTTAATTTTTACCATTGATCGTAAAACTCAACTACACAGCCACCTATTCGAGTTTGTTCTTAATTAGGATCAAACTTTAAAAAAAAAGAAATTTAACAAAAAAATTTTACACGTACTCGATCGGATGAGTGCGATTGCCTTTTATGATTTAATAGTGAAAATTAAAGTTTAAGAGATGATAATAACCTGAACAACTTAAGTAAATATTCAACAATTTTTTTTGATGATTTTTCTTTTTCTTTATAACGTACGCAGCGGGAGATTTCAAGTTAAATGAGCCCTGATGCTGGTTGAATCTTTTCTCTCTCTCTCTATATATATATATGGTTTTTGTAGTTTTACGATTGGATTAGAAATTATAGTTCAATTACGATGCTTAATGTTTTTATTGGGAGTAGATGTGGGTTAGGAGGGGGAAACAAAACTACAGCTGTTCCCATGCAACACCCCTTGGTGGGAACTCGAGCAAATGGGAAGAAGACGACAGCGAAGCCGTCGGCATGGTGGCATTGATTCGTGAGGGAAGCGACGAAGCACCATATATATGTGCACACATGTGCGGTGGACTGCCGTTTCCCACGGCGCATGCGAAGGGTTGTTCGGTAAGCAGAGGCGTGCCCCTACGTACGCCGTGGGGGACCAACCTCTCGAGCTACGCCAGACGAGAGAATATAAAAGTTGAATCCAGAACAAAGGGGGGCGATATTGGCTTTGGAATTAGTTGGTTTATTTTTTACTTTTTAATTGGGAGGTCTCAAATTTTATTTTTAATTGGAGTTTAAAATTTTTTTTAAGATATTTATCTCCGATCCATAGATGATCATGTAGACTTAAATTTCTCACCTAATTAGATAAAATTATCGATTAATTTAAAATTATCTCAAACTTTAGAGAATTTCTCAGGCTTTATCTCTAGTTACTTATAATATCTTTATTGGCTTTGGAACCTTGGTTCACTTGTTGCCTTTTAATTGGAAGGTCTAAGTTTCATTCTTAGTTGGAACTTAAAAGTTCTCTTAAGATATTTATCAATAGTTTATAGATGATCAGATAGATCTAAAATTTTCATTTAATTAGATAGAATTATCTCTAATTCTAAAGAATCTCTAAGACTCTGTCTCTAGCCGTTTGTAAATATCTATATAAGTTGAAAAAAAAACAAAAAGTGATATTGGCTTTGTGCTATGAACAGCGCCATGCCGACGTCTGGCAGTGGCGAGAGGAGCACCGGAAGGCGTCGAATCCAAAGTGATATGGAAGTGGAGCATAAAGGCTGGGGCGGTCTCCCTTCCTGTCCCTCCGTGGCATCATTTAAGCTTTACATAGGTATGGGTGTGAAAGAGAGGAATGCTATTATACTGTTCATTACCATTTCTTTATTATATTTATTGATTCTCGTTAAAATTATTTTTGATATAATTTTTTTGACTGATATCATATTAAGTGAAATTCTTTAATTGAGTGATCAAATTAATTACTCTAAATGAATTACAAAAATAGTAAAAAATATTATATATACATATATATATATAATAACATTCTTCACCTGAAACAAAGGGGGCGACTAATTCTCCTCCCTTCCCGCGCCATATGATTGATTGGTGGGGGCCAGTGTCAGCCATTTGATCTATTTAACTTAAATTTTTATTTGAAAATAAATAATTAAAATAAAAAGATGAGGAAAGGTAAAAACTTGGCAGCCTTTCTTGACTAAGATCTATCGAACACAAGTGACATCTTAAGAACATTGAACACCCTCTAAACCTACACATTAAACTCACAAAAACAAAAGGACCTGCTTCTTTTCCTTTTCTTCTTTCTTATGCCAGCACACTGAGTAGTGCCTTCTTTCTTATCAGTAGGTCAGAGAGGGATTCGGAAAGGCCTTCCTTAGGCAGGAAGTCTCCCACGTCCGCCTCGGATTCAAAAGTCCTCGTGAGAACCCAGCCACACGGGTCTGCTGGCGGGAGGCCTGGGCATCTCTAAATGGGCCGGCCCACAGAGGAACGAAACTGCGCCCTCTCACTAGCCCCTCTACTTCGAAGGGCGGTGCGCGGCCTTCGGAGCAGTCGTGCTCTGAGTGGACCAGCGCATTTAATATGGATTGGAGGGCGTCCCACCCTCTCGTATGATGGCGGGAGATTATGATTCAAAAAAGACACATTTCGCGCTTGCGGGCGGACGCCGGTTCGACGGTCACGCCTGCTCGAGGTGGACGTCTCCTCGTTTGCCAAGGGAGGCAAAGAGCTTCCCCTGAATGGACATTTCCAACATGTACCAGGGGGATATGAACCCGCCTTACCACCGCGAGTGGAAGGCTACTTCAGACTGAATCTTCCGCATGGACTCTCTTGAGCTCATTCTTCTTCCTCCAACCCCCCTTGAGCCATCCATGTTTCTGTTCCTTGCCTCTTAATGGCTCGTCGTGTAGGACAGATGTCCAAGGACACGTCTTATGCCTAGGGGGTCAAAGTGGATCGACAGGCGATGCGACCCTCGACGTTCTCTGAAGGTCACTTGTTGGAGATCCGGACAAAATTCTACATTCCAGAAGAATATCGGCTCAGCGTTCCTCGACCTTTGGAGCGCATCTATAGTAGGAGAACCCGTTCATTCATAGCTTACGAGGCCATGCTTGATGTGGGGTTCCGCTTGTCAGTTCCTACGTGTGTAAAGAGGCTCCTCAATCATTTCCACCTGGCATCGGGGCAAATCATGCCTAACTCCTGGCACCTCATAATGGCGCTCTTCATGCGAGCAAAGGAGCTTGGGTGTGCGGACCCTTCATTGGTGATGTTGCAGTTGGCCTTTCAACCAAAGAGGGGGGGCAAGGCCTAGTAACTGAGGGTTCGTCCAGGTTGAGGCTCGCGAGAAAGCTTTGTTTCTTCTCACATAGTTTAGTAAGGTTGCCCATTGGAAAGATTGCTATTTTTGGGTGACCTAGCGGGAAGAGGGATGCTGGCTTTTTCTTGTTGCTTTTAGAGACCTTGCCGTCGGGCCTTCCATTGATCTTCCTCTGGTGCCAATACCTCCAGCAGATCTACGTAGCCATCAAACCACTCTAAAATGAGCACAACACATTCATCTCCAAAGTATTTGGAGACCATCTAGAACCCAAAAAAATAATGATAATTGCTAAGATTATAATACATCCATCAACCACCTAAAAACTGAAATATATGGTACATCCAACTCCATCCATTTTACAAATTTATCCACCAAGCATTTGGATAGCACATATAGTAGAAAAACACAACTATTAATATAGTAGCACATATGCTAGCCATCAAACCACTTGAAACTGAAATACACAATACATCAATTGGAATAAAAAAATTTATTTACAATTATAAAGTGTCACTCTTGATTTTTCTATCTACTTTACAGGGAAAAAATAAAAGCTTATGTCTCCCTACACTCCAACTCCATCCACTTTACATCCATTGTATCGTTAATGTCCCCATCAAATCATTTCAATTGTTTTGCATTCTTCTTAAGAATATACAAGGCAAGCCAAGTCCTCAATGCGGTTACATGGTCTTGCATTCACAATACTTTCAACATTAGAAAGATACAACCATATTAGTCTATATAAAAATCTTAAATCTATATATACTTCATTTGTACTTGAGAAAAATCTCATTAGAAATCTCCTTTACGTACGAGACATTCTTCAAACTTCATGACATATAATCCACAGTCCACGCTTTTTATCGAAAAAAATCAACAGGATTTGTCATTAAACTCATATTTCAAAATAATAATTCTACAATTATATTTGAAACTTCAAAAAAGATATGTTATACCTTATACTAGGATGACTTGGACAATCTGCATTGACCTAAAATTCTCATTCAAGGATCTCATCACATTCAAACATAGAATTTAATACATCTTTCAGCTTATCAATCTAAGGCAAAAATAAACAACACACATCACAATAACATGGAGTAGAACAAAACTACTAGTTAAAACGTCATTTATTTGTAGTTTGCAGGCCCATACCAATTCTTCTGCATCCTTTTGGTATATAGGGTGACTTTTTAATGAAGTATATGATACAAAACATTTATGCTCAACATCAATCACAAGAAGATGGAAATGGTCCGTTAAGTGACAAACTACCAATATTCTAGACAACTAAAAAAATTCTTCTTTTGAAGCCATCCGTAAATAAATACTTACACTCCTCTCAAAACTTTCAAGTGATTTTTCAAGAAAACATTTCGAGTAACCCTAAACAATAAAAGATAGTTAACATTACTATGCATCCAAATATCAATATAAAGAGTATTAAACTTGAATATTATAATTAACGCACAGCTAAAACTGATGGAAGAAATATGCAATTTTAAAATTCATTCATGTCTTTCACCATTCTTTCTAACAGTACCTCTCAGTACACATCAATAACCTATCAAAAATTTTCAAAAAATGATAAAATCAATATAAAGATCGAAAATCAATATATTGTAGCAGCTGTCCACTTTAATAGTTATATATACTTACATCTTCAGAAATAAAGTGATCGCTGAAAAGTAACTCTTCAACATATGATTGATATATAGAGGCATTGGCAAACGTAGTGTATACTAAGTGACTATCATAAAAAGAATTAACCAAAAAAATTAGAATATTATTTAACGTCAAACATATGATTAAAATGTATGGAAAGTGACTTACTTATCAATAATTTCTTCTCTTAAAAAATTTTCAATGATTTTCTTTTCATCCTCTGAGATAAAATCTTTGCCAAAATAATCTCTTCTTTTCTGCCAATGAGACTAAAATACTAGATAATTAAATTACTAGTTCATAAAGTTTCAAAGAATTATGCATAAGAAATTAAAGCAAGATTTTATATTTTCGATTTTTCATTGTTCTTCAAATCCTCAAGACATTTTTTTATAATCTCATGAACATGTATCATACTTGTATGTGATGTAGAGGTTTTTTCTATATCAACTTTGTTCGTCATATTCTTCCTCTTAAAAACAAATGGAGACTATTTTTTTAGTGCTTTCTAATATTTACATCAATTCTATTCTTTATTCCCTTGACAAGCAATAACATATGAACCTCTACTTCATTCTTTGTTCTATTTTTCTCTTCTGCATCGTTTATATCTGAATCTACCTTATCGATTGTGACATTCTCGTAATGACATTCTTCTTATTCCTCTTTTGGCCTAGCCAAAATCAAAGTCTTCATCAAATCTCTAACTTCATTTTTTAGACTTTGAATTTCTTTATCATATTTTAACTTCCATTTTTGAGACCTTCGATACTTTTCAGTAAGAATTTTCATTTGTTCTACCACTTGCTTCAGTAAATATTTTTCTTTTGAACTCTTTGATACATTCTCTATTTCTTGTATTTCTTCCTTGCCTTCTTTTTTTTTGTGCATATTTCGGATCACATTATTGTCTTTCTTTATTACCCTCCAACTTGAATTATGGACAGCCGCATCAGAGTATATTGTTTCAAGTCCAGAAGGTCGTAATCTCTCTATTACATGAAAACGAAAAAGAAGTAACTTACATTCTTATGTAAGCATAAGTAAGATTGTAAAATGAAAAGATACCTTAGTCTTCTTTACTTTTCTCCAAATTATTTTTTTTACACTACCTTTCCTTAACAGACTAGTTTTGTAACATCTAAAGAGTCTTAATATAGACTCAATGCAACAAGTCGGTGTTGAATCCGTATGCTCAAGGAATCAAGCCTGCAAAAAGATTAAAAAGAAAGTATATAAACATCATATAAAAAAATTAAAGGAATGGCATAAAAGAAGTAAAATTAATTAAGAACTTACACATAAGATGGTTGTACATCCAACGAGATAAGAAGACTCGTTTGTTTCGTTACTTCTAAGCCTTGATCGAACATTTTTTGCAACTTTGTCTAAATTGTGTAGCAAGAATGAATGAATAGCCACTGTCAAATTGTACTCTTTGATTGTGTCCACATTCTTAAGGTAGTACTATATATGTGCAGGATATGAAAAAGAATTCTGAGGCAATAAAAATAAAGTACACATAAAAGCAATCCATATACTAACTGTATACAAAATGAACACTTCATTATCATCTTCTTGTAATTCGACCATTTTCACAAAAATGTTATCTCTATGTGTGCTAACTTTCTGGCCATCCCGCAACTTATGTAGCTTTGATTTTTTTACACGTCCAGATAGTTTAATAGAACTTTCAGAACATGGAAGACCTACAATGATACTCACATCATTTATGGTAAATTTACGTATCTTCCCAGCAATTAAAAACTCATCATCCTTCACATAGCTCCCAACCACCTCTCTAAGTAATGCACTCTTAAATGTTAGTAGTGGGATATCAACAAAAACTTTAAACGGAGACTTGTTAAGAATTTCGCGATGACAATCTTGAAGACTCGCCCTTTCAATACATTCAACATACTATGAAATAAAGCATCGATGAAAAGAGTACCATTCCTGAGTCATTCTACCACCTTCTACTATGCTAAAAAGGAAAACACGTTGTTATACAAAAAAAGATAGTACAAAATTAATTAACAAATTGATATAAGATCATATTTTAAAATAGATACGAGATAAAGTAAAAAAAATATAAAATCAACATTGCTCAAATATAAACATTATGAGATTTGCTAAGATTCTAAGGATATAATTTGGATAGCAACAAGTATATCACGATTCCCTTGAGTTGCTTTAAAAGACTATAAGATTGAATTTATCTTGAAACTAGATATAAGGCCTTCTTATCAATTCCCTCGGTCACATGACGCTTTTAAACTTTTCTACTGCATGATTGCTTCACAATAAATGGGGAGGCAGGAAGAGAAAGAGAGGTAGATAGGATGCAGTTTAGCGATGCCTGAGTTGCCATTGAGGTAGAGACATAGAGAAGCCAAATATTATTTCTACCTGCAGTACTGCCTCATTTTTTTTTCCCTCTCTGTACTATTAATAAGGTAATTCTATTTTTCTTTTTTCTCTTTCTCTTCCATTCTTCAGTTGAAGATGCATATGGTGATCTTTATCTATTTATAACAAAGTATATGAGGTGTTTCATCTCATCTTTTTTCCCTTGTTAACTTCTGCCTTAGATGCTTGTTCACATCTTTACCATAGTCTGTATGGGAGAGAAAATCTGCAGATAGTTGCATAGCTAAAGATGTCTGCATAGATTCTAGAGACCAACACTTTGGTATTGTTGTTGGACGAACCAAAGATAGGAGATATCACTAAATTAAGATTCCTCTTAATGTCGCATGTGAAGCAAATGCATGCCTACAAAGAAATGAGATATGAATAGAAGCATGCAACCCATTGCCTTGGCTGACAGCCTTCAAGGCTTCAAAATGGATTAGCTCCAATGTTTGGAACAAGAAAAACACAGGACAACAAGTAGACTAGCATCTATTCAGTAGGAACCCATGAAATTTCCCTTTGATCTTGTAGAATATCTATGGTGAAGACATTTAATATTAAACTTCTTTCAACCAGCACCCTAATACTGTCACAAATTACAGCAGTAGATTCACAGTACCCCCTGACGATATCATTGGCGACCTGAAGGCCTTCAGTGATGACGAAAATTGTAAACATGTTTTGCTCGAGATTGAGAGTTTTGTTTTAAATTTCTGTGATGTTGTGCTTTTGAATAGGGAAGAGAATATTTCTGATGACAATGGTTAAGTGACTAAGTCACAGTTAGTCAAATGATCTGGCATAGTCTGTGAGGAGGCTATGGGAGTCTATTAATAATTGTTTTTTCTACTTTGTGGGGGTGGGAATCAGAATTGGAATTAGGAGTGATGCTCTGTCAAGTAATCCCATGATTATGTTTGCTCCTTTGGATTGGGTTTCTTATTTTTTTCTGATGGGTGTGGAGATAATATATAACTTAGCTTTACAAAGTCCATATCCATCACATCACTCCATCTTCAAGACTTTCAGGTTCCTATTTCCACGTCTTAGCCACAGGATGTCTATTAGCCACACTAGAGATCTACGGCAAGGCCAGGCTCTAGGGGGCGGAGGGAGAGCCACCCAAAAAGTGCCAATGAAGATTATCGGCGAAGGCTATAACTCCATATGCAACAAGATGAATATGCTCCAACATTAAAAGAGAGATTTTGTTAACATCTACGAGATATTGTTCGAATGAATACCCTACTTACCAAATGTGAATCAGAATATTCGAATCCAAATATTATCTATCTAATTTTAATTTCAATTCTAAATATATGCTCAGAGATGTAGACCATGGGGTGTACGGATGGACCATAGGTATTTGAGCATCATCACAAATATTTGAGATTTGGGACTAGGATCTACTCAAAGCCTAAACATTCATTGCAAGTCATCGGCGATGCAACTCATTGTAGGGGGCAAAGAAGGTGAACACAAGGAGGGAGCGAAGGAGGCAGAAGAAACAAGGAAGAAAGGGCAACAAAAAAAATTGTAGTTGAGGTTCAACAAAACCCAGAGGGCGCTGGAGCATACCAAAAGCCCCAATATAGGCCAACGGGCTCAGGAAAACAAGAAAGAGGCAAATGGGAGGAAGGTCTATGGGGAGGGAGAGGTGGGCAAGGACGACAACAGGGGTGGAGGGGGGTTAGAGTATAGGGGCCTGGAAAATTAGGGAGGGAGAGAAGGGGAGGGAGTCGTCAGTGGAAGGGTATGGGTGGCAGTGAGGGATCAAAGAAGAGAAGGAAATAGAGAAGGATAGGAGAAAAGCATACTGGCATGCAGAGGAAGGGAGAGAGGGGCGACAACTAGTACACAGACGAAGGGAGAGAGGGGTGGCACATGTCTTCTGTGTCGGGAATGGGCTTCTCTTGCCGGGAGAGGGGACGACACACTTCTTCGTCGGGAACGAGCAGGAATGAGCAGAGGAAGGGAGAGAGGCAAAGGAGGGAACTTCTTCATCGGGAACGAGCAGGAACAAGCAGAAGAAGGGAGGGAGGCAAAGGAGGGAAAGTGAGAAAGACGTCTTGGGTGACTAGGAAACCGGAAAAATCGACGTGTCAAGGTAAAAACGAGATGAGGTGGTGGCTAGGTTGCCTTGGGAAGTTCAGACGACAGGTGGCAGGGTCTCATTGGTTATTGCTAGAATAGGGTCCAAATGTGTATTGAGACGAACCGGACTCCTTTATGCTAGATGCTTCCACGTCATTACCCATGGCCATCCAATGAGGTTTTAGGGAGGGTCCAGGTAATCTAAATTAAGGAAATCCTATTCTTCTCTCTCTTCTTCATTCTCCTCCTCCTTTCCTTATCCTTGACCCCATGAAAACAACCCTTCATAAAGCAAGTGAAATGGCAAAAGAGCCCCCATCATTCAAACATCATTCTAACCTCTACTTTTCTGAAAACTCTAGTGCAGACGTCGACGGCGGATTGAAACCTACCCTCTACCTCTTGTTCACCATTCACCTAGAGATCGTCAAACAACATATCTATGCATCTCCTCATCCACCACACTCCACATTTTTAAAGTAGGCCGTTTTTTACTATTTTGATTCAAAATATAAATTGAATTATATCCAAATATGTCTTTGGCATATTACAACTAGAGTAATACTTGCTACACCACTCTATACTGAGCTGGAATAGGCCCCTATCTTCTTGTGCCATCTGAAAAGCTCACATAGTCTTTACCCTCCTATTAAATACGTCTCGACATCATCCGCGCGTTAGCGCACATAGGGCCTGATTAAAAATTTACCTAACATACTGTGATCTCGAGAGCATCTTGAAGTGTTTGAGAGTATCTTAGCGCATGACTCTCGAGATCATTAGATGCGCTCGAGAGCATCTTGAAGTGCTCGAGATGCTCTTGAGCGCTTCAGGATGTTCTCAAGCGCCTCACGATACCCTCAAAAGGCATCTGACAAATAACTTTTTAAATATTTTTTAATTCAGCATCCCATATGCACTGACGCGTGAATGATGTCGAGACATATTTAATGGGAGGACAGAGCCATGTGTGCTTTCCAGATGCCAAAAGGAGATAAATGATTTGTTCCAGCTTAGCATGGAGCATGGAGCAATGCGGAAAATATTACTCTTATAACTATCTTGTATTTAAGTAGATATGATGTACACCTAACCTAGTTGACTACCCATCTAGATGTGTGCCATCTCCTACGTTGTTTTTTTATGCAAATATGATGGGACCATCATAAGTAGTTGGGCATTTCATAATCTCTCTCACCCCTCTTCCTCTAGAACATAAATGCCGGGGGGGTTAGTTCGGTTTATAGGGACATGCCGGTTGGAGAGAGGAATCTTCAAAGTGTCTTTGATGGAGATGACGAAGAAGCGATGTAAGGGTGAGTGGACACGGCTGAAAACAAGACTCTTGTTACGGGATTAGATTTTTCATAAAAATTATATCAGCACGTTTTCATAAATAAAAGGCATACGAATGGGTTTTTGACACGTCATAAAAAAAATGTGATACTGAAAGTCGTCATAAAATAAACTCATCAAACTTTTGGAGGACGGTATAAAACCCGCTCGGGCGTGGCCCACAACAAAGACGGTCAATCCGACCGCCCGTTGCTGCTCTAGAACCCTCTCCGGGGCCCCAGCCAGGCCCCTCTTTCTCTATAAACCCTCTCTCTAAACTCCGTCTCTGGTATCGAGTTTCTTGCATTCGCTTGCTCGATCAGGAAGTGCGTTGTATCTTCTCCACAAGGTATGCAACGCTGTCCTCAATGTTGTCTTGGCATCAATCCATGGGCTTATATAGCAAGTAGCAGAGGCTTTCTCCGATCTTTTCCCTCCTTTCTCCAAACGATTATCTCAGATTTCTTTCGCGATACCATGCCACCCGTTCCAATTCCTCTTTTCGCTGCTCAAGATTCTTGAACGATTCGTGTTTCTCAGAGGGTGATCGGATTCGGTTCCCAAAAGGATCATTTGTGCGTGTCGTGGTGTGGTTGTTGTTTCCTTTTTTTTTTTTTAAATCTTCCTTGGTTATAGACTAGCCGTAGGTGTGAGATAAGGAATATAGTAGAATTTATATGGATGTTGGGATTTGAAGTTTCTGGTGTCATTTGGTGCTCTTAATTGGTGCTTGGGTTTTCTATGGAGCAACATGCGCTATTGTTGTGTGTTTGATGATTTGCCTCAGTGAGGAAATGCATTTGTCTGGGAGAGTCCCTTATCACTACTTTAGTCGCTCCTTGGTTTCCTGAGATTGCTTGCTTCTGTTGTGGTTTGTGTTGTTGCTGATTAGTAATGCTTGTCAGCTATATTGTTGGCTGCCTGTGAATGTGATTAATGCACAATAAGAGAATGCAGGACAGGAAAGTAAAAAGAGCAGGCTTCATTTTGTAGCTGCAGAAGAAAATGGATTAAGAAATGTCTTTGTTTATCCTAGCCTCCTAGATATACCAGTTCAGTAGCTAGATTTTATGGATAGATCAAGGTCTTAAGAGTGGGTTTTTATAGATCGTACACAAGAATCCAAGATTGACTGCCCTTATAAGAAAGTGTCTGATTGTGTCGAATTGATTGGCTGTTAGCATTGTTGGGGTGCTGCTCAGATGATAGGACAATAAAGACAATGTTCTTGGGGTGTTGATCTGTGTGATAGACCAATTAAGATGTGTTGATCAGCGTGATAGGCCATTTAAGACTACCTGGGTTTTGATCAGTGCATAGAACAATTTAGACTATATGCTCATATAACTACATTATGCATCGTATGAATATGCATGTTGTTTTGAATGCCACTTTTTTTTTTTTTTGAAGAGGAAGTCAACATCACAATGATCCTTGCTAGATGTATATACACCCCCATATGAATTAGATTTGTAAGTATAACCCTATAAGCACTATATTGGGCCCTAATCCTCAAAGTCCATGTATCACAACATATATACCTGTATACTTGCTCAGTGACATTTTTTTCATCTCATTGTGTGTTTCAGGACTTTAGACGTGACAACCTCTTGGGAGTGGGCGTGAAGTGGAAGGCCTCTATCAACTTCAGTCCAAGCATGGGGCTGCCCTTCAGTCCAGTAGTGTCAGTGTTATGTCAAACAAAATAAGAAAGATTCAGTTGTGGCATCTCTGTCTAGGACATCTTTCTTTCAAATCATTAAAAATATTATTTCCTTCTTTATTCAATAAGGTTGACATGCAGTCTCTTGCTTGTCAAGTGTGTTACATTGATAAACATTGTATAACTCAATTTCCACAGTTATTGAATAAAAGTTTTACATCCTTTGAACTTGTCCATTTTGATGTGTGGGCTCCTTCCTTTATTCACTCTCTTGATGTCAATCGGTATTTTGTAACGTTCATTGATGATTTTACACATTGCACGTGGGTATATCCAATGAAGTTTAGGGAGGAAGTGTTCATGAGTGGTTCAGGTGTTCGAAAAAATGATGGAAAATCAGTTCGAGAAAAAAATAGAAGTGCTTCGATCAGACAATGTAAAAGAGTACTTCCAAAAAAATCTAAATATTTTATTTGAAGATGAGCGTATTATTCATGAATCCTCATGCCCCTACATCCCAACAGAATGGGGGTAGCTGAGAGCATAAATAGGCACTTACTTGAGATTGCTCGGACACTACTCCTCCACCATGGTCTTCACAAAAAATACTGGGCGGAGGCTGTCCTCACTGCTGCGTACCTCATCAACCGAATGCCTTCTTGAGTTCTTCACTGCAGGACCCCCTATTCTCTTCTCAGTCCCTAACACTTACCATCCACTGCCATTGCAAGTATTTGGGTGTCTATATTTTGTTCATAATTTGACTCCGGGACACTCAAAACTGGATGCAAAAGTCACTAGGGCCATTTCCTTGGTTACTCTTCTACTGAGAATGGGTCCAAGTGCTATGATCTCCAGACTATGAAGAAGTATATTGTCAAACATGTTACCTTTTTCGAACAGCTCTCGTATTCTCCTTTCCTGGATGTGTCTAAGGGGGAGCATTGTAGTTCCCTTCCCATTGTTGATAGGCAAAATATTGTTCCTTCCTTATCCTCTATTGCTATTCCTCCTGGCAGAGTTGCTACCTCTGAGATCTCAGCTACATCTACGAGTCAACATGACAATGACACTACTATGACTGGAGGAAATAAGGTTTTAAACCACTATGTTCGCAAGAACAAGACCCAACAGCCTCTTAGAAAGATTCATGAGAATGCTGGGACGGAGGTTATAGAGGCTTCTCCCACTGGCCCACCAACCCAGAAAGGTGATACTGTCTTTGAGCCTGAACAGCCCCCTGAGTTCTCTGGTCCCTCTGATAGTTTGTAGGATAGCCTCGAGAAACCCATTATTGTCTGGAAAGGTGTACGTGAGTGCACCAAACCCCTATTTCTCGATACTTTTGCTACTCAAAATTATCTCATTCTTATATGAGTTTTATTGCTGCCTTCTCTGTTTGTTCCACTCCTCTTATCTTTGCAGAAGTTAGCAAAGATCACCGAATGCTACGGAAGAAGAAATTGAAGCTCCTAGGCAGAATAATACCTGGAAGTTGGTTGACTTTCCTCAAGGAAAGAAGCTAGTTGGATCTAAATGGGTGTACACTACCAAGTTCCAGGCAGATGACAGTGTTGAAAGGATCAAGGCTAGACTGGTGGCAAAAGGGTTCACTCAAACCTATGGCCTTGACTATTCAGAGACTTTTGCACTAGTGGCCAAGCTGAATTCAGTCAGAGTGCTTCTATTCCTGACAACCCACTTATCCTGGGAATTGTACTAGCTTGACGTGAAAAATGTCTTCTTGAATGGTGACCTTGTAGAGGAGGTATATATGCAACCACCTCTTGGTGTTGTCACTGGAGGAAAATTGTGCAGATTAAAGAAGACACTGTATGGTTTGAAGTAGGCATCTCGGACATGGTTTGAGAAGTTCAGAATAGCTATGATCAAGTATGACTTTACACAAGGCAATGCTAACCACGCTTTGTTCATCAGGAGAATATGTGGTAAGGTTGTTATTTTGATTGTGTATGTGGATGACATGATCATTACATGTGACAATGAAGAGGAGATTGCTGTCTTAAAGAAGAAATTAACGAATGAATTTGAGATTAAACATCTGGGGAAGTTGAGATACTTTCTTGGCATTGAAGTTGCTAGATCCTCTAGAGACATCTATATGTGTCAATGGAAGTATGCACTGGACTTGTTGACAGAAATAAGAAAGCTAGGATGTAGAGCAGCAGATACACCTATTGAGGCAAATCACAGGTTAAGCCTTGCAGATGGTGAACCATTGTGTGAGTCTGAGAAAGGATCTTATCAGAGACGTGTTGGCAAGCTACTGTACTTAGCTTTGATAAGACTAGATATTGCTTATGCTGTTAGTGTACTAAGTCAATTTATGCATGCTCCAAGGACCTCTCACATTGGAGCGATAGAAAGAATCCAGAGGTACATAAAGTCAAGTCAAGGGAAGGGATTGTTGTTCTCTGGTGGCAAGCCTCTTGTGCTTGAAGGATATACATATGCTGATTGGGCTAGTTCTCAGGATGACAGGAGATCCACTACAGGATATTGCAAGTTCCTAAGAGGAAACCTTGTCACCTGGAGGAGTAAAAAATAGTCTGTATGTGTAAGGTCTACTGCAGAGGCGGAATACAGAGTTCTGGCCTAATCAGTTGCTGAACTTTTATGGATACAATTGTTACTTCAGGACATTGGTATCTCTGTCAAGATGCCTATGAAATTCTATTATGACAACAAAGCTGCCATCAATATTGCCAACAATCCGGTTCAACATGATAGGACAGAGCATATTGAGATTGATAGATACTTCATTCGAGAAAAGCTTGATAGTGGAGACTTATGTCTACCATACATCAATATCGGTCAACGGTTAGTTGATGTTCTCATCAAAGGGTTGTCTCTGGATCAATTTTTGAATGTAATTAACAAGCTGGGCATGTTTGATATCTATGCTCAGCTTAAGGGGGAGTGTAGTGAAAAATAGTCTTTAGTTAGGGTAGTTTAGTCCTTTTATGTGCTTGTTGGTTTTTTCTTTGTTTTTCTATTTTTTCGGATTTTATTCTAAGGGTAAATTGGTCTTTGGTCATTGTAACTTATGATACCCTATGTATAAAAGCTTCTTATGTGCTAGTCGGCTTCTCTGTGTGAGACAGAGAGAGCAACAACACTCCTGTTTCTGCCCACCTATCTCCCTTTCTTCTTCTATCTTCAGATATCTATGTCTGTTGCCTTATCCACTATGCATATCAATTTAGAAAGGCCATCCTTTAACTGACCTATAAGCTAATAATTGGCAGACAATCGGGTTATCGGTTACCATTTACATCCCTAGTCTCCATTGCTTCTGCAGTGGCTTTAGACTTATCAAGTACTCAGCAAGTTAAGTTCGCCACTTGACTCCAGTGGTTCCTGTAGATGCATTAGTCATTTGATTTATATCATGCCTTCATTGCTTTTGTCAAGATTGTCTGGCTGAAATATTTTCTTCATGATCTTGGCATCACTTATGCAACTCATAGACCTCTGCATTATGCTTGTTGCATTAATCTGGTCTTCTATGAGCAAGCAAAATATATCAAGATAAATTACATTTTTATTTGTTCAGTCTAGGGCCATGAACGGATTTGGGTAATATCTGGATCCAATTTTAACCTACATCTGATTATTTGGATGTCTAACCCAATGCAACATCTGACAGACATACCTGAATGTCCGTTTAATTATCCAATTAATAATTGGAGTGGAAAAGGAAAATGGGCATCCACTATGATTATTATCCAACTGATTATATCTTTTAATAAGTTCTAATGTTTCTTTGTTTAGATAAACTATTTAATATTTGAAGTATGCTTAATAGATGTATGGAGGGGTAATGACAATTTATTTACTTGATTTACTTGTTTAGATAAATTGGTAAAGGCTTTAAGCCATGTCTTTTAATTATCTAATGTATATCTGATGGATTGTTTGAGTGGTTTACAACTTATCTAGATGTTTATAACTTGAATGTTTATTGATTTGAAAAATATCTATGGTGCTTGTAGGTTATGTTCTACAAGATTAAAATTTAGGAAATATTACTGAAAAAGTAAAAAACTATCAAACTATCTAATAATGACACTATAAGTTTATTAATTTTTTTTTCTCCTTCATCATAAAAACATCTAAATGAGACTTTTATTATTCTGTAATCTAATAGCTAAAGAAGTCCTCATACTAAAAAAATCAAGAAAAAATGTTCCTCGAAATTAAATATAAAAGTTTAAAAGATGCTTTTATAAACTTTTATAATTAATAAAAGAAAAATATGTAAAATAATAAGTGTAATAATATTAGCCTTGAATTTTATTCATAAGAATGCATACAATAAGTTAATCATAGATGCTATTGTTCAAAAAGTGATTTTGGTCAAAGTTTGAGACAGTAAAATTTCTACAATTAGTAAAATTTAAGAAATCTATTTGTAAAATAATTGGGGTAATGCGTTAAAAGAAATATGACTTGTGGCCCTATAGATATAAGCTTAAGATGAATGCCCCTTTTAGATGGTTTTAACTTATAATGCTCCTATTGAATATTTTATAAGTTTTTGTGTCATTTTGAGTAATTGTCCCTAAAATATACAAGTTATAGGTTGAGTTTGAGATAAGCAGATATTCTGCTGTTACTCGAATTCGAATATTATTTGACAGAGTTTCATTTAGGAAAAGTTATTATTTGTCAGATAGAATCCGGAGTCAAATAGCAGGACAATCCTAAATGGAGCAAGCCGGATAGCCTGACATTTACTTCATATCCGCTTCGTTAACAGCCGTAGTTTGCTCTACCTTTTTGACACATTTACTCTTCCTTTGATTTAGTAAGTTGATGACCTCTTCTTCTCATCTCAGATGGCTCTATGCTTCAAAGCATTTTTGGCAGACACTTTGGTTTGTAATCCACCGTATGTTTTTTCTTCCTTGGTTGGGGGGTGGGGGTGGGGAAGCAGTGTTGGAGAAATTATGCATATATGCATTTTCTTACTTATGTTTATATTCTTAGTCCTATTAGGATTAGTAGGATGCTACTTCTATTAAGATTAATGAATGTTTCCTATTCCTATTAGTTAGCATTGGGAAGGTGTCCTAATTCCTAGTTGTGTTAGGTGTATTGTATACTTGTATATATATTAAGGCATTGCACCTATATTCAATAGAGAAGCTTCATTATTTCCTTGCTACACTTCTTAACAGGCTCAAATTTATCATTTTATTTTTCTTTAGTAATGATAAACAACATATTTGTATTTCTTTGTAAGTCATCGCCTTATCCTGTTTTTGGGGGTCGGCTTCATGAATCTTGTCTCGCCATTTAAATGATCCACTGTCATCATATTTGCAGTGAAATTTAGGTAGGTCAAATCCTTTCTTACTACATCCAACCACCCCATTTTAGGCCTTTCATGGGTACTTCTACACACCTCCACTTGAATTGTATCATACTTTGTAACTGGCAATAAACTTGCATAATCGTGTACAATATTGGACCATTTGAGCTTATTTTCTTTGAGCTTAATGTCAATAGGAGTTACACCTAGGTCTCCACATATTTTGAATCTTATCCTTTCTAGTCTTTCTGCACATCCATGTACATCCTCATATGTAAACCATATACTTTTCGCATGTGATGTTCCTCGTAGGCCAACGCAATGTTATATAATACAGTAGGTTTTATGTGGGTTCTTTAAGCCTTCCCTTTGAGCTTTAAGGAGACTTGTCAATCATAGAGGACTTCAAGCACATTTCTCCACTTCTACTAATATTGCCTTAATCCTATAAGCCACACCTTCTTGGATCTCACCATAGTGCTGAATAATTGATCCTAAATATAAAGTTCCTACTCTTAAGGATTGCTTGACCATCAATCATAGCCTTTTCCTCTTATTCTACCCCCATATCACTAAAGTTATATTTCATATTTTCTGACTTACTTTAACTAACCTAAAACCTTTAGATTCCAAAACATCCCTCCATGGTTTTAACTTGTCATTTAAACTCTTAACATTCTCATCAATTAAAAGAATAGCCTTTTATACTACAAATAAAATGTACCAAGGGGTGACATTATGTAAATACTTTGTCACTTTAATCTACAACTGAAGTAAGAGGTAAGGACCCTTGAATGATTTTAGATTGTGTAGATTTCGTATACCAGGTGAGAATGTCTTATAACAGAATAAAAGGGGGTAAGCAATTCAAACAAAAATGCTAGAATTGCTTATTCAACCTAGAATAAGGGTTAATGACATATTTCATCAACTTTTATTTTGTTTATTTATTTTACCTAATTGGAATAGCTTATTCCGGATAGAGCTAGAATAGAGTTCTCAAAACAAACAAGCCTTAGTTTGGTATAAGCAATCTGATATTGCTCATACCTGTGCTCCAATCAAACTAGCCTTTATGGTAATAGAAAACTCAGAGGTCTCTAACATAATTCTCCTGCTAGTAGAAGTCCTCTTATATATATCCTTAACCACATCAATACATCCTTTAGAGACTCTTGTTCTTCTTTAAAGTCCAACAAATTAGCTCTCCTATTACTCTCATAGGCCTTTTCTAAATCACTCTCAATAAGAAAATATGTTTTGTAGCAGAGCTACTTGGCATGGATCTAAATTTATTTTTAGAAATATTAGTCATAAGCCGAGATGCTTGTCTATACTCTCTCCCAAAGTTTCATTGTGAGGCTCACAAGTCTTCATGATGATTATTAAAATTTTGTATATCTCTTTGATGTTGGAAAAAAGATGTAATACTTTTCCTCCAATTGTTTAACATTCTTCTATCTTTTAAAATCATATTAAAAAGTCTTGTTCAGTTCTTAATACCTACATCACTTGTACTTTTTAAATTCCATCATTTAATCTTAAGGCAACTGTTTACCACACCACTGCTCTTCTAACTTTAGATGTAAACATCCATAATCAAAATGCTATGTTGAGGGATTATATTCCTTCCCTGGCATAAATTTACAATATTTACATTATGATTTATTGACCTTTGTAATAAGAAAACAATTTTATTTCTTTGATGTGTTCCACTTTTATAAGTTATTAATTGCTTGTTTCTCTTTTTTGAAATAAGTGTTTACAAGTATTTGATCATAGGCAATAGTGAAGTCAATAATGGCATCACCCATGCTACTTCTATTGCTAAAGCCAAGGCCTTCATGAACTCCCTTATACCCTTTATTATGCTTGCCTGCATGACCATTTAGGTCTCCTCTCAAAAATCCTCTGCTTATTAGGAATATCTAAATTATGCTATTGTCATGTGACTCATGTCTATTCCCCTCTCGACTTCTGCAACTTTGTCATTTCAGATTTTATCTATGATAATAGCTAAACCATTTCTATTACTGCGTTTGCCTAAATACTATAGTCTGTAGCCTTCAATTTCTTTTGCTTTAGATCCCTTTCATACAGGTTCTGTAAATAAGCTATGTCGAACATCCTATCTCTCCTTTTACTATTTATACTGATTAGGGTTTGTAATATGTAGTTAAACACATTTTATTCTTTGAACTAACTTCTCATGTTCATCCAAGATGTGAGAACCCTTGGGTATTTGCCACTGCAATTGGATGCCTCTGTGGCATGTCAATTCTGGGGGAATGCCCTACCAACCCCTTACTTGTCACACTTGACTGGTGTAATGCATCGCATGTAGGGAATGCCCTAGCATCAGTGAGAAAATTTAGTTCGGTATTTACATTGGGTTGTGACATTTTGTCAAGTGCTGGCTGTCAACCTAATGCACTCCCTCTTTCATCTGGGCTTGGGGCTGGCCATGGTGAAGTTTCTTTATAAATCTAAATATTGTTGAATATTTGTTTGTGCCCTCTCTCATTCCTTGTCTGTCTTCTAAGTGTTTTAGCATAGAACACTTGTTTCTGCCTCTAAATTGTGGCTTTTCCCCCCTGTTCTATATGCAGAGAAGGCACAATGGTCGTATGAAACAGGGAGCATTAATAAAGCCTAGAGTTGTTGCCAAGGCTGGTTTATGATGTGGAATGTATAAGGCTATATATGCATAACTCATGCTCTTAACACAAGTTTGGACTTAAGATATTATCAAACTTTTGAGCAACTGATTAACAGCTGCAAGTTATTTAAGTTCTTCGAATACCCCTAGCGGTTGAAAAGGGGAAAATATCTAGTGCTTACCATCCCATGTATTCCTATCACGAAATGAGGTATGTAAAGGCGAGAGATGAGTGAGGCGACCTCAGCCCTCAGATGCCTAAGCAAGCACCTAGGCTTTTGAGATGATGCCCCTGCAAACCCCCTCCTTGGGGGAAACAAATCACCATGAAAACATTCAAGTTAATGAAATGTAGGGTTCTAAGAACCATGAATCATGTCTAATAGGTGAAAACTAGCTGGTAGGAAGCAGTGGGTGTTGTAGGAATCATGTGGAATAATAGTCGAGGAAAAAAAATTGAGGCATTCTTGGCTTGCATTGCCTTCCCTCATCGCCTAAGTGAGGGAGGCAAATGCCTCTTACGTCATAGTCACATATTGTAAGAGCAGGACAAAAGATGGAGAAGGAATGAACAAAATTCTAACATTTAACAAGGATTGTGGAACCGGATTGGGTCCTGGGATTAGCAGGGTCCAATCCAGTCAGAATTGGGATCAGTATAAGCTCAAAATCAGCCTAGGATTAGCTGATTCCAGATCAATTCCAAGTTTCCAACCAATTCAAGCGACTTGCTATTTTACTTTTAATTAAAAGAGGTGATCTGGTTTCTGCCTGAAGTTGGATTGGCATTGACAGGTGCTGATCCAAATCAGCGGGTCCGGATTGCGATTGGCTGATCCCACAAAACATGACATTTAAATGTACAGTCCTTATCCAATGTGATACTAATGCAACATGAGAGGAACTTGGACTAGTATTTGGTGATTCCAATCTCTAGGCCATGGTGATTCTGGCGTGTGGCTAGGGTTTCAAGAATCTGCCTTTGAATAATGTCATTAAAGGAAAAGATCTGACCTATAACTGGCTGATCCAGGCTAGCCCAGGATCAGGATCAGCGTGATTCCATGTTACCAATCCTGGGAACCTTGAGAAACTTGTTCATGGGCCATGTTCTATGTGTGTGAATTTAGAGCACCATTATCTAATGAATTGTACTTGATTCACTATTGAATTTGATATTCACCAAAGCTCGCAGAGAATCATCTTTAGGTGCTGTTCATATTGATTTCTCTAATGATCAGTCTCTAATGATGGTTGTCATCAAGTTCCCCCTGCTGCTTCTTGTGCCCCTCAGCTCTAAATCTATGTTTTGACATCTTGCGTGTCTAACTAGTGTGTAGCAAGGGATGTGATCGGATGTTAGAGAATGGTGGGTAGTACATACTGTAAAGGGCGTGATTGCTTGCTGATAAAGGAATAATGGGATCAATAATGAATTTCAAAAAGGGCTCCTTTATTGGGATTGGATTATCAGTTGATAAAGTGTAAGGGAGGAAAATATCCTTAAATACGAGTTTCATGAATGCCAATTGAGCACTTCGGCTTTTATTTATTCCTTGTGCAGTCTGCCGCAAACGACTGGGTGGTGGAATTGCTATGACTTACTAGTCCAAAGGGGGCCACTTTGTTGGCGGCTGTACATGTTGCAAAAGGAATCCTCCTATCTCTTTCATTCAAGTCATGGGACTACTTGTTATATAAATCTCGTATAACCTTTCTTTTGGGGGGCATAGATTGATGTGGCAAGGTTAGATGGCCGACTGTTCGTTTTGGAACAGAGTTTGCAAATTCTGGGTGGGAGATCTGTGTCTGGTCTCCTTTTGTTCTCAAATGAACATCACTGCTAGACATTGGAAGAGAGAGTGTGTGCTTGGGGGGGATAATTGGAGTGATACAACAATTAGAATATATGGAGAAATATCGTGTGAGCCCTTGATCACTCAGTTGCCAGCCTGGTGGTGCACTGTCTAGTGCTGACTTTAATTTTCTTCAGTTTGGTTTGAGTTGTGTCTGCTTGGATTACAGTACATGATTTCATGAAGATGAGGTATGACAAGTTCTTGTATCTTTTACCTGTTGAAACTGCCAGCTTAGGAGAATGATCCTCTTTTTTTTTCCAAGGTTTGCAGAATTGATTGGCTGTTGGGACTGGCCTGTCCCAGTCTGATCTGGATTGGGATAGAGATCAGCTTAGAATCTCGGCCGGTCTTAAACCTGGGGGCAGAGCCAGGATTTTGTTTGCTTAACGGGGGGCCACAGTAACTTTAATTAATTAAATTATTAATTAAAAAAATTAATAAAATTTTCATACAGTTAAAGATAGATTTTCTAATAGAATTGCAAAGAAATACTGCAAGGCATGCTAAATTTTAACTATATTGTACATTTTGTGTGTGGGTGGGTGCGTGCGTGTTATGGAGGAGTGCTACTGTGTGAACGGCAACCCTCCGTGCAGTCTAACCACACGGTCCAAATCCCCCCTTCCCCAAGTTGAAAAAAAAAAATATCATGAATTTTTAAATATTCAATTATCCCCCTCCCCCCTCAGGGTAATCTTCATCCATTGGAGCTTAATTTTCACTATTGGAGCATATCTGAATTGACTGTAGCCGTCCAATCTTGTGCGAGTAAATTGGTGATGAATTTTTTATTTTTGAGATCGGGATTTGCAAGTATCTGTGGACGGCTACGATTGAGTTTCAAGATCGGATATGATCGTACAGTGAAAATAAAGCCCCAAAGGATGGAAACAACCCTAAAGGAGTAATTGAATATATTAAAAATTTATGGTGAATTTTTATTTTATTTAACATAGGCATGAGAGTCAAAGCAGTGCATGTGGTCAAATCGTACGCACTGTAGCCTTTTGCATAGTAACATTTTTCTATATATAAGAGCAGCACAAAAGTTGGTTTTTTCCCTTTAGGTTCAATTTTGTGTGTGTGTGTGTATATATATATATATATATATATATATATATATATATATATATATATATATATATTGTGCTGCTCTTCTTACATTTGTCAATAAGATCCGATTCTAGGTGTGAGAATTTTGTTTATATTTGTAGTGCATTTGATTGTTGGCATAATCGTGAAATAATAATAAAACTAAAAGTTTACAATGGTAAATGTTGTGGGAAGAAGTCGTAGGCTCTCATGAACCAATGTGGGACCTTCTCAAAAACTAATATGGACTGTTCAAGTCTTAGTTTTTTTTACCCTGGCATTAATGTAATAATAAATTGTGACAACATAAAGTATAATAAATATGAGAAATAGAAAATGTAAGGATAGAAAGAGAGAAACTTAACAAACAAAAGAACTGTGTTATTTGTTTGTAATCAAAGACAAAAATCTTTTAGTTTTTAAAAAAATGAAAAGATAAAAGAGAGAAACAGTGTTGGATTATGTAAAAAAGATTACTTTCACTTAATTATCAAGAGAAAAAAATCTTGAAAATCGGATGTGTTGTAAGATGTGGGGAGGCGGAGGGAGGGAGGTTATATGACTTGCCCTGGATAAATACCCAGCTAAAAACTCACAAAAAATGAGGCTACTTTTGCAAAGAGACGCTTTCCCTTCAAATATGGTAAGATTTAGACTTTTAACCATGGTAACATGGGTGGGATGAAAAGCAACAAATATGAGTTAATGTAAGCCATGATAGTAATGCTGGGAGGGAAAGTAACAAATACAAGTTAACCTAATTGGAAACCTCTTGCCAAAACTTTAGATACAATAACTGCCTAAGAAAGGATACCATGCTTTTTGTGGGATCTCCTGGACTAACCACGATAACAGTGCAGGGAGAGAAACAAATGCGAGTCATTGTAATGGGAAAACTCTGAACTGCAAATATGGTATAACTCTGAACTGCAATATGGTAACCACATAAGAGTAGGATACCACAGGATTTGTGGGATCCCTTGTACAGGTGAGTCACCTCTTGGCAAAACTTCAAGTATAGTAACCACATAAGAGCAGGATGCCATGGGACTTGTGGGATGTTTTGAACATGGGTGACGGTAGTCGAGGGTTGCCATAAAGATCAGGGTAGTGGAGAGAACACAAAGATGTTTGAACCTCATGGGGACCAAGGCCTCCTGCTTGGACCAATTCTAATCTATTCAAGTCGATCACCATCTTTTCCCTTTTTTCTAAAAAACAAAAGGAGGGATAAGATTCCCTCCCTTGCAACCAGATTTGCATTGACCAATCCTGATCTGAATCACCAGATCGGGTTGGAAGCCGCTGATTCTGCAAACCATGCTGTGTTTTTCAGAGCTCTTTTTGTATCTTCTTTTCCCTTGTATGTGAGTAGTGCCCATGTTGAAACAAAAAGAGAGATTATCATGAACAGATTTTAAAGAGTTATAGGGAAAAAAGAGATTATATTCTGTTAATGTTCATCAATGTAGTAAAGATCATACTCTTGATACTTGTGCTGTCATAGATCTCCTTTATGCATTTTCTCAGTCTAGGTAATTGTGATTGGAGTATATCCTGCTTACCATGGGGAGTTGGCCACATATTCTGATCATATCCTGGTGTATTTGGTTGCTTATGGGAAGCTGTAAACTTGATTCAGCTTCGATCACAGCCATGTGCATTACATTTCAAAGTCAAATGAACAAAAACTTGTTATTCAGAGAAATATGAAATCCATTATGTTTAGTATAATGCCCCATTTCATATTTTACAGCTTTGCATTACTGAGTTTCTGACAGGAGGAAATTTCTTCTGTGTCGGCTCTTGAGCATTTGGTATCCGAAACAGCATGGCCAAGCACCATCCTGATCTAATCATGTGCAGGAAGCAACCGGGAATTGCGATAGGTCGGCTTTGTGAGAAGTGCGATGGAAAATGTGTGATCTGTGACTCCTATGTGAGGCCTTGCACACTGGTGCGTGTCTGTGATGAATGCAACTACGGATCATTTCAGGGCAGATGCGTCATCTGTGGTGGTGTGGGAATTTCTGATGCATACTACTGCAAGGAATGCACGCAGCAGGAGAAAGATAGGGATGGTTGTCCCAAAATAGTTAATCTGGGTAGCGCAAAGACTGATCTGTTCTATGAACGCAAAAAGTATGGTTTTAAGAAAAGATGATCCCTTTGTCATTTTCTGCCCTTTTCTGAGTACTAAGCCACTCCTGTGCCCTGTATATGTTACCGCAACTAGTGCTGTACGCAGGGGAGAGGGATGGTAGTCCCAGAGTCTTGATTTAGTCAGTTGTCACTCTACTGTGCGAACAATGCCTAAGAAAATAGGATTGCTCTTATGCTGTCTCTGTTCTTTTCCATGTCAGAAGAACATGGTTACGCTCGTCTCTTTTCCTTTACCATGTCATCGGTACATGTTGGATTGTACTAGACTTTGTGTTGGTTTTCTGAGTAGGTTACAGTAGAGTTGTTTAGATCCCTGTTCTTGTTTTATTGATGGATCATAAGTTTAGTTATATTGATGGATTACAAGTAAACTATGATAGATACTATAGTGAGATCCAGTCACGAACCGAATAGAAGAAAGAAAGGGTTGTCCATAGGAAAGGATTACTTGTAGAGTAAGTCGGAGCGGAGCTGCTATGGAAAAAATAGGGAAAGTTGCTGGCCCATATGCAGGATTTGAATTTATAACTTATGAGGTGCCTTCTGGAAATAAAATCATGCGGGTTTGGTTTAAAGTTGACAATATTTTACAAGGATTAGATTGGATCGTTACAGAACGATATTAGAACAGATCTTGTACAGTATGATGTTAGTTGGTTTGAAGACGAATTATGCAGGAGTTGATGGGCCTGTAGTAACTCGGTTACGAGTCAGACAAGAAAGAAAGACTATCTGTAGGAAACGGTTACCCACATAGTAAGTTGGAGTAGAGTAGTCACGATGTGGAATCATTGATGTGTCTGAAGGTTGGGGTCGAAAGGAACTGGATTAGTCTTACATTAGAAAACAGAAAAAGTTGTTAGACTATATATGTGAAATTTAAATCCATAACTTTTGAAGGCGTCTTTAAGGAACAAAACCGTGCGGATTTAGTTCAAAGTGGACAATATTTTATAAGGTTAGATTGGATCATCGCAAATACCGCACGTAGAGATTCTGAAGCTAATGTTGGCTCAACGTAAAGCCATAAGTGGCCGTTCATCCAAGTATTCTTCATACTTGGGGTAAAAAACTCCCTTGTAAATTTCTCTTTCGTGAAGGTTAACGTAGATGCTCCTACTTGTTATCCAAATTCGTCTGTTCTGGTGTTGTGAAATTTGTTTGTATCTATCGTATTTAGATGTTCTTACTGGCGTAAACAAAACCTTCTAATTTTAGTAACATTTACTTTTTTAGACATTTAAAAATCTATTATTTGAAGCATGTTTAATAGATACATGGAGATATAATGATGAAACTCTTATTATGATTTTTTATTTTGTAATGGTTATTTATTTAAATATATCATTTAAATCATGTTTGAGTTATTATTTAGAATATATTTGATGGACCATTTTAACGGTTTAAAATATGTCTAGATGTTAATAAGTTGTATAATTTAAAACATGTTCCCTCTGTTTACATTTTGCATTATATAAAGACAAAGGCTATAGATTAAAGTTATCCATTGGACTCGACACGATCAGATACCTGATATTCTCTGAATTCGGATATCATCCCAGGAGTCGAATTTAGATACTTCATTTTTTTAAACTGTCGAATAATATTCAGAATCAAAAGATAAAGTCACATAGAGAAGAGCATCACAGTAATTCTGAAGGTTGTTTGAGATTTGTGTGAATATACCTTGTTAGAGTTGATTTGTAAAACTTTTGTTTTTATTTTTGTTATTTTTAATAACCTCATCGCATTGTGAAATTTGAAAAAAATACCTCCATTGTTATTGTCTTTTAGAATTTTACTAAAAGTATCTTATCTAATTTTGGTTAACAAAATAGACAAAACTCTCTCTCTCTCTCTCTCTCTCACACACACACACACGAGTCCAAGACCACGCATAGAACATGTTTAATGCAATTTTTTATTAAATGCTACTTTTGCTTTCAACGTAAAAGATATCAAGTGGGAATCATCCTAATCAACTTTGGGTGGTTGTACTTTTATTTTTCTGAATTTGAGTGGAGGTGGGTACAAAAATTTAGAGAATGCCTAAAATGAGGTGATTGTAGTGACGAAGGTCTTGATCTTTCTAATCTAACTCTAACTGAGTTAAGGATCTAATGATGATGATGAACATGATTATGGATCATGATCATAATCATGATGATGAACCAAAAGTATCAAAATGGAACTTCCTAGATTGGGAGAAAAATGAAATTTTTGGAGAATGCTCAACTTATGTAACCACCCAAAAGTAATCAAATTGTCCACTCATCGTTTATCACGTTGAAAGTAAAACCAAAAGGCGATTTCCAGTAGGAGTTTCACCAAACACATCTTACGACTTGAAAGCCATTTATATAAAGTTTTGCAATTTTTTAAGCCTCCATCTTAAAATTCTAAATTAGAGTTAAAATGTCATTTGTTAGGAATATATTAACTTCTATCTTTACTCAAAACTAGGTATAACTGTTCTCACTCAAGATTTTATCTAACTTCCAACAAAATGCTTCGTCAAACATGCTCAAAAGAAAAATATACAAATAAATTTTAACTTCTTGCGTCCTCCCTGAAAGTAACCGAACTGAATTATGTGAAGTAAAAAAGTAAAGCTTCCAATAACTGGATCAAACACAATATTAAATGATGAGTAATATTTGCTATAGTATTTTGGGCATTGTAATTTACGTGGATTGTAATGCTTAAGATGCAGTTATCCGATCCAACTGATTGGATGGCTGCGCAACAACCCGTCTAGGTGGAGGGAGGTCAATTATTTAATTTTTAATTTTTGTGTCAGTTTTTTTAAATTTTTTTAGAGTGTCTGATTAAAAATCCGACAGTATAACTAGTGAGTCCAGGTTGGCCCTGAGTTGATTATATATTTTTTTGATTTTTTTTTTTTACATGCAAATCGAGATGTTCTTCAAAGGTTTTTTTTTTATAAAAAATACAACCAGCTCGAGCCGATCTAGACTCACTGACTGTATCATCGGATTTTTGATTAGACATTTTAAAATTTTAAAAAAATTGATAAAAAATAAAATAATTAGAAAACCGTCCCCTCTCCTACCTAGGCGGACTGCTATGTAGTCTTAAACATTGCAATCTAGGTGAATTAAGCATTACAACAACAAGTATTACTCTTAAATGGTTCTATGGAAACTAAAGATGTTCCTGTGCAGCATAGTACTCCCGACAAGATGCCATAGTCGGCCTTGTCAATGTCCTCACGTCACTAGCTTGGATGTGGAATTAGGAAGATGTACTACAACGAGGATGGTCTAATTGTTGTCATATCTATTGAGAGTGGGCGAGTAGAATCCACAACTGTTGGACGGAAAGTGGAAAGGGATGTGTGCAAGCGAGTGGTGGGGGGATCACTTGGAAGTAGGGCTGTCAATGGATACCCGAGTTCCGATTATCCGCTCCGTTTTTATTAGTGGATACGGAACTCCGTTAAAGACCACCCGTTAAGTTATAGGAAATGGAAATGGATCTCCGATAGTTATAGGAGTCGGAAACGGAAACACTCATTTCCGCATCCGCTAACCCGTTTCCGTTTCCGAATGATCATGTACTTTATACATCCATCCACACACACATATATATATATATATATATATATATATATATATATATATATATATATATATATAATAGTGAGAATATCTCTTAACAATTTGATAAAAAAAAAAAAGTCATACTAAAAAGTTAGAAACTTTTTAACACTTTAATATAACTTTATGGCACATATTTGGATATATTTATATGTAAATTTAGATTGATAGATAAAATAGATTTTAAAATTCAAAATTTATAGATTATTAATTTTTACCTATATTAAAACTTTGTAGGTTTTTAAAATTTTTAATTACTAGAAGAAAGTTTATCAAAAAGTGAATAGTAATAATGATTTTAAATATCTTCTTAATATAGCGATGATGATAGCGGAACTTCCGTTTACTTCCGTTTCCGTTTCCGATTTTCGATTTAAAAGCGGAAATGGATGCGGAAGCGGAAATACTCACTTCCGACTCCGTTTCCGTCTCCGATAAATCTTATAGGAAACGGAAGCGGAAGGTGTCATTTCCGTTTCCGTCTCAGACCCGTTGACAGCCCTACTTGGAAGAGTGAATCAGTGAAATGCCAAGTCATAAGTGGAGAAGGATATCAATGAAGCCAAAAGGGCGGTCGGTTTAGATGACGTCCAAATCGATTTGGACTAACACGAGGTCGTCATCAACAAAGGAGGTTAGATAGCATATACCTAATTATCTTATCTTGCATTAGTTTAACACAATACTGTGTTTTGGTCACCATCTATCTAATACCACAGCAAATAATGCAAATAATGCTATCACTTAAACACGACTAAGGGGTTGTTTGTTTTATTGTAAAACTTTGTAAATCATCGTTTTTAAAATCACTTGTTTTAAAACAGCTGAAAATTTCTTGTTTTAAAATCAAGAAATATTTGTTTGGTTATTTGCAAAATAAAATAAGAGGGATGCTTTAATATTCTTGCTTTGGTTTATAGTGGGTCTTTGTTGTAAACTAAAACAAGAGAATTAGACTGTCAAGTGGGTAGAAAAGGCTCAGACAAGATTTTACTTTACATTATTTTATATCATTCCAAACAATCTGAAAACACTGTAAAATAAAATAATTATTTCAAATTACGCTGTTTTACGTTAAAACAAACAACCCTTAAATCAACGAACTAACCACGTTAGGAACCTCCGTAAGAAGACCCACCAAAGTTTGAACATCTAAGAGGAGATCCTCTCAGTAGACCGGTGGACAGAAGTCCAACAGTATAGAGAGGGGGAGGGGGACAATTATTGCAGAAAAGCCCCTCACTTGCCTCAAAATTTCTATTCATACCTGAGCCCTCCTTCTCTCTGTACTGCTGGACTTTTGTCCACCAGTCTACCGAGAGGATCTCCTCGTAGGAAACATCGGGTACTATTTGTACAGTTGAATAATTAACATGATGCCTTTGGTTTTTCACTGATTTTTGTTTTCAGAACATAGGACACTCTTGTAATATTGATACTAATAGTATGTGTCTGTTTGTTATCTATTATTTTTTATATTCTTATGTTAAGTATGATTATATCAAATTTACTAAAGCTCTGAACGTGTGTTGGAAATACCATTAAGTCAAGTCTAGAGAATCTCAAGAATCTTTCTTCTCCTTTTCCTCCACCTAATTTTCTTCTCCATCTTCGACTAATCACGTTTTTAGGATATCTATTACTATACTGATATTTTATTTCTCATCTGGTTGAAATATTAATTCTGATATGAAATATTTTTGAACCATAAAATATTAGTATTAAAATCAATATTAGAGCTGAGGGTTAGGGATGGTGAAGTGAGAGGAGAGGGAGTGTTGAGACTGTAAAAAAAAATAATTTTTAATATAGATTTAGGCATGTATAAAATTTGTTATGGTAATGTACTTCATCAATGTATGACTTTAAAATTGAAAAAGCATATCAAATATCAAGAATTAGTAACAAAATTAAAGTGACAATGATCGAGCAATGTTGATACTTCAACTATTATTGCATCAAAGGTCATAAATAGACGTGAGATTGTAAGAACGGTCATGGCTATCCAAGTACAATAATATTGCCACCAGTATTATCAACACTTATTTAATACTTGTACAAGTCTATTTACCTAGTTAGTATGTGTACTTGTCCATCTATTAAAAGTGGCCTGTGAACACCTTAATAATTGTAAGTGAACATTCAAACTCAGGTTCATCGTGGATGTTTTCCTTCCTAAACCAGTTGCCTACTTATCTTCTATTAAAGTCAATAAGAGACCAATAATACACTTTTAAATTAGATAAAAGAGTAAATAAAAATTATAAAATTGAATCAATGCACTCATTCTCCAACATTCCAAATTTTTGTCTTTTTTCAGCAATAAAACAGATGGTAGATGGGAAGATTGAGTTCTTGCGTCACTACTCATTGATTTAATGGTCCACTATGTTATAGGTCATTGTGATCTCCAAGCGAGTGCTTGTACCTGATGGATTTCAAGAGTTTAAGATGGGTCAGATCTCAATTAATATCTAAGATCTAGCTTTGAGCCATCTAGAACTCTTGAAATTTACTATTAGCTGATGCCCTGTTTGGTTGATTAGTTTTGATATAATATTTGTTGTGAAATTGATATTTGAGATGTACAATATTAATTTCAAAATTAATATTGGAGGGACATGGAAGAGGATAGTTGGTGGGGAAACGGAGAGAGAATGAAAAGAGAGAGGAGAGGAGCTTTTACGACAAGTATTAAACTCTAGGGTTTTCAATACATGTTCAAACTTATATTAAATTTGCTATAACAATATACTTTACTAATGCATGAATATCAAATTTGATAGAGTATAATCAAACACCCCTTATTAGTAGTAATATCAAAATTTACACTAATAGAACTATCTAAAACAACCACCAAACACTTCATAAAGTTGTGTATGTGAAAAAGCTCACCTAGCTATACTGGGAGTAGGTGGGAGCTCCCACAAAACTCGGCGGTGTAGGCGCCCGGAACGTTCCCCCTTTCCCGTCGCAGCAGCGACGAAACTTTGGAATTCGGGGTTCTTCCTGTCCGTCTCAGCACTGGCGATTCAGTAGAAGGGTTAGAGTATAAAGAGTGATCGCCAGGAGCATTACCTTTGGGTTCCTGTGCTCCGCAGGGGTGTAGAAGGTGATCGCGATTTTGGTGAGAGCGGGAGACGTCAGTTCCTCCTTCTCTTCCTCCGGCCGGCCAAAGGGAGAGAGCCTGGTACTCTGCACGCGTTTAGGTGGTAAGGATCCCTGAAAAGAAAAGACCAGACGAAGAAGAACCCGATTAAAACTTTAATGTGCAAAATCTATCCATACAGATGCAGAAAACTAACTAAAATCAGTGGGAAACGCACCGGACGGGTGGTGGGGAGGGAAGGTGACCATATGTTATGGCCACCCACCTCCCGTTTTTTTTTTGGAACCTCTGTAGGGGTAAGGATTACTGAGTCATCCTACGTGCATGCATGCAAATGAAGAGGAGTTGTGTGTGGGGGGAGTGGAGTGGTATCACTAATGCAATGGAATGAATAAGAAAAGGTAAAAGGGAAAGGTTAGAAAGGCAAGCCCGTTTCCAGATGTAGCCTGAGCTTTCCTCCTTAGAGTATCCTCGAGCTTCTCACCAGAAGACCCCTCTCTGCCCAAAGAATCCTTCTTCTTCTTAACCTCTCACCTCTAACTTCTGACCTCTTTCAAAGCCTTTCTCTCCTTTTTTTAGTCCCTCTCCTCCTGCTCGCGAGGATGTGGGGGGTTTAAATAGATGAAGGGAAAAAAGGAGAAAACAGGGGTCTAAATCCCCGTAAATCACCCTTCAACCAATGGGAAATGGTCAAGGGTCGGAGGTAGTGGTCATGGCAGTCGCCGGAGTGGGGAGTAGTCGGAGTAGTGGGGAACGAGGGCGGTGAGTGGAGGAGATCGTGGGGAAGACGGAGTCAAGGGAGTGGACGGCCAGGTGACGTGCCTTCCATTCTTGAGGTGGAAGGCGGCCCGGCTGGCCTTCGAAGGGGGTGGAAGGCGAGGGGTGGCCTTCGAAGGTGGTGGAAGGCAAGGGGTGGCCTTCGAAGGTGGTGGAAGGCAAGGGGGCTGGCCTTCCACGAAAAGTTGGTAAAAAGTGCAAAGGATGGCGAAAGAGGTGGACGGCAAGGTGGTTGGCCTTCGAAGGGGGTAGAAGGCGGGGGGTGGCCTTCGAAGGTGGTGGAAGGCAAGGGGTGGCCTTCGAAGGTGGTGGAAGGCAAGGGGGCTGGCCTTCCACGAAAAGGTGGTAAAAAAGTGAAAAAGGTGGCTAAAACGGAGGAAGGCGAGGTAGCTGGCCTTCGAAGGTGGTGGAAGGCAAGGGGTGGCCTTCGAAGGTGGTGGAAGGCAAGGGGGCTGGCCTTCCACGAAAAGGTGAAAAGGATTGGAATTTGGTTGATGGGCCTGGCTGGTAGTGGGCTTAAATGGCTGAAATGAGTGGATTTATGATGACGGGCTGATGGTGGAGGGGATTTATGACCAAAAGGCTGGTCCAAAATCGGTGTCTACAAATGCCCCTCCGGGACACCTGTTTTGCAGTGGAGGGAAACGGAATGATAAATAGGTGTTCCGGAAATTCGGAGCTGATTTTGGACCGCCTGGAAAATGAATGAGCTTTATCCAAGGATGGTATGCGAATGTGGCAAATGCATGAAAGCTAGCTATTTGAGTTGCAAGATTGGTTTAGGAAAAGGAACAAGGTTCAATACTAGAGAATCACAGTCCGTGGGACCCTCGGGTGCTGGGACCGCGAGGCCTTGGTGTACCAGAGTATAGCGATCTGGCCCAAGGGGATCTCGAGCATGAAAGGTGTAGGAGTGTGACTTGAAGAACTCTCAACACAACGGGCGCGCGATGGCCTGGCGCATCGTGGGATCGCTAAGTGAGAGACTCTCAAGCACACTTGCTGAAAAAAGTAGAAAAGGGTCTTGCAATTCAACAGGCTAACCGACGTACGATTGCCAGAATCACAGATCAGTGATGGGTTAAGCAGAGTGATGAAATTATGGTCATTGCCCCTAGGGCGAGGATGAATGTTTATGCCAATGCATGCTGGGTTAAAATTTAAAAGACAAATTCCTAATGCAATTCCTAATGCAGACAAAAGGAATTTATTGGCCAATCGAATAACTTGGGGAATATAGACTCCTCATTGTTTTGTTTAAAGAGGAACTCAGAGTCTATATGCCCAAAATTATTAGCCTCCTGTGTTTTCGATGCTATTTGCCTCCGATTCCCTGCAGCTGCAAGAACGCACATCAGCAACGTTCATATTTTCAGTAATCACAACATTACATATCAAATTGCAGGAAAATAAGAAGCAAACGTTTTGTTTCGAGTCGAAGCCGATATGGAAGATATGGCTATTCTATTGGTAGAATGCCAATCCTATATGGCTTCGACTCGAATTCCGAGATGGGCCATTAATTCATTGATGAATGTGGTCACCTTAATTATGGGGTGAGATTACCTCCTTGAAGAGAGGGGAGAGAGGCATCTTGTCCTCTCGTGGGCTTTTCTTTCAAAGTGATAGAAGGCCAAGGGCTTGCCTTCCACGAAAAGGTGGAAGGCAAAGGGCTTGCCGTCCACAAAAGGGAAAAGAAGGGGATGTGGATGCCTTTCCGTCTTTTGCGGAGCGTGGAAAGTGTTGGGGTTATCCCGAGATAATAAAAGGATTGTTGTTGCGGGGTCCTCTTCTAGAATTCCACTTTTCCTGTGCAAGGATGGCCTCGTCTTCTACTTCTGTTACTGCCAGAGGACCTGAAGTTTTGTCTGATGTGGATGGCCACCTGAGCAACCTGGTGGCCCACGGGCAGGTATGCTAGGACCTTTATTTGCCTCGTCTCTCCTTTCTTTTTATGTTGATTTTTTGATTACCTTGCAGCCTCTCCCAAAGTTCCCAGATGCTAGGCATATCCGCAAATATGCCTGGCTTGCAGCTCTGTTGGAGGTGATAACGTTGAGCATGAGGGTGTACATGCACCGATGGAACCTGACACGCTCCATCGTGTTTGCAAAGTGGTTTACTGCCATCCACTGGCACTGGGAAGGATTGGGCGCGCTGCTGGAGTTGTGGCACCCGGAGACCCACACCTTTGTGTTCAGGGAGTTCGAGGCAACAGTCTTACTGGAGGAGGTGGAGACCTTCTATGGTTGGGAAGACCTAGCCGCTGGTGATCCCTCTAACTTGCCTTCGTGGGAAGAGACCTTTGCTGACATTGTGCAAGATAAACGGGAAGCATGCCGTATGACCAACAGCCGGGGGATTCTTGTTGACCGCCTTGCATACTGGTTGATCCGAGAAATTAAGCGCAAGGTGGTCGATCCTGAAAGGCTGATGCGAGGTGTGTGCTTGGTTCTTGGGGGAGTCCTGTGGTTCCCTACTACAGGCTCGATGCTAGAAAAGGAATATGTGAGCGTGCTGAATTTACTGCAGAGAGGCCACTCTCTTGCCCTGGTGATCTTGTCACACCTGTACGGCGGACTCAGCCATATGAGCATGGGGCGATCTGCGAGAGGAAGTTTGTTCACTTTGCAACTATGGATGGAAATGCATGTATCCTTCGACTTTGATGAAAGTGTAACCTCTGCTTCAAGAATATTTCAGCACAGTGCGTGGTATCCTGCACGCTCACTTCTTGGCCCCGAGGATCAAGTCAGGTGTCTCACGGCTCACCTGAAGACGCGGGATGACTGGCGTGATTACCTAAACTTCCTGCCTGTTGAGAACTTCATCTTCGTCCCAATGATCCTTCGGAACACGGAGTTTACCACGAGGGCTTCTCGCGACCGTGAGCTATGGCTGATTGGCCCCGATGAGCTGGTTGTGTATCAGGGACATCGCTGTCATCTTCAGATTGGTATTCCCAGACAAGTACCATTCCCTGCCTTACATGATACCCTGATCGTGCCGCGACACACTGGGTATGCGAGAGAGGTTCAGGCCATAGACCGGCTTCGACGTGCATGGCGGCGTCACTCCCGGTTCACCAAGGCATGTTTAGACGTAGCAGAGACTTCAGGGGAAGTCGTAAAATATGTAGGCTATTTAGCCAATATCCGTCCTGCTGTCTGTGCCTTTTTTATGGGGCGCAGAGCTTTGGAGTAATGTAGCCTTCAATTTTCAATGAATAAAATCTTATTGTCCTTGCACATGTGAGCAATCTGCCTCTGAATGACTAACTTTCTGTTTAATAGACTCCGGATGGGCAGGCTCCTGGAGAGCCGGCGGGCGGCCAGCAAGTGGCCGTCCACGCTGGCGGACGGACGGCCAGTGCATGGCCGTCCAACCCTGCGGACGGCCAGCACATGGCCGTCCATGGGCTAGCGGACGGCCAATGCGTGGCCGTCCAAGCCTGCGGACGGCCAGCACGTGGCCGCCCATGGGCTGGCGGACGGCCAATGCGTGGCCGTCCAAGCCTGCGGACGGCCAATGCGTGGCCGTCCAAGCCTGCGGACGGCCACGTGGCCGCCCATGGGCTGGCGGACGGCCACGTGGCCGCCCATGGGCTGGCGGACGGCCAATGCGTGGCCGTCCAAGCCTGCGGACGGCCAGCACGTGGCCGCCCATGGGCAGGTGGACGGCCAATGCGTGGCCGTCAAAGCCAGCGGACGGCCAGCGCGTGGCCGTCCTCATGGGGTTTAACAGGACTTAACCCGGCCCTCTCTTCTTTTTCTTCTGCGCTCCTCACCTGTTCTTTTTTCTTCTTCTCTTGCTCTTCTTCTTCTTCTCCTTCGTCCGACCTTCGTAAGTGGACGTTCATGGCGAGGGTGTGGCTCCCCCGCGCTCTTAGGAGTAGGAGGGCCAGCGGCGGCGAGGGAGCGGGTCCGAGTGGCGGCGGCGGCGGCGGCGGAGAGGAAGTCATCCGCGCAGGCGACGCCGTGGACACGTACGGAGGTGAAGAAGACGCTGCCAGCGGCAGCAGCGGTGGTGGCGGTGGTGCCGGAGAGGAAAGAGAAGAGGAGGCGGCAGCGGGAGACGAGGAAGACGAAGGTGATGGCGATGGAGAGGAAGAGGAGGGAGGAGGTGAAGGTGATGGAGAGGACGGCGGCGGCGACGAGGCGCCTCCGAAGAGGAAGGTGAGCTTCTCACTTTTGATTTCCTGGGAAGCGAAGGGAGGGCGGCCGGTGGAGGAGCCGTCCACGCAGACGGACGGCGGACGGGCCTGCCGTCCGCCCGCGCGGACGGCGGACGGACCTGCCGTCCACCCGCGCGGACGGCGGACGGGCCTGCCGTCCGCCCGCGCGGACAGCGGACGGGCCTGCCGTCCGACCAGGTGGAGGCTCGATTGGTTTATGCCCTTATTTGCTGATCTTGTTTTGGATTTTTCTTTCCAGGGTCCTCAGAGGGTCCGAGGCCGTGTTTCATGGGAGCTGGTCTGGGCCTGGTATCATGCATTGCCTGATCAGCTGATCTTCCAAGTGGATGCTTTTGGATTCGGGCCACTGTTCCGGGTCCGACCGTTTATGGTGGATGCGTCCTTCTTGGTGGCTCTCAGGGAGCGCTGGGATGACAGATGCATGGCCTTCGTCATGCCTTGGGGACATATGCTGCCCACACTGGAGGACGTCTCCTTCTTGACGGGTCTGCCGGTTATTGGGGATCCAGTAGTGGGCCCCGAGCTTAGGGACTACAGGCAGTTGTCCGATCGACTGCTAGGCGAGGGATATTACAGGACCCAGGGGGCACTGTCCCACATTCCTCTTGGGTACTTCGCCCGATCTGTGGGTCTGAGCCAAGTGAGGCGGATGCCAAGTGAAACCCTGGAGGCTTTTGCAGAGAGAGTGGAGACACTCCTAGACTTGGGTGGTCGATCGGACGATGAGAACCTGCGGATCTTCCTCCTGTTCTTCTTTGGGAGATTGTTGTTTGCCACAGCTTCAGATAGAGTTAATCTGAAGTATTTTCCCCTACTGGAGGACCTTCAAGCGGCGAAGAAGATGGCGTGGGGAGCTGCTATGCTAGGTCATCTTCTCTCCCACCTGGTGAGCTACCGCCAGGGTTCTGGCAACTTGGGTGGGTTCACCCCTTTTCTCCAGGTAATCATCTTAGCCGTGATTTTTCATTCCTTTTGTTGATTCGTACTGACTGTGCTAACTCTTGCAGATCTGGGGTTACACCCGCTTTCCCATTGGCCGTGGGAACGTCTTGGCGGATCGTGAGGGATGGACCCCTCTGATGGCACGGTGGGAGGTGACCCGGGACTATCATCCGGTGTCGTACCGTGTGGAGGGTATCCGCGCTCAGCTTGACACCTTCCCTCCTCATATGGTGAGTGACTTGATATATATTGTGCACTTGAGCAAGTGACTAGGCCTAATTCTTTGTTCCATTCAGGTGGTGTGGATGCCATATGCAGAGGAGGACCTGGCCGATCATCCGTGGGTGTCCCAGAGCCTTTCTCAGTTCCGGCGGGAGGTGCCCCTGATGTGCGTGAACATTTGTGACGGCCTCTTTGTCCGGATGGCGTACCGCACATGGGGATGGCATCAGCCTCTCCTCGTCTATCCAAGTTATCCTGATACGAACCGAGGTCGCCGCCGATCTTCTGCTATTGGTCAAGATTGGCGAGTAGTGAGGCAGGCTGAGATTGCCATATGGCACCGTACCGGGGATGCCTTGCAGGAGGACAAATCTCTGCGGAACAGCTTCAAGTATTTTGGGAGATTATTCCCGGCGGTACTCAAACCGCATGTTTCTGGATACACGGCGGGTATGTCACTTTAACCCTTCAGTTTCTTGTGCTTAAATTCTCTCTGGACTAATCTTAGTGATATTCTTGTAACAGATGCCTGAGACTGAAGCTATCGAGATCTTGAAGAGTCAGAATGAGCTTCTGGTTTTGCAGACGAGTGATCTGCTTACTCAGATTGGAGAATTGGTAAGAAGTCTGAATTTTGAGTTAAGATGCAATATTATCCACCTTATCTTTGTGAAAACCTTTGTGACGCAGAGGGAGGCGCTGATCCGCCATGGGCTGCGAAGTGATCCATGTGCAGGCTCATCATCCCAGGGGCCAGCTGCCCCAGTTGATTGTGAGACGAGATTGCAGGATGCTCTCCGCCGGGCAGAGGCCCGAGAGGCCGATTTGGCACAGCAAGTGAGACTTGTTCTGCATTTGTGTTCTAATGATTGAGCATGTCTGACCCCGAATTTCTTTTGCAGCGCCAGGAGTTGGAAGCTGCCCTGGCGAAGGCGCAGGAGTTGGAGAACCTCAATCAGCAGTTGAGAGATCAGGTTTTGGAGGAACGGACGACGAGGGCCAGGACGAGTGAGGGATCCCACCCGGACGTGTACTGGGAGGGTAAGATGGCTGGCCTGCAGGAGGAGCTGGTGAGATCGCAGACAGAGGTGCGGGAGCTTGATTTCAAGTACCGAACCCTATGGGACCGGGTGATGAAGAAGGGGCGAGAACGAGCCATGAGATCCGGCACTCAGAGTCCAGGGGCTCGTCCCCCCATTCCTGCCCCGTCAGCTGGCCAGGCCCCTGCTGGGAGTTCTGTCTTCAGAGACCTCGACTCCCTGCTAGCTGAGGATGCGTGGAGAGCATTACGACCCACGGGCTCATCGGGGTCTATGCGCCCAATTTCCGGACATCGTCGTGCTCGCGAGGAGGATGCCGAGAGCCAGATGAGGCACCCCTCTCGGGATAGGAGAGATGATGAGGCAGAGGAAAGGGGAAAGGGTTGAGAGAGAGCAGGCGCAGGGGCATGCCCCTGTGTTGTGATGATGTATGATGTTATGCTTGCACATTTCTATATTTACATGGGCACTTCTTTGTTCCGCTTCTTGTTTGTACCTGTGATTGCCTGCATGCACAACATTAGGGAAAACTGTTAGTAGTATCTGTTTTCGGCCCCTTGCCCAGAAAAGAGCAACTACCTTTTCCCTAGCCTTCGCGTAGGGTCAAGGGGCCGTGTCCTACTAACCAGACAAATGGAGAAATATGAATGCGTCATGCAAATGCAAATGATGTTAACAAATTGGATGTATGATAAACCATGTTTTGTTTCCGTCTATCTGGTGATTGCCTAAAGTCAGCCTAGTCACATGATAAAAAAGGAAATGCACACTCAACTCCCCAGGCATCCTAAGCTCACATCTAGATTGATTTGGGCCTCTAGACTCCTCAAACTAACCTTGACCGGTTAAGACTCATACTGATGACAATACCGTCATGCCATGCTTAGGCTCCCAGCTGCTTCCGACCACCAAGTTTGCCCAAAAAGTTTTCGAGGTAAATGATTTGCCCGACCCGGGTCTCCTTCCTCACAATCTAGAAGGTATATGATGGAACACCTTGGAACCCTAACGGTCAACCGCGCGACGCTGACCCGGAATCAGACGCCGTCGCACCGATTGGTGACGCGCATGCATTGACCTAAGCCCGAAGTTGTAAGAGTACGCATTGAGATTATGGTTAAGAAATTAGTTCACCAGAAACATCGACATTACTCTTCACCCATTTTGGACTCCTGTGATCATGCGAGCATGTGACGATTTTTGAAAACGAACCATCTTTAAAATGATGTTCAGTCTTTAGATAGTTATCTCGTGCTGAACCTTGGGGGAGAAGAAGTGAAGAAATTGTGGGGACAAACTTCGCAGGAGGATCGACAAAACCGTTAAAAGGGGGAGCTGTGACAAAACGGACCCCTTTTGACCTCTTAGATGCCCCTATTTTTGACTTTTCAGGCCTTTGCTAGATTTCATGGCCAGGCACGGTCACGACCAGGCTTTTTTCCATGATTGCTTGAACCCCTTTTTCTTTTGTTCGTATTTTTTTCCGCTCTTGACATTTATTGGGGTTATTTGATATTCCGCCTGCGGGGACACTGCCCTCTTCACGTGCTCTGGTCCTTTTCATTTCATTTCTGGGCCCTTTCTTTTGTTGAGGGGTTACATCTATCGGGTTGTTGAGGAACCGCAATTTGCTGAGCTCGACCGTTTAAGGGCGTCAACTGTCCTGATCGGTCGAGAGACGAAGAGCAAAGGTTGCATTTGACAGTGCACTAAAGACTTGGAATTCATTTTAAATAGGTTCTCTTTGAAAATCGTGCAGGTGTGTGCATCTCATGATGAGCATAGGGATCCGTATGAAAGTAAAGTAGACACGTCCAAGCTTCTGGTGAACCAAAATCTTAGCCGAATCCTAATGTCAACCCAACCTATCATGCAACTAGACCTAGACAGGGGGTAACGTGGCAGTCACCAGACAGTTGGATTTTGTGTTTTTTGATTTTTGTTGTCATTTTCATTAAAATATGTACATATTTACAAATATTTTTGATGGTTTTTTTGGGTATTTGATTTTTTTGAGATTTCTATTTTTGATTTTTTTTTGTGTTTTCATGGATAAAACCTCTTCAAATACACCCCGTTCCATGGGTGGGGCAGCTCCTCTCCTTTCTCATTGATTAAGCGGTAAGCATTACCTGAGTACGCTTCCTTGATTACAAATGGACCTTCCCAGTTTTCTTGCAGTTTGCTCCTGGGACCAGGAATTTTGATCATTTTTCTTTTAAGAACCATCTCCCCAATTCCGAACTTTCTTTCAAGAACCTTTTTTGCATAGAATCTTGCAATCCTATTTCTGTAAACCTGGGCGTGATTTGCCGCCATCATCCTTTTTTCGTCTAACAGTTCCAGTTGGGTTAGCATGGCGTTACGACGCTCGGCGTCACTAATTCCATTGTCCAACTGCACTCTTAGAGAAGGGAAGAGAATCTCATATGGAAGTACCGCATCTGTTCCGAACGTGAGTGAATAAGGTGTTTGTCCGGTAGGGGTTCGGACGGAAGTACGGTACGCCCAGAGAGCCTCTACTAGACGATCAGGCCAGTCTGAATAATTATGCGATCTGCAAGTTCTTTTAATGATTCGAATGAGGGTTTTATTGGTGGCTTCAGCCTGACCATTTCCTTGTGGGTAGTAAGGCGAAGAATGATGCAAATTGATGCCATACTTACTACACATGTCCTGGAGCTCTTGGGAGATAAACTGGGGTCCATTGTCGGTGATGAGGTCGCGCGGCGTCCCGAACCTGGCAAGGATGTTGCGCTTGATGAATTTAACCACCGTGGATGCTTTGATTTCTGCAAATGCTTCCGCTTCAGCCCATTTAGTGAAGTATTCAGTGGCGGTTAGGATAAATGATTTCTTTTTTGTTTCACCCGATCGATCTTCCAGAGGTCCTATAACGTCGAATGCCCACATGGCGAAGGGCCACGGGGAAACGATGGATTTGAGAGATGAAGAAGGTGCATGAACCTTGTTAGCATGTAACTGGCATTTCAGGCACCTTCGAGCGAATATGGAACAATCGGCTTCCATTGAAGGCCAATAATAGGACATGAGGAGCTTCTGGGCTAAGGCACGACCATAGACATGACCGCCGCAATCACCGGCGTGAGCTGCTTCTATGACATGATGAATTTCGGTATCATCTAGACACCGGAGAAGTACTCCGTTAAAGGATCTCCTGAAAAGGCGGCCGCCTACGATAAGGTATCGCTGAGATGCACGGCGGATGGCCTTACAATCAGAAGATGTAGCATAAGACGGGAATGACCTATCGCGGAGATAGTTCATGATATCAAAATACCATGGATTCCCATCATCCCAATCAGGGGTGAGTTCATCCGTGATAGCGGAGATATGCTCGGATGGGCAGAGGGATTGCTGGAACCAAGGGTCCCGGAGGGAAGGCAGATCTTGCTTGTGTAGGGTGATGGTGGCTGAGCCTTCGGGTGCCGGAATCTCTAAAGCTGATGATAGAGAGGCCAGGGCATCTGCTAGGATATTCTGAGACCTAGGCACATGCACATAGGTGATCCTTCTGAAACGCCTAGTAAGGGACTTCACCAACTCCTGATATGGCTTCAGTTTTGAATCCCGAGTTTGGTACTTGCCCATGGTTTGGCGGAGGATTAGTTGAGAGTCTCCAATTATCCTCAATTCTAGGACATTAAGAACCAACGCCAATTTTAAGCCAGCTAGGAGAGCCTCATATTCAGCAACATTATTGGTTACTGAGAAGGAGAGTTGGCAAGCATGCGGAATACTTACCCCTTCTGGAGATACGAGGACCACTCCTATCCCACTGCCTCGGGAATTAAGTGCCCCGTCAAAATGAAGGACCCAGGATGGAGTATCATCCACTATTAAGCCTAATTCCTCATCCGGGAATTCCTCGTTGACGGGTGAAAATGTGGGCAATGGGTGATGAGCTAGGTGCTCGGCAATTGCTTGCCCTTTCACAGCCTTCTGATTTACATAAGTGATGTCGAATTGATTTAAGAAGGTCTGCCATCGCACCAGCCTATCTGTTACAACTGGCCGCTCTAGCAGATATTTGATCGGGTCCATTCTTGCTAGAAGTTTTACCTCGTGGGCGAGGAAGTAGTGCTTCAGTTTCTGCACTACCCAGACGACGGCCGCACATGTCCTTTCCATGGCAGTGTATCGCTTTTCGGCATCATTGAAAAGCTTGGACAAATAGTACACTGCCCTTTCCTTCTTCTCGTCGTCTAATTGAGCCAATACTGCACCAGCTGATTCTTCAGTAGTGGAGACATATAGCAGTAGAGGCCGCCCCGGGATAGGAGCCATAAGGACTGGAGGGTGGAGGAGGTAACCCTTCAATTCGTCGAAGGCCTTTTGACACTTATCACTCCAAATGAACTTTGCCCCTCCTTTTAATAAATCGTAAAAGGGTTTGCATCTCACAGAGTGTTGAGATATGAACCGTCTGATGAATTGCAAACGGCCGATGAGACCCTTTACATCCCTGACATTCTTAGGTGGGGGCATTTCCACTATTGCCTTCACTTTGTCTGGGTCAACCTCAATCCCTCTTCTACTCACCATGAATCCTAGCAGTTTTCCAGAAGAAACACCAAATACACACTTCTTTGGGTTCATTTTTAACTGGTGCTCCTTCGATCTCTGCAATACAGCCCTAAGGATTTGAGCGTGCTCCTTCCTCGTTTTGGATTTCACCAAGATGTCATCTACATAGACCTCCATATCAATGTGAATCATGTCATGAAAGATTGCCATCATAGCCCTTTGGTAGGTGGCTCCAGCATTCTTAAGTCCAAATGGCATGACCATGTAGCAATAAGTTCCCCATGGAGTTATGAAGGATGTTTTCTCCTGATCTTCCTCAGGTAGTCTGATCTGGTTATACCCTGAAAACCCATCCATGAAGGATAGCATCTCAAATCCAGCCGTGTTATCAACCAGCAAATCTATATGAGGTAGTGGGAAATCATCCTTTGGGCAAGCTTGATTGAGGTTGCGAAAGTCTATGCAGACTCTAACCTTTCCGTCCTTTTTTGCCACAGGGACGATATTAGCTACCCACTTAGGGTAGAGCACTACCCGGATGAACTTAGCCTTGTGTAATTTGTCAACCTCTTCTTTTACTTTAAGTGCTAATTCCGGTTGTAGCCGTCTCAACTTTTGTTTTACGGGTTTGGCATCAGGTTTGAGGATTAGCCGATGTTCTACCAGTTCTGTGTTTAATCCAGGCATGTCCTCGTACGACCAAGCAAACCCGTCACGGTGCTCTTGGAGCACGGCTATTATGGACCCTTCTTCTTCTGGTCTCAAGCGGGTACTAATTAGCACTATCTTCGGATCCTCCTTCGTTCCGAGGTTGACTTCTTTAGTGGGTTCGTCGATAGCTGATGAAGGTTCATCAAACCGTCTTGCCCCACTCACGAGTGGTTCGACCAAGTCATCCACTTCTTCCTCTTCACTAAGCTCGAACACACCTAAACCATCACTGCAAGACTCTTTTTTCATTACCTCCAGTGGTTCGGAGATGACTGATAAAGTGTTAAATTGATCATTTAAGGGCAACCATATGCATCATACTCATGTTTTTATCTGCAAAATAGCATGAAATGATAGATAATTGTGTAACAAGTCCAACGGTACCAATTTCATCAAATTCTGACTTAAAAACATCGTCATTTCATGTGATCAAAGGAGTGTAGCGCATTTGCGGTTTTTCGACAAAACCGAGACGAAATGAATAAATATGATGATATTTTTATGATAATGCGCTAAATTAGATTTATTTGATGTGAACAGGACATGCCGAGGATGCAGTGCAGCTGGAGGAGTTTCCGGAAATTTGGGAGTGGTCCGGTGTGCGGATTTCAACTAAAACAGGGGTAAAAATACAAATTGACTCCTTCTTTCACTGGAGTTTCCCAAAACCCACTATTTCCCTCCGTCTCTCCGATTTCCTAAACACACCCCTTCTCTCTCTCTTCTTGTTTTAGAAAGTCGAATCCTATTCCAATTTCCTCTTCCAAATCCTGTCCCTTCTCCAAGTCTCCCACATATCCTCCTCCTTTTCCAACTCAAACCCAGCACCTCTCCTCCTTCTCCTCTCTATAAATTCCCACAAATTCCTCTCACCCAGGATCTCTCCCCACGTTTTTGTTTTTGAGAATTCCTAGCCCTCGCTATTTTCCCCGTTTTTCTCCGTAGCTTCCCGTAGCCTCTCTCTCTGGCAGATTTCCTCCCTCTCGTTTTCTTTCCTCCACTCTCCGCAGCCCTCGCCTCCTTGCTCTTCCTCTCTGTTTCCCTCCACGGTTTCCTCCCCCTCTGTCTCCTTCTCTCCCTCTCCTCTTCCCCAGCAACTGAGTCCTCCTCCTCCTCTGTAACCTCTCTCTCCCACGTTTAAGCTCTCTCCTTAGGTTTCTTTCTTCTCCTTCTCTTTCTGGTTTATTTTTCTTCTCTCCTCTGTTCTCTCCTTCCCCGTCTCTCTATCTCTTCTCTCCCACACAATCTCTGTCTCCCCCTTCTCTCTCTGTTCCTCTCCTTCTTCCAGCAGCCAGTTGAAGCCCGGTCTCCTCCACGCCTTCCAATCTGCGGTGAAGCCCAGCTGACCAGCTCCGTGCACTGCATCTCCACGCGCCCCAGCGGCAGCAACTCCAGCAGCTCTTGCATGCGACAGGCCAGCAGCCGGCAACACCTTCTTCCTTTCCTCCACGTTGCCAACCTGCAGCAACCTTCCTCCAGCTGTTCACGCGGTGAAGCTTCTTCATCCCAACAACGCCCAGCCAGCGGCAAAGCCCCCAGCCACCAGCTTCCTCGAGCTCCCAGCAGCAACGCACCTGCACGACCTCCAGTGCATGCAGCCACGTCCCGAGCTTCCAGCAGCTGTCCAAGCGTGAAGCCAGCTCCACGCACGTCCTGCAAGCTGAAGCCTTCCTCCATGTATGCTGGTTTCGAAGCCTGCATCAACAGCATCCGTTGAGGCTCTCCACGATTGCAGCTACCCAGCCATCAAGCTCTCCACGATCTGCAGCTACCCAGCCATCAAGCTACTCCACGGCCTGCAGCTAGCTGATCCCCCTTCCTCTCCATCCACGCACCAAAAACGAACCTGCATCAGCCTGGTGAAGCAACATCCACGTATCTCCTCCAGCAGCAGCCACGGTGAAGCCCTCCAACTCTTCCCAGCAGCTGCTCGTCCAGCACCCTCCTGCACCTCCACGTGGTGAAGCCTCCACAGCCAACAGCAGCCACGTATCAGCAGCTTCACGGATGTGGTGAAGCCCTTCCCCACGCTGCCATGAGCAGCACCACGCTGCCAAGCTTCTCCAAGTGAAGCAGCAGCTGTCCACAGCAAGCAGCCTACCTCCTATCCTCCTCTCCATCCACCAGCTGCTGTCTCTCCAGCAGTCCTCCACGCAGCAGCCGGCAACTGTCCATCCAGCAGCACCACGCAGCCAGCACCAGAGGTTCCAATTGGTCCACTGCACCAGAGGTTTCAATTGGTCCACTGCGCCAGAACCAGCAGTTGGTCCATTGTGCCAGCAGCCCACAGATTTCTATCCCTTTCTCCATTAGTTTAGAATTAATTTAATTGTTTAGGGAAAGTTGATTGTCATTTAATATTTTGATTATTTAGTTTAATTTTATTGAACAATTAAATTCTGTAATTTATCTCATAATTTCTAGTTAATTCATGTTTTTCATGTTGTTAAATTTTAATGTCTTTGTCATAGATTTTAATTGTGCTTATGTTTTTTAGAGTTTGTGTTTAATTTCTGAAAAGAAAAGCAAGAAAAAGATTTGTTTAATTTAAATGATTATAATTTTAGGTAACATTAGTTAGTTTAATTCGAGTTTAAGTAAGTAATTAGTTTCCTTACATTCCTACTTATTTTTAGATTAACTAAAGTCCAAAGTTTTCAAAATTAGAATTTTAATTCCCTGTGGATCGACTCGGACTCACCACTATTAATTTTCAAAATTTGATTTGAGTGAGCCGGATAAATTTAGATTGAACGTTTTCATGTGTTTAACGACGCACAATTCGAAACGATCAATTTTTGGCGCCGTTGCCGGGGAATTAGATTTTTAATTTTGTTTATCTTGGATTTAGTGTAATTAGTCTCTAACTAACCTTATTTTTCTTATTTTTGCAGGTAAATTGAAAAAAAAGAAAAAAGAAAAAAAAGAAAAAGAAAGCGAAATCATGGTCAGTGTGTTCCAACTTTCTATGTTTCAATTTCCTTACTTTAGTTAGTTTCCTTTTTTGTAGTTTCTAGTTTAGATAGGTTTCCATTAACTAAAAAAAAGAAACAAAAAGAGGAACATCCAAATTTAAAAACCTTCATTGTCAAGATTAGAAACTTTCCATGCTAGGCATTCATCATCTTAGGAAAGCATGAGTTAGTTTCCTTTCACAGTTATTTCCATAAATTGTTGAAGATTGCGGGGGAAAGGTACGTGTTTCAATTTTTAGCAAGTCATTCATGATTGCATCAACACACCTTGCATTGATTTGTTGCCTTGTATTGCATTCAAAAAGACATTAAGGGCAGCAACTTTAACCACATAAGGTAGGGATTTGATTACCCTTCCTTAGCCCACAAATCACCCTCCTTGCATTGGCATTTCCTAATCCAACTAAAAGCAAGACGAAAGAGAATCTAGGGTTTACACCTTGAGTGGCTTAAATCTCGAGTTGCCTCCATTTTTGGAAACGGTGTCTAGGCTAGAGGTAAAAAGGCAAACGTCTAAGCGGGAAAGTGGTTCTCTAATTAGGTCCCTACGAAAGTAGGGGGAGCCTCCCACTACCCCACCTCTTACCTGGCCGTTGACTGATTGTGGTTGTGACTCGAGGTGGACTCCATCCACCTTGTAAGAAAATTCACATAGAGAGTCTAGGATTAACAGTAGATCATTAGGATAATTTGTTTGTCAAAATTATTTGCATTTAAAAAAAAAAAAAAAAAAAAAAAAAAAAACAAGAAATAGAAAACAAAATCCTCTCTCCATAAGTCCTAGTGCATGCAAGGTAGGAGATCTCAAAATCCTAACCTTCTAGGACCACTTGCTGAAATAGAAAGAATCTTACATCACAGAAATCCACCACAAGATCCAATGGCTGATAATCAGGACCCACCAAAGCAAATGAAGGACTATTTCATTCCAAATCGATATCAACCTTCATCTTGTATTCATCTTCCTCAGAATCCAGCCAATCAATATGAAATCAAATCTAGCACCATTCAGATGCTCCCATCCTTTTATGGGAATACTAATGAAGATCCTTATAAGCATCTGGATGAATTCCTAGAAATCTGTTCCACGGTGAAGATCCAGAATTTCACCGATGATGGCCTTAAATTGACCTTATTTCCCTTTTCATTAAAGGACAAGGCTAAATATTGGTTGGGAACCATAGGAAGGCCCATTAGGACATGGGAAGAAATGCAGAAAGAATTTCTCAAGAAGTTCTATCCCATCGGGCGGACCAATACCATGAGACGGGCCATCACCAGTTTTACCCAAACTCCCGGGGAATTGATCCATGAATCTTGGGAAAGACTGAAAGAATTGCTTAGAAAATGCCCTCATCATGGGCTTTCAAAATGGCAAATTGTCCAAGCATTCTATGAAGGATTGTCTGAACAGTTCAGACAGATGGTGGATGCTTCATGTGGAGGGGCGTTTATGATGAAAAATGAAGATGAGGCCTATGATCTGTTTGAAATGTTAAGTGAAAATTCCATCAATCATGCCTCATTATCATCTTATGAAAGGTCTGTTGGGCCATCTAAACGGACTGGAATGTATGAACTTAAGGCCCGCGGAGAGCCCGAATCCAGAATGGACATAAATCTGATTAATCAGAAGTTGGATAAGGTAGACGTCTTGGCCCAGAAACTAGACCAACTCTTAGCCTTAAACAAGCAAGAGCCTACTTACCCAACACAATCTAGTCCATATGAAGGCCCATCTACTGCCAATCATGATATTTGTGCCTTATGCGCAAGTCCAACCCATCAAGTGAATGAATGCGCAACTGCGGCCCAACTTCCACCATTCATTCAAGAACAAATTCAGGCCGCCCAGGGATTCTCCAGGCCCAATAATGACCCATTCTCAAATACTTACAATTCTGGCTGGAGAAATCATCCTAATTTCTCTTGGAAGAATCAGCAGGCCCCATTACCAATGTCTCATCCTCCTATGCATCAAGCCCAAAAGCCACAGAACTCATTCCAACAACAATCTAATTTCTATGGAAATGTTCAGGCTAGGGGACCTCAAACCCAGTTTTCTCAACCGGCCCAGTATCAATCAGGTCAACCGGCCCAATATCAATCAGGTCAACCGGCCCACTACCACTCATTACAATCAGGACAACCAACCCAATACCATCCTCCACCCACTTACCAGCAACCTCCTCAGCCCAACTTTGATGATAAATTCACTCAACTCCAACAACTGATTTTGACCCAGCAACAATCCATTGCTAAGTTGGAAAGTCAAATGGGCCAACTAGCTGAGGCCGCGATGAGAAGAGAAGTAGGCCAACTTCCTAGTCAACCCGTTGCCAATCCAAGGAATCAACCTCCAGGTTTTCCACATCAATCGGGCCTTTTACCTCAGCCTGGCCCGGTACCACAGCCTAAAGGGCCACAATTTGAGAATGCTAAAGCCATTTCAGCCCTTAGGAGTGGGAGAAGTTTAGAAAAACCACATGCAGATGGAGAGTTAGCTAAAGGTTCCACTGATGGGCCTCAGGAAATTGAAAGTGAGAGTGAAGATGAACCCATCATAGAGAAGTTGGAGGAGGATCTGAAAGGAAAAGGGAAGATTGATGAAGGCCCAAGTTCTTATAAACCTAGGGTGCCATTTCCTAATGCCTTGTTAGCAAAGCCCAATACCAGGAAGAAACTGGCCCAGAATGAGGAGTTGTTGGATTTGTTCAAACAAGTCCAAATTAATATTCCACTCCTCGATGCCATCAAACATGTGCCAGCTTATGCTAAGTTTCTCAAGGAATTATGTACTCCACGAAGAGAGTCTAGAATGGCACCCGAAAAGGTTCGGCTTTCTGAGGATGTTAGTGCAATTGTGATGAATCATTTACCCAAGAAGTTAAAGGATCCTGGAGCACCTCTAATTTCATGTGACTTAGCTGGAGTTACATTTGATAGAGCTTTATTAGATCTAGGTGCGAGTGTAAATCTATTGCCAACAGCCATTTATGAAAAATTTGATATTGGAGAATTAAAGCCCACACCCATCATCTTGCAGTTGGCTGATAGGTCTGTGAAAACTCCACGGGGATTAATTGAGGATGTTATCGTAAAGGTTCATGATTGTTATTTTCCCGTGGACTTTCTTATTCTAGATATGGCATTACCTGAGGAACTCATTCACACCCCGATCATCTTAGGTCGTCCATTCTTAGCCACTGCCAAAGCTAATATAAATTGTGAAACTGGCATAATGGACATTTCATTTGGGGGTCAAAAAGTCCAGATTAATGTCTTCAAAGCAACTCAATACCCAGATCATGAAAAAGAATGCCATACTGTTGATATCGTGGATAATCTGGTTGAAGAAAATGAGATGTCCACATATGACCTTTTGGAGGAAGCCAATACTTTAAAGGACTACCCTGGCCCATTAACATCTTGGCCCAAGGTTGAACCTTTACCAGCCTTGCAGTCTGAACCCGCTTTGCCATCTTTAGAGGACCCTCCTGAGCTTGAACTCAAACCATTACCGGAGTCTCTCAAGTATATCTTTTTGGGTCCGGACCAAACTCTCCCGGTCATCATTGCGGCAAATCTCACATCGCCGCAGGAAGCCCAATTAACCGAGGTCCTCAAAGACCACAAGGGTGCTATTGGATGGTCGGTGGCAGATTTAAAGGGAATTAGCCCGTCCATTTGCATGCATCATATCTATATGGAAGAGAATGCTAAGCCCAGTCGGGAGATGCAAAGGCGGCTTAACCCCAATATGAAAGAAGTGGTGAAGAAGGAAGTTGTGAAATGGCTGGACGCGGGTATTATTTACCCAATATCAGACAGTAAATGGGTCAGTCCAACTCAAGTGGTACCCAAGAAATCTGGATTAACAGTTATTAAGAATGATCATGGAGAAGAGGTACCCACTAGGCTCACCACGGGATGGAGAGTGTGTATTGATTACAGAAAGTTGAATCTCATGACTAAGAAGGACCACTTTCCACTCCCATTCATGGACCAGATTCTGGAAAAGTTATCGGGCCAGAAGTATTTCTGCTTCTTAGATGGGTACTCCGGGTACAATCAAGTGGCTATTTACCCGGAAGATCAAGAAAAGACCACCTTCACGTGCCCTTATGGCACGTTTGCTTTTAGGAGAATGCCATTCGGATTATGCAACGCACCAGCCACATTTCAACGGTGCATGATGGCCATCTTCTCCGATATGGTGGGAGAATTCCTCGAAGTTTTCATGGATGATTTCTCAATCTTCGGGGACTCTTTTGAAAATTGCCTGGAAAATCTTAAACAGGTGCTAGCACGATGCATAGACACCAATCTGATTCTTAGCTGGGAAAAGAGCCATTTCATGGTTCGAGAGGGCATTGTTCTAGGCCACATTGTGTCTGAAAGGGGGATAGAGGTAGATAAAGCTAAGATTGATCTCATATCCAATCTTCCTCCTCCTACTTCAGTCAGACAGATCCGTTCATTCCTTGGCCATGCCGGTTTCTATCGCCGGTTTATCCACAATTTCTCTCAAATTGCCCGACCCCTAACTCTTCTCTTAGCTAAGGATGTCCCGTTTCAAATGGATGAATCTTGCATCAAGGCATTTAATTCTCTGAAGGAATCTTTGACCAAAGCCCCAATTCTTCAATCTCCAGATTGGTCTTTACCCTTCGAAATCATGTGCGATGCCTCTGATTATGCTATCGGTGCAGTTTTGGGACAAAGAATCAACAAATGTCCCGTGGTGATATATTATGCAAGCCGCACCCTTGCCGATGCTCAAATGAATTATACCACCACAGAAAAGGAATTATTGGCTGTGGTTTTTGCCCTAGAAAAATTCAGATCTTATCTTTTAGGGGCAAAAGTCATAATCTATTCTGATCACTCAGCTCTGAAATATTTGTTGACCAAGAAGGATGCCAAGCCTAGGCTTATTAGATGGATCTTACTCCTCCAGGAATTTGATTTGGAAATTCGGGATAAGAAGGGTTCCGAGAATGTGGTAGCTGACCACCTATCCCGAATTCCGATCTCTGACAGTACACCGATCACTGATTCCTTTCCTGATGAGCATCTACTGACCATTTCCCACACTGTTGCACCTTGGTATGCTCACATTGTCAATTACAAGGTGACTAATCAACTTCCGGAAGGATGGACCAGAAGTGAAAAGGACAAATTCTTTTCTCAGGAAAAATATTATTTCTGGGAGGATCCTGAATTATTCAAATTCTGTCCTGATCAAATCATTAGGCGATGTGTTCCCGAAGAAGAACAACAGAGTGTTCTTAACTTCTGCCATACTCTGGCCTGTGGGGGCCACTTCTCAGGAAAGAAAACTGCAGCCAAAGTCCTACAAAGTGGTTTTTACTGGCCCACACTTTTCAAAGATACCCATGAATTTAGCAAAACTTGCCTCCGATGTCAGGCTGTAGGGAATATGGCGAAAAGGGATATGATGCCACTCAACCCAATCTTGGTGGTTGAAGTCTTTGATGTTTGGGGAATTGACTTTATGGGACCTTTTCCACCCTCTTTTGGACATACATATATTCTGGTAGCAGTGGATTATGTCTCAAAATGGATTGAAGCGGTAGCCACCCGAACCAATGATCATAAAGTGGTCATTAAATTCGTTCAAAAGAATATCTTTTCTCGGTTCGGGTGGCCCAAAGCTATCATTAGTGATGGGGGAACGCATTTCACGAATTACCAGTTTCGGGCTTTGCTTAAGAAATATGGGATTAATCACAAGGTAGCCACCCCCTATCATCCCCAAACTAGTGGCCAAGTGGAAGTTTCCAATAGAGAGATTAAGAACATTCTGCAAAAGTCCGTTAGGCCCGATAGAAAAGATTGGTCTGAAAGATTGGATGATGCTTTATGGGCCTATCGGACCGCTTACAAAACTCCTATTGGCATGTCTCCTTATCGCCTAGTTTTCGGAAAAGCGTGCCACCTTCCAGTGGAATTGGAACATAGGGCTTATTGGGCCATCAAACAAGTCAATCTAGACCTAGCCCAAGCTGGTTCCCACCGCACCTTACAACTGAGTGAGCTGGAAGAGTTGCGTAATGAGTCCTATGAAAATGCAAAGATCTATAAAGCCAAAACCAAAGCTTTTCATGATAAACATATTGTCAGAAAATCATTTCTTCCAAATCAGAAAGTTTGGCTATTTAATTATAGGCTTCGCCTATTTCCTGGAAAACTGAAATCCAGATGGGATGGACCCTTCGTGGTCGTTAAAGCCTTCGATCATGGAGCCGTTAAAATTCTGAACCCCAAAAGTGGGAACACTTTTACTGTTAATGGTCAACGGTTGAAACCATTCATTGAAAATCTTCAAAAAGAACCACCTGAATCCATAGAACTGAGTGATCCACACTAACTAAACTCCCGTCTGGCTGAAGACGATAAACTTAGCGCTTGTTGGGAGGCAACCCAATATTTTATTTCAGCTTTTGTATTTCTTTCCTTTTAGGTCCTTAAGCAGCAATCGCCGTGGGTATGTCGCCGCCTCGTCATTACAGGTTGTTTCGCTCCTTCACAAATTCTCTTCTGGCTGCATATTTTTCATATCTTTTATGCCATTGAGGACAATGTCAATCAAGTTGGGGGGTGGGACAATCATATGCATTTATTGAAAATCTTTTGAAGAAAACTGATATCTTTCACTGAAAAATGGTCAAATTTTTTCAAAAACTTCTTTTCACATCCTAGGAAAATTGCATGAAAATCATGTTTCATTAAGTAAATCTTAAACAAATCAGTTTTCTGTTAGTCACATCGGTTAAAGAGCCTTTAAAGTTCAAATATTCCACTTTACAAAAATCCACGGCGGGATGATTTTCACACACACACGGCAACTTAGAATAAATGGAAGATCTTAAAAGTATAGAATTGCTGGAATTAACCTCAAGGATAAGACTACTTATTCTAATTTGTCTTTTGGGTTGAACGAAAGGAATGTGTAGAATCCGTAATAGGGGACTGTCCCACTCAGCACTCTAAAAGAGGCGGTCATTTCAAATGGACAGTTGTAAACATTAAAGGCAAAAGAAGGCGATAAAAGAGCTAAAGGAAGGTAGGTGGCAAAAAGTACGCACCTCCCCTCAAGCAATTCAAAGAGAGTGGCAAAAAGTACGCACTCTCAAAAGCAAAAGTACAATAAAATGAAGAAACGCATTGCTAAAAAGTCCATCGTACCAAAAATATGACCAAGTCGTGAAAAGTGCTGAGTTGGGACGGGAACTGAAAAACGGTCCTCACTGACTGATCGGGAAATCTTTTATTCTCTTCCCCTCCCCAAGTAGTCTTATCTAAAGGGTAGTAAAGGCAAGAATATACCAGAAAGGTCGGAAACGAGTTCTAAGTGTGTCATATTTCATGCACAATCACCTGTCTGAATCAAAATATTGTGGGATATGAAAACTTTTTAGCTCAACCAAACGGCTACCACTTAAATTGATTGTGAAAGATACCACAAATGAAGCATGATAATTCATTATTTGTCCTAACTTTTCCTTATTTGCATTGCTAAGGGACTAGCAATGAGTAAGTTGGGGGGTGTGATAAAGTGTTAAATTGATCATTTAAGGGCAACCATATGCATCATACTCATGTTTTTATCTGCAAAATAGCATGAAATGATAGATAATTGTGTAACAAGTCCAACGGTACCAATTTCATCAAATTCTGACTTAAAAACATCGTCATTTCATGTGATCAAAGGAGTGTAGCGCATTTGCGGTTTTTCGACAAAACCGAGACGAAATGAATAAATATGATGATATTTTTATGATAATGCGCTAAATTAGATTTATTTGATGTGAACAGGACATGCCGAGGATGCAGTGCAGCTGGAGGAGTTTCCGGAAATTTGGGAGTGGTCCGGTGTGCGGATTTCAACTAAAACAGGGGTAAAAATACAAATTGACTCCTTCTTTCACTGGAGTTTCCCAAAACCCACTATTTCCCTCCGTCTCTCCGATTTCCTAAACACACCCCTTCTCTCTCTCTTCTTGTTTTAGAAAGTCGAATCCTATTCCAATTTCCTCTTCCAAATCCTGTCCCTTCTCCAAGTCTCCCACATATCCTCCTCCTTTTCCAACTCAAACCCAGCACCTCTCCTCCTTCTCCTCTCTATAAATTCCCACAAATTCCTCTCACCCAGGATCTCTCCCCACGTTTTTGTTTTTGAGAATTCCTAGCCCTCGCTATTTTCCCCGTTTTTCTCCGTAGCTTCCCGTAGCCTCTCTCTCTGGCAGATTTCCTCCCTCTCGTTTTCTTTCCTCCACTCTCCGCAGCCCTCGCCTCCTTGCTCTTCCTCTCTGTTTCCCTCCACGGTTTCCTCCCCCTCTGTCTCCTTCTCTCCCTCTCCTCTTCCCCAGCAACTGAGTCCTCCTCCTCCTCTGTAACCTCTCTCTCCCACGTTTAAGCTCTCTCCTTAGGTTTCTTTCTTCTCCTTCTCTTTCTGGTTTATTTTTCTTCTCTCCTCTGTTCTCTCCTTCCCCGTCTCTCTATCTCTTCTCTCCCACACAATCTCTGTCTCCCCCTTCTCTCTCTGTTCCTCTCCTTCTTCCAGCAGCCAGTTGAAGCCCGGTCTCCTCCACGCCTTCCAATCTGCGGTGAAGCCCAGCTGACCAGCTCCGTGCACTGCATCTCCACGCGCCCCAGCGGCAGCAACTCCAGCAGCTCTTGCATGCGACAGGCCAGCAGCCGGCAACACCTTCTTCCTTTCCTCCACGTTGCCAACCTGCAGCAACCTTCCTCCAGCTGTTCACGCGGTGAAGCTTCTTCATCCCAACAACGCCCAGCCAGCGGCAAAGCCCCCAGCCACCAGCTTCCTCGAGCTCCCAGCAGCAACGCACCTGCACGACCTCCAGTGCATGCAGCCACGTCCCGAGCTTCCAGCAGCTGTCCAAGCGTGAAGCCAGCTCCACGCACGTCCTGCAAGCTGAAGCCTTCCTCCATGTATGCTGGTTTCGAAGCCTGCATCAACAGCATCCGTTGAGGCTCTCCACGATTGCAGCTACCCAGCCATCAAGCTCTCCACGATCTGCAGCTACCCAGCCATCAAGCTACTCCACGGCCTGCAGCTAGCTGATCCCCCTTCCTCTCCATCCACGCACCAAAAACGAACCTGCATCAGCCTGGTGAAGCAACATCCACGTATCTCCTCCAGCAGCAGCCACGGTGAAGCCCTCCAACTCTTCCCAGCAGCTGCTCGTCCAGCACCCTCCTGCACCTCCACGTGGTGAAGCCTCCACAGCCAACAGCAGCCACGTATCAGCAGCTTCACGGATGTGGTGAAGCCCTTCCCCACGCTGCCATGAGCAGCACCACGCTGCCAAGCTTCTCCAAGTGAAGCAGCAGCTGTCCACAGCAAGCAGCCTACCTCCTATCCTCCTCTCCATCCACCAGCTGCTGTCTCTCCAGCAGTCCTCCACGCAGCAGCCGGCAACTGTCCATCCAGCAGCACCACGCAGCCAGCACCAGAGGTTCCAATTGGTCCACTGCACCAGAGGTTTCAATTGGTCCACTGCGCCAGAACCAGCAGTTGGTCCATTGTGCCAGCAGCCCACAGATTTCTATCCCTTTCTCCATTAGTTTAGAATTAATTTAATTGTTTAGGGAAAGTTGATTGTCATTTAATATTTTGATTATTTAGTTTAATTTTATTGAACAATTAAATTCTGTAATTTATCTCATAATTTCTAGTTAATTCATGTTTTTCATGTTGTTAAATTTTAATGTCTTTGTCATAGATTTTAATTGTGCTTATGTTTTTTAGAGTTTGTGTTTAATTTCTGAAAAGAAAAGCAAGAAAACGATTTGTTTAATTTAAATGATTATAATTTTAGGTAACATTAGTTAGTTTAATTCGAGTTTAAGTAAGTAATTAGTTTCCTTACATTCCTACTTATTTTTAGATTAACTAAAGTCCAAAGTTTTCAAAATTAGAATTTTAATTCCCTGTGGATCGACTCGGACTCACCACTATTAATTTTCAAAATTTGATTTGAGTGAGCCGGATAAATTTAGATTGAACGTTTTCATGTGTTTAACGACGCACAATTCGAAACGATCAATGACCCCAGTCTGAAGATACTTATCCAATTTTTTCAACTCTTTGCACCTATTTGCTAACTCCTGAACTAAGAACAAAGGAACTTGCCTAGTCCTACGATTTCTAGACAGGGAGGAAGCTAACCTGATTTCTAAACTACTATGTACATGGTTTGGAGAACAGGTCAATTCTGTCCTGGATGGGACAAGAGTAGACCCTTGGGACAAAGATTCCATGACGGCAGGGCTCCCCCACCACTCAGGCTCCTCGAAAGTAATTTCCCCTCCAGCGGGACGGGAATTGGACTTTTTTTTTCGTGACCGACCGTATGTAGCATGGAACACTCCGAAGAGCTAGCGTTGGTCGGAGCCGAGAGCATTGGGACGGTAGGCGGGTGGAATAAGAAAGGAATGAACGTAGCTGGGGCTGGTTCATCCCGGGCCAAGAAAAGCCCTACCGTCGGTCTGGCTGATTCACAGAACAAGGAGGATAAGCCAAAATCCTCCTCTTGATGCTCTTCATAACACTCTCGCACCTCTTCTTCTATTTTGGGTAATTCCTGCCTCTTCTTTATGAAGTGATTCATGAGGGACCATCCTTTTGTTTCTTTTGGTGGTTCAACAAACTTATATCCCAGGCCACACCCCCCAATGACAGGGTTCTCTGAGATGGGGTCACGGATTCCCTGTTCTTCTTTCCCTAACCCAGAGCCTGAGCTATATCCCATCTTACTCATGAGCCGCCAACCTATACCCGACCTGGGCCTCAGGTGGGAGTTCACTGATGAAAGGACAGGCTCTTTGCCTTTCCTGGAAGTTATCATAGATGGGATTTGCTCTACCGTCACTGAGTCCAATGACTCGATGTAGGGAGTGCTTTTAACCTTCACAATTTTCCCGTTATACGGGAACTTATAGCACTGATGGTTGGTAGACGGGACTCCTAAGGTTTGGTCCATCCATGGTCTCCCTAAAATGGCATTGTAGATTGGCTTAACGTCAAGAATGTAGAATTCCGAGGTCATGGATACCGGGCCGATTTCTAGTTGGAGGAAGATCTTCCCATCCGCTGGTCTCTGGGAATTGTCATAAGCTGAGACCATCATAGAGGTCGACTCAACCTTCTCTGGGTCTATTCCTATCCTTTTGAGGGTTTTAAGGGGACAGACGTTGATGGAGGCACCGGTGTCCAATAGAATGGAATCTACTAAATGGCCATTAAGGATGGCGGTTAAGCACAGAGGGAGGGATCGGCACTCAGGTGGAGCTAGATCCTTTTCGGGGAAAGAGATCATAGGAGTCTGAGTAACTGAGAGTATGGCATTAGTGACCCCTCCACTAGGAAGATCTTCATTAACTGTAATATGTTGCAAGAAATTGAACAACGTCTCCCTATGTGTGGGAGACCTGCGGGTAAGCTCAAGAATGGAGATCTTAGCGGGGGTCTTCTCTAGATGCTGGAGTATGTCATACTCAGACTGGGTGTTCCCTTTGGCAGGGAATGAGCTATCTTGAGAATCTAGAGGCTGGCTCGGGGGAATGATGCGGTTCCTGAGTGTTACCCCTACTGTGATTGGGTCTGTCTCCAATGGTGACCTAATGGGATTGAACCTGATCATCGAATCCTGTTTCTTGCTTGGACAAAAGACAGATAAGGTGGGTCCCTCGGCTGTGATTGGAGGAATCTGCACAAGGGAGACTGGCTTGAGGGTTGCCGATCGTTCTTTGGGTCGGATTAGAACCAAAGGCTCATTAGGAGAAAGCGTGGCGACCTCTGGGGTAGTCCCTTTAGTTTCACACAACCAAGTGGGGTCTTGGTGTTTTGTCCCGGACCCTTCATACTCCCAGTACTGCTCCCTGCGAACTGTCACGGGCTCCAAGTCATTGATCAGTGTGTTGATCTTCCCTTGAGAGCCGGAGGGGTCATGACTTACCTGATGAGAAGGTAACGGGTCCTTCACGATCCCCAGTTCTTTCTTAGCCTTTAGAGCCTCAATGGCTTTTCTCATGTCTTCCCAATTTATCCTCCCTTCATCATTCAAGTCATACACCCAGTCCCTGAAGGTGAAGCAATTATGTATGGTGTGTCCCGTGATCCTATGGTAAGGGCAATACCTGGAGGTGTCCGTATTGCGCGGGACACCTTCCTTCGGAGGCGGAAGTTGGATGGCATTGCAGGCCATCAAAGCATAAAAGATATCTGCTAGAGATTCCGGCAGAGGTGGGTATGAGGTCCGCTTAGCCATAGGACGACTGTAGTTAGTCGGGGGAGGGACGGCTGAGTATTGCTTCTGACTGGGGTGAGTATCAGACTTAGAATGAGAATTGGTAACCCTGGTTGGTGGTGCTAGCATGCTGACCTGTTCATTGATAGTAACTCCTTCTGTGGTAGGAGCCGATGTGGTTTTCTTATTCCTGCTTTTATTCTCAAAGAATGAGGGCAGAGTGGAGTCTCGAATTTGGGACTGAACTACCCTAGCCCTATTGTATAGCTGCGCGAATGTCTGAAGTTCGCTGAGCATAAGGATTGCTCGAAGCTGAGGAGTAGCATTGTTAACAAGCATGGTGACTGCTTGTGCTTCGGGAATGACGACCTCCGCTCTAGAGGCCATGGCTCTCCACCTGTTAGCGAAATGAGTGAAGTCTTCGTCAGACTTCATTTTTTCCATTACTAGATCGAATAAGGTGGGGGGCAAGGCTGCCATGTGGTTGAAGTGGGTGATGAACCTCTCAGAGACCATGTCAAAGTTGATCAGGTCAGTAGCTGGCAAAGAAGAGAACCACCTCAAGGCTTCTCCCTCGAGGGACTTTTGGAAAAGATGGACCAGAAGGACTCTATCGAAGAGCCACTGATGGGAATCCATGAGAAACCCAGACAAGTGATGATGGGGGTCAGTGGTACCATCGTATTTTCTGTACTTAGGTATCTTAAACCCTTGTGGAAAGTAAGCTGGGGGGAGCTTGCAGTAGCTCGAGAGAGAATATGGCTGCCTGAGGTTGAGATTCTCGGCCATGAGTCGCCGTACACAATTCTCGACCTCATTTTTATAGACAAACTCCTCCTGCTTGGGAGGTGTAACCTGATTGACGGGGTTGAAAGGAACCGTATGAGTGGGCATGGTTTGACCCGGCTGAGGTCTGTTAGAAGATCCTTGGAATTGGGTTTTCCGAGGAGTAGCATCCTGAATCTTGCCACGAGAAATCAACTGGATGAGTTGATCCGGAGTATAGCGTGACAGGACAGCAATGAGTTCCGGATCCTCTCCAGGGTTTTGGAACGTCCTACTGGAGATTATTGGCTCATCTTCTCCTTGTGAGGTAGAAGATTTATCGGAATCCTTTCTCTGGGGTTCTTCTCTAGATGCTTGGAGCATCCCTATGAAGGTCTGTTGTGGATCTTCTTCAATCTCAAACAAAGGGTTGTGAACGACATTGCCACCGAACTGGTCCATGTCATCATACACAGCATTGACATACATCCGGTTCATTATGAAATTCAGACCCTAATTGATTTTAGGTTTCACCTGAAATGTTTGCCAACGTTTTATGAAAGTTGGTTTCTAACAAAACAAGTTTAACCCTTAACGACCCTTCACTTTTTCAAAATTTGTTGCACTGGGATTCAATTAGGTGTCTTCAATTTCGAGGCGATTCACTGACTTCTCACACAAACCCAAAGGTTCCTATAGGGTGGTTTCGGGTACAACCTGCTCGGCGGCCAAGTGGGAATCCCTGGCTCGCGGAGACTGACGGAGGTTCCCAACAGAATAAGACTAGTCGCACCCGAGTGGGAATCCTCAGGTGGAGAGTCAGATCCTGAGGGAGAGGTGACTAAAAGATGTGATGCCGGCTCTTCCTTATAACCCCCGAGGAGAACACCCCAAAATCCCAGAAAGTTATCAGACAGCAGGTCAGAACATGCAACAGTTCAACACAACAGGTAACAGCGCATCGTACATGAACAGTAGCAGCGAACAGACAGATAACAGCATATCATGAGCAGCAGTAGGAAGCAGAGATAGTACCGACGAGAATCGACGGCCAGGGGCTGGCCGTCCAGAGGGACGGACGGCTAGGTGCCAGCCGTCCAAAGGGATGCCGACGGCCAGAGGCTGGCCGTCCAATGGTCCGGACGGCCAAGAGACCGCCGTTTAAAGAAAGGGAGACGACCAGGGGTTGGCCGTAAAAGGGGTTGGACGGCCAGGAGGTAGCCGCTTAACGGACCGTCGACGGCCAGGTAGTAGCCGTCCGGTAGGTCCGACGGCCTGGTTATGGCCGTCGAAAGGCTGTGTCGACGGCCGGCTGGTGGCCGTCCGGTGGGTCCGACGGCCGGGTTATGGCCGTCCAAGGGCTGTGTAGACGGCCGGCTGATGGCCGTATGGAAGGTCCGACGGCCGGGTTATGGCCGTCCAGGGGCCTCGACGGCCGGGGTCCGGTCGTCCAGTGATTATTGAGTTCAGGATCCTTACCTTCTTTTCCTTTGAACGCGACCCGTGCAGCGGGCTACAGGTGTCCCACCGTGATCGCCAGAGGGCTATAGGCGCCCGGAACGTTCCCCCTTTCCCGTCGCAGCAGCGACGAAACTTTGGAATTCGGGGTTCTTCCCGTCCGTCTCAGCACTGGCGATTCAGTAGAAGGGTTAGAGTATAAAGAGTGATCGCCAGGAGCATTACCTTTGGGTTCCTGTGCTCCGCAGGGGTGTAGAAGGTGATCGCGATTTTGGTGAGAGCGGGAGACGTCAGTTCCTCCTTCTCTTCCTCCGGCCGGCCAAAGGGAGAGAGCCCGGTACTCTGCACGCGTTTAGGTGGTAAGGATCCCTGAAAAGAAAAGACCAGACGAAGAAGAACCCGATTAAAACTTTAATGTGCAAAATCTATCCATACAGATGCAGAAAACTAACTAAAATCAGTGGGAAACGCACCGGACGGGTGGTGGGGAGGGAAGGTGACCATATGTTATGGCCACCCACCTCCCGTTTTTTTTTTGGAACCTCTGTAGGGGTAAGGATTACTGAGTCATCCTACGTGCATGCATGCAAATGAAGAGGAGTTGTGTGTGGGGGGAGTGGAGTGGTATCACTAATGCAATGGAATGAATAAGAAAAGGTAAAAGGGAAAGGTTAGAAAGGCAAGCCCGTTTCCAGATGTAGCCTGAGCTTTCCTCCTTAGAGTATCCTCGAGCTTCTCACCAGAAGACCCCTCTCTGCCCAAAGAATCCTTCTTCTTCTTAACCTCTCACCTCTAACCTCTGACCTCTTTCAAAGCCTTTCTCTCCTTTTTTTAGTCCCTCTCCTCCTGCTCGCGAGGATGTGGGGGGTTTAAATAGATGAAGGGAAAAAAGGAGAAAACAGGGGTCTAAATCCCCGTAAATCACCCTTCAACCAATGGGAAATGGTCAAGGGTCGGAGGTAGTGGTCATGGCAGTCGCCGGAGTGGGGAGTGGTCGGAGTAGTGGGGAACGAGGGCGGTGAGTGGAGGAGATCGTGGGGAAGACGGAGTCAAGGGAGTGGACGGCCAGGTGACGTGCCTTCCATTCTTGAGGTGGAAGGCGGCCCGGCTGGCCTTCGAAGGGGGTGGAAGGCGAGGGGTGGCCTTCGAAGGTGGTGGAAGGCAAGGGGGCTGGCCTTCCACGAAAAGTTGGTAAAAAGTGCAAAGGATGGCGAAAGAGGTGGACGGCAAGGTGGTTGGCCTTCGAAGGGGGTAGAAGGCGGGGGGTGGCCTTCGAAGGTGGTGGAAGGCAAGGGGTGGCCTTCGAAGGTGGTGGAAGGCAAGGGGGCTGGCCTTCCACGAAAATGTGGTAAAAAAGTGAAAAAGGTGGCTAAAACGGAGGAAGGCGAGGTAGCTGGCCTTCGAAGGTGGTGGAAGGCAAGGGGTGGCCTTCGAAGGTGGTGGAAGGCAAGGGGGCTGGCCTTCCACGAAAAGGTGAAAAGGATTGGAATTTGGTTGATGGGCCTGGCTGGTAGTGGGCTTAAATGGCTGAAATGAGTGGATTTATGATGACGGGCTGATGGTGGAGGGGATTTATGACCAAAAGGCTGGTCCAAAATCGGTGTCTACAGGCGGTGGCCTCGCTGTCCTCGATAGAGAAGTCACCAGAATCCGGCAAAAAAGTCTCCGTTCATAGTGGATCTTGGGTGGGGGCCACGACCCCCTGTTCTCCTATCTCTCCCCCTGCTACCTCCACACTGGCTCTCTACCTTCCTCAACTTGCCTTCAAGCCAGACGTCATCTAAAGTTGTCATGGAAAATCTCATAGTGACTTCTTTGGCTTGGCTCAGATTCGTTTTTGGGATATGTGAGATGTGGTAGTGGTGCTTGAGTTTCTGGTCATATTTTAAATGCCCTCAACTGGTATGTGCCTTCTAGCATGTAAGGATTGAAGTTTCGGATACGGTTATTGGGTCAGTTTTCGGGGTCGGATCCCTTAGTTTAGGTCCTGGTAGGGTTGAGACTTAGTTTCCTTTTCGCGTCGAGCTTGCGAGATGCGGTTTAAACGGCGTCCATCAATGTGGACGTATTTTAGGCTGTGCCACGTGGGCTGGCCTTGGGACGCGAGAGTACGGTTCCAGTCTTATCGTCTGAATGGCGTCTTGTATGGACGACGCCATTTAAAGTACGACCCTGCTTTGTCAGAGTACAGTCCGGTCTTGTCATCTGAATGACGTCGTACTTGGACGACGCGTTTTTCCCAGCTTTTGTTTGACCCCGCGAACCCTCCCTCCTTTCCCTCATTGTCTCCTTTCTCTTCTCTCTCCTCTCTTCCCTCTGACCTTCGGCGAGCCCTTTCCCCTCTCCTTGCTTTCCTCTCCCCATTCCTCCTCTCTCTCCACTCCAGTAACCTCCTAACTTCCTCCACTACCACCACTACTTCCTCCGCGGCGTATTTCTCTTCGGACGGCGGCTGACGTCCCGGTGGAGTAACGGCGTCCACGGCGGTACCGACGGCGGCGTGTGGCGAGGCGGGTTGGCGGCTTGGAACTAGGAGGAGTTCGAGTAATCGGTAAGGTGACGATCCCCGTTGTATTTTATTTAAAAACTATGTTTTTCCCGCTTTGGAGTATGTTTAGGAGTTTTCTTGGGGCGAAAATACTAATTGCATGTAATGAGAATTTAGGTGTTTTAATGGGTATTTAGGTTCTTCTCCTCCTTCTTTACTTTTTTTGTGTTTTTACACGATTTGGGAGAGGAAATCCCACTCCGTGGATTGGGAGATGGCGGAGAGAGAACCTGTCTGTGAGGGTTAAATGGCGTTGGGAGACAGTGACGCCTTTTATTAAGGCGGCTACCACCCGCGACGCGATTTATCCCAAATAACAGACTCTGTCTTTGGACTGATGAGCGTCCAGGGACAGCGACGCCTTTTGAACGGCGACTTTCATGCCCGACGCGTTTTAAAGTGAAATCACCCGAGGTCTGTCTCTGTTTCTGTCGTTATCAGGCGACTAGGGACAACGACGCATTTCAAAAGGCGGCTACATATGACAACGCATTTTAGGCCATTTTTCCGGGACCAGTTTTTATATGAACCAGTTTAGGATACTTGAATGACGTCGGCCTTGGGCGACACGATTCAACCCAGAATTCCATTAATCTCTGTAATTAACACGTGTTTACATTGTTAGATAGTTTAATTAATTGCATGCTTAGAAATGTACTCGATGACGATGGGTTCTATGTGATCGGATCACACCGTGTTGTGTTTTTTGCGATCGTGGGCCTAGAGTGACAGTTGTTAGTGCTTAGGCACCTTGTGTCGGTGTGGGATTGACACGGCGCCGGTGTGGGAGTGGCGGGGTGACGCCTAGAGAGAGGGTCACCTAGTGTACTCTGGGGTATAGCTAGTACCGGTGTGAGAGTGGTACATTCGGAGTGTCACTCGTGTTGGGGGAAGCAGAACCACTTGGAGCCTGTCAGGCCGGAGTAGCCAGCACGCTATCTGAGGGGTTGCTGTTTGGTCTCAGCGGGTCGGTGTTTCCCGTATTCGGCCGTGTGGTTGGCGTGTTTTGCCGAGACGCTGGTTGTGGGCTCCGTGGTAGAAAGGTTTCAGAATTGTGCATGTTATATTTCGAATGCATGTGTTTTATATCGAATTTAGGAATTGTGTTTACTGCTCTACTTGCTTAAATTATCTATAATTGTGTTGCTACACTTGTGGGTGCGTGAGTGGGCAGTGGGGATCGAAGGATCCCTACTGAGTCTTGTCGATGAGACTCACCCCTGCGGTTTTCAGGTGAGGGTTCCAGGCAGGCGTAGCGAGGAGAGTGTTGCTTTGGGTTGCGCGCCAGCAGCCGTTGTTCCGGGGTATGCCCCGATGTACTTGTTATTTTATTTTCTGGCCTGTATGCTTAATTATTTCCTTTCAGTTGGAGTATGTAATTATTTGCTGAGTCGAGTCGCATTGTAATAATTTCTAATTCTTGCACTTCCTTTTTAATTCAATGCGATGTGAATGTTTAGCTTAGTTTATTATTTATTTCCCAGACTTATCAAGATCTTGGTTTGTTTCCGAATTGATGATTCGATACCCATTTAGTAATTGGATCTCCGATTATAGGGTGGCGGGTTGTTACAGTTGGTATCAGAGTATTCAGTCTGGCAAATAAATGAATAAAGGTTAAATATCATAATTTAGACAAATAATTACATTATCCCGTACAGGCACGGCGGTAGTGTAGGTTTTAAGACTCTAATTAGAACTTTTCGATTTTTGTGATTGTAGGCGATTAGATGGCTTCGAGGAAGAGGATGCCAGTCATTAGAGAGCGGGGAGATGTCTCTAGTGGATCTGAGGCCGGTAGGCCGAGTATGGAGCGTTTCATGGAGGCTATGATGGACACGATGGCTAGATACCAGAGCCGAGACCCTAGTGAAAGTTCTAGTGCTCGGGGAGGGCCTTCAGCTACTCTGGAGAGATTCCTGAAGCTGAAGCCGCCTCATTTTACCGGTCGTCCCGACCCTGATGAGGCTGTTCATTGGTTGAGGGAGATGGAGAAGACTTTTGATACCATAGATTGTGCGGCGATTGAGAGGACTCCTTTGGCTACCTTCATGTTGAAGGATGATGCCTACGACTGGTGGACCACTTTGAAGAGTTTGTCATATGCAGATAGGAATCTCAGGGAGATTCCATGGGAGACATTTGTGAAGGAATTCAATGCGCAGTATGATAAGTTCACAATTTTACATAAATAACAGATGAAATTTCGAGCATTGCTCAAAAGATATGGGATTACTCATAAGCTTGCTACCCCTTACCATCCCCAAACTAGTGGTCAAGTGGAGATATCCAATAGAGAAATCAAGAATATCTTGCAAAAATCTGTTAGGCCCGACAGAAAAGATTGGTCCGAAAGGTTAGATGATGCTTTGTGGGCCTATCGGACTGCTTATAAAACTCCTATTGGCATGTCACCATACAGGCTAGTCTTTGGAAAAACCTGCCATCTCCCAGTGGAATTAGAACATAGAGCTTATTGGGCCATCAAACAGGTCAATTTTGATCTAGTCAAAGCAGGTTCACACAGAACCTTACAATTGAGCGAACTAGATGAAATAAGAAATGAAGTCTATGAGAACTCGAAAATCTATAAAGCCAAGACTAAAGCTTTTCATGATAAACGTATTGTGAGAAAATCTTTCCACCCTAATCAAAAAGTTTGGCTATTTAACTCAAGGTTGCGTTTGTTTCCTGGAAAATTGAAATCAAGATGGGATGGGCCATTCTTGGTAATTAAAGCTTTTGACCATGGTGCGGTCAAGATCATGGATCCAAAAAATGGACAGGCATTTACTGTTAATGGGCAACGCTTAAAACCTTACATTGAAAACCTTCAAAATTGTCCATTGGAATCCATGCAGCTAAGTGATCCACAATGAACATAATTTCGTCTGGCTGAAGACATTAAACTTAGCGCTTATTGGGAGGCAACCCAATCTTCTTATTTTTATTCTGATTATTTTCTTTTTCTTTTATTTTTAGAAAACTCATAAAATCCACCTTGGAGAACAAAGAGAAGCCTCGTCACACCTTAGGTTGTATCTCTCCTCATCATGAATTCCATATTAAATAATTTTTGTGCATTTCTATGCCATTGAGGACAATGTCATTCAAGTTGGGGGGAGAATCATAGTACATATTGAATAAAATCGTTTAAAATGAACAAAATTTTTGAAATTTTTTCATTTTTGACATATTTTCAAAAAAAATTGTTTCATTTTCACACTCCAACAGAAATTCTTATCTATCATAATTCATTTAGGGAATCTTGATCAAAATTGAGTTAGGAAGTTGAGTAAAAGTTTGAATTAACTCCCCTCTCTACAAAGAATCACGACGGGATGATTTTCACACACACACGGTAACTTGGAAAGAGTGGAAGATCCTGAAAGTGTAGAGTTGCTGGAGTTACTCGAAGTGTAGAATTACCCATTCTATTTTTACTTTTAGGTCAAACGAACGGAAAGTTAGGATTCGTAATAGGAGATCAAACCACTTAACACTTTAAGGAGGCGGTCACTTCGAAAAAAGGACAATAAGAAGCATGAAAATCAAATAAATATGCTTCAAAAGAGTCAAAGGAAGGACGGTGGCAAAAAGTATGCACCTCCCCTCAGACAAAAATAAAGAGAGTGACAAAAAGTACGTACTCTCAAAGCACAAAACAATCATGCTAAAGTCCTTCATAACAAAATAAGACCAAATCCTAAAAAGTTTTAAGTCGGGGCGAAAACCGAAAAGCGAATCTAGCCAACTAATTCAGAGATCTCTTTTTCTGTTCTCTCCTCTGGGTAATTCTACTCCAAGAGTCAGTGAAGGCAACGATATACCAAACAGTATAGAAATGAACTCCAAGCACCTTAAATGATATGCACAATCACCTGTCCTGATTCCAAGTATAGTGGGCGGGAGAACGAAAACTTGAATTCCAATTACCTATCATTTGTAATAGATATCCTTTAAAATGAAATGTGATTCTTTTTACTGATCATAGTAGTCCTAATTTTTCAAATGATTGTATTGCTAAGAGACTAGCAATGATTAAGTTGGGAGGTGTGATAAGTTCACAATTTTACATAAATAACAGATGAAATTTACATACTTTGGTATCAATTTAATGAACAAAATCACATGAAATGATAGATAAATCATTTGTGCATTCAAACATATCAATTTAAAAAAAAAAAATCTGAATTTTAAATATCATCACTCTATGGATTGAAGAAGGGTAGCAATTTCATTCTCAAATAAGATTTTCTTGACAATTATTTAATGTGTAGTTGGATGATTTATTGCCGCATGAACTTAACTGTTATTTTATGTGAATGTAGGACATGAACAAGCAGATGGCATAGTCGTTGGACTACTTGGATTTCAAGGAAATGACCAGTGATCAAATCCTAAAAGGAACAAGATTGTATTTCTATTTGTCTTAAAAGGGGAACCACAAGCCAACTAAGAGAGAGAAGAGGGAATTTCGGAATTCAAATTTCAAAAAAGTTATTTCAAAATCTTGAAAATAACATTTATTCTTCAATTCAAAATTCGAATTTTGAAATATCCCTCTCCAAATTTAAATTTCAAATATACATTCACGGATAATCCTCTAATCAAGGGGGAGCTTAATGCGAGTAATTAAATGCCCATTTATTAGAAGATTTGAAATTCAAAATTTGAATTAAGAATTCTCTTCTATAAAATCAAGAGAGAGAGGAGGAGGGAATCCTGAAATTTAAAAAGAAAGATATTTATTTCGAAATTCAAAATAGTCTTTATGGGCTTAAAAGAAGATCCACTAATCAAGGGGGAGCTTAATAGCCTATTTATTACCCTATTTGAAATTCAAAATTTGAATTAAGAATTCTCTTCTATAAAACCATGGGAGAGGGGAGGAAAAAGAAGAGCTTATTTTTTTGGAAATTCTCTCTCTCAATTTCTCTCCCACTTTTTCCCTCTCTTTCACTCTCTCTCTCTCTCTCTACATCTCTCTCAAACCAGCGGCTATTAGTGCAAGAGGTGGATTCGAGGCATTGCAACTGACCATTGGAAGGAGTCCAAGGCTACCAAGGATCCACGCGAAGGGCTACGGCGGCTGCAAACATCAATTTTCTCTCTCCACTATCTCTTTCTAGTTTTTGAGTTCTCCATGTTACACTGTATTTCGAATATTTTCTGTAAAAGTTTTCTTATAAAAGTAATATTAATTTTTGATTTTCAATGTCTCTGTAAAATTTCATATTGTTCTGATAATGAATGACAGTAGCTCCTTTGAACAAAGTTATCTTTTCTCCATCTTTTTGTTCTACAACTTTTATTTTTTATTCTCTTGACACTACTCAAATTTCATATTCTACTTTTAATTAGTATTTTAGAGGTAGTCTTAGTTTAGTAAATGGTCTTATTATGCTCGTTTAGTGGTGCTCTTTTTGTGAGTTTATAGTAAGTCCGGTTAATTTTGATTCTTAACAAATCAAATCATCATGCTCCCTCTTTTTTCTTCTCTATTTTTCCTCTAAAAACTCAAAGTTTTCAACTTTAAAAATCTATTTCCTTGTGGATTCGACCCCATCTCACCACTTGCTATTTTTCAAATAATTATATGTGGAAATTGGAATTTTAAGATTGATGTTCGAATATGCTTAACGACACATAATTTCGAGCGATCAATTTTTGGCGCCGTTGCCGGGGATTTAGAATTTTAATTTTGATTATTTTGGGTCCATTTGTATAAATCCATACTCACATTCATTCTCTCTTTTTGCAGGAATTTTTTTTTTTTTTAAAAAAAAAGAAGACAAAAGGAAAACTCAACTTAGTGAGTTTGTTCCAATTTCTTTAATATTTTTATTTTCAGATTTGCTTAAAATAGATATAGACATCATTAAATAAAAAAAAAATTCATAAAAACAAAAATAAAAAATTGCATGTCAAGATTAGAAACCAAACTACCATGTTTTAGGACATGCATCATTTAAGAATGCATTAGTTTTAAATTTTTGTCATTTGTTTCATGTTGAAGAGTGCGAGAGGCAAGGTAAGTCTTTCTAAATTGTGCAAATAACATGTTCATGCATTGTCATTTCATTATTGCACAAAACAAACTTGATTGAATTGTGGTGTGCACCTCATTGATAAAATAATTTAAGGGCATCTTCGTAACAAGATAAGGTGGGGATTTCATCACCCTTCCTTGGCCCACAAACCACAAACACTCTGTCTTGCATTGTCCCAAGCCCAATAAAAATCAAATAGCAATTGCACCTAGGGTTCACACTATGATTGGACCGAGCTTTGAATTCATTTCTACTTTGGACAACGGTGTCTAGACTAGAGGTTACAAAGGTAAACGCCTAAGTGGACAAGTGGTTATTTAATTAGGTCCCTACGAAAGTAGGGGGAGCCTCCCACTATCCCACCTCTTACCTGGCCGATTGATCTATTGTAGGGGTGATTCATAGTGAATTCTAGCCATTTTGTGAGAAATCTCATCCTTAAGTCTAGGATACACTTAGGTCATTAGGAATTTGTTATTAACTTGTTTGTCTTTGCATAAATAAACATAAAAAATATATAAAAATAAAAATCACAAAAACAACCATTCTCATCTCATCTTGGTCTAGTGTATGCTAGGTAGAAGATCTCAAAAGTCATATATTATCAAACCCATTCAAGAAATTGAGAGATACCTACATCACCAAACCAATATTCAACATCAAATGGCTGGAAATAATCAACAAATGCCTAAACAAATGAAGGAATACTTCATTCCTCAAGACTATAATCCTTCATCTTGTATCCAATTGCCTAATGTCCATGCTAGCCATTATGAGATCAAGCCAAGCACCATCCAAATGCTCCCATCTTTTTGTGGGAATACCAATGAAGATCCATATAAACATTTGGGTGAATTCTTTGAGATTTGTTCAACCGTGAAAATTCAAGATTTCACGGAAGATGCCCTTCGACTTACCCTATTCCCTTTCTCACTTAAGGACAAAGCCAAATATTGGCTTGGAACGATAGGGAAGCCTATTAGGACTTGGCCTGAAATGCAACAAGAATTCCTAAAAAAATTCTATCCTATTGGGAGAACAAATACAATGAGAAGGGCTATAACTGGATTCTCACAATTACCAGGAGAACAAATTCATGAATCTTGGGAACGATTGAAAGAATTGTTGAGAAAATGTCCACACCATGGATTGTCTAGATGGCAAATTGTGCAAGCATTCTATGAAGGTTTAGATGCACAATACAGGCAAATGGTAGATGCATCTTGTGGAGGAGCATTCATGAGCAAAAGTGAGGAAGAAGCTTATGATTTGTTTGAAATGCTAAGTGAAAATTCAATAAATCATGCTTCACTTTCATCATATGAAAGATCTGTAGGAACATCCAAACGGACTGGAGTTTATGAAATAAGAAATAGAGGAGAATTTGAACCTAAGATGGATATCAATGCCTTGGCTCAAAAGTTGGATAAGGTGGAGCTTCTGGCCCAACAAATGAGTAAAATGGATCTTATGGCCCAAAAGCTAGACCAAGTCCTAGCTTCGAATAACCAAGGATCTAATATCCATGCACAATCAAGACCTTACTCTGAATCTTCTCCATCTTATCAAGAAGTTTGTAGTCTTTGTGCCAGCCCAACTCACCATGTCAGTGAGTGTCCTACGGCAACCCAATTGCCACTGTTCATCTAAGAACAAGTCCAAGCAGCCCAGGGTTATTCAAAGCCCAATCATGATCCATATTCTAACACCTACAACCCTGGTTGGAAGAATCATCCTAATTTTTCATGGAAATCTCAACAAGCCCAACCTCCAAATCCACAAGCACAAAATTTTCAGAACAGGGCCCATCAACAAAATTACTATCCAAATCAATCTTTCAATAAAAGCCAACCTATCCAGTCCCAAGCTCAAGCTCCTTACTTTCAGCCCAATAACAATCAGAATATGTTCTCTCAACCTCCATATCAAATCGCACAACATCAACCATCAAATCAAAATGATGACAGATTCAATATGCTGCAACAATTACTCATGAATCAACAACAACAATAACAACAATTGCAACAATTGGTCATCTCTCAACAACAATCCATTTCGAAATTAGAAGCTCATTTGGGTCAAATGGCTGATACAACCATGAGGAGGGAAGTGGGCCCATTACCAAGTCAACCCATTGCAAACCCGCAAAACTATCCTCAGGGTTTCCAACATCAGCCAATCCTACCTAATCCTCAAGTCCAACCTCAAATGGGCTCAAATCCACCAAGAGGCCCACAGTTAGAAAATGTGAAAGCAATTTTGGCCTTAAGAAGTGGTAAAATCTTGCCGGATCCTTACCTAAATCAAGGATCTAGTCAGCCCAATCCTGAACAGAATGAAGAAGAAGAAGAAGAAAAAGGAGAAGAAGATGAAGATGAGAATGAACAACCCAATATCATTCAAGGAAAAGGAAAAATGGAGGAATGTCCTGAGAATTATAAACCAAAAATCCCTTTTCCACAAGCTTTAGAAAATGGCAAAGAAAAAAGAAAGCATCAAATCCAAGCAAAAAATAAACAGTTAATGGACTTATTTAAACAAGTCCACATTAACATACCATTAGTTGATGCAATCTAACATGTGCCGGCCTATGCCAAATTTTTGAAAGAACTTTGCACTCATAAGAGAGAGCCTAAAGCAAATCCTAAGAAAGTCTTTTTGTCTGAAGAAGTGAGTGCCATTTTGCTCAACCAACTGCCTAAAAAGATGAAAGACCCTGGAGCACCACTTATCTCTTGTGTTATTTAAGGAACCACCTTTGATAAGGCACTATTGGACCTTGGAGCAAGTGTGAACCTATTACCCACCTCAGTTTATGAAAAATTTGGGATAGGAGAATTAAAACCAACTCCGGTGATCCTACAATTAGCCGATAGATCTCTTAGGACACCGAAAGGAATGGTGGAAGATGTCATTGTCAGGATTGATACTTGCTACTTCCCAGTTGATTTTGTCATCCTTGACATGGAGCCCGTTCAACATCTGAGAAATAGCCCAATCATATTGGGCCGACCTTTTCTAGCTACTGCAAATGTCATCATTAATTGCAAATCTGGGTTAATGGATATCTCATTTGGGGATCACAAATTATCCCTCAATATTTTCAAAGCTTCTGGCCATATGCAGGATGGGGAAGATTGCTTTGCAATTGATGTGATTGATAATATTTTAGAAACATCCCCTTTGGCCCAATTTGAAGAGGAAGAGGAGTTAATGGCCATATCAGATTTGAATAAGAGAACCTGGCAGCCCAATAAGGTTGAGCCTCTACCTGAACTCAATCTAAAACCTACTCCTCCATCTCTCCAGGTTCCTCCTCAGTTGGAACTCAAACCTTTGCCGGAATCTCTCAAATATGTCTTTTTGGGCCCATCTGAGACTCTACGTGTGATCATAGCTACGGATCTTAACCCTACCCAAGAAGAACAACTCATTGAAGTTCTTCGAACTCATAAAGAAGCCATATGGTGGTCAGTAGCTGATTTGAAAGGAATAAGCCCAACCACATGCATGCATCATATTTATCTTGAAGATAATGTAAAACCAAGTAGAGAAATGCAAAGGAAATTGAATCCTATTATGATGGAAGTGGTTAAGAAAGAAGTGGTGAAATGGCTAGATGTGATAACCCTAGTGCCATCCAGGATCACGCGATGTTGCTTGGCATCCAACGTGATCGGCAGTCCGTCCGAATTTATTGTGGGACATTAAATTCGGCTGATTAATTGAATATAAGGATATTAATTAATTCAGTGGGTCAGTAAAGGGTTACTGGACTTAATGGGCTATTAACTGGACTGGTATTTGGGCCTAGAGGGTCACACGCAAACGGTTTTCAAGTCGATGGATAATCCGACAGGATTTCGGATAAGTCTGGATTTTTATGAAAAAACGCAAACAAACTTCTTATAAAAGAACGGATTCTACGTCCGGGGCCAGCAACCCTGACCTAGCCGTCATTCGTTCTTCCCCACTTTCTCTCTCTTCTGGGTGTGCGGTTCCCAACTGCTCCACCTTCCGTTCGACGGGGATTCCGAATCCGCATGTCGCGGCGGATTACGCGCAGTCAGACGGGATCTTCGAACGTTGCAACGAACGAGGAAGCGAGGACGATCCATCGCGAGGAGAACCGCGTGGATACCGCTAGAGGTCGGGCATCTGCGCGACTTGCGGCATCGCTCCGACGGAACCGAAAAACGGACGCGGATTCGAATCCGCGCAAGGTAAATTCGATTTACACCGGTTTAATTTTAACGACCGAAACAAGACAGATCCGGTCCCAAAAATTTTATTCCGCTGCGTTTTAGGATCGGATCCCGACACAGCGATCCCAACACAATAGTCATCAGATTATGATGAGATCATAATAATGAGACTGATGACTTATAAACACATATTCTTAATTGTTCCTAGTCGTAGGATGTTTGAGAAGGACATCAAACATCCGGTTAGACTAGTATAGGTTATTCCAGCTCATATGATGAGGGTGACTGATCTCGTTAGTTACTAGTGTGGAGACACAATGGTAAACCTATAGGTGCTCATTGGGGAATGAGTTCACTGAACTGATCCGACATGAACTGCCGAATGGTAATTTACCTGACTGTCAATCGGCTTGATTCATCGTCACAGTGGCGTGGTTGATCCTTGGACTTGAGACACCAAAGACACCTTGTCGGTGGACTTCTGGACTTTGACCTTGACCTACGAATCCCTATCCACGGGATCTCTGATAGTCAAGGATCGGGTCCAGCGGAAGACCTTCGAAGGTGATTGTGTGTTCAATATAGGATCGTTCGCTCTCAGGTAACTAGAGAGAGAATGCTCTAGAAAAGATCCGCAGGAGTGTCTGGCTAGAGCAGAAACAATATCAGAAAAAGAGGTTTTCGGATATTGTACAGCGGAGTCTGATTCAAGTGAGTTGACAATCTAGGGTTTGACAGTTGACCATACCCTAGGTTAACTTGAGAGCATTGTGCGAACGAAGGATTATAGCCACGTGGTAACTGTGGACGGACAGGTTCCCAATAGTGGTATCTGGGCCACGTTCCACTGTGTTTTCGCCGTTTCAGTCTCCAAATTAATGCGTTTATAATCAATTCCATGCATAGTTTTGATTTTAATCACTTGTGTTGTGATCATGAGATGATCACAAAGTATTTGCTGTAATTACTGCGATTAAAATCGATTTTTAATTTGGGTTATTTCGTGTTCTTCGTCTGACGAAGAACGTATCGCGTTGGCATGTTTACGGGCACCCCAAAGGTTGGGGATGGCTCGCCGGCGTGTGGATTTCCTCCCATGGTATCGTTGATAGTTAGATGTATCTAAGATCGGCGTTTTTGGGGATAGATGGAACTCATTTATCTTCCAAAATATCATTGAAAACCCATGAAAAATGCGGGTTCGTTTTGCAGGAAAAAGGGGGTTTTTCGGTGACCTTGGAGGCCACCGGAGTCGCCGCCGGCGTCCCTGGCCGCCGGCCGACGCCCGACGCCTACTGGGCAGGTGGTCGGCGGCGGGGCCGCCGCCTCCCGCACCCCCCTGCGCAGCTAGGGTTACCTAGCTGCGTCGGGTGGGAGGGGAGGGGCATCCGGGCCGGCCCGGGCCCTAGGCCGACCAAGCCCGGCGCCCGACCCGGGCCAGCCCCGCCCATGGGACGGGACTGGGCCCGGTCTGGGCGCCGGCCTGGGCCGGTCCAGGGGCCGGACCGGGCCCGGTTCTGCTGCTCCTTTTTTTTTTTTTTAACCCAAATTAAAATTCATATTAAATTGATTATTGGCCCATAAATTACAGAAATTTTATTAAAATTTTAAAATTTGATTTTAATATGTATGATCATTTCATAGGCCAATAATTAAATATTTTAAATAGGAATTAGCTATTTGACAAATTTTGTTAATTAGCTTTTAATCTAATTGTTAGATTATCTTGACATTAAAGAGAATTAATTTAATTGTTAAATTAAACTTTAATGTCTGTAAAATTAACTAGCATGGAGTATTATAAATGTGTCTATTTGGAGTTAACATGCATTTATTTTAATGATGTGCATTGGTTTGCTTATTTAAATTAGATTTAAATTGGCATGCTTAGTCTTAATGAAATTTTTTCGAAAAATCTTAAATCCAAATTTTGTTTGGTCCCTGGTTTTATGAAACCAAAATTAATATTATTTTTGAAAATTTCATTTAGCCATTTGATACGCAATTCATGTGTAGTTTGTTTAACTAAAACACATGGTGGTCATGGACGAGCATTAATTGTGGATGTGGAATGTGATTGTGTGGTTTATTAATAAATAGAGGTCTGCGAACCTCTCCCTCTCATATTCCATTGTACTTCTACCTTCCTCCTTGATGTAATCGCCATAAGGCTTCCTCATTTAAATTATCATGTAATTGAGAATTACGATGTAATTTTGATCGAGGCGGCTGCGCGCGGAGCGAGGATGATCCACAACTGCTGACCATATGAAAATGAAGGAGTTCGTTGAATCCATGGGTTTGTAGACTCATGATATTAGTTGTTATATTGTGTATGTGTGTGCGTTTGACTGTCTGGCTCAAGTCAAACCACAGTGCCGTCCATGACCACACTAAAGACATGTATGTGATGCGTGTGCTTTATATTTGCTAGGTTATTAGTATTTATAATATATTCGATATATTTAATACTATCACCTAGGATGAGACCAAACTAAATAAGTAAAACCTTCGTTACAAACTCTAAGCCGTAGCGCGAGTCATTGAGAATGCACCACGTGGCTCTCCATCAATATGATCAATATAACTTAATTCAGTCATGGCAGATACTATGTGTTTACCTGAGGTCTGCCATTGTTTGTTGAGAGGACTGTTAATCATGACATTAGATGCCTTTGGATAAGAGTAGAGGAACGATATAGTTATCCACGTGTTTACCCGGGAACTATATTTCTACTTTACTCTGTCACGTATTGATGGTAAAGCTTAGACCGGGGATAATGGTCTACTGTGTTTACTCGGGACCATTAAACTTGGGAGCCGAAGTATGATCGGATATTGCAAGGAGTTGCAATTATCATGAGATGATTGCTCTGAGATAGCGGTATGATACTATGTGTTTACCCGAGGTCATACTGTGATGCTTGGAGATTCTGATCCCCACTAGGAGACAGTCGGCGTCTCCCGTTCTGTATATCTGAAGGTTATACAGTTCGTCAAAAATTAGTAGGAGTAAAACTAGATAATAAAAGACCATATCTTGTTTTAGTTAATCTGAATATCTGCTAATTATCAATTGATTATCTCCTGTAGGCGAGAATGTCGCACCATAACCCGTTGCGAGGCATACTTGATGCCAACCGTTTGACAGGCACTAATTACTCAGACTGGCTCAGAAACCTGAAGATAGTCCTCAGGTCTGAGCAGATTGCCTACGTCTTGGATACTGAACCTCCTTCTGAAGCAACATTGGATGCTCCAGAGGAGGAAATGATAGCGTATGAAAAATGGAAGGAGGATTCCACCATGGCCCAATGCTACATGTTAGCCTCTATGAGCAATGAGTTGTAGAGGCAACATGAAGAGATGGATGTTAGATCCATCATGCTTCATTTGAAGGAGCTATTTGGTGAGCATAGCAGAATCGAACGATATGAGAAATCGAAGAATCTGTTCAAAGCTCAGATGGCAGAGGGAACTTCAGTACAGAATCACGTGCTGAAGATGATTGAGTGGGTAGAGAGGCTGGATGCTTTTGGGATTACACTTCCCAAGGAGATGCACATAGACCTCGTGTTGTCTTCACTTCCACCATCATATGCTCAGTTCATCGTTAATTTTAACATGAACAAGATCCAGGCCACCTTAGCTGAACTGCTGAACATGTTAAAAACTGCTGAGGGGAACCTTGTGAAGGATAAACCCCAAGTCCTAATGGTTGGTAAGACCAACAGAAAAAGACTTGCAGTCCAAGTTTTTCGAAAGAATAAGAACAAGGTTCAGAGAAAGGCAAAGGTTACCAAGAAAGACAAAGGTAAAAGTGCTGAGAAAGGTGATTGCTTCTATTGTCACCAGAAAGGGCATTGGAAGAGGAATTGCAAAGAATACCTCAAGGAACTGTGAAGCAGCAGGACGCTTCAGGTATCTATATGATAGATGTAAACTTGTCAATAAAAGATTGTACATCATGGGTATTAGATGCTGGATGTGTATCTCATATCTGCAATTCTGTGCAGGCACTGACAAGAAGGCGTAAGCTGAGGACCGGCGAGGTGGAGCTGAGGCTAGGTAACGGCGCAAGAGTTGCGGCGATCGCTGTGGGGACAGTGAAGCTCAAGCTACCATCCGGAGACACATTTTTATTAGATGAATGTTATTATGTACCTAGCATAATAAGGAACATCATTTCTATTTCATGTTTAGATAGAATTGGATACAATTTACATTTTATGAATAATAGTTGTTCAATTTATTTCGGAAATAAATTAATAGTTTCTGCTATTTTGTCCAATGGATTGTATCTATTGAATGTGTCTCATGATAATTTACATATCGGTTCTTCAATTAAAAGAAGTAAGTATGAAATGAACAAAGCCTACTTGTGGCATTGTAGGCTTGGACACATTGGTGAAAATAGACTCCAGAGGATGCATAAAGATGGATATTTGGATCCATTTGATTATGAATCATATGCAACCTATGAGTCATGTTTAATGGGTAAAATGGCTAAGTCTCCATTTAGTGGAACTGGAGAACGAGCCAAAGACATATTAGAACTCATACATTTAGATGTCTGTGGTCCTATGTCAACCCAAGCCATTGGTGGTTTCTCATACTTCATTACATTTACTGATGATTACTCAAGGTTTGGATATGTATACTTATTGAAGTATAAATCTGAAGCCTTTGAGAAATTCAGAGAATTTAAGAATGAAGTAGAAAAACAAACAGGAAAGAGTATAAAAACCATCCGATCTGATCGAGGTGGTGAATACTTGAGTACTGAGTTCATTAAATACTTAAAGGATAATGGTATCCTTTCTCAGCTTACACCTCCTTATACACCTCAGATGAATGGTGTATCAGAAAGGAGAAATCGCACATTAATGGAAATGGTGCGATCCATGATGAGCATGTCCAAATTACCAGTGTCCTTATGGGGATATGCACTTAGCTCGGCTATGTATATCCTGAACAAGGTACCCAGCAAATATGTTGAGACCACTCCATATGAGATATGGAATGGAAGGAAACCAGACCTTAAACATGTTAAAGTCTGGGGTGTCCTGCTCATGTTAAAAGACATGATGCAGATAAGCTGGAATCCAGAACTGACAAATGCAGATTTGTGGGATATCCAAAGGAAACTTATGGATATTACTTTTATCATCCTGGCGAACAAAAGGTGTTTGTGGCCATGAGAGCTGTCTTTCTGGAAGAAGATTATATTCTCCAGAAGGACAGTAGGAGTAAAGTAACACTGGAAGAAATTCCAGACCCATAAACTGGCATTAGTTCATCAGATGAACCGTCAGTTTCTGAACCTGTTCAAAATGATACACAGGAACCCCGTAGGTCTGAAAGAGTACCTAAACCGCCAGAAAGATATGTGGGACATATTAATTTGGATGGTTCAAGGATACTCTATAATAAGGATGATGATCCTAAGACTTACCAGGAGGCCATTGAAAGTCCAGAGGCCGGGAAATGGCGGGAAGCCATGAATTCTGAAATACAGTCCATGTATATCAACCAAGTTTAGAACTTGGTGGATTTACCCGATGGTATAGTACCTATCGGCTGCAAATGGATCTTTAAGAGAAATATCGGTGCAGATGGACATATTGAGACCTATAAAGCAAGATTAGTGGCAAAAGGCTATCGTCAAAGACAAGGTGTTGACTATGACGAAACCTTTTCACCCGTTGCTATGATTAAGTCTATCAGAATTCTTCTCGCCATTGCTGCCTACCATGATTATGAAATCTGGCAGATGGATGTGAAGACTGCATTCCTCAATGGAAACCTTGAGGAGGAGGTGTATATGATACAACCAGAAGGATTCACATCTAAAGAATCTCCAGACATGGTATGCAAGTTGCAGAGGTCCATTTATGGGCTGAAGCAAGCTTCCCGAAGCTGGAACATAAGATTTGATGAGGCAATCAAATCTTATGGCTTCATTAAGAATGAAGATGAACCCTGTGTTGTAAGAATCGAGACTTTCGGACCCGGTTTTCGGGGTCGGACCCTGTAATTCTGGCCCTAGTGGGGTCTAGGGCTCTGTGATGTTTCGCGTCGAGCCCGCGAGACGCGGTTTAATCGGCGTCCACCATTGCAGACGCGTTTTAGGTTCTGCCACGTGGGTGCCACGTGGGCTGGCTTTGGGCCGCGAGAGTACGGCCCTGTCGTGTCGTCTGAACGGCGTCCGCATGGGACGACGCCTTTCAGACTGCGACTCTGGACTTGTCAGAGTACGGCCCTGACAAGTCTCCTGAACGGCGTCTGTGTAAAACGACGCGTTTCAGAGTCTTGTCAGAGCGGCCGTCACGTCACCTGATAGGTGTCCGTCTATGTCGACGCATTTTAGGCAGTCTCTGGTTAACCCTGCGAGCCCTCCTTCTTTCCCTCATTTTCTTCCTCCTCTCTTTCTCTCCTCCCTTCCGGCGATCTCGGCGGCGATCCCTTCTCCTCCCTCTTTTCTTCCCACCATTTCATCTTTCCCTCCACTCCATCCCATACCTAGCTCCCACCACTACCACCTCCACTTCCACTGCGGCGTTTTACTCTCCGGACGGCGGCCGACGTCACGGTGGAGTAAGGACGACCACGGCGGTACCGGCGGCGGCGTGGGGCGAGACGGGTGGACGGCTTGAAGCTTGGAGGAGTTCAAGTAATCGGTAGGGTGACGGTTCCCATAGTATTGTGTTTTAAACCATGTTTCCCCCGTTTAAGCATGTTATGGATCTTTGGTTTTGGGGGGTAGAACAAGCATGTTTAGGAGCTCTTCTTGTTGATATGGGGGATTTCTATGAATGTGGTTTCCTGATGGTTGGATTCGCCCCTCTTTCTCCTCTGTTTTTGGGTGATTTTGGGGTTGAAAGGGGAGAGTCTCGGGCTCATGACAGACCCGGTTCCTGGGGTTGAAAGACGTCGTGCATGGACGACGCCTTTTTGAAGGGCGTCGAGCCATCACGACGCCTTTTAGGCAGGAATTGCCTTACTGAGGGTCTGCCAGTTCGGGGACTCTGGGACTAAAAGACGTCATGGTTGGGCGACGCGGTTCGTAATAGCGTCGGCTAACCATGACGCCTTTTAAGGCAGAAATCCCCTGATTAATGTCTTCTGCATTCCTGGATTTCTGTGCTAAATGGCGTCTGAGGATGTCGACGCCTTTCAAAACGCGACCACTGGTGTCGACGCCTTTTAGGCACTGATTCTGAAGACAGCGTTTTATTTAAAACAGTACATGGAGCTTGAATGGCGTCGGCCTTGGGCGACGCGATTCAAGACAGAACTACACTAATTCATGCTAGTAAAATGTGTTCATACTGCTAGATAATTGGTTAGTGCATGTTTTAGTGTACTCGATAGAGATGGATTCTTCAGGACCGGATGGTACTACGTTGTGTGTCATGCGATCGCGGACTTTTTACGTGACCGGATCGTACTATGCTGGATTTTGTGTTACTGTGGACCTGGAGTGACAGTTGTAGCGCTTTATCACCCTGTGCTGGTGTGGGTGGAGCACAGCGCCGGTGGGGGCGTGGGCGGGGTGACGCCTAGTGAGAGAGGGTCACCTGGTGAACCCCGGGGTCAGCTAGTACCGGTGTGGGCGTGGTACATTCGGAGTGTCACTCATGCTGAGGGAAGGGGTAACCACCTGAGCCCGTTGGGCCGGAGTAGCTAGAGCACTATCCGAGGGGTTATTGCTTGGTCTCAGCGGGTCGAGGTTTTCCCACTGTCGTTTGCGTGGTTGGCGTGTTCTATCGAGACGGCGGTTGTAGGTTCTCTAGTCATCTGGTTTAGAAATATGCATGTTTAATACATTTCGACTGCATGTGACTTCACGTTGAGAATTAGGAATTGTACTTACCACTGTGCTTGTTACTTTACCGTCGGCTGTATTTTACACTTGTGGGTGTGTGCATGGGCAGTGGGGATCAAAGGATCCCTACTGAGTCTTGTCTCTGAGACTCACCCCTGCGGTTTTCAGGTGAGGACTCCCAGCAGACCTAGCGAGGAGAGTGCGGCCGTGTGTTGAGCGCCGTCAGCGGTTATTTCGGGGTATGCCCCGACGTAGTTGTTATTTTATTTCTGGCATGTATGTTAATTATTTCCTTTCTGTTGGAGTATGTAATTATTTGCTGTATCAAGTCGCATTGTAATAATTTTTAATTCCTGCACTTTCATTTCAATTCAATGCGATGTGGATGTTTAGCTTAGTTTATTATTTATTTCCCAGACTTACTTAGATCCTGGTTTGGTTCCAAATTAATGATTCGGTACCCATTTAGTAATCGGATCCCCGATTATAGGGTAGCGGGTCGTTACAGTTGGTATCAGAGCATTCGGTCTGGCAAATAAATGAATAACTAGGTTAAATGTCGTGAGTCCGGCAAATAATTACATTATCCCGTACAGGCGGCGGTAGTATAGGTTTTAGGACTCTAATTAGAACTTTTCGATTTTGTGATTGTAGGCGAGTAGATGGCTCCTAGGAAGAGGATGCCGGTTATTCGAGAGAGGGGAGACGTCCCTAGCGGATCTGAGGCCGGGAGGCCGAGTGTAGAGCAGTTTATGGAGGCTATGATGGACACTATGGCTAGATACCAGACTCGAGACCCTAGTGAGAGTTCCAGTGCTCGGGGAGGGTCCACTGCTACACTTGAGAGGTTCCTGAAGTTGAGGCCACCTCACTTGATCGGTCGTCCCGACCTTGATGAGGCCATTCACTGGCTTAGGGAGATAGAGAAGACTTTCGATACCATGGATTGTGCAGCAGTGGAGAGGACTCCGTTAGCTACCATCATGCTGAAGGATAGCGCCTATGATTGGTGGACCACCTTGAAGAGTTTGTCATATGAAGCCGAGGACCTAGGGGAGAGTGCTAGCTATCACCAGGAGGGAGGCTCGCGCGTCCAACTTGGTGGAATGTACACTTTCTGTCCTTGGGAACTCTGCACATGTGTTGATCGATTCGGGTGCTTCGCATTCTTTCATTTCTGAGCAGTTCGTAGATATTCTTTCTGCACCCATTGATGAGTTACCTGATGGTTTGATGGTAGAGGTTCCTTCTGGAGACTTCATGTTATCTTATAATTGTTTGAGGAATGTTCCCTTGACCGTTGAGGGTCATGTGCTACCTGCCCAGTTGGTTGTACTTGCTATTCATGATTTTGATATCATCCTGGGCATGGATTGGTTGGAAGCTTTTTATGCTGAGGTGGACTGCCACAGGAAGAGAGTGCGTTTCTCTATTCTGGACATCCCGACCTTCTATTTTCAAGGTATTAGGCTCTCTTCTCGAGGTATTCTCATTTCTGCCTTTAAGGCTCGGAGGTTGCTTGCTGGTGGCTGTGAGGCCTTCCTTGCCTCTGTTGTTGTTTCTGATGTCCGTGATAGTCCCAGTCCTTGGGAGGTGCCTGTAGTGTGTGACTTCGTAGATGTGTTCCCTGAGGAGCTGCCTGGCCTTCCTCCTCAGCGAGAGGTCGAGTTTACCATCGAGCTTGCACCAGGTACGGCGCCCTTGTCTAAGGCCCCGTATCGGATGGCCCCGGCCGAACTCGCTGAGTTGAAGGCACAGTTGCAGGAGTTGCTGGATAAGGGTTTCATTCGTCCCAGTACATCTCCATGGGGTGCTCCAGTTCTGTTTGTCAGGAAGAAGGATGGTTCTCTGAGGTTGTGCATTGATTATAGGCAGCGGAACCAGGTTACGATAAAGAATAAGTACCCACTTCCAAGGATCGATGATTTGATGGATCAGCTGCAGTCTGCGAGGGTGTTTTCCAAGATTGACCTGAGATCTGGATATTATCAGATGAGGATCCGGGATGTTGATATTAGTAAGACGGCTTTTAGGACTCGGTATGGACATTATGAGTTTTTGGTTATGCCTTTCGGCTTGACCAATGCTCCGGCAGCCTTTATGGATCTGATGAATCGAGTCTTCAGGACCTACTTGGACCAGTTTGTGGTAGTATTTGTTGATGATATTTTAATATATTCTTCTTCTGAGGAAGAGCACGCCACTCATCTTCGGGTGGTGTTGCAGGCCCTGAGAGAGCACCAACTTTACGCCAAGTTTAGCAAGTGTGAGTTTTGGCTAGATGAGGTGCACTTCCTTGGGCATGTCATTTCTGGCGAAGGTATCGCAGTGGATCCAGCCAAGATTGAGGCGGTGATGGATTGGAGCAGGCCGACTTCAGTGACTGAGATCAGGAGCTTCTTGGGGCTTGCCGGTTACTACAGATGGTTTGTTCAGGGGTTTTCTTCAATAGCGGCCCCCTTGTCGAGATTGACTCGGAAGGGAGTTTGTTTTGTGTGGACCGAGGAATGTGAGAGGAGTTTCATTGAGTTAAAAACTCGCCTCACGTCAGCCCCAGTGTTGGTGCTTCCATCTGGGTCAGGTGGGTTTGTGGTTTACTCAGACGCGTCCCGTCGAGGTTTGGGCGCAGTTCTAATGCAGCATGGCAGGGTAGTGGCTTATGCTTCTCGGCAGCTGAAGAAGCATGAAGAGAACTATCCTACCCATGATTTGGAACTGGCAGCTGTGGTGTTTGCACTTAAGATTTGGAGACATTACTTATACGGAGAGAAATTCCAGGTTTTTACAGATCACAAGAGCCTGAAGTATGTGTTCACTCAGAGAGACCTGAATTTGAGACAGCGAAGGTGGATGGAGTTCATTAAGGATTATGACTTTGACCTTTCTTATCATCCGGGCAAGGCGAATGTAGTGGCAGACGCCTTGAGTCGGAAGACGGTCATGTCATACCTTATGATTCAAGAATGGAAATTATTCGAGCAGGTTGTGGAATCTTCCTTTAGGGTTCCACGTGAAGATGATAGAGCCGTGTTGGTCAGCTTGACTGTGAGACCAGCAGTATATCATGCTGTGATTGAGGCTCAGAGGGCAGATGTTGAGTTACCACAGATTCTCCAGAGGTCAGAGGTGGAGTTGTGGGATGACGGTACTGTCAGGTTCAGAGGTAGACTTTATGTCCCGACTGAGGAGGACGTGCGCATGTGTGTACTTGATGAGGCGCACCGTTCGAGATATGCAGTGCATCCCGGGACAACCAAGATGTATCATTGTTTGAGGAGGCACTTCTGGTGGCCTGGTATGAAGAAAGATGTGGCTGAGTATGTGGCTAGATGCATGACTTGTCAGCAGGTTAAGGCCGAGCATCAGAGACCTGGGGGATTGTTGCAGTCCTTGCCGATTCCGGAATGGAAATGGGAGCACGTGACTATGGACTTTGTGATGGGACTGCCTACATCCCCTAGCAGGAGAGACGCTATCTGGGTCATCGTAGATCGGCTGACCAAGTCGGCACACTTCCTAGCGATTAGGAAGGACTGGTCAGTCGGCAAGCTGGCCAAGTTGTTTGTAGATCGGATCATCTCTCTGCACGGGGTACCTTTGTCCATCGTATCAGATCGAGATCCGAGGTTTACTTCCAGGTTCTGGAAGAGTTTTCAGAAGGCCTTGGGCACTCAATTGGCTTTTAGTTCGGCCTACCATCCCGAGACTGATGGGCAGTCGGAGAGGACCATTCAGACCTTGGAGGATATGCTTAGGGCATGTTGCTTAGACTGGGGAGGTTCTTGGGAGCAGCATTTGTCCACAGTAGAGTTTGCCTACAACAACAGTTACCATTCCAGTATCGGCATGGCGCCTTACGAGGCTTTGTATGGGCGACCGTGTCGATCTCCGGTGTGTTGGTCCGAGATCGGTGAGAGACTGATAGCGGGACCAGAGTTAGTACAGCAGTGTGCTGAGATTGCCAGGACAGTTCGACAGAGGTTGACCGCAGCTCAGAGTAGGCAGAAGAGTTATGCTGACGTCCGACGGAGACCGCTTGAGTTTGAGGTTGGGGACCACGTGTTTCTCCGAGTCTCACCCTCCAAGGGTGTGATGAGATTCGGGAAGCGAGGCAAGCTGAGTCCGCGATATATTGGACCTTTTCCCATTCTTGCTCGAATTGGGGAAACCGCGTATCAGCTGGCCTTGCTGCCCAGTCTTGCAGGGGTGCACGATGTGTTCCATATTTCCTTGCTGAGAAAGTATGTTCAGGATCCGTCCCATGTTTTAGATTTTTCAGAGTTGGAGGTCGCTGAGGACCTGTCCTTTCCAGAGGTTCCTGTTCGTATTGAGGATCGCAGAGAACAGGTCCTGCGGAATAAGGTTGTGCCCTTGGTCAAGGTGATTTGGCAGTATCGCTCCGGAGGTGAGGCAACCTGGGAGCGGGAAGATGAGATGCGGGAGCAGTTTCCTTACCTCTTTTCGTAAGTCTCCTTGTGAACTTGTATCCCTACTTTTGACCTCATTAATTCTAGCAGATAATTTCGGGGGCGAAATTCTTTTAAGGGGGTGAGAATGTAAGGATCGAGACTTTCGGACCCGGTTTTCGGGGTCGGACCATGTAATTCTGGCCCTAGTGGGGTCTGGGGCTCTGTGATGTTTCGCGTCGAGCCCACGAGACGCGGTTTAATCGGCGTCCACCATTGCAGACGCGTTTTAGGTTCTGCCACGTGGGTGCCACGTGGGCTGGCTTTGGGCCGCGAGAGTACGGCCCTGTCGTGTCGTCTGAACGGCGTCCGCATGGGACGACGCCTTTCAGACTGCGACTCTGGACTTGTCAGAGTACGGCCCTGACAAGTCTCCTGAACGGCGTCTGTGTAAAACGACGCGTTTCAGAGTCTTGTCAGAGCGGCCGTCACGTCACCTGATAGGTGTCCGTCTATGTCGACGCATTTTAGGCAGTCTCTGGTTAACCCTGCGAGCCCTCCTTCTTTCCCTCATTTTCTTCCTCCTCTCTTTCTCTCCTCCCTTCCGGCGATCTCGGCGGCGATCCCTTCTCCTCCCTCTTTTCTTCCCACCATTTCATCTTTCCCTCAACTCCATCCCATACCTAGCTCCCACCACTACCACCTCCACTTCCACTGCGGCGTTTTACTCTCCGGACGGCGGCCGACGTCACGGTGGAGTAAGGACGACCACGGCGGTACCGGCGGCGGCGTGGGGCGAGACGGGTGGACGGCTTGAAGCTTGGAGGAGTTCAAGTAATCGGTAGGGTGACGGTTCCCATAGTATTGTGTTTTAAACCATGTTTCCCCCGTTTAAGCATGTTATGGATCTTTGGTTTTGGGGGGTAGAACAAGCATGTTTAGGAGCTCTTCTTGTTGATATGGGGGATTTCTATGAATGTGGTTTCCTGATGGTTGGATTCGCCCCTCTTTCTCCTCTGTTTTTGGGTGATTTTGGGGTTGAAAGGGGAGAGTCTCGGGCTCATGACAGACCCGGTTCCTGGGGTTGAAAGACGTCGTGCATGGACGACGCCTTTTTGAAGGGCGTCGAGCCATCACGACGCCTTTTAGGCAGGAATTGCCTTACTGAGGGTCTGCCAGTTCGGGGACTCTGGGACTAAAAGACGTCATGGTTGGGCGACGCGGTTCGTAATAGCGTCGGCTAACCATGACGCCTTTTAAGGCAGAAATCCCCTGATTAATGTCTTCTGCATTCCTGGATTTCTGTGCTAAATGGCGTCTGAGGATGTCGACGCCTTTCAAAACGCGACCACTGGTGTCGACGCCTTTTAGGCACTGATTCTGAAGACAGCGTTTTATTTAAAACAGTACATGGAGCTTGAATGGCGTCGGCCTTGGGCGACGCGATTCAAGACAGAACTACACTAATTCATGCTAGTAAAATGTGTTCATACTGCTAGATAATTGGTTAGTGCATGTTTTAGTGTACTCGATAGAGATGGATTCTTCAGGACCGGATGGTACTACGTTGTGTGTCATGCGATCGCGGACTTTTTACGTGACCGGATCGTACTATGCTGGATTTTGTGTTACTGTGGACCTGGAGTGACAGTTGTAGCGCTTTATCACCCTGTGCTGGTGTGGGTGGAGCACAGCGCCGGTGGGGGCGTGGGCGGGGTGACGCCTAGTGAGAGAGGGTCACCTGGTGAACCCCGGGGTCAGCTAGTACCGGTGTGGGCGTGGTACATTCGGAGTGTCACTCATGCTGAGGGAAGGGGTAACCACCTGAGCCAGTTGGGCCGGAGTAGCTAGAGTGCTATCCGAGGGGTTATTGCTTGGTCTCAGCGGGTCGAGGTTTTCCCACTGTCGTTTGCGTGGTTGGCGTGTTCTATCGAGACGGCGGTTGTAGGTTCTCTAGTCATCTGGTTTAGAAATATGCATGTTTAATACATTTCGACTGCATGTGACTTCACGTTGAGAATTAGGAATTGTACTTACCACTGTGCTTGTTACTTTACCGTCGGCTGTATTTTACACTTGTGGGTGTGTGCGTGGGCAGTGGGGATCGAAGGATCCCGACTGAGTCTTGTCTCTGAGACTCACCCCTGCAGTTTTCAGGTGAGGACTCCCAGCAGACCTAGCGAGGAGAGTGCGGCCGTGTGTTGAGCGCCGTCAGCGGTTATTCCGGGGTATGCCCCGACGTAGTTGTTATTTTATTTCTGGCCTGTATGTTAATTATTTCCTTTCTGTTGGAGTATGTAATTATTTGCTGTATCAAGTCGCATTGTAATAATTTTTAATTCCTGCACTTTCATTTCAATTCAATGCGATGTGAATGTTTAGCTTAGTTTATTATTTATTTCCCAGACTTACTTAGATCCTGGTTTGGTTCCAAATTAATGATTCGGTACCCATTTAGTAATCGGGTCCCCGATTATAGGGTGGCGGGTCGTTACATGTGTATACAAGTAAAACAGTGGGAGCGCAATCACATTTCTGGTTCTTTACGTTGACGACATCCTACTCATTGGGAATGATGTAGGAATGATGTCTTCTGTAAAGATTTGGCTATCAAAGAACTTCTCCATGAAGGATTTGGGAGAAGCATCTTACGTATTGGGAATACGGATCTATAGAGATAGATCAAAGAAGATGCTAGCTTTAACCCAATCCATGTACATAGAAACCATTGTCAAAAGGTATGGCATAGAAAATTCCAAGAGAGGTCTCATACCGATGAGACATGGAATTTCACTCTCTAAAGGTCAGTCTCCCAAGACACCTGAAGAGAGGGCAGTGATGGATAAAGTCCCCTATGCTTCTGCCATAGGGTCCATCATGTATGCCATGCTATGTACCAGACCTGATGTAGCATATGCTCTAAGTGTTACGAGCAGACATCAGGCAGATCCAGGTGATGAACACTGGAAGGCTGTGAAATGCATCCTTAAGTACTTAAGAAGGACTATGGATCTATTTCTAGTCTTTGGAGGAGGAGACTTAAAGCTACAAGGATACACTGACTCGAGTTTTCAGTCTGATCCTGACGACAACAAGTCAACATCAGGTTTTATTTTCACACTCAACGGGGAAGCAGTGAGCTAGAAAAGTTCCAAGCAGGAAACCACTGCTGATTCGAGAACGGAAGCCGAGTATATTGTTGCTGCTGAAGCCGCCAAGGAAGTTGTATGGATGAAGAAATTCATCGGCGATCTTGGTGTGGTGGAAAGCATATCTGGTCCCGTCCCACTACTGTGTGACAACAATGGGGCGATTGCTCAAGCGAAAGAGTCGAGGTCTCATCAGAAGTCGAAGCACATTCTGCGGCGCTTTCATTTGATCAGAGAGATTATAGCTCGAGGAGATGTCGTGGTGGAAAGAGTTCCCTCAGCCGACAACATAGCAGATCCACTTACAAAGCCTTTGTCTCAAAATGTTTTTGAGCGTCACTTAGAGAATATGTGTATTCTATATAAAAAGTGATTGGCTTTAGTCCAAGTGGGAGATTGTTAGTATTAGATGGTCTCAAAGCCAATCCGATACTATGTACTTATTCAGATTATTAATAAATGACAATAATTCATTGTGTGTAATTAATTCGATCTGTGTTTATCGTATCACGATGAAATCCATGAACATGTGCAACAGTCTTCGGATTATGATGAGATCATAATTACGGGACCGAAGACTTATAAACACATTCTCTTAATTGTTCCTAGTCATAGGATGTTTGAGATAGGACATCGAACATCCGGATAGACTAGTATAGATTACTTCAGCTCATATGATGAGGGTAACTGATCCCATAAGTCACTTGTGTGGAGACACTATGCTGAACCTATAGGTGCTCATTGGTGAATGAGTTCACTGAACTGATCCGACTATGAATCGCTGGATGGTAATCACCTCACTGTTAACCAGCTCGATTCATTTGTCACGGTTGCGTGGATGATCCTTGGACCTGAGACTCCAAAGATATCTTGTTGGTAGGTTCCTGAGCTTTGACCTTGACGAACGAATCCCTAACCATGGGTTATCAATAAGTCAAGCGATCGGGTTCAGGGAAATGCCCTCGAATGTAATTGTGTGTTCAATACGGGATCATCCGCTCTCGGTAGTTTGAGAGAGAATGTTCCGGGAATGATGCGCTTAAAGTCCCTGGCCAGGGCGGACTCTGTAATCGATAATGAGTTATCGGATTTAGATTAGCGGCATCTGATTCAAGTGAATCGACCAAATAGGGTTTAACAGTAAACCATGCCCTAGGTCGATTCGAGAACATTGCACAGATGAAGGATTATATCCGCGCGCTAACCGATGACAGAAAGGTTCCAATAGAGGGTTGCGATAACCCTAGTCCCATCCAGGATCACGTGATGTTGCTTGGCATCCAACGTGATCGGCAGTCCGTCCGAATTTATTGTGGGACATTAAATTCGGCTGATTAATTGAATATAAGGATATTAATTAATTCAGTGGGTCAGTAAAGGGTTACTGGACTTAATGGGCTATTAACTGGACTGGTATTTGGGCCTAGAGGGTTACTCGCAAATGGTTTTCAAGTCGATGGATAATCCGACAGGATTTCGGATAAGTCTGGATTTTTATGAAAAAACGCAAACAAACTTCTTATAAAAGAACGGATTCTACGTCCGGGGCCAGCAACCCTGACCTAGCCGTCATTCGTTCTTCCCCACTTTCTCTCTCTTCTGGGTGTGCGGTTCCCAACTGCTCCACCTTCCGTTCGACGGGGATTCCGAATCCGCATGTCGCGGCGGATTACGCGCAGTCAGACGGGATCTTCGAACGCTGCAACGAACGAGGAAGCGAGGACGATCCATCGCGAGGAGAACCGCGTGGATACCGCTAGAGGTCGGGCATCTGCGCGACTTGCGGCATCGCTCCGACGGAACCGAAAAACGGACGCGGATTCGAATCCGCGCAAGGTAAATTCGATTTACACCGGTTTAATTTTAACGACCGAAACAAGACAGATCCGGTCCCAAAAATTTTATTCCGCTGCGTTTTAGGATCGGATCCCGACACAGCGATCCCAACACAATAGTCATCAGATTATGATGAGATCATAATAATGAGACTGATGACTTATAAACACATATTCTTAATTGTTCCTAGTCGTAGGATGTTTGAGAAGGACATCAAACATCCGGTTAGACTAGTATAGGTTATTCCAACTCATATGATGAGGGTGATTGATCTCGTTAGTTATTAGTGTGGAGACACAATGGTAAACCTGTAGGTGCTCATTGGGGAATGAGTTCACTGAACTGATCCGACATGAACTGCCAAATGGTAATTTACCTGACTGTCAATCGGCTTGATTCATCGTCACAGTGGCGTGGTTGATCCTTGGACTTGGGACACCAAAGACACCTTGTCGGTGGACTTCTGGACTTTGACCTTGACCTACGAATCCCTATCCACGGGATCTCTAATAGTCAAGGATCGGGTCCAGCGGAAGACCTTCGAAGGTGATTGTGTGTTCAATATAGGATCGTTCGCTCTTAGGTAACTGGAGAGAGAATGCTCTAGAAAAGATCCGCAGGAGTCTCTGGCTAGAGCAGAAACAATATCAGAATAAGTGGTTTTCGGATATTGTACAGCGGAGTCTAATTCAAGTAAGTTGACAATCTAGGGTTTGACAGTTGACCATACCCTAGGTTAACTTGAGAGTATTGTGCGAACGAAGGATTATAGCCACGTGGTAACTGTGGACGGACAGGTTCCATGAGTGGGTTGCTGAACCCCATTACCTTCGGGGATCATGCGGTGTTGCTTGGCACCCAACTTGATCGAAAGTCCGACCGAATTTACATGCGATGATAATTCGGTTGAGTAATTAGTTAATATCTAGATATTAATTAATTACAATAAGTCAATAACTAGTTATTGGACTTAACGGGCTGAAAATCGGACTGGTAAATGGGCCTAGAGGGTCACACACAATAAGATTCTCAGTCGGTGGTACATAAATGGGAGTTATATTAACTCGGGGACTTTTGTGAAAAGTTGCGCCGACTTAATATATATACGCGCTGTTGAGAAACCCTGGGCCAAGCTCCAGGATTTCCCCTTGAGATTGTCACCGTCTCCGCCGCACGTGATTCCCGAAAGTCGGGAATTCCCATCGGCGGGATTTCAGCAATCGTTGCGGCGACGGATCTTCAGCGAGCGAGCTGATACGGACGAGGGATCGAGGACAAACCACCGCAGAGGATCGCGTGGATACCGCTGGAGGCCGGACGCTTGTGCGGCTTGCGGCATCACCTTGACGGAACCAAGACAGAAGCGGATTCGAATCCGCGCACGGTAATCGGATTACTTCTCGTAGTTTTCGGTTTGCGTTTTTCGTTCCGAATCGGATCAGCGGGCATCGGGCGGGATTTAATTTTGTTCGTCGTTTCTGCTGCGTTCTTCGCGTCCCGCCCGGATGCCAACAGAAGGTACACTTTCTATCCTTGGGAACTCTACGCATGTGTTAATTGATTCGGGTGCTTCGCATTCTTTTATTTCTGAGCAGTTCGTAGATATTCTTTCTGCACCCGTTGATGAGATGTCTGATGGACTGATGGTAGAGGTACCTTCTGGGGATTTTATGTTGTCTTATAATTGTTTGAGTGAGGTTCCCTTGACCATTGAGGGCCATGAGTTGCCTGCCCAATTAGTTGTGCTTGCCATTCACGACTTTGATGTCATCTTGGGCATAGACTGGTTGGAGGCTTATTATGTCAAGGTGGACTGCCATAGGAAGAGGGTGCGTTTCTCTATTATGGACATCCCGACCTTCTACTTCCAAGGTATTAGGCTCTCTTCACGTGGTATTCTTATTTCTGCCTTTAAGGCCCAGAGATTGCTTGTTAGTGGCTGTGAGGCTTTCTTGGTCTCTGTTGTTTTAGCTGATGTTAGTAGTAGTTCTGGTCCTTGGGAGGTGCCTGTAGTTTGTTACTTTGTTGATATGTTCCCTGAGGAGTTGCCTGGCCTTCCTCCTCAGCGAGAGGTTGAGTTTACTATCGAGCTTGCACCCGGTACGGCGCCCTTGTCTAAAGCCCCGTATCGGATGGCTCCGGCCGAACTCGCTGAGTTGAAGGCGTAGTTACAGGAATTGCTGGATAAGAGTTTTATTCGTCCCAGTACTTCTCCGTTGAGTGCTCCAGTTCTATTTGTCAGGAAGAAGGATGGTTCTCTGAGGTTGTGTATTGATTATAGACAGTTGAACCAAGTGACGATAAAGAACAAGTACCCACTTCCGAGGATCGATGATCTGATGGATCAGTTGCAGTCGGCGAAGGTGTTTTCGAAGATTGACTTGAGATCAGGGTATTATCAGATGAGGATCCGTGAGGTTGATGTTAGTAAGTCGGCCTTTAGGACTCGGTATGGACATTATGAGTTTTTGGTTATGCCTTTTAGCTTGGCCAATGCTCCGACGGCTTTTATGGATTTGATGAACCGAGTCTTCAGAGCCTACCTAGATCAGTTTGTGGTGGTATTTGTAGATGATATTTTGGTATACTCTTCTTCTGAGGAAGAGCATGCCATGTTGGGTTCTCGGATTTCTCTGGATCTCCCGCGCAGTGGAAATAAAAATAAAACGGAGATTCGTTCCCATTTCGAAAAATCTAAAAACACGATAATCGGATTATCGGTTCTCACCGTGTGCGGATTCGAATCCTCAACCGTTCGGTTCTGTCTGTGCGACACCGCAAGCCGCGCAAATGCCCGGCCTCTAGCGAAGTTCACGGGATCCTCTTCGCGACGGATATCCTCACGTTCCTCGTTCTTCGCAGCCCACGAAACCTCCGCCAGTCACCGCAATGATCGCCG